>CM031989.1:12504245-15120209 GCA_018804465.1 Populus tomentosa | reverse complement strand
TTGCAACTCCTTGGTTATTTTCTTTCTTGAAAAAGAGATTATTTGCTCTTGTGTTTGGCAATAAGGTCTTCGGTGAAAATAAGTCATGAGATGACCTTTTGTTTTTATAGGTTTTCAAATGGGAGGGCTCGAGAAAAAGCTCGAGGTTTTGTATGAGAAAAACTTGTCTCTTTTGAAATTATCAGCATGAATAATAATTAGTAGTTTATTCTTGATGTCATGAATCTTATGAAAATGTATTCTTTGTATTTTGAGAGCATTGTTTATTGTTCTATATTACTTGCTTGCTTGATTAGAAAGGACTTCTACAGGCACGTAACGTAGGCTGTGGTTTTTGGCTATGAAAGAAAAGGATTCATAAGGCTTAAAGAGTGTTTCAAGGTTTCAAAGACTGAAGATCATGATCAATAGTTTGACTTTTGATGTCATTCATATTTTCTTTTGCCGTTCGTTCTTCTTTGATTTGCCCTTTTTTTTTCTTTTTCATTGCTTTGCTAGAGCATACTCACTTTATCTTAGTTATCACTTTTTCTTGTGATTTGGGCATGCCCCCTAGCATTTGAGTTTCTTGGGCTCTTTTGCTTTTTGGCTTTCTCACGACTTTATCATCTTTCTTGATCATTAAAATTTCACTTGCCCCTTACTTTTTCTTGTGATTTGGGCATGCCCCCTAGCATCTGAGTTTCTTGGGCTCTTTTGCCTTTTGACTTTCTCATGGCTTTATCATCTTTCTTGATCATTGAAATTTCACTTACCCCCCAGTGTAGGGTGTGATCTTAGTCGGGATTTTTATGAAAGAAAAATTATTCAGGCTTAAAAAGGGATCGCAAGGGATGTACTTATTTCAGAACGTGAAAGGAATAACAAAGATGATATTTTCTCATTTCAAGCGCAAGCAGCTATGATCAATAAACTTTGACCTCATCTAGTGTGATGGTTTAGTCTTTGCAAAGATGCATTTCATGAGTTATGAGCAACAAGTTCACTACATACCCTTATTCATACATTTAAAAACACATTATTCAAGAGTTATGGGGTAAGGGTATTTATTCATTTTTTTTTCTTTTTAGAGTTTGGTCTCCTCTATGAAGGAGTTGCTTGATTCACTTGTCATTCTACAGGTAGAATGTCAACATATCATTTTTGAATAAACATCAAATTACTTTTGAAATCAAAATGCCGGATCATTTTTCAAAACTCTAATAGGGAAACTGATTTTGGTAAAAGTAATGAATTGAATCTATGAGATCATGCAAACATTATGAAAGAGAGAAAAGATATGCAAAGTGAATTTCTTGGCAAAACTTTTATTGATTTGATGAGAACTTATACAATCATGGATAATATTTCTTTACAGAATCAGAATTCACTGGCCTACTCAAATCTTCTCCATCATTCCTGTCAGTATCAATGCTCCTCTACAGAATGCCTTCTTTACTATATAGGGACCTTCATAATTAGGTGCCCACTTGCTATGATTCTCACTTGGTAGTAATAGGATTTTTCTCAATACAAGATCTCCTTCTTTAAACTCTCTTGGTCGAACTTTTCTGTCATATGCTCATGCTATCCTGTTTTGATATAGTTGGTGGTGACAAATTACAGCTAATCTCTTCTCACTGATCATATTTAGCTGTTTATATCGTATCTCAGCCCATTTAGCCTCTTCTAGCTCAGATTCCATGAGGACCCTTAGAGAAGGAATCTCTACTTCCAATGACATCACTGCCTCCATTCCGTAAACTAATGAATAAGGTGTAGCCCCAGTTGACGTCTTTATTGCTGTTCGATATGCATGTAGAGCATAAGGAAGCCATTCCTGCCAATCTTTGTATGTAACCACCATTTTCTGGACAATCTTCTTTATGTTCTTGTTAGGTGCTTCAACAGCACCATTTATCTTTGATCTGTAAGTGGATGAATTGGAATGTTTGATTTTCTATTTAGTGCATAATTCCACAATCATCTTCCCATTGAAGTTCTTGGCGTTATCAGTTACTATCCTTTCTGGTAAACCATACCTACAAATTAGGTCTCTCTCAATGAATCGCTTGACCACCTTCTGAGTCATATGAGCAGACCTCTACCCACTTTGTAAAATAATCAATTGCGACTAAGATAAACCGATGATCATTGTTGGCTTTTGGATTAATAGGCCCAATCACATCTATTCCCCACATCGCGAATGGCCAAGGTGACACCTTATTGAATAAGGGCACTGGGGGTGCATTGATTTTGTCGCTATACACCTGACATTTATGATATTTTTGGACAAATTCTATACAATCCTTTTCCATAGTCAACCAAAAATACCCAACTCTTTGTATTTGTCTTGCCATCATGTGCCCATTTGTGTGGGTGGTGCAAATTCCTCCATGCACTTCATACAGGGCTTTATTGGCTTTTGATCTGTCCAAGCATCTTAATAAAGTCCCATCAAATGACCTTTTGTATAAGATTTCTCCATCTATAAAGTATTCCATTGCCATTCTTCTTAGAGTCTTCTTATCTGTTTTTGAAACTTCAGAAGGATATTCCAGATGTTGGATGAATCTTTTTATATCCGCATACCAAGGACTGCCATCTACTTCTTCTTCTACTAAACAACAATGAGCAGGAGAACTTCTTATATCAATGCCTATAGGATGTACTCTGATACCACAATCGATTGTGGCCATGGAGGCCAAGGTTGCTAAGGCATCCGTAAACTGATTCTTATCCCTTCCTAAATGATTGAACTCTATCTCTTCAAAGTTTTCAGCCAATTTGGAGAGATATTCTTAATATGGTTTCAATTTCTCATCTTTTGTTTGCCATTCCCCTTTTGTTTGGCAAATTATCAACATAGAGTCTTCATATACCCCTAATTTTCTTATCTTCAGTTAAAATGCAGCTTCCAATCCATGAATGCAAGCCTCATATTCAGCTATGTTGTTTGTGCAACTGAACTGCAGCTTAATGGAAATGGGATATTGTTTTTCTTCTGGAGAAATTATTACAGCACCAGCTCCATTACTAGACACATTCACCGCACCATCGAAGTACATGGTCCACCAATCACTTTCTATTACCAGCACATCTTCATCAGGGAAGTCAAAATTTAACGGCTCATAGTCTTCAATGGCGTTATCAACTAAATGATCTACGATTGCACTTCCTTTCACGGATTTTCTTGTTTTGTAGATGATATCATATTCAGCCAACAACACTTGCTATCTGGCCAGCCTATTTGACATGTATGGTTTTTCAAAAATATATTTTAGAGGATCTATCTTTGAAATTAACCAAGTGGTATAGTATAGCATATACTGTCGGAGCCTTTTCGCACTCCATACCAAACCATAACACAGCTTCTCAATCATATTGTAACGAGATTCACACTTAGTGAATTTTTTACTAAGGTAGTAGATGGCTTGCTCCTTTCTCCCAGACTCATCATGTTGCCAAACATACAGCCCATTACTGATTCAGTCACTGTTAAATACAAAATGAGAGGCTTTCTAGGCACAGGTGGTACCAATAGAGGTGGGTTCTGCAGATATTGTTTGATCTTATCAAAGGCTTCTTGACAGTTTTCATCCCATACTCCAGGGTTTTTCTTTCGAAGTAATCGAAAGATTGGTTCACAAGTAACTGTAAGTTATGAAATAAATCGAGCAATGTAATTTAAACGCCCCAAAAAGCCTCGAACTTCTTTCTCGGTTTTAGGAGCTGACATAGCTTGTATGGCCTTCACTTTGTCAGGGTCTACTTCTATGCCATTATTGCTTACCACAAATCCCAATAACTTCCCAGACTTCACCCCAAATATGTATTTTGCAGGGTTCAACTTTAATTGATATTTTCTCAGCCTTTCAAATAATTTCTTCAGAGCTGGGATATGGTTTTCCTCATCTTTAGACTTAGTAATCATATCATCCACGTAGACCTCAATTTCTTTATGCATCATATCATAAAATAGCGTCACCATTGCTCTTTGATAAGTTGCCCAAGCATTTTTCAGTCCAAATGGCATAACTCTATAGCAATATGTTCCCCACGGGGTAACAAATATTGTTTTCTTCTTGTCTTGCTCAGCCATTTTAATCTGATTATACCCAGAGAAACCATCCATAAAAGAGTAAGTAGAACTGTTAGCAGCATTATCCACTAGTACATCTATGTGGGGTAAAGGAAAATTATCCTTCGGGCTTGCCCTATTCAAATCTTGAAAATCCACACATACCCTAATTTGTTGTCTTTCTTGGGTACTACTACAATATTGGACACCCATTGAGAATAATCGACTACTTCCAAGAATCCAGCATCCCACTGTTTTGTTATCTCCTTTTTCACTTTGATTAGTATATTTGGCCTTGTCCTCCTCAACTTTTGCTTAATCGGCTTACAACCTTCTATCAAAGGTAGTTTATGTACCATAATATCAGTATCCAGACCAGGCATATCGGCATATGACCAGGCAAACACATCAATATATTCTCGTAAAAGAGAGACCAATTCACTTCTTACGCCAACATAGATTAGTTTCCCTATTTTCAACTCTCTTTTATTATGCTCGGTGCCCACATTTATCAGTTCTAGTTCTTCTTTTATAGGCTTCCATGTGCGATTAGTTTGTTCCACTAACCTTGCGAACTCATGGATATCTTCCTCACCAAACTCTTCTTCATCCATGGCAATTATAGTTTCATGAAAGTTAAACCAATTATCCATAGTGCAATGAGTTTGTGAGGTGTACGACAATCCGCTTTCAGATTTCCTAAAAGCGGAAAGTGTTTCGGTTATGAGTGTATAGTTCTAGGAAAGTAAATAAATGAACAAAGAAAAAGAGAAACACGATTGAAAGAAAATATGCATGATCTCATTGAAATTTAAAGGATAGAAGGGCTCAACCACAAAACCTTATTGCCAATCTCTTGAGCCATGATGATTTGGCAAGGCATAATTATTCAAACAAACAAATAATGAAAACAACGAACAAGCAAACAAACATTAGTTTTTGAAAACAATTGGGACTTCATGAATTTCCCAATATGCTAAATCTTCTCCCTCGGCCAGTTTCCTCACGAATTTTGATGAGCCATCTTCCAAAACGCCAATAGTCAGCTGGGGCAACTATTCATGACTACTATCCTCTTCCTTTAAATCTTGTTCCTCGCCTTATTCAAGATAATTAATAGTAACACCATTGAATTCTTTTCTTAGTCCCCCCTCATAATCCTCAGTTTTTATCACATATGCGGATCTTGGAAATGTTACATGGATTGGTGGGATCTCCATTCGATCTTCATCTGGTTCTCTCCTTTCAATCCGGGCTACTCTTTTTTCTCTTCTAATTTCAGCTGCTCTTTTGAAATATGCTTTTCCAGGCTTAAACCCTAAGCCAAACCTTTGATCAGCGCACTTCATTTTTATCACATTAACCCTCTCAGGCATTCCGGTAGTGTGGTCATATTGAAATGGCAGTCCATGCTTCAAGAAGTATTTAGCAACCATTTTTGCTGCTTTAGAAATTTCTGGCTTTCTTCGTACTGTATTTTCTGGTACCCATTCAGCATTTACAACCTCAAATGCATGCAAATTTCCATCCTTACTTTCTTCAGTTTCTATGTAAGGGATCGACACATTTTTCATCATTGACAAAGTTTCCTCAGCTCTCACGGTCACCAAATTCCCATTGATGATAAACTTGACCCGTTGATGTAAAGAAGATGCGACAGCTCAGGCTACATGGATCCAAGGCCTCCCAAGTAAAATGCTATATGATGGATGAATGTCCATTACTTGTAATGTGACTTGGAATGGTTGTGGGCCAATGATTAGTTCAACATCAATACTCCCAATGATTGGTCTAGGTGACCCATCATATGCCCTAGCAGTCATGGTACTTGGCTTCATGTGAGAGGAATCAACTAGCATTTTATTAAGTACATGTCTTGGCAATACATTGAGAGCATAACCATTATCTATAAGTACCTTAGCAATCACACAATCCTTGCATTTTACCGTGATATGCAATGGTTTATTATGGTTGGTCCCTTCATGATCCAGCTCATCATCGGTAAAATAGAGGTAGTTGGTGGCTTGAATCCTTCCCACCAAATGTTCTATGGAGTCTTGTGTGATATCCTGATGAACATATACTTCATTAAGAACCTTCTGAAGTGCGTTCCTATGCAATTCTGAACTCAACATTAATGACAACAAAGAAATCCTAGCGGGTGTTTTCTTTAGTTGATCAACCACACTATATTCGATGTGCTTCATCAATTTCAGAAATTTATTAGCCTCTTCATCACTTACTGCCTTGTTAACCTCATCTGTTTTTTGTCAATTCCACCATATCCTTTCCTTTGGCCTTTCTATGGTTTTCCAACTCTTTAGGAGTAAAACATCTTCCACTTCTAGTGAGTCCTCCTATTTCAGCATGGAAAATAGGATTTGTGCTGTGAAAGGAATAACCATAATTATAGGGTTGGGCATTATAGCTTCCACTAACAGTATTCATAGACTTGATTAAGATCATTTTTGGTGGACCCTTTTCGGTTGGTATATATTTATAAACTTCCACTTTCTTGTCACAACTAGTCATTGTTCCTACTAACTCATCTTCTTTGGGTTTCATCAATCTTAACATTCCCAACGTCATCATATTTTCTACCTCAAAATGAAACTCCTCGCACGAGTCAATATCATGCCCAAACTGCTGATGATATTTACAATATTCATTCACATTCCCTACAGCTTGTATTTTGACTGATGTCTTTAGATAATCTGTTTGCCTCAACATCCCATACAATCTATCCATAGTCACCCTTAAAGTTGTTGTACTTCCTCTTCCTATCTCCAAGCTATTAACTCCCCCACCTCCAGAAGTATGATTTGGTAAAGGGTTAGAATTCACATTTGAAGATTCATTAAAAGAAATCCACCCAGCTTTGATGAGCTGAAGGATTTTTCTTTTGAATGCAACACATCCATCAATATTATGACCAACAGCACCAGCATGGTATTCACATTTTTTATCGGGTTTATACCAGAAGGGAAATGGTGGTTGTAAAGGTTCTAAGGGAACATGTGCTACCTGACCAATACTAAGCAATCTCTGATGCATTTCAGTAAGAGACATGGGTAATGGTGGAAGTTGCACTTGATCTATTGGAAAATTTCTTCTTGGGCGGTAGGCATTATTGGTTTGGTTGTTTATTGGGTTATTTTGGGTGTTTGTAGGTGAAGAGAATTTTATATTGGATATGGAGGGGGTAGGTGTAATACTTTTAAAGTTGTAATTATCTTGGTAGGTGTTCTTCCCTCTACCTTCCCTTTCAATATTGTGAACTTCTGTTTCTTTCTTTTTTCCAATAAAACCTCTTTTTTCAGTAGGATCCACGATCCTACCCATCCGAACAGCTTGTTTGATCCTTTCAGCTATGACAACCAAATCAGAGAAATTTTATGCAGCACTACCTACCAAGTATTCAAAGTACGAGGCTTTGAAAGTGTTGGAAAATAAACCAGTCATCTCCCTTTCAGATAATGAAGGATTTACTTGCGCGGCTGATTCGCGCCACCTTTGGGCATATTGTCTTATAGACTCCTTATTGCCTTTTTCCATGGCTTGCAGACTTGATCTATCTGGGCAATATCCATGTTGAACTTATACTGTCTAATAAAAGCTTCAACCAAATCCTTCCATCCTTTAATCTTGGTATTATCCAAACGCATATACCAAGCAAGAGCAGCATCACTTAAACTGTCTGGAAAGAAATGGATCAATAACTTCTCATCATGGACTACTTCAGCCATCTTATTACAATATGCTTTAAGATGGGTGATTGGGCATTGAGTTTCAGTGTATTTAACAAATTCTGGAACTCTGAATTTTCAGGGAATAACCACGTTAGGCATTAAACACATTTCAGCGGCCTTCACCGGATCATACAAACTATTTCTTTCTATTACCTTCATTCTTTCTTCTAAAGCAGCTAGTTTTTCATGGTCATTTTCCTCCACTATCTTGTTCCTTTAAGGTTCTTCTTCGGTCAACACAGTATAGGGGACCCTCATTGGATGTGCTGATTGAGTAGGTGCGAAATGAGCAGCATGCTGAGGTTCAAATGGCGGAATAAAGGGAGGCGGAGGCTGAGGTGTAAATGTTTGTTGAGAAGATGTCCCTTCTCCAACTCTAGGCCTCAAAGCCTGTTCAAACAGGCTGGTAAGCCTTGTTACATCCTCTTTCAGGCTTTCCAACTCTCTTTGGTGTTGAATTTCTAACTGATTTCTCTCTTCATTTTCCATTTTCTTCCGTGAACGAGTATTATGGATACGTTTCGGTTGGGAACCTATACTTCACCTGTTATATGCAGAATATGACAATTTATGAGCAAATGTATGAGATGCATGAATGTGAATGCAATATATTGGATATAGATTCGCTCTTTGTTGGTGATATATGGCCATCATTCTTTGGATATGTGGGTTGAGCTTGAACTTGATATCATTGTTGTGATGCCGAGAAGAGATCTGCTTAACTTTTTGACATTTGGGCTTTCAGCCATATACACATATTTTTACATTAAAAAATATGGGTCTCAACCCTTTTATTACTTATTCAGAAGCTTACAATGAAAAATTAATCTAATCTATTACAGGAGAAAAAACACTGCCTCTAGTAGCTATTGCTTTTTAAAAAAGATCGGTGTTATCCATGCTTCTTCGATATTTCATTATATCTCCTCCCACTTGACGAGCTTCCACTCATAGTAAATGGGCTTCTGCAGCTGCTCGATCAATTTGATCTTGTAGTTCCCTTATCCTCTCAATATAAATCAAGTTGTTTCTAGACAAAAAGTTATTGGCATCATCCAATGTTTGATTATGTTGCTTTATCATTTTTTGGTTTCCTATAAGCTGTACGGTCTTCAATTTTTCTTTGTCCAGCTTAGATCTCAATGCTTCTGCTTCAGCCTTATGACTGTTCAACTCTGCTTTTTGCTCTTCATGAATTTTAGTTAAAGTCTCAGCTCTTCCTAATTGGTCTTTAAACTTAACAATGTCCACCCGACGCATTTTCAATATAGCTTGTGTCTTGATGGCTAACTCTTCCCAATGCTTAGCTTTTGCCATATAATGCGTCATGTCCTGATTAATTGTCTTTTGTGTTTTCGAGTCAGTCTTTGCCTTTATCAAGTCTTGACCCACAGAGTCCCTTTCTTCTTCAGCTATTTTCCTTAAACCCTTTTATTTGGCTAGCTGCCGCTCTAAAGACACTCTGTATTCTTCCTTTGCTTGAAGCTCAGCTTGTAATGATTTTACTTGTTTTCTTAATTCTTTTTCACAATTCACTCTTTTCCTTCAAATGCCCACAGATTCAGAAACTTCTGCCATATAAGAGACTCCTCCATTACGCCATTCAGGATACTTTTCACTAACTGTAGGATTCCTTAATCCGGTCTCCTTTTTCACCAGTACCAAAGATTTCCAATCTTGTTTAATGCTCTCCAGCATCTCCATGGTAGCTCCTTTGTATACTCCAGTAAATTAAGCTAAACCAACCATTCTTGGGATGCTTTGTATACCCCCAAACTGTCTTGCAACTAAAGCAGGCGCATAGCTAATATATCCAGTCACTCCTATCAAAGGAACCCAAGGCTTCTTCCCACAACCCATTAAGTACGTTACATTTCTCATCCAAGGAGCTCTCCAATTAAAATTGCTTCGTGGAATTCCTTGTAATTTTACCCTCCAGTCATCTTCAGAAAAAAATTTCCATTTATTTGATACAAACAACTTAAGTGGCCTTTGATCAAACCACCAAAAATTCCAGAATATTGGTGTCTCGAATTCTATATGACTTACCATCCAAAAGAACAATAATGGAACACAACATCTCATAGAACCTTTCCCTGTCTTTTTGCAATGATTGAGGGACAAAAACGTTTCAGCCAAGATTGCAGTAGAAGGATTAATTTTGGGTTTCTCATACTCAACAAACAAATTGGCTGCCTCTACACTGACAATTCCAGCAGTTGAAGGACACAAAATCAACCCAAATATTCCCAAAGCCAATATTCTGTATACCTCTAATTTAGTACATGGATTACACTTTTTAGCAATCAACAACTCTTCTAGTCGTTTCCATCTCAAACCCCCAGAATTATTTTTTTCTCTATATAAGCTCATTTGCTAGATTCCCAATAGCTTAGCAAGCTCCTCTATAGTATCCTCAATCTTTTGATGAAAGTACACTTTATGTATATCCTCAGGAAATTCTGTCAAAACATCGTATTCTTCAATGGTAGGAACCATATCGACATCCCCAAATGTAAAACATCGATAATCAGGATCCCAAAAATAAATCAGGGCTCTTATGGCCAATGGCAGTACTGGAACATTTAGAAGATGCAAAACTCTCCCATATATCTTAGTAAATTCTGTCTCATCAGCCAAGTATTTGGTGAGTGGAAGCAAACGAATGGCATCATTTATTACACATCTCACATCTTTTAGTAGTGGTATCCCACTGTCATCCAGTCTAGGGCAGTCTCCCTCAGTCATATACAATGATTCAGATTCAAGTCCATACTCAACAGTGTTGACTTCTCGATTAACGGCCATTATGTCACCCAAAAAATAATCCTATAATGAAATGATATATGTTAAGCTTTGCCTTAGTGAAACTTACATAGGGAACAACCTAAAGGGTAAGTTCTAGTCATTAAATGCTCAGAGTGGATTGCTATCTAGTCTTTGAAAGGTCTTTCGCATGCTCAGTGATCTTCCTCGAAAGGTTGATGTGAGGCTTACAAGTAGCGTGAAGATAGAGGCCCTGAATAATATCAGTTTAGGCGTACCAACCACTATCGAGTAAACAATCAAGTGAAAGTTGGATGGATTCACGAGTTTTACCCAGGCCAAAGTCATTGGGGTACCGCTACTCTCCCACTTAACATAAAGTTTATATAGCAGATATCTATTATGAAATGCGTGGTGGTGAAGGCATAAATCCATATCCAATATATGTATGATGACATGAATAAATATGGATGATAAAGCTGTAAAAATAAATAATAAAAAAACCAAATAAAATAAAAAAACCAAACAACACAACAAGCATTCGTAGCAATTTTAACAAATAAAAGGCAAAGCTTAGTCCATTAGTCCCCAGTGGAGTCGCCATTCTGTCGCACCCGACATCGCGGCAGCCTTAAAAATTAATTAAATCTTTAAAAAGAACGGATTTCTAGCATCCTATTTTTTAATAGGGATATTCTTTGTTTAAGAAGTCGCCACCTAGTATTACGGTTACTAGAAACCCTAACTGGTCAATAAAGATTCTATGGTTCGAGACTAGTTACGTAAAGGAAAGATATTATCACCCCTTAAACGTCCTACCTAAGGCAGGTTGCATTGCTGATCTTTGTCATTAATTGCTAACATTTTTGTTGGTTCATACTATGATTGTTTGCGTGTAATATTCCTGACTGTGACGCCAATGAATATTCAACTACGGATATTTCCAACTCTGGCGTTGGTAAACATTACGTAGGTATCAAAATAAATAAATTTAAATCATCATTTTTATTATATTCCTGACTCTGGCATCAGTGAACAAACAATTAAAAATCAATTTATTTTTTACGCTTACGCATTATTTTTATTTTTTATGTAGCTAAATAAAAACAAAATAAAATAAATTTACATTAGTATTTTTTATTCCTGACTCTGGCGTCAGTGAATATACCAAATAAATTTATTTTATTTTATCTTATATTATTTTTTTTTGCACGCACATTTTTTTATTTTATATAACTTAATAAAATACAATGAAATGAATTTGAATTGGTATTTTTATTCTGACTCTGGCGTCAATGAATAAAAAAAAATTCCTATTTATTTTTTTTTACATACAAAATTTTTATTATATATTTTTTTATATATTTTTGGGTTGGACCCAGCTCAGCCCACATTGGCTGGGCTATGCCCGGCCTGGCCACTGGCCCAAGCCAGTGGCCCGGCTGGCCTAAGCAACACGCGTGCGCTAGCACACGCGTGCTGCTACACTGTGCAAGTGAATTAATTCACTTGCACAGTGTAAAAGGGCATTTAATTGTGATAACAGAAGAAGAAGAAGAAACAACGAACCTGTTCTGTTAGAGGCATTGGAGACGATGGCGAAGCTCGGGCTGGAACAGTTGTTGGTGACTTTCGCCCTTTCCTTCTGTTTTCTCAAAAACGAGAACGAAGATGTTGGCTTTTGTGGGTACTGATTTTTGGGTCATTTTCTGCAGGGATGAAGGCAACGGCAGAGCTGATTCCCCTCTCTGTGTAAATTTGTATACTCTGTTTTACTCTGACTTTTTTTACTCGGTCTTTGCTCTGTTTTTGGGTCGATTTCCCCCCCTTCAGTGCTTGTCAATTATTGGGTATTTATAGGAACCAATCCTCCTCTCCCTCAGCTTCACGTCTCTCTTCCTGATAAGCATGGCTGAGGGAGACGGTTCCTACTAGGACTCGGACGCGAAGTGTAATCCTTATCTCGCCGGGTTGTGATTATCATGAAGATAAATATTGTTTTTTTGTGTTTTGAAAGTACTAGGATATTGGTGTTTCACACTTTCGTTTCGTTCTTTGCAAGCGGGCGTTCGGTGCTTTGGAGATGAAGATGACAGACGACGCCTGATTGAAACGGTGCTATTTTGGGACTGAGAATGGTTATTTCCAATCTGGTCCTTGAAGTTTCTAAATCCTTGCATTCAAACCCCTGGTCTTTTAATTTTCTAGATTTACCCTCCTTAAAATTAATTTAAAAATAAGTGGGTCAAAATTGGGTTACAACACTTATTATTAGCATTTTATTTATTTTTTTAACGTTCATATTTACCCCAAAGTATTTGTCTATACCATTTCCTCTTTCAACACAACTACGACATTAACACTAATTTAACTCAACATAGTAAGTTTTCATCATTATAATTTAGCCATTATAACACAATTCTTAATAATTTGTATAACACTATCACCCACACTAATCTTTCTTTCTAACATCATTAAAACAGCAATATAATCATAAGTTAGTTAATTTCCAATCCTCCTATTTTCCTAATCCATGGCTGGCCTTGACAAGAAAACCACATTCTAATTTGAAAATTTCTTCCATTTAATTCCTCCTTGACCACATCATTTAACCCAAAATCAACCCATCAATAAGAAAAAATCGTCACTCCCAATACTATTCCAACATCACCCAAACTTTCCCAAAATTAGGGATTTTCAACTCTTGGCAAGATTTCACAAAAATAATGAAATTAAATCAAGAAAAATACTTTACCACAACCAATTTGCCAAGCTTGCCTTATCTCTTGAAGTAATTTCTCCAAAATTACTCCTTTCTCTTTTAAAACCACCCCTTTCTCACTCTAACCCCTTTCTCACTTTAGAACTCACTTAATTGCTAAATCACTTGCTACACCTCTCCTACACCCATTTTAGTCTCAAAATATAAAAAATGAAGCACATTTCCCTTTTTTCCACTAAAAACAGTCCTCCATAACATATAAAATATTATGTGTTTGGTAATATGGTACATTATACTTTTCAATATAAAATACATCAAATGAAATTATATTTTTTTTTAATATTAGTACATCAAAATCATAAATAATAATGAAAAATTCATCAGTTTAATACCTTTTTAAATAAAAATCAATTTGAAAAATATCTTTACCCGAGAGAGGAACCTTTTTATATTTGAGATTGTAATGGTTCACAGATCTGTATGATCACCCTCGTATGATTGTAGTTTCATAAATTGTTCAATATATATTAATTGGGTTTCACTGAACTAAGCATGCCATCTGTCTCCCTGTGAGTTTGAGCTATTAAATCAAAATTAGGAAAGAGTTGTCTAAGTTTTTATGTGAATGGGAAAGGGATTACTTAGTCGTAATCTCTCTAGAATACAGTACCGCTATTTTCCCTGGAAAGGTGGACTCATGGAAAATTGAAAATCGAACGGGTGGATTCCCTTCCGGCTGTTTGTTTTTTCCATGACTGCTTATTGACCTCTGCTTTTCTTCTGCTGTCAACTGAGAAACCAAATCCACTGCCTTCTCTGTAGGGTGTTTGACTAATCTGGCTCGGGGAATGTGGAGGGCTCCCTCTGATGCGGGAGGATAGGGTTTGCAGAAGATTCTTCCATTTCACACTGGAACTATAGGATTAGCAAGCCCGACATGCCTGTTAATCCTACGTGGTCATAAGCACATCACCACCCACAGCTGGCGTTGCAAGAGAACCATACAAAAAAAGAAGTTTAAGGTGGTAGTAATGAAGAACAGAGACTAAACTAATACACGGCAAAGCTTGAAAGTCGAAACTAGGTTAAATAGGTGGAGTCCACAGATACAGCGTGCCACCTATCAATTAATGAGTTTTTGCCCTACCTATCAATTAATGAGCCCCACCCTTATAATTATACTATGTTGTGGTGGAGCCTAGTTGAGTTTTCAAGATTGACGCACCTATATATTGCTGCCATTTGAATGTGATTCTGCTTTTAACTACCAAGAGAAGGAAAGAAAGAGGGCAACATCTGTATATAAAAGCATCGGAAACCACAAGATAAGGAATTTTTGCGATGAATTTTTGCATGCAAAATAAATTAAAAAAAAAAGTTTTCATGAATAAAAAACAAGTTATTTCATCTTTTTCAAAATCAAATAATCAAAATATTTTTTTTATTTGATTGATAAAAAAAATAAAAATAAATCTATTTCAGTACTACTAAACAGTCTATTAATATTTATGGCTTGCAAGTTAAACGTATCAATGCAAACAATAATCTATAAATTTTACATGTCATTCAAACAAATCCTTTAAAGGAGTTAGACCGTGCAGTTTGAACTATATTTTTATTGAAAAATTATTAAAATAATTTTTTTAAAAGAAAAACGTTAGTTTGAAAAGCAGAATTAATTACCTTAAAAAAAAAAAAAAAAAAAACCAGCCACTTACTCTTCCACATCCCCATCTCTATATAAACCCCCGCACAATAATCAATTCTATCAAAATACATCCTCTTTTAAGTCTCAATGGCTTTGATGACATCTCCATTAACCAAATCCAAACCTTGCCTTTTTTTGCCTTTTACCCAAGCTAAGAAACTGGGTTCTCCACCTGCCATACTCCTAAATTATGGTCACTATAAGCCCAAGTTCCTACCACTAACAACCAACAAATGCAAAAAAGAAAAAATATCAAGTCTTTTGGATGCTTCAAATAAGAATTATAGCAGTACAAAAAAAGCACTACAAGTAGTGGCTGATGCTGATAATGCACCTCTATCAGAGGCTGATGAGCCTAGGAACCTCGGGAAAATCTTTCTGTCAGATGTGGTGGTGAGGAGAAGAAGGCAGGTATTTTGGGGCAGGAAATGGAATTCATCAGATATAGCCAACGCTGTTATAGTTTTGTCATCGCATTTTCTATCTTTGTTTGCACCTTTTTATTTCACTTGGCCTGCATTTTGGGTTAATATTGGCCTCGGTAGTGTCACTGGACTTCTAGGTATCACTCTTTCTTTCCATAGGAATCTTTCTCATGGGAGTTTCAAGCTTCCAAAATGGCTCGAGTATTTTTTTGCATACTGCGGGGTTCAAGCTCTTCAAGTAAGCGTACCTTCCCCTTTTCTTTCCTTGATTTTTTGTGTTTTCAGTTTTTAATGGCCTCATGTTGGTTTCAGAGGGATCCTATTTTTTGGGTTAGCACTCATAGACACCACCACCAGTTTTGTGATTCCGAGAGAGACCCACATAGCCCTACTGAAGGGTTTTGGTTTAGTCACATTAATTGGCTCTTTGACAATAATTATATTACTGAAAAGGTCTGTATGTTCATCCTCCTCACACGCACACAAATGAACAAATTCCCTAGTGTAAATTAAATTGTGTTATTGCTACTTATTCTGTTAAAAATATATGATTTGGTAGTGTGGAGGGCCAAACAATGTCGGGGATTTAGAGAAGCAACCCTTTTACAAGTTCATGCAAAACACGTACTTTCTACATCCAATTGCGCTTGGAGTTCTGCTATATGCAGTGGGAGGATTTCCCTTCCTTGTATGGGGAATGGTATGGAATACTTCTCATGTCCTCCTCTCTTCTTCTTCTCTTTTTTTCATGAAAATATGCAGAGATAGCCAAAATTAGTATTTGTCTTTTTTATACTGGAACTTAATTTCATCAAACGCGCAACCTCTTGGAACATGAATTTCTCAAGTTAACTGGAATAAAATGAAAGGGCAATATTGTCTGCTATTATACTTAGGATTTACTCATTCATATTTGATCGGTGACCAGACATTGAAACGGACATGAAAATTAAAACACCCATCACCCTCCTCAGGCCTCAGTAGTCAATTAGGTTAATATTTTTTGTACAGCTTATGCAGGAAAACTAATATACTGCTGACCATTTCAGGGTGTGAGAACCGTATTAGTTTTACACATCACTTGGCTAGTAAACTCAGTTTCTCATTTATGGGGAAAGCAAGCGTGGAACACCGGCGACTTGTCTAGGAACAATTGGTAATACCTTTTGCTCTTAATTAGCTTTTATCATCCTGATTTGGTTATTTCTAATAATTTTGTTCTGCAAACTTGTTTAAGGTGGCTTGCATTGCTTACATTTGGAGAAGGTTGGCATAATAATCACCATGCTTTTGAATACTCAGCCAGGCATGGCCTGGAATGGTGGCAGATTGACATGACTTGGTATGTTATAAGGTTTCTTCAAGCTATTGGACTGGCAACAGATGTGAAGCTGCCATCGGAAGTTCAAAAGCAAAGGATGGCTTTCAACAATTGAAGTTTGTGTGTGTGTGTGTGATGTCATTAATGAAATTATGTGGAGTTATGAGAAGCTTTTCTTTTTAAGAATATAATATAATTCTACTATTATATATACGTGCATGGTGTACTGTTTTTTTTTTTTTAACAGAATATCTGGACTTCTAAAATTTTGAAAAAAATTAAATCATAATTGTTGTAACCCATTTTTGGGTCCCCATAAAAAAATAATAAATACAAAAAAAAAAAAAATGTGCACAGTACTGGTCGCAGTAACCCACGTTTACGTTCTGCAGCAGATGAAGATTAATTAGCTAGTTACTGTGCTGTGCACAGTAACTGGCTAATTAATTCACGGGTTACTGTGTGCACAGTACCCCCGGTTACTATGCACGCTAATTAATTCTCTGGTTACTGTGCACACAGTAACCCGGTTACTATGTGCACAGTAACCAGCCCATGCAAAAAAAAAGAAAAAAAAAAAGAAAAAAGAAGAGGGCTAAACGGTGCCGTTTTGAACGGCACTGTTCCCCTTTCTTCCCCGCCTAACATACAGCAGTAAAGAAGGAAAAAAAGATGTATATTTAATGGCGTTGGTCCCTCCAGCCCACCGACCGCCGGTCCCTCTAGCCCACCGACCGAAGACATTGGCCGACCGCCTACCGCACCGCCGAAACTGAGGGAGGCACGCCTGGACAGCCACGCCCGACCAGCCGCCGCATGACCCCACGATGAAAAAAAAAAACATGCTCACGGGCTATAAATGGAGGAAGAACATAAGGAAAATAGAGGGGGGGAAGAGAAGAGAAGGGAGAGACAGAGAGAAGAAAACAGAAGAGAAGGGAGAGAGAGCAAAATAAAAGAAGAAGAAGAAGAAGCAGAGGAGAGAGAGAGAGGAAAACAGCACCGCTGGCCACCGCAAATAGCCAGTTCCGCCGCTGCCACCCCTGCCACATCAGTTGCTGCCAACATCACCACCGCTCCAGGTAGCCTTTCCCATCGTTTTTTTTGGTTCAGCTTCATCTGCATGCAGAACGTTTACGTTCTGCAGCAGATGAAGATTAATTAGCGAGTTACTGTGCTATGCACAGTAACCCCAGATTAATTCTCTGGTTACTGTACACACAGTAACCCGGTTACTATGTGCACAGTAACCAGCCCATTCTTTGGGCCAGGTTCGGCCCAGCCCATATATTTGGGCCTGATCCGGCCCATTTCAAAGAAAAAAATCAAAAATATTTGTTTCAGCATTTTATAATTTTTCCGCGTAATTTTTATGTCATTTTGATTAATATTTGGTGGTATTTTTTATGTTGTTAAAAATACAAAAATCTGATTTTCAAATACCCGGTTTTCGTCAAAAACTTCCACAAAATACAAAAAAATTAAAAAAAAAGAAAAAAATGTTTTTGTGCATACGGCCAAGTGTCTCAAAGCTAAAAAATCATATTGTATTTTTCATACACCAAAAAACAATGTTTTAGCATGCATTTTGGCTTTAATAACCAGTTTATTAAAGTCAAGAGAATATTGGCCAAAATTTCAAAAACAACAAAAAATTTTATTTGTCTCTTAGTATCTGGGGTATGACATTACACGTAATGCATATTCTGGATATTTAATTCTTTTCGGACAATAGAATCCGGGGTATGACATTACATGTAATGCGTATTCTGAACAATAAGAAACCACAACACGACCTTAGATTTTATCAGACATTAAAACAATGCAGCCTACCTTAGGTAGGGCGTAGTTGGGGTGCTAATACCTTCCCTTTACGCAACCAGTCTCCGTACCCGATCTTTAAAGACCAGTTAAGGTTCCTAGTAACCAGAATACTAGGTGGCGACTCCCTGTCCATTTTTTAGCTTAGAGACAAAGAACTCCTTGTCTCACCATATTTTCCATGCCAAATAGACAACATACCACACCCTCATGAAGGGTTGAGGGTGGACGATCGCCGCGCCGCCGCACACGTGCGACAGAATGGCGACTCCACTGGGGACTTTGTGGACTAAGTTTTGTTTTTGTCTGATGATTGTGTTTTATTGTTGTGGTTTGTGTGTTTATTTTTTAAATATGCATTTTCTTTATATATTTGTTCATATTTAGTTGTGCGCGTTAATTTTTGTACATATTTATCTCATGCATCACATAGTTAATTTTTTTAAAGCACACACAAGCTTCAGGTTAGGGGGGAACTAGCAGCTTACCTTACGACTTTTAGTCAAGGTTTAAGTTTGTGTAAACCCAAACTCTTCGTTGAGTGCTTAGACTGGTAATAGTTGGACACGTGCCAACCCATTACCTACTGGGCCCCTATATTGCCTTTACGAGGGTAATCACTGGGACAACGAGAGATCCTTTTTAGAGACCAAGTAGTAAACCTACCTTTTGTCTCACTTAAAAAGATTAGAACCAACCTTTAGGATGTATGCTCCGTATACATTGTTTTGCATCCGAGCAAGCCCTTCTTGAAACATCTTGAACTCCAGACTTTTGGGTGACACAATGACCGTCGCTCAGAAAATTTTCATTGTAGAGTTTGGGCAAGAATCAAGATTCTTGTTTCATCATGCAACAATTACGATCATATGTCACCCCTTTGAAGGGCGAATTCATCATATAGATTACATGTTCATACATTTGGCATGCATGCACCTGAAAAGAAAGATAGGTCCCCTATGAATCTACAACACCCAATTTTGAGTGAAAAAAAAAAACATTGGAGATAAAGAAGCGTGCTCGCTGCAACATCCATTTTCAAGAAGAGTTGGAGTCTCTGAACAAAAGCTTGACTCACCTCTATCTTACTCGAGCATATATTGAGAAATGCCTCTAGTGAAGGTCCTTCCAATTGACCTATCATTTTTGTTCAAGCCCCAACAAAGACCCAACCTGAAGAAATTGAGGGCCCACATGATCAAGAGCCTCAACACAATTTGAAGGGGAATTGCATCACCGTTGCAAAATGGAGCTTGTTCTTTCTCTGCCAAAATAACTACCTCAGTTTGATCATGCCTCCAAAAACTTGATTTTTTGTTTCAACCTATTCTAGTTTTTGTTGGTAATTTGGCTAAAAAAATTCCACAAGACTTTCCTTGTCCACTAAGCCTTTCTTGTTAATAAAATCATGTGTTTTGTTGTGTTCATCACATGCCTTCATTTTTGTTGTTTCATGCAAATAACACATTGAGCATAACCTTTAAGCATGAAACCATCGCGCCCAAAATCTTGTGGTGCATTTCCCTTTTCTTCCAAAACTATGCATGATCGCATGTGAGGATTTTTGGGAATTTAAAGTTTAGTACAAAAACAGAAATCATGTTGATGTTTGTCCGAAACAAACGAATTCTGGAAATTCAGGTGATTCCTTAGAGAGGTAACCATACACCTAAAAAACCCAAAAAAAAAAAAACATGAAGTGACTCCAAAAGCTGGGTTTTTATTTGCGTGAATAATGAGAAATCACATTGCATACTTGCATGAAAGCAAGGCTTACCGATCCTAAATGCATGCATTTGAGGAAGAAAGGCCATCTTTGATAATCCTTTCACAAATCTGAAATATATCATTTGCAGTCCCTTTTTGAGCCTAATAAATTTTTTTTTTTTTGAAAAATAACCCTGGCTAGGATCACACCCCTACACTGGGGGGCAAGTGCAAAAAAATCCATAATGATTGAAAGTGCCCAAATAACTCTTGGGGGCATGAAAAAGTCTTCAACAATGAAAGTGCCCAAACAATACTGGGGGGGCATAAAAGAAAATTCTCAATCATCAAAGGCGCCCATACAAAGCTAGGGGGCACGAAGAAAAATCCAAAAGATCCAAAAATTTTGAGCAAAAAATACAAGGCCAATGCAATGATGCTCAAAATCAAATGAAGAAAACAAAAACAAAGAGAAAAAGCCCAAACCCGACACTGGGGGGCAGGACAAATCATTTTTTGTTAAAAAAAAAAAAAACAAATCCAAAAGACAGGTCAGGAAACAAACACAAGTGATTCCTAGTTTTTGAAATCCCTTAAACACTTTTTGAGCCTGCAACATATCCATTTTCTTCGTAACCAATAGCCAAAGCCTACATTATATACCTGATAAAGCCCTTTCTGATCAAAGGCAAGCAATCTGGATCGGTATGCAGTGCTTTCACATGCGAGTCAAATAATTATTCATGCAAATAAAATAAATGCTTTGAATCGATTTCGGTTCTCAATAACCCTCAAATTGAAATTTAAACCTTTTGTGACCAACCAGATGTCACCTTCATCTTTAACCAAAAGCAAAAATCTTTCATCACTTCAAGAAACCTATCCATAGGAATCACTTGAATTTTTGAGAACAAGTTTATTTTGAACCAATGTCAAAATAATTTTTGTGATTGGAATAACTTGGAAAGTTCCAAAAATTTTGAATGAAAACATTTCATTGTACCAAAAAACCCAAACTTACTTTCACATATCCTCACCCCACACTAAACCCAAGTTGAACACTTGGGGGGCATGATCAAGCTGGGGGGCAATCAAAAACACATGGTAGGGCTGGCTCCATGATTCCTGTTCTAAGGAAAATGTCGGGCAAAATTGGTAACTCTTGAGATAATGGGTGAAGGACAAAAATGTATGATGACATCAAACCCTTCCCAGAGGTCAAGATCACAAGATGTAACCCGAGTAAGCAAAAGTGGAAAAGCCATCGAAGTTTACTACCAATACTACAACTTTTGAGAGAAAAGAAAGACATCATGAAGAAATGGGGGCCTATATTTCTCAGGTAAGTATACATGCATATCAATCATAATGCATTTGCTTTTCAACATTGACAATCATTGTTTCAACATCATCTTTTAGGTAGTGCGTTTTATAACCCTACCTCCGTTTGAGTGCGCTTTTGAGCCCTCACCTCCATTTTGAGTGTGCCTTTGAGCCCTCACCTCCATTTTGAGTGCGCCTTTGAGCCCTCATCCCTTTGGTAGTGCGTTTTCTAACCCTACCTCCTTTTGAGTGCGCTTTTGAGCCCTCAACTCCTTTTGAGCGCGCCTTTGAGCCCTCACCTTCATTTTGAGTGAGCCTTTGAGCCCTCATCCCTTGGGTAGTGCGTTTTTTAACCCTACCTCCTTTTGAGTGCGCCTTTGAGCCCTCACCTCCATTTTGAGTGCGCCTTTGAGCCCTCATCCCTTTGGTAGTGCGTTTTCTAACCCTACCTCCTTTTGAGTGCGCCTTTGAGCCCTCACCTCCATTTTGAGTGCGCCTTTGAGCCCTCATCCCTTTGGTAGTGCGTTTTCTAACCCTACCTCCTTTTGAGTGCGCCTTTGAGCCCTCACCTCCATTTTGAGTGCGTCTTTGAGCCCTCATCCCTTTGGTAGTGCGTTTTCTAACCCTACCTCCTTTTGAGTGCGCCTTTAAGCCCTCATCCCTTTGGTAGTGCGTTTTCTAACCCTACCTCCTTTTAAGTGCGCCTTTGAGCCCTCACCTCCATTTTGAGTGCGCCTTTGAGCCCTCATCCCTTAGGTAATGCGTTTTCTAACCCTACCTCCTTTTAAGTGTGCCTTTGAGCCCTCAACTCATTCCAAGTGTGCCTTTGAGCCACCACCATTCAGGTAGAGCGTTTTGTAACCCTACCTCCTTTTAAGTGCGCCTTTGAGCCCTTACCAACATTTTTCTGGGTAGGTCACCCATTACAATGCGACCAATTCTCCATGTTTTATATCTGGGTAGGTCACCCATTACAATGAGACTACACTTCACATTCTTTCCTTTTTTTCGGGTTAAAGGGGATTGGCGAAAGGAATCTCAGTTTAGCCCAACCATACACAGGACTTTGGGTCCGATTGAAGTTTTAGGTCAATCAAATTTTGAGACGACCAGTTTCGGAAGACCAATGTTTTTTTCTTTACAACACTTACTATGCACAAATCTTTGCTCCGTAAGCATTGTAAAGAGGGGGGCAACTGTTGTAACCCATTTTTGGGTCCCCATAAAAAAATAATAAATACAAAAAAAAAAAAATATGCGCAGTACTGGTCGCAGTAACCCACGTTTACGTTCTGCAGCAGATGAAGATTAATTAGCTAGTTACTGTGCTGTGCACAGTAACTGGCTAATTAATTCACGGGTTACTGTGTGCACAGTACCCCCGGTTACTATGCACGCTAATTAATTCTCTGGTTACTGTGCACACAGTACCCGGTTACTATGTGCACAGTAACCAGCCCATGCAAAAAAAAAGAAAAACAAAAAGAAAAAAGAAGAGGGCTAAACGGTGCCGTTTTGAACGGCACTGTTCCCCTTTCTTCCCCGCCTAACATACAGCAGTAAAGAAGGAAAAAAGATGTATATTTAATGGCGTTGGTCCCTCCAGCCCACCGACCGCCGGTCCCTCTAGCCCACCGACCGAAGACATTGGCCGACCGCCTACCGCACCGCCGAAACTGAGGGAGGCACGCCTGGACAGCCACGCCCGACAAGCCGCCGCATGACCCCACGATGAAAAAAAAAAAACATGCTCACGGGCTATAAATGGAGGAAGAACAGAAGGAAAATAGAGTGGGGGAAGAGAAGAGAAGGGAGAAACAGAGAGAAGAAAGCAGAAGAGAAGGGAGAGAGAGCAAAATAAAAGAAGAAGAAGAAGAAGCAGAGGAGAGAGAGAGAGGAAAACAGCACCGCTGGCCACCGCGAATAGCCAGTTCCGCCGCCGCCACCCCTGCCACATCAGTTGCTGCCAACATCACCACCGCTCCAGGTAGCCTTTCCCATCGTTTTTTTTGGTTCAGCTTCATCTGCATGCAGAACGTTTACGTTCTGCAGCAGATGAAGATTAATTAGCGAGTTACTGTGCTGTGCACAGTAACCCCAGATTAATTCTCTGGTTACTGTACACACAGTAACCCGGTTACTATGTGCACAGTAACCAGCCCATTCTTTGGGCCAGGTTCGGCCCAGCCCATATATTTAGGCCTGATCCGGCCCATTTCAAAGAAAAAAATCAAAAATATTTGTTTCAGCATTTTATAATTTTTCCGCGTAATTTTTATGTCATTTTGATTAATATTTGGTGGTATTTTTTTATGTTGTTAAAAATACAAAAATCTGATTTTCAAATACCCGGTTTTCGTCAAAAACTTCCACAAAATACAAAAAAATTAAAAAAAAAAGAAAAAAATATTTTTGTGCATACGGCCAAGTGTCTCAAAGCTAAAAAATCATATTGTATTTTTCATACACCAAAAAACAATGTTTTAGCATGCATTTTGGCTTTAATAACCAGTTTATTAAAGTCAAGAGAATATTGGCCAAAATTTCAAAAACAACAAAAAATTTTATTTGTCTCTTAGTATCTGGGGTATGACATTACACGTAATGCATATTCTGGATATTTAATTCTTTTCGGACAATAGAATCCGGGGTATGACATTACATGTAATGCGTATTCTGAACAATAAGAAACCACAACACGACCTTAGATTTTATCAGACATTAAAACAATGCAGCCTACCTTAGGTAGGGCGTAGTTGGGGTGCTAATACCTTCCCTTTACGCAACCAGTCTCCGTACCCGATCTCTAAAGACCAGTTAAGGTTCCTAGTAACCAGAATACTAGGTGGCGACTCCCTGTCCATTTTTTAGCTTAGAGACAAAGAACTCCTTGTCTCACCATATTTTCCATGCCAAATAGACAACATACCACACCCTCATGAAGGGTTGAGGGTGGACGATCGCCGCGCCGCCGCACACGTGCGACAATAATATGGAGGAAATGCATGTGAGTCTCTTCTGAGATATCTATTAAAATTTATTCCCAGATTCATGATATAATAGCCTCTTTTTTTTTTTCCATCTCATCTAAATAAATAAAAAAAACTTGTTGTCATTATCTCCAAGATATTGATCGTGCGTGTGTATACACACAAACACACACGGGCATGGGATTTTTACTAAAATCCATGAAGGGCATCAATTCTCAATATAATATTAAACACGAAAATGGTTCATAATCGCTATAAAATATTTGCATGAGTTCAATTGGAAGTCATTTTCGCATCATTAATTTCAACATATTACACATTAAGATTGATGGGTGTGTGTGTGTGTATATATCAACAAGGAAAGTTAGGACATGTTCTTTTTAATATTTTTTTTCAAAATTTAACCTATGCTTGCAAACCGAATATTGATTCACTAGGCCGAATGATATCTTATAAATAGGCTTAAAAGCCTATAATCAATTATTTTATACACAAAATTGACCAATTCAACGTTCTTAATTTGAACCCTACTGAGGCCTTCAAATTTTTTATTTTTAGATTTTCTTATTTTATTTTTTCTGATATTTAAAATTATTTATTATAAATATTACTGAATTAGCTTATGTCATATGTACATGTGCGTGTATAATAAACATATCCCACGATTCAATATGTTTTAGACATGACTAATCTCGTGATCCGAGCATTAAAAACAAATGTTAAGAGATAGTAAGTGTGTTTTTTTAAAAAAAAAAACAAATCGTGATTGGATAGATTAAATAAGTTATCTTAACTAATAAGATGACAAAAAAAAAGTAACATGAATTGAATTAAGAAAAAAAAAAGTTATCAGGATAAAGAAAAAGCATTTATTAAATAATAATAATAAATTTCAATCTAATCATGGTAGGAAGAAAATGAAAATAAAAAAATATAACCCAAGTTAATCTAAGTATGCCTCACAAACCCGCAACCTGTTTAAAAAAACTGTGATAACAAATCAGAAAGCAAACAAAAAAAAAACATGCAAGCTCTAATTACTAACAAACTCAATACAGAAAAACTTGCTTCAATAAACAAATAATTAACAAAATAGAAAACAAAGTAAATAAATCCGGATTAACTTGCTAAATCATGTGACTCAGATGGGGTGCATTGGACAACACAATAAAAAGCATGTCAGAAAAAGTTATAAAGCTAAATGCAAAAAAAAAAAAATGATGAATGACAAAACAAGAGAAAAAATCAATTTTAAAAATAACAAATCCAATTTTTCTTTTAAAAAAAGAAAAATAAAGGCTAGTAGTATTTAGGTTAACCTTTCAAATAAACAACCTAAATCATGACCTGATGTAACCTAATCAGAAAAAATCATGACTCTTAATTTTTAATTAACTCAAGGATGAAGAATGAAATTAAAAATAATAATTTGACAAACGACCCCAAAAAAAAAAAAAAAAAGCAATTTAAAAAAATAAAAATAAAAAATTAAATAAAAACAGTATAAAAAATAACATTGTTTGATTTAAGGGTGAAAAAAAAAACTTTTACACTTTACAAAAGAAACCAGAGAAAAAATAATCAAATTTGAATAAAAAATAAAAAGAAAAATAGCATTGTAATAAATAGTAAAATCAAAAATAAATTTAATTTTTTTAAAAAAAAGATAAAAATAAGAATAAATTAGAAACTTAAACAAAATAAAAGGATAATAGTAAAAAATATATATATTAAGCAACGTGTTTTTCAAGAGGAAAAAATAATAATAATAAAAAAAATTGAGCAAAGCCATATCACCGCATTGACCACCGCACACGATACTTCATTGAGAAAGGGACATCATGAAGATTCTAATTCCGTCGTGGATGGTCAATTTTTGACATGCTTTTGAAAACTCAGCCAAGCATGGCCTGGAATGGTGGCAGAATGACATAACTTGGTAAGTTGTAAGGTTTCTTCAAGCTATTAGATTGGCAACAGATGTGAAGTTGCCACCGGAAGTTCAAAAGCAAAAATGGCTTTCATAAAAAATATATATATATATCTCAACAGATTTTTTTTTTCCATATGATATTTGAGAGACACCATTATTGTGGAAAAGCTAAAAAGCTGAGATAGCTTTCTATTTTAAAGTAATAATGGTAGTGTGGCTGCAACTAACACAGATATTATCATTTGATTAAAGAAAAAACAGTTTATGCTAGTAAAATCCATCAAAAATATAGTTGTGCTACTTTTATAGAAGTATAATTTTGCTGTTTCTTGTAGGGAGGAATCACTGAATAGTGGAAATATTCTTTATTGTTTTGGTTAGATCAAGTCCGGTCTAAAGCTAAAAATATATTGAACCGAGTCCGTCCTGGAAAAATAAAAATAAAAAAATTATTTTTTATTTTTAATTATATTTTATTCAAAAAACTAGTGTTAAACATTATTCAATGACACTATATAAATTAAACGGAGATCGCTTAATGACATAGTATTTGTAGAATTCGATCGCAATTCTAATTTTGTTCCTGATTATATTTTACTTGATGTTATTGTACTCTTAAAAAATTTATAAAAATTATAGTTTTTGTTAGATTTATTATTAATATAATACTTTTCTTCCCAGCCTGATTTTTTTTGTTAACTCGATATTTGGTTTTAAACTTTTAAAGTTAAGTTACAACAAAAATGTTAAGTTCTATGTATTTCTTAGTTTGTTGTGTAATTAATTTGTTATAAATTTTCATAATTTAAATATCTAATAATTAATTTTTGTTAGGCACCATACATAGATAATTAGCCATACAAAATCTATTGTTTTTTAAATGAAATTAAATGTTTTCTTTTAAATTAGCCACACATTTCTCTGGCTTTTACGTTTTGATCTCTTATATCGCTTTAAAGGGATTATAATTATATTGCTTCATCATCTTCAGTATGTTTGATATTATAGTTGTAATTTTTTTAAAAATAAATTAAATAAAAAATAATTTAAGTCACAATTTAAAAAAATAAATTTTTTATTAAAACAGTTGTAAGATAAATTTTTGCATGCAAAACAAATGAAAAAAAATATATCTTAATAAATAAAAAATTTGTCTTAACAAATAAAAAAAATAAGTTATTTTAGTTTCTATAAAATCAAAATTTGAAACGTGATGCCTAATAAAAAAAGTATAAACTATTTGATTAATTAAATAATTTTTTCAGTGTAATTAGATAAAAAACAGAAAATATCACAAATATTAAGCAATCTTGTAGATCTCAATCCATTTTAGAATACACAAATTAAGAATGAAATTATTAAGAATTTCCTTTTTCAGTTTTCCTTTCTTAAATAAATTACCATTTAATTCTAAACGTTATGGTGATTTTAAAAAGAAAATCTCAGCTTGGAATCTTTTACCTTTCCATATCATGGCATAGTTATTATTGCAGGACCGCAGTGTGAGCCTGAAATAATGAAAATCATACGAGTTCAAGCTCCCTTGGCCCAGCCTTTGTTCCCACGTATATGGATCTCTGTCTTGTATGTGTTTCTATATTGGATCGTAATGGATGCCCTTGCCATAAACAATTGACAGACTTTCTTTCATTTCTACAAAACCTAGCCCAATCCATGGCTTGATATAAAATTCAAACCAAGATTAAATTTGACCACATCAAATCCAAATCTAATTTTATATAAAATTAAAGTTGGACAAGATCCCACATAATTAATACATCGAGCCAAGTTTTATAACAATAATCAAGATTCTTTATGTATTTTTTTAGAAGATAATGTTCTTCAATTACTTTGATCACACATCATTGTAATGACACATATTGTAATTATAAAAAATAAAATAAAAGATATTAGATTTTTATTGTACATCTAAACACATATTATTATGAATTGAAATAATAAAATGATATTTTTTTTCTATTCTCAAACAAAATCATTTAAGTAGTTATTTATGGCAAATTAATCTTTTATTATTATCATATTAATTGGAAATAAATCCATCTTTTAATATTTTATATGCACAATTAAATAACTTAAATACTCTTAAAAGCATATATATATATATATATATATATATATATATATAAAGCTAGGATCCAAGGGATTTTTGATCTTTTAATGCTTTGATTGCATAGTGAAATAACTACATTTCCCTTTAAAGTAAGAATTTAAAACTTACATTGAGTGATTTTTTTGTATTTTGTGATTGTTTTTTTAGTTATAATCAATTTAAAAAAGAATAATTCAATCTTTTAACAAATATAAATATAATTTTAAAAAATAAAAATTATTGACGTGTGCCATACATGAACCACTAAATAAAAAGCACTCACATTTTTTGGGAGATGAATGTGGTGTCTTCTAGTTGTCAAACACCACCTTCAACGGTAGCATTGAAAGTGTTGTGTTGTTCTCTTTTTGGTAGTCATCATGTGTACATGGAGCATAGTGGTTATGCATCAATAGATATATTTTTTTCTTCCCTCTTTTCTCTCTCCTCACCTTAGATTTCACGCCAGTCATTTTAAAAGTTAAATGTGTCATATCAATTTATATTTATATTAATTTTAGTCATTATTATTTTGATTCTTATTTGTTTTGCTTTTAAATTTTTGAAGTGATTTTTTTTTTAAATTGTCTCTCAAACATTTTCTTTCATTTAATTTTTGAATCCAATTTAGTCTTTATTCTTTTGATTGCTTTTTTTTTTTGTTTTTATTATTTTCTTGATTTATTGTATATGCAATTTAGTCCCTCATTACTTTCTTTCATTTAGTTTTTATACCATATTTGGTTATTATTGTTTTGATTGCTATTTTTTTTTAATTTCAGATAATTAAGAATTTCGCTGTATGATTTTTTTTTGTTTGCCTTCTATAAGGTAATTCCACTATCATGACCCAGGTCACAGAGTTTGAAGATTAGTTTGATTTAATTTTCATTTTTTATGTTCTTTTTGTTAAAAGAAAATGATTTTTTCTTCAATTTTATTATTTAACATTAGATTATTGGGCTTTCAGCTTTGTGATTTTTGTCATTTTTTTTAATGAGATTATCCTAATCTTATATTCTAGGTAGTTGGTTAAAGTTAATCCAAGTTGATTTTTTCTAGTTTCACCTTTTATCATTTAATTTTCTTGAGAATTGATCTTTATTTTTATTTAATTTCTATTAAACAAGTATTTTAGTTTTTTATTAAATTTTATTTTTTTCCTTCAATATTTAACATTTGATTTGCTGGTAATTAAAATTTTTTATTTACTTTTTTATTTATAAGAATCTGATTGAATTTTTGCTTTGTTATTAAATAATATTATTAAAATATTTTAATAATGTTTAAAAAATATTTTTTTTTATAATATTGACAGACTTATTTTTCTCAACTAAGCACTCGACCAAGATCTCATGTTTTTCTTACCAATTTAAAAATATTTTCATTATATTTAAAAACAAAATTAAATTAGAAAAAAATTGATATATATAGTTGTACACTACTTAAAAGGACAAACAACATCTTGTCCCCAACGTCTACTTAAAAGGACAAAATTAAGTTAGAAAATAATTTTTTTAATATATTTTTAAATAAAAATCATTTAAAAAAACAATAATAAACCTATACTTACCATTCCATGAAATACACATAATTTTCATGAAGCTTTGCAGAAAGCATGAAATCAAAAATTGGGTTGGTAGATTGCCTATCTTGGATGCGTCCCACTTGCTCCAATAATCGCCAAAAGCTACTTGTAAGTTGGAAGAGCATTTTCAATGAAAAATTTTATTTTAAAGAGATAAATTGATAAAATAGTATTTTAAATAGTATAAATATAGTTTTTTTTATCATGTATATTTTAATAAAAAAAACTATTTGAAAAGTCAATTCTATTAGAGTAAAATAAATAAGTTTTTTATTTTTTTAAAATGATTTTGATGTTATTTTTTTTTCACATGGCTAGATTTAATTTATTTATTTTTTTGTTGGCCCTACTATGTTAGTTTTAGTTCTTTTGAGAGATATGCAAAAATAACATTTGTGGGAAAGAAAAGATATTTTAGCATTTTATTTGGCTTTTCCCTTAGAATATGAAAAACAAGTAAAGAAAAGTCAAAATATTACTTTTTTATTTTTGACTATCCATTTAGCAACTCCATTGAAGATGCTGTAACACCCAAATCAACTACCACAATTTTCAGCAGCTATCATCTTTCGAGCTTATTTAAAAATATAATTGTGGTTACTTTTCAAATAATATTTCATGTTAAAATGTATGTTAATGATGTTTTTTATTTATTTAGTTTTAAAAAAATATTTTTAACATCAGCACATCAAAATGATTTAAAAATACTAAAAATATATTAATTTGAAGTTAATAAAAAAATAAAAAATTTAAATTTTTTAAAAATACTTTTAAAATTTAAAAATAAATAGTCTCGAATTATGACTGCAATCCCTATCATTATCATTATTATTGCAACAACCACTATCATCGCCGCAACCACCTGACGACAACAACTAATTACACCACCCCTGCAACTATCACGCCTTCACACACAAGCCCATTGAATTTAGATTGCAGAAACCTAGTACCGTTTTTTATTTTCTTTTACCAGTCATCCTTCACCACCACCATCCCTGCTGCACCTATCACCTCATTGAAACCCCACCATACGACAACTAATTACACCACCCCTGCAAGGCTGCAACACCACCACACAATTACTCCACGACCATTATATTTCTCACATTATTACTTTCCAAACATGATTTGACAACTCATGAGCAAAACAAAATCTATTAAATGACAAATAACTCAATTTTACCAAAAATAAAACGTAAGAGAGAAACCAAATTAAAAAAAAAATTCCAACACAAACATTAAAAAAGAAAACAGGTGACCTCGAAGTCTTGGCTACAACTTACAACCAAACATCAAATGACAAATAGGTCATTTTTACCAATTTTTTTTTTTTAAAAATCTCCTCTCTCTCTCTAATCACGTCCTAATCCCTCAAGTAACAAAATTAACCACGATAATCAATGATTAACTGCATAATCATCTGTGAGCCGTGACAAGGGTCTCAATAAACCTTAACCCGTCAAATCTTGACTCAAATTCCTCCTCCTTAAACCCACCATTTTTCTCCATTGAAAACGATATTGATGAACCCTTCAAAAAAAAAAAAAAAAAAACCCCAATCGTCAGGATTCAATCAAGTTAACCATCAAATCTTACAACCCAAAAACATGCCTAGCATGTCTGGAGAATACTAGATGTGTTTGTGTTACACTATAAATCTACATTATTTTTTTATAAAATATTTATATGCTAAAAAGTATTTTTTTTAAAAAAAATCAATAACCTGGATTATATTCCTAAGAAATAAAATAAATCAAATAAGATAATTTTATTTGAATAAAACAAAAAAAAAGGCAAGGATTGAAAAAAGACTAAAAAAACCAACCACAATAACTAAGGAAAAAAATCTTTATCCAAGAGCAAAAAAATAATATTGTTCAATTTTCAACCAATTAAATATGGAAGGACAAAATATGATAATAAAAGGGGAAAAACGATGTGAGTCAACTTCGGCTAACATGATAGACATAATTTGGGGATTAAAGGGTGAGGTAGTCCAGGCTAATCTGTCAATCCTGCGTTCTAAATCATGAGGTCAGAATAACTGGATAGAAAAGAAATTAAAAAAAACCACAAAGCTATTTTTTTTAAAATAACAATGTCGAATGACAAAATATAAAAAGAAAATAAAACAAAAAAAAAGAATGTGACTTATGTTAACTTTTCAAACCCGTAACTAGGGTTATTAAATCGGAAGTATCATGCATGAAAAAGCCATAAAGCCCAATCCTCAAGAAAAAAAACTAATGAAGGACAAAATAAAAGAAAATTACATAAAAAAGGTTAAAATAACAATTAAAAGAATAAAAGTTAAAATCAAAATAAAAAATAAATTAGAGTACAACAATAAATTCTCGATTTAAGGGTTAAATTAAAAAGAATAGTAACCCTAACAAAAGGATAAAATAAAATCAAAAGAATCATAAGTAAATTGTAAAAATTAATATACCATAAATTTAGATTAAATGCTGAAATTGAAAACCAATAAAACATCTATAAAAGGACAAAGGAAAAAAAAAATCAAAAGAATAATATATTGTAAAAAAATGAAAAAAAAAAGATTAATTTTCTAAACTTATATCATAGGTAATGAGATTGGAATAACCTGATTGATCTAAAACCTAGATCGGACATATTTTCAATAAAAATAGAAGAAAAATTGATCCAAGATCTAAACAAGGTGCAAATAAAAAAAGACATGAAGGATCATATATAAAAAGACCCTCTAATTTTCATTTGTTTCAAAACATGTCATTGATTAAAACAATTCATCACTATTTTCTAGTATATAACATAACATTTTAAAATCATGATGTCATTAATTAGATTCATATTTGCTATTATAAACCTTACTAAGAATCTAACCATACTAGAAATTTCAATATTCACCATTAGGGGCAATCCAATCTTGGAATTTCTATTATCCACCTAAAGGTAATTTGTTTCTTGAAAAATTCCATTATTCCGTACTAAAGGCAACTATTTTTCTTGAAATTTCATTATCTTGCCTTGGAGGTGATTTATCCTTGGAATTTCATTATCCCACCCTAAAGACAATTTATTTTTGGAATTCTATTTTCCCGTCCTGAAATGAATTTTTATTCTTTAATATCAACTTTCCGTGCTTGATACCATCAATTTCATATATAAAAGAGTAACATTTTTATTATATAAAGAATTATTGAAATTTCAAAAGGGTAAGGACAAATCCTTGGAGCTTCTGTAATATGCTCTTGAGAGAATCAGCTTTACTCTAGATAAACTCGAGCTTGTTTGGCAGTATGGTTGCGCTTGCTTTTCAAATAATTTTTCATGTCAAAATACATGCCAATGATATATTTTTTAAAAAATTATTTTTGACATCAGCACATCAAAATGATTTGAAAACACTAAAAACATATTAATTTAATGTTAATAATAAAATAAAAAATTTTCAAATTTTTTTAAAAACACTTTTAAAACACAGAAACAAATAGGCTTACAAACCCAAACATCAACAAATCAACAAAAATCATGTCATCATTATATATATACTCATCATACTTATTGTCGCACCCGACATCGCGGCGGAAACACGGGTGCGCTAGCGCACGCGTGTTGCTACACTGTGCTAGTGAGTTAATTCACTTGCACAGTGTAAAAGGGCATTTAATTGTGATAACAGAAGAAGAAGAAACAACGTACCTTTTCTGTTAGAGGCGTTGGAGACGATGGCGAAGCTCGGGCTGGAACGGCTGTTGGTGACTTTCGCCCTTTCCTTCTGTTTTCCTGGAAACGAGAACGAAGATGCTTGCTTCTGTGGGTACTGATTTTTGGGTCGTTTTCTGCAGGGATGAAGGCAACAACAAAGTTGATTCCCCTCTCTGTGTAAATTTGTATGCTCTGTTTTACTCTGACTTTTTTTACTCGGTCTTTGCTCTGTTTTTGGGTTGATTTCCCCCCTTCAGTGCTTGTCAATTGTTGGGTATTTATAGGAACCAATCCTCCTCTCCCTCAGCTTCACGTCTCTCCTCCTGATAAGCACGGCTGAGGGAGACAGTTCCTACTAGGACTCGGACGCGAAGTGCAATCCTTATCTCGTCGGGTTGTGATTATCATGAAGATAAATATTGCTTTTTTGTGTTTTGAAAGTACTAGGATGCTGGTGTTTCACACTTTTGTTTCGTTATTTGCAGGCGGGCGTTCGGTGCTTTGGAGATGAAGATGACGGACGACGCCTAATTGAAACGGTGCTGTTTTGGGGCTGAGAATGGTTATTTCCAATCTGGTCCTTGAAGTTTCTAAATCCTTGCATTCAAACCCCTGGTCTTTTAATTTTCCAGATTTACCCTACTTAAAATTAATTTAAAAATAAGTGGGTCAAAATTGGGTTACAACAGTTGCCCCCTATTTACAATGCTTACGGTGTAAATGCATTAAAAAAATTTATTTTCTTTTGACTTTGTATAGTAAGTTTTGTAAAGAAGAATAATTGTGAAAACCCTTCCTCTTTTTTTATTTGATTGATTTTTTTTTTGTTTTGTTTTGTTTTTTTTTTTGTAATTGTTTTAGGCATCCTGCCTGATGATAAAAGAAACGCGAAGAATTTCGCGAGTGGTCTAATTGTTCCAGGTGACCTGCCCGATAAAGAATAAAACGTGAAAAGGGTTTCGCGAGTGGTCTAATTGTTTCAGGCGACCTGCCCGATGATTGAAAAAATACAATGATTTTTTTTTATGGTCACATTGTAATGGGTTACCTGCCCAGATGGTCACATTGTAATGGGTTATCTACCCAGATGGTCACATTGTAATGGGTTACCTGCCCAGTAGAAAAATACGAGGATTTTTCATAATAGTATGGTCAATTGTAATGAGTTACCTGCCCAGTCGAAAAATACGAGGATTTTTCAGGATGGTATATTGTAATGGGTTACCAGCCTAGTTAGTCGCATTGTAATGGGTTACTTGCCCAGTGAAAAAATACGAGGATTTTTTTTTAAATAAGACATGATAGGGCTCGAAGGAGCACTATTCAATAGATGGAAGCTCGAAGGAAATGAGGGCTCGGAGGCGCGCTTGAAAGGAAATGAGGGCTCGAAGGCCCACTCAAAAGGAGGTAGGATAGAAAATGCACTACCTTTGATGGTCGAGGGTTCGAAAGCGCGCTCGAAAAGACATGAGGTGAGGGCTCGAAGGCACACTCAAAGGGGGTATGATAGGAAATGCACTACCTCAGGAATGGAAGATGAAAGGTGGTGGAAAAATATAGAGATTTTCAGGTGGCCTAATTCTCATGGGCGGCCTGCCCAGGTTGAAAAATTCTCAAAAGTGAAAATTTTTCAAAAGTAATTTCTATGTTCGCCATTTCAAGTTGCCCTTCCACTTGATGGATTCCATTTAGAATTTTTCTCTAATGAAATTTGCAAAAATCACTGTCCAATGTCTCAAAGTTTAGATGATATGCATGCATCTTTACCTTATTTGAAATATAGGCCCCAATTTCTTCTTAATCTTCTTGTTGTTTGATTGATGAAGACTTGCTACCTCTGATCTGGTCATCTTTGTTGTTTGGCTCTCTATCCCATGCAAGTTAGCCCATGTAAGTCTATTTCCAGCTTTGTTTGCACAACTCAGCCTTTGTGGTGCCCATCGTGACCCACTTGCTTGCTAAAGATTTTATGACTCATCAAATAATTTGAGGGGATCATCCATTACCCCTTGTTTCACTGCTAAAAACATTCAATGTTACAAGCTGAAAGGATCAATCTGTCTTTTGTAAACCAAAATGCCCCCTTGTCTTGTTGAAGGAAATTAACATCTCCTTTTCTAGAATTTTTTCTTTTAAACACAATATTGCCCCCTTGTATTGGTCATTGCCTCTAAATGTGCTCTGTTAGCGACTTAGACAAATAATGGTTTTAAGAGGCCATTCTCTCATTTCTCTCCTTTTCAGTTTGGTTAAGGAATATGGGTCTAGAATGAATCTTGAAATCTTGATCTTGCATTTTGAAAATAAAAATTATTTCGATGTAAGTCCAATAACAATTTTCTTTTGAAATCTTGCAACTCCTTGGTTATTTTCTTTCTTGAAAAAGAGATTATTTGCTCTTGTGTTTGGCAATAAGGTCTTCGGTGAAAATAAGTCATGAGATGACCTTTTGTTTTTATAGGTTTTCAAATGGGAGGGCTCGAGAAAAAGCTCGAGGTTTTGTATGAGAAAAACTTGTCTCTTTTTGAAATTATCAGCATGAATAATAATTAGTAGTTTATTCTTGATGTCATGAATCTTATGAAAATGTATTCTTTGTATTTTGAGAGCATTGTTTATTGTTCTATATTACTTGCTTGCTTGATTAGAAAGGACTTCTACAGGCACGTAACGTAGGCTGTGGTTTTTGGCTATGAAAGAAAAGGATTCATAAGGCTTAAAGAGTGTTTCAAGGTTTCAAAGACTGAAGATCATGATCAATAGTTTGACTTTTGATGTCATTCATATTTTCTTTTGCCGTTCTTCTTTGATTTGCCCTTTTTTTTTCTTTTTCATTGCTTTGCTAGAGCATACTCACTTTATCTTAGTTATCACTTTTTCTTGTGATTTGGGCATGCCCCCTAGCATTTGAGTTTCTTGGGCTCTTTTGCTTTTTGGCTTTCTCACGACTTTATCATCTTTCTTGATCATTAAAATTTCACTTGCCCCTTACTTTTTCTTGTGATTTGGGCATGCCCCCTAGCATCTGAGTTTCTTGGGCTCTTTTGCCTTTTGACTTTCTCACGGCTTTATCATCTTTCTTGATCATTGAATTTTCACTTACCCCCCAGTGTAGGGTGTGATCTTAGTCGGGATTTTTATGAAAGAAAAATTATTCAGGCTTAAAAAGGGATCGCAAGGGATGTACTTATTTCAGAACGTGAAAGGAATAACAAAGATGATATTTTCTCATTTCAAGCGCAAGCAGCTATGATCAATAAACTTTGACCTCATCTAGTGTGATGGTTTAGTCTTTGCAAAGATGCATTTCATGAGTTATGAGCAACAAGTTCACTACATACCCTTATTCATACATTTAAAAACACATTATTCAAGAGTTATGGGGTAAGGGTATTTATTCATTTTTTTTTCTTTTTAGAGTTTGGTCTCCTCTATGAAGGAGTTGCTTGATTCACTTGTCATTCTACAGGTAGAATGTCAAACATATCATTTTTGAATAAACATCAAATTACTTTTGAAATCAAAATGCCGGATCAATTTTTCAAAACTCTAATAGGGAAACTGATTTTGGTAAAAGTAATGAATTGAATCTATGAGATCATGCAAACATTTATGAAAGAGAGAAAAGATATGCAAAGTGAATTTCTTGGCAAAACTTTTATTGATTTGATGAGAACTTATACAATCATGGATAATATTTCTTTACAGAATCAGAATTCACTGGCCTACTCAAATCTTCTCCATCCATTCCTGTCAGTATCAATGCTCCTCTACAGAATGCCTTCTTTACTATATAGGGACCTTCATAATTAGGTGCCCACTTGCTATGATTCTCACTTGGTAGTAATAGGATTTTTCTCAATACAAGATCTCCTTCTTTAAACTCTCTTGGTCGAACTTTTCTGTCATATGCTCTTGCTATCCTGTTTTGATATAGTTGGTGGTGACAAATTACAGCTAATCTCTTCTCACTGATCATATTTAGCTGTTTATATCGTATCTCAGCCCATTTAGCCTCTTCTAGCTCAGATTCCATGAGGACCCTTAGAGAAGGAATCTCTACTTCCAATGACATCACTGCCTCCATTCCGTAAACTAATGAATAAGGTGTAGCCCCAGTTGACGTCTTTATTGCTGTTCGATATGCATGTAGAGCATAAGGAAGCCATTCCTGCCAATCTTTGTATGTAACCACCATTTTCCGGACAATCTTCTTTATGTTCTTGTTAGGTGCTTCAACAGCACCATTTATCTTTGATCTGTAAGTGGATGAATTGGAATGTTTGATTTTCTATTTAGTGCATAATTCCACAATCATCTTCCCATTGAAGTTCTTGGCGTTATCAGTTACTATCCTTTCTGGTAAACCATACCTACAAATTAGGTCTCTCTCAATGAATCGCTTGACCACCTTCTGAGTCATATGAGCAGACCTCTACCCACTTTGTAAAATAATCAATTGCGACTAAGATAAACCGATGATCATTGTTGGCTTTTGGATTAATAGGCCCAATCACATCTATTCCCCACATCGCGAATGGCCAAGGTGACACCTTATTGAATAAGGGCACTGGGGGTGCATTGATTTTGTCGCTATACACCTGACATTTATGACATTTTTGGACAAATTCTATACAATCCTTTTCCATAGTCAACCAAAAATACCCAACTCTTTGTATTTGTCTTGCCATCATGTGCCCATTTGTGTGGGTGGTGCAAATTCCTCCATGCACTTCATACAGGGCTTTATTGGCTTTTGATCTGTCCAAGCATCTTAATAAAGTCCCATCAAATGACCTTTTGTATAAGATTTCTCCATCTATAAAGTATTCCATTGCCATTCTTCTTAGAGTCTTCTTATCTGTTTTTGAAACTTCAGAAGGATATTCCAGATGTTGGATGAATCTTTTTATATCCGCATACCAAGGACTGCCATCTACTTCTTCTTCTACTAAACAACAATGAGCAGGAGAACTTCTTATATCAATGCCTATAGGATGTACTCTGATACCACAATCGATTGTGGCCATGGAGGCCAAGGTTGCTAAGGCATCCGTAAACTGATTCTTATCCCTTCCTAAATGATTGAACTCTATCTCTTCAAAGTTTTCAGCCAATTTGGAGAGATATTCTTAATATGGTTTCAATTTCTCATCTTTTGTTTGCCATTCCCCTTTTGTTTGGCAAATTATCAACATAGAGTCTTCATATACCCCTAATTTTCTTATCTTCAGTTAAAATGCAGCTTCCAATCCATGAATGCAAGCCTCATATTCAGCTATGTTGTTTGTGCAACTGAACTGCAGCTTAATGGAAATGGGATATTGTTTTTCTTCTGGAGAAATTATTACAGCACCAGCTCCATTACTAGACACATTCACCGCACCATCGAAGTACATGGTCCACCAATCACTTTCTATTACCAGCACATCTTCATCAGGGAAGTCAAAATTTAACGGCTCATAGTCTTCAATGGCGTTATCAACTAAATGATCTACGATTGCACTTCCTTTCACGGATTTTCTTGTTTTGTAGATGATATCATATTCAGCCAACAACACTTGCTATCTGGCCAGCCTATTTGACATGTATGGTTTTTCAAAAATATATTTTAGAGGATCTATCTTTGAAATTAACCAAGTGGTATAGTATAGCATATACTGTCGGAGCCTTTTCGCACTCCATACCAAACCATAACACAGCTTCTCAATCATATTGTAACGAGATTCACACTCAGTGAATTTTTTACTAAGGTAGTAGATGGCTTGCTCCTTTCTCCCAGACTCATCATGTTGCCAAACATACAGCCCATTACTGATTCAGTCACTGTTAAATACAAAATGAGAGGCTTTCTAGGCACAGGTGGTACCAATAGAGGTGGGTTCTGCAGATATTGTTTGATCTTATCAAAGGCTTCTTGACAGTTTTCATCCCATACTCCAGGGTTTTTCTTTCGAAGTAATCGAAAGATTGGTTCACAAGTAACTGTAAGTTATGAAATAAATCGAGCAATGTAATTTAAACGCCCCAAAAAGCCTCGAACTTCTTTCTCGGTTTTAGGAGCTGACATAGCTTGTATGGCCTTCACTTTGTCAGGGTCTACTTCTATGCCATTATTGCTTACCACAAATCCCAATAACTTCCCAGACTTCACCCCAAATATGCATTTTGCAGGGTTCAACTTTAATTGATATTTTCTCAGCCTTTCAAATAATTTCTTCAGAGCTGGGATATGGTTTTCCTCATCTTTAGACTTAGTAATCATATCATCCACGTAGACCTCAATTTCTTTATGCATCATATCATAAAATAGCGTCACCATTGCTCTTTGATAAGTTGCCCAAGCATTTTTCAGTCCAAATGGCATAACTCTATAGCAATATGTTCCCCACGGGGTAACAAATATTGTTTTCTTCTTGTCTTGCTCAGCCATTTTAATCTGATTATACCCAGAGAAACCATCCATAAAAGAGTAAGTAGAACTGTTAGCAGCATTATCCACTAGTACATCTATGTGGGGTAAAGGAAAATTATCCTTCGGGCTTGCCCTATTCAAATCTTGAAAATCCACACATACCCTAATTTTGTTGTCTTTCTTGGGTACTACTACAATATTGGACACCCATTGAGAATAATCGACTACTTCCAAGAATCCAGCATCCCACTGTTTTGTTATCTCCTTTTTCACTTTGATTAGTATATTTGGCCTTGTCCTCCTCAACTTTTGCTTAATCGGCTTACAACCTTCTATCAAAGGTAGTTTATGTACCATAATATCAGTATCCAGACCAGGCATATCGGCATATGACCAGGCAAACACATCAATATATTCTCGTAAAAGAGAGACCAATTCACTTCTTACGCCAACATAGATTAGTTTCCCTATTTTCAACTCTCTTTTATTATGCTCGGTGCCCACATTTATCAGTTCTAGTTCTTCTTTTATAGGCTTCCATGTGCGATTAGTTTGTTCCACTAACCTTGCGAACTCATGGATATCTTCCTCACCAAACTCTTCTTCATCCATGGCAATTATAGTTTCATGAAAGTTAAACCAATTATCCATAGTGCAATGAGTTTGTGAGGTGTACGACAATCCGCTTTCAGATTTCCTAAAAGCGGAAAGTGTTTCGGTTATGAGTGTATAGTTCTAGGAAAGTAAATAAATGAACAAAGAAAAAGAGAAACACGATTGAAAGAAAATATGCATGATCTCATTGAAATTTAAAGGATAGAAGGGCTCAACCACAAAACCTTATTGCCAATCTCTTGAGCCATGATGATTTGGCAAGGCACAATTATTCAAACAAACAAATAATGAAAACAACGAACAAGCAAACAAACATTAGTTTTTGAAAACAATTGGGACTTCATGAATTTCCCAATATGCTAAATCTTCTCCCTCGGCCAGTTTCCTCACGAATTTTGATGAGCCATCTTCCAAAACGCCAATAGTCAGCTGGGGCAACTATTCATGACTACTATCCTCTTCCTTTAAATCTTGTTCCTCGCCTTATTCAAGATAATTAATAGTAACACCATTGAATTCTTTTCTTAGTCCCCCCTCATAATCCTCAGTTTTTATCACATATGCGGATCTTGGAAATGTTACATGGATTGGTGGGATCTCCATTCGATCTTCATCTGGTTCTCTCCTTTCAATCCGGGCTACTCTTTTTTCTCTTCTAATTTCAGCTGCTCTTTTGAAATATGCTTTTCCAGGCTTAAACCCTAAGCCAAACCTTTGATCAGCGCACTTCATTTTTATCACATTAACCCTCTCAGGCATTCCGGTAGTGTGGTCATATTGAAATGGCAGTCCATGCTTCAAGAAGTATTTAGCAACCATTTTTGCTGCTTTAGAAATTTCTGGCTTTCTTCGTACTGTATTTTCTGGTACCCATTCAGCATTTACAACCTCAAATGCATGCAAATTTCCATCCTTACTTTCTTCAGTTTCTATGTAAGGGATCGACACATTTTTCATCATTGACAAAGTTTCCTCAGCTCTCACGGTCACCAAATTCCCATTGATGATAAACTTGACCCGTTGATGTAAAGAAGATGCGACAGCTCAGGCTACATGGATCCAAGGCCTCCCAAGTAAAATGCTATATGATGGATGAATGTCCATTACTTGTAATGTGACTTGGAATGGTTGTGGGCCAATGATTAGTTCAACATCAATACTCCCAATGATTGGTCTAGGTGACCCATCATATGCCCTAGCAGTCATGGTACTTGGCTTCATGTGAGAGGAATCAACTAGCATTTTATTAAGTACATGTCTTGGCAATACATTGAGAGCATAACCATTATCTATAAGTACCTTAGCAATCACACAATCCTTGCATTTTACCGTGATATGCAATGGTTTATTATGGTTGGTCCCTTCATGATCCAGCTCATCATCGGTAAAATAGAGGTAGTTGGTGGCTTGAATCCTTCCCACCAAATGTTCTATGGAGTCTTGTGTGATATCCTGATGAACATATACTTCATTAAGAACCTTCTGAAGTGCGTTCCTATGCAATTCTGAACTCAACATTAATGACAACAAAGAAATCCTAGCGGGTGTTTTCTTTAGTTGATCAACCACACTATATTCGATGTGCTTCATCAATTTCAGAAATTTATTAGCCTCTTCATCACTTACTGCCTTGTTAACCTCATCTGTTTTTTGTCAATTCCACCATATCCTTTCCTTTGGCCTTTCTATGGTTTTCCAACTCTTTAGGAGTAAAACATCTCCCACTTCTAGTGAGTCCTCCTATTTCAGCATGGAAAATAGGATTTGTGCTGTGAAAGGAATAACCATAATTATAGGGTTGGGCATTATAGCTTCCACTAACAGTATTCATAGACTTGATTAAGATCATTTTTGGTGGACCCTTTTCGGTTGGTATATATTTATAAACTTCCACTTTCTTGTCACAACTAGTCATTGTTCCTACTAACTCATCTTCTTTGGGTTTCATCAATCTTAACATTCCCAACGTCATCATATTTTCTACCTCAAAATGAAACTCCTCGCACGAGTCAATATCATGCCCAAACTGCTGATGATATTTACAATATTCATTCACATTCCCTACAGCTTGTATTTTGACTGATGTCTTTAGATAATCTGTTTGCCTCAACATCCCATACAATCTATCCATAGTCACCCTTAAAGTTGTTGTACTTCCTCTTCCTATCTCCAAGCTATTAACTCCCCCACCTCCAGAAGTATGATTTGGTAAAGGGTTAGAATTCACATTTGAAGATTCATTAAAAGAAATCCACCCAGCTTTGATGAGCTGAAGGATTTTTCTTTTGAATGCAACACATCCATCAATATTATGACCAACAGCACCAGCATGGTATTCATATTTTTTATCGGGTTTATACCAGAAGGGAAATGGTGGTTGTAAAGGTTCTAAGGGAACATGTGCTACCTGACCAATACTAAGCAATCTCTGATGCATTTCAGTAAGAGACATGGGTAATGGTGGAAGTTGCACTTGATCTATTGGAAAATTTCTTCTTGGGCGGTAGGCATTATTGGTTTGGTTGTTTATTGGGTTATTTTGGGTGTTTGTAGGTGAAGAGAATTTTATATTGGATATGGAGGGGGTAGGTGTAATACTTTTAAAGTTGTAATTATCTTGGTAGGTGTTCTTCCCTCTACCTTCCCTTTCAATATTGTGAACTTCTGTTTCTTTCTTTTTTCCAATAAAACCTCTTTTTTCAGTAGGATCCACGATCCTACCCATCCGAACAGCTTGTTTGATCCTTTCAGCTATGACAACCAAATCAGAGAAATTTTATGCAGCACTACCTACCAAGTATTCAAAGTACGAGGCTTTGAAAGTGTTGGAAAATAAACCAGTCATCTCCCTTTCCGATAATGGAGGATTTACTTGCGCGGCTGATTCGCGCCACCTTTGGGCATATTGTCTTATAGACTCCTTATTGCCTTTTTCCATGGCTTGCAGACTTGATCTATCTGGGCAATATCCATGTTGAACTTATACTGTCTAATAAAAGCTTCAACCAAATCCTTCCATCCTTTAATCTTGGTATTATCCAAACGCATATACCAAGCAAGAGCAGCATCACTTAAACTGTCTGGAAAGAAATGGATCAATAACTTCTCATCATGGACTACTTCAGCCATCTTATTACAATATGCTTTAAGATGGGTGATTGGGCATTGAGTTTCAGTGTATTTAACAAATTCTGGAACTCTGAATTTTCAGGGAATAACCACGTTAGGCATTAAACACATTTCAGCGGCCTTCACCGGATCATACAAACTATTTCTTTCTATTACCTTCATTCTTTCTTCTAAAGCAGCTAGTTTTTCATGGTCATTTTCCTCCACTATCTTGTTCCTTTAAGGTTCTTCTTCGGTCAACACAGTATAGGGGACCCTCATTGGATGTGCTGATTGAGTAGGTGCGAAATGAGCAGCATGCTGAGGTTCAAATGGCGGAATAAAGGGAGGCGGAGGCTGAGGTGTAAATGTTTGTTGAGAAGATGTCCCTTCTCCAACTCTAGGCCTCAAAGCCTGTTCAAACAGGCTGGTAAGCCTTGTTACATCCTCTTTCAGGCTTTCCAACTCTCTTTGGTGTTGAATTTCTAACTGATTTCTCTCTTCATTTTCCATTTTCTTCCGTGAACGAGTATTATGGATACGTTTCGGTTGGGAACCTATACTTCACCTGTTATATGCAGAATATGACAATTTATGAGCAAATGTATGAGATGCATGAATGTGAATGCAATATATTGGATATAGATTCGCTCTTTGTTGGTGACATATGGCCATCATTCTTTGGATATGTGGGTTGAGCTTGAACTTGATATCATTGTTGTGATGCCGAGAAGAGATCTGCTTAACTTTTTGACATTTGGGCTTTCAGCCATATACACATATTTTTACATTAAAAAATATGGGTCTCAACCCTTTTATTACTTATTCAGAAGCTTACAATGAAAAATTAATCTAATCTATTACAGGAGAAAAAACACTGCCTCTAGTAGCTATTGCTTTTTAAAAAAGATCGGTGTTATCCATGCTTCTTCGATATTTCATTATATCTCCTCCCACTTGACGAGCTTCCACTCATAGTAAATGGGCTTCTGCAGCTGCTCGATCAATTTGATCTTGTAGTTCCCTTATCCTCTCAATATAAATCAAGTTGTTTCTAGACAAAAAGTTATTGGCATCATCCAATGTTTGATTATGTTGCTTTATCATTTTTTGGTTTCCTATAAGCTGTACGGTCTTCAATTTTTCTTTGTCCAGCTTAGATCTCAATGCTTCTGCTTCAGCCTTATGACTGTTCAACTCTGCTTTTTGCTCTTCATGAATTTTAGTTAAAGTCTCAGCTCTTCCTAATTGGTCTTTAAACTTAACAATGTCCACCCGACGCATTTTCAATATAGCTTGTGTCTTGATGGCTAACTCTTCCCAATGCTTAGCTTTTGCCATATAATGCGTCATGTCCTGATTAATTGTCTTTTGTGTTTTCGAGTCAGTCTTTGCCTTTATCAAGTCTTGACCCACAGAGTCCCTTTCTTCTTCAGCTATTTTCCTTAAACCCTTTTATTTGGCTAGCTGCCGCTCTAAAGACACTCTGTATTCTTCCTTTGCTTGAAGCTCAGCTTGTAATGATTTTACTTGTTTTCTTAATTCTTTTTCACAATTCACTCTTTTCCTTCAAATGCCCACAGATTCAGAAACTTCTGCCATATAAGAGACTCCTCCATTACGCCATTCAGGATACTTTTCACTAACTGTAGGATTCCTTAATCCGGTCTCCTTTTTCACCAGTACCAAAGATTTCCAATCTTGTTTAATGCTCTCCAGCATCTCCATGGTAGCTCCTTTGTATACTCCAGTAAATTAAGCTAAACCAACCATTCTTGGGATGCTTTGTATACCCCCAAACTGTCTTGCAACTAAAGCAGGCGCATAGCTAATATATCCAGTCACTCCTATCAAAGGAACCCAAGGCTTCTTCCCACAACCCATTAAGTACGTTACATTTCTCATCCAAGGAGCTCTCCAATTAAAATTGCTTCGTGGAATTCCTTGTAATTTTACCCTCCAGTCATCTTCAGAAAAAAATTTCCATTTATTTGATACAAACAACTTAAGTGGCCTTTGATCAAACCACCAAAAATTCCAGAATATTGGTGTCTCGAATTCTATATGACTTACCATCCAAAAGAACAATAATGGAACACAACATCTCATAGAACCTTTCCCTGTCTTTTTGCAATGATTGAGGGACAAAAACGTTTCAGCCAAGATTGCAGTAGAAGGATTAATTTTGGGTTTCTCATACTCAACAAACAAATTGGCTGTCTCTACACTGACAATTCCAGCAGTTGAAGGACACAAAATCAACCCAAATATTCCCAAAGCCAATATTCTGTATACCTCTAATTTAGTACATGGATTACACTTTTTAGCAATCAACAACTCTTCTAGTCGTTTCCATCTCAAACCCCCAGAATTATTTTTTTCTCTATATAAGCTCATTTGCTAGATTCCCAATAGCTTAGCAAGCTCCTCTATAGTATCCTCAATCTTTTGATGAAAGTACACTTTATGTATATCCTCAGGAAATTCTGTCAAAACATCGTATTCTTCAATGGTAGGAACCATATCGACATCCCCAAATGTAAAACATCGATAATCAGGATCCCAAAAATAAATCAGGGCTCTTATGGCCAATGGCAGTACTGGAACATTTAGAAGATGCAAAACTCTCCCATATATCTTAGTAAATTCTGTCTCATCAGCCAAGTATTTGGTGAGTGGAAGCAAACGAATGGCATCATTTATTACACATCTCACATCTTTTAGTAGTGGTATCCCACTGTCATCCAGTCTAGGGCAGTCTCCCTCAGTCATATACAATGATTCAGATTCAAGTCCATACTCAACAGTGTTGACTTCTCGATTAACGACCATTATGTCACCCAAAAAATAATCCTATAATGAAATGATATATGTTAAGCTTTGCCTTAGTGAAACTTACATAGGGAACAACCTAAAGGGTAAGTTCTAGTCATTAAATGCTCAGAGTGGATTGCTATCTAGTCTTTGAAAGGTCTTTCGCATGCTCAGTGATCTTCCTTGAAAGGTTGATGTGAGGCTTACAAGTAGCGTGAAGATAGAGGCCCTGAATAATATCAGTTTAGGCGTACCAACCACTATCGAGTAAACAATCAAGTGAAAGTTGGATGGATTCACGAGTTTTACCCAGGCCAAAGTCATTGGGGTACCGCTACTCTCCCACTTAACATAAAGTTTATATAGCAGATATCTATTATGAAATGCGTGGTGGTGAAGGCATAAATCCATATCCAATATATGTATGATGACATGAATAAATATGGATGATAAAGCTGTAAAAATAAATAATAAAAAAACCAAATAAAATAAAAAAACCAAACAACACAACAAGCATTCGTAGCAATTTTAACAAATAAAAGGCAAAGCTTAGTCCATTAGTCCCCAGTGGAGTCGCCATTCTGTCGCACCCGACATCGCGGCAGCCTTAAAAATTAATTAAATCTTTAAAAAGAACGGATTTCTAGCATCCTATTTTTTAATAGGGATATTCTTTGTTTAAGAAGTCGCCACCTAGTATTACGGTTACTAGAAACCCTAACTGGTCAATAAAGATTCTATGGTTCGAGACTAGTTACGTAAAGGAAAGATATTATCACCCCTTAAACGTCCTACCTAAGGCAGGTTGCATTGCTGATCTTTGTCATTAATTGCTAACATTTTTGTTGGTTCATACTATGATTGTTTGCGTGTAATATTCCTGACTGTGACGCCAATGAATATTCAACTACGGATATTTCCAACTCTGGCGTTGGTAAACATTACGTAGGTATCAAAATAAATAAATTTAAATCATCATTTTTATTATATTCCTGACTCTGGCATCAGTGAACAAACAATTAAAAATCAATTTATTTTTTACGCTTACGCATTATTTTTATTTTTTATGTAGCTAAATAAAAACAAAATAAAATAAATTTACATTAGTATTTTTTATTCCTGACTCTAACGTCAGTGAATATACCAAATAAATTTATTTTATTTTATCTTATATTATTTTTTTTTGCACGCACATTTTTTTATTTTATATAACTTAATAAAATACAATGAAATGAATTTGAATTGGTATTTTTATTCTGACTCTGGCGTCAATGAATAAAAAAAAATTCCTATTTATTTTTTTTTACATACAAAATTTTTATTATATATTTTTTTATATATTTTTGGGTTGGACCCAGCTCAGCCCACATTGGCTGGGCTATGCCCGGCCTGGCCACTGGCCCAAGCCAGTGGCCCGGCTGGCCTAAGCAACACGCGTGCGCTAGCGCACGCGTGCTGCTACACTGTGCAAGTGAATTAATTCACTTGCACAGTGTAAAAGGGCATTTAATTGTGATAACAGAAGAAGAAGAAGAAACAACGAACCTGTTCTGTTAGAGGCATTGGAGACGATGGCGAAGCTCGGGCTGGAACAGTTGTTGGTGACTTTCGCCCTTTCCTTCTGTTTTCTCAAAAACGAGAACGAAGATGTTGGCTTTTGTGGGTACTGATTTTTGGGTCATTTTCTGCAGGGATGAAGGCAACGGCAGAGCTGATTCCCCTCTCTGTGTAAATTTGTATACTCTGTTTTACTCTGACTTTTTTTACTCGGTCTTTGCTCTGTTTTTGGGTCGATTTCCCCCCCTTCAGTGCTTGTCAATTATTGGGTATTTATAGGAACCAATCCTCCTCTCCCTCAGCTTCACGTCTCTCTTCCTGATAAGCATGGCTGAGGGAGACGGTTCCTACTAGGACTCGGACGCGAAGTGTAATCCTTATCTCGCCGGGTTGTGATTATCATGAAGATAAATATTGTTTTTTTGTGTTTTGAAAGTACTAGGATGTTGGTGTTTCACACTTTCGTTTCGTTCTTTGCAAGCGGGCGTTCGGTGCTTTGGAGATGAAGATGACAGACGACGCCTGATTGAAACGGTGCTATTTTGGGACTGAGAATGGTTATTTCCAATCTGGTCCTTGAAGTTTCTAAATCCTTGCATTCAAACCCCTGGTCTTTTAATTTTCTAGATTTACCCTCCTTAAAATTAATTTAAAAATAAGTGGGTCAAAATTGGGTTACAACACTTATTATTAGCATTTTATTTATTTTTTTAATGTTCATATTTACCCCAAAGTATTTGTCTATACCATTTCCTCTTTCAACACAACTACGACATTAACACTAATTTAACTCAACATAGTAAGTTTTCATCATTATAATTTAGCCATTATAACACAATTCTTAATAATTTGTATAACACTATCACCCACACTAATCTTTCTTTCTAACATCATTAAAACAGCAATATAATCATAAGTTAGTTAATTTCCAATCCTCCTATTTTCCTAATCCATGGCTGGCCTTGACAAGAAAACCACATTCTAATTTGAAAATTTCTTCCATTTAATTCCTCCTTGACCACATCATTTAACCCAAAATCAACCCATCAATAAGAAAAAATCGTCACTCCCAATACTATTCCAACATCACCCAAACTTTCCCAAAATTAGGGATTTTCAACTCTTGGCAAGATTTCACAAAAATAATGAAATTAAATCAAGAAAAATACTTTACCACAACCAATTTGCCAAGCTTGCCTTATCTCTTGAAGTAATTTCTCCAAAATTACTCCTTTCTCTTTTAAAACCACCCCTTTCTCACTCTAACCCCTTTCTCACTTTAGAACTCACTTAATTGCTAAATCACTTGCTACACCTCTCCTACACCCATTTTAGTCTCAAAATATAAAAAATGAAGCACATTTCCCTTTTTTCCACTAAAAACAGTCCTCCATAACATATAAAATATTATGTGTTTGGTAATATGGTACATTATACTTTTCAATATAAAATACATCAAATGAAATTATATTTTTTTTTAATATTAGTACATCGAAATCATAAATAATAATGAAAAATTCATCAGTTTAATACCTTTTTAAATAAAAATCAATTTGAAAAATATCTTTACCCGAGAGAGGAACCTTTTTATATTTGAGATTGTAATGGTTCACAGATCTGTGTGATCACCCTCGTATGATTGTAGTTTCATAAATTGTTCAATATATATTAATTGGGTTTCACTGAACTAAGCATGCCATCTGTCTCCCTGTGAGTTTGAGCTATTAAATCAAAATTAGGAAAGAGTTGTCTAAGTTTTTATGTGAATGGGAAAGGGATTACTTAGTCGTAATCTCTCTAGAATACAGTACCGCTATTTTCCCTGGAAAGGTGGACTCATGGAAAATTGAAAATCGAACGGGTGGATTCCCTTCCGGCTGTTTGTTTTTTCCATGACTGCTTATTGACCTCTGCTTTTCTTCTGCTGTCAACTGAGAAACCAAAATCCACTGCCTTCTCTGTAGGGTGTTTGACTAATCTGGCTCGGGGAATGTGGAGGGCTCCCTCCGATGCGGGAGGATAGGGTTTGCAGAAGATTCTTCCATTTCACACTGGAACTATAGGATTAGCAAGCCCGACATGCCTGTTAATCCTACGTGGTCATAAGCACATCACCACCCACAGCTGGCGTTGCAAGAGAACCATACAAAAAAAGAAGTTTAAGGTGGTAGTAATGAAGAACAGAGACTAAACTAATACACGGCAAAGCTTGAAAGTCGAAACTAGGTTAAATAGGTGGAGTCCACAGATACAGCGTGCCACCTATCAATTAATGAGTTTTTGCCCTACCTATCAATTAATGAGCCCCACCCTTATAATTATACTATGTTGTGGTGGAGCCTAGTTGAGTTTTCAAGATTGACGCACCTATATATTGCTGCCATTTGAATGTGATTCTGCTTTTAACTACCAAGAGAAGGAAAGAAAGAGGGCAACATCTGTATATAAAAGCATCGGAAACCACAAGATAAGGAATTTTTGCGATGAATTTTTGCATGCAAAATAAATTAAAAAAAAAAGTTTTCATGAATAAAAAACAAGTTATTTCATCTTTTTCAAAATCAAATAATCAAAATATTTTTTTTATTTGATTGATAAAAAAAATAAAAATAAATCTATTTCAGTACTACTAAACAGTCTATTAATATTTATGGCTTGCAAGTTAAACGTATCAATGCAAACAATAATCTATAAATTTTACATGTCATTCAAACAAATCCTTTAAAGGAGTTAGACCGTGCAGTTTGAACTATATTTTTATTGAAAAATTATTAAAATAATTTTTTTAAAAGAAAAACGTTAGTTTGAAAAGCAGAATTAATTACCTTAAAAAAAAAAAAAAAAAAAAAAACCAGCCACTTACTCTTCCACATCCCCATCTCTATATAAACCCCCGCACAATAATCAATTCTATCAAAATACATCCTCTTTTAAGTCTCAATGGCTTTGATGACATCTCCATTAACCAAATCCAAACCTTGCCTTTTTTTGCCTTTTACCCATGCTAAGAAACTGGGTTCGCCAACTGCTATACTCCTAAATCATGGTCGCTATAACCCCAAGTTCCTACCACTAACAACCAACAAATGCAAAAAAGAAAAAATATCAAGTCTTTTGGATGCTTCAAATAAGAATTATAGCAGTACAAAAAAAGCACTACAAGTAGTGGCTGATGCTGATAATGCACCTCTATCAGAGGCTGATGAGCCAAGGAACCTCGGGAAAATCTTTCCGTCAGATTTGGTGGTGAGGAGAAGAACAAGGCAGGTATTTTGGGGCAGGAAATGGAATTCATCAGATATAGCCAACGCTGTTATAGTTTTGTCATCGCATTTTCTATCTTTGTTTGCACCTTTTTATTTCACTTGGCCTGCATTTTGGGTTAATATTGGCCTCGGTAGTGTCACTGGACTTCTAGGTATCACTCTTTCTTTCCATAGGAATCTTTCTCATGGGAGTTTCAAGCTTCCAAAATGGCTCGAGTATTTTTTTGCATACTGTGGGGTTCAAGCTCTTCAAGTAAGCGTACCCTCCCCTTTTCTTTCCTTGATTTTTTGTGTTTTCAGTTTTTAATGGCTTCATGTTGGTTTCAGAGGGATCCTATTTTTTGGGTTAGCACTCATAGACACCACCACCAGTTTTGTGATTCCGAGAGAGACCCACATAGCCCTACTGAAGGGTTTTGGTTTAGTCACATTAATTGGCTCTTTGACAATAATTATATTACTGAAAAGGTCTGTATGTTCATCCTCCTCACACGCACACAAATGAACAAATTCCCTAGTGTAAATTAAATTGTGTTATTGCTACTTATTCTGTTAAAAATATATGATTTGGTAGTGTGGAGGGCCAAACAATGTCGGGGATTTAGAGAAGCAACCCTTTTACAAGTTCATGCAAAACACGTACTTTCTACATCCAATTGCGCTTGGAGTTCTGCTATATGCAGTGGGAGGATTTCCCTTCCTTGTATGGGGAATGGTATGGAATACTTCTCATGTCCTCCTCTCTTCTTCTTCTCTTTTTTTCATGAAAATATGCAGAGATAGCCAAAATTAGTATTTGTCTTTTTTATACTGGAACTTAATTTCATCAAACGCAACCTCTTGGAACATGAATTTCTCAAGTTAATTGGAATAAAATGAAAGGGCAATATTGTCTGCTATTATACTCAAGATTTACTCATTCATATTTGATCGGTGACCGGACATTGAAACGGACATGAAAATTTAAACGCCCATCACCGTCCTCAGGCCTCAGTAGTCAATTAGGTTAATATTTTTTGTACAGCTTATGCAGGAAAACTAATATACTGCTGACCATTTCAGGGTGTGAGAACCGTATTAGTTTTACACATCACTTGGCTAGTAAACTCAGTTTCTCATTTATGGGGAAAGCAAGCGTGGAACACCGGCGACTTGTCTAGGAACAATTGGTAATACCTTTTGCTCTTAATTAGCTTTTATCATCCTGATTTGGTTATTTCTAATAATTTTGTTCTGCAAACTTGTTTAAGGTGGCTTGCATTGCTTACATTTGGAGAAGGTTGGCATAATAATCACCATGCTTTTGAATACTCAGCCAGGCATGGCCTGGAATGGTGGCAGATTGACATGACTTGGTATGTTATAAGGTTTCTTCAAGCTATTGGACTGGCAACAGATGTGAAGCTGCCATCGGAAGTTCAAAAGCAAAGGATGACTTTCGACAATTGAAGTTTGTGTGTGTGTGATGTCATTAATGAAATTATGTGGAGTTATGAGATGCTTTTCTTTTTAAGAATATAATATAATTCTACTATTATATATACGTGCATGGTGTACTGTTTGTTTGTACAGAATATTATCTGGACTTCTAAAATTTTGAAAAAAATTAAATCATAATATGGAGGAAATGCATGTGAGTCTCTTCTGAGATATCTATTAAAATTTATTCCCAGATTCATGATATAATAGCCTCTCTTTTTTTTTCCATCTCATCTAAATAAATAAAAAACTTGTTGTCATTATCTCCAAGATATTGATCGTGCGTGTGTATACACACAAACACACACGGGCATGGGATTTTTGCTAAAATCCATGAAGGGCATCAATTCTCAATATAATATTAAACACGAAAATGGTTCATAATCGCTATAAAATATTTGCATGAGTTCAATTGGAAGTCATTTTCGCATCATTAATTTCAACATATTACACATTAAGATTGATGGGTGTGTGTGTATATATATATATCAACAAGGAAAGTTAGGACATGTTCTTTTTATTTATATTTTTTCAAAATTTAATCTAAGCTTGCAAACCGAATGTTGATTAACTAGGCCGAATGATATCTTACAAATAGGCTTAAAAGCCTATAATCAATTATTGACCAATTCAACATTCTTAATTTGAACCCTACTGAGGCCTTCAAAATTTTTATTTTTAGATTTTTTATCATTTTTTCTGATATTTAAAATTATTTATTATAAATATTACTGAATAAGCTTATGTCAGATGTATATGTGTGTGTATAAACATATCCCATGATTCAATATGTTTTAGACATGACTAATCTCGTGGCCTGGGGAAAAAAGTAGCATTAAAAAAGAATGTTAAGAGACAGTAAGTTTGTTTTGAAAAAATATATAAGAAAAGGTCACGATTTAGATCATACACTCGGCTAGATTGAATAAGTTATCTTAACTAATAAAGTTAATAAGATGATAAAAAAAAAAGTAACATGGATTGAATTCAGGGGAAAAAAAAGTGATTAGGACAAAGAAAAAGCATTTATTGAACGACGATAAATTTCAATCTAATCAAGCACAAGAAAATTAAAAAAAAAATATATGATTTAAGTTAATTTAAATATATCTATTAAACCCGCAACCTGTTCAAGAGATTGTGATGACAAATCATAAAGCAAACCAATAAGACATGTAAGCTCTAATTACTAACAAACCCAATATAGAAAGACTTGATTGAATAAACAAATAATTAACAAAAAAAAAAAAAGCCAACAAACTTGGATTAGCTTATTCTATTGCGTGACTCAAATCGTGCGCATTGAACAACATAATAAAAAACATATCAGGAAAAGTTATAGAGCTAAATGCAAAAACAAAAATGAAATGATAAATGATAAAATTAAAGAAAAAATTAATTTTAAAAATAACAAAATCAAAAAGTTTTTTTTAATTAAAAAAAGAAAATAAAGGCTCACAACATCTAGGTTAACCTTTCAAACATGCGATTTAAGTTATCTGTAATCCAACCAGAAAAAATCATGATATTCAATTTTTAACTAACTCAGGATTGAAGAATGAAATTAAAAAAAAATAATTTGACAAACGACCCCAAAACAAAAGAAAGCAATCTAAAAGAATAAAAATCATATATATATATATATATATATATATATATATATATATATATAAAAGCATTGTTTGATTTAAGGGTCACAAAAGGAACCAAAAAAACATAATCAAAAGAAAAATAATTAAATTTGAATTAAAAAAAAATAAGAGGAAAAATAGCATTTTAATATATAGTGAAACCAAAAACAAATTTAAATTTTATAAAAGAAATAAGATAAAAATCAAATAATCAAAAACAAGAAGAATAAATTAGAAATTTAAATAAAATAAGAGGATAATATTAAAAAAATTATTAAGCAACGTGTTTTTCAAGGAGGAAAAAAGAATAATAATAATAATAATAATAATAATAAAAAAGTTGAGCAAAGCCATATCACCGCATTGACCACCGCACACAATACTTCATCCATCATGAAGATTCTAATGCCGTCATGAATGGTGGCAGATTGGTAAGTTGTAAGGTTTCTTCAAGCTATTGGATTGGCAACAGATGTGAAGCTGCCACCGGAAGTTAAAAAGCAAAGATGGCTTTCATGAAAAAAAAAAAATCTCAACAGATTTTTTTTTTCCATATGATATTTGAGATTTGAGAGACAAAGCTAAAAAGTTGAGATAACTTTCTATTTTAAAGTAATAATTAAATGCTATATAAAAGAGATTGTCGATAGAAATATGAATAAGTGTAAGAAAAGGGCGAAGCATGTAATGGATTGACCAAGTTCTGAAAACAAAATCTGGATTTTTAGAAAGAAAATTAAACATGGTTGAAAATAAAAAATCTGAGTACATAACAAAACACAATCTCCTTTTAAGAAAAACAAAACAAGAAAATAAAAGCTTATCTATCTATCTAGAAAATTACTAGGTTTCAGAGCCCGTAAAATTAATTAAAATACGCATGATCTAACTTGGACATCCATATATATATATATATATATATAGGCACACTCATTATAACTAAATAGTTGATTTAAAAAACTCATAACTTAACCCTAATCAAATTTCAAGTTAAATAAATAAATATAATATAATCTCATCTAAATCAACATAAAAAAAATGTTTTTTTTTTTAAATTACTTATTAACCCAAGCTTTTTTTATGGTAAATCTCTAAACAAAATCTGCCAACGCGAAGAGGTCTTGAAGCAAGTGGTCGGAAAGAAATAATAAATTTAAAGGTTGAAAGATAAAATTAAATAATTCATATCCAAGTGAAATTGTGTCATTTATCTATTTTTTATCCTATCACTGAAAGGATATACCTAAATTGATTAATTTTTAACTTGGTTTAGGGTCATGGAAGACTTATATAATCTTTAACTTCAATGCTCGTAGAATTAATTGAGATATGCGCATACTAACTCAGACACCTATATTAATAAATAAAAAATCTAAAATCAATGGATTCTTGTTAAAGTGATTGGTAAATTTAGTTGGTATAAGTCGTTAAGGATATAAATAATTCTTACCAAAGATGCTTAAGAGATGACAACTAGATAAATAGAGATTGGATAAAATATTAGTTTTTTTTTTCTTTTTTTCCAGAACAATATTAAATATATAATCATTCTGTAATTAATTCTTATTGCTCATCATAATTGAATATTTCACCCCCTAAAAAACAGTTTTCTGATCACTCTATTGGACCATATAAATTATATTTTCTTGATATATGATATTATATAGTCATGAGATTCATTACACCAATTAGTCAAATTGATTTCATTTACATAAATAGTTGCATGTTTAATTTAATGTTCTTTGTTGCTTGGAACACCAGAGAGCCAGAGACAGAATTGAAGTCAGTATTCTTAATTCTCTGAACTCTTGCCTCCCACCGACTCATGAGCTGATTTATGCCACCATTTGTCTTGGTTCATTTAACCTTTCCAAAAACCAAGCAAAGAATATCTGGACCGACAATCAAATAACACTCTCCAATTCATATAATAAACAAACTAATCCTCGACCGTTAAAAGTGGCAAGGGATGTTGAGATATTTTTCAAGGTCAGAAGAAAATTTGTGAATCGAGACCAAGCACTAGCCGAGCGATCTCCAATTCCCAAGCAAGTAAACATGGTTTGACAAGACGCATGCAGGCGGCTGGCTTTTGATCGTTGAACATGGTCATATCATGGTCATCTCCAGTAGGTTCCACAAGAAGCCGCCATTAACTATTCCACGCCTTTGAAACCTACAAGGAACAACAACCATCTCGGAAGATAAACGTAATCGCACAACCTTCCTTGTTTTCGAAGGCGATCAAGATTCCTTCCTTTCTTTACCACTATATATATAGCTTTTCTTGACATTGCTCCTCCTCAATCTACCCAACAAAATCTTGCTCTCTAGCTCTCAAAAGATCCTCTACTACTTCTTGAGATTTGGGGTGATCGATCAAGATTTTGTTGAAGAGATCATGAATTCTATGTTCAGTTCTTTTGATGCTTTGTGTAATGAATTCTTGAGCCAAAAAGTGAAGTCTTCTTTTGCTTTTACAACCATGGATGGCAATACCAAGAGGGTTTTGAGAAGTAAGGTGGCTGAAGATAAGCTGATCAAGAATCAACAAGGAAGCTCCTCGAGATCATTAACTAGGAAACAAGAGAAGAAGATGCCAAGGTTTGCGCCAGAGCTCGATGGGCTCAACTGTTTTGAGACCATTGTTAACTATTGAGATCATTTGTAGGAAATTTACAGAGAAGAAAGGGATAGGAATTATTCTTTGATTGATCTATCTGTGGCTGTGATAGTAATGAGAAAATCTATTTCCAGTCTATTTTTTCATAACTAATATACTCTTTGTTCTTCTTGATGACCTTATCTCAATTTCCTGAAATAATTTTGATTTTTTCTTAATTGATGAATCGTGGATTAACTTCTCTAAGCATAATGTGAGCTATGATTTTCTGGATGCTCGCAAATCATGGCAATCATGTTCCTCTTACCAGAGCCAAGATCCCCTCTCCTCTGTATATAGCTGCTGCTCTAATCTGCCCGTCTATGAAGTTCAATTAGCAAGATGGTTATTCTAAATTCAGATTAACAACTTGATCCTAGGCTTAAGGTTCGATTCTGGCCAGCAACTTGAAACAATGAAGGCTATAATTTGCTAGCAATTATCTTACACAGATAATCACGAGGATAAATTTCAGTCTGCATACTTTATTCTTACATCTATACCCCACGAGTCATTCCTCCATGGCATAAAAATGCCAAATTGGCATGTCTTCCATGTTAGTTATGATGCTATAAACAAGAATCAAGACCATCATGGTTAGTGTCACGGGGTTAAATTTTTGGCCTCGCAAATAAACCCGTGCGGCAGCCTAGTCCCGCTAGACTCAGCCTTGCCTCACCCTTTCACTCGTATTTTTCTACGACTATGTGTTTCGCTCGCCCAAGGAGGTTCTCACAATCGTCTCGTCGTAGATAATGAACAAACACAAGCAAGCATAAGTAAACACACCAGACTTTTACAAGAATCCCTCTCAACCTTTATTTATCTCATCAACAAAGGAATACACAAAAATGGTGTGTGCTATGCACAAATTCGCATGCTACACAGCAGAGGCTTGGCAGCCTATTTATAGCCAAATGTGAGCTTCCATTCTCACCTAACATCCCCCAATTTCGGGGCATAGTGGAGCACTACCTCCCCATGATCCCCATTTACATGGACTAGTGGAGCACTACCTTCCCCCATGATCCCCATCAGTGGAGTATCATCCCCACCATTATCTTTAGTGGGTTGGTGAAGCATTTTCCCCACCAATATTCGGCCCCTCCACCCATGTTCTGCCTGCCCTCATGGCAGTCCCATTTGTCTGCCTTGCTGTGTCAGCTGCTGACTTAGAAAGTCCATCATCCAAGCCCCACGTCCATGCCAAGTCGCCAGCTCAAAGACTTGCACAGACCCTTGCACGCTGCCTGCCGAATTCGTTTCTGCCGCAGTCCATCGCTGCCGAATTTCTAGGCAATGTGCTTTCGTTGGCGCGCCCCGCGCCTAGACCTCTAACAAACCACCCCCACTAGAAAAGTCCGACGTCCTCGTCGGAATAGACTTGAGGTAGTCTTGCACTTGATCCTCAAATTGCCACAAGTCAGTATCTTTCTCCCACGAAACCTCCTCATTTTCCCTCCATTTTACCAAGAATTCTGTCCGCCGATTCTTTCTATGTTGGCCAAGTCGACGATGGTCCATGATCTTGACGATCCCATCATCAAATTGCTTATGAATGGTAGGAGGAGCTCGATGTGACTTGCTTCTCTTTGGATCTTCGTTGTCTTCATAAAAAGGCCGTAAGTAACTTACGTGAAATGTAGGATGAAGTTTCAGCCGTTCGGGCAGCTTCAACCTATAGGCCACAGCGCCTACCTTTTCGATGACTTCAAAAGGTCCATCGTATCTTGGCACCAACCCTCGGTGCTTCGTTGTTCCCACAATTTTCTTCCAAATCTGCGGAGTTAACTTGAGCAACACCTTGTCACCCACACTGAATTCCAGCAATCTCCGCTTTTGGTTAGCATATTTGAGCATTCTTTTCCTTGCCTTACGCAAGCTATCTTGTGCTTGCTCAAATAGCTCCTGCCGCTCCATCGCAAACCTGTATGCTGCTGGACTCTTCCCACCCGTTATCTGCACTGCAATCTCGGCAGGAGTTTGGGGTTGAGCTCCCAAAACTAGCTCAAACGGACTTGCTTCCGTTGCCGAGGATTTTTGGAGATTGTAGCAAAATTGCGCACTATCCAGCAACTCCAACCAGTTTCGTTGCATCGCTGTCACGTAGTGTCTCAAATATTCCTCAAGCAAAGCATTTATCCTTTCCGTCTGCCCATCAGTTTGCGGATGGTTGGCAGTTGAAAACTTCAGCCTTGTTCCCATCATGCTGAACAATGCTGTCCAGAATCTGCCTGTGAATCGCACATCGCGATCGCTCACAATGTCTGAAGGCACTCCAAAGTACTTCACCACATTGCGGTAGAATAATTCAGCGGCCACTTCGGCTGTACACACCGTCGGGGCAGCGACAAACACCGCATACTTGGTGAATCTGTCCACAACAACCATGATCGTGTTCATGCCATCCACCTTTGGAAAACCCACAATGAAATCCATTGAAACCGACACCCAAGGCTTTTCTGGAATCGGCAGCGGCTGTAACAAGCCTGCCTCTCGCTGCCGCAAAGTCTTGTCTTGTTGACACACTAGACAAGTCCTTACATAGAGTTCTACATCATCTTCCATCTTCGGCCAATAATAAGTTTGCGACAAGAGAGCAACCATCCTTTCCCGTCCTGGATGTCCAGCCCACTGCGGATCATGAGTTTCCGTCATTAAGTATTTTCGCAGCTCTCCCTTCGGCACGAAGATTCGACCCCCCTTTGCATAGAGTAAGTCCTGCTCCAACCAATACCTCCGTATGGTTCCTTCTCGTACAAGATCAACCATTTTCTTGTACGCTGCATCCTCCGTAGCAGCTTGGCGAAGTCGATCCAGCATATCCGACTCCACCTGAACAATAGCAAGAACAGTAGCAATTACCTCGCGTCTGCTGAGTGCATCCGCAACCTGATTGTGGCTTCCTGGTTTGTGCTCCCATACGAAATCATATTCGGCCAAGAATTCCTGCCACCGAGCTTGTCGTTGCGACAATTTCTTTTGCGTCTTGAAGAATGTATTAGCAACATTGTCGGTCTTGACAACAAATTTAGGCCCCAGCAGATATACTCTCCATATGCCAAGGCAGTGCACCACTGCCGTCATCTCTTTCTCATGCGTCGAGTAATTCCGCTCCGCATCGCTTAGCTTCCTACTCTCGAAAGCAACCGGATGCCCCTCTTGAACAAGCACTCCACCAATAGCCCTATCCGAAGCATCAGTATGCACTTCGAATGGCTTCTCAAAATCAGGCAGCCCCAAGACTGGAGCTGACGCTACCGTTGTCTTTAGCTTCTCAAAAGCTTGTTGGCAGTCAACTGTCCATTCCCAACTCCGATCCTTCTTGAGAAGATCCGAGAGAGGAGTTGTCTTCTTGCTATATCCCTCAATGAACCGTCTATAGTAGTTTGCAAGCCCCAAAAATGATCGCAATTCCGGGACTGATTTTGGTGCTGTCCATTCGACGATGGCTTGGATCTTCCGTGGATCCATCTTCACCTGTCCTTCTCCAATCAAATGGCCTAAGAACATAATTTCAGATTTTGCAAACTCATATTTTTCTCTCTTTACATACAGTTCATGTTCTCTCAATCTACTTAGGACTTTAGAAAGATGAGTTACATGTTCTTCAATTCCTCTACTATAGATTACAATGTCATCTAAGTAGACCACAACAAAATTGTCCAAGAAATCATAAAGCACATCATTCATTAAATTACAAAATATTGCTGGAGCATTTGTTAAACCGAATGGCATAACTAGAAACTCGTATGAGCCATACCTCGTCACACAAGTAGTCTTATGCTCATCTCCGTCAGCAACTCTCACTTGCCAATACCCCGATCGCAAGTCCAGCTTCGTAAAGATAGAAGCGCCACACAATCTATCCATCAAATCCTGAATCAAAGGAACAGGATATTTGTTTTTGATTGTTACCTTGTTTAGTGCTCGGTAGTCCACACACATGCGAAGGCTCCCATCCGCCTTCTTTTGAAACAAAACCGGAGCACCATATAGAGCTTTGGAAGGTCGAACAAATCCCGACTCAATCAATTCTTCCAATTGCTTCCTCAATTCGGCCAATTCTCTTGGCGACATTCGGTAAGGGGCTTGAGATGGTGGCTTTGTCCCCGGCACCAGCTCAATTCGATGGTCGATGGCCCTCCTAGGCGGGAGTTTCTTTGGTAGCTGAGGCGGCATTACATCTTCGAATTGCTGCAGCATGCTAGCAATCTCTTTCGGCACCTCTTCACAATAGTCTGCTTTCTCATCCACTATTGTTGCTAGAAACACTTCCCCTCCTTTCCGCAATGCTTTATCAATAGCAATGGCCGATATCAAGCTCTTCTTTCCTTTCGCAACATTCGCAACTGCGACATTGCAGCATGGGACAAAACATGGGCATCCCTCACTCGCAATCATGATTCCATTGAGATACGGCATCACAACTATCTTGGCTTTTCGTAAGAAATCAAGGCCAAGAATGATATCATAATCATCAAGAGTTATGACAAGCACATCATGCTTACCTCTCCATTGATCCAGCACAATCGGCACTCCGTAAGACATCCCAGCAATCTTTTGCGCCTTCGAATTCACTGCCTTCATGGATGTCTGGCTGTCACTCAGCCGCAAGCCAAGTTCCTTCACCAGCCGATCTGCCACAAATGTGTGGGTTGCGCCTGAATCTAGCATAGCGTTTATGCCCTTGCCGTTTATCTCAATCTTTACATACATTAGGCTGTCCGTTGCCCCTGGCTTCCCTTTTCGTAATGTCTCAATCCTTGCCAAGTCTTGCTCAACATGGCAGTTTTCAGCAGCCGCATCCTCTGATTCCGCTACCAAGCAATTTAACACACGCATAGGATTGACGTGCGTAAGCATTCCCTCTTCATCATCGCTATTCCCAGCCCGAATAGCATTCAGCTTCTCCCTCTTTGGGCATTCTCTCGCAAAGTGTGGACCGTCACAAATGAAGCAAGTAAGGTTTGGTTTAGTACCATTACCTGGTGTGCTCGTAAATTTGGCCTTGCCCTTCTCCGCGGCAGTAGCCTTTCCTGCACCCCCACCGAACTTCTTCTTTGGTCTTTCCTCCTTGCTCTTTCCCTTCGACTTGAAGGAGGTTGATTTGTAGCTCTCTCTCGCAGGAGCTTTATAATCCACCAAGTTGTCCGCGGCAGCAATGGCAGAAGACAGATCCTTCACATTCTGTCGTCGTAGTTCCGCTTGCGCCCAAGTTTGTAATCCGGACATAAAATTGAACAACCTGTCCTCCTCGGACATATTCTCGATGTCGAGAATTAACGAACTAAAAGACTTAACATACTCACGAACTGACCTGTCGTGTTTGAGTCGTTTCAATTCGTCTCGTGCAATCCACGATGTGTTGTTCGGGAGGAACTGCTCCTTCAGCTCCTTCTTGAGACGCTCCCATGTCTCAATTTTCGGACGTCCCGCACTTAGATCGTCTTTGGTTCTTGTTCGCCACCAAAGCTTTGTGTCACCCGTGAGATACATCACGGTGAGATCAACTTGTTCCGCTGCGCCAATCCTCGCAACACTGAAGTATTGCTCCATGTCCCATAAGAAATTTTCCAGCTCTTTGGAACTTCTTGCCCCACCAAAGCACTTTGGTTCGGGCAACTTAGGCTTCGAAGAACTTACCCCAAGAGGAGTGTTTGAGACTGCCCTCTTCAGAACAGCAATCATCTCTTCGGCAGCAGCCAACCGTTCACTTGATTCTGCCGCAAGCGAGATATACAAGCTCTCAGCCCTTTCAGCGCTTTCCATCGCTTCCTTCAAGCGATCTATGACAGTGCGTTCTTCCTCTTCGTCGTCTGGCCCAAGCATAGTCTCCAGACGCGTCAACCGTTCCCGAATGGCTTCCATGGCTTCGGGCTGCACGTTGTTGAGTCAACCGTGCTCTGATACCAATTGTCACGGGGTTAAATTTTTCGCCTCGCAAATAAACCCGTGCGGCAGCCTAGTCCCGCTAGACTCAGCCTTGCCTCACCCTTTCACTCGTATTTTCCTACGACTATGTGTTTCGCTCGCCCAAGGAGGTTCTCACAATCGTCTCGTCGTAGATAATGAACAAACACAAGCAAGCATAAGTAAACACACCAGACTTTTACAAGAATCCCTCTCAACCTTTATTTATCTCATCAACAAAGGAATACACAAAAATGGTGTGTGCTATGCACAAATTCGCATGCTACACAGCAGAGGCTTGGCAGCCTATTTATAGCCAAATGTGAGCTTCCATTCTCACCTAACATCCCCCAATTTCGGGGCATAGTGGAGCACTACCTCCCCATGATCCCCATTTACATGGACTAGTGGAGCACTACCTTCCCCCATGATCCCCATCAGTGGAGTATCATCCCCACCATTATCTTTAGTGGGTTGGTGAAGCATTTTCCCCACCAATATTCGGCCCCTCCACCCATGTTCTGCCTGCCCTCATGGCAGTCCCATTTGTCTACCTTGCTGTGTCAGCTGCTGACTTAGAAAGTCCATCATCCAAGCCCCACGTCCATGCCAAGTCGCCAGCTCAAAGACTTGCACAGACCCTTGCACGCTGCCTGCCGAATTCGTTTCTGCCGCAGTCCATCGCTGCCGAATTTCTAGGCAATGTGCTTTCGTTGGCGCGCCCCGCGCCTAGACCTCTAACAGTTAGCCTCTAGTCTTTAGCTGTCTGGTGAATAGTTAGCCCATATAATTGTTTTTTGCATTAGCTTTAAACAACGCAAGCTCTATCTTCGCCTTCACCACCGACACAATTTGTTTCCTCCTCCTTCATAGGAGAGTTTACTACATGGATTATGTCCCTGAGACCTCGTAAATCTCTCTATCTTGATTGAGCGCAACAACTATATACAAAGTAGAGAAGAGGAGGAGGATTCAATGCTCCATTCAATTAAAACTGTTTTAGTCCCAATAAACTAGTTTTGTACGCAAATTCTTCCTCACGGGTGCCTCTTCCATCACTCCATTGAGTAAATTTTGCTCTTTCCTTGTTGCTTGTAAACGCAATTAGTGGAATTTGCCAATGGAGGGCCACTTGAATCTATAAGTAGTTTTTTCTAGATCCTATGGGCTTTGGAATTGGCCCCCATGGAAGGTACTACTGTATGGGGATCCAAAATTAAGGAATGCCCTCATACCTAGCTTCATATCTGGGCTGCTCGTGGATGCTTTCTACCCAAGGAACCGCTCATCACAGCTGTTGCCTGAGAATTACAGAATTGTGCCCCACTCCTTCTCGATCTTCTGTTTTGACAATCTCATGTTCCAAGCTCTGAACAATGTTTTCAATCTGAAATGAAGATGGGTTTTAATGCCAATCCAACTCAACTACAACAGTAATAAATAACACTAATCTTGTTGAATACTCTTCTCGAAATTACTTTTTACATGCATCATGTATAATGGATCCCATAAAACCAGTGGTTCAAATTCTAAGAAAGTGTTTTTCAAAAAATCTCTGGGTAAAATTAACATTATTTGAAGTATAGTTGTGTTAGAGTTCTAACTTGGAAAGAAGATGTAGGCATTCAAAATCCATCTCAACCAAGTCAAGAGTTAATCATTAAATTAACTATTAATGTCTTTATTTCAAATCAGATTCTAAATCTCAACTTTGAGTGTGTTTGGTATTGCGGTAACTATTAGGGTTGTGGTTTGAAAAAAATTATTTTATAAAAAGTACTTTTAGTTAAGGCTGGTTTGAAAAAATAGGTGTTTGGTTAAAACTGTGGTTGAAATCGAGGTTGAAAAAAAAGTAGTTTAATATATTTGGTTAAAAATGCTTTTGAAATTGAGGTTATAAAATAATTTTAAAAAATATATATTAGTATTGATGGTTTTAAATTTAAATATTGTAAATTTAATTTCTCCTATTACATCATGAAAAAAATAATACTTTATATAAAATATTTTTTATTATTCCATTAAACTATTTATAATTCCATTACATACAAAATTTATTCGATAAAAACTACAGTTTTTATAATTTTTTGAGCATGTAATAAAATTAGATAAAATATTATCAGATATAAAATTAATATTACTGTGTGAGTGAATTTAATTCACTCTATACTAGTTTTTCAAGAAAAAAATATTGTTCACATCACGAATAAATTTAATTTTCTAAACTAGTTTTTTTTAAAATATTAATACAATAAAAAAAAAACCTGCGGACAGTGCAATTGAATTGCACTATTCACGTGAACAGTGCAATTCACTCATGAACAATGCAGTGAATCGCACTGTTCCTTATTTTTTTAGGGCGTTTGTTATAGCCTACAGTTCATGAAAAGCATGTCTTTGTAGCTTTTCCTTGACAGCGTTTTAAATGCAAAAATAATGTAGGTCCCATGCACAGTAAATCATTTTTTTTATTACTAAACGGCTGCGGACTGCGTTTTAAATAAAATGCAGCCGCAGCGGCGTAGACAAACGCCCTCTTTTTTGTTTAAAAATATAGTTATAGTTATTTTTTTAAATAATTTTTCATGTCAAAATACATGTCAATGATTTTTTTTTATTTTTTTAAAATTATTTTTAATATTATTATATCAAAATAATTTAAAGTTAATAAAAAAATAAAAAAAAAATTTCAAAAATATTTTTAAAACCATAGGTATTTAGATCAATATGTACAGCAAAGCTGAGTTTAATAACTATTATATAAATATAATTTCGTGCTTGCAAAGTTAATCTTACCTAGATGCAATTCTCTTGCACATGCCCTCCATGGTCAAGTTTGAAAAGTAAAGAGAGAGGTCCTTTCATGGAAGTGAGACCAAGGCGCGGGAAAAGGCAATCTTGCCCTAGAGGTTGCGGGTGTCGATAAACATGCTTAAAATAATCATCAAATACGGCTGGATTTGAGGACTTCTGCTGTCTCTCACAACTGGAATTGGTATCCATCACCGTGTGGAAAGTATACTTGGTACAAAGTTTGCATCGTGAGGAACTGGGAAATGTCTACTTTTTTTCTTTTTTTTGGGACAAAGGAAAACGTCAAACTCGTGGAATGGAAGGAAATGCGTGAGCAAATCTTGCCACAACTAATCTAACAGAGATAGTGTAGCTTTGTTGACCCAATGTGAATATATTTGTTACCATTAATTCAAAAGGTTCAGTTCTCCACCTACTGAGTGAAAAATGATCGTATCATACGGGGCAATAAGAACATGGGCAGTGAAGAAGGCCCTTTTGAATGCTTGACATCCCAAATTCTAGTTCAGACATGACAGATTCTTTGATGAGGAATGATGCCATAGAATGACAGAACTCTTGCCTGTTACTTTTCACCCTGGAATCCTTTGAACTATCAAAAGGTGATCTGACTATAAATGGCCTATATGCTATATAATATGCATCCACAACCACCCTTTTCTCTCCAAGGCTTAAATCAATTCTGATGAGAGAATCTCGAACAAGTAGGATAGCCATCCACTATGTTGTCTTTAAACGAAAGGGTATTGTTCAAAATGTCTGTTTCTTCAAAAATGAGACGGATGGGTGAGAACTCATTTTGGTCAAGCACTAAAAATGTCAAGGCAGCTGAGGCAGGTTTTTGTTGACTAGTGTTTTTCAGAAAATTGCCCTCTGTTCTGCCTTGACTGTTTCACTCGTAAGACTTGCCAAGAACCCCCATATTTGCTGAATTCTGGGAGAAGGGGAGAAATATCCCAATCCGTCAAGAAGAAAGACTTCTCCAGCTTCCATCATGCAATAACAACTATAATAATCTCTAGAAAGTTAACGAGTAGACATGCAGGAGGTCGTCTTTGGCCTGGTTATTAGCAAAACTTCAGCTTTAACTAAGTTCTATTAGCAGAAGGTGGCTACTTGAATGGATTATCAGCTCAGCTCAAATTTCACTCTCAATTTCCCAAGTGGGGTCTTTTGTGCCCTAAATTATCAAGCAAAGGACCAAAAAAAATGAATTAAGGCATTTTAAATGAATAAGAAAAGAACCTTGAACTCCTGTTATTTCTGCAGCTTGTATCATTTGATGACATCAATTTGCTAAATTTTGTGAATACAAAAATTACAAGAACTTTTCGCCTTTTCTGTCCTGAAGCGAAGCTGCGCTTAGCTCAACTGCGGGAAAAAAAATGGTAGCCTCTATTCCTTCTAAAAGGGGCATGGAGATCAACAATGGACTATTTCTCACTTCACTGCATGAGCAGTCAACTTCGTCCAGTGCCTTCAGAATGAAGGTAGAAAAAAAAATCCGGTATCATGACCTCCTTCCAATTGCAAACTTTCTAGCCACTCCAAATATAAGAGCCTTGGTTAAGAGCCCCCGCTCAAGACTACAAGCAAGAGCAACAGCCCCACCAATGACTAACAACTTAGGCACATTATGCCCTACAGGTTTCTCAGATGTTTCTCGAATTTCAATCTCTGATGAATCACTAATGCTGGTCTCCAAAGATCTCAGGTGGTCTGCACTCACTTTGGTGTTGATCTGAGCCATGAAAGCACTTTGTGAAAGTTGTGCGGCAGATGCCCTATGTTTCTGATATGCACGTAAACCAGGCTCCAACTTCTTTACAGCTCCCCACATACCTTGCCGAACTCCAAGCTTTGCAATTTCCCAAGGAATACCCATGTCCTCATGGTGGAACAGCATCACCTCACAGGCAGTCAGTTCACCATCCCCTCTCTTTGATTCAACTAGTTCATTCCAACAGATAGACATCTCAATCACACAAGGAACATGCTAGGCAACTTTTATAAAGAGAAATGTACAAAATGTGTATAAGTTGGAAAACTGAGAGTACAAGTTACCTGCACGAATGCACCAGCTTGAATAGTACAGATCAACACGCCTTGGTTTGTTACGCCTTGGCACAGAGGAGCAAGGAACTCCCTAGAACATAAGAGACATGCTAATAAGTTTCCAAAAGAGGTAACTGTCTAATATGATCAAATACGAATTACACTTTTATCCCAATGTAAACATGAATACCCCACACAAAAAGCAAGACTAGCAACAAGAAGACAGGTAATTTGTGCTCACTACTTGAGCAGACACAACCAGGTTTGTCTTCCATTACAGTGCGATGAGGTTCACTGGTGCCTTCAGCAATTAACTCACAGGGTAAAAACTAGAAACCTGCCCTTCATTTAATAACCAACTATTGCTGCTCCATGCATGTCTTTTAAAATTCAAAACCAAGAGTAGCGTGAATATCATACTTTAAGACTAGGTAATAAAGTTTGACATTCATATGACATCCGAGTAATTCTACATAAGACTGATAATTCAACATCATAAGGTCTCCCCTAAATGGAACTCATAATCCCCTTGTTTCATGATATACATTGCTCAGCAGATGTATATAATCAAGTTGTCTCTCTACAAGTACGATAAAAGGAAAAATAGAATATACAACTCATTCGTCCAATCTTTCTCATACCTTTGTAACACAGTAGTACATTCGACCTGACTTCCAAATTCGACGGCCTATGATGTATTCTCTGTCACTACAAAAGAAGGGAAACTGCACCCAAAAAAACAATAAATTCAGTAAAAAAACCACCACAAACAAAACATTTCATAGAAACAAGTGATGAAGGGGACACTCTTCCCACCTTGCGCACCCACTGGACCACCATGGTTCCTCTGGTAGGGCACTCCTCCAAAGTTTCAGCATGTACAAGCATGTCATCCCACTTGGCTCGAAATTCATCATCCCAAAAGAAGTCCCTCACCATTTCAGGAGTTGCATCCTCAAAAACAGTTCTGGTACGATATTGGGGAGGGCCAGTCTAGGAAATCCATTAAAACATAATCCATTTCAATCACAAGGGTTGCACATGTCTACCAAAGAGCAGCATTATAAAGCAAGAACTGGCATTGGTAACTAAAACTTCATTTCCAAGACTGCATTAACAAGTCCAATTACACATATTACACAAATCAACACCAATTTGAGAAGAGGAAACCTACCTCAGGATCTCTACGCCAAGCTTGATAGTTCATAGTCGGTGTAGAACGATCCATCATTTGAATCCAAGCAGGACCTCCATCTTTCACTTCAACAAGCTTGCACAAATGCTCCAAATCATCTTCCATCACTAGATTTGGTTTTTCCTTTTCCATTTTTGATGAACTGCCCGATTAAATTCAGCCATATTAGTTTTTTTTTTTCCAATTCAATCAAATCCCACAAATTCTAATCATAATCCATAGCAAAGAGCATCTTGCATAAAAACATTAAATTTGAAACAACAACCAACTAACCTGCATTTAGAATTGAGGGTACGTCGCCCAGAGAAAGAGTCCGTTTGAATCCCACCATCATCAGCAGCCCAAAAAAAACTTGGCAACTGAAACTTCAAAATATTCAAACTAGGAATCATGGTACTCAATGATGTTACTGAAAATTCCCCTCCTTGTTTAGCATCCAAAAACATTTCTCTACTCAAAGTACTAGCCCATTTAGGCTTCCATACCCACCCAACAAGCACCCCAATAGCAACAGCAACCCACAAAGGAATCGCAAAAATTAAAAGCTCACTCAACACTTGACCAGTTGTAGGTCTATGCAGAATCTCCAATAAAACTGACCCTAAAGCCATCTTTAACCAATAAAACCAAAAACAACCCAGATAAATTAATCCCTTGAAAATCAAGAACAAGCAAGAAAAACCCTCGATTTAATCCAAAAGAATAAACCTTTAAAGCACAGGATTATTCAAGGGTTTTCAAAAAAAAAACCCTCCCCCTCTCCCCTCAAAAACCAATGCAAAACAACCTCCACAACCCTAAAGAACAAAAGAAGACAAAAGAAGATATGGGTTTTGTAGAGGAACTGTCAGAGAATTGAAACGAAAAAATAAAAACTCTCTTCTTGTTGTTTGAAAGGGATAAGGATTCAAAGATAAGCTGCTGATAGAGATGTTATTTAGATTACTGTAGGCCCAATATTTCCTCTGTCTTTTTTTTTATACCTGGTGCCACACAAACGGTGTTGTTGTAATAATACCATTAGTTACAAAATGTCACTTCCATTTTGCCCTTTTTTTGGACAGGTTGATGAATAGCAAATGTTGCGAGATAAATGGCAACAAGTGGATAAAACTCTTCTATCCTACAAACTGAAACAGAGATAGAAAATCGGTGTCTTGTCTCTGTTCAACAGTTGTCTTCTCTCTTGTTGTGTTGTAATGTGTGAGGGTTTGAATGCGTGGAGTGTCTTCTTATATATGGGGGAGATATGGTCTGTGGTCAGTGGTCATACTTCTAGCAACCGCGTCTGGCTTTTTCTATCTCGTTTATCACGTTTCAGGGGTAGCTTTTCTTGTTTATAAAATATATGACAAGGTTTTAATGAGTTTTGATAGATTAATGCTATGAACATTGAATATTGAGGTTGTATGTTTATATTTATGATCATTTTGTCGTTTTGATGGAGTTTTTTTTGGCAAAATTGACTAAGAAAATGATGATCCAAATGGTTGGATTTAAGGGTTTCTGGGTAATAATAAGACACTGAAAGAAAGGAAAAATTCTTTATATTCTTATTATATTATAATCTCCCTAATTTAAAGAAATAGACTTCATTCTTTCTATATATCTTTTTAATAGAGAAAATTGGATTGGTTATTATTTATTTTTATTTATTCATCCTTCCATTTTGTAATTCTCATTTTTTAAATATAGAACAAAGAAAGCGTTTGTTGGAAGAGATTTTTAATGGATGCATCACATTAAAAAAATAAAGCTGAAGGAGAAAATATAATACACTTAAACTCAATATATATTAATAAAGTGTTAGTCTAGCGATTAAGACATTGTTATATCTTTATAAGAATAAAAATATAAATTTAATTTTTAAAAAATATATTTTGTTAAAAAAAGAAGTCACGAATTCTATATAAACTTAGTTTTACTTTTTAAAAAGAATGTAAGGATACTCATGTTAATATAAAAAAAAATTCAATATTTTATTCACAACAATAGTGAAATGAAGTTTTTTTTAAAAAAAAAAATCAATTATTTTTTGTATAAGGATGTTTTGGTTATTTTATATGGTATATTAATCATTAAAAAATTGTCCAATAATATAATTATATTTTCCATTTTTAAAGCACGGTAATTGACTCTGGAATCAAAATTACAAAGCTGGCAAAAAAGAATATAATTATCTTTTTAGTCATGTATAGTAAGCTGATAAGTATGACCTGGGATAAAAAAAAAAAAAAAAAAAATTCTTGGGCTCAAGGGTTTTTTAATCTTTTCCTTCAGGGGTTTTTTTTTGTAATTAATTAGGTAATTAATGAGATTTTTTTTCGTCTTTTAACATTAATTAAATATTAATTAATTTGGATGTCAGTTAAAATAATCAGGTATTCAGGGGTATTTATAATTTGAACTCAAGCACAGTGAAAGGTCAAGAAGTCGGACTTCAATTTAAGTTTTTAAATATAGTATTTGATTACTTATTTTAGAATAAAAAACATGAAGATAGCTGGAATAAATGTAACATGTTCCTTGTCTTTTTTTTTTTAATTAAAAAAATCATTTTTAAAAATATATATCCAGATTCATTTTAGATCCCTACAATTAAATATATTTTTATAAAAATAGTATTTGTTTTTACGGTATAATTATATTTTTAAAAATTGTAAATTTATTTGTTTTAATTAATATTTTTAAGTATTTTAATGTATTGGTATTAAAAATAAATTTTAAAAAATAAAAAATATTTATTTAAAAATATATTTTTTAAATAATCTTTATTGCAATGAGAGAGAGAGAGAGAAAATGTCACTGATGAAGGGGACCTGGCATCCATCTCCGTTCTCCACCATAACCCACCTAATAATTTTCTTTATGTAAATAACGAAGCCCACGCCTGAAACCATCACTCCCAGCATCGGAAATATTTAAATAAAAACAAGGTGATTTTTTGTTTTTAGTACAATTCCATTTACTGTTTGAAATTTGTGAAATTTTTTTTTATTCTATTTTATTTATCTGCCAATCGATATGCTGGTTGAGATTTGTAATTGCAAAGCTTTTTATTTTTTTTTAATAAGTTTGAGTTTGTTTCTTGAATGATTTTTTTTTTCCACACCAATTTAGTGAGCAAGGAAATTTTTTTAACATAATTGTTAAACTAGCAAGCCGTAACTATTTAAGGCCGTTAGAAATTATGTTTTTACATTTTAAAAGTATATTTAGTAAAAAAAATATTAAATTAATATTTTTTTAGTATTTTTTTGATGGATTTAATACAATGATATTTAAAAAATATATTTTAATTTAGTTTTAAATAAAAAATATTTTATAATTTACGTGTGTTCGTCATGTAATTAGATTTGAGTTTGTGACGCTAATAGGCTGATGCTGTAGTGCTCCTTCATAGTGGAGTTTTAACACGTGTATTCGAATTTCTTTTTTTTTTTTTTTTTGGTAAGCGTGTATTCGAATTTCGAGCAACATAGTTTCTGTGCATAATTGAGAAATAAAAACATGGCGAGGTAGCTACTCAGGATTTCCTCATGCTCGTAAGAGTCCCTTTCTTGCGTTTCGTCTTATAGGGAAAAGGGAGGTGTGGCTTTTTTGAGTGGGCTTCTTCTTTCTAGTGACAGCCATGCCTAACAAGCTCTCAGCAAAAAGATGTCAGCAGTCTATGTGAATGGATCCTCAGCCTCCATTGATGAATTGACATTGCTTGCTTGTAATCGCTCTGACTTTCAGAAAATGGACATAAAAACATGAAAAAGAAGGTTGCCTAAATGACGGTGGCCGAGGCCATGATCATGCATCATGAACACCACTTCCAAAGGTATGTTTATTAAATTAAGAATAAGTCAATTTTAAAAAAATTTAAATTTAAAAATTATTTGATTTAACTCGGTTGATTAATGTTAATTTATAAGATTTGGGATAACTTTTAAAAAATTAAAATTATAATATTTTTAATTGATGTAGGTTAACTTGCTTAATATTTATTTTGGGATGAAAAACGAAATTATTTATATTGTCCATCATTTTCATGGAGAAATGAAAGTTCGTATATGAAAATCTTTTTGATGTGTTGGTTTAAGGTGCAAAACATTCCTAATGGCTGCCACGTGCACTGACCTCGAAAGGCTCTAGTGATTCTCAATTCAATCCAATCTAGTCACCTGAGTACAAATTCAAAGATACAATCTTGGCTGAGATGGATGTGTGTGAATTGAATTGGTTCATTATTAAAATTTCAACGTCTTCATTTTTAAAATCTACATATTCAATATATATAAGATTTTTCTTCGATTCGACAGAAAATTTAGAAAATGGATTTTGATTCGGTACAATGTTTAAATAAACAATCATGTGGGTTGAGTAATATCAAACCAAGTTTTTTTAAAATAAAATGTTTAATACAACGAATTTCAAGGAATTTTTACTAATCCAATTTCAATCAAGTATTATATCAACAAATCACAAAGTTTCTGTATTAAATTAGGACGGGTTTATATCAAAAATCTAACTTGAAAAATAAAAAAAAAACCTTTTTTTTTTATGAAATTCAATTTATTTAAGGCTCGGATTAGCAAGAAATTTTACTTTATTAAAAAACATCTGATCGAAGCAATTCTAAGAAGCATAATTTATCTAGTTAGGTTTTAGATTTAATCTTTAAAAATTACTAGTTTAAGTTTTATAAATTTTAAAATTATTAAAAATTTATATAATTATTAAATTTAAAATTTATAAAATTAATTAAAATACATGTTTATCCAAACACACAAGTTAATTAAAAAAAAATGATCGGAGGGATTATATTTTGCTGTTCGTTAACCAAGAAAATATTCAATGAACTCCACAAAATGGTTGAGGAGGCTATCCTGCCAGATTTGATGTTATATATTGGGCCAGACTATGCTGATAATGACATCTCACCTCACCGACCACTTTTCGTGGAGTCCGTGCAGTTAATATGAAGAAAATATTCTTTCGTCGGCAACTCTTTTCGTGTGCTTGAATGCCTTGTACTTTTGATCAAGTCATAAAATTTGTTTGCTTCTTCTTCATTTTTGTGCCCTATATGTTTCACAAAATCAAAATATATGCTTTTAAAAGAATAAAAATACAAGAAATATTTTTTAATTATTATTATTAAAAGTTTTTCCAGAGACGATCCTCCGTTTATATTGATCTAGTGTATTCAGAAAAAAAAATCTATAAATTTATTAGAATGCTAGCAAGAATATTTAAACTTAAAAATAAACAAATAATTGAACGCCCGCGTGCGTATACACACAAGTTTAAAGAGTCTATTTGGCTGCTCGGTGCTCCTGGAATGCAAACTCAGCGTTTCACATGAAAAACATTAAAAAATAAAAATGATGTTTTTTCATGTAGACCGAGCCTGTTTTGAGTCAAGAAGCTCTAAAGGTAAGCTTGCAAGCATAAACAACTGAAAGTCGACACTTGACACTATAGAAGCATCTCTGATTAAAATAGTAAAACCCTTTATTATCAAGTTATAAACAGGTCATAGCACCTCTACTAAGTTCTAAGCCCAATAATTAATTCAGTATTGCCAGAAACCTGGCCATTAGACAAGGGAGAGATACATGTGTATTCGGAAGATGATCTTGTGCACACGTCCATTTCCATCCTGGATTCAATCTAACAATCAGAACTCATGGAAAAACACCATGCATCCTGCAGAATGTCCAGCCACATTTGATCTGGCTTCATCCATGTTTTGGTAGAATTTAGCAATTGTGATTTCCTACAATTCCTTGCGCTCTGAGACTCGGTATGTGTAGTGATTAATTTTCTTGATGTCTTGGTTAGCAGCAACAAGTCAGTCTGTGGAACTACAATACGTTAACCATATCTCTTTTCCTGACTTGACAATCTGTATGTGCAGTAATGATTTTAATCACGCACCAGGCATCCACAGCAAAAATGGGGCAAGTGGTGTTGTCTAAACCAACAGCCTTGATCACACATAAAAACCATATTACAAGAGGGGAAGTTTCAGAAACTTGTATGCCAGATTGCTTCATCGCCTTCCCCACATCGCTGATGCACTTCCTCCATTCTCTCCACCGATTTACAAATGCCACTGCAACTCCAATCAAATGATGCAGCACAAGGATTCCCAGCTTGGGCTTTCCACTCACAGTCTATCACAGCATTGCAACTCCATTAGTGAAGAATCTTTTACTTGACTCTGACGAGACAAAATTTAGTGTAACATGCAAGCATTTTTGTACAAGGATAAAAAATCATGTCTAGTATGATATTTTTGCTACAGTTGATGTGCTAGGGAAGAGGCTATCAAAATATTTAAAACCATGTCATGCAGGAAGGGAGCAAAGAAAAACATATTTGCATCAATCTTACCAGGTGCAGTCCCACAGCAGAGACTTCGATCATCAATGTGCTCAACATCAAGACCAATAAACCAAGAGCCGAGTGAAACATCTTCATTTGCATATCTATGAAGTATGTGTCTGCAGAGGAAATGCCATGCACCAGCCATTCAAAAGGATAGCATCCAAATAGAATGATGGTACAACACTGGGACTTACCTATTTACTGAGATATAGGTGGCTAAATCTTTGGAAATTGCATATATTTGCCCTGTTGCATGCCGGAAATACTTGTTACCCTCCTCACCAAATTTCCAATATTCTGGCTCATGGTACTTGACCCCTCTACACATGGAATGCAGAAGTACATGAGTAACAAAGGTTAAATAATCAGAACATAATACAGTTAAAAAAACTCGCTTCCATCTGAATGCTTACTTCTGTGCTAGTACAGGTCCAGACTTCATACAACCAATATAAACACGAGGCTTTGATCTATGACGGGCCAAGGTAGAGCCGACCATGCCTGTCAAATTTTAAAATCAAACGACCATACCAAAATACATCTCTCTGTGCTCCATTCTTGAGAGAATTAAAGCATTCAAGTAAACTAACCGAGATTTATGTGTACATCATCGTCAACTTTAATATAGAAGTCAGCATCCCACATAGCAACAGCTGTTGAAAAATATATTTGCGTTTTCGATGATAATTCATGATAACCTTCTACATGATTCTGCAAAACATATTATGGTAACTTTACATAAGCAATTGAAAACTTGTTTTGACCGTCAAAAGTGCTGGCAAATACATTTCAGAATATTTTTTTCCCAAACCAGTAGCTCTGGCTTTCAAAAGGGACCAGCTTTTTCAATAATGTCCAAAACATTTTTTCCATTCAAGTGTAATTTTTATCATTAATTAGGGCAAGGACAGGAAAACTAGGCAAATGTTTCCACATGGGGTTCAAGAGAGGGAATGCTATAAAGGCAAAATTCATGAACTGATTTTGCAAATAGTTTCATAGCCTTTACTTGGTAGTTGGGTGGAGATAAAGAGTCAAACAGTTCATATGGAGCTTAACCATAACATACCAGTCTGAGGAAATCCTTGTGTTGCTCGTCTTCTGCTTCAATAGCACGATCCAAAACACCACCTGGAGATGCACTGTCAAATACAAAAGATTTCAGCATAATTAATAAGGTCTGTATCAATGAACTTTAACATTGAGCTATTGAGCAATCACAAGCCCTTTGAATACATACCTGTGTCCTATAACGAATCGTATTATAATACCCTTTTCTGTTTCCAACTTCTTTAACTCCTCTCCTAGAGTGAAAAATAATAAAAATCATAAGCATCTACTGACTCATCAAAGCTACTAATGGTTTACATCAGAGAAGGATTGGTAAGATTTGGATTTAACCTTTGGGCATCCAAGTTTCTCTAATCGAGTCCCTTCGCTTCCGGCTGCTGAATGCAGTAATTATGCCCATGACAAAGAAAACCTTTGGTCGCTCCTTCAAATGCTCATTTCCTGATTTTATGACCATTGGAGATACATTCTCATTGTCACCTTTTGCAGCTCTTGCTGAAGCCAGCTGCACCTCCATTGAGGAGATCGTTTTGTCCAGTGCCCTGTAATCATCATTATGAGGGTATTACATGATTTGATGCTTTAATGCTCCTCTTCCAATTCAAAGTTACAGAACCTATTAAAACAAATAGCCTATTTATTTGGATAGGACAATTCATTTGTACTAAATTACATAAGTCATCCAGAATTCTTTTTGAAGCATAATACACCTGGCTATAAAAACTCACATGATTACATCATGAGTTTGAGAAACCTGAGAAAGGATGTCTCCTGCCTGAACAGCATTCTCCTGCAATACCATAAACAGTATGATCCCCACATTTTACTGCCGGAAACAGAGCTTACATAACAGTTTAGTAACTTGACTTGCCTGCTTCTGACAATCAACTGTGGGATGTTTTGCTGTTAATTGATCCTTCTTCAGAGATGAAGCTTCATCATCCATTTGGCCTGGATCTGGAATATCCCAAAACCTATAAAACACATGTAAGTGGCAAATCATACTAGAGCAAAATTGCTGTAGGATTTATAGATGAAGGTAGCAGAAGCATAAGTGAAAACAGTACAAGCTTATAAACAATCCAATGTATGATCAATAGAATGCACCAGGTGCAACTTCAAGATACTCTATCATGCTACATTAAGTCCAGCAGCTTGAGATATGGTGTTAAGCGAAATGGCAGCAAAAGTTGGACTACTTTTCACTGGTTCATTCGAAGTAGAATCACTTAGCAAGTCTCATCTAATTTGCTGCCTTTTTTTTTCACAACATCGCATTTTGGCTTTACACAGCACTGCTCGTGTAATTGTCATTTGGTTTGACTAACAAGAAAAACTGATCAGATGCATTATACAGAAAATGAAGGTTTATGAACTCTCAAACCAACTTTCAGATACACTTCTCAGTGACATTGCAAAAAGTCAGGGGTGGCAACTATTCTGTATCTTTTATTGTTGAAACATCATTCAAGTTAAATGTGATGAGAATCATTCTGTTTTCCATGCTGATTGCAATTAACTCATGTCTTCTTCGGCATTCGCGTCAGAAAAAGAAGAAAAAAACTATCTTTTGATATCAATGAATGTTATGAGAATCATTCTGTTTTCCATGCTGATTGCAATTAGCTCATGTCGTCACTGGCATTTGCATCAGAAAGAGAAGAAAGCAACTATCTTTTGATATCAACTAACTTGAATGTTATGAGCTTCATTCTGTTTTTCATGCTGATTGCAGTTAGTTCATATCTTCACCGGCATTTGAGTCAGAAAGAGAAGAAAGAAACTTTGTTTTGAAGCAACTAACATCAAACAAGGCTGCCATTATCTTAACCCCGAACTTCAAACCTTGAAAAATTTCACCCCTAATTATCAAGAACGAATGTCAATCTTATAGCATTACCGGGCAGATCACACTAAGAACTTTCTCTTAATAAATAAACCCAAAATTTAAAATTCAAATATGATAGCTGGTTTCTCTCAAAGAACAACACGGAAATATCTCCATACATCAAAATTTAAGAAAGGGCTCAATTTCCAACTTTGCAGATAATCACCTGGTAATTGCTCAAGACTTGTTCCACCACCAATATCCAACAAAAATCTCTTCAGCTACTTGACATTAGTCTACTCACCAACCCAATGACTTTCCTTTTGAAACACATCAGCTCGTAGATTGTCATTTCCTCACAGGCCAACCAGTAAATTGTTGGGTTTTCCAGCAATGTATGACCTTATCCATCCAAATCAATGCTTAAAACATTCTCCTTACTCAGAATTCATTTCCCCGGGAAAACTATGCTCATTCTTCACCTTAAATCTCAGGCATTTCAAAATACTCAATAATATTGCAGATGGGGTAAACCATTGAAGAAAACAAACAAACCATCTGAATCTAGTTAACAGACGCCTTGCTCCAGCAAGGATACACGTTTATCAATTCATTATTTGGTAACATACTAAAAGAGCAAACGTCCAATCTCCACCACCTCACCTATAACTTGAAATTCTGTAGACCCAGAAGGCCAGAACAGCAAAAGTCCCAATCTTTTACATGGATTCCAAGAAAAAGCCCTCAAATTCATTAAATTACAGCCAAAATCTACACAAAAAGAGTACATTTTGCATATGATTTCATAAGAGACTATGCAAGATTCTCCATCCTATGCATAAAGCAACAAAAGCACAAAAACAGAACTAACAACAAAGTTAAACTTTCCAAATCCTACTAAGATAAGCAACAAATCTAACAGCCGATCACTTTAAAAAGACAAGATCTTCAAAAAATTCACACAAGAAAAGGAGAGAAAGAAACGTAACCTGTTAACAACAAGAACACCCAAGAAGAAACTGGCAATGCAGAAGAGAAAAACCCATCTGGTAGAAACTCCATTAGTGGACTTATGAGGTCTGCTTATTCCCATCTCAATCTAGCAAGCTTCAGCTTTAAGAAAGTTTCCTTCTTTCCCTAAAACTTTTTTGGGGGTGGTAGCACTAACCTACAAAGACAAAACAGGTGACCCCATTTCTCACAAAGACTGAGAAAGATAGAAGAGAACAACAAAAACAATGCCTGAACTTAATGGTTGTCTTAAATAATGGGAAACTGAAGAACTATATCAACATGTTGCTTTCTTTTAGTTTTCTTTTCAAATCCGATGAAAATGGGCAACAAACACAAGCTGTATAATTTAGGCTTGCTTTCACTGTTTTGTCACCGAGAAATATTCTATATAAAAAATAATGCAATGACAAGTCACAACTTCCTTTAGTGCGTTGAAGTCACGTTTGTTTTTGCGATAGGAAAATATTTTTATAAAAAAATAAAATTTTTTATTTTTAAATTATTTGAATATAAAAAATAAATTTTAAAAAATAGAAAAAAAATATTATTTTAATATATTTTTAAATAAATTTTTTTAAAAAATAATTATTACTCAAACTTTTATTATTTCTTCTTACCTTTTGTTATTTTTTCATCGCTTTTTTACTTGAGTAATGGACCACTAAGCTTGCTAGTGCTGTACTTTTTTTATTATAGTTTATAATTGTAATAATATGTATATATTTGATATTGTGATAGTTTTTATATTTATAATTTTAAAAAATAAGTTAAAAAAATTATAAATTATAGTTTTTTGAAAAAATTAAAATTTTTATCATAACTTAAAATAAATAATAATAAAAATCAAATAATTTTTAAAATTATGGTTATCTCAAAAATATTTTCAACCGTACTATATTAATCTTAAAATTTATATTAACTCATCAAATCTTAATTTAAAATTTTGGTATACATAAATTTTGATTTTAACACCTAAATAATATAATATTTTAAAAAATAAACATGTATTTTTTAAATAAAATTATAATTTAAATTAACCCATTTAACCTATAATACACGTCCTGAGCCATGTCGTCCTCCAAACAGGATCGTATTATATTTATATTGGTGAAATATGTAATTCATGAGAGATTATGTGTAGATTTCTTGTTAATGTCTCTTGTTATCAGATGTCATGTGATGCAATTACTCTAACAACATCTTGTTTGTCCCTGTCCAAACATGTTTATGAGCTCCAACTAATGCTAGCTAGGAGCCTGCCTCTCTCCTATAGTTTTATTTTGGATAAGTTTTTCAGTTCAAAAGGTGGTTTAGCTGAAACCCTTTATCCAATTCATTGCATATTCATAAGTTTGTTATTAAAAAATATATTAAAATGTAATTGTTTAAACATTTTTTTTATAAATAAAACAGTATTATTTTGATTAATTCGACTTAATTTGTTCAACTCATAATTTTGAAATCTAGCAAGCTCAAAAATAGAAAAAAAAGAATATGGAGATCATTTAACATTGGTGGTAGATTCTTGTTGTTGATGATTAGAAAGAGGCATTTTGATAATTGATGATGAAAATAATGGTAGCATATGTCTTCAACTTTATGTTAGGTAATATTTGTAACAAAGGCCAGAAAAAGGCAGCAACCTAAAAAAAATTGAAGTCTCAAAAAACTGAAATCTATTTATGTGGTAATATTAATGTACAGTCCAAAATATTATTGCATCTGATGATTAAACCATATTATAAGTAATTATTTCTTCATCAAAGTGTTAATTATAAGCCTTATTAATTTAATGTTGAGGCAGCTTGATCTTTCTCAAAAATTAGGGTTATGGGCTCCATGTGCTTGATACGATGAAAATCTTGTGATATATTAATGCAACTTGCAGCTTGCGCCAGTTGTTTAGAAATTAAACTTGTCTTGCGATGTCAGGATCGTAGACTTTTGTTGTGTTGGTTTTGACGAGTATTTATTTTTTCCTTTTTTTCTGAGCTACTCTTCAAATGGGAGGCTACTTCTAACCAAAGCAACACGATCTCGACATTAGCAAACTATTTTTTTTATAGCAAGATTCAATACACTACGTTACATACAAATGATTTTTAAAGTAAGACTCATTCCCCATAAATGATAAAATTTATATTCTATGGCAAAGGAGACATTGTTGTTAAGTTAAAGGAACAATATAGTAATTAATTAACTAGAAAACTAAAAAGCGCACTTGGCTGATATTGTTTATACACCCATAAAACACTGTGGACATGCCATGTATTTTTCAATAATTTATTTCAACCCTTAAATTTTTATTTTGAATGATTTAATTCTAATTGAAGACCACTTGCTTTTGATTTTTTAGTGAATATTAAAATTGAAAAGAGAAGGATCGAAATGAAAAAGGTATCATACATGGAAGGTATGCCGGGAATTGTTTTACAAATACACTTAAGTCCTTAAAATTTAAAAATAACACAAATTAGATAATTTATTTCAGTTTTGGTATAAAAAGGTTTATTTATAGTGTATTCTAGTTCATATTTAGAGAGAGGAGTTTTGAGATTCCAATAAAAAGAGATGTTTCGTTATTCAGGTCATTTCCTACCAACAAAATGGATATTTTTAGTATTTATGGATTCTATAAGATGAAAGGGGTTTGATAATAGTTTTTTAGAACCTCAATGTTTTCTAAAATACAAATTTAAATCGAGAAAAACAAATCTAACTTATTTGATTTCATGTTTTTGAACCTTTTTTAGGTATGTTGAGTTGATGTATTAGTTTATTGGTGTTCCGAAGATGTTGATGAGGTATTTTTGGGTTGAGAAATAATTTAAAATTGGGTTTTTTGTACAAAAAATTCATGGCCCTGGATTTTTCGATCATCACTGGGTGACTAGAATTTAGGCTCACAAACAACGTGTTGCTTGTGTATTTCTTTTTTAAAAAATAAAGATAGATGCCAAGTTGTTTGTCCTTTTAAAATATAAAAAATAAAAATAAAATCAAGCTCAGGCATGCAAGCCTGGGCTTTTTCTTGCAACAACCTAGGTGTGCTGGGCTATGAGCTGTTTTTTTTTTGCTCTCTTTAGTTTTTTTTAAAGGTCAAATATAAATTTAAATATTTTATACCTAATTCATTATATCCCTAATTTAATCTAAATAAACACTATTTATAACAAAATAATTTTGTTAATTCACAATAAAAAATAATCCAAAATTCTTGATTATTTTATCAAATAACTTGATTATCAACTTAAATTATATCTAATTAATCTAATTATAAAAAACTCTATTTTTTTTTCTCAAAAAATCCCTAATTCAAAAACTTAATATTGTACAAAATCAAATTAACACAATCTAGCATAAATTACATCAAATTAATAAAGATAAAATGTGAATATACCTCTTAGTGTAGAATGAAGATGGCGATGGTGATCAATGGTAGCTGTTTTGGTTGAAAATAGGTTGAATCGTGGTGGGGAGAGAGAGTGGAGATAATATTGTGATGTTTTGAATGTGTTTTACAATAGGGAAAAAGAGAGAGGTCCATGATTGCTGGAGAAGGAAGGTGCAGGAGATTAAGCAGTTAAAAAGGAAGGGAAATAACTGGAGAAAAGAAAACAAAGGAAAAGAGTTTTGAATTTTAATTTTATTTAAAATTACATATATACTCATTTGTTGCAAATAAAAACTATGAAATAAAAGTTATAAATAATATCTGCAACTCGTAGCAAATGCTATTACTTTTTCTTTCTTTTTTCCATTGTGCTAAAAACCCATAAAACTCACAAGAGACGCACTAACAAAAATAAAAGGGCAACTACCAAGACGAGAAAAAAGATTCCCATTACAACTGTTGACTGTGATGAATCATTATATGGTGAATCTGAATTTAAAGGAACAAAACTTTATTATTAATGACAAATTAGCTGGATTTAAAAGTTGGGAAAAGACTAAGAAGTTTTGTTTGGTCCGTTTAAAAAGTGAAGCTACTTGCTAGTTTTCCCTTGTACCTTTGTGTGCCAGATTTCAAAATTTGAACTGAAGGCAATTGGCTGGTTGCACAAAAAATAAATCCAGCTTAATTTAATAGATCAAAATGATGATTTCCTAATAAAGTATCTACCCGAGCAAGTTTTATATTGAACCAGGCAAGAATTTCAGTAGAATCAACCTAAGATCAGGCTAATTCATCAAATTTTAAGTGAAATCCCATTTATTTATTTATTATTATTATTATTATTTAAATGATATTATTTGGATAAACCCAAATTGAAGAAGGATTTCAGTGGTCCATTTGGGTAAGAAAACAGGACGGTGGGTGTACATCTTCTTATTCGTCATCTGGGGCATGTAAGAAATAATAGAGTGAGATGACGATGAATGTGTCCTAAGATGAGACACGAAGACGTGAAGAGATCAAGAAGATCGCATTTGATGCGACTTGGCATTTATTGTCCTTCTCTCGTGAGTTCTGATTTCATTCTGCCTCATCTGCCGCAACTCTCTCTATTATAACCGGTCCCCCCCAGCTGCTCCTTCAATTTTATTCTCCAATAATTTATTTAGGCGGGCTTCCTCGTGAGATATTTTTTAGATTAAATAGGTTTTTCGATCAACTTATATATAATTTAATAAATTTTATAGATTTTAAAATTAATAATTATATAAACCTTTAATAATTTTAAAATTTATAATACTCGAATTGATAACCTCTAAGAACCAAACCCAAAATCTGATCAGTTAAGTTATATTTATCAAAGTTTCTTATGGAATTTTTATCCATAAGTGTCGTGGACTATGCTAGATCATCTAGAAATCTAATTTAAAATTAACCCGATAAACTTATGTATTATTGTAATAATATTTGTTTTTAATATATTTTTTAGTTTAAAATATATTGAAATAATATATATATATATATATATATATATATTTAAAATTTATTTTTAATACCAACATATCAAAATGATATGAAAAGATAAAAAAATTAAAATAAAATTATGTTTTTTAAAGGTTTTAAGATGCAAAAACAATTAAATAAAATATAAAAAGTGTTGTAACCAAATATATGATTAATTCATTCCATTAGTAAGGATGTTGTCTTCTGTTAGTTTACCACACATTTAATAACAAGAAGAAAACAAAATGATACATAGATAACACTTTTAATAAGTGAAGTGGATGAAGAAACTATAATTATAAGAGCTGTTCGTGGATTTGGTTAAATTGATCTAATTTTTTTTATTAAAATAATATTTTAACTTGAAATAAAATATAATACGAATAAAGCTCCGTATTGACGAGTCACTAAGTTGATCTCGTAAAGGTTTTATAACTATGGAAAAAACCACATTTTTGAAAATCACGGCCCTTCAATAATTGAAACTCTACATTTTGCTCGCCCACTCCCTACTAATTTCATATGCATCCCCTGTGATATAAAACTCGAGATCAAGAAGCCAAAATCCAAATCCAAATCCAAATCCAAAGTTGTTGTCCTCCTCATTGCTTATGGTATTAAAGAATAATATAAATTATATCTTAAAATTTTATCTAATAGCTTAAGCTATTGAGTTTAATTAGTTTTTTAATATGATATCAGAGCCTTAATAATCAAATGGTCACGAGTTCGAATCTTACTATTCCTATATATGTGATAAAAATAAAACATAAAGTAGTGTGAGTCTATGTAAGTTTCAAGCTTAAAGGGTTTTCACTTAAAAAAATATATTAAAAAATAATATAAATTATATTTTAAAATCTCACCTAATAGCTTAACCTATTGGGTTGAATTAGTTATTTGACATACATCCTTTGCTCAACTGTGATATTTGTAACTAGGGGGTGTTTGGTTTGAAGGTGTGGTTGATTTTTTTTATGGAATTTACATAAAATAAACATGTATTTTTTATTTTTATGATGTAATTTTTATTTTAAAAGAATTATATCTTTGAAAACAAATAACTACACCTTGAGCCAAACACACCAGATATGACGAGGCTGGTGGGCACTGGCTAGGTATGGCCTTCTAAGATTTTGAAGCTTTCGCTAATATAGCTATAGCTTCTTCTCCGAATAAAAAAAAAAACGTACAAATCTTTAAAGTAATTAAGCTTCGTTAGATCCCATAAAATAGTATATAAAATATTTCGTGGTGCCTCAATTATGAATTTTCAGTATATAAAAAGATTTGTCACGTCTTTAATCAACCCTTTCCTCTTCATTTGCCTTGTTTTTTAAGAGTAATTAATCACAACATTGAGTTTCCTAAACTATATAAAATTCCATAGTAAGAAGCCTATGACCATATTCGCACAAGTCTTCTCATTTTTTTTTTTCAAGGTTGGAGAGTAATGGTGACAAGAAAATAAATATCAAGTGCATAGTTTGGTAAATCACACTATGTGATAACAATATGAAAAGTTTTACAGTGTCAAGAGTAATTAACTTATTAGTTACAATACTATCAATTACTTTTGATATATAATTTTCCATTAGGTTCCATGTGTTTGATAAATCTAAAAAAAAATTTTCACCAAAAGTTTTACAATATTTTCTAGAGCTAAAATGTGGAGGCATGGTAGTTATTTAACGTAACCTCGCCATTGAGCTAGTGTAATGTTAAACTTATGGGTTAAGTTGATTAATTTAATTGATCTAATAAATTTTAAAAAATTAAAATGATAATTTTTTTTAAATTAACTGGTTTTGATTTTGTTAATTAGGTCATGAATTAATCTAGATTTTTGATGAAATTACTTAATCATTTTTTTTTTATTTTTTATGAAATTTAATTTAGATAATATCTTGAATCAACCCATTGATGTTATCCAAATCTTATAATAATCATCAAAATAATTTTGCTTTAAAGAATATATCACATATAGTATTATAATTTTTTTTTCTCCATTGTAATGCTTTATAGAAAATAATTTATTCATTGTATTCAAACGTAAATTATGATTTTCTTTCTGTTTTTAATCTTTTTTTCCCACAAAAACAACACTTTTAGAAGCAGAATTTACCAACACACATGGTTAAAAAAACTCTTATTAAAAAACACTTCAAAATTTGTTTCTACCGAACGCTTTTTTACAGCTACAACGATAGCTACATTAAAAACCAACAACATTAACTATTAATTGATTGATGCTTATCTTTTTTTTCTGCTTGGATTTTCCAATTAATAAAGATGGGACCATTAACCTATTTTTTTTTAAAAAAATAATTAACTGCAACGACACATGATGCAGCTTTTTTTCAAAAAATATTTCACTCATAATAACATTAAGGATAAACTGGTATAGTAAATTAAAAAAATTGACAAATTAATAAATTGGATAATTAGTATAGTAAATTAAAAATATTGACAAATTAATATAAGTTCAAAAAGATTTGATGAAATAACAAAGTTTGGTATTATCATGTTAAAAAGGACTGGTTTGCTATTTTTGGTTCAATTAGTTTACTGATTTTGAAAATAATAATAAAAATCTTAAAATTGTCAAAATCAAGGGGTCTCAGAGAGATTTTTAATATCTAAAAATCCGATAATTCATATTGTTATGATAGACTCACATACGACTACTCAAAATCATTTATTATTGTGTGAACAATAATTTTTTAAGATTTTAATTAAAATTTATTTTTAAGTCAACAAATTGGATAAAAATATATATTTTAACTTATAAAACTAATTAAAAGAAAAACTTTATAAAATTATAAATTTTATGTGAAATAATCGATCAGTTAATACAATTAGATCTAAGTGGTCGACTGATTAAGATAGAAAATTGAAGTTTAACCATGTCACATTTCAAAAACGTAATATTTACTAAATATCATTATTTTAAATCCCAACAACTATTTTGTTACACTTATAAATAATAATATTTCATAAAAATTGTATTTTTTAAATATAACATTGTCAAACTATGTTATTTCATTAAATTTATTTTTTTATCCAATGTAACTTCACTATTTTTTTTTTAATTTACTGTACTAATTAAAAATCCTAACATCTATTCTTCATCTCGTACATGATATGATTTGAGTCTTGTCTATAACCTTTTGATGACGACTTCTCATCTACTTATTCTGCATGTATTTTTATGTACTTGAATTCCAAGTGGGGAAAAATTCTTTCAAATTTGTATAAATGCGAAATGGAAAATGTTTTCTACATATTTAAAAGAAATTCCATTACACTCGTGTCGGGACTGAAGTTCAAAATATTTATGTGAACGGAGATACAGATGTAGAGTTGCCATCAATAATAAACTGTGACATCAAGACCTGGAACCCTATTTTTCTTGATAAAAGTAAACGAAGTTGGTCACCACCTCCTGGTAATGCAGCCCAAACGAATTGCTGCCCTAGTTTTTTTGCATCATCAGAAGTGGCTTGCCATTGGGACAAAAAAAAATATTAAGTATTCATTGGCCTCCATATTTGATTTTAAATATCCATTATCCATCCATTTTTTTCTCAAAAAACTTAAATAAATTATAAAATTATTAATAAATTGATTAATCATGTTTATTAATATATAAACATATCACGAACACCAACCAAATCTAGTTAAAGTTATGCCATTTTGGCCATGGTGCTGTTTTCTGCACTTTTGGGATTCTCTTTCTATGCTTCGCTACACTTTCCATTCCAGTCGGTCGTCTCTTTCCCTATGCATTTTGTCCCTTTCCTTCTTTAGGTGGCTGCAAATCCATCATATTTAAGAATCATCAACACAAGGACATGCCTCAAGGTACATTGTTTCAACCCAAGTTTTTGTTTCTCTTACCTGCGTTTTACTCTTTCCATTTACGTCAACACCTAATCAGCTAATAGGGCATTAATTCACTCCTTCCATCTTCATTAGCTGGCAATCTTACATTTGTTTGCTTTCAATTATGAGTCCAATTATTGTTTGATTTGAATTATATTATTGCTTTATAAAATTATTTAGCACCCTTTCATTCCATTTGAAGTTGTATTATGATCACATATTAGCTTATATATACAATATTTTTTTTAATTCAATCTTTCATACACTGAAATAAATCATTTTTCCAAGATTTATGCTTTTACAACAAGTTTTTTTCCCTTCTATCCTCTCCTTGGTTTTAGAATGCTAACGTGGGCAAGGCACCTAAGTGGGACACAAGGAGCCTCTTGCAACGAAAAAAATATTGATATAATTAATTTGTTTTGATTATTTTAGAAGTATTAAGCATATTAAAACTGCATGATTTGATCAAGTCTACACTTCTTCATTGGATACTCATCATGTCTCAGCATCTTTTACTTACTATATTAATCCAAACTAATGGTTACTTCCGTTATGATCTTTGGCTGTAGAAAGTGAAACTTTTTTCTGGCTTCTTGTTGTGTATTTTGTAGGACTGGTCTAGTGAATGTGTGACAATGGCAAGGTACAGTTATGTCTATGGGAGTGAGAGGGATGAGCTTGCAGAGCCATCTCAGAGACTGATAGAGGCTGCTTTGAGTGGAGATGTAGAGTTTGTGACGGAGAGCTTAAAGTCAAAAACAGTAGATGTGAATTATATAGGGACTGTAAACTTGAGAGTGAAATGCATTGAGACAGTGTTGAGAGAGGAAGAGGCTGATGAGATTGAGATTCAGTACAGGGATTTTGTCACTGATGTCACTCCACTTTTTGCTGCTGCTCATTCAGGTCATGTTGAAATTGCCAGGAAATTGCTGGTATGGACTCTGTTCGATTTTGTTCTTCTTTTTAACTTTGATTTGGGTTACAAATTGTAAGAATGGTTTGCTTCTCAAAACTGTGAATAGCTCCTTTGTTTAGTGAGATTTTAAGAATTTTCCTTTTGATTCTTTTTGGGGTTCTCTTATTTTTTCAATGGTCAACCACTACCTATTATTCAGAGTTCGTGTAATTTCTGCTGCTATAGTTATGGAATGCTTGTTCATGCTTAATTGGGGGCTAAACAAAGGTTTAAGCAAGACAAAAATGGCAGAACCGAATCCTTTATGTCATCCAAAGATTCGTTTTGGCATTTACAAGTGCGCTAAAACAATGTTTGGTGCTGCTTAATTAGTAATCTTATGCAATTAGACTAATTATCTTATCTTAATCTACGTTTCCAATTATAGTCAGCCGGAGCTGATGTGAACCAGGAATTATTTCGGGGTTTCGCTACCACAGCTGCTGCTCGCGAAGGTCACTGTGTCCTTCTTGACATGCTTCTCAAGGCAGGTGCATCTCAATTAGCTTGTGAAGATGCATTACTTGAAGCTTGCCTTTGTGGTCAAGCTAAAGCTGCAGAATTATTGATCTGCTCAGAGATGACAGGACCTGAAGTGGCGCAACAAGCACTTGTATCAGCTAGCTGTCGCGGATATGTAGATGTTGTAACCACCTTAACCAAGGTGCAGATTAAGTGTTTTGGCTGGTCTAATTTTTGAAGGGAAGCATCCGGTTAACCCAATTCTCCATTTTTTCCAGAATGGAGTAGACATAAACTGCACGCGGAGGGTTCTGCTGCAGTCGGTCAAGCCTGCATTGCACGCGAATGTCGATTGTACACCTTTGGTGGCTGCTATCGTTAGCCGACAAGTTTCAGTGGTTAAATATTTGTTAGAGGTAGTGATCTGATTGTTCCATTTCTACAGGCTTCAAATTATGGCAGTGGTCTAGAGGACTTTAAACTTGCATCGCTGAATATCATTAGCATAACATATCACTCGTGGTCTGTGATTCTTTTTGAAGCTAATTCAGTCTTATGCCATGAGTTGCCACAGTTTTCTCCTTCTGATCTGTTTTCAACTTATAAGAACACCACTTCCCTACTTAGATATCTAATTACTGTTAATTAAGAATGGGGTTTTATAAGTGTATGTTTAGGCAGGTGCAAGAAGCAATTGCTATGTTAGGCTGGGAGCTTGGTCATGGGACATTTTCTCTGGTGAGGAACTGAGAGTAGGTGCATGCTTGGGTGAGCCATATAATGAAGTTTGGTGTGCAGTTGAATACTATGAAGCAAGTGGCCAAATTTTGAACCTTTTGCTTCAGCATCGGATTTCGTTCCTTGAAAGTCAACAACAAGGTCGGAACCTTCTTTGCCATGCCATCCTTTGCCAAAATTCAGATGCCATGGATGTGCTTCTTAATGCTGGTGCTGATGTTGAGTTCTGCTTAAGGACCAAGAAAGGTCACGAATTTCGTCCTATTCATTTGGCTGCTAGAATAGGTTGCCTTCGTATACTAAAACAGGTGATCTTCTATGGTTGTGAAGTTGATTCGAGGACTGCAACTGGCGACACGGCCCTGATGTTGGCGGCCAAATCCGATCAAGCTGATTGCTTCCTTGAGCTTATTGTTTCAGGAGCTGATTTGGGTCTGGTTAACAATAATGGGGAGAGTGCAGTGCACCTGGTCAAAAGAAGTGTGTTTGGATCCTCTTTGGCAGATATTTTTCGACAGGCTATTACCACTGCAAGAAAAGTCTGCTCCTCCAATCTTGAGGTGTTTTCTTTACTGCACTTCGTTGCTGGAATTGGTAATACAGAGCTTTTACAGATGATCCTTCAACATTCGACAGAAGACATAAGTAAGCATGATGGTCTTGGTTTGACACCAACTATGGTTGCTGTAAAAGCTGGCCATACTGAGGTCTTCCGGCTCCTGATTGATGCTGGAGCTGACATCAGCGAGAGGAGCAGGGATGGTCAGGCAGTAGTGTCTCTTTTGCAGAATCATTCCTGTTCCAGTGTGAGGACTCGATTTGAAGAGATACTGCTTGCTGCTGTGCTTAGTCACAAAGTGACAAGTTATTCTGAGTTTAGAGCTTTGCACTTTGCAGCACGTGTTGGCAACTTGCCGGCGATAGTTCAGCTATTGGAAATGGGATTCCCCATAGATTCCGTGGATGACAGAGGGCACTCACCCCTCATGCTTGCTGCCAGGGAAGGCCACGCTGATGCCTGTAAGATATTGTTGCAAAGAGGTGCTGATTGCGGGATTATCAACCAGAGAGGAGAGGCAGCGATATCTCTGGCTAGGAAAAGTACTAAATGTAAGGCTGCAGAGGGAGTGATATTTGATTATTTGGCCCATTCTCATGTGCTACTCGGTGAGGAGCTATGGAAGCACACCCGTGAGGGAAGAGGTTCCCCACATATGAAGGTTGTTCAGATGCTCAAATCTGGCTTGTTAACGTGGGGAAAGTCGAACCGAAGGAATGTGGTGTGTAAGGAAGCAGTGGCAGGACCAAGTCCAACGTTTTTGAAGAACAGGAGAAAGGTAAATGAAGCTGGAGATGAGATGGTTTTCAGGGTGTCAACTGAGACAGGGAGGGAGATTCATTTTGAGGCAAGTTCTGCTTCTAGTTTGGAGCTTTGGGTCCATGGCATAAACCTCATTACAACGGAGGCCACTACCGGTGTTTGGTGATGGAATTCTTCAGCAGAGAGTGATACAAAACTGATTTAGTATATATAGAGATTGCATTATGGTTTCAAATACTCAATTTCTTTTCTTCTTTCCTATCCTATGTTCTTTGTTTCTAAAGGTTGAATACGAGTATAGTGAATTGAAGGCGAAGTGAAATTAGTGACTCTCTCCCACACTCTGGTTAATTTCTTATAGATGAGCAAAATGATTCATAGTGATGATTGACTGATGACAGTGCTGTTTCTATTTTACCTGCATCCATCAACGAGGCTCCTCTTTTTGTTAGTGGAGGTCATTCCTCTTGCTCTTCGAGATCTCTTCCTTCCTTGCTTTCTTCGTGTTTGTGTTGTAGTTATTTCCCTTGTTCTTGGATGCACCTCTTCGGTGAGGGAAACAAAAATTTAACAAGTGAAAAAAAGTCTAAAATATAAAGTATAGCAAATCAAAAAATTACAAATTCAGAGAATCAAACCTGAAATATCATAAAATAAAATAATAAATCTGATTTTTTTTAAAGTGTAATCATGAAATTCAAAAAAAAAAAGAGAGGAAAAAAAAAAAACTATATAATAATGCGTGCCTTCTCATACGAACTTCAAAATTATAGTAAACCTACCAGCACTAACAATATATTTAAAGATATTAAAAAAATAAATGTTGTCTATCTTTAATAATCCAGACATACAAGGATAAAATTAAAAAAAATAATTTAATAAATAAAAAAAATCTAAATTACAAAGTATCAGCAAATAAAAAAATTACCTATCAAAACTCACGAGCATTATCATGTGAATATTAAGGATCAAACCTGAAATAATATAAAATAAAAAAATGAATCTGATTTTTTTTTAAGTGTAATCATGAAATTCAAGAGGAAAGTGAGAGAGAAAAAAAAGAGGTAGCCAATCACAAACCATCACAGTAACAATCACAAATATCATTCCACGTGGAAAAAGTTGTTGTGACGCTTTCAATAACATTATGGAATTTGATTTTACTTCACCGAAAGATGGCTTACACGCCACTAGAATAGAGCAGAGCCGCATCACATGCTGGAATGAGTATTTTTTTTATAATAATTTTTAAAAATAGAAAAAAACTAGATTGTCCCTAACTTAATTTAATAATAATGAAAAACACATAGGAAATAACAGAAACACTCCCGGGCAGACAACTTATAAAATTTGATTTTAGAGACAATTTAGCCATTTTAATAATGCTAATAGATTGAAAATAACTTTTAATGATAATTTAGTAATTTTAATATAAAAGAAAAATATAAGCTTACTATTATATCCTTTATGAATTTGATAATGGTTTGCATCCCAATAAAAAGTTTGAATTACCCTTCTAACCAAGCTAAATGATTTTGTTTGATAAAAGCAAAACCATAATTTTACTGCAAAAATCCACAGTAAAATAACTAAGAATGAATTAGCCCTCGCTTCAATCTCAACTTTTCCATGTTATGACGACCATAAGACTAACAAGTACGTAAACATTCTTAAAGCTGTCCTGTCGTCTAGCCCTTCAACTTCAACCCTACCATTTTATGTTCCGATCCTCTGCCTATATATTAACCAGACATCAAGAATAACATTCTCTAGCTTTAGCAAGGTAGGAGACAAATCTTGGGGATTTATAAATCAATCCTCCGATACAAGGGCTTTTTTATAATGATTTGATATTCATCGAGGAAAAACTCCACCTAGTTCATTGTTTTGGAAGATTGTATGTTTTTTATCCATATAGTTTAATTTTCCGACAACTCAATTTGACCATGTTTACAGTTATATTGTTTATATTTGGATCGTGTTTTTTGTAAATTCCATAAAATAATGGATGCAGCAATGCCCCCGCACATCCATGTTCAAGATGGTCATTTTCAATTATTTTTTCTTCATTAAAAAAACCTCTTCTTAATCTTCACGGTATTGGTCAACTCAAGATTTAGAAGAAACGTGAAGGAGTTTGAGCCACTAGATTTATTAGTGAGTAAAGTAAGATTAGAGGTGGAGAGATGGATACATGCATGTTAATTGAGGTGATTAGAAAGGGGTTATGGATAAAAGCCAAACTTTCCTAATTAATTTTATCCTTTCCTCTAATATTATTCTTCTAATGAGTTAACCTAATTGAAAAATTGATCAGCTTGTCATGGTATAATAGGAGTGAGCTCCACTAGATTCCCAACAAAAAAAGTCAAGTTTGTGTTTTTGCTAAGTCTCCGATATATGCTTTCAAATCCATTAGTAATATTAAATTGTTATAAAATCTATTAAATACCTATTAAAATCTCTTAAACTTTATGACTTTTGGGTTTAGTCTCTTTATTTTTCATAATATTTAAATTTTTTAATGTCCTTTAATATTTTTATTTTCTTTTCTTATAAATAGACTACATGTCTTGTATTATAAGGATTGAAAAATATCTAAAAAAGTATAAATTTATCTTATAAGTTTTATTCTAAATATGTTTTTACTTGTTTATTTATTTATTTTCACTGGATCAATATATAAAAACTACATGGTGCATGCATGTTAATTAGATTTAGTGGTTATGAATAAAATCCAAACCCTGGTTTAATCCAAGCTGATTAATTTTTTTTTTTAAATATGACAAGTTTAACTCTAAATTTTGATAAGATTTTACTTTTAAGTCCACTAGATCCACTCAAGTCTTTTTACAATATACTTATAAATTAATTCCTTAACTCATTTTATCTGACCTAACCAGTCTACACTCATGAAATGATTTTTCAATTTCATTTTGTAGCGATTTTCATAGTGATTTGATATGGCTCTGGAATATAATGCCGTGTCCTTATCTCTGTGATGTGAAAACACCACCCACCTAAGGAAGAAAGATTCAAATTTCGTATTATGTGGGCATCGACCTTTCCATGTGGTCCATTGGATGGAGAAATAGACTTGTTAATTCATCCCAGCAATCAAGCTAAATTATGCGCGTCTTATGAGATATGTTGGGGCAATTAATTAAATTCTATGGTTTTTTTTTATTGATTGGTAAAATGATTTGTTGACATTATTGTTTCCAAACAGTCAAAGGGATATGAATAGAAAGGACAAATTTTCTCTCTAACTATCACATGATTCTCAACCAGATTCTCAAACAAAAAAGTTTTTCAATTGAACCCCCCAATCTAACCCCACCACCACAATTAAAATTTATGACAAAAGACGATGTCATTGTAAGACAAATAAGTTCTTTTATATCTTATGACTTGGAATATATTTGGGAACGTAGTTTTGCTAAAAATTTTGAATTTTTTTATTTAAAATGAATTTTTTTTATACTTTTGATTTATGATATTAAAAGTATTTTTTAAAAAAATAAATTTTTTTTATTTTGATACAATTCTAAATAAAAATCACTTTAAACTGTCATTGTTATCACAATCCTAAATAGACTCGAATTAGCTACTGTGGGGGAGTGCGACGTAAATGGGTTAATGGGGGAATGCCTGAAAAATGAAGGAGTTGATTGGGAATTATAATGGGGACCTAATTGAGAATTGGGGGATAGTTGAGGGATAAATATTTACTTTTTCCCAAAAGTAATAATTAGAAGAATGACATGAATTCAAAGCATCATGTGGGATGTTCATAACTATTTTTCTAAATCTCTCACACAAAACAAACCCTTGGGAGCCATAAAGGGTGCTGCTTTTTTTAGTCCAATCTTCTAACCATTCACATGTCGAGAAAAAGGCTTTCTTGGTATAATTGCACTGAATCTAACCCAGGAGCCATATGAATTGTCAACGTATAGAAGTCTACCACTTTGTTAGGCTGTCCTCATTTCCCAATTCATAGATAATCCAGTGACCAAAATATAATTTTTTTACAAACCCACGTTTTACTTTGACCAAAGAGCCACCCCTCTCGTGGGACGTGGCCCGAGACCCAGCTCGAGGTAGGTTAAGAAAAATAATGTAAGAATTGACCCGATTAATTTAGATGATTTGGTTGATATGTTTAAAATTTAATTTGATTTTTTTATGTTTTTTAAATATTGTTGTTTTATATTTTTTCAAAATTTTTAAATAATAGTATTTTGAATTTATTTATTAATTTGAATTAATCGACCCAACTCACCTTAATATATTGGGAAGGGGAAAAGGGAAAAGTAAAGAAAAAAACAGAGGTGAGCAGGAATTTTCCATGGTCACATCTACGTAAGTGTTTTTTTTTTTTTTTTTTTCCCCTCTTTGTATTGTTATGGAAGAAATTTTCTTCGCTGCCAAGGGTAAACCAATGCGTAAGTAAATACTGTTTCAAATTCCTTAAGAACATAAGAAATGGTTGGCTTCAAGCTAAAAGTTAGTGGTGTGCACTCTCTTTGCTTATATAAAGCTTGTTGCTATCCTGTTACAGGGCTTAAAAGTAAAGCGATGTTAATTCTGCTCGTAGACTATTCAACTTGATACAATATAGCTAGTCTACCAACTCTGAATCCATTTCTTGCAAAACCAACTGCGTTTCCATTTCTTACAAAACTGCATTGAAGGTTTAATTTTTGGTCTAGCGTAAGGTGATTTTCTAGTTTCAAGTTCTATATCTTTTAGCAGCTTGCATCTTTCTCTATCAGAAACACAGACAGCTGGAAAATATGGGAAAACCTAGACCAGTATGTGCTTTGGTTTGTCTTCTCTTTCTCTGGGGCCAAGGCATGTTGATGACTAAGGTGGAGGCCACTAGCAGTGTAAGTAATCCCTTCAAGAATCTGCAACAAATGTTTTGAAATGGAAAGAGGAACGAACTTCATCCATAATCTCTTGTGTCATTCGAACAGGTTCATATTGTTTATCTAGGTGGGAAGCAGCATGATGATCATATTCTAACAACAAATTCACATCATGATATGCTTGCTAGTGTTGTGGGGAGGTACGGTAAACTTTATCAGGATAGTTGAGAATCAGAATCATAGTCAACTGCTTGTTTTTTACAAGTCAATTTTAATCTGCAGCAAGGAAATGGCAACAGAATTAATGGTTTACAGCTACAAACATGGCTTCTCAGGGTTTGCAGCCAAGCTTACGGAGTCTCAGGCTCAAAAGGTTTCTGGTAGTTGCTCAAACAAACTTTACACTTTTTGTTTCATACATTCATGCTTCCCCACTTTATTTTGATGCAATCAAGACTGTCACGATTATGTTCAAGTGCTGGCAAGCCATAAATTGTCATTTGTTCTGTTATGCCTATGTTTTGATACACTGAACCTCCTCAGAATTGCCTGGCGTTATTCGAGTTATACCAAACAGCCTTCACAGGCTACAAACAACTAGGAGTTGGGATTTCCTAGGCCTGTCTTCTCATTCTCCCGTCAATACTCTTCATAAAAGCAACATGGGTGATGGGGTTATCATAGGTGTCCTTGACACAGGTGATTCTCTCTAATGTTTCTTAATTTCTCTATCATGTGTTCATAAAAGGAATTCTGAAAAGTAACCTCGTGAATCAGGAATATGGCCCGAGTCTAAGGCTTTCAGTGATAAAGGAATTGGACCAATCCCATCCCACTGGAAAGGTGTTTGTGAATCTGGAACGGGGTTTGAGGCTAAAAGCCATTGTAACAGGAAAATTATTGGAGCCCGTTGGTTTGTTGATGGATTTCTTGCTGAATATGGCCAGCCATTGAATACATCTGAAAACCGGGAGTTCTTTTCCCCTAGAGATGCAAATGGACATGGGACTCACACAGCTAGCACTGCTGCTGGTAATTTTGTTGACAATGTTAGCTACAGAGGCCTTGGACTTGGAACTATAAGAGGTGGGGCACCACGTGCTCAGGTGGCAATATACAAGGTTTGTTGGAATGTTCTTGGAGGACAATGCGCTTCCGCCGATATATTGAAGGCTTTTGATGAAGCGATACATGATGGGGTTGACGTGTTATCACTGTCGATTGGGTCTTCAATTCCTTTATTTTCAGACATTGATGAACGTGATGGCATAGCTCCTGGTTCCTTTCATGCTGTGGCCAAGGGAATCACTGTAGTCTGTGGAGCTTCAAATGATGGACCTTCCGCTCAGACAGTGCAGAATACAGCTCCCTGGATCTTAACCGTTGCAGCCAGCAGCATGGATCGAGCGTTTCCTACTCCTATAACACTTGGGAACAACAAAACTTTCCAGGTATATCTTCATTGTAGCAGCAACTTGCATCTCTGAATTTTAACCATAGAACCAATGAATTCAGCAATGGCTACAACATTGACTTTTTCACAAAAAACATTCCAGGGAAAAGGCCTGTATTCCGGAAATGACACTGGTTTCAGAAGCTTGTTTTATCCAGTGGCCAAGGGACTAGACCCGAACTCTGCAGGGTAGTTTGATTTATTGGTTTACAGCACAATGCAATGTCTTTTTTGACAAAAAGAAAAATTCGTTGTCTAATCTGTCTTGCTTGCAGTGTCTGCCAATCTCTCTTAGTTGATGCTTCCACAGTAGCTGGAAAGGTGGTTCTTTGCTTCGCCTCAATGACTCCTGGCGCTGTGACAAGTGCCGCAGAAGTGGTGAAGGAAGCAGGTGGAGCAGGGTTGATTGTTGCTAAGAATCCCACTGAAGCCTTGTATCCCTGCACTGATGGATTCCCATGCACTGAAGTCGACTATGAGATTGGAACACAGATTCTGTTTTACATCCGGTCTACAAGGTAGAGTCACCTTCTTTCATGATTACCAGAACTAGTTTCTCTTTTGATCCTTAGACCTTGATTGTTAATATGCAGGTCTCCTGTTGTAAAGTTGAGCCCTTCCAAAACAATTGTAGGCAAGCCTGTGCTGGCAAAGGTGGCATATTTCTCATCTAGAGGGCCTAATTCAATGGCTCCTGCAATACTGAAGGTAAAGATGCTTAAATCAAAGGCTATCCTGCATAATGCTATTCATTTCAACTGAATTGAGCCTAAAAATAATGACTACGCATTTAGAAAAAATCTCATAAAAATCCATGTCTTTTAGTTTTTTAGCATGACATTACTAATAATTTGAAGAATTTATAACATTTTTATTCAAATTTATGGGAATCAGTGTCCTGACAGCAGAATAAAATGAGTACACCTTGTCTTATTCATCCTTCTGTTCAAATTAGATAAACCTATGTCTTCGGTCATATTCCCATATTACATCTGCAAGTTGCAGGTTACAACTTGCACCATGTTTAAGATATTTCAGGATAATTCCAAACCATTGAGTTATGACACAGTTGAATATAATTAGATTAGGAATCGAAGATCAAAGAAAGACAAGATTTTTAAAAAGGGTCTGAAACAAGAACCCTAAAGGTGCTTCTAATACAACCCTTTAAATAGGCCTGAAACCGACTCTTACAAAAAAGGAAAAAGTAGAATCTCTAAATAGATAGAAGAATTAAAAAATAAAATCCAAATTTAAGGCTGAAAATATAAAATCAAAGAGAAAAATAATAAAACTAAATCAAACAATATCTTCTTAGCCTTTTTTTTAAGGCCTCCCCATGTAAGTTGGCAAAGCAGGCTAGCCCTTTATAGAGTAGGGCATGCAGAATTCCCTTGAAAAATTCATGCGTGATTCAATGATTGAATTGAAAGTTATGGGCTTTTATGCAGGTCGTTAGGCATGATCAGACCTTTTTTTAGATTTGGATCTGTCTTACAAGAGCATAAATGTATAGACTATCCACATGGTCCACCTAAGAGTGTTCTGTATCTGACTGTTCAGAACCTCTTGCATCATGTTGCCTAATCCAAGATTTCCTGTTTCACAGCCCGATATAGCTGCACCTGGGGTGAACATTTTAGCTGCTACCTCGCCTCTTAGTCGATTCCAGGAGGGTGGATATACCATGCTATCAGGAACATCAATGGCAACTCCTCATGTCTCAGGCATTGTGGCTCTTCTTAAAGCAGTGCATCCCGATTGGTCGCCGGCAGCCATCAAATCTTCTATTGTCACCACTGGTATCCAATCTGTTACCTTTGGCAGTCCGAGTTGTCTGAATAATCTGATCTCAATTACTACACTGTCTATGGAATTGACTCTGTTTATTGAACCTTCAAAATCTTGATGCAGCATGGAGAAATAATCCATCAGGTTTTCCAATATTTGCCGAAGGATCTCCTCAAAAGCTGGCCGATACATTTGACTATGGAGGAGGCATTGTAAATCCAAACGGTGCAGCATACCCAGGCCTGGTTTACGACATGGGTACGGAAGACTACATAGATTATCTTTGTGCCATGAACTACAACAACACTGCTATATCCAGGCTCACAGGAAACCTCACAGCATGCCCCATTGAAGAGCCATCCATTTTGAATATTAACCTGCCTTCCATAACCATACCAAATCTTAGAAATTCCATTACCCTCACCAGAACCGTTACCAATGTAGGAGCCTCCAACTCCATCTATAGAGTGATGATTGAGCCTCCATTTGGCACCCGTGTGTCAGTAAAACCTAATGTCTTAGTCTTCAACCACGAAACTAAGAAGATCACCTTCACCGTGACGGTCACCACAGCTCACCAGGTGAACACGGAGTACTCTTTTGGGAGCCTTACATGGACTGATGGAGTGCATATTGTGAGAAGTCCCTTGTCTGTCAGGACAGAATTCTTACAGCCTTATATCTGATGAAAACTAAGAAACACTTGCTTCCACACGAGGATCATTATTTCACATATAAAAATTCAATTTAAATAGTAATTTCTTCATATTTATCTTTTCATTCTATGTTTCCATAGTCTGTATGCTCCCATGGTCTCAAGTACATCTTCAAAGAAGCTAAGCCCTAGTACACATCCTGTATCCCTGTCATTTACTCTGTGGGTGGTCCACATTTCAGGAAAAAAGTTTAGCAATGGATGGTAAACAGAAATGTCAAGATGAATATCACATCATGCCTTCACTTCAAACAGATTATAGAAACAGAATAGTGAACAAAATCCCTAACCCTCCTTGACAACTAATTGTGAACTCGAATTTCGGAATTTTTTTAAATAATGTCGGGATTCATGATTTCTGATGTATTTCTTTGATGCTGGTGAAAATAAAAAGTTAGGGTCTCTTAAATCCTAAAAATTAGAGCTAAACTACCGAGAAAGAAATTAGAGGTTTAAATCATAGAAAAAAATAATCTGATTTGATAATTTTTGAATATCAATAATGTGATGTTTAGTATTAAAAAGATTGGAAAATACAATAAAGCCCTTGGAGGCTTAAAGAGAGGGTATAAATGATTGAAGGGTAGTGTGGTAATTGACCAATAGTTGATAAATATAAATAAGAAAAAAAAAAAAAAGAATGATCTGATTTTGAGAGAAAGAGAGCTACGGGAGAAGAGAAGAAAAGAGGAAGAAGAAGAAGAGAAAAGAGGGAAAGATAAGGGAAGGAGAAGAGAGTTGAAAGAAATAAGTTTAAAAGGTAAGATTTATAGTTTTAAGTGTATAATATGTTAAATTTCGGTTTTGATTAGTTTTGAGAGTTTTGAAGTTTATATTTTGAGTTAATTGATGAATTAATTTGAAGGTTAGGAGTTGATTATTGTGGGTATTTGATTAATTAGTTGATTTTGAGAGATTGAATTGAAGGATAATGATTTGAAGTTATGATTTTGTTTAAATTGTGAAATTGTGTTAGAAATCAGGGGATAACAGTAGGTAAATCTGTTGAAATTCTGGGTTTGAGGTTGAAGATGACGAAAATTCAGTTTGGTCCCTCAATTTGTGGAAATTGCAGTTTAGTCCCCCAACTTTGGAAATTTTACAGATTGGTCCCTGGGGTAGAAATTGAGGTTCTGAACAGAACTGAGGATGATTTAAGGACAAAATTTCAGTATAATTAAGAATATATGATATTTTTCAGTTTGGTCCTCCAATTTGACAAATTACGATTTGACCCTTAATATTTTGATAAAATCACATTTTGGACCTTGGGGCATAATTCAAGATTCTGGACAAAGATAAGGACGAATTATGGATAAATTTCAGTATGGTTATGTTTTTACAATTTGGCCCTCCAATTTTGGTAAAATTACGTTTTGGTCCCTGTTTTGAAAAATTATCGTTTTAGTCCCTAAAACTAGGAGACTAAGCCTGGTTTCCTTTTATGCATTGGAATATTTTATTTGTGTTGTTTTGAGTTGCTTTTGAGTATATTTTATATATTTATTGTAGGTTCTCCTAACGATCCTTAATAGGATTTTCGGGTCTTTCGTCCGACATTCCTTTTAGTTCTATATTTTCCGGGTGAGTGGAATAATCTTTAATATGCATATAATATAAATAAATATGTATGTTGATTATACAATGAGTACAACTCTTGAATATTTATATATGTTGCTTTATTTTCCAAGTACTCATTTATTCTTGAATTTGCACTCGCAATCTGTCAAAGTGAATTCTATTTGATATGATATACGTTTCTTTGATTATTCTGTGAATATCTATTATGCCTTGATATGGACTTGTCAGTAACTTCATGCTAACGGAGAGTAGTTAGCCTGTGTGCACACAGTATTCTGTATACCTAGCTGATGAGAGAGGCATCAGCCTGTGGCGATTGATCATCCCACAGTGGTCACCGACGGGTGTCATCTGGTCACCGACGGGTGTCATCTGGTCACCTTCGGGTGTCATCTGATCTCTGACATGTATTCCACTACGTTATGATATATGTTTAGTATGTATATATATATGTATATGTATATCAAGATATATCATCTTGCAAACTATTAATATCTGAAACTATCCGAAATGTATATTAAATGTTATTCCCTCACTGAGTTGGTTGAACTCACCTCTCATTTTTAATATTATTTCAGGTTCTTAGTTTCTGGGACTTTGTTGAGTGTTTCCGCTTCTTCAGTTCTGGTCGGTATGCCTTGCTTGTTCGCGAGGCTTTCCTTTCAGTTTTGATTTGATGTCTTAGACGCTCCACTATTATCTTGATTTGATTAAATTTGGATTTTGACAATGTAATGAGTATTATGAATTATTATTATTTTTGTTTTAATAACTATCATTTGGTTTTATCAGTTTTGAATAATATGATAGTTTTGAATATTATGAGCCGCTGCGTATTTTTGAACAAATTGTTCTTTTGATATGTCCGTTCTGAGGCTTAGCGCAGGCGGGGTGTCCTTTTGGCACCGCTCCTGCGTTGCCGGTCATGGACCCGGGATTCGGGTCGTGACAAAGGTGGTATCAGAGCATGGTTTTATTAAAACCTCGTAATCTATTTTATTTATTTATTATTCAAAATTTCGTAATAAGTGGAGCATTAGGATCCGTATCGTTTTGTTTGTTGTTTTTGAAATTTTAAATTCTCATCAAGCATGTCTTCTTCCTTGTGATAAATATGCATTTTTTTTTAATTTTTTTTTTTTTAGAAATATGCCGAGGGCTAAACATGTAATTAATACCGATGATCAAGAGGACATTCCTATCGCTCAACTTAGAAAGGAGAGGCGCAAAAAGAGAGTTAGAAACCCTTCACCTCAACCAATTGAAGCAGAAGTTCAGGATGAGGTTGAATTTGAGGGGGACTATGGTCTGGATGTTGGTAAGAATCAGGAGCAGGAATCTCATGATAGGGTATCTTATACTGATAGTGCTTTGGATAAAATTGGGCAGGCCATGCAAACCCTGGCTGACCTTTTAACTGAGAGAGAAAAGGAGAAGGATAAGAATGCATCTTCGACTTCCCATACTGTGAATGGGATGAAAGTGCCATTGTTAGAGTTCCTTAAGTTGGCACCTCCTACCTTTAAGGGTGTAGATAACTCTGAGGATCCACAACAGTTTTTAGATGCAGTGTGGCGTAGGTGTGAGGCCATGGGGTGCACAGATCATCGTGCAGTGACTTTAGCATCTTTTAGGCTAGAAGGCGAGGTGGCTGTGAACTGGTATGAGTCCAAAAGAGGTGAAAGGGCAGATAGTTCTCCACCGATGGAGTGGAAGGAATTTTCTGAGATATTTTTGGAGCGTTTTCTACCTGAAAGTGTGAGGGAAGCTAGATCATACGAGTTTGAGAAGTTGGTTCAGGGTAACTTGACTGTGACAGAGTATGAAGTGGAATTCACGTGGTTGTCCAGGTTTGCTGGGTATTTGGTACCAACCGAGGAGAGGAAGATCAAGAGGTTTATTCGGGGTCTTAATAGCTACCTATTCAAAGCTATTGGGGCTCATGAGTTTAAGACGTACTCGGCCGTAGTTGATCGTGCTCGAGCTATTGAGGCACGAGAGTTAGAGGATGAATTATCAGTGGGTTCGGTCAAGAGGCCCAAGGTGGAAAATCAGTTCTCTTTTCATCAGCGGTCTGATACAGGTCCTAACAGGGGACAAGGAGGTCGGCAGTATCCTCATCGTTTCGATAATCTCGGTAAGTATTTAATCTTTTCTATTAAGTTTCGAGGACGAAACTTTTATAAGGTGGGGAGATTGTGATGTTTAGTATTAAAAAGATTGGAAAATACAATAAAGCCCTTGGAGGCTTAAAGAGAGGGTATAAATGATTGAAGGGTAGTGTGGTAATTGACCAATAGTTGATAAATATAAATAAGAAAAAAAAAAAAAAGAATGATCTGATTTTGAGAGAAAGAGAGCTACGGGAGAAGAGAAGAAAAGAGGAAGAAGAAGAAGAGAAAAGAGGGAAAGATAAGGGAAGGAGAAGAGAGTTGAAAGAAATAAGTTTAAAAGGTAAGATTTATAGTTTTAAGTGTATAATATGTTAAATTTCGGTTTTGATTAGTTTTGAGAGTTTTGAAGTTTATATTTTGAGTTAATTGATGAATTAATTTGAAGGTTAGGAGTTGATTATTGTGGGTATTTGATTAATTAGTTGATTTTGAGAGATTGAATTGAAGGATAATGATTTGAAGTTATGATTTTGTTTAAATTGTGAAATTGTGTTAGAAATCAGGGGATAACAGTAGGTAAATCTGTTGAAATTCTGGGTTTGAGGTTGAAGATGACGAAAATTCAGTTTGGTCCCTCAATTTGTGGAAATTGCAGTTTAGTCCCCCAACTTTGGAAATTTTACAGATTGGTCCCTGGGGTAGAAATTGAGGTTCTGAACAGAACTGAGGATGATTTAAGGACAAAATTTCAGTATAATTAAGAATATATGATATTTTTCAGTTTGGTCCTCCAATTTGACAAATTACGATTTGACCCTTAATATTTTGATAAAATCACATTTTGGACCTTGGGGCATAATTCAAGATTCTGGACAAAGATAAGGACGAATTATGGATAAATTTCAGTATGGTTATGTTTTTACAATTTGGCCCTCCAATTTTGGTAAAATTACGTTTTGGTCCCTGTTTTGAAAAATTATCGTTTTAGTCCCTAAAACTAGGAGACTAAGCCTGGTTTCCTTTTATGCATTGGAATATTTTATTTGTGTTGTTTTGAGTTGCTTTTGAGTATATTTTATATATTTATTGTAGGTTCTCCTAACGATCCTTAATAGGATTTTCGGGTCTTTCGTCCGACATTCCTTTTAGTTCTATATTTTCCGGGTGAGTGGAATAATCTTTAATATGCATATAATATAAATAAATATGTATGTTGATTATACAATGAGTACAACTCTTGAATATTTATATATGTTGCTTTATTTTCCAAGTACTCATTTATTCTTGAATTTGCACTCGCAATCTGTCAAAGTGAATTCTATTTGATATGATATACGTTTCTTTGATTATTCTGTGAATATCTATTATGCCTTGATATGGACTTGTCAGTAACTTCATGCTAACGGAGAGTAGTTAGCCTGTGTGCACACAGTATTCTGTATACCTAGCTGATGAGAGAGGCATCAGCCTGTGGCGATTGATCATCCCACAGTGGTCACCGACGGGTGTCATCTGGTCACCGACGGGTGTCATCTGGTCACCTTCGGGTGTCATCTGATCTCTGACATGTATTCCACTACGTTATGATATATGTTTAGTATGTATATATATATGTATATGTATATCAAGATATATCATCTTGCAAACTATTAATATCTGAAACTATCCGAAATGTATATTAAATGTTATTCCCTCACTGAGTTGGTTGAACTCACCTCTCATTTTTAATATTATTTCAGGTTCTTAGTTTCTGGGACTTTGTTGAGTGTTTCCGCTTCTTCAGTTCTGGTCGGTATGCCTTGCTTGTTCGCGAGGCTTTCCTTTCAGTTTTGATTTGATGTCTTAGACGCTCCACTATTATCTTGATTTGATTAAATTTGGATTTTGACAATGTAATGAGTATTATGAATTATTATTATTTTTGTTTTAATAACTATCATTTGGTTTTATCAGTTTTGAATAATATGATAGTTTTGAATATTATGAGCCGCTGCGTATTTTTGAACAAATTGTTCTTTTGATATGTCCGTTCTGAGGCTTAGCGCAGGCGGGGTGTCCTTTTGGCACCGCTCCTGCGTTGCCGGTCATGGACCCGGGATTCGGGTCGTGACAAATAATTATTACCTATTAATATGAATAAGCTAAACAACACTTTTTATATTAATCTTCAACATGTATTTTTATGTTCTTGAATTCAGCGGATATTATTCGAGTTGACCCTAATTTAATAATTAAATTAAAAGTTATATTTAATTTTGTTAAAAAATTTGTTTGACGCATTCAAAATTTTAGTAAGCTTCCCATGTTTTTTTTTATTGGATGATAGAAATCACTTCATCACTCTATAAAGAAAAGAAAAAAGCATTGGATGCTTAATTCAAGATTTTAGTATTTTATTAGGATTTTCATTACTTAGGTGCCCTATTCTCCAAGCTTTTCAAATATTCAACAATGCTGCCTGATAGTTTGACTTCTGAATTTTCTGAAATTGTTGAAATGTTACAATAAAGAGCAGAAAGAAAAAAAAACCTTATGTGGAAGGTTTGAAAAAAATGGTATGCAAATGGAATGTCATGCCTCCAAAATCTTGAAATAGGTTACAGTAAAGAGCTTAAGAAATTTCTCAATCCTTTGTAGACTCAAGAAATTTTTTTCTCCTTTTATAGTAGTTCATCCTGTCATACATTCAACATTTGTTTTTTCTTATGTTAAATCAAATGTTAGTATTGTGCAGATTGCAGATTATATATATATATATATTCCCTACCTAACTAATGAGTATATGATATGTAATTCTGATATACATATATTTTTTTGTACATTATTTAATATAATACCTTATATATTCTTGTTTTGTTTGATACTTAACTTATATAACCATATTCACTTATTATAAAATATATATTAGCATGTATTATAATTATTATTTCTCATTGAGTGTTTGAACTCATCTCTCTATTTATATTATTTCAGGTTTTTAGTTCAGTTTCAGTAATAAAATCTTTTGGCCGTATTATTTTTGTTTCTTAAGTTGATTTGTCTTGTTTGTTCCTCAAGGTCATTATTTTATTTTTTATTTATTATTTATAGAACTTCATAATGATTTTAATTATAATTTGAATTATTTATGAAAGAGTAGAATTTTAATTTATTTATTGAATTTTTTAGCATTGGATATTTTGTTTTATATTGCGTTATTGTATGATAACTAATGTGTAAGTTTCATTGATTTTGATTTGCCACAAAATGGTAGATTGGCTGCATATGATACAAAGTCTTGGCAGAAGGGTTCTGTGAAACAAGTAATAAAAGAAATACTGCTTTCTGTAGACCAATAACCTGTAGAAAATTTCACTATCAGTTCTTAGACTTTTGTTAGTCAAGGAAAAAATAAAATTCTTAGCAGCCTCTGTCATTTTACTTTTCAAAGTTAGATGATAGATGAATTTATTCTCTACTCAATAAATGAAAGGTCAAGAAGCCTCTATATTTCAACCTTTTTTAATTTGTTTTGTAATCCATATTCCGTCACACATTTCACATAGTAGATAACAGGATTTTCTTGCACGAATTTGTTATTGCAAGGGGAGTTGCAGTAGACATCATGAAATCATGCTAATTCTAGAGAGTACATTTACCATCGCCCCTTTTAATTTAGATACATGATGGACACTCTTTCCATGAGAAATAAGAGTAGAACAGCTCCAATGTTAGTGCTGCTTATCATTTTGTTAGTTCCCAATGGCTGGAACAACTTTCAGGCATGGTTTCTCAGGGTTTGCAGCTAAGATCACAGAGGCTCAAACACAAAAAATTGCGGGTACTTAGTATTAAAGTGATTTATTCCTCATCTATAGCTAATAATTACTATCAGAATAAATGGAATGGTGCATTATATGCTCAAATCGTTTCTAGCAATTGTCATTACATTGACTGCTTTTGACCCTTCAGAGCTACCTGGAGTTGTTTATGTCACACGCAGTCAGCTTCATGTGGTGCAAACAACTAGAAGTTGGGACTACCTTGGCCTCTCTACTCAGTCACCCTCTAATCTTCTACATAAAGCTAACAAGGGTGAGGGAATCATCATTGGTATCTTGGACACAGGTATTTATCTGGGACACGTAAATATGTGCAAGCAACGAAGTTTTAACAGTCTTGAAATGCTAACAGGAATATGGCCAGAGTCAAAAGTATTTGATGATGAAGGGTTTGGACCAATTCCGGCCCGCTGGAAGGGTCATTGTGAATCAGGACAGCTATTTAATGGCACAACAGATTGTAACAAGAACTAATAGGAGCAAAGTGGTTTATTGATGGTTTTCAAGCAGAAAACATAAGGCCATTCAACACCACTGAAAACCCTGATTATCTATCCCCTAGAGATGTTAATGGACATGGGACACGTGTATCTTCCATTGCTGCTGGCTCTTTTGTGAGGAATGCAAGCTACAAGGGATTTGGAAAAGGTGTTGTAAGCGGTGCAGCACCTCGGGCTCACATAGCTATGTATAAGGTTGGGTGGAATGTGGGGGGCTCAGGAAATGTCTCGTCTGCTGATATATCGAGAGCTTTTGATGAAGCAATCCATGATGGGGTTGGCTTGCTGTCGCTTTCTATTGCTGGTGATATTCCTTTATTTTCAGATGTCGACGAGCGCAATGGGATTGCCATAGGTGGATTCCTTGCCGTTGCCGAAGGCATTCCTGTTATTTGTGCAGCTGGTAAGACTGTAACTGGACCTTCTGCCCAGACAGTACAGAACACAGCACCCTGGATTATAACTGTGGCAGCTACTACCACTGATCGGTCCTTTCCAACACCCCTAACACTTGGGAATAACATAACCATACAAGTACGTTTTATGATGTGTTGCAGCTAGTATACTTCGATAGTATGATCTTCAGATCATTCGACATGTGTGATTAGTGTGTAGAAAATTTCAGAGGCAAATTATAAGCTCTTTGGAAATTCTGGTAGGGTCAAGCCATAGTTTCTGGGGAGGAAGTTGGTTTTACTGGTGTGGTATATCCTGAGAATCCTCTCATCAACAGCTGGGTAAGTCAGGGACTGAACCCTCTATTATTCTCTTCTATTCTACTTTGATTATTGTTATGTGATGTGATGCATCAGTGTTTACCGTGGACCATGTTGATTGTTCTTCAATGCATCATGAACAAATTTCTAGGAATCAAAACAAGTCTCTAACAATTCAAACTTCTCATTGACAGTCTCTGCGAGTCCCTTTCATTTAATAACACTCCAGTGGATGGAAAGGTGGTTCTTTGCTTCATAACAGTTGCTGCACCAACTGTTATCACAAATTCTGCATCTGCTGTGAAAGCAGCTGAGGGTGTGGGGGTGATTGTTGCTAGAAATCCAAGTGATACGTATACATTAGCCACAGGCGACAATGACTTTCCATGTGTTGTAGTGGACTATGAGCTCGGTACCCTGATGTTGTTCTACATTCGTTCCACCAGGTATTAGAATCATCTACAGTGGTATTGATATCACCAAATTCACATAAGATTGGGCATTTCTAACTTGTTTGGCCGCGCAGAACTCCTGTAGTAAAAACAAGTCCCTCTAAAACACTTATGGGGAGCCCTGTGGCAACCAAGGTAGCCTACTTTTCTCGCAGAGGACCTAATTCCATTGCTCCTGCCATTTTGAAGGCGTGAACTGTTTTCTTTTTATCTTGGTATCCAGAGCATAAGATCCTGGTGATTCGAACTAAATCTAGATATTGATGGGTGGAATTTATGTTAATCGATGCCTCCATGATGCTACAGCCAGATATAGCAGCACCTGGTGTAGGTATATTGGCTGCTACTTCTGCTGTTGCAGGCCCTCTCGAGGATGGAGGTTTTTCCATGCTTTCTGGAACATCATTTGCCACTCCCCATGTGTCAGGCATCGTGGCACTTCTCAAAGTAATTCATTCAAACTGGTCTCCAGCTGCCATTAGAACAGCAATTGTCACAACTGGTACACTCCATAGCCACTTTATAAATAGAACACCCTGCTAGTTACAATGTTTCATGACCAAAGTTGATTGTTGCAATTTCTGGTTCATTGTATATGAGCTAATTGCAAGTCATGATTCTTCTTTACAGCATGGAAGACTAATCCTCTTGGGGAGCCTATATTTTTTCGGGGCTCCACTGGGAAGCTGGCAGATCCATTCGACTTTGGAGGTGGCTTGGTGAACCCAAACAAAGCTGCAGAACCTGTTCTTGTTTATGACATGGGCACAGATGACAACAGGCATTACCTCTGTGCTGTGGGTTATAATAACACATCTATCTCTCTTGTTGTAGGAAAAGTAACAACTTGTCCAAGTACCAAACCCTCTATTTTGGATCTGATTCTACCTTCCATTACCATTCCAAACCTGAGCAAACCAGTGGTCCTGGCAAGAACTGTCAAAAACGTTGGTCCTGTCAACTCCATATACAAATCCTTGATTGACCCTCCTTCTGGTATTTCTATATCTGTCAAACCTAAATATTTGGCTTTCAACTCCACCATCAAGGCAACCTCCTTCAAGGTTATTGTCTCCACCAACCACAGAGTGAACACCGGGTACTTTTTTGGAAGCTTGACCTGGACTGATGGTGTACATGCTGTGACAAGTCCTACACGGATGATAACTGAAGAACTAGCCTTCCAAGGAAAGAATTCTACAAGTTTTATGGCATTATCCTTTAAACAATATGGTGTTTTTCTTTTTTTACCACAAGCACACAAACTTATTCAAATATATAATTTGTTCGTCTAATTCTGTTGCTAGATTTTTTCAGTCTACTTTCAGCTTTAGTCCTCTTCAGCTTTATTTGTTGATCTGTGCGTAATACCACAAGCTTCTTCAGAATGCTTCAAAAACAGTACTAATAATTAAAATGTGGGATGCTATGAACAGACTAAATAAAAGGATGGATTTCAAATGTTCCTTTATTTTATGACAGATGACTACTCAAGTGACCTCCGAGTCTGTGAATATGACAATTTGTTTCTTAATAGGCAAAACAAGCAACATTATGCAATGTAAAGTCGTATACGATAAATGCGATTCTCAGATCGTAGATGGCATCTGCAATTTCTTTAAATAGAATAGTTTAAAAATAAATAAATACTAGTCTCAATCTCAATGTCAAATTTGAAAAATCCTTCCATAATCACAAGAAAAATCATGAATGGCTGCCCTCCCAACTCTGCATGCTGAGTCTCGTTTGACCCTCCATTTTGCATAACTGTAGTTGCTACACCTAAGATACTGGTCTCAACTCTACCACCATAAGAAAAATCTTCTACTGTCTCTAAAAGTCAGAGATGTTATAGTATTCCCGAATGAAAAATGCTAGATTTCATGCTCAATAGTCACTGTGGTGTCAAGTTGGACCAAACTTGACAGCTGAAATTACCCTGCTACTAGCAGACATTATAATCCTTTATTATTATCTTTTTTTTACAAGGAATGATCGATAACCATAGTCTAATGCTAGTCCTTTTTATTCCAGAGGTAACAATTAATGGTTTGCAACATTTCACTAGCACTACCTCTGGCAACAATGGGAATCAAGAAAAGCAGAAAAGCAAGTTGGAGATAGTGGGTTGGGAATTGATTCTGAACTTTAACCATAACTACACCTAGCATATATAATAACAGTTCTGAGCAACACACCATCGAACCTACAAGAGATAGATTTAAGAGAAGTGTGCCATCAATTTAGTTGTAGCCACTAGCCATGTCTGCCATTGAGTCTCAACTTGCTGACGATGAACTAGCTGCATCTTGGGGGGATGAGATATCAGATGGCTTCATCCCTCTCATTGACATGGAGGAACTTCAAGGTCCTCGCCGCTCTGAGATTGTCCAACAAATTGGCCATGCATGCCAACACTATAGTTTCTTTCTGGTACTGTTTTCTTTTTGGTAGTGATCTATAAATTTTGCATGTATGAGTAGTAATCTCGAATTTCTATTGTATAATGATTGTACTTCTTAACGTTAATTAGTGTTTGATCTTTATTAAATTAATTGTAAATGTTTAAACATGATTAAATTGATTGTTGTTAAAAATTGTAGTAGTAATAATTATCAGCAAGCTGCATGCATATAATAATAATAATAATAATAATAATAATAATTAGAAGCATAAAAACAGGTTCACCTGCTGGATTGGACTACTGGGTTTAATAATATTGTCTTAAAGTATTGTTTATGTCAAAATAATCCCTGAACTATAATATTTTATCATGCACTCCCTTAAACTCTTAAGAGGAAAATTTTGACTCGCCACCATTTTACATATTCCGGCCATCCAAAATCTCCACTTTCACCTATGAAATCATGTCCTCAACATTTAAACATCACTTTAAGTTCCAATCATGATCATTCAACTTGACGTTTTAAAACACAAACCAAATTTTGATTTTAAATCTTGAGTTTTTAGGAGTTTAATTTAACTTGAGTTTGACGTAGTTTTTAAGGGTTAAATAATGTTTAGGTAAGTAATTTTGGAATTAAAAAATGGTAGAAAAATGTAACAAGAATGGTAGGATGTGAAGAAATTTGTCCAGAAATTGCTACATATTATCATTGTGGAAGTGTTGTTAAATATTATTCTTCCTCCAAAGAAAAAATAAAGTGACATTCACAACAATAATTTCTCTTTTCTCATTTAAAATCATATTATAGTTTTTAAATCTGATCTGGAATATAATCCAAGTAACATTAATTTAAAAATTATATTTAAAAATCAAAATAATATTGTTTTAAAAAAATTTAAAAAAAACAAAGGATTTTTAACTGGATCGATTAAGGTGAGAGTCAACCTAATCTTTTAACCAAAATATTAATTTCTCATCCTATTAATTGTGAAACCCAGCTTGGGCTAGGCTCCAGGTCGAGCCTCCAAACATGTTCAAGTTTCGTAACCATGATTAAAAGTTGTTTCTTTAGATTGAAGTCCCTTTTGTTGTAGGGTTGCTATAAATTTGATTGGTAATTGTATATGCTAAGAATCTTGTTCTAACATGTCATGTTGTGTCAGGTGAAGAACTATGGAATTTCAGAGACGAATATGAACAATATATTGGGGACAACGAGCGAATTCTTCAAACTTCCAGAACAAGAAAAGTTGAAGTTCTGCACTAATGACCCTAACAAAAGCATCAAGCTTTTTATGGGTTTTAAAGATGAGATACAAAATGTCTTTATAGCGAGGGAATCCTTAAGATTTAGCACTTACCCTTTTGAAGATTATGTGAATGAATGGCCTGCAAACCCTCCTTCATTGAGGTAAATAAATATGGCTTATACTAAAATGAGAATAAATATGATTATATAAAGTATTTTTCAATTTTTATTTCTTTATAAGGTGAAAATATTAGTAAAAGAAAATGAGAATAAATAAAATGGTACAAAGAGAATAATTTTATTTTTTTTTCATTTTTAATTAGATCTCAATTTGAAATAATTTGGTTGTTGACAGGAAGGATGTTATGGAGTATTGTACAAGTGTTAAAAGGGTGGAATTTGCACTTCTTGAGGCAATGTCTGGGAGCTTAGGATTGGAAAAAGACTATATAGACAAGATGTTATACAACCATGGACAAAAAATATCAATGAACTATTATCCAATTTGTCAAGAGCAAGATCTAGAGTTTACTCGTGGAGTCAGACCTCATACAGACCCAACTATAATCACTATTCTGCTGCAAGACAATGTGCCTGGATTTAAGGTTCTCAACAATGGCAAATGGGTGGACGTTGGTCATATCCCAAACACCTTGGTTGTTCATGTTGGAGACCTACTACAGGTGATTCACTTTATATATAAAGTAATGCTGAACACACACACACATATATTAAGATACACATGAATCATCTTATCGATGAGACCTATAAATTGATCCTGTTTTGAGATATATTATTGGAGATTTTTCTAGTCATAGTTTTTTTTAATATTTAATATTATTCTATGATGAGTCCTAAAATTCAAGATACTTAGAAATAAGATTGACGTGTTGGATAATTAGTTGATCTCCTAGTTCAAGCAATCTAATCCATGCTCTATAGTTGAGGTATATAGTGATATGATATAAAAAGCCTAGAGGGTTGATAATTAGTAGCAGGTGATGTCTAATAAGTTAAGTGATTAGTATCTGTGATAGTAATAGGTGGTGCCTGGTAAACCAGGTAACTAGTAACTGTGGTAGTAGCAGGTGATGCCTGCAAAAGGTCCTATTTGATGGACGTAGGGACTCTATAAGTCGGTAACTTTATAGAGAGAGAAAGTATAATAATATTCTATAAAGAGATGCTCTGAAAATATATGTGCAATAGAGAATGAATAGATTATGAACCTTTAACTTGAAGGATTCATAGTGTATTTATAACCAATGAATCTTATCCTTTTGTGGCGAGGTGGGGCTAAAGTGTAATTTTATCCTTATGATATTTTACGTTGTATTGGATCAGTATGAAATACCGAGGAACCCGCGTGAGGTCCTAGAAAAATCCCTGGCAAGTGTTGGGTCTAGGCCCATTCTAGGTGAGAAATGAATCCAAATGCACTGCCTTGACCCAAGCATATTAGGCTTAGGGTGTGCTCCTAAGCCCGAGCACGTTGGGCTCAAGCGTGGAAGACTAAGCCCACTAGGGTGTTGAGGTGCACATTCATGCTAGACGTGACAATATGCCCAGCAGGGCGTGAGCCTTGCATAGGCTCTAGCTTCTTGCTCGAGCCCAAGCTCTTTGGGTGTTAGGCTCGGGCTACCAAGCCTAAGCCCAATGAGTGTTTTTGTTGGGCCTATTTTGGGAGAATTTTATGAGTTCATTTTTTATATTTCTAATTTGAGGCCTCACATAAACCAAAAAAAAAAATTAGAAAAAAAGGGAAAAGAGAAAACACAAAAAAAAAATCAAAAAATATTGGAAGAAAATAAAAAAAAATTATATTAGTGAGAAGCTTGTACTAGAACACTCAAGAAATGACAAAAGACTAGTTTAGGAAGATCAAATATACAAGATTAAAAACAATTTGACAGTGTATTTTTAACTAATGAAGGCTCTATTAGGAAATAAAATTCAATTTGAGAAGGAAAATTCAAAATTAGATGCTTAAAAACTCAAATAGAATTTTTCAAGGTTTATTTAAATTTATTAAGGGATTAATTGAAAGACAAATTTTTTAAAAGACAATTTAGGTTTCAATTGGAATAAATTAAAGTTTGCGAGTCGAATTGCAATTTTTAGTAGTTAATTTGGTCAAATTAGGGGCTTAATTACATAAATTTTAAAGTTTAATAGGTAATTGGAGACTTAATTGAAGAAATTCAAAATCAAGGACCAAACTGGAAAAGCCACGTGAATATAGGGGCTTAAAAAAAATCAATATAAAGGGTGATAATTGAGTTTGACATGGATTAAATTGCATACAATTAAAAGTTTTTATATCAATTAATGATGCATGTACCACAATTGGAAGAACATGGACTAAATTTAAATTTTGCCATATCCCAAATTAAAATCTCTAATTTCTAGGGTTTAACTCATATGACGCGTCGTTCCGTCTATGTTCATTTTTTTTCCTTGACAGTTCACAATAATCAAATGAAAGAGGAACATCCCTTCTACAACTCTATTTTCATGAAATTAGATGTTTACATCCTAATTTTTCCATGGAAATCCCTAATATCTTGTCCCTGATAAGTCATTATTCAATTTTTAGATTTGGGGCTGATCAGGTTGGCACTTTTGAATGAATGAATGAATGTGAAGCTACAAACCTTCAAATTAAGTAAATATAGATCCGAATGAAAAAGGTCCCTCTAACAAATTCAGGTGATCTCAGGCGACAAAGACAACAAAATTGCTTTGATAAAGCCTCGAAACTGGGCAACTTAGTCAGCCCTAACAACGCAACTATCATGAAAATACAATTTGGTTTTCATATGTTCACATAAAAAGGCTTTTCAATGAGTATTTATCAAGGGTTCACAACACTCCTTTCAAGTTTAAAAGGTCAAAAATAGACTCAAGACCTCCCAAAACCTTATAAATACTCCTTTTAAGATCAAGAAAGGGCTGGACAGAAAAGAGGGAAAGAAAAAACAAGATATGAAAAGAAAAAAAGAATAATATCAATAAAAAATAGAAAGGTAGAGGTCCAAGAGCAAAAACAAAAAGTTTTTTTAAGCTTTGTAAGCTTGTTAGAGGTAATTCTTTCCAAACAAAAACCAAGAGAGAGTAGTTATTCTAGATATATATTATAGACCCAAAAGTAGGTCTTTTGTGGCATGCTTTTGTTGTTTTTGTTATATTTTTTTATGTTTATAGTTATAAGCATAAAAAGGAGTTTTGAATGCTTAACAAGCAATGTTGCATTCATCTTTTTATTATTTTGATTTATATTTAATAAAGTTATTTTAAATTTTTCTTTATATTTTAATATATCCAAGTTGCTATTTAAGTTCTCTTATTCATATATAAATGTTGTTTTAGCTTTGGTTTAGTTTAAGTTATGCATGTTAAAGTAAAGGTGTTTATCCTTAATTTTTTGAGCTTGTTCATACATAAAAATAGGTTCAGAAAATCAATTTTGAATCTATATTGCATGAACATGTAGGCTGTTTTAAGTTGTTAGTTTCTAAATTTGGTATCTCATGCTTCATTTTAATTATTTGATTTTTTCTGTTAGTTTTTTTATTCAAACATGTTTGTGTATGATATTGTGACTTGTTGAAATAAAGAAAGCATGCTTTAGAGGCCAAAAATACTGATTTTTGGGCTTGGCCATAGCTACCTTATGGCTAGGTTTTGGCTGAGTTCTGGGCAATGCTCTTCATCTTCTTGAGAAAAATAATGTCTAAGTCCTTTGATTCGGATCAATTTCAATCTATTTCTTTGCACAAAATCCTTCTTTATGCATGATTAACCAATAATATAATATTTATTTGCACTAATAACATGTTTATAACGATTTTTAATCATAGGTTTCAGTTTTGAACTGAAACCCATTTTGGCCGAATCATGATGATTTAATGAAAATCAAAGTGAATGAACCCTTAATTCTTTATCCTTGAATGATTTGCAAACTTTATGTGCTTTTGATTTCAAGAAATATGGTCTAGATTTGAGTTCATGTTGCTGGGTTTTGTTTCAAGTGTTCTTCATATTTATTTATTTTTCATTTTGTTCAAGAATTTTTTATTTTTTGTGCTTTTTGAGTGTTTAATCTTTTTTTGCTTTAATTTTATTTTTTGGGTTGTTTTTCGGGTTAAACCACCACTTTTGGTTCAATTTATTGTCGAACCAAAACTTTCAGGTCGACCGGTCAGGTCAGGTAAAAAAGTAATAAAAAATATTTTATTTTTTTCTTGCATATGGCTAAAAACCCTTAAGTTATTTAAGAATTTTTTTAAAAAAAAAAAATCTAAAATACTTTGACATGTTTTTTTTTTTTAATATTGGATGGATTTTACAACAAATTTGTAAATTTTCGAAGAATTTTAGCCTAAATTTCAAAAATACCAGAATTTTATTTTTATTTCTTTTAATACGTGAGATTATGAACTTATATGTAAAATATATTCCTGATATTGAATAAAAAATAGTATATTTTTGTTGGCATTAGAACGATAATGTTTTTAATCTAATAAAATAAGGATTTTTTTAGTTAGAAAAATTGTTCTTGAACTTTAGATAAAATAACGGTTAGAAAACATAACTTTTTCTTAGTTTATATCAGATAAATAAACAATATTGATTACCTCAAGTAAAGTGTATTAGTGGTGCTAATCTCTTCCGTTTACACAATCAATCTCCTTTTCCAGACTCTATTAGTTAGGATTTTTAGTGATCAAAATACTAGGTGGCAACTCTCATTTCTTTTTCTAGTGATAAAGAATAAGAGTTCCTTGTCCTTTCCTCTCATATCATTCCTAACTATTTGGATTCGGGAGAATAATTTTCGTGACACAGCACACATGCGACACATTTTGAAGGGGTTTGTGGTCCATTTTATTTGGATGCATTACTCTTATAAGTGTCTTTTATTAATGTTAAAATTAAATATACAAGCCAAAAGGGAATTGAAAAAAAATAATCTTTATTTATTGATCAGAATGAATGAAAACGTATATTTTTTTGTCAATATATACACTAACTATATGCTTCTTCTTCTTCTTCAGGTAATTAGTAATTACCGTTACAAGAGTTTGCACCACCAAGTTTTTCTGAATTGTGAGAGAGAGCGTGTATCTGTTGCAAGCTACTGCTATCCGTCATCCAATACCACAATAGGGCCTGCTATGGAATTGATAGACAATGATCATCCAGCAATCTACAGAAATTTTACGTATACAGAATTTTATGAAGAAATGTGGCGAGCTGTAGTGCAGCATGCAACTGACAAGCGTTTGGACACCTTCAAGTCTTCTGTTGCCTGATCGTTCTTTTTGCTTTTTTCCATCTTTTGAGTTGTTGATTTGGGATGCGATATAATAAGGGGGGAAATGGCTGCTTTTGGCTCTTTGCTATATTGTTTGGTGAAATGAAACACATAATAACAAGTTGGTGAATTTCAAAGTATATGATTACTTACTACTCTTAGATCATTAAAAACCAGAACCACATCATTTTAGAGTTTTTTAAAAATAAAATTTAAAGTTTAGATTGCCTCAGGTTAATCCCTCAATCTACAACTTGGAACTTGGATTAGGTAGATTTATGGGTTAAATTTTATAATTATGGTTTTTGGCAAGTGAAATTAGAAATTCTGACTAGAAAAAAAAAACATTTTATTTTAGAGAAAAACTTGAATTAAAAGGGGGGGAAACAATTTATAGTCTAAGTTATAAAAATAGATGTAAAAGTATAGGTAGGGGTGTTCACAGTCCGGTTCGGTCTGGTTTTAATCAAAAAATTCAACCGAACCGGAAAATAGCATTCCTGGTTAATATAACCCGAACCGAACCAAGAACCGGTTCAAACCAAACCGGTTTTGTTCGGTTCGGATCAGTTTTCTAACATTAAAAATCAGAAAAACCAAAATGTTTTTGCTACTACCATTCTTGTAAGGCGACCATGAAATAAACCAGAGAACAAGAGGCTGATTTGCCACTCACAATAAGCGTCTCAATCAACGAGATTCTAATAAGAACCGGTTTGACCTGCTTGTTCGCTAAAGCTTGTCATGTTAGGCTAACGATCTTTTTTCAAGAGATGAGCGGCATGGTATAAGGCTCAACACACTTATAGGAGAAGTGACCATAAAATAAACCAGAGATTTAATGTTAACATATGAGAGAGAAGAGCACAAAGAGAAGGGAGGGAGGGAGGAAGGGAGGGACGGGTGGGGCAGCTTGAAATGGGGGAAAGGGGAAGGGCGAAAGGGGAAAGCCAATTGAGAGCTGTTTGAATAAAGTATGAGAATTGGATAAGTGAAAGAGTGGGATCCAGAGCTGCGAAAGACAAGAAAGGAACCTTAACAAGATGTGAGAGTACATGAAGCGGGGGGGAATAGAAGGGGGGCGGCTGGAAAAAGAGAAAGGATAAAGGGAGGGGGGGCTGGAAACATAGGGTTAGAATATTTAGGTTTAGAATGTTTCTTTTTATACCTCTATTTTAGATTCAATTAAACCGATTCGGTTTGGTCCGATTCAATCGGTTTAAGCTTTTTTAAACCGGAACCGAACCGGGTCGGGTGATTTTTCTTGTTTTTTAATCGGTTTATTCGTTTTTCTATCGGTTCGGTTTTTTCAGTTATTTTTTTTCTAGTTTTTTCGGTTTAATTAGTTGGTTGGTTTTTTTGAACACCCTTAAGTATAAGGATCTTTTTATATGATTTCTTATACTAAAGGGATTATGTAACTATGAGACTAATGGTGTGTTTGGGATTATGATAGTGGTGGTAGTTTAAAATATTTTTCGCTTAGAAATATATCAAAATGAATTTTTTTTTATTTTTTTTAAATTATTTTTGACTTTTGTACATCAAAACAATATAAAAAAAATAAAAAAATATATAATTTTTAATTAAAAAAATTTAAAATTTAAAAGAACATGGTTTCAACCGTATTTCCAAACATGCTCTAAAGACCTATTTATACCTTATTTTTATATCTATAGCTAACAATTTTCTTAGCTAATCCTCTCAAGCTCCTTTTCTCTCAAAATCTCAATCCTCCATTAATAAATTAAGAGTTCTAAATAAAAGAAATAACCTTGACAGTATTTATGATTAAAAAAATTGGAGTGATGGAGATAAATATAGAATGTATAAAAAGTATTTATTTGTAGAAATAAAGATCAAAATAGAAAATAAATCTATTTAGAATGGTTTTAAAGTGAATTTTAATTAATTTAAAACAAAAAAAACAAGAAAATACATTTTCTTTGTCTCAATTGACCTTATCATTTATTTATTTTTATCTTAAACGGTAACCAAATGCTAACTAATAACCTAGATAGCTTCTAACTTCTACTATTTTAACCATATTCAAAGAAATTTATTAAGCATCTTTTATTTTCTTTACTTCTATAAAAACTAATTTTTTATATATAAATACATTTCTTAATCACTTAACATTGTCTTTATATTACTAATGTCAAATAACAAATTCAACGCAAAAGTAATTATTAGGTAAAGTCTCAAGATATGATTTATATTATTTTTTAAGATACTTTTTCAAGTAAAAACTCTTTAAACTTGAAATTTGCACAAACTCACACTACCTTATGCTTAATTTTTATTAAATAAATAGAGATAAGAAAATTTAAACTCGTAATCATTTGGTCATTAATGCTCTGATATTATATTAAAAAATCAATTCAATTAAAAAACTTAAGTTATTAGATGAGTTTTTAATGTGTATTATTCTATAACAACTAATAATATTTCTTCAAACATAGTACAACACAGCAATCAAAACATAATACAACAAAAGCTCAGTAAGAGTTGAAATACATAGAATTACAAACACCCATTTCTGGTATCATAATGTATCAGTCAATTTGGAGAACATTTTTGTGTTTAAGATTCAGGGACTTGTCCATTACAACACAAGAGAAAATGAATTAGGTTTACAGTTTCATAGGGCACCAGGTCGGTCCACATGAAGCAGCAAGATGTCATTAATTGGGTTCCCAATTTTTCCTCAAGTCATCATCCATCCTGAAGACCTTTACGAAGCATTATATATAGAATTCCTTATCAGAAACACTTTCCATAAAGCCAATGGAAAGAAAAACATCGCAACTTGGAGATTGTGGGTTGGGAATCTCAAGTCCGATCTTTAATTAAGGCAGTACAATCATTGTGTCTGTTGGGACTTGGACAGTTTTCAACAATGCCTTTAATTGATTAAGAAAATATTGTATATTACTGTTTAGCAAAAGAAACAAATCTTTTTTAGTTCATTTTCTTTTTTCTTTGATTATATCCTTACAGTCTAAATTGATAGTCAAATAAAATATATTTATTAAAGAAGGGAAAGATTCAAAGATATGGAACTTAAAAAAAAAAACACTATAAGAAAGATGGTTGTCCTAAAATAAAATTTTGATTTCAGGTTGATGTAGATTTTGAAGCTAATTTTTGGGTTGTTAGAGGTTATGAATATATGTTTATAAGGGGTTTATTGTATTTTTTTTTTTTAATCAAAATATGGTTGGAAATAGATTTTTTCTAGTTTTAAATAGACCAACCTGATTTTTGGTGACCGGAGGTCATCAAAATCTGGATGTTATAGGCAACACATAGCATGTTATTTTTTTCAAAACGTCATCCATCCCTTAAGAAAACTAAAAAAAGAATAAGGTCCAAACGTGTGGGCTACTCCAGACCCATGCACATGGGTTTTTTTTTGGAGGCCCAAGAGCTCTAGGTTTTCCTAGCTAGAGAGATTGGGTTTTTTTTAATTATTTTTTTACTTGTATTTTTTTTACTTACTATTTTTTTTTAATTTCATCACTTAATATTTGGTTAATTATTAATTCAGCAGTGTAATTTGTTTTTGTTTGATTTTTTTTAATTATTTTGATATTTTGTTGGTATCTATTTTATATTAAAAATTATATTTTTTTCAATTAAATTTATAATTTTGGTCATATATGTGGCTGGTTAACTTTGGCTAGGTAGAGATTAGGCTTTACCCCCTAATCTGAACCAGGTTGGATAACTATGTGTAGAATTCCTTTAGAAGTGTTTTTGAAACCATTGCAGAAGGGCCTATAGTTCAAGCATGATTTTGCTGCTGCCACTCATCTGTCAGGGCTTCAACAATCAACCTAGCAGGAAGCACAGACAAAAACCGCATCAATCTTTTACCTTCAACAATGTATAAAAATGGCCTCTAGAATATCAAGCAGTTCATGTGATAAGACCAAACAAAATTCCAAGAAGATGTTAAATGAATGCATGATCATTGTCTTTTGTTTGAGAAGCTTAAAATTATGCTTTACAGTCCTTAAAAGCAGCCAGACAAGCATTTATGCCCTACTGTACAAGTTGACTAAAAATAATAAAGCGAGAAAGATTAAAAAAGGGATATCAAATTCATCAAATCTTTCTTTATAAAATCATGCCTCACATGGCATGCATATATGATTCCCAATCTACATCTCCTATCATCTTCAGCAAAGCCTACAATCACCTTCTCTTGTGTTGATTAAGGCATAAAGAGCAAAAAGTGTACCAAAAGATTGGTCGAGCTCAAGGTTGTTAAAATTATGATTTTAAAACAAAATGAAAAGCCATTCACAAAATCAGATTGTAAAAATGAATCGTAAAATCGTAAAGAATTTTAAAATACATTAAAAAAAATTCATATTTCAAATAAAAATTTATACATAATTCAAGTACATTAAAAAACATGTTTCAAATAAAACTTTATATATATTTCAAGGCTTTAAATAAAAATTTATATATATTTCAAGCATCTTAAAATATAAAATACATCAAATATTTATGACATTATCTAACTTAATAAATTAATAAATTATTTTCTAACTTATTTTTTATAATATTATCAAATATTTAAAAATATTTTTCAATTTATATGTTATAATATCACCAAATATTAAAAAGTAATTTGCCTTTCATAAATCCATTTTCTATGAAAATCATTTTCCACTACTTTTATGAAGCAGTTTCGTTCTTCTTCTTGCTTACGTGCTCTTACGCTATTTTGCTGAACATCACATCCAATCATGTTTTCAGGTCTGTGATAGGCTATTCAGTAAATTGCAGGAAGCAATGATGAGGCAGCCTGACAGGTGGAAGACCGAAGCAGACGTGAATGGGATGGGATCATTAAATTAACTTAATCTGAAGATCGAAGCGAAGACCGAAGACTGAAGAGTCACGTGAATGGGAAAAGTAAATTCCAATAGGCGTCTGACAGGTGGACATGGAAACTTTCAGTGCAGCAATTCTATTGAAATCTTACCATCGGTCCTGATATCGTGATTTTATGTGATTTTATTTGATTTTTGTGATTTTAATTGATTTAAACTTGATTTTATTTATTTTTAATTTTTTTAACCGATTCAACTTGTAATGCATGTTTTGACTCGTAAAATCGTATGATTTTACGAGTCAAAACACGATTTTGATAACCTTGGTCGTGCTCTTCCACCTCTTTCTTTTTAAAAAAAAAATTAATTATGAGTGTTCAAACTAGCTTATACGTATCTGAAGTTAATAGCTAGATAAACTTTTTATGATCCTGAAATTTATTTCTAACTAATAAGTTCTAGAAAATAAATTTAAAATCTGACTAATTAAGGTAAAAGCCTTAAAGAGTTGGTCTCCTCCCTCTTTACTCATATTCCTTCAAGCTCTAATATAATTGCAAATGCAATAATGACCGACTTGTAAACCTTGACAAAATTCCAGCACATGGAATTTAAAAATACTTACTCGCAAACCATCACTTTTTGTGTGATGGACCTCAAATCAAGTAAATGGAGGAGGCCAAGCAAAAATCACTTCTTCACGATCATAGCAATCTTTTTAATTCAACACCAGCTACATGTTTCTGTAAAATGTGCTGAGGCCACAAAGAAAGTGAGTGTAAATATTTCTAGATAAGTACAGAATCTTTTTTTGGTGGTTCTGAACAGGAAATGTTTCCAGTGCACATTGTGTATATGGGAGAGAAAGAGCATGAAGATCCAGCAATAACCAAAAATCACATGAAATGCTGTCGACATTGCTAGGGAGGTATGATTTGATCCACATTCCTCTTGAGAGTAACCAGATGTTGATATGGTTTATATTCTTACATAAAAAATCCTAAAACTTTCTTCTACTTCTTTTGAAGCAAAGAAGCAGCACGGAGTTCAGTTCTCTACAGCTATAGGCATGGCTTTTCTGGGTTCGCTGCAAGACTAACAGAGTCTCAGGCAGAAGATATTGCAGGCACCATAATTGTTGATAACTCTAGTAATCGGATAAAATATTTCCATTTTTAAAAGATTGTTTCCTTTAAATTTCAGAGTTTCCTGGTGTTGTCCAAGTAATTCCAAATGGCATTCACAAGCTCCACACAACTAGAAGCTGGGAATTCATTGGTCTCAATCATCATTCTCCTCAAAATCTGTTAAAGCAAAGCAACATGGGCCAAGGAGCTATCATTGGTGTAATTGATTCAGGTAATATTTTTCTCTTTATTAGCTAAAACCAATGCTTTCACAGGATCATTGAAGGTTGTTGGATTGGTGTGAAATTCTGCAGGAGTGTGGCCAGAATCCAAAAGTTTTCATGATGAAGGCATGGGGCCAGTGCCATCTCATTGGAAAGGAATATGTCAGCAGGGTGAGAGCTTCAACTCATCCAATTGCAACAGAAAGATCATTGGGGCTCGCTGGTTTGTAAAAGGATTTCAGGATCAAATACCTTTTAACACAACTGAAAGCAGGGAATTCATGTCGCCACGAGATGGCGAGGGCCATGGCAGTCATACAGCTTCCACAGCAGCTGGTAATTTTGTCCAAAAATTAAGCTATAAAGGACTAGCTGCAGGCTTAGCAAGAGGGGGAGCACCTCTTGCTCACTTGGCAATTTATAAGGTTTGTTGGAATATTGAAGATGGAGGATGCACTGACGCAGATCTTCTGAAAGCATTTGACAAAGCCATACATGATGGAGTAGATATCCTATCTGTGTCGATTGGCAATAATATTCCTTTGTTCTCCTATGTTGATATGCGCAATTCAATTGCAATTGGCTCCTTCCATGCAAATTTAAATGGGATCCCAGTGATCTGTTCTGCAGGAAATGATGGCCCTATCTCACAGACAGTTGAGAATACAGCACCTTGGCTCATCACTGTTGCAGCCTCTACAATTGACAGGACCTTTCCAACAGCCATTACACTTGGAAACAACAATACCCTCTGGGTAAGGCTATAGTTCTTGAAACAAATCAGGCAAAGAGATACCTGGCTAAGTTTTGATTTTGCGTTTTGTATTCAGGGCCAAAGTAGATTATGAAGTAGGGACACAGAAAAGCCAGGTAAGGACATGGTGAAGAGGTTAAAGCATGTGCATGCCCCCGCGCGCGCGCATCGCGTAAAGCTTGGTTCTATGAAAATAAATGGCATTTCTCCAACTTCATGTGAAGGTCTCCAACTGCAAAGCTGAGTTTTCCAAAGACTGTTGTTGGCAAAAGAGTTTCTCCGCGACTTGCATCATTTTCCTCCAGAGGACCAAGTTCAATTTCTCCAGAAGTTCTAAAGGTATACGAAGCAGACTAAATTCGACCGTATCAAATAGCATTAGTTGTAAATCAGAGTTACTAATAGCCAAATAATGCAATCACTAATTCTAGGAAATGTTTAGTCGTTAGATTCCCTTTAATTGTGTATAATGTCATCATTAATTACCTGTTAATCCAATGTCTGATTGATGATGGTAGCCTGACATAGCCGCACCGGGTGTGGACATCTTAGCTGCACATCGACCAGCCAACAAAGACCAAGTTGACTCGTATGAATTCCTATCAGGAACTTCAATGGCTTGTCCCCATGTGACAGGAATTGTAGCTCTCATTAAGTCCTTACATCCGAACTGGTCTCCTGCAGCCATAAGATCAGCACTTGTCACAACTGGTCAGTCAAATTCAACCTCATTCATTCATTTTTTTTGTTTCCTTGAGGACACCAACTATATCTCAAGTTATTAACGAAATTCTGACAACATGACACAAACTGCAGCTTCCCAAACTGGAACAGATGGAATGAAAATATTTGAGGAGGGCTCACCTAGAAAGGAAGCAGACCCATTTGACATCGGTGGGGGACATGTGAATCCTGAAAAGGCAGTGTATCCAGGGCTTGTTTACGACACCAACACAAAGGAATATATTCAGTTCCTTTGCTCCATGGGCTACAGTAGTTCATCTGTGACCAGGTTAACCAATGCCACAATCAACTGCATGAAAAAAGCCAATACTAGACTTAACCTCAATCTTCCTTCAATCACCATTCCAAACCTGAAAACAAGAGCAAAAGTGGCAAGAAAGGTGAAAAATGTGGGAAATGTTAATTCAGTGTACAAAGCTATAGTTCAGGCTCCATTTGGCATAAACATGAGAGTTGAGCCTACAACTTTAAGTTTCAACATGAACAACAAAATCCTGTCCTACGAAGTTACTTTCTTTTCAACTCAGAAAGTTCAGGGAGGATACAGATTTGGGAGCCTAACATGGACTGATGGTGAGCATTTTGTTCGGAGTCCAATATCTGTACGTGCTATGGAGGCATACGCAGACGTGTAATATGGTAGATAAAATTGTAATGCTATCGAACAATAACATTAATTCTTGCATTTTGTACTTTCCAAAGTGAAGGAACAAGGAAATGCTGCAAAATCTACTGCTCATCATTGCGATGAGTAATCTACCCCGAGAGATTACTCAAGAAGGCTTTAACAAAAGAGAGAGTAGTTCTTTTAGGTATACATTGCTGCAAAATCTACTGCTCATCATCGAAAGCCTATATGTATTAAATATATGATGGGCCAAGACTGAACAGCCCTAGGTTAACCGGACTGATTTTGGATTCAAGAAAGGACCATCTTCTGAGAAGCTCATCTGGTCTCCGGGCGCCATCCACGCAATCCTTCCACCTATTCAAGAGTTGGGCTAGGGACTCTTATGCCTAAGCACTGTAAGCCATCTTGCCTAGAGATCCTAACCAGGTGCATGGCTACTCCACTAGGCTTTGACGACTCGAGGAAGTAAAATGGAAAAATCTCCCGGCATCAATTTTATATAGGGCACGATTCAAATGAGACAAAAACTTGTTAGGGGACTCAAGTATTAATCCTTATTTAACTTAGACACTTATTTAAGATTTTTCCTTTTGTATTTTAATTTCAGTTTTTGTAATACCATCAATTGAAGATAAAGTAGAAGATGTTTTGATACAATGATAGCAGGAAAGATTTTTCTACGTATTAGACATGAATTAACATAAACCTAAAGCATTTGATGTTTTTACTCTACAATCATTGTGGATTTATTATTATGAATTTTAATAATAATTTTTATTTTTTTTCTTTTTTTCTTAGTAAATTGTTTTTTTAATGTCATCCTTCCATGATTTTTTTTTTTTTTTTTGTTATCGTTGTCTCAATAAAAAAAATATGCTGATATTGGTTGATGCTTAATTTTACAAAAAAAAAAAATTGATTTATTATTTTAAAAACTTAAAATAAAATGAAAAAAATTGAAAGTGGGTAAAAAATACACCTTTTTTTGGTTCAAGTTATGTTCATCCAGTAAATTTTTGGGAAAAAAAAAGCCTTGAGATTTTTTTAAAATTTTATTTTGATCCCTTTGATTTGAAAATTATATTTATTGATCCAAAACTTTATTTTATTTGTGTTTAAGTCCTTGGTTTTTTAGTTAGGTGGAAGAGTTTAATGAAAACATGATAGGAGAGAGAAAGTTGTTTGATTTTTCACATTCTAGTAACAAAAAATCCTTTCTTGATGTCAATGAATTTTATTTAATGTGAAGAGTTTCATTAAGGTACTTTGTACCCTTCATCTTACCCGAAAAATATAGATCAAGTTTAAGAGAGAAGAAAATTTTTGTTCTTGAGATTCTAAAGATGTTTTTTAAATTAAAATATGGTTAAAATAAGTTTTATGGTTTGAAAAACCTATTGCTTGATTTTTTTACCGCCTTGCCAATGGACAAATTCTGGATATATAAATAATGTGTCATCTAACTTTTTAATATATATATATATATATATATATATATATATATATATATATATATATGATAGTAGACAACATGCCAAACCCCTAACATAAAAAATAAGAGGGAAGTCTAGTGTACAAGCCTAGCATGTTTTGTTCTTTGATTTTTCTCCTTAGATTTTTAATTTACATTCAGTAAAGTAAATTAATTAAAAACTAATTTGATATTTTTTATTAAATATGATTAGATTTTGACTTTCTTTTATTGTCCGCTATGATTATAGCTTTCTTAAACTAAATTATATTGGCAAGTTATTTTTTGTATAACACTTGATTATGTTTTTATTTGTTTTCTAATAAGGTTATATTTATATCATTAGCAAACTTTTTTTTTTTGTATAGAACATCATGATTTTTTTTTCTTAAATCTTATTTAATTGCTTTCTTATGCATATCAATTTTTATTGTCATATAATTAAAAAAATATATTCCAATAAGAAAATAATTAAACCCAACTAAGTTCAAGATCTGGATCACGAGCTTAGTGGGTTAACCCGAGCTAAATTAGTACAATTCAAAACATCATTGACTTAATGTATGAAAAGAAAGGGTTAAAATAACACATGCTTTGATGGAATTTTAGATTATTTATTACAGAACAATTAATAGCAATATAATTAAATAAAAAATAATAAAAGGCTCACTTTAAATTTAGTGCTCCCCTTAAAAAAAAAAATTAGATTATTTAGATTAGTTGCAAATATAATTAAATAAAAAAATAATTGTGATATAATTAAATAAAAAATAAAGGGTTAAACTTAATTTTATTTTTAAAAAATAGGTTAATTAGTACAACCCTTCATAATGTTATTTTTCTTCTTTTTTTTTGAAAAAATAAATATACATATGCTTTATTGTGCAAGCCTATTTTTGTTGTCATATAATTAAAAAAATAATTTTAAGAAATAAAGTTGTTAGACCTAGCCAGGTTATATGTGTGATAAATTTACTCGAGTTGATCCAATATATTATCGTCTCAATATTTAAAAAACAATGTTAAAACACCGTTGTTAAAACACCATTGTCATGTAATTAAGAAAATAATTAAATAAAAAATAAAGGGTTAAACTTAATTTTATTATAAAAAATAGGTTAATTAGTACAACCCTTCATAATGTTATTTTTCTTTTTTTTTGAAAAAATAAATATACATATGCTTTATTGTGCAAGCCTATTTTTGTTGTCATGTAATTAAGAAAATAATTTTAAAAAATAAAGTTGTTAGACCTTGCCAGGTTATATGTGTTGTAAATTTACACGAGTTGATCCAAGATATTATCGTCTCAATATTTAACAAACAATGTTAAAACACTGTTGTTTTGAATTATTTGAAGTCAATTCAGGTTTTTGCTATGTTGATATTTTCATGCTTTGACTTGTTTAGTTAATGATAAAATATAAATCAACTCTAACATAATTTTGTTGAAAATCCAAGTTAGGCAAAGGCTCCACCTAACAGTCTTAAGATTTTTATTGAAATTTTAAAATATTAGAAGTGCTTACAAATATTTTTTTTATGTTAAAAATTAACTTTTGATTCTACTTGCGGCGAGGAGAGACTATATTGATTGTGGATTGCAATACGAATTATCTTCTCTTTGTTTTAGTCCTTTAATTTTTTTATACCCTTATCATCCACCTTTTGTTTCAATTTCATAAAAAAAAAAATTTGCTACTTGAAAACACATTTACAATGTTTGTATATTTTATATTTACATTAAATGTGTTTTGTCCAATCCGCGGCGAAGTGTTGACAATTGACAACTAGCGAGCTATAACATATACTAAAATTCCTAAGATATTCATTGTAGCATTGATTTTTTTATCCTTATTATTTTTCAATGGTATCCTTATAGACCCCTAATTATTGACTCATTTGCCAAATTTTGTTAAGGATTGAAAGACTTCAATGAATGGAGACTACATTGAAAAACAAAAGGAGCACAAATCTCCAATATAATATTTGTAAGACAAGTTTATTTTGATTGAAAATTTTATTTTTTTTATTTTTTATTCCTATCATGAGAGAGACTTTCCTAAAAATAATGTTAAAGATAGAAAATAATTTATTGAAATCAATTTTAGCAACACAAATATAGATATTGGTATTAACAATTTCCTTTTGATACTAACAGTTCTATTAAATTATTATATAGGTTTTGTCGTGCCTAAAAAACTAGATCTTGTCTAGGAAAGATTTTGAGAACCGAGTTGAGTTTCAGTTTTAACACTGAATTTTAGGGTGTTTTCAAATCACATATAGGTTTATTTGGGTCTTTAAGATATTTTCTATATATTACCTTACTTGATATGCTTCATACAATGTAGTAGGGGTAGAGATGTAATCTCATAATAGTAAAATAATATTATAATATTGTTCGTGCCATCACATCTAATTAACATAAGTATAGATTGATTGTTCGTATTTAATGGGATATGATAAGTATCATAATTACTAGCTCAAACCCGGAGTAAGGGAGGCTCAATATGGAGTTATTTTTTAGCTATACATTGAACCTAAGGGGAGTTGGGTTCAACTCATACGCTGAACCTAAGAATGGTCCGGGATGAACGCACTATAGCCCAACATGGAGTTGAGCGTGAACACATTCCTGACCTAACAGTGGGTTAGGCGCAGATACCTCATAGCCCAACGTGGAGTTGGATGCGGACACCTCAATTTATTTGATTTTATTTATATATATATATATATAATTTTTTAATTTTCATTTAAAATCTTTTTGACTTGAAATATGTTGGGAAACCTGTATATAAATTTTTTTTTTTGAAAAACATTTAACCCGTAGCAAAACACGGTCTCAGTATCTGGTTTCCTACTAGAACGTGAAACAAGGATCCAAATTGATTGCTTGTTGATAGTTTGCTGGTACAATTTCAAGTTTTTCTTCTTAAATAGAGTTAGAAATCGACAGGTGTGATAGTGTCCTTGTTTGTGCTTGTATGTTTTGTTTTTTTGCTGAGGCAGGTGTTCTTGCAGTTTGCCTTTACTTTTCCCTATCGGTTTTTGTTTGTATCTGATCCACTTTAAACATTAAAATATAAAGAGGTGGGGATCGTGCAGTGTTTTTGTGGGCATGAATGGCGTGGAGATATTTTAAAGAGGTGAGGATCATGTCGAGATAATAATGTATATCCCAAGTAAAGAAAAATAAAGAGAGAAGCTGTTGAAAAACACATGAATGGTCAAACATCCTCACATGATGTAATTAATACAATATTTATAGTACGGATTGTGACAAGTGATCAATATACAAAATGTTAGATAAATATCATGTGTTGACGAGAGATATATGGATAGCATCATCAAATCTCATTAATAAAGGTGTATTGATATTTTGTTATTAAAAATAATTTTAAAATTTTAAAAAATTATTTTAATATATTTTTTAATAAAAAAATAATTTAAAAAATCATTATTATTATACTATTAAACATCACAGATCATCCATATCGAGCTCAACTTTAAGCGTACCAAGTCAAATCTTCTCATTAATCCAAGGCTAATAAAGGGTTTTGCCATTATTCATTTGATCAACCCTTGTGTTCTATAAGCTCTATCAACTAATTTAAAATAAAACTTGACTTATAGGGTTGGTATAATCGTTACAAAAGTAAAGTTTCAGTTAAAACCATGGATAATTTATGTATCTACGAGAACTAATACATTTTGAAGAACTCTTAAACTAAGATCAGAAAGCCCTTTAAATTAGGCTTGAAAATGCTATTTAATACCAATAATATATTTTACATATAAATTTATAATTCCACATATTTAAATAAATAAAATAATTTTTTTTTGAGATTTTTAAAAAATAGACTAAAATCCTTTGAAATGTTACAAACTTGTTGTAAAATCCATGCAATATATTTCTCTAAAACATGCCAAAGTATTTTAGATATTTTTTTAAAAAAAAATACTTAAATAATTTTAGGATTTTTAGCCACATGCAAGATCCAAGAAAATATTTTTTTATTATTATTTTTTAGGTTTTGTTTAGAAAAAAAATTCTTTATAAAAAAAAAAAACCAAAAATAGACTTAAGGGGTGTTTGTTAGCCATATGCAAGATCCAAGAAAATATATTTTTTTTTATTATTTCTTAGGTTTTGTTTAGGAAAAAAAAATCTTTATAAAAAAAATATTAAAAATAAATTTAAGGGGTGTTTGTCAAATATACCTTTAAACAAAAAAACCCTTTAACAAAAATATAGAAATCCAAACAGGTTCTTAAACCTTTGACTCGATTGGGTTGACCTGAAATTTTTAGTTCGACCATAAACCAAACTAAGAATCCCGGTTTGACCCGAAAACAAAACTAAAGCAAAAAAACTTATTAAACACCCAAAAAATTCAAAAACACAAAAATTGTTAAACAAAATGGATCAAACATATAAAAAAAATAAAAAACACCAAGAACATCAAGAGCATTGAATATAAACTTCACAACATGGGTTCTAAAACAAACTAGATTTGGTAAAAATGAAGGCACATACATGTTGAAAAATCATGTAAGGATCAATAATCTAATATCCATTCATTTCGATTAACTCTTAAACATCATGATTTTGTCAAAATGACTTTTGATTCTAAATTGAAATCCTATGATTAAAAACCATTAAAATTATATTAATGATGAAAAAAAACACTAGATTATTTATTAATCTTGCATAAAGAAGGGTTTTATGCAAAGAAATAGACCAAAATTAGTCCAAATAAAGAGAATAGGACAATGTTCTTCCCATGAATGTAAAGAGCATTGCCCATAAACCTAAAAAAAACTCAGCCATGCCCAGCCACTGCCAAGCCCTATAAATGAGCATTTTTGGCTTCTAAAACATGCTTTTTTTTCCCCAATAAGTGACAATATCATACACAAACATGTTTAAATTAAGCATGAGGTACCAAATAAAAAAACTACCAACCTAAAACAACACCTACATGTTCATTCAATATGGATTCAAAATTAATTTTCTGAACTTATTTTGTGTATAAACAGGGCTTACAAAACTAGGATAAACACTATTGTTTTAACATGTATAGCTTAAGCTAAACAAGAACAAAAACAACTTTATATGTATATATATAACAATCTTAAAAAAAAAAAAAAAACTTTAATATATCAAAAACATAAAAAGACTTCAAAAGAACAACATTAAATAAAAAACACTACAACAAAGAGGTGAATGCAACATTACTTGTTAATCATTTCAAACCTCTTTTTTATGCTTGTAAACACAAATATAAAACAAATTAAATAAAAAACAACAAAATCAGACCATAAAGAACCTAATTTTAGATCGATAATGTATACCTATAACAATTACTCTCTCTTGACTTTTCTTTAGAAGATTTTGCCTTTCACAAACTTGCAAAGCTTAAGAAGATTTTTGTTTAAACTTTTGGCCCTTTGCACTTATGTTTTTTATTGATATTTCTTTTCTTTTCTTATCTTTTTCTTTTTTCTCTCCTTTTGTTCCACTGATCTTGGGGGGTATTTATAGGGTTTTGCAAATGTTTTGAGAGGTTTTGAATTCATTTCTGACTTTTTGATCTTGAGGGAAGTATTATAATCCCTTGATAAAAACCCATTAAGAAGGCTTCGTGTGTGAACACATGAAAAGAAGGTCGATTTTAGTATGATGGTTTCATTATTAGGGCTAACTAAGTTTCCTATTTTCAAGGCCATGTCAGAGTAATTCTAACATCATTGTCACCTAAGACTATTAAAAGTTGGTAAAGAGGATACATACCTTTCATTTGAATCCAACTGTATTCAATTTGAAGGTTTGTAGCTCTATATTCATTCATTTGAAGTTGCCAGCTCGACCAACCAAAACTATCAAAACAGGAATGCCTAAGTGACAAACAACGTATCACTTACCTTCTCTTCCTTAAGTTTGAACGACATGTCATTTAAGGTTTTAATTTGGGATTAGAAAATTTATTAGAGTCCATGTTCTTCTAATTACTTTTAATTGCAATTATAATCGTCTCACAACTGTAAATTTCATGCAAATTGACTATCATCAAACTCAATTGTCAGCCCCAAAGTCGACCGTTATTTTCATTTCAATTATTGGTTTTGAATTTGTATATTTTGACATTCAATTGACCAACAAACTTTCAATTTATTTAACTTGGCATTTGATTTGGTCAATTTCATCCCCTACATTCACGTATATTTTTTAATTTGATCCTTGATTTTGAATTATTTTCCAATCAAGTTCCTAATTGCCCATCAAACTTCAATATTTATGCAATTAAGCCCCTGATTTGACCAAATTAACTCTTAAAAATTATAATTCAACCCCTAGACTTTAATTTCTTCTAATTAAAACCTAAATTAAATTTAAAAATATTTTTTCCTTGCAATTAAGCCCTCAATAAACTCACTTGAACCTTGAAAAAAATTTAATTTAGTCCTTAAACATCTAATTTTGAATTTTTCTCATGAGATTGATTTTTTTTTTTTTGCCAATAGGGCCCTTATCGATAGAAAATACACTATTAAATTTTTCAATCTTGTATATTTTAATTTCCTCAACCATTCTTTGAGAATTTCCTAGGCATTCTGTTATATTCTTCTAACCAATATATTTTTTTTATTTTCTTCTAACATTTTATCATTTTTTTGTATTTTCTCTCCTTTTTTATTTTTTGTTTATGTAGGGAGCAAAAAATAGGTAACAACATATAACCCCTATTTACAATACTTATAGAGCAAAGACCTATCAAGTCTTTTGCGTAGTAAGTTTGTAAAAACAAATGAATTGTTCTTCAAACCTAATCTTCTCAAAACTTTTAGTTCGGTTGACTTAAAACTTTGTCTTTACAACAATCCCCTTCAATTAAAACCTATGATCCAATTGTTTCCGTCGGGAAATGAATTCTTTCATCTTAACAACTTTTGCTCTCGGCTCAATTGACCTGAAAACTTACATCTCAATGATTCCTTTCAATACAAATTCAAAATTTATATTTATAGCTTAGTTAACCTGAAATTCCAATATGATAATTTTCTTTAACAATAACTAAAATCTTTATTTATAGCTTGGTTAACCTAAAATTATAATCTAACAATTCCCTTTAAGAATAACTAAAATTTGTGTCTATAGCTCGGTTAACTTAAAATCCTCATCTGACAATCCCTTTTAACTAAAACCAAAATCTATATTTATAGCTCGGTTAACCTGAAATCATAATATGTTGGTTCCCTTTAATCAGAACCAAAATCTCTACTATAGCCCAATTAACCAGAAATCTCAATCTGGCAATTCCTATTAACCAGAATCAAAATCTCTATCTATACCTTGGTTAACCTAAAATTCTAATATGACAATTCTCTTTAACCAAAATCAAAATATTTATCTACAGCTCGGTTAACCTGAAATTTTAATTTGACGATTTCCATTAACCAGAACTAAAATCTCTATTTATACCTCGGTTAACCTGAAATTCCAATCTGGCAATTCCGTTTAACCAGAACCAAAATCTTTATCTATAACTTAGTTAACTTGAAATCTTAATCTAGCGATTCCCTTTGTAACAAATTAGTCTTTCTCTTAAAGATCCACTTAAATCCATTGGGTTTTATTCCTTCAGGTATATCAACCAAGTTCCAAACTTGGTTAGTACATGAAGTTCATAGCTTTAAGTCATTTCTTGGAATCAATATCATATATTACTTCCAAGTAATTGGCAAACTTATCAATTATGAGCAACATGTTATTCACAACTTCCATGAGAGATTCTTATCTCATTAATGAATGACATATCCTATCAAATTTATAGAGATTTTGTGTTATTTAAGGTTCAGATTAAATATCCAATGTTTTAATATTTGGAATATATTTCATCTGAATGTAATGTTTTAAGAGGTGTAAAGAATCTCATTTTTTATATATATAATCCTTGAAATATTTGGTCAAATATTAATTACTTCGATCTAATCAAAGTTTCTTAATATTTATTCCAATATGTATTTCAATTTGATTACAGTTTATATTGAACCTAGACATTTTAAATTCAGGTATATACAAACTATTTATATAATTACTGAATCCATAAAAACATCATTATTATATATAAAAAAAACAACAACATTTATTCTTAATATTAAATTTAAATCCATTTAATATTGAATAAAATGAAAACAATATCTTAAAATACTAGAACAAAATAATAATTATAAAGTTCTAGTATCAGCCTATTAGGCAAAACAAAATAACTAGTTCTTATAGCTAATGTAATAAACCTTGCTTCATTATTGAGTCGTAGGTCCACTTTGCCTTAAACTAATCCTTTATTTCTTTTGTTCTTGCATGCAATTGCAAATGTGAAAACCACATTCGGTATCCAATACCTAAAAACTACAATGCAAAGTAGTAAGATAGTTTTCAATTATAAACATACCTGAAGTAGAAGCTTCATTAAGCTTATTTGCCTTTATGGTTGTAAGGTATTCATTACAATTCATCCTCCAACGTCCTTCATTACCACAATGATGACAAGTGTCTTTATCTTTCTTGATGTCCCCAGTAAGTTTTCTTGCTTTAGAGACAACACCCTTATTCTTCTTATCCTTTTTCTTAGACATTCTAGAAGATTGAATTAGGTTTTTTTTCCTTTTTAAAGGCCTCTTCAGCAGTTTTAAGCTTATTAAACAATTGTGGCAATGTACTATCAACCTTGTTCATGTGATAATTTATAATAAATTGTGAAAAGCTTTAGCGTAATGATTCCAAGACCATGTCACACTTAATTTATAGTCTATAACAAAACACAATTGGCCTAATTTCTCTATATAGCCAGTCATTTTCAAAACATAAGTGTTCACTGAAGAACCTTATGTTATCTTGCAGCGGAACAATTCCTCTCATACCTTTTAGTCCAAGTGATCTCATTAAACAATTCTTTTATATGCATAATCATAGTACGGACATCCATATTCTCATGTTGACTTTGAAGTTCAAGTGACATAATAGCTAATATCAAATATATAGTATATTCATCGTCATCAACATGATGTTGATGTTCAGTCATTTTAGCTCTTGTCACAACTAGTTAGTCAAATTCAAATATTATTATTTAATTTTTTATTCCTTTTGATGACAATTATATGTCATTTAATAAGTTATTAACAAAAGCTTAACAAAATGACACAAACTACAGCTTCCCAAACCACTACAGATGGAATGAAAATATTTGAGGAGTGCTCAACAAGAAAGGAAGCAGACCCATTTGACATAGGTAAAGGGCATGTTAATCCAGGAAAAGCAGTGTATAGAGGACTATATTCACCAGGTTAACCAATGCCACAATCACTAAATTAACCAATGCCACAATCAAATGCAAGCTAAGAACCAATGCTACACTTAACCTCAATCCTCCTTCGAACACCATTCCAAACCTAAAAACAAAAATGGAAATGACAAGAAAAGTAACGAATGTGGGAAATGTTAATTAAGTGTACAAAGCTATAGTTTAGGCTCCATTTGGCATAAGCATAAGAGTTAAGCCTACAACTTTAAGTTTCAACATCACCAACAAAATGCTGCTCAATAAAGTTATCTTCTTTTCAACTCAAAAAGTTATGGGAAGAAAATAGATTTGGGAGCCTAACATGGACTGATGGTGAGCATTTTGTTCTGAGTCCAATATTTGTACGTGCTATAGAGGTATATGTAGATGTGTAATATGGCTGAGAAAATTATAATATTGTCAAATAATTCTTGCATTATGTACTTTCCAAAGTGAAGGAACAAGGAAATGATGCAAAATCTATGGCTTATAGGAATGTTCATTGTCTCTTCATGGAGTAACAAATACTGATTATTTCTAAAGTTATAAAATTTCTTCATTATAGGAGTACCTAGTCATGCACCACAAAGTTTATTTTTTTTTTTTTTGGTAATTGTGAAGATATCTCTATTAACCATGAATATAGCTCATAATTAATGTCCATATGCATAATTAAAAACAATGAAACATAACAATTTTCACTATCTATGTGAAAAATTTAAAATGAGAGGTCCACATTGCCACCATATGTGAATCCCACATGTATAGTTATAATTGCATCATCATATCCTATAGGATTATGCATGTCAATGTCCTGTTCAATATTTTTCAAGGGCATTAAAAAGATAATATTTTTTATATAATTCTAAATTCAATTCTTTAATGAAAAGATTTCTACATATAGCGTTTAAAATACATACACTTGGTAGTATTATTATATTATTCTTTAGATTACAATTTTTTTATTTTGGCCTATGGTACATAAAAGATATGTAACTTTGACTATTTCTATACTAGTTTGTAAGAAGACTGTGAAATATAGATAAGAACCAAATAGATTCGTTGCATTATTATTAAACTCAATTTGGTATGATAGATCAATATGGGACCTAGTTAACTCACTCTTTGATCAAGGTCGGTTATTAAAAAAAGTCAACTCAAAGTTAACCAAGTCAATTCACATGTCAACTTATGATCTAATTTAATTTTTTTAAAAAAATTAAAATAATATTATTTTAGTTTTTTTCTTAAGAAAAAGAGTTTTGATTTGGGTCAACATATCTAATTGTGATCCTAATCTTGCATTGGATCAATTTTTTAATCAGATGTAATAACTATAACTTATTGATATAATTGGAAGTTTTTGAACTTGAAAGTCTAATTTGAAAATAAAGTTAAAATTTATAAAAAAATTTATACAATTTCTGTTACTTTCCCCCTTTTTACTATATGGAAGGAGTCATGCGTGATGTGACTTGAATGCGTTGATTCTAAAGTCTTGTTAGAAAAGACAAACCGCATTTGATAATATTAATGGTGCAATTGCCGTCTTTTGAAGACGTTGTCCGTCAATCATTAGTTTGTTTAACAAGTTCCATTGAAAAATTCACAGTTCAGAAATTCCAGTCCAATCTTTGAAATTTATTGTAGCTGCCAATTTTCTTGTTTGTTTATTTTTCAACATTCTTCAAATTTTTAATATATGTCATAGATAAAATAATACTCCAACTTTTTAAATAAATTAAGTAAAAAATTAAAATTTTATATTTAAATAAATATTTTCCTTGTTTAAAGAGCTAGACGACTACTTTTGAGTTTTTCAATTATACTAAATTTGGAATTTACACGGTTTTTCTTTACAAGTTCAAAGATAATATTTAATATCATATTAGTATTTTACATACGAACTTTTTAAGTAATAGAATACATTAAACTATTTATTCTCTTTTTCATATTTTAATTAATGTTATAAATTTTTTGGTTTTATTATAAATCTAATATAAAAAGAATTGATAAAGATAAAATCCTCATGATAAGTTTTATTTGAATGGAATATGAATAGTATTTTACCGTTAGGTTTTCCCAAATAAAAACTTAAGATGACAATTATATATAAATTGTAATTTTTTATAACAAATAGTTATAATTTTGATATGCTTTTTAGTTTTTTCAGTGAAAAAAATTCTTCTAGCTTTCCGGAATGTATTTTCTATTTTTTTATTTAAAAAATAAAATGTAGAGAAAAAATTAAAATATCAATGAAATATGGTTTTTATTACTATATTTAGTCTCCTACTAAACAAACTATACTACATTTTCTTATTACAATGCTCTATTATTCCAGGGCTATGTTGTCTAGGCTTCATTGCTTAGGCTGCATTTTTAATTTTTTTTAAAAAAATTAATTTTTTTATATATTTTGTATCGTTTTTATACATTAATTTTAAAAATAATTTTTAAAAAATAAAAAAATATTATTTTAATATATTTCAGCATACAAAGTATTTTAAAAAATAATCACAGTCATACTTTTAATATGAAAAAAAAATAGAATTAAGTTAGTAGGTGTGTGTATAATAATAATTTTTATAATATAATAATAAAATACATATTAGTTGTTCAAATGCGTCATTAGCTTATAACAATCGTATTATTATTGGTAGAAGCAAGGGCATGTTGGTCCACTTAAAATTAAAAAAAAAATTAGAGACAATTAAATAAAAATAATTACACTCCTAATTACCTCGGAATCTAAGATTCCTCTTATTTTAGAAGTTAACTAGTTTAGAGTTGGATTTCATATTCTATTCAGTATAATTAATTTTTCTAGTTTTTCTATTTAAAGAAAATAACTATCCTATTTTATTTTATTTTATTGAGTTTTATTGGGATTTTTTAGTTTTTTTATATAAAAGATTATAAAAACCTTCTGAGAAGTAGATTTGCATGAACAAAAATTAAATATTATGTATGTATTCCCAATAGTTATTGTAGTTTCGGCTCGTATCTTTGTGTCATAAAACACACACAAAAGGACATATTTATCTCCCAATTCTCAATTGATCTTCAATCAAAATACATTTCTAGTCAGGTCCCTTATATATTGACCGTCACCTATAAACCATCAAAGTAAAACTTTTTTCCTTCGAAATCATGTAAGAAAAAAGGACTTAATTGTCTGAAAATGATGTTGTTCTGTCATAAATCTTAATGATGTGATTAATTGGGTAATGCTTGATAGACAGGGGATATAATTGAGAATTTGTTTGTTTGGGGACCAAATTGAGAATCGCATGACTGTTGAGAGACAAACATGTCTATTTCCAAAGATCAATTTCCTAATAATTTCTTTTTGTGAAAAGGAAGGGGGGGGACCATCTGTTCACAGCCTCCCTTCAACAGTAACCTTTCAGACCTTGAGGGCCATGCTAGTTCAGATCTATCCCTGTGGAGGATGAGGAAATTGAAAATTGAAAATTGAAAATTGAAAATTGAAAATTGAAAATTGAAAATCAGACAGGCACAGAAACAAAGAGCGTATTAGATCGAGGAAGATCATTTACAGAGCTGTAGATGGAGATAACTTTAGCTAACTTGCTCAACCATGGCAGAATCATCATGAGCAAATATAAACATTTCAGCAGCTTCCATTTTCTTTGGAAACAGCATGGACCTGCAAGTTGGGCAGGTAACCTGGCCTTGATCCACCCAACTATCCAGGCACTTCATATGAAACACATGAGAACAGTTGCATAGTTCTCTGACTTCATCTCTTTCCTGAATACATTCCAAGCAGACAGGACACATGCTCTCTTGATCATCTTCAAGCTTCACTAGCCTTTCAAGCAAGCTGCTGAATGTCATCACTGGAAGCTTCTTCTTGATCAGCCTTGTTAGAACGGAAACTGGGACTGGAATCGGTGAGGGACTTAGTTCACCCATTACAAGAACATAATCCTCTGTGGGATGTTGATCTTGATCAGTATTATAAGGTTGTCGAAGTGGCCTGGACATAAGTAGATTGCTGAGAATCAATAGAAACAACAACTTGATGAAAGTAAGAAACTCTAGAAGAAATTGGAGACCAAAACATTTTGGCATCTTCACTGCAACAAAGGAGATCCCCATTTTTATCTTTATTTTGTCCGAGGGAGGTGAAGGGAGGCTTGAAGTTGAAGAAGAAGAGGAAGCGAATGGCTAGATAGGGTTTATAATGGAGAGGAACACTTCAATGGGTAGAGAAATATCATAGTAAACGACGATTTAAGCAAGTGGTCAGGCAACCTTTAAGGCCTGATGAAAAAGTTGGGAGAGAAGACAATTCCACGTGTTACAATCCTTGTTGTTATTATTATTTTACTCAACACCTTCCACGTAAAGTATGTTTTCTTTTTTAAAAATATATATGGTCCTACTTTTTAAAAAGTTTTAAAAGCTTGTTGGCACGAACTTTCAACTATCTAGATACATTTACAATAAAATATTTATTTTATTTACTATATTTTTTATATTCGAATCCTTAATGATCATGAACATCAAATCAAATCCCATCATAGATTAAAAATAATTATGTTTTTTATTTTTATTTTTAAAATATATAAAAATAATTTTTTATTTATTTAAATTTATTTTTAACCTAATATATTAAAATAATATAAAAATATCAAAAAAAATAATTTGAAATAAAAAAATAAAATAAAAATTTAATTTAAAAAAATTATTAAAATACAAAATCAAACAGGATGAAATATATATATATATATATATATATATATATATATATATAAAGTTTTATATTTAGCCATGGCAGGATGTGAAAGGGTGAGTAAGTGTATGTTTGAGATTGTATTGTATAGTATGTTTTTATTTGAAAATATATTAAAATAATAATTTATATTTTTATTATTAATACATTAAAATTATTGAAAAATAATATAAAAATATTAATTTAATATTTTTTTTAAAGCAAATACATTTTAAAAAGTACATAAAAACAAAAACTAGTGTAATTCCAAACAGGATCCAAGTTTCATGAAAAAAGAAAAAATAAAAATTGACATTTTCTTATATAACAATAATATGATAAACCATGTAGGAGTTAACATTAGAGATAAACATGATGTTTTAAATTGGAGAAAGAAGATAGAAATAATGGTGACTTAGTCACATGGAATTTATTTATTGGCTTATTAGCCACCCAAATTGAAAAATCTTCAGCAGAAAAGTCAATAAATTAAATTCTCCATTAATTGAAATCTATGAAGATGCTTAGATTTCTCAGTTTGGGTCCGTTATGAATTGAAAAAGGAAAAGTCTTTGGCAAGCAGCCGGAATATTTTTCTTTTAATAAAGCTACAGGAAGAACACCTCATGCAGATAAGATCTAGTGGAGGTTATGGTGGCCATGGGGCCTTTACTGATCATTTTTTGGAGGACAAAGCTCATAAAGATACCCAACCTATAAAAAATACTCTAAAAGGCATGGTAAAGCACTATAGCTTCCTCACCTTTCATTTATTAATATATTATATTATATTATATAATTATTATTTTTAATTTTTTTTTGTTTTTTAAATGAATTTTTTTATTTGATTTAATTTGTTAATGTTAAATTTTTTTATTTAGTTATTATATTTTTATGGTACGAATCTCAGGTTTGATGGGTTAACTTGAATTGACGAATTAACCCATATTTTTTTAATTAGTTTAGTTTGTTAATATTAAATTTCTTTCAATTTAATTATCAAACTTTCATGACACGTATCTTGGGCTTGACGGGTTAACTTGGTTTGATAGGTTAATCCAGTTAATTCTGGGTAAACCCGTTATTTTTTTTCTATTTAGTTATCAAACTTTTATGACGCGAATCCCAAGTTTTACGGGATAACCTGATTTAAAGGTTAACCCAATTAATTTATTTTTTTTCTTTTTCTTCATTAGTTTTTTTTCTTCATGTTGGTTTTTTTTTAAATTAATCTATTTAATTATCACACCTTTATGACATAACTTTATAGCCAGACCCACAACCAATATTCTTCGGTCCAGTGTTGCAGTTAGGCTCACTTAAACTTGGGTCATGCAAGTTTAATGTTATTATTAATGTTATAAATATTACTCTTAGATCAGGTGTTGCAGCCAAACCCAAGACTCTTGGGTATAGTTTTACAGAAAAACCCAAGACTTTTAAATCTTAATTTTTTATATATATTTTTTATGCAAAAAAATAACCTGCGACATCACACAGGTCATGTAACTAGTAAGAGTAATTTCCAGTAGGTCTCAAATAATCTTTTTTTTATTTCAATTAAGTCCCCGGCATATCAATAGATTTTCAATTAGATCCTTTTATTACTTTAAGCTAACAAAATGGTTAAGTATGCATTTCAAAATCATGTGGTTTCTCTTTGCCCCTTTAAAAACCCTTGAATTTGCTGAAATCTTCTACGTGTAGTGTATACATTATAGAACAGACTATACAAAGAAATGTAATTATGTTAAGGGCTTATATCGCGCGTGTGCGCGTGCAAGTAAAGAAAATAAGACTTGTGTGGTGTTTATGTGATTATGTAATAGCTTTCTTCATTAAAAGCTAAAGAATGATATGATTAAGAATTCATGGATGCATTAAGGATCTAATTTAAGTTAGGGACCTAATCAAAACCGTCCTCAAAATCCAAGAACTTCTATGAAGTTTGTCTTTTTTATTAAATTTTTTTTTATGAACAATAATTTCATAGCACTCATGCACGAGGAGAAATAGTTCTCCTACACTTGACATAATGTCAATATTTTAGGTTACTATGTATTGAACAATTTTATTCTATTATAAATATTTTGAAAACAAAAATCAACAAAATCAAAATAAATTTCTTTTTATACAAACGATAATTAACACATTTTGACCAGAAATACACCTCTAGAACATATTTAATTCAAAAAAAAATTAAATAACAACAATAACAAACATGAGTTAGCTAAAACCTTGTAAAGAAAAGGATGTCAAAAATTATAGTAACATGATTATGATTAAAGTAAGAAACTTTTAAATAGGTTGATCCAACACCGACAAACATCCTCCATTTCCTTTACGTCTCTTTCAAACATCAATCAATTAAAGGCAACAAATTAGTAAGAAACGTAAAGGACAATCCTGAGCTAGTGAAGTGCACGACTGATGAAGTTGTGCCTGGCTAGTGATTGAGGAGCTATTCCCTCCTGAGCTTTGTGGTTTACCACGTCATCGCAAAACTTGAGAGGTTTTTATATTTGTTTGTTTGCTAAAAAAAATATATTTTTTTTAAAAATAAATTTTGAGAAAATAAATTTCAAGAAATGAATTATTTTATGATATTTAGTAGTGTAATGAAAAATAAGTTGAAAAATACTTTTTAGTATTTGATTATGTCATGGAAAATAACTATTAATGTTTTATTTTTCTCAAGTTTATTAAAATAATAAGGAACAAATCTTACAAATTAAAAAGTTAAATGAGAATGAAATTGAAAAAAAATAATTTCATAAATTATCTCAAATAAAATAAATAATAATCAAAATAATAAAGATCAAATCTAAAAAAAAATTAAAAATAAAGAAATTAAAATAATAATAATTAACATTTCATAAATTATTTCAAATAAAATAAGTAATAATAAAAAAAATGAGGATCAAATTTGATAGATAAAAAATTTTAATAAAAAAATGATAAGAAAAAAAGCAAATAATACTTATAAAAATAAGAACCAAAGTTAATATAAAATTAAATTTTAAGAGATGAAATTGAAAAATAAATATTCAAAATAAAATATATATAATAATCAAAAGTTTGAGGATAAAATTTAATATAATCAACAAATAATATGATATTTTTAAATTTTTCACAACTTTCCAGAAAGTGTTTTCCGCCCAAATTTTTCAGGGAAACACTTTCCTGGAAACCAAATCAAATTTTTCTTTGACTGAAAAATATTTTTTGTTAATCAATTTTTCTAATAACAAACAAACACAAGAAAAGTTTGAAAAGCAAAACCATTTTTCGGGAAACAAACATAATATTAATTTATTTGGTTTTTTATTTTAAAGGTATTTTAAAAAAAATTAAAATTTTTTATTTTTTATTTTAAATTAATATTTTTTTAATATTTCATATCTTCACTAATACTAAAAATAAATTTTTAAAAAAATATTATTTTAATATTTTTTAATATAAAAAATATTTTAAAAAGTTATCTTAATGTAAACATCCGTTTTAAGAGTAAATGATAAAAAAGGTACTTGTGCTGGAGTGCTTTTGAAACTAAAGAAACAGATGGGAACCTCTCTCATGCTTGATTGGTGCTTCGTGACTGGTGTGGATGGCTTATATGAGCAACTAATGAATAAGAAAAATTATAAAAATTGAAGGAATAGCAAAAGGTAAATTGAAGGAATAGCAAAAGGTCTCCTCGTTTGATCTAACGAAAAGGATCCAACTCGTTCGTTATGTACTGAAATGTTAAGAAAAAAATATAAAATAAGAAGAAGAACGTAATAACATTAAAGAAAAATCATACAAGAATACTTAAGTGATAGCTAATATCTCTCTGTATTTTATTTTTCGTTTTTGGAGAAATAAGACCCCTTAAATTAATCAATCGAAAAAGGTTTCAACTCATCTAGAGAAATATAAAAAAAATTAAAATTATTAAAATATCATCTCAATCCACTAATTTAAATTATTAAATAAAATTTCAAAACATAATATAATTTATATTATTCTTTAATATATTTTTTTAAATAAAAACTCTTCCAATTTAAAACTTGCAAATACTTTCTAAGAGAATTTGATGAACTTGTAGAAACTTTGCATTAATCAAGTATATTGACTATTTTATCTTTTATTATACTTAATAATTTAGAGAATATATTGACTATTTTGTCTTTCATTGCACTTAATAATTGCTTTGAAAATGAGAGTAAATTTGTTTTTTTAGTTTTTTTAAAATATTCACATGCCTTTACATCCTGTTTAGTCATTTGCATTATTAAAATGTTAATAAATCAATTAAAAAGGCTGACACGTGTTGTTCACGAGTTTATACATCAACATCCCGTATGCCATTCTGAAGGCACATGAAGTATATTTCGGTATCTAAAAGCTTCCAAATATCGTCTCATTTGACGTGTTAGGTTGTGACGCAGCTATTAGAGTGACATGTGTGGTCAGGATGGTGGTGGTTAAGCGGTTATGGAGTTTTTTCCTCTTCCCTTTCCTTTCTCTCTCATGGCTTTGGTATTCGCGCAAAGCCTTTAAATATTTAGTTGTATCTTCCATAATAATTTTTTTTTGAATTTATTTCTCATTCTTTTTATTTTTATATTTTTTAAATTTTAATGCTTCTTGAAGTTTTTTTTTATTTCATCCCTCATCATTTAATTTCATTAAATTTTTTTTATCTAATCTGATCCTCATTCTTTTATCCTTCGTATTAATATCTTTTTGATTTTTTCCTTTATAATTTAATTTCATTTTGTCTGTTTTTCAATTTTGTTCCCATTATTTATTATTGCTCTCTTTTTTATCCTTTTCTTCATTTATTTTATTTTTTTTAATTTAATCACTGATTAGTTTATTTCAATTATTTTTTATGCATGGTTTAGTCGTCATTGTTTTAATTTAAGTTAATTTAATTTTCTTTTATGATTTTGAATTTTGCTTTGTAATTTTTTTGTATTTGTCTTTTACAAGGTAATCTCAGTTTCATGACCGGGTCTACCAATTTCGATGATGAATCTAATTTAAGTTCGGTCTTTTTTAATATTCTTTTTAAAAATGGGTTTTTTTTTATTATTTTTTTTATCATTTGACATTGACTTATTGGAGCTTTGAGATTTGTTTTGCTTTTCTTTTTATTAGGTTATCCTTGTCTCATATCTCGGGTCACAAGTTAATTTATTATTTTTTTAATTTTATCTTTTATCATTAAATTATTGACCATTAAGCGTGTTTCATTAATTATTATTAAAAAAAACTAACGCGAGCAACATACGCTTCAGCAAGTGATGGCCTATATGCCATTCAAGAGGAATGTGAGGTCCCTTTTCTGGTTACCAAAAGCTTGCTTTTGTGGTGATGTTGGGAGTGATGAGTCATCCTCTTTCTAGCGGTGTGACACATGTTGATGAAGGAGGCGTGGTTGGGTCAGGATAGAGTTTTTTCTTTCTCCTCTCTTCTCTCTTCCATTCCCTATAAATTCAAGCTTGACCTTAAAAAAATAATTGTGTCTATCGGTTTGTGATTGATCAATTTTGACCTTCTTCTTTTGATCACAATTTATTTGGTTTTTGATTTTTTTTAAGTATTTTTTTCAATTTCATTCTAGGACTTTTTTATCCAGTTTTATTTTTTAATCTGATTTGATTCCTTTACTTTTGATTGTTTTGTTTCTATGTTTTGTATTTTTTTTTCTAATTATACTTTTTTTTTGCAATTAATTATACTTTTTTTTTTTTGGCAATCTCCCACCTAATTTTATTGCATTTGTTTTCATAATCCATTTTTTGTCATAATTTTTTTTATTACTATATTCTTATTCTTTTTTTTATTTATCTTTTTCTCAATTTTGTCCCTAAATATTTAATTTTATTTGATTTTATATTTAGTTTTGGTCCTCATTCTTTTAATTTTTTTTTTCTTAATCATTTTCTCAGTAATTTTGCAATTTAGCGCCTGAGTATTTTCTTTCATTTTGTTTTGATATCATTTTTGGTTTGCATTGTTTGGATTTTTAATTGTTTTACGTTTGCATATTTTATTTTGTTATTTTTTCATGCTTGCCTTCAAACAGGGCAATCCTTTATTGAAAATTAATTTTTTTTTTCAAATTCATAATTTAACATTTTATTATTAAGTCCTCAACTTCATTGTTTGTTCTGCTTTCTTTTTTGTTGCGCTATTCCTTTCTCATATCTCAAGTAATATGTTAATCAAGTTAACAATAGCTTACTTAGATTTTTTTCCCTCAAATTTCTTAACAAATTTATTTTTATATATAATTTTATCATTTAACATTAAATTGTTGGCCCTTAAGCTATGTGATTTTTTCACTTTACTTTATATTAGATTATCTGGAGTGCAGACTAGTCAAGTTAACCTGAGTTAGCTTATATTTTCTGATGTAACCATATTATTCAATAGTTTCACCCACATCTACCTAATGTTTTGTCCATGTTTTATATGTAAAATGCCTTGATATTTTTTTAAAAAATGTTTTGACAGTATTTTTGGATGAAAGATGCAAAAATGAGTAAATTGGAGGTAATTGACAAATTTAATGTTCAGTCGATATTTTGTGCAGAGCGTGAGTTCTAGAGATCGAAATGAAGTGATTCTATTGGCACTAAAAAGCTAACATCCATACCTTTCTGGAAATATAATGCAAAGTTAAATCTCGCATTCTGCCAAGTCAAATCTCGCATCCTGCCAATATTGATCTTTGCCCATTAAAAATTCAATATCTGGAGCTTTTAGAAGTTCAATTGATGCAAACTCAATTTTGTTGGATTCCTTACTCAAAGCTCTATAAACGCTCAAAATGTCAGCCAAAAATAATTTCATATGAGGGAGATATGATTTTTTAAAGATAATAGCTGAATTCTGCCAACAAACAGGTTTTGTGAAGAAACGAATCCAAATTACATCTCGAAGTATCCAAACCGACATACAAGTTTTTATTTCAACAATTTAGCTCCTCGAGTAAATCAATCCAGAAGGTCAAGGAAGGTCGCCACCAACCACAAACTAGCTGCCAGCCACCAGCCACCAGCCGCCAGCCGCCTTCACACTACCACCATCTATTGATGTTCACACTTGAACTTTGATTTTTCTTACTTACAATTTGTGTATAAATAGATAGCTAAGTTTATGTTATTAGGAGAGCCAGGAGAGAGGGAGAGATAGTGCAGTAGAACAAAAGAAAGAGGGGTGGCGGGCAGAAGTGAAGAAACACAAACTCTCCCCTCTACAAATCAGAAATCATGTATGCTTCCATCTTTAGGAGTAGTTGTTCAATAGATATGCAAGGCTAAGCTCGTTTTCTTGGTTGCAAGGACGTAAAAACCTTCAGATTTCAAGAACTGTGAGATTTATTCTTCCATTTATTTTCAGTTTGTATTATGAATGAGTATGTTTGTTTTTCTATGCATATTTTCTATGATTGTTTATCTTAATTTACTAGAGCGGACTCTAAGTTATTATTGTGAACAATCTATTGCTAAGTTTGATATCAAAATCAAAGTTATGATATATAAACTTGTGAAGCAACTAAGCTTGATAATTGTAGCGGAACTACGTTATTAAACTTAGAAAGAACATTCAATCAAAGCAACACAATCAGACAACTTGGTTATTAAGATTAATGAATTTATCTAGATTTTAAGGCTCTCATTGGATTGAATCATTAGTGCGAACACTGTGATTGTTTGTTGGTTAGGGTTAATTATACGGCGGATCCGTTAATTAATCAATGTTAAGAAAAGATAAAAATTCAGAATATAAATTGAAGTTTCGTTTCAAGGATCGGTTTTGATTTCTGTAGGTGGATATGTGCTCGCAACCAAGGTTTGTTTTCTTGATATATTTTAGTTTCAATTGATTTTGTTTGCTAGTTTAATTTCTGTCATAGTTTAGATCATTGCAAATCAAACCCCCCATTGTGTAATGTATAACATAAAAATCTGAACTAAATCTTTCTCGTGGGATCGACCCCTTACTTGCTCTATACTATCTTGTGTGTTTTAAGCTAAGAAAATTAATTTATGCGACTGCGACATCACAACATTTTCTTAGTAAGTTTTTAGTTTTTTTTTTTAATCTTTTTTGCTAGGTGCTTTTTTTGAAAATCTAATTTTTTTTAGCCTGGTCACAAGTGGCGGGTTGGTTGAGTTAACCTGGATGGAATCATTAATTTTTTAATAATTTTTTTAATTTCATCATTTTGCATTAAATTATTTAATCTTAAGCCTTGTCATTTCTTTGCATCTCTTATTGTTTTGTTATTTTAAGAATGGGTTGGTCAAGCTAATCCAAGTTAATTTATATTTTTTTCTCAATGTTTTTTTTATTTAATTTCATATTTTTTTTTGTAAATCTTATTTTTATTTTTAACCCTAATTTCTCTCTGTCTCTATCCTCTATCCTTATGAAATGTTGAAAACATCAATTTGCAATTTGAAAAGTCATCAATTTTGAATTCTCTATAAGATATTATTTCTCTTAATATTTTTTACACTATATTATTTTTTATTTTTTTCTATGCTAGAGTACAAAAACACTCAAAGTTTTTATTATCTTATAAATATTTGGTAGTATGTGAGACAAAACTTAGTTAGCTTTCGGGAACATGACCTCTACATTGTTAGCTAAATTTTTTATATATATATATTATTGAATTGTTTTGATATTAAAAATAAAAAATTAATTTTTTAAAATATCTACTGTCACCTACCAAATTGCCGACCTCGTGCAGGCGCCGCTTAAACAATTTCTGACATCCCCTTCAAATCAAATGGACGTTTGTTTGCCATTATCGATATATTATTTATTAACCTATCTATGATATTATAAATATTTGGGAGTACGTGAGACAAAACTCAGGGTAAAAATTATTTGGAAAAAATTGATTTTTTTTGTTTAAAATTAAAAATTTTATATATTTTTTATCGTTTTAATATATTAATATTAAAATTTAATTTTTATAAATAATAAAAAACAATATTTTAATATATTTATAAAACAATTTTTTTTTTAAAAAACTACAATTATAATACCAAATGCTATCCAGCTGCTTCCCGTGCACGTCCCGCTTCCACAATTTCTAACATCACCTTCAGATGGACGTTTGTTTGCCGTTATCGATAAAGCAATCCTTTTCAATTGGAGATGGGAAGGTGAAGTGACGGTGACGTGACATCTATGATAAATGACATTTCGTAGCTGATTGGATATTTCATGGTTGTTACCGTATAGTTATTTAAAAATATATATATATATATATATTTTTAAATATATTAAAATATATTTTTTTATTTTTTAAATTTATTTTTAATATTAATATATTATAATAATTTAAAAACATAAAAAATATATTTTAATATATTTTAAAAAAATATATACTATAATAATCAGACTTTTTCTCATAAATTTATAATTAATAAAAATAATTTATAAACTATTAAAATTAAAAAAATTAAAGAAATAACATAAATTGATGTTACATCTATTCCCATTGATTATTTTCTATCATATCATCTTTAACAAAGTAAATTTGTGAAGGTTGTGCTGCTAAAAAGTAATTTTATTTCATATTTATTTAAGTCTGTGTATACTGATTTTATTTATTTATGTATACTTGGACTTGTTTAATCAATCAAATATCTTGTTATAAATTTATTGATGTGACTCTTATTTCTTTATCAAGTAGGTTTAAATGTTAGAAATTGACAATTGTAAATAGCATTTGAATTATGAAGTATCTTTATTTATTTATTTTAATTTACCTAATTTATCCTTATATAATTGCACAAATCCTCAATTTATTTTGTTTTATGTTTCAAAAATATATTTTTTAAAAAATTATTTTTTTTATTTTTTTTAAATTATTTTTTAATGTTTTTATATTATTTTGATTTTCTGATATAAAAAATAATTTTTTTAAAAATAAAAAAAATATTATTTAGATATATTTTAAAATGAAAAATACTTTGAAAAAAATATTACCATAATATCAAACATACTCTAAATGCATCTAGCATGTACTTATATAATATCAAATTCTCTAATATATCAATTTTTAAAATGCAAAAATAAATATACTATAATAATCAGACTTTTTCTCATAAATTTATAATTAATAAATTTAATTTATAAACTATTATAATTAAAAAATTTAAAGAAATAACATAAAATTGATGTGACATCTATTCCCATTGAAACCGTTTAAAATTCTAAAAATGCTGCATTATCGAGGGCATCACATCTCGTAGCATTTAAAATTTTTAAAATTAAATTATTTCCTATCACATCATATTTAAAAAAGTAAATTTGTGAAAGTTGTGCTGCTAAAAAGTAATTTTATTTCATATTTTTTTAAGTGTGTGTCTACTGATTTTATTTATTTATTTATATTTATACTTTTTTTATCAATCAAATATCTTGTTATAAATTTATTGATGTGACTCTTGTTTCTTTATAAGTAGGCTTAGAGTGTGTTTGTTTTTGCTGTAATTGTTGTGGCTGCGGTTGAAAAAAAGTACTTTTTTAAAAAATCACTTTTCCTGTGGTTTGTTTAAAGATTTGAGTGTTTGGTTAAAAGTGTGGTTTGACTTTATTGCGGTACAAAACATGTTTGGTTAAAACTGTGGTTGCGGTTGCTTTTGTACAAAAAATGACTAAATAAAAAAAATAAAAAAAATGACATTAATAAAATAATTCATTGTGTTAAGAGGAAATAAAACATTTTTTCCACATAAATACCGGCAATAATAGAAGCGTGCTTTGTTATTACAGAAAATATTATTGTCCCATCAAACTATTTGCAATGCCATCACGAATATAATCCATACGCGACGGCCTCTGGTGTCCACTTGTTTGTGATTGTGGAGCGACATCTGGAAAAATATCTTGAGGAACGAAATCAGGATGGCTATCAAACTTGTTGAATGCAACATCTTGGCTCGACTTCCGTCGAATATAGTTGTGTAGCGCCATTGATGCGACAACAATTTTAACCTGTGATTTGTATGGAAACTCAGGCATGGTTTGCAAGATTCGCCATCTTTTCTTCCAAACTCCAAATGTACGTTCGATTACACATCGTAATGATGAATGGACTCGGTTAAATAGTTCCTCCCGACTCCGTGGTTGTCCTCGTCGATGAAATTCTGGAAGATGATATCTTTCCCCTCTATATGGACCCAAGTAACCGTACTCATTTGGATATCCCGAATCAACGAGATAATACTTCCCTGCATAAATGTTAGAATTGATTAACGCTTACAAAATACTTCATATTAAAACAAATTAGACCAGCTGAACAACAAGCACAACTTTTTTATATATATACCTTCTGGTGGTCGTGGAAATTGTATGTTTGTATTTCCAATCGCCTCATAAAAAATTCTTGTATCGTGAGCACTACCTTCCCACCCAGCCCAAACAAATATAAATTGCATGTCAAAGCTACAGGCTGCCATTATATTTTGCGTCGGTATACCTTTTCTACCAATAAAAGGTATTTGATTTTCTTGTGAAACATATGCACGTACATGTGTTCCATCAATCGCTCCAATACAATTCTACATACAAAAAACATTTTTTCCGAATCAATTTAATTGCACGTGAATATTTGATTGTAACCTTTTGAAATATTTAACAACTTGTACTAAGTATTGCTTACCTTGAAATAGGGCATGTATCTGGGATTCATTTCAATTTCCAATGGTGTTGTCGTGAATTCTGGATCGACTGGTCTGATTAAATCAGCTGCTAGCAAGCACACAGAACGAAGAACCTCGTTGAAATTTCTAGAAACAGTTTCACCTGAATGCTGAAAACGCTCCTGCACTTCCCTATTCGACGCACCGAGAGCTAAAGTGTAGAGAAACATGCCTACTTTCTCAATAACACTCATCCGTCTAGACGGTTTCAACCCGTACATCGTTTCCAACTCCAAAGCCAAACTCTTCAATGTCTCAGCATCCATACGAAACATGTTCACACAACGAATCCAATGGCCATTTAAAATTTCAGTCAACCAGCGCATGCCAGTGTTGTATGAATTCATACACGGCTCTTTATAAATATACGTATTGTAATACATCGCCAGTGCTCCAGCTGTGCATATAACTAATTTTTTGCGATCACACTCTCTCTGCCAAAATAAATCTCCAACGGCATCGTCATCCTGTTGATTTAGGTCGTCGTGCTGAGCCTCACTATTATAGTTCACATAACGATCACCAAAACTATCTCCAAAACCACTTGCAGAACTTGTACCAGCAAACCCATCAGACACATATCGACCAACATTATTCATAACATTTTCATAATGCTCATCAAAAAGCGCGTTAAACCAATTCGCGTCCATATCTTTGCACGTAAATTTAATATCAATTTCCAACCTGCATAGTATTGGTACAAAAAACATGTTCATTAAACGATTTGTTTTTAAAATATGTGTCGCTCATGCCGGTCTTGACACATGTAATATTTTTGAACACAACAATAATTGTAATTTTCAACCTGCAACGTTACATTAACATGAAAGTTTTTTCTTGTGTAATTTATTTGCAATATTTAAAACAGTACCGGTGACATTAACTTATCCCCCAACATATATATTTTTGGAATCCAAGATAAAGGAAATTATTTACAGCGTCATTAACTTAAGGAAAAAAAATATAATTTCAAACGAACCCTACGAGACGAAAAAAATTTACTTAGAAGTTTCGCATTAAATATTATACAACAAAAACATACATGCAACATCAAAAAACAATGTTCATACATTAAAATGCTGTAAATTAATTGGTGGCATCATTAACTTAGAAGTTTCGCATTAAAGGAAATTATTTACAGCGTCATTAACTTAAGGTTGAAAAATATAATTTCAAACGAACCCTACGAGACGAAAAAAATTTACTTAGAAGTTTCGCATTAAATATTATACAAAAAAAACATACATGCAACATCACAAAACAATGTTCATACATTAAAATGCTGTAAATTAATTGGTGGCATCCACTTAAGGTTTTTTAAGAAAACTAAGTACCTAGAAGGGATAGATATATAAATAGGAAAAAAAGAAACATACATTCACTGCTTAAATACACAATAACAGCAGCCTTAAAAGTATTTATGGGTGCAAATTCGGTAACAGCTGTGCAATAGAAAGCTTTATGACCTAAAAAGCATCCCTAAAAATCAACTAACCTGTAATGGCAAAGAACCTCAATTTGCCGTATACAAACAGAAAAAAAACCCTGTAATTACAGCCCTCACTTTCGTGGGAAGGGTTACAAATTTTATTCCCAGCCAATCACACCTCTTTGCAAGCATACTACTTCTTAAATACAAACACACACACAGCACAAACAAGCTGTTTTTACTGCCATACACATCAGCAACCCATAAATTGTACACTTACCAACCATTCAACCAAACATTCAACCAAGCAACTCCCATTCAACCCACTATCAAACATGCAAGTAAATTCACAATAATTCACAGCAGTAGCTGCCATTCCAGTCAACTAAATTCACCCAATCAGCAGCCATTCAAGTCAACATAATCTCAGCCAATCATCCATTCAACTCATAACAAATGCAATTTTTTAGGTGAAAATCTGAAATACAAGGCTGAGAAAGCATCCTGAATACATAAAATGTTCAAATCATCTCAAACATAACTAATTAGGCAACAAATACAAATACAAAGGCAAAATCCATAAATATGAAACGTTACAAGGTAATAAACCTGAAAAAAACAGCAAATTCATAACTGTTTGCATCAACCATTATGCAATTCAACAGCCGCAAGAAGACCTCATCATCCTCACCATTTTGTGGACTGGTAACTGTGAAAAAAACAGTTAAAACACAATATGTTAACAGCTCATTGGAATACAAAACATTAGAAAAACATGAAATATGGAAAGCATGCAATAATTACGAAAACATATTAAACACAACAACATTTAATTGCTGCAACATATAACAAACAATAAAATACATAATTGTAAGTCTTCCATATATCAAATGAACACTTACTTCAAGGTCGGAAGTTAACCCTTCGCTCAAACATTAATTTCAGCCACTGAAATTTTCGGTCCATATCACCAATTGTTGCCCACATTTCCCTCCTGCTTCTAACCATAAAAAACTCTGTTGCAAAGCAATACAGCTCACTGCCGAACACAACTTCCTCAATGGAGTGGAACTCCTTCATCACCTCTTCTATGCTACATCCTTTTTTATCGAAAACACTTGATGTGCACTCACTCTTGGTAGAGACACTGTCCACTAACTTATCTAATCGCGAAAATAATTGTGATCCCCTTCCGGCACCCCTTTTCTTTTTCTCATTTTGTTGGGAGCTTTGTTGCGCACCTTTTCTCTTTCCACTACTACCAGTTGGATTGGCATTGCTTGTGCTGTTGGCGAAATGGACACCAGCCACCATGTTATTGACATCGGCAACGAAATTTGGAAGACTATCCTCCTCAGAATCGCCACTACCTTCAGCAAGATTAGGGTCTTCATTAACTGCATTATTTTGCCTTTGACAGCCACCATCTTCATCCGAATTCAGACCCTGTGATGGAGCCCAAGCATACTGACCGGTAGCAACAGTGTTTGTAAACATGATATCATATTTACAACACAATCCTGGATCAATGCCAGCATGCCTAAACTTTCTTGCCCCGCGTATCTCCTACAACAAGGGACAAAGAACAACAAAATGCATAAAAAATGATGTAAAAACACGAAAGCAAGCTGCTTCTAAAAGCTCTAAACATACTGAAAAAAGACAGACCTGGTTTTTAGCTTTCCACCATTCATCTGGAGCTGTTATTGTTCCAAGTTCAGCACTCCATCCAACTCCTGTTTCGGAAAGCAACTTTTTCCAGATTCTCCAATCTTTTTTAATTCCGTCCCACTTATTCTTTAGTTGAGCTTTCGTTAATGCATGACCAGTTTGATCCTTAAAGCAATTGATAACATATTTCCACCCAGCTTTGTCGAAATGTGTGTTGGGTCGCATACCTTGCTCAATTGCTTTAATACATATGTCACAAAATGCATGCAACATCTCTCTACTCCAACAAGCCTTATCTTGTGATTGAGAATCGTCCATGTTGTTGGTTAAAATGTGTTGTCTAATTAACAAATAACAGGTTACTTTCCTAGAGGCGATGTTAAGGACATGGAATGCACAATCTATACTAATTAATCGCAAGCTGAAATAGAAATTGCAAATTGATTACACTGCAAATTGATTACATAGACTTACATAATCAGCTCAACACTTTCATTGATAGGTTTATTTCCATTAAAGTGTTTACAAGCTAATATATTCATTGCCTAAGCGTAAGAAGGCATGCTAAAGAGACAACGTCCAGCATTCAGTGTATATAGCAATATTCAAGTACTGATTTATTTCCATTAAAACATGTTCAAATGGAATCCTCCTTCAGTTTTGAAAATTTTCCTAATGTTAAACACATCAGCTAGTTAAACTCAACCTTAGGCACTAATTAAAATGCATATACTTTAACTCAACCTCAGGCCATCAACATAACCCCACATGAGCAACAACAGAAAACAGTGTAACAATATTTGAAGAACCTGAACAAACACTACATGATAGGGCATCACAAACCGAATTATAACACAGAGTAAGCTGAACAAATCACACGCAGGTACAACTCTGTTTTACATTAAAAAAACAGAGTTTAATTATAACACATACGAAGTTATCGAAATAAAAAGGAACACGAACAGAAACACAGTAACACAGCATCACAAACCGGAAGAAAAGCAGATCATGCAGCTGCAATAATAGAAAATGTAATATACAATTGGCATAACAAAGTAACAGAATTAAAATCAACCGAAACATACATAATCAAACACAACAATAACAGAAATTTTTAATCTAAACCCTAAACACAACAACTGAAAATTAAAAACTACATTAATTTGTGCAAAAGACACAAAGCAACTGACCTTAATTTTTCCTTTGCAACCGAGACCGAGATTGGTAAGATGCTTGGCCTTCAGCTTTCCAAGAAGACGATTTCGATGTTGTATTTGGTTCTGGCAAAGAAAACACACAGCAAACGAAATGTGTGGTTAGAGAAAACAGTGTGTTTAGCAGATAAGCCACGATGTAAACAATTTTTCAGGTGAAGTTCGAAGAAAATTACCTGAGTCACGGTGTGTCTTCTTCAACCGAGAAAGGAGTTCGTCATAGCAGCAGATCGATGGCAGATGGGCGTGATCTATACTGTGATACACACACTGGTGATGATATGTGTGAGAGAATGGGTATTGTGGGTGTGTTTCCCTCGCTGTGAAACAGCTAGCTTGAAACGAAAAAGACTGATTTTTGGCTTGAAATCAAGAGGAGAAGGACTGATTTTTGGCTAGCTTGTCAAGAGGAGAAGGACTGATTTTTGGCTTCGGGCTACTTTGGAGGGGGAGAGCTCAGTGAGGGAGGAGAGATGGCTTCGGGCTGCTTTGGAGGAGAAGAGCTGCAGTGAGGGAGGTTAGAGATGACCGTTCGAATTTGGACGTTAGGGCTAATTAATTTTTTTGGTAAAGTTATTAATGCGTTTTCTCTGAACAGCAGCCACGCAAGAAGCATCTGGCAGATGCTTTTGATAAACTTGCGTTTGGAACGCAATGACAGTGGGCCCCATGCTATTTAAAAACGCCGGTTGCTGTTAACCAAACAGCTTGTCAAATTAAAACGCCTGAAACGTGGACGTAACCACGTAACCAAACGGGTTCTTAAATGTTAGAAATTGACAATTGTAAAGAGCAATTATGAAGTATCTTTATTTATTTATTTATTTTAATTTACCTAATTTATCCTTATATAACTGAACAAATCCTCAATTTATTTTATTTCATGTTTCAAAAATATATATTTTTTAAAAATTAATTTTTTATTTATTTCAAATTATTTTTTTAATTTTTTATATTATTTTGATTTGCTGATATAAAAAATAAATTTTTAAAAATAAAAAAAATATTATTTAAATATATTTTTAAATAAAAAATACTTTTAAAAAAATTATTACCACAATATCAAACATACTCTAAATATATCTAATATATACTTGTATAATATTAAATTCTCTAATATATCACCAGTAAAGAAGAAAACTCATTAGCGTAAGGATATATGGATCTATTTAAATTATATATCAATTAATTTGTAACAAAAGTTTATATTTTTTTTTAATTAATGTGTATGTTTGGATTAACTTAAATATATTTGATTAATTCTATAGTTTCTAAAATTAAAAACTATATAAATATTCAATAATTATTATATCTGTAATTACAGGCTCCAACAAAAGTTCATGCTACTGATCACATTGGTTGGGCCTTTGGAATTGGATACACTTGTGCCAATGAATATCAATCCATTTACAAAAGCCTGAAGATGAAAGAGAGAAAAAATAGAAATTCAAGCCTAACCCAAACACAAATCGAAAATGGAAAGGACATATCTATAACATCACTTCTTTCCTTCTCTTTCATGATCTACCTATTATCACTTCACTTCCACAATGGCTTCTTCTACTCTCTCTACCCATTATCACTTCACTTCTCCTTCTCCTTCTTCAAAGAACAATGCTAACATCAAGCTTTCCTCATCTCTTTTTGTTTCTCCCATTAGCTTATCTTCAAACCCCAACATTTCCCTTCAATTCTTTGACAAGAAACACTCCCCACTTCTTTCAACAGCTCCAAGAAGGCTCTCAGTTATTGCAATGGCACCTCCTAAACCTGGTGGAAAGGCCAAGAAAGGTAAAAAAGAGGTTCCCTTTATGTTTTTGTTTTGTAAAGTTTCAGTTTTTGGGGTTTTTTTTGATGATTTTTTTTTGTTTTGTTTTTTGCGGGGTTTGCAGTGATTGGATTGATAAAGTTGGCTTTAGAGGCAGGGAAGGCAACTCCTGCACCACCTGTAGGACCAGCACTCGGTTCAAAGGGTGTAAATATCATGGCTTTTTGTAAGGATTATAATGCAAGAACTGCTGATAAAGCTGGTTATGTCATTCCTGTGGAGATTACTGTTTATGACGTAAGAATCTCATTTTTTTTGCGAAGTTTTGATGGGGTTGAGTTTTTTTGGGGGGTTTTATGGTGTTTCTTGTTTTGACCTTTTGTTATTATTCAGGATAAAAGCTTTACTTTCGTTTTGAAGACACCTCCTGCTTCAGTTTTATTGCTTAAGGCCGCAGGTATGCTTGCGTATGTTTTGTTTTTCACCAACTGTTTGATGTTTTTTTTTTTATCCGCTGGCCATGTTCCGTTTCTGCTCTAATTTCCTACCTTTCGAAATTGTCATGTTTTCCTAAAGCCCGAGGTCAATGTTTCAATGGGTTAATTTAGTGCATCGAATTCTATGAATGATTACCTCTAATTATTGAATATCTAAAAATGTCTACAAGTTTTATAAGGGAGAAGCATTTATGATATCTGTCAAACAAAATATATCACGTGAATAGTAGAGTGGACAAGCTGTTTGCAGATAGTTAAATGATCAAACTATTTAAAGGCTTCTTTAAGAGACAGGTATGGTTGTAGCGTGCACACAGGATAAACAGTTGTGAAAGTAATAATTGAGTTTGAAAGAGTTGGTGGTAACCTTGTGCACAAAATACACATGCTAATATTCTCATTTTAAGCTTCTTGGTTATTAGGTTCGAGTTTGTGGTGACGTGACTCGTTCTTTGTTCACTCAAGTGAAGTCATTCATATTCAAAGTGTTGTGTTTTTCTTTGATTATTTTAGACCAAAGGGAGTTCCAGTAACAATGTTTTTGTGAGATTTAATGAATTTGGGATCGGGAGTATAGAGCAAGAAAAATGTTATAATTTTGCAGCACAAGAGTGCTTTACTCGTAGCGAAGTTTGTTCAAATATCAGGGACCTGAATTCTTCCCATGTTTTGGAACCCCCTCGTTATGCTGTATTAGGTTTTTGATGGAGAGATCTTATATCTGACCAAATTGCCTGAGTCTTTGGAAGCTATCTTGGAACAGAGTCATTTCACAATGATTTGTTTGGTTAATTATTCTGTAGTAAAGTAAGCTGTGGAAGGGAAATCCTAATATTGTTACCTCAAAGACTTGGTGGTTTCCCCCCTTTCAGTGACTGGTAATATTCTCAATGTTTATAGCAATCTTAGATTAGATATGTGGAGTTTCACTTTTCAATGTATCTCATTAGCTCCGTAGCAATTCTTTTCCATCTTCAACATGTGTAGTTTTATTCGACCACCGCTGATGCCAGAGCTGCGTTGTTGTGCTTCAATGTTTATCATGGGATGTTCACTCAGAGAAGAGTTTAGCTGAAACTCTTCCTAGATGCAACCTATCCTTGTCAAAATGAAAACAAAACTTGTGTTCTTTGTATTATGAAACCACTTCTGTTTTCTTTGACTTGTGAAACAAATACCTGACTCTGAAAATGAACACATTTGTCTGTGTGTGTGTGTATTTTCCAGTTGATGCAAGAGCATCAACAAAAAAAAGTATCCTTTTTTTCCTTTTCTTTTTGTTGGAATACAATTCCTACTACTAATCCTAGCCCCTCCTTTTGGTGACGTCTCTATAGACAATTAGGCTTTAGAAATAACTCGTGTTTCCATATATATATGTAGAGGAGCTACTGGCATTATGTCAGGAAACATGCAAGTTTCATGCATAGGGCTTCAACATAGTTATTCAATATATGCCCAAGAATCTCATTTTTGAAAGAGAGAAAAATTGTTGACTAGCTCCTTCAAAAAGGTGCTGCTTAAAGTAAGGATAGGAAATTGGCATTTAATCCATAGGCAAGTTTGTTACTGTGGACCGGTAGTTTTGCAAGATGATTGTGGATGTTATATCATCTGCTATTCAATTGTCATTGCTGTAATATAGATGTTGATTCTTGGTTCTTATTAGGAGTGGAGAAAGGTTCTAAAGACCCAAAGATGGAGAAAGTGGGTATGGTCACGATTGACCAATTGCGTGCCATAGCTACTGAAAAGCTGCCAGACTTGAATTGCACAACCATCGAATCAGCAATGAGAATCATAGCAGGCACTGCAGCTAATATGGGGATTGATGTTGATCCTCCCATTCTTGAACCCAAAACAAAGGTTGTCTTGTAGTTCACTTTGTTATTTTTGCCTTGATTTTGGAATGTTTGTATTTAGAATAATCTGTAGAAGCAATTCATGGAAATATTTATATTCATAGTTCTGTAACTTCAATGTCGGTCCGTTTGACGATAAATTTTATGATCTGGTGAATAACACGAGCTTTAATCGAGAATCTAAGCATGGCCAAAGTTCATCCTTCATAGGATGATGATAGACTCTGCTGGAACTGGCTTTAGAGGCACATTTTGCAGTTAGCATGAGGTTTGTTTCATGTTCCACTACCCCAAATTGAACATTGTGCTAAAAGATTTGTTGGGAAAACTCAATGGAGTGACCAAAGCCAAGCAAGCATTGATGAAGAATGAAAAGGGAAGCAAACTTTTCCAGGATTATGGTAGTGTGTTCCATCTCGAGTCACAACTCACAAGTGGGAATGGAATTGTATTCAACTGTTGGTTCCATCGTGTCCACCATGCAATGATTCATGAAGTCAAATGCTAGTTGATGAATACCCTACTGAAGTAGGATTATCATCAGTGGTGAGAATCGGGGGGGTGGGGGTGGGGGAATCCAAGTGTACCGGATGTGTTGTTGCAAAATTTTGAATGAATTGAACCGAATCGAACTAGATAATTAAACTAATTGGTTTGATTTGGTTAAAAAAAAAAGAAAAGAAAGAGGACTATTTTTATTAAAGTTTTGATGTTTTTGAGACAAAAAGATTGTTGGTCTGGTTTGATTATATGTAGTTTTGATTTGTTTTGTTTGATTTTTTATCTTAGTTATTTTAGTTTTAAAAACATGAGACTGAAATAAATTAATATGATTTTTTAAAAAAAAATTATTTAAATTTTGTTTGATTTCTCGTATTATTTTTTAAGGATAATTTGAGGAGATGTGCTTTCCATCCTTAAAAAATGCTAATAATTTTCACAAGATTTAGATATAGAGATGGTCTAAGCATTCAGAACTTTTGCATGATTTCATGATTTCAGATTTCACAAGATTTCAGATTTAGATATAGGGATGGTCTAAACATAGTAAGAAAGTAAATAATTTATTTACTAAAATGTGCCAAACCTATATAGAAATTACATTTTAAAAAAAACTCAATCTCGATTAATCCATAAATTCGATACAAAACACTTTCGGTATGAACTTCAAAATTAAGAATTTATACCAAAACCAGATTAAAAATTTGAAGTGACTGTTGACTAAGAAAAGGGGGAAGAAGCTTAAGGAAATAATCCTTAATTGGTCCAAATAAAAAACTGAAAAACAAAAACCAATCCAGTTACAATACTTTTTAAAAATATTTTTTTATTTAAAAATATAATAAAATATATTTTTTAAAATTCATTTTTAATATTAACCTATTAAAATTATAAAAAATACTTAAAAAATATCAATTTTATTTTTTTTAAATAAAATACATTTTTAATATCCAATGATATGCTCTCCATTTCCATATAGGGTATGAATTTAGGATCAAAATGTTTGTTTTTTCTATAATTTCAGGTTTGAGCTTTATAGTTGTCAATATTAATAGTTATTGGAGGCTTACCTGATACTTAACTTTAGAATCCGTGAGGATTAATCGAGGTAATCACAAGCTAGTCTAAGTACTTCATATAAATAAAAAAAAAATACTGAAAAAAATAAATCACTACCCTTAACATAAACAAGGAAAGAAAACATTAGTACTTTAGTGCTGTAATGCTCTCTCCATCTGTCATACAGAGAGAGCGATAATAGAAGCTGAAGCAAAGATACTATTGCCAACACCAAAAAGCTTCAGAATTTAAGCAGACCGGAAGGTACTTCCTTTGTCTTTCTCTCTTGTTTATTGATTGGTATTAGTTATGGATATGGAATCTAATGCTTTTTATTTTATTTTATCTTGGATCTTTAAAAGAAAATTTATTTACCTTCTGGATTAAAGTTTATTGCTTTTTGTCATTTAGTGGAGTTTTAGTCAATGGGTCTCGTGGATTTGTCCTGTTCATTCAATTTTTTGGTCTTTTGTGCTCGTTGTTCTGAAGTGGATAATGGTTTTTTGAGGGTTTTTTTTTTCCTCTGAACAAAAAGTTTGTTTTTTTAATGATCATGGATGAGGGCAAGTACATGCTACATTTCAGTGGCTTAGCGTCAGTTTTGAACTTTTACTTTAATTCTGTCATTGATTAATAACTGGTTTTTATGAATCTTGGCAGGTTCATGATTTTCTATTTTATATATAAAAAATTAAAAATTTCTAATAATATTGAATAAAAAATAAATTAGGACAAATATAAGCTTCATATAGAATAAACTAAAAAAACATCATAATAAAAAATAAAAAATTAAAAAAATATTTATTTTTCTAAAAAATCTCACACATCCATCTTCCTAGCTTGAAGGATTTTATCATCAAGTTCAATTTACAGTTAAAAACTATTTTCTATCAAGAACATCATTTATTAATGGACAACTCTATTGTGAGACTCTAATATTTTTGTGTAAGCCACCATATCATAGGTCTTAAACACAATATCTTTTTGTGTTTGCTACTCATTATAGATCTTTAATTCAATATTTTTATGCGGGGAACCTCATCAAGAGTTCCATCACTAGAATTTTGAATGACAACAACTAACATATATGAAAACAATACACTAGTTCCTCAACATCTTTTTTTTAGGGGAATCTCTTTTTTCTTTCTACACAAGCATGTCTTGTTTTCAATCTTTTCTAGCTATGATTGTTTTACAACACATAATAAAGCAAAATAACTATGAGGAATTATTGGGTTCTAATACCAATTAACATAATCTAGAATAAAAAGATAAAAAATTTTATTACATATCAAAACTCTCAAAAACAAAAAATACAATAAATATAAATACTTGATATTCATTCATATCTCTGTTTGTCAAAAGGTTATTGGGATTCTTTATTAAAAAAAAAAAACTAAAAAACCTTAATAATACTAAATAGATACCTGGATAGGATGGTGAGATTTCTACAACTGAGCCAAATCATAGTTGATACCCTTAACGGTAGGATAATTAGAAATGATCATGTTAAGCACAGAACCATCGTCACCACCCACATCCACCAAGGTTTTTACACCTTCGAAGCCACCATACATCCAGAATTCTCTCCATAAATATAGGGTTGAAATCTCTCGTGCAGATACTGTCTAGAGAACAAGTGCGAATGGAATGGCTAGCTAGCAAGAAGGCAAAGGATACGGTCAATCACAAAAGGAGCATCAGTTGTTCTGAGAGTGGGGAGGCAGTTGTTCTGTGTGGGAAGTATTTTGTTGGTATATTTTGTTAGCTACATTATCCAATTTATAATCCATCTAAAATGTAATTAAAAGTAATAAAACTGTGCAATCAGTTTATTGATCTTAGCTTGCAATCAGTTCTTGTGACAAGTTCGGTGGATGGTGCTGTGAGGAAATTTTAAATCTGTCATACTTCGAAAAACTGTTTCGGCCAGGGCACTTGCTGTGCTGCCAAGTCCAGTTTCCGGAGCTAAGCAAATAAATTATGGTCGAAATCAGCTGATAAATTCAACATTCATTGATTTTCCAATACATTCAACATTCATCAACTACTGCCTCACCAAAATCCAAGAGCTACACTCACTAGAGATTTGAGTTCTAAGAGAATTGATCATCAGCTTCTGAAATGCAACCACATGAGCAATTGGGTAAGCTGATGTAACTACAACAGTGATTATGCACTTATTTTTTTATGAACTCCACTACTGAAAAATTACAGACAAAACAAGCAACTCGAATATGAGAAAATCCAGCTTCCTTTCCCAAGGTTTCAAATTCTTTTTCTGTCCTTTCTTTTCCTTGCGGACTCATGCTTGTTATGAACAAATAATTCTGTAGCATGCTTTTAGCTTTAACATTGGTTTCAGGGGTTTCTGGAACTACCATATCCACTACTATAACTTTTCCGTTGTCTGGTAAAGCTTCATAGCAATTCTTTAGCATTTTTAGCAAGTGCTCATCATCCCAGTTGTGAGTTATCCACTGTTTCATTCAAAGATATCATTTTCAGTTCCCTAACAAATTGTTAAAACTTCACTAGTATCAAATCTTATTACCTTCATGAAAATGGCATCTCCTCCTTTCGGAATTGTTACGAATCCGTCCCCCGCGACATGCTCAATTCCTACAGAACAAAACTTGTTCAGACTGCTCAATTTTGTATACTTTAAGTAAATGATCAAACAACTGTATCTATGCAGTTTTCCTAATAGTCGCGTTTCAACTTCAAGAATAGGCAAGCATCCTTTCGATTTGTAAGTAATAAGTTAAAACAAAAGATCAATACCTGGGTAGGATGGTGAGCTTTCCACAACTGAAGCCAAATCATAGTTGATACCCTTAATTGCAGGGTACCTGGTAATGATCATGTCGAGGATAGAACCATTGCCACCACCCACATCCACCAAGCATTTTACACCTTCAAATCCATCATATATGTCCAGAATTGTCTCCATAAATGTAACGTTGAAACTTTTCATGGAACTTCTGAATAGCTCACAAAATCTTGCATCTTTTTTTAGATATTCTGCAGAATTTATCCCGTGAGCCTTTTCAAATGGAATCCCCCCTTCCAGAACTGCGTCTTTTAAGTGGTACCTGTTGTTATTTCATAGTGAAAGAAGAAGAAAAATCACAAACTAACTATAGCAACAAACAATTCGGCAACAAAAATAGAATATATGAAAGAATCAATACTTATGAAGTCTCTTACCACATATCCATCATAACCTTGTCATGAATCATAGCTAAAAAGGGACTCAACGATCCTCCATCCTGGTTCTTGGTAAAGTATTTGGCCACAGGTGCTAATCCATATAACCTCTGGGAATGACCATCCTGAATATTCTTGGTGGACACCGATCAAGTAAGAATAGAATGGCTTGCGAGCAGGCAGAGGCTACGGTCTAGCAGAATATGGGCTTCCGGGTTGTTTTGTGTGGGAAATTGAGCGACAATATCTGAAGCTGAGAGCAAGGCATCAGGACCGGCCTTTTCTATTTTCTCGAACACACCTAGCTCTATTGCTGCTTTCAAAACCAGAGGCAGCACTGATGCACTTGAAAGTTGCATAGCATACTGGAGATGATAGTCTTCCTCACCGGTTGAGGTTGCCATTTGTTTTTGCTTGCAATAGGAAAAGAAAAGATCTTATCAACCCATAAATATTGCTAGTAGAACTTCCTCCGGTGGATTGTATCTCCATCTACAGTAGAAAAACCACGGCCTTTAGTTTATTTGCTAATAATAATAATAAAAGAAGTACAGACAGCTTGCCATTAAGACTTTTCTATGTGAGGACAAACGTTATCACGTCTCTTCAATTGTTTTTTTTATACAAAATGAAGAACTTTTGACTGGACACTTGTCTGCAGATTCTGATGTTTTGTAGTTCTACGTGGAATGCTCAAATTTGTTTTTGTATTTGTATTTAGTATGTTTTAAAATTACGTTTTTGCTTAAGAAAATATTAAATTATTTTTTAATTTTGAAATGCTAATAGAAAAAATTTAAAAAAATTATTTTGATTTATTTTAAATAAAAAATGCTTTTGAAAAGTAACATGTAACACACCATTAAAATTTAAAAATTTTATGCACTTGATAATTAAGAACATAAAATAATAAAGAACACTTTGAAACAACATCTTTTGAATCAAATTCAGCCATGATCTCAATCTTGATTATCGCTGGCCTGCCAACCACATACAGAATTGAGCTCATAGAAAGTACTTATAAAATTTCCACATAATTCAATTATTAAATTAAAAATTATGTTTATTTTCATAAAAAAAATCTTAGTTTTTTAGGGTTTTTTCCTGATTTTGAACGTATGGATATTGTGCTAAAACAATCCGCTAAACATTCAACTCTAGTCTATTTTTGTTCAAGAAAGTACTAAAATACTACAGACAATTGCCATCACTCCTCTTGTTTTTTAACTCACAAAAAGAAGACATTTAGACCTTAAGACTGGATAATTTTGAATTTTCTGTTCTACAAAAGTCCAAGATTACGTAGTCCAATTTAGACCTTTCTAGCACGTTTGATTTATTAATTCTCCTATTATGTTTCCTTCTCATGCGTTCGTTTTCTAAGAACATACCAAGCAAAAAATTTGGTTCTAGGCGACCAATTTGCAAAAGCTGCTACAGCATCATAGACAAATCAACATTTGAAAATGTGATTCTACCAGTATTTTTAAAAATATTAATTTTTTTATATGATTTGAATTGTTTTAATAACATTACTTTTCATATTCATTTTCCCATGTGAAAAAAAATTCCTAGAAATTAAATTCAATTCAAGTAAATGACCTTTCATTGAATCCCACACGTCAAAAAAATAAAAATAAAATTATTTGTGACCGAAATTTGCAACCGAAATCCTTCTATGACAAACATAAATCTAAACGGTGACACGTTACTTGTATTTCCAAAACCTTCACTCTCCCTTTCATCTAAAAAACTTAGATAGAAGGAATCTTAATTATTATTTTTTCCCCTAAGAAAGGGTTACAGATGAAGCAAGATTTATTGATATTTCTTAATATTTGATGTTCAATTTTGTCACAAGCTCATAATAATCATGAGTACAATCATTAGATTCATATCCAATACCAATGGGATTATGTTGCATACCCAATGTTTGATATATGTTTTTTTTTTTTCAAATGTTTACCTCAATTAAGTGGACTTAATTTGCAACTTAAAATTACAAGTCAATTGGTTTGAATTTTAAATTTAGTTCTAAATCTACTCAATTAATTTTAAATTTATATTACAGAATTATATGATTAAATTTACTTTATACAAATAGTAGTTCAACTAAATAACTAACTATACAATTAAAACAACTTTAATATAAAGTAAATTTAATAACTTATGAAATGAATACTTGTATTCATAGAGTAATTCATGCTTTGATTACATCCATGAATTGAAACTCCTAAATAATGAAACATCTTTTTGCTATTTTTTTTGGTATATGAAATTAAAACTACAAATTTACTGATTATAAAGGAACTTAACTATCACCTATAGAGTTATCTTCTACAAACTATCGCTTACAAATAATCACTTATTGGTTTCAAGTTTAAAATTTTTTGAGAACTTGATAAAACTGCATTGCAATGATTTGGGTTTGAGTTGTTGATTATTGCTGCCAATCTTCCTTGTAATCTATCTTATATAATCAACTGTATGATGCTTTCATTAATTATCTGTCAACCATTGATAACCTTCCATTTTTCAAGGTTCTTTCCATAATCTCACTTTCAGAAGAGTTCTTGCTGCCTTTTAATTACATGGCTTGTTACACCTACTTATAGAGTTAATCTTATATGCATATTCATTCTTTTATATGTGGTAGTAACCCTTATCTTCTCTAAGTTTTTTTTTAATTAATCCTAGTTATTATATAACAAGTATGCCCGAGCCCAACCAAATGGGGTGTGCCTAACCCTTTGGTCCCTATTTTTTTTTAGCACAATAATATGACTTGATGTTCATCAGCTTAACAAGTGTCTTAAGCCCAATTTTTTTTTTTTCTCTTTAGTATGTGTAAGGAATATTTTTCTTCATCAATTCACGATCTTGCCTTTTATATATATATATATATATATATATATATATAAAGGGATATTTATTTCTTATTAATATTATAAGATAAAATGACTTTTTAGTTTATTTAATGAAAAAAAATAATATTCATGGGTTATAAATATTCCTACAATGTTTATGGGTTATAAAATTCCATGAGCTACCCAGACAAGAGGTTAAGGATTTTAAATTAAATAAACACATTCAAATTCAACAAAAAATTGTTTTTAGAATTTAATGCTTTCTAGCATTTTTATTATGTCTTTTCTCTATAAGATTATTGATTTTTTTTTTGGTAGGTATTCAATGACACTGATCAAGAGATATATATTTATTTTTTGAAAAAGAGAGTTATTTGAATAAATATTTGATTAAAAAAACCCTCCTTAATCCAATGACAAAAAACCTTATTTACTTACAAGCATATTGGATATTGAAACATTAACGGTTACAAATTAAGTTAGGGATGAACTCATATGTATTGAAAAGGAAAAGGACATATTATGCCATCATCCAGCATAAAGCTCAACATTTCATGAAAACAGAAACGTTTTTATTTCATGTAATATATATCATAACAGCTAGCATGCATCTTAAAAGGGATCAAGTGATCATATATATGTCACTTGCTACAAGATTCATCCCCTTTTATGGTACAGTGCTTTGTAACCAAAAAAGAAAAAGTTACAAAATGCTTGAGATTTATTCAAAGTAAATTGCATGCCATCAATCTCACACACAAAACGAAAAGAAAAGAAAAGAAAAGAAAAGAGAGAGGATAAAAGCAGCATGCATCCCAAGCATCTTCTAAACATAGGAACGGTAGAGGAGAAGATGTGATTAAGCAGCAGAAACTTTGAATGAGTCCAAGCGGGTGGCATCTGGAAGCCTTTGTTTCCACATTGTAGTGTAGAATTCTTCGTAGGTGTAATCTTTATAAATCAATGGATGATCATCATCGATCAATTCCTTAGGAGGCCCCATTTGAGTATCATTTGATGGATAGCAATATGAAGCGATGGATAAACGTTCTTTCTCAGAATTGACAATAACTCGATGGAGCAAACTCTTGTATCGGCAATTGCTAAGCCCCTGATAATTAAGATATAAAATCAATGGTGATTTTTCATGTTTCTTTTTGCCTTGAATGAATAATTCTAAAAGAAAGTAGATATAAAGAGAGTAAATGACCTGAAGCACGTCACCAACATGGACAATCAAGGTGTTAGGAATAGGCTTGACAGGTACCCAGTCACCATCTTGCAGAATTTCAAGCCCAGGCACCTCATCTGGAAGTAGCATGGTGAGTATAGTGGGGTCAGTGTGACCACGCAGTCCAAAAGTGAGCCCAAGATTTGACTTGTCACACGTCGGATAGTAGTTTAGAGAAGCGTATTGTCCATGGTTGTCCAATATCTGGTCTATAGATTTCCTTTCCATGCCTAAGCCCTCGAATACAGCTTCAAGTAGTGTTATCTCTGCCCTTTTAACAGCTACACAATACTCGGATACAACCTCCCTGTAAACAATAGAATATTATAACTTAGTAATAGCTGAAAGAAACTACTAAATTAGTCCATCCAGATTTAAAAACACCAAATTGAATTCTTGTTTAATCTCTCCATGAAATATTACCTGTAGGATGGAGGATTTGTAGGCCATAGATTCACATAATTTTCAATAGGATGACAATGAAATTTCAACGATTCCCTCGAGACGAAGACATTCTGATTATCGTCCTTGAAGCCAGTAGCAAGCCTGATAAGGCTGGTAGGGTCAGGAGAGTATAATTTCATCCTTTCTTCTTCTGGCAGATGGAAGAACTCTCTTGCTTTGCTCATTATGTCATTCAACAATCTCTCTGAAATTCCATGGTTCTTCAGCTGATAATACGACACATTAATTATTAGAACACAAAGTTATTTACACTTCACAATATTTTGTCAGAGCTAAAGATGTTATAGATGCTCAAAGAAAGAGGTACCAAAGATGAATGAAAAAAATATTCGACGACACTTTTTCGGTGCCTTTGATTGAACCGAAGACATTGAATTAAGTTAAAATACATTTTCTCAGTGACGTTTTCTATAATAATTTTGATGGTTTCCACATGCAACACACACACACATGTAGGCATAGCTAGGTAACTACCATAAAGCCACCATAGTGTTGGCATGCATGGCCAAGCTGTTTGATGGTGTCAGAGCGGCGAGGACCATGAAGGCCTCCCAGGTCGATGATGGGGAGGGTACCCTCCCAGATCTCAAGCCCATAGATATCAGTTTGAACATTGGAAATGGGAATGGTGTTGGTTAGTGGAGTATTTTTGCCCCCTGCGGGTAATGCAAGGTGATCATCGGCTACTACTGCCTTTGTGGGAGCCATGACTAAAATTTGAAATGCAGGGAAATTCTGTGGATACGTGGCTAGTGAGTGTGATGAAGAGAGTCTGAATGCACACCCCTATTTATAGGAGGAAGCAAACAACGAGGGGGCTACACTTGCTCAACCATCGAGAGGGCTACTGTTTTGCTGGCCCCCAACTTGGTGGTGCCAGTCCAAGTGAAATGTCTTTTTATCCACCTTTTGAATCGTTTATCGGACTCGAAGATAAAAAATTATTTTTGTTGGACTACATTGAATGCCTTGCAGTTGCCGCAATGGAGGATCTCTCTTCGCCCTTTGATTATTGCTACAGAACTCAGCGCCGCCGCCCGGTCTTCCAGGATAGATTGGATCATGAAGATTAAACCGGATAAATTCAATTGATCTGTGAATTAAAACCTTAATGAAATCTAGCCTTAATGAGATATAGTAATTTTTGTTTCTCTCGTAACAACGTTGTTTTATATTGATCCGAATGATGGACAAAGGTTTTATAACTATGTTGTAAGCTTTTCCTCCTAAGCTTCTACAGGAAACTGTGGAATATAATTTTAAAGCCATTATGCCCGAAACGGACCTCCGAATTAAGGCTTTTGATTCGGGCCTTCTTCAAGCCAACAAAAGATTTCATGGAATTGAATTTCTCTTTTCCTTCCATTCAGAGAAGCCTTCGTTTAATCTACACCTACACGTTAATTTGAGGCATACCTTTATTTGTAATGGAGTAAAGTCTTGTACTCTTGTTCAGCTATACGTAAATAATTTAAGATTGAACCAAGTTTTAAACAACCAAATAATTAATAATTAAAAGATAATGAGTTTAAACTCACCATTATTATTCTCTTCTAATGAGTTCATAAAAACTTTAACTTTAAAAACTTTTATATACAGACATGTCAAAAACTAATATAAAACTATTTATTCACTTAATAATATAAATATTTGAGTTAAATTAATTCCTTGACCGATGATTATCATTGATTAAAAATATGCACCGTATTCCTAAAAAGTTTGAAATTTGGTTTGCTTAAAATAATTTTTTTTTAATATTTTAGATTGTTTTGATGTGTTGATGTCAAAAATAATTTTTAAAAAATAAAAAAAAATTAATTTTAATGTATTTCTAAACGAAAAACACTTTGAACTATAATCGTTAATACAATTTCAAACATGTCCTAACATCAAAAAACATTTATCTCAAAAACTCCCCATCTTCTTTGTCAATCAACAACGAAGGCTCTATCTTTAAAATTGTTTTCTTGCATGATTTCAAATTACTATGATTTTAGTCGTGTTTAATTTATTTTGTGTGGATAAATTAGATCAACATAAACATTCTCCTTTGTTCAAAAGAAATAAGTAACCAATAAGTTGAAGTTGTTGTAGCAATATTCAACCTTATCTTGGAAGCATTGCACAGAAGAAAATTTAATTCTACTATCTGAACAAATCTTTTTGAACCGAACCGATAATCAGTTGCATGTAACAATTTGGTCCGCGCTGCCCGTATGCTATTGTTTTTTATTTTTTTTTTCTTTCCAAGATGAGATATCACTCAAGTAAAGACGTTAATTTCCATTGATTTTCTGAAATAATGCTCCACGACTAATTAATTATTATGTTCTTCTCTCTGGCGGGTAGTTTGTCAAATTTTAATCATTTGTCTGCTTACTACTATGAACTTCATAATTGTGGATAATTAGTGCTCAGTTTTAATTTATAATTCCAAGAATTTATGGATTAATATATTCTTGAATGATAAAAAAAAATGACGGCTCATGTCTTCGCATTCTAGAGGAGTTTTACTGTTCAAGCTTTGTTAATCACATGTAGGAGACTTGTGAGATTATTAAAAAGGAAAGGAACATATTGTACTCCAAATTGCAGGAATCAAACGCCATCAAAATAACATTTTCTTCTCCAAATTATGTCATATCGTGCATGTTTTTCATGATTCAAAATATGTAGTTCTAGATAAAAGGATGGCAAAAAAATGAAGGGATTGTGGAAAATCCCGAAGGCACTGAATTTGGTCAATACCGCTGTGTCTTAATTAATCTTGAAAAGGTTAGAACATCTATAATGGGAGATGATGCTATTTTAGAGAATCAAATTCCTAAAATAACTTTTTGAATAGTATATACACTCTAATAAAAAAATCATTTAGAAAAATCAATTATATTTTAATATATTTGATATCAATATAATTACTTATTAATTATAAGTCAAGTAATATTGTTGAAACCTGTTAATTTGAAAAAAACATGGCTGAAATCAATATTCAAAAGCCATGCTTTCCAATTGTCAATAATACCTTAACTTCAAAGTAGTAATAATTATTTATTACTTATTTTACCGTGATCTTCATTGGAATGGACACACACACACCTCGAAAGGCACACCGTACATGCCTGGTCTTTTCAATTGTCAAGATTGTTCTAGATCAGCCTCCAACGTGGGGCTTAAAACTAATAAAAGTAATTCAAACCCCTTGACTTAATAATAATAATAAAGTCCTAAAGTCCTTCTGTAATTCTTAGTTTATTTTTATATTTTTATAATGAAAGAATTCGAATTCTAGAGTTCAAAAAGAATTTGTTAATGTTGATTAAATTTCATCTCATTAAATTGAAATAAACATGTTGATTGCGTTAATTATTTATGAAATATTGATTTAAGAGAGAATAATTTGATGTTTTAGTGAACTAAATTCTCTAATAGAATTATTTATCTTGGAGTAATCATCAATCACATATATAATTTACTTAAAAAATATAATTTAAGTCTATTTGTTTTTGAATTTTAAAAATATTTTTTAAAAAATTAATTTTAATTTTAATTTTAATTTTAAATTAATATTTTTAATATTTTTAAATGATTTTGATGTGTTGATAGATGTTAAAAATAATTTTTAAAATATAAAAAATATTAATTTTATAATTTTCCAAGTAAAAATTACTTTAAAAAATAACTATTATTATATTTTTAAATACTTACTATTTTTTTTTTGTTTGTTGTTTGTTCTAACACATTCTAAGAGTTAACGCAGACCTTTTATTTCACTAATTAAAACACACCCTGCAATTATAAATATTCATAGAACATCATCGAACACAATTAAACAAATCGTCTTCTGGATAAAAAACCAAATGGTCAGAATATGGTGGAAGAACAGCTCGAACTATAGAAGTGCAAGAGCTGTGGCGGCACGTGGGCTTCATACGCCATCACCACTGCCTGTACGTGAATCCACGCGTTGCTGCCGGTAAAATGGGGAAATTAGAGGATCTAAAACAGCTCTTCGTCCTCCTTTTTATGCTATCTATGAATTTCACCATCACCTGCAAATCCAAATAATTAACATAAACAGTCAGTTTTAATTTTCTCTCTCTCTCTCTCCACTGCGTCTTCTGGTTTAGCTGTTTTTCATCACTGCCATGGAAGGAGCAGAACCTGGTCGATTGGAGTGAAGATTTAGTTCAAACCTCTCACTGCTGTTGTGTGGCTGGAACGGGGCTCTTTCTTTTGGTGGTTGGCGAAGGAAAGAAGTGACAATAGCGTGAGAGTTGGAGGACAATGTGGGTTAGCTTGGTTCACGATGATGGGGACTGGTTTGGGTTGATGGTGCTGCTGGAGTGGGATATCGACTGGAGGTTGAAGGGTCTCTTCGGGTTAATGGGTCTTTGTTCTTTCAGGTGGAGGAGATAGAGGCAGTGTTGTTGTTGTTCAGTGTTGGCGAAGATGAGTTTTTTTAGCTGATGGTTGGTGTGAATGAGGTGTCGCTGGCTGCTGGTCGTGGGGTGGAGCTGCTGGTGTTGGTGGGCCAATTTGTGGTGGCTTCTGGTGGATGGTCTGGTTTGGTAACGTGGTGGAGAAGAATGGATGTTAGTGGTCGCTGGCGGTGCCGTGGTCGCTGGCGGTGCCGCCACAGGGAAGAGAGGAACGGGTGGAAGCTGCTGTGTTACCGTGTGGTGGGATGGGAAGTAATAAAAAATCCATGTAGCTTGTATTTGATAACAAGGTTTATATGATGAATAAGTGTTTAATTTTTTGATTTCAGTAATTTGATTTATTTATATCTACAAAAATAAAAAAAATTGAATTATAACCTTAAATTATTTTTTTTAAGCTAAATATATTTTTTACAAAGTAAATTGGGTTATTAGGTTATGCGGCAATTTTTACATATTTTTATTTTAAATTTGATTTAAATAAGAATTAAATTTAGATAAGAATTCAGATTAATAGAGTTGGATTGAGAGATTTGATCCATTAAACTTAATTTAATAATAATATCATATAATTTCATGTACCCTCAACATTCATTAAAAAAAAATTATTCAATTTTTTTATTCGAACTACAGTATAGCTTGCCGTGTAAATTAGTTATTTACTAAAAACAACTAAAAGACATTTATTATTCAGCAAAACAGCTACATGTTCTCTTATTATACAAGTGCATATGCTATCTCAGAAGCTGAAGGTCAGGCAGTAGAACACTTGAACGAGTCCAAACGCGTATCAGTAAAAGTTATTACTTTCCACATTTGCTCACTGAATTCTTTGAACGTGAAATCTTTATAGACAGCAGGATGATCATTGTCTATCAACTTCTTTGGAGGTCCAATCATGGCATCAGATGACGGATAGCAATAGGAGGCGATGGACATACGCTCCTTCTCACAATTCACCATAGCTTGATGGAGCAAACTCTTGAATTTATGGTTGCTAATTGCCTGATACAAAAGAAACATAAGAGAAAAAAGTAATTATCACAACAAGGAGAGCAAGACGTAGCATGCTAGTACTTTTACCTACAAACATACAGTGACAGATCCAAAGCTGTAGAATTGGAAGGTCTGACTGTAGTTTTTTTTATTCAAGGAGAAGCATCTCGTAAAAGCACCCAGAAAATAACTAGTTCAGGGGAAGTTTGGGATTTTCGAAGATTTTGGGAGGCCGCATATACACTTTGAAAATCGAGAAATTTTATGGTTTTCGCTCAATAACTACTCATGTTTATTGTATAAACACCATATAATTGATATGTACATAAAAAAAAAAAAAAAAACCTACACTACATTAACCCAATTTGGTGCCACAGAAGTCCATATTAAATACTACAATTAATTGTAGTTTCCCTGAATAGGGCTTTGACTGTTAATAGCAATTAAGGAAATCTAGCTTAAAATTATATATGAAAAGGTATAAATGATCACCTGCAGCAGATCTCCAACATGGACAACCACCGTGCCTGGAATAGGATTAACATCCATCCATTCGCCCTCACTTAGAACCTGAAGTCCAGGCACATCATCTTGCAATAGAATAGTTATTATGGTTGGATCAGTATGGGCACGCACTCCATAAGTAAGCTCGAGATCTGATTGTTCACAAGCTCCGTAGTAGTTCAAAGATACATAATGTCCACCCAGTTTCTTCTCTATATAATCTCTTTCCAGGCCTAAGCTCTCTGATATTGCACCAAGTAGTGTTATCTCCACCCTCCTCACATTTGTCAAATACTCGGCGGCATACTTCCTGTCAGCAATCAAATGTTACCACACTTCAAGAAACTGTCTCGACCCAATAGCTGAAGTTTTTAGGTGAGATTTCAAGATATAATTTATATTATTTTTTAACATTCCCTCGAATAAAAGTTCTTTGGGTTTTAAACTTGCACAGACCCACATTACCTTGTACTTGATTTTTTTCAAATAAATAAGGATAATAAAATTCAAACTCGTGACCGCTTGATCATAAGACTCTAATACCATATCAAGAAACCATCTCAATCTAATAATTTAAATTTTTAACTAAAATTTCAATATATAATTTATATTATTCTTTAATACACATAACAACAACAATCTAATTACTATTACTATAAAATCTCCAATGGGCTGGTGCTAGGAGCGTCGGTGCCTGCCAAGACTTTCTTATCTACACCCACCATGACTCACGCATGTCAGGGGTTTGTCGAGGAACCATGGGACAATTACGACAAAGGAATTTTTATAGAAAAAGATTATAATAACGTGTGCTAGCTTTTGTTTACCTGAAGGAAGGAGGATTTGTTGGCCATTTATTCACGTAATTTTCAACAGGGTGACAATGGAACTTCAAAGATTCCCTTGCTACAAAGACATTTGCAACCTCATCTTTATAAGCATTCATTAGCCTGATGTCACTGTTAGGGTCAGGAGTGTAGAATTTCATTCTTTCTTCCTTTGGCAGATGAAAGAATTCTCTTGTTGTGTCGAATATGTTGCTAACCGTTGTCCTTGGAATTCCATGATTCTTCACCTGACAAGGAGGGAAAACAATAGAGTTGTTAGAACTAGCTAGATTTCAAGCATATACAAAGAGAATATAGGACACCAAACTACAACCACTGCTAAAATAAAAATTAACATCAAGAACAGTAGCATGCTGCGAGAGGCAAAGTTGTTGCTAAAGGTCATCAGAAACAACTGCCAAACACTGGATGTCTTCCCATGAAAATTCCATATAACAGGACCACTATATTACTCTGGAAGACAGCAGATTTTGCATAATTTCTTTTCCCATAAGTAATTCAGAAGAGGATTTATTTTGCTTTGTTTCTGGTAATTTTCAAGAATTATTTTCTTTCATTTTCTGTTTAACCCGTCTTGTAATCTGTCCATAGTTGTGCTATTATGGCTTTTTCTGTACTATGTCCACAAGGTATTCGATAGCTGGCCTATGTGGACCTGCGCTGTTACTTTGCTGTGTGTTTGCAATGGAGTCTTGTCTTTTACATGTGTGGTTCCTTATCTTCTCCACTTTCCTAGTTCTGGGCAGATGTCATCGTGCTATAACCAGTTTTCAAGAAAATGATTCCTTCCATTCATGAAAAACTAGCACCACCATAAACCATTTAGCACAACTAGCATCGAGTATAAACTCCATCAGAAAAATTTTCAAAAAAAAGAAAAGAAAAGAAAAGCTCCTACCGCAAAGAAACCTTTGTGCTGGCATGCCTGGCCAAGTTGTTTGACAATATCGGAGCGGCGAGGACCATGAAGGGCTTCCAGGTCAATGATGGGGATGGAGCTATCAGATACCTGAGCCTCAGGGAGGGTTGGAAGATTGGAAATGGGATCCTTATAGGTGTGTGGAAGAGGCTTGGCCCCTGGTAAAGCAAGGAGGCCTTCAGCTACTTGCAACATAGTGGCAGACATGATTAGAAGAATTAATAGTAGTGGTAGTAACAACGAGTATTGTGGTCTAAGTGGGGGAGTTTGTATCCGTATTTATAGAAGGAAATCGACAGCCTTCGCTAGAGGTATAGTACAACTTCAATGTTTTCTTATGTGTACAAATTGAATAACTTTTTTGTTTTATATTTTAAAAGTATTTTTTAAAAAAATTATTTTTTTATTTTAAATTATTTTTTTTATGTTTCTAGATCATTTTGATGTGCTGATATTAAAAATAATTTTTTAAAATAAAAATATTATTTTAATATATTTCTGAGCAAAAAAACACTTTAAAAAACAATTGCTACTATACCTTCAAACACCCTCTAATACTATATCATAGCTTTGAAGAATAATTTTAATAACCAACCCTGAGGTCGACTCGTGCAAGGCTAGGGTTACATGTCGGGAGAGATCAATTAAACAAAATCAAAATTACATTATTTGGTTTTGACGGGGTCATCGACTCGATCCATGTTTTTTATTGGATTAACCGAGCCTTTTATTTTATTTTATTTTTTCTTGAATCCAAACTAGTTTAGGTTTTAGGTTAATCGAATTCTGAATAGACATGCCAAGACTGTAATAGCCTGGCCCAACCTGTCATATATTATCCGCTTTGACCCTTACCGTCTTTATAGTTTTGTTCTTGATGACGTGAACTTATTTTTAGGTCTAACGCCTTAAAACACGTATAACAAGTTAGCAATCAACATTACTTATAAAGTTTTGGCTCGGAATGCTCGTTTTTGATATGGAATATTAGGACTCTCTGAGTTTTAAAACAATTATTTGAAGAGGATGTTTGGGATAGAGATGCGGGTGAGATGTGATTTTTTTAATGTAAAATCTATTTAATACAAAAAAAAGTAACCATCCAAAACAAGTTTTTGTTTTTTTGTGTGAGTATAAAAAAAACAAATCATATATCGGCACACCTCTTTCCAAACACACAAACCTATGTGTTGGTGCCAAATTGGTGGTGCCACCGTGCTAGTCAAACAAAGAAATTTTGGAATTTTGGACTTCTATGTTACTGAAAATGATTAATGATATAAAAAAGTATTTGAGGTTTGATGAAAGGTAGTTGGGATTTTTTGCATTAGAAAATAAGGAATATTTATTAATTATGACTAATATCTCAATTGGATCAGAAGAGTACTTAGAGAGTTTGGTGCGTTGAGTGTTATCCTTATTTAAATCCATAATTCTCATATATTTAAGATTTTTTCCGAAGCTTAAATAATTAGATTTTAAAGTTATTATTTAAAGATCACTAGTTCGAATCTCACAAATCTCAAAATTACTAGAAACTTACATGATTATTAACTTCAAGATTCATGAAATTAGTCAAGATATATACAAGTTAACCAAACACTCACATTAATAATAATAATAAAATTCTCAATCCCACCTCCAATCTACTTTACAATATTTCACCATATTTTGAATTCAATGGTTTCAATAAATCCTTTACGATAATTCATCTTTTACCATATATTAAATTCCTCTGTAATTAATGTTTTTGTAGTTATTAGCTGTCTTTGTTTTTTGTGGTTAGATTATATATATTTTTTTATTTTAAAATTATTTTGATATACTAATATTAAAGATAAATTTAAAAAAATAATAATAAAAAATATTTGAAAAATTAATTTCTGTCACTGTATCAAACACTTTGAACATATGCAGGAGAATATCTCAAAATACTGTAATGGTTTCCATGTGAAATATAATGAACAATGAACAGTTAATTTAGTCAAAGTAAAGAAAAACACAACCTCCGCGTTCGGGAGCTAGCCAATTTCGAATGCTATACTCCGATCCTTGCATTAATTTATAAATTTAATGTCTTGAAGTAGGAGATTTCTAGGAAAGAGAGATGGCAGGTAGGACTCATATAACCAGCCCAACCTAATACTAAGAGTTTGGTGACATGCACATGAAAAAAACTATACAATTGTTTTATTCAATATATATATATATATATATATATATAAAATATTTATATTAAAAAAATCTATATAAACAAAACTTCATCTTTCTAGATGTAAAATCTGTCATAGGCATGAAACTAGAGTTCATCTTTCTAAAACTAATCTCTCTAGACTTTAAGTCTAACACAATATAAGTATAATACAAGATTTAAATAAAGTTTAGATAACATTTAAGTCTAGAAAATATTCATTATCCTCGTCACCTATATAAATATTATATTGACTTAAACTTTATAGTAAGTTTTTTTGCTGGTGTCGCCGAATCTACAAAATCTTTCATATCTAATTTTGTTAGCATATGAAAAGCATCCCCAATCTTTTTATAGAGGATATTTTCCAGTCTCATCAAATACAACGCGTCAATGGAAGCCTTCACTTTCATTGATCCAAAAACATTTATTAATGTTGTTGTTTATGGCTCATAGATAAATGCCAGAGTAGAGTGGAGCGAAATGTACCGAGCAAAGCGAAGCGAAATGACATAAATTTGTTTAGCGAAGTGAAGTAGAGCAATACGATAAAGGGGTATTAGAAAAAAACACTATTAATACTCTTTAAATGGTTAGATTTTCTTGGATGATTTACGATCTACTATAAATACATATTATGTAATCGTGTTTCAATATACTGAAAATAAAAGTTTTTCACTTTTATAGATATAGATAAATTACTAAACCATGTTTTTAGTTTTATGTCCTTTTTAGATTATCTCAATAATTGCTGCATATTTTTGACCATAAAATGGAACCCTTCACCTTCATTGATCCAAAAACATTTGCTAAAAGTTTTCCATTATGATTGAAAATATGGTAGCTAGCTAGCTGTCTGTTTATGCAAATATTTTTATATTATAGTCATACTTTGAATCAACTATTAAATCTACCATATAATTGAGGAATTTAAAAGGAAGCTTCTTCTTTTATCCTTTTTTTTTTTCATGCATGTAATTTAATCATTTCAGATTACAAGCATGAATTACTAATCAATCTTATTTTCAAACAAGTATTGTTTATTTCGAATGTGATATAATTATAATTGTTAAACTATGAAGGCAAATTAAACAATAAATTATAAGGTTATATCAAATAAATTGGTCATAAATCGGACAGTGAAACAAATAGTGTTCATTTTAGCAATAAATTATATTGATTCATGAGAGAAACTAATTCTTTATGATATTTAATTATATTACTTCTCGTTATGTAGTTTTCGTGTTTGTTTGTTTTTTCTTTTAAAATTATATTTAGATGTATTTTAAAAGGTTATTTAGCATGAAAAAAATATTAAATTAATATTTTTTTTTTATGATTTTAATATATAGATATGAAAAAAATTTAAAACAAAATATTGTAATATATATTTTTAAATTAAAAATATTTTTAAAAATACACTACGCGAATACAAAATGCAGTCATATACTTCCAAAGATGATAGCCGTCGTCCGACAGAGGATAGAAGATATAAATTCTTGTTTTATCTTTTCGAAGATATTTTGTTTTTTAGTGTAACCCAGAATTCCTTAGGTTTGACTTGGATAGGGAAGAAACAGAGCAAATAAATTAGGAGTTCGCTGTCATTAGTGCTATCCGATCTTTTCAACAAGTTTAAATTTATATATTTCTTTTATAGCAAAAAAAATGAAAATAAAAAGAAGAATTAAACAGTCGCAGTTATACAACAACGCAACGTTTATTCCATTTACGGCCTCCTTTTTTTCTATGAACACAAGTTTGAGAATTTAAACCACGTGGTTGTACAACATTGAAAATGGTACAATGCAAGAAGAACCAAGAGAGGGGAAAAACAAAAGCAAAGTGATCGGAATCCCAGCAGACAAGGAGGTCGGCCCAAATCATTGGCGAGCCACGACTTGATCCAATCCGAATTTTAGAAGATATGTTTCTCTAATAAAAATAATTAAGATTATCAAAATAGATCAACGAGAGATTATGGTTTTAAGAAAAAAAAATAGATTAGTTAAGATTATTAGATAAAAAAACCTAATAAACTATGAAGGTTTTACACACACACACAGAGAGAAACTAGGTATAATATGAAAAAAATGGTGAGTAATGTTGAATTTTGGATCACGCATTCATATTTGTATACATTTTTATAATAATAATAATTAAATAGAAAATATATTAATAACATGTCTAGTTAAGAATAAATTTAAATATATTTATATGAATATCATCAACAAGTATAGTTGATTGAATGAAGAAATTAACCAACAAGCCTATGATGCAAAGTAAGTGAAGACTTAGTTTTTAAGTATTTATTTTAGTGCTTTATGTACAAATTTTTATATCTTACTTGATAACATAATTAAAATGAATCTACACACTCCATATTGCATGCATTATAGCATTGATACATGATTTGATAAAATCAAAATTAATTGGTTCAAGATTCACCAGGTTTAAAATTGTCAGAATTGATATTCTATATAAATCGATCTACCCCTTGTTTATCATAGATGAACACCTAGGAATATGCATGAATCGGTTAACTAATTAGCTTAACCAATATGAACTAGCGAATCATTTAAGCTGTCAGTTGGGTCCCAACGCTCGAAACGACTAGTTTCTTTTAGAAACTTATAAATAGCTCTCATTTTTGCAAAAATGCAAGAGGATTATGAACATTGACGTGCTGCTCAAAAGAAACTAAGAATATTGCAAGGTTGTGTGGTTGAAGGAGAAGCATAGCTGACATTTGACGTGCTGCTCAAAAGATCAGTAAGGAGGCCACTATCCACCAACAACAAGCCGTCTGGGCTGTTGCCAATAACTCTACTTCTAGTTCGTGGGAGCAAAGGAATGAGAGCCACGAAAATCAAACATGCCATGATTGCTGTACCTGTTGATGTTAGAGCCAGCCATCGCGGGAACGACCTTTGTTATGGCCAAAATTGGAGCTGGTCTACTGCTGGGCAAGATGAGCAGAGGAAAATAGAGATGATGTGGGCAACATAGGTGGATTTGCAGCCAAGAAGGGAAGAGAAGACTTATGTAGAAACTCATGAGTAAGAAGATGGTTGTGAAGGTCCGCGTATGATAACGGTTCTACCTTGGACACGAGACTAGTTACCAAGTCTTTAAACTCACCATAAAGGCATAAAATATATAGAGGTTTAAATCTTCAAGAGAGAGGGGCGGGCCAGCAACAACCAATTCATCAAATAATGACTTGGCATGTTGCATGTATGTAGTAATTGAAGCATCTCTTTGCCGAAGATCTTGAAAAGACCCATGAAGTTGCATAATGTGAGAATTTGACGGAGAGGCGAGCGCTTTCTCAAGTGTGCGCCAAACATAAGAAGAAGTTTGACAATTTACCACAAGATATAGGACGTCCATGAAGAGAGAGGAGAGTAACACGCTTAAAATAAGCTGATCATGTTGCTTCCAACAGAGAAAAGAGGGGTTGATTGCCGAAGAAGAACCATCCAAGTAGTCAAAATCATGAGAGGGAGGACACACACTAAGCCACCGACAAAGTGAAAAACACCTTAACCAAGAAGATATGACTTCATCTGCATTCGCCAATAGTGATAGTTGGTGGTCGTAAGCTTTAATGAGATCACTTGATGAGTGTCGGACAATGCAACAATAGAAGGAGTCGTTGTCCCTACGATGTGAAGAGGAACAACATAAATATGGGAGAAAGAGCCATGGTTCTGGTCTGCAGGTTGGGGCTGTTGTTAGTGAGAGAAGAAACTAGCAGCAGCAGCTTTTGAGTGACTGGCTGGTTGGGCTGCACCACAGTTTTGGTGGGGGGAGTAGGTGGTAGTAGCAATAGAGTTCATTTAGGAGAGGATGAAGGAGGCCGACTGTAAGGAGGGAAAGAGTTCTGACGGCAGAAGGCTTTGATACCAAGTTGAAAATAATTGGGAGGCTTAACCTATTAGTTAGCTATTTGTTTTTATATATATATATATACAGGGTAATTTACAATAATAATGATGAGGTTATAACATAAAAATATAACTACAATATTTCTTATATAGTATTCCTTCAGTATTTTCTATATAGATATATTAATAGGTCTCATGATTCCAAGGTCAGATCGAAGGGTATTGAGAAGCAACAAAAAAATTATCTGCATGAGTAGAGATTTATTGGTAAGAGAAAAAAAAAGGTCTACATAATTCAAAGACTACATGGGTAAAGATTTTCTTTTATATATCTTGACATCATTGTGTCCTCCTTTCAGCATCATTTAATTATTACCAATTAATTTTTATTTTTTTTCTTAGAATAGATCCCATGTAGAGACGGTACGTATATGTATTGTGAAAGTATGAATAAACTAGTGAATCTAAAAAATCACACTACGCTATTAGGAATTCCATTAAAACCCAATGGATCCAAAGAGATCACTAAGATATTAGGGTTCTAAAACAACTCAAGGATCAAAATTAATCGCTTAATAAGGTTTTAAGTAAACCAATGTATCAAGATAGATTTAATTAAAATTTTTAGAAAACAAAAACTAATAAACTACAAATGTTTTTAATTGAGAAAATATGAGAAAACCATGTACCACGCTGAGAAAACTACAAGTATCAGAAGTTAGCCTGCTAACTCGAAAGCTGCCATTGTAGAATTCTTTTATTTTCTTTCCTTTCTTTTTTTCTCAAGTCCAACTTACAAGTCATTGCATGACCTCTCATCGTGCTTCTTTATTATTATTATTATTGTTATTATACATTGGCATATCAGGATGACACCTCTGTGTTCTAATATTAACATAAAAAAGTCTGATATTTTATAATTGGACCTCTCCAGTACTTTGGTAAGTTTGGTCAATGTTGACTTGATAGGTTTGTTTATTTCTATTCCCTATGAATTAGGCCATGTGCATTACGTTGTTTTCTTTCTATTTGATAATTTTTTATTTTTAATATTAATATATTAAAATAATTAAAAATACTAAAAAAAATAATAATTTAATATTATTTTCCAAGTAAAAAACATTTTTTAACACACATTTTCCAGACACTCATTAATCATATCTATAATAAATGTATTGGATCTTTGATATTTTCTTATTTTTCACAATTGTTTTTGTTCATATGATATCTTAATTATGAATACATAGAATTTGTGAATTAATTAATGGGTGAACGAAGGAGTACGATGGTGGTTATATAAATTCGGTCTTGGGAGGGTGTCTTAAAGGCCCTTATGTTTCTATACTTTTGAAAAGTTGTACGAAATCTAATATGATTTTTTTTCCACTAGCATTCTAAAAAATGAGTATAGTTTAGAGAGTAACTAATAATATCTATAATTTGTTGAAAGCAAGTGTCAACACATGATTTAATTAGGAGATTGGAGAGAGAATAAATAGAAAACAACAAAAGAAAGAAAGAAAAAAAAAATCTCATATACATAATGAAACTTTGATAATAATATTACTAGTACTGTTACAAAAATCTTAATATGATAAATTTAATGATATTAAAAATGCAATTGACCCGACATCTTTGGACGGTTCATGAAGCCCACTATGCTCATCACGTTTGATTTTATTTTGATGTTTTTAGACTCATTTCCTCAAGATCTTTTCAACGATATTAATAATATCATTACTGGAGTTTTGGTGGATCTAGAATGTCATTTTTTTTTCTCTTTCTTTGTTTTTTATTTCTCTTCTCTCCTCTTTATAATTTGTGAACAAATAATTATACTACCAAAAGAAAAAAAAATCATTTTTAAAAGATAAGAAATAATTTTTTAAAATGAAGAAAAAAACCCTAGGAACATTAAAAAAATTAAATGGCCAATAAAAAAAATATAAAAATAACATAGAAAAATACATAAAAGTTTAAAAAAAGTTGCCTGGAAAAACTCTGCTATGTAGGCTTAAAATCTTGGTGCTTTTTTCAGTCTTCATAACAGCATATGATGAAAACAATTTAGGCCTTACATGAGTTACGACTTGTCTCTGCCCCATCCTATAGTTCTTGTGTCTTGACTAGTTTTGTTCCAAACGGAGACTGTAGGTTTTTTTTTTTGGCTGGAAAATAAACTGAGCTACTATTTTCAAGTATTTGGGCTGCTAGCATCTAAAGTTGAACTTCTTTTTTGCCTGCTTGACTTTTCTACGACATCGTACAGAAAGGATCCTATCCAACATGATATCTCAAGGCTTTTTATTTTTTTTAAGGGACTCCGAGGTCACGTTATACTCAAGATTAACGAGGAACATAAAAGCTATCAGCATCTGGCGGCGCCGTGCGGAGTCGTCTGAATAAATATAGGTCTTGCATGATCAACTGATAAAAGCATTGCATCGAGTAGGAAAATTGAAAGAAGAAGCTATAGTAATTATTGCTGATCATCTCTTGAACCCGACCCAAAAATTAGAAGATGGATAGCAATGTGAAAGTCAACATCCCTAGAAACATCATCTTTCAACACTACAATCCAATTAAGTTATCCAAGATTGAGATTTAACATTAATATTTCAGTAATTTTTTCTGCAAAACATTGTTATATTGTGTGGCACATGTGCATAGAATTAAAAAGAATAAATAACAGATATCGTTTGCAGTACCTAGATGTAAAATGTATGCAATTTAAGAACGATTGATAAAACCTTTGTCCGAAGCTAGCTTAGTCGAGATTAGTGTTATTTAACTCGATTTGACCTGGCAGATCAATCCAGTAATCTGATAACTCGACATCTAATATGAGCTAGGCTACAAATTAAATTAGATTAGTGTTCATTCAGTATAAATAACAGATATCATTTACAGTACCTAGATGTAAAATGTATGCAATTTGGGAACGATTGATAAAACCTTTGTCCGAAGCTAGCTTAGTCGAGATTAGTGTTATTTAACTCGATTTGACCTGGCAGATCAATCCAGTGATCTGATAACTCGATATCTAATATGAGCTAGGCTACAAATTAAATTAGATTAGTGTTCATTAGTATAATCTGATAAAAATAAATTTGTGTGAGGCTAACCACTTTGCGGATGGCCTTGCTAAACAAGCATCCCATGGATGTGATCTAAAATATCCAGGGACTGTGTCTTATGGGACTTTCTATGTGTCATATCTTTTGCAATTATGGGATCTGCAGATCTTTTTCTGTGCTATATAGCTTCAGTTCTCTGTATCTGTTTTTCATGGTTGATGTGCCAATATCATACAATTTTTATGTTGAAAGACACTCTCATTTCCTTTTCGGTCTGTGTCCACCATATATACCTGCATATTAATATTTTAGCCCTGTTTATTTGTTGAAAAATAATTTTTTTAAAAAAATAATTTTTTTAAAAAAAATTATTTTCTGATATTTGGTAGTGTAAAGAAAATAAGTTCGAAAATATTTTTCAGTGTTTTGTTATGTCATGAAAAATGAGCTGAAAAATAATCTATTAATGTTTTATTTTTTTTCAAGTTTATTAAAATAATAAGGAGCAAATCTTACAAATTAAAAAGTTAAATGAGAATAAAATTGAAAAAAAATATAATTTCATAAATTATCTCAAATAAAATGAATAATAATCAAAATAATAGAGATCAAATATAAAATTTTTTAAAAAAATTAAAAGATGAAGAAATTAAAATAATAATAATTAATATTTTATAAATTATTTCAAATAAAATAAGTAACAATCAAAAGAATAAGAATCAAATTTGATAGATAAAAATTTCAATTAAAAAATAAAAAGGAAAAATCAAATAACAATTATAAAAATGAGGACCAAAGTTAATATAAAAATTAAATTCTAAAGGATAAAATTGAAAAATAAATATTCAAAACGAAATATATATATAGCAATAAAAAATTTCAGGATCAAATTTGATATAATCAGCAAATAATATGATATTTCTAAATTTTTCATAACTTTCAAAAAGTGTTTTCCGTCCAAAATAAAAGGAAAACACTTTCCTAAAAACCAAGTTAAATTTTTTCTTTAACTGAAAAATATTTTTTAGTAACTAATTTTTTAAATGATAAACAAATACATGAAAATTTAAAAAATAATTTCTTGAAAATTATTTTTCAGAAACAACCACATCCTTAGAGAAGAAATATGATCAATCCATCATATCTCCTTGTTTGATATTCCACCAATATCTATTAATGCTTTTAGATTTCATACTGACAGCAATGGAGGTTTGGTTTTTCAACGAGGCAGATGCAAGAGAGTGGAGGTTGAGAAAGTGCGAGTTTATGTCATTTTTAGTGGAGGTGAAGATAATTTGTTGGTGCGTGTTTATGTGAATTCTAGTGGAGGCGAGTTTCCATTAGTGCTTCACTTGGGAATTTTAGGTTAGGGTTTAAGTTTGGAATTTTACTTCAATATTCATTTTAGGGTTTTTGTGTTTTTTTTTAAAAGGTGGGGCTTGAGTATTTCATTATTTAAGTCTTTTTTACTTCTTAAAATCAACATTAATTTTTTTTTTCAATTTTATTCCGCATGATAAAAGGTTATTTAATCGGATGCCTAACAAATTTTAGTCAAACTAACAACATAATTAATGAACATAGTGATTTTTTAATCCTAAAATCGAAAATTCAAGAGTTGATTTTGCTAAATTTATTATAGAGAGATAAATTTTACTAAAATCATCTAATAGAAAGGTATGCAATGATTTTTAAAATACGATTCGATAAAATATTAAACAAGTATTTGAAATATTAATTAGCTACAATATATTGAACTTGTTGGCATATATATATATATATATATATATATATATATATATATATTTGTGTGTGTGTTTGTATCTATGTGTGTCTTTTATGATGATAACAAGATTAACAGAGTCACTACACGCCAAAACATCATGGGTATGGTGCTATGTCGACATCATATCGATAAAGACGGCATATATATATATATATATATATATATATATATATATATATATATATATATACCGACATCCACTTTTATGTTAAAAAAAAAAAAAAAACGGGGGAAAACTAATAATACCTTACAAGGTCACACAAAGCATTATAAGACACGGTATAAATGGTATAATTAAAATCATTTCCAATTCTTTTACTGTAGTGAGTACTTTAATGGTGATAAATATATAATTTCTTGATTTTTTTTATTGTTATTTTATATAATTGATATATTTATTATTTTATGCTTAGCCTATTTATCATCATTTTTTTATAATATTTTTTTTATTTTATTTATTTTTTTCTTTATGGTTTTATTTTAAAATATGATTTTTTATTCTTTATAATTAGAATATTTAAGAATATTTATCACCGGACACTTATTCTATCGATACCATTTTTTTTTTATTTTCATTTTTTTTTCTTATTTTTCTTTTTTTCAATACATGTTTTTTAAATTAATTATACAAGAATAAAAGTAAATAATATTTCACCTTAGCAATTAAGCATTGTTATATTATCTAACACGTTAAAAATTAATTTGAGATCTTACATTTCTTTATTAATGTATATATTCTTTATTTTATTTTATTATAATTTTTTATTTATAATTATAATTTTTACCTAATATTAAGAACACATTAATAACACTTATAAATTTATTTTTTTGTGATAGAAGAAAAATTATTAGACCTTTAATGTTAGAGAATAATATAAATTATATCTTAAGATTTTATCTAACATCTTAAGTTTTTATGTTAAATTGGTTTTTTTACATGATATCAGAGTCTTGATGATCAACGGTTATGAGTTCGAATCTTATCATCCCGTTTATTTGATAAAAATTAAGCACAAGGTAATATGAATCTATAAGTTTGAAACCCAAAAGGTTCTTATTTGAGGGAGTGTGTTAAAAAATAATATAAATTATATCTTGAATATAACTTAACAACTTAAATTTTTAAGTTAAATTAGTTTTTTCATAGTAAACGAGTCAAATGAAAGTATAAATATTTTTTTATTAGCATTAATAATTTTTTTATTTTCTTGGATAAAAAAAACTTTTAAGAAATTAAAACAAAAAAAATGAAGCTTCGTTTCCATGCCCTGCAGGTCCACCATGCTTTCTTTCATAACGTGACGTGTGTGTTGTGTGCCGTATTATGCATGCACTTTGCCCCACCACACAATATATTTACTGACTTCCACGACGTGCCTTTATATATCCCCTTCGCCGAAAGCTAACCATCCACTAGCGTTAGAGAGTGTGATAAGGATTCTTTTTGAACGTTGAGAGAGGAGATGTTTTGATTCGAGAAATCAAAACAATCTCTGATTATTGATTTAATTAACACTTGACACAACCTTGTTATATTCTTAGTGAATTTCTAGTAGAAGTTTTAGAGATTTGTCAATTAAATCTCATGTTTTTTACTATTATTTTTATGTTATTCTACATAGAAAATATAAATTTAATATTATAATATAGAAACAAGTGAAAGATTGTTATAATTTTTTTTGGGGTTTTGGATTTGATTTTTCCTTTTCTCCATACATTTATTTATTTTTTTAAAATAAATTCATGAAAGTAATTAATAAAATATCACACAGTGCACCATAAAGTTTTTCGATAAACTTGCTTCCACCAATGAATTTTTATATATCTGCTTTATGTATAATAAACACTGTAAAAGCACTTTCAACATACAAGAAGAAAGATCTTAGCTGCCATTTATAAAATTTATTGCAAGTCATAATTCAGCAAAACTGCTGGAAATTCTTATTGAGTACAGCTGCTATATGTCTCGGGCATCCAACAGCAGGACCAGTGCAGAAAATGGAGTTAATCAGCAAGAGCCTTGAACAAGTCTAATCGCTTAGCTGTTGAACACTTCACTCGCCACATGGATTCGTGGAATTCTCTGTAAGTGAAATCTTTATAGATTGCTGGATGATCCTTGTCTACCAGCTTCTTAGCAGGTCCTATCATAGCATCATCCGATGGATAGCAATAACTGGCAATGGATACACGCTCTTTCTCGCAGTTCACAATAGCTTGATGAAGCAAACTCTTGTATCTGTAGTTACTAAGTGCCTGGAAACAAACAAAAGAAATAAAAATTAGTCATTTCTGAATCAATCCATAAATTTATTTTTTTTCTAACCAGTTAAAGATCAAGAATGTTTTTATATTACTATATAGATGGAATGGTTAATTGATCACCTGCAGGATATCTCCAACATGAACAACAACGGCGTTTGGAAGAGGATTAACATTTATCCACTTGCCATCATTAATAACCTGAAGTCCAGGCACATCATCTTGCATCAGAATAGTGATTATAGTTGGATCAGTGTGAGTCCGAACTCCATAAGTAACATCAAGTTCTGATTCCTGGCAAGCTGGATAGTAATTAATGGACACATAATGTCCTTTTAAAATCTTGTCTATGTAATCCCTTTCCAGGCCCAAGCTCTCTGATATGGCCTCGAGTATTGCTACCTCCACCTCTCTCACACTTGCACAATATTCTCCAACATTTTCCCTGTCAAAAATTATATTGTAAATTAATGAATACAGCACAAAATAAATAAAGAAAATCAGGTCTAGATAATTGTATTGATGTTAGAGCTTGTTTACCTGAAAGAAGGAGGATTTGAAGGCCATAGGCTCTTGTATTCTTCAACGGGATGCGTGTGGAATTTCAAGGATTGCCTGGAAACAAAGATGTTCCGGGTCTTGTCTTGAAAGCCTGTGACCAGCCTGATGACACTGTTCGGGTCAGTAGAGCGAAATTTCAACCTTTCTTCATCCGGCAAGTGGAAGAACTCTCTTGCCGTGCCCAGCATGTTGTTGATCTTCATTTCTGGAATTCCATGGTTCTTCACCTGATGTTGTAGCATTGATTGTTACAACTATAATTAATTTTAAATTTACAAAAGAGATTTTTACTTCATGAAGAATATATTACATATGATTTGTCAGCAGGGAAGCTTGACATGCATGGCTGTGACTATTTAAAAATAAAATTACTTTTTACTGTCACTCAAGCTCTGCAGTTATATTGCATTTAGCAGCAGCAGCAAGAACAATTTTATCATCGATTTATTACAGAATTTAATGTAGAGAATAATCTAAGCACTTTGATTATGATTATGAAGAATGCATGCAACAACATAAGTTTTGTACCGCAAAAAAGCCATTTTTCTCGCATGCAAGGCCAATCTGTTTGATGATCTCAGATCGGTGAGGACCGAGAAGGGCTTCCATGTCGATGATAGGGGTAGAGCCATCAGCTGATACATCAACACCAGAGAGAGTTGGAACCTCCGAAAGGGGATCAGTGTAGGTGTACGTAGCTTTGTTGGCCCCAGCTGAAGCAAGGTGATAGCCAGCTTGTGGCAATATAGTGGCAGACATGATTACACTTGAAATGCAGTGCCTGCCTTTAATTTGTGGCTTCTATATTTGATGATCTGATGGTTTGCAGCTCTATGATTCCCTATTTATAAGAAAAAAATTATGTAGCTGTGTGGTGGAAAATTAAACCTGTCAATGGTCACAATCAGTGGCGTTATCTGCCGGTCCAAGGGCCCAGTAAACACTCCTAATTCTTTTTACCCAAAACAGAAGGTAAATCGTTAAGAAAAAAAGAAAAAAGAAGGAAGGCAGAACGAAGAATCAATGACTAATTTCAGAAAAGGGCTGGAGGAAAAAAAAACAGTTTACCTAGCTTATTAAAATCAAAATTAAATTAAAATTTCAATGAAGAATTGGAAGCTGAAATCACTTGACAAATCTCAAAATAATAATAATAATAATATTTCAAGTGAGAGAGGGGTAGAAACCACCAATCTTATATAAAATAAATAAATGACACAAAATTAATATATAAAATTAAAAATAAATAATCTATCACTAGACTTAAATTATTTAAATAGAATCCAGTCTCAATTAATAAATTTAATAAATAAAATACTTTTTGAAGAAGAGTTTGTTATGTATGAACTCATTACAGGTTAAGAATGATAGGAGACTTAATCTATTTAGGAGCCAATCTTTTATATATATATATATATAGAACAATGTAAAATAGTTAATATAAATATTAAAAATAAAAATAATAAAATTTTTATAAATATATACAAATTTATAATATATAATATATTATAATATGTTTTTTTTTCAAGTTGAGGGTGATGGTTCAACCCGAAACTTAAACCTAAAAGTAATAAAAAAAATAATAAAAAAAAGTTTTGTAAGAACATTTATAAATTAATCATTGAAAGAAGTTTGAATAATATTTGTAGCAACTTTATCAATTATAAAATAATAATTAATCTCAACATATTTAGTATAATTACTAAGCATAAAAAATAAAAGATTTGGGATACTTGAGTATCATTTTGAAAAAGATAAAGCATGCCCATTCATCTAGAAGCAACACGTAAATAAATTATGCTGTCCACATTCTAAGGATCTTTAAATGCTTTAGTGGGCCATTCTAGAATGGCTTGCCAGCATCCTTCATGATTTGACCCTTCGCTCTTAACATGATACAGAATTTCAACATTCATGTTTTTGAAACAGCTTGCTCTCTATCCAAGTTGTAGCTCTATATCCAAGTTGTAGCCAAAAATATTTTCCAATTGGAAAAATATTTCTCATTTTAATTAGCACTACAACAAATTAAAACCAAGATCGTGTATGTACTAAAAGTGTGATTACTTGTACATGATAAAATATTCCACACAACAACTAATTTAGCATATTTCATAGTAAGTAATTTCATAATTAAAAAAAAAATCGCTACATTTCATGCGATGAGAATCTAAGTATTGAATACGCAGAGATCAGCCTCTCCAAACTCTTCAGGTGATTTCATTATTTGACTATATGCTATTAGGATATTGCATAAAATTAGTTTAAGTTGACTCATCCAGAAATTAAATAATACAGAATTTCAACATTGATGGTTTTGAAACAGTACTTTAATCAAGCTGTGTGTTTCAATGACGATGAAATGATACAGTTTTGTGTCTCGACATAACGGTCCTATGAAGCTCCTTTTGGTGCCCACTTGGTAATTAAAAAACACCTTTTTAATTGAATATAAATGAATGAAAAAAATATTAATTAAATCGTACCATATCAAATTTAAAACTTTAATTTTTCTTTCAAAATTTATAAGTTTTGATTTAGCATCTGCATGAACCGAGAAATATGATGGCCGATGAAATTGAATGAAACATGGAAAGTAGATCAAAGGGTCACGTTGCTCTATTCTAGAATAGCCTAATTCATGTTAAAAAAATTAGTTTAATCGAAAAAACTCAATTGTTTGATGAAGTTCAATAAATAACTTTTAGCGGACATGTTATTAAATTAGTCTTTGAATTAAAAAAAACCTTATATCAGTAATCAATTAAATTAAATTATTTGATTTGATTTAGTTCAACCATTAATTTTTTAAAGGTTAATAAAATTCATGAGGAAACGGATTTTGTATATGAAAGGTGTGCGTGATCGCCAAAAAATGGTATTTAATTAAAAGATAAATATAATAAATAAATTATTTATTTATTTAATAAAAATAAAAAATAAATTAATAAATCCATGAATTTACACCGTATCTTGACTTGATTATAAATTGACATTGACTAGAGTTAACTATTTTCCAAAAATATGCTTATAATAACTTTGACTTTAATCAATAACCGATATAATGACGTGGGGAATGAAGAATTGAAGAAGTTGCCATATTTTAGAAACGTAAATAAGTGTTTGAAAAAAAATAATTTTTTATATATATATATTTTGAATTGTTTTAATACACTGATTTTAAAAATAATTTTTTAAAAATTAAAAAAATATTATTTTAATACATTTTAAAATAAAAAAATATTTTAAATAATAACTGCAACCATATTCCCAAACATATTGTTTATTTAGACCAAGTTCTCAGAGCAAATAATTAAATCATATTATTATTTCAATTCAAGCATCCAACACATGTCATTATGTATTGAGAATGGTGTATAAATAAAATCTTAATTATATTTAAGTTTAATTGTTTTAAATATAAAAAATTATTCTTTAGATCTCATTTGTTATCTTAATTTTTTAAGTTGAGATAATTTTTTTTTATATAAAAAAAGCTTTTATTTTATATTGTTTATTTACAATTGGTTTTTTAAAGAAGGGAAGAAAAACTTTTCTTCATACCATTTGAAAATGGTATAGAATTATTTATCAAGTTTCATTTAATATTTAAAAAGTTTTGAATTGAAATGATTTTTTTAATTATATTAAAAAATAGATAATAGACATGTGTGTACACTATCAAGAAAAGCCCTCGCTTAGGTTTTATTTTTAAAGTAGTAAAAGATGGAAAAAATAAAATCAAAGGAAGGTGAGCTGAAAAGGCAAGAAGCAAGCATGGAAAGTACAACAAAATGAAGAAATCTAAGCCTTTGGAGTTTCGACTTGTCTAAATGTTGTTGTATCTTGATCCGTCCATGTTTTGTTTTATTCTGCTTAATTATATATATAATTCACATCCTTTTTTGACTGGTTTTGTTATTTAGTATTTTCTCTTAGGCTGCTTGTCTTCTGTGTTTTGTTAAGATAATTACAGGTTTTTTTTATATATTTTATGTAAGAAAGAAGGGAACTTTGGAGAAAATAGGGCATCTAGTAAAAGCTAACTACGTGCAAAGCACGATGCACAAGGCAAGAGCGGACAATTTGGCCATCAGGAATCCTGTGTTCAATTTCCATATGAGCAAAGACCAGCAGAATTTCTAGCTCTAGAATTGCAATTTCAAAACTGAGCCTTGCACTAGATTATATGTTTGAATCTAATGTGTATTCGTCAGGAAGACGACTTTCTCTTTACATTATTCAACCAAAACCAATCGTACAGAAATTCTGCAATTCAATTTCTCTCGCAGCAATACGTTCTCGAAGGTCATTGGGATAAGTACTAGGGCATGCATGCATCACATATTAATTACAATGTAGCATTTCAAGCTTGAGGATAATCCCTTCCCATGAATTACAATAGAAGTGGCTAGACATAAACAGGATGAATTAAGCTACGAAAACGATACAAGGCCCAACACTCAAAGGAATTAAGCTTTTTTTGTTTTTTGTTTTTTTTTGTAAAATCAAGAATATATATAGAATAAAAAAAAATATGAATAGAGAGAGTATAGCTTTAGCTATATAAGTTGTAGCTTAGCCATCCGTCTAATTATAATAAAAAAAATAAGAAAACAAACAGTCCTACTAATAAAACAATAATACAAAAACCAAATAAAATCAGAACTTAAACGACTAACCTGAAATACTTTCATGATTTCTATGCAGATCAAAGGAATTAAGCTCCATACAAGACAAGGTAAAGTTTTGGTTCAAATTATATAATTTAATTGATAGTTGCAGTGTGGATGCTACAGTTATAAATGATTATATAATTCAAGACGTTATGAGTAGTGTAGTGTTTTTTTCAAATTAAAATTTAAAGGTTAAATGGATCTTGAGCTCCATAAAATTAGTGTTATACAAAATTTCAGATAGAATCACAAGTATCGATATAAAAAATACAAACGGAAAATTTTTGTTGGTAATGTAAATACCAATAGATTTTTGCCATTTCTTGATAAATATTCATTCAACTTAAGATTTTATATTCAAATATTATCACAGTTTTTTTAATTAAAAAAAGTGATATATCTATATTTAATTAGTTGTATTTACGAAATGAAAATCACGTGATCTCTTACCTATTGTATCTTTTATAAAAATAAAAAATAAACAAACAAAGAACCCTAAGATGACCGAATGATTTAGCAAATATTCCTTTGTTGTCAAACACATCAAAATGGACTAAAATATTAGGGTATACAAATCAACGAATGGCTAGCCAAGTGATGTCCCACTTGATGACATGAAACAAAGAAAGAAAGAGTTGGAAATCTATGATCCTAATTTCCACGTGGAGTTAGAAGAAATTAACAAAGCGGAGACTACTTTTTTAAAGCTATCATGGTGTGAAATCGACAAAACACAAGAAAAAGCGCACACAGCGTTAGGGGAAAAAGCTTCAGTTAAAGATGCATGCTCACTTGTTGGAACCATGCGTTGATGTTTGTATTCATTCCATCTGATGAACACAACTAGAAAATTATTTTAGATTAATGGAATATTTCTTCCATGTAAAAGCTATATTGTTAATATAAAAATTATCAATTAATTTACTAATAAAAACATGTTGTAGGCTAGTATCTCGTTAAAAATTTTAGATCCATTAGTAATTCAGTTAGTGATTTAAATATCAATGGATAGACCAATATAATAATTATATCGGTGATTAAAATAAATGACGATCAGTTTTTGTTAGCTTATCCATCATTAAATATGATCGACGGATTATCGACAAGCTAACCCCATTAATATTCTTTGGATTTAAAAGTTTTAAACTAATAAAATCCTTAACTTTTTTATAATAATCTTCCTTGTATAACTTCTAAAATGAATCTTAATATATCCAAGAAAAATCATTCATTATTATAAAAACTTATATAGAATATTGATGATAACATTTATTATTAATAATGTAATTATCAATTCAAAATTTAAATTTAGTAATTAAAAATGAATTCACAATGTAATATTCCATTATCATTTGCACAAAAATTCAATATTACATCAAAATATGAACTAAATAAATCAATTTAACAAGTAATCGGTACCCGATTAATTATCTATTCAGTTGTTCAATTATGTTAGAGAATAATATAATTTATATCTCGAGATCTCATCTAACAACTTAAACTATTAGGTTGAATTGATTCTTTGACAAGATATCAGAGTCTTGATGAACAAACGGTCATGAATTTGAATCTCACCACCCTCATTCTTTTTTCTAATTAATAACATAAGATAGTGTAGATGTATGTAAGTTTCAAATTCAAATAACTTTTACTTGAGTGGAAGTATAATACATCTAAGTTACAAAATCAAACATAATTTCTTCAAATTACAAACAAATTTAATGTTTATCTTTTGATATAGGATTTGATTTCTTGTTCAGGAAAAAGAAAGAAATTATTTAACATTTCCTAATCATATTAATTAATATAGAAGAATGACAGGGTTTGTAAATTTCTTTTGATATATCAATATGCTTGAAAAATAAGGCTTTTATTCACATTTTATTTAGCATAATCTTCAGTGTCCTTTGTGAAGTAAACCATGACATCTTAACCTGAAAAAGAGCGATATAAGAAGCAACCCTTTTGTGTCAGTAAGAGAACAAGGTGATTAGTTTGCCTATAAAAAAATACCTGCTTTGTGAAACAATCAGCCAAAAAATTGCTTCAAGAACCATAAGATCATCGACTCTGATACTGCTTTGTTAGGGAACTTCTTGTTTATATTAAGGAAGATACATGGGCTTTAGTGTCTATATTGAGCCTGCGCATTCAAGGGATTTTATGCAATAATGAACACCATCTCCAACCTAAAAGAATTACGAGCAGAGGCACCATGCTTGAATCCATGCGTGGAGTTTTGGTCTCGACACTTCGTTTCTGTAGTGAGGCGTGGGCTGTTTCTATATTGAATAGTTATAAAGTATGGGCTTTGTAGCTTGTTTCAGTTTTGAATGTAATTGAAACCTTTTGGGTTAAAAAGAATGGCGAGTAGGCTAGAGGGCCAGCTGTTTGTATTACCTGAGACATAGCTGGCTATTGATTTGGATTTGGATTTGGATTTGGATTTGGAAGTTTGTGTTGTTTTCTCTCTCTCTTTTTTTTCAATCTTTTTTCTCATTTTTAAAAGAGATGGAGTGGATAATAGAGCTTTTTTTTTAGATGTAGTATTTTTTTTTTAAATTAGACAGATATTGTTACATTGACTATATGTCTTACGTAGACATTATTTATATGCAAACAAGTTTTTTTTTAAGACTTGAAAGGAAGGATTTCATATTACAGATGACAAAGGGAATATAATTAATTAATTATTGATGATGCCTCGACAATACATGTATTTAGTGTGCATAATGTTGAAGATTATATTCATTTATATGTTGATGTTGATCTTTCTACTGCTCTCTTGATAATGAAAATTCCAAAGTGTTATCCAGGGAATCTAAAAAATGGTAGACCATCTGGAACCAAGTATTTTGTTGATTATAATGTTGACGAAAGGAATAAACTGGTACTAGTTAAGTATAAAGATGGTATAGAGATTAATCTTGATAAAGATGACTGTGATGATTTGAGAATTGGTAGTTCTAATGTTGATGTAAGTGATAGAGCTACACCTTATACAGGAACTTCAAGTACAAATAAAGAAGAAGAAATTTCTGCTACTAATATATTTGGTACAAATGAAGAAAATAAGGATGAAGGATAAGATTGGGATGTTTATGATAATAATGGAAATAATGATTATATCCGTACTAAAAAGGAAGGTTTTGAAATTTGTAATGAATATAAAAATAAATGGATTGATAGTCTATAATAAATTTAAGTTGCTAATTTAGAGGGTGAATCTGAAAATAAATAGTTTGTAGTGAAGATAATAATAATGATGATAAAAATAGTGAGAAGTTTGATAGTAATAATATAGAGTGGTAATGAGATAAAATGTTAAAGAATAGAATTGTTGATCTATCATTCACAAATATCATTCATTTCATGAAAGTTCTGAGAGAATATAAAGTCAAGCACGATTATTATATGAAAAGGTATATTAATAAAAAAGAGAAAGTTGTTGCAACATGTTTGGGTATTGATTGTTCATGGCACATGTTGCACTTAAGTGGACGTCACGACAAAAGGCTAAAATATATATTGAAAATTGAAAGTCGTTATCTAGTAATTAGAGGAAATTAGGTGTCCTAAAATATGCACCGGTTCTAGAGATTCATGTAAAAAGTTAGTTATGCTTAAGGAAAAAACGACATTACCCTTATAACATCCTTTCTTACGAAAGGTTATCTTTATTATGAGTTTTCTTTTAAATTTATTTTTTTTAATTGCCCCTAATCATCCTAATTATTTTTAGCTTATTTTCAATTTATTGCTATAATCATTTTATGAGAAATTTAACATCAGTCTTAAAAATAAAAGATATGTTAAAGGTGTTGATGTTAAGTTTTAAAAAAAAAATTTTCATTGAAATTTCTAAAAGTTGATATAATCCATATTTAGTTTTAAAATATAGACATGGATCCTTTTAAAATAGGACATGTAGAAAACAATAATTATCTCTAAAAAGAGAAATTTCATCGAAGTTGCTAAGGATAAACATTGGACTTATATGGATGATAAAAATTAGGCTTTGAACTTATATTGATGGTTTGAGTTGGGCTTTGAAACCAACTATTAGTTACATGTGCTTTAACAGGTTTTGGGTTTTGACCCATTTATTTTTATTGGTTTTTTATATTATTAATTTCTTATAAATTTTTATTTTTTGTTTTTTTTTATCATGTGAGTATATCACTACAAAAATGGTTTTTTCACAATATTAAAAAAACACTAAAATATCAATAGACACAAAATTTGAATACACAAATGACATAAATACTTGGATTCGAAATTAAACTTTGAGGTGATAAAACACCAGAAATCGCTGGAAAATCAGTTTGGAACACGTGTCGCGCATGCCAAGATATTCCAGCATATCCTTGCTGGCTTCATGGTTTTGCTTGATCTGAGGGATAAAATCGTGGCATAAAAACATGAGATTTTAGGTTATAATTGTAGCTGGCATGTTGGATAATTATCACCATGTGATTTTGTTTCGGTTGGGGATCGATCAAAGCTGCATATTGATGCCAAGAAAATGCATGAAGGAGGCTGGAAACCTGGGACTTTTGGCTGGATAAGAAGAAGAATAATTTGCAATTAAATCCTTGAATTTCTCTAATTTTTAATGTAGTCCTTGGTCTTTTGAATTTTAATTTCTTTCCATTCAATTAAGGTTTTAATCTTGGATTTTCTTTTCAATTTCATCCTTAGTTTAATTAATCGAACCCTTTAATTTCTCCCTTGTCTCTAATTTAGTCCTTAATTTCTAGAAATATACAATGCTGACCAATCCAACTCACAATTTTGATTTTCTCTTCAAATAAGTCCCTCATTGACTTTTTAATTTGATCATGTGTTTAAAATTCATCATTAGTTCTTTAATTTTTATAATCTTAGCCAAGTTAAAGTCAAATTAAATTCTTTTACTCCAATTTCTCTTCCAATAAGTTTTCCATTGCAACCTAAACTATTCTTGGATTTAATTGATCTTCACAAAATTAATCTTTAACTTGTGAAATTCAATCATTGGTCCAATTTCACCCCAACTATATTTATATATTTTTATCTTTTAGTTTTTCTTTGTATTTTAGTTTTTTTTTGTTTATTATGATCATCGTAACTTAATTTAACACAAAAAAAATTAAATAAAAAGGGAAAAAATAAAGAAATGATTAAAATATACTAAATTTACTAAAAATGCACATTTTGTTTTTGGATTTCTATTTTTATTTAAAATGTATATAAAAAATAAAAATTTAAATTTAAATAATAACAGTTTTCCTAAGATAAAAGAGATGAAGACAATAGAGACAAAAACCTATTTGGTTTGATAAAGATAGAGACAATAAAAACAAAAACATGTTTGGTTGAATAAACTAAACCCAAGACATAAAAATAAAATTGTTCAAGTAATAATTTTGGAGTAAATTTATGTATTTTCTAAATAGAAGGTGCAAAGAAAACATTTATTTAAAGGCAATATATATTATATGTTATCCCTAAAATATTTCTAAAAAACCTCTTAAGTTTTAAAATTATCTAATCTTTTTAAGTAAATAATCCTATCAGTTTTGAGTTTAAAAACAACAACTATATATCTTCTTCTCTTAACAATCACAGATATTTTTCATATTAGAATCATTTCTCTTTCTATTATTACTTCTCAACCAATTCCTTGCTTCACTAGATTTTCAAGTACAAAGCGAAGAAAGGCAGGAACCTATGTGCAATTAAGAAAGTGATCGTGCCGGTCTCTGTTTATTTTCATTGATTGGCATTTGTATTGTGACCAGATGTTCTTAAATTGCTGGAGCAGTAGTGGAAGTTGAAAAAATTTGCGGTTGATCTGATCTCTTGCTTTTCTTCTGATAAATAATAGTTCGAATATTTGATTGTTTTTTTGTTTTTAGATTAATGTGGTTGTCCGGGTTAGTTTGTGTACACTTCGACTAATTTCACAGACCCTGAAGTTAACGACCATGTAAGCCTCCAGTAACCCTAAGATTTATGAAACTCGAACTAGTAATATTTAAAGAGCAAAACATATGATTAATTGAACTATATCTCTCAAGATTATATTTAATTGTTTTCTTCGTTCTACCTGTAGAAGCTTAGAAAAATATTCCCCGAAACAAAATCTAATTTTATAATGCATATTATAATCCATTTAGTATTACAATATCCATAAAATAATTTTTTATATTTTATTTTGTTTTATCAATTATTAGCTAAATATATGTAACATAGTACATAGATAATTATTCTCTTTAATGTATTATTATCACACACAATTACTCTATTCCAAGACACTAATTAAACGCTAATTATCTTTGTTTTTTTTTTTTTTTTTTGTAATGTGATACAGTAATGAAAAGCTAATTTATTAATACATTGTTAGAGGAATACATGTAATGTTTTTTCTAGGTTGTATTATTGGAAGGCTTGAACAAGTCCAAGCAACATTCTTTTACAAGTCCCTTTTTCCAAAACTTCTCATAGTATTCACCGTACGTAAAATCTCTATAGACTGCAGGATGCTCGTCGTCGACTAGCTCCTTCGGAGGCCCGATTACAGCATCCGGTGAAGGACAATAGAACGTCGGTATAGATATTCGGTCTTTATCACTGTTCACAACTGCCCGGTGAAGCACACTCTTGTAACGATCATTGCTAAGTACCTTATCATAATAAAATAAAAAATTAAAAAGAATTTGTTAGAATAAGAAAAAAAAAAAAAAGTTGTTAATTAATGCATTGTGGAACTCATGCTTAATAATTAATCATCAAATTAAGCTCGTGGACTTGCAGATGTAATTAACAGTGATTAGAGGTTGTTGAAGTTTTTTTTATTATTTAAAATTATCAATATAAATCCATTGGTGCGGTAGGTCCATTGCTAAATATTCATTTCCCCCTAACTTTTAATGGCATGCCAGAAGCACATTCCCATCCACAACCAGTGATGAGATCCACCCCACCAAATCAATTTATATCCGTTGACCTGATTTAAAGCTCAAGTAACAAATCACAGATTAAATAAATTGATCAAGATAAATTTAATATTTTATTAATAAAAAATTAATTTTTATTAACTCAATCCTAGCTAGATTTTGAATCAACGAGTTACCGAGTTAACATCTGGGACGAGGCCGGATTTTATAACTGATTCACAGATTGATTGAATGTAAGATGAAACTCCATTTTGTTTAATTGTTTTGTCCAGAAAACGGGAAAGGACAGAGAAGTTCACCTGCATTTGATCACCGATGTTGACGATGAAAGTATTGGGAATCGGATTCACAGCAATCCACTTGCCGTTTCTTAGAACCTGCAATCCAGGCACGTCATCTTGTAACAGGATGGTGATTAAATTAGGGTCGGTATGTCCAGGCAATCCATATGTGAGTTCTGGCTGTGGACAGGGTGGATAGTAGTTCATAGCCATATGTTGTCCATGCCCGCCTAATTTCTTATCAATATAGTCTCTTTCCAAACCCAAGCTCTCGGATATGGCCTCAAGTAGCCTCAACACCAGACCTCTAACACTTGTGCAATATTCAGCCACATCTTTCCTGTTCGAATGGGACCACTTTTAGGTTTTTAAAATCATAAGTTACCCTCTTGATCAAAGTTTACTACTAATAAATTCTAAATTATCCTTTTTCAATGCATTTTAGTTTTATCTGTAAAAGATGAGATTGAAAAAACTATTAAAACTTTAGAAAAACTATTAAATTGTCATAAAAAAACCCACAAGGGGGCTAATTTACAAAAAGTGTGGAGTACACAATGCTTGCTATTAGCTTGGTTACAACCAATTACCTGAATGATGGAGGATTGCTAGGCCATTCATGTACGTAATCTTCGAGAGGATAACAATGAAGTCTCAAGAAATCTCTCCAGCTTGAAACTTGTTCTGTCTTAATATTGAAACTAGTAGACAACCTGGTTGTCTTGGTGGGATCGTCGGAGTAATTTTTTAACCTTTCACTTTCAGGCAATTTGAAGAACTGTCTAGCTATGTCTAGTATGATACTGATCATTTCCTCTGCTATCCCGTGATTCTTCACCTGACACGAACGGTGCATATATTCTGTTAGAACAACTTGATGCAGCATGTACGTAATGAAGGATAAAAAATCAACGGTGTTTATAAACTGTAGAAGTCATAAACTGTTAGAAGAAATATGTTTAATTTATTATGAAATTTAATAAATCATAATAACTTCATAAAATCTAACTTACAAACTGTTTATATAATAGCAAAATTGACTGGTCGATGTAGAAATGAAAAACGAAAGCAAAATTAGCTAAAATCTAAAAGTAACGGAATCTTAAAACAATATCTTTTAAGTTCAATTTAATAAATCAATATCTTTTTTTTTGTGATTAATTAATTAATAGTAAGAGTGGTCATATCACACAATAACTCCAAGATACCTATGAGTCTGAGCAACGTGAAAGAAAGAGTCAAGTGAGAATGGAATAGCAACAAATAATGATCATAGTTGCATACCTGAAAGAAGCCATCCCTTTGACATGCTTGGCCAATTTGTTGGATTATAGTAGAGTGGTTGGGACCATTAAGGCCATGAAGGTCAATTAGAGGAATCGAGCCATCCGAAATCTGAACATCGGAGAGATTCGGACGGTCGGAGATGGGACGGATGTAGTTGGAAGGAATTTGTTTTACACCTGAAGATGCAAGGTCGGCTAGTAGTAGCTTGGCGGTGGGAGCCATGACTAGGTGATCAGAATGCAATTGATTCTTGATAAGTTGTCAATCTCATGGAAATGGAGGTGTGTTTGGCCATATTTATAGGACAACACATGAGGTCACCAAAACGTTTCAACTAACATGAATTATGACAATGTGAGCACAAATAAGATGAAGTTTTATTATTTATTCCGATTGTTCTAGTTTCTTTCCCACGTCATGTTTATCCTCAAGGAAAAACACGTAAAAACTAAATCTACTTACAACTCAAATCAAGATTTAAAAAAATGTTAATATTTGTGAACTTGTTTGTAGTTTAGCATTTTAAAGAGAGTGAGAAAGGAAATATTTGATTATCCCTATAGCAAAATGTAGAGAAAAAAAAATATTTTTTTGTTTAATTCAATGCAATAAATTAAATTTGGGATTATGCAGCGAAATTTTGTTTGAATTCTCAAAGATGGGAGTTGGCTAATGATGTCTCAAAAATCCAACTAATTTGAAAATAGGAATCCCAGGTTGGATAATTGGTTAATTAATTGATCCTAAGCTTATAGAAGTTGAGTTTTTCCCCAAGGTTATACCCAAGAAAGGAAAGTCATTCCCTTAAATGTGCCAAGAGATGATGGTTATTGTCTTGGACTTGACTAATCGCTAAGTCCAAATATCTTGGATCTGGCATGTTTGCGAGACCTACATCGTCTTGGACTTGACTAACTGTCAAGTTCAAATGTCTTTGGACTTGGTGGAATGTCAAGTCTAAATGCCTTAGGTCTAAGATGTGTGTCAGACCCACGTTACCTTGGATTTGATTGCTTGTCAAATTCAAGTGAATTGAGTCTGGCATTTTTATTAGACTCATGTTACCTTAGACTTGGCTAATTGCCAAGTACAAGTGATGGGCTTGGTACACTGTCAAGCCCAAAAAGCATCTAGATGTGGTTGGCGCCAGACCAAGCGTGCTTGGGACTTGGCACACTATCAAGCCCCTACTTGAGGCATACTCATTCCCTTAAATGTGTCAAGAAATGATTGGACTTAAGGGGTTTTTTAAGCTCATTAAAAATATGTTTATCAGTAGCCCCCCAAGTCTTTACGATATTGATACGTAAAGACTTATAAAATTACTTAGTTGTTATGACGAGTTTGTTGAATTTTCATCATGTGAAAAAAAAGGTGGAAACATTGGATGATATACTAGACAACCTACGTGGAAGGCATAAAGAAAACCATAATTCAAAAATTTCCTTGAAGGGTAAGAGAAAAACATGGGGAAGGAGCCTGTACTTAGAAATACTTTTAAGTGGCTAGGGGAAACCCACAGGAGGAAATCAACTTGTTTTAAAGGAAGTCCTATCTCTAAGTAAATCAAGTGTTGATCTCATACTTAGAGAATTTCTAAGTTGCTTGTTGGAATCCAAAAAGGATGAACCTATGCTTAGAAATTTCTAAGTGATTATCGGCTTTTTAGAGAGTAGGAGCTAGGAGCTTTCCCATTATTATTGTCGCACGTGTGCGGCGGCGCGGCGATCGTCCACCCTCAAGGGAAATAAAAAATAGAATATTGATTTCTCGCAAATAGGGAGAGACAAGGAATTCTTGTCTCTACAAGTGAAAAATTGGAATGGGAGTCGCCACCTAGTATTCTGGTTACTAGGAACCCTAACTGGTCTTAGAAATGGGGTACGGAGACTGGTTGCGTAAAGGGAAGGTATTAGCACCCCCAACTACGCCCTACCTAAGGTAGGCTGCATTGTTTTAATGTCTGATAAAATCTAAGGTCGTGTTGTGGTTTTTTATTGTTCAGAATACGCATTACATGTAACTCATACCTCAGGTTCTATTGTCCAAAAAAAGAATTAAATATCTGGAATATGCATTACGTGTAAAGTCATACCCCGGATACTAAGAGACAAACAAAATAAAATTTTTGTTGTTTTTTTAAAATTTTGGCCAATATTCTCTTGACTTTAATAAACTGGTTATTAAAGCCAAAATACATGCTAAAACATTGTTTTTTTTTGTGTATGAAAAATACAATATGATTTTTTAGCTTTGAGATACTTGGCCGTATGCACAAAAATATTTTTTTCTCTTTTTTCAATTTTTTTGTATTTTTGGAAGTTTTTGACGAAAACCGGGTATTTTAATATCATATTTTTGTATTTTTAACAACATAAAATACCACCCAATATTAATCAAAATGACATAAAAACTACGCGGAAAAATTATAAAATGCTGAAACAAATATTTTTGATTTTTTTCTTTGAAATGAGCCGGGTCAGGCCCAAATACATGGGCTGGGCCGAACCTGGCCCAAATGCATGGGCTGGTTACTGCGCACATAGTAACCGGGTTACTGTGTGTACAGTAACCAGAGAATTAATTAGCACTGTGTATGTGCATAGTAACCGGCCTACTGTGCACACAGTAACCCGTGAATTAATTAGCCAGTTACTGTGCACAACACAGTACTAGCTAATTAATCTTCATCTGCTGCAGAACGTAAACGTTCTGCATGCAGATGAAGCTGGAGCAAAAAAAACAACGGGAAAGGTAGAAAGGCGCACTGTCTAAGGGATGAGGGCTCAAAGGCGCACTCAAAAGGAGGTAGGGTTAGAAAACACACTACCAAAGGGAGGAGGGCTCAAAGGCGCACTCAAAAGGAGGTAGGGTTAGAAAACGCACTACCCAAGGGATGAGGGCTCAAAGGCGCACTCAAAATGGAGGTGAGGGCTCAAAGACGCACTTAAAAGGAGGTAGGGTTAGAAAACGCACTACCCAAGGGATGAGGGCTCAAAGGCGCACTCAAAATGGAGGTGAGGGCTCAAAGACGCGCTCAAAAGGAGGTAGGGTTAGAAAACACACTACCAAAGGGATGAGGGCTCAAAGGCACACTCAAAAGGAGTTGAGGGCTCAAAGGCGCACTCAAAAGGAGGTAGGGTTAGAAAACGCACTACCCAAGGGATGAGGGCTCAAAGGCGCACTCAAAATGGAGTTGAGGGCTTAAAGACGCACTCAAAATGAGGTAGGGTTAGAAAACGCACTACCCAAGGGATGAGGGCTTAAAGGCGCACTCAAAATGGAGGTGAGGGCTCAAAGGCGCACTCAAAATGAGGTAGGGTTAGAAAACACACTACCCAAGGGATGAGGGCTCAAAGGCGCACTCAAAATGGAGATGAGGGCTCAAAGGCGCGCTCAAAAGGAGATAGGGTTAGAAAACACACTACCAAAAGGATGAGGGCTCAAAGGCACACTCAAAAGGAGTTGAGAGGGCTCAAAGGCACACTCAAAAGGAGTTGAGGGCTCAGAGGCGCACTCAAAAGAAGGTAGGGTTAGAAAACGCACTACCCAAGGGATGAGGGCTCAAAGGCGCACTTAAAATAGAGTTGAGGGCTCAAAGGCGCACTCAAAAGGAGATGATAGCTCAAAGGCACACTCAAACGGAGGTAGGGTTAGAAAACGCACTACCTAAGGGATGATGTTGAAACACTGATCTGTAAATGTTGCAAGAAAATACATTATGATTGATATGCATGTATACTTACCTGAGAAATATAGGCCCCCATTTCTTCATGGTGTCTTTCTTTTCTCTCAAAAGTTGTAGTGTTGGTAGGAAACTTTGATGGCTTTTCCACTTCTGCTTACTCGGGTTACATATTGTGATCTTGACCTCTGGGAAGGGTTTGATGTCATCATACATCTTTTTCCTTCACCTTTTATCTCAAGAGTTACCAATTTTGCCCGACATTTTCCTTAGAAAAGGAATCATGGAGCCAGCCCTACCATGTGTTTTTGATTGCCCCCCCAGCTTAATCATGCCCCCCAAGTGTTCAACTTGGGTTTAGTTTGGGGTGAGGATATGTGAAAGTAAGTTTGGGTTTTTTGGTACAATGAAATGTCTTCATGCAAAATTTTTGGAACTTCCAAGTTATTCCAATCACAAAAATGATTTTGACATTGGTTCAAAATAAACTTGTTCTAAAAAATTCAAGTGATTCCTATGGATAGGTTTCTTGAAGTGATGAAAGCTTTTTGCTTTTGGTTAAAGATGAAGGTGACATCTGGTTGGTCACAAAAAGTTTAAATGTCAATTTGAGGGTTATTGAGAACCGAATTGATTCAAAACATTTATTTTATTTGCATGAATAATGATTTGACTCGCACGAGAAAGCACTGCATACCGATCCAGATTGCTTGCCTTTGATCGGAAAGGGCTTTATCAGGTATGTAATGTAGGCTTTGGCTATTGGTTATGAAGAAAATGGATATGTTACAGGCTCAAAAGGTGTTTAAAGGATTTCAAGACTAAGGATCACTTGTTTCCTGACCTTTTGTCTTTTGGATTTGTTTTTTTTTTTTTTCAAAAATGATTTGTCTTGCCTCCCAGTGTCGGGTTTGGGCTTTTTCTCTTTGTTTTATTCGTTTTTGTTTGGTTGAGTACAATTATATCAGTTGTTTGTATGAGAAACTCAAATCTTTTAGATCAATTGCAGTATTTATCTTCAATGTTTCATTTGGATGATCATGAAAGAAGAAACATTACATGATCAATTCCAGCACCCATCTTCACTGCTTTGTCTGGATGGTAAAAACAACAAACTCTCTTATTTTGCCCCCCAGTGTGGGGTGTGATCCTAGTCAAGGTTATTTCCAAAAAAACATTACTAGGCTCAAAATGGGATTGCAAAGGATATATTTCAGTCTTGTGAAAGGATTATCAAAGATGACCTTTCCTCATCTCAAACTCATGCATTGAGGAACGATAGGTGTTGCTTTCATGCGCATATGCAAAGTGATTTATTTAGTCAAATAAAACTTAGCTTTTGATTCACCTCATAGTGTTGTTTGTCTTTGTTGTCCTTTTTTTCTTTCAAGTTTTCTAGGTATATGTGTATCTACCTAAGGAAGCACTTGAATTTCCAGAATACATTTGTTTTGGACAAATATCAACACGATTTTTGTTTTTGTACTCACTTTGGAGGTCCCAAAAAAATATCCTTGAAAACATATGAGATTAATGTATGGGTTTGGAAGAAAGGAACACCAAAGGATTCTTCATGTTGTAGTGTTGTGAGCAAAGTTGTGCTCAAAATGTTATTTACATGTAATAACAACAAAGAAGAGTGTGATGTGAACACCAGAAAACACATGATCTTATTTCACAAGAAAAGCTCATTAACAGAGAAAGTCTTGTTCAAAAGCATTAACAAAAGGCAATAACAAGGCAGGTTTCATTCCTCTATTTTGACGAATCTGTTCATAGGCTAAACTCCTCTCAAAAGCTCTGCGTAGAGGACTCAAAGACAATGCGAAACAACACCACGGTCAAAACTTCAAGCTATCATGTTGGACCATTGATGCTTTCCAATTCCCCAAACATTCCATCCTAATATGCTTCAAGCATGATTAGGCAGCGGGTTCGTATTCATATTGGGGGTATCTTCCAATTCTATCCACCCAGCCTTGATTAATTGCAGAAGCTTTCTCTTGAAGGCGTTGCAGGTATAGATGCTATGCCCAGTAATACCGGCATGGTATTCACATTTGAGTTCTGGCTTGTACCAATTAGGATAAGGTGGTTGCAGAGGTGTTAGAGGTTCTGGAGCTATTTGCCCAATGCTCAATAGCTTTTGATACATCTCATTCAGGGGTAACGGTAGTGGAGGTAGTTGTTCTTGCACCCTTTGGAAATTTCCAATTTGGCTTTTGGCTTGAAAGTTTTGGGGTTCAGGTTTTTTGATGTTAGCAATTTGGGATGGAGTATGGTAATTTTAGGATGTATTTGTTTTACCCATGTAGCCACCTTCAACATGGTGAACCTCTTTTCTTTCAACGCCTCTTTTCTCGGTTGGTGCAGCAATTCTACCACTCTTGACACCTTGCTCTATGCGTTCACACACTATCACAGCATCAGTGAATTGTTGGGCTGAGCTACCCATCATATGTTCGTAATATGGTGCTTTAAGTGTGTTGGCAAATAAAGAGACCATCTCTTTTTCCAGAAATGGGGGATGTACTTGAGCAGCTAATTCTCGCCATCTTTGAGCATATTCCCTTATGCTTTCTTTATCCTTTTTCTCTATATTGGACAAACTGGTTCTGTCAGGGGCAATGTCCATGTTGTACTTGTATTGCTTGATGAAAGCATCCGCAAGATCTTTCCAGTTGCGAATTTTTGTGTTATCCAATCTCATGTACCAACTCAAAGTTGCCCCACTTAAACTGTCTTGGAAAAAGTGCATTAGTAGTTTTTCATCATGTACTACCTCAGCCATTTTATTGCAGTAAGACCTGAGATGGGTCATGGGGCATTGTGTTCCACTGTATTTGATGAATTCAGGAACACGAAATTTCTTTGGGATAACCACATTTGGGACCAAACACATCTCTGCTGCCCGTATCGGGTCATATAAGTCTATCCCTTCAATGGCTTTGAGTCTGGCTTCCAACGCCTCTATCTTAGCTTGATCAATGCTATCAGATGACTTAGCCTTGTGGGACTCATTAGTAGATGCCTTCACGACTGTTGGGGATGGTGCAGGTGTCGTTGACTACACAAATATTGGATTTTGCTGAGGTTCTTGACCATGTTCGCTCATTCTTTCCTCAGGCTGAACTGTAGTAGGAGCCGGATTAAAGGTGATCGGTTGATTAGAAGGACCTTCATCAGAGGTATTTCTTAGTGTTTGCTTGAGTAAGCTAGTGAGGTGAGCCACACTTATTTTCAGAGACTCCAACTCTTCGTGCAAATAGGCATCACGTTGAGCACGCTCTTCATCTTCCATGTTTCTTGCTCGAAGTCGGGTGTTGTAGACTTTTTGGGGACCTATATTTCAATCTGTCATGTATGCATGTTAAATGTATGAACATGTAATTTATATGATGAACTTGCCCTTCAAGGGACGACATATGATTATAACTCTTGCATGATGAAACAAGAATCTTGATTCTTGCCCATACTGTTCAATGAAAATTTTCTGAGTGACAGTCTTGAGTTCAAAATGTGTCAAGAAGGGTTTGCCTTGATGTAAAGAAAGATAACGCATACAAACTAAAGACAGGGTCTATTCATTATATGAATATGAATAGGTTTTCTATCTGGTCTCAAAAGGGTCTCTTGTTGTCCCAGTGATCGCCCTCGTGGAGGCAATATGGGGGCTTGTAGGCAATAAGATGGCACGTGTACCAACTGTTACCAGTCTAAGCACTCAGCGAAGAGTTGGGGTTTACACAAACTTAAACCTTGACTAAAAGTCATAAGGTAAGCTGTTAGTCCCCCACTTAACTTAAAGTTTTTCAGTACAAACTCTCATATGAATGATGCATGACACAATCTATAATGCATGAACAAATATGTACAAATTTAAAGCATATGAGCAAATAACTAAGGAAAATTCATCTTAAAAATAAAACACAATAAATCCAAAGAAATAAACTAGACAAAACAATGCTTAGTCCACAAGGTCCCCAGTGGAGTCACCATTCTGTCGCACGTGTGCGGCGGCGCGGCGATCGTCCACCCTCAAGGGAAATAAAAAATAGAATATTGATTTCTCGCAAATAGGGAGAGACAAGGAATTCTTGTCTCTACAAGTGAAAAATTGGAATAGGAGTCGCCACCTAGTATTCTGGTTACTAGGAACCCTAACTGGTCTCAGAAATGGGGTACGGAGACTGGTTGCGTAAAGGGAAGGTATTAGCACCCCAACTACGCCCTACCTAAGGTAGGCTGCATTGTTTTAATGTCTGATAAAATCTAAGGTCGTGTTGTGGTTTTTTATTGTTCAGAATACGCATTACATGTAATGTCATACCCCAGGTTCTATTGTCCGAAAAAAGAATTAAATATCCGGAATATACATTACGTGTAAAGTCATACCCCGGATACTAAGAGACAAACAAAATAAAATTTTTGTTGTTTTTTAAAAATTTTGGCCAATATTCTTTTGACTTTAATAAACTGGTTATTAAAGCCAAAATGCATGCTAAAACATTGTTTTTTTTTTTGTGTATGAAAAATACAATATGATTTTTTAGCTTTGAGATACTTGGCTGTATGCACAAAAACATTTTTTTTCTTTTTTTTCAATTTTTTTGTATTTTTGGAAGTTTTTGACGAAAACCGGGTATTTTAATATCATATTTTTGTATTTTTAACAACATAAAATACCACCCAATATTAATCAAAATGACATAAAAACTACGCGGAAAAATTATAAAATGCTGAAACAAATATTTTTGATTTTTTTCTTTGAAATGGGCCGGGTCAGGCCCAAATACATGGGCTGGGCCGAACCTGGCCCAAATGCATGGGCTGGGCTTAACCTGGCCCAAATGCATGGGCTGGTTACTGTGCACATAGTAACCGGGTTACTGTGTGTACAATAACGAGAGAATTAATTAGCACCGTGCATGTGCATAGTAACCGGCCTACTGTGCACACAGTAACCCGTGAATTAATTAGCCAGTTACTGACTGCTAATTAATCTTCATCTGCTTCAGAACGTAAACGTTCTGCATGCAGTTGAAGCTGGAGCAAAAAAAACGACGGGAAAGGTAGAAAGTTACCTGGAGCGATGGTGATGCTGACAGCAGCTGATGCGGCAGGGGTGGTGGCGGTGCTGGCGGTTCGCGGTGGCCGGCGGTGCTGTTTTCTTCTCTCTCTCTCCTCTGTCTTTCGTTCTCTTCTCTGCTTCTTCTCTCTTCTTCTGTTTTTTTTTTCTTCTCTTCTCTTTTTCCTCTCTTTCTCTCGTCTGTGCACTCTCTGTTTGTCTCTCTCTCGGGTCCTCTCCCCTTCTCTTTTTTTTCTTTTTTCTCTCGGCCATCCCCCTGTATTTATAGGAAAACAGGGGAGGCCGACGTGGTGGGGCGGCCACTGTTGGCCGCCCCTCCACTATCCTTTAAAAGTATGCAAGTGGCTGAATTGTGGGCGTTTTATTGCGCCAAAGCCGGGAAAGAAGTTAGGCAAAAAGTGGGGAAGAAAATCTTCTTCTTCCCCTGCCTCACGTGTCCAAAGGAAGAAGAAGACCCACAGTGCTGTCAAAACAGCACTGTTTCGGGCCCTTTTTTTTGTATTTATTATTATTATTATTATTATTTTATGTGGGGACCCAAAAATGGATTACAACAATTATCATAAGTCTTAAGAGCCCCCTACTAAGAGTGGTGTACATAGCACTACGGAGAGTGGTGTATATAGCATTAGAGAAATCACATCCATCCCTGACGAGTGGTGTATATAGCATTAGAGAAATCACATCCATCCCTGACGAGTGGTGTATATAGCATTAGGGAGATCATATTCATCCAATAGAGAGTGATGCATATAGCACTTGGAAGATCACATTCATCCCTGGAAAGTTGTGCATATAACAACGAGAAGATCACATTCGTCCCTTGAAGAGTGGTGCATATAGCACTAAAAAGATCACATTCATCCCTTCGAGAGTGGTAGGGCTATCGTCCTAAAGGACCACCTGGAGAAAATGAAAAGTTATTTTGAATAAGTCATTTATATTTAAGAAACTTACATTCTTATTAAGGATTATACATCCTAGGGTGATCTAAGTGATAGATATGAGAGAGGCTTTTCAGGTACCCTGATTACTTCACTTGGAAAATCATTGATGTTGATTGTCTTTATAAAAACAAGGAGATCCATGTCGAAGTAAACTGACATCTTCAACCCATTTATGATTTTTCATGAATTGCTTTACTTTGGATAATCTTTTATCTAGTAAAACATAAAGTTTATTCTAGAGAGCATGTTCCCTTACTCTTCTTATTAAAGCTTTCAAGGTTACTGACTTAATCAATTCTTCCACCTTGAACATCTCCGCGTTGAATCTCCTCAAATATGCTCGTATAGACTTGCCCTCTTGTTAGGCAACATTGAAAAGCTCTGTGAAGGTTTTCTTGGTGGGTATCCTTGTGTTAAAGTGTGCCACTAGCTTCGCACATAGGTCATTGAAACCTTCAATAAAGTTTGGTTCCAAGTTGTTATACTAAGCACACATGAATCCTCTAAAGGTTGAATGGAATATCCTGCACATTGAGTCATAAGCTTAGATGATCAACTTTAAGCTATTACGTATATTTTGCATATACTCCCTTACGTCGGCCAAGTCATCATAGTTGTTCAAACTAATATTTATGAAAAAGTAGTCCTTAAAGAGTAGAGTTTTTAATATGTGTTTGGATAAAGGAGAAAACCTCCACTGATAGGAATTATAAGCATTCCTTTGTGTATGATCATTCCCTCAAGTATGCTCGTGCATAGACTGTCTCTTTGCTCTTTGTTTGTTAGGCTCTTGGGAGCCCAAAGGGCTTGGTGTAAAATGATGATTATGATGACCAATATCAAACCCATAGTAACTAAGGGGAATGTGTTTGGAGTGTTTGCTCTAAGCATGGGTGTGATAATGATGCGAGTGATCCCTTGAGAAACTTTCATGAACATCATTCTATCTAGTCTCCTCTAAGTAATGTAATTGTCTACGAGCTCCTGATGTAGCTAGTGATCCTAGTGTTAAGACTTGCTAAGTGGTAAGGTTTGATTTTGCATTCAGGTTGTCAATATGGCCTGGGTGAGGAGTTGCACCTGACTAGTGAGTTGTTGAAGCTCATGTAAGCTAGGAGTGTCCACGGAAACAAGTTAATTTGCCCAGTTTCCTATCTTTGAGGGGTATTAGTTGTGAGCCATGAAATGCCTTGGAAATGATAAAAACAAGTTTTAGAAAGAAATCGATAGTTTGTTGATCAATTTCCTATAGACAACATCATTAGTGATGTCCCAAAAATCCAACCAGCTTAGGAATATGGCTCCCGGTTAGACAATTGATTAATCAATTGATCCAAGCAATCTATTTCATTCTCCCTAGCCATGGTAGTTGATAGTTTATACTTGGTCTTTGGTAGGCCAAAGTTGTTCATGGCTAATACCTATAAAAGACCCCTTTTATTAGAGGTAAGAACTCTTTGATGCCTAAATAAATATCTTTTTAGAAAGAGAAAATACAAGAATATTCTAGAGAGACATGCTCTGAAAATATATATGCAGTATAGAATGAAAATTATGAACTTTTGTTCTAAAGGTCTCATGGTGTATTTATAGCCCATGAGTCTTGTTTTTTGTGAATAAAAAGGCATACAATGTAATTACCCTGATAGCATTTAATGCGAGATAAATATCCATTACATATGTATTCATGTTTGATGAAAATATAGTGAGTCATTGGAGGACTTTTATACACTTAAAAAAATATAGGAAAATTAGAGTTTAAGACATCAAATGTAGCTAAGTTTATAAAAGTTGAGTTCTTCCCTGAGGTTATATCCAATGAAGGAAGGTTATTTCCTTGGGCGTGCCCAAGAAGGATGGTTATTATCTTAGACTTGATTGACTGCTCTTTGAACTTGAAACTAAATGTTCAAGAACCATCAACACCCCTTCAAGTGAAATCTTTTGGGGGTAGAAACTTACACAAGCCCTCACTATCTTGTGCTTAATTTTTACCAAATAGAATGAGGGTAGAGAGATTTAAACTCCTGATCTTTTTAGTCAACAAGACTATGATACCATGTCAAAAAAATCATCTTAACTCAATAGCTTAAGTTGTTTGATAAAGTCTCAAGATACTGTTTTATATTATTCTCTAATAAAGTGTTAATATTTCTAAGTTTTAATCAATAAAATTTTGATATTTACTGAAAAATTAAAAATATATATTGGATTTATCTTGTCACTTATAAAGAGAAAAACAGGAAAAAGCTTTTTGATGTCAAGTTGAAAAAAGAGAAAATATAACTCAATACTTTGAATCACAATTTCTTAACTTAAGTTTATTGTAAATTATTTTTTCTTACACCAGTAGAAAGCACATATGATCATAAACTATAGTTTATCATGCATATTGGATATTTTTCAATAATATATAAAAACAAAAAATAAAGATAAAAACTCTTATAGATCAACCCATGTCAAAATCCTTCTAGTTGTTTAAAAGTTCATGATAATTTATGAATTCACTTATGCATTATTTGATTTCTTGTTGTTTCCAAATTAAGCTCTTTTTTTAATTAAATTATGAAACTAAATGATACAATAATATTTCTTTAAAAATCAAGAATAAATATGAATTCAATATGTATTAAGAAAATAAAGTATCGTTTTTATATTTTCTAAAACAAAATATTACCTTTCGATTTTTAGTTTCAAGATAGAAGTTTTCTAAGTTTAATTTCAATCAATAAAACAAAATTAGAAAATTGATGGCTTTACTTTATAAGCCTAAAACCGAACCAAACCGAGCCAAAATGAACCAAAACTGAAAAAATTGAGTCAAACCGAAAAAAAACCAAGCCAAAATCAAGCCGAACCGAACCGAAACCGACCGGTTTGAATAAATTTCGGTTTGGTTTCGATTTTTTTTTAAAAAAATAATTTTAATTTGATTTTTTTAATAAAAACTAAATCAAACCAAAAATAATCACCTCTACTTTAATTATATGTTACATATAATTCTTGAATTTAACGTTCTTGCGTAGGAATTTAGCATTATATTTTTTTATAACTAAATTAATCAAGCATCACGTACGTATGCTCCACCAGATCCCAAGGATGAAAAGATTGGTAAAACCCATATCAAAAACACATTACCAAACGGTCGGCATCTCAAGTCTTAATTAGTGGCCGGCACCAGACAGGCAAGAGTTGGCTTAATTCGATAACCTTTTGGACTTGTCTATCATCACAGCCAATCTTCGCTATGATCATATACCATGACAACGTCATGCATGACATAACCATGGTGACCTCCCTTGAGAAACGTCTTGCACGGAGGAGGGTACAGTGACCGCGGGAGGGATTCTATTTTTATTTAATTAGATAAAAATTCTAATAAATATTTATAAAAAATACAATCTTTAATAATTTCTTGTAAAGAGAATTTTATTCTAACCTGCAGATGCATGGTTCTAGAAGTCCAGTTCACATGCTTAGTTTTTTCTTTTGTTTTCTCCTTTATAAAGACAAACTTATTGACAATAAGATCAGCTTTATTTTAGAGTTCAAATGTTGTCGGTCATGATCTTTCTTTCTTTTTCTTTTTCTTTTTAGCGACCTTTTTTTTTCTTTTTTTTTTCAAAGAATATGTAGGTACTGAAAACGTGATGAGAAAAAAGAGCAAGCAAGAAAAAAAATTATTTTACCAACCTGTATTACTAGAAGCTTAGTGTATTTAACAATAAAAATTATTGACTCGTGGATCTAGAAGTTACTGCCTGGTCCATAGCCTGAATTAATTGGACCTTGAAAAAGAGACTACACTTTGTTTGATTTATCCTACCAAGTGGTTTACTATATACATCAAATTAAAAGGAACAAAATATTTTTTAGATTAATATAAATTTTAAGATAATTTATGTGTCTTTTAATTAATCTTATAAATTTTAAAATTAATAATTATATAAATTTCTAATTACATGAGGTTTGTGAGCAAATGAAACAAAATATTTTTCTACCCAGAGCCTCCCTCCACCGAAAACCCTCCTCCAATTGCTAAACTTATTTTTTTAATTTCTCTAAAAAATTATTTTTTATTAGGGAAAAAAAGTATAATGTCTCTATTTTTATTTAATTTAATTATTTTAAATAAATTAAATTTTACCGAGATTCTACCAACTTGGAATGAAAAATCCAGAAGGATCTCATGTTGTTTGGTTTTTCTTATATAATTGCTTAAGTCGTCACTGCTGATGACAGATTGTGGACCATGAAGATGGCGACGATACTTTGTTTTTTTTAAAAATATATTAAGATCTAGAAGATGGTGGCTAGTTCGGCCATCAGTGGGGCAACGAAATTAGCTATGTTTAGTCGTATTATGTACCAAATTGGATTCATATTAAATGTGGAGTTATCTTTCCTGACAAAAACGATGGAATTATCTTCGAACTTTAACTTAACTAATTCTTTTCTTTTTACTATGATTTTAAACGATTCATCTTTCATGTTGGAGCATATTAATTAAACTTGGTTTAAAGTTTAGGTTATGTATTAAACATATTAATCCGGATTAATTTATATAAATACAAATAGCATCATTGTAATTAATAGATTTTTAAAAACATAAATAAATAAAACACTATTATTTAAAAAAACAAATTAAAAATTAAACTAGATTTTGCCTAGATTAGTTTTAGGTTGATATTTTTTTGATACTAATCTTAGCTGGGAGTGGGTTGATAATAATTTCAAGTTAACTTACTAGATTAATCTGAATTTAATAATTTTAAATTAAAATACATATATTTCATTATTTTTTTGTTACTATATTTTTACGTTGATTGGATATGATTAAATACACTATAAAATGATGATATTCATTTGAATTTATAGGTTATTATTGCTATTTTATTCAAATCTAGCTTTCTAACCATTGTTGACATTTTTCTTACATCAACCACTATATATTAAATAGATTTCACCTAAACACATTGGGCAATGGGAGTCATAAAAAGTGTCACATGATATGTTTGTCAAGTATTTTATTTTTTAAAAGTTATATTTAAAGATCTAATAAATTTTAAACTGTATAATAAGGATAGTTTTCTTCTACCACTCAAAAAATAAACTATTAAAACTATTAGGTTGTTGAAAAAATACAATTGCCAACGCGGCAAATTGTCATGGCTATGAAGAAAGGCACAACCTATAGGCAAGAATCAACGAAATTATCATTTCATGCTAGTTCGTTGTGTTCCTATAATACGAGGAAGTAACAAAAATTAGAAAATCACTACATAATTTATCGACAGTATGTTATGGATTAGATCATTTTTATAGAAAATTCTAAGAAAATATTCAAGTATTATTAATGTATTTTAAAGAAGAAAAAAAAACCTTGTAGATATTAATTCAATGTAATCAAGTTAATTTGACAAATCCAAAGATAATCTGGACAACAAAAAAAAAATAGCATGGCAGAATTTTTTTTTCAAAACATTTAAAAAATATATATTGAGATGAAAGCATATTAGATCGACGATCCAGGTCAACCTAGGTTAATATGTAAAATTCATGACCCGAATTATAAGACCGTAATAACATTATAAGTAAGCAATATATATATATATATATATATATATATATATATATATATATATATATATATATATATTTTGAAGCTCAATTTTCAATCAATCGAATGCTGAAAAACAAAATTAAAAAAAAAAGAGTCACTTAGATTAATCTGTCAAACCTGGATTATGAGATCGAAATAACCCAATAGAAAGCAAATAAAAACAAATTATGAAACTCAGTTCCCAATCAGTCCAACATTAAATGATAAATTTTTTTTAAAAAAATCAATTTAAAAAAAGATAAAAAAAATACTTAAATTAACCTGGTTAAAATGCCAAACCCTTTACTAGGATCTTGAGACTAAGATAATATTATATAAAAAAAATCAAAACAAATTATGAAGTTTAATTCTCAATCAACTCAAGTAGTGAAGGATGAAATTAAAAAAAACAATTATAAAAAAAATTAAAAAACCGAATTAACTTGGTTAACTCGTTAAATTTATGTCTCGGGTTATGAGACTGAGATAACATCATAAAAAATAATTTAAAATAAATTATGAAACTTAATCCTCAATAAATCTAATGTTAAAAGATAAAATTAAAAAGAAAAAAAAACAAAATATGTTCCAATAAATAGTAGTACTTTATTAATTTCTCCTCCTCATTTAGTTATTGTAATGTTAGATATTTGAGAATGAAATATGTCTATTCTCATTTTAAAAAAAAATATTATAATTATTTCTTAAATTAAATTCGAAATTATTTTCAAATTTTATATAAGAAATATTTAATTAGAATCAAAACATAATTTTTTATATATAATAATTGTTTTAAATCATATTATAAATCAATTAAAAAACATTTATTTATATTATAATATTTTAAAATTCCTCAATATTTACATTATCTTTGTGATAATATAAATTAAAGACCATTGAAAATTTATTATTTTAATATTTATTAATAGGAAGAAAATTTATCTATTTATATCGGTCAACTAACCAGTAATAATGACTGAGACATGTACATGGACATTATTAATAACCCGAAATAGCCATTAAAATCAATCAATAATGGTTACCCATACCCAAACCAAACATGGACTTTCAGAGCAAAATAATTAAAACTAAAAAACAATAAATATCCAAATTTAAGGCTTATATAGCCTATTAAACTCTAGTAGTAGGCCAAGCATATCTATGATAAATGAATGTGCAAAAGTTAGGCATAGATTAAAAGAGATTTAATAAAAAATCATGGGTCTTCCTTCCACACAAAATAACCTTAAAATTTGGCTTAGATTAAGAGATATTTTATTCTTTACATCAAAAAGATTTTTGGACAATTGCTTTAATACTTAATTAATCATTTTGTCATCACTCAATTTTTCACCCTTGTTTCCAATATACTTTAAAAAATTGGAAAAGAAATACAAAAATACCAAAATTCTAAAAACAAAAACGTATTTGGCACTATTTGGCTACTTTCTAGTCATTTTCCAATTTTCAACCATTTCTTTATTATTTTTTATTGACAAGTTAAAAAAAAACAAAAGAAAAGGACGAGAAGGAAAAAAACAATCAAATAAAAACAATTTTTTTAATGATTAAAATATGATTGAAAAAATAATAATGACTGGTTTAGTTTAGAAATAAGATTTGCAAGAGAGAAAAGAGAAAAAAATAAAGTTTTTTTTTATAAGAGAGGATTTTAAAGTTTGGAAAGTGGATGAACTCTATAAAAAAATAAGGGAAGTGAAAGAACTCTCTAGAAACATAAATGGTAGAAAGGTGGAAGGGTTGGATATAGTTAAAGATGTATACACTTTGGTTTTTGTTATTTGACTGGTTTTTGATTACGTGATTATAAAAAAACATGCAAAATATGTGAGATAATTTTTTAAAAAGTATATTGGATTAATATTGTGAGATGGTTGATTTTAACCATAAAATTTGAATTCTAGAATTTTGAGTTGTGAAAAATCCTGCTATAAGCATTATTTGAACCAATTAATTTTATATATAAAAAAAGTTGTTAAATATAATAAATGATCAATCAACCCAAGATAATATGGTCCAATCTTAGGCCATGTCTAAGGCGAAGTGATAAAAAACATAGATTTTTAAGCTTTTAGCAGACAAGTAATTATGTATTATTGTCTAAGACAAAGTTGGATTTAGGCTTTATAACTTGTCACCCATCATAAACCAACTTTATATCTTTATGGTGACAAAATAAAGATATACTTATTATAGCCTTGATGTTGTCCTCTATCTTTCTTTTCACATCTATAACCATATTAAAAATATTCTCAAACATGTTCTTTTCAATGTGCATGACATCAAGGTTATAATAGAGGATATTGATCTTCTAATAAGAAAGCTCCTAAAAAATATTTTGTTTTACCCAATTATAGGTCAAAACAAAATCAAGAAACTTTTATGTTACCGAATTGAAAACCAAACATAATCCTTCACCCGACAATAGCAAAGGTGCAATATCCCTTTGAACTCTGCCAATAAAAATATCCTTTCAATTCTTTCTATAATTGTTATTTGTTGGCAAGAACCACTCATGGCAATAAAAAGAAGATTTTTTTACCACTGTTTGTTAATTTGAAAGCCTCATTATTTTTCATACAATATAGGCATGCTAGTTTTTCATGCATGCTCTAACTATTAACCATTCCATATGTAGGAAAATCATTGATAGTTCACACAAAAGCCACCTTCATCTGAAGCTCTATTTCCTCGATATATCATATGTCAAAGCTCTGGATGACAACAACTGCTTCAACTCATCAAGCAACGGATGAAGATAAATATCTATATTCCAACCTGAACTATTAGGATTGAGTATGACCATAGATAAAAACATGAACTCAAGTCTTATACACATCCCCAATGACAAGTTGTAAACCGTGAATATCATCGACTAACAAGAATAAAAGGGCATCAAATAACCCGAATGAATTGAATCTGTGTGTGCATAACCTAGCATGTTCATTGATTCCACTAAAAATTAAGAATGTGCCTATTAAAATGTTTTTAGGCTTCATTATCGGAAATGTACACTATCACTTATAGTACCATGTTATGTGAATGATGTCATATCATATGCTCATCAGTCTTTGGTGACATGAATAACTTTTGTTGTCTAGGTGTGATTGGAAAGTGTCTTAAGTTTTCTATGTGCGATAAAAGTCCTTCCCCTGCCAGTTCTGGGTTTATAACGAACATGCCTATATGTTTTGCACTCGGTCAACTTTGTATTTTCAAGATAGTAAAACATGCAGAAGTTTGGACATATATTAATTTTTTTGTTTCCTAGGTCGATGAGTTTCATCATGGATTTAGTAGTGTAAAAAATTTCTTTTACCTATTCCCTTCAAGTAAAATGCTTTTTGTCGATTCAAAAATTCTATCGTGACTGGCCTCACTCAATCCAAGATGAGACTTGATGGTGAACACATATGAAATGGATGATAATTTATTATGATTTATGCACTCATCCCATAATGATTTGTCGAAGTTTTCAAAAGATTAAAAAAAAAATGGCCACTTTTGCATTAGGTTATTCATCTACTATTGGATATTGACTGACAACCCTGATTCATTCTCACCGCATCCATAACTATATCCATATAAGGATTAATATTGTCATGTACAACTTCTTGTATGTTGCTAGAACTAGAAATTGACCCAACCATCCTTTAAATCATGGTCTTATGAGGAACATATGGTTCACCATATGCAAAGCAACAAATGTATCTCTCCATTAACCTTTTTTTTTTTTTTTTTTACAGAAAATGCATCATTATAACATCTAGATTAAGAAATTTTTTATTTTTACATCACTTACACGGACATCTAATATCGCCTCCACTAACTAATATTTCTCATATTAGATTGTGTGTAATTAATAAACCCCTAAACCCCATTATAATAATCCATTTTATCCAGCCTTTCAGACGAATCTCGATACATTCATGAACGATCATCCATTACTTATGTCAAACCTATATAGAATATTGATGACAACATTTATTAATTAAATACGTAAACTAAATAAATAACAGAACATTGGTTTAACTCAAACTTATTCAAACTATTTTAATAGTACAACTAATTCATTATCAATTATCTACATAAATTTAAATTTCTATGCATTTACCAAAAATTTCAACTTAATAATAAAATTGAAAAAACACAAAATAGACCCATTATTTATTTCATCACAAAACACCTGTCGCACGTGTGCGGCGGCGCGGCGATCGTCCACCCTCAACCCTTCATGAGGGTGTGGTATGTTGTCTATTTGGCATGGAAAATATGGTGAGACAAGGAGTTCTTTGTCTCTAAGCTAAAAAATGGACAGGGAGTCGCCACCTAGTATTCTGGTTACTAGGAACCTTAACTGGTCTTTAGAGATCGGGTACGGAGACTGGTTGCGTAAAGGGAAGGTATTAGCACCCCAACTACGCCCTACCTAAGGTAGGCTGCATTGTTTTAATGTCTGATAAAATCTAAGGTCGTGTTGTGGTTTCTTATTGTTCAGAATACGCATTACATGTAATGTCATACCCCGGATTCTATTGTCCGAAAAGAATTAAATATCCAGAATATGCATTACGTGAAATGTCATACCCCAGATACTAAGAGACAAACAAAATAAAATTTTTTGTTGTTTTTGAAATTTTGGCCAATATTCTCTTGACTTTAATAAACTGGTTATTAAAGCCAAAATGCATGCTAAAACATTGTTTTTTGGTGTATGAAAAATACAATATGATTTTTTAGCTTTTGAGACACTTGGCCGTATGCACAAAAACATTTTTTTTTTCTTTTTTCAATTTTTTTGTATTTTTGGAAGTTTTTGACGAAAACCGGGTATTTTAATATCAGATTTTTGTATTTTTAACAACATAAAATACCACCCAATATTAATCAAAATGACATAAAAACTATGTGGAAAAATTACAAAATGCTGAAACAAATATTTTTTGATTTTTTTCCTTTGAAATGGGCCGGGTCAGGCCCAAATATATGGGCTGGGCCGAACCTGGCCCAAAGAATGGGATCGTTACTGTGCACATAGTAACCGGGTTACTGTGTGCACAGTAACCAGAGAATTAATCTGCGGGTTACTGTGCACATGTACAGTAACCATGAATTAATTAGCGAGTTACTGTGCACAGCACAGTAACTCGCTAATTAATCTTCATCTGCTGCAGAACGTAAACGTTCTGCATGCAGATGAAGCTTAACCAAAAAAAAAACGACGGGGAAGGCTACCTGGAGCGGTTGTTGATGTTGGCAGCAACTGATGTGGTAGGGGTGGCGGCAGCGGAACTGGCTGTTCGCGGTGGCCGGCGGTGCTGTTTTCCTCTCTCTCTCTCCTCTATTTTACTCTCTTCTCTGCTTCTTCTTCTTCTTCGCTCTCTCTCCCTTCTCTTCTGCTTTCTCTCGGTCTTCTCCCTCTCTTCTCCCTTCTGTCTTTGTCTCTCTCCCTCTCTCGGGTTCTCCCTCTCTCGGGTTCTCCCTCTCTTCGGTTTCTCTTCCCCCCCTCTTTTTTTCCTTCTGTTCTTCCTCCATTTATAGCCCGTGAGCATGTTTTTTTTTTTTCATCGTGGGGTCATGCGGCGGCTGGTCGGGCGTGGCTGTCCAGGCGTGCCTCCCTCAGTTTCGGCGGTGCGGTAGGCGGTCGGCCAATGTCTTCGGTCGGTGGGCTAGAGGGACCGGCGGTCGGTGGGCTGGAGGGACCAACGCCATTAAATATACATATTTTTTCCTTCTTTACTGCTGTATGTTAGGCGGGGAAGAAAAGGGAACAGTGCCGTTCAAAACGGCACCGTTTAGCCCTCTTTTTTTTTTTTTCTTTTTTTTTTGCATGGGCTGGTTACTGTGCACATAGTAACCGGGTTACTGTGTGCACAGTAACCAGAGAATTAATTAGCGTGCATAGTAACCGGCGGTACTGTGCACACAGTAACCCGTGAATTAATTAGCCAGTTACTGTGCACAGCACAGTAACTAGCTAATTAATCTTCATCTGCTGCAGAACGTAAACGTGGGTTACTGCGACCAGTACTGCGCACATTTTTTTTTTTTTTGTATTTATTATTTTTTATGGGGACCCAAAAATGGGTTACAACAGTTGCCCCCCTCTTTACAATGCTTACGGAGCAAAGATTTGTGCATAGTAAGTGTTGTAAAGAAAAAAACATTGGTCTTCCGAAACTGGTCGTCTCAAAATTTGATTGACCTAAAACTTCAATCGGAACCAAAGTCCTGTGTATGGTTGGGCTAAACCGAGATTCCTTTCGCCAATCACCTTTAACCCGAAAAAAAGGAAAGAATGTGAAGTGTGGTCTCATTGTAATGGGTGACCTACCCAGATATAAAACATGGAGAATTGCTCGCATTGTAATGGGTGACCTACCTAGAAAAATGTTGGTGAGGGCTCAAAGGCGCACTCAAAAGGAGGTAGGGTTAGAAAACGCACTACCTAAGGGATGAGGGCTCAAAAGCGCACTTAAAATGGAGGTGAGGGCTCAAAGGCGCACTCAAAAGGAGGTAGGGTTAGAAAACGCACTACCAAAGGGATGAGGGCTCAAAGGCGCACTCAAAATGGAGGTGAGGGCTCAAAGGCGCACTCAAAAGGAGGTGAGGGCTCAAAGGCGCACTCAAAAGGAGGTAGGGTTAGAAAACGCACTACCAAAGGGATGAGGGCTCAAAGGCGCACTCAAAATGGAGGTCGGGTTAGAAAACGCAATACCAAAGGGATGAGGGCTCAAAGGCGCACTCAAAATGGAGGTGAGGGCTCAAAGGCGCACTCAAAAGGAGGTAGGGTTAGAAAACGCACTACCGAAGGGATGAGGGCTCAAAGGCGCACTCAAAATGGAGGTGAGGGCTCAAAGGCGCACTCAAAATGGAGGTGAGGGCTCAAAGGCGCACTCAAAATGAGGTAGGGTTAGAAAACGCACTACCAAAGGGATGAGGGCTCAAAGGCGCACTCAAAATGGAGGTGAGGGCTCAAAGGCGCACTCAAAAGGAGGTAGGGTTAGAAAACGCACTACCCAAGGGATGAGGGCTCAAAGGCGCACTCAAAATGGAGGTGAGGGCTCAAAGGCGCACTCAAAAGGAGGTAGGGTTAGAAAACGCACTACCAAAGGGATGAGGGCTCAAAGGCGCACTCAAAATGGAGGTGAGGGCTCAAAGGCGCACTCAAAAGGAGGTAGGGTTAGAAAACGCACTACCCAAGGGATGAGGGCTCAAAGGCGCACTCAAAATGGAGGTGAGGGCTCAAAGGCGCACTCAAAATGAGGTAGGGTTAGAAAACGCACTACCAAAGGGATGAGGGCTCAAAAGCGCACTCAAAATGGAGGTGAGGGCTCAAAGGCGCACTCAAAAGGAGGTAGGGTTAGAAAACGCACTACCCAAGGGATGAGGGCTCAAAGGCACACTCAAAATGGAGGTGAGGGCTCAAAGGCGCACTCAAAATGAGGTAGGGTTAGAAAACGCACTACCAAAGGGATGAGGGCTCAAAAGCGCACTTAAAATGGAGGTGAGGGCTCAAAGGCGCACTCAAAAGGAGGTAGGGTTAGAAAACGCACTACCAAAGGGATGAGGGCTCAAAGGCGCACTCAAAATGGAGGTGAGGGCTCAAAGGCGCTCTCAAAAGGAGGTAGGGTTAGAAAACGCACTACCAAAGGGATGAGGGCTCAAAGGCGCACTCAAAATGGAGGTAGGGTTAGAAAACGCACTACCAAAGGGATGAGGGCTCAAAGGCGCACTCAAAATGGAGGTAGGGTTAGAAAACGCACTACCAAAGGGATGAGGGCTCAAAGGCGCACTCAAAATGGAGGTGAGGGCTCATAGGCGCACTCAAAAGGAGGTAGGGTTAGAAAACGCACTACCAAAGGGATGAGGGCTCAAAGGCGCACTTAAAATGGAGGTGAGGGCTCAAAGGCGCACTCAAAAGGAGGTAGGGTTAGAAAACGCACTACCCAAGGGATGAGGGCTCAAAGGCGCACTCAAAATGGAGGTGAGGGCTCAAAGGCGCACTCAAAAGGAGGTAGGGTTAGAAAACGCACTACCAAAGGGATGAGGGCTCAAAGGCGCACTCAAAATGGAGGTGAGGGCTCAAAGGCGCACTCAAACGGAGGTAGGGTTAGAAAACGCACTACCCAAGGGATGAGGGCTCAAAGGCGCACTCAAAATGGAGGTGAGGGCTCAAAGGCGCACTCAAACGGAGGTAGGGTTATAAAACGCACTACCTAAAAGATGATGTTGAAACAATGATTGTCAATGTTGAAAAGCAAATGCATTATGATTGATATGCATGTATACTTACCTGAGAAATATAGGCCCCCATTTCTTCATGGTGTCTTTCTTTTCTCTCAAAAGTTGTAGTATTGGTAGTGAACTTCGATGGCTTTTCCACTTTTGCTTACTCGGGTTACATCTTGTGATTTTGACCTCTGGGAAGGGTTTGATGTCATCATACATCTTTGTCCTTCACCCATTATCTCAAGAGTTACCAATTTTGCCTGACATTTTCCTTAGAACAGGAATCATGGAGCCAGCCCTACCATGTGTTTTTGATTGCCCCCCAGCTTGATCATGCCCACCAAGTGTTCAACTTGGGTTTAGTTTGGGGTGAGGATATGTGAAAGTGGGTTTTTTGGTACAATGAAATGTTTTCATGCAAAATTTTTGGAACGTCCAAGTTATTCCAATCACAAAAATGATTTTGACATTGGTTCAAAATAAACTTGTTCTAAAAAATTCAAGTGATTCCTATGGACAGGTTTCTTGAAGTGATGAAAGCTTTTTGCTTTTGGTTTAAAGATGAAGTGATATCTGGTTGGTCACAAAAGGTTTAAATTTCAATTTGAGGGTTATTGAGAACCGAATTGATTCAAAGCATTTATTTTATTTTCATGAATAATGATTTGACTCGCACGAGAAAGCACTGCATACCGATCCAGATTGCTTGCCTTTGATCGGAAAGGGCTTTATCAGGTATGTAATGTAGGCTTTGGCTATTGGTTATGAAGAAAATGGATATGTTACAAGCTCAAAAGGTGTTTAAGGGATTTCAAGACTAAGGATCACTTGTGCTTGTTTCCTGAACTCTTTTGTTCATACATTTTTGGACCTTAGAATTGATTTGTAAAATGGTCCACGGTGCCCCCCAGTGTTGGGCTTGGGCTCTTTCTCTTTGTTTTTGTTTTCTTCATTTGATTTTGAGCATCATTGCATTGGCCTTGTATTTTTTGCTCAAAATTTTTGGATCTTTTGGATTTTTCTTCGTGCCCCCTAGCTTTGTATGGGCGCCTTTGATGATTGAGAATTTTCTTTTATGCCCCCCAGTATTGTTTGGGCACTTTCATTGTTGAAGACTTTTTCATGCCCCCAAGAGTTATTTAGGCACTTTCAATCATTATGGATTTTTTTGCACTTGCCCCCCAGTGTAGGGGTGTGATCCTAGCCAGGGTTATTTTTCAAAAAAAAATTTATTAGGCTCAAAAGGGGACTGCAAATGATATATTTCAGCTTTGTGAAAGGATTATCAAAGATGGCCTTTCTTCATCTCAAATGCATGCATTTAGGATCGGTAAGCCTTGCTTTCATACGAGTATGCAATGTGATTTCTCATTATTCACGCAAATAAAAACCCAGCTTTTGGAGTCACTTCATGTTTTTTTTTTTTTTGGGTTTTTTAGGTGTATGGTTACCTCTCTAAGGAATCACCTGAATTTCCAGAATTCGTTTGTTTCGGACAAACATCAACATGATTTCTGTTTTTGTACTAAACTTTGAATTCCCAAAAATCCTCACATGCGATCATGCATAGTTTTGGAAGAAAAGGGAAATGCACCACAAGATTTTGGGCGCGATGGTTTCATGCTTAAAGGTTATGCTCAATGTGTTATTTGCATGAAACAACAAAAATGAAGGCATGTGATGAACACAACAAAACACATGATTTTATTAACAAGAAAGGCTTAGTGGACAAGGAAAGTCTTGTGGAATTTTTTTAGCCAAATTACCAACAAAAACTAGAATAGGTTGAAACAAAAAATCAAGTTTTTGGAGGCATGATCAAACTGAGGTAGTTATTTTGGCAGAGAAAGAACAAGCTCCATTTTGCAACGGTGATGCAATTCCCCTTCAAATTGTGTTGAGGCTCTTGATCATGTGGGCCCTCAATTTCTTCAGGTTGGGTCTTTGTTGGGGCTTGAACAAAAATGATAGGTCAATTGGAAGGACCTTCACTAGAGGCATTTCTCAATATATGCTCGAGTAAGCTAGAGGTGAGTCAAGCTTTGTTCAGAGACTCCAACTCTTCTTGAAAATGGATGTTGCAGCGAGCACGCTTCTTTATCTCCAATGTTTTTTTTTCACTCAAAATTGGGTGTTGTAGATTCATAGGGGACCTATCTTTCTTTTCAGGTGCATGCATGCTAAATGTATGAACATGTAATCTATATGATGAATTCGCCCTTCAAAGGGGTGACATATGATCGTAATTGTTGCATGATGAAACAAGAATCTTGATTCTTGCCCAAACTCTACAATGAAAATTTTCTGAGCGATGGTCATTGTGTCACCCAAAAGTCTGGAGTTCAAGATGCTTCAAGAAGGGCTTGCTCGGATGCAAAACAATGTATACGGAGCATACATCCTAAAGGTTGGTTCTAATCTTTTTAAGTGAGACAAAAGGTAGGTTTACTACTTGGTCTCTAAAAAGGATCTCTCGTTGTCCCAGTGATTACCCTCGTAAAGGCAATATAGGGGCCCAGTAGGTAATGGGTTGGCACGTGTCCAACTATTACCAGTCTAAGCACTCAACGAAGAGTTGGGGTTTACACAAACTTAAACCTTGACTAAAAGTCGTAAGGTAAGCTGCTAGTTCTCCCCTAACCTGAAGCTTGTGTGTGCTTTAAAAAAATTAACTATGTGATGCATGAGATAAATATGTACAAAAATTAACGCGCACAACTAAATATGAACAAATATATAAAGAAAATGCATATTTAAAAAATAAACACGCAAACCACAACAATAAAACACAATCATCAGACAAAAACAAAGCTTAGTCCACAAAGTCCCCAGTGGAGTCGCCATTCTGTCGCACGTGTGCGGCGGCGCGGCGATCGTCCACCCTCAACCCTTCATGAGGGTGTGGTATGTTGTCTATTTGGCATGGAAAATATGGTGAGACAAGGAGTTCTTTGTCTCTAAGCTAAAAAATGGACAGGGAGTCGCCACCTAGTATTCTGGTTACTAGGAACCTTAACTGGTCTTTAGAGATCGGGTACGGAGACTGGTTGCGTAAAGGGAAGGTATTAGCACCCCAACTACGCCCTACCTAAGGTAGGCTGCATTGTTTTAATGTCTGATAAAATCTAAGGTCGTGTTGTGGTTTCTTATTGTTCAGAATACGCATTACATGTAATGTCATACCCCGGATTCTATTGTCCGAAAAGAATTAAATATCCAGAATATGCATTACGTGAAATGTCATACCCCAGATACTAAGAGACAAACAAAATAAAATTTTTTGTTGTTTTTGAAATTTTGGCCAATATTCTCTTGACTTTAATAAACTGGTTATTAAAGCCAAAATGCATGCTAAAACATTGTTTTTTGGTGTATGAAAAATACAATATGATTTTTTAGCTTTTGAGACACTTGGCCGTATGCACAAAAACATTTTTTTTTTCTTTTTTTCAATTTTTTGTATTTTTGGAAGTTTTTGACGAAAACCGGGTATTTTAATATCAGATTTTTGTATTTTTAACAACATAAAATACCACCCAATATTAATCAAAATGACATAAAAACTATGTGGAAAAATTACAAAATACTGAAACAAATATTTTTTGATTTTTTTCCTTTGAAATGGGCCGGGTCAGGCCCAAATATATGGGCTGGGCCGAACCTGGCCCAAAGAATGGGATCGTTACTGTGCACATAGTAACCGGGTTACTGTGTGCACAGTAACCAGAGAATTAATCTGCGGGTTACTGTGCACATGTACAGTAACCATGAATTAATTAGCGAGTTACTGTGCACAGCACAGTAACTCGCTAATTAATCTTCATCTGCTGCAGAACGTAAACGTTCTGCATGCAGATGAAGCTTAACCAAAAAAAAAACGACGGGGAAGGCTACCTGGAGCGGTTGTTGATGTTGGCAGCAACTGATGTGGTAGGGGTGGCGGCAGCGGAACTGGCTGTTCGCGGTGGCCGGCGGTGCTGTTTTCCTCTCTCTCTCTCCTCTATTTTACTCTCTTCTCTGCTTCTTCTTCTTCTTCGCTCTCTCTCCCTTCTCTTCTGCTTTCTCTCGGTCTTCTCCCTCTCTTCTCCCTTCTGTCTTTGTCTCTCTCCCTCTCTCGGGTTCTCCCTCTCTCGGGTTCTCCCTCTCTTCGGTTTCTCTTCTCCCCCTCTCTTTTCCTTCTGTTCTTCCTCCATTTATAGCCCGTGAGCATGTTTTTTTTTTTTTCATCGTGGGGTCATGCGGCGGCTGGTCGGGCGTGGCTGTCCAGGCGTGCCTCCCTCAGTTTCGGCGGTGCGGTAGGCGGTCGGCCAATGTCTTCGGTCGGTGGGCTAGAGGGACCGGCGGTCGGTGGGCTGGAGGGACCAACGCCATTAAATATACATATTTTTTCCTTCTTTACTGCTGTATGTTAGGCGGGGAAGAAAAGGGAACAGTGCCGTTCAAAACGGCACCGTTTAGCCCTTTTTTTTTTCTTTTTCTTTTTTTTTTTGCATGGGCTGGTTACTGTGCACATAGTAACCGGGTTACTGTGTGCACAGTAACCAGAGAATTAATTAGCGTGCATAGTAACCGGCGGTACTGTGCACACAGTAACCCGTGAATTAATTAGCCAGTTACTGTGCACAGCACAGTAACTAGCTAATTAATCTTCATCTGCTGCAGAACATAAACGTGGGTTACTGCGACCAGTACTGCGCACATTTTTTTTTTTTTTGTATTTATTATTTTTTATGGGGACCCAAAAATGGGTTACAACAACACCTAAATTCAAATTAAATTTCATCAATTTACAAACAAATAAAATTTTATAAAATCTCAAAAAACCCTAACATATACAAATCATACATTCATACAACAAATCATATGGGAAAAACCTATCAAATAAGTAAACACATAAAAAATATATATATACTACAAAAATATACAATAAAAATTCACCTTTTAAAAATTGAGTTCAAATGAAAAATGGGTAGTTTTTCTTACTTAAAGTGAGAAATCTTCAATAAAATTTGAATCAAAATAGGTATGTTGACAAACTAAGTGTTGAGATAACTGAATTTGTAATGAAAGGTTGATTTGTGATAATTACGGGGAAGAAGGGTTGTTGTTTGTTGCAAAGAAAAATAGAAGAAGAAGAAATTGGAGGGGTCACTCATCAGGTCATAAATTAAATATTACAGATGGATTTACGGAAGGATTTAAAAACATCAGTAATTATGTCTGTAAATATAATATGTTATCGTACTTGTTGGCTCTTTTTTTTTTTCATTTCTTATTTTTCAATTGTAATTTCCTCAATATATATTGAGAGAATATTTTTATGGGTGTTTACCGATGGATACAAAGTGAGCATATTTAGTTGGAAAAATTCATTATAATATACTGGCAAAAATATTTCACTAGAGTATCTGTTTGTACTTGTTAATTTTCTGGTAGTAATTATCCCTATGTTAATTGGCCCAAAATAAAATGATCTTATACTAGACCTTATCTTTTAAATATCAGCTATCAAGTAATAAATCAAATAATAATATTTTATCAATGGATTAATTGGTCAAATATTAATTCATTATGCGAAAAGGTATGTATCCTATTAATTTTCTGTCCCGTTTATATGCTTCACGTATTAAAGTTATAATCATGAAATGAAATCCCCACTGTGCTGTCGGTTCATTACTAAATACATTAGTCATAATGACATGCATCCCCTACCTAACAATTTATTGCTGCATTAACTGAACCCCCATTTTCTTTAATTCTTCTGTCCCGAAAACAGGAATGGGCAAAAAGTTTACTTTGATCGCCGGTGATGACAATGAAGGTATTGGGAATCGGATTGACAGGAATCCACTTGCCGTTTCTCAGAATTGCAATCCAGGCACGATATTAAATTAGGGTCAGAATGTCCAGGCAATCCATATGTGATTTCTGGCTGTGTACAGGGTGGACATATAGCAGTCATTCATAAGCCCGATGGTGTCCATGCCTGCTCAACTACCAACATATTTTAGGGAAGCCGAAAGCAAGCAACACATAATTCTTTGTTTTTTCCCCGGCGTTTAAGTTTCTTTGCTTTCGGTTGACAATGAAGGTATGGGGAATCAGATTGACAGGAATCCACTTGCTGTTTCTCAGAATTGCAATCCAGGCACGTGATTTAAGCCGGAAGCAGGCAACATATGATTCTTTGTTTTTTCCCCGGCGTTTAAGTTTCTTTGCTTTCGGTTGACAATGAAGGTATGGGGAATCAGATTGACAGGAATCCACTTGCCGTTTCTCAGAATTGCAATCCAGGCACGTGATTTAAGCCGGAAGCAGGCAACATATGATTCTTTGTTTTTTCCCTGGCGTTAACTTTCTTTGCTTTCGGTTCAACATATATTCGGATCGAGAAAACAAAACGGGAGATCTTGATATCCTTGAACCGAGCGTTAAGTTCACATCTGAATATTTGTAGTCATAGGGGGTGGTGGTGGAATATCTTGAAGAGAGAAAAAGGGAACTTTCCCTGTGATCTCCGTCCAAGCAAAATATTTTAGCAATCCATCTGTCAGATATATTGCTAGTCTTTTTCTCAAGAAAGTGTCAGATTTTGTTGGGAGTGGAAAACGCTAATGAACAAGAGTGTGAAAAGCGAATCGAGAGATAAATCATTCATGAAAAATGAAACAATTTAAGAGGAAAAAAAATGATAGTCCATTAGACAATTACACGCAGGAACAGAAAGAGATTCTGCTTTGAAAACTGGGGTAATGCAATAAAATCTTGTTTGAATGAGTATCTATTTAATTTAATTTAAATTGTTGTCTTTATTTACAAAAAGAATATAATCATATAATAGTCTATTAAAAAACTGGTTCGAGTCCATCTGATCCTTTCTCTGGATCTATCTTATTGTTTGGAAAATTCAGCGATCAATCGCCATTAGAAAAACACAATCAAAGCGTGCAACACTCAAATCTCTATAACAAAAAATTAATTAATTAATTATTTGAATAGTGAAGAACCAGGATGTAAATCATCTGTTTGAAACTTTTGAGTGATGTTCTGTTTTCACACGTCTTAATATTTTTTTAATTAATATAGATGTTTAGATTAAGTTATATGTATTTTAATTAATTTTATACATCTTAATATTAATAATAATATAAATTTTCAGTAGTTTAAAAAAAAATTGAATTCATAACTATTAAAAAATAAAAAACTCAATACCTTATAAATTGAGGTTCATGTTCGAAAATCCTGATTTTAAAAGGACAGTATCTGGTTGCTTGTTTGATTGCTGTTTGGTCAAATTTCATGTCAGAGTTTGTCACGGCCATACATCCCCCCTTGGACCAGACGGTCAAGTTATTTTGTTGTTCAAAGTAAAAGTAAACATCGGTGATTATATATATATATATATATATATATATATATATATATATATATATATATTTCATAATTGATGGATTAAGTTTAAACCGGACTAGATTAGGTCGAGTTTGTTGGATTTTAATCATTACTTCCACGCAAGTTAGTTTTTTAATTGATTTGATTTCAAATCGGATTAAATATTAGATAATCAAATTTCAAAATCAATTCATGGAATTGGGCAAGATTTGATAATTATGACTACAAACATTTAAAAAAAGAAAAGAAAAAGAAATAGAGATAGGTAAAGAAGAAAGAAAGAAAGAAAGAGTAATATTAATTGCACTTGATTGATAGTATCGTGTGAGAATTATTAGATAGGACTTTTTGCACAAAAAAGAATTATAGATAGGACTTTTTGCACTAAAAGAATTATTAGATAGGTCGAGATATAGAGTCTCTGAAAATCGCCACCGCTCATTATCATATCTCCGAATGATGAAACAATGAGAAATTCCTCGATGCATCTTGACAAATATTGTACAACATCCTTCTCAGATTGTTGAATAAATCAAATTGAATTTTAGCTCCTAGTGGTGTCGGTGCTCAGAGCCAAACCTCGAGCGAGAAGAAGCGACCAAAATATAATAGCGAAAGTGTCCTCCACTCTTTTCTTTTCTCTCCAAATTCTAAAATTCAGTACCATCTGTGATCTGACAAGACCGGACAACACCTCAGATCACAGGATTTCATGACGTGGGCGTGATCTTCATCATGTTATTGCAAGAGCGTCCGAGGGAACTTGGTCGGTGGAAGGGATGGGTTCATAATGCACGTCGACGAAACCAAATAGGTTTCTACCAACGTTAATTAATTAATTAAAAATATATATCTTTTGAAGCTGATGATTTATCATGTAATTAATCCAACCAATTAGGACCTTGTTGCTATGGTAGTTTAATTGCGGTTGAAATTATAGTTTGAAAAAAAAAAATTTAATCATGGAAATATCATCTCATTGACGAGTTTCGAAGTTAGTTGATTCATATATATTATAATATGAATTAATGAGTTTGTTAGGAGGAGGAGATACATGCTTGAACAATACAAGCTTCAAAACTTTTCATCACCAATATACCTAATACATCCAACTTATTTCATTATGTTGGGTTTCAATTAAATTTGTCAACAGGATTTATTGATCTATTTTTTTATTTTATTTTTTTTGCATCATTGGATCAATTGGATCTACAAGTTATTAGGTAGCGTTTAATTAATTATTGTTTCAAGATGAAAGGAATTGAGATAATGGAGATGGAGTGGACATGTCTCCTTATATTAATATTTTTAAAGTATAAAAATTCATTTTAAAACTGTTTTAAAAGTACAAAAACTCATTCTAAAATAATATTAAAAATAAATTTATTTTATATCTTCATCTTTATATTTTAAATCAATCACATCGTCTTTTATATACAGGAACAATAACAAAATTCAAGCTTACCTTTAGAATTTGATCCTTTTAATAAAAACATAATTCTAGAGACATATATGCAAGGACTGTTGGAAAGATATTGAACAAAGCACAAAAACTAAGACGTGTGCAAACATTATTCTTAAAGATATGTGCCCCACACAAGATTATCCACACGTATTCATCATGGCATTTCTTGAAAAGGAGGGATACGTACAGGAATACCAAGCAAAAGGACAACAAGAAAATCTAGCGAGGCTAAGTGTTTCAAGTTAGGTGATTTTCATGTTTGTCTCTAGCTAAAAATGCAGGTGCATGCATAGGCTTGTAACCTACAATAGTCAACAAGAAAATCAATATGAGAATTAAAGTCTACAACAGCTAATAAGAAAATAAATTGTAGAATTAAGGACCTGTTTTGTAACTGGTTTCTGTTACAACATTTTTTTATAAAAAAAAATACTTGTCAAGAATGTTAAAGAGCTTTTATGAAATATATATCCAGGAAAAAAAGTTCATAAGATATAGACATCACCTCACTCTCGTGGGGTATTCAAAAGTTTTTCTTTTATATGGTCTAACCTGATATGCACAAGCCTACCATCATATTGAGTTGATGCTTAATTTTTTGAGTATATATTTTTATATCATATAATTAAATAAAAAATAGTTTAATAAAAAAATTATTGAATCCAATAAAATACATGATTCAAGTCATAGGTTTGACGGGTTAACCTAGATCGGTTCAATATATCATCTTCTTATTGTTTTAAAACATTTCATTAATTTTTTTTAAATCAAATCATTTTTTTACTTTCCATCCAAGTTATTTTTAGATTCTTCAAGTTGACACGGTCAAGTCGAGACAACTCCTAGTCGGTTTAATTTATAGCCCATACAAGATAAGGAGTAGGGTAAAAAAGTTTCAAGATTGAACTGCTAAATTTAATAAAACCATAAAAGAGTTTCTCATGACCTAAACCTGCTTTTTATACATTCAATTTTTTTTTTGCTTGATCTATAGTAGTGTGACGGTGACTAGTTATCTAATTACAAAAGAAACTAAAGGACATCAATCTTTTACTTTAGACAATTTATGGTTTATCCTGCCATGGTCTTAGTATAGACTAGAGTAGTAATATTTTTTCCATTTTCATCCTCAAATTGCTTTTTCCTCAATTAGATCCTTTGGTGGCCAAATTGAAAACCAATTTCTTCTAATTTATTAAGAAATGGTGAAATTAAAATATGAGAAACCGAACCAAAAAACATAAAGAAACTTAATGGATGTTTTGAAATTGACTCAAAATACAAACTTTAGTCCTCTAACTTTTCAACTAACCCATTTTTAGTCTTTTTTAAAAAAAAATTTATCCAAAACTTTATTTCTTTTATTTTTCAGTCTCTATTTTGAGATTGAAGAGAGAAAGTCAATGTATCCTAGTGATACTAAAAGAAAATATTGATTGCACCAATTCCAACCATGAAAATGATCAATCTTAGTGTCCATGATTTGAGGGTAGTTATACTAGGGTGTTATTACACCTTGAATTTCCTAAGATAGTAGATATGACCTTAAGAAGTTTTTGGTTTCGGGTGATTCTTTATTTATGAACTGTTTTTTTTAATGTTTTTTAAGGTAAAAGGAGGTTTCTTTTTAGTCTTTAGGGGTTTTCTTGGTGCTTTTGGGATAAAAAACATGGTTTAAAATGAATTTTGATGCATGGAACACTCCTGCCCTGATTTTCACGACGACACCATAGTTTCTGGAATGCGGGTAGAGGAGACGATGCGCCACTTGCTATATATATATATATATATATATATATATATATATATATATATATATATATATAAAGGTTTCACCTCTTATTAAAAAATAATCAAAGCCTAGGCACATGGCTTGGTCTAGCAGACCAATGCACATGGGTGTTTCTTATTAAAACCCAAACACATTAGGCCTTTTTTTAGGTACTTTAGTATTTTTTGTTTAAATTCATCTTGTAAGTTTTTATTCTCTTTTATTTTTTTTAATTGGATTTCTTTTATTAGTTTCATCTTTTAATATTTAGTTTATTTTAAATTAGTCTTTGTAATTTATTTCTTTTTTGCTTTTTATATAGTTTTTGTTGTCTCGGCAAATGTTTTGTCATTTTGTTGGTGCTTGATTTCCCAATTTTTTTTTTTGTTGATTTTTCAATTTTCCAAGTTGCATCTGAACTCACGAAATCAATTGACTCATATTCGACTAACTTCAACATAGTTTAAATTTTTTTTCCTGCTAAAGAATATGTTAGTTGTGCTTTTTTTTTTTCACTAAAAACTTAATCGACTCATAGCGTAGCACGACAATGATCTAATTTAATATAAATTGTCACAAATTAATTTAAGAATTATTATAAAAAGTAAAAGAAAAGAAATCTTTTTTGTTCCTACTTACTCTTCGTAGGAAACAAGGACCTAGATGCAAAAATATGACAGTTTTGAAACTTAGAGTAGTTAAAGGCGTATCTTTAAATTTATTTTGCACTGCTGTTTACCATAGATATTTTCTTGGGTGTGCATATATTGCTTGACATTTTGGGTAAAAGAAAATTGACGAGAGTGCCAATTTGTATTGGACATTGCATATCATCATCGTAAAGGCAACGATGTTTAACTGTTTTTGGCGGGTGGTTCCATGTGTTTTTCCATTCACATTGTTTAAAAATATTTGATAAAATAACTAAGTTCTTTAAAAAATTGACAAAATAACACATTTTGATAAATAATAACAGTGTTAATAATGATATTTTAAATAAATAATTAAATTGGATTCACACAAAATTCAAGAAGAGAGAGAAAAAAAAAAAAAGAGGATATCATAGACACAACAACACTCCAACGATAAAAAAAACTCTGGTATTTTTAGAAAAATTCTTAATGAAATGAATCAAATGATACAAATAAATGTCACCAATGATAACAAAAATGGGTCATACATGCCTCACAAAAAACAAGCGAACCACATGCTTTAAGATAATTTATTCATGAAAATAATATTGTTGGATATATATGTTAATCCCTTTGAAGAAGGGGATGGTTAATGGCAACTTACAAATGACTTGTAATCAAACAAGAGTACTAGAGATACCTATTATTATTAATAGCAACTTGCAAATAACTTTGTTGTGATTAGTTTTTTTTATTTTTTTAATTTTCATTCCATATTTTTATGCATAGTAGAATCAACCTATTTAACGTTTACATTTTATGAGTGGTTGATTAATTAATTAATAATATTTATTTATTACAAAAGTACCTTATAATACCTAAATTTAACAAAAAAAATGTGGCATTTTAACGTATGTATATGTTATATTATAACCTTATATTATACTCTCATTAGATAAAATCTAAATATAATACTTTTAATTGACAAGATATTGTGGTTTATGTAAAATTAAATGTTACCCTATAGGAAAGAAGAAGATGGTCATTAGCAAAGGAGATAAGTACTATTTTCAATGAAAGTATATAACAATAACATAATAATAACAAAATATACTAAAAGAGAAGGGGATGGGAACAATGTCAAACACTGTAGCTATAGGCTCAAATCCAATACTGATTATAATATATAGTAAATTTATGAATTTTCCCATCATACCAAAAATGTTTAGGCGTGCTAGGGGTAGGAGTCTTTTTATTTTTAAATAAAAAATAAAATAATAAAAATATTCTTAGAGACTAAAAAAAAAAAAAACTGGCATGCAGGAATAATTTCAGGTTTTCACTTTTTCAAGCATAGTTAAATTACTTACCTAGCCTTAAAATCAAAGAAATCCTTTTGTTTGGTCCAAGGTTAGTTTGGTCTTTTCACCTTGGTTCTAGTTAATATTAAATAAACTAAGCGGCAAGTTATTCTTTTACATTATAATACATATTATATATATAAAAAAGTTGTTGATATATGTGTTGCACACATGATTGTTGGACGTCATCTATAGACGGCACGTGTGACGTCTCCTGGTGGCCAAATAACGGCTTTTGGGATGGCGTTCGATTGTTCTTTCTTCTTCTTCTTCTTCTTCTTCTTCTTTCCTTTCTTTTCTCTCTTCTCGTAGGTTTCTGCATCTAGCCCCCTAATTTTTAAGAGCATCTACTTTTTTTATTATTCGAACTTAGTCCTGGTTATTTTGATTCTTAATTTTTTGTCCTTAGCCCTTTCGTAGAGTTTTGATTTTTTTTTTATATATATCATTCAATCTCAATTTGTCATGTGTTGTTTTTATTTACTTTGGTCCTCATTCTTCTAAATCTATTTTTTTTTCTTAACCCTTTTGTTCAATTTTTATTGATTTTTAATTTCATCCCTCAATCCAAATTTATGGTGTATTATTTTTTTGCAATATAGTCCTCATTCTTTTGATTTTTTTATCCTTTTATCAAACTCTTTTTTTTTTTTTTTTGCAATTTCAGACCCTTTAATTGAAAATTTATAGATGCCCTCTAATTATTTATTTTTATTTTATTTGCATTCTCATTCTTTTAATTGCTCTTTTGGCTTTATATCCTTTTGTGTGATTATTTTTTCTCCAAATTTTATCATTTAATATTTAATTTGTTGGGGTTGGAGTTTCGTGGCTTTTTCATGTATGGTGCTTTTAGTCTAATAACTCAAGTCATAGGTTTAAAAAGTTAACGCAAGTCAAAATTCTTTATTTTTATTTTGTTTACTGTCTCTTTCAATTTCATTGTTTGACATTGGTTTTTTTTATATAAAAAAGGCTTTGTGGTTTCCTTTAGTTTCTTCTCTATCGGGTTATCTCGATCTCATAACCTGGATCGGGGGTTTGACAAGATAACTCGAGTTGGCTCGCCCCATATATTACCAAGGTTACATGTTTATCATGTTACCTAGGGTTGATTCCGACCATTTCCCTCCCTTTTTTTTTTTTATCCAATTTCATCATTCTAGGGATTTTTTTTCAAGTTGTCGTGATTGCTTTTTTTTTTTTTCTTAATTTTTATCCATTTACTATAATTGTCTATTTTTTTTTTTATCATCTGGCTAAAATAAAAGCAACTTATTAGACTTGTTCGAGGCTATAATTCACATCATTCATTGTCTATTTTTCTTTTTTCTTTTTCTCTAGAATGCAATTACAACTCTTAAACATAATTTTTTATAGGGAGAAAAGTGGACATGTGGCGTAGTGCGAGCTCACATCTATTATTTAACTAAAATTCATTAAATTATAATTAACAATCATAATAAGGAGCAATGTTATAGAACCTAACCCAACTTGATAAATCAACTTGGTGACCCAACACTTAGTAAAGACCAAGTTTCATATTAAATTAGATAAGAGTTGATTTGTTTAAACTCGGTTGACCTAATAAATCAATCCGCAATGCAGCTAAAACCCATATGATATTTAGTTTGAAATCTTTTTTTAAAAAAATCTAATACAATATCATTTCAACTTACAAAATAAATCTTGAAAAGATATCATTTTGAATTGATTAGAATTGATTTGTGCAACCCAAATCTTGAATTGTGTCATAACTCGGGTGAGTTTTATAATTATGATCATGAGGCATCTCATCCTTGATAAGATTATAACATCTCAGATATTAGTGAACAGAAATATGAACAATAATTCCGATTGATGGATTAACCGACCAGAGTACATTCAATTTAAATTTCACTTTTTCTTTTTTGAGAATCATAGATATCACGTTTTAATATGGTCGTAATCTTGGTCCATGAGTCATCCGATATACAAGTGAGCACTAAATAATTGTGAGCCTGCAGCAGGTTGGAGCAAAAACTCAAATTGCCTCCTCGAGGGACCAGATTGTTGGGAGAGAGAACGATAGCTGCCGACTAATTCTGGCACGTGGTGGGTCAATACCCGAAGTCACGCTTCTCGAAGTAAATAATTTTACATTTTTTTTCGGATTTGATGAATTTTATTTTTGATAAAAAATGAGTTACGGACATACATTTCCAATGGATTTGATGCCCTGCCACTTTCAAATTCGGTGATTAATGTAAATTGAAATTCATATGAATGGCACATGTAAATCACTTGTTTCAATCATTTTTGGGAAGTCCAAATCCTAAAACGTTTAAGCCAAAGTTTTAATCATATGTATCAACCTACAGGGCATGAAATGGTGACCTGCTAAACGATATCATGGCTCATGTCGATGGTTCAGCCCTGGCCTCTGTTGCTTGTACCTGTTCTGAGCTGCGAGACATAGCCCATGACCAAATATTGTGGAAAGTGTTGTCATTTCAGGTGGCCTTCTTCTGTTCTTGAAGATGCAGAACGTCTGGTTTCGGGCTCTGTTAAGGGTTGTTTCGACAAATTCTACTCGGATGCCTACCCACTTAACTTATATGATGAAGTTGCCAACACTAACACTTCGAAGCTGCCTTAATGTGCTGAACTAAGTCCCCACACTTCCCTTTCTGACCTACTGTCATTGATTGATGTTTATTACGAGAATAAATGTGTCCTTTCAAGGATTTTGGATGGCATACCTGAGGCTGTAGATATTCAAACATGGACTCGTTGATAGCAGCTGGGAAATGATTGCTGATGAGTGAGAGAAATTGTTTCTAAATTGTCCATTTAAATTGGGAGTAATGGACGTTAAAGATGAAGATGGTGATGAAAGATTAGCTTCTCCTCTATCACCACTCAATGGGGCTCGAAATCAAGAGACGATCATTGCAAGAAGCTTGTAGAGGATCTCAAGTTGAGTCGGATACTAGTGGGCAAGAAGACAGGCAAAGCTGTTAATCTCTCAAGTTGGCAGTCGTTATCAAATGCACAAGAACTGGCCTCATCAAGCTAATTATGTGATGCAATTTTGGCGCGTTATACCTGTGGAAGATAGTTTTCTGCCTCAGAAGCAGGCCAGATGCATGGTGATAACTAGATTCAAGATGACAGAAAGAGAAGAGGGCCTGCAATGGAGGGAAATAAGCATGAGAATTGAGAAGATGGAAGATGGAAGATGTCCATGTCAATGTATGGAGTAGTTTGATGATTCTGAACAGGGCCTTGTACAACCAGCGCAGTACAAATCAGTTTAAAGCGGAAGAGGGATTTAGGAAGTATGAGAAACAGAAGAGAGAAATAATCAAGAGAAGGGAGTCCAGGGATTTTATTAACAAAACAGTTTAGTGTTTACCATTCTCTAAGAATATTAAACGATTCTGCACCACATTCTACTGACTTAATGGCCCAAGTATGGGCTGAAGTTCATCTGGATACATCTTTTGCAGATGAGATTGCCAGATTTGCACGCAGATTGAAGAAAATATGTCTCCATGAATCTTGAAGAATGTTAAAAATAGGATATAATATAAAAAAGCAGAATTATGCTCTCACTGAAGGGTTCTGTTGCACGACATTATCCTTCAGGAAAGTGTCATGAATTATCCATTTAAGCTGGACTTCTGGGACCTTAAAGATGACAATAATGTTCAGATCTTAGCTTCTTTGTTATCACTCAATGAGACTGGACAACCAGGAGATCTCAGCAACGAAGAGATTTCTGGTTGAGTTGGATACTGGTGGATAAGCTTGAAGAGAATATCAGTATAAGAGCTGGCTATATAACCATTCTACTTACAGCCGATGAGCTTGTAGTTCAACCGGCACTAATCCCCTCTTCGCCCACGAGATCTGGAGTTTGAACCTCTCCTTTATCTAAAAAAAAAACATGGCAAAAGTTTGTTTCAACACAAACTGGCCAGATACATTGATAGAAGGTGTACGAAATAGAGCTAAAAAACATGAGCATTGAAAAGATAGCAGGCGCCCACGCTAATGGGAGTAGTTTGACAATTCCTAATAAATTAAGGCCCTAAACAGCCCACGGAGAACAAATCAATGTAAAGATGGAGAAGCGTTCCAGCTTTCCAAAAGCATGAAAACGAAAAGAGAAATGATCCACGAGGGATTTCAGGGAAACATGGGCTGATAGATTCTATACATTCATTGAGATCACAGTAACTTCTGTAATCTTCTATGCTCTGCTTGCTATGTTAGCATTCTCATATTGCAAGGAAAAGTAAATTCTATCGGTTTATTAAAAGATTCTACACCACACAACTAACTAATTGTCCAAGAATTGGCTGAATTTCAACTGGATAAATCTTTTACAGATCAATATGAAGAAAACATCTGTCCACATTATGAATGATAAACTGGGTTACAATATAAGAGACAATCCCTGCTGCACTCAAGAGTTCCCTAGACAGTTAGCAGGACATCTTCAGGAAACTTTCTACTATGTTCAGCGTGGTGCACTGAAAAGGGCTCTACTGATGATGCCAGTAGCCTCGATGTAGCGTTCCACACACCTAGAGGTGCAGCTACTTTCGCTCCCACTCAGGCTTGACCCTGGTCTTGTAATGCACTTTTCAAAGCATTTCTCCCTCACAGTCTGCATTGAAACAGAATTATAAGTGGACAATCTTGCACATAAATGACAGAGAAGCTATAGTAAAGTACATGACATCGACTCTCTTTTCTCAAATGGGAATTCAATCAAGCACTGGCAAATGCTTCTAAGAAATGTGCCACTTTAAAATCATGAGTCAAAGTGACAACACAAGTGCTGCTAAAGACCCCAAATTGATAAAAAGATTTTTGAGAGATTAAGTGATGTGCAACTGATATATGTAGGTACCTCAACCAACATCCTAGACACTACTCTTTATTAAGATACAAATTTGTTTACATGTTTCCTTCTGGCTACCAGGAAACTAAAGCTAGTTAATGACATTATAACATGATGAACTGGAGCTTCGGTATTAATATCAGGGCCCATGTGTTTATGCAACCTCCACTGTAATTCTAATTACAAATAACTAAAGTAACCAGAATAAAACTTCTTCCAAGAAAATTGAAGCTACACAAACTCTACTATTAGGCTGAAACCCATCTACCTGTAAGTTCACCTTCATCATTTCATTTGAGAGCACATTAGTATATATGTGTGCAATAATCTCAACATCCACAACAAAGCTGCCACCTAAAATTATATTTTAACAATCAAAAATATATTTTCTAATTCCACATTTCTTCGCACAAAATTGAGAAAGCAACTCAGGGCAGGCAACTAGACTTCACTCTAATGACAATATCCAACCTAAGCCGTGCATGAAATATTGTTAACATATCAAAATTGCGTCTTGATCCATTTTGCGATCCTTTCTCTTAAATAAGGTTAACATTCACAAAAGCTCCCACATATAAACACAAAACAGGTATATTTATGTACACGCATTATCTCCAACTCTTCAAACAATAACAAGCCATCATAAGTAATTACTTATTGTAAACCATAAAGATTAGATGTGCCGAACCCTCACGGCAAGTCACGGAATAATTCAAGACTGTTCCCAAAAGCACAAAAGTTTACTAACCAATGACAGCAGAATTAACATTCCACCTAAGACCCACATATAAACACAAAACAGGTATATTTATTTACACGCATTATCTCCAACTCTTCAAACAATAACAAGCCATCATAAGTAATTACTTATCGTAAACCATAAAGATTAGATGTGCCGAACCCTCACGGCAAGTCACAGAATAATTCAAGACTGTTCCCAAAAGCACAAAAGTTTATTAACCAATGACAGCAGAATTAACATTCCACCTAAGTCCTTCTCTAATAACCCTTAAACGGAGGAGACAAATACCAATTCACATTAATCGGAAAGTTCACTGTTATCACAAGTACGGGATAAAACCTCCACCCCAAAAATGCATTCCCTCAAATTGAAAACTTAACCCTTAAACTCACGTAAGAACGAAAATTAAAAGAAACCCAGTTAAAAAAATACATCCTTTCAGCTAAAAATCAACTAAAATCCATCTTCCATAACCAAAAAAAATCTATCTTTGGCCATCCTTTATACCAAAAACACCCAAAGGCAAACAAATTTCCCTACTAAACCACCAAAGATTGCAAAGCAAGAAAAAGACTACGTAATAAGCCAAGAAATCATCATCAATAGTAGAAGCACATAAAAAGAGAGAAAGAGAAAGATTCATAAAGAAAAAGTAAACCTCAAGGAACTCCTGGGCATAAGCTTGTGCAAGTTGATTCTTTAACTGGTCCTTCAAGTCTTCAGCTGAAATTTGGGGTGACCCAGATCCCATACTTGAATGTGAAGAAAACGAATCCATTACTTCTGTCTTGCTCCTCTCTCTCTCTCTCTAGGCTCTGTGACTGTTTCGGTGCTGACAGAGAGGGACAGTACTTCGATATAAACCCTAGAGAAAGTAGGATGATCTTTTTCTATTTCGATTTAATCCTTAAACCCTTGTTCAAGGCCCATTTGATGTTGTCCTGAGCCAAGGCCTAGCCTGGTTACAAAACTTGTTGGAGCCCGTAAATCTAAAATTTGGAAATAATTTTTAGTAAAATTAGCATTCCTTCTAGTTTTTTTTGACGCCATAACTCTCACTCGACTTGTACTTTAATAAAAACTGAAATATAAAAAACTAAATTATAGAAACTCAACTAAATTTATTTAAAAGTATAGAAACCAAAATAATAATTATCACATTCACAATTTTTTTATCTTCCACAATGATAATTTTACATTCATTATCTCCATAATCAGAGGCCGAAATGGCTAGAGCTTAAACTGACCAGCTTCGCAGAGTCAATGGACCTCCAAACCCATCTTGACAAACTATTCATCAACTTATTCTACAAGAAATACAGGAAAATTCTTTTTGGAATTAAACAGATTATTTTGACAAAAATATAATTGAGCTCCAAGTCCCCTTTCAACTAGTAAGGCGCGTCAATGGAGGCTTGCATATATTCCTTTTCAACTTCTATCATGGGGTCAATCTATGAAATAGTAATTGAAGTCACCTTACCATTGCTTGTGAATTGGGTTGAAATTGGGCTTAAAGACAATTCTCAACAAAATGCCATAGCTGATTTGGTCTTGGTCCTTCAAGTATTTTATGGTCTAGGCAAAGCAAGCATGAAGGACCCCACTTTGTTTTGATGATCAACTTCTTTCAAGGGCAGAGATCAAAATGCAAGAAGAAAATAGGAGGCACGACAAACATAGAGAGACCTTGTGGGCTTGTGGTTTATGGTTGCTATGGTGCAAATGGTTGATATATTATCTTATAAATTATTAAAAAATAAAAAATGAAAGGGTGAAATGCACATTGAAAAATATTGTACACATATTCATAGTGCACTCTAAATTACTATATAGCTTTTTAAAAAACTATAATTACTGTTGTGTAATTATCATTTTGCTCTTTAGAAAAAAAAATAGCTAACTTTTCAATGAGGGTAATTCTATTTTTTTTTACAAAATCCATTAATTATTAGCAAATTATTCGAGGTGAACTCTGTTTTTTTTTTTTTTTACATGATTAGTTTACTAAATTACCTTTAAAAATAAAAAAAAATTAATTAACTATCATTCAAGGTCATTTTCACATTTTTAATCTGGTTAGCACAATAACATGATGCTAATACCCTTAAAAAGTAAAAATTAATAAATTGTTATCCGGGGACTATTTTGTCTTTTCACAATAGTTTTATTGTTATATTTATATTGATTTAGAGGCAATTTAGTTTTTTAATAAATATAAAATATTTTTTTTAAAAAAATGATCAACATGTGCATAACTCGTGTTAGGCGCTCTGCTACCTTTGAGGCGATGCGTGTAAAGAATTAAAGCGATCAATGATGAGCTTCCCTGGTGTAGTAGCAAAATGAATTTTATTTTCATTGATTTCAAATAATTACAGCTTCAAGAACCAAATTTTAAAATTAAAAAAAAATATTTAGTACCCTTTTTTGCCAAAATAAAGGACTCATTTGTACAATTAGGGGGGAGGTTTAGGTCCTTTTTTTATTTTGGTCCCTCAACTTTTTTTTTTCAATTTGATCCTTTTAAATTGATTTTATTTGGGATTTGACTTGGTAGTTTATTTTGGATGCCTTAATATTGGGGACCTTGCAATATTGAGGGATATTTTTAGGGTTTAAAAAATAAAATTTGATTGATATAGAATAATTAAATGTTAATGGGTCAAAATTAAAACTAAAACAACTATAAGAACTAGGGTAACTAGGTTAAGCAAATAAGGTGGTACTTTGGGGCTAGTGGTACACACACCAAGTGTGTCAGACGTCCATCATGGTTAGGTGGTGTGTGCGGCATATCTTAGTAGTCAAACATCTACTTCCATTATACCACTGGAAATGGCTTGCAAGACCTTCCTATTAAACTGGTGTGTGACAGTGGCAAAGCAACAATTTAGTGTTAATAATCTTTTTACTTCTCCTCCCTCTTTTCTCTCTCTTATCATTTAGATTCATGCCACCTATGTCAAAATTAAAAATTGTAATGTCATTTTATTTTTGTATAAAATTTGATCCTTAATGTTTTGATTGTTATTTGTTTTGCTTTAATTTGAAATGTTAGTCTGAGTTGACATATATCTTTTTTACGTCCTTTCTTATAATAGATTTTTTTTTCAATTTTATCATTTAATATTGAATTTCATTCAAGGTCACGGGTTCATGATTTTTTCACTTTTCTTTTTAAGAGGTTATCCAAATCTCATGTTTGGGGTTATGAGTTTGACGAGTTAACTTGGGTTATTTTTTTATTTAATTTTTTGCTTTTTTAAAAAAATTATTTTTAAAAAAGTTTCGATCTTCGACATTGTGTTGTTTTGAGAATTAAGTTTCATAATTTTATTCAATTTATTTTTTACGAGGTTATCCTAATCTCATGATGAGATTGAAAATTTGGTTGGGTAACTCGAGTGGGCTCGGGTTCTTTTTTTTTCTTTTAATTTTTTTTTTAATTTTATCCTTCAATATTTTATGTGTTAGGAATTTAGCTTTAATTTTATTTTTATTTTGTTTATTATAGGGTTATCCCATTTTTATTTAATTTTTACTTTATTATTAAATAAAATTATTGAAACCTTTTAAAAATATTAGGAGAATATATTTCTATTATATTATCCAGCGTTCATGTTTTGTAGTTAATCATTGTTATTTTTATAATTCATTTATTTACCATTATTTTTGAATTCTATTATTAAATTAACTGAGTTTAGTGAATCTAGTCAAGTTAATAACCCGGAATTTTTATTTTTATTTATTTTAAAAATACTAGCATCACTTAATCATTCATATTGAAGAAAAAAAAAATTAATCTGGCCCACTACACAGCGCATGAAATCAATTTAGTTTTATACTATTTAATCATAGTTACGGTATCAAAACAGATGAAAACAATCTGTTGCTTTTGCATTGAGCCCCTAAAATATTTTTAAAATCTCCCAATTGGTTAAATTTATAGCCCTTAGTTTCCTGTCTCACACATGCGTTGAGCTGGATTTAGTTGCGATAGAGCTAGAGTTCAACTTGCAACTTACAACTTACAACTTGCTGCTACCTAGTTGAGAAATTTCTAGTTTTTAATTATAGCATGAATAATTACCTTCCAAATTAAAATTAAATCAATATTTGATCTCAATTAATATGAAATAAGAGATAATACATACTGAATTATATTAATATTGGTGTGAATTTTTTTTCCAAAATTAACCATATGATTTGTTTAAAATAACATTAAATCTTGCCCTCAACTCATGCGTGAGAACACGAACACACACATATAAAGACACATAAAAAGATGAAACAATTTAAACGAAAATTCAATTCTACTTTCAACACAACACGGGCATGGACGCATGCATACGCACCTAATAACATATTGAAAGATAAAACAAGATAGCCGTCAACTGGAGGTGGAGTGTTCCAGCTTGGTGGTCCAGTTGAGTTTGAAAGCGCGCGGTGGTCCAAAACTTATCTCAACAAGGCCATGCCTCATTGAGCTTAGCTTTCTTTTGTTTGTTTGCTAGATTTTTTTTCTGAAATCATGCTCCAAATCCTAATATTTGCAATCAGAACCATGAATTGAACTAGCCTTTAACGAAGCACAGAAGTTTTCCTATTTTGGATGAACACAGGTACACAAGATTAAAATTAATTAGTAGAAAAGGCTGGCGAAGGGAAAATCAAGCTTGAAAACTTGTGTTTCCTATGTGTTTGTGTTGCATACTTTTGTCAAGAAATCAGAGAGATAGATCGAGAGAGGTCCCCCTCAAAAACTTGATGTACACGACAGGAACTTCCATATCCACTGTTTAAAGTTGAAGAAAACTTATGGAATCCTTTTATCATCAACAGATATGGCTAATGAAATTCTTTCACAATAACAGTGGAGCCCTATTGTCCTAAATTTATCTAGGGTGGGGAGGGAAGATGAAGAATAAAAGGGAAAGCTTGATAGAACTACAGGCACTTAAACATCAACTCGGCAGTCTTTTAATAAGTGAGCTAGCTAGTACACAAACACCTCTAACAGGTTACACAACAATGGTTATCTTCCCCATCCTCTGGTACATTGCTTGACTTATCGTTCATGGACGGTAGCTAGCTTGCTTGATGTGCATGGCACACAAGCTGTGATCCTTTCGATCCCAATTCTTTAATTTATTCTTGTTAGGTCCATGTTCTTTGGAAGCAATTGATTAGTTTCAAACAACAATTAATAATCTTGGGACATGCATGGCTTGTCAATGAGATTCTATGCTACGACATCAAGCAATTAATTAAAACAAGTTCACGTGAAGCTTCCTTAATTTCATTTTCCTTGATACAAAAGTATTGGAGGGATTGACTAACTAGATCCAATTGATGATCGAAATCATGACAATTCAAAGAATATTCATGAATTGAAATCTAACTGGAGGAGATTGCTTAAAATTCTTCTAACCCTACAGTGCTAGTTAAGTAGCCAAGTAATTATAAGCTGGACTGCATTCTTTTAGCCTTGATTTGCCATGGAACTTAAGCTTTATTGGAGATTTTATTAAACTATTCTCCTCCACCAAAAGGTGGGAATCCCATTGGTGCTGATCATGAGCAGGAGAATTGGGCAACAGCTAGATCAACAGCTAACCTGGCTTAATATAAATTGTCACTTGATTTTGTTTTATAATAAATACTGATCTAAAAAAATAGTAAGACTTTTGAATGTTCAAAGGAACTTTCTCAATGACTTGTATACTTTCCTTCGAAATATATATATATATATAAATGTTGGCTTCGGAATTCATTAATGGTGTCTATGACAAGACTTACATACCCTAACCATGCATCTTGAGAAATTCAAGATCAATAGATTATTAGCAGCAGAGATTTATCATCTTAAACAACATTGAAATGAACTAGCTAGGGGGTAATAATTAATTAGCTGAATTTGTTAGGTCGATAACCGCTGTACGTAGTCAATATTCTTGGTTAATTAGGCCTAATTAAACAGAGTAATACTTTTTGAACTTTTTTTAATTCATTGGTACATAAAACATAAAAATTTACTTTAAAATTATCCTCTAAATATTTATTTTATGTTTTCGTTTCTATCCATCCAACTAAAATATATTCTTGACTTGACTTTAATGATAATAAAGTGTATATATTGTCAGATTTTAGGAGATACACGTAAACATAATTACAGTAAAATATAATCCATCACATCCTAACATGATTTTGATAGGAATCTGTGAAGTGCCAACGAGTCACCCTTCATCTTTGCAGCTCACTCTATTTGCTTACTGCTATTTGCTAGCTACTCTCTTCACGTACCCCACTTAGCCTCCCACAAGAATTATGTGCCCGCGTGCAGCCCCTTGTGTTCATCAAGATAGTGATATGCAATTATAATACCAGAGAAAAGGAAGTAGTAAAAGAAGGAAAATTGTGACAAGACTTGCAAATTTCTGGGCTTGGCTCCTTGAGGAGGGAGAATAAATCAACCGAGAATTGATTGATTGGTGTTTCATAAAATTAATGAAATCTAAATCTTTCGATCATATTTTAAAATAGACTATAGCAAGCTCATGCATGAGGTGATTAAACAGCAATTTTAATGTGCAATTAACTTGTATTTTCCCATAAACAAAGAAAAAAAATATCATTACAGACAATGAAAAGGCATGATTAGTACTTTAAATGGTTTAATTAACACCACCCTTTCGTTCTGTGGGTGGTAAAGGGTTTATGGTTTTCTAATTTGATTTTTGACTGTACTGAAGAAAGCCAGTCACTGGCGGCTGAATGCGGGAATATATACAAGCTGTAAAGATAAAAGAATATTATCATCAGCTTTGATGTAGATAAATACTATATTTTATCAGCAATATGTCACATGAAAAAAAAAAAAAAACATCAGAAAAACAATTTGGTCTGTCTTATGCTACAACATTTATTGGTAAATGACATGCGGTAAAACAGTCATTTTATGTTGATTCCACCAATTTTTGGGCAACAGACAACCTATGAGTAAGTGTTCATCCATCAACATGATCAATTATTGAGTTTTAGTCCCTCTAGTAATCAAGGACGAGCTAGATCCTCCTCATATTCTTCATGATCATAATATGGGATAAGAACCCAGCCAGGCAATCGATGAGGTTGAAAACGATATGTGTAATTATCAAGAAGCATTTCCCACATTATATATATATATATATATATATATATATGAAAAATATCATTCCTCTAATGGTGATTTAAGACCATGTATCCATAATGCTAAAGATGTATTTTACTAAATTTTGTTAATAATTGGAGGAGTTGCACGTTGTAAAAAAACTATTTCAATTCAAAAATTTAAAATGTTAGGTAAGGTTTCAAGATATGATTTATATTATTCTCTAACACATCCTCTCAAGTTAAAGCCCTTTGAACTCAAAACTTGCACATACCCACATTACTTTGTGCTTGATTTTTATCAAAAAAATTAGGGATAGTGAGATTCGAACTCGTGATTGATTGGTTATCAAAACTCTGATACCATGTCAAAGAATCACCTCAACCCCAAAACTTAAACTAATAAGTGAGGTTTTAAAATATGATTTACATTATTCTCTAACAAACGTAATAGTTTCTGAAAATCAATTTAGTACCAAAATTTTAGATATGTTTTCATATGAGTCTCTTAAAAATTATAACTAATCCAAAATCTTCGATAAAAGAATTCATAATATCCCTCTCATAAAATTTCTAACCCTTCTAAAAAAAACAAAGGGTTTGTCTTCACGATATAAGCAGTTATAATTACCATTACAGAATTTATATGCATTTACCATGGATTCCCACATATATTTAGTAGAAAACTCTTTCCATTTTTTTCAGCATTATTCATCCTTAAATATGGATCAAAATTATTCTTAATGCGTTAGGAGCAAGTGGTAATTAAGATGGTTTGTAATTATATTGGATTTGAATCTAAGAGTAGATTGCGAAAAAATTTAATAAAAAAGGTTTAAAACATAAAATTATATTAATATGAATTCTATACTTTTCTAAGATTATCACATAACCATCAAATTTAATCATTTAAGCTATTAGACAAAAGTTTCATATAGAATTACATCTTATGTAACAAAGAAGGATTAATTCCAAAAACTCGGTTATTATAAAAAAAAAAATCCAAATTTCTCCATATTGTTCTATCATATCCTTTGGCCCAATTTTTAATTTCTTGAGGCTCAAAACAATCTCCCACTTATTTAATAGTACCGAAAACCATGATAAAAAAAAAAATAGTAAAGATAAAACTACACCATCTAATCAAATAATAATTGAATCTGGCCCACCAAAGTCTTAAAAAAATAATCAAAATCCTCTTTATTCTTAGAAACATTTCAAAGAAGTCCTAATTAATGAAATGGCCATCCCAAAATTACACATTTTGGTCTTTCCACAAGCCAAAGTCTAGATTCTTCACGCGTCTTGATAAAACTCAATAGAAATAATACTAATATTTTGCGGTAGCAGTTTATTTAAAACCAAATCTCTATTATAATTATAATTAGATTTAATTATAGTATTTAATTTGAATTTAATTAATAAATAAGTTCAAATAATTTTATTTTTTATATTTTCTTATTACCTTCATCTTATTTCTTTAAAAATCTTTTAAAAAAGAGCTACAACGATATTTTAGAAAAAGTTAGTTTTAATATTAATTTTTTTTTTGAAATAGTAATTCAGAAAAGTTGACCTCTTATTTACTTAATTTTACAGGATTTTAAAATATTAAGTTTCATTTGAAATTCAATTTATAACACCTAAAAGGATTCGAAAGATAATATTTCATTAAAATTTTTAAATTGGATTCAATTTAGATGGTTTGAAAAATATGTTGTAAGAAATTATAACTTCATATGGCCTAAAAGGGGGCACTCGATTTATAGTCATTTTACCAACTCAATTACCTAACTAAATTATAGCCTACGTGTACTCAATGAACGCAAAGTTGGGGGATACATTAGGAAGTTGCAATATTTAATCAGGAAATTAAATGCCTGTATCGTAATGGTAAAGGGAACAATAATAGTAAGACCAAGAATTTCAGGGGCTGGATTAGCTCAAAGTGTTCTGTGTTTTTGAGATACGAGCAAGAGATAAGGTAACAAGTTGGGGTTAATTTGAAATGGGGTGTAAGACAATTGGTCTTTTATATTGAATCAAGTCATTACTATAAAAAACAAATATATCAAGTCAAAAGAATCCGTAATTACCATAATTAACTTGTAATTAATAATTAGTTAATCATAGCAAGTTATATTAAGAACGTTTGGAACGCGGTTTAAAACGCGGTTTGCATCGTGTTTTCAAAAAAATTAATTTTTTTTGTAAAAATTAATTTTTTTATATATTTTGGATCGTTTTAATTCGCTAATCTTAAAATAATTTTTAAAAATAAAAAAAAATATCATTTTAATATATTCAACATCAAAAATACTTTAAAAAATAATAATAATTAATAATTAATTAATCATAGCAATTGATTAAATGGTTGATTAGACCAATAAACTTAAACGTCACCCTGATGACGAAAGCAGCCAAACTAGTTGATCTTATTGTCATTAGAATATTAGCTTTAATTAGTAGTTTAAAAATTGTATACCAAGCAATCACTAGAAATGGATGGTTGATTAATCAATTTATTAATTACATGGATTAGCATATAGTCCATAATTATATTAATTCAAGTGGGAGAGTGAGTGGCCTAATAAGACACAGACATGTTAGCATTACAAGATTAATTTTCTAATTGGTTTGTCAATGTCTAGCTTTGTCCAAATGCAATTCACATCGTTATTCAAAATTAAAGACATGGGAAGCGACCTTTGTTTAAGCGAGTTCATGGAGTGTACCTTGAGTCTATCTGTGAGTTTATTTATTCCTTATCTCTTTATATAATATAGTGATAATGGCAGGTGAGTTTAGTTTGATAGCCATTTAATACGGATTATAATTGAACAAAAAAAAAAAAGGATTCTAATTGCTTAAGGGAAGAGTTGCTTTGACATTATTTCATATAATTTGAAATTGTATTTCATTAATATTATATAATAAATTATATATTTATTATGTAAATGATCAAATTATTTGTGAATCTATTTAAATTTTTTTTTTAAATAAGACCCGACAAATCTCTCAAAGGTAGAGGGTGTTAACTGCTCAATGTATAAGATTTTAATTTAATTCTCAACCAATATAATGTTGAATAATAAAATTAAAAGAAAAAAATCAATTGAAAAAAAAGATAAAAAATTTGATGGAGTCAATCTAAGTTAACCTGATTTGAGATAATCTCAAAAATAACAAATTAAAATAAATTATGAAACCTAATTCTTAATCATTTTAATTTTGAAATATAAAATTAAAAAAAAAGCATAAAAAAACAACCAGAGTCAATTTTGCTTAACCTGTTAAACTCGCGATCTAGATGATGCGACTAGAACAACTTCATAGAAATCAAACCAAAATAAATTTTAAAATTTGATTCTCAATCAAGTTAATATTAAAGTATGTAATTAAAAAAAAAAATTAAAAATGACAAAAAAACTTTGATTCAACTTGATTAACCCACAAAACTAACACTAGCAATAATTATAAAACTGGAATAACCATACAAAAAAATCCCAAATAATAATAATAAAAAAAAAACAATGTTTAAAGGATAAAAAATATATAAAAAACTAAATTAAAAAGAAAAAGAAAAAAAGTACTATTATAAATTAAAAAAAAAAAAAACCTTTTTGAGGAGGGGAACGGTGAATTGCCTTCCTTTTATAGTTTATGTTAATTAATTATTAAGCAAGAATTGATTTTCATATACACACACTTAAAGAAATAAACAACAAGACAAAAACAAATAAAGTAATAAAATGTGAATAAGAATTATAAAGGAAAGAGATAAATTATATATATAAAAAAATGTGAATAAAATTACATACATAGGTTGTCCATAATATCAAGTTTCCTAAAACAATAAAAACAATAAAAAATATTGTACAATGGTGTCAAGAAAAGAATGGCAATTAATTATTGTTTTGCCACATTGGTCCAAGTGAACAGAACACCCCAATGTCATATTTCATCAATCACTCATGTTGTTGGCTTATAAGAACATGAAGTGATTGATGTGTTATGACTTCACACTTGGACACTAAATTAGCTGCCTAAGTTTCAAAGAAATTCAAAGTACCGTATAGACATATAATCAATGATTCTGAAAACCCATCACTTCTTCTCTTGCATTCTTCAAAATTTGACCGAACCCAACAAAGAAATTACTCAGCCTGTTCACCATTGCTAGCTAGGGTTTATCCCAGTAGACAGATTGAGCCATAGCAGAAGCTTCATCTTTTCAGACATTAAACATGGCATGGCATAGATTCGGGGATATATAGGTGGTGGGCCTATGTGGATCACTGCTCGCCGCCCTGCAATGGAAACTGCTACAACTTTTGCTACCCCTGAGAGCCCCCCCCCCCCTCATATCCTTTTCTATCCTGTTGGCTAAAGCAGCAGGGTGATCCGTACGAATTAAATGGAAGGAAAAGCAAAGTCAAAACCCTAACAACCCTAGTTACTTAGATATACCTTCTCCTTATATTCCCTTTCCTCTCCACTTCCCTTCCTTTCCATAAATGGGGAGTAAAAGTTGCCTGTGTGAATCAAAAAACGGTTCTTTTTTTTAATGATAATAGAGGATTATATTAAAATAACCATTTAGAGGATGGCCAAAGTAGAAGAAGGAGAAATTATTTGTTACAAAACCTAAAGATTGCTAAAAAAATGTAAAAGTTGGAAAAAAAACATTAGGAAAAAACCCAAATTGCTGTTAAATGGCCATCTACTAAAAATTTAAATATTATCAATTTGTATTACTTTAATCCTTTGATTATTGCTGTTTGTACACTTCCGGACACTGTCTAAATTAACTTCTGATGAAGTTATTTCCCAGACAAACAATCAATGGGATGTTAGAATAAAATATACTTCCTAATCTAGTTGAATTTTCTTTAAAATCAGATTATTTCTTGTTAGCCAAATACTCCAAGTAACACTAAAAGTAAGAAGATTCCATGTTTTTCTCTGAAATTTACTCTTAGCCATTGTATGTCATTGGAAAAGAAGCTCATTGAAAAGTCTTCAGGACACATCAAGAGATACCCCACCAAGAGATGAATTTTATTTTTAACCAAAAAATCCCAAGAAAACTTTTGTCCAATAACACTCATGAATTTCAAATAAAGATGAGAAGTCAAGTATCTTAATACATTTCTTTTTTTTTTTTGCATTGGGTTTTAGATTTTATTATTTTTAGATCTTTTATCTCTTTAATCTTTAATCATGTTGAAATTTAAAAAAAAAATCATCAAGAAATCACGAGATTAACAAAGGTATAAAATGTTTAATTAACAAAGTAAACATACTTTTTTCAAGTATCGAACCAGCAGCTGTGAGATGAACGTTAAGATTATAAAATTAGTTTAATAATAATAAAAAAAGTTGTGTAAAGAAACAATAAAGTAAATAGCATACTGAAACTTTTATTGCTAGTTGGGGGTAAAAACAATTACGATTAGAAGCTCATGCTCTCCGAAACAGCTGGCTTTTTTAGGATCTTATGGGGGGGGAAAATGAAGAAATTTTTAATGTATACCACCCAGGACGATGACATTGACAAGTTCACATGAGCCCAACCAAAAAATACATGAGGTCCCTACATATAAACACAGCCCTCCACTTCTTTCTCTCTCACGCTCCCTCTCTCTCTCTCTCTCTCTCTCTCTCAAGAAAGATAGTAGCAAAGATTTAGAATTTACTCAGGAGGAAGAAAGGCAAAATTGCCTAACTTGAGAAGCTTCCAGGGAAATGCCCTTGTAAGAAAATCACACAAATATTCCCACCCTTGCAACTCTTATACTTGATTTTTGGTTTTCACATTCTAAGGTCAACAACTAGAGGAACTTGCACTCTTTGAAACGTATGTGAAGGTGTTTGTTGTCTAGTTTTGGTTTCTCTTGAACTTGGTCAAAGAATATAGCACCGACTGTCATTGAAATGGGAGTTATTGCCTATCTGTTTTTTTTTTCTTGGTCTTTGAGATTATGGAAGGAGAATAATCTTTAACCCTAAAAAAGTGATAGACTTTACTAGTACTAGTTTGTTTTGATAACCAATTTGCCTTCAAACACCCCCCCACCCCTCTCTCTTCTCGTTTTCTTCATAGAAGAAAGCTATTGCTAGTTTTTGCTACCCTCCTTTGATTTTTACTTCTTCTTAGCTGGCTAATATTATCTTTCCAAAGGAAAAGACAGAGTTTTTTTTTTTATTATTAGGAAAAACATGGAGTTTGGGTCAGGTTATAGTGAAGAAGATCAAATAAGTAGAGGAAAAGGACTCCCTTTTTCTTCGTACTCATCTTCTTCGTCTCCTTCATCTTCTTCTTCTCATCAAAAAAACCAACTTGTGGTCCCTTTAGGCCAAATCTTTGAGAACCACCAAATGGGTTCTTGGCTAGGCAACAAGTATGACCAAGAAGATCAAGATACATCAAGATTTGATGAGAGTGGAGCTTCCACCGCCGCAAAACTTGACCTTATGGATGTCAATGATGATGAACAAGGGGGCCGAGGAGAATCTAGCTGTGTGGTGATAGAAAAGGAGCACATGTTTGATAAGGTCGTAACTCCAAGTGATGTAGGAAAGCTAAATCGCCTTGTGATCCCAAAACAGCACGCAGAGAAGTACTTTCCTTTAGATTCATCATCGAATGAGAAGGGGCTTTTATTGAATTTTGAGGATAGGAATGGTAAAGCTTGGACATTTAGGTATTCGTACTGGAATAGTAGCCAGAGCTATGTTATGACTAAAGGTTGGAGCCGTTTTGTGAAGGAGAAGAAGCTTGATGCTGGTGATATTGTGTCGTTTCAAAGAGGGGTAGGTGAATTGGGTAAAGATCGTTTGTACATTGACTGGAGGCGCCGGCCGGATGCACCGGACCACGCCTCTCACCACCAACTCTACCACCACAACCACCCTTTCTCATCAATCCCTTGGAGCCCTTTACTCATGCGCCCGCCAACAGCACCAATTTTGCCCAGGGACCACCTCCACTTGTCTAATCCTAATAGAAATGCCTATTACAATGCTGGTGGTAGCTATTATGGTCATGGATATGGTAATTATAACAATGTGGTAAACCCTTGTTCATCTTCTGGGTCAGTTTTCTACATGAGATCATCAGCAGGAGCAGCAGTCGAACCAACCCCACAACAAGTTGGAATGGGGATGGTGCAATGGCAGCTAGGAGGAGGTGGGGTTGTCGAGCCAGTGGTGTATGACTCGGTGCCGGTAGTCCAAGGGAAAGCAGCGGCAAAGAAACTGAGGTTGTTTGGTGTAAACATGGATTGCCCCATTACTGATCAATCTGATAACTATGATCGCAAATTGTCCTCAACAACAGCAGCAGCAGCAACATTACCTCATAATGCTACTATTGCATTGCAGCCTCCTCCTCAACTTGCTTCACAGTCTCTGCAACATCCCCTCCACCAATTGAGACTCTATAGAGGCACCCCACAACCAGCACTGCCACCCTCCAATACCCAATTTCTCCACAAAGGGAAGTCATCGCCATCCTCCTCCTCCATGTCCTTGGATTTAGATATCTGAGATTATTGACTCCTCATGAGGTCCAAAATTCTAAACTTTGCCATCAATAAACTCAACAACAAGGTCCACACCAAGACAGCTAGCTAATTTGATCACTTCCTTTACATTAGATTTCTTCATTTCTTTTCATGCTCAGCAAGACCCCATAAATCACAAATGTTGATTCTTCACCAGTCATTCCTTGATGACGATGAATAAAACAGGAATGAAAAGGATCTTATCAATGAATTAATATTGCTGCCCACAAAGTGCACAAGGGAATTGTTCAAAGCAACAAGGGTTTTTGAAAGGATTTATTAGCCAGCTGCCAGAAAGCAAAAGAAACTTTGAGAGAGCAATCTATCTCTAGCATCTGCCATCAATGTTTCAAGTACTATCTTTCTTTTTCACTTTGTGTAAATATATGTAGTACATGTCAATAGATATAGGCTTATATCAGAGACATAGATCCATCCTTGTTGCCCAAGATTCCATGATTTCTTTTCTTTTTTGTAGGGCCTGGTTTCGTTTTCCTCAATATGTATCAACGCCATGGTTTCCCACTTATTTTATTAGATTCCAACATCTTATATTCTCTTTGGCACTAACTATCCTCTCTGGAGTCTCTCTTTCTTCACTGATAGCTGAAGTATTTAGTAGTATACAAACTTTCCTGACTCTTGTGTGTAGACTGAGTACTGTAAGATTATTAGCAACCTGATATAATTTGTAGCAGCTTGTTTTTTTCTCCCTCTCTCTCGTTTTTACCTCGGTAGGTTGTTGTTCTTGTCGCTGGTTCACTGGACAAGGCCGCAGGTTTTGCAGACGAAGTTGCAGAACTTTATAAGGTAGTGTTTTCCTCTATTTCTTGCCTTCTTTAATGATTTTATCTTTAATTCTTGCTTCGACGTTTAGTCTCTTCTTTTAAAACCTTTTTTTTTTTCCTTGGAGAAAGTCCTTTAAAAGCCAATCAATCCTCATTATTTCCCTCATGGTCAGTCTAAAACAGATAGCTTAAACACTGGTTTTCTTGTTTGAGATTAGTAGTAATCATGTAATTAGTTGATTAGAATATAATTAAAAAGGCTAAGAGAGAGATATTACTACGTTAAGTGGAGCTTGCTGCTGGTTGCAAGTTGCATCTTACTCTTATACAATTAGTATTTTGTTCAAATTTACTGCTATACCTTTTGCTTTCACTTCACTATTTCATTGCACACTCTAATGGCCATATAATTTCCATCGTTAAGTTAATCGGCAATGAAGTTTAATTATAATGTAAGCATGCCTTCACAAACTTGTCCCTCTCAATGATGCAAATTAAACATGCATGATAAATTAGGGTATCATCACTGTAATTACACTCTCTTTTATGTCATTTTCACTCCAAATAAATATTTCTTGCACTTGAACAACATGCTCAATATTGATTACAAATCAGCTCAGATTATATATTTTGCTAAAGTCATTCTTAAAACTCTAATTAATTATCACTAGCTTTAGTCTCATGCATTATTCCCATTCTTATCACAACTTGATAGTCTTCCTGATTCAAAAGACCAAACTAATTTCATTTCCAGATACATCATCATAATTGGAATCCCATTAGAGATACCTTTGCTAATAGCTCTTTTTAGTTATGTCTTTGGTGTAGATGAAAACGAAGGATGACTGGTTTGTTATAAGTTAAAATTCTAAGAACATTATAAATATAAGAATACATTCAAGATATTTGATTTTATTTATCATAGTCCCTACAAAAATGCTAGCTATCAAATCCTATTTATTTTAGTTTAAGGATTAAACTGAATAAAAAAATAAAATTTTAAAACTAAATAAGAAATACATTTTTAAACTGAATAAGAAAGAAAAAATCTTAAACTAAATAAAAAATAAATTTACAAATTAAATAAGAAATAAATAAATAAAAGTTATTGTATCAGTTTTCCTGAATTAGAAATAACTCATTGACTACAAATTGTTATTATTACCATTGAAAATATCATTAATGACATCATCATTAATATTAATGTCATTGTTTATGATATTATGTAACAGTATAACCATTATCAAAATAAATATTATAATTGAAAAAGAATATGAATCTATATTTATCTAATCATAGTCATAAACCACACCTCTCTTTTATCTAAGTATCCAATTCATTTGAGTTTTTTAGAGTTTCTAACTTGCTATTTGCTTTTAGCATGTTTGGGTCTTATGGAACAAGCTTCTAGTTGTTGTGGAAACCTGCAAATTACCTTTGGTATTTAAAACACCATGATGAGTGCATAATAATGGCTTTTCTAACAATCATGAAAATGTTTTCTACTTGATGAATCCATGTTTTAAGTATACCTTAAAAAAAGGAAATGTGCCTTCTTCTTTTTTTTTATTCTTTTTCATTCACAACTCTTGAGCTTGTCTTGTCTCTTGTGGGTTTGCTTCAATTGTTCCCTCTATGAAAAGTATGAACCCTAGTCTAGTGTTGATGAACTTCATCTTCATCTTTTCTAGGATCTTTTTGTACTCAAACATATGTTCTACCTCTTGCAACCAATTAATAAACTTCTTTACTTTACTTATAAAGTTCCTGCAAATTTAGAGAGTTTTATCCAAAACTCTAAGTTTCCATGAAACTCATTTTGATCAAGAGATTGTCTTCTCTATTATCGTCTCTGGAATGAGTTCTCAAAATGGTTTATGAATCCATGATCACTCTCACCATGATCTCTCAAGTTTTTTATTGCCGCCAACTAATGAGTTAATTCTATTATCTATCTTTGTATGTCTTGTATTATTAGTTTCGAAACATCTTTTTTTTTTTTTTGGGATAAACTTTTTTATCCCCTCTTGTATGAGCATAACATATTCTGCAATATTTTTTTTATTCTTGTTATTCAACAACATACAACACTAATTACAATGAATTATTGAGCTTTGATATTAGTAGACATAGATAAAAACACAGGATAACCAAGTTTATTACAAGTCAAACCCTTATGAGAAAAACTAAAAATACTATAACTATAGAAAAACATTTAAAACATTTAATTTTATTCATTCTAAGTCTCTGGAAAAATTAAAGTTGGACAATTCTCGTTATCCTAGTTTTAGGCCTAAATTTAGCAAGAAAAAGTAAAATTATTAAATTAAATAATTTCCTAAACCAGAATAACAAAGAGAAACAAATTCCTAAATACAGAAGAAAATAAATAAATAAATAAATAAGAAAAGGCTCCTGCGTCATGCCCTTATTGACGATGAAAAAGACAAGTGTAGTTTACTTATTAATAACTAGACAGAGTGAGAATTAATTGGAGAACAAAATTGCAAATGAAGACATAATTAAGTTCTGTCATAATAAACCATTGGTCATGCTACTTAAATATATGATGCTGAATATGGATGGTGCATTAATGACTCAAAGTATTTTGAAAAATTAGTAAGGATAATTCATGTAGAAGCAGGAGCTGACAACTATTTAATTTCTTTCTGAAATACTATCGTCACACTATCAACTTTCCCTTTGGACTTTTTTTCTCTCTGATCTCTCTATTTAAGACGACATACTTCAAGTTTGGATTCAATCAACTCCTAGAAATGTAAAGTTTATATATATATATTTCCTTCTCTAGTGCCCGTATCTTCAGCTATTGCTATTATTCAAGTAATGATCATTATAAGAGCTAGCTTGGATAAGGCGATGCACCATTGTCATGACCCCTTATAAAATCGCAAGTTAGGTTGCAGTATTGGAACAATTAAAGGAGAGGTTTGCGGCAGATGAAGTTTCATATCACTCTCTTTGTTGTTGAAAAATCTTGATGGGTTTCTAATGAAGTTCATGTAAGATGTGTCCTCTTTGGAGCCATAAATATTGATATTTGCTAGTGATGTAGTGAGACTTAGCTCTGCATGATGCTTGAAATATATATTATCACAGAGGACTTGAACTGTACATATCAAGTCTTTTTGTTTGAGTTGACAACTTCTGTGGGTTGCTTAATTGTCCATAATTAAGCTACAAATTGCAAACAGAAATAGTTATATTATGCTCATGCTCCTAGATGTATGAAGTCTCGAAGGTAAACAAATCTATATACGATACTTTTTGTACGCTACATTGTGATCATACATGCAAGTGGTTTCTGCTAACATAAAATCTACGAAATGCTTCCAAATTTCCAGTTTGCAAAATGCCTTTGAATTTTTGGGTACTGGGTCGATCAGTTGCATGCCAAATTGATCACTGTTGTTGACATTGAAATGCCATTAATGGAAGGCCTGAGCATTCTAACTTTATACGTGTAACGGGCAGTGTATAAAACTCTCTCTCTCTCTCTCTCTCTCTCTCTCTCTATATATATATATATATATATATATATATATATATATATATATATATATTCAGAATATATGTCAAGAGTACAAGTTATTGTGGGGGGAAAGTAAAAAATAATCTTGGTCGTCCTGGATTACAAGGGAAAGAGGCACATTTCTCAATTCTAATCCCATAGATCATATATGTGATTGTTGCTCGCTCAAGTAATAAATCATGAAATATATTGTATCCCTAATGGACAGCACTTTGTTAATTTTCCTCCCTATCTACTTCTTCAGTCCGAGTGATAAGTTCATAGCCTTGAGAAACTCTTGCTTAATTTATTTTTTTTAATAATCATTGATGGATTTATAGTTGTTAGTTATTTAGTAAATAACTAAACAATTGAAAGTAAGAGTTAATATAGAAAGAACAATCCAAAGAAAAATAAAATACCGAGATTTATATTCTCTTAATTACTTTGACTTAATATTATTAGATCATGTACTAATACAAGGTGAACTTATCTCTAAATCACAAGTGAAACACTTCTTGCTAACCTATAATCAAGAAAAAAGATGAAATAAAGTTATACAAAAGTATTTATCTGTATTAGTTTAATTAAAAACTAATCCATTTCTAGCTGCCCGAATTAATACTTCAAGCGATGCTAAATTAAAAGATAGGAGTTGCCAAAGCTCTTGCTTAAGTAGTAATTAATTATATATGTCAAATCATTTGTTAATTATATATTAAAATTACATTCATTTTCTTCTGCAATCAAATGTTCTTGTGATATAAATAGTCTTAATAATATATATATCAAAGAAGAGAAGTGATTATATACATCATTTAAAATAAATATTTTAAATTTTGTGTCAAATGGCCTTATATATTCGTATCATGATGAACAAGAAAAGGTGAATAGTATTAGTGATGAAGTTAATTAAATAGACTCTCTTCTCTCCTATCTATGTGTTTTTATATATATATATATATATATATATATATATATATATATATATATTTAATTTTAACAATTAAAACTTTTTCAAATTAGTTTTGTGCTGCAGAAACAAATCTTGAGCTTTTCTTTTTGTTTTTTTATCTGATTGAAACATGACATAGCTAGTATCTCTATCCAGAAGACTTGTGCACTCACGAGAGGCAAGACCCAGTTATCATCTCATGAGCAAATAATTGAAGGATAGATCATGGATGGTGGATTAGATGAGACCAGCAGGTACAGAACTGTATTACCCCATTAATCATATCCGTTCAACTTTACATTAAAAAAACTGTCACCATCTCATTAACTTTGACAGTGACATTACTGGGTCTTGGTATGGTTTTTAGGGGAATAAATCATTACCAAGCAGCACATGCAAGTTCAGAAATATGGTACACAAGAGATATCAAATCAAAGAATACTGTAGGGGAGGGTGTTTTTTTTTAAAATACTCTTTTACTAAAAATATATAAAAATAATCTTTTTAATAGGTTTTGAATTTTAACATCAAAACATTAAAATTGTTAAAAAAAATATATGAAAAATAATTTTAAAAACACTTTTAAAAAATAAAAGTTACCTCAATGATACTGGCCGATTAAATCTTAATTTAAAAAATTATTAAAAATAAATAATTAGTTAATAATCTATGTGTCATCACATAATTAGGATTCCCACTAGGATCATGGAAAAATTGCAATTCAAAATTACAAGTACTATATCTTAATTAAAGTAAGCAATAATTGAAGTAAAAAATCATCACATTCTTAGGAATCCCAATCATGGAAAAATTGCAATTCAAAATTACAAGTACTATATCTTAATTAAGGCAAGCAATAATTGGTGTCAAAAGGTTTAAAGGGACAAGAAAAAAGGGTACAACTACTTGATCCTGTATATACCTTCATCCCCTTAGTTAACATTAACACTTTAAGGTTACAAAAATGATGTTCTAACTTAATGTGGAGATAGAACTTTATGTATTGTCCTTAGCCAACTATCAATGAGGAGGATTCAAGTTAAGGAAGTAGGTTGTTTAGAGGCCTAACTAATTTTAGAACATTTTTTAGGGTAAAAAAGTGTGATAACTTTTTTACCATGCTAACTTTAAACGAAATACTTTATGTTTTTAATGATGAGGAACTCGAACATACTCTTTGAATATATTGCATAAATCATGGATAGGTGGATTTGATTGAGAAGATAATTTCTTGACCTTCAAGCGAGTGTTTTGATGAAAAGAGTCGATCTGATAGATTTTATAATTTATAATTTTATATGTATATAGTTTACCAAATATATTAGATTTGTTGATAAGTGTAATTTGGTGTATAAAAGCTTGTTTGATAATGATGCATGGAAATTAGACTGCTAGTTTTGAAGAATTGAAACTTTGAAATTAAGGAATTGAAGAAAAATATTATGCATACCACTTCTAATTATATATCAAACCATCCAATAAAATGGGAGTAGAGATTAATTAATTTGATTCATCCATACCAGCTTATGATTATATCTGTAATTTTTCAGTCTAAAATTATTTTTAATATAAAGATATTAAAATGATTTAAAAATAAAAAATAATTAATGTAAAATAAAAAAATAATTTTTTCCTTAGTCAGAGAAGATGAGTGGACATGGCTGTGCCGTTTTTGCTACAATAAGCTTAGTTGTTGTTGGATTTGTAGGCTTTAGAAAGGCAAGCCACTGAAATACTTAACACTCTTACACATAGACTCGTCATGCACTACATGTAGATAAAAGATGCACAAGATAGGGTCCAGAGCTCTGCTGGCCATAGCATCTAGAATCTCTATATGGTTTGTAGGAAACCAACCAGAAAGAGACCTCTCAGTGTATTGACTACTATGGAGTATAATGCATAGCTAGGTAGGGCTGCCCTAGAACCAGAGGTCAAGTACTTACACTAGGCCACAGAGCCACCACAGCAGAGAGGCAACAACCCTATCGATATATATTTTGGACAGTCTCTTGCTATTTTTATGCCATCAATTTCATCAAGTTAGAAAACTGTTCTCTGATCCATAGCAGCATTTTGTACACTTTTTACAATCACTTGGTTGGAAATTGGGATTGAATGACTAATTAGCATAGTTTAATGCTAATTAAATTAACCAAACACCTTATAGCCCCACTTGTGTTTAATTTTTAGCTACTTAATTCCTAAATGGATAACAAAAAACGACTTGTCCTATCACTAAAACCTAATCTAGAGCTTAATATTTCCAGAGCAACATTAAAATGCTTGCTTGATCACTGTTTTTGGTGCGTGATTATGTAAGTTAATCGTCTATTTTGAAGGGATTTAAACAGGTTGAAAACTAGTTAAGTAGCCACCAATGGCAACTGCGTACACAAGAAGGTTGTTGATTAATAAAGCAATGAAACTAAACTAGCTAGATGCCAAGTTCTCCAACACATTAACCTGAGGATATAGTGAGAGAGAGAGAGAGAGAGAGAGAGAGACGTCCCCACTCTAGCTAGAAAGAGATTGTGTAGTAGGGTTAGGGTTCATAGGCGTAATCAATGACGAAAATAAAGAAAGAAATAGTAGAGAAAAGTAGTTCTCAGTGGTTTTTAATCCATGGTCTCCAAATATTTCTCTCTTTCTATAAGTTTTTTTCCCTTCATTTCTTGCATATATTCTTCTAGAGAGACGAGTGAGGACGTGCACTCTCCTCGGTGCTCCCACTCCCTAGAATTGCATGGACCACGTTTGATATTTATTTTTTTTATTCTTTTTTGCCTGTAATGCATATAAATATTCCCCGTGATTGTATAGCATATACCCATCTTTTCTTTTGACTCTTTTATGGATGTTGAAGAGTAAATTACTTTTTACTGTTAAGAGTTGCTTAAGGCCACAAAAGGGTTTGCCCTTCACCTTTTTTTTTTTTTTTGGGTTCAATCCAAAAATAATAATTTATTACGAGTACTCGATTTAAGGCATAAAGGGCTTGCTATTCACATTATTATTTTGGAAAAAATCATGAGAAAAAACAAATTCACAAGAGATACTAGCCAGTTCTTATTGAATGAACAGTATTGAAAATACATCATCGTTGGGAAAAAATTATGAATGGTGAAGAGGAAAAGACCATCTAACTTTCTTTTCTTTTTGTTGATATTTCTTTGCTGTAAAGTGTTAAAGAAGAACAGGAAAGGATTAAAGAGTGATAGAAAGAAGAAAGAGAGAGGAGCATGTCACGCTTTCTTTCCCCATTCTACACTGAATATTCCATGTCCCTTAAAAGCTAAAATGGACAGCATATAGAATCTGGACTGTCTTGATAATGAACATGTCAAGAAATGAATGGCTAGGATCGAATATATATATATATATATATATATATATATATATATATATATATATAGCTTTACTTTCTTTTCTTTTCGCTCTGTGCTACCTGCTCTCTTCTACTTCTGCTTCTATTCTTTTTCTGCAGCTTAATCTCTTTGCCTTTAAGTTCCCATTTCTCTTCTTCATATGATCCCGTAACAAAACCACACAGTACTTTTTACCTTTTGGTTTCGTTATGGGATCATATGAAGAAGAGAAATGGGAACTTAAAGGCAAAGAGATTAAGCAGCAGAAAAAGAATAGAAGCAGAAGTAGAAGAGAGCAGGTAGCACAGAGAGAAAAGGAACGAAAGTAGAGCTCTATATATATATATATATATATATATATATATATATATATTCAGTGCTTGCAGCTATATACGGCTTTCATATTATAATTATGGCATAGCATTAACAATATTGTCAGTCTGCTGCAAAGTGTGGCAGCAGATCCCAGAAAACAACCACAATTATATAGGGTGGTGGTGTTGACAGCAACATCTCATTATAGATTCACCCCCCCATCACCCCCTCCAGAACAGCCGTAAGGATAAAGGAAAATCCATTCACATCATGTATATATATGTGTAAAAATGTCATTTTCGAAGATAGATCATATGACATTCTCAGATTCGCTTTTGCTCACCGAGTTTAAATCTTGAACCTAAATTAATTAGCATATTCTTAAATTTACTTTCTGTAAAGATCTTTTATCAGATCTAAACTTGAGCTTGGTCCAGTGAGTTGCCCGTTGACTAGCAAACTAGATCCCATCGAGTTTCTTTATTTTAACATGGTTGTGTGGTTGACAACTTATTGACCAACGAGTTAACTCGTTATTGTACCATGGACAAGTTCATGTGCCGAGCTGGGTTCAGAAGTATGACATGAATAGTAAAATTAATTATTACTTGGTAGGAGTAGACTGAAAAGATGCGTATACAAATGCTTTCTGTGATGTGAGATGAATGAAGGAAAGAGGAGATGATAATAATTATGGGGTTCGTTGGGATGGGTGGCTAAATTTTTCTCAGAAATCTCTGACCCACCTTGATGGGATAGGGCTAATATATTTTGTCCTACACATGCATGGATCTCCCTCGTTCAATGCCGCCTGCTAAGATTTTGCTCTAGGTTATCAGTTTTTTTTTTTAAATATGTTTTTAAATTATTTTAATTTGTAAATATTAAAAATAAATTTTAAATGAGATAACTTCACCATATTTCAGGCCCAGCTGCCCATTATTCCCCTAACGTTTCCTGTTTCGTCTCTTCCTTCACCCCATTTTGTTTTCTTTTTTTTTTTGTCTTTACTCTCTTTAGCTAGAGTTACAGAGTCCCTCTCTTGTGTCTACTGTATACTCTTTCTTCTCTTTTCCATTGTTGATTTACCCCTGCCACCAGCTCTTCCTGCTTGCTTTCCTTTTATCTTACCCCACCAGCTTTGTGATGATAACTATAGAATATATTACTTGGTTTCATGAAATAATGATTAAAAAGTATATATGACCATGTGAACCATATGGAGAAAGATCAGAGATCGAGAGAGTAAAGGTTTTCTTCTTTTTTTTTCCTCTTCTTATGTTTGCAGCATTGATCCTTGAATGATTATACAGTTTCTAATTTCTTTTAGGAACAAACATTATAATTAGGATAAATTAAGTAGGGATGACAATGAATATTCATGTCGAATTTAGATATTCATACTTTATTTATCGGAAATGATGTTAATATTAGTGTGTGTGTATATTTTACGAGATTCAAAAAATATAAATGTTTTATATATCTATATGTAATACTAATGTTATAATTTAAGTGGAGTCTATCTCATAGTAAAAGTTTTATCGGGTTTGGCTGAATTACCATCTCTGAAACTAAATACTGATACTTGCAAATTTTGGAGTTGTGGTACCTGGTAAGAAATTGATAAGGTAAAGGTCCCCCCTTACAGTGACTTGTCACATTTGTCCTTGTGGCTGAGCGACTCCATGGCCTGTCCTTGTACTTTTCAAATTCCAAGAGGGTATGTAAAATGTAAGCCTGGCTAAAACACTTGATATTGTGGTACCACTCCACAGTAAATGAGAGATAAATGACCTTTACTTGCTCCTCCCTCTCCAGTCTCTGGCCATGGAGTTTCCATCTTATTTTCCCTTCATATAAAGAATATACAAGGAGCATAGACTGTGATGAAAAGCACAATGAGCATTACATGGTTAGAAGGAACACACCATTTATGAAAAGCATTCGCCCATCCCTTTGACATGAGAGCAAATAGTATTCTTCTGAACTTTTTTGCGGGTTCGTTTTCAACTGTACTGATGTGCACAAATTGGAGGCTTCAGGCCCGTGTTTCAGTGGCAGTATGCATACAATGTCTGTCAGCTTTTCGGTGTGTGCTTGGGATTGGATTGAATCCTGGCACTCCCATGTGATCGATATTATGTGGTGGTGAAACTGAAGAGTCGATGTGGCGATGCCACTTCAGATGCTATGACTCCACTACTTTCTGCTTTCCTAAAGTACTGTGGGTATCCAATGTGATATCACTCCTCTGCCATGAGTCACATACATGTGGAACTAGGTTAAGCTACTTGTGTAAACAGCCAGGCAGTGCTGGGATTCAGCTATTTCATACCAGAAGGTAAAAACAAGAAATAATGGGATACGCCTTGGTGGGATCTCTCAAGCCCATGTAGAAACAGAGCTAGGCCATTGACATAGAAGAATAAGGGCAATCATCAAGAGGGTCCATACAAAAAGCCCTGGTGGATGCATCTTTAACTCCAAAGCCGTGTAATTTGGGCTCTTTTAAGTAAAAACTGCAGGGCACATATGGTGCCAGACCCATAGCCAGAAACTGTTGCTGGGTCACAAATTCACAAAGGGAATGCAGAACTCGATCAGTTCAGCAAAAATCAGACTTCCAAAACGAAGCATTGACACAGACAACAACAAATTAAACTACTACTAACTAAACACTATGTCAAGGGCTTTTGATGCTAGGTTCTGTAGCCTAGTGATGTTTTTCCCCTTCAAAGAGTGAGCTTGAAGCATTTGATTGTTTGGACAAGAGCATTTGCTATACTCAAGGGAGAGCAGAAGGTTGCATCAAAAGACCTCAGGAGAGAGCTCAGGTAATTACTATATCTTTCTTTCATCTCACTGCCATCTTTACTTATTACATCTCAGTTTTCATACCCAAGACACAAGCTTTATACTTCATGGAACAAAGAGCTGCTTCAGCCTCAAGCCACGAGTTCTTGGAGAGCAAAACTTGAGGGTTCTCTTCTTCCTCAAGTTGTTGATGTCCTTCCAGAGCCTCCTCAATGGCCTGAATCAACAACAAAGAATGCAAAGATTTGGCTGCTTAATGTATTCACTTTTCTTGAATCATTCATTCCTTGCCTTTAAAGAATCCAAGAATCCATCCCTGAAATCAGTAGAACAACACTTCTGCTTTTCATGCTTTATTCTGATGGCCAAGCTCATGGGAAACTATCACAGCTTTTGCCCTTTTGGCTTGAAGTTCCATGTTCCAGCACTGCTGAAGACATTATTCAGGTTCTCAGCAAGTAATAATGAGTGGCCAGATGAGATATCAAAAGCAACACTGGAAAAACAAAAGCACAAAAGGAGAAAAAAATCATCCTTCAACTATAACCCAAAAGGACACAAGTTATTTTTCATGAAGGAGGAAGACAGCAATTACTATGAACAAGCAAAGTTTTGTGCAACAATCATATCGGACGTGGGTGATGAATGTATCAAACAAAAGTCATTCTCAAGAAAAATGAAACAGTGAACTTGATTGTTACTAATAACACAAACCATTGCCTACTTGACTATAGCAAGACAGCCTAGATAATTCCACATTAAGCATTATGCAAAATTTATAACTATTCAAAAAACCCATTAGCAGCCTGAATATGCTAAATGGAAGTTGAGAAAGAATTTACAGTAGAAAGTGAAGCTTTTCCATCACCTCGAATCAGATCCACTAATTTTAGAAACCGAAAAATCCATACCTTGTTTAGATCAGCTGATTTCACAACACAATATGAAGTGCGAGGATGACTTGATTCAGAAGTCAGAGTATGCTCTCAAACCCTGTTTCTGATACATGCATTAAGATTATAGACAACACGCTTCATTATATCATGTTCACGCTCATTCAGAGAATCTAAATCATATGAGCAGTTTTGCATAAGCAATTCTGACACTTGATTTAATGTTTTAACCACTATTTGAATATCCAATTTTGGAGGTGTGCACGAAGGCTTAGTCACAAGCCCATATGCTTCACTTAAAGCAGAAGAAACACCAACTCTACAGGAAGATGAACTGGTGACATGTTCGCTTGCATTCAAAGACAAACTAGTTGAGCCATTAGATACTGCATCCTCGATAACCTTCCCAGATCCAGTCAGCAGCTCGCCGTTAGAGATGAAGTAATCTTCCGGAATGGATGGTTGAACCAAACAAGATGAGCTGAGCATGGAGCTACTATTAGAGTTGGTGAGTTGCTCATATTCCTTATTCAGAACATGCATGTCAATATAGGAATGTGTCTCAGTAATACTGCTCTGATCCGAAGAAGATGATCCAGCTGTAACAGTTTTTTGAAGTGTCTGTTCTGTGGAGGATAAACAAACTGCAGAAGATTCAGTCTTCTGGAAAGTCAGACTATCATCTCCTTCACATTCAGTTCCGCGGTAATTTACTCTCTGTTTGCCACAGCTAGGGAAAAAATGGGGCGCGAGAGGATTTAAATTGCTGCAAGCTCCTCGAGCACTTTTAAGATGTTGAAAATCATCAGGTCTAGAAACTTCACAGGTTGATTGATTAGCACTAAGTTTTCCTTTCCAACAAGGAGAATCCAAATCAGAATCATTCTCGTTAATTATTTCAGAAGAGTTTCCAATAGGATCACTTTCTTTAACACCAAGGGATTTTGAAACCAACTTAATAGGATGACTAGGGCAAGTGATTTGCAGCTCAGACTTTGTCATTGACAAGGGCTCCATAACCTCTTGGGTGGCAGGTTTGCTCATTTTTCCTTCACTTTTATCTGTCAGGACTTTATCATGGAAAACTTCATTGCTTTTATCCACAGCAGCATCTACTAGACTGGGTAGACTATACCAAAAAATGCCACTCTTGCTGACTCCACCAAGTCCACCAGAATCTAGGTTCTGTGACAAGGCATGATTAAAGGGTGAATAACTTGAACCAGTTCCCGATGATTCAGAGTCTAGAGCCCGCAAAGAATTGCTATCTGATGAAGGGGGGAAATTCACTTTGGTTGTACAAGCATCGAGTTGCTGCGAAAATGTTCTTTCAAAAGAAGCAATGTCGGAATCATTTGAGCTCCAAGATATGGCTGGAACTCTGATTTGAGGATCTTGAACTAAGGCAGAAGAGTGCAGATCTGATGAGGTTGAAAACTTAGAAGAGATTGGCCTAGACATCACAGCTGAAAACGAGACATGTTGAGAGTCAATTTGCCTAGTACTTATGGGTCTGACATGTTCGCTTGCAAGCAAAGACACACTAGTTGAGCCATTAGGTACTGCATCCTTGATAACCTTCCCAGATCCAGTCAGCAGCTCGCCGTTAGAGATGAAGTAATCTTCCGGAATGGATGGTTGAACCAAACAAGATGAGCTGAGCATGGAGCTACTATTAGAGTTGGTGAGTTGCTCATATTCCTTATTCAGAACATGCATGTCAATATAGGAATGTGTCTCAGTAATACTGCTCTGATCTGAAGAAGATGATCCAGCTGTAACAGTTTTTTGAAGTGTCTGTTCTGTGGAGGATAAACAAACTGCAGAAGATTCAGTCTTCTGGAAAGTCAGACTATCATCTCCTTCACATTCAGTTCCGCGGTAATTTACTCTCTGTTTGCCACAGCTAGGGAAAAAATGGGGCGCGAGAGGATTTAAATTGCTGCAAGCTCCTTGAGCACTTTTAAGATGTTGAAAATCATCAGGTCTAGAAACTTCACAGGTTGATTGATTAGCACTAAGTTTTCCTTTCCAACAAGGAGAATCCAAATCAGAATCATCCTCGTTAATTATTTCAGAAGAGTTTCCAAAAGGATCACTTTCTTTAACACCAAGGGATTTTGAAACCAACTTAATAGGATGACTAGGGCAAGTGATTTGCAGCTCAGACTTTGTCACTGACAAGGGCTCCATAACCTCTTGGGTGGCATGTTTGCTCATTTTTCCTTCGCTTTTATCTGTCAGGACTTTATCATGGAAAACTTCATTGCTTTTATCCACAGCAGCATCTACTAGACTGGGTAGACTATACCAAAAAATGCCACTCTTGCTGATTCCACCATGTCCACCAGAATCTAGGTTCTGTGACAAGGCATGATTAAAGGGTGAATAACTTGAACCAGTTCCCGATGATTCAGAGTCTAGAGCCCGCAAAGAATTGCTATCTGATGAAGGGGGGAAATTCACTTTGGTTGTACAAGCATCGAGTTGCTGCGAAAATGTTCTTTCAAAAGAAGCAATGTCGGAATCATTTGAGCTCCAAGATATGGCTGGAACTCTGATTTGAGGATCTTGAACTAAGGCAGAAGAGTGCAGATCTGATGAGGTTGAAAACTTAAAAGAGATTGGCCTAGACATCACAGCTGAAAACAAGACATGTTGAGAGTCAATTTGCCTAGTGCTTATGGGTCTGACATGTTCGCTTGCAAGCAAAGACACACTAGTTGAGCCATTAGGTACTGCATCCTCGATAACCTTCCCAGATCCTCCAACCTTTTGCCTAGTCAGAAGCTGGCCAATGGAAGTGAAGTAATCTTCCAGAATGGATGGTTGAACCACACAAGATGAGCTGAGCATGGAGCTAGTACTAGAGTTGGTGAGTGGCTCATATTCCTTATTGGGGACATGATTGTCAATAGAGCAATGTGTCTCAGTAATACTGCTCCGATCCGAAGAAGATGATCCAGCTGTACCAGGTTTTTGCACTGTATGTTCTCTGGAGAATAAACTAACCGCAGAAGATTCAGTCTTCTGGAAAGTCAAACTATCAACTCCTTCACATTCAGTTCCGCGGTAATTTACTCTCTGTTTGCCACAGCTAGGGAAAAAATGGGGCGCGAGAGGATTTAAATTGCTGCAAGCTCCTCGAGCACTTTTAAGATGTTGAAAATCATCAGGTCTAGAAACTTCACAGGTTGATTGATTAGCACTAAGTTTTCCTTTCCAACAAGGAGAATCCAAATCAGAATCATTCTCGTTAATTATTTCAGAAGAGTTTCCAATAGGATCACTTTCTTTAATACCAAGGGATTTTGAAGCCAACTTAATAGGATGACTAGGACAAGTGATTTGCAGCTCAGACTTTGTCACTGACAAGGGCTCCATAACCTCTTGGGTGGCAGGTTTGCTCATTTTTCCTTCGCTTTTATCTGTCAGGACTTTATCATGGAAAACTTCATTGCTTTTATCCACAGCAGCATCTACTAGACTGGGTAGACTATACCAAAAAATGCCACTCTTGCTGATTCCACCATGTCCACCAGAATCTAGGTTCTGTGACAAGGCATGATTAAAGGGTGAATAACTTGAACCAGTTCCCGATGATTCAGAGTCTAGAGCCCGCAAAGAATTGCTATCTGATGAAGGGGAAAAATTTACTTTGGTTGTACAAGCATCGAGTTGTTGCGAAAATCTTCTTTCAAAAGAAGCAATGTCGGAATCATCTGAGCTCCAAGATATGGCTGGAACTCCGCTTTGAGGATCTTGAACTAAGGCAGAAGAGTGCAGATATGATGAGGTTGAAAACTTAGAAGAGATTGGCCCTGACTTCACTGCTGAAAATGAGACATATTGAGTGTCAGTTTGCCTAGTACTTTTAGGTCTGACTTCATCATCCTTTCTAGAGATACCACTGAATTTTCTGCACACATGATCAGATGTTTCTGCTCTCAACTTCAATCCTTCAGTAGGAGATCCTACAGAGAAGATGAATAGCTTGTGACCTATAGCCATCCTTGAAGATACAGATCTTATCCATTAACATGCATACCACTTTAGTTAATCAATTCAAGGGGTACCAGAATCACCACATCTTATAAAATGTGCCAGAACCTAGTAATAATCAAAATGGCTAAAGGAAACTACTTCATCCATAAAAGAGCAAAACATATTTGAACACATACCTGCTAATGATTGAAAAGACTAGATCAAATTGATTCACTAAAAAGAATAAAACATATTTAAGCACGCAAACTCGAGTGCAACTTGATAGAAAATCTACGATGACAAGAAACGATTATTCCAGGAAAATGAACAATAAAGAATGCAGAATCAACAAATGGATCAATCGCAAAAACATGAAACAGATCATGTGGATTCATTTCAAAGTGAAAAGGTTTTAATTTCCTCTGAAAATAAACCTAGTTTTGTTTGTCAAGAAAGATGGTCTAATTGTGCCATGCAAATATGAAAAGTTGGCATGTCAGATCCTAGCTGTCAACAACAAACATTCCATGATTATCCAAAGCACCTGCCTCTGCTTTTGGTAGTAACTGATGATGATGTGCACTTTACATCTCATCAGAAACAAACACCATGCAGATGCTAATCTCGTCAATATAAATGTTCAGCAAGCTAGTTATTCCCAGATGCAGGCTAGTGATGCCCAAATGCCAAACATTCTTACGCCTTCGGTACTGCTATCTCATTGATTTTGAAACCCCAACAGAATTTCTCAAGCGAAAGGCAACTCTTATGTTCATCATATACACTTCTAGATAGTGGGCATATCCATACACGCCCCCTCTAGTCATTTAAATGAACAATCAATCAGTAAATACTTTTCGCATTTTGTAAGCCATTTCAGGATCTACTAACAACATATAAGGTTTTCCTGAGGATGGAAGTTATTCAAGTCATCAACAGAAACAAGAAGTCTGAGTTCATGGCCTAAACATCAAGAATGCTAAGTTTATGCCAGAATTAATAGGTTTTCTTGATAAATTATGCATAACAAGTCATATTCTGTCTTTCTATAGAATCTCCTACGCTATGCATAACAAGTAATATATCAAAATTAAGGAGCTTTAAAGGGAACTAATTACACCACCAATTCTCCAACAAGATTCTACGCAGGCGAAAGCATGAAACTTAAAGCACACCTTGTTTGGTGGGTTCATCATTAGACATTGAAAAGCCACCATGCTTATCCTTCCAGTGAAGAATCTCTTGGTGATCACCACTTTTGTGAGCCGTATAGCCAAGCTCAGCGGACTTACCTACAAGGAGAGCATCCAAGTCTGACTTTGACTCAGTAAATAAACCAAAATCAGCTGAACCTTGATAAACCCGAGATGGGTATAGAGAATAATAAGAAAAGAAGTCACCTTCTACATTGAAACTTGAAAAAGACTGAGCAAGCCTTGAACTTGAAGGGCTCAAGCCTGTATCTTGAAGTGAAGAATTAAGGACAGAGCTTGAGTTCTTGGGTGTCTTCAGGATAAAAGGCTTAGCTAATGGTGATAAACGAGAAACATACCCTCTTTTAGTGTCACTGGCCATTATTTTTCTTCTCTTTTCTACTACAAGTTGATGATGATGATCAAAATCCCAACAAAGACTCAGACTTTGACAGAACCCACAAAAGGGTGGCAACGAGAATGCGAATTCAAGAAAAAGAGTTCGGTCTTTTATGAACAAAAACAACAAGAAAACAATGGAAAGTGATGTTGTGTTGGGGCGTGATGGTTTGGTCGTTTGGTTGTGGTGGGTTTCCGTGTCTCTTCCCTTTTCTCTTCTTTTGAGAGATTATAGGAGTTGGAGATACAAATGGGAACTGGACTTTTGTCTCTTGTGTAATTTCCTTTGGTGGCCCAAGAGTTCCGGGTATTCAGTTTATAACCAATCAATTTTGATCGAAGTTCAATTTGGCACCCAGTTTAAGAGAAGGAGATAATTATAACTTAATCATGTAATTTAACAAAACTAATTAATTAGGTTTAGGGTTTAGATTTTTAAAAAACTATATATTTATTCTTTGTATTTTTATTTTCTTAAAACTTAGCCTTTTCTCTTTTGTTAATATCATTGTTATTTTTCAATTAATTTTGTTTTCTTTCTTAATTGAGAAATATAGACTAAACAAGATTAAGATGGAAAATTTTAATTAGTAAAGAACTAAATTTCAAAGAAAAACTACTAAATTTTCAATAACAAATTTTTATAAAATTTTAATTAATATTTTATGATGATTGATGATATTAAATATTATTTGAATTAAAATGTTCAAGTCTCTTCTCAGGTCAATGTCTATATATCCTAATTAAAAAAAGAAAAACTTGATCTAATTAAATTGTTTCGTCGGGTTAATTTACAATTAAGGAATTAGGTTTAATAAGTAGTGTTTTTAAATCTGACTCAAGACCCGGATTATTAGATCATCTTAGATTGATTCCAATTTTTTATAAATCAAAATAATATCGTTTATGTTAAAAGAAAATATAAATAGTCAACAAGTTATAACCAGGTTTTTTATGGGATCACCCAAGTTTTTTTAACTCCCTTAATTTTTTGTCAAACCAGGCCCGGTTTTGACCCTAGATCGGCCGAGTCATGAGTCAATCCATGCAAGCCGGGGTCTAGTTTTAAAACTATATTAATAAGAGTGAGAAGTCAATATTTTTAAAAAAAAATTAAATTAATATTTTTAGTTTTTTTATTGTTTTGATGTCAAAAATATAAAAATAGATATTATTTTTATACGTTTTTATATAAAAACACACTTTGAGAAATATCTTGCATCACAATCAGAAACACTTATTTACAATTCCTAAAAATGTTGTGTCCCTTCTCCTTAGAAATTAGGAAGATGGTTAAAAAATAATCAAACGATCTTGACAATTAAGATATAATATTTGTTTTTGTATTTTAAAAATATTTTAAAAAAATTATTATTTTTCTCTTTATTTCAAGTTATTTTTTATATTTTTAAATCATTTGGATAAGATGATGTTAAAAATAAATTTTTAAAAATATAAAAAAATATCATTTCAATATATTTTTAAATAAAAATTATTTTATAAAATAATCGACACTACATTAACAAACATGGATTTCACTATATCAACCCATCCCTACCAGTATTGATACAATATTCTATGCCAATCCAATGATCAAAGCTATGTGAGTATGACAACTTTCAACGGAAGGGGAACCAGTCAGTCTCCCAAGAACAACACTCATGGAAAAGGGAAAGGGAAATCGCTTGGAAAAGTTGTTGATTATTTTGACAAGTGAGGAACTTTACCATAAAGTAACTTCGGCGATTGGTCAATGAAATGTCTCCGGTCAGTTTCTTGAATCCTTAGTGGTGAAGTATTCTAGATTCATTTCAATTATTTTGGTACAAACTATCTTCTTCTTCTTCTTCTTCTTTTTCCTCTGGATAAATCAGCACACACACCATCTTTGTTTGCCCTTATCAAGAACATTACTCCATCCATGTCCTCTTTGTTTGCGTGTCCATCCAATTATTATGGTGTGCCTCCACCATGTCCATGAACATTCAACACAGAAGGAGAGGAAAATAAACGAAGGGGGTGACATTAGGGATCTTTCTTGAGCAGAGAGGTCACATATATAATTTTTTAAAAAATCAAGAGTACAAGTACTTGAAAAAAATATAAACTAGCTAAATAGCTAATTATTTGATATGGACACCTATTTATACAGTGATAAATAGCCCAGGGCCATGAAAACAAGCCCTCGGAGCTACATTTTCCGTTGAATATATCCCCACTCCTGCAATCAGAACATAGAAGAAAAGCAACACACAACACAAGCTTTTCCATGGCTCGCATGGAGGATTATCAATTCATGATACATTCCATCCCCATAAAAATAAAATCCCTTCTACATTTTATACATAGGTCACATGCATATATAACAGGATATGATCAATTTGCGATGCTACACACTTGGAACTTGAAGATTCATATATAGCTAGCTAGCTAGCTAGCTACATGAGACAGCAGGCATTAACATTGTCATCGTTGAACATGTTGCTGACCTTGTCATCTCCCCGGTGGCTCACCGGAATGGTCCCGTGCCTGTCTGCAAGATTGTAGCCATGCTTGTAATAGTTGTAACTCTCTTTGAACTCACTTGTTGTGTCCTTGAAATAGAGATTTGCTGATGTAAAGTACAGTGGTAGATCCGGATATGGCCAGAACTCCGCCCTCTTTCCTGCCCTTCTCGCGGCCTTTAGGACCTTGGTACGATCAACATACCCCACCACCGTCACCTTTTCCATCTCCAGGTCAACCTCCACTGAATCAATACCTAATAATACATATATAGATAGCTTTTATATATGTTTCAAATTTCACATGCATGTTGATAATATGTAATAGTAATTAGTATCATCTATCTTGTTGTTCTAAATATAGTATCTAGTAGTTAATTATGGATTAATTAAGAAAATTGTTTTCCAGAAATTTGGCAGCCTAATATTCTATGGAAGAAGATATATGAACGAATTATGAACTATATATCTTCGGGGTTGATTCTGTTTAATAGAAAAACATAAAAATCAATTAATTGCTAGAGATTCGTTTATAATTTAGCCACTAAAACGAAAATTTTAATCTTAAATAAAACATTTTTCAATATCCTTCCACTTTTCAGAAGATCAGCCTCCCTAGCAGTTTAATAAGAAAAATATATCAATGTGTTAATAAATACACACACATATACACAATATCCTATTTTTTTAATTTAAATTATTATCATTTTTTATCCAACTAAAAGAAATGGGATTCTTGAATTAAGGAATAAAATAATTAATATAAAAATATATCAATTCATGCCATGGATAAATATAATTAATTTTCATAAGCACAAGCAACTCTTCTTTGGAATTTGAGCCTGGTTTGACTAAATTAAGAAATAAGAAAAAAAATATGAGAATACATAGTCATTATGTTTTTAAAGAGTTTAATAATAAAGGAACTGATCTTTTTATTTCTTAAAATTTTTTATGATTTAGAAAATAATTAGTCATTTTTTTTTATCTTCTTAAAAAACCAGTGGCTGAGAGTCTGGCTATAAATTTCAAAATAAAGTTTCATTTCTCAATCATTGAAAAATTCTCATTTTTTTCTATAAATATTATTTTTGTATTTCCTTAAATTTTCAATTTTTTTTATTTTCTAAGAATTAATCTGCTAGAATTTTTTAAAAACTATAGATAAAAAAACCCCCCCTTTTTCCCCTGATTAGTAAGCCATTCCAAATTACACAAAAGATATACCTCTAAGCTTATAAATGGCATTTTTGACAACCCTTTCACAGCCAGCGCAGCACATCCTGACTTTGAGCACAACAGTCTGTAAAAGCAACAAAAGAACACGGTTTAAACATGGTTTCGAGAGATTCTTTATATATATATATATATATATATATATATATATATATATATATATATATATAATTCTTATTCCTTTGTTCCCTTTCGATCTTTCGAAACATTTATGCTTAACTTAGGCTACTATAGGAAACCAAATGGATTGAGCAAAGGGTTTGAATTCTGCTCTTACCACTAAAGGATTTCCTGTGTAGATGATAGCAGGAAATTCTCTTTAAAGAAAATTAACCGAAAGTATATATTATAAGAAAAACCTGATTTCTTTAAATTTATTTATTTATATATAGCGCAGAGGGGAATTCCAACTTACAATATCTTTTTCGTATGAAATAATATATGTATTTTGTAGTTACCATTTTTTTTTACAATTATTAGCCGTTGTATTCGTCAACTAGAGAGGCATATTGCAAGTAGAACAAACTAGAGTTTTTATTTTACTTTTTACTTTTTTGAGGTCTATGCTCCTCCACCATACAAGGAAAGGGGGGGAAAAAAGCTCTCAACTAATAGGCAGAGATAGAACCCTGGTGTTTTCTCTTGCATGGCAAGTTGAACATGAAAACTAAGGTGAAAGCTCAAGCAACAGACAAGAGATACCTTAATAACTCGAAGAAAAACAATAGTTGTAGGAGATGAAAGCGAACCTGCAAAGAAAGTTGTCTTCCCTTCGGCATGTTGTGTCTGATATTTTTGATCCTTACGTGGTCTTCTTGATAGTAAAAGTAGGAGCGAGTGATGGAAGATAAGATAGTCTTGAATGCTCTCTCTAAGAAGGTAGCCATGGAAGTTAATAGGGTTCCCTCAAGTGTATAAAGCGAAGGAAGTTAAAGGAGAGAGTTAAACTTAGCTAGAAAAGACAGGCCAGACCCAAGAAGATATTCCTTTGTGGGCATCCTTCAAAGTTCAAGAACCATTTGGAAATGTGGTTATATCTTCCATTAAAATTAAAACAACTCTTAGAGAGAAGGGATTAATGGTACGTATCTAAAACCCATCAAATTTTAATTATATACTAAGCTTGATATATATGTGGGTCTAGAGAACATGGCTTCTGATGACATGGCCAAAGGGGAATATCAATGAGTCATGTGTGATATGGATTGGATTGGAAAAGCTAGGTTTCGATGCAAAGTGATGATCAACATATTTTTAAAAGTCTTCCCTTCTCCACCATCTCTCCGGCCTCAAGGCCTTACAAAGTTATATTCCCACATGTACAATAATTTTATATTGTTATTTGTTAGGTATTCTCTAAGGTATAGAATGTTTAGGTTTTTTTGTATATTTTAAACGAATTTTTTGAGCTAATTAATATATGATTTTGATGAGTACTTCATTATTATATATCAATTATCTAGCAAGGAGCATCATGGACTAATTAAATTAATAATAAAGAATATAGGCGCACTATATATATTCCTATCAAAACCATCGAATCCTAACCAATTAAGGTATTATTCCAGCAATCACACCAACACTATATGAAATAGAGGAAGCCAGAGAGAGGATATCGACGGAGAAACAGGAAGATTGTTTAATTTTTGTTTGATAAAAGAATAAGAAGATACATGTGTTTGAATGAAAACCTAGTACCTTAATTCCCCTTATATAGTCATCGTGCTTGTCTGCATGCAATCACATATTTTATAAATGACAAGTGTATTTAAATCATAATTATAAAACCTGCTCAACTTAATAATTTATAAATTTAAAATCTAAGCTGGAATTAAATTTTATTTTGAATTGATTTTTTTATTAAAATGATGTAATTTAATTTTTCTTCTAAAAAAGAAAAGCATAATATGGGTTGAGTCGTTTATTTATGAGCCAATCCACAACTTGAGTTTTAGGTTTACTTAATTTTTGAATTAAATTTTATAATTATAATTTCATTCATAATTAAAAAAATCTCTATTTATTAAGAATTCAATTGAAAAAAAATCACAATGACACTTGCATCTTGTATTATTGCTAACCACAATTTACGTGTAGGAGGGCCAACAGAACATAACATCATATATGTATGATTAAATTGCTTTTAATTGAAATTAGATGCTAGTGGAAGGATTGATTTTGATTTGATTGATATTAGAATAGAGAGTTTAATTAATGTTAACCACGGGTACTGCAAGTTACAGGGACCAGATGTGATATTCTTAGACAGATTTTTCTAGTAAAATTAATGTATTAATTAGCAAATTCTCAGAATACCGAGTGCATATTGGAATCCGACTGTTTGATTAAAAAGAACACCGAGTGGACATTTATTGGAAGATTACTCAGTACCCAATTATATTCTCACCTCTGCCATCGATCCTTCACCTCCTTTCCCTGATGGAATTTCACTTGATATTTATTTCAAAAGAGAAAATTCTTGTTCCTTGAACAATGATTTAAAAGACAAAAAGCATCATCGAATTTATGTCTTTTAAATATTTTTTTTTTTATCTCCATAGCTTAATGTAGGCATGATACCTAGCTAGCTACTTGCAAGTGTATTCCTAGGTAAGCAGCGAACAATAAGCGTTGTTTTTTTTTTTAAAAAAAAAAAAAAAGTTGTTTAATTCCTTGATTTGTGTTTTTTTATTAATTAGGAAATAATTAATAGTATTTACCTCAATTATTTTATAGAATGAAACTAAGAGAAAAATAATTAATCATTTATCATGGTTTTTGTAAATTAAGAATATAAAACATGCCTCCTCCATCTCCTGGAGTCTTAATCATGGTATTTGTAAAGTATATATTATTTTATTACACAATACCATGATTTGCTCATTTAAAACCTAATTGAGGTTAAGTTTTATTTCCAACAAAACTTTTTAAAATTAAAATAATATTTTAAAATTTTTAAAATTATAAATTAGATAATCCATCAATATTAACTCACTTAATCAATAATCTAAATTTTGACATTGAACAACCTGGTTGGTTTTTAACCATGGTAATGATACTAATTTTTATGGAGTCTTTTATTATTTCTTGAGTTGATTTAATTTCTTTGCATGCTCATGACATGACACTATGCATAATTCTATTCCTTAAGATCGCTTTTCATAAGTGGCAAAGCTAGGGATGGTCAAATTTATGAAATTATCATAAAAACTCACATGAATTAAACAGTTTTTTATTAAAAAATTGAATAATTTGAATTATAAAATTATAAAGAAGTTAGTTCAATCTGGTTTTAAATTTAAAAAAAAATTAAAAAATCTAATAAAACCAATTGAACCAAATAAATTTACATATAGATTAAAAGTTCATTATAAACTAAAGACCCATTAAATTAAAAATTTTAAAAACATAATTCAACTAAAAACTTATTAATTTAATTATAGTTGTAAAACTTAATATAGAGATCAACTTAGGACATGGATCAAGTCATGTCTTGGGAGAGTTGAAACCTAATTTTGTAAAAATAAAATATTAAAATGATATTATTTTGATCCAAAAATATTTTTTTAAAAAAATCAATTAGATGAAGGTCAAATTTTAACCGGATCATGTGGATTTACAGGTCAACCAAGACTTTTACCAATTCAACAAAGTTTTTTTCTTTTTTTATTTTTTCTTCAGCTTATACCCATTCATGTCCTAGGTGGACCTGTTAGGTCGATTCAAATTTTATAACTATAGTTTTAATAAATATATAATCAAATCGATGTAAACTAATATGTTTGTTTCTTTCATTTGATTCGGTTTAGTTTAAAATTAAAAAAAAAATTGATTTATTTGAATCCTTTAATCCAATCTAAACTATTTTAACCCATATTAAATCTCAAACAAAACCCACTCCCTTAGAAGCTTAGCTTTTGTAGTATCCCAAATTTCATTTGATTCCTAGTGCTTATTTAACAATGTAGTAGATGTTATTTTTTAAACTACTTTTTACTTGAAAATGCATCAAAATAAAAATAAAAAATCATTTCTTAAAACTTATTTTTTACATTCACACATCAAAACGATATAAAAATATAAAAAAATAATTTGAATTTAAAAAAATTCAAAATTTTTCAAAAGCACAATCGAACCACCTGAATAAAAGACCATATATGCACAACCTTGAACTTCAAGACAAGGACTACTTCTCCCTATCGAATCTTCCACTTTCAAAACACCAATCTTTAATAAAACAACACAACTTCCAAGGTTCATTGTCATTTAACATCATTTTCATTAAATACTAGTTTAGAAATTAGAGAAGATGTTTTATTCATATAGGGAGACTTCCTTTAGTTTCATAGGATCATCATTTCTATCGCGTGGTCTCGCCCGCGACATAGGAGGCAACGATGAGACAAAAGGAAAAAAGAACTTCTGCTGACTGCAGAAATAAGGGAAGAAGTTAACTTTTTGTTGAGTTTGGACCTCAACTACTTCCTCATCATGCCATGAAATCCACCCCTATTTATAAGAGATGGAGGAGGGTAGATTCAGCCCTTAATTCAGTTGGGAAGGATCTCAAACGTTGGTTTAAAGTAGGCACCATAAACTATCAAATCTGACAATTTAAAGCTGCTTGAGTTGGTCTCTTTAAGCCGGCGTCGGGGCTTCTATGGTGTCAATCAGCCTGAACAGTTCATATGGGGTTGCAGACAAATGTCAAGTAATCATTTTAGTGCAAGTATAGTTAAATTTGGTGGAGAAATGATGCATTAAATGCACCTGCAAATTAGTTTTCCTGAACTATCATTTTAGAGAAAACTAAAGAAGAAGAAGAAGAAGAATAGTAACCAAAACAGCGTCGTTTTGGTCAAGTTCATCTCAATCCTTTGATTTTTGATTTATCTCATATGCACCCTTGATCAGCTTTAAATTTTTATTTTATGCAATTGAGTCCACGAAAAAATATCAATTTTAACCCCGAATTGGCGTGTCTTTTTCAATATGGTCCTTAGTTTCAGATAAAGAAAAACATATTTAAATAGAATATCTATATTTAAAAACCAATGGAGGAAATCACTAGTTTCAACCTTCCAGCGAAGATTGTTAAGTCTTAATCATATTTGTGAAATAAAAACCATTAATTTGAAATCAATGGTTAGGATTTCCTTATAAAATTAAATAACTTGTATCTAAATAACTAGTATTGCTAAGCTTATACTGCAATTTACAGAAAAATAAATAGGCCATAGGGTCTACAACATTTTTTAAAGGATACTCAAATCCAATTACCTTCAATCATTGATATCTTATATATGTTAAAATTATGAAACTACTACAAATATTGATAGAAAATTATGTCATCTTTTGTCATATTAAAATTATGAAACTACTACTAAGAAGAGGCACCTGCATCGACTCATGACGTTGCACGGTTGGCTTCTTTTTATTTGTTTCGCATGCGAAGCGGATGGTAATAGTAATTTTAATCACATCTATCTTTAATTAATTAGTTGTTATTTATAAATATACTTAACTGGCAACATTTGTTTTCTTACAAGCTACGACTCATGGAAGTGAGCCAAGCCCGATTGAGCTTTTTATGGAGATGCACAATTCATCGACAACCATGTTCAATGCTTTATGGTATGTTCGTTCAACTATTTTTTTTTTGTAAGTTATTATTTCTTAAATTGAATTTGATGGTTTTATTTTTCTTATTTCAAGGAGACATATAACAGCAAGTTGAGAAAAAGATACAGGGATGATCGTTCGACCCACTCAGATTTTGATTCAGATTTGTGGATGGAGGCAAGATTGTTTGGTAAACCCAATAGAGATCGGGTGTATAGACTCTCCAGCATTACGGTCAATAACTTGTCTATGATCCATAATGTCTCAACCGTTGGGAACTTGCAATCAATATCGAGCACTGAGTCTCAGGAGTTCATAGCTTTGCAAGACCATACGACCCATCTCAATGAAAAATATGAATGACTTTCTATGGATTATGAAGAACTTTGTTAAATTATCATGGTTATGATATCATAGATGGGTGCTTCATGTGCACCTTCTTTTTTGTCCTATAATCCCGGAAACGACTAACCTCCTCGTCTTCCTCCTCCACTTTTGTTCTAGTTTAATTTTATTTGAACATATAAATTTCTAATGAATATTTGGCTTTTATATTAAGATAATTTATTTTTACATACTTGAATTTTATACAATTTTATTTTTTTAATTATTTTCTTTTTTTGTTCAGTTGTTGTTTTTTTTAATATAATTTTTAATTATTATGGATGGAGTTACCGACGAACTCAATTCGTCAGTATATTACAAAGAATTGGAAAATATTTTCTACATGTGTCACTTCAACTATTACCTCATTGACGGAATAATTTTGTCGGTACGTTACAGAGTGTTGGAATAAAATTACTCCAAATATTACTGACAATCACCAACAGAATAATTTCATTGGTACATTTCAAGCAGGTAATTGTTGTTGGCACATATTTTTCATCAGTGAAACCATCGGATTGTTTTTTTATTGACAAAAATGCTGGCAAAAAAGAAATTACTGACGAGAGGTTTATCAATAGACAGTTTTCGTCCGTGAATCAGTCGGTAAAATATGTGTCGGCAGAATGATAGAGTAAGTACCGATAAAATATTTCATCGATAAAACTATTAAATATAATAGTGATATTACTTATGTGTTCGAAGCAAATCAGCAATGCTAGCTTCTTAGGATAATTGCAAATACAATCACGAATCTAACGACCATATGTTGATATGTTAAGTCAAAGAAAGGGAAAAAAAGCCAAGTATTGCTTGCCTTAAAGTCTTTTGCATGTGGCTTAGACTCCTTCTACTCTTCTTTGCAACTGGTATGGTTAAAAAGGTATTGGGGCAGGAATGAGAGATTAGGTCTTATGTCTTTGGTATTGTTTTATTTTACAATAAGTGGCTTTTAATTCACTACTCTAAAACAATGATGTTTTCTTTAGAAAAAAAAAAAACAGTCGCGTCTCATCTAGGTTTACCCAGTTCTATCGGGTTTTACCTGGACAAATCCCTGGCTGGTTTTTGCTTCAACCCAACCTAGGTCTTGGGTCAACCTATTAGGCCGAGTTTTAAAACCATGCTTGTCGCTCAAAGATAGTAAATGGCTCATTTAATTTTTTTATGGCAAGTGTCTTTACTTGGTAACCTCACTTGTTATTGTTGAATTCATTTCGTCAAAAGTTTTATAATGATATTGGTGGTAATGTAATTGAAGTTTCAGTATGTCTTTGATTTTTTTTCCTTTTTTTCTCTCTTCTTTTTCTTTATAAATTACAATGACAAAAAAAATAAAAGAAAAATAAATCACATAAACACATTATAGATCTATACATTTTTTCTAAAAAAAAAAATCAACCTTAACCCCATCATGAGTTGCATCGAGATCTATACATTCATAAGAATACAACTAGACTGGCCTTATAGGTATTGTAATTTTAAAACTCTATTATGCCTTAGTTGAGTAATAATATCTTAAATTTATATTATTTCAAGAATCTGAACGGTTTGTTTGTTTTTGTTTTTGAAAAAATTTTAAAAAAAAATTTGTTTTAAATTAATATTTTTTAAAATATTTTCAAATTATTTTGATGTACTGATGTCAAAAATAAATATTTTTTTAATAAAATTATTTTAATATATTTAAAAATATATTTTTTACAAAATAATCTCTATCTAACTCCTAAATACCTATCATTTCTAAAATTGTGTCTTGAAGACGACTTTTCAATGGATACAATGATAGAGCAATTTAGCTGATTTCAAATTATTTTGGAACAATCTAAAAGCATGAAGAGATGACAATATCAAGCAAAGAATCTTCACAAGGACAGAGAACTATTGTACTGTCCTTTTCGTAAGGAAAACCAAGCACGTTATCACGAAAAATTGAAAGGAAAGGTGAAATCATTACCCCATCAAACATGAGTTTAGTAGTGATTGATATTACAGGTGTATAATATATTTTTAAGTATTATTTAATTAAAAATTTAAAAAAAATATTTAAAAAAAATTAATACCAATACGGTTAAAATTATCAAAAATATTTAAAAATCATCAATTTAATATTTTTTTAAATTAAAAATTAATTTAAAAAATAAAAATTATTATAATTATAAATAAACAAAACCAAGAATGATTCACAATATCTATGATTATTAAACTTAACTTAAGAGTTAATCTACAACAAGAGTCAAGACACTAATTAAATAAATTTTTAACTGGATTCAATAAAAAAATATTGTTTTGAAAATCAAAATGATATTTAAAAAAATAAAAGATCGATATCTCACTCTAACCCAGCTGAATTTAACAATATTATCCAAAACTTTCCATTTTGAAAGGAAATTGCACGATACCACTTGGCTTCTTGTTATTAAGCATGATCAAGGAAAAGTTATATTATTGGTTCATACACAAACTCTAGGACGCATTTAAATTCAGTCCCTATACTTCTAATTTAATATTTCAAGTCCTCAAACTAAGTCCACTTCATCATCCTAGTGATTTTCTTTCAATTAATTGTTCCTAATGTGCTATATAGTTTTGATACGGTAATATAGTTTTCATATTACAATTATAATTTTTTTTAGTATTTTTATATAGTTTTGATACGGTAATATTAAAAATAAAAAATATCAAAAAAAAAAATTTTAAATTACACTTATCTTTTGGTTTGTTCGTAGGTTGATTCAATCTCCATCACTCTACCTCAGTCCCTCTCTCTTTTGAAGAAGTCAAAACAAAGCCAAATCGTAAAGAAAAACTCACCCATTGTTTTAGAACTCATCAGAAGAATGGACAAGGCATGGTTAATTTCCCGTCTTCCAAAATGCCAAGAGACATATATATATATATATATATGAGCATAAAAATCACGAACTAAAAGAGGGATAATTCCAATTTCTACCATATATATAAAAGAAATCCTTTCACTCAATCAATTTCAAAGAAAATCTAATTAATTAATCTATAAAGATAACACAATGGATTAAGAAAAAGATTACAAAATCAAACCCAACTAATCTGAAACTGTGGAGTGCTCGAACAATTTACAGAGCAAAACAAAGAGGATGAGCAGTGGGAGAGGAACATAATTTATAAAAAATCTCTGATAAACTCTCCAACAATTTACAGAGCAAAACAAATCCCTAAAGAAATCAAGCTTCAGTAAAGAGGATGGTGGGAGAGGAGAAAACTCCCTGTTAACAATATATTTATAGTATTCATTGAAGTCTAGTTAGGAGGTCTAAGTAGAGGAGGGTGCGCAGAGGAGGCAAAAGGAAGGTTATGTAGTATGAGAAAACGAACCCTTCTTGGAAAAGGTGCCTCGTTAAACAAATGCTCCAAAACACTCGTCAGCAACGCCGTGTACTCCTCCATCAGCTCCGCCATTACCGCCACCAGTATCATCTCTTCTTTCTCTCTTCTCTTGTCTCTTGCCAAAGAATTGCCAAATGGGTTTATCTCCGTCTAGACTCTTCAGTAGTTTAGTTTGGTACTCTGAATGGTTTCTGGTTTTCTCTGGGAATATTTAAAGGAAGAAATTAATTTAATTTAATTCTTTTTGGAGTTTGGCACTTTGGCGTTGTTATTATTATTATTTTAAGAAAATGGTACTATGCTCTAGCCATGATTACCACGGCGGCATCAAGAAAGCAAAGCAATTCTCTTTGGACCGTGGGCTGTTTCTTACACGTGGACGTGATTGCAGCATGACAATATGAGCTTGCTTAGGTTATAGTTTCTTTAGATTTAAGACGATCTACACCATCCATCAAGCCCTGCTGTTGTTTTCAAAAAGGTCAAGAATTAAAGAAGAAGCTTTGTATATTTTTATTTTTAATCAAATCTTATAAATATCATTCAACAATGTTCGTATAACTCGGACCAGATGAATCCAGCTTACCTAATATCTAAATCTATCCGGTTAAAGAAACATAAAAAAAAAATAAAATTGGTTGACTCATGATGATATAAAAAACAATTTATCTAGATTTTTTCCGTCAAAACCTGATTATTAAATTATTAATTTTTTTTAAAAAAATCAAAATTATATCGTTTTAATTTTTTTAAAAAAATAAAAAACAACCTTTCTAATATTAAAGAATCATCTTAACCCAATAGCTTAAGCTGTTAGGTGAATTTCTAAGATATGATTTATATTATTTTTTAACACACCTCTTCAAGTAAAAGTTATTTGGACTTGAAACTTATGCAGATTCATACTACCTTAAGACATGAGTTAAGATTGAAATGGTTCTTTTACATCGTATCATAACATTAATGATCAAGCGGTCATGAGTTCGAAACTTATCAATCTTATTTATTTTATAAAAATTAAGTATACACAAGGTAATGAAAGTTTATGTAAGTTTTAAGATTAAAAAATTTTACTTGGAAGAGAATATTAAGAAATAATATAAATTATATCTTGAGATTTTATCTAATAATTTAAAATGTTTTCATGTTAAATTAAAAAAATTAAATTTTTTTAAAAATATTTTTAAAACACGATGCAAAACACACCTAAGTAACATGAAGGGTAATGGGGATGAACAAACACTAGAAGAGTTGGATTATTAGTGAAAAAACCACAGAAATCACCAAGCAACGATCCACCAGTAAAAGAGAATGGATAAAGATGGATGTTAGTCTCCTCTATCCTATCCAGGTGAAGTGGCAAGTCATGAGGCAGAAACATACAAGAATTTCGTTCTAACTTATGATCATATTTTTTAATATTATCATGCCATTAATTTCTCGTATTAAAATATGTCCAAAACAGGCAGCATCACTAGGTTTTGATCTCCTCCCATACTGCTCCTACAGTTAGCCCCTTGTTTTGTCCTACTAGCCCACCATTTGGAATGGATGGTGGTATCCTATCGCCCCGGCAAAACTACAAGCTCAACATGTCTTCTCATCAATAAATAGAATATTTTATTCGAAAATGTATTGGAATATTCTTTTAATTTTTTATTTAGTATATCAAAATTGTATAAACAAATATTAAAAATAATATTAACGTGATGTTTTTTAAAGATAAATATACTTTTAAAAAGTAAATTATTGTGCTCTAAACAAGGTTTAATTATATTTGATAAATAATACATAATATTTTTTAAAAATATTTTTTAATTAACAATACATCAAAATATTTTTTTTAATATTTTTTATCTTTTAATATCAATACATAAAAATCTTTAAAAAAATATTAATTTGATATTTTTTTATATAAAAAGCAATTTAAAAGTATATTGAAACACAGAAACACACACTGCATAATTACTCGTGTGGTAATTGTTATTTAACCTAATATTTAAGTGATTTATAAGCTATTTTTTATTTTGTTTTTTCATGTGTTTTTTTTATAGTTTTGATATATTAATGTCAAAATTTAAAAAAATATTATTTTAATATATTTTTAATTAAAAATCATTTTTATATTGAGATTATTAAAGAAAAAAGCTTGTTTAATATTAAATTTGTAATTTATAGAAAAAAAAACTATTATATTTATATATCTTTCACACACTAAAATACAAAAAAAAAAATGTTAGTTATTAATGAAAAAGCCGAGTCTAAACCAAGAAGCTAGGTTTTTGTCAACTGGATAAGGGGCGTCAGCCACTCCAAACATTGGAGCCGCTGTGGTCGGAAACAGAGCCTGTGGCGGCGACAGTGAAGGAGGTGCCTAGTTGTCCATTCAAATCAAGTTCTAGTGTTTTTTTTTCCCCAATTCTAGTCTTTGAGTTTTTTTATTCTTATTTTTGTAACATGATTATGAAAAATAATGTTTGATTTTAAATTATAATTTATGACAAACGTTTGTTAGAATAGAAGTATGTTTGACAAAAATAACTTACAATAACACTATATAAGTCATATAAGTTAGAAATAATATATTAAAAATTAATTTTTAATTGAATCAAAATCTTGACTCAAATATTTAATAAACTTTTTTATTTAACCTAATATATTTAATTATCATTTTTTAATTAAAATGTAAAAAATATATAAATTATAGCTATTTTAATTAAAATTTAAAGAGTTTTTAATTAGCAAGTATCTTGCTCGATCAAATCAGATCTACTTCCAGCCTGTTTGGCATTGCGGCCAAACCGGCTTTTTGGAAAAATTCAAAAATTTTTTATTTTTTATTTTGCTAAAATTGAGTGTGGTTTGTACTTTTTGGATCGTTTTGATGTGCTGATGTCAAAAATGATTTTTAAAAAATAAAAAAACATTATTGACATGCTTTTCGGCACGAAAAGCTATTTGAAAAGCAACCGCTACCACACTCCCAAACACCCTCTTCATCTTCTTGGTATGGCACCTTCGTTCTCTACCAGCGTGTATACCACGCCACTGTTTTCTCATGGTTGCTGAATGGAAAGGTTGCATTTGATCATGTTGGCAATACGTGTTGATCTTGAAAATTACATTAATTATTAATTAACAAAAAGTAATAAAAAAAAAAAAAAGGAGGCTAGCATCCTGATCTCCGATCGAGGAACTGAGAAGCTAGATGGAGAGAACGAAGGCACCATCTACAATCAGAGTTATTTATTGTACAGAAAAACTAATGCAAGTTTACACGAACAAGAGGTCATAGAATACACACGCTAGTAGTAAGCAGTGACCTACGTTATATATGCCTTTAAAGTGTTTAAATGCCATCTACAAAACTATCCTGCTCCTCGTTGAACGAAAACATGCACTACAAGTTATCACCTGCACCATCCTGTATCCAGAGAAACTTCACAGTCTTGAGGGATCTCCACATCCCAGCAAAAGCTATGAACAAGATCAGGAGGAGGAAAATGCTGACATAAATTGATAATGATTTGTGTCCATGATGTGCAGGAGGTGCACCTGGAGAAGCTGGCGATGCTATCTGGCCGCTCCCGGAGTCAGCTTCCCTTTTCACTCGTAACCTCAGATTTGAAGAAGACTCTTCAGCAATTTCCCTTTTGGTCTTAGAAATTGCAAGTGGGCTTTCATTCTGCAGATCATCAACTGCAGAGGTCTGTTTTTCAGCATCTCCAGTGGCCTGCATCAAATGATTGTATGAACAAAACATAATTGATGGATGCATTTCAACAGAAATTCCATATTGTCTAGATTGATGAAACTTACCTCAGTTACAACTGATTGCACCTTATCTTCATCTTCATCGACTGTAGAGGCCTGTTTTTCAGCATCTCCAGTGGCCTGCATCAAATGATTGTATGAACAAAAAATAATTGATGGATGCATTTCAACAGAAACTCTACATTGTCTAGATTGATGAAACTTACCTCGGTTACAGCTGATTGCACCTCATCTTCATCATCGACGTGGGTTGCACCATTAAACTTGAAATTTCCAACTGATTCAACTGAACGTTCTACCTGCAAACGGATTCTTCTTGGGGCACTGCCCTGGGCAGCCAAGTTGTCTGAATGTGGCTGGACTTGACGCTGGCGGGTCCTAATCTTGATTCCAGTTCCACTAACACCGCTGCCATAGTCTACAGAAGTCATTTGGCTAGTTGGTTCTTCCATACTATTATATACATCAAAGGACGAGATTGCAGAATTGGCAGATGGAGCATCTTGTCCAACAAAGGTATTTCCAAAATGTCCAATATTTCCCCTTCCAATTTCTCCGTCAGAAAAGGATGTGGGTGCTTGGAAAGTACCAGGTGCAGCTTGCATTTGTAATAGCTCATAGCTATCAAATTGATCACCAGGCCACACCGGGGCTCCCATGTGTGAAGCATGCTGGTGTACATCAAAATTACAAAAGGATTTTAGAACTTCAGATTTTTTTTTCAAACACTTACAAATCAACTATGTCAAAATGCTCAACCATTTAAGAAAATGCAAGATGCAACATTGAACAGATATGACAGCTAAAAGATTCAACAAACAATGGTTTAAAAGCTACAAAAGACCAAAGTTTTACCAGTTCTTGAGCCATCCCATTGTATATACCATGGTCCTTAACATGAAAGTTTCCTGGTGGTTCCTGACCAAACAACTGAGTCTCACTTCCAACACCCAAGGTGTTCTGACTGCTTGTTTCTTCACCAGAATAGTCATCATGGTTGTTAAAGTAATCATCTAACAATTCAGTGAGGGATACATCCTGTTCACTGGTGCCGTCCTGAAAGGTAAATCCATTTTGATTGTTGCCAAAGTCACTGGCATAAGGTGAATCCATGTAGTATCCCAGGTCCGCTGGAATCTGTGATTGCATTGGGGAGAAAACTTTACAATCAGGTTCACCAGACATGAACTCATGTAAGGGTGAATTTTCATCCAGTGGTAGATATGCCTGGGTAAAAAAATGAAATTTCTCATAATGTTTATCTTGAGTGGAGTACAAGAGGCCAAAATACAGAATCCAGTTCTCACCTTCACAGCTGTTGCTTCTGGCACTTGATCTTCAACATCTGAAGTTGCACGACTATTACTGCAGCTATCAATAGGCAACACAGCATTAGAAGTTGTGTTGTCAGACTCAGTCGACCACATCTTTATATCTTCAGGTTGCTTTCCTGAACTCATTTCAGATGTAGCTGTTTCTTGAACAAGATCGGATGATGCATCATCAGGAGAGGACTTGGCAGCTGTAGGAGAGTATTCAATCTGTTCTATTTCATCATACTTTACAATGCTGGGCCTCTCCTCTGGCTTCCTGAACAAGCGGAAAAGGACGAATGCACCCTGTCCAGATGAAGAGAGAAAATCGGTGAGTTGAAGAGATTTACAGCATCAACGAGAATCAGCAGGATTCATTTTAACAAAAGTGGCGCAGTATAGATACAGCACAAAAGGACATTTGGTAAATTAAAAATTATCAATACCGAATTCCTTAAGTTTAGCTGCCAACATTATGTGCACATTTCCATAAAAAATACCAAGATTGAATGCATGGTTAATATGAAAATCATAATACAAACATGTAATGTACACAGCATGCAGACAAAATTCCCCCACTTGCTCCATAGAATGTGATTAAAACTAAGCATTGCAACCAACTATAGAAAGTCAAAATGAACAAATTAATAACAAGAATGAGATCAAGAAAGCAAAGCAACCTGGCCAGGGCCGGTACCATCAAGATCCTTTTCAGTGGGACGATACTCATGCATGACCCAGTTTGTACGTTCTCCATTTGGAGCACGACCACGGTGGAAAACCAGTGTTTTCTTCATACCAATCAAGGTAGTATTACCAGCTGATTTTCGAGACTTTATTGTTCGATCCTTCCCTGTAGCCTTCCAATAACCAGCATCCGTTGCTCTATTCGAACGATGACCGTTAGGATACTTCCTATCTCGTGGGCAGAAGAAGAACCACTCTGGATCATCAGTCTTTATCACAGATAGCCCTACAACGCCACATTCAAATTAACTCAAAATTTAGCTAAAAATAGCAGAACAGTAAATTATAGTGCACAAAATCATAGAGAGGATACTAAAATACTCTGATTCCAAAAAAAAAAAAATCTTTACCGAAAATTCAAGTAAATCTACATGTAGCCCTGAAACCCCACATTCCATATGACTCCAAATTCAGCTAAAGTAGCAGACTTGTGCACTATATAGAACACTAATTAAAGCAATCAAACTAAAATACACTGATTCCAATAAAATAATAATCTTTACAAGTAAATTAAGGAATCTTAATGAATAAGGAAATACCCAGATAAGCAAAAAGAGGAATTTATTCACAGGGAATAAAGAAATTCAGCAACCAACCAAAAAAATATCAAAGATACAAAATCTTTAAAATCAAAGAAAACCCACATAAAAAATATATAAAAAAGAAAGGACTTTTCATTTGTTTTACCAGGCAAATCCCAAGGCTCCCATTTACAAATATCAATTTCAGGGATGACTTCAACTTCAGAATCACGACCGTTGATTTTAAGTCTCAAGTAGTGGCTTATCAATTCTTCATCAGTTGGCCTGAATCTAAACCCTAAAGGTAGCGAGTCCACAGGCACCATAGCCACCATGTTGTCTTCTTTTTCCTTGTTCTGACCAAAACCCAACAAAGAGATCCTATCAAGTTTGGTACTGCAAAATCTCTCAATCTCTCTCTCTATCTTTGCTTGCTCTTCCGTTTCTGTGATCAGCTCATATGATCAGCCTATAACACGTGTGCTTTTTCTTCTTCTTCTTCTTCTCGTTATTTAACCTCCTCAGTTTTACTGCTCGCAAACTGGCATCAGGACAAGACAAAGCCAAGTGTCATATAAGAAAAGTTGTGGTTGTGATGTAGTGAGGGTGAAAACGAACACGGTAATAATAATGGAAGATTAAATCAGTCCTCCAACTTTTATATATTTTTCAAAATAGGTCTTGAAGTGAATCCAATATCTAAAGCTTTGTTTGAAATTGTGTGCAGCGTGGTTGAAAATACTCTTATTAGGCTAGCCACAACTTGAAAAATGATTTGATTTTCATTACTTAAACTTACTTTCTATATCAAATTGAGGTAAGAACTTAGGTTTTAAAAAAAGCTATAGTTTATAGCTTTTTTAAAAAACATATTCTCAAAAGCTGCCTACACACTAAATCAGTAGATGCAATTAGAGATCGAGTTGTTATTCGTTAATCAGATTGAGGGATGAAATTGCAATAGTTTATAATTAGGAGTAAAGATCTGAAGTCCTATCATAATTAGGGACTAATAGATATTTTTGTTTTACTCTAGTAGCAAAGAACAACAATGGATTAGTCTATTGGTGAAATTGCCAAGTGTGGACTATGAACCTTCCGAGCCCCCGCTGCTGTGGTGGCTCTCGAGTCCACGGTGTACAGGAAACCGCGTGATGTCCAATCTCAGGTTTCGTTTGGTGGAGGAGTGCACAATGGTGGGGAGTAAACAACTGCTCTCTTCCCCTTTCCTTGATTGCAAGGAATATTTGTCACTTTTTTCCCTTTTCTTCACTTTTTCTAAATACTATTTTCATTGATTCATGATCACTTCTCTAATCTTCTTTCCAGTTGCCCCTCTTGCCCCTCCTTAAATTTGATTGCAAGCTTCCAACACATTACAAGAAATCATAGTTATTGGACACAATTTGTTTGGAGAATTGATTTGAATTAAGTTTGTTTTTGAACCGTAAAAGGAATTAATATGGGTAAACTCATGTGACATGATGGATTACCTAGCGATACGAATCCGGATAAAATATGTCAATGAGACTTTCTTTTTATTTTTATTAAAAAATAATTTAATTTCAGTCTTTTTAAATAAATTGTTCGAAGTAATGTTATTAAAATGGTATAAAGAAAAAGTTTAATACTTGACACGTAAAATGTCATGAATTGAATCCGAAACAGTAAAGTGGAAAGCAACCCTCCAAACGTGCTGCCACCAAACCTCAAGAATAGGAGATGCCAATAATGGAAGTGCCAAATGCCACGTCTCGAAGGGCATCCCACCTCCCACCTCTCAACATCAAGAAGCTCTCGAAGTATCCTCGGAGAGCCCTGTCCCTTTTTATGTCAGGAACCTCCTTTTGCCCATGCGAGACTGGAATCAGTAGCAGAGCTCAGCAAAGAGGGCCAAAGCAGGTGTATAGTTTTACAGGCAGTAGGTGATTCACCTTGAGGGGATCTTTGTATGATAAATTTTATGATCCAAGTGAGGCCTCGACCCTCTCTGGCTCCCCAGGACTCCCATGATTTCAATGAAGTTATTCTTCGTAGGAGCTCGAGACGGAGGCTTCAACCATATTATTCAAACTCAAACCTTGTCGAAGGACTAGATTCGAGAGGTACTTTTCCTTAACTATGCAAAAGTAATACATCAAATATCTTGTGTATGATATTTTAATGCAAGGAAATATCGAAATTTGATTCTCTCTTCGGTCATAATAATAGTCTTTGAAAGAAATCATGAAGATTTGAGAAAGCCCAATGATTTTGATCAGCTTCAAATCTTGATTGAATGGAGCCCATTGGGCCAATGACAATTTTCTCTTTGATCATCCCTCAACAATTTCTCCACCAAGTAATCCTTTTTTTTTTTCATGCCCTAAGAGGGGTAGTATAGTTGAATAAAATTCCAACGCATCAGGAAAATGAAAGTTTCTCAAATTTAAGGATATTTAGAAGTATAGTATTAATTAGTTTTTAAAGTGTTTATTATTTCAAAATACATTAAAATAATATTTTAAAAAATATATATTTTTAACATCAGCAAATTAAAATAATAAAAAAACATAAAAAATATACTAATTTAAAACAAAATAAAATAAAAATCATTTTTAAAAAAAAACACTTTCTGAGCACAGTGTCAAACACTGCCTAATGGTGTGTATTGTCATGTGCGAGCACACACAGCAAGAATCAACAACCATCCCCAAACAAGACATGCTATATATATATATAAGTTGAATACTTTATGTGTACTTCCCCAACAAATTAAGACCTCTCTCGTGAGTTGTATCTTCATCCTATACACATTTACTACGAAGATGGATGGTAACCATGATTCTCATTGGCATCTGCCCTTTGAACTGCTCTCCTAAAACTCCACTCATGGCAGAATTCCAGGGCTAGCCGAAGCGCAGTTCCAAGTCCAAGAACAACAATGACCCCTGTACAATGTGTATAGTTTCAACATCAACATACATAATGTTCTTCATTTTGGAATAATACAGTTTGGATATGAACAAGTCAGTCAACTGTTTAAACTAATATAGACGTGCTTACCAATTATTATGTTAACAGGTAAGGCAGAAACACCAAGGGTGATGGATATCAGCACATCCAACAAGAGACCACCAATAAGGATTGAGAACGCCACCCAAAGAGGACTAAAACAACCCTGTTTCAAAGATGAACGCGCTCAAACTCATCACATTGAACATCATATCCAAAAAAGTACACATACTTGCAGTAGATTGACCACAGTAATTGGCTTACCCTATCACGGTCTCGTGGTCTAAAGTTTGGGTCAATTCTCCAAACCCAGTAGTTTGCCTGCTTCATAAAATACACGCAACAAAAAATTCAGATTATAAACAGAATATCAACATTTAAACACTACTTGGTCTCTCATACAAACTCTTTGTCATCAAACCATAATGCTGAAACAACTATCTATAAATCATGCTTCCCTGCATTGCGTAATCCCTAATAAGGATTTTTTAAAGCATAGCATTTGGGTATTTTTGGGGAAAAAATTCCCAGCACTGTCATTTTGATTTTAGAAGCTGATATGATAAGCTAACTTAGACAGACCCCAAAAAAGATGCATGAGCTTGCATGGCATTCCAAAATCCAGTGCATGGGTCGAATTTAGACGAGATGAAAATGAAAAGGGCTATCTTAAGCATACTGTGATTTTTTGCACTCAGGTATAGAATACCTACAATTGGCTGAGATTCTGGAGGTGACACATTTACAGCTACAGCCCTGCAATAAAATATTTAAATCATATAAAAACAATTCATAAACCTCTCTGTGCCAACTTCATAGCATAAGCAGGCATGTTGAAGGACTTACTGGCATATCTCACATTTGTTGGACCCTCTTGTGCTAAACCAAGTATCAATACATGTGCGATGGGCTTTTGCAAGACCGCCTTTACATTTGCATCCAAGATCTATGAGAACTTCTTCCTTCTCCTGCTGACAAACTCTGAAGAATAACAAAGTAACCTACTTATTGCTTGTGTGTAGTTCCAATAGGTCAATAAAGATTTAGATTTCTGTATCCAATGTTGCACAACACTCAATCCATACCAGGGTAGCACTAGGGCTGCTGAAAAAAAGTGCATATAAAAGCACACTAAACTATGAACATGAAATGAGCAAATCCACAAGTTTATGACATGAAACACACTCATCAATTTCATAGCCAATTAAGGCCACAAACCAATCAAATCAAGCAAGACCAAAAAAATGGAAAACCCAGAACACACAGTGCAGATAATTAATAACTAGGCAAGATTTACTAGAAGTATGAGTGGGTAAACCTGCATTGTTCGTGCGAACTTGAATTCCTTGACAACGACCCTTTTCTGGGAAAATCCACACTATGCAACTCTTCCTTGCTGGCAGCCACAGGAGACTCGCCATTAGAAACCACAATGGCAATCACTGGTGAATAATCAGAATTCCCTGACAAGACCCCATTACCGCCATCTTGCGGTAACACCTTACTGTTATCCTGCTTCTCCAGGTCAACCTCAGCGAGGGGCACATCTCCACCAGCTCTGGTGGTGCCATCTCTACCAGACCCATCATTCTGCATCTGATTCTATTAAAAACAAACAAAGATTAAATAAAACTTCAATAACTAAAATAAACCCCATAAACCACTTTACTCTCAACAAGATCAAAAGGGCTCATCTGTATAGACATCATCACTGCACCCCAAGTAGAATCAAACAAAAATATTGAATCTTTTGCGCAAAAACAGATCAGAAATAAAAAAGCTGGCAACAAAGCAAGAACCCAATAAAGAAATTCTACTGAAAAGCTAAACACAGGTACGATTACAATAAAAGCAAAGCAATTTGAATAGGCAAAAGCTTTCCACATAGAGAAACAAAAAGAAATAGTAAAAAGGAAAACCCTTTTACCTGGAAAATGTTTTTGCTTAAAGCACAGCAACAAAAGTAATATTTACTTTGTTGTTGAGACCAAAACTTCACTGCTTCGGCGCAACAAGTACATGGAAATGAGGAGGAGAAAAGGAGACATCACCACAAGGGTAGCTTCAGATTTTTATTTTCTTTTTATTTTATTTGTTTTCTTTTTATAATAATAATAATAATAATAATAATAATAATAATTATACAATACAGTAAACTTCAAGTGGCTTCTCATTTACATAAATGTTGCACTTCAACCCTATAGTTTACATTTTCTCAATGTTACCTTTCAAGTTTCCTAAGATTCTAACTTTACACTTATTCATTAAATAGACCGCTTTTTTAATTTGAGTTTTAAGTTTTCATTGTTTCAAGTTTTCAAGTGTTTTCGTTATATTAAGAGGTTTGAGAGAAAAAATAACATTTCTTGATCATAATTGATAAATTTAATTAGACCTGATAAATTAATTTAGTAAAATTAAGATTCAAAACCTATCTCGGTTGAATTTCTAGTTGAATCATCAAAGCATTAATTCTAGATTTTTTTTCTGATCAATTATAAATTAGGTATGTTAACTATTTTTTTAATAGCATAAAAAACTTTATATATATATATATATATATATATATATATATATATATATATATATCATGCGACCTAGGTCAAGGGAAAACTAAGAAGAAGAATTAAAATGTGAAAAAAAAAAAGATTTATCTTTTTATTAGTTATTTAGTAATGATAAGAAAATCTTAACTTTTTAAAAAAACCACAGGGGTGAAATTAAGAAATATTAGATGGTGGGATAGAAGTGAAACATTGAATAATATATAAGGATGAAAATATAATTTACCCTAATCATTAGTTGAGTACATAAAGTGAGAGTATGTAAATACAATATCCAACCACCAACCTAAGAATCGTCGACGTTGCAACTACCACAGTCAATAAATATAGGAACTGCGGTAAAACCAAATTCTAGTCCCCTTCCCGATCTTTACCTGAATTTCAAAGTTCAACCCAGTAATTTCTCGTGAATGTATAGATTTTGTAGAAACTAGACAGGTCGCGTATATATTATTTTTTTTAATATAAAAACATATTTAGGCTACTCAACATTTTTAAAGAAATGAGAAAAATCCAAGTTTAATAAATTTAATTAATTTAATAATATGATTTAAAAAAGCATTGAGAATAAATAAAATAAAAAATAGCAATAATTAACTATAAAAAATAAATTATTTATATCATACTTAAAAGAAAAGGAAAGAAAAACTTATTGGAGACTCACAACCAAAAAGAGCTTATCGAGTAGTTCTAATATTTTTGTGAAAGGCTTCACGATGATACCAAAAGAGGGCACACACATCATCGGAGCAATAATTTAGAAAGCAAGTCAAACAAAATATCATGAAGTGAACATCTTATATCTATATTTAATCAATCGATTTAACTTAATTTAAAAACAAAACTCTAAAAAAAAATAAACTTAACAAAGAACAATGAAAAAAAATTCAAGATAGCCCTTATTGTTTTTAAAATTAGTGAAAAATTATATAGAAAATAAAATAAAAAAACATAATCCAATTTCAAATTAAATAAATATTGAAGGAGGAAACTGGAAAAAAAAAACGAGTTTTAAAAAAAATCAAGCTAGCCCAAATGAATCTCTTAAACATGAGTTACTCTCTCAGATTGCAACATGTTGAATCCTAGACTCAAGCATAATTAATAAGCTCAATTCTCAACCACTTTAATGTTAAAGGATGAAACAAAAAAAATATATTAATTTTTTTAAAAAAATCATGATAAAAAAATAGTAAAGAAAGGAATGAGGATGAAATCGTAAAAAAAAAAAAATTAATTTTAAATAAAAAAATAGCAATTAAAAAAATAGAGATGAAATCTGACACATAAAAAAATAAAAAAGAGGATGAAATTGAAAAAAAAATCTAATTTTATAAATTATTTCATATAAAATAAATAATAACAAAGAACCAAATTCGAAGGAAAAACAAATTAAATAACTATTTTAAAAATCTAAAGGGTCAGACATAAAAATTAAAAAGAATAAATAAAAAAAGGAGGAAAAAAGTTGTTGACATAAAATCAAAGGTTCATTGGCCACATGTATTGTTTAAGGATAAAGGGGTTATTGAGATGATTTGAACACCATCTTAACAGTTAACATATGGCTGCTAGAAAACTTTATATGTATCGTTTAAAGAGCACAACCATTACCCATGCATAAATACATGCAACGCACATGTCAACCATCTTTTTAATAATATTTATGTTAATTACATTTCCAAATCAAGTTAACTTAGTTATAACAACAATATTCACATTGAAAAGACAAACACTCTTGAATATCAACATTTTTTTTATTTTAAAAGTAATTAAATCATTTTACTCAGCTGAAAAAATAAAAAATAAAAAACTAAGAAGCCCTTTGATGTTAGCTTGTTCTTCTTTACTTTTAAAAATGATTGAATCATTTCGCTGTACCTTAAATATAAAAATTCCAGTTTGTCATAATCAATCTCATAATAACAAAATAAATCATGTGCAAAAAATTGTATTACCCTTACCAGTAAGTTAATTGATTTTAATTGAGAATGACAAAATAATCATTTAATTATTCTAATTTATACATGTGTTTTGGTATATAATGAATGACTGAGCTTTTTAGTTTTTTTTGTATTATTATTATTGTAATAATTTGTAATCTAAGTAAATTTAGTTTCTTTTCATATAAACTTGATATCAATATATAAAACAACTAATCATAATCTTCGAATTTAATCTACATATTGATTTAAAAAAAAAACCTGAACAATTGGATTATCAAATCAACCTGAATCAATAATTTTATTAAAATATAATTATTTAGTTTTTTTAAAATAAAATTTTTGATGTTGATCCAATTAAGTTTGGTTAGGCTAACTATATTTTATTGGATTAATGTTTTTTTAACTTAATTTAAATCTCGACTCTAGCCAGGTTAAGAGTCACAAGTTTTTTAAGTCAACTTATAATATGAAATGCAACCACTGTTTAAAGTAAAGAAATAAATTCTTAAGATTTAAAAGGCATAATCTAAGATGGTGGATTTTAAATTTAATGGTATAACCTTTTTTTTATTATTATTCATAAGGATTCGAAGATTGTTAAAAAAAATTGAACTGTTATAACCTTCTTATAATGATATGACTGGGCTATTTTTTACTACATCATATATATGAAATTAGTGCTGACGCATGATTATTGACCCATTAATTATCTACTTTAAGTATGACACCTTGTCATTTATAAACAATTGGGATTTTAACAATTTTTTTAGTATTTATTTTTAGTTTAATTTCCATGATTATGAAACATAAGAGATGCCATAGGATCTTTATAAAAAATTATGGGAGTTTTCTTGTTGTAAAAAAGTATATTAATAAGATGGTTAAGAATTTATATTTAATTACTTTGATGAACCAACTGTGAATCATCAATTATTTGGTTCGAGCATTTGAAAAATTCTAAATATTTTGCAAATATATTGAAAGGAATAGTTAATTTCCTTAAATGGTTTTTTGCTTTTATATTTTTAAAATAAAAAATGAAAATATAAATTTATGTAAGAGTACATAGTTGAATGATTTTTTTTTTATTAGTTCGAATCAAAGCCAAAATATATATATAAAAAAAAACATAATTTTTTGGATGAAATATACTTGATTAACATTAATTTTTCAATATAAAAAAAGTACGAAAGAGATAAAAAAATATATTTAATTAATAAAATAAATATATTTTTATTATAATTTTAATGTAAATTTTTATATTTTAAAAATAAAAAGTTACAATAATATATTATAATAAACATGAACAACTACACTTTTTTTATATGTATAAAAAATAATAACCAAACGATATAATATTATAATAAACATTAACAATGACAAAGAAATTATTTTATTTTATTTATTAATTAATCTGTTAGTAGATTTTAAAGGTCAAGTTAAAAAAAATAAAAAATATTGACCGTAAAATTCATAGTGATTTCTTAATATTTGTTTATTCCTAATATACCTTTTTATAAACTATTCGTAATTATTTTGAAGGCTGTATTTTTTATTCCATCAATCTCTATCGTCTGACCTAACAGAACTTGAAAGGGACAGTAAGCATACATCTACAGCACTGTGTCCTGCTCACTAATCAATCTGATAGCATAGTTTTCGGCATAATTTTGAAATTCGATACTGATGGATTTATTGAGGATCCGGTTAACTTAAAGTTAGAAACGAGCCCGAGTTAAAAAAAAATAAAAATTTATGTGATTAGGCTGATTCAACGGATTAACTCGATCAAAATCCAGTTACAAAGCATTGAATTTTTTTATTTTATTAAAACAATGTTATTTTAATTTTTTAAAAAAAAATTTAACTCGAATAACTCGATAACATGATCAAAATTCAGAATTCAAATCTTAAACCGGATCAGCTCTAAAACCTATGATTTTTGTGCTTTTTGTAAAAAAATATGAATACAGTTACTATGCTCTTACTTCTTGTTAAGATTTATTATTTAAGTGTTATTGTTTATTGCTTAAATGTCATTGTTTCCAGCTGCATAAGCTTGATTATAGCAGCTAAAACGAGTCTTTAGGAATAATCAGTAGATAAGCTACTGACTTAGTCATGCACCACGTCTCTATGATTAAAGAACGTGAGCTGCAAGTTTTTCGTAATTCTGTTTCAATTTGCATTCCTCTGTTCCATTTGTAAGGCTATTTATAGCCCAGAACTTTTCTAATCAATTAAGATATTTTCTCGAGCATTCACTATTTCCAGTAATCTTTATCACAGCAAGCATATCAGTGTTCTTCTGAGTTTTACATCTCAGGTATTCAACATCTGGTATCAGAGCCATGACAACTGAAAGTAGTTTTGTGCAACCTGCAATTCCAAAGTTTGATGGGCACTATGATCATTGGAGTATGCTCATGGAAAATTTCTTGCGTTCCAAAGAGTATTGGAGCCTGGTGGAAGCTGGCATTCCTGCTGCAGTAGATGAGGAAAGTTCAACAGATGAACAAAGGAAGATTATTGCTGATCTAAGGCTAAAGGATTTGAAGGCCAAAAATTACTTATTTCAGGCCATCGATCGATCAATCCTGGAGACCATTCTGAAGAAAGACACTACAAAAGACATCTGGGATTCATTGAAGCAGAAGTACCAAGGCACAGCACGAGTGAAACGTGCCCAGTTACAAGCTCTTCGCAAAGAGTTTGAAATGTTACATATGAAGGAAGGAGAGTCTGTGAATGTTTATTTCGCACGTACTCTCACCATTGCCAACAAAATACGGATCCATGGGGAGAAGATGGGAGATGTGGTGATTATTGAAAAGATACTACGATCAATGACTGCTACATTCAACTATGTGGTGTGCTCCATTGAAGAGTCAAATGATCTTGACACTTTGTCCATCGATGAATTACAGAGCAGTCTGCTAGTACACGAGCAAAGGATGGGACGACACACAGAGGAAGAGCATGCACTGAAAATTACTCATGAAGTCCATCATGGTGGAAAAGGTCATGAAGTCCATCATGGTGGAAGAGGTGGTCGCAGCAGCTTCAGAGGCCGAGGAAGAGGAAGGGGTTTGTTTAACAAATCTGCAATTGAATGTTATAGCTGTCATGATTTTGGGCATTTCCAGTGGGAATGCCCAAAGAAGGAACAAATGCCAAGGGGTTTTTATGCAGAAACTAGTGAAGAGATGCTACTCATGGCCTATGTTGATGCTACAAAGGTTGATGGAAAGGAATTGTGGTTCCTGGATTCTGGTTGTAGCAACCACATGTGTGGCAAGAGGGAGATGTTCACAGATTTGGATAACACTTTCAGGAAATATGTCAAGTTGGGGAACAATTCCAGTTTGGCTGTTCTGGGAAAGGGAGATGTTCGCATGGAAGTTAATGGGATCATGCAAGTTATCACAGGAGTTTTTTATGTACCAGATTTACATAATAACTTGCTGAGCATTGGACAATTGCAAGAGAAAGGTCTTGTTTTTGTTATCAAACGTGACAAGTGCAAAATTTATCATCCAAAGAGAGGCTTGATCTGGGAAACAGCAATGTCAACAAACCGAATGTTCACTATATTGGCTCACACACAACAACAAGAACATAAATGTCTCACCACAATTGCAGAAGATCAATCACAGCTATGGCATCGCAGATATGGACATTTGGGATGGAGTGGTCTCAAACTTCTTCAACAAAAGGATATGGTAAAAGGATTACCAACATTTCAGGCACGCACACAGATTTGTGAGCACTGTCTTGTGGGAAAACAACAACGCAATTCTTTTCCACACAACAGCACATGGAGAGCATCTCAGATTCTTCAACTTGTGCATGTAGACATATGTGGACCGATTACTCCCATATCAAACAGTAAGAAACGATATCTCATCTCCTTTATTGATGACTATAGTAGAAAAGTATGGGTGTATTTCTTGATTGCGAAGTCAGAAGCCTTTCATGTTTTCAAAAACTTCAAAGCTAAGGTTGAAAAAGAAACCAGTATGAACATACAGGGGTTGCGCACAGACCGTAGGGGTGAATTCATTTCATTGGAATTCATAGATTTTTGCAGAACTCATGGAATTCGCAGGCAATTGACAGCGTCATATACACCACAACAAAATGGTGTTGCGGAGAGGAAGAATCGAACCATCATGAATATGGTTCGCAGTATGCTTACAGAAAAAGAAATCCCAAGAACATTTTGGCCAGAAGCTGTAAACTAGACCATACATGTTCTGAACCGAAGTCCAACTTTTACAGTAAGAAACATGACGCCAGAAGAAGCATGGAGTGGCTGTAAACCTTCAGTGGAGCATTTCAGAATTTTTGGGTGTGTGGCACATGTTCATATTCCTGACAGCAGAAGGGTCAAGCTTGATGATAAGAGCATGAAGTGCATTTTGCTAGGAATCAGTGACGAATCAAAGGCTTATCGTCTTTATAATCCAATTTCCCAAGCCATAGTTGTGAGCCGAGACGTAATCTTTGAGGAAGAAAAAGTTTGGGACTGGAATCAAACTACTCAAAAACCACCCATGGTTGATCTTGAATGGGAAGTTGCTGCAGATGCCAATCCACAAGATGATAATAATGTAACTAACACTACAGCTATTGAGTATCTTCAAGGAGGTGGGACACCAGCTGAAAATGATGTAGCAGAACCAGCATACAATGAGCAGCCTGAACAAGATGAGGAATTTGATCAGACTCACACGACTGTCACCACAGGACGTGTTCGACGACAGCCCAGCTGGATGAATGACTACATCAGTCATGTTAATTTCACTGAAGAAGAGGATCAGGCACATTTAGTTCTATTTGCTGAACTAGACCCAATTACATATGCTCAAGCTATGCAGAGTGACAAATGGCAAAAGGCAATGGATGATGAAATTGCTGCAATAGAAAGGAATCACACATGGGAATTGACAGAGGTGCCTGCAAATGGGAAAGTGATTGGGGTTAAATGGATCTACAAAACCAAACTTAACGAGAAGGGTGAGGTAGACAAATATAAGGCTCGTTTGGTTGCAAAAGGGTACAGCCAGCAGTATGGGATCGATTACTCTGAAGTATTCGCACCCGTGGCTCGTTTAGATACAGTTCGTATCATTCTTTCAATCGCTGCTCAACATGGTTGGACTGTGTTTCAACTCGATGTAAAGTCAGCTTTTCTACATGGAGATTTGAGTGAAGATGTCTATGTTGCGCAGCCACCTGGATATGAACAAAAGGGGTTTGAGCACAAGGTATACAAACTTAAAAAGGCTCTCTACGGTCTGAAACAGGCTCCTCGAGCCTGGTACAGCCGCATTGAGTCCTATTTTCTAAAGGAGAAGTTCACCAAATGTCCACATGAACATACCTTATTTATCAAGCAAAGCAAGGAGGGTAAGTTGTTGATTGTATGTTTATACGTGGATGATCTTATATATACAGGAGATGATGAGTCAATGTGCAGAAATTTAAAAAAATCTATGATGACTGAGTTTGAAATGACGGATCTTAGGAAAATGAGTTATTTTCTTGGCTTAGAAGTGCTTCAATCATCGACTGGCATTTCTATTAGCCAACGCAAGTATGCCCAGGAGGTGTTGGAGAGGTTTAAAATGGATCAATGTAATGCAGTCCACAATCCCATTGTTCCTGGTTTTAAGATTATGAAAGACGAAGGGGGAGTCGAAGTTGACAACACTCTGTTCAAAAGAATTGTTGGCAGCCTTATGTATTTATCGGCGACGCGTCCAGATATGATGTATGCTATCAGTTTAATTAGCAGGTTTATGGAACGACCTACGGAGATGCATCTTAATGCTGCCAAGAGAGTGTTGCGGTACTTGAAGGGAACAATGAATTTTGGTTTGGTCTACAGGAAGGGAGAAGAACAAGAACTAATTGGGTATTCTGACAGTGATTATGCTGGAGATCAAGATGATAGGAAGAGCACTTCTGGATATGTTTTTATGTTAAGTGCAGGGGCAGTTTCATGGTGCTCGAAGAAACAACCCGTGGTCACCCTATCTACTACCGAGGCTGAGTTTATAGCTGCAGCATCCAGTGCATGTCAAGCAGTGTGGCTTCGAAGAATATTGCAGTAGCTCGGGCATGAACCACGAAAATCCACAACAATTTATTGTGATAATAGTTCGACTATTAAGCTTTCGAAGAATCCAGTGCTACACGGAAGGAGCAAGCATATAGATGTTCGATTCCATTTTCTGCGAGAGCTCACCAAGGATAAAGTCGTGGAATTAATTCAATGTTCATCACAGGAACAGGTGGCAGATATCATGACAAAACCATTAAAGTTGGATGTGTTTCAGAAATTAAGGACTCTGATGGGTGTCTATCCTCTCATGGATATAAACTGATTGCTGTCAAGCATTCAGTTTAAGGGAGAATGTTAAGATTTATTATTTAAGTGTTATTGTTTATTGCTTAAGTGTCATTGTTTCCAGCTGCATAAGCTTGATTATAGCAGCTAGAACGAGTCTTTAGGAATAATCAGTAGATAAGCTACTGACTTAGTCATGCACCACGTCTCTATGATTAAAGAACATGAGCTGCAAGTTTTTCGTAATTCTGTTTCAATTTGCATTCCTCTGTTCCATTTGTAAGGCTATTTATAGCCCAGAACTTTTCTAATCAATTAAGATATTTTCTCGAGCATTCACTATTTCCAGTAATCTTTATCACAGCAAGCATATCAGTGTTCTTCTGAGTTTTACATCTCAGGTATTCAACACTTCTTACCATCAGTTAACTAATCCGGACAATTTGAGCAAGTGAGGGCAATTAATGCGGTCTTTAGAATTACACTAACATGTGTTTTTTTAAATATTTTTAATTTAAAAATATATTAAAATAATAAATATTTTTAAAAATTATTTTTAATATCTGAACTTTCAAATAATCTAGAAACATAAAAAAATATTTTAAGCAATAGAATTAAATTTTTTACAAAACATAACTTCAACCATATTCCCAAATAATCTCTAAATTAAATTAATACATTAAATTCCTATGATCAAGTAATCAATATATTTATTTTGTTTCTAATCATGATAATGTTTGTGAAATATTATAGTTTTAAAATTATAATTATTATAATTATTAAATCAGGTAGGATTTGGCCAAGGTTAGTAAGTTGACTTGTCAACTTGGAGTCTGCTCTGAATAGAGTTTATTTTAAAAAAAAATTAAGAATTAATTTGGTCAAACTTAAATAACCATACAGGTTAAACCGTGATTCTAGTGAAATTTAGTTAAATCAACTTTAAAAATTTTATTTTTAAAGTGATGACATTTTACGATAGACATGGATTAGCTTGGATAACTCATGACCCAAGCCTTAGACCATGTCTAATTTCTATTATAAAATTACCAATTCTTACTAAACATGAGAGATAAACATAAAAAAAAGAAAAAAAAAATTACATCCCTCCAATAAAAAAGATAAAAGGAATATTTTCATATACTTAAAAATGATTTTTTAATTCTTTTTTTCCTTTTCATGTCAATTTCTCTCTTATTGTGTAAATACTAATAATTATAACTTGAATATTATAAATTTTTTCACTATCTTAGACATAACAGATAAAGAAATAAATCTAATTCCAAAAAATTAACTTAAGGATGGTATAAACATCAAAATAAAAAAAAAATAGTTAAAATGGAGTCACTTTAAAGTTATCTTTGGTACAAGAGTAATGAAGGATAAAGTTTACCTCTCTACTTTTTAATCATGTTTGTTGCTCTTTTGAAGAGGGGTTATTTATTAAAAATTTAAAAGCATTATTTTGAAACATGTACTGGACAGAGAATCAGTTGACTCGGAAACGGGTTAAAAAAAATAAATAAAAAATATAAATTAATCTAGTTAAAAATATAAATTTATCTAATATTTTTCATCATCTAGTTAAAACTCAGGCATTAACCCAAAAATTCTTTTTTAAAAAAATTGGAATCAACCTTTCTAATAATCCTTAATTTTAGCTTCACTTCAAATCGAATTTTAAAATTATAATTAAAAAAGATATTAAATATTATATATATATTTTTTAAAAAAATATATCAAATTAATTTTTAATTATTTCTTATCACTTATTACTAACAATTTAATTTTTTAATTTTCTTTAACATTTAATACTTTAATTACGAATGTTCTTAAAAATTGCTCTTTTAACAACACCTCTCATAATCCATTAATTCAGTTTTTTTAAAAAACTTTGTTCAAAAGAAAATCCCCCGACATCAGGAATAAAGAGAAATCAAAGAATCAAGTAAGGGATTTTATCTTCAAGTATTTTTAAAAAATCCAACACAAGAAAAAAGATTAATTAACTAACAATTACTTCCTTTTATATATATATATATATATATATATATATATATATATATATAGTATTTAAAAATATTGTGTTAGATAACCAACAGGTTGATCTTGATTCCCAAAACAACAATCGCTTCTTATAACATTTATGATTAATAAAAAATTTAGTTATAAAATTCGAATTAATCATCAGGAGGTTGATTAAGAATTTAAAATTTCAAGGTTAGGACTTATTTGATTTTTTTTTTTTAAAAAAAAAACATTAATAAAATTTGATCTAGTTAAAAATTCAGATTGATTTATAACTTGGTTAATTCAATTAAAATCTAAATAAAAAACATGATGATTTTTATTTTAAAACAAAGCATCCTATTGATCATTTATTTTTTATTTTTTTAAAAGGACCAACTTAAGTTTATTTGAACGACCCAATTAACCTGTAACTTCAAAGAATTCTAAGTCTGCCTGGTTTGATTTTAAAAATATTGAGCCTTGTGATTAACAAAAGAAATAAAATTGTAAAGGAAAACCAATTGCCAAGTAATCCTCTCTCTTTTTCCTTCTTTAATAAATCATATCCTTGTATTGTCATCTAAGTTATTCCCACCCTTTAATTTATTCTAACAAACAGTTGGTCCCCTCACACTTCCTCTTAAATTCAATGCAACCCCTCTAGCTCCAACTCCAAATTCCATAACTTGAACTTCCCTGCATTGTCTTGCATTCCTAGCTAGCCCCAACCTTTTCAGCCTCCAAATCATGGCTCCTCCTGAGCATACGCCAACCTCTGAGGGGGACAAGAATAAACTTCCCGACCGCGAAGTTAGAGACATGGTGGATGTCATAACAAACCGCATTGCTGGTCTCCACAACCAGGAAAGCTCGGCTGATGAGGACGATCATGGCATTAGAATCATTACTCTTGCTGGAACCAACACAGGAGCTACAATGCGAAGTGAGTTGGATGATCACAAAGGTAAAAAGTTGCCTGATGGGGAGTCATTTGGTGAGCCTGAGGCATCAGGTACTTATGTTAACAGCAATATCCAAGCTCTTAACAATTCTATCATGTTTGGTAGCCACTACAGCACTAATGATCCTGGTGTTCATATGGACATTTCGGATACTTTTGAACCTCATGGACTCAAGCCTGGTAAGCATGGAAAGAAGGGGAAGAAGAAAGACAAGGGATTGAAGGAGGAAAATCATTCTGACCATTCAGATTGATGAGGTCAGTAAGGAAGGAAAATTGAAGCAGGAGGTGCAAAAGGAATGAAGCTGTGCTTTAGTAATGCTCTATATTCAAAAGGTTTAGGTTTGCATGTTGGAATAACTTGCTACAGGTTTGATTTTCAGTATTTCAGAAGGATCAGAATAAAGTTTCAAAAATCATGTATGGTGTGATTTACATTTGAATGATGGTGTGCCTGTAATATCTTAGCATAGAATGGCTAAATATTTCTTTTACTGTCAATGGAAGTCATTGGAATTGATATTAAGTTGATATTTACAGTAATTACTCGTCTCCGAAAACCGAAATGTATGAACTGTTTCCCTCTTTTCCCTTCACAAAATCCAAGTCCTTAACTAGAGAATAACTGGTTGTTATTCACTGCATCAGAAAAGCCTAGTCCAAACGAGATCTAATCCTAGATTAGCAATTCTCTAAGTTAAAATCTTGTTCTTTGTATCCTATTCGGGAGGCGATCGATGGCTTTATATCAGTCTAGTTGTGCTTCAGCATTTGAGTGGAGTCTCTCTGTCCCAACAAATTTGTAGGTCATGAACCATGATGATTAAGCACAGATGACTAGCACAAAGAGGGACTCCACACCAGGAATGCCATCCATTAAGTAATATTCCAATATCCTGCACAGCATTCTTCTCCAAAATGAGACTTGGGGTGTCAGAATGGTTGTGTTAACATGTTGTACATGCCTAGCCACCTACAAAATCTGAATTTTTGGCTTAATGATACAATAGTGTTTGTAAATTTGATCATAGAGCTCCACCGAAGACAAAACTTGCAGACAACTTTGCCGCCATAGTACTTTCTATCCCTTTTTTTCCATTTCTTCTTCGAGGCAGGGACTAGAAATGAAGCTGAAAGTATTTTCTTTGAATTTTATTCGTATGTTGTGAAAATTTGAAGGAAAGTACAATTAGTGCCGAACATGGATTTTCTTGGAAAGTGGAAAGCACCATATAACTGGCCTCAATGACGCCTTGAATCAAAAGAGACAGTGATGACTTGTACGGGGGGTTCTTGTTCCTTGAACTCTTCAGCTTCTTGAGCTACTCTTGTTGCATGATTCTGCATTTCTTTGTTCTTACCCCATAGAAGAATGTACAAGCCAATGATTACAAAGATGGATCCCAGCAAACTGCTCATTGAAATCCCATTTGTGAAAAAAAATAGAGGTAGTATAGGGTACTATTCATTAGTCAGATTTTAACAGAAACAGAATGGTCTAAAAGATTACCTGCCAAGATAGAGCTCCTCATGGAGGACGGGGACATCAAGCATGGCTGCCATTATCTGAACCAGGGGACTGAATGCTGCTGTAAAGACGGGACCCCTTTTCTTAACACACCATGACATGCCCACAAAGCACAGGCCTGATCCAATCATTCCCTGCATAAACCAGTAGTTCATTTGGTATGAGAGGACATCATAAACCTGTAGTACCATTGAGATTTGATTCCAGCTATACTTACAGCATACAGGACAGTTATAATTTCTATCTTTCCTTTCAGAACCCATATGGAGAGGCTTCTTTTAGTGGACAAGCATAAAACAGCTGATTGAATTGCACCGAAGAAGGACATCATGGCTGTGCTAGAATATTGGCAGGGGTATCTCCTGCTAATATGTGATTGGAGTACAAACCAAGAAGACCACAACAAGGTTCCTGCAAGCAAAGCTATACAACCAAAGGTCCATCTCTCGGCCCTTCTAGCATGGCTCAGCTTTAGACCATGATCCATGGCTCGAGTTGCAGCTTGATCGGGTGAATGGTTAAATAGTGGCGCTCCTCGGTAAACAGTCAACAGTATGGCACCTGCAACACACACCAGGGCACCGAGTGTTTTGGCTTTGCCACTGTTGGATTTTATATGAACAGTCTCCATTCTGCGAGGCAGTAGAGGAAAAGAGAGTTAAAGCTGAGAACCTACGATGTAAGAACACTAGACTTTGCAGAACCATGGAAGTCGAAAGTAAATTGTTGTTCATACTTGAACGGCAGTGCCATTATAAATGTAACAACAGGAACCATGTTGACGAAGGCACATGCAAATGTAGCAGATGTGTATTGAATGCCGATAAGGAAGAAGTACTGTGTCAGTGATGCCCTGCAGGGAATAATTAGTTAGGAGTCTTCCATGATATTAATGGCAAGGACATTGGAAACTTGAAAAGGCTTAAACAATACTCACCCAACAATGGCACTAAGGAACAGGTAACATGAGATCCGAAAGGTGAGCTTTGGTCTGCTACCCCTGCAAGCAAGTTTGATTTATAAGATTTCTTGATTTATAAGATTTGTTGCTCTAATACCTCAAAAGTAGCATCAGAATTAATGCTACAAGAAAATCTTCTATCCTTATTCATTAACTTCGCCGAACATTTGATCCTGGCTAGCTAGCTACCTACCTACCTACATGCCTGCATAGAACTATTCTGAGGAGGGGCACAGGTTTATACAGTCAAGAAATCAAAAGAAAACTAGGCAGAATGTTGGCCTAAAGAGCTACTACCTTTCCCAGAAGTAGCCAATTGGACCCAAGAAAAGAGCAGAAATCGAAAGCCGGTAGGTGATAAGGACCAAATGGTTAATCCCCTCATCAAGGACTTTCTTTAGAAGAATATTCACAATGGAAAAGGCAAAATCAACTGTTATCATCGCAATGAAAGGTTTCCATTCATTGAATTCAGCCATTGAATTGAGCACTCTTGAAGGAAGTAGAGTAACACCTCTCTTTTCTCTCTCTTTGCTAACCAATTTCCTGTATCAGACAACACAACTTATGCACAGATTTATTGCTCTAAATAAATGGACTCAGGAATAAGTGGGAAGAAAGCAAGATTAAATTCTTCAGATCACATCAATGCTTTAAGCAACCAACTTTGACAATAGTTTAATATTTATTCTCTTCTTTACACTTTCTTTTGACTGATACTTTCCAAAAAATGGAGATTACAAGAGAATCATCTAGCATGGCTCATACAAAAACAGTGAAGAATCAATGCGTGATTTCATCCCCGAAAATGGCAGAAGCAGTAGGTTATTGGCCAGAAGTTTTCATTTGCATTTTCTTCTAGACTTTATCTACGTGGATGATGTTCTTCGTTTGTTAATTGTTAGCCTTGCCAAATATAGTTTAATGGCATCTTTTGAGTGGAGATCTCCTGCTTATAGCATCTAATACTGCATGAAGCATTCCCAAACAATATAAAGAAAACAGTAAGCACGAGCTATATATAATTTTGCCCCCATAGTATTACCTCATAAAAATTCTAATTTGAAATTTTATTATTTAATATATATTTTTAATTGGTTTATCTTTCTAAAGAGTTTACAAGTCCTAAAACAATCCTATAACGATCAAATTTTGTCAAGAAGTTTCAAATTAGATCTAGAAAGTGTTGTTCGTACTGATTTTATTATTTTAGATTTCCTAATTTGTTTAAAATTTTTATTAATCGTGTTGGTTAAGAGATCGAAAATTATGAGTTTTCTTATCACTAATCACTATGTAACCCAAGACTTTTCTTGAACTTGAACCTATCCCATCTTCCATAAATATTTCTGTAAGAACATTTACATTACACACATCACGACATCTTTCTGAAACAAAATGGCTAGCATACTCTGCATTCAGGCGTATAGAATTGTATATCCATGAAAATGCCTAAAGTTCATCAATCACAAATACAGCACTGCATTTAATTTCTACAAAAATAGCTTGTTTTATTTTTCTAAATTAGGCTGAAATGAAGGCGATCATGCAGCAAATTCTATACAACAAAAGGGTAATTTAATACCCACTATTTCCTGGCCTCGCAAGAAAAACTGATTCTGAGCTCAAACACTGTACAATCCTATGGCTGATGAGTTTGTCCATTGTCGGTGCCACTTCATGAAATGCCTGAGTCATTTCTTGCACCTTCCTGTCTTCCTTGTATTCCATCCTAGATTTGTGCTCCAAGCTGAAAGTATTCCCCTCCAACATCTCACTTAAGTCATTCATGGCTTACACCTATGCTCAAAATCAGATTTCACTTCAGTCATTCTTTCCAATCTTTTGGTTGCAAGTACTTATTCCTCCATAGCTGGCCAGTAAATATTCAATGCGAATGCGGCACATGTAATCCTGGCAGATTGTACTCTTTTAAGTGCAGATTAAAATGGGGGATCTTAAGAGCTAAAAGTTATTGTGATTATTCATCACTAATGGAGAGAACTTTTACCCTCACCAGGCTGCTGCTGAGCAGGCAATAGGAGGAATACTGTTGTGTTGATTCGCTAAGAGATGCCTTAACACTATCAAGATATTGAATGTGTCAACTATCTCCATCTTTGAGCTTTTTGGTTAAGGCCCTAGCACCCCCTCCTGCACCTTCATTTTTTTTTATGCAATCATAATGTAGCATCGAGAACCTGTTCCTGATTCTATATTCCAATTACTGACAACTTTCTGAAGGGAGGGCCAAAGCCATTCATTTGCTTATCGTCTTTGCGCGGCCGTACTATCTGTGTTTCGGTAGCTGATAGCATGTCCCAGGTGATCTCTTCCGGGAAAGTAATAGATTGTAATAGACCATACAAGTTAGCCATGTTAGAATGGATTTGTTGAATATTTAAGATAAGATTCAGAACATATGGCATCACCAGGTGTTAAATATGAAGGCACTTCCTCATGGATGGACATATTTTATATGATTTAGGCCCCCGAATGGAAGGATTGAGGTCCAATTTGGTGGACCCTTGTTCCTTGCCGCTTCCTCCAGTTCCTGGTTGGAACCTAAGCTCATTGCCAGAGGAAGCGATGCCTAAACTCTTAGGGTCAGGTCCAAGGGTCCATTTGGTTTTGATTATAAATGGGGAAGTTGTTAAAAGGAAGTATCTAATGATGATAGCTTCTTCTCATGGAAAGGAAAAGGGTAAAACTTGCTTAAGAAAAATCTTCAAATCTACTTTTACAAAGTTCCCAAAATAGAAAGTAAAAAAAATAAAAATAGATGAACGGATAGGGTTATAAAAGAAATATCATTTCATTCTCATCGTTGGATGAACGACTTTTCATCATCTCTAATCTCTAGAAGCCTACTCAATTATTGCATTAATGACAAGACACTATTTTTATTTCCCAAGGGATCTCTTCCAATAAAAAAAAGTCATTTGGCTACAAGAATCCTAATAGTTCCACATACAGATCTTACATAGAAAGTAAAAGGTTTTTGATTAAAAATGACCTTTCAAAGTCTTTGTGTATTAAATATGCAAAGACTTAGGGGCTACTGATGAATCAAGATATTTTATATCACTTAGGCCCACAAATGGAAGGGCCAAAGACAGGGTGATGACCTAACATGCATAAGCTTGACATGATAACAAGCTCGGTTGACGTGGGTTTAGTTCTCTTACAAGATCCAATACTATTGAGTTCAACTACACGCTGAGCCTAAGCACCTATGAGTCTGGCAAGATATCAAATCCAACATTTTTAAGTTCAACTATACACTGAGCCCAAGTTCCTATGGATCTGATGAAATGTCAAACTCAATTCTTTTTAGGCTTGGCTACACATTAATATCGATCATCTATACGTCTAATGAGATGTCAGACCCAATATTTTTGGGTTCAGTTGCGTGTAAAGCCCAAACGTTTGTGAGTTAAGCGAGATTCCAAGTCCAATCCCTTTTAGAATTAGCTGCATGCTGAGCCTAAGTGTCTATAAGTTTAATGAAATACTAGATCCAATATCCTTAGGCTCAATTACATGCTGAACCCAAATGCCTATAATTCTAGCCAGATGTCACACCCAAATCTCTCATGCTCACACCGAGCCTAAGTGAATATGGATTTGACATAACACAAGATCTACCAGATCCTAGGACAATCATTTACCTACACCGATAGGTGTGTGAAAATCCTCCAAGAATATATTTCAATTGACATTAATGCTATGAAAGGGTTATTCCCATTCACATTAAAATTGTGAGTGAAATAAGATATAAAAATCTTTTATAGCTCTATTGTTTGTCTGTCAACACTAAAAATGTAAAAAATGTAATTCCCATCAATATTAATATTGTGTAAGAGATATTTTCATTAGTATTAATGTTGATGTAAGAGACTTCTTCCTTACTAAAATATTCAAAACAAAAAGAATTTTGGCCCATTAAGAAAAAAGAAAGGACATGTTTTGTAATACAAGGGCTATAAAAACCCTTCAAATTATCTAGGTAAAGGATTTACGATCTTTATTCTTTTATTATATATTCTCAAAACATATATCACAAAAGACCAAGAACAAATATTCTTATATTTAGAGTTTTATATCTATTTATTCATTTATTACAACCTCTTGTTATAAAATCATTGACTTAATCATGAAAGGGTTCTACAAAACCCTACAAAAAAAAACTGCTTTGTAGGAATTGAGTCCTCAATCACTAGTCTTCTGCTCTTCTGTTTTTTAAGAGTGGAATATTAACATGAATGTGTAATAATCTATTATTCAAACACTCCAATCCTATTCCTGAGCATATTGGATAAAAAGATCATCACTTCCTTATTATGTGTTTCCAGGAGGACTAGTCTAATTCAAAGATAGCTTTCGTATTCCTTTTCTTTTCCATTTTAGTGTATGAAATCCTCTTCCAATGAAGTATTATCAGGTATCTGATATCTAGTTAATCACAGGAATAATTCTTAATTAGAGAATCCTGGTCAGGTAGTTGTATGGAAGTTGTAGTAGCTGCAATTTCATCAACCAACAGCAACAATGTCAAACCGGGTAATCAGCCTCAAGGCCCTCAACAACGAATATAGAGTTTCTCAAAGTTTAATCTGTTTTGTTAATTATCGTTCGTATTTAGTGAGATTACTTGAGCATCCCGCCCAAGATAGTCTGCCAACGTTGATGATGATTAATACCCTCAACTACCTGATCCCTTCTGTCCTTTCCCAAGGGAGCAAGAGACAGGATAAAACTGTAGTCATTTCAGATTGCTATAGGATTTCCCTTTCAGACACTATCATTAATAGTAAAATGGTGTTTAATTAACCTCGTCGGGGTCGCACGGTCTCTATCATGTCCCTGCACTGGGACAAAAACGCCATGTCAAGAACAAGGAAATATTTCATACTGCTAGCATATATCTTACCAGGTCCAAATGAAGTAACACCATGTTATTTTATTTTCTTAATCTGATGTCTTTGGCTTTTGATTGCAGGGCCATTCTAGCTTTCCCTATCATGCTTCTTAGTAACATGGACTAAATCAGATATTTGTGGTTTCGACGATCATCACAAGGAAACTACAGTCATCCCACATTTCCAGGCTTCAAAAGTGCGAAATCTAATCTTCTTTTTTATTTTATTTTATGGACTTAAATTCTAACAATTGTACTTCACTATGAAGTACTGCAACATGCAACTGAAACAACATTATCGTAATCTTCACACGTTATGGTAGATCAATAACTTACTGTGAGTAAGAAAGCCAGTTCTGGATTTTATGGTAGGGATTCAAACTTCAGGATATGAACTGTTATTCCATTGTCCATACGACTTGTATGTGTTCTAGAACTTGCTAGCCTTACCATTGCTGCACAGGATTCCTGTTCCTTTTGATAGTAAGAAAATAAATTATAAATTTGAGTGCTTAAGCTGCAGGGCAAGAATTTCCGGTCTGATAAGATTGCTTTCTCAGAAAAATATAAAACTAAGTATTTGACAACTATCAACAATACTATGCTTTTTATTCTTTTATGCTTCAGAGGGAATTTTTTCCTTTTTGTGATTAAAAATAGAGAGAATAACTTCATAGTAGAGGCAATATAATTCCTCCAATAAATAAAAGTTTGTGAAAGAATATTACATGTAAAGGTAAAATTACACATACTTATCACTGATCAATCCCTGGAAAGAAAAAATTTCTGGAACTTGAAGCCCTATCTAAATATAGGTGGGAGTTTATAGTGCACTGTAAAATAATGATTAGCTGGCAATTGTTGTTGGCTTCAAGTTATAGACACCAACAGAAGAGGGAGAAATGACAATGTCATCCTAGAATTGAGGATACAAGAGAAAAGGATCCCAAGAGCTGCTATTAGCACCTGTCCAACCACTATTATCACAGTGCAGGAATTGTTGTTCATCAGACCAAACACCTTCTGTTGGTCCATCAATTTGACGTGATGGAGTGTTTGTTGTCATCGTTCGACTAATCTTGTTCGCACGGATACGGATACGTTGAATCAAAACTTGGTTGAGTTGTGGCAGAAAGTGGCCATTCAGAAGTAGCAATTGTAGAACTAGAGGTAAACAAAGCAGCCTGATCATAGATATGGTTCATCTGTGTGGCCCAGGAGACTTCATATGATGCTGGTTCACTAGGCCATTCCATGTTCGCTGTTGCTGTAGTTTGGCATGGTTGACTCCACTGAGCTGTCGCAACATGACCTGCCATCATGTCACCATGATCAAGATCTAAGACAAGGTCACCCTTACCTGATCCTGAACTACCAGGATCCTGAATAGCATTGACAGTTCCAACTCCGTCAGTAATAGAAGCTGGCCTTGAGTGCACCGAGAATCCCTTCTGCTTCATTTCCCGTCCCGCAAACGTCCTCAAACGAGAAATGACCGAGCTGCATCATCATATGCTCTTGCAGCATCCTCATCAGTATCAACAGTTCCAAGCCAGAGCCGAACCTTTTGCAACGAGTCCTTGATCTCTGCCACCCATCTCCCAGATGGCCTCTGCCTAACACCAACAAACCTGTGGTGTCCCCTTGTTGACGACTTGCTTCTGCCTCTTAAACCACCGCTTGGTGCCCCCACATTTTCTTCACCTGCTACAAACTTGACCCTCTACTTAATCGAACCGTGTCAGGGTCTAAGGAGCTGGTTTTTATAATGCTAAAACCATGCAGGTACTTGCTGATTCCCATATATGGACAAGTGAGAAAATGATAAGCTCAGCTGGACTGAATATTGCAGGCCATGTTGTTTACATCGAAACAAGAATAAAATATTTGCAACATTACTGAATTCGTTGCTTTTAATAGCTAGAACAATCCGTGCGATGAATCATTATCCAATATGGTAGTATAATGTACAGTTATTAAACTCTGTTTTGCTGGTTATTATTATGGTTTTTATGAACATAAAAGTAACCATGTAAACAAAGACCTACCTTTTTTTGGTATCCGATCCAAATTTTAAAAAAATTAATTAAGATTTGCCTGGTCAATCCTGCATGTCAACCAGCAACTGAATGGACTTGACTTAAAAAAAAAAATTATTTTTTTTAAATAACTTTTTTTTAATTAAAAATAATTTAAAATTTAAAAATATATGACGTGAGATTTAAACCAAATAATAAATCAAGCTAAATTTAACAATATTGATGCAACGAAGAAGTCCATGGACCAATTGGCTAGTAAGTTTGGTCGTGTACTTTCATCTTTTTTTAAAATATCATGAGTTCGAGTTAATTTCTGAAAATTTAAATTTTATGAATTAAAAATTAAATTTAATTAGTTAACATTTGGGCTAATGGGTTAATTAGTATTAATTACAAATGTTTTTGAAAGTTTCTTTTTTAATTTCTCACTTTTTTTCTTGTAAAATATCATTATTTATGATGATTCAAATGTTATTGTTTATCATATCATATCAAATATCATTATGTGATAAAGTATATATTTCCTCCACTTGAATAATCACAGGGTACCCGTCAATGAAAAGTAAAAAATAATAATTGTAGGTCCCAGTGTTTTTTTATTTATTATTTTAAGAATAATTACAAACCAGTCCCTCAACTTCTATTCTATCAACTTTTTAAATTTTCTGAACTTGCTACTTGACCATCAAACTCAATTTAGTCTTCTGCATCATAAGTCAACAAACTGCAACTAAAACTTTTCTAAAAAAAAAAAAACAACAACCCTTTAAATTGATTATTTTATCATCAAAATCATAGTTTTTAGACTCGGTCTAGTTTAAGATTTGGATTCTGAATTTTAAACGAGTCAATTTTTTATCATATCATATCAAATATTATTATGTGATAAAGTATATATTTCCTTGAATAATCATAGGGTACCCGTCAATGAAAAGTAAAAAATAATAATTGTAGGGTCCCAGTGTTTTTTCATTTATTATTTTAAAAATAATTATAAACTAGACCCTCAACTTCTATTCTATCAACTTTTTAAATTTTCTGAACTTGTTACTTGACCATCAAACTCAATTTAGTCTTCTGCATAATAAGTCAACAAACTGCAACTAAAACTTTCTTAAAAAAAAAAAAAACCTTTAAATTGATCATTTTATCATCAAAATCATAGTGTTTAGACTCGGCCTAGTCTAAGATCCGGGTTCTGAATTTTGACCGAGTCAATTTTTTTAAATCAAAACAATGTCGTTTCGGTAAAAAAAAAAATCAATCGGTTGCAACCAGGTCTTGCAGGGTCAACCAGGTTGTTAGGTCACACCTGATTTTTTTTTCCTTATTTCTTTTTCAACCCAGCTCGGTTCCAACCCTGGATCGGCTAAATCCTAGGTCGACCAGCCGAGTCGGGCCGGATTTTAAAACTATGATCAGAATACAACTAAAATTTAGATTTTCTTTTTGTTTTCAATATAAGTTTGGTACCCAAAAAAATAAATCAATGTAAGTTATTATAGGATAATGATTCTAGAGGAGATTGATATTTTCATACATATAACATTAAATAGATTTAGTTTTTATTTTTCACTCAAATTAAAAGGTACATAGGTTGACTTTTCGATAAGAAAATTGTATGTTTTACATGTATGAAAGACCAAACATAATTAAGGTAAAAAACATAGGAATGTCTTGAAAATGAAGTTGTATGATTATGAACATGACCCGAACTCAAAATCTTATGTGGAACGGAAATATGTTAACCATACCACTAATCCCTTCAAAACAACACCTGGATTATAGTCTACATATATAACTACAGAAAACAAACAAATAGCATGGAGATAAGAGTCGGTTTGGGATTAATCTAGTTAAGGGAGGATTGTTGAGCTATAGAGTATATTTATCCGATCAATTAGGTATTAGATTGAGTTGTTAAATCGCTCCAATTTGATTTGTTTAAAAAAGTCCAGTTTAGATTAAACTCTGAATCATTAGATAAATCCGTTGAGCTAAGCCAAGTTTAATAATATTATAGTTGATTTTTTGCTAATAGTATGGATTTGAAAACTATTTATCTTAGGTAATTTTATGACACAACAAAATTAATTTAAATCCTTTTGCTTTTTTATTTTTTTTTTATAAACAAAATCTACTAAACTATTATAGTCTATGTTTATGGGTGTTTGGAACAATGATAAATGTTGTTATTTAAAGTGATATTGCTTGAAAATATATTAATATATTTTTTATTTACTTTTTAAGATTTATTTTTAACAATAACACAGTAAAATAATCTAAAAACATGAAAAAAAAATTTAAAATAAAAAAAAATTAAAAATTAACAAAACATAAGGTGAACCACTACGCCAAGAATATTCTTTATAGATTGATAAGAAGTTAAAGCTATGTGATACATTACAGAATTACATTACGTAAACACCCACACATATGAACTCTGGAATAATGCTACTCGTTTCATTATTTGTATGCCTACAAATGATATTTCACTCCTCCATTTTCTTTTCTCTAGCCAATAGTTACTATGAGAATGTTTAAAAGTGTGATAATAATTGTTTTTTTAAAAAGAAATTACTTGAAAATGCATTGAATTATTGTTTTATATATATATATATTATATATATATATATATATATATATATATATTAACACATCAAAATAATTTAAAAATATAAAAAATTAATTTAAAATAATTTTGTTTTTTTAAGTTTTGATGTAAATCAAGTTGAAATTCAATGCCAAACACCCTCATATTAATAATAAGTGAATAACTACCCACGATGCCTCAAATGATCCTTTCATGTTTTGAAATTATAGTTATAAAAGCAGGCCTACCTTTTGTTAAGGTGATTTAGAGTTTTTCATAAAGAAATTTTGTTTTAAATTAATATTTTTATTAAAATAATATTATTTTAATTAAAAAAATAGATTAATTTGTTGACTCGTGGCTTGATTTGTACTTGAGCCGGATCAAATCTCATACCTTATCTTATAGCTATACTTGGAAATACTAAACTCTAAAATAAAAGGTAATTGGAAAGATGACAAAATTTGACCATGTCATTAAAAAGTCCATGAAATATAATTTTTTTAATAAAAATAACATGAATAATAAATGGAGTAATGCCTTCTTGGAAACAAAACATAAAACTAATTACATAAAATCTACGAAGAACAATTAAATAAGGCAAATTCACCATGATAAGAATACCATCAAGGATTAGATGTTTAGCAACGTTTACTATAGTTTTGAAATTCAGTCTGGTCCAGCAGATCAACTTGAAACTTGGCTGATTCGGGACTGGAACCGAACCAGATTAAAAAAATAAAAAAATAAAAATTCTGGTGTGACCCGACTGACCCAAGGGGTTGACCTGGCAAGACCTGACTAAAAATTTAGTTGCAACCTATTGATTTTTGATTTTTTTTTTTTACTAAAACGATGTCATTTTGATTAAAAAAAATTGACCTGATTGAAACTCAAAACCCAGACCTTAAACCGAATCGGGTTTAAAAATTATGGTTCATAATTGATAGATATTAAGGCTGAGCATTTCCGGTTTGGTCCGGTTTTAAACCAAAATAAACAACCAAACTGAATTTTTTTATTTTATTTTTTGAACCGAACCGAACCGAAAACCTGTTCAAACCGATTAATTTCGGTTCGGTTCGGTTCGGTTTTTTTCCCTTCCAAACCGGTTCAAACCCAATGGTCCTCTCTGCTTCTCCTATAACCTTGACCACAACAACGTCCAACTGCACATAGCGTTGATTGAGGTGATCTAAACAAAACTCAACCCTGCAAATCAGGCAAAAAACCCAAGACCCAAACATTGTAATTAATCAGTAAAGCCAACCACACAGTCTGTGAATGGGTTACGTTTAGGAGAACTTTATGTGGTTTGATCAGCAGAATCTGATGGACGTAGATGGGAGTGAATTTGATTGTTCGAGGGAAAGTTCATCCATTTCATTATAATTTATCAAATGGTAGGGGGTTGTAGAAATCCATGAATATGAAAAACAAAAGAAAAGGAATGGATCTACTATTTCAATTCCATTTGTGGCACAGATTCAACAAGAAAATTAAAACTCAAAAGTAAAGTGAGAGAGATGCTGGAAAAACAGAGAAGGGAGAGGTTGCCGGGGGGGGGGAGGGTAACGTGGAAAAACAGAGAAGGGAGAGGGTGGGGGGGAGGGTAAAGTGAGAGACAGAGAAGGGAGAGGGTGGGGGGCGGGGGGCGGGGGGCAGAGGGTAAAGTGAGAGACAGAGAAAGGGGAAGGGGCAGCTAGGGTTAGAAAATGTTTGTATTTATACTTTTTTTTTTTAAGTGCTAGTTAATTGAACCGGTTCGGTTCGATTCGGTTCGGTTCAGTCGGTTTTAGATTTTAGAAATTGAAACCGAACCGAACCAGTTTTTTTTTTTTTTTTATGATTTTTTAATCGGTTAATTCGGTTTTTTTTTTCGGTTCGATTTTTTCAGTTATTTATTTTCCGGTTTTCTCGGTTTACCGGTTTTTTTACTCACCCCTAATAGATATCATGACATTATTCGTTAAAAACATTGTAAAAATTAAAAAAAAAAAAAAAAAAAGAGAGAGAGAGAAGAAAAGCCACCATGTCATATTTTTCAATTTTAAAACATACAAATTAAAAGATTTATGTACATCATTCATTAACGTAATGATTATGATTATTAAGTTTTTATTCTTCTTCTTTATTAAATAGGTTGTCAAGGTTTTTATTTTATTTTATTTTATTTTATTATGATTATGATTATTTAATTTATTTATTTCTTCAAAATAAAACCGATGTTACCAACTCGACTAATCACTTGTTGATAATAGATTGTCAATGATATTTGTATCATGTTTGTAGAGATGAATGCATTTTTTTCTCAAATAAAAGGTAATTCTCTTCCATCGATCACATTTTTCTCTAGGAATCGAGTTGAAATTCTCCGAACATATATAAGGTTCCAAATCACTCCCAAATTATTTACTATAAAGTTGAAATTACATTGATTATCATTTGAATAAAATTTAAGGACAAAAAATTATTTACCCGTCATAAAGTTTAGCCCCATTTGAACCATATTTGTTTTTTACTCAGTTAAATTAGGATGATATACAAATAAAACATGAACTTCAAGATAAATTTTTTATATTTTTTATTTAAAATGATATTATTTAAAATTATTTAAAATTTTTAATTTAAAATATTAACATTTTAAAATAGATTAATTAACCAAATCAACAAATTACACGAGTTGTAAGACAAATCGCACGATAAGTGGTTATTTATCAAAATAATATTATAAAAATTCAACTTTAAATTGAAATCTTAAGCCTAGGGTATGAGATAGTGGTAAAAATTATTTTTTAAAATTTTTTTATTTGAAAATATATTAAATTTTTTTTAAAATTTATTTTTTACACTAGCATATTAAAATGATCTAAAAAAATTAAAAAACTTAAAACTTCATGAAATAGTGGTTACGCCACCACACCAAACACACACTAAAATTTATTTTTGATATCAGTACATCAAAATGATTTAAAAAAATTAATTTGAAGAAAAAAAATAAATTTTTTAGAAGCGAGATTCAATTGCATTCCCAAACATACTCTAAATCACGTTTGACTTTTAGAGGGTATTTGAAATTGAGATTCAACTTATTTTTCATTAAAATTTGAATTTATTTTTCTTCAAATTAATATTATTTTAAAAAATAAAAAAATATTATTTTAATATAATTTTAAATAAAAAATACTTTAAAAACTAGAAAACTACACTTCCAAACCTCTTCTGTATTGACAGCACTTTAACGCTATTCTCTACCACAATTACAAAAAAGGTCCTGAATTCCTTATGCAGACTTAGAAACGACGCTACTCTCTCTGTCGCCCTCTTTCACCCCTCCTTTTTGTCCCTCACAATGCTTTGTTTGTTTGCACAAAAATAAATTTTTGTAAAAAATAAATTTTTAAAAATTCAATTTTTGTAAAAATTAAATTTTGTAAAAATTAAATTTATAAAAATTTAATTATTTTTTATATTTGATAATATCATAAAAAAATAAATTAAAAAATATTTTTCAGTGCAAAATTATATCATAAAAAATAAGTTGAAAAACTATTTATTAATATATACTTTTTTAATTTATTAAAAATATAAAAACTAAATTTTATATATAAAAAAAGTTGAATGAAAATAAAATTAAAAAAAATATCTAATTTTATAAATTATTTCAAATAAAAAATAATAAATAAAAAATAGTGGTCAAATATTACAAATAAAAAAAAATTAAAAGAGGATGAAATTAAAAATAAAATTTAATTTAATAAATTATTTAAAATAAATAAATAAATAAATAAATAGAGATCAATAGATAAAAAATTTTAATTATAAAATTTTAAAAAATAAAAATAAAATAAAAAAATTCAACATAAAATATATAGTAATAAAAAAAAATTAAAAATAGAGTTTGATATAATTAATCAATAATAATATATTTTTAAAATTTTCATAACACTAATTTTTTTATTAAAAATAAATAAAAAATTGGAAAACTAAATTTTTATTTAACTAAAAAATATTTTTCAATAATTAATTTTTTTAATAATAAACAGATAATCTCTTTTAAAAAATTAACATTCAAAAAACTACTTCCATTAATGTTGCTCAAGTAACTCAGCATAGCCCCTCTCTATGCAAGATAGAAAAAAAGAAAAAGGAAAAAAAGAAAGAGCCAAACACCACTCTATTTTACACACCCAAACCCTTCCTTTCCCTTCCCTGCCCTGCTCTCCCCCTCCTTCCTTCTCTATTTCAGATCCAAATTAATACTCTAACTCCTGTTACCACCTCCAGGTAACCAACCATTAAACCCTAACTAATTTTCTCTTAATCTCTATTATCTTTTCGATCTGTAATTTTGAATTTCTGTCGCAATCTGTCATTAATCGTAACATTATCGATTTCGATTATGTTCAGCATTCAGTTTTGATTCAGTGATTAGTAATGTAATTAGCGATGATTACTTTTGATTTTGTTTGAGTGCAGGAGGTAGAGGATTGGTCAATAAAAGGAAGGATGTTTGGCGCTAGCAATCGTAAGTTATTTTTTTATGATTTTAATGATTTTTAATTTTTTGTTCTATAATGCTGAATTCGGATTTCTTTTGAGTTAGAGGAAAGAGGCGAAAAATAATGAAAGAAACACGAAATAGATACGGAATGGAAGTGAACTTAAAGCTTATTATAATTACAGTGCTGCCATTGCATATTTTTGTGATTTTTTGAGTCGCGAATACATGGATGGATGATTGTTGACGTGCTATGCTCATAATTTTGGCTCATGTTCTGTTGTGAGTGTAATTTATTTATCAGTGAGATTCCGTATGGGTAATGTGAGTGCTAAAGAGTTGAAATTTGTGTTTTGTAACAGCTTTTGGACAATCATCGAATAGTCCGTTTGGGACAACACAGCCAGCTTTTGGTCAGACCAGTAATGCAAGTAATAATCCTTTTGCGCCGAAGCCATTTGGTAGTCCAACATCTCCTTTTGGTGCACAAACAGGGAGTTCTATATTTGGGGGCACTTCAACTGGAATGTTTGGCACACCCCAAACTTCTTCATTCTCTGCAACGAATGCTTTTGGTAGCTCAACGCCTGCTTTTGGAGCATCTAGTACCCCTGCTTTTGGAGCGTCCAGTACCCCTGCTTTTGGTGCTTCGTCGTCATCAGCATTTGGTGGTAAGTTTTTGTTTTTATCCCCCCCCCCCCCATGTTATCTATTCTTGGGTTATGATTTTTCTATGTAGAAGTAAGAGTGTTGTGCTTGTACAGTAAATGTATATGGATTGTTGACTAACTCAGAGATGTCGTAAACTTGGAAGTCTTATAGCAGACAAGTTTTCAATTCCTTAGAAAAGCAAGTGTTCTAGGAGGTGATTTGGTTGCACAGCATGTTGGTTATTTTTCTAAAATCTGAATGCTTGTTGTTGTTTCGTCCTAGTTTTTCAGCTCATTGTTTCATTATTGTTTGTTTTCTTCAATGAAATTGGTAGATGTTGAGATTTAATTAATTATGATACAGTATGTGTGCTCTTTCAATTTTTACCTGTGCATTTGTTTTGGCTACTCTTCTGCTCTCTGTAGCAGACTTGAACTCGCTTGTTTTTCTTCTTAACTTGGTGATTTTCTTGCCTTTGTGTTCTTCCTTATCAAGATTTTACTGGCTAACTTCATCTGCCTTCCGTACTAGCATCTGTATATCAAGACAAACACATGCATGTGCTCAAACAATCATGCGCGCACACACTTTAAGTTTGTGTTAGTATCCTTTATCTGATTGGTTTTTTTTCCTGGTTTTACAAATGGACAGCACTTTCTCACTCTTTCTATATATTTATTTGCAGGTTCTTCTGTTTTCGGTCAGAAGCCTTTTGGAGGCTTTGGGTCTACTGCTCAAGCGAGTCCTTTTGGAAGCACAAATCAGCAGTCACAACCAGCTTTTGGGAATAGTGTATTTGGTTCCACACCTTTTGGTGCACCAACTCAGTCTGCCTTTGGTGCTACAAGTACTCCTGCCTTTGGCGCTACAAGTACTCCAGCCTTTGGTACAACAAGCACACCACCACCCTTTGGTTCCACAAGCACCACTCAAGCCTTTGGTGCCACAAGCACCACGCCAGCCTTTGGCTCCACAAGCACCACGCCAGCCTTTGGCTCCACAAGCACCGCCACAGCCTTTGGTGCCCCAAGCACCGCCCCAGCCTTTGGTGCCCCAAGCTCCACCCCAGCCTTTGGCTCAGCGGTGACTCCTGGTTTTGGTAGCACAGGAACTACATTTACCAGTTCCCCGTTGTTTGGGACTGGTGGAGCTTTTGGAACTTCCACCACTTCAGGTTTTGGAGCTTCAACTACCACACCTGCCTTTGGGAACTCAACTGTTTCTGCCTTTGGGACACCGACTACTTCTGCTTTTGGGGCTACTTCATCACCATCCTTTACGTTTTCATCCAGTCCAGGTTTTGGCCAATCAGCTTCTGCTTTTGGGAGCAGCCCATTTGGAAGTACTACATCAACTTTTCCAGCCCAGACTTCTCCCTTTGGTGAGCCTTTTTAAGTTTATTGTTTTGCAATTTGCAACAAGACCTGTCTTGATAATGAGAGTTGTTTTTCTAGAGTAAAAGGAACTTGAATGGCTTACATTGCTTGACTTGTATTTTTATGATATGGTATGTAGGAGCCCAGAGTACAACATCACCATTTGGGAACAATGGCTTTGCCCAGTCAGGTTTTGGGGCGCAACGTCCTGGAAGTAGAGCATCACCATATGCAGAAACAGCTGAGGCAGAAGGTGGTGCACAGGCTGGGAAATTATTGTCGATATCAGCCATGACTGCATACAAAGATAAAAGCCATGAGGAGCTAAGGTGGGAGGACTATCAATTGGGAGACAAAGGTAATTTGTTTGTGATTACAGAAAGTTCTGGACATTTTTATTCTCATTGCTAATAACAATGAAAAACACACACCATGCATATTTTCTCCAACAACTAATGCTGTAATATTGAATTACAGGTGGACCGCTTCCTGCTGGTCAATCTCCTGGCGGGGGCGGATTTAATGTCTCAGCCTCACAGCCAAATCCTTTTGCTCCTCCAACTGGACTTGGTCAAACATCTGCAAATATATTTTCTTCAACAACTACAAACCTGTTTGCACCAAAAACTCAAACATCTACACCTTCATTCAACACAACCTCCTTTGGCCCTTCAACATCTTCCAATCTCTTTCAGTCATCAACAACACCTGCATTCTCAGCTGGTTCATCTCCGTCTCTTTTTGGATCAACAAGTACACCTAGTTTTAGTTCAACACCATCCTTGTTTAGTTCTACTGTAGGCCAAGGAACTGTTTCACCATTTGGTTCTAGTATGTTTAATAACACCCAACCATCTCTCTCATTCCCATCAACCACACCTTCACTGGGACAGGCTACTGCATTTTCACAGCCCAGTCCATTTGGACCAAGTACCACTAGTTCATTGTTCAGTAGCCCTTCCACTGGTGGCCTTTTCTCAAGCACCCCGTCTCAGATAACTCCAAATGTGGGAGGGTTTAATCAAATGACAGTAAGTAACAATTAATGTTGTCGAGTACTTTATCATCATATTTAATTTCTTCATTTTATGAGCAGAAATGATGGTATTGAGCATTATCAGTTTTAATACCTCCCAAGCAACTTAAATTCTCAGCTCCATCCCTCATTTATTTCAAGCTCTTTCTGCTTGTGTACATGGGTGGAAGTGGAATGAAAAACAAACATTCCAAATCAGAAATCCTTTTTGGCAATTTGTGTAGCTTGTTATGATTTGTATGGAGAGTGTGTATATTTGCGAGTGATTTAAGTTCCAGTGTTGGCACATCTGGTAAACTTTTATGACTAACTATAACTTTATCTGTAGCCATCTCAACCAGCACCTTTTCAAATGTCTCAGCCAGCTCAGAATGCAGGTGCTTTTGCCTCGAACTTTAGTCAGACACAAGCAGGTATCTTTGTTTTTCTTTTTCATCATTTAGTTTTTAAGCATTTAATTTATGGTGCTGACATTAGTTGTGTGCTATTTTTCAGCTGGTATGAGTGGCTTTGCTGGTGTATCAAACAATTTGGGACAATTGTATGTTTTTTGCTTCACTATCTATAGTTAGTTGTCTGTTTGCATGTGGCAGTTGTATGTCTTTGCTTCACTTTCTATATTTAGCTGCTGTGTGCATGTTTGTTTGATTTTTCATATCATGTATGCTAAATGTACATGCGTAGGAGACGTGTTCTCCTTCCTGCTCTGCAATGCTTATGTTGTTTTATTAAGACAGGCTTCCTGTCTGTTCTTAACATGTGCACTCAGTGTGAATAGTGTTCTGTTACCCCTCTTTCTTATGGTTCGTGAAAAGATTCAAGCTACTGGGTAATTAATCAATTTATGATGCATATAACAATGTATTTTTGTTTTAACAGGTCTACCCCGCAAAGTGCTGTTGCTATACAACCAGTGCCTGTTACAAATCCATTTGGAACGCTTCCTGCAATGCCTCAAATGTCTATTGGTCGAGCTGGAAGTACACCTTCAGTTCAATATGGGATTTCTTCTATGCCTGTAACTATAACCTGTTCTGAACTGAACTTGTTTACTATAGGGTGTTACATTGATTTTTTACTCTTTTTTTTTTGTTTTCATAATGTAAATCAGCTTTGCCTCATCTTTACTATTATTCTGTGTTATTGCCATTGATTCTTGTGCCTATAAAATGTAATTGGAGAAATTGCTGTGACTTCTGGCTCTTTATTTTCGATCAGGTCATTGAGAAACCCTCTCCTGTTCGAGTATCATCCTTGTTGACTTCTCGGCACCTGTCACAGAGGAGGATTAGGTTGCCTGCTAGGAAATATTACCCTAAGCATGATGGTCCAAAGGTGATTAGATTTGCAAAATTTGTTCCTTAAAATGGCCATTGATTGCCTTGTCTATAACTGGATTTATGGAGAGGTATTGACTTGCTTCTTTGCTCAACTATTGCATTTAGGTTCCATTTTTCAGTGATGAAGAAGAAACGCCCAGTACACCAAAGGCAGATGCTCTTTTCATTCCGAGGGAAAACCCGAGAGCTCTGGTGATTCGTCCTATGGACCAGTGGCCTTCAAGGGCAAGTGCAGAGAAAGCATCTCCAGTGAATGCATCTGCACCAGGACATGAGAATGGTAAATTTCCAATCTAACAATGCTACCTCAGGTCTGCAATATTTTTGTAGTGTGTTGGCATATTCTGGCTAACTCATGATTGACACATGGAAGGGATATGCAATGATGCCCCAGTTATTCCAATGCTCTAGGGCTTTACTTTCCTTTCATTCCATGTCATCATATTATAGCGTCATTGTTGCTGATTTTTTTTTTAACAGTCCAAATTTAGCTTATTACCTTCTTTTATCCAGGAAAAAATTCAGAATCAGACTTTGCCAATCTCTCAAATGGTTACACTGCTGGTGATAAAAATAGTAAGATATTGTTGCATTTGTAATATTCACCCTTTCTTCATTTGTGCTGAATGATTCCCGAAATTGACATGGCCAAAACCGCTGCTGCTAGTTTATGTTGAAGAGTTTGATCTTGCCTACTTAATAAGATCTCTTGGGAGGTTGATTGGTATATTCAAACTTCTGACTGAACTTCATATGACAACCGATTTCATTACTTCCATCCGGTGAAGTCTACACTTCGAATGCCATTTTCTTCAATAGGCACACTTTTCCATGGAAACACAGCTGTTCTCCATTTGTTGCATGTTTAAATTTACCTTATGACACGTACGTCTTGTGCATTATTTTAACCTCTCAAACCCAAATATATTCTTGGGGTTTGTGTAGTTTTTTTTTTATTATTATTAATTTCTGTAGCTTATTTCAAAAGGATTTTCTTTGGGTATGGCTTCTATTGTCCCTGAATGGATTTTGTTTTTTTTCTTGTTTGTGCTCATCACTATTTATTATGCAGAAAATTTGGCTGAAAATGGTGTAATCAAGGAGCAAGCCCCCCATGTCAAAGTCAACCAGAAACCTAATGGAGTCCATGAGGATCATTCAGCTCAGAAAGAGGAGTCCTACATGACACTCAGTGGTCACAGAGCTGGCGAGGCTGCAATTGTGTATGAGCATGGAGCAGATATTGAGGCACTAATGCCAAAACTGCGACGTTCCGACTATTTTACTGAGCCTCGTATCCAGGAACTGGCAGCCAAGGAGAGGGCTGAACCAGGTTTCTGCCGCCATGTTAAGGATTTTGTGGTTGGAAGGCATGGCTATGGAAGCATCAAGTTCTCTGGTGAAACAGATGTTCGACGGCTTGATCTTGAGTCCCTTGTCCAGTTTAATAACCGAGAGGTTATTGTGTACATGGATGATAGCAAGAAACCACCTGTTGGACAAGGTCTTAACAAGCCCGCTGAGGTAACACTTCTCAACATAAAATGCTTTGACAAAAAGACTGGACATCAGTTCACAGAAGGACCAAAAATAGAGAAATACAAGGAGATGCTCAAAAGGAAGGCCGAAGACCAAGGCGCTGAATTTGTTTCATATGACCCTGTTAAAGGAGAGTGGAAGTTCAAGGTCCACCATTTCAGCAAGTACATGCTGGAGGAGGAAGAAGAGGATCGGGATGCGCAAGCTACGGCAGATTGTTGACAACTGCAGGCAGTCCCGTGGGAGTGATGCAAGGGTTTTTGTTTGTTTTCGAGGAGGCCTGGACTTGTATAGGATTTTTATCTAAGTTGTGATATATGAGCGCGAGTAATGTGGTTGTGTATCACTAGCTCTTGCTTCTTCCTTTCCTTGTCCAAGTTCTTACCCTTCATCTTTCCTGCTAATCGGGCATGTTGTTCTTTTAGTTTCACTGTTTCTGATCTTTGTAGGGGACAAAATGGAGGGATGGTCGATTTCCTTTTTCAAGTAAAATTGATTCCTTTTATTGTGTTTAAAATTCCTATTCAAGTTTCTCTTCTTTGTGAAATCTCGTCTTTTACTAGTAGAAATCACAAGTCCCACTCGTTGGTGATTTTATTTGTAATCTAACAAGGGGTGAGGATAGCCATAATAACCCGAGGTATGGACTGCAGGCTGGTTTTCTTGCCTGTTTGGCATTGAGTTTGAACCTGTTTTTGAGAAAAATTTAATTATTTTTTTTTTGCTAAAATTGAGTACGGTTTGTATTTTTTAGATCGTTTTGATGTGCTGATATCAAAAATAATTTTTTAAAAATAAAAAAATATTATTGGCATGTTTTTCGGTATGAAAAACACTTTGAAAAGCAACAGCAACCACATTTCCAAACACTCTTGAATTCATAGGATTGAAGCTTGGATCGGATTTATAGTTGATTGGACAAGACATTAATTTAATTTATAAAACATGGTTAACTCTAGGTTCCTTTCTAGGTTAATTCTTACATGATCATGAAAATAGTAATTGAGTTTCTACTAGTATCTCAAAAACGTAAACAAAAACTTGGAAGATTATAACAAAATTAAAATGGTATCATTATTCAAATTTCTTTTAAGCAAAAAAATAAAAATTTAATTATATTATTTTTAATATAAAGCATATACTAAATTTCCAAAATAATAGTTGTGTTTTATGATAAAAAAAAATGATTTTTTTTTATAAAAAAAATCATCTCAATTCGATCACAGTAATAGCTGTTATGGTAAAGTAGTACCAAGTGATGATAACATCATAAACTAGAATTGATTTTATTATAATGATAATGATAAAAATGATAATACAACTAATAATAATATATAATTCTTTTAAAAAAATCAATTTAACCATCATTATGATTATTTACTGAAAAAGTACATCCCTTGTATTATTTCAAAAGCAAGTTTTTAAAATTTGAGGGATACAAAAAATAATTAAAATAAACTTGAAAATAAAAGAAAGTGCAAATTCACAGAGATAACAATTATTGGGTAATATATAATTCTTTTAAAAAAATCAATTTAACCATCATTATGATTATTTACTGAAAAAGTACATCCCTTGTATTATTTCAAAAGCAAGTTTTTAAAATTTGAGGGATACAAAAAATAATTAAAATAAACTTGAAAATAAAAGAAAGTGAAAATTCACAGAGATAACAATTATTGGGGGTATAAAATATATATTTCTTATAAAGAAAGTTTTAATTTTGGATGATACAATTAAAAATATTTCAAAGTTTTAGGACTGAAATGTAACCCTTATTACCATGATGATCTAGAACCAAGAAATTCTTTTTCACGCCAATACTTATTTGGATTCTCACCTTCTATATCTCTCCTCTCATTCATTCAAAAATTGTTTTCCAACACTTAACAAACTTTCTACAGACACTTGATCTCCAACTAATTCATGCCTTACAAGTGGTGGATACCTTTCTTTACAATGGATAAATGGAAAGTTTTTATTCTTTTTAGTGTTTAGAGTTTAAAAACACATATTATGTAGTTGAAAATAAACTTATTTGAGCTTTTTTGCTATATATCTTCTTTGTTTTTAATATTTTTTTGAATTCATGTTAACTTATAATTTTCATATTTTTCGTTGAAAAATAATTAAACTGTTAACGATTAGTATTTTTATTGTTTTTAGATGATTTTTTTGGCTCTCCTTTCTAGCCCAATGACTAAAATATAAAGAAATTAAGTTTTTGGATCAAAAGTGAAAATACAAAAACTATAGACTGTACAAGAAAAAAAAAAGAATTTGATGTAAATGGATAAAAATCAAGCACCTAAATTTTTCCAAAAACTACAACAAAATTCATCAAACAAGCTTTTACATAAATAAAGGAACAAACAAAGAAAAGAAATGTGGGTTGGGCTGGGCTTCAGAAAAACCCGTCCAGCAATTTCAAACTGGACCAAGAAAAAGGGCCTACATCACCATATCATATTTTAGGGTTTAGGCCCTAAAATACAAAAACTTCAGGGCATTTTTTGTAACACTCTACCCTGCTTTACTCTAATAAGCTGCCGCCCGCAGTTATATAATAATTTTTTTTTTCCCGGTTTTGTGGCCTTGGAGAGAAACTAGAGTTGGAGAGGGCTGCCGCCGACGCCGAGAAATCATGAAGACAATCCTCTCTTCTGAAACGATGGATATCCCAGATGGGGTTAAGATCAAAATCAATGCTAGAATAATCGAAGTCGAAGGCCCAAGAGGGAAGCTTACAAGGAACTTCAAGCACTTGAATCTTGATTTTCAGTTGATCAAAGACGAGGAAGGGAAGAGAAAGCTCAAGATAGATGCCTGGTTTGGTTCAAGAAAGACCAGTGCTGCTATTAGGACAGCCCTTAGCCACGTTGAGAACTTGATCACCGGGGTTACCAAGGGCTACAGATACAAGATGAGGTTTGTGTATGCTCACTTTCCCATCAATGCCTCCATCACTAACAGCAATACTGCCATCGAGATCAGGAACTTCCTTGGCGAGAAGAAGGTAGTATTTTTTTACTACTTTCGAGAAACCAATTGTTCTTTAAGGCTGGTGTTAGTGTTTGATACGTTTTTATTCGAAAACTTTTTAATTTTATTGATTTTAGGTTTAGCAAGTGAAAAAAATAGATCTTAGTGTTCAACTGTTGATAATTTAGCTTATAGCTGATGGTTTGTGAGATTATTCTATTGGTTATTTTTAAATGATGTTGCTATTGTATGACAAATATACAAAGATTATTCTATTGTTTATTTATTGCTGATGTAATGCCATTTTGATCTGAGACATAATAAATGTATTGAAATATTGTTGTGAGATTAATCTAAAGGAAGAACATTCATTTGGCTTTGGTGTAGTTCTGTGTGAATTTTTGTCAATGGATATGGATATGATATGAGTAGTTGTTGCCAGTCAGCAGTGTTGTGAGTTTTGACCTTGTGAAAAAAAACTGATGTTTACTTTTTGCGGATGAAATTTATTTGGTGGATCAATTTGGTAATGCTGTTTGTGTTTGGTTTCTGAAGGTGAGAAAGGTTGACATGCTGGAAGGTGTGTCTATTGTTCGGTCTGAAAAGGTCAAGGATGAACTCGTCCTAGATGGCAATGACATTGAACTTGTCTCGCGGTCTGCTGCTTTGATTAATCAGGTTCGTGTGTGCAATGATGCTTGCGTACCTGAATGTGCACTTTTGTATCTGAATTTATGCTTTTGTTCAAAAAACTTTGGTGCACCCTATTTTATATTTGAATCTTGCATGCCCAGCAGCTTCCATTTTTCTTCATTTGCTGAAGAAGTTTTTTCTTTGAACAGAAATGTCACGTGAAGAACAAGGATATCCGCAAATTTCTTGATGGGATCTATGTGAGTGAGAAGGGAACTGTTTTTGAGGAAGAGTGAGTCAAGGAGTTTTAGTTTTGTTCATCTGGTAGTTCTCTTCGTGCTCTATAAATACCCTGGATGCTTAAGATGTTTCATCGATTTTTTCTGGAGTTTTCATTTTATAAAATTTTGATTGTTCTGCCTATGTTTTCAATATTTGGTGTGCCATGGGATTGCTCTCTTGTTCTCTTTTTTGCTACCAGCACCGATGCTATTGTTACCAAACCTTGAACATTGCTGGATAGTTTGGAGTCATAAACCATGGAACGGAGTCCAAAACTATTTACAGGATAGGAAGTGCAAAATGGAAGAAATTTCTGAAATGAAAAGTTGACCTAGGAGGTTGAAATTGAAAAATAAAAACCGAGAGCCAAAAAAAAGAGGCGAGTGAGAAAATAATAAAAATGTCACATGAAAGCAGCTAAAGAAATTGAAAATTTTACTGACACGCCACTTTCTACTAATGAAGACGCCAAACTAGAAGACGACGTCACCAAGTAGCACTGGTTTTCTAGCTGTGCTCTTGAAATAAGGTGAGATTTGTACATCATTGACAATGATTTATCATTGTGCTGCATGAGATTGGACGCTTTAGATTTATGAAATTATTCATGTGAAGAATCTACGTAGAGGATCATTGCTTTCTTTTTTCCCTCTTAATTGTTCATACAAAGGACCTGAATCGAATAAAAGGGACGCCTCAACCCTAAAGATAGAATCAAACATTTTCATGAGGGTAGTGGTGGTCACGTATGCTTTTCAAAACAGTGAGCATTCACAGAGAGATTACCATCCGAAGAGGGTCAAATACAGAGGTTAACGTTGAAGAGACCCAAAGCAGCTTTCTTAAATAGAGGCTATTGTCCAAAGAGAGCCAAAGCAGCTTTCTCCAAAGCATCTTTCTCCAAAGCTGCTTTCTCAAATAGAGGGTCAAAAAAGCAATCTCAAATGCTTTTCAAAAACAGAGAGCAGAGACATTGCCATCCAAAGAGGGTCAAAGAAGCAAATCTCAACTGCACAGTAGTAATGGCCCTGCTATCCAAATCAAACAATTCCAGAGCACGCACTTGTTTACCAGTATAATTGTTAATTTATTAGAAGAAGAAACATAAAGGAGCTAAAATAGAAATATAAAATATTCGAATTCTAACCACCGTATCTCCTGGATAAGAAGTAGGAAACAACAGACTTTAAAACAAAAAGAAACCTAAACCTATAAATGGAAAGTGATCGGACGTATAGCAAAAGAAGGTAAACGTCAACAATTTTCAAAAACACCAACCTCGAAAAAGAACACATCTTACAAATAGATTACTATAAATTTTCTCTAACTGCACAGTCTGTGAAATCTTGGAAGAAGATAAAAACAGAACAAAGGATAAAAGTCAAATTTGGAGGTGGTTCGAACAGTTCGCTGGATATCTTTGATGTTCCTCTCAAGGAGAACACAGTGGAGTTTCTTTGGCACGATCCCTCTATGTATAGTGGAACCTATAGTGGTGCCATTTACTATAACAACTTACCTTAATCCATTTTATAGCATTTTTCTCTATTGCTGTCAATTCATTTATTCCAGTCTTGAATAATAATGTATAATAATGTAAAGTAATATCAACTTGAATGTTATAATGTTGGCTCATCCAGTCATGTCGTCGATTTTTGACCCACATGGAATTAAGAAAGTAAGAGGAGATGATTCTGTATGCTTGTCCAGTCATTTCTAATGATCTTGAAGAGGGGGACACTTTCCACCCGCGGGTGAATTAAGTATATGGTGTCTTTGAAAATGACAGCGATGCGATTCTCTGCTGACACTTCCCACAACGATGTTGTAGGTTTACTTCATTGCTAGTAGTTTTCACTTCCTTTATATATATGTTGCCATTCGAGCGCTCTTCTTTATCCATCATGGCCTGCATAATGAAGCTTTACAAAGCTTTGAAGGGTGCGGCAACTAGCCATCAAGTCCTGTTGGCAATGACTTTCATACAGTTTGGTTTTGCAGGGATGACCTTAATATCAAAGGCAGCGCTAAATGCTGGGATGAACCCTTTAGTGTTCAATGCCTATAGGCAAATGATTGCCACAGTTGTGTTGGCACTCCTTGTTCTCTTGATGGAGAGGTTGGTGCTGTTCTTCTCATTTCTATCTTGATCATTTCATGTTGTTTTGATTTTATGTTTGGCTTGACTTCAAGTAAAATGATTCCTACATGTTTTGCATTCACTGGCAAGCAGTAAAACGGGGTGGATGAACTAACACTCTCTATCACTTTATCGCTGTAGGAAGAAGAGCGGATCGCTGTCATTCAGCCTCTTCTGCAAGATTTTTGTGGCTGCTCTATTAGGGTTAGTTGATGTATCGACAGCTTTTTCAATATAGAACTGTTTACTTACACTTTTAACTTTTGTTTGACAGGGTTAAACTACTTTCAAATTCCTAACTACATGGTGTCTTTTGTTAATGAAACAATTTGTAATCATCTTCATGAGTGAAGCTGGATTAATTTTTATTTGTCTGACTGATGAAAATGTAGGCCAACATTGAGCTTGGATCTATACTATGTAGCGCTCCATTTAACCTCAGCAACATTTGCAGCTGCTATTCTCAATTCCATTCCAGTTGTCACATTTTTCTTAGCTATCATTATGGGGTAAGATGGATGATTTTTCTTTTGCTGAAGAACAAAATATAAGAGCCAGAGATAGTTTGCAATATTATCTGAAAATTTGAAATGGTAGGTTGGAGGCCGTAGGTTGGAGATCATTTTATGGTGGACTAAAGATCCTTGGAATAGTCATAACTGTTGGAGGAGCCATGCTGCTTAGCTTCTACCGAAGACCTTCGACGAGACATCCTAACTCGCCAAGTCCTGGCAGCAACGATGGAACATTCTTTGTTAATAAATTGGAGGGTAGAACGAGATTGATCTTAGGACCTGTTCTAATGTTCCTTTCTGCCATAGCTTGGTCAACATGGCTTGTCGTTCAATCAAAATTGCTGGAGCTTTATCCAGCCAGGTTACGCCTCTCCACTCTACAGTGTCTCATCGGTTCTGTGCAATCTACTATTATAGCTGCAGCCTTGGAGCGAGAACGTAACTCATGGAAGATAAGATGGGATATTCAACTTGCTTCCCTTGCGTATTGTGTAAGCCTCAGCTTTCCACACACTACTTACTGTCATTACCATCTCACCATCATTAATATTTATATCCTCCTTTTGCAGTTCATATTCAATTTATAACTTGCTTGAACGAATTGTAGGGTGTATTCGTAACTGGGGCTGCATATGGACTCCAAATTTGGTGTATAGAGAAGAAAGGGCCATTTTACGTTTCCATGTTTTCTCCACTTGCATTGGTTTTAACTGCCATCTTCTCAGCAATTTTTTGGGCTGAACGATTGAACTGGCAAAGGTTTGTTGCTTTCAAGGGAAAGATACAAATAGTAATAATAACCACAATTAAAGTTTTTCTTATTGTGCAGCCTTCTTATTTTGTATCTTATGTTTTTGGTGTTCTTTCCACAGTATATTGGGAGGTATTCTGATTGTTGGAGGTCTTTATGGTGTCCTGTGGGGAAGAAGCAAGGCTGAGAAACAAGAAGTACATAATGGTGAATCTCCAGCAGAGCAATCTCCAGATATTGAAAGACACTGACTGTTTTATGTGCTTGTGTGTTTCTCTCATATATAAAGTAGTGTAGCAAGTTATATCTAGTAAATTCCTACTCTGACAATAAATTTCCTTTTCTTAACCTCGAATGTCCTTTTTTTCCCTTTCTTCTTTTTGTGTGATAAAAATATTCAGCAGAATGACATTAATTATTCTATCGCAAAGATGGAAAGGAATTGGATGCTCTCAACTCAAGTCTTTATTAACCAACCTTTTGTTCCTCCAAAGGAATCACTATCGTTTATGAATGTTGTTTTCCAGGTTGCCAGGGTGATATTCACCACTGTAGAAATGCAGAGTTAAGAATATCCAGTTCTAGCAACATACACAATTTAGACCACATACATAAAAATTCCCCTGGTATTTTCTTACACAGACAAACTAACAACAGGCTGATGAAGAACCTCACAAAATATTTTGTGAATTTCATGTCAAGTAACCATGACCAATCGACAAGGAGCCAATGGTACTTGAAGAATAAAGACATAAAGTAGCTCCATGTAGACATCAGAATTGAAGAATAAACAGGTTGAACTATTATTCCCAGGAAATGAGGTTTAATCTTGAACAGAACATGTTCGTGTCACAAAATACTCTTAATATATATTTTTCAGATAGTGGCCATAGCATTACAGTAGAAAATGTGAATATGGAAAAGGCAAAAGCATCTTTAGAGATAGCTGGCTACTGGTTCGTAAAGCATGCTCTTTCAGCAATAGTGGGGGATCCTTCTTATCTAGCATGTTTCTACACTGATTGTGAATTCCACCAACTAAAGAAAGAGGTGTCATTCTTCCACAGAAAACAGAGAATTTATTATAGAAGAAGTGGCTGAGATTAATCCTTTGTTTCTATTTAAATGGAAAATTGATGAACTGTTTTCTCTTCCATTGCCGTGGAAGCAATTCATAACCATGCAAGCCTGTGCTCCATATGCAGCGATGTTACTAGTTCAATTAGCTTATGGAGCATCTAATATCCTCATGAAAATTGCTCTTGAGAAGGGACTCAATCAAATAGTATTTGTGGTTTACCGTCATGTCATTGCAGTGATTCTGTTGGGCCCTTTTGCTTATGTAATTGAAAGGTAAACAAATAAGATTGTCGATGCATGTATTTGTGGGAAATTAAGTTTTTTGATGCCTTGATGTACTTCTAAGCATATAGCATAAGTACGAACAGAATGGTTTAAGACATCATGGATTCCTAAGGAGAAAATGAGAAAAATTGTAATTTTTGGAATGTATTTGCAAAGCAGGAAGCAGCGCCCTTCGCTTTCATTGTCAGTGATCACAAAGATTTTTGTGCTTTCATCACTAGGAACTACCATCCATCTTAATGTTTACTATGCTGGTTTAGCATACACTTCTCCGACAGTTGCAAGCGCGTTGAGTAATGTTATCCCGAGTTTGACATTCATCATGGCAGTTTTACTCGGGTATGTATGTGCTCAACTGACCTTATAATGAATCAATTTTAAGTTCACCATATCAAACTTATTGATTTGCTTCTATCTTACTCAGGATGGAGAAAGTGAAGACTGAAAGCCTTAGAGGATGGGCTAAAATGTTGGGCACGGCTATATGCATAAGTGGCTCACTGGTTTTTACCTTCTGGAAAGGAGGATATCTGTTTAAAAGTTTTGAGAACAGAGCATTGATAAACATCTATAGCACCAAAGGTTCTGCTGGTGAGGACAGGCATGCTAAAGAAAACTGGATTAAAGGTTCTGCACTTATTCTTACCAGTCATGTTGCGTGGAGTGCATGGCTAATTCTCCAGGTAGTCATTCGTCTGTTTTATTTGAAGTAGATAAGTTCATCAAGGTCTTGCTGATAATTCTCACCTGCTCTCTCAGGCTGTAGTTTACAAAGTCTATCCAGCTCGTTTATCGCTGAACACTTTGATTTGCTTCTTCGCATCAATCCAATCTTCTTTTCTTGCGCTGTTTTTTGCAAGAGCTCCTGCAATATGGAAGCTGGACTGGAATGTGCAGCTCCTGACCATTATATACTGTGTGAGGGTTTCTGAAATAACTATCTAACTTTGAGAATTCTCAATTGCTTGTTACTTATGTATATTATGTTATAGGGAGTTGTGATCTCAGCATTAGTCTACTTCCTGCAAACCTGGTGTATTAGTCACAAGGGGCCAGTTTTTGTAGCCATGTTTAGCCCACTTCTAGTCGTCATTGTTGGACTATTCTCAGCAATTGCATTTGCGGAGAGACTTCATTTGGGCAGGTGAGCTATTCAATTCTAAAGTGTCTCCACTCTTCCCGTTCATCAGTTAGTTACACGTTGTCATTTCAAAACAATTCAAGCTGTCCATTCTTATATATCAGTACCATTATTTGGCATTTCCCAGCTTGATAGGAACAGGTCTCATTGTAGTGGGTCTCTACTGTGTACTGTGGGGTAAAAGGCAAGACAATAGCGCTGCTCAGAAGCCTGATGAAGGAAGAGGCTTGGCTGATGGTGAAGCATTGGAGATTTCCATAAATGACTACCCATTGACAGATCCTGACACAAGCGGAATGAAGTGAAGTTTCAGACTTACCTAGACTAATTCAAACGCAAGACTGTCAGCAATTATCAAAGTGGCTTTTGAAGTCTCAGTGGTGTCTTGTATTTGAAAAAACTTCACCAAACACACTTCTTTTCTACTTATCAACAAACAATGATAAATGGGATCCACCAAAGGATCCACCAAATACAATGACTAGTTAGTGGGAGTTAATGCCCTGAGGCATCGTCCATTTGCCTAGTAATAGTAATGTTGTGATGAATGGACTATTTCGTTTCAGTGTACTGGGTGGTATTCTTATTGATGGAGGTCTTTATGGAGTCCTGTGGGGAAGAAGCAAGGCTGAGAAGCAAGAAATACATAATAGTGGATCTCCAGCAGAGAAATCTTCCGATATCGAAAAAAGACTCTGTTTTCTGTGCTTGTGTTTCTCTCATATATAAAGTGGTGTGGCATGTTATATCAAGTAAACTGCTTCTCTGACTGACAATGATTTTCTTTTTCTGTTCCTTTGCTGTCAAATTCTCTCTTAACCTCTAATATCAATTTTCCCACCTTTTCCTTTCTATCTGATAAAAATATTCTGCAGCATGACATTGATCAATCCATTGCAAAGATGGAAGGAATTGGATGCTCTAAACTCAAGTATTTATTAACCACCCTTTTGTTCCCACAAACGAATCATCATCGTTCACAAGTTTTGTTTTCCTCACAAGAATTGTAACAACACGGGATTTTTTTTCAGATATCACCGTAGAAATTTATAGTAAAGAGCGTCCCAAGTCTAGCAAACACACAATTTAGACCACATACATCCGAATTCCCCTTCTATTTGCTCACACAGACAAGCTAACATTAATAGGCTGATGAAGAAACTCACAAAATATTTTGTGAATTTCATGTCAAGTAACCATAACCAATCGACGAGGAGCTAGTTGGATACGTTGAAGAATAAAGACATAAAGGTGCTCCATGTAGACATCAGAGTTGAACAATGAACAAGTTGAACTATTATTCCCAGGAAATGATCAGGTTTAATCTTGAACAGAACATGTTCGTATCACAAAGTACTCTAATATATATATTTTCTGTTTTTGGCCATAGAATTACAGAAGAAATTGTGGATTTGGAAAAGGAAAAAGCATCTTCAGAGATAGCTGGCTTCTGGTTCGTAAAGCATGCTCTTTCAGTAATAGTGGGGCATCCTTCTTATCTAGCATGTTGCTACACTGATTGTGAATTCTACTAGCTTAAGAAAGAGGTGTCATTCTTCCACACGAGACAGAGAATTTATTATAGAAGAAGTGGCTGAGATTGATCCTTCGTTACTATTTAAAGGGGAAAATGATGAACTGTTTTCTCTTCCATTGCAGTGGAAGCAATTCATAACCATGCAAGCCTGTGCTCCATATGCAGCGATGTTACTAGTTCAATTCGCTTATGGAGGTTCTAATATCCTCATGAAAATTGCTCTTGAGAAGGGACTCAATCAAATAGTATTTGTGGTTTACCGTCATGTCATTGCAGTGATTTTGTTGGGGCCTTTTGCTTATGTAATTGAAAGGTAAACAAATAAGATTGTCGATGCATGTATTTGTGGGAAATAAATTTTTTTGATGCCTTGTTTGCTTTTAAGCATATAACATAAGTACACTTCTCTGACAGTTGCAAGCGCGTTGAGTAATGTTATCCCGAGTTTGACATTCATCGTGGCAGTTTTACTCTGGTGTGTATGTGCTCAACTGACCTTATAATGAATCAATTTTAAGTTCACCAGATCAAACTTATTGATTTGCTGCCATCCCATCCAGGATGGAGAAAGTGAAGACTGAAAGCCCTAGAGGATGGGCTAAAACGTTGGGCACGGCTATATGCATAAGTGGCTCACTGGTTTTTACCTTCTGGAAAGGAGGACATCTGTTTAAAAGTTTTGAGAACAGAGCATTGATAAACATCTATAGCACCAAAGGTTCTGCTGGTGAGCACAGGCATGCTAAAGAAAACTGGATTAAAGGTTCTGCACTTATTCTTACCAGTCATGTTGCGTGGAGTGCATGGTTAATTCTCCAGGTAATCATTCGTCTGTTTGATTTGAAGTAGATACTTTCATTAAGATTTTGCTGATAATTCTGACCTTCTCACTCAGGCTGTAGTTTACAAAGCATATCCAGCTATTTTATCACTGAACACTTTGATTTGCTTCTTCGCATGCATCAATCCAATCTTCTTTTCTTGTGCTGTTTTTTGCAAGAAATCCTGCAATATGGAAGTTGGATTGGAATGTGCAGCTCCTGACCACTTTATACTATGTAAGAGTTTCTGTAATAGCTATACAACTTTGACACTGCTCAATTGCTTTTTACTGATGTATATTCTGTTACAGGGAGTTGTGAACTCAGCGTTAGTCTACTACCCGCAAACCTGGTGTATTAGTCACAAGGGGCCAGTTTTTGCAGCTAATGTTTAGTCCACTAAGTTGTCATTGCTGGACTATTCACAGCAATTGCTTTTGCGGAGAGACTTCATTTGGGCAGGTGAGCTATTAAACTCTTCCTGTTCATTGGTTAGTTACAATACAATAGTGCTGCTCGGAAGCCTGGTGAGGGAAAAGGCTTAGCTGATGGTAAAGCATTGGAAACTTCCATAAATGACTACCCATTGACGAATCCTGACACAAGCCAAAGGAAGTGAAGATTCAGACTTAGCTGGACCAATTCAAATGTAAGACTGTCGGCAATTATCAAAGTGGCTTTTGAAGTCCCAGTGGTGTCTTGTATTTGAATATACTTCACCAAACACACTTTTTTCCTACCCACAAGAAAATAAAGTTTAGATGGAACGTAAGTCTTGCTAATTGCTGACAAAGGATCAACCGAAAACAATGACTTGTTAGTGGGAGTCAATGTCCTCCTGCACCAATATCCATTTACCTAGCAATCGTAAGGTTGTGATGAAAGGACTATTTAGTTTCAGTATTCTACTGTATGGCTTAGATTTTTGTTCTTTTCTGAACTGAACTATCAGTTCAGTTTAAAGTAACATCGCACTGCGTTGGCCATATCAAAAAAGCCATGCTGTCACTTCTAGGAGTTCTCAGTATCAATCACAAACAGGTACTTCAAGTCATTCTTTACGCACTGAATTGGAATCACTTCAATCTTGGGGTAAGTTTTGCTACAGTAAGCTGCGAAATTAAGGTTTGCAGGGTTCTGACTTGACTTGGGAACCCAACAAGAACAAAAACAGCAGCGGGTCTTCAATTAAGACAGACATGTATGGATCAAAACGGTGATTCCCCGATACTGTGTTGATCATAAAGTCTAGTAATTTGGATGAGGCCTGCATAAAATATATTAGACGTCAAAGAAGAAAAAAAGCAAAGAAGAAAAGAAGGAAAGAGAAAGGAATATACTGTGTTGAATAGTGGGGCATCCTTTTAATTATTAAGCATGTTGCTGGAGAGATTGTGACTTCCACTGCCAAAAGAAAGATATGCCATCCTACCACTTAAGTGTTGAAGTGGTGGCACCAAAAGCTAAAAATTATTTTTTAGAAATATTTTTTCTATTTGTTATGATACTTTTTTTTTTAAATGTTTTGATTTTTATGCTCAAGTTTAGCTAGATATTTGTTTGACTAAGAATAAATCTATGTAGTTATGTAATCCTATAGATAAATGAGATTATGGATGTTATGATTCGTTTTCTTTATGATAAAGATCTTGTAATCTTTGATTTTGCCTATAAATAAAATTTGAGGGTTGGCAATAACCTCCATGTTCTTGTTCTTGTTCTGCTCCTGATTCTTTGTTCTTTGATTAAGCTAAGTTCTCGAAATACCATTTAACAACATTTGGTAACTTCCATGTTCTTCTTCTACTCCTGATTCTTTGTTTCTTGATTAAGATAAGTTCTCTTAATACCATTTAACAACAGATAAAGTTCTTTAATGAAGAAAAGGAAACACAATACAAAGCTCTTGTTTTTTTAATGTTGTGAATAAAGAAATCTTTAGAATTATAGCTTGTCAAACTACCAAATAGGCATGAGATAAGTTAAAAGTTCAATTTCACGGTGATAAGAAGTCCAGCAAAATACAAATCTTGAATCTCAGAAGATAATTTAAAGGTATGAAGATGAAGAAAATCGAGATTGTCAAAGACTTCTCAAATCAAATTTTAAAAATTGTGAATCAAGTGAGGCTATTGAGGGAATATTTTCATGATTCAAAGATAGAGAAGGTTCTAGTAAGTTTACTAGAGAAATTTGAGCACAAAAATTGTTCTCTAAAAGACTAACAAATTTATCAGAAATAAGCCTTCAAGAGTTAGTAAATGTATTATAAGTAGTGGTGCAAAGGCAAGCCTATCGACAAGAAGGAACAAATTAAAGAGCCTTTGTTGCAGTTGTAATGTTTTGAGTTAAAAGGATAAAGCCTTTGAAGACTTAAAGTATGGGTATAAATGAATGAGGGGTAGTGTGGTAATTAGATAAACATAATAAATATAAATAAGAAGTAAAAAAGAAAAGAAAAAGAAAGAGTGATCTGAAATTTAAGAGAGAATCGGCAGGAGAGAGAAGGGAGAAAGAAGAAGAAGAGAAAAGAGGAAAATTAGAAAGGAAATAGAAAGGAGTTGCAGGAAATAAGTAAAAAGGTAAGATTATGTATAAATATGTGTTAATTAAGCTTTAATTTCAATTTTGATAAATGTTAGGGTTATGAAATTTGTGTTTTGAGTTTAATTGATGAATTAAATTGAATGTTAGGAGTTGATTGTTGTGGTTAATTGATGATTTAGTTAATTATAGAAGATTGTGATGATTTTGAGTCAGAGTTTTGTTTGAATGGTGAATTTTGCATTAAAAATCAGGGGAGAACAGTAGGTTCCTGTTAAAATTATGGATTGGAGGTTGAAGATGATGAAAATTCAATTTGATCCCTCAATTTGCAAAAATTACAGTTTAGTCCCCAAACTTTGGAAAATTACAAATTGATCCCTGGAGCATATTCCGAGATTCTGAACAGAATAACATATGAATTATGGATAGAATTACTGTATAGATAAGAGAATTTAACACTTTCAATTTGGTCCTCCAATTTGACAAAAAATACAATTTGACCCTAAAAATTTGGTAAAATTCCAGAATGATCCCTGGAGCATAATGATATATCCTGGACAGAATTGAGGATTAATCATGGTAAGAATTTCAGTATATTCATGGATTTATGATAAATTTCAGTTTGGTCCTCCAATTAGACAAAAATTACAATTTAGCCCAAAAAATATGATAAATTCTAGATTAGTCCCTAGCTGTAATATTAGCTTTTAAAGATTAGTTTGATGAATAATTAAGGGTTACTTAGTGAATTATTATCGATTTTATTAGTTGTTTTATTATGGATTAGATTTCGGAAAAACCGTTAGATTTTGGGTTTCTGAGAAAATTGACTAGTTAGTTTAAAAATATATAGGGTTACGGAATACACCTTTAGTTAAGTTTATTAAATAGGTTATATGTTATTTCGAGTCGTTCTTGAATATGTCTCCTTTGTATTCAGATAATCCTGATATTCTACCGGCGGAACGTCGGTAGGATTTTCTTTGGTGTCTGCTTTTGACTTCCATTTGCTTTTGAGTCAGGTGAGTGGATAATTTTTCATATGCATGACAAATATTATAAATATTTGATTTGTTAATATGAATTGGATCATGCTTCTTCATAATATATATGTTGATTATTATCCTTGTTATGATAAAGCATGATCAATTATTGAATCTAAATTCTTGATATGAATCAGTATATATTTTGAATGGACTTTTGAATTGATAGCTCCTCATTTGATTGATGTCATGAGTTGAGCTTTGAGATATGAATATGTTTGATTATTATTATGAACCTATGGTATGTCAGTCAGAATACCCATGCTAACAGGGTAGTGTTAGTCTTTGTGCATATCGTATCTGAACCCTAGTTGGTCGGGGGAGTCACCAACCTGTGTGGACTGATCATCCCACAGTACGGAGCCTCATGCTCATTGCATTTTGATTTTCTGATGAACTTTACCATTTGATCTTCTTGTTATGGCCTATTTGAGAAACCTTTATATAAGAACCTAAAGTCATAATTGTATATATATTCTCATTGTTATATTACCTCGTGTGTGTATATTGAACATTATCTACTCACTGAGTTGTTGAACTCACCCTCTTATTATTATTCTTTTCAGGCTTATAGCTTGATAGCAGGTCACTTTTATTGAATCTTCTGAACCTGTTTTTTGGTTGTAATTTATACCTTCTTTTTTTGTCAAGTTAGTGCTCCAAAACTATGAATTATATTAACTCTTGTATTAAGACAATTACATTATATTATGAAGTTAGTTTTGTTCTTAATGCTGCATTGAACTCTGATTGAGTTGTTTAAAGGATAGGTTTGTATGTAAGTTTGGGTTCGCATAGGTATGGAACCTTGGAGGGGAACCTTGCCTATGTGCTGGTCATGGATCCGGGATTCGGGTCGTGACAAACTTGGTATCAAAGCTTTAGGTTTAAAAAACAATAATATAATTAATTTCATAATAAGTGGAGCATTAGGATCCATATCGTCTTGTTTGTTGTTTTTGAAATTTTAAATTCTCATCAAGCATGTCTTCTTCCTTGTGATAGATATGCTTTCATGTAGTTCTGTGATAATTATCATGCTATTGTTCTAGCATGACTTAAGTGCTCTCTCTTTTATTTTAGGAAATGCCGAGGAATAGACGAACAACTGATACTATTAGGGTAGATGATGATCAGGATGATGTCCCTATTATGCAGTTGAGAACTGCAAGGCAGAGAAGGAGGCGTGGTGCACCCGTGCCTCAAAATGTTGAGGAGGTACCTCCACCAGTGGAGGAAGAGCCTCAGGAGATAGAAGAGGAAGATATGGTTGATGAAACAGGTGTGGGGGTAGCTGACCCTGAGCCTGTTACAGAGGTTCAGCAACTTAGCCAGGTTGTGTGGACCTGGATAGAGTTTACTATGAAGAGAGACAGAATGAGGGATAGAGATATGCCTTCGACATCCCACACTGTTCAGGGAGTTAATGTGCCGTTGAATGACTTCATGAAGTTGGCTCCTCCTATTTTTACTGGGATGGACAGTTCAGAGGATCCTCAAAGGTTCCTAGATGATATTTGGCGATGGTGTGAAGCTTTGGGATGTATAGACCACCGAGTTGTGAGTTTGGCATCGTTCAGGTTGGAAGGAGATGTGGCAATCTCTTAGTTTGAGTCTAGAAAAAGAGCAAGACCAGTAGAGGCTCAGTGGACATGGAAGGAGTTTAGCTCCATGTTCTTAGACAGGTTTCTCCCTCAGAGCATCAGGGATGCTCGACTTTATGAGTTTGAGAGGCTATCTCAGGGGAGCATGATAGTGGATGAGTATGATCTAAAGTTCACTCAACTGTCTAGATATGCAGAACATCTTCTACCCACTGAGGAGTGGAGGGTGAAGAGGTTTATTAGAGGACTCAAATCCTCTATGTATATGGTGATGGCGCCACAAGTGTTTCCATCCTACTCCTCAGCTATTGATAGTGTCAGGTTGCTAGAGGCGCGTGAAATAAAGGACATGACTGCTGGTCAGTCTAAGAAGCCTAGAGAAGAGGGTCAGTCTTTTAAGCAACAGGGATTAAGTGCAGGTTTGTCTAGGGGACGAAGTGGTCGTCAAGGCTTATGGGTTTAGAGGAGGTTTAGACAGAGATTGTCAGTTAGTGGCTCAGGCGGTCAGAATGGCAGTAGCGGTACCCAGAGTTTAGTTCAAACTGCACCTTATAGTTCATTTGTTTCACCTTGGGATAATTCTTCATGTCAGCACTGTGGAGGAGGTCATACTAGTGCAAAGTGCTACAGAAGAACTGGGGCTTGTTTTAGTTGTGGCCAGATAGGTCATAAGATTAGAGAGTGCCTGAGGAGACAGTTGTCCACTTCAGGGTTATCTGCTTCAGTCCAGCATCCTATTCAGGCACCATCGACGAGCCAGTTTGTGGCTCATGGGGTAGAGGTTTTGGTGGCCATGGTTAGAGAGGTCGGGGTACAGGTGATAGAGGTCAGATACAGCAGGGTCAGGGACATGCCAGAGTTTTTGCCTTGACTCAGCAGGATGCTTAGGCATCCAATACAGTTGTTTCATGTATTCTTCCTGTTTGCTCTTTTGAAGCAAAAGTTTTGTTTGATACGGGTGCAACTCATTCTTTTGTGTCTCCATATTTTGCCATGAGGTTAGATAAACAACCAACCTTGTTAAAATCCTTAATTTTAGTTTCTACTCCTTTAGATGAATTAATATTAGTGAAGTATGTGTATCTGGATTATGAAATAGAGATTGGAGATAAGATCTCTATAGGAGACTTAAATGTCTTAGATATGGTTGATTTTGATGTGATTTTGGGAATGGATTGGTTGGCACAACATAGGGCTTTAGTAGATTGTTGGGGTAAGTAAATAATATTTGATCTAGATGAAGAAGTTAGGTTGGTATTTCAAGGAGATAAGATTGGGTCTCCATCAATTATGTTATCGGCTATCTCGAGGAAAATAGCCCGAAAAGGGGTACAGTGCTACCTAGCATACATAGTGGATGTAGAGAAAGAAGTTCCCCAATTAGATGAAGTCCCTATAGTTAGAGAGTTTACTGATGTCTTTCCCGATGACTTACCTAGATTGCCTCCGTATAGGGAGATTGAGTTTTGTATTGATTTGGTTCCGGGTACCGAACCAATATCAATGGCACCATATAGAAATGGCGCAAGCAGAATTGAGGGAGCTAAAGGAGCAATTGCAGGATTTATTGGATAAAAAGTTTATCCTACCAAATGTGTCCCTTTGGGGAGCCCCAATGTTGTTTGTGAAGAAGAAAGATGGGTCATTGAGGTTGTGTATAGATTATAGGCAACTAAATCGGGTGACAGTTTGAAATAGATACCCACTCCCTCGTATAGATGATTTGTTTGATCAGTTACAGGGAGCTCAATTTTTTTTTAAGATCGATCTTTGATCTGGGTATCATCAGTTGAGGATTAGGGAGGCAGACATTTCAAAGACAGCTTTTAGAACTCAGTATGGTCATTATGAGTTCTTAGTGATGTCTTTTGGGTTGACAAATGCACCAGCAGCTTTTATGGACTTGATGAATAGAGTGTTTGGCCAATTTATTGATTGATTTTTGATAGTTTTTATTGATGATATTTTGGTGTATTCGAGGTCTAGAAGGAGCATGAGCAACACTTAAGAATGGTGCTTCAAACACTACGAGATCATCAGTTGTATGGCAAGTTCTCAAAGAGTGAGTTTTGGTTGGAGAGTGTAGCATTTCTTGGGCATGTAGTGTCAAGGAATGGGATTGAGGTTGATCCTCAAAAGATTGAAGCAGTTAAGCAGTGGCTTAGTCCTATTTTGGTGACAAAGATTAGAAGTTTCTTAGGTTTGGCCAGCTACTATCGAAGGTTTGTGGAGAACTTTTCTCGAATTTCTGCACCGTTGACTAAGTTAACGCAGAAAAATGTTAAGTTTCAGTGGTCTGAAGCTTGTGAGAAAAGCTTCTTAGAGTTGAAAGAGAGATTGACTACAGCGCCTATTCTAGCAGTACCATTAGGTTCTGGTGGTTACACAGTGTATTGTGATGCTTCGAGAGTGGGGTTAGGATGTGTTTTAATGCAGCATGACAAGGTTATTGCCTATGCTTTACGGCAGCTGAAGAAGCATGAACAGAACTATCCTACACATGATTTAGAGATGGCGGCTGTAATTTTTGCTTTGAAGATTTGGAGGCACTACTTGTATGGTGAAACTTGTGAGATCTTTACAGATCACAAGAGTTTGAAATACATCTTTCAGCAGAGAGATCTAAACCTGAGGCAGAGGAGATGGATGGAACTGCTGAAGGATTATGATTGTACCATATAGTACCACCCGGGTAAGGCAAATATAGTTGTTGATGCTTTGAGTAGAAAATCATCAGGGAGCTTAGCTCATATTCAGGAGGTACGAAGACCTCTGATTAGGGAGTTGCATGAATTAGTGGATGAAGGAGTTAGATTTGATCTTAGTGAAGCTAGAGCAATGATTGCTCATTTTCAGGTTAAGTCAGATTTATTTGATAAGATAAAAGCAGCTCAGAAGAAAGATGATTCACTACTCAGGATTAGAAATAAGGTTGAGCAGGGTAAGGTTGTAGGTTTTGTGATAGGTGATGATGATGTACTGAGATATAGGAATAGGCTTTGTGTACCTGATGTAGATGATCTGAGGAGAGAATTGATGGTAGAGGCACATCGGACAGTTTACACAATGCATCCAGGTTTCACCAAGATGTATAAAGACCTTAAGGTGTGTTATTGGTGGAATAGGATGAAGGCTGATGTAGCAGATTTTGTTTTTAGGTGTTTGACCTGTCAGATGGTAAAGGGTGAACACTAAAAACCTCCTGGATTGTTGCAACCATTGTTGATTCCAGAATGGAAGTGGGAAAGGATCACAATGGACTTTGTGACAGGATTGCCTGGGAGTCAGGAGGGTTATGATTCGATATGGGTTATTGTTGACAGGTTGATAAAATCAGCTCATTTTCTGCCAGTTAAGATTACCTATGGATATGCAAAGTTGGCGGAATTGTTTATTAGTGAGATTATACGGTTGCATGGAGTGTCAATCTCGATGGTGTCTGATAGAGGTCCACAGTTTACATCATGATTTTGGGTGAAATTCCAAGACGCTATGGGTACTAAAGTGCAATTGAGTACAACTTTTCACCCTCAGACAGATGGTCAGTCTGAGAGGACTATTTAGATATTGGAGGATATGCTAAGGGCTTGTGTTATGGATTTTGGAGTTAGTTGGAGTAAGTTCCTACCATTAGTGGAATTTGCTTACAACAACAGTTATCAGGCTAGCATAGAGATGGCACCTTATGAGGCTTTGTATGGTCGGAAGTGTAGATCACCGGTTTGTTGGTTTGAGGTTGGTGAGATGAGGCTAATGGGACCGGAGTTGATTCAGATTACCTCAGAGAAGATAGAGGTAATTAGAAAGAAGCTTCAAACAGCTTAGAGTAGATAGAAAAGTTACGCGGATAGAAGAAGGTGTGACTTAGAGTTTTCAGTGGGTGATTGTGTGTTCTTAAAAGTATCATTGACAAAAGGAGTATTCAGGTTTGGGAAGAAAGGCAAGTTGAGTCCTCGATTCATTGGACCATATGAGATTCTAGAGAGAGTTGGGGCAGTTGCTTATAGGTTAGCATTACCACCAAACTTGTCCACTATTCATCTGGTATTTCATGTTTCTATGCTAAGAAAGTATATGTCAGATCCATCACATGTATTAGAGGTTCATTCTATTGAGTTGAGGGATGATATGGTTTATGAGGTGCAACCGGAAGCTATAGTCGACAGACAAGTGAGGAAACTTAGGTCGAAGGATATAGCTTCAGTGAAGGTGAAATGGAAAGGTCATTCACGTGAGGAAGTGACATGGAAGCTCGAGGATAAGATACGTAAGGAGTATCCTCATCTTTTCGATAATCTCGGTAAGTATTCAATCTTTCTATTAAGTTTCGAGGACGAAACTTTTATAAGGTGGGGAGATTGTAATGTTTTGAGTTAAAGGGATTGGAAAATACAATAAAGCCTTTGAAGGCTTAAAGTGTGGGTATAAATGAATGAGGGGTAGTGTGGTAATTAGATAAACATAATAAATATAAATAAGAAGTAAAAAAAGAAGAGAGTGATCTAAAATTTGAGAGAGAATCGGCAAGAGAGAGAAAGGAGAAAGAAGAAGAAGAGAAAAGAGGAAAATTAGAAAGGAAATAGAAAGGAGTTGCAGGAAATAAGTAAAAAGGTAAGATTATGTATAAATATATGTTAATTAAGCTTTAATTTCAATTTTGATAAATGTTAGGGTTATCAAAATTGTGTTTTGAGTTTAATTGATGAATTAAATTGAATGTTAGGGGTTGATTGTTGTGGTTAATTGATGATTTAGTTGATTATGGAAGATTGTGATGATTTTGAGTTAGAGTTTTGTTTAAATGGTGAATTTTGAGTTAAAAATCAGGGGAGAACAGTAGGTTCCTGTTAAAATTATGGATTGGAGGTTGAAGATGATGAAAATTCAATTTGATCCCTCAATTTGCGAAAATTACAGTTTAGTCCCTAAAATTTGGAAAATTACAAATTGGTCCCTCGAGCATATTCTGAGATTCTGAATAGAATAACATATGAATTATGGACATAATTACTGTATATATAAGAGAATTTAAAACTTTCAATTTGGTCCTCCAATTTGATAAAAATTACAATTTGACCCTAAAAAATTGGTAAAATTCCAGAATGATCCCTGGAGCATAATGATATATCCTGGACATAATTCAGGATTAATTATGGTAAGAATTTTAGTATATTCATGGATTTATGATAAATTTCAGTTTGGTCCTCCAATTAGACAAAAATTACAATTTGGCCCAAAAAATATGATAAATTCTAGATTAGTCCCTAGCTATAATATTAGCTTTTAAAGATTAGTTTGATGAATAATTAAGGGTTACTTAGTGAATTATTACCGATTTTATTAGTTGTTTTATTATAGATAAGATTTTGGGAAAACCGTTAGATTTTGGGTTTTTGAGAAAATTGACTAGTTAGTTCAAAAATATATAGGGTTACGGAATACATATTTAGTTAAGTTTATTAAATAGGTTAGATGTTATTTCGAGTCATTCTTGAATATGTCTCCTTTGTATTCAGATAATCCTGATATTCTACCGGCGGGACGTCAGTAGGATTTTCTTCGGTGTCTGCTTTTGACTTCCGTTTGCTTTTGAGTCAGGTGAGTGGATAATTTTCCATATGCATGAGAAATATTATAAATATTTGATTTGTTAATATGAATTGGATCCTGCTTCTTGATAATATATATGTTGATTATTATCCTCGTTATGATAAAGCATGATCAATTATTGAATCTGAATTCTTCATATGAATTAGTATATATTTTGAATGGACTTTTGAATTGATAGCTCCTCATTTGATTGATGTCATGAGTTGAGCTTTGAGATATGAATATGTTTGATTATTATTATGAACCTATGGTATGTCAATCAGAATACCCATGCTAACAGGGTAGTGTTAGTCTTTGTGCACATCGTATCTGAACCCTAGTTAGTCGGGGGAGTCACCAACCTGTGTGGAATGATTATCCCACAGTACGGAGCCTCATGCTCATTGCATTTTGATTTTCTGATGAACTTTATCATATGATCTTCTTGTTATGGCCTATTTGAAAAACCTTTATATAAGAACCTAAAGCCATAATTGTATATATATTCTCATTGTTATATTACCTCATGTGTGTATATTGAACATTATCTACTCACTGAGTTGTTGAACTCACCCTCTCATTATTATTCTTTTCAGGCTTATAGCTTGATAGCAGGTCATTTTTATTGAATCTTTCGAACCTGTTTTTTGGTTGTAATTTATACCTTCCTTTTTTGTCAAGTTAGTGCTCCAAAACTATGAATTATATTAACTCTTGTATTAAGACAATTACATTATATTATAAAGTTAGTTTTGTTCTTAATGTTGCGTTGAACTCTAATTGAGTTGTTTAAAGGATAGGTTTGTATGTAAGTTTGGGTTCGCATAGGTATGGAACCTTGGAGGGGAACCTTGCCTATGTGTCGGTCATGGATCCGGAATTCGGGTCATGACAGCAGTTTTAAAAGAAAAGAGTCAGGCTAAGCACTCTTACAAAAGAAATTAATAAGGAAAAAGAAAAAAAGAAGGGAGAGGTTGGTAATCTAATAATTGGCAACAAAGTAACAACACTAAAGGTAAAGAATGAAGAATTTCCTTACGCGAGGCTTGACTTAGTTCATAATGATGACGGTATTTACTTTGGACTAACAATGGAAGGGGGAGGGCTCTGTAGCTTCTGATTCATTAATTTCTTGGTACTTGACTATGGAGTTGGTGACTTTTTGGGGTTTTTGTTGCATCTATTTATGTTTTATCCATGGTCTGAGTTTGTGGAGATCCCATTTTAAATATGTTGCTTCTCACGGCTTCGTTGATATTGTTTACGTGTTTGTTATAGGAGTAAGAGGAGCCTTCACTCTCTTTTGTTGTACTTTTACTTTTTATTTTCCTTTAACTTGTACTTTTTTTTATGGTTAGTCTCTTAATAACCATTTAATTAAATCGTCAATCATTATCCAAAACATGGATGGTATATCTTTCAATTGAATGTCAAGTCTGCATTTTTAAATGGTTTTTAAAATGAAAAAATATATATTGAACAACTTTATGGTTTTGAAAAAAAAAATGCAACAAATAAGGTATATTTGCTTAAAGAATGCTTTATATGGACTTAAACAAGCTTAAAGGCCTGGTATAACAAATTATATAGCCACCTCTTAAGCTCAGGCTTTGAAAGGAGTATAAATGAAGTAACTTTGTATGTGAAACATATTGGTAAAACCAAACTAACTGTGTTAGTATATATAGATGATTTGTTGATCACCTGTGTTAGTATATATAGATGATTTGTTGATCACATCTAATAAGGAGCAACTTGTAGAAGAATTTAAAGCCAACATAAATGATAAGATTGAGATGAATGAACTTGGTTTGATGACATATTTTTTAGGCATGGAGGTATCTCAGTCTATATATGATTATTTTTTTTATGTCAAAAAAGGTTCTCTTTAAAGCTATTAAATAAGTTTGTTGTCAAAAAATTGCAAACAAGTTAGTACTCCAATGGTTCCAGGAGAGAAGTTTAAAAACAAGGATGGAGCTCAAAAAATAGATGGTAAAGCCTAAAGAAGTTTAGTTGGCAACTTGTTATATTTAACTGCTACATATCCAAATATTGTGTGTTTGCTATCAATTATCTTTCTAGGTTCATGCAAAGTCCAAGTCAAACTCACTTTGTGGAAGCTAAAAGGGTTCTAATATATATGAAAGGGATTGTAGAGTTTGGCATACATTTTGTGAAATCTAGCTCTATTAAACTTGTTGGTTTTTCTTACAGTGGCTGAGTTGGAAATGATGATGAAATGATAAGCACTCAAAGAAGCTATCAGTGGTTGCACATTCTACTGTAGATACAAGGTATATAGCATCTTACTAAAGAGATTTGGAATACTTAGAACTTTACAATGTAATTTTCAACATGATTGTATTGATGCTCAGCCTATAATTATATACTGAGATTACATATTCTTGTAAGGAAAGATTACAACAATCAAAATATTTATGGACATAATATTTGTATTAATTCACAAGCATGATTTCAGGCTTGGTTACTGTTGTAGATCATTGGCAGATTTCATTCATGTTATAGCTGCAATTACTTGCAGATTTCATACATCTGCAGATTGTTAGCATCTTCCTTAATGTGCCCCTGTAAAATTGAACTTCCATCAGAAAGTCCAATTTTGGCTCTTAAAAATTCAGTTCGTGTCCGAGACAGTGGCTTGGTTAATAAATCTGCAAGTTGGTCTTGAGTGTGGACATGGCGCACATGAAGAGTACCCTTCTGAACGTGATCACGCATAAAATGAATATCAATTTGGACATGCTTCATTCTTGAGTGGTGAACCGGATTGAAAGTAAGGTGAGTTGCGCCAAGATTATCGCACAGTAGAAAAGGTGGCATTGGTAATGGAAATCCAAGTTCATGAAGAAGTGCAAGAAGCCATAATGTTTCTGAAGCGCTATTAGCAAGTGCGCGATATTCAGCTTTCATAGACGATCGAGCAATAGCCCTTTATTTTTTTGAACTTCAGGAGATAGGATTGCAGCCAAGAAACATAATGTAAGCCGATGTGGACGTGTGATCATCAATGTTGCCAACCCAGTCAGCATCACTATAAGTTGTTAAACATGGTGCAGCAGCTTTCCTGATATGAATACCATGAAAAATTGTTCGCTTGAGATAACAAAGAAGCCTCTTGGTGGCAGACAATGAGTGACCGTGGGCTTGTGCATAAATTGAAAAGGCTTATTAATTGCAAAACAAATGTCCAGACGAGTTAGGGAGAGGTATTGCAGGCTACCAATGATGCGCCTATACTCGTTGCTATCCACTGATGTTGTTCCATCCAGCAGATGAAGAGGTTGAGTAGTGGATAGAGGGGTGGAAATATCCTTGGCACTAGCCATGTTTTGAGTCTTCAAAATGTCTCGGATGTACTGGTGCTAGGAGAGAAATAAACCGGAAGGAGTGGGGATCAACTCCTAAGAAGAAGTGAAGTAAGCTCATATCCTTCAAGGAAAACCGAGTACCAAGAGTAGTAACAACATGACCTATAAACTGATTATCATAGCCTATAATCACCAAATCATCAACATAAATAAACATATAACAGATAAGGGAGTCATGACGATAAATAAACAGTGAGGAATCAGTTGTAGAATTCTAGAACCCGATTTGCAAAAGTGAAGATCGCAAAGCTTAATATCATGCCCTAGGAGCTTGTTTGAGACCATAGATGGTTTTCCTTAATCTGTATATATAATCAGGTTTGGACAAATCTTTGAAACCCGGAGGCTGTTGCATATAAATAGTTTCAGACAACATGCCATGTAAGAAAGCATTATTGACATCCATTTGTCTCAAGGACCACCCATTCATAACAGCAATGTTCAACACAGTTCTAATGGTTATTGGTTTAACAACTGGGCTAAAGGTTTCTTTATAATCAATTCGAGGACGATGATTATAACCCTTTGCAACAAGTATGGCTTTGAATTTATCAACCGAGCCATCTGTCTTTCGTTTGATTCAAAAAACCCACTTACAACCTACAGGCTTGCAGTCTGTGGGAGGAGGGATTAAATCCCATGTACCATGGCTCATAAGGGTAGTTAATTCACTAGACATGGTTGCACGCCATTTAGGGTGAGATACAGCTTGGCTCACACAAGTTGGTTCTAGGGAAGGCGGAAGGGAATGCTTGGATACAATGTTCAATTGTTTAGGTTTGAAAATATTATTCATTGATCGATTGGTCATGGAGTGATTACAAGTTGGAATAGTGGTAATTTGTGCTCGGCATGGCAAGGGGGAAGTAGATGCAGAGGCAGTAGATGCAGGGAAAGCATGTGAATTTGAATGGAGATGCTCATGATGCAGATTATCAATTGACTCAGAAATAGAAGGAGAGAGAGAGATGGGGTAATACCTGGAGATGACGCGGAGGAGGTAGCAACAATGTCCAAACTCATTGATGGCTCCAATGGTGAGGTGGAAATCGGCAAAGATGTCGCAGAAACGAAAGGAGCAAATGAAGGGATTACAGGACATGAAACTAGTTTGAGAAATAGATGGGTATTTTCAGGCGGGCGGGTGGATGATGGATGGCCGGGTGGGTTGATTTTTGAACCTAGACTTTGAGTTTCACCAAACAGTACATGTTTGGACAAATAAATTCGAGCAGTTAAGGGTTCAATGCATTTGTAGGCATTTTGGGTTTGTGAGTATCCTATAAAGACACAGGGAGTGGATTTAGGCTGTAACTTATGGGTGTTATACGGTTTAGTGAGAAGGTAGCATAAACATCCAAATTTCTGTAATTTGAGGTAATTTGGTTGTTGAAGAAAAAGAACTTCAAATGGGGATTTGTTGTGAAAGAGAGGGGTGGGTTGATGATTTATGAGATAAGCAGCAGTTTGAAACGTATGAGGCCAATAAGAGAGAGATAAGGAGGCATCATGAAGCAAGGTAAGACCTGTTTCGACAAGATGGCGATGGCATCTTTCAGTAACGCCATTTTGTTGAGTGTAGGGAGCAGTAGTGTAATGACTTATACCATGATTGGACAAGTAAGTTTTCTAACTTAGAAATTCACCACCATTATCGGAGTACAAAGCTTTGATGGTGGACTAAAATCTTTTTTCCACCAGCATTTTGAATTGGGGAAAGATGCTGGATACTTGAGATTTTGCAGACATTGGATAAAACCAGCGGCGGAACCAAGGGGAGGCCAGCAGGGACCCAGGCCCCTGCAAAAATTTTTTTTTAAAAATATAATAAATAATAGACTTTTTAATATTAAATTATTATTTTATTAGTTATATTTGATTTTAATGTTGTATCTCCGTGTATCTCTATGTAAAAGGCCAACTCGGCTTTTTAATTTTATTCCTTTCCTTTACCGTGTCTCCCATTTTCTTCTCTGCAAAACTGCATCCCTAATAGACTGCATCCCTAACCTAATAATATAAAGCACAAAAGTTAAAGCAAAGCTGCTGCCAATTAATTCTTCATCAAGGTAATTAGTAATTTAATTTATTTTTTTTTATGTTTGTTAAGAATATATATATATATATATATATATATATATATATATAATTGTGTTATTTTTTTTTTCAAATCTACTAGTTTTACCATTTTTTATTTCTTGTTATAGTGAATATTGTTTTTTCTAATTAATTGGATATATTTTATGGGTTTGTTTGTTTCGATTATGCTTCGATTTTTTTATGTTTTGTTTTTAGCAGAGCCACCAAAATTATCAATTTTTTCTCACATGTACCTTATTATCACCAAGTCCAATATACAATTAGACACGATCTTTAGCCAAATTGAGTTCTTTGAAGAGCGTCTACCCAACTCTGATTCAGTGTAAGTTTTCTTATTTAGGAACCAGTAATCCCATTTTTTAATGTTAGATATGCTTTTATATATCAATTTCTTTTTTTAATATGTTAATTTTACTTTTATATGTCAGTGTTGTTTACATGTAAAAATTTATTTTTGGTTCTGATTATTGCAACAACACATCATTATTTGTATTTATTTTTTAAATAGGAAACAATAAAAATTTATGATGTTTTGATTGTAGGTTGAACCATGAACAAAATAAGAAGAATTGATTCTTTTTTTGAGAAAAAGAGGAAAAATATTGATAACTCACAGTCTAGTGAATCAACTCCAATGTGTAATGTTGAAGTTATGGTTGAACAACCCCAATGTGCTTCAGTTTATGAAGAACCTGCATTGATTAATGAGCAGCCTCCAACTAGAATTGACACTACTCATCTGATTAGAGATCCAAGCAATCGTCCTCAAATTTGGGAATACCCGGTTAATCAACAAGATGAAATTAGAAGGACATACATTAATTTGGGGCCATATCAACCTTTGATGTCTGAATATCCGCTAACTGGTAAAAAAACATCCTCGTCGATTTCAATCTCATTGGTTCAAAAGTTATCCATGGCTTGAATATTCAGAGAAAAATACTGCATTTTGTTTCCCTTGCTATCTATTTTCAAGTAAGTCATCTGGAAAGCCAGGATTAGACATATTTACTATTAAAGGATTCAATTGTTGGAAGAAAGTTAATGATGGGGAACGATGTGCTTTTTTAACTCATATGGAAAAAAGTCCGAATTCAGCTCATAGATTTGCTACCAGGTGCTTGGAAAATTTGAAAAATCAGTCATGTCATATTGAGAAGGTAGTTAAGAGGCAAACTACTCAAGAAATTCTAAATAATCGATTGTGTATTAAAGCTTCAATAGATATTGTTCGTTGGCTCACATTTCAAGCATGTGCTTTTAGAGGACATGATGAACGTCCAGAATCAAAAAACCGAGGTAATTTTCTTGAAATGTTGGAACTTTTAGCATCATACAATGAACAAGTAGGTGCTCTTGTTTTGGATAAAGCTCCACAAAATGCTAAATACACCTCGCATCAAATTCAAAAGGAAATTTTGCATGTCTTTGCTAGAAATGTTCAGTTTCAATTCGTCATGAGATTGGTGATGCAAGATTTTGTTTAATTGTTGATGAAGCTCGAGATGAATCCAAAAGAGAGCAAATGGCCCTTGTTATAAGGTTTTTTGATAGAAGTGGATTTATACGAGAACGATTTTTGGATATAGTTCATGTCAAAGATACAACTGCTTCAACTCTTAAGAAAGCAATTTCCTTTGTTTTATCTCATCACAATCTTGATGTTCAAAATATTAGGGGCCAAGGGTATGATGGTGCTAGTAATATGCGTGGAGAGTGGAATGGATTACAAGCTTTATTCATTAATGATTGCCCTTATGCATATTATGTACATTGCTTAGCTCATCAATTACAATTGGCTCTTATTGGTGCAGCTAGAGAAATATCTGATGTTCACACTTTCTTTCAGAACTTGATTTTTATTATTAACATTGTTAGTGCTTCTTGCAAGCGTAATGATGAATTACGGGCTTTTCAAGCAACTACAATTGAACATTTAGTTGATATTGGTGAGATTGAAACGGGTAAAGAATTTAATCAAGTAGGTGGTTTGCAACGACCTGGAGATAGCAGATGGAGTTCACACTTCAAATCAATTTGCAGTTTGATAAAAATATATGGGGCAACTTGCTTGGTTCTTGAAAACATCTCTTTAGATGGATCTACTTATTCTCAACATGGTGATGCGGCCTTTTCATTTAAGTTGCTAATGTCATTTGATTTTGCATTCATCTTGCATATAATAAAAAATGTTATGGGAATTACTGATGTGCTTCGCCAAGCTTTGCAACAGAAATCTCAAAACATTTTAAATGCTATGCATTTGGTGAGTGCCACAAAGACTTTAATTCAGAAGTTAAGAGATGATGGCTGGGAAACTCTTTTAGAAGAAGTGACATCATTTTGTAAGCATCAAGACATTAAAGTTCCTGATATGGATGCTTGTTTTTCTAGTGTGGGACGATCTCACCATAAAACAGAATCAATAACAGTTGAGCATCACTATCAAGTTGATATATTTATAGCTATCGTTGATCAACAGTTGCAAGAGCTAAATAATAGATTCAATGAGCAGGCGATCGAGCTTCTTAAGTTGAGCACAGCTTTAGATCCTAAAAATAACTATAAATTATTCAGTGTTGAAGATATATGCTTACTTGTTGACAAGTTCTATCCTGAAGACTTTTCTGACCAAGAAAAAACTCATTTGAGATTTCAGTTGCAGTATTATGAGCTTGATGTACCCAATCATCCAAAGTTAAAGAATTATATCAAGGATTGGTTGAAACAGAAAAATCAACAATTTATCCACTCGTTGACAGGTTGATTCGACTTATTTTAACTCTTCCTGTTTCGACAGCAACTACTGAACGAGCTTTTTCAGCAATGAAGATTGTTAAAACAAGACTTCGCAATCGGATGGAGGATGATTTTCTTGCAAATTATTTGATTGTCTATATAGAAAAAGAAATTGCTGAAAGATTCACAAGTGATATGATAATTGATGATTTCTACTCTATGAAAGAACGACGAGCACAATTAAAATAAATATGTAAGAATCATTCTTTATTATTTTTTACTTTATTTTAAAGTTTTATCAAACATAAATAATGCATTGCTTTAGCTAATGTTTCTTATATATTTTGTATGTTTATATTTGATAGGTACAAAGACCAACAAAATTAAAGTGATGAATACATTATGAAGATGAAATTAACTTCATAGCTTTGACTCAATTTGGTATTGTTTTAAACCTCTTATCTTATATAAAGATTGTTATATATTTGTAGTTACTTCTTTAAATAAAACTAAATCATGCAGTTTTTTTTTTACAATTCATGTACAATAAATTAAAAAAAATTATATATTTTTATATTATTTTGGCCCCCCTATCAAATAATCCTAGCTCCGCCCCTGGATAAAACCACATATATTTGGTATAATGGTCCATAAAAAGAAGATAATATCGTGCACCATAAATCCCAATAATATGAGCAGGACCCTAAACATCAATGTATACAATGTCAAGTGGAGAGTGACTTTGAAAACTTGTAGAACCAAAAGGTTGTTTATGCGCTTTATTTGTGGAACAAGAAGTACATAAAGATGAATTTTTTTTTTGTTGAAATAGGAAGGGATAATTGATTGACAAGATGTTGAACAAGTTTGATTGAAGGGTGTCCAAGATGTTTGTACCACCCATCAAGTGAAGTCTGTTCGTGCACATAAGCAATTTTTTTTGGAGTGGGAGAAGCCACCAAGGAGTTTGGAAACATGTATATGCCATTCTCACACACACCTCTTAGAAGTATTGCCCCCGTGGTTTTGTCCTTCACAAGAAAAAAAAAAGGATGAAGTTCAAGAAAAAACATTATTATGTTTGGTGAAGTGATGAACTGAAATGAGATTCTTGTGAATATGAGGAACACATAAAGTATCATATAAATGAAAAGTTTTGGTAGGTGTGGGTAAAGCTAAGGAACCAATATGTGTAACTATCAAACCTGTACCATCACCAAGAAACACCTCATCAATGCCGTCATATTTAGAGTGAATAGATAAGTTTTGGAGATCACCTGTGATATTATGAGAGGCTGCAGAATCAATTAACCATTTATTATCTTGAGTATCTGAGGATCCAGGACAATTAATAGTCATTGGAGAGGATTGAAGTTTCAGGCAGATCTTGACTATATGACCTAATTGATCACAATATTGAAATTTTGGCTAGAAGCGTTGGTTTGGATTGGAGTGGCTCGAATTATTATTGTTGCGCTGACGGTCTCTAAATGAGCCATTTGAGGGACGGTTTTGTCCTGGTTGGCGAAAGAAACCATTTCCTTTGTTGCCTCCTCTGTTTTGCTGAGATACAGAAGAGATGGTTTCCTTGTTGGCAAAGCGGTGGCTGGTGAAGTTTGTAGTAACCATGAGCTGCTGTGTAGCAGCCTCCATCCTCCTCAAGTAACTCTCATGTCTAATAAGCATATCATGGAGTTCTTCGAAGGCAAGGGATTTTTCTTGTGCTCGAATAGGAACAGCAATCTCATGAAATTCTGGACCTAACCCATGGAGGACATAGAGGGTTAAGTCATCATCAGAGATAGGGTGATCAATAAGTGCAATTTCATCAGCCAAGCTTTTGACTGTATGAAGATACTTTGAAATCGGTCGATTTCCACGCTGAATCAAGGTTAGTTCTTCCTTGAGTTGCATTGCCCTTGTACGTGATTTACTTGCATACAATGTTGATAATTTTTTCCATGCCTCGCGTGAGGTTTTGGTTGTGGCAATGAGAGGCGTGATGGAGGATGAAGTGGATGCAAGAATGGCGCTGAGAATTAGCTTGTCTTGCCTTACCCACCAGTTTTTTTTTTTGTTGTAGACTGTGGGGTACCATCTAAGAGAGGGCACTGAGATTCTCCATTAACATAGTCCAATAGATCATAGCCGATTAGAAGAGCCTCAAACTGTGCTCGCCATTGAGGGAAGGATGAGGGTGTGAGTTTCTCATTGATTTGAGTGGTGATGTTGAAAACAACAAGGGAAAGTTCAGGGGAGGAGGTAGGTTGATTTGTGGAAGACATGAGGATCAAATTATCGTTAGAGAGATGATGCTCTGATACTATAAAGAGATTTGGAATGCTTAGAACTTTATAGTGTAATTTTCAACATGATTGTATTGATGCTCAGCCTATAATTATACACTCAGATTACATATTCTTGTAAGGAAATATTACAACAATCAATATATTTATGGACAGAATATTTGTATTAATTCACAAGCATGATTTCAGGCTTGGTTACTGTTGTAGATCACTGGCAAATTTCATTCACGTTATTGCTGCAATTACTTGCAGATTTCATGCATCTGCAGATTGTTAGCATCTTCCTTAATACTTACGTGACAAAAAAGCAATTGATTTTGTTAAGAAAAATATTGACCAATCTGGACTTTAATCAACGACGTCCCACAAAATTATTTTGTGATAAAACTTCAAAAATAACTATTATAAAAAATTTTATTTTTCATGATAGAACTAAGCACATGAAGATTAAGTTTCATGTTGTTAGAGAAAGACAGTTAAAGTTAGTTTAATGCATTTCAAAAGAATAATTAGCATATTTGTTTATCAAGCCTTTAGCTAATAACAGATTTGAAGCTTAAGGGAAAGGATTAGGATGTGTAGCTTTGGCATCAAGATAGAGTGTTGAATAGGTGGCACCAAAACCTGAGGTTATTATCATATACTTTTTAGCCATATTTATTTATCTGTTATGGTATTTTCTTTATGTTGTGATTTTTAGGCTTAAGTTTAGCTAGATATTTGTTTGACTTAGAATAAGTCTATGTGGTTACATAATCCCTTAGATAAAGGAGATTATGATTGTTATGATTTCTTTTCTTTATGATAAAGATCTTGTAATCTTTGATTTGCATATAAATAAAATTTAAAGCAATTTAATTTAATTCATAAATATGCAAGAATGTGCTTCACATGTAGCGATGATACTAGCTAGTTCAATTACCATCATGTCATGGCCATGGTTTGAAAAGCAGGAAGCAGCGCTTCGCTTTCATTGTTCTTCCATTACTTGGAGTTATTGATGCTGCCACAGATAACACAAGAAAAAACGCAAGCACAACTTACCACAGAAAGACTTTAATTCAAAATTTACTCTTAAGTATAAGAGACTTATAATTTTGCTTAAATAAACTTGAAAACAGACTTAAACAAACTAGAGAAATCGAGAATAATAAGAAAAATAACAAAATTAGCCTCAACAGCCCCTCAAACCCCGTATAGATCTTGATTTTTGGAACCTGCTAGTAAAATTAGAGCACAATCCAATAAGCAGATTGAAAATTATGAAACTTTTTGTCAAACCAATTATTTTAAGCAACTCAAACCTCCTTCTAAGCTTAGCTCTATCCTATCGAGTCATAAATATCTCCCATTTAGCCCAGGTGAGGCAGATACCCGCATCATTTACCATCTATCTTAACTATGCTGGTTTAGCGCACTTCTTCGGGAGTTGCAAGTGCATTAAGTAATGTCACCCCAGATTTCACTTTCATCATGGAAGTTTTACCCGGGTACGTGCCTAAATTGAAATCATAATGAATAACTTCAGCTCAACTTTTACCATTTTACTGATTAGCGTGCTGCTCTCTTATTGAGGATGGAGAAAATGAAGATCACAAATCCATACTTTAAAAAACAACTGACACGCTTCTATTTTGACCTGAAATATTGCAGGTAGTGCATCACTAATTCTACAGCTGATGCATTCTACAGCTGACACACTTATATTTTTACCTGAAATATTGCAGGTAGTGCATCACTAATTCTCCAGGTAAAAACATCTGTTACATTTGAAGTGGATCTGTTCATTAAGGTCTTGCTAATAATATTTCTGTCCAACTTGCTCAGGTTGTGGTTTACAAAGTCTAGCCAACTCGTTTCTTCGTGTCAATCTAATATATAGGTTTTGTCAGCTAATACTAATGTTAATATGTGGAAGCTGCTCACATCAGAAGTTATGTCCTTGGTTATGCACGTACAGCAGCAAACATCATATATAGGTTTTGTCTTCACCTTCAACGTTCTCATGCCACTTTTTGAACAAAGTCATTCAAGTCTATTTGCGTGTAATCATGTGATATTTGGCGGTAACAGTACTCAGAAGCATCAAAAGAGAAACGAGGAAGGACACCTCAAAAATACATAAACTGCTATTTCTTTTATTGGATAGAGCGCCACACTTAATCAAACTGTAAGTAACAAATATTGTTATTGCTGCGGTACAATATTTCTGGATATAAGTGATTCATTCGCGAAATTCTGGTTCATTATTTCAACAATATCGAGGATATATAGGATCAAACCCACATATATTTCATAGAAGAAAACCCCCTGGCATCCAATATGCATATTATGACTGTATGTATGAAATGAGAAGATTTCCCTGGTTGCCTCCATGCTATCACTTCAAGGAGTTCTCAATATCAATCACAAACCGGTACTTCACGTCGTTCTTTACCATCCTCTCAAGAGCTTCATTTATATACTGAATTGGAATTACTTCGATCCCGGGGTAAATTTTATTAGCAGCACAGAAGTCCAACATCTCTTGGATCACTCTTGTACCACCTGTTATGCTACCAGATACTGTTTTCATACCTGCCAGTTTGGTAGGTTAAGCAATTAATTCCGCTTGCAATTTCTTATATCAACCGAAGACTATAAGAATTTGAAAAAAACTAACTAAATTTGCTAGAGGAAGTTACCGATATTGAGGCTCGCGGGACTGAATTTGACTTCACTTGGGAACCCAACAAGAACAAAAACACCAGCAGTCTTCAAAAGAGACAGGTATGGATCAAATGGGTGATCGCCGGATGCTGTGTCGATTATGAAGTCTAGTGATTTGTACAAGGCCTGCATAAAAGATATCAGAAAAGGAAATCAACAAGAGGAAAATAGGGAGCCTACATGATTATTAATATATCACTTGTGTCATTAGATAAAAACATGCTTCCCAGAAATTCTTGTGACTTCACCTTCATCTGCTCTTGATCGGATGTAATCACAAAATTGTCTGCGCCGAGCACACTCAGGGCTTCCTCCTTTTTAGATGCGCTTGTGCTTAAAACAGTTACTTTCAATCCAAAAGCCTTGCCAAACTTCACTGCCATGTGACCCAGACCACCGAGCCCAATCACTCCAAGAGATTTACCAGGTTGGTTCATCTTATGTCGCATCATGGGGTTGTACACGGTAATTCCAGCACAGAGCAGAGGTGCCGCTGAGGCAAGAGGATAACCGTCAGGTATCCGAAAGCAGTACCTGTAGATTCAACACAAATGATGCGACACTATTTGATCCTGAAGGGATGGCTAGGCTCTGAAATACGGCAAATCATTGGAATTTCATGGTGACAAAGCAACAGCGAAGTCAACTTATTTCTCATGGATAGTTAGTTCATCTCTAAATTTCTTGACGTATAACAAAATAAACACAAAGTATAAGAACAAAGACAGAAATCACAAAAGTATTTACCTTTCATGGACAATGATGTAGCTAGAATATCCACCCTTTGTAATGGAACCATCAGCGTCAATGCCATTAAAAGTGAAAACCGATCCCTTTTCACAACTAACTTCTTCCTTGTCATTGCAATACTCACATTCTCTGCAAGAATTAATATAAGTGCCCACACCAACATGGTCACCAACCTTGAAGTTGCTGACACTGGATCCGACTTCCTTTACAATTCCAGCAATCTCATGTCTGTAAGCGAATAAACATAACTACTCAAGTTCAATAAAACCATAAAATTAGTTTCATCATCAAAGTCAGTGATATTATTCAATTAGGCCACATACCCAGGCACCAATGGATAGCGCGAATCTCCATGCTTGTTCTTACTCCAGATAACATCAGCATAGCAAACTCCACAGTGCGTTATTTTTAGCGAAACATCATCTTTTCCAAGAGCCCTGAATAGATTTCCCCAGATTACCTTTAGCCAACGGTAACAAAGGCAAGAAGAATTGTGGAAGTACAGCCAATTCATTCTGGATTACAGCTAACAACATCAAAGAGCTCGTGTATTTGATTGTTATTGTTTTTTGAAACCTTAAGGTATAAACATTGCATATAAAAACCTTGAGAAAACATTGTAAATTGCAACCGCTGGTAAAACATTGCATATAAAAAACGGAACTCAACTTTCAAGGGAAAACCTAAAGCATACCTGCGACTAAACTTGTAAGGAGATAAGACTCCAGAGGGGTCTCTCGCTGCCCACGCAAGACAGCCATCTTTAACACTCTCAGAGCTCATTGCTAAGTAGTATTAACTAAATCACCATAAAAGCCAAGGCACATCACTTTCTCAAAGTATGCAATAAAAAGAAAATGGTATACATAAATCGTCTAACACAGTAGACATCATAACCTCAGTAGCATATAGAGGCACTCATAAAGTGTACAATAAATTAAAAAAAAAAAAAAAGGATTGAAAAGCTTAGGATGGAACTAGCGTATCGATTTGATTGTAACTAATGCTTATACACAGACAGCAACTTATGAATCTGAGATGGGATTTTAAGTTAATTCTTAGCAAAATTTAGATAAAAGGGCAATCAAATTTAGTGCCATAAACAACAAATTCACAGAGAAATACTAAATATCAAATTGAAAGAGATTTTGTTATTACCCGTAAAAGTCCAAAGATGTAGTAGTGCTGTGAAGTAGTTGAGAAGGAAGAGAAGGGAGAGTGGCAGAATGATTGTGTTCTGTTTGTTTGTACGAGAAAAAAGTCTTGAAGTACGACTTTGGCTGATGAGTTAGGGCTCTTAAATTAGCAAATCCAGGTGAAGGGGCTGCTAAGGTTCTGCCAGGTCACCTAAGCATGGACGTCAGCTAAGATCTCATCTTACCATTGCAAAATACTAAAAAATATATATTAAAAATATTAATTTTAATATCAAAGCTTGGAAGTCGGCTAATGCGTTAAAAAGTTTCAAATTAAAAATAATTATTTAAAATTAAATAAATAAATATAATAAAAAAATAATCATATTAAAATTCTTCTATATAGCTTCAATCTTCAATTTTTACATATTTTTAACAAATTTTAATTTTAATTTTAAACATGTTATTTTTTTCTGATTTCAAACATGTCGTTCTTTTTTATTTGGATGAATTATCAAGCATACAATATATAATTGGAAAATTTCATATGTTTAGTTTTTATTCCAATTTTAATCAAAGTAAAATTTCACTGGTGACTCTAGATATATCTCAAACAATATACAAAGATCTTGTTTGATATTTTTGACAATATTAGTTTATTAACTTTGACCCTCTGAACTATTATATTCTCTAACTTCATTTGATCTGAAAATTTATCACAATATATTTTCATGTATCTAAAATTTCCCTGTAAAAATTCAGTTTCATCTAATATACAATTTGAAAGATATGTTCAATCTCATAAAATTAATCAGCAGTCAAATTTAGATCTGACTTGGCTAATATCATAAATTTATTAAACTCGTAAAATCGAATCGAGTTTACTAATTTTATCGATTTTGCACGAGTTAAGTTCAATTTTAGATTTCTAGTTTTTAGTCCGATTTAATATGTTAGATACATATTAACTCGTTAAATCGTAAAATTTTAAGAATTAACTTACGATTTTAACAACAATTATTTTGTCACGACCCGAATCCCGGATCCGTGACCGGCAACGTAGGGGCGGTGTCGAAAGGACACCTCACCTACGCTAAGCCTCAGAACAAACATATCAAAAGAACAATTTGTTCAAAAATACGCAGCGGCTCATAATATTATATTATTCAAATACTAATGAAACCGAAAGATAGTTATTAAAACAAAAATAATAATTCATAATACTATTTACATTGCCAAAATCCAAACTTAATTAAAACAAGGTAACAGTGGAGCGTCTAAGACATCAAATCAAACTGAAAGGAAAGCCTCGCGAACAAGCAAGGCATACCGACAAGAACTGAAGAAGCGGAAACACTCAACAAAGTCCCAGAAACTAGGAACCTGAAATAATATTAAGAATGAGGGTGAGTTCAACCAACTCAGTGAGGGGAATAACATTTAATATACATTTCATATATTTCAGATATTATTTGCAAGATGATTTATCTTGATATACATATACATATACATATACATATACTTACTAAACATATTATCATAACGTAGCATATTATCATAACGTAGTGGATTACATGTCAGAGAACAGATGACACCCGAAGGTGACCAGATGACACCCGTCGGTGACCAGATGACACCCGTCGGTGACCACTGTGGGATGATCAATCACCACAGGCTGATGCCTCTCTCACCAGCTAGGTAACAGAATACTATGTGCACACAGGCTAACTATTCTCCGTTAGCATGGAGTTACTGACAAGTCCCATATCAAGGCATAATAGATATTCACAGAATCATCAAAGAAACGTATATCATATCAAATAGAATTTACTTTATCAGATTGCGAGTGCAAATTCAAGAATAAATGAGTACTCGGAAAATAAAATAACATATATAAATATTCAAGAAATTTACTAGTCGTACTCATTGTATAATCAATATACATATTTATTTATATTATATGCATATTAAAGATTATTCCACTCACCCGGAAAATACTGAACTAAAGGAATGTCAGGCAAAAGACCCGAAAATCCGATTAAGGATCGTTAGGAGAACCTACAATAAATATATGAAATATACTCAAAAACAAATCAAACAAAAGATACAAATGCATAAAATAAACTGGGCTTAATCTCCCGAGTTTAGGGACTAAAACGACAATTTTTCAAAACAGGGACCAAAACGTAATTTTACCAAATTTGAGGACCGAATTGTAAATATATATATCCATACTGAAATTATCCATAATTCGTCCTTATCTTTGTCCAGAATCTTGAATTATGCCCCAAGGTCCAAAATGTGATTTTATCAAAATATTAGGGGTCAAATCGTAATTTGTCAAATTGGAGGACCAAACTGAAAATATTAATTATACTGGAATTTTGTCCTTAAATCATCCTCAGTTCTGTTCAGAATCTCAATTTATGCCCCAGGGACCAATCTGTAAAATTTCCAAAGTTCGGGGACTAAACTGCAATCTCCACAAATTGAGGGACCAAACTGAATTTTCATCATCTTCAACCTCAAACTCAGAATTTCAACAGATCTACCTACTGTTATCCCCTGATTTCTAACATAATTTTACCATTTAAACAAAATCATAACTCAAAATCATTATCCTTCAATTCAATCTCTCAAAATCAACTAATTAATCAAATACCCATAATAATCAACTCCTAACCTTCAAATTAATTCATCAATTAACTCAAAATACAAACTTCAAAACTCTAAAAATTAATCAAAACCGAAATTTAACATATTATACACTTAAAACCATAAATCTTACCTTTTTACTTATTTCCTCTACTTCTTTTCTCCTTTTTCCCTTATTTTCCCTTCTTTTCTCTTCTTCTTCTTCTTCCTCCCTTCTCTCTTACGGTTTGTTCTTCCAATATTCAGATCCCTCTTTTTTTTTTCTTTTTTTTTTTCTTATTTATATTTATCAACTATTGGTCAATTACCACACTACCCTTCAATCATTTATTCTTACTCTTTAAGCCACCAAGGGCTTTATCGTATTTTCCAACCAAAATATTACAATCTCCCCACCTTATAAAAGTTTCGTCCTCGAAACTTAATAGAAAAGATTGAATACTTACCGAGATTATTGAAAAGATGAGGATACTCCTCACGCATCTTATCCTCGAGCTCCCAGGTCGCTTCCTCACGTGAATGACCTTTCCATTTCACTTTCACTGAAGCTATATCCTTCGACCTAAGCTTCCTCACTTGTCGGTCAATTATAGCTTCCGGTTGCACCTCATAAACCATATCATCTCTCAATTCAACAGGATGAACTTCTAATACATGCGATGGATCTGGCATATACTTCCTTAGCATGGAAACATGAAATACCGGATGGATAGAGGATAGATTAGGTGGCAAGGCAAGCCGATATGCCACTACCCCTACTCTTTCCAAGATCTCAAAAGGCCCTATAAACCTAGGACTCAACTTTCCTTTCTTTCCAAATCTGAATATCCCTTTAGTCGGGGAGACTTTTAGAAACACGTTGTCACCCACTGAAAATTCTAGATTGCGCCTCCTCTTATCCGCATAATTCTTTTGCCTGCTCTGAGCTGTTTGAAGCTTATCTCGAATCACCTTAATCTTATCCGAAGTAATCTGTATTAACTCAGGACCCATTAATCTCCTCTCGCCAACCTCATACCAACAGACAGGTGATCTACACTTCCGGCCATACAAAGCCTCATATGGAGCCATATCAATGCTCGCTTGATAACTGTTATTATATGCAAACTCCACCAAAGATAAGTACTTGCTCCATCCGACACCAAAGTCAATCACACAAGCTCTTAACATATCCTCCAAAATTTGTATAGTCCTCTCAGATTGTCCATCTGTTTGAGGATGAAAAGCAGTACTTAACTGAACGTTAGTCCCCAAAGCTTCCTGAAACTTCACCCAAAACCGAGAAGTGAACTGTGGACCTCTGTCAGACACAATTGAGATGGGCACACCATGCAACCTTACGATCTCGTTAACATAGATTTCTGCGAGTTTTGCAAACCCATATGTCACCTTTACTGGCAAGAAATGAGCTGACTTGGTTAAACGATCAACTACCACCCAAACCGAATCATAACCCTCCTGACTCCGAGGCAAGCCTGACACAAAGTCCATAGTGATCCTCTCCCATTTCCATTCAGGAATCAATAATGGCTGCAAAAGCCCTGGTGGTTTCTGATGCTCACCTTTAACCCTCTGACAGGTCAAGCATCGAGATACAAACTCAGCAATGTCCCTCTTCATACCATTCCACCAATAACACTCTTTCAAGTCTCTATACATCTTATTAGAACCAGGATGTATAGTATAGGCAGTTTGGTGTGCTTCCATCATCACATCTCTTTTCAAATCATCCACCTCAGGCACACACAATCTTGAACCAAATCTCAACACACCATCTTTATGGAAAACAAAACCCGGAGCTCTCTCTAACTCCAAGTCATCTCGAATTTTGCAAAGTTGTTCATCCTTCATCTGAGCTACTTTAATCCGGTCTACCAAGTCTGACTTAGCCTGAAAGTGAGCCAACAATGCTCCCGATTCACAAATCTCAAAACTGACTCTCTCATCTAACAATCCGTGTAACTCTTTAATCAAGGGTCTCCTCACCTCCTGAATATGAGCCAAACTACCCATAGATTTTCGACTTAAAGCATCAGCAACAACATTTGCCTTGCCCGGGTGATATTGAATCGTGCAATCATAATCACTTAACAATTCTATCCATCTTCTTTGTCTCAAATTCAGATCCTTCTGCTGAAAAATATATTGAAGACTCTTATGATCTGAAAATATCTCACATGTCTCCCCATACAAGTAGTGTCTCCAAATTTTAAGGGCAAACACTACCGCAGCCATCTCCAAATCATGTGTGGGGTAATTTTGCTCATGCTTCTTCAACTTTCTCGAGGCATAAGCAATCACATTACCATTCTGCATCAAAACACAACCCAAACCAATCCTGGATGCATCACAGTACACGGTAAAACCACCAGACCCTGAAGGTACTGTCAAAATTGGAGCCGTAATTAACCTTTCCTTCAACTCTAGGAAGCTCTTCTCACATTCTTCTGACCATTGAAACTTGACACTTTTCTGTGTCAACTTAGTCAACGGAGCAGCAATTCGGGAAAAATTCTCCACGAATCTCCTGTAGTATCCTGCTAAACCCAGGAAGCTTCTAATCTCAGATACCGTAACTGGTCTAGGCCACTGCTTAACTGCCTCCACTTTCTGTGGATCAACCTCTATTCCATTCTTGGACACCACATGTCCCAAAAACCCAACACTCTCTAGCCAAAACTCGCTCTTCGAGAACTTTCCATACAACTGATGATCTCTTAGAGTTTGAAGCACCAATCTCAAATGCTCTTCGTGTTCCTCTTCACTTTTTGAATACACCAAGATGTCATCAATGAACACAATAACAAACTTATCAATAAACGGTCTAAAAACCCTATTCATCATGTCCATAAAAGCCGCAGGTGCATTTGTTAACCCAAAAGACAACACCAAGAACTCGTAATGCCCATAACGAGTCCTAAAGGCAGTTTTAGAAATATCCTCATTTCTAATCCTCAACTGGTGATACCCCGATCGTAAATCAATCTTTGAGAAACATTGAGCTCCTTGTAATTGATCAAAAAGGTCATCAATGCGAGGGAGTGGGTATCTATTCTTAATAGTGACCCTGTTCAACTGCCTGTAGTCTATACACATCCTCATCGATCCATCCTTCTTCTTTACAAATAAAACAGGTGCCCCCCATGGAGACACACTCGGACGAATAAATCCTTTATCTAACAAATCTTGAATCTGCTCCTTCAACTCTTTTAATTCTGCTGGCGCCATCCTGTACGGTGCCATAGAGATTGGTTTTGTTCCTGAATCTAGATCAATACAGAATTCGATTTCCCTATTGGGAGGTAGTCCAGGTAAGTCATCGGGAAAAACATCGATGAATTCCTTAACTATCGAAACTTGTTCTATCCCCAAGACCTCCATATTCACATCATGCACATAAGCCAAAAACCCTTGCATACCCTTTCGTACCATCCTTCTCGTGATGGCCGAGAGAATACTAGATGGAGATGATAACCCATCTCCATGAAAAGCAAACTCTGTCTCCTCATCAGGCTTGAAAACCACTGTCTTATTCCAACAGTCAACTGAGGCATGATGCCTTGACAACCAGTCCATACCTAGTATCACATCAAAACTTACTATTTCTAAAATTACCAAATCACCTAATAGGTTTCTACCTTGCACTTCAACTTCACAATCAACATAAACATATTCCCCAAACATAACCTCATCTGAAGGGGTAGCCACACATAAAGGACTCTCTAACAAAATGGGTTGTTTAGTAAACCTTAAAGCAAAATATGATGACACAAAAGAATGAGTAGCCCCGGTGTCAAATAAAACTCTAGCCTCGAAGGAACATATCAAAAGTGTACCTGAGACAACAGTATTGGATGCCTGGGCATCCTGCTGAGTAATGGCAAAAACTCGTGCCTGTCTCTGACTTGTTGGCGCAAAACCTCTACCACCTACTCCACGACCCCGCTGGCCACGCTCACCAGCTCCACGACCACCCCGAAGTACAGAATGACTAGCTGACTGAGTCTGAGTAGGAGATATAACCGATACAGAAGCACCAGGCTTGGACCACCGCTTGTTCGGACAATCCCTCAATAAGTGATCAGTCTGCCCACAACCGAAACAAGCTCCTGTCTGCCTATAACAGACTGTGCCATAATGCCTAGACCCACAAGACTGACATTGAGGCCTCCCATATGAACCTTGTGGTGTTAACTGAACCATACTTCGACTCTGAGTCGGACCAGCTCCACTCATGTTATGTCTATTGTTTCCCCCAACAGTAGACCTCGACAATGAATTCCTTGATTGACTTAATTGGCCCTGCCGGCCTCCCTGTCCCCTGTTAGGACCTGTATCAGACCGCTGATGAAAAGAGAACTGATTTGCCACCTTGGGCCTCTTGACTGAACCCACTGATAAATCATCCTCTAACTCTCGTGCCTCAATAGCTCGGGCACGATCCACTACGACTGAGTACGTCTTAAACTCATGAGCCCCAATAGCTTTGAATAGGTAGTTATTAAGACCCCGAATAAACCTCTTGATCTTCCTCTCCTCAGTCGGTACCAAATACCCAGCAAATCTAGACAACCGTGTGAATTCCACTTCATACTCTGTCACAGTCAAGTCACCCTGAACCAACTTCTCAAACTCGTATGATTTAGCTTCCCTCACACTTTCAGGTAGAAAACGCTCCAAAAATATCTCAGAAAATTCCTTCCACTCCATCGGTGGAGAACTATCTGCCCTTTCACCTCTTTTGGACTCATACCAGTTCACAGCCACCTCGCCTTCTAACCTAAAAGATGCTAAAGTCACTGCACGATGATCTGTGCACCCCATGGCCTCACACCTGCGCCACACTGCATCTAAAAACTGTTGTGGATCCTCAGAGTTATCGACACCCTTAAAGGTAGGAGGTGCCAACTTAAGGAACTCTGCCAATGGCACTTTCACCCCATGCACTGTATGGGAAGTCGAAGATGCATTCTTATCCTTCTCCTTTTCTTTCTCAGTTAAAAGGTCAGCCAGGGTCTGCATGGCCTGCCCAATTTTATCCAAAGCACTATCAGTATAAGACACCCTATCATGGGATTCCTGCTCCTGGTTCTTACCAACATCCAGACCATAGTCCCCCTCAAATTCAACCTCATCTTGAACTTCTGCTTCAATTGGTTGAGGCGAAGGATTTCTAACTCTCTTTTTGCGCCTCTCCTTCCTAAGCTGAGCGATAGGAATGTCCTCTTGATCATCGGTATTAATTACATGTTTAGCCCTCGGCATATTTCTAAAAACAAAATGCATATTTATCACAAGAAAGAAGACATGCTTGATGAGAATTCAAAATTTCAAAAAAAACAACAAACAAAACGATACGGATCCTAATGCTCCACTTATTACGAAATTTTGAATAATAAATAAATATAATAGATTACGAGGTTTTAATAAAACCATGCTCTGATACCACCTTTGTCACGACCCGAATCCCGGATCCGTGACCGGCAACGTAGGGGCGGTGTCGAAAGGACACCTCACCTACGCTAAGCCTCAGAACAAACATATCAAAAGAACAATTTGTTCAAAAATACGCAGCGGCTCATAATATTATATTATTCAAATACTAATGAAACCGAAAGATAGTTATTAAAACAAAAATAATAATTCATAATACTATTTACATTGCCAAAATCCAAACTTAATTAAAACAAGGTAACAGTGGAGCGTCTAAGACATCAAATCAAACTGAAAGGAAAGCCTCGCGAACAAGCAAGGCATACCGACAAGAACTGAAGAAGCGGAAACACTCAACAAAGTCCCAGAAACTAGGAACCTGAAATAATATTAAGAATGAGGGTGAGTTCAACCAACTCAGTGAGGGGAATAACATTTAATATACATTTCATATATTTCAGATATTATTTGCAAGATGATTTATCTTGATATACATATACATATACATATACATATACTTACTAAACATATTATCATAACGTAGCATATTATCATAACGTAGTGGATTACATGTCAGAGAACAGATGACACCCGAAGGTGACCAGATGACACCCGTCGGTGACCAGATGACACCCGTCGGTGACCACTGTGGGATGATCAATCACCACAGGCTGATGCCTCTCTCACCAGCTAGGTAACAGAATACTATGTGCACACAGGCTAACTATTCTCCGTTAGCATGGAGTTACTGACAAGTCCCATATCAAGGCATAATAGATATTCACAGAATCATCAAAGAAACGTATATCATATCAAATAGAATTTACTTTATCAGATTGCGAGTGCAAATTCAAGAATAAATGAGTACTCGGAAAATAAAATAACATATATAAATATTCAAGAAATTTACTAGTCGTACTCATTGTATAATCAATATACATATTTATTTATATTATATGCATATTAAAGATTATTCCACTCACCCGGAAAATACTGAACTAAAGGAATGTCAGGCAAAAGACCCGAAAATCCGATTAAGGATCGTTAGGAGAACCTACAATAAATATATGAAATATACTCAAAAACAAATCAAACAAAAGATACAAATGCATAAAATAAACTGGGCTTAATCTCCCGAGTTTAGGGACTAAAACGACAATTTTTCAAAACAGGGACCAAAACGTAATTTTACCAAATTTGAGGACCGAATTGTAAATATATATATCCATACTGAAATTATCCATAATTCGTCCTTATCTTTGTCCAGAATCTTGAATTATGCCCCAAGGTCCAAAATGTGATTTTATCAAAATATTAGGGGTCAAATCGTAATTTGTCAAATTGGAGGACCAAACTGAAAATATTAATTATACTGGAATTTTGTCCTTAAATCATCCTCAGTTCTGTTCAGAATCTCAATTTATGCCCCAGGGACCAATCTGTAAAATTTCCAAAGTTCGGGGACTAAACTGCAATCTCCACAAATTGAGGGACCAAACTGAATTTTCGTCATCTTCAACCTCAAACTCAGAATTTCAACAGATCTACCTACTGTTATCCCCTGATTTCTAACATAATTTTACCATTTAAACAAAATCATAACTCAAAATCATTATCCTTCAATTCAATCTCTCAAAATCAACTAATTAATCAAATACCCATAATAATCAACTCCTAACCTTCAAATTAATTCATCAATTAACTCAAAATACAAACTTCAAAACTCTAAAAATTAATCAAAACCGAAATTTAACATATTATACACTTAAAACCATAAATCTTACCTTTTTACTTATTTCCTCTACTTCTTTTCTCCTTTTTCCCTTATTTTCCCTTCTTTTCTCTTCTTCTTCTTCTTCCTCCCTTCTCTCTTACGGTTTGTTCTTCCAATATTCAGATCCCTCTTTTTTTTTTCTTTTTTTTTTTCTTATTTATATTTATCAACTATTGGTCAATTACCACACTACCCTTCAATCATTTATTCTTACTCTTTAAGCCACCAAGGGCTTTATCGTATTTTCCAACCAAAATATTACATATTTATACAAATAAATCTATTGACATAATCAATATATAATATATTTGATTTATGTAATAATTTCTCAAGGGTCCTCTGTGATTAAGCAGATCGGAGCAATTGTTGGTGCATGTGCCGAGTTCAGTTGGTACACAGCCTTCATCCGGCCATATAGAATCGAGAAACATTCTTGGGCTAATCCATTGTTGATGGTCCATTATCCAAATTCAGAACACAAACCTTTTCGAGCGTGCATGAAGAGAAGAGATTAGAGAAAATGAGCAGACGGCAAGTTCCTCATAACTCAGTGATGGTCACTTCCGCGCTCTTAACATTTTTTCAAGTTTGATAAAAAAAATATATCTAACCCGCGTACAAAAGAATGAACTGATTTCTACACCGAGGCTTGTAGCCAGCGGTGGCAAGGTTTCCTTTACCTCTGTATCCTAGTATCAAGTCTAGTTTTAATGAGTATGTTTATTATTTTCACGGTGTCTTATATATTTATTGGATTTGCAGGATATTCAGTAGGTCCAGGAATTAGTCATGGTGTGTATAAGCTGACCCGAACACCCCGGGTTATCAAAAAAAAAAGAAAAAAGAATGAACTGATTTCTTCATCCTGACTTTATAGTAGCAGAGCAATCAGGCATAAAGCATTATCTTGTAGCGTGAGACAAGCATGCTATGCCATCACAGGTGGTAATATTGAAAGATCAGTCTGTCCTCAAGCAAACAAGCTTCCAAAACTTACACATACCGCACATAAGGGCACAACTAGAAGTATGTTTCTAAAACTTTCAACTTTATTAGACATGTTCAAGAAAATCAAGAAACAAGGTGATGTCAAAAATCTTCCAACATGGGGGAGAGGATCATGGTGCGGTATATTAGAAAAGGTCTAATACATTGAACAAACACAAGAGATACAGGGTATAAGAAGCATCCATCCTGATGGAGCATAAAATCACAGAAAGAGATGGTGCGCTGTGAGTTCCAATGAGCACTCCTCAATTTAGCAGTGTTCCCTGCCAAGTATTATTTGCGTTGCTTTTTGCTCTTTGTTGAAGGCTTCTTGGTCTGCAGATTCAGTTCTGGTGCGCTGTTTGATTGCTCAGTTCGTGGTTCTTCAGGTAAAGTGCAATGCGACATGCATGTAAGCAATCAAGAATAAGAGTATGTTCTATCAGGAGTGAGTCTTGACTCTAGAAAGAGGTCACAGGATGAAGTCCAAAGCTTCTTTGCAAGTCTGATATTGCGTGAAAGTGCTGAAGAGTTCAGAGTCCTGCCCTTTCCACCGGAAAAGTATACTCCAGATATTTCCTGAGATGAACAAAATGACCAGTTAGAAAAACCAGATTCACTCGAATTTGCTGGATAAAATTACATCTCTCTCTATAACAGTGAACAGTGAGGAAGGGCGATGGAAACAGAATTCCTGTTAGAAATACACTTCAAGATGCTGGTTTTATAGCAAATGTGCAAGAGGAATCATTACCATTCACCAAACTCTTAAATCTCTCAACAAAACAATAGGTAAGAAGGTCAACATTCAGACTCCCAACAAATTGATGTTTTATTATCAATTTTTTTAATTAAAATGATTTTTCAATCTATAACCCTAATTTTGTCTTGAATTGATTCTCAATTCGGGTTTTATAAGAACACCTTAAGGTTAAAATCACATTAACTTCTTTTGTGATTTACTTTAATAAAGAAAGAAGAAAAAATCTGTTGGAAAAACTAAAGAAAATGAAAGAAAACGAAAAGCATCACTCGAGATACTGTCCGAAGTAAAGGGAGGAAGGCAGGCAAGCAAGCAAATCCTCCACTTGCCACACTGTCAGTCCAGTGGCACAATACCCACCTGTTCCGTCTCCTCTTTCTCTTTTTGCTTTTGCTTTTAGCATTGTTTCTCTTCAGTTACTTCTTCCCGTGGCATTGAAGAAAGGAAGAAAAGAAAGTGACCCCTCCCCTGCCCACTTCACTTCAATCTCATGAGTCCAAAAATTCCAGCTTTTTGTTATTTTCTTTCACTTCTTAAATAAAAGCAAGCACATTCTCTAGACAACTCATTCACTGTGAGCATACAACAGAAGAAACATGGGTTTCTTCCTTTTTTGCTCTCAGTTTTGGTTTTCTATTTTATCAGAATCTCAGGGTACGTTGTTTCTTTAAGGAAAGTTTGTTTCTTGAATTGTTTATAGTGTTTCCTTGCTTTATTCAAGAATTGGGTTTGCTTGCTTGCTTTTAGTTCTGATTCTTTCTTGCCAGTATCAGTGCTTTTTACTTGTGGATTTTAGTGTTTTGTGCTCTGAATTTCTTTTATTATTTGATTTCTGTGTGCTTTATAGTCTTTATTATCAATTATTGGATCCATTACTTGGATCATTTTGTGCTTAAATTTATAATATCAATTGTTGATTGTTGGAAACAGGAACATTCGATGTATGCTTTGTGTGTTTCATGTTCAAGACTTGTGCCTTGGGCGGTAGAAACTGTACTAGGACTCTTAACTGCAACTGTCAGTTAGCGTAGTGCTTATTTGCCGGGTTTTTGGACATGGACTTCTTGTTTTCTGCTAGGACATATATTTTGTGCTCATTTAGCTGATAGGCGATTTCGTTAACCTTTAATATGGTGTAGCAATCGTTGGCCTTTCTCTTAGGATTGCAATGAACAGGGAATCAAATTGTCGTGTGCTGCTTTCAGTTGAAGTATTTGACATTTTTTTCAAAGCTTGTTTCTGGATAATGTGGACAAGTCTGCTCTTATTGTTGAAGTCCAATAATCAATTAGGATGTTTTTTACGTTCAAGACATGTAATTTGCTATAGAAATTGCACTAAAACTTTATTAGGTGTCCTGAATTTGGACTTCTTGTTTTTGCATATGGATTCTAAGACAAACGCTTACCTTGATTCTGGATATGAGATTTTCTGAACGAAAGCATTTGCACACCTGATTTGTGCTGTGTGCAAGAAAAATGGGTGATTGGTATAACTGGTGTGATCTTTAGGGGGGTGTTTGGCAGGGGATTTTGGTGGTTAAATTTTACCCTTGTCATCTTAAGTATGATAGGATCAATTTTTGAGTGGGCTTAACTATTAGGGAGGGTAGCTAGTATACCCTGAGTTGGTGTTTTGGAGGGTAAATTTTAACCTTTGAGCAGGTAAATTTTTCTCTACAGCTAGAACACCAAACATTCTTACAAACCAATTTTGTCAGCCTTAAAAATTGCTGTTGTAATAATTACTTCAGTAATAATTCATCCTTCTTTTTCATAACCTAGCACCAAACACCACCTATTATGCCCATAAGCTAACATTGGATTGTGTTAACATTTGAGGTGGTGCAGGGAGCACTAGCCTTTGTTTTGGTATTGCCACAAATGAAGAATTAAATTGTTGCATTGCTGGTTTACACTTTGTCTTGCTTAAGTTTACTTTCAATGAAAGTACATAACACTTCGTTCAAGTTTGTTTCTCCAAGATGAAAACAGTTATTTTCTCATCGTTCAAGTACAATAATCTTTTGTCTTTCCAAAGACCAATCTTTTCTGTTGAATGGTGAATTTATGATTATTTTTCCAAATACTATTGTACCTTGCTATGGTTCTCTGCCTTGACTAGATGGTGCTACTCGACTTGCAGGATCAGTACAAACCATGGCTGATGATGAGGAAATCCAACCTCTTGTATGCGATAATGGCACTGGAATGGTTAAGGTGAGTGTGGTTGTCTTTTAACAGTTTGTGTTCGTTTTGGGCCACAATGTTGTGAGAGCCTTTTTAGTTCACTAGAACATGCATACAAGTTTGAAGTGTTTACTTCTTCAATAGGCAGGTTTTGCTGGAGATGATGCTCCAAGGGCTGTCTTCCAAAGTATTGTTTGCTTCGATATGGTCGGAATGGGGCAGAAAGATGCCTATGTCGGGGATGAGGCCCAGTCAAAAAGAGGTATTCTCACGTTAAAGTACCCTATCGAGCATGGGATTGTTAGCAACTGGGATGATATGGAAAAGATTTGGCATCACACTTTCTACAATGAGCTTCGTGTGGCTCCTGAAGAGCATCCTGTGCTACTTACTGAAGCTCCCCTGAACCCTAAGGTCAACAGGGAAAAAATGGCACAGATTATGTTTGAAACCTTTAATGTCCCTGCCATGTATGTTGCTATCCAGGCAGTGCTCTCCTTGTATGCTAGTGGACGTGCTACAGGTGTGTAGGAGATACATGTATCTTTGAGAACCCTTCTCTGTTTTCAATCACAAAGAAAAGTTTGATGCTCTTCAAATTTGTCTGTAACTTTCTTTTTGTGGTGTACTTTTCAGGTATTGTGCTGGATTCTGGTGTTGGAGTTAGTCACATAGTCCCCATCTATGAAGGTTATGCACTACCTCATGCAATCCTTAGGCTTGATCTTGCTGGGAGGGATTTAACAGATGCCTTGATGAAGATCCTTACAGAGAGAGGGTACTCATTCACCACAACTGCTGAACGGGAAATTGTAACAGACATCAAGGAGAAGCTTGCATATGTGGCTCTTGATTATGAGCAGGAGCTTGAAACTGCTAAAAGTAGCTCTTCAATTGAGAAGAGCTATGAGCTACCTGATGGCCAGGTTATCACCATCGGTGCAGAGCGTTTCCGTTGCCCTGAGGTCCTATTTCAACCATCACTCATCGGAATGGAAGCACCTGGAATTCACGAAACCATTTATAATTCAATCATGAAGTGTGATGTTGATATCAGGAAAGACTTGCATGGTAACATTGTGCTCAGTGGTGTATCTACCATGTTTCCAGGAATAGCTGATAGAATGAGCAAGGAGATCACAGCTCTTGCTCCAGGTAGCATGAAAATCAAGGTGGTTGCACCTCCTGAGAGAAAATACAGTGTCTGGATTGGAGGGTCTATACTGGCTTCTCTCAGCACTTTCCAACAGGTATCCATCGTACATCTCCGTGAGGATTCTATTACATGTTTAATTTCTTCTTTTTATTTCTGTATTTGAAAATGCTAACTTCCATTAATTGAGAAACACATAACACTCACAAGACAACTGGCAATGGTAATTGGTACAAAAACAAAACAGAAACATTAGAAATCCAACTCATAACATATACTGGATTGATTATTTTACGCTGTTCTGAAGTTTCCACATACTTTCTGTCTATATTTATTCGGCATTCAGCGTTTTAATTCAGGCAATGGATTTTAGAATTTAATTTTTTATTTGTTTCGGTTCTGTCATATGCAGATGTGGATATCAAAGGGAGAGTATGATGAATCAGGACCCTCCATTGTTCACAGGAAGTGCTTCTAGATATGCAATTGCCATTTCGCCCCCCTTTTTCCCATTCCTTATTTATCATTACGTTTTGGATTGTGAGACTGTGTAGTATTGGCTTGTTTGGTTTGGTTTTGCTCTTCTTTGATTTTGTTATCTTTCTCACCTTCATAGTCACAATATGAAATGAAATAAAAAATTATTCACAGTGTACATTGCCTTTTATCTTCTCCAATTCATCGCCCCATAAATAGCATTAATGTGTTTGATCACTACAATCATTCAGTCTCTTCCTTTGTTTTCTCCTTCTTTTCCTGCTCTATGTATACCAGACGAAATGAAATGAAATGCACGGATGTTCCCTCGATCGTTTCTGAGATTTTGTTAGCATGGCCATGGCTCATGCACTGTGAATCAGTGGTTAGCTCACCTGATTTGAGTAAATAAGCTCACTTTCATTACGGAATAAAATTTTCATTTAATGAATAATGAAATCCCAGAAGCCTACCACCCTCAGATAGCTTGCATGCACCTTTGAAGATTGCGGAAATGGGAAAGGAATCAAATGCTAGTCATCATCGGTGTACAGAACTTTGTTAAAAATAGCTTCTCCTTTTTTCAGATTCTCCAAGGTGAGAATCTTTGATTCTTACAAAGTCATCATCGGTTTTTTCTTTTTTCTTTTTTTGTAAAAAGTTTTGTTATTTCTTGAGTTGTCTAGCTATCATGCTTCTTAGCTATATTCAAGAACTGATCAGATGCTTTACGTTTGATATATTCTGCTTCTTTTTCTGTTGTTAGTTGGATTATAGTTCTCCACTACGCCATGGCCCGCGCTATTTTTCTTGTAGAATATTTAGATATCACATGCGTGTTTTAAAGAAGAAAAAAAATCAATAACCCAGGTTATAGCCCGATTAATTAAATAAATTGATTTTATTTAAATCAAATGAAAAAACAAGGGGCAAGTGAACACAAATATTTTAAAAAATAAAGCAATCAAGATAAACAGAGAAAAAACTTTTATCTAAGAGCAGAAAAACAATATCATTTAATTTGTAGTTAATTAAATATAGAAAGATGGAATATGATAAAAACAAAAGGATAAAAAATTAGTATTATTATTCAACTTGAATTAATATAATAGACAAATAATCTAAATATTAAAAAGCAAGTCAATCTAAATTAATTCGCTAAATATATATACTAGATCATAAGATTCTGAATATAGATTCTTTTTAATATTATTTTTTTTAAAATATGTGATTCTTTATGATGGAACAAGAAAAAAAAGAGTTAAAGTAACGTGGATCATGAGTTGTTTTAACTCTTAAGATCATGCTTTATAATCTTAAATAAAATTTAAAAAAAAATAATAAAAAAGTTTTAAATTGGTAAAAAAAAATCTTAAACCAACTTAAAAAACATGTCAAATTCATCATGAACAATAATTTAGAAAAATTTCAGCCATGTTCAATAATCAAATTGAAATTCGTGTCCATTAACATAAAGTTATGCCATAAAAAAAAATCTCCTGCATTTAATTTATAGAATTATATAAGAAAAGATAGTAGAATAAATGATATTGTTTAAATTGGAGGATAATATCAACCATGGCAGCTCTGAGGAAATTCTACCTACTGTTTGTGATAATAGCAGTGGAATGATTGAGGTGAGGAGCCTTAATTCTTTTAATAGTTTGTGTTGACTCTGTGCTGCGTTGATACGGAAGCCCTTTCCGGTGCTGGTAAATGACCCCCGATTTTTGTGCAGACGGTGAACTTGTTGAGGTACGTCCGGCACATTCTCCTCGGTGGATTCTAGAATTCCCTGAGAAATGCAGCTGAAGTAGGGCGAGGAGTTCCATCAGTTTTCCGGCCAAGCGATGCCTGAGGAAAGAACTACACATTTGCATTGATGCCTTTGAAATAAATCGCGATCAAGGAAATTAAGAAGTGGCACCTATTCGATACCCATTTGCAATAAAAGGATAATTCTTTGCTTGTAGTGAGTTGAAAGCAAGCTTCTATTCGGTTCAGCAACAGAGAACAAAAGGGGCAAGAGTCTTATCATTAGCCAAAACACATTCAATACCTAGGAGCACAACCGGTGTTCCTTGCTTGAAACCAAAAGGGACAACGTCGTCGAAGGATTTAAATATATACAAGTTTTATTAAATATAAGTATCTCAACGTTTCTGTATTCGCAGAGAAGCTTGAAGCCATGACCTCTCAAGGGGAGAGGTCCATGTGGTTGAAGGATTTAAAGCTATGAAAGTTTTTATTAAAACAAAAAACTTGCAAAAACTAGCTACACGGGTAGGTTTTCATCAGCACTGAGATTGGTTGGAGCTCTTTCAGGTTCTGCTGGTTGAGAAGAGTTGTTGTCGAGGCCATTCCTTGCGCAGCAGTTGGCAGGTTCTGGTGAGGAAAGGGAGGAAGCAAGACAGCTACAGCGGCAAGTAGGACAGGAAGAATGACTAGCCAACCACTTTTCTACACAGCGGACATGGAATCCATGGTTACATCTCCCCAACACCCGAATCCCCTCGCCTTCCACGAATTCTGACAAGCAAATTGCGCAATCAGCCTCCGCCCCGGCAAGCTTCATTCCAGCGTAATACACCTGTGTTGTAGCCAGCACTAGTGATGCCATGTCTGACTCCTTGTTGGGTTTCCTCTGCTCCTCGAGTTCGCGAGGGTGGTCCGATGAGCTATCATTGTCGCTTCGCAAGAACCAACGAATGGCTGTATTAAAAGCCAGTGCACAAATGAGTGCACAGAGGAGAATCATGAGGATCGTAGCTGTGTTGGCTCCAGCATCACTTGAGTTTGAGTAAGGCCACCATTTGCAGCTGTGAACTTGAGGGTCACATGATGGAGGTCTAGAAGGGAGTGGTGGTGGTGGGGATAGATGGCCGATGTCTGCTGCTGCTGTTTCTAGTGGTGCGGGTCTCATTTTGGGAATCGAAAACTTTCTTGTGTTTTTTGTAAGGTGCGATTCTTGGTACTTGCCGGTTATGCTCGTGCCCTGAGATAGGTTTATCAGCTCCACAAAGTGAGAAAGAAAAGGATTGCGTGGAAGTCCAGACAGAAGTGAATTTATAGGCATTAAGGGATTCCACAACTTTTTCTGACGATCGGATATTCCCCAGCCAGTTTTCATATATTAAAATAATGAAACAATTAATCTTTATTTAATTAAGTATTTGGTAACTTTTAATTATATTTGTCTCTTCTGCCTACATTAATCAAACATAACCAAATAAATTATTTATAGTCAAAGTAATGCATTTATAATATAATTTATTTATTTTTCATATATATATATATATATATATATATATATATATATATATATATATATATATATATATTCAAATCCGAAATGTTTGTGGTAGAAAATAATTCATAAGCTCTCCCCAAAGTTTTGGTTTTTACAGTTTTCTACTATGTGAAAATTGTTGTCCTGTCTTATCAAAATGGTTCAACGAAGGGTCCTTGTGATTTGCTTTTTTCTTCGAAGCTTTTACATCTCACCTAATTTTTTACACATTTAAAGCATACCCTTTATCATTAATGATCTCTTCCTCAAAAAAAAAAAAAAAAAAAAAAAAACACTAATCACAATTACAAGTTCAAAAAAAAATCAAAACTCTAAAGGAAAATATTGTTAATTCAGGAACAAAAATGTTGTGGATTATAATAATATAAGTTTTTTTCTTCGGTTGCCCAAGTGTTTTTGCTCTTTAATTTTATTTTTTAAAATTGGGTTGGACTGAGATCAGATTTGATGTTTTGTTTTGGTTGGTTTCGGGTAGGGTTCTCAAGATGTCAGGGAAAAAACTATGCTCAATGGATGTTTAATTTGGAAAAACTAAATGAAATTATATTGATTTAAAATAATTGAAGCTATGAGAAATGAATTTGAACAATAAACAAATATTCAACCCTTTTTCTTGAAAGAATCAGAAACTGAAGTGCACGAGTAAGGAAAGAATCGGCCCTAGATTTTTTGGTCACTCAATTTTTATTTTTTTCAATTTGATCCTTTAAAATGTAATTGTTTGGGGATTGGACTTAACAATGTTTTTTTGTTGCATAGATACATAATGTCAAGGAAAACTTTTGATGCTTGGTTAATACTTGGTTTTTCAAAAAAAAAATTATTTTATTTATCTAAAACAATTAAGGCTTAAGGAACCAAATTTGAAACTGAAAAAAGCTAGAGTGATTGTGATTGATGGGTGGTGGCAAATGGGCTAGTGTGGGCATTGCACGTATCAGCGTGTAAAGGAAGTTGCTAACTCTGGAGGTGCGTGTGGCTTCCTCTAGTGTCAAAATATCGCCATCTTTAGTGGCGTTCAATGTGTCTCGAAGAGAACTTTCTAGCGGTGTGTGTGGCGGTTGGTTTTGCATGAAGGGTCATTTTTCTTTTTTCTTTTTCTTCTTCTCCCTCTTTTCTCTCTCCTTTCCTCAAACTTCGTGTTGTTCTATCAAAAATTCAAAGTTATCCTTTCATTTTGTTTTTATTTTAGATTGGGTCCTTCTGCTTTTGATTTTTTTTTTGGTAGTTTTTTTTTAAAAAATTGAATATTTTTTTTCAAGTTAATCATTTAACATTAGAAATTAAGTTTCGTGATTTTATTCAATATGGTAATTTTGTTCTCATTACACAAGTCATGAGTTTGAAAAGTTAACATGAGCTAACATCTTTTTTTATATGTGCTGATTTTATTTTCCAATTTAATCCATTAACATTGAGTTTGTTAGAGATTTAGCTTCATGATTTTCTTCAGTTTCTTTTTTATGGGACTATCCTGATCTCATGACCTGGATTACGAGTTTGATGGGTTAGCCCGAGTTGAATTATGTTTTTTGTTAGGGGTGGTTTTTTAAAGAAAAATAATTTTTTCGGATTCGCCCTTCAACATAAGGTTTATTTTAGAATTGAACTTTATTATTTTCTCGTTTCACCTTTTATTAAGTTATCATGTTCGAATAGTCTAGGCCGCAGGTTTGGAGGGTATACCTAGGTTTGCTGGTGTTTTTTTTTTTGGTTGATTAATTTTTTTCTTCAATTTCATCCTTTTATATTGGGTTTATTTGAAACTCCGTTTTATAATTTTTTTTATTTACTTTCTATATGGTTATTTCAACCTCAAGACCCGAGCATGTTTACTATGTTGATTTTGGTTGACCTGAGTTTTTTTTTTTTTGTCATTTTCCTTACTTTAAAAAAAAATTATCATTTAGTATTGGTTGTCTAAAAATTAAGTTTCATAATTATTATTTTTTCCTTTTAATAAGTGCATGTCATCATAATCATTTTTTTTAATTTGGTTCATTTAATGTCATTTTTTTTATTATTCAAGTAAATAAAATCAATTTATTAGACTCACACAAATCTATAATTTAAGTTATAAATTTTTTTTACTTCTTTAAAATACGTTGGAACAACTTCTTTTACATTAAAAAAAAAAATGTGAACACCAATCTAGTATTATCTATACATGATCATCAATAATATTTTACCCGATATAAAAAGGAGAATAGTAGTGAAGCAAAAAATCTTGTTGCTAAATTAATGGTGATGTCAAACTCTACAAGCTCCCGTAGGCAATTTACAAATGTGAATGCTACTAGGATAGAGCCTAACTATGGTCTCACAACATAGGGTTTGATCATAAACATGTCCGAACAAATAACATTTACTAGGGACACTTGAGTTCGTGGTCTGGCAAGAAAATGGATTTGCTCCTTTCCTTCATATCGGGGTTTGATTTTTTCTGTCCATGCATGTGATTTCATGATGTCTTATTTTTTCACTAGGCTTGGTGGGTGTTAAGTGAGCTTAGAAATTTATCTTGTTATATATAAGTTAGTCCGGATATCTCAGGTTATTAAAATAAAAAAAATAACAATACACATGGTCACCTCTTAGATGAATCCTGATAAGGTTAACGATGTAACAACCAAAGAAAACAACAGATGGCTAGGGTTGAACTAATCAGGGTAATATATGGCATTAATAAGTAATAAATGGCACTAATAATACGATATATCAGGTTATCATAGTTAGAAAGTCGAGTAAATAAATTAAGCTAGGTCAACTCATGTGTTCTTAAAAAAAAAAAAAAACTTGAAACAACATCATTTTAAAAAAAAGTTCAGTTTTTTCACTGACTTGACCTTGGTCAAGCTCTAAATGAGTTAGTTATTAAATTGATTGACTCACCTGGTTGAACCAAGTCTTACAACTAGGTTATAGCTGCAGATAACCTTTCCCTGCAGAAAGCAAACCAAACCCAACAATATTATAACAATTATTTAGGCCCTATAAACATCAATCTTTGCTAGGTGTTCCAAGAAGTTAATTTGGAGCAGTCTTCAGATTCTGTGGTATAGAGGCGCGGAAATCGACGAGAGTTTAAATTACATGTATAATTGTACTGTTTTACCCATCAAGGATTTTATCAGGGAAAGGAAATAACAATGGAATTGCCTTGCTCCAATGGCAACTGCACAGTACCAGGTGGCATGGAGTTCATCTAATTATTATTCAACTCAATTGTGTACTGAAGACAAATTTTCTGAATGGTATGGCCTCCAGCCTTTCGTATTGAAGAACCATGCCGTGCCCATGTTGGCAAGTCATCTGTTTGTTGGCAGCCATAGCAAGTGCAATCATTTAGTGCGTCATCTATTATGCTACTAACCCATGACGAGTTTGGTGGTTCAATTAATTCTTTGAAAGTCGGACGTTTGAGTAGTGATTAGATTTTCTCTCTATCAGATTCAAATCTAAGAGCAAGTTTCAAGAACAAGTCGTCAGGAGTTCGAAGTTCTGTATATTACCCCATGATTGATCGTGTGAGCTGCTGGTTTTAGCGTGGCTCAGCCGCGAGGATCCCTTTTCTTTCAATTTCTGAAAATAGATGTTGTTAATGATTGAACTTTGAAGAGATTTCGGGTCTGCCCCGTAAATGTTTTAGCCAATGGGGTCTTTTTCTAGCCAGATGGAACACGGCCGGTGTTAATTATGTTTGCCTTCTGATTTACGGCAAGAAGAATTAATGGGCTGTGATGGCTACCGGCTAACCACCACACGCTTAAATACATTGAGAAAAAGAACCTCAGCGGCAAGGAAATCCGGCAGAGACCGTAGGATTTTGCCATTAATGGCTGACAGGAACGGGCTCCTCTTCCTGTTATTAGAATAGACCAGCCATGAAGGCTTCTGGGTGCATGTACCTCCTCCTACTGTTTGATTGGCATTGAAAGTGGTCAAGGATCTTTGCTGACGAGTCTGACATGGATTGCAAGATTTAGGAAAGAGACTGCAAAATGGAGATCATTTTGCCGTCGACTGAAGATCCTTGCAATTGTCGTTTCTGTTGAAACACCTTCAGTTGATTGTTTATATCACCGCTATCCATCAATTTTGCTGCCTGGTGAAGCAAGATGCATTCGTAGGGCAGATTTCGTTGGATTATAGATAGTCAACATGAAGGCAAAAACAGGCGAAGAACATTAGAGGACAATAAGCTAACCCTTTGCCCACTAATCTTTAAAAGAGCAAAGACTTGGAGGCATCGAGGTCAATCCTTGCGTAACTCGACTGGCTCTACAAACATCATGTTCAAACAAGGGTTCCTAGCCAATCACCAGCACCACTACCTTCCTATAACAAGCCTGGAGAAGGAGAAGGTTGACCGGAGGATCGGATATAGAAGAGACAGCAGCCTCAAAACAGTGCATTAACTCTAACCAGGTGTAAACTCGAAAGTGGCGATTGCACTGTAGGCATGCACTGAGAATCTAAGATCAGCCCCAAAATCATCAGAACACCAGAAAACCTTGAGTGATTTTTGACAACTATAGTTTTGAGGGTTCCTGGGTGATTTTTGACACCAATATCCAACTTTTTTAGCTCCCAAGACAACTTTTGCCAACTCTATCACGATCATGCCACCGAGTCTAAAGCAAACCGTGGCTCAAAAACTATATGATCCTCTTAACCAGCTATCGTGTATGACAAATTGGGAAATGGAATAACAAGAATCATGAGAGTTCTTACACCGGTCATTTCAAAAGAAAACAAGAGTACAACAGAGAATCTCAAGCTGCCAACGCCAAAGAAACTGCTAAGTAAAGTATTGCCTATTTTCTCAACAATTACAACCCAACTGCCTGAGCTTTCATCGAAAACAGTCTATAATATGTTGTCAAATAGGGTTCTTCAAATTTAAAAGAAAAAAAAAAGCATTCACTCAAGTCTAACCTTTTGCCCTCATCATCACAGCAAGGAAACAAAAAAGCAATCCCAGCACACACAACAGAACTTCTAAAAAGTTAAAAACAGAAATTCTAGCATATATCCAATAGATGTTATACTTGAAAAATGTTTGGAAACCCAAAAACTTTTAAAAAAAAATACCTTGAATGGAACTACCAAAATGTTGATGCAACTGGAATGGCTCCTTGATAATTGATTTGATGCAGGAGCTTCTGAAGGATGTAAATAGTCGAAGGTGGATTCATTGCAATTAGATAATATGAAATGCCACGTTTATGAACAAGAACGACAGGTTAAAAATAAAAAAGAAGTCTAGCATATCAAATGATCTTGCTTAATTTTTTATTTAAATTTTACCAGAAATTTGTACGCTATTTTTTATAATGAATTGATTGGTTATAACTAGTCGAGGTCGAAAAGTTTAAAAGGTTCTGTTTCTTTAAAAAAAAAATACTAAGAATATACAGTAATTTTGAGGTTCCTTAATCACTTTAATTTCATGATTTCTGTATTCTTGTTTGATTTTATTCCTAGTTTAAATAGTTTAGGTCGCATCATCCTTCATCGACAACAGCACACCACTGAGACTTCAAAAGCCACTTTGATAATTGCTGACAGTCTTGCATTTGAATTAGTCTAGGCAAGTCTGAAACTTCACTTCCTTCCGCTTGTGTCAGGATCTGTCAATGGGTAGTCATTTATGGAAATCTCCAATGCTTCACCATCAGCCAAGCCTCTTCCTTCATCAGGCTTCTGAGCAGCGCTATTGTCTTGCCTTTTACCCCACAGTACACAGTAGAGACCCACTACAATGAGACCTGTTCCTATCAAGCTGGGAAATGCCAAATAATGGTACTGATATATAAGAATGGACAGCTTGAATTGTTTTGAAATGGCAACGTGTAACTAACTGATGAACGGGAAGAGTGGAGAAACTTTAGAATTGAATAGCTCACCTGCCCAAATGAAGTCTCTCCGCAAATGCAATTGCTGAGAATAGTCCAACAATGACGACTAGAAGTGGGCTAAACATGGCTACAAAAACTGGCCCCTTGTGACTAATACACCAGGTTTGCAGGAAGTAGACTAATGCTGAGATCACAACTCCCTATAACATAATATACGTAAGTAACAAGCAATTGAGAATTCTCAAAGTTAGATAGTTATTTCAGAAACCCTCACACAGTATATAATGGCCAGGAGCTGCACATTCCAGTCCAGCTTCCATATTGCAGGAGTTCTTGCAAAAAACAGCGCAAGAAAAGAAGATTGGATTGATGCGAAGAAGCAAATCAAAGTGTTCAGCGATAAACGAGCTGGATAGACTTTGTAAACTATAGCCTGAGAGAGCAGGTGAGAATTATCAGAAAGACCTTGATGAACATATCTGCTTCGAATAAAACAGACGAATGACTACCTGGAGAATTAGCCATGCACTCCACGCAACATGACTGGTAAGAATAAGTGCAGAACCTTTAATCCAGTTTTCTTTAGCATGCCTGTGCTCACCAGCAGAACCTTTGGTGCTATAGATGTTTATCAATGCTCTGTTCTCAAAACTTTTAAACAGATATCCTCCTTTCCAGAAGGTAAAAACCAGTGAGCCACTTATGCATATAGCCGTGCCCAACATCTTAGCCCATCCTCTAGGGCTTTCAGTCTTCACTTTCTCCATCCTGAGTAAGATGGAAGCAAATCAATAAGTTTGATATGGTGAACTTAAAATTGATTCATTATAAGGTCAGTTGAGCACATACATACCCGAGTAAAACTGCCATGATGAATGTCAAACTCGGGATAACATTACTCAACGCGCTTGCAACTGTCGGAGAAGTGTATGCTAAACCAGCATAGTAAACATTAAGATGGATGGTAGTTCCTAGTGATGAAAGCACAAAAATCTTTGTGATCACTGACAATGAAAGCGAAGGGCGCTGCTTCCTGCTTTGCAAATACATTCCAAAAATTACAATTTTTCTTGTATTCTACTTAGGAATCCATGATGTCTTAAACCATTCTGTTAGCACTCATATTATATGCTTAAAAGTACATCAAGGCATCAAAAAACTTAATTTCCCACAAATATAAGCATCGACAATCTTATTTGTTTACCTTTCAATTACATAAGCAAAAGGGGCCAACAAAATCACTGCAATGACATGGCGGTAAACCACAAATACTATTTGATTGAGTCCCTTCTCAAGAGCAATTTTCATGAGGATATTAGATCCTCCATAAACTAATTGAACTAGTAACATCGCTGCATATGGAGCCCAGGTTTGCATGGTTATGAATTGCTTCCACTGAAGAGAAAACAGTTCATTTTCCCCTTTAAATAGAAACAAAGGATCAATCTCAGCCACTTCTTCTGTAATAAATTCTGTCTTGTGTGGAAGAAAGAAAGACACCTCTTTCTTTAGCTAGTGGAATTCACAACCAGTTTAGCGCATCCAATTCTTTTTCATCTTTGCAATGGACTGGTCAGTGTCATGCTGCAGAATATTTTTATTAGACATAAAGAATAAAAGGAAAAAATGGACATTAGAGGTTGAGAGAATTTGACAGCAAAGGAAAAGAAAAGGAAATTTATTGTCAGTCTGAGTAGCAATTTACTAGATATAACTTGCCACACTACTTCATATATTAGAGAAACACGGAAGCACAGAAAACAGTCAGTTTTTTTCAATATCTGGAGTTTTATCGGCTGGAGATTCACCATTACGTATTTCTTGTTTCTCAGCCTTGCTTCTTCCCAACAGGAAACCATAAAGACCTCCAACAATCAGAATACCTCCCAATTTACTGAGGAAAGAACACAATAAACATAAGAAACAAACTAAGAAGGGTGCACCATAAGAAAAACCTAAGTGTGGTTATAATTGCTATTTGTCTCTTTCACTTGAAAGCAACAAACCTTCCTCAGTTCAATCGTTCAGCCCAGACAAATACTGAGGAGATGGCAGTTAAAAGCAATGCAAGTGGAGAAAACATTGAAACGTAAAAAGGCCCTTCCTTCTCTATTCACCAATAGTGGATTCCATTTGCAGCCCCAGCTACAAACTCACCCTACATTTCGTTCAAGCAAGTTATAAATTGAATACGAACTACAAAAGGAGGATATAAATATTAATGATGGTAATGATGGTAAGTAGCGTGTGGAAAGCTGAGGCTTACACAATATGCAGGGGAAGCAAGATGAATATCCCATCTTATCTTCCATGAGTTACGTTCTCGCTCCAAGATTGTCCAGATTTCTCTTTTTTAACTTCTAAAGAAAATTGATTTCAGCAGCCAGTAAAAACTTCCATCTCACCCTATAAAGATTTTGCAAAATTTGACACATAGTGCAGTATAGAGAAACTGTAGCAGTGATTTAAAAGATGTTTTATTTTGCTGGGTTTGATGTTTCTAGATAATTGTTAGACGTTTACCTTTCTTTTGATTTAGGTCTGATCACTTTTTCATTTCTGTTTAGTGTTTCTTTTGGTAATGGAGCACTTTCTTAGCATAAAGCCTGCTGTTACCCACTAGATCCAAATATTTGGTGCAGGAATCGGAAGAATTTTTTCTATTTTTTATTCTGATCCACCAATAGTAATCTAAAACATCCTCTCACGCCAACACGAGGCACAATGATAAATCATTGACAGTGAATCTTGAAGGAAAAACACCACAATTAAACATACAGATCCACTTTCTTCACATTACAAGTCTACAGCAACAAAACCAAAGCTACTTGGTGACTTGGTCGTCTAGTTTGGTGTTATCATTCCAAAATATCCAGCAATTTTCAAGCTCTGGAAATAGTAGCATCACTGCTGGTCGCCAAAAAAAGAATAAAAGTGCAATCCCATGGCACACTAAATATTGAAAACATAGGCAAAACAATCAAAATATTGGTGACTTGGTCGTCTAGCTTGGTGTTATCATTCCAAAATATCCAGCGATGTTCAAGCTCTAGGAATAGTAGCATCAGTGCTGGTAGCCAAAAAAAGAATAAAAGAGCAATCCCATGGCACACTAAATATTGAAAACATAGGCAGAACAATCAAAATTTTATAAAATGATAACTCCACAAAACATCGATAAAACATCTTAGCATCCAGGGTATTAATTGAACATGAAGAGAACTACTTGATGAACAGAACTAAAACTGCTCCTCTCCTTGACTCACTCTTCCTCAACTACAGTTCCCTTCTCACTCACATAGATCCCATCAAGAAATTTGCGGATATCCTTGTTCTTCACATGACATTTCTGTTGAATGAAAAATCCTGGTCAGCAAATAAAGAGAAATGGAAGTTGCTGGGCATGCATGATTCATTTACAAAATAAGGTACTCCTAAGTTTTTCAAACAAAATTGTAAATTCAGATACAAACGTGCACATTCAGGTATGTATTGCTACAAATGCGAGCACACCACACACACAAACCTGATTAATCAAAGCAGCAGACCGGGAGACAAGTTCAATGTCATTGCCATCTAGGACGAGTTCATCCTTAACCTTTTCAGACCGAACAATAGACACGCCTTCCAACATGTCAACCTTCCTCACCTTCAGTAACCAAACACAAACAGCATTACCAAATTGAACCATCAATAAAAAAATCATCCACAAAAAGTAAAACCAGTTCTTTTTTAACATGAACAAAATTCACAACACTGCTGACTGGCAACAGCTCATATCATATCCATATCCATGGACAAAAATTCAACACAGAACTACAGCAAAACCAAATGAATATTCTTCCTTTAGATTACTCTCACAACATTATTTCACTACCTTTACTTGTCTCAAAATCAAAATTGATAATCCAATAAAATTGTATTCTCTGTATATTTATCATACAACACCAAAATCAGCTCACAATAACCAAACCTAATAGAATAATCTCATAAACCATCAGTTACCATCTAATTGTCAATAGTTGAACACTAAAATTAAAAAATAAAATGAAATGAAAAATACTCACTTTTTTCAGTTTCTAAACCCAACATCAAGAACATTATGAGATTCTCTAAGTAAAACGCATCAAACAGTAACACTAGCCTTAAAGACCAAGCGGGTTTCTCGAAAGTAGTAAAAGAATCTTACCTTCTTCTCGCCAAGAAAGTTCCTGATCTCGATGGCAGTATTGCTGTTGGCTATGGAGGCATTGATGGGAAAGTGAGCATACACAAACCTCATCTTGTATCTGTAGCCCTTAGTAACCCCAGTAATCAAGTTCTCAACATGGCTAAGGGCTGTCCTGATAGCAGCACTGGTCTTTCTTGACCCAAACCAGGCATCGATCTTGAGCTTTCTCTTCCCTTCCTCGTCTTTGATCAGCTGAAAATCAAGATTCAAGTGCTTGAAGTTCCTTGTAAGCTTCCCTCTTGGGCCTTCGACTTCGATGATTCTGGCATTGATCTTGATCTTAACCCCGTCTGGGATATCCATCGTTTCAGAAGAGAGGATGGTCTTCATGGTTCCTGAGCAGTAGCAGGCTAGCAGCTCTGTTCAACTCTAGTTTCTCTCCAATGCCACAAACCCTAAGAAAATAAATTTTTTGTTTATATAGCAGCGGCAGCATTCAGTAGAATAGAGTGTTAATAAATGCCCCCAAACCCTAAAACATGTCAACGTTAAGAAATAGGTTTTTCTCAAGCCCTATCGGCAGGTCCGGTTTGAAATTGTTTGATGGGTTTTCTCAAGCCCAGCCCATAATAGCCCGCATTTTCTTCCTTTATTTGTTTCTATTATGTTTTCTTCTGGTCTCACAGGTAATGGCAACCATGTTGTATGCTCTAAGTCTTGCTTCAATCCACAATAATGTCTTGGGCTAAAGTGTTTTTTTTTCCTAATATAATGATGCTGCGGGCAGGGCCTCATCAGCAGTAAAATCCTTAAAAGGCTGGTCTTTGGGCTTTGGTATTTGGGCTTTGGGATTTGGGCTTTGGGCTTTGGTATTTGGGCTTTGGGCTTTGGGCTGGACCATGACGTGGTGCATTCTGCATCTAGGAAGGCTAGCAGGCATGTCTTTCTTGCTTCTGTTAGTCTCTCAGCATAAACGGCCCAAGGACAGAGTCACCTGAATTCTGCACCCAAGGAAATTTGGCTGCCTCTGCGGTTCTGAATTTGGGTTCTCCCATCGGTGGAGGTAAATAATTACCGACCCCACCGACTGCATGGATAGATATTTTTAAAAATTAATAAAAATAAAAAGGATATTGGTCTCAATCTAACCCAAAATATATAAATATATTTATAAAATATTTAGATTTTTGTAATACAATATTATATACACACACATATTAATATTAATATTAATATAAAACGTATATATATATGAATGATATTTATCATTTAATATATATATATATATACTTTAAATATATTAATTATTTTATTTTTTTATTAATTATTAATATATTTATTGAATTCCTGAAAACTAAATAGATAAATAATTTATGAATTTTTAAATTTATTATCCAGTAAATAATAGATATGATATGAAAATAAAAAAATCGAACACGTGAGGACCAGTGTCCATATCCCTATTGGGAGGATGAAAAGAGAGGTGCAGAAAATGGATGGACAAGACACGATGTCGTTTAGCTTGATTGGGTAAATTTTTATCCAAGAAGGGAGGAACATGTCCGTGATCCATCACTTTCTTTTTCGAGTTCACTTTCTCCTGTTTCCCTCCTTGTCTGAGAGATTCTGAAGACAAGGCATGCGCGAAGGAAGCTTCCTAGTTTGTTTTGTGCTCTTTTCCTCACTGTTCTTTGGACATTAATTCTTCTGAGGCTGTGTTTTTTCACCTGATTTTATGTATACGGTGAAACAAGCCCAGTAAAATATAAAATATTTGGCAACAAGCTAAATAACACGGTAAAATAATATATGGAATCTATTAAAAAATTAAGTTTAAAATGTAATTTTTATAAAGTAATTTTTATATATTTTTTTAACTTAGTTTCTGAAAAAAAATATTTTAAAAAATTTAATATTTTTTGTTTTTTTTCTTTGCAAAGTGGGTGCTATTTAAAAAAAATAATAATAATTTACGTTCGTTTGCCAATTATTACTATTATTGACAAAAAAATAATTCTTCTAAACGATGCCATCATTTACGAGTGATGAAACCTTGCTCGCCCATTACATTAACAAAAACTATACCGTGTGGTGTTTTATATGTTGGAAGTGCTTTGTTTATTCTCTACGTGAATTATTTTTTATTAGACCTCAAGCTTTATTTTTGTGCAATTAAGTTTTTTTAGTTCAAATTAGCACGTAATTATATATTTTTAAAGAGATGATTTGATTGAAAAACAAATGACCAAAATGAAAATAATAAATTAAAATAATTGATAGCTTCAAATTTCATATAAAAAAAATTATTTTGACCACTCATATATTTTTGTTCATAGGCAATCCATCCTTTTAGTTGTCAGAATTTTAACTTTACAATGAAAGTTCATTTCCCTCATTTTTCAATCTATTTTTGTGAGCAAAGAGAGGGGACCGTCGGATTCCTGTAAAGATAGAATTATAGTTGATGAAGATTTTGATAATAAAATAGATAAAGTTGTTGTCAATGTTTTCATTTTACAGGGAGAGTTTCACCTAGATTTATTTTTTTTCCTTGCTCGAGGAGGTAGATCAAACATGATAATTTTTTTAGGGTTTTTTAAGATCATATATAGATTTATCAAGATGTATTTGGTCAAATGAGTTGAAAATAATTTTCTAAAAAAAAAAAAATACCTCATTTTTCTAGTGACCTCTTGTCATGGATTTTATAGTAAACAAATGATGTGTCATATGTTGTCTTATTTCAACAACAAAAAATTAGGATAGACAGCAAGTCATCCTTTTTGTTAGTAAATAAAAATAATAATTATATTAAAAAAAAGATAGGCCTAAGCATGTAGGTTGAGATGGTTTTTTAATACCTAGACACGTTAGGGCACTCGTGCCTAGGTTCCTTTTTTCTTTTTTAGTTTTTATATTTTATATATGGGTTAAAAATTGATAAGATAAATCATTAAATCTAATTGAGTTCATGAATTGAATCACAAGTTTAATGGGTTAATATAAGGCATTCGAGCTATTATTTGTTTTTTTTTGTTTTTTTTTGTTTAATACCTTTTTCTGTCCCTTATTTTAAAAAATACAAATTCACCTTTTATTGTCAATAATCTATTTTTTTATTTAGCTTGAAACTAAAAAAAATAAATTACAATTTCCTCATTTGTTATCAATAACTATCATAATTTTGTTTCCTTTTAAAAAAATATTTAACACAAAAAAAATTTCATGCGCTTTATCATCGTACAATTAAATGAAAAATAATTCATGATATAAAAAATTTATTGCATCTGATAACGTGCATGACTTGCATCGTGAGTTTGTTTGATTGACTCGAGTTCAATTAATTTTTTTTAGTTAAGCACTATTTTTTAAAAACATTTAGTCAATTGAGCTTCCAACTTTATTTTTTTCAAAATTATCCCTATGATTTTGGCATGTCAGTCGAAATTAACTAAAGTGGATGCATTATCCATTATCAATTGAGTTTTAAAACTTTTTATTTTATCGATTTTTTCTAAAATATAATCAATATTAGATAATATAATCACTCCATTCATTCGCTTTCAATCACAGTTAAAAATTCCATCAAATTTACATATGTTCGTTTAGTATTTTCATTCATGGTAAAATTGTTTTTTTCCCTTCATTTTATTAGGCTGTGCTAGAGAGGTAATCGCCAATTCAAACAAGTCACTTTCTTGACTAGGTTTAATAAATTTGAATAATTTAATAATAAAAATAAAAAATATATAATTATGATAAATAAAGTGAAAAAATTTACAATAAAAAAAAAAAGTAAAAACAAAAAATTCAACTCGAATTTATCTAAGTCAGCACGTTAAATATATAATTAGACTCTGATAATAAGATGTTCCCGTGCAAAAATAAATTGAATAAAATCATAAAACTCAATTATCAAATAACTTAAAGTTGAATGGTGAAATTATATATATATATATATATATATATATATATAAATTTTATATCAAAATTGTTTAGATGTTTTGATTTTTATCAAAAAAATCAAATGATAAAGAATCTTATATAATACTAAAAAAAATAAAATTAAATGAGAACATGATAATTTTATATAAAATAAAATATAAAAAATTCAAAAGCTTAATTATTTTATTTTTATTTTTTACATCAACATATAAAAAACATCTCAAAAATATTAATTTAATATTTTTTAGATAAAAATAATTTAAAAAATACTTGGATAAACAATTCTAAATACAAAAACAAATATTCCCTTCATTTTCTTTTTCGACAAAGGCAAGTCACGGGATACCAGGCTCACCAGCTGATTTATTCCTGCTCGAGACAATAAGTAAAGTTACAAGCGTATATTAATACGAGTGAAAGCTACTTGTCGGTCAATTATCGATGGCCTAAAACGACAAGAATTGTAAAATCTTTTTCACCAGGAAAATGTCTGCGTTGCCACCAACTCCCATCACATCATCATCTAAATCTATATCTTTATCTTCTTCTTCTTCTTTTTTTTTAATGATATTCATGCAAGTTTTTATATACTTTAATTAATTAAAATTTAATATTATATAAATTTTTAATGTTTATGAAAGATTTGTAAAATTTAAATTAGTAATTTTTAAAATACAAAGTTAAAGCCCAATTAATTAAAACGATACTCTCATATTTTTCATCCCTTTATCTTCGAGTTATGGATAATTGCTTGTTTTTTATTTTTTTATTTGATTAATTAAACGATATCCTCATGTTTTTTGTTTTTTAATTTTTTTTAGTGATATTTGGTTAAATTTTACTTATCATGATTAATTTTATAAATTTTAAAATTAAATATTATATAAATTTTTAATATCTCTAATATTTATAAAATTTAAATTAATAATTTTTAAAAAATAAAATTATAGCTTGACTAATTAAATAATACTCTCGTGTTCTTCATCCTTTTATCTTCTAGCTGTGGGCAGCTGCTTGTTCTTCGTCTCTTTATCTGAGTATTTAAACGATACCCTCGTGTTCTTCATCCCTTTATCTTTTAGTTGTGGGCAGCTGCTTTCTTGCGCCAGTAAACTTGGCACTTGATTCTGTTTCTTCCTCTCACGCCCTCCTTGATCCTTTACTTCTTATCTCGTTTGATGCTCTTCCTTTATTATCATCACGATGTAGAATTTATTTCTCACCTATATTATATACAACTGTTTTTTTTCTTACCATTCAAGTTATCATAGAGCTAGCTTCTTTTCTGGCATGCAGAGCTTTAGGGTTTTTTTAGTATAAATTTTTTATTAACACATGTCATAATTTTTATTTTTTTAAAAAAAAACTACAATAACACGAGTTATCATAATACTAAACATATACTTACATGATTTGGGATACAAGACCTGTCATAAAAAATGATTTGGATTGTTGAATTGTTAGGTAAATTTGCGAGTCAAATATAAATCTATTATTTTATTTGAAACAACATTATTTAAATTTTTTAAATTCCATGGTCTTACTCTATCTAATTTGGATCAAGTTTGACCTGGTCAATTTTATATATCATTTTTGTTTAATTAAGTTAATGTCAAAATTAGTTGAAATTAAAACTCGATTTAGGTTCAGCTTTGAGTCTTGAGTTTATTAAGTTAGCTCATATAATTAGACCAAGTTTAATAAATACACTAATGTAATGTGCATAAAAAAACATTTTGTTTTAGTCAGGTTTTGAATTAATTAAGCAAGCTTATTTATTAGCTAAATCATCATGTCCGAACACTTAAAAAAAAAACTTAAAATTTAAAAAAAAACTTGAAAAAATAAAAATATGTTACCAAAAATAAAAGAGTAATCATACATAAGAAGCAAGGAATGTTTCAGCGATAATTAAACCTTGAGATTTTATCTCTGAAGGATGAGGTTCAAACAAGGGAAGGTCTATTTTTATTGTGTAGTTTGAAGACATGTGAGACCTATCAATAAATAAAAAGATAACAAAACAAAAGAAAAGAAGAACACAAAACAGCAACTTAATGCAGTAATCCTCCTATCTGCTTCTCCTAACCTCTTTCATTATAATTGCTTGTGCTAAAAGAAAGTAAACAATATATATCATAGTTAGCATTCATATCTGATCTGGATAGAATTTTAAAATCCGATTTAGAAGATTGAGCTAGAGAGAAACTCAGATTAAAAAGTTAATTCAAAAAAACTTTTTTTTAAAAAAATCAAGATTATATTATTTAAATAAAGAAATTCAAAAAAAATAAATAAGTTGAGGATTAAATTTTGATTTTGTCAGGCTCAAGTTAGCAAATTTTGTTTTTTCTTTTCTACCTTTACTTTAACATGGACTGGTCTAGATTTTAAGCAATATTTATCATAGTTATCATACATGATCTAGATAGAGTTTTAAAATCCGATCTAGAATTGATCTTAAAAAAACCTCAGGCCAGGAGGTTAAACCTAAAAAATATTTTTAAAAAAAGTCAAAGCAAAGTTATTATAACAAAAAAAAATTTAAAAAAATAAATGGGTTAATGATTAGATTTTGATCTGATTAGGCTTGAGTTAAATTTTTACTTCAACATGGACTGGTCTGGATTTTGTGTCTATTCAGGCTAATTTGGAATTTAAAATAATAAATCTAAAGAGTGGCCTAAAAAAAAGTTTAGGTTATTTTAATTATGTTAATGGAGTAACTAAAAATTATTTAACTAGGTTCCAGTGCCCCCAATCATATTTTAAATCCAAAGTTTTCCCGGTGAACAAACAACTATGGTATTAACAGATCCGCCCACAGGTTTGGGGTGCCTTCCAACGTAGAAAGAAGGAGAATTTCTTCAAAAAACAAATCCAATCGTGAAATGTAACCATAAAAGTGTCTCAACTTGGGCATGAAAATGCACTCACTCACCATATTATATTATATTCATGAAATCATTTTGCATGGATCTTTAACAAGCTGACAACGGCACTCGCTGCTTTTCCTCTCTGCACAGTCACTTCTGCTGTCGAATATTATTTATTATCTATGGGTAATTAGGGATACCAACTCTTGCTATTCTCGAGGCCATGAACAGGGCACATCTGGTCTCTCTTCTCTGGTGCAGTTGTTGACTAGCCTCGACTCCCTTGCTTGGTACACTGTCCTGGTGAAGATCTGATGTTCTTCTTCTTCTTCTTCTTCTTCTTCTTATATTAGCAAGCAATGATTGCATTTCTGAATTACTCGGAGATGTCATGTGATTATAGAAGTCTTCTATGGTTTGGGACTAATTGTTATTAACAAGCACATATGTGTTATTCACTCTTCATTAAACTTTTTCTCTCTTTTTTCAAGTCCTCAATTTCATTTTATTTTGACAATTGTATTCTTTTATGGTGAAATTGAACGATAATTTATTCAAATTTATTAATAGGAACAATATGAAAATAACGATAACTAGTGTGGAAAATACATAAAAATGGATAGTTTATTTAAAGTTCTCAAGAAAAGTTTAATTTAGTCCTTTATTTTTGCAAATTAGACCCATTTGGTCTCTTAGTTTTATATTTTCAACCTCTAATAAAAAAAAGAGAGGAAGAGATAACTAGATTACAATGTTGAAAAAGAAAGTTGTTTTTCTAGACCACTAAAATAATTTATCTTAAAGTTTACAAGTTACATACGATAAGAGGTATTTGATGGTGTTTGTTTAGAATTTCAATATTGTCTAAAAAAATTGATACAAGTCAAGGAAGACAAATCTAACCTTGTTTGATTTCAAGTTTTTTGATTTTTTTTTGGATTATTAGGTTAAATAATTGGTTAGTAGATATTATAAAAAGTATTTGTAATGTGTTTTTGGGTTGAAATTACTTATAAAATAGGTTTGTTTTAACAAGTAGCATGTTGACTATCTTTTGAAAAAAGAAAAAAACCAAGCCCATGTATATGGGTATAGGTTTGAAGGCTCATATATTTGGGTTTTTTTTTTAAAAAACCCGGGTTTAAGGCTGTAATCTTGTGTGTATGATTTTTTTTTTTATTAATACTTAGTGCATAACCAACCTTTTGTTTTTTTAAAGGGCGCATGCTTATCTTTTCTGTTGCTTTGAAAGTGAAAAGTCCGAAATGCTTTTGGTCTATAGCTTAATTATTCTATGAGCTTGAGGATAAAAAAATATTTTTATTATTCAAAAGTTTATGAAATATCAAAAAACTTCTGTCAACAAGTTTATTTTTTGTTGACAATAGAGATATAATAGGGTTTTCTAATACACTTAAAATTAAAAAAGAAAAACAGACATACCGCCGATTAATTTCTTAATTACTAAAAAACATATAAAAAAATCAAAATATCTTCACATAAAGACTTTTACTTCTCTCAAACAAATAATAGAATAATATTATTATTTTATGTGAAAAGATAAAAGTATCCTCGCACCAAGTATTAGCCACGAGAAAATCCATTGTTTCCTGGTATAGTGGACACATACAATGGTTTTCCCAACTGAGTTAGAGTTTTCTATAATCTATAATAACAATAATAATAATGTATGTGCTTGAAAGCATCAGCTCATGTTTTTTAATGTAATAATTGTAATTGTAATAGGCTAAGTTGGCTTTTGAATTAGATGTCAGGATTAGGAGCCTGAAAATATGGGGAAAAGGTTAAATAATTTAAAAAATACAAGTAGAAAAACAAAAATAGAATAGAAGTTGGTGAGGGAGAAGAACTAGACGAAGGGGAGTGAAAAGAGGCTGGTCAGTCTCCTGTGAATGCTCAGAACCCGCCACCACCTTGTATATTGTTTTTTACTAAATCAAAATCCCACTAGATAAAGGCTCACCAGTCACCGCCTTCCTCCATTTTTGTAACTCATTAACAAAGACATAATCCAAGTGAACCACACACTCTCTCCTCATTAGTCCACCACCCCACCTTCTTGTTCCTGTAATGAGGGAGACTTTCTATGTTTCCTTTACATGTTACACATTTTTATAACCTTAACCACTCCCTTTCTCTGTCTCTCTGTCTCTCTGTCTTCATGTTCCCTTCTTGACAGTTTTTAAGCTAGATAGTTTCATTAGCCTTCTTTCCCTTTTCCTCTTATTTATTTTCTCGTCATTGCTAGTAATTTAATCAGAGCATAGTTAGATAAAAGCTAAAGAATACCCATGCTGAGTTTTTAGCTTCTTGTTTGATTGTTCTTTTATTTTTTGAGTGAAGGGTTTGTTAAGCGGAGAGAGAATCTCCTTCTTCAGGTACTGTACTTTCTTCTTCCTTCCTTCCTCCCTGTTCCTTTTTTTTAAAAAAGAAAAAAGAAACCCTTCTCTTAGTAGTTCAAGAAAATGTACAGAGATGTTTCTTGTGGATCTGTTGAGGTTGTCTTTGTGGGTTTGCGTTTTGTTGGTTAAAGAAAGAAAGATGAAAGAAGAAAGGCTGTAAATAGTTGATTTCTTGTTGGAAAATATTGCTTCTTACACTCTAATTTATGTTGTTAGAAAGAGGTAAGCTTTGCTTATCTAACCACTACAGGTAAACAAGAGCACAAAGGTAAGCTTTGTATCTGTGGCTTTCTTACACCATCTTGCAACTTCCTTGGAAGAAATGTTGTTACATGTTGGTGTTTGCTTTTCGGGCTGTAATGATCTTGCTGTGTTTTTGTCACATGGGATTTTTTATTTTCTTTTTCAAACATGTTTAATGCTTACTTGTTTGTTTTACCCTTAATTTCCATCTTCAAGGTTTTTTTCCCCAATGGAATTTAGAGTAATCAATCCGTGCTCTGTCTCTTCTCTGTTTCCTCTGTTTAGTATATCACGAAAATTGCCCTTGAATTTTGTCCTGTCTTTTTCAGTGCTAGCTCTTCATTGGTTCTACAGATCACTGCAATTTCATGAATAGGTTGCTATCTGATGTCATTATGACCATCATTCGGCCAGATTGGCAGCATGTCTCTTTTCCTTTTCACAAAATTAATAATGAAACCATGAGTCCATGTGTGGAAGTGGAGCTTTTTGGTGTGCAGTGTTGATTTTTTGACGAGGCTGACAGCTTTATAAAAATGACGTGTATGCTTGTTCAACAATTCCATCACCTAGACCTTCCTGTCTCTAAATCTGTTGCCGCTCGTTTCTTTTGTGTTTGAGATATTTGCAGTGTTGAGTAGAAATAAAAATGGCAAATGGATCACCAAAGCAGCATCAGCTAGAAGCAAAGAGAAAGCGCCTAACTTGGATTCTTGGGGTCAGTGGCCTTTGCGTTTTGTTCTATGTTTTGGGAGCTTGGCAGCATACCGCAGCCCCCACAAATCTAGCACAGTCCATCACTAAAGTAGCTTGTGATGTTTCAAAATTTGCCGGGGTTAGTTCCAATCCATCATCAGAATCAGCTATCTTGGACTTTAATAGCCATCATCAGATTCAGATCAACAACACTGATTCAGTTAATGAGATTCCACCATGTGACATGTCCTATAGTGAGTACACTCCTTGCCAAGATCCTCGAAGGGGAAGGAAATTTGATAGGAACATGATGAAATATAGAGAGAGGCATTGCCCAACAAAGGATGAATTGCTTCTTTGCTTGATACCTGCTCCTCCTAAATATAAGACCCCTTTTAAATGGCCACGAAGCCGTGATTATGCCTGGTATGATAACATTCCCCATAACGAACTTAGCATTGAAAAGGCTGTGCAGAATTGGATTCAAGTTGAGGGTGACCGATTTAGATTCCCCGGTGGAGGCACCATGTTCCCCCGTGGAGCTGATGCTTATATTGATGACATTAGTGAGCTCATTCCTCTTACTGATGGAAGCATCAGAACCGCAATTGACACAGGCTGTGGTGTAAGTTAATTGCCAAAATATCATGTTTTCTACTCAACATCTGTTTTCGAATCCTATCCAAATAGCTTAATCTGCATGTGTTATATTCCATGAGAATTATCAGCATTCCAAGCCTTATGTGTATTGTTTATGTCTTTGTTGTGGGTGTTAAGGTTGCGAGTTGGGGTGCATACCTGTTGAAGAGGGACATTATAGCAATGTCTTTTGCACCAAGGGATACGCATGAAGCACAAGTCTGGTTTGCATTGGAGAGGGGAGTTCCTGCTATGATTGGCATCATGGCTTCGCAAAGGCTTCCTTACCCAGCAAGGGCTTTTGACATGGCTCATTGTTCCCGTTGCTTGATACCATGGCATCAAAATGGTACGCCCTCAATTTAACTTGCACTTGTGTTTGAACAACATATAAAGCACGGACTTCTGCACAACAGGATGATTTAATAAAAATGGAGCTCAATTACGACCGCAAAATTTTCGTATGTCAATATGGTTCAACAAAACTTCCATTGATCCAAGCATGTTGTTTCTTTTATTTCACAGATGGTTTGTATCTGATTGAAGTGGATAGAGTTTTAAGGCCTGGGGGCTATTGGATTCTATCTGGTCCTCCTATTCACTGGAAGAAATACTGGAGAGGTTGGGAAAGAACCGCAGAAGACTTGAAGCAAGAGCAGGATGCTATCGAGGATGTAGCCAAGCGCCTGTGCTGGAAGAAAGTGGTTGAAAAGGGTGATCTTTCAGTCTGGCAAAAGCCCCTTAACCACATCAAGTGCGTTGCAAGCAGGAAGATCTATAAAACACCACATATATGCAAGTCAGACAATCCAGATGCTGCCTGGTATTCTCTCAATGCCCATCTTTCATGTTATTTCATATCCAATCTTTGATATGCCAAAACCTTTCATCTAAGACCTATGCATACATGTGCTTTATGCCAAAAAAAAAAAAAAGGTATAAAGACATGGAAACTTGCATAACTCCATTGCCAGAGGTAAGCGGCTCGGATGAAGTTGCTGGTGGTGTAGTGGAGAAATGGCCAGCACGCGCATTCGCGGTCCCTCCAAGAATTCGCAGTGGTTCTATTCCAGGAATCAATGCTGGGAAATTCAAGGAGGATAATGATCTGTGGAAGGATAGAGTGGCACATTATAAGAATATCATTAGTCCTCTCACCCAAGGCAGATTCCGGAACATAATGGACATGAATGCTCAACTTGGAGGATTTGCTGCGGCCTTGGTAAAATATCCAGTGTGGGTTATGAATGTGGTACCTGCCAATTCAAATCCAGACACACTTGGTGTCATCTATGAACGGGGGTTTATTGGCTCTTATCAGGATTGGTGTGAGGCAGTCTCAACATATCCAAGAACATATGATCTCATCCATGCTGGTGGGGTGTTCAGTATATATCAGGACAGGTAAAACCTGAATGCCGAAGAACTGACTTTGATCACCATGATCCTGTAAGTTACAATCTTGTGATTGAATTTGTGTTTGATTTTTCTCTCTTGAAGGTGTGACATAACCCACATTCTGCTGGAGATGGATAGAATTCTAAGGCCAGAAGGGACAGTGATATTCAGGGATACAGTAGAGGTTCTTGTGAAGATTCAGACTATAACAAATGGCATGAGATGGAAAAGCCAAATCATGGACCATGAAAGTGGACCCTTTAATCCAGAGAAAATTCTTGTTGCTGTCAAAACTTACTGGACTGGTGAAGCTAAGCAAAAACAACAGTAGAGGCCGTATAGTATCGTTTTCTTACTCTTCCCGGTGCCCTTCTTTATGCTCTTTCTTTCTTTCTTTCTTTTCTCTTTCTGGGAATCGTGATGTTGAATCAGATTGTTTTTATCAGGATATTTCTCCATGTGGATGAGAGAGCGGATAGGCTTTTCCTCCATATTTTTGGGCCATGTGTTTCATCAATGAAGATAAATTTATTTCCTCCACATTTCTTGTCATCTTCATAGTGAAAGTTAGACTAGGTCTGAGAGATTGGTTTTCAAAAAATATAGATTTTCTTTTTTCAGTTCTTTACATAATTTTGCAGGTTCAGAAGAACATTCTAAACTAGGGATGAAAATGGATTGGAGTTTCATAACTATAGGTCAGCACTTCAATATCCATAACAGATGAGATGATATCGAATACCCGAATGGTCGATTGTAATTGTAATCCCTACCTAAAACCATAAGCAAAATCCTAGTATTGACAAGGAGTGCGTTTCCTTGAGAGAAAAACGCATATTTTACAAGGAATTGGAAGAGGCGAGGCATGTGAGGAGACTGTCTTCTGCATGGTGAAGAAAATTGAGGAACCAGCCTTTTGATTTGGCCAACTAAAACCTAACTTCCTAGCAAGCGTACGACCACCAGGTTTGAAGCTAGCTGGATTTCTTCTACTCTACGTGGCAATGGCATCTAAGAATCTACCACCTACCTCAGGACTCGTGATGCCATCACAGATTTGATGATGAAACAAGGCTTCATAGATCAAGATTTTGTCTGGCTAGGTTGTTTCTTGAGCTTGAAATTTCCTCTCTTTTATCTATTGTTAGTCTTAACTAAAAACCAAGATTGATGAACTTCTTGTTGTTTCTCTTAATTTGAGAAATGCAGCTTACCTACTAAGAAAAGAATTAAGCTAAACAAATCTACATATTCCTATTTCTAGCCTGTTCCAGCCTAATTGTATGAGTGAAATATTAAACTCTACCAATACACATAGAGTGCAGGCATGACAGAGGAAGCTTGCTCAAGCAGAGAGAAAATGGCAGTTGATGAACTCTGTCTTGATCTTATCCAACCCATAGCTATTACATCTGGTTATGTAAGGCGGATCGATTCGGAACGTGGTCTAGTATAAGTGTTTTAGTGAATTAAGATGGATGTTAAACCAATTAAATTTAGATGACCTGATCAAATTAGAAAAAAAAATTTTCCTTGATCGGGTCAATTTTAAAAATATATTTTTAATTTTTTTTATTTAAAATTATATTATTTTAATTAAAAAAACTGAACCATTATTATTTTAGAATTCACCGGCCAACCTACAACCTAAATCTTAAATCAAGTATAATAAATATAGTCCACAAGGAATGTTTTTTAAGGAAACTTAAAAAGGTACCCCACGATTTGGCCGCTTAGCTTTTAGAGACCAAATTTCAAATTAGGTATTTCATGAACTTGGGAGTCCTATTAAAATTAACACTAATTGTTTTTTTTTAAAAAAAACATCAACCTTTTTAATGTGGATTGTAAGGGATACATTGTTTATTAGAGAAATATTTCTTTTTTTGGGTCTGTTTTTTCTGCATTAATTTTTTTTAGTTAGATCCTTTTGCATTATAGTAATTTGGGATCCGCCTTGGTTAATTGTTTTGTTTGGTTTTGTTTTGGCTATTTTTGATATCAAAAAGGAAAACTAGTTTTAGGTTGATGCTTGATTTGAAAAATAAAAATAAAATTAAAGCAAGCAATGAGGACTTAATTTGAATAATGGACAACTATTGAGCCCTTAAAAAAAAACATCAGAGACTGAATTACATGGCCAATGAAGAGATTTAATCCCCTTTTTTATCCCTTAATTTGTTTTTAATTTGATCTCTTTACGTTTAAGTTTTTGAGATTGGACTTAATAATTTTTTTAGTTGCCTAACCTACAATGTCAATGAAAAATTCTGACATGCATTTGGTGCTTAATATTGCAAAATAAATATAATTTTATTGATCTAGGATCCAATTTGAAAAGAAAATACTACAAAGACAGACATGACAACTTGGTTGGCTTGTGCGGAGCACGTGTCAGCTTGTGGGAAGAAGTCACTCCACTCTAACAATGCATGTGACGTTTCTGGATGGTTTCCTATCGTCATTCATGGATGCATTAGAATTTTCATGATGAGACCTTTCTAGCGGTGGGGGCACATGTAAAATGCATGGTTATAATAAGGCTCTGACATTGTTTTCTTTCTTCTCTATTTTTTCTTCCCTATTTCTTTGAAAAGTATGTTGGTCTATCGAAGTTAAAAGATGTCATGTTATTTTATTTTTATATAATGTTTGATTTTTATTATTTTAATTGTTGTTTATTTTATTTTATTTTATTATTATTTTTTTAATTAATTTTTTTTTTAATTTCTTCCCTCAACATTTTATTTCATTTAATTTTTATATAAAATTTAGTTATTATTGTTTTGATTAATATTTGTATTGTTTTGTATCCTTTTTTTAATTGAATTTTGTTTTCATTTTCATCCCCTGCATTTGGTTTAATTATATTTTAAGTCATATTTGGTTTTCAATCTTTTAATTGTTTTGGATTTTTTTAATTTTTTTTCAATTTCATCTCTTAATATTTAATTGATTAGAAATTTATTTCTAGTTTTTTTGGATTTTCCTTCCATGGGCTAATCCTGGCCTCATGTCTTGAATAACAGGTTTAGAAGATTAGTCTGAGTTATCATCGGTGGTTTTTAGGTCTCTTTTTTAAATTGATTTTTTTAAAAGTTTTATCCTTTAATATTTAGTTGATTGTAGATTGAACTTTGCTAATTTTTTCACATTTGTTTTTATAAGTTCATCTTGATCTCATGTCGTGGGTTTATGGACTTCGAGGTTTAATCCAACTTGACTCAAGGTTTTTTTTCTTAAAAAAAAATATATATATTTTTTAAAAAGTTTTGTCCTTCTATAGATGAGTCTGAGAATTGATTTACGATGTTCTTTTTTTTTTAAAAAAAAAAAATGCTAGCATGCCAAATCATTTTTTCTTCAAGCCCGGCCTATCACATGGATGGAGACCAATCTGGTTGGTTTATAAATGTTTGGCAGTTTTACTGAAGCTTCAAAGACTGGCTGCCTTCCTCTGAGTTGCACAGTTGCACTCATTAATTTATTGTCACGATAATGGAAAACTAGCTCAAAAAATCTTGGGGGGCTTATTTATTCTTTACAAATGGAGGCCATGAATTTTAGTTAGATTCTCTTAAAGGTTGTCTGCCACCTACTCTCAAGATATAGGTGCACCCACTTCATCCTCTCGCACATAATGGACCCAGTTTTGTATTCTGATTGAGTTGATTATTTTTTTTAAAATAATTGATTTAAAATTTATTTATTTTTAATATTTTTATATTGTTTTGATTTATTGATATAAAAAATAAAAAAATATTATTTTAATATATTTTTTAGTTTCAATTATTTTTAAAAACAATCAGTATTACATTCTTAAATACTGATTTAATAAAAAAAATGATGTGAAAAGTAAATACAATGTTTTCTTTTATAAAATATGTATTTCAAGAAATTTTTTCTATATATTTTTTTTATCATCTTAGTTTATAAATAATATAATTTTTATTAAAAAATAAATTTTCTTTAAAAATTATTATAGCTTTAGATTCATTATTATTGTTCACTAAAACAATGCAATTATGTTTTTACCACTCCATTCAAAAACTTAAAACATGCTTACAAAGATATTAATGTCTTTTCACATCGCATATTTGTTATTGCAAAAAAAAGAGTATGTTTTTCTTATCTTGATTATATAATAAAATAACTTAAATATTATTGGAAGTGGAAATTTCTTAAACTTTGAGTCAAGGGGTATTTTTGTATTTATATAAATGTTTTTGGGCTATTATAATTGAAGCTAAAGGACAGTTTGATATTTGAACGAATATAAAAAATAAATAATAATTAAAATACACGATAAAATTACAAAAATATCGTTAAAATAAAGAATTTTAAGCCTAGGTCAGGGAGTATTTTTTACTTTTTGCAATGTTTTTGTGTAATTACAAAATCAGCTCATGGAAATTCCATAATTGGCTAAATAATTAAAAAACAAAAGGTGAGATCGAGTGTACTGCACCTAAAGGTATGTGGAAGGCACTTGTGCTTTTTAGGCAACATCTCCCAGCGTTAAAAAATGCCATTCCACTGTGTTTGCTATTGAAAGCTCTTCTGTGTCCTCTACCTTTTAGTGCGGCACATATCTCATTTGATAATCTAGTTTAGCGCTGGAGGATTTTTTTTCTCTTTTTCTCTCTCTCCTCCCCTCAAAATTATAGTATGGCCCTTTTATTTGTTGACATTCCAACTTTTATCTTTATTTTTTTGATTTCTAACTTTTGGTCTTGATTTTTTTGTATAAGTTTTATTTGTTTTTAATTTTATCATTCAATTCCAATTTACTAAATATTATATTCTCCAATATGGTTCTTGTTCTTTGGATTTCTAATTTTTATTCTTGGTCTTTTTGTAAAAGTTCAAGTGGTTTTCAATTTCATCATTCAATTCAAATTGATGGTATTATATTTTCCAATTCAGTGCTTATTATTTTTTTTTTCAATTTCACCTTTTTATTACAATATTGTTTTTATTTTTTATGTCAATTTCAGTCATTATTTTTTTTAATTTTTTTTCTTTTTACTAAATTGATTTTTTTTTCAATTTCACCATTCAATTAGGCATAAAATTTATTTTATGTTTTAATTTTGATTTTAAATTTAATATTTTTTCCCTTTTACTAAATTTATTACAAAAGTTGCAAGAAAATAAAACAATAAAAATGTCATGGACAATCTTCTTTGAAGCCTACATTCTCTCTTACACAACATGCATATATTAAATGTTTTTTACTGGTAAAAAGCAATGCATGTGAGTTGTTATCATTTTTTTCTTCTTTTAATTTTTTTTTTAAAAAATTGTTAGATTAAGAAATTGAATAAATGCTAAGGAACACCCTTGAATATCTAATCACACAATACTTCATACATTGATCACGTACACAACCAAAGGCGGGGCTAGGAAATTAAAATTAAAAAAAGCCTAAAAACATATTTGGATATAAAAATCATTCATATACAAAAACAATTGTATAATAGCTATAGATTTTGAACAAAAATATATTTTTTCTTTCTAAAAAAAGGGTTATTTTATATTAAAAAATAAGATTTATATGAAACAATTATTAAATTTGAATAACCATATTAAACATATTAAACTCTCGTAGAGGCCATGACTCTCATCTGTACTCCTATAATATTATCCTTCAATACAGCCTAATTATTATAAAGAAAACTAAATGTTATAGGATTTCATTGTAATTCTAAACATAAATTAACGTGGACTGTGACAGTAAAATTAAATAAATATAGTATGTAATTAAAATGATTATGGGGGTATTTTAATATATTTTATTTTTAATTGAAAAGCTACTAGTTCATATTTCATATTCCCAGCAAGTTGATGGTGCCTGCACTATTAATTCTATGTATGAAATGTTTTTAATGATCAAATTTGGTCATTTCTCGTATAATTAGATATATAATTATGTCATCTTTTACATGATGCAGTGTATATAAATATATTATAATTAGATTTCTGTTAATTATTGATTGTATGAATATATAAACATATCCTGGTTGACTGTTGTATCCAAGCCCTAAGACTATTAATTTAACATGATTTTCAGACTCAAAATTTTGAGTCTAGCATGGTTGGATTTTTAAAATATTTTTTATATTTTTAATATTATTTTATATTTTAAAAAAATGATATTTATCCGCGGAGGGCAGGACAATATTCCAGTAAGCTCTCTGACATGTACAAATGCATGCATGATACATCAACTGAGTTCATGGATATCAACTACTGCGAGTATTCATGACATTACCGGTTACAATTTATATATCAAGTGCAACTCACTTCCTTTATTAGATAAAAAAGTAAAAGGCACAGGCTGATTACTGTTTTGGACAACACTGTGCATTTTTCAATGAATTATTTTGATCCTTAAAGTTTTATTTTTAGATAATTTAATTCTAATTAAAGGCTAATTCATTTGAATTTCTTAGTCAAGGGTTGAATTGTAAGGACATGGACTGAAATTAAAAAGACACCAAACATAGATGGTGTGCCGTAAGTTTCATAAAAAATATATTTTTGTCCTTAATTTTTAAAAATAATGCATATTATACAATTTTGATATATTAATATTTTTCTAATGCCTATATAAGATTTTTTGTTGAAAAAAAATTTAACCCACAAAAAAGTGCGGATTAAATATCTAGAGCAAAGTTTATGTAGCTACATTACCGCTTGAATCAATAACTTTTTAAATGTAAAAAAATATATTTAGATGATTGAGAACCATTGATATTATTATTACTCTCAATCCAAAATGTTAATATTGAAATCACCCAACCTAATTCATTATCTAATCTAGGTTTAAAATTTACCTATATCTAATTTAAGTTTAAAATTTACCTTGTCATAATCCAATTAATTTGACGAGTTTAAAAATAATTTATACGATCAATAAAAAAATATAATTTAATTTTAAAAAATAATTTAAAATAATATTTTTTTAATATTAAAAATAAATTATTTTTTTCACTATTCATATAAACATCAAAGAAGGTGAGTTGGGATTTCAATTCTTTTAAATATATTAGATAAACTAATTCCAATAAAACCAAAAGAGTGTTAGTTGAAGATATTTTAGAAAAAAATAAAATATTATTGATTTAATTTATTTTTAAAAGATTTTGAATGGGATCAGATTTTGTTTTGACCTATAGTCAAATGAGTCAATTTCTATTTGATTTAACTTGAAGTTTTTTAGAGTGAGGTGAAATGTTATTATTATTTTTTATTTAAAAATATATTTGATTGTGTTTAAAATATATATGTAATTTTAAAAATATCAAATTAATTTTTTTAGTATTTTATGATGATTTAATATGATAATTTCAAAAATAAAAAAATTCAAACTTTTTTAATAAATTTTTAAATAAAAAATATTTTTAACTACTTCTATTTTGTTGTCATGCGCACACCTGTACAGAGGATACAAAACCAAAATAAATAAATAAATAAATTCCAAAACTTGATGTAGACTCCGGATGCATAAAATTGTACATCTAGAGAAACACTGAAAAAAATAACATTTATCTTTCCAAAAAGACAGTGACATCACATATTACATTACCTTATTAAAAACCAAAATAAATTGAAGCAGCAGCAGCAGCGCCAGCGCCACATCGTTTAATGGCTGCGGCGGCGAATAATAACAACAATAATAATAGTCCGGCGGCGGAAGATACTGTGGAGGAAGAGGTAGCTCGAGTGGTGGAACAAGCGAAGGAGTTGCAAGAAACCGCAGCTTCTTTAATTGCTAAATCTTCACATGATGAACAATCTCTTCGAAAGAAAGCTCTCTCTCTTGAATCTTCTGTTCGCCGTTGCCGTTCTCTCCTTAACCGCAACAATCGCCTCGCTCCTAAATTAGTTGCCAAGGCAATTAATTAGATTGGATATTTGCTCTGCTTTTGCGTGTAAATTGGATCTCCTTTGCTTTCCTGATTGATTGGTTGATTTTATGTTGTTTTCTTTTTAGCTTGAAGAAGATTTACAGAAAGCAAGATGTATTATAACTGATGGAGATGCTTCCGCTTTTCTTCCTTCAAAGCCTCAAGGTCTCTTCTTATTTTGATTTCATTTTTATGGATTTAAAATTTGCTTAATGTTTAATGAATAAATAATGCACTAGATCGTATCAGAACTCTGCTTAGGCGAGAGTAATCCATGGAAATGTTAATGAGATATGTTTTTGATGTATGCATGCATGCAGGGCGTTTTCTAAAAATGTTTTTGGGACCGATTAATGTGCGGGCGTCTCGCAAAGATGTGCAGTTGAAGGTTAAAGAGGAGTATAACAGCTACAGGGTATGCTTTATTTTTTCTTAAATTTCCTTTATTGTTTTCTGGAATTTATTGAAAAGGTTGATATTGAAAGTGATTGTGAAAGCTATGTATAATTTACAGTGCTGTTTTTCTTTGGGAGCAGGATAGGACTGCGCTTTTGTTTCTTCTTTTCCCATCGGTTTTACTGTGTTTAAGATCTTGGGTTGGGAATGGGTGCTTGCCTACGTTTCCGGTTCAATTGTATCAGGTAATTGCTGGTTATTTCAGTAATCGAGGGATTTTGATGTTTTTGGCTTATTTCATTCAAGATCAAGTTTTTACATTTTTGGGCTGTGCTTTGGTAGGCCTGGCTATTGTTTCTCTACACTGGATTGGCTTTGAGAGAAAACATATTGAGAGCCAATGGAAGTGATATTCGTCCATGGTATTTGCAATCCTGGCTTTTCTGGTTTTTAACATGTTGCCTGAGCTTCAGCCTTTATAGCGTTTTGCATGCATATGATAATGATTTGGAATAAATTTGGATGAGATGCATTGAAATCAAGAGATTATTCAGATAATTAGCGCCATGACTATGTTAACTGAACTCATTTCTTTTGATTTGAGACATAAATAAAGGGGTGTGAAATTTTCAAAGATGTCCGTGGCTGTAATTTATCCTGGGTAGGTTTGGATATCCTGTATGATGGGGAATTATGAAATTGCTGTCTAAAGTGATTAGAATTTAGCGGAAGAATTTTTTTTGAGCATTCTGGCTTGATTCAAAATATTGTAGCAGCAGGTTCATTGCATTGTGCCATGTGAAGGAGTTGTTTCCTTAAAATTGTAGTTGGACCTTGATTAGGAGGATTTCCAAGTATACTGTCCTGGAGTCAATCAAAGGTCCAAAAAAAACAAAAAAACAAAGGAAATAACAAAGAAATTAACTTCCTTTCTTTGACTTGAAGACATATAAATTGATCAAACATGTGGACTTTTTGTTTGCAACCAAGAAGCCCGCTGATGAATTTACCTCGACCTGGCTAATGAAGAGCATTTATTTTCATGATCTTCCTGCTTTTTTATTTATGGTCATGTGGTGTCATTAAATCTGCAATCTTAACTTCTGATAATTGTTTGGCTCACCATCTGTCATTATCAATCTTCCGATCATGCTTTCCACATTTTTGAGTTGCACAAATGCCATGATTTTAAAAGAATCTGCTATTCTCATTTGATGCAGCTAATAAGTCTACCTATTTTCTTGCAACTTCAATCCTAAGCAAGCTTTTTTGTCAATGTACCACATTCTTCCAGCCATGGAATTATCATACCTTTTTCTTTCTGGATCACAGCAATAACTTAGTGGATAAAATTATATGGTGCTCTCAGCACTATCACGGTGGAAAGGATATTTTAGCTATAAACTATACTGATTTTTGCTTAGGGATTTGAGTACCAAAGCATAATGGTTCATGGCACGTAGGACTTGATCCTGTTTGCTGGGCACTCTGTATACGGTTGATAGTTTTAGATGTCTGTAGCAGTCCAAGGAACTAATATTTTCTGTTGTTTTTGGAACAACTTGCTGCACTTCTGTCATTTTGTGAAGTAGCTTTTGAGCATTAGAAACAAAAAATCTGAAACATAAAGCTTGTGAAGAAGGCGATTCATGGTGGCTTCATGTCTTTGAATGTTAGATTGGTAGTGTATGATGACCGACGCATAAAATAACCACTCTTCCTAGCAGAAAGACTATTGACATATGAGGTTGATCCTCTAGGCCTATTGTTGGCCTATAATTAAATATTTTGGTAGCTTTTATCTAGGTTCATGTCCTCTGGAAGAAGCATAATCTTTAGGTATTTACCTAATTTTTCTAGTTTCCCCTGCATGTTTTGAGGTCATGACATTTAAGTTGCAGACATTTTCAAACAATGGATCAAGAGAAGAACCTAAAAAGGGTTGAAAGGGCCTTTCACCTCAAGAAATAGGTGAAATCTTAAATTTGCATTCATCTGCTAAAAACTGAATATAACATTTTTGGAGCAGTAGCTCAGTTGTGTTCGGTTATAGAAACTAATCATTTACAGACTTTCTGTCCTGTTAATGTAAAGCCTGTTTCTTCTTTTGACACCATCTCTCTTATATGTGGTTGAAAAACTTGATTTTGAGTTTCCATGTCTCCTTTCATCACTGACTAATATATAACGAGGAAATGAATGTTGGAAACCTTATGATATTCTAGTTCATTGGGTTTCTAAACCATATAATAGTAGGCAAGAGAATCTCAAGTGGGTTACAACTTAAAGAGTTATAAGCTCTTCATATTTTCAGCTTTGTGATCTATGTAGCTTCAATTTTCCATTCCTTTGAGCTATTTCTACTTAATTGTTTTGCTTTCACATTAGGTGACGCATTGTATAGCATGAATAGAAGCTAGTGTTCTCAAGCCCTAAGGTTATATACCTAAACTGTATCTCTAGCATTTTATTAAAAGTCTGAATAGTTTGAATCTTTCTGAAAATAAACTAGGTATCTCTATTTATACTAGTCCTAGACCTAGAATCCTTTGTAGGAAAGGATTCCTAATTAAAACTTACCTAACTAATATAATCTATCTAACATTAGGATTACTAAATAGTAAAATATTAATTAAATTGAAAATCTTAATCTAAATGGGAAAAAGAATCCAAATACAACAAGGTTAATTTAAACAATCTTACACATGAAATTTTAACAAATAGGAAACAAGACCTTCAAAATCTTCTATCAAAATTTTAGCCCGATCGAATGGTCGGATTAAAAATTATATATATATTTTTTAGCAAATTGCATCCCAAACTCTTATTAAACTCATCAAAACACAAAAACTTAACCATCAATGAAATAATGTGATAAACATTGTTATCCCAAGAATATTGAAGAAATTTCCTTTACGGCAGCCCTCTCTACTTTCGAAAAACTCACCCTCTAGTTATTTGTCAAGAATTGAACTCTTCCACTCCAAGGGAACAAATAATTTGAATACAACATTGTAGTCAACATATTCACGAAATAACATGTCTTTGATATGTGAACTTCAAATTTTAAGTTATGATATGCATGCCAAAGAAAAATCCATATTTAATATTTATACTTTTCATTCCTATGATGTCCACTTGTAGTTTCTTCTCACATTCTTTTACTTTAAACTTAACCTCATCATCATCATTGACTTCCAATACTTCAATCTTAGTATCTAAAGAAACTTCAATATAACCTTTCATGATATCTTTAGAAGAATTTTCAGAAATTACCATGCACACCATGTCCGTGTTTGCAAGATTTTTAGAATCACTACAAGATACTAATTTAGGAGCTTTCTTGTTTTCTTTTTCACCATTAGTAGATGAAACATATACAAGTAGAGTAGTATTTGCAGCGGTGGTGTTATCACTGTTGTGATGTTTTGTCTACTTTGAAGAGATGACAACTCTTTCGTAATTTTCTTCCTTGCTATTTTATTCTTTTTCGACCCAACCCTGGAGAGGAAGGGCATCATAGAAAGGAATCTCATCAAATTCACGAATAGGTATGGGATTTGGCTTGCATTGAGGTATTACCTCAAGACAACTTCCCTCTTTAAGAGCCTTGTTTGTGTCTCCCATTAGCCAAACTAGATTTGCTATGGTTTGCTCTAAATGATCAAACCTTTGTCCCTAACGTTCTAGTTTCTGTTCCTGAGCCTGTACAAAGTCATGGAGGGCCACCAACCTTGCATCGCGGGGTGGGTTGCTACTGTCTCTATCCATTGACGCATCATATAACATAGATATTAGTTAGGGTTCTCAGGTCCTAAGGTTACATACCTAAGCTATAGAGAAATTTAGAGAAAACTCTAGTATTTTATTAAAAGTCTGGAAGTCTGAATCCTCTTTAAAAATAAACTAGACATCCCTATTTATACAAACTTAGACTAAAATCCTTTATAGTTAAGGTTTTCTAATTAAAACTCGACCTAACTAGTAGAATCCATCTAGCATTATGATTTCTAAATAGTAAAATACTAATTAAATTGAATGTCTTAATCTAATTAAGGAAAAAGAATCCAAATACAACAAGGTAAATAAAAACAATTCTGCATAGTAACTTTTGAGCCTTGTCATCCCAATCTTCGATCATCATGAAATTTTAACCTAATAGAAAACAAAGCCCTCAAAATTTTTTGCCTCAAAATCTCATGTCAAAATTTTAACTTGATCCAATGGTTAGATTAAAATTCATGCTTGTTTTACCAATCTGCGTTTTGGACTCGTCTTAAACTCCTTAAAACATTAAAAATCTTAATCATTAATGAAACAATTCAATAAACATTATTATGCCAAGAATATTGAGCCAAGAATTTTGAAGAAGTTTCCCCACGTCATTAGGCTTATTCTCCTCTTAGAGCATTCACATAAATATGATGTTCATCAATATGCATGGAAATGCCAGTTTCATTAGATAGTATTGTCCCCTGAACTGGCTCAAGAATATCTCAATGAAGTCGATAATATGCCTTTGCAGGTGGATATACCATCACTATTGTGCGATGATTATGGCCCTTGTTAGTCTCACTTGGGATATCAAAGGACAACCAAATTGTGCTCAGAAGCAGGTTGCTTTTTTTATCCCCCAATAGATTCTAAATGCATTTTCTATTTTTATTTGTTAACCATTCCTTAAATCCTGTGCAGAGAGGGGTTCAACTGTTCTTGCAATGGGCTATGATGCAAGGAGTAGCAATGCTTTTGCAAAATAGATATCAGCGCCAGAGACTCTATACTCGTATTGCGTTGGGAAAGGTATCCTTCTAAAATCACTTTTATGCCCTGCAAAGAATCGCTGGGTGCTTCACTTTTGGCGCAGTCTGTTTTTGTCTTTATTCCTGTGAAGCGTGTGGTTTAGTGATTCTTGTTTATTACAGGTCTAATGTACAGGATAGGAATTGTCTCTACTTCAGATGCATTTTAATTAGTGCATTATAGTTTCAATCGTTTTGTTAATTTTTATTTTAGGCTAAGCGAATGGATGTTGTCTGGGGAGAAACAGCTGGGGTGGATGGTCAATTGTGGCTGTTGTGTCCTATTCTCTTCATTCTGCAGGTATTTATGCTACCTCTCACCTGTTGTTCTAGTATACAGATGGGGCCTGCTCTTTGCATCTGTCCACTAATCATAAGCGTTACTCATCAAGAGTTTTTTGCCACCGCTAATTTTGCATACACTTTGTATGGTAAATGAAGCAATGTATTAATCTGATAGCAATTTTATATCATATCACTAACCATGAATGCGTTCAGCAGTCTGGTTGACCAAGGCCATTGTTTTCACTAAATTACATTGGTGGGTTAAGAAACTCTTGTTCTTTTGTTGTGAAACTAAATTTGATGTGAAGACATGCTACTCGAATGAAGTAGGCTAAGGAATATAATGAACAGCTTCTTTGGAACCAATACTAGACTAGAATGGATTTTAATTCTTGAAGTAGATTGAATTGAATTGATTCTCTAGTTGAATTTTTAGTTTGGAATATGTTTCAAAATCTGGTATTCATTTGAATTGAGTTACTCCAACTACATCATTCACCCAACTCTCCCTCCTCCTCAAACATCTTCTTCCGACTTCACTGATCCCTTTTATTTATTGATGCGAGTAAAGAGAGTGAAAGAGATCAAACACAACCAAGGCTATGGCTGGTCCTATGTGCTACATGGCCAGGAAAAAGAAGGAACTCTTTCTTATACAATCTCAAAAAATGACTAATAATAATCCCTTATATCGATAGCATCCCTTGAATGGTTAAGCAAACCCTTTTCAAAAGAAATCCTAGCCTTCAAAATAACTTAATCTGAACCTTCCAAAAATATCACGAGGAAATAATGCATAACTGCCCTAAAAAAAGGGTGTTTTGGGGATAAAATTCTAAACATTCAATTCTGAAGCAAATTGCACCCCATTGGATGCGCTAAAGGGTGCGATTGTTTGCAATTGTACAGAAATTACTGGTTTTAACAAGTAGAATTCATTTCAGTTGTTTAGGGCTTTCTGAACGCTATAATTGGGTAAATGGTGTTTTATTGATTTCATTTATTTCAAATTCTGAGGATTCAAAACGGGCTGGAAATTCTAGTTTGGTCATGGGTGGCTCATTTGGGTTGGCAGGCTTTGTGCCCGTTTAACAAAGCATCAACAGGCATCCTCCTGTTTCATGTGTTTGAAAGAAATTGATGAAGCATTAGGTTTCATCAAATGATTGTGCAATTAGTGTGGTCTACTACTAGTAATTTTCACATTTGAATTGTTGAAATAAGCGTGATGGCCTGAGTTCAACAATTATATCGTATGTGCTTCTGGAATTGAGATTTGACCTGATTAGCCGTGTGTGCTTCTGGACTTGTTTCAGGGTTTTGAGGCATATGTTGGACTACAGCTGCTGAGGACTGCATTCAAAGGGGTCGCCTCTGAATGGCAGGTAAGCTTTCGTAACTTTTAACTTTCTTTGCTCCATTTTAAGATAACTTTTGCTATCTATCAATTTGCAACTGTACCCCGTACAAATTTGCAGAATGCAATATAGTGACAGAATCTGTTTCTGGCAGGTTATTTTCTGCGGTATCCTTCTGGTCTTCATGGCGGTTGGGAACTTCTTAAACACAGTACAGACACTAATGGCAAAGTCAAGGTTTAAGGCTAAAATGAAAAGTAAGAGCAAACAGGAATTGGATTGAGGCACTTGTAACCATTAGGATCACCCCTTCCATTCTCTACAGAATCTCAATTTTGGAACGTTCTTTCATCGGTGTTGAAGCTGAGGCAATGGAAATTTATTCTTAAGGTTTTCATTTCGTTATTACCCTTTGCCAATTATGTGTTCATAGCTCTCATCCTAACCGTGTAGCCTGGCTATGAAGTGAACTTGATCACTCATAAAGATGGATGCGAATGGTCAGCAATAATACCCGGAGTTATTTGTCCTATGTATCCTGTATTCTATTATTTGGCTTTAATTTGAGGTGGAGATCCGAGTTTCAATCTCCCATTATGAAAGTGCAAGTGTGGCCCTTTATCAGTTAGTTTTGCTGACGAAGTCATCATAGAAAATCCTCTTTGCTTGGAAAACAAGGTGAGAGACTTATTTATTTATTTTTGCATTTTTTCCTCAAGTTTTGCGTACTGAATACTAACGTGTCAGTGTGGCAAATGGTAAAATGCGTTGATAAGAATCATTAAATGATTGGTATGACATTGATAAAAGTAGATGCCATGCGAGAGTACAAAATGTTCTTTCTTTGCACGTGCAGGTCTACTCATTACCACCGTCATTGAGATATGAATTGTCAACATGCTTGAAAAAGCAACCTATTTGCCACTTTGACAAAGATGCGTGGAATGATCGATAAACCATGGAAATTTCTTCTTTTCCAGTCCAGGCAAGCCCTTAATTCCCAAGTATTACCCAGATAATAGTTGTTGTTGCTGGAAACAAACAAGTGATGTGACACTGCTTGAAGCTTACAATGGCAGATTCATTTATTTGCGATCATTCTGGGAACAGACAGGCCTGTGGTGGAAGCAAGGCCTGTCTGTAACCAATGTCAAGGAAAGGGGCAATGCCCTTCGGGACGAAAGACATTCGGCTTATATTGTTGAAAAACCGGAAAAAAAAAAAACGAAAGATCACAAAGATCTAATCTTGCGCTCGCGATAATCCTTTCCTTCACTAGATTCAATCTGACCTTTAAGACAAGCAAAAAAAAAAAAACAGTATTTTCTCTGTTGCTTTCACCATCACCGCTGCTGGACTGAATCGCCATCTCAAGATGGAAAATATGCTCTTGGTTTGCCCTACTTCGGGTGGGCCTGCCCTTGCTACTCTCTTGAAGCAACTAGCAATTATCCCAGGCAAATTGTAAAATACTACACTAGTGTGGGCAGATCAATGGCTACTGGACTCGATGGCCTCCACGACATTTGACAGGAAAATGATGCGTAAATGCACTCACAAGATACTCGCCACTAAGGTTATGGAAGAAGGCAGCTAAATCAACAATAGAATATAGCTCCAGATCCATGAATAATCAACAAAGAGCAGAGCCTGATTACTGCAACTAAACAGCACCCCTACCTTACTTGTCGAGAAGGAGTAGCGGGACCAATTTTTCCAAGAGATTGAAAGACAGAGACTATGAGAGTAAGAAAGATGAAGAGAGAGTCTTGAATCTTGATGGCTGGGGGCGCGACGGCTAGGTCTGATCAGGGTTGGAAGAAAAGAAAGTTCAATATTTATACCTTTTTTTTTTTTTTTTTTTTTAACTCGGTTTAGTTAGATTTTAACTGGTTTGGTTCATTTAATTTTAGTCTTTTAAAATCAAAACCAAATAGAACTGATTTTTTTTTTATTTTTTTAATTGATTTTTTTATAGTTTAATTTTCTTAATTATTTTTTTTGTTTTCTTAATTTAATAAGTTTTTTAATTTTTTCACTCATTCCTCATTACTATACATATGAAGTAAGGTAATTCAAGGTAATTCTGATTGTCTAAAACTCCATTCAACTTGATCTCATTTCTGCTTATTATGGGTGTTTTAAAAGCAAAGGTATAATATTTCATCTGGTTTGATCCTAGATTAATATTTATATTTCATGTTAAAAAAATTAATTCAAATCAATTTAATTTTATAGATGTTTTTTGATGTACTCAACTCAACCTAAATCATGCTCTCAGTAAATATATCATGGAGTTAATCTATCAGGCCCGTAAAATCTTATAACTGAAAAGAGTGAAATAGAAACTGAGATGAACATTTACCGAAGATATCTTAATGGATTCAATTCATTTTTGGAGGGACAATATTAGAAATGCAAAGAGCAATTGCAGTGGACACGAGTGCATGTGGTTCGAATTATAATCAATTAATGAACTGATTTTCTCAACAGTCATCGACCTTACGACAGTGGAAAAGGTAAAAATCAACAGCAGCTTTAAGGGCGGTCCTTCTATGTAGGGTCCTGGCACCTGCAGGCTGCAGCCCCTCATTATTTGTTCCTGTCATGTCTCCACAGCTCCATTATGAGCACTGCAAAGTACTTTGTATGTGATCACTTTTAGTTCATTGAGCATTACGGCTGCTTTGTTGCTGCTAAAACTTTACGGCTTCATTTGCCCCATTATTATTATTATTATTATAAATAACTTGAGTCTTAAGGAAGCCCTTTAATTTAATCTAATATAATAAATTGATGTGCTGTTTGTTCTGTCCTTGAGCTTATTGTGATTCTCACATGGGAAAATAATTAAATTGATATTTTTTAATAATTTTAATATCTTAATATATATAAAAAAATTAAAAAAATATCATTTTACTATATTCTCAATATAAAAACATTTTTTGCATAAAACTATATCAGTTATTATTAACAAAAGCATAAGAAAAGTATTTTTCTAATCCAAGCAAACCAAAGTAGGAGAGAGTAGACGGGGAGAGGGGCAAGGTTAATGCATGTTCCCTCCATTAATCTTTATTTCATCGATCTCCCACCTCCCTTCTTCTCTTTTCTCTAAAATAATAAAATGGTTGATCATGCCTATATATATTTTAAAGTAAAGTCCAGGCTGGGCTGTGCTTTAATTATGTATGCACAAATCCTACCAAGTGCCAGCAGCGACACCAACCAGGCTAGCTAGCTACTCTTCCCCATGCATGTGCAGAACCTATGTATATAAAATGTTGATTTCTGTATTATTAACTCGAAGAGGGTACATAATTAAATTTTAAATTTATTTTTTAAAAATTATCAGTTTAAATTTTATAGATTTTAGTATTATTAAAGGTTTATATAATTATTAACTTTAGAAGTTATGAAATTAATTGAGATATATGTAAGTTAGCTCCAATATCTACATTAATTAAAAAAAAATTTGATTTGTGTATTATTACTTTTAGCTTACATCTGCCAACACTAAACTAATCACCGAATACTATATTAATACATGCATACTGTATTGTGAGCATGACACTTCAATTTCTGGTGTCTTTATATATTTTTTATAATTATTTTAGTTATTCACAATATTCTATACCGGGAATATATATGGAATCAACCTCTCTTTCTATCTGAACTAATTAAAAAAAGAGAGGAGATATAAGAGAACATATCTACTTAGTTTTCATTGTTTTTTAAAATAATAATCAAATATTATATATAAAAAATAGTCCTAAACATTTAACTTCGCTGATAGATTCAAGTTTTAAATAGTTTTCAATGGAGTAAATTACTCATATATATCATAATTAACAAAGTTTAATTTTAAAAAGCAATTAAACGAAATAACTTAAATTATTAAGTTGTTTTGTGAGTTTTTAAAAATATTTTTATATTATTTTTTGATATACCCTCTCAAGTGAAAGTTATTTGGGTTTGATATTTGTACATATCCACAATACTTTGTGTTTAATTTTTTTTATTAATTATAATGGAATGATGATATTTGAACTCGTGATTACTTGATTAATATTAAGGTTATGCTATTATATCAAAAAAAATTCTCAAACTAAAAGCTTAATTTATCAAGTGAAATTCCAAGAACAAGAACAATTTTATATTAGTATCTAACAATTTATATATCAATGATTATAAAGAGAGCAATCGATGAGGGAAAAGAGCATAAATATGTTATTAAAAGAAAGAAATAATTATAAAGGAAAGGAGCAAGTGGGGTGGAATTTGGTGATCATGGGAGGGGAAAATAGCAAAGCACATGGGTGGGGAGAACATGCCATGCTTTGATGTAAGATTTCATAAGGTAATTAGTGGATTACAATAGAGGGGAAAAAAGGAATATAGAAACCCATTTTATGTGTTGCTAGTTGGCAAATATGAATGTGTGGTAAGTGGGGAATTATAGGAAAGCAATTTCTACATGGCTACCCACATTTGTTGCTGTTGCTCCTCGTCAAAAATCCATACCATGTCCCTCATTATAATATTGCTGCTTGGCTCTTGATATTTCTTCTTTTTCCCCTTTTATTTTGAAGTTGAATACTATAATTTCTTTTTTGTTTTAATGATTATGGTGTTCTTCACCAGTTTTCATATACTTGAAATTAATTAAATCCTTTTTAATCTCTCATCTAGCTTTCTTAAATCTTAGATATATGTCAAGGTTTTAAGTTAGAATTAATGAGAAATATAATGAAGATTATATGTTCATCCTGAAACATAAAGTGCTGAATGAAATTAATAGCACCAAATGAAATTTGGCTTTACTTATGCTGTAATGGAATTCGAACTCACTGCTAAATGAATCAACTCCTTGAGAATAGTTAGGGTTAGTAAAAAAAAATAATTTATCTTTTTTACAAATGTGTCATTAATTATGAATTAATAGCATAAGAAAGAAGGGGGTAATTACTGTAACCAATCACTCTAATGCGCTGAAGTTAAAGAATTAAAAAGAAATAAAGTTTGATTACATTATCAATAAAGATGGAGAAATCATGGAAAACCATCCAAGAATCTTCATTAAACTCAAGCTAAGCAAGAGAAAGAATGCGATATTGCTTATAAATAAGAGGCATTAATTAATTAACATGATCTACTAGCTTCTCCTAAGGATTGTATATATGATCACAACTATCAGCATGCATGCTCTGATTAGCTTGTACAAGTCCTTTCTCTCGTCCCATGTCTTCTTCTCTGGGCTGCTGCTGCATGCTGCTGTCTTCTGTCTGATCTCTTTGATGATGTTGACATGACTAAATGACTATGGTGTTGGTCCTAGGTAGTAAGCTAGGCTAGGCCAAAGCTTATTTTGGTCTTCCTTAATCAATCCTCCTGTTTTGTCTTGAACAAACAGGTGCTTTATTCAACAATCAACAAATCAATAAATTGAAAGAAAAAGTGGTACAAATAGTGGTGGAAAAGGAGAAGGAAAAGGAGAAGGAAAGGGAAAGGAAAGGGACAGATAAGATACAGGATGAGAAAAGAATTTATGGGGGTGAAAGGAAATGGAATTAAAGGGAAGAAGTTTTAAGGTTGTCAGGCTTTGAACTCAAATAGTTTTGTTAGATATCTTTTGTTTGATTTGAGCTTCTGCACACATAGGTACATATGGTACATTTTGGGGATACGAGGTTATTGACAATGGTACTACTGAACCATGGCCAAAAAGGAGGGTGCCTCAGTCCCTCCTCCATTGGCGGCACTACTTGTGTTCTGCCTTTGGAAGTCTATCTTGTATGCCATTTTCCTCTCCTCTTGTAACCCCTCCTCCTCCTCCTCTTCATCATCGTCGCCGCCCTCGTCTTCGTCGTCATATTCATCTTCATTTACGTTTTCACTGTCACCTCCCTCCATCTTATCATAGCCATCAACCATTACCTGTTGTTGCTGATGTTGTTGTTGTTGTTGTTGAGTCCCCTGCTGTTTCTTCAACTCCTTCACGATGTCTTCTGGCTTCAATATCAAAGAAAGGATCAATAGGCATCAAATAACTGAACATCGATTACTTCGTTACATTTCAATTTTTTTTGTTCTTTTTTGAACAAAACTAAGGTTTACCTTCTTTGCTGCTCCTCCATTTCCTTCTCCGAGACTCCCAGGCAAACCTATATTGCTTGCTTGAACATCACCACCAGCCCCGTTTTTATCTTGTGATTCTGTGGCTTGTGTCTGTTGCGGTGGCTGCTGCATTGGATGTGGTATTGGGTCCAATTTTAAGCTCTCTTGCTGCTGCTGTTCTTGTGGCCTACTTTGGCTGTCAAAGCCACTAGTAGAGGTGCTTCCACCAACACCACCACCACCACTTCCACCAAGAATCTTTTTCCTATAAAGGGCATCAAGCTCATGAAAATAAGGGCAAGTCTTGGCATCTTCTGGGCGATTTTTGTTACTTTCTTTTACTTTCTTGAAGTACTTGTTGATATTCTCCCATTTTTCTTTGCATCTTTTGGCACTTCTTTTATAGCCCATCCTTTGCATTCCTGTTGATATTTCTTCCCAAAGTGGTCCCTTAGGCCCAGCTTCTTGGTATTTAGTTTCAAGCCCGCTTCTCAACTTTATGAGTGCAAGAACTTCTGGCTTTGGCCATCTTGATGACGCTGGCTCGCTCCCACTACCGCCACCACTTCCAATTTCCCGTGGTATTATTTGTGGTTCCGGGACCTCCATTACTATATCTGAAGAAATGGGTAGTTGGTGTTGACGATGCCCTTGTTGGTGGTGGTGGTGCTGCTGTTGGGGAAGTGGTTGTGGCTGTTGTATATTTTGTTGTGGTGTTACTTGTGACTGTGGCATGGGTTGAAGTTGTGGTGGTGGTGGTTGGGTTGAGACAGTGAACAATGGCGTTACTTGAACCGGTTGCGGTTCTGGTGGTGGTGGTGGAGGTAGTGAAAATGGAGGAGCCATTGATACAGGCGTAGGCAAATGAATAGTTTGGCCTGTAATTTTCTGTAGAAAGGCAACAATAGCAGCATCTCGACTAGCAGAAATAGCCCGTTCTTGAGCCATAATCTCATGTTCACGACTCAATCTAGCCATCTCTTGCCTTTTCCAAGCTTCATCTCTTATCATCCTATCTTGCTCCCTCCTCTCAATTGCCTCCAAAAATCTCTGTTGCATCGCCTCTTGCTTCTGCATGAGCTGTTTCATTAGCCCCTCAAAAAACTCCATCATCCGATGAGTTTCTCCTTTAGCTGACGTTAATGGTGCCCTTTTACGTTTTCGACTCGTACCAGCAGCCGTAGCTGATGGTTGCCCTCCTAATAGCTCTTCATCTTCGTCGTCGTCGTCGTCGTCATCTTCAGAACTTGGAGAAGAAGAAGACCCATTCGACGAGAAGCTGATTCCAACAGGGCCAGCACCTGCAGCAGCTGCGGCCACTGTTGCCCCCGAATCAGGAGGGAACATTGAGCCAATATTTGAAGCTGGTTGAAGTACCCGAGAAGAAGGTGGGGGAATTCTAACAGAAGACGAAACAGGCATAGGAATTCCAACAGAAACAGGAGCAACATCCAGACTGCTTGCTGTTGTAGTGAAAATCTGCTGAGGAGCAGCACCAGACACGTTGATGACACTAGCAGAAGCACCGCCACTACCAGTAGTATTATGCAAAGCTTCAAGCTGGCTAAAAAACCTGTAGCTTTTGCCATCTTGACGACCGGCTCTACCTTCCTTTGTTCTTTTATAATACTTGTGCACGTTCTCAAACTTTTCTTTACATTTCTTGGCATTTCTCTTGTATCCCATCTCTGCTAGCTTCCTGTTACATCATCCTTTCATATTTTATTACCGCAAGTAGTACACTTTCCAATGATAAAAAACAAAAAAATAAAAATCAAAGATTTCTAATGATCCAATGATAAAAAATACATTTTTTTTTTTTAAAAAAAAAATCTTACCTTGATTTAAATTTAATAAAGAAGAAGATGATGCTCTCTCTCACTCACTTTCATACCTTTAGGCCCACTGGCTTCTTCTCCACTTCCCATACCAACTATCTAATCCATTTAATAAGTGTAGAGAGAGAGAAAAAACAAAAACAAAGGAAAGAGAGTTGCTTGATTTAACATTAAAAACAAAAAAAATGAAAAATTACAAAAAATAAAAAAGAATCGATCTTGTTCATATCCCTCTTGGGATTTTCAAATTTTCTTCCATTGAAAATAGCAAGAAAAGGAAAGGAAAAAAAGTGAAGGTAGTTATGCTTACACCCGAATTGGGTATATTTCATCCAATTTATTATTTTAATTATTTATTATAATTTATTTTTAAAAAAATAGAGATGCCAATCTAGGTAGCTCGTGAGTCGTGATGGAAAGAGATAGAAGCCATGTGCTTGTGTTTACAGAGAAATGGAGATCTGAAGAGAATTATAGTATATAAAAAAAAAAATGGAGAAAAGGGTTAGTGTTGTTGATATTTGTCTACCTTGAAACATCCTCCCATAGAGGACCTTTTAAGGTGGCATCACGAAAAGCAGCATCCATTTCAGACCTAATTTGCAAAAGGGCATGAGTTTCTTGCCTTGGCCACCTATTGCCAGTGGCAATACCTCCGGTTCGATCTGCATCTTCTCCAGCAACAATATCTTCTTCTGCACCACCACTCCCTGAAAGTCTCATAAATTCATCTAAATTCATAACCCCACTTGTTGTGGCAGCTGTGGCAGGAGGTCTGCTGCTAATGGGCGATGCTTCTTCTACTACTTGCTGCTGCATGTGGGTTGCTAGTGCAGCAGATGTAGGAGTTGTTATAGGTACATCACCTTGTTCTTGTTGTTGTTGTTGTTGGTGTGGCACTCCATATTGTGACTGTGATGACCCTCTTTCTCCACCTCCTTGTTGCATCTCTGAACTTGACTCTCTCTCTCTCTCTCCCCCCAACTCACTTGATATTAAATTTGCGATTCTTGAAGTTGAGGATCTCTCTTCATCTATGATGATAATTCAGTCCGTGAATGATTTCTCGATCCCTTTGTCCCCTCCCTCGTAGAGGATTGAGGGGAAATGAGAAGAATTCAAGAGATAATAGGAGAATTGGGAGAGCAACAAAGAGAGAGAGAGAGAGAGAGAGAGAGGGTAAGGGAAGTTTTGGTGATGTTTAAAAAGAAAAGAAAAGAAAAAGAGAGAGAGGGAGGGAGAGAGTAGACAACTGGAAAAGATAAAATGAAAGCCAAGAAAGAAAGAATTCCTATGAGTCAGTGCTAGCTGCTGCTGCCCTCTTCTTCTTCAGATTTGATTTATTATTTTTTAAACCCTTTCTTCTTGTTTTTAATTCAATAAAACCAGGAATAAAACGAAAAATTAGAAGAAGGGCATCATCATCATCATCATCAGCTGCACTACACGCTGCCAAAAGATGAGGCTAGCTAGAGAGAGAAAGAGCAATGAATGGAGATGACAAATTATGAGGATGTTGATGATTAAGAGAGAGAGAGAGAGCTGTGTGAAATGATAAAACAAATGAGATGCTGTGTTGTCAGTTCTCTTCTCTCTCCCTTTGCCGCTAATAATTGTTTATGACCCCTTTTTATTACCATCATTATTTCTATTTATTCAATATAATAATAATAATTTATAAATTTGGAATTAATCACCAAGATAAATGCATTTCTACAGGGTAATTCCTTGCTTATTTTTCTTGAAATGCATGTGATATTTTCTACAGGGTAATCAACATATTTTCTATTTTTTAAACTTTTTTTGGATGATGGGATTTTTTTAATTAGCAACATTTTATTCATCGTTATTTCTATTTATCCAATATATATCATACTATTTGATGATGAAATGAGTTTTAATGGATTTTTATAGGGTGATTTTTATTTTTTAGTTTAATGTATATAGATTTATTCCAATTGTGAGATGACTCAACGTATGTATTTTCTTTTTTTTTTTTTTTTTTGCTATGATGGAGTTATTTCTGTAGGGTTCATTTTGATTAAAATCTCATTAATTATGTACTTGTTTTGCAGGTTTACTGGCAAATATTTTTTTCCCATAAATTCTGACAAAAACTTTAAAAACATTGCCCATGCCAATATAAAGAAAAAATAAATTAAGATTAAAATAAATTATTTTACTATCAATATTTTAATAAATAATACATTAACATAAAATTTACACTTTTAAAATATTTAAAGCATAGTTATAAAATCTAGTAAAAGTATCAAATCATTCAAAAATATAATTAGAGGTTGCACATAATAACTTGTGGATTAGAAAATCAAACTAGATTATAATTGTTTTAAAAAAATATTATTGAAATAATGTTTTTTGTTTTATAAAATTCAAAATGATATTATTTTAATTAGAAAAAACTGATTTAAAAACACTCGAGATAGATTTTAAATTGATGAGTCCCTTGATTGACCTCACAGTAGTTTGATAATCGATTTTAATTGATAATAATTCCAAGAATAATACCCATCACCATAAAAACAAAAAGAAAGGAGTATACATCAAAAAGATAAAATTAATTTGAACAGCGTAACTAATTTGAAGAAGTTGCAGAGGAGAGAGCAATGGCTAAAGTGGGGGAGGAAGATGAAAAGGAAAGCTCGAAGGGATCAGCAGCACACAATCAGTCACCTACAAGTACACACACAGACACACACATCACCTCATCCCTGAAATTAAAATTCTCTGCAAACCGTCTTCGTCTTCGTCTCCAGTGATATTCTGCATCTAACCTACCATTTTCCACTGCCATTGACATGGCCACGTTCGATTGGGACTTTTGCTTTAACTTTATTGAAATTGGCAACACCAGATTCTCCTTACCCTACAAAGAGCCATACCATATATATTCTTTTGATTTTCCCCTTTTTTTTCAATTCAATTTTTCATTTCTTTTCCATTTTTAATGTTTTTTCTTTGCAAGATTTGAGCTGGACAACGATGGAACCACGAGAATCAGAATATGTGCGCTCCCACTTAACCATGGTTCATTATTAACCCAACCACACCAGGCTTGTTAAATAGCCGTTTGTTCTTGCCTTGTAATAACTACAAAATGAAAAATAATTGCTAGGATAATCATTATGAGATACTACATCGTTTCGATGTTGAGCGCGTGTGTGTAGCATCTAATCAGTAATTATTTGAGAATAATTGCGTGTTTTTCCTCCTAGCTTGAGAACTATATATATAAGAAATCACACATTATTGGTATATTCGCCATTATAATTATTTTTTATGTTGACAAATCTACTCGTTGTGTTTCTATGAATATCTAATTTCTTAATGCTATTTAAGATGTTAATTATTAAGGTTAATACTATTAATTAAAAGAGACTTTCTTTTTTATGACTTGATAGTTAAAGTAATTTTTTTTAAAAAAAATAAATCCTTCCTTGGTTAATATATACACTCAAAATAAAACAATTTTCCTTGGTCTACAGCATAAAAATTTAACAACATGGTTTTTTTTTATTTATAAAAAATAAATTTAAATAAATTTTGAATTCAATATTATTAATTCAAACTATATTCTTTTAAAATCCACATATATCAGTGAATCAAGAAGCTAAAAATTCAAATTCAATAATTTATTTTTGTTTTCTTGAAGTGAAATGATAGGAAGCATGAGAGACGCTCCAACATAAAACATGGAAAATGATTCTATTGTGTTTGAGGTTGTAATATAAATTATTTTTTTAGAGTATTTTTTATTTAAAAATATATTAAAATAATATATTTTTTTATTTTTTTAAAATTTATTTATAACTCCAGCACATCAAAACAATAAATAGGTACTAAAAAAAACTTAATTAAAAAATTTATTTTTTTTAAAAAAGCATAGTCGGAATGCAAAATCAAACATGAAAAAAAAAGTTTCTATTGCCCGGTCCCATGTGACCCATTTTAATAAGTTCCATGTGATTGGGTCCGTGGGTTAATGGGTGTGGTTAATAGCTCCACTGTAGCACCATCATGACCACATTTTTGTAAGACCATGACATTCACGTACGTACACATTTCTTGACAGCACATTAATGTTGTCCGTCCATGTTTCTTCCTTTTTATTATTATTTTTCCACCTTTTTGATATTTAATTATACTCTATGCTTCTTCCAAACTGTTTCATTAAATCCCTAATCATACCCACATGACATTAGGCTGTTTAAATTAGGGTTTTAAAAATAGTTTATACAACATGATAAGCTAATTTATCCAGACCTTACTCCCCCCATCATTTGTGGACTCCACTTGGAAACCTCTATTGTAATCAATAATAATCTATAGTTACTCGGCATCTTATGTCCTTTATACCATAAAAATTGCTTGCGTGTTGAAGATAGCTTTATATATATATGGTATCGTGATGTAATGATTTTTTTTATTTAAAAATATATTAAAATAATATTTAATTTTTTAAAAAAATTATTTTTGATACTAGTTTTAATTTAAAAACACCAAAAAACTGATTTAAACTAGAGAAAAAAATAAAAAAATTTAAATATTTTTAAAAACACTTTTAAAATGATAAAAAAACAAGCGAACACTTAGTAAGTGTTTGGTAGTGTGTTGCAAAATACTTTTAAAAATTATTTTATTTTTATTTTTATTTTTAACATTAGAATATCAAAATAATAAAATAATATTAAAAAAACATCAATTTAATAATTTTTTCAAGATAAATGTATTTTTAAAATGTTCTCGAACTTAATTATAAACACAGTATATCAAATTAACATGCACTTAGTTTGATATATCAAATACATAGAATGTTTATTAAAACAAGGGTATATATTTCAAGAGAAATCTTTAATTATTCAAATCATTTTATTAAGTCAATTTGGTCAAAATTAAGATTAAGGACAATCCAACTAGTGATAGTTAATACACTAATAATTAATACCTGCAGTGATTTGAATCCTTGACTTTGATCCTATAAACAAAGATGTTGTGGATCAGCATTCAACCAACTAGGTTAATTAAGAGATTAATTGGTAATCTATCGGTATTAAGCACATCACTTGCTAATTAATACACATGAGATGAAAAGTGATTAATGGACTCTCCAATAAAATAATAAACACAACATTAATCACACTATTATTTTTTAAAATATATATATATATATATATATATATATATATAATTAGAGCATTAATTACTCCAGGAAGGAATCAAAATCTATCATAATTAATCTTCGTTTCACCTAAAAATCTTCAACGGATCAAGAAGATGTCAAATAAATAAATCTTGGATGAAATAAGGGAAAGGGAGGGAGGGAGAGACAAGAACAGATTGGAACAGCTGTCAGGAGGGCCCCATTTGTGAGGTGTAAGAACGTGCGTGGCGTTTCTCCTGGTTTTGTGAAACCTTCCCAACTGCCACCCACACCACTCCCTCACCCCATCATGTTAATTGCCCTAATGGGTGCGCACATGCCCCTTGCTTCCCTTCTTATTTTCATCCACCTCCTCCTTCTCTCAAGTTTCTTGCTAGTTATAATTAAAACGAAATTCGTTTCAAGACTTTCTCTCTTTTTCTTAAAATAAAAATAAAGCTAGGATAACGAAGTTTGAACCGGTCGCAATCTAATTGATTAGATTTCTTTATTTTGTTATAAAAAATTCAAATCAGAATGATCAATTAGGTTTAATCATGTTAACTCTTAATCTAGTTCGTTATCAAATCTTGCATAAGTTAGGTTCTGGATTTATAGCTCACGAAGTTAACCTATACAATTGAAAAGGTTTTGATGAAGATAAGAAGATGTTTAGAACAAAATCGTAAAAGTTTTGAGTTTATTTTGAATATTAAAAAAAATAGATGATTGAATTTTTTAATTGTGGCCTCGATTTGTAAAAAATAAAAAATAAAAGGAGGAGATATCTCCTCTAGCTTCATTTGACGAAGAGTCTAACAAAAACAAAGAAGGGTTACGTCCTCTAATTTACAATCAAATCATGGAAAGAAAAAGGACAAAAGCTGTAAAACACCAAAATAAAAATAATGCAATTACTACCATGTACATCACCTTTTATATACAATCACCACTACTGTAACAATTCTTGTATTTATCGGCTATTAAGGGCTTAATCCACTCCAGCTCACCTTCCATTACTTTCTTAATTAATTAATTAATTGGCGTATTTTAAGATTTATAAACCTCATAAATTAATCTTATTTAGGTGATTCCTCCAAATCATTTTCACATGAAGATGCACTACGTTTGAGATAGGATTAGTTACTGCCCCAAAAGCTTCTATTTTTTTTTTTTTGTTGAAATTCATAGTATTTTTCAAATAATAAAATTAAATTTCCATACATGTAATTTCCATCTATATAATATGGAAATCATCATGTATCCGGGGGCGAAATCAGGGGGACACAAGCAAGGCCCGAGTCCCTGCAAAAAATTTATTTTTTTATTTAATATTTAAATATAGAATAGTATGATATTTTTATTTTAAATAAATAATTTTTTTTAATAATATATCTTGTTATATTAATTCTGATTTTTTTTATCAAATGCTACCAGTTTCGCCCTGCATATATCTATGACCACATGAATATGTTAATAAAATTATCTTTTTAAGGGGGGGGGGGGGTGTGTATCTTTAATACTTTGCTTTAAAGCAAACATATGAAAAAAAAAAAAGGATGACTTTTTATGGTTTTAAAAATTAGTTGTTGAATTTTTTAAGAGTGAAATGCAAGTTATATACAAGCATATTAAATATGTGTTTAGCTTTCACTTTAAAAAGCATAAGAAACAACATTTAATGAGATGAAAGACTTGTTATTTTATCTTAAAAAAACAAAATAACATTAAATATATTAAGATTAACTAACATCAGTCCTTTTAGTTTTATAAGTATCAATTAACTAATGTTTAATTACATAGCTAATAACCTTAAATATGTTAAAATTGAAGTTAGCTCCTAGCTTGCATGGATCTTAACTGAATTATTTAGAATTCTATTTGCTTTAAACAAATATTTTAAATTAAATGGTGACTTCAAATTTAATTTACGCCATGAATGCATTTTACTCTAGTTTAAACTCACAACAATAAACATACACACTCAAACACCAAACAAGCCAGCGAAACACTCTCCGACCACATGTAAGCAAACAACATTAGAGCCAACACAGACAAATACTGCAAATAGATCTGACATGAGATGGAGCTTGCTACACAAATAGTTTGTCATCTCCATAATTTTGCACAACACAGCAGATATTCCATGCATTTGGAGTCAAAATGCACCACGAATGAACACTATTATGGTATGAGCAGAAACCTAATTCAATGTTTTGAGGTTAGGGTTTAGCCCTCACTCGCCCACCTCTTCTTTTTTCCGGTATCTATCAATAAACTCGGTAGCCTGTGTTCAGGTTAAATTCCAACTGATCTGTTCTGACAAGTATGAACGCTTCTCAAGGATGTAACTACCACCATTCCTTTCATCCACCACTCCATATCCCTAGGTAATCAGCCTGACCGATCTCGGGCTACATTAGTCCTTATGGGATCTCCGAATAGAAATCTCAGATCTATACTGTTGAGTTCCCTTGTGACAAAAAACAAAAAGAAATCAACCTTAATTAACTCAAAACACATGATTAGAAAGGGGAAAAGAGAACAAATGGAAAACTTGCTTATGAATTTGCAGAAGTGGGAGAGATTATAGGATGAAAATGAAAAAAATAAGGATAAATGTGTGTCCTAAGCCAAATCCCATGAAGTTAAAAGAGGTCACTGTCAATTGAAGTGATTTATTAACGACTCCTAAAGCATCCTTAATTGTCCACTTTATTTAGGCCGCAGTTCCCACTAGAACTAAAATGACTTGCACCCACCAGAATGAACAAGTTGCACTTCTGGCACTTAATGCTTTACCGTGACATCAAACTGCATCTGGCCCTTCAAAAGTCCCTAAGAACCCTTGCATTTACTCACGAATGCAATGGATGTACAGTGTATCCACTAGTTCATTCTCAACTTCCAACTTCAAATGTAGCTGACCTCCCACTCATTTTTGAGAGGTTCTCAGCTAGAAATTCCACCTCTGATTTGCTAGACCATATGCAATCTTGAAGTCATACCATAGTAAGTAGACCATATCAGTCGATGCACAAAGATTAAAGCACTAAAATGTAAAGCTATTAAAAATCATTGCAGATGTCTGACAATATGCTATGATTTATGTGCAATCCCCGTTTCAAGACAGGTATGTTAACATCGAGTGAACTGCAAGGAAGAAAGAAAAAATTAAGCTGTGAGTTAATCAATGAACCAAAATTACGACAACTCTCAAGTGAAAACCATTATGCTGGGCTGCGTGGAACAAAAGATGGAAAATCTAGTTCAGAAAAGAAAGAATATGACTGTAAAGGCCTCTTTAAACACAGCTACACAAAGAATCTCGCCTTAGTTGCCTATTCCTCTCAAGAAGAATATGACTGGAAAATGCAAATGATCAAATCAACTACCAGCTGTGTATACAAACAGCCCTTCACTGAGAGATTAGTCAAAGTTAAACCATCTAGAGAATTTATTATAGAAGTAACAAAACCACATCGACACCCTCAATGGGAAGAGAAAAAAGGCTCCATTAAGATGCTAGTTTAATTAACAGTGACAGGTCACATAAATAACGAATCAAAACAACACATTGGCTGTTCATTTTTGCATGGACCCATTGAACTGTGTCTGTTTTGAAGCCCTCCTAGATTCTTGCCAAACAATCAAATCTAATAGATGCCCATTTATCCCATTCGTTACAATGAAGATAGGTTGGAGAGACTCATTAATGCTAGTCAGAACATATTTCCTTTAAAAAGTACATTTTACTAGCAACTTATCGATTATTAAAGAACAAAGATTCATGACTAAGAGAATGAGACACGGTCATCACCAGACAAAGAAGGCTTTAAGAATAGTACAGAACATGATCACCAACTAAAATCACAAAATGCTGTTGACAAAATCACCAAAATGTTCTTCTATCACACTCACAAAATCTGCACCCCTAACCTTCCAAGTTCCAAGGGTACCAAAGCACAATACAAATTTGGAGTGTGCGAGAATTTAAAATATCGAACTTCATAAGGTCTTAATTGGACTAACAAGGTCCTTGCCAAGATATGCTCGAGCCCTTTTATAGAAGTTGCTATCAAACAGACATGGTGAACTAATTGAATGATCTAGCTCTTGTGAGCATAACAAGAGTTGATAACAAACCAATGAACTCCAAGTCATTGTAGGTCCACAACAGGAGAAAAAAACTGCACCGGAGGGCGAAGAGAGACATTTTATTAAAATACAAACTTGAACACAATTCAATTCAACAGCATTGAATTTCTGACATGACTCCCCGAAGCCTTATCTGACACTATGACATGCCTTTTGACACATTTTTTCTTTTTCTAAGGCCCCCTTGTAATTTTGACACTTTCTCCGGTCTTTCTGGGTACTTTCCTATTTGTTGGCCATATTGTTCCCAAGGAATGCATCTCTAGCTAGAATATGTGTCAATGACCTGAAATCTGGTTGGCAGACCTCCCACACTTTAGCTTCTTCCATGCTATCTAGCTTCTGATAGCACGGTTGGTTTTGTCCATCTTTCCTCAGTTTGTTTCTTTCATTCCTTTAATATGTGCATGGATGTCTCATGTGCATGTATGCGTGTTAATGCTAGTTTTGTTACTGAAATGAAAAATAACCATTGGTCTGAAATGAAGCCTTTCTGTTTAAGCAGTGAAGGTACACAAATTGGAGACAAGATGCAAGTTGAGTTGTGCTATGATGCACGCCTATGAATCCATATTATGATGGCCTCATAAGTTGCATGGAGTTGAGGTAAGACTCATGGAGTACATAAACAAATCCTTCAAACTTACTAGTATCAGAAACTGGGAAGTCAAATGTAATATATCCATAGAATTCGATCATAGCAAGTATGATACAGGTGGAATAAGTACCGAAAATATGCACTAATGAGCACTGAAAGTACACAAATGAGATATGAGAATGTAAGATGATGTGCTCAATAAGTTGCACTTGGATCCCACCTATCAACAGCAAAGCAGAACCGTATTGTAAGATAGGGAACTGCATTCTAATTAGAACAGAATCTCAAACGAATGCTCTCTCTCCCCATCACACACACACATGAAAATCCTAACAAGGGCTTTCCCTATCAAGTGAAAAGGACATATCAAACTAACACTAAATAATTGGGATGATAATTTAACTGAACATCCACTAGGATGAGTGAGCGGCACAATGAAGGTCTAATTGCTCAAACAATAGAGTTCCAGAGAGAGTTGAAGGTGCAAGAGAAAATATTACTAGAATTGACATAAAACACACTTAAAAATAGGAGAAATGAATCACGGCATTTTCATTTGTAAACTAACTAAAACTGTCTCTCACATCATTAGCAATGTCTATAAGTTAGATATAGACTTGAAATTATTTACCTTCTGAAGAAAAAGGAAGGCAAAGAATGCAGTCCACGAAGTGAAGGTTTGCAATCTCATCTTAAACTCAACTGTGTACAAAAAGGAACTATCATATCTGCAATTTGTTAGCATGGCTTTCAAAATGCCAGATTACAGTCAGTAAACTGCTGTTGCAAGAAGGAAGCCAAAACGATGATGCTGAACAATATAAAGCACAAGTTGGAGAAGGGCCTTCTTCAAGCAAAAAATATATCCACAGCACTACTAGCGAGTATACCAAGTGCTCCCATTCAACCCATATTCACACAGAATCAGCAAACGAACCACAAGATCCTTTCTCACACTGTCCAACTGATATTGTAAGGAGTTCATCACTTGTTTGATTCAGTTTGCAACACAGGCGACGTGGTGACTGTCCAAATATATATCTGAAATGTCAGCTTTTAGCTTGAAAGGAAAGTCTGAAAGTTACAGTAGACTCAGAGTAGACAGTAAAAAGAATACAAATAAGGAACTCACCAAATGCCAGTTCTTCTTCAGAGGATACCCCAACACCTGAATACTCTCCACGTAAGGCAAAGGAGCAGAACGAGTAAAGCAGAAAAAACTTCTTTTCAAATCATCTTTCATTCTTGCCTGCACATATGTACCCAAAGTAGTGTCGCCTTGTCTTTCCACGTCTTCTAAGAAGAAGAGGACCGGCCTCTTACAAACAGATTTGGAAGGATCCCTGGTATCCAAATCAAACTCATTCCGATTATGAATCTTGTTCCAAGCAGAGTAAGTCATTTCTGAGCGCTCAAGCACCCGGGGAGGAACAATGCTCGGGAACACTTGAATAGTATAACCAAGCGAGATGGAAAAGGATAGGCGGCGTGCACGGTCATAACAGATCGATCGCTGCAAGAAACTCATAGGGTCAACCTTCATGGCCTTTGTGAATAGTTTCAAATTATCCAGAGAACTCAACCCAGGGTAAAAAGGATCCACAGCTTCAACATGATGAATCGATACAAAGGGTGCAACTGGATGCGCAGATAGCAGACCATGAGCACTACCCCTAATATCCCACTGCCATAACAAACCAACCACAATTCAAATTCAACAAGTCAAGATAACCCTCTAAATTTTTTGGTCAACATTTAATTCATCAAGTTGACTTCGATAAAAAAATCACAAACTTCTCAGCAGCACAAGTCATAATTACTAACAAAATGCAAGTTGTCTAAACAATTAGAAAATAATTAACAGCTGGTTGGATAAACAAACCTGGTGAAACCCAAGCTCTCTTGACAATGGAACACCGAGCTCCGAAATACAAGCGTGGAGCCTATCATCACTTCCATATAACTTATGATATCTCTCAAGACAATCATCAAGAACACTATAAAGCGCCTCGGCGAGAGGATAACTTATAGCAATCCCCCCACCTCCATAAGCCATATTATGACTAAAATAAGTATTCGCAGAGTGACTCTCCGAAGAGCCACCAACATAAACCATTTCATTATAATCATACTTACTTAACACATTAACCAAATTATCCACATTAAAAATAGTATCATCATCGCCTAAAACAAACCATCTAACATCAGACAAACCTAGTCGAAAAGTCTCCAACACTATGCGCCCAATCCGAAGCCCAGAAGGATGTCCGGTCGGGTTCGTGTACCGAAACCGAGAGGTATCCTCCGAAATCATAATCACAGGCAATGATTCATCCCATTCTTTATCATCCACTTTCTCCTCTAACCAAACATGACCCCTCATTGAATTTCTCCACCAAAGCCTTATAAACTCTCTCCTTCTCTTCCACAACTGAGAGGATCCTGCAATGCCGAAAACTATATGATTCAACGTCAATCCTGCTTCAACCTTCCGTCTCTCCGCCTCGGACAGGCTCCTGTTTCTGCCCAATTGAAGAGACGGGGCGGTGGAGAAACTCGAAATTCCGTCATCTTTCCCGCTTTGATTTGGCTTCTGACTTCGTGGCTTCCATGTGAGAGTATGAGGACTGCCTTCCCAATTCTTAAACCTATGCCAACACCGAGCAGTAGTGCCAGAAAATACAAGAGACAGCCAGGCTGTGGTGGAAATCACGAGTGCAGCCACCACAGCGACGGCAGTGCCAGTCCGACTCTGACGCCATCTCCGGTTGCGGTTGCGGGTGCGGGAGAGTGAGAGCGGCGAGCGGCAGGGAGGAGAGGAAAAGTCCATTATGAGCTCTGATTTTCTGTTGTTTGGGTGGGAAGAATCGTTTCCGTCTCAAAAGAAAACGGAAAAAGGTCGTGTTGTTTACGGTGAAGATTTATTACAATTCAGTTGGGTTTATGTTGATCTTGTTGTTCGGAGGGATTAAGGATGGGTTTTAGGATTATAATTTTCATATTTCAAAAATATTTTTGATAAAATTTATTTATTTCTTTCAAATTATTTTTTTTATTTTTTAATAAGATGGAATTAAAAATAATTTTTTAAAAATAAAATAAATTATTTTAATATATTTTAAATGAAAAAACACTTTAAAAAATATAATAATACAATATAAAACATCTTTTAAACGAAGTAGACTGAGTGAGTAATGATTTTATTTTATTTAAAAAGTTTTTTTTTAAAAAAGGGGGATTGATTTGTTGATTTTGAAAATTCAATGTGAAAGGGAAAGGGAAAGGGAATCTTCTTTTCTTTTTTTTGTAATTTTTTGTGGAATCCTTTTGGAAGCGGTGTGCTTGTTGGACCGTAGGAATATCTAGTGGAATTTCAAACGTGTGGTGGTTTGAATTTTGTTGATTTTGCTTTTGAAATTGATCTCTTTGGATGAGGTGTCAATTTCTTAACCTTTTTCATTTCTGTTTGTTAATGTAATGATTTTTGAAGATTATATATATATATATATATATATATATGAAATAATTTTTAAAAATATATAATATTTTGAACAACTCAAATTCAAACTAACCTGTTAAATTTATGACTTTGAATATAGACTTTTCTAAACTTAATAACATTTGTTAAATTTATGACTTTGAATATAGACTTTTCTAAGCTTAATAACATTTTTTTAAGATAATTCTTGTTTAATTATATAAAAATTAAAATATAAACTATTAAAAAAACAATGGGATAAAATTAAAAAAAAATGATGAGCTATAAAAATATTACTGATATTACTATATTCTTATTTAATAAGACAATATCTAAAATATATTTTAAATTAGCTCAAGAATTTAATAAACTAATATATTTATAATATCTTAAATTAATTAATTATAAAAATAAATTCAAATTAAAGAAAAAAGAGTCAAACCCACATATCTGACCTTAATAAAACAAAAACAAAAAAGATAGGCTTTTTCATTATTATTTTTGTCTCGAGTCATTTGCTCCTCTTTTTTATTATGTAGGTGACATGTTATTTATTGGGTTGTTGTTCTGAATCCAACAACCACTGTGATAGTTGAAAATTAAAGGAGATTTGTTTTTAAATTCTATTTTTCTATCAATTTTCACCCCCAAAATTATAGAAACCTATATAAACCACCTAACAACCTCAAAACATCCAAAAAATTTAATTGAATAAAAAAATTAAAAATAGAAATCAATCTACTTTTTACCATGTTTAAAGAAAAAAATCACATCCATTGAACTATTATCAAGAAGACAAACCAATTGACATAAATATTGTTCATTTTAAAGGTCAGATTTTAGCCGAACAACAATTTTGTTGTTTTTCATAGAGTTTTTCTTGTCTCTCTCTAATTTAAGAATTGAAAAATAAATAAAAATGTTTTTTTGATCAAAATAAAAATGCTAGAAAGTTTGAGATCAACCTTCTATTTTCTCATGTTTTATATAATGATTCCCTCACTATTTTTTTTTAAAAAAATTCAATTGAAAACTTTGTCTTATTAACAAAAAGATCAATTAGAAAACATTTAAAAACAAATTAAAAAAAAATAGAGAAGATTCATCACTATTTATGTTCATGTGAACAATAAAGCACCATAATAAACATTAGTTTTCTTAGTAGTTTTGTTAATAATCCAATTAAAATGAAACTTTTATATTAATGAAGATTTTGTTTTATGTGAAGATAATATTCTGGATTTTCAAGAATAAAACAAGTTATATCACATTGAGATAAATATATATATATATATATATATAAATGTATATGTCACATTACTGATGAGCCGGGATGAGTGCTCGCAGTTAATTGCTTCTTCTTCTTCTTTCTTTTTGGGCACAGTATGTTATATGTAACTTTAAAATCACGCGATCTCAACTAGGTCCTTGAAAAAAAAAACTTAAGGCAGCGGTTAATTGGGTAACAATTGATAGATGAGGGACTCAATTGGGTTTATATTTTGTTTTGGGACCTAGTCGATGATTTTGTGATTGTCTGGGGATAAATATGTCCTTTCCCTTTTATTTTGTAATTGAGAGATACCCATGCTAGATGCCTATACATAGATATTCAGAACCAAAATTATTAAATTTGTTCCAATTTAGAGCTTCTGTCATGAATCGGGGTGAATTAACCTCGTGTTTTTAAAATAATATTATTTTAATATTTTGAAGTTAAACCGAGTTATAATGATGTTGTGGTTTGACCAGTAATGATGTTGTGGTTTGACTAGTTAAATTACTTGAGTTTGATTAGATTAATTTTTAATTTTTTTTATTATAAAACCTGAACTAAATCAGGTTTTAGTTTGATACATTGAGATGAATTGATAAAATTTATCAAAATGTATCTGATACGGTACCCATATTATTTATTGTCACTATCCTTCTCGTCGAATGTTAAAAGCTTAATATAAATGTTTTTTATTTTTGATTTTCATGTTATTATTATATTTAATTCAAGAATGAAAAGATATTGTAAGAAAATGTATGTCATGATTTTTTTAAGCACAGTGATAGATAGCATGCTTGAAATCTGATTGGATGGAAAATTAGCAAAAATTCTCTAGAAATACCTTCACCCACCAAAACAAAAGATAACAGATTGATATGCATGGTTTTCTCCGAAGTCTAACAATTCGAACCAAACGAAGAGATATTCTTTTTTTTTTTTTTTTTTTTAGCGTGGGGTGTCCGGGCCAGCTTGCGCGTGCCACGACTAATCCCCACGGCTCACTGGACATCCTGCAAGCCCAGGAGCAAGGTAAGGCACCGCGGGGGTGACAGGCGTACACATAGAGGGTCGAACCCGGGACGGGGACGGAACAAGTCACACAATTGACCACAGCAGCTGGACCCTCAAGTATCGTCTCTTCTTTTGTTCAAACGAAGAGATATTCTCATCGAATTTGAAGGTGATGAATCAGTATTTTTTTACTCAGTATTTTTGTGTTATAGAATAACCCAAATTCATAATAGGATGATAAACCAATCGAACATGGATATGAAAGCTTTCAAATTTAATATATCTAAGTTCAGTTATAAGTTAAATCTAAATCTTTATAGGTTTGGTTAATTACTATATTTAATATATTTGAGTTTTGTTATGAGTTGGGTTTAAGTTACTATAAGTCTGATAAATTATTAAATTTAATATACTTGAGTTCATCATGAGTTGATTCAAAGACACTGTAGATTTATCACTTTATTAAACCAAATATACTTAGGTTTAGTTATGAGCTAAATCTCAAGATATTGTAGGTTTAACAAGGTATCAAATTTAATATACTCGGATTTAATTGCGAGTTGAGCCCAAGACACCATGAGTTTAATGAACTGTCAAATTTATTCTTTTTAGGTGTGGCTACACACCAAACCCAATTTGTCTTAAAGATTTATGTTAGGACCATAAGGTTTTATCTTAAAATTATTAACATGATCTATTCATACAAGAAATAATTATTTTCCTATACTTGTAGGTTTATGAAAAATCTTTCAATAACTTATTATATTTTCATCTTATTAATTAATTAAAACTCTTTATTCCTTTTATTTTATCAAAACAACAAAGTTTAAGAAGTATAAATATCACTTGAATTATCTAGAATTTTCTATTCTCCAAGTTTATATACCTGAACCTTTAGAGGATTTAAAACACAAAAACAAGAATAAATTCTTAATAAAATGACTGTTGAGACTGATCTATTTGTCACCGAGTCGAACTTGTACATTTACTCTTGTGAGGCATACTCTGTCTTGGTCACTACCGGGAAAGATCCTTACAGGAACTGTGGGATTAGCATAAATATGATTGCTCGAAAGCCTCTACCATAGCCACCGCCTGGCCCTCTCTCGAAAGATACAAACTCACAAAGAAAACAAAACATAAAAAACATTGAGAGACAAATTTGTTTTAGAGTTGGTTGTTTAGGGTTCCTTCTCTTGGTTTGATCGGTGCTTGTCCTTTATCTTGTTTCTTTGGATTGTAGAATCTATCAAAATATACATGCTTACTCAATGTTTTCTGTTCTAATTGATTTTATAATAATAATAATAATAATAATAATTGTGTCCTGTTTTGGCAAACGGGAAGACAATAAAATCCTAGCAACCTGGTAGGGATTACCAGTCACACTCACAAGCATTAGGAACTCATTTTAATGAGAGATTGTTTATTGACATGGAGACAAAATTAAAATAAGAAGGGAATATATGTGGGCTTGGAACTTATTCAGATTAAAAAAAATAAAATAAAAATTCATTAATTAATAGTTGTCTAGGATTCGTTAAGAGATAGATCATGACATGCCAGCAATTTTGACAAATAAATTACTCAAGCTCATGATGCTTTTAGCAGGAATGTGTCAAGGCAATGTTTGAAACTTTTTTTTTTTTCTGACAAAATCTGCATTATAATAGTATAATGATTGCTCCATGGCCATTGTTAAGCTTCTTGCGTAAAAGTCAAACCAGCATGAAAGAGGCTGAAGAACAGTATAAATTATTGGGAATTCGCTAGCCCTTTTGCCCTTTTATTTCTTTTCCTCATGTGAAATCATTAGGTTTTATTCATCATCTATAAATATTCTTGTATGATCATAATTATCCCAACAAATTATAGTTCAATTAATTGGTATTAATATTTATATTTTTTCGGAAGAGATTTTAAAACAAAGCACAGCTAATAATCTTAAACTACTAAGTGAAGTCTCGGGATATGATTTATATTATTCTCTAACATACTCCCTCAAATGAAAGTCTTTTGAACTTGAATCTTGTTCGTGCCAATATTACTTTGTGCTTAATTTTTTATCAAATAAATAAGGATGATAAGATTCGAACTCATGACCGCTTGATCATTAAAGCTCTGATATCATGTCAAAGAACCATCTCAACTCAAAAGCTTAACATATTAGATAAGGTTTTATGATATAATTTATATTATTCTCTGATAAATATATTAATCATGCATTCACAAAAATTCTTGTTCATGTTAAAAAATTTATTATACATAGGATAATTCATTGTGACATCTATAAGATTTTCTAGAGGACAATGATTCTCAGCATTTCTCACCAATTTTATATATCACCACCCTTGCTCGTGAACTGATGCTGCAAGATCACAGAGTTTAAATCTGCAGATAGTTTATTGTTAGGGAAAGAAACTGTGTTTCAGAGGATTGCTGTGAAGGGATGCAAACCATGATCACCGATCATCATCAACATTATTTAATCGCAACCATTAATTCACCATGTTATAGAATTTATTTTTTACTGATTCTTCCTCCAAAGTACCACCTTTTCTCATCTCTAATTCAGAAGTTAAGAAGAATAACCATGTTTAAATTGCAGGTTTGAAATCAACAGCCTGTAAAACACTGCTAACTGGTAAATGATAGCTTCCCATATTACTTGTGTATTCATTGCAGTAGCTATTATAATTACGGTTTTTAAAAATTATATATTTAATTAAATAGTTGAAAAATGAATTTTTACATATAAAATAAATAAATAAAAATTTTTAATAAATAAAAAACATGTTATCTTAATTTTTATAAAATTAAGATTTAAAATACAATTATATATAAAATCTAGCGTTAATCAAAATTTTTTTAATATGATTAGATAAAAAACAAAAGCAACTGCATACAAAAACACTATATATATATATATATATATATATATATATATATATATATATATATATATATATATATATATATATATATATAACTTTTTACTCTAAAAGCATCAATTAATTGTAGTTATATCAATTGTTTATTTGAAAATATAATTATGGTAATTTTTTAAAATATTTTTTGTATTAAAATGTATTAAAATAATATTTTTTTATTTTTAAAATCAATATATTTAAATGATTAAAAATATATATAAAAAATTATTTTTTCACCCAAATTTTTTTTTTACCATGTACGGCATTCCAAATGATGCCAAACATCAATAAAACAGCGACTTCGAAAATTGACAACTAATCAACTATCAATCCCATATAACGTAAATCTTATCACCTACAGGGCACTAGATTTATCCATGGAAAGCGAAAGAAAAAAAGCATCTAATTAAGATAAAGAACCAAGTTTTTAGATTTAAAATAATATTATTTTAATATTTTAAAAATTAATTAAAAAATATTAAACTCCATCTAAACAGGTTGTTAAATTAACCAAGGATATCGACTTGTTCAAAGCAGATTTATTTTTATTAAATTTAATTAATTTGAAACTTGCTAAGATTAACAGTAAGATCATAGAGTCAACTTCCATGCCAAGATCAATAGCACGGGCATGTATAATTGTTGATGACATTAAATTACTTGGAGTTATCGATTACCTTCTTGAAATGAAAGCATGGCCACGAGGGTTTGAAGAAAGTGAGAAGAACTAGCCAGCCCGCAACCTAAATTTGACTTGTCAGATTTTTTATTTTACTTTTTTAATTTCAAATCATTAGATCCAAAGAATCAAGCTTTTTTGTTTTCTTTCTTCTTTAATTATTGGTAATTCCGTGTTGCTGCTAGCACGTCACCATCTTCCTTTCCCATGCCTTTCCGGATTAAAAAAAAAAGAAGGAAAATGATATAAAATCCCATGCTATCATTATTCTTTCAAGAATCACCATTTGTTCCCTTCCTTGCACCTGGTTCGATACTCTAAGTGGATGCATTTTCATGATGTTTTACCTGTGCTTGCATGGTATTTATTAAATTAAAAAATTAATTTTAATATATGTAAGTTAGTTCGGATATCAGGTTAAAAAAAAAATCACCATTTATAAATAAATATTTAAAACTCTTTTTAGTTATAGCTAGGACATATGTTTAGACTTCACATCAAGAACAAATGGAAATGAAGTCTTTGTTTAACTTTAAAATAATAAAAAAAATCTGCTTGAAAAATAAACAATAATTAACAACAAGAATTAATAATGTAATTAGTTGATGATCTTGTGTCTGTCCAAGTATGTTTTAAAAAGAATGGATTGAATCTGTCAGATTCTGACTCCATATGTTTCCTTCCTTACCATACACAAATCAAAAGACATTGGAGATGTTTCTATGAGTTCTGGTAGCATGAGACTAGTTCCAACCAGAGGCCTAGCTAGTTGTCTGCAGGTTCTGGTGGTGCTGGCCCATCCCTTCACGTATTTTCTTATGATCTCTTCTCTGTTACTCCTCTCAACTCACCTTCTCTGTGGCTTCCCTTAAGCAACCCGCCACCATACCCACCATTGCCATCCCCCCTAGAACTATCCATCCACCGACAACGAGTCCTTAAGAACACCACCACTGATCTCTCTTTCACCATAACCATAGTATTGCCATATAGTTCTCGATCGCTGCTTCTCTAGTGCTCTTCTCTTGCTTGTGTCACCATCATGGGCTGCTTTCTCAGACTCAAATTCGGACACAAAAGAGACACCAAGAAAATCGATGCTGCTGCTGCTGCTGCTTCAAATGGTACTGGTGATCTTGATCAGAAAAAGGAAAAGGATTTTGATGGTACTAATGGCCGTGCAAGGAAATACAGTTGGAGTGAGATGGAGAGGCTGTCAATGAATTTCTCTCAGATTGTTGGATCAGGAGGGTTTAGCACAGTATATTTGGCGCACTTGCCTGGTTCCAGCAATGGGGCAATCAAGATTCACTGCCAAAGTGACTTTCTTAATAGAGTCTTCAAGCAAGAACTAGACATCCTGCTACAACTTCAACATGACAACATTGTCAAGCTTCTAGGATACTGTGACAATCAAGGTTTGTGCCTGGTTTTACTTGAGAAAACTGTTAGTGACATTACTTGTTTGCTGTCAAATCTGAGTTCTCGTGCTAAAAATCTATCTTTATTGTTTTTAATTCTCAGACGAAGGTGCTTTGGTATTTGAGTACGTTTCCAATGGAACCTTGCAAGACAAACTCCATGGTGCAGGGAGAGAAATTAGTGAGTCATCAAGAAGTACAGTACTTTCATGGAGAAAGAGAATGGCAATAGCTTACCAACTTGCTCAAGCTCTTGAATATTTACATGAAAAATGTCCTCTCCAAATTGTACATGGCGACATCAAACCTTCAAATATTTTACTCGATGAGCAACTCAATTGCAAGCTATGTGATTTTGGGTTCGCAAAGATGGGATTTTCTTCTACAGTAATGAGTTCCAATAATAGGAAGCAAGTGATGATGGGTTCTCCGGGTTATACTGATCCACACTACCTTAGAACAGGAATAGCATCAAAGAAGAACGATGTGTACAGCTATGGAGTCATCGTTTTGGAACTTGTGACGGGAATGGAGGCATTTTGCGAGGAAAGAGGCGAGGGCCAGCTATTGACATCAATGATTGGACCCATTTTGAAGAGCATAATTGCTAGTGGTGATGAGTGCAGCCCGACGAAGGTGGCAGAAATGGTGGATCCAAAATTGGGAGGAGACTTTGAAGTCAAGGAAGCCATGGCTATGATTTCCCTTGCAGCTCTTTGCCTTGGACAGTCTCCAAGTCTTAGGCCTTCTGCTGCACAAATCCTGCATACCATCAAGGAGAATGTAGCTTCCATTTCCCTCCTCTGCACACAGCAAAAGGATTTGCCAAATAAATGCTAGTAGAAACATTCTGTCAGGAATTACAGAGATGATGTTGATGGTGTCAAATTGTAAATGAAATGCACGTACAAGTTTTTTTTTTCTTTTTTTAATATATGTCATTTATTTGTAACATGCATGCAAGTCATTTGTTGAAAAGGATTGTTGGCTAAGGACTTGTTCAGATGGCAATGAAAGTGAACCTTGGTTCAAGAAGAGTACAAAATAAAGGTGTTTTGATATATATATATATATATATATATATATATATATATATCTTCCTTTTTCTTATTGTTTAATCTTTCTTCAGTATTTTTCTCCCCTTTCTCTCTTAAAAAAAAAAAGTAAATGAAATATAGAAAAAAAATCAAGATGGTTGTATTGTATTATACAATACACTTAAGGATCAGTTTTTGGCGTTATTGTTCACCTCTTTATATAACACTATGGATGTGTTTAATTTTTAAAAATGTTGGTATGATTCATTTATATATTTTTAAAAATTTTATATATATTAAATTTATTTTTTTTCCAAAATAATATTTATTTTTCATAAGATTTTTAATATGTGCAACCTTGCATAGTATTTTATTTTCTTTTATAGTATTCAATAAATTTTATGTGTATTTGAGTTTCTATTACAGATTTATTTTGATTAATAAATTCATTAAACACAACTGGTTAAATTATTCGTGCTGTAATATTAAATATCTTGATTTATATTTATTTTTTAGTTTTTTTAGTTTTATTTTTGTTTATTGTTGATTGTTTTTTTCATTTCTTTACATGATGGTTATTGATTTGTTTAGTTATATGCGTTTTAAAGTTTTTTGATTTACATATGGATTTTTTAATGTGAAAAAACATGTTAAAAATTTCTGCATGTTCAATTTTTTATTATGTTTTGATGTTTTAGATTCGATCCCTATTCTTATGATTCTTGATTTTTTCCCCTTGACCCACCTTTTTATGCTTGATTCATGATTATTTGTTTTTGTTTGCTTTTCAAGTTATTGCCTTGATAAAAAAGTAATTTGTCGTCTCAATATAACACAAGTTATTTATCTAGTTATAATTAAAAATGCCCCAGACATTAATAACTCTCTTTCAATATAACATGCTCGCAATTGCATTTTATATTATTATAAAATGTTGTAAAAATTATTTATCAATCTCATTTTTTCTAAGAAAATGAATTCTCAACTCCTATAAACTGAATAATTCACTACATTCCACCAATTGCTGCAACCTAAAATTCTTTCTAATTCAATTTTAATTATCCTAAAAAATTATATTTAAGAATTGAGCTATATATTTTCCTATCCCAAAGTAGAGGGAATATGGCCCATTTTTGCATTCATTATAAAAGGCAAACAATATCCACAAAAACTAGTCAATTTGAACCCAAAATCAACATTATACATTAAAAACTGGACTAGCCCAAAATTAAATTGGATGGCCTTAAAAAAGAAAAAAAAAAAGTTCTTTAGCCACAAGTACTATTTACCAAGTGCCAGTGGTAGATACTAGATCGTGAGAAGACAGACAAGACAGTGAGAGTTAGAAAGTGATAATGTCTTGCTCCTTTTGGCTGATTCCCACGAGGTTCCCGACATTGAGTAGTTACAACAAAGACATAATCTCGGCAACTTTGCCGGGGTTCTCTTCTTTTTCTTGTTTAAGGAATGGAAGAAGATCCAATTCCAGTGCTACTTGTATTTCGAAAAGAAGACGTCTTGGCTGCAAATGTCAGTTGGCAGATCTTGCACCTGTAACGTCTGCTGCCTATGGTGTCATTCTTCTTGGCGGTGGCCTCTTTGCCTGTAAAAATTGAATCTTTTCCTTTTCTTTTTTTTGCCTTTGTTGCGTTGTCTTTGTTTTTGCTTATAAAGATTGCATTTTTGTGAATGAAGTTGGTAAATCAGGAAGCAAGGGGTCACTTTTTGGAGGGTTGACAGGTGCTGCTCTTATGGGAACGGTAACTTTTGCTTAAGTTTTTGCCATTGCTCCCTATTTAGTTAAAATCTGGTATGAACTTTTTGATGCATTACGAGTCCTAGCCTTGAGTCCTTGACTACGAGAACGACGCCTCATTGTTAGGCTTTCCATATTTGTGATAGTTCATGTTCTGAACTTCAAAAGAGTGTTTGTAGTGTTTAAGATTCTTTATGATAGTTAGTTTATTTGAAAGCACAGAGATAAAGGTCCTAGACCCCCTGTAAAAGCGATTCATGGTCTCCATTTGATTACACTGCCAAAACTGGCCACCCAAATTATTAATTAGGTGCTATACATGGTGAAAGAAGATGTGGGATGAAGGAGTGAAGGAAAGAAGAAGAATGGATGCTTCTTTAAAAATCTACTTGTCTTACTAATGGTGTCAAATTGATTTCACTGATAATAAATAATAAGCCACCCCAATATGCACTCTAAAGCATACCACCATTCCAAATAGTGAACCAACCGAGCATACCCTCAATGCAATACATACTATGCTAAGTGGTGTACTGTCCCCCATGATCATACAGCGACCTTAAGATGTACCAAGTTCTAGGAAACTATGGGCTGGAACTCACTGCCAAATCTGAGAACTTAGTTGAAACAGAACCAGTAGTATGTGGAATTGTCGAATCTCAAATCAACTTGAGATAGGAACTTTACTGCAATGGCTCTTGGGGGATGTTATTAAAGATGAATGGAAAAGTATTAGATTGGTTTGAACTTGCTAATCCAAGGCCTTCCATCCCAAACAGGACAAGCTAGCAGAGCAAGGTATTCAAGTTGATGTGCAGTCTAGGTGATCAGTGTAAGGAGATGGAACCCCAATTCTATGCCCACTCTTGATATGATTATGTATACTACCTAAACTTGGATAGAAACAGGATAGTTCATTACGGAAAGTGTAAGTCATTGGATGATTTCTAATGCTCAGTATAAGAATGGAACATTTGACTGCTTGAGCTAGGAGTACTTCAAGCACTAGAGCTTTTCTCAATAAATGCCATATCTAGATTGAATTCAGCTTTTGGGTCTGCTGAAGATTCAAATGAGTTCGTAAGCATACCTGGTCTCTTTTTGAGCAAGTATATTGTTGCTGTTGCAGCTTTGCTTAAGATGTTGTGTGGAGATGGGTTTGATTTCTGCAGAAGATTTGGTGCAAAATTAGAATGGCCACTCTTATCAAATTATATCGTAGAGCAAACTTACCTGGGCTCTTTTTGAGTGGTTATGCTGTTGCTGTTACAGCTTTACTCAGACTGTTGCTTAAAGGGATTGTGAGGATTGCCTGTTAGTTTCCTTTGTCTTCTTAAATCTTTACTTTACTATATTAAGGTTTTTTGCATCAGTTGTGTTTAGCTTATTATCGCTGTTACCTTTATGCTTAATGCGTATTCTGTACAAGTGTTAGCCACCTGTTCCTTTTTGGTTAATGAATTTATTTGTCTATCCAATGAAAAGTAAAAACAAAAGAAAGAATCTGCAATGTTAGTTAGACCTGGAACGAACTATACAAAATCAACATTTTCAATACCATTAAACTCTATTATGATTAACCGTACTAGACCGTTCAAAATGCATTATGACAAGGCTGAAGGTGGTTCAAACATGCTGCCCACTTATTGTGAATTAGCAGTACTAGATTGTTTTTCAGAAATGTTGGGAATGTGTGCACGTATACAATCACACATGAACTTGTGTAAATGCAAGTTGGAGGTAGCCATCCTTGACTTCTGAGTAATCATAAACAGCGAAACCAGATTATAAAGTTTGTGCAACTACATTGATAACTAGGCTTGCCTTTTCCATGTAAGCTTACTTTCTGATGCAAGCTCCGGAGACAAAAGCTATTGGGGATTCCCTCGGGTTTGGGTCAGCCTTCCTATTCTCTTCTGTATTTGGTAAGTCTTTTCTTTGTTCAGAATGTCCTAGGTATCTTGATGTTGGTCATTTGTAGTATGTGCATCATAATTTGAGAATTTGACTGTTTCTATTGCCTTTGTCTTTGTTTTTCTTATACCATCCAGGAATACGATTGGCAGCAACCCAAAAATTGATTCCTTCTGGCCTTCTGCTAGTTTTATCTATTTGTGCACTGTCTGTGTTCATCTCCGCCTATTTACTGCAGGATAATCTCTGATTATTGACCGTGTTTAGTCAATCTATCATTTTTGTCATTCTAATGTACGAGCTAGTGTACCTTCCCTCAACATAAGAAGTGTGTTTAATTAAAATTTTGCATTTTGAGTTGACATAGAATCTGATCTTAATCATTGATTTCTCCTCAGGTTCATCATTTCATTTCTCAAATAAGCAAGTTATCTGAATATAATTTAGCAGCTTCACTTTTTCACAGATAATTTGCATATATATTGTGATGAGTAATGGGTTTTTCACAGCTTCATTTCTTGATCTCGATTTTAATTCTTCTGGTAATGGTAATGGATGGGTAGTAGAGCATGTTTTCCAATTTAAATACCAAGATCTATATGAAGAGTGATTCAGTTCTTCAGCTTTTAGGTGAAACCATGGGCTATTTGATAGCTAGCATCTTGTATTATATTATTTTTTGTTTGCCTGTAATTCCTTTTCCACATAGCTGTTCCAGTGCATGCCAAGATATGTATGTATACTTGACAATGTAAATGCAGATTTGACAGGATCTGGCCAAAAGGGATCTTGTCAGTGACCAATGCCTGCATTTTATGTCTTGTTATTATTCCCAAGTCAAATACGTTGCATCCCACGCTAGCAAAATAAGGATGGCAATCCATGTCTCTTAACCACTAGTCTTGTCTCTGTGAAACTCAGCCATCCATTGAAGTACTAGTCAGAAGCTTCTAGTGAGATACTGCTGGTGTTGCTTGGTTCATGATTAGGGTTGGCATTGATGCAAAGTTGATTGGGTGGCAAAGTCCTTTTGGCACTCGAAAAGAAAAGGAACAGGAAAGAGCGGAAAGAATGATGCGGTGTATCTTCTGCTCAAAAACACAGCTTAAGTTTCTGCCACACAATCCCATTAAAGCTTGAAAGAAATGGAGTATACTTGATGGTCAAACCACTTTGGTGTATCCCACATGCTATCATTATAGTGCAATCCACAGCAACTTTTTCTCCTAAGCATTTCTGATCTCCAATTTGATAGTTTGTGGGACATGGACAGAATTATTCCGACAGAATTATGCCAAACAATTAAGATATAAGGTGTACACTTTACTCCTGATTAGCTTTAACCACTTAATATTTAGTAGAGAATGTCGCTTCCATACATGGAGAAAATTATGCAAAAAGTGCTTTTCATAAAAATATTCAAGGAATCTTCCCTTTTGTCAAGGAGGGGAAGTTTGGGTTTTGTTTTTTGTCGAGTATTGACTGTGCTTGAAAGAGCAAGCCACAATGGAGAACAGGAAGGAAAGGAGCTCGAGAGGGGAGAGATCCTGATGACTTTATTGAGTCTCAACTTTCATCATTCAAGGCCTCTCGCAGAAAGGCCCTCCACTACATCTTGTCTGCAAGTGTTCTGCTTTGAAACATCCATTTCCTCTGCATCTTTTTCAAGAAAAAAACCTCTGCTGCTCATGGAAGAAACTCCCAGTTACTTGTTGACGGGGATATCTTGTGATTAAAGGGTATATAGCCAAGCAAGCACAGAAATAAAGGAGGCATCGCTAAGAGGCAGAATTTCCCTTCTGACACACATGATCTGCACAAAGATATACTTGTTTGCTGTGATTAAGTTAGCTAAGCACATTAATCAAGAGATCTAGGAAGGTGCTAGTGGACTTGGTAGCTAAGTATTCTGTCATCATGCTAGGTTAAACAAAGCTGTGGAGGATACTTAAAAAGAGCCAGTTTGTGAGTGGCAGAGGAATCTCAGCACAATTCAGAGTTTGCTAATTAATACTTGGTGGAATCAACTCCACTCAAAACCCTCGCAGAGAAAAAGGGCACTGCCCGTCTAATCAATCTTAAAAGAAATTAGTGCTTTCATTAACTTGAAATACTTAATTCATTCGAGATATTTGAAAGGATGATGATAATGGTTGTTTTTAAAGTATATTTTATTTGGAAATATATTAATTTGTTTTTTTAAAAATTATTTTTTATATTAAAATATAAAAAATCATAAAAAACAAAAAAAAAAAATACTATATTAATCACTACAATTATTTTCTTGGGGGTAAGTGGGCTAATATCAATGGCTAAAGCAATCATTTTCTTGCAACACATGCATCATTTCCCAAAAGTATATGATGCGATGTGGAGTTGGCTACGAAAATCCAATGGTGGATGATTCACTACTACAAAATATAAGTGGTGAGGCTCATAAATCTTGAAAACAATTTTAATGATTTTTGTGTTTAACCTATATAACCGATCAAATTAAATTATTACTTGATCGGTCATGCATTCTCAGGAAATCAATAAATTAGTTCCTTCAATTTCAGATTTCATACGTTGATTGTGAACTCCCATTGATACCTTAAATGGCCGAACATTGTTTTGACGAGGGCATACTCCATGAAGTACTAAATTATAATTAAATTAATTTAGCGGATTAATTTGATGATTAATTAATTTAGCTTAAATAGAGTTTTAAATTAAAATAAATGGGAATTGACTTGATATAACCTGATCAAATTATTACTCAATGACTCATTTAAAATTTAGCTTAAATGGTTTTTAAATAAAATAAAATGATATCATTTTATTTTTTAAAATTTTAAAATAATTTTGTTACGAGAGATCTGGATTAGCCGCAAAACCTATATGACTTTAATAAAAGAAAATATTTTATTCATCAAGTGGCTAACTTATTAGTTTCTAAAAAATTAGGATTTATATATAGATTACAATTTACTCCATACAGTTAATGTAAGAGGTGACATTATATTCAACCAATAGAATCACTGGCTTAGGTCATCGTTCAGGGTAGAAGGTGACCGCCAAGTGATGGAGTCACTAATCACCACGACTGTGTTTTATATTGAGATTTGAGACGAGGTTGCCTTTGCATGCAATTGACTATCTCACCAAATATTGTTATTTTTATTCTATTTGTTTATTTATTTACAATCAACCAATAGGAAAGCAGAGCTGCACATCTTCAAGCCAATACCAGCGAACCAATGAGGTGTTTGAAAATATTATAATGTATATTTTTTAAAATGTTTTTTTAATATATATTAATATAATATTTTTATTATTTTTAAAAAATTATTTTTGATATTAACATATCAAAATAATTTGAAAATACAAAAAAATATTAATTTAAATTAAAAAAAATTTAATTTTTTTTAAAAAAATACTTTTGAAATGAAAAAAAACAAAATATGCACAAAATTCTAAGAGAAAAACCTCAAAAGAAAAAAAATTAATATAACTGAAATTTATTGATTGAGTCAACTTGATTAAAGTAGTGAATTATTTGATCTTAGAGCCATGGACTTTGAAAGAAACCTAAAAGATATTTTAAAATAGAAGCTGTTAGGCATTAAAATATCTTTTTATCAACTTTGTTATATTAAAAATAAATATCAAATTATTTTATGATCTAATTTTAAATAAATCATCCATTTTCAACCTAGTATATTTCATAAATTTAATTTTTTTATCACATTTTCTGAATATAAAATGATAACCTAATTAAGGAGAATTCTACCCCAAAACTTTACCAGGTTAGCATATATATATATATATATATATATATATATATATATATATATATTGTTTTTGTATTTTAAAAAGAGTTTTTAAAGAATTTTTTATTTTAAATTATTTTTTAATGATTTTAAATAATTTTAAGATTCTACAATAATTCATGAAAAAATTAATGTACGATATATACATACAAGAATACTAGTTGATAGTTATCAATATTGTCCTTCAGGAACCTTTTTCTCTCTCTCTCTAGTTGGCCAGTTGCTAGAGTTAATAGGTCGTTTGCAATATAGACAAGAACATGTGTTACACTTTGGCTTCTAGCTTCATAATTTAATATTTACTTGTTAATCGACATTCCTATACATTCCTTCCGCACCCTTCTAGTGTACTTTTCTAAAACTTTATTTTTTCAAAAATAAACTTTAAATTACTTTTTTTTTTAATATTTATCGCGATGTTGATGTTGAAAATAAAAAAATATTAAAAATTTATTTTAATATATTATTAAACAAAAAATCCTTTATATCATAATTTTAGATACTAGAACTAGAAGTTAGGGTTTTTTTTTTTTCAATTGAATCTGAGAAAAATCAGAATTCTGGATTTAGTTTTCATTGTCAATATTTTGTTAATATATTCCACTATCTAGATTTCATGTTTTACATTAAAAAAAATGATGCCATTAAATTGACATTCTTTGTTGAAAATTTGTGGTGCTTTTGAATGGAAAAAAAACTCAATTGAGAGCTCAATTTATAAATATTAGGGATCTAATTGAGAATCATAATTCTACTTACGGGGATTCATTCGAGATCCATTATAGACGGATTGCTTTTGAGGTTTTCCCATAATTTCATGGTCATATGCATAGTTTTAAATCCGATTTAGAGATCACCGAGACAAATTACAGATCATGGGTTAATTGAATTGATTTTATTCTGGGTCAATTTAATTTTTTTATTTTATAAAAAATAAAAATAATATCAAGTCTTAGCATGAGACGCAAGATGGATTAAAAATGTACGCAAAATAAAGGACAAATTCTAAAGATTCCTTGAATAAAATATTTTATCATCTTGGGATTAGCTCATCCTCAATAGCCAGCCCTGTCTGAGTATTTAAAGATTAGAGCAACCAATGCAAAGGAGATTCAATGTTTTGTTTCTTCGTTCGTATTACAAATTTTGGAGGATTGTAGCAGCGTCCTGGAATTGTATCCTCATGAGCATCGTATTTTTAATTATAGCAGTAATGAGCTATAATGACCTGGGAATTACTATAATCATCGCCATCGTCAACATCATCATCGTCAACATCAATGTTATTGCATGCTTGATCAAATTTTAATGGGAAAAAAAGAGGCAAACCAGAACAAATTAATGTGAACTGACCACGGAATATAATCAAACATGTGGGGGATGCTAAAAAGGATGGAGGGCAAGGGTCTACGGTTTTGATTATAGGCACAGGAAAAATCGCAGAGGGCAGATTAATCTACAAGTGGGTTTTTCTTTAAAATTAAAATAACGGTAAAGTGTAAAGTGCTGAGTTAGATGAAGGCAAATAGGAGAGCTAAAACTTGATATTGAAGTTGAGATGCCATGATTCCGGAGTGGTTGTTTGTGGGTCAAATGATATATTATGCCTAATTATATATAAAATGAACTAAAGTGTAATACAAGACAACTCAACTGCATGTTTATACCATTTGATTTTTCTTTTGATCTTAATTCGGTAATATAGAACCATTCCCAACTCGGAAATTTTAAGATTTAGATCGATTGATCTTAATTTATATATATATTATTACAAGGTCAATAGATTAATCTAGATTAATTAAGTCAGATCTTTTTTTTCCATTAATATTAAATTATTTGATAATTAAGTTTTATTAATTTAATTAATTTGTTTTTAATATAATTATCCCAGTATTATAATTAAATTAATTATAAATTTAGCATTTTAAGCCAGAAGAGAACAAGTCTTATTTTTTTTACCTTTTTTTTCTAATTTCTCTAGTTAGTATTGTATTGTCATTACAATGCGAGCTTATTAAACTCAATTAAATTAATGACTTAGATATTTTCATTGTTTTTTCAAAAAACACTTGCATTGTTTTTGTATTTTTTTTTTATGATGGAAGAAATCTAAACCAACTCGTATAATAACACAGATCACCTATCTAATGAATATCTAAATATTATTTAAATTTTGATATCATAATAAAATACCATTTCAATCCAGGATTTTAATCTAATAATTAATATTTTAATTCAAGGGCTGGCTCAAAAAAAAATCTTAATATATTCCATTACCGATTCAAATATATATACTAAATCATTGGACGTTGAGTTTTTCCTCTTGAACTCACAAGCTCGAAATATTATGAGCCCCTCGTCTCCTGCTTTATATGCTTTAATATTTGTCTGAGCTGATCAAGAAGCGATCATGGCTAGATGCATTATTATTCATCTACGCGTCCTCTAAAATAATGCAAGTTTTTTGTATTATTGTAGGGGAAGGGAGGATGGTTCATTTTTCTTTGTTTATTCCATGATTGGCTGGTTTTGAAATTATTTTAAGCAAGTAAAAAGATGGCATGACAGTGCATGATCAGATCGATAGCTACCGCCCATTTGAGGTCATCATGTGGCGTTTACTGAGATCACACGGCAGAGAATGTGCCTGTGAGGAAATTGTAAAGTGACTCTAGCATCATGTGGTGAAGTTAGAGCTGTTAAGGGATGATGATGATGTGTTTTGCAGTGACTTTTTCTTGATAGAATATTTATAATTTAGTTCTTACACCATAGGAGCCTCGTTTCGTGTATATAAGCTTTGACATTGCTTTAGTTTTTGGCTCACACTTTCACCAACTCTCTCTTCCTCCTCCTCCAGCTAGCCTGTCGAGCTCCATTCTCTTTAATTTCTTCTGTCACAGATTTTATTAGAACAATAATCCCTACTCCTCTCTGATTGCCTCTGTCCATTTCCTCCTCTTCTTGCTCAGCTTTCTATGCTCTATACGTTTGCTTTGTTTTAGTCGATCTTGAAGCTGGATCGGTCTGATTTTCTCCTTCTTCCTTAGCCAGACCTTTATAAAAACTTTCGAAGCATGTAAGTCTTTGCATTTCTCGAAAATCCCAGAAATCCTCCCCAGAAAAGGAAAAAAAAAAAAATCTAGTTTTGTCCATGCATAGATTGCTTCATCTGATCTAGCTGCCTCTATTTTGTAGTTTATAGCCTGGCTCGCTTCATTTCCCCTATTCCGTAGCAGAAAATTTATAAAAGCTTGTCAAGCATGTAATTGAAGTCGTTCTTCATTCCCATCATTCCAAAAACAAAAAAAAACAAAAATAGTTTTTGTAATTTATTATATATGTTTTCATATCAGGAGTAACAGTTTTCCTCTAGTACTGTTGTTGATCCTCCTGGCTAAGATCAAAACCACCCTGTAGCAAAAACATTATAAAAACCTTCAAAACATGTAACTGTCTCTCTCTCCTATCCACCCTTTAATTATCTCCACAAAAAAAAAAAAAAAACTTGTTTGTGTCTTTGTTATAGTGTTCCTTGTTATCATCAAAAACCACAAAAAAAAAAAAGAAGTTGGGAGAGAAGAATGCCGGAACCAGAAGAAGCTGGGACACCGACGGCGACGGCACCGAATACGCCGGGGACGCCGGGAGGGCCACTTTTTACTGGGCTGAGGGTGGACTCACTATCCTATTCAGATAGGAAAATAATGCCAAAATGCAAGTGCTTGCCTGTCACTGCTCCAAATTGGGGTCAACCCCACACGTGCTTCCTTGATATTCCTGCTCCTGACGTTTCTCTAACTCGCAAGGTAAAACATCTCTATGATCATCTCTTTCTTTTTTATTTCTTGTTTTTGGACTCCCATGAATGCCACTAGCTGCCATGCAAGCACACACACCGCCACCCCTTCACATCACCATGGCGTTACCTCTAATCATGCGTGTATTACATATAATTATTCCTTTTGTTATTGATTTTGATAGAAAGAAAATCATAGAATTAATATAAAACTATTTTTACACTTTGTTTACTTAGATTTCAGTTAATAATTTAGATTCTTGGGACTTGTTGTAATTGTTTGTGCTTCAAAATAGTTTTTATGACTTGAAAAAAAATTAAATTAAATTTTTAATATTAATATATTAAAACCATAAAAATAAAGTAAAAACATATCAATTTAATATTCTTTCAAATCATTTTCTTTTTTCAAAAAGTGCATGTAAGCTTGAGAGAAGCCGTGACAAACACAGCTTAGACGGATACGTTGAATATTCAACGCTGCAGTTATTATTATTGCTTGCCTTGTTGACTTCGTTGTTTGCAGTTATCCTCCCGAGTTTCAGTGAAATTCCGGGCGGTGAGAGATTTTTATTTTTATACACGACTGTGACATTGCATTTTGTTTTACCAAAGGTTTTGATTGGATGTGATAAGAGGTTGGTAAAAAGGTATAGCAGCATAGCATGCACCCAATAATCACCCGATCCTACAAACCTAATGCTATAATTTAAGCTATTAGAAATTTATATGATAATTAATTTTAATATACATAAATGAATTTAATTATAATATACATAAACTAACCCCGAATGCTCTTATCAGCAAAAAAACAATCACAACCATCCAAACTCTAAAGTCTTAGATGGTGGGCCGTGGGTTTGATACCCTGACATACATGAACAAGCCTAGTGGCTTGTAAATCTAATTGAATGTGATGTCCTGTCTAATAGTTAGGGTTTGTTTACTGCCCTAAATTAGAAGAGAAGGAGACAAGAAAAAAAATTAATTTTTTTTAATTTTGAAATTGTGTGAAAATATATTTAGTTTCTATTTTTTTTGTTTAGGCAATCAATCACGTTTACATCTGGTTTTTTTTTTTTTTTTTTTTCTATTTGAAGAAACGTAACCATGATGTCGTATAGCAGAGTTAATATTTGTTAATCTTACATTATTAACCTCTGAGGGATTAAAATAGAAATTAAGCCGTCCTGTACTCCACTTCTATGAGGAGGTAAACTATATAAATTAATAATTATATATAAATAATTGTTACAAATTAACTAAAATAATAAACCAGCATGCTAAACTACGAGGAGGGTGGCAGCTTCTGGGTTAATTTTATTCTAATAATAAGCTTCTTATTGGACCTTAATTTTGTGGTTAGAAATAAAGCAGGTGATAGAGGTGAAAATAATGGAATATATATATATATATATATATATATATATATATATATATATATATATATATATATAGTCTTCAGGGACAGTAAAACAGAGAAAATAACCCAAAATATTAAAATCATGAAGTCATCTCACCTACTCTTGTAGTTTAGAATTGTATTTTAAATAGTATTTTATGAAGGTTTGTTAGTGATACTGCGTGCATCATCATCTTGTTAGAGTTTAGAAGATAATATTTCTATGTCTACCTGTCTCTTTAGAGCATCCTCATCAAACATTAGAAAAGTAGGGTTGGAATGTATCAGTTCCTATGTAAAGCCAATTGATGTGAAGCTAGATTATACGAGTTCTTTTTCTTGTTGATTTGTTGAGTGATTGAGTTCTTGAACTATTTTAATGATTTTAAAATGCGGTAAAATGCCTCTTATTCGTGTCAAAATATTCATTTTGAATATATATTATCAAGAATGATGATTGGGTGTTTACGGATTAATGACTGACATGTACATGCAGCTTGGAGCAGAATTTGTGGGAACCTTCATCCTGATATTTATGGCGACAGCCGGACCAATAGTGAACCAGAAGTATGATCACGCAGAAACACTGATCGGAAACGCAGCCTGTGCCGGACTAGCAGTGATGATCATAATCCTATCAACTGGACACATCTCTGGAGCTCATTTGAACCCATCACTCACCATTGCTTTTGCAGCTCTACGCCACTTCCCCTGGGTCCAAGTGCCTGCCTACATTGCAGCTCAAGTATCGGCTTCCATCTGTGCTTCTTTTGCTCTTAAAGGAATCTTCCACCCCTTCATGTCTGGTGGGGTTACCGTTCCATCTGTGAGCCCCGGCCAAGCTTTTGCGCTTGAGTTCTTCATCACTTTCAATCTCTTGTTTGTTGTCACCGCCGTTGCCACTGACACTCGTGCTGTGAGTACTCATTTCTTTACACACCCACCCTAGATGGTGTTTCTTTCCTATTAAGTTATTAATGTTATATATCAATTTGTACCAACACAGGCCTTGGCTTGGGCTGCGTCGCTAGAAATAATAAGTTATTAATGTTATATATTAATCTGTACGTACTAACACATGAGTGCATCTCCACACACATGCATAAGCTTATATATTTTCTCTCTTTTGATGAAAAGGTGGGAGAGCTGGCTGGAATAGCAGTCGGAGCTGCGGTTATGCTGAACATTCTTGTTGCAGGGTAAGTTACTCCAAGTCTTCCTTCTTTAGGCAATCATTTATTTGTTTATAGAGATTTTTGAAAACTTCATCGTTTCAGTAATTTGATCTCGAGGATATTGCTAGGTGTTTGTGACAAAACATGGAAACAGAAGTCGAAATACAAGTAAACAAATCCAGCTCTCTATAAAGTCAATAATATCAAGCCTTGCTTGCATGCAAGGAAGAGCCTAAACATGTCGTGTCTGATAGCAGTACTGATTCCCCGAATAGGGTAGGCGGGCTAGGTAGCAATACATGTCACCGCATTAGCTAGGGCCGGGGTTAAAGATGGCTAGAGAAATGATGAAGGGATAGGTCTAACCTTTCCTGTTGAAAGGACAAAAACCATGAAAGAACCAATCATGAGAAGCTCCGGGAATTTTCATGTACAGTATGAAAACTAAATTATTTTCTTTTGCGAGAATACAGTGATTTTACCATATATATAATATATAATGCTTACGGTACAGAAAACAAAGTTTGGTGAAGAAAAATATTGGAAAGTGCAGTGGTATAATTGTAATCTTCTTGACGTGGGCAGGCCATCAAGTGGTGGTTCAATGAATCCAGTGAGGACTTTGGGGCCAGCAGTAGCTGCGGGAAATTACAAGCATATTTGGATTTATCTGGTGGCACCGACACTTGGAGCCCTAGTTGGTGCTGGCACCTACACGCTTGTGAAGCTCCGGGACGACGTGGCTGATCCACCCCGTCCAGTCAGGAGCTTCCGTCGGTAGGATAGATCGATCATGCAGTATATGATGGCGTGGAACAGTACGATAAATGCATGATTAATATCTTCGAAAGTTTGCGAGGAATAAAAAGGTGATGTGACGCTAAGTCCACGGCCTACAGTGTTTGAATAATGGGGTGCACTTGGAGTGGTGGTTGCCATCTCTTCAGTCATCATCTCTGGATATGCAATTAATACAGAGCTTGACGAAGTGCTTATTTATTTTGTGTGTTTTATTTCCTAGCTACGTGAGATCAAACTCTCATGATATTACTGTCTTTGTGTTTTAATATTATTGTCTTTGTAATTTCTTGTGAAAAATGTTATGTGTGATGCAGAAAAACATATATGGGATGAAAATGCAAGGATTATGTACATTTTTCCTTCTTGTCTAATTTTAGTGAGCATTTTTGCCTCCTCTTATCTGCCAATATCCGGTTGGATTCGATACGATTTTAATCGGTAAGGGATACACACACATATAAAAGGAAAATGAAAGACAAAACAATGATCAAATCACATTAATTATCATTTTAATTCATGATATTCTATAAGATATTTTACATAAAAATAATCAAATTAAATTAATTATCATTTTAATTACTTCAACCACAATCATTTTATCACTGACACTGTATACTTCAAGATAGGTATAAAAAATATATTAAAAAAAATATAAATTATTTCATGTGATTTTACCTAATAGCATAAGCTATTAAATTTCTAATATCATAAGTTATTAAATTGAGATGATTCTTTGACATGATATTATAACCTTAATAACTAAACAATTACAAGTTTGAATTTCACCATTCATATTTATTTAATAAAATTAAACACAAGATATTATGGATACGTGCAAGTTTCAAGCTTAAAGGGTTTTCTTTAAATAAGATATATTAAAAAATAATATAAATTATATTTTGAAATCTCATAGTTTAAACTCATATTTACTTTTTTTTTATTTTCTACTTTAGCTTTAAAAATAATATAAATCATATTATGTGATTTTACCTAATAGTACAAGTTATTAAGTTAAGATGATTCTTTGATATGATATTATAATCTTGATAACCAAATAGTTATAGCTTCAAATCTCATTTAACAAAATATATTAAAAAATAATATAAATAATATCTTGAAACCTCACCTATAGTTTAAATTTATACTTACCATTTCTTATTTCCTGCTTTGCCTCTAACAATATACTAATAGAGTTGAGTTTTTTAAATAACATTGTTTACAATTATACTGTTCTTTTTTATATAGTTTATTTTATTTAGAGAATTTTATTTTATTGCAATTTCATCTAGGTAATGTGTGGAATAATAAGCATGGGCTGGATTTACAAGGGCCCAAGGCCTAAAACAAAAAACGAACTAAAGGCCCAAGGTCTTGACTACTCTTATTTTCAGCGAAGAAATTACAGCCAGCGAATACCAACTGCAACAGCAAACAAGTCAAGAAAAAGATGACTCGAACGATGGAGTGGGCAGCAAGAGGGAGCCACATGAGAGGAATACCAAGAAAGATGGTGATTATGGCCGTTGGAGCATTTGCAAAGGCAGTTGGCAATCTTCTTAACACCACTACAGTCCATAATGCTGATACCCTTATCAATCTTGTTCGATCTAGACCCCTTGGGGTACCCCTTATCACTGTTAGCAATCACATGTCCACGTAACTTATGCTCATTTGGTTGCCTTTTCTTTTCTGGGTTCTTTTTTTCTGTTTGTTTAATGCTTGATTTCTCGGTAAAGATTGGTTCTTTGACCGTTAATGAAGGGAAAGTTTGGTTTTTTAGAGTTTTGCTGTTGTTTTTGACAGGTTGGATGATCCAGTGATGTGGGGATTCAAGGGGTTTCCTATTTTTGATTCCAATTTGGCTAGATGGGCACTCGCAGCTGAAGACATTTGTTTCAAGAATTCATTGCTGTCTTATTTTTTCCGTATTGGTATTTTTTTTTCCTTGCTGATTTTTGTGTTAAATTGTCTATTGTGTTTGTTGGTTTTGGAGTTTTCTTTGTTTCATTTTATTTTTTTAATTTGAGCTATGTATATGAAAATCAGTTGCAATTTAGTGTTCTGTTGTTGGTTCAAACCTTAGCTGCTGCTGAAACAATATCACTTGAAAGTACTAAAATAGGACAGGCCATGTTCTATTCTATCTTCATTTGTGGTGGCGACATAAATCCTTGTTTTTAAGTAATTTATGTGATACTTTTTTAGTAAGCTTTTGGGTCTGAAGTAGTGAATTCTGCAGGGAAATGTATACCTATTACAAGGGGTGGTGGAATCTATCAAGAGCACATGAATGAAGCTCTTGAGCGGTTGAGTGATGGAGAATGGGTATTTACTTAAAAATGCCATACCATTATTAGGTGTAATGATTAGATGGTTTTGTTGTTTAGTTTCTACTGAAACATAGTTTGGTTAGTGTATGAATGTGTTGAATGTTTATAGTATTACGTTTTTTTATGTCTTAATGAACTCTCCTGACTGGCCTTATACTATTAGTTAAAAGTGCCCATGCTTTCTTCATTGTATCAATGAAGTCCTGGCCTCACTAGGCTGCTAAAACATAATTCCTTGCAATTCCACCTCCCTCTCTCTCAGCATTGGCCAATTTTGTGAAAGATGTGAGCCTTTTTAGTCTGAAGCAGCTTGATCATTCAACACTTTTTCTTGATGGGTGTAACTAGATTGACAGAAAGATTGCTGTCATAATGTCAATGATACATTGAGACGGTTTATGTTATGCTTAGTATTGTCAATTTTTCATGAATGAGAGCATAGTGTTTAACGTGTATTTGCTCAGTCAATGTCCTGTTTTTCGTACATTGGTGCATTACTGTCAAGTATGAAAAACTTCCAGGCAGTAACTTGTATGGTTCAATTATTATAAGTTCAAACCAGTAGCTTGAATGGTAATATGATGAGAACCTGAATTGGAATTGATACTGTGAAAAATATTGCACGTTTTTAGGTTGCAATGGACTTGTGAACAGCAGGAAGCATGATTTAATGGCTTTCTTTACATGGGTGATGTTCAGTCTCACTTGCCATCATAGTGATACATATCCTACACTAGCAGCCAGAGTGTCTGAGAAATTATGTAAATTGTTCCATAGTTTTTTATGAGGAAACATCTTTTTTCTCACTGTCCTGGTGCTTTTCTTGCTTTTATTGAGCAGCTACATACCTTTCCTGAAGGAAAAGTGTCTCAAGAAGATGCTCCTATAAGGCGATTGAAATGGGGAACTGCTAGTCTCATTGTTCGTTCCCCTGTAACTCCAATAGTTCTGCCAATTGTTCATCATGGTTTTGAAGAGGTAACGTTTTTTCAATATTCATAGAATTGAAAGATTTTGAATAGGTGACTTGAACATGTGTGGAACTGAAAGAGGATTGTGTTCTCATTTTCCTTGTGTACCAGAAAGCTAGACATTTACATGTAACAGTTCTTCATTCACGCGCTAATTTTACTGATTTTGGGTCTAGAAGTTCTTCATACAGCATCGTTTTTGGCCTAGTTAACTTTCTGGATTTTACATAAAATGCAGCCATCATTGAGTATTTCACATTATTGGTTATAACTTGCAGGTGATGCCTGAAAAATTTTGGTTTGGGAGAAGGCCTCCTTTTCCGTTGTGTAGTAAGAGCATCAACATAGTTATTGGGGAGCCTATGGAATTCAACCTTCCTAAAATGACACAGATAGCAATTTCTATGTCCCGTAATTTGCATAATCCTACCAGAGGATGGCCCATCCTTTCCCCGTCTGGATTGGATGAAGCAGCACAGAGATGTCTCTACACTAGTATTTCAGAGCAGATTCAGACCTCCATGGAAAGCTTAAGGAGTTCAAGTAAAAAGTTATCTGAGGCAAAATCTCTGAATTCTGGACAGGTAGAAGAGTAGAGAATATCTTCGTGCATGTCTTCTATCATGCATGCATGGTGGTAGGGGATATGCATTTGATTATTTCCAAAAGTTGACGGGAATGATAAATACACCTTTGTTCTGGTCACGTTTAGAGGAATCTATTTTGAAAATTTAAACGAGGGGGGAAGCACAAGACATCCTTTCATTAGTTCAAATTCTTGATTCTTTTTGCATCTCTTCGAGGACGGATAGAAAGGTGTGATAATTTTTCTTGTGCACCCCATATCCTTATTCATTTCCCCTCGAAAAATTTTTATCTGGAAGGATGAGAAGCAGGTATTTCCCAAAAGGTTTTTAAAACGACAATCCTAATGATTTGAAATAAGAGAGGAGAGCTCCTTGAGCATTGCCTCTTGATGCTTGTTTTATGTAATTTAATTGTGAGCAAATACATAATCAGCACCTCTTACAGTGTCATGGGGTATTTGGACAACGCTCTCCACCACTTGCAGTGACCACTGAACAATTGGTATCCTTGCCTAGGGTGAAAGACCTGCAATTGATTCTTTTAGAGGTATATTGGAGGGTGAATGATTGCAATGGAAGCAACTTTTTGTGGCTACAGGAGTCTCTGCTGAGATTCATTGGATCTGGAACACTGTAATTTGATGTTCTAAATAGTTATATTATTGTGAAGGACGTTCTATCCGCCTTGCTTGTAATCTTCGCAATAGGTATTCTTCAATAGAATTATCTTCTTCCATTGCCTGCATGTATACAGTGGTGTTTTGCACGTTCAGCAGTTGCTCTCTGATCATTTTCTTTCCTCGGAATCTTTATCTGCTGCCCTGAAATGCATGGATGATAGAAGTCAAATGTTTTTCATTAGTGGTGGTTTGTAGTGGAGAGTTTGGTCGTGCACTCATGTAGTTGAGATGGCTAGTCTCGAGGTAGTGGAGTTAGTTGATTCTATCACAATCAAATAATGACCTTTGGAACCATAATTGAAACCACTTTATTCGTATTTCACTTGATAATGGCAACTGTACTTGGACGCAGCATTCATACCTTCCTTTTCCCTTCCTGAACCTTCAAAGACAGAATTAGTTGATAGCAGCTAGCGTGGGTAGGATTTTCTTTCATACCCTTTTCTCCGGTGGACCTTGCACACACAGAATTATCAGTGAGAAGATGGTAGAAAGGACAGCAAATATACATTACTAATCCCAGCAGCTTTATGGTACAGATTACAGAATGTGGATTTACTATTGTCAGGATCTCTCTCACTTTAGGGCTATCACAAACTAATGAATATGCAACCATAACGGACCCCAGGATAGAAAGTAAGGGCACTGTGGAGGCAGAATGCAGGTTGGAATCCCTTTAAGAAGACCCAATCACTTTTTCTAGGAGCTTAGATCGCCTTTTTTGTGTGTCTGCACTGTCATTCTTGGAGCTGTATGCCCTTTAGGTAAGAAAAATGAATGAAATTCTTGACGATAAAGCCAAGGCAAGTTTGCTTTTGTTGAATAGAAAAGTTGATTTCTAGAAGACTGCCGGACTAGTACCGCCGTTTGGCATTGCATTCAAAATGAAGGTTTAGCAATTTTGAATTTTTTTTTTTTTTTTTATCATTTTAATGTGTTAATGTTAACCATTATCAAATTCTTTCTAAATTGTCTTATGTCGGCCTCTTCTTACTAGTTCGGTCATGTTTTGGTTACTTCCATTTGAGCTGGCCTCTTTCAAAACATGGTCCCATTTCAACTTAGATTTGGAATAACTCATGGTGGTTAGAATGAAGGTTGTTCTTGAATTTATATCATTTCGACATCTGAAGGTGCTGCCTGCTTGTGACCAATGAGTCTTTTTATTGGGTTATTATTTTGGATTTTGATTGAAAAAGAGGTTGGAAAAAAGAAATGTTTATTTGTAAATACATTAATTCCAATATAAATGATTTGCTTAAGACTTTATCAAAGATAGATTAGATCTTATTTTATAAAGCAAGCAGGCCCGAAAAATTTTAAAAAATAACTCCAAACATCATTGTTTTGAAAATATATATATATAAAAAAATTGATTTTTGATTAAATTGACTATATCATTGATAACCTATTAGGATGAGTAGATTTAATCGAACTGAACCAACTCTACATGATATAATTTGAAACTCTGTTCCTGTTAAATTCTAGATCGGCGAGTCATTGAGTTAATTATCAAACCAAGAATGCAGTAGAAAAAAAAATACCTTAATGAAAAAAAAAAGAAAAAAAAGAAAAAGGGGGAACTGATAGATATAAGTGAATCTGGTTGATGCTTTTAACATGGTTGGTATGTGCTTTAACAATGATGACTTTCCATTCCCCAAATTTCTCATGTCTGTCTTGAATGCTACTGTGTGAGTAAATACTCTTCCAATTTTATTTATTGGTCGATGCACTTTTCTGCTGCCCCTTCCATCTCATGAACATTGAAAGGGACAAATTGATTAGACATGAACAACACAAAGGACCTGTTCGTTTGTTATAATTATATTTTTTATTTTTTTATTTTTTTAGCTTTAAATTAATTTTTTATATATTTTTAAATCATTTTAATATATTAATATTAAACTAAATTTTTAAAAAATTATTATCACATAAAACACATTTTAAAAAGTTAACATCGATCACACATACTTTAAGTGATTTAGCTAGATGGCAGGTGGTCGGGGAGGTGCCGGCAGCGACATCGCCGGCAACCCAGCAAATTTGCCTAGAAAGGGTCATTTGTGGCACAAACGTGCATGTGCCTGTGAAGCAATAATTGTGACTAATTGTTAGGCCATAATTCCCTTCGGAAAGGATCAAATGAACTGTCCAGGGCTCCAAGTGCTAAGGACACGAAATTTATGGGTCCATTTCAAATATCTGCATGCATTACAAATGATGTGTGTTCGAGGATCATGTGAGAATTTTTATTGTGATTTGGGATTTTTGAGATCAGTGGTGAAAGGTCACACTAATGAATTACAGCAGCAATAAAAAGTTTCCATCTTTAATATTTTCAAGGCATTTTTTTAGCAAAATAAAAACTTAAATTGGTGTGTGTATGCGATGGAATAAAAGTAATTTTTTTTTCCATTCTATACATGAATTTTTATTTTAATAGTGTTTGATTATTGTATCAGGAAAAGTCCATGATTTTTTTATACTTTATATTTTGAAAATTTTAAAAATAACTCTAGAATTATTTTAAAAAATAAATTTATTTTATATTTCTATCTCATTTCTTCAACCAAATTTATGTCCCAGTTATCTCTATTCTTTTTATCCCAGGTCGGTGATAAAATACTAGCCAAAAGATGAATTTCATTGACATTACACGAACTGACGGGTGGTAGAATATTACCTCTTTCAATTAAAAATTCTCTATTGAAATCTTGATTAAAAAAAGAACTATAATTTATAAATTTTTTCAAATTTATTTTTTAAAATTATAATTACAAGAGCTACTACAATACCAAACATATATTTAATAATTGTTTTTCAAAGTATTTTTTTTAAAATATATCAAAATAATTTTTTAATTTTTTTAATTTATTTTTTATACCAAAAAATTAAAATAATAAAAAAAGCTTCTAAAATTAATTTTAAGCAAAATAAAATTTAAAATTTGGCAAAAACAATAACATAACCATGTTGCTTTAGTGATTATTTAGGAACGCAGTTGAAACAATATTTTTTAAAAAATAAATTTTTTTTATTTAAATTAAGTTTTTATATTTTTGTATTGTTTTAATATGCTAATATTAAAAATAAAAAAAAATATTTATATATATTTTCAAGTAAAAAAATACTTTAAAAATTAACCATTAGTATACTTTCCATCACTCCCTCACTCTCAACTTCCATATAAATACCAAAGAGAGAAAGTTTTGAGATATTTGTATGTTTTTTCACAGTGTTAAAACAATTTCCCCTAAAAAAAGAGAGAAATTATCAAAAATCTTGTTCAACTATTCAACAAAAAGTTTTCTTAATCAAATCTTGAATTTATATATTAATTTGATCATCAAGCACTAACAAAAGGCAAAGGGGCTCACATCTCAAAATGTGAAAAAACATAATAATAAAAAAAAGCAGTATAGATAGCTCAAGATCATGAAAATGGGGTCCCTATAAGATGCCAAGTCAAAATCTTGGAGGGGACCCTAGTGCTGAAACATAAAAGGCGGACTTCTGTGGAGTGGGGCCAACCTTTTGAAATTCCCAAAAAAAAAATAAAAAAAAATACAAGGCTAGTTGCTTAAAGAGGAAATGCATGATATCCGTTATTTTTAAAATATTTTTTATTTAAAAATATATTAATTTTAAATAAAAAAATTTAATTTTTTAAAAAATATACGAACATCCGCAGAAACAAATAGACACGTAAATTACACCCCCAACCTTTATCAATACATGTTACATGGAAACTATATATAATTTTTTTATGAGTATTTTTAATTGAATAATATATTAATAAAATCTAATTTATTAATAAAAAAATCTTAAAAGATCATTAACAAAAAAAATATTGCTATCTTTAATAAATAAATAATAAAAATAAAAATATTGAACTACACCATTTTTAGCTATTTAAGTTAAAAATAAGATACGATAATAAATGAGATTTTTTATCAACCATGAAACTATTTTTAAACTAGTTTATGCATATAAAAAAATATTCATACTCCATATTATTTTTTTAATTTTACTTAATAAGATTGCTATATATAGTCCTATTGCATACTTATTTTGTAGCAAAATGCAATAAATCCATGATAATGTTTGATGTGTAGATTTGAATTTTGAAGTTGCTGATTAATGTACTCCGCAACAGAACACAAGAAAGGACACCAAAAAAAGAAGAAGAAAACAAGTGTAGAAATAGAAGAAGACATTGCTCCTCCTCCTCCCTTCTCTCCTCTCCTCTCCTCTCCTCTCCTCTCCCATTTTTATCATTCTCGTGACTCTCCCTCTCTCTTCACACGTTTTTCATCACTGCCATCAATATACTATCGCCATCACCATTTCAGATCTCTTAATCTCTCGAAGTTTCCTCCTTTCTTGATTGTCAGCTTAAAAAGGCGATAACTTTTTCTTGGTTCCCATTTTGTGTCTGCATTTCTTGATTGATAAATTTTAGTTCCTTTTCACTTCTCGTCACTTCAGCGCCATCTTCTCAACTGGGTTTTGTTTCTTTTGTTGTTTTAGATAGATTGTATTGTGGATCTACATTGATAGGTGTGTGTGTGTTTCTTCACTTCTTGGATTGTAATTTTGGATACCCTTTTAGATAAAGATTGTGTTTTGATCTTTAGAGTGTTTGTCTTTTGAAGTTATTAAGGAAAGGTAGCTGGGGGAGCTATATGGTGGCGAGATTGGTTTATTTGAGGAAGGGATTGTTTGTTATGTGAAGTAGGGTTATTTGTATTTGGGAAATGAAACTTGATGTGCAGTCGTTAATGGCTCAAAGTATAAGATCAAGCAGGTCTTCTTTTAGCTCCATTAATGGAAATGAAGAGACTCCTATGCACCCTTCTGCTTCTTTCTCAAATGGGGATGGATATGATAGCGATGGCTCCAATTTCGCTACCCCGTAAGTCTTCTACACCATTTTTAGCTCCGTATTTGTTACTTTCGTTGTTGGCTTTTTATCTTTGTTTGTTTACTGTTGCGATTCTATGAAACTCGGATTGAAAGTAGCGTTGAACTTTATTACAGGGTCTAAGTTTTGATCTTCTATATCTTGATTTTATTCAAAAGCTTTAACATGGTAAGATGTAAAGGACTTGATAAACCTTCTCTCAGGTGCATTGTCTTTCACTGGTTTTGCCTGCCCAATTCTCGTTGCCTTAGCTTTTGATTTTATGACCGGTTGATACTGTTGCATTATATTGTTGGCCTTGTTATAAAAGTACTACGTGTTGCTTTTAATTGTCTCTATGTTGCTTTGCTTGTAAAAGATGACTAGATAGCTGTAGAACTTCCAGGAAGTAATTTTTATGTTTTCTGTTGTTAGAATTTATCTAACCTCTAACTCTTTAGTGTTATTTATTGTTTTTTCTCACAGTACACCAGCAACCCTCTCCACAGCTATTCCGGCAGAACTTGCTGGTGCCATACCATTGATTGATAAATTCCAGGTAACAAACAAATAAGTTCCTCTGCTGTTAAAGTAATAATGCGGAAGAACTTCTACTTCTCATTTATGTTTACTTGCTTGAATGTAATGAGTTGAATCCAAACTAAGCTTATGATTATCATATTTGGCCACTATTCATTTACCTTCTTATGCGGATTTGGTTTATGATCAAGTTGAATGTTGCAGAAGTATGCATTAAGCTGACCCAAACTGGCTTGGAATTGAGCCACAGTAGTTGCAGTCATTTATATTTTTGCAAAATCATACATAATTTTTGTTCCGTGCAGGTTGAGGGATTCTTAAAGTTGATGCAGAAACAAATCCAATCCACTGGGAAACGTGGATTCTTTTCTAAAAAATCTGTAGGCCCTCAAGTTCGGGAAAAGTTCACATTTGAGGATATGCTGTGTTTCCAAAAGGTAAAATTATGCTGTTCATCAAGGAAGTATGTTCTGTCAAAGATATATTTAGTCATGAAGTGCTAAGTTAGTGCTCTTTTGCAGGATCCGATACCAACTTCATTGCTTAAAATTAATAGTGACCTAGTAAGCCGCGCCACTAAACTCTTCCAGATAATTTTGAAGTACATGGGAGTTGATTCATCTGATAGAGTAGCTCCAACAAGCTTAGATGAACGAATTGAGCTAGTTGGAAAATTGTTCAAGCACACATTAAAACGTGCAGAACTTCGAGATGAAATTTTTGCTCAGATTTCAAAGCAAACAAGGAATAACCCTGACAGGCATGCATAGCTTCTTTTGTTTTGATTTTTATTTAGCTTTCTATTAGCAAGTTGTTTTTCCTCCTCATCTTGTAATTTGTGAATTTAAAATCCATCCTAATTGGCCTTTCTTTACTAGAGCTGATTCCCATTGGACAAATCTTTCTTATACATGTAATGTTGATGCTTGGTTTGCATGCTTGATTTTATTTGGGCCTCTGATTGTTGCTCCTTTAAATACTTTTTTTTCCTTATCTAATGCCATCTAGCTTTGCTGATTCTCATATCGCAGGCAATACTTGATTAAAGGATGGGAGCTAATGCACTTATGTGCTTCTTCTATGCCTCCTAGCAAGGACATCGGTGGATATTTGTCTGAGTATGTCCATAATGTAGCTTATGGTGCAAGTACTGATTCTGAGGTCCAAATCCTTGCATTAAATACACTAAATGCTTTGAAGCGTTCTGTCAAAGCTGGTCCTAGGCATACGATACCAGGACGTGAGGAAATTGAAGCTCTTCTAACTGGTCGAAAGCTTACAACAATAGTGTTTTTTCTGGATGAAACTTTTGAAGAAATCACATATGACATGGCAACGACAGTGTCTGATGCTGTTGAGGTATTTTAAAAAGCCATCAAATCTATCTTCTATGGTTTCATTCCAGGTAGGATAGATATAGTGAAACAAGAAACTCAATCTCGACATGGAAAAAAGAAGAAGAAATCATCGCAGGTGGATCTGCTATTTTGATTATAATTTTCTCAAAGATATATGCAAGCAGAGGAAGAAATGCTTAGAAATGGTTGAGAGGAGAATTGATATTTTGATGGAAATTTTTTAAATCAATCTCCATTTGGGTGAGGCAATGGGGAATGATTCTGCAGAACAAAAGGAATATGTGACTAGAAATGGGGTCATGCTGTGCATATCTTCAATTTGAATTTGTTTGACAGCTAGGCTTGTGGGTTTCACTTTTGTGAGGTTTTTGGGAAGAACACGCCTGTACTTTGTACTTTGAAATGCTTATTGAATACAATTTCATGTATCATAGTGACAAGAAAACATCCACAAGTATATTTTGAAAACCATTGTGATGATTGTGAATGGTCCAGGGAGCTTGTGAGTTTTGATTCTAGTTGGATTGAATGTGGTTAAACAAAGAGTATAGAACTGCAATGGCCATTCTACTGTGGCTGGTCTAGGCTTTCCACCAACTGGGGTGTTTTAAGCCATTGTTTTGTTATTTCTTTCTCAAATGAAAAGCATAACATAAATTGGTAGATGTTTACTAGATGCAAAACTCATTTTTATTTGTTCAAATCTTGCCACCATTATTGATGGCCTGTTTGGCATTGTGGGCTAAAGTGATAGCTAAGCTTATCGACTTGTGAGAACTGATTTATTTTTTCGTTTTGCAATTTGAAATAATATTACATCAATGTAATTCGTACATTTTTCAGGAACTCGCTGGGATAATTAAGCTATCAGCATTTCCTAGCTTCAGTCTCTATGAATGCCATAAAGTTGTGTCTGGTTCCAAGTCACCTGATCCTGGGAATGGTATGTATCCTTTGGCTTTCTTAGTTGTTTTCCTTGACAAAGATCAGTTGATGTTGTCATTTAATCTGCACCTTGTTTTCATGCAGAGGAGTACATTGGGTTAGATGATAACAAATATATTGGAGATTTGTTAGGAGAATTCAAGGCAGCCAAGGATCGAAGCAAGGGAGAAATTTTGCATTGCAAACTAATATTTAAGAAAAAACTATTTCGGGAGTCAGATGAAGCTGTAACAGATCCAATGTTTGTGCAATTATCATATGTTCAAGTGCGCATGCTTGCCCTTAAATATCATTGAATAACTGTAACTTCAAATTAAAGTTTGGAAAGATCATCCAAGCTATTTCTATAGTTTAGCATAGCCATAGCTTCTTGCTTTACTGATGCATGTTATATTGCTACAGTTGCAGCATGACTATATATTGGGCAATTATCCTGTTGGGAGGGAGGATGCTGCACAGTTGTCTGCGTTGCAGATATTGGTTGACATTGGATGTGTTGGTAGTCCTGAATTATCTGTGTTAGTAGTTTCTCTCTTGCCTTTTTTGTTTGTCTAATTTATTTAGATTCTAGCATTTTTACTTCTGAACTTGCAATGATTTTTGGATATTCTTTCATCTGGGAATCACAGTGACTTAGTTTAAGGCTTGACCATAATGGGGTAGATTTTATGGTCATATTTTTATCTCAAGTTACTCTCTATTCCTATGAATTTTGACATGCTGAGGCTAATATATTTTGCAGTGATTGGACTTCTCTCCTTGAGCGCTTTCTTCCCAGACAAATTGCAATTACACGAGGAAAGAGGGAGTGGGAGCTGGATATTCTTTCTCGTTACCATTCCATGGTAAGAACTAAAATCTGAAACTCCTGTCATAATAATTTTCAAGAAACTTTGTTTGTCTTAAATGTTTCTGTTTGTTCAAATCAATGTTTATAACTTGTTGACTTGTGATTATTGATTTGTTATCAAGGATTGCTTAAAACAAGTTGCTTCTATGATTTTTGTATATTTTTATCCTTGTCTTGAATAAAACATTATTTTTGTTTGTCTAACAGCAAAGTATTTTTTATTTTTACATCATTTTCTGGTTTGTTTTCTGTTTTAGTTTGAGAAAACATCTTAAATTGTGTGGTTGATTGTTTAATTTCTTCTTCCACTTCTGTGTCTACTTACATCAGAGATGTGGTTGGTCGAGGGTTATACTGGTGTGATTTAAATTATGTAAAACAAAAACTTATGGTTTCTAGTTCCCAGTGATTTTGCTACTTTGTTTACCACTTTTAGTCAAATTCAATTGAATAGATCCAAGGAGCTATACCTTAAACAAGGAAAGGGGGTAGAATATTGTACCAAAATGATAACAATTGCACTCAATATATTCTACTATTTGTTTAACTTATGTGTTACTACCCATCTTTGTAAAGTAGACTCTTTTAGTATGTTGGCATTTTGCCTGTCAGTCTATTCTCCGTTCTATAGTGAAAGTCTTCTTTTGATGTTGTCCTGTTCCTCCCATGTAGGAGAATTTGACAAAGGATGATGCAAGACAACAATTTCTTCGGATATTAAGGTCACTTCCGTATGGCAATTCCGTTTTCTTCAGCGTTCGCAAGATTGATGATCCTATTGGACTTTTGCCTGGACGGATTATTTTGGGCATTAACAAGCGAGGGGTAAGTCTAAATATATCTGCACCCTACATGGTGAAATTCTTTCCACATTCCAGATCATGAAATCTAAAGGACCTTAATTTTTTTTGTTTATTGGTCCACAGGTGCATTTTTTCCGTCCAGTTCCAAAGGAATATTTACATTCAGCAGAATTAAGAGACATAATGCAGTTTGGTAGTAGCAATACTGCTGTGTTCTTCAAGATGAGAGTTGCTGGTGTTCTGCACATATTTCAGTTTGAGACCAAGCAGGTTAAAAGATTTGTCACTTCCCTATATGTTGGTTCTCCATAGTTGGACCTTGATCTTCTTAACTGTATTTGCTGAAGTAACCAAACTTTGTTTATCAGGGAGAAGAAATTTGTGTTGCTCTTCAAACACATATAAATGATGTTATGCTGCGCCGTTATTCTAAAGCTCGGACTGCTGCTAGTGGCTCAGTGAATGGAGATGTTTCTAACAATTTTAAGCCTCCCAGTGCAGAAGTGCATGAAAAACGTTTACGTGAATTGTCTAGAACTATTGAAGAGTCTCATAAGAAAACTGAACAGGTATGCTCTAAAGTTTTAGTTTTTTCTTTATTTATTTATTTATGATAAGTTGTGGCATGCGGTGGTGGTGAAAACTAACACTTTTGGATGCCTTGGGCATGTAGGGGAGATATCATCAGATAAAGTATTTGATGCATTTTAAGTCATTTTTAATGCAGCTCAAATGTGAAAATTTGGTAATAATTATCGATTGAAAAATATTATAAAGAAAAATAACTGTAGAAAATGGATGCAGGCAGTTCAAAATTGTTAATATATGAAATACCTTTGTATTTATTGTTGCATCTCTGTACTTTTGTCAAGATTTGGTTTTTCTGTGTCTGAATATCTTGTCTTGTTCTTTGTCCTGCTTCATAGTTGACTTGCATGTTTAATTTTTGGGGCTAAGATGTCAACTAAGTGTAGAGCAGATCTGAATGAGTTTCTTCTAAGGTAAAATCTTGCGTACATGATTTTCAATCGGTGTCTATATTGGAACATAACATACTTGAAGGCTAGCTTGGTCCCCATAAGTGATTTTCAAGTGGTGCATGATCATCAACAAGTGTTTCATTATATAATGGATTTGAGACCCTTGTTTAAAGAACTGAATTATTTTTTTCTTTAAGCATCTCTTTGAACTTGCACTTATGATTAACCGGTTAAATGCTTATCCAGTTATTGGAGGAATTGCATGAGAAGCAAATTCAAGAAGTGAAATTGCAAGAGGAATTGGAGGCCTTGAAAGATTCCTTGAGATCAGAGAAGCAAAACTTGGCAGAAGTAGAGTGTGATCGTGATAGACTTAAGTCATTGTGTGCTGAAAAGGATGCAGCTCTTCAGGTCAGTGTTAATAAATCTGAGGCACATGTACTTTCTTTAATTACCATGTCTGTTTTACTAATGTTAAGTTTTGAGTTTTAGGCTGCATTATCAGAAAAAAGAAGTGTGGAAACCAGTTTGGCCAACCTCAGTAACTTTGCAGTAGAGAAAAATACCAAAAACAATTTAGTTGGAGCTGATAATCAGGTACAATTCCAAAAAAAATAAAATAAAATGACTATTATGCTCTGGATTTGTGTGTAATTTGTTGCAGTGTTTTCTAGTCTGGACTCTGTTCTCATTAATACGATAGAATCATATTGCGTGCTTTATGATGTAGTAGTCAATTTGAACTGTGGATAACACAGATGTTGCACAAGCTCCAGGATGAATTGAAACAGCGGAATGAGGAATTGCGTGCAGCAGAAGAAAGGATGCAAAGATCAGCTAATGAAAAAATATTTCTCGAACAGAAGATATCTAGACTCGAAAGGAAAGTTGAAGAGGTATTGGTACCTTCTTGAATTTGTTAACCATCTATTGGTGACTTGTTGCTGCAAAATGGTTAATGTCACTATTGCTCATAATGCAGATGGAAGTTATTGAGAAAAACCTTGAGCAGGAACGCCAATCCATAAAGTTTCGAGTGATTGAACTTGAACGGAAGCTGGAAACGGTCACACAAGATCTGGCCACTTCCAAATCAACTCTTGCAGTCGCGAATGCAGATTTGGCTGCATTGCAGAACAATTTGAAGGAATTAGAGGAACTGAGAGAAATGAAAGAGGTACATATGCTTTTGCATCAGGTTCTCTATTTCTGGTACATATGCAATTATTTTATGATTTGGTTAAATTTTCATGTATATTTTGCTTACTAATCCGTAAGTTGGAACATGCTTGCTTTCAGGACATTGACAGAAAGAATGAGCAGACTGCTGCCATTTTGAAGATGCAAGCATCTCAACTTGCTGAGCTAGAAGTGCTTTATAAGGAAGAACAAGTTTTGCGGAAACGTTATTTTAATACTATAGAAGGTTGGATTGCCTCGAATATATTATATCAATGCCTACACAACAAGATAAAAAATCACATCATCGGAATATGAAATACTGAATTAAAACATAATTCTCCCACTTGTAATGCTCTTCATGTTGCAGTTCTATGATTTTTTGAAATCCCTAGCAATTGATTAGGAGAACTTAAGGAAGGTAAGTAAATAGCTAACAACCGTGGCATTTGATGTTGATTTGAATATTGTCAAATAACATTAAAATTATCATTATCTGACTTGTAGGAACACTGTGACATCAGATTAGTTCATGCAGCCTTCATTAACTAAGATTTTGTTGGGTTAAGATGTCAAAACTGGCATAGAGATCCAGGGTAAGATGTAATTTACTGTTATGAGAGTTTTAGCGAGGGATGGTTGCAAATAAAAAAACTGGAACCTCCGAGGAAAGAAGTGAAAGGCTAGAAATAAAAATGGAAAATTTTTGTTAAGGAGGGAAGAATGAGAGAGGAGATATTGTGAGAAAAACATGTTAGGGGAGAGGCAGGAGCCACAAGTTTTCTTCCAAAACTGCAACTCTTTCACAAACAAACTGTGCAAGCCTCTGCTTTATTAATCTTTTCCAAACATCATCATTAGTATTTTTTTTCCCTGAATGAATACTATATGTCTGATTACCATAAAGCTAATGGAGTCATTTTCTTTGATGCATTTCAGATATGAAAGGCAAGATCAGGGTTTTCTGTCGGTTGAGACCTCTAAGTGAGAAAGAGATTTCTGAAAAGGATAGAGGCCTGCTTACAAGTATAGATGAATTTACAGTTGAACATCCATGGAAAGATGACAAAGCAAAACAACATATGTATGATCGAGTATTTGATGGCAGTGCTACTCAGGAAGATGTGTTCGAGGATACACGAGTGAGTTTGAATTTTATTCATTTATCAATATACTGCTTTAATTTTTAAGCTGGATGGAACCTTGTAAATAGTTCAGGATTCTTCAACTAACTCTTATTAAATTTTTTCTTTGTTGGAAATTGGGATGCAGTATTTAGTTCAGTCTGCAGTAGATGGGTATAATGTTTGCATATTTGCCTATGGTCAAACTGGTTCCGGGAAGACATTTACCATTTATGGCTCTGAAGGCAATCCTGGACTGACACCACGGGCCACTTCAGAACTTTTTAAAATTTTAAGACGTGATAGCAATAAATTCTCATTTTCATTAAAGGTAATTTGGTTTTAACGGCAATTGTTGGGTACTGATAATGATGACAACCTATTTATATTCTATGTCGTGGCACTAAATTTTCATTAGCTAGATTTTTTATACTCCATTCATCCGAGGCACATAAGAGATTTTTTATGTTCCTGGCTTGTCTATGTTGACCAGTCTCTGTCTTTGCACGCACGTATTCCTGCATGCATTTGCATCATTGCATGTAATATGTTTCTATTATCTCTGTTAGGCATTTAAAATTCATTTGAAACACTCACAAAGCTTTGTGCATTTGCATCATTGCGCATAATATGTTTCTACTAGCTTTGTTACACATTTAAAAACACTCCCACAAAGCTGTGTGAAATGCACTCCTTTTTATAAAAAAATTGATCTTATTTGCAAAATGATGCAGGCATATATGGTGGAATTGTATCAAGATACACTTGTGGACCTTCTATTACCAAAGAACATGAAGCGCTTAAAATTGGATATTAAGAAAGATTCAAAGGTGATTGCTATTTCAAAAAGTGAGATCTAATATTTGTTAGTTTAGATCATGTCTAGTTTGATTGATATCACTTTCGTTTCTTGGATCTCATGTATTATGTATTATATGATATTCAGGGTATGGTTTCTGTAGAAAATGTGACAGTTGTATCCATTGCTACATTTGAAGAATTACAAAGCATTATTCAGAGAGGATCTGATAAGCGGCATATATCCGGGACTCAAATGAATGAAGAAAGTTCGAGGTCTCATTTGATACTTTCAGTTGTTATTGAAAGTACCAACCTTCAAACTCAGTCTGTTGCAAGGGGAAAGGTATCTATCTAGCTATTCGTGAACAAATTATAAGCTGCTTCTATGTACTGAATGATTGGTGTCAGAAGCATAATGTACTTGTGCATTGACTTGGTCTTCTTTCCTATGAGATGTGAAGACCCATGCTCATAGCTGCATCTAGAAAATGTGATAGTATGTAGTGCGAGACTCACTCGATGATGTCATCCTTGAGTTGAAGTTTATATAGTTGGTTATTTGTGTGACCACATCTCAATATCATGCGCAGTTAAGTTTTGTGGACCTTGCTGGGTCAGAAAGGGTGAAGAAGTCAGGCTCTTCAGGAAGTCAACTTAAGGAAGCTCAAAGCATCAATAAATCACTTTCAGCCCTCGGGGATGTCATTAGTGCTTTATCTTCTGGTGGTCAACACATACCTTACAGGAACCACAAGTTAACCATGTTAATGAGTGATTCCCTTGGTGGTAATGCCAAGACACTTATGTTCGTGAATGTATCTCCAGCGGAATCAAATTTAGACGAGTCATACAATTCTCTAATGTATGTTTCTTGTCTTCCAAACATTCATAACATATCCATAATGTTTTTAATAGCTTGTTTTGTGATTCTTAATGTGAGATGTCTTACCCAAGATTAGTATTGGTTAGTTTTAAGATGATAGAATTAAATTACGACCGCAATTTATCTCATTAAATCTCTTCCAGTCTCGCATACATGTTTTTGCCTTTCTTGGTATCTCAACTTTTGCCATTTCAGGTATGCATCAAGGGTTCGATCAATTGTTAATGATCCAAGCAAAAATGTTTCGTCAAAAGAGGTTGCTCGGCTTAAAAAATTGGTTGTGTATTGGAAAGAGCAGGCAGGTAAGAAAGGGGATGGCGATGATCTTGAAGAGATCCAAGAACAAAGACTGGTGAGAGAGAAGACAGATGGTCGTCATTCAATGTAGAGTATTTTGTTACCGGGGTTGAAATTTCACCTCTGAGCTCCGTTGATTTTGTAGAATTGTTTTCTTTGGCTTTTTGGTGACAATGGGATGACTGGAGATTAACTAACTAAATTATGGATGGGTTCTGATGATCTCTAACTAATACCTTACCGAGGCTGAAGAGGTTGTAATTGGCCTGAAGGATTTGATTTGTATAGTCTGAATTGTTTGTATATAGTACTTGCACCTTTTTGTTGATAATACTTATCAATGAGTTGATAATATAACTAATTAATCCAAAATATCTTCTTCAGGCACGTGAGTGCTTAAAATCTTCTTGGATGTGGAACAGGTCCTTCCCATGTTACCTTCATTAATGTCTTCAAAATTTAATCTGTCATTAACCTTTCATGTCTCTGCAACAGTTGGTTGTGTTACATTTTGCATTTATAAAACCTGTTTCTACTAGGAGACCATTCATTCATTGGGAGCATATTTTCAGCAATATTGATGAACTTAACGGAGACAGAGGTCATGGTCTTGTTATGGAACATGATAATGCAATCCTGCCTACTTTGGTGTACTTGCTCCACCCTTTAGTCAGTTCATCTTTACTGGAAAATCTGAATATATTGCATGACTTCGATGTTCCTCCAAAACTTAAAATGAGAAGCACACCTTTATTACTGGTTTTTGGTGAACCAGGAATTCCATTATTTCCTTGATCTATATGTAGAAAGATGAGATGAATTTCCAACTCATCTTTCCGAAATAGGGTTTTGGGTGACACCATATTATCTACTCTAGCTGATGCTGGCAGTTCTTGGAATCTCGTTAGGCAAGAATAAAGAAGTCATTGTTTTGTTTTACATGAACATTTTGCCTTGCCTTTTCATATTTGTCGGGCACAAAATATGAAGTCTGCCACATGATGTCTGCCTAAACAAAGCAAAGCTTTTATGTGTAAGCATACAAGCATCAATGCCGTGCAATAACACAACCTGCTGAAACGATGAAGAGGTCTCTATATATTTCGAGAAATGAAACACAATTTCACAGGTAAACATGGGTAAGAGTGGTGTCCCCATAATTGATCTGCATGAGTTTCCAGGACAGTATGAGAAACTGAGGAGAGCATGTGTGGAGTGGGGATGTTTCAGGATTGTGAATCACAATGTCTCTTTGGCCCTCATGGCAGATATGAAGAGGGTTGTGAGGTCATTGCTAGACCTGCCCTTTGATGTCAAAAAGCGCAACATAGATGTCATAGCTGGGAGTGGCTACATGGCACCAAGCAAAGTCAACCCTCTTTATGAGGCTTTAGGACTTTATGATATGAGGTCTTCTCAAGCTGTGGAAACTTTCTGCTCCCAATTGGATGCCTCTCCTTACCAAAGGTAAAATTCCTTTTCATTTCTATAGTATTTCGACTACTCTTCACTTCATTGTCATTGAAGTTTCTTAAAGTCTTCAGCTTTGAATAAACAAATTGACTGATGGAAGGTAAAATGGGAACTACCATCCTTGTTACTGGAGAAAGCATTCTGGATACTCTTTCTTTGCATTTTTTTGGGGTTCAGATGATCTCTGACCCCGGGAAAAGAAAACCACTCTTATGGTAGAAGAATACGTGGAAAAATACTAAGAATCAGTAGATTTTGAACTCATGCAAAACCCTTATCGTAGACAGATGTACTATATCAGTGTCTTAATTTGGGATTGTTGTTGCCAGAGAGGTTATCGAGATGTATGCTAAGGCAATTCATGGGGCAGCCATGGATATAGCACGAAAGTTGGCTGAAAGTTTGGGGTTTAATGGTGATTTGTTCGAGTCATGGATTTCCCAGTTCAGGATCAACAAGTACAGCTTCACCCCTGAAACCATAGGCTCGTCTGGAGTCCAAATACATACAGATTCTGGGTTCCTGACTATCCTTCAAGATGATGAAAATGTTGGTGGACTTGAAGTGATGGACCCATCTGGTGTGTATGTTGCAGTTGATCCTTCACCAGGCACCCTCCTGGTCAATCTTGGAGACGTTGCTACGGTAATTACAGAGTTCCTGCATTTGGTTGCCTTATTATTGGTACTAGATTAACTTCTTAGTTTTAAGTTGCTAGAGATAAGTTTGATGTTTGGTAAACTTCTTGTTGATGTGATTAAGGCATGGAGCAATGGAAGGCTTCGTAACGTGCAGCATCGAGTTCAATGCAAGGAAGCCACAATTCGGATCTCAATCGCTTCATTCCTGGTCGGTCCCAAGGACGAAGTGGAAGCTCCTCCGGAACTTGTAGACTCTGAACACCCACGTCTCTTTGTCCCTTTCACATATGAAGATTATAGAAAGCTCAGACTTACCACAAAATTGGAGGCTGGTGAAGCCCTTGAACTTAAACGCATCCTGTCCTAAAAAATAAAGGAGCAAGCAATCTGCAGGCTGTAGGACTGCTGAACTTGCGTACAACACAAAATAAATCGGGATGCCTATATCTCTAGTTTTACCTTTCTAGTATGGTAAAGAACAATCTCTCAGATTCTGACATTACCTAAACAAATGCAATATGATTATGATTTCTAATAAACTAACTAACAAAATTATGCTTCATTCTCCAAATATTGCAAGTGTTCATGTTCTTGGTCTGAAACAGAAAGTGGGGAACACTTTATCTCGAAGAATTTTAGAACAAAGAAGATTATAATGTTCTTATAAGCTCTTAACATGGACGACCAAGCTAATGAACTCAGCACTCTGGAAATTGTTGTCTAAATAGCATGTTCAGGGTTTCCTTTCTGTCTGAACTCCCAAAGTTCTCAGGAAGAACAGGTTTGGCCGTGTTAGGAAAAACCACAGTATATTCACTGCAGGTTTAGGGAGCTTACAGTCTTGTGATTATAGATGAGTTCAGCACTTGCATGCTTTTTGGTTTCACTCACATAGTTGGCAGAAGGGCATTGAATCTGATTTGCTGATTCCCTTTATTCCATAACTGGGAAGGCAGTTGAGATGTCTACATTAGGAAATTTATATAAATTTATAGATGGTGTCTGTTATTAGAAATAGTTATTAAACCGTCCATCTACCTACTTTAGAGATCAGGTACGGAGACTGGTTGCGTAAAGGGAAGGGTGTTAGCACCCCAACTACGCCCTATCTAAGGTAGGCTACATTGTTTTGTCTAATAAAATCTAAGTCATGTTGTGTTTTATTGTTCAAAATATGCATCACGTGTAATGTCATACCTCGAGTATTATTGTCCGAAAAAAAGAATTAAATATCCGGAATGCATTACGTGTAATGTCATGTCCCGGATACTAAAAAATAAACAAAATAAAACTTTTGTTTGTTTTTGAAATTTTGACCAACGTTCTCTTGATTTTAATAAACTGGTTATTAAAGCCAAAATGCATGCTAAACATTAATTTTTGGTGTATATAAAAACACAATATGATTTTTTTAGCTTGAAGACACTTGGCCGTATGCATAAAAATATTTTTTCTTTTTTGTTTTAATTTTTTTTTTGTTGTATTTGGAAGTTTTGATGAAAACCGGGTATTTTAATATCGGATTTTATATTTTTAGCAACATAAAAAAAATGCTGCTTGATATTAATCAAAATAAAAATACACGGGAAACTTGTAAAATTCCAAACAAATATTTTTTTTTGAATTTTGTTTTTTTCCTTTTTTTTTAAAAAAAAATAAATTAAAAATTGGTCGGATCTGGCCCAACTATCCCGGGTTGGGCCCGACCCGACCCATATACTGTGGGCTGGACTCAGCCCAGCCGCGTGGGCTGGGATGATGATTCAGGCCATGAAATATAATTAGCTGGTTACTGTGTTCATGCACAGTAACCAGTTAATTATTTTGCTTGCTTGCAGAAACATGCACAGTGCACGTTCTGCATGCAAGCAAAGAAACGAAGAAACATAGATGAGGGGAGGGTGTTACCTGCAATAGAAGACTTTGGGTAGATGAGCTGGCGGTGGAGAGGTGACGGTGGTGGCAGCAACGGCAGACGGTGGTTGCGGCCAGTGACTGCTTCTTCTTCTTCCTGCTGCCTTCTGCTTTCTCTGCGCTATTTTCTTCCTCTGTTTTTCGTTCTCTCTGCCTCTGTTCTTTCTTCTTCCAGCCGGTATAGTTGTTGTTGTCTTCGGTGGCTCAAAATAGAGTTGTTGTGGTGGTGGCTGAAGGCCACTGTGGAGAGAGAGGAGCAGCTGCTGGGAACTCGAAAATCCCCCTTGTTTCTGCTTCGTTCCTTCTCTTTTTCTGCTTTTCCTCTCTTCTATCTGGCCTCTGTTTTCTATTCCTTTCTCCCTTCTCTCGTCTTGCTTCCCTCTGTCAGTGCCTTCTCTCCTTCTCCAAAATTCCCCTCCTCCTTTTTGGCCTATAATCTTCCCTTCTATTTATAGGATGTCGAGGGAGAGGGTCACCATACAAGCATAGGGCATGGTGACAAGGGCATGGGTCTTCTGCTTTTTGTCATGGTGGGGGGCATTGGTCTCCGGTGTCTCCATTAATGAGGGTACGGGTTGTGTTAATGGTGGCAGGGTGGGGATGGCTTGTGTCTGGGTTTTGTGGGCAAGTGGGATGGAGAGAGGGATAAACTGATATAAAATCTTCTTCCTCGCTGCCTCTGCATGTGCAGTGAAGAAGGAGAATAGTGCCGTTCAAAACGGCACTGTTTCAGTGTTCTGTTTTTTTTTTTAAAAAAAGAAAAAAATATAATTTAGGAAGAACCCAAAAATAAGTTATGACAATAGGTTGACTCATCTTGTTAGGATACGATTTCAAGTTGAATCGAATAAGATGAATCCGGTAAAACCTAGCTACCTCGATAAAATTTTTAGTGACTCTTTTGAATTGGCCAAATCCAACCTAGTCAACTTTAGAAAAATTAAATAAAATAACACCATTTTTAACTAAAATAATTGATTCAGTTGAACTAAAACCCATATTCTTTTCATAGTATTAAAACTTATACTAGACTAGTAGGTTGATTTGAAACCCGTGCTTGAATCAAATAGAAAAAGAAAAAAAATTAACTAACATGATCAAAAACCTGTCGAATCTAGGCTGATGTGTAATATAGTTATCACACATAAAATATTTTAAAAAATAATTCATGTGAATGTAGACTATAAAGTAGAAATGTGAGGCATAAAGTGTAATATAGTTATTTCACATCAAAAAATTAAGAAACAATTCATATGGATGTGAGTTATATATAATTATCCTGAATCAAAAAATTAAAAAACAATCCACGTGGATGTAAGCTGTAAAAAAAAATGTAAAATTAAATATTTATAAATTAATTTTATATTTTCTAGGTTTATTAAAAAAATAAAAATATTAAAAATAAAAATCAGATCTTACCTGGGCTATGCTAGATCACTTGGTTTTTGGGTTAACTTAGCAGGACATTCAAGTTTAACAGGGTGAATTGTATATTCAGGTTTTTGCTATTTAAGACCCAAACAAGGCTCTAGGTTACCCAAATCTCAGGCTAACCTGCTAGGCCTAACATATGAACACAGCCAGAGCCCGAATATATACTTCTAGGGATTATTTCTTTTCTTGACACATTGCTGCTTCCGATCAATTACCGATTATTTCCAAAATCCTCGATTCTGCTGATTAACTTCGGAAAAAACAAGCGCCGAATACTTCCCGATTTTTTTGCCGATGTCTTGACGATTAAATTCCAAACAAATTGACGATTAATTCCATATTTTTGGCATTCCGATTAGCTGACGAGTTTTCCCAATCGCCGATTAAAAGGGGGGCCGCTCCAGATTTAGTCACGATTATTTTGCGAGTAAAACTCCGAGTTTTTGCAATCGCCGATAATTTTGCATCTCTAGCCGATTAATTACTGCATTCTAGCCGCCAACCTGCCGATTATTTTGCAACAACCCAAAAAAATAACGAGGAATCATCGATCAACAACCACCGCAGCCAATTACTTCAGGTAATGGCCAATTTTTATTTTTTATTATTTTTGTATTAATATGGGTGTTATAGCAAATTTATGCATATCTCTGCTAGTTTCACAAACTTTAAAATTAATAATTATATAAGTTTTTATGAGATTTATTACACCCATTCTAATAATTTTTAAAAATTAAATTTAAAATTTAATAAGTTAAACTGCATGTATTATAATAGCCAATTCTTGCCTGCACGTTTAAGGCATATATCAGCAAATAAATTCCACAATTTCTCTGCTGTCCTTGTGGTGAGCTGCTGCAAGTAAACCGCAAACCCAAGCCTTTTTTTCAAATCGGTCCAGAAGAAGGGTTCACCAACTTTGATTTCTGCACATAATTGATTTTCTTGGAGTCAACACTTCAATCTTTGATTAAGTTTTCTTTTCCATCACGTGATCTTCACCGGTCAGAATTGGCTTCATATAACTTGACTGTTCAAATATTGACTTATGGGATTCCATGACCTTGGATCTCAATTGATTACTTTAAACAGAGAGAGAGAGAGAAAGGATAAATCAATGTTTTGAAATCCTGCTTGTTTGACGGGTTGATTTAAAATTCAATTAATTTAGAGTTGGAATAGGATTGAATTGAAAAAAAAAATTGATGTGGCTTAATCCGGCTGGTTAACCTGACAAGACCCGACCATAAATTTATTGACATTTATTATTATTATTATTATTATTATTTACTAAAACGATGTTGTTTTGATATTTTTTAAAAAATAATTTGATCCGGCTGACCCGGTAACCTGGTCAAAACTTAAAATCCAGATCTTAAACTGGGCCAACCATTAAACCAAGTCTTAAAATTATGAGATAAATCCAATATAGCCTGATGATCAACAACATATTGGTGGAGATAAGAAAGAAAACCTGTGCAATTATGTGGATTAAAAGAATATACTCACAATTAAGCATATAATTTTGTGTTTCTTTAGTGGTTTTTTTGCTTAAAAATTCTACAAAATAATTTACATTTTATTTTCTTACACATGAAAATATCAGAATTATTAAAAATTACAAAAAAAAAAACACTAATATAATATTTTTTTTCAAGCAAAACATAGCTATAATACTCTCTCCCCTCTCCCAACAATGACCTTAAAAGGAAATCTCAGATGCTTCCCTTTTGTTGCCAAGAAATGTGGGAGGGAAAAGCAATGATGATTTGAGAAAGAACTTTGCTGCTGTTAGAAAGGACTGACAGTAGAGCCGGTGTTTTCTCCTGCACCAAGACTGTCTCTGCTGATGTACTGAGGAGTCCAACCAGATGTAATGGGAATAGTATCAGCTGAACTAGCATCAACGTCGATGTTGCCAACGGCGGAAGGCCAAACGAACGCTGGTTTAAAAGGGGGTACGTGCGGCGGCGGCACTAATCCTGATATTATCTGAAAGATGGCCTGCGTTTTAGGCCTTTGGCCGGCAATAGGATGGGAGCATGCCAGTCCAAGCAGCAGCAGCCTCTTTGCTTCCTCAGCAACATAGCCACCGTTCAGCCTTTCATCCACAGCCTCTAGTAAACGCTCTTCACGATGTCGACTCCAAACCCAGTCCACCAAGAATTGGAAGCCTCCGATCTTGGTCCATGGACGCTGACCGCAAACCACCTCTAGAACTACAGCGCCGAAACCGTAGACATCAGACTCGCGGGTGGCCTTGCCAGTGTGAAAGCATTCCGGTGCAATGTAGCCCATGGTTCCAGGCACTCCTTCTAGCTCAGCGTAGGACGTTTTCTCATTCTCCAAAGCGCGTGCCAGACCAAAATCACCTAACCGGGCATTGAACTCAGAATCCAGCATGATGTTACTGGCCTTGAGGTCACGATGCACCACCGTTTGATCATATTCATTGTGGAGGTAGTGCAGAGCTGATGCTACACCTGATATGATCTTGTACCTCAAGTTCCACTCTAGGATGACGTTACCCTCAAGTTCATGGAATAGGTGACTGTCCAAGCTCCCATTTGGCATGTAGTCATATACTAGAAGCAACATTCCACTCTTGTGGCACCAGCCTGGTTAATCAAAGTCAAGATTATTATCAGAAACCACTTTAAGACCCTCATTATGCTGAAATATGAACATGGATTGAGCAGTAACACTGGTGCTTCGAACATTTAGAGCAAAATTGGCTGTGCAACCCGTGAAAGAGACGTTCTACCATTTGTTTGGTCATGTATGAACACTAAGTTGTACCATTTCAGATTTCCAGTTTCATACCACTACACATTAGACTCTCCCACCGCATCTCACTTTCGAAAGCAAAATCTTCGGTTTCTTTTATTCCTCTTTTCCCAACAAAAGGATCAGATCATGTTCACATGAGCTTTTCTTTTCATGTTAGTAACATGATTGAATTAGATAGCTATCGACAGCCTTTTTCTTTCTGAAGAGGGATCCACATGAAAAAAGAATGTGGACAGAATATAAAAAGAGAAGGTGGAAAAGAAAAGAAAAGAAGAGAAAAGAAACCAATGACTAAAGTCACAAATGATCAAAACAAAAGCAGAAAAGGTAATTACCAGGAGAAAGACCTGCTGCCAACAATCAATACATGGATTTCTACTGTTGGTAACTTTTTGTCATGTTTCCCTTGATTGAGCTTCATCAAAAGATTTATCAACAGCCCTATTGCTATAATGATGTTATGAAATTAACAACTGTATGCATATCCAACACGCAAAACGTTCAAAAAAACGTTGTTGGCATTTTCAACCCTTCCAAACTCTGCAACCAGGCACATGCCAAGTTGTGATATAACTTCCGGGACCATGCAAGTGCTAAGACTCCTTTGAACTTGCTACTGTAAAATATAGCTCGTAATTACAAACCCTTGCTGTTATTCTCTTACCAAGCTATAGTTTCAAAGGAATTTAGTTTTTTTTTTCACTTTCAAGAAGGAAAAAATATCAAGCAGGACACAGAAAACGACATGACAAGCATGGACTTTGTATGGATACTAGGTAAAATGTAAAAGGAGAAACAGAGAGAGGTAGATGTGAAATATAGCTAGAGAGAAGGAAACTTGCCAAGTAATCGGACAAGATGTTTATGGCGGAGACGGTTAATGATGGTAAGCTCAGACAGGAAATCATCCTGACCCTTGATGTTTTCTCTGGAGAATTTCTTTACTGCAATTTGAATGTTCTCTTTGGTCAGCAGACCTTTGTAGACCACACCAAAACCACCTTGACCAAGCTTATGCCTCTCATCGAAATTATTGGTGGCCTTCTTCAGATCCTTGAAAGGGAACTCCCTCGGCGTTCCAGGCAAACTCTTAAGGGCACCTAACAGATTAGGGTCCGATGCCGCCTTCTTCTTGTGATGATAGTAGAGCCAAGTCCCTACCCCAATCAGCAGCAACGAAAGTAGAGCAACCCCAATCCCTACACTGATCTTTATCAGCTTCTTATTATCAACGCCACCATTCTCAACCGAGTCATCAGACAGCATCTCTACTGTCAGGTTCCACCTGAGGACACAATTGAGCTGGAAATCTCTTCCCGTGGATGCAGCAAAACCAAAGTAAGACTTCTCTCGGACAAGGTCTTTGAGGTTAAGTTTTGCTGCCAGCGCCGGCATGGCAGGCTTGGCCTTTCCTTCCTCTGCCATATACACTTCCATTTTCTTACGGTTCCCATCATAATGAACCCAAACCGTGTGATTCCTGCCACCAACAGGAGCAATTTTGATGCCCAAGTCGTCAAGGGAAACAGTCTTGAGAGAAATGACACTGTGGATGTTAAGGCCCATGTGGTTATCATCAGGATCAAATTCCTGCTTAACAGTATCAAGCTCAATGGCAACTATGCCATTCTCCGGATTGCGGTCTGTAGTAGAGTTGGTCAGACCGAGATACTGCCCGTCGCTGTTCTCCGGGAGTGCAAGGTCCGGGGCTATGAGAAATGCTAACCCTTCTCCTGGTGTGGATTTGTTAACTCGAAAGATGTTAATAACAAACGAACTATTGAAAGAAGCCACCCTTACGCCGCCAGCCCCATCATCTTCCCATAGGATGAAGGACTTATTGAGCAATACACGACCAGACCGGTTTTCTAGAGTGAAGTCTGCATTGATAGAATCAGGAGTGATCTGAAGGGCGTTGCCGCTGATCGTGGCAGGTCTTTCTACCCGGAATATATCATAGTAGGTTTCGTTAAACGGGCCGTATTCTCCGTGGAATGGTTGCAGGTTTTGAGCTTGAGATAGGGCTAGAATTAGGAAAGAAACGATGGTAACAACACTTGCTTGAAGATCCATGAAAATGGTTTGGCTGCTGCGGCTTTGCTGACCAACCAAGCCAAGAACAAAATTTTGGAGGCCAGCTGTATTGATTTTTAGTCTTAAAAACAGGACATTTCCTATGAGGTTCAATAATTTATCCATTTTTTTATTCCCTCTTGCTTTATTTATTGACCATGACTAAAACCCAATTGGTATACCCCAAAGCCTTCCTCTCCATGATTATCAAAAGCTACAATTTATGGATTTTTTCAAATCTATTTTTCATTTCTTGAATAGCAACAAAAAACTACCACTCACGGGGGGTCCACAGCCATTCAAATTCATATTTAGAGATAATTTTTTTTAGATTAATATAAAATTTCAGACTAGTTTATTTATATCTTAACTAATCTCACAGATCCTGAAATTAACAATCATATAAGCCTTTAATAATTCTAAAATTTATAAAACTTGAATTAATAATTTCTAAAAACAAATTTAAAACCTAATAAAATAAATTATATTATATTTTCTAAAGGATGATTTTGATCAAATCACGTAGAATCCTCCACGCCTAATTACCCTAATCTCAAAAATGACATTTTCATTTGGTGCCAAAGCATTTTTTGTTCTCTTTGTGACCTTTCTCTTCACAGATGATGAACCCATTTGTAAAGGGAGCAAAGCCAAGGCATGGCACGAGGCTTGTTGAACACACGACAAATCAAACTCAATACACAAATGTATTTTATTTTATTTTATTTTAATGTATTTTAGTCCTACACTGAATTTCTTCCTGATTCGATTCCTTGTAGCTTCTGATTTAAATTAATTAACGAATTATGTTATTTGAAATGGAATATTTTTTTTTTCTTTCTAGAAGTGCATGTTAAGCTATAAGGTTGATGTCAAGCTTTTTTTTTTTTTTTAGTCAAATTCAACGTTGAAGATGTAATATTGGAGATAACATTTTAGATCAAAACGATAATCATGGAGTTGATTGATCTTGAGTTGAATCTGTACAGGACCACTCCAAATCTTAGAATTAATATATTGAAGCCAGATGATAATACAATATAATCTTGATAAATTAATAATTTGTTTGGTTTCAAATATATTAATTAAATAATATCTCGGTTAATTAATAAATCTTTATAATTTCAAGGGTATTAATTGTATATTTATTCCTTAATAGTCTATCTAAAACCTAAGAAAGAATTTTACAGAATATTTATAATAAAGTAAAGGTTGGAAAAAACTTGCGTTTGGAAGCTGACAGGCGATGGACACATGAATGAACATCATTTGGACTTTTTTATATAAAATGTTAAAAATGCTTTTCCTGTTTATACTTTTATTTCCTGGGAATTGATAGAAGAACATGTGATTTAGAAATGAAAACGAAAAGGATATAATTAAAAATTAGGCCTCGGCAGCCGGACCCTGTTGCCGTCCCGACTTTGATTTCTGATGCTTCGTGCAGTTTTTCCGGTAAGAACGCGTTTAAAAATGTAGATGTAGTTATTTATTAAAGTATTTTTATTTAAAAATATATTAAAATAATATATATATTTTTATTTTTTAAATTAAATTCTTTTTTTAAAAAAAAAAACACAAAAACAATCCGTAACTATAAATATTTCACGGTGAATCTTTGCATGGAGGTAAGGAAAACTAGGCCACTTGCATGAATAACAGTAAGAAGTCCATAATTACGGCAGGTTTAGAAAGGTAATTGTGGTTGTTTTTTAAAGAATTTTTTATTTAAAAATATATTAAAATAATATATTTTTTATTTTTAAAAATTATTTTTAACATAAACATATTAAAATAATCTAGAAATATTAAAAAAGTATTATTTTGAAGTAAAAAAATAAAAAAAAATTAATTTTTTTTAAAAACACTTTTAAAATACAAAAACAAATAGGACCTAAATAATTTCTGGTCCTTTTAAGCATAGTTTTAAGACTTGGTCTGGTCCAAGGCTCGGGTTCCGGGTTTTGACCGGGTCACCGAGTCAATGTTTTTTTAAAAAAATCAAAACGACATCGTTTTGGTAAGAAAAAAAATCAACAGGTTTGCGGCCGGGTCTTGCCGAGTCAACCAGGTCGCCGAGTCATATCGAGTTTTTCCTTCCTTTTTGTTTCTTCAACCAAGCCCTGTTCCAGCCTCAAGACGGCTGGGTCCCAGATCGACCCGCCAAGCCAAGCCGGGTTTCAAAACACTGCTTTTAAGAGTTATATTTCAAGTAATTTTTATTGTGTTTTTTTTAATGTGTTTTTAAGTAAAAAAAATTGAGATAATTGTAATTTATATGATTGTAAATAGTTAAAAAAAAAGGGCATCAAATTTAAAAAGCTCTGCAGAATGAGAGAAAAACAAAATATTAAAGATGAGGTACCAACACTTGAAAATTCTTTCATGGATAAGTTCAAGTCCGTCAATGAAGGACATCATTAAAATCGTTATTATTATTAAATCAAGTCAAAACTTTTGAACTCGTACAAAAATCTCACAATTCAAAGCAAAATTCACGATCAAGCCCAAATGTTTTTACCATTGATCAAAATATCCATGCACATAGAAGCACGTAAAAAGGTTTTTCACCGATTAACAAAAACCTAAATAGTATGGAAAAAGTATTGTGTATATATCATGATTTATTATAAATTATAATAGTAAAATTATATTTTTATTCTTCATAAAAATCAAATAAACTGGTTTCAAGAGGATAGATAGATCTTTTTAGAGGATTTATTTGTCATTCTTTGATTATTCAGAACAACATTGTTTTTTTGCAATTCTTAAAATAATTAAATTACTATATTTTTCTTTTTTAAAAAAAAAACAATTCATAGAAAATATAATGACTCAATTCTCCTTAATATAAGAAATAACCCTCACTTTAGGGGTTTATTCATAAATTCACTATATATATTTTTCTAATACTGATTTGCTATTTGGTATTTTAATTAATATCAATAAAAAAAAACTTTGCAGCGTGCTTAACAGTTTACAAGTAAAAAATACTTGTTATGGGTGATTTCCAAATCTTCATAGCCTACCTTCTTAAGCGGCGCGTACGGTGGATTTTTGGCAACAGTCTTCATTTGAAGGAAGTGTAGCAGGGCAACTTCCGTCTGATAATTAGTGGTTTAGTATTAAATTAAGCATGGTCACGGTATTCCGGCTTCCAATTTTTTTTATTTTAAATTAATTTATTTTTTTAATATTTTTAAATTATTTAAATATGTTAATATTAAAAATAATTTTTAAAAAATAAAAATATATATTAGTTTAATATATTTTTAAACAAAAAATATTTTAAAAAATAATTATTATTACATCTTCAAATACTATAGTTAATTAATAAAGTATTTGTCTAATAATGAAACCAATATTATATTTTCATAAAAATAAAAATAAAAATTTGATATTTAAGGAGCGTACTTATTGAAAAAAATAATCACTAACTTTAAACTTTAAATGAGATTATTCTAGCTCTTTACAATAAAAAAAAATATAAGATATTTCATCAACTATTAAAAAAAAACACTCTAGTTAAGAATTATGCGAAAATGGTCAACACGATCTACATTAACAAATTCAAATTACAAGATTTCACCATTCTTTACGACCAGTGTACTTCGGCCTTCACGTTTCAAACTTCTTGCAAGGTAAATTTAATCCCTCAACTCTAAATTTAGAAAACAAAAATGATTATTGGGGATAAATTGGGTTTTTTCTTTTTCTTTTTTACTCTCCCCTTCTTGGATATTAGGGATGAATTGACTTTAGGGGTATATTTGTAATTTCATAAAGGTTTTTTTTTTTTCCTTTCTAATACTCATTTATTAATTAATACCAATAATAATTATAAAAAAGTTGCTCATATGTTCATTGCATGTGCCATCTATTAAAGCCGCTCTACCATATTTGGACGACATGTGCAGCAATTTATGGTGGTAAAAAATGTTATTTCTTGATGTTCTCTGAATCATCATGTTAGGACCTACCTCCTCCCTGAGCGGCAAATGTGATAAAATTCTTTTCAATTTGGTTGTGTTTGAATTTTTTTTTATCTTTTCCTTGAGTTTTGTGTAAGGCTTTGCAAAATTTCACAATAACCATTGAATTTGTTTTTCTTAAAATTTCATCTTTATTTTTTATTTAAATTAATTTATAAATTTTTTTTTTCAATTTCATCATCCGTCAAGTTTTTTATATGTTAGATTTTTTTTATGATTTCATTTTCCTTCATTATATTTACTTATTAGATTTTATCCTTATTATTTTTTTATTTTTTTACTTTATCAAGTTTTTAAAATTGATATATTTTTACAATTTCATCATGCAACATTAAAAACAACTTCTTGATTAAGCTCGGGTTTAGGGTTTAGGAGATTCGTCCGAGTTTAATTTTTTTTTAAAAGCAAAACTCATGTTTTTTAATTTTATCCGTCAGTATTTGATTTAATTAGAGACTGAGATCTATTATTTATTTTTCTATTGAAATTTTTATTTATTTTGAAAATGGCCTAGATTTTCTTAGGTCTTTTTATTTATTGTTTGTTGTTAGCTTTTTTAAATATTTATTTATTTATTTGTATTCTTTAATTTTTTTTATTAGAATTTGACATTTTAATTTGTTTTGGTTTGGATTTCATGAGAATATCATGATTTTATGGGCCAAATCACATGTTTCACATATTAAATATGATTAATTCGAGTAAATTTAATATGTTAATATTTTAATATTTTTTTTAAAAAATATATCATCTAATATATCATTTTTTTAATATTTAAAAGTATTTTGTGCAATATACATTAAATCTTTTATTTAACAATGTTTTTATATTTTTTAAGGTTATGAAAGAATCATCCAACCCGCCGTGGCAGGCAAAAATCTAGTATTATATCTAAAATTATTATCATAATTTTGTTCATCATTTCTAATATATTTTTAATACCCGAAATTTATGCATACACGAAGGGGGTGGTATTGTTTGACTTCAATGATCTCTCAATAAAATCAAAATATAATTGATTCAATTCATAATAAAATAATACAAAATAGACTAAAAAAAGTAGAATTTTTTTTCCTTACATCACCGACCATCCGTGATCCGTCCGTGGACGAGTTATTCAATGGCAAAAAACAGGATGGATAGTAATTAACAGTCAGCAGAGACGAATAGAGAAGAACAAGTCCCCCATGATTTCTTTCTCCACGAACGAACCAGCCTGCCTGGCTGGATCCATCCGTCCGTCCACCACTTGGGCCCTTTTTGGTCAACCGAGTGCTGGAGGGAAATGGTTTTTAAGGTTTTTCACCGTGATTTGATTGCTAATACAAGTAGTAGATGGAAAAGTAAAGAAAAGTCGGAGCCTGTCTCGCCCATTTGTTCTTCAATACGGACAAACCATATAAGAAGCAGGCCATTGTATAGGTTGTACTAGTACTGTCCCCTTTAAATAAACCCTTACCTTCTTCTTTTTGCTTTTGCGTTGTCCGTCTTGTCATAAAAATATCGAACACACCAAACACCAACTGAAACATCTTCTCTCGGCTTGAAAGGTAAAATATTTCTTTCTTCCTCTCTATTTGCAACCTTTTTTTTGTTCTTATTTGTGTATATGTTATTGATGAGGAAGTCCTTTTTGTGAAATTCCTTTGTGGGTTTGATTTCAATTGAAAGGAGCAATTTTGACTGAAAAGGAGGGATCTTTTATTGTGGGTTCTGGGTGTTGTGTTTTTTTTCTTCTTCATCTTTTTTTTTTTATGGGTGTTTGTTTTGATTTCATGTTGTATATTGTAAATTTTGATAATTTAAACTGTGGGTTTTGCGATTTACACTGGAAAGGTAATGGTTCTTGAAGCTTGTGAATTTTAGGTTTTGGAAATTGCTGTGAAGGGCAGTGATAATGGAAGTTAGACAGGAGTAGCCCCTTAGAAAGATTTAGGCTTATATGTGTGTGTAGACACAATAGTACTATAAAAAATTGCAAATCTGAATTGAGTTTTTCTTCCACGAGTATGGGAGTTAGGTTTCAAGACGGAACAAGAGGTTTATGTTTTCGTCTGGGTACTAATATGGGAGTTTAGTAAATTAATCTTATCGATTTTCAGCTCGAAACAGGTGATATTTAATGTGAACTCTGGAAGGAAAGCAATTAGAAAGCTAAGATAGGTTAATGAGTGAGTGAGTGAGTTCTTATTTGGGTAAATCGAGCTAGTTTTCATGAATTGAGCAAGGGACTAGTTCATGAAAGAGACAAGGTCATCTGGATTCATGAGGTTAGTTTTTGAGTAATTCTTTCCTCTATGTTTTTCCCAGTATAATTATCACTTTCATAAGTAAATGAATTCAATACTGTTGATTTTATGAAAGCCCCTTTAAATGTTTATGGATGGTTCTTTTAGTGGCATAATCTATCTACTATTTTGATACTTGTTTGATCTCTCCACGTATGGCCATGCAGTCTTGAAGCTTGCTTCAGCAGCATGCTATGTGTCTTTTTAATAAGTTCGATAATTTATCTCTGAGATCTTGTAGAATTTGCTGATAAAGAAATGCAAAATCCAAGGATGGCGCCTTCATCTGAAATTCAAAATGCCAAGCCTCGTAAAAAGAAAGCTGGAGCCTCAAGAGCTTCCATGATTCAGTTGCAAGGGAATGATGTCAGAGAAGTCAAACAAGTGCGGGTTCCTCCGTCTTTAAGACCAGGGCAGAAAGCCTTCAAAAAGAGTTCGAAGAAAGAAGGCTCTCCATTGTTCCAACAACCAGAGAGGTCCAACTCTGATTCGCTGCCAGATTCCTCTGCCCCAGTAGATGAATACAGGCATCTAAGACACAGGTATTTGTTGTTGGAGGAAGATAGCTTTTCTGTGGGAGGAGCTTTGAGCAAGGTTGAGGACGAGGTCAAGACCCTTGAAGATGAGAAATTCGCGCTGCTAGACCAGCTTGTTGTTTTAGAAGGTTTGATTGATCCTTCAAAAGTGCAGCCCAACGGGTTCTAGTTACCTCCGTTTTAATGATATCACTGATAGGCGCACTTGTACATTATCGTCAGTGCATGGTTTCAGAGTTAATTGCCGGAGTATGTTATTCTATCTGACTGGCCACATGGGTGGTTAATTTGCCAATGGCTGATGCTGAAAGACTACCATATAATTAGAATTGAATGGAGAAACAAGATTGAAATAGATGATATCCTATACTGCTGTGATTTCTGGAGTCTTTGATGACTAATCAAGTCAATACTTGGATTTGATCTGTTTTCAAGGCATTATGTCTGTGATGTGGATGTTCCTATTTTCCTGATTTAATTTATTAAGCCTTCATTATCTATGGTGATTTATCTTGAAGACCACGTAGTTTGGGAAAGAAGATTATGTTATTGCTGGCTGGCTGGCTGGTTCTAATGAGATAAGAGATGTTTGTTTGTGGTCGATCACCAGAGCAATGCAGCATGATATTCAGGACCATGATTGAATTACAAAACAGGAGTAAGAAGGTTGCCCTGTATTCACCTCCTTATAAAACATATTAAGGCTATTTTATCCTTGCTGTCTAATTGTATTTTTTTTAAAAAAAATATTATTTTAATATATTTTGAAATAAAAAAATATTATAAAAAAACATTTATTACATTTCTAAACAGAATCTAAATGAGATTGCAAGAGGTTTATCAACAAAGCATCCTTGAAATTTAGTTCATGATGTACGATCTGAGTCACATGGTTAAATTTTGTTGAATAGAAATTAAGTTTTATAATTTATTTTAATTACATAAATAATTTTTAATTTATTTAATTAAATGCATACATGAATCTTTTAATTTACATTTGAATTTTTTTTATGTTAAAAAACACATAAAAAATGTTATTGTACTGAAAAATTTTTTGGTGAATATCGGATCAAATAACTAGTTTCCTTCAAAGTGATCAGGATTGAGGTGATTCCCAGCAAAATCACTCAGATGGTCAGGCTGGCATTGTAAAAAGAAGGGAAAGGAAAAGCAGTGAATAGCCTTATCTTTCTGGAAAATCAAAAACCTGGAATGAATGCCAAGAGGCAGGGCTTGCTAAGCCGCCAATGCAATGGGAATTGAACAGATTCGTCCATCACTCTGTTTTACTTCAATTACTTTTCCTATTAATTTTCACACAAAAAAGGTTCAATTCCAAAGCTCCTGGAAGCCAAGCCAGCACTGTTCAAACTAGAAATTCTCAACTGTTATCAGTCATCAGGTATTACAAGATAACTATCACATGCCAATCTGATTAGGGTTCAATGCTATGTTGAAGGTTACATTGAGAGGCCAGAGAAAATACACTAGAGAGACAACAAAACAGTAAATAAATATATAAAAAGAGCCAAAATTTGACTTTGTGCTTGTGTATTCCATTTTATGTGGCCTGCTTAACAATCTTATCGATCATTCAATTGCTGAATGATCCAAGGATGTTATAGTAAGGGCCTGTGGACTTGTGGACTCAAATATATTTCTGCAACTGTATTTGTGGGGGGTTGTCAGGATCTCCAGATTCCTAAGCTGATATGTACAAACTAAGCCAGGTTATCTCATCAAGCCCTTGGGGAAGGGTGCAGCCTGGACAACAAGGGGGCTGGTGACCCGTGCATCTCCACTCGTCCATGTCAAAAAACCAAATGCATAGCCCTTTGATGGAGCGGCCACCTTGAAATTCACCGTGAATTTGATCTTCTGGCCATATCTGTTGAAAATTAGTTGCTTTGGGACAACAGTAACATTGATTCCCACAGGATTAGACACTACAGCTTTATAAACACTTCTTGGTTTCCCAACATTTGTCACAGTTCGAGTAACTGAGAAGCTGTCTTTAAGATTTGGAACAGTGATGGAAGGATAATTCAGGCTGGAAGCTGTTGTAAATGTCTGATCACATGTGCTGTTATCTCTTGTGACCAGACGTAGTGATTTCTCATCATAACCAATTGAACAGAGAAAGGCCTTATAATCTTTTGGATGGGCATCATAGATGAGGCCAGGATCAAGGACTCTTGCAGGGTCGACAAATCCTGATCCATAATCAAATGAATTGGCCCTTCTTCCTTCAGGATCCACTCTGATGGGTTCGTCGTTCTTATCCAGGATGGTAGCTGCATTTTCCATTTGAAATCAGATTCTTGTTTAGAAAGTTCTCGACAAAAGACTACTTTTTCCACTTCATCAATCTCACCTAGAGACCTTGAACGGGAAACATCAAGTTGATTATCAGAATGTTGGTATGATAAACTCACCAGTCGTCATGATTGCAGACTTGATAGCAGATGGAGACCAAGATGGATGGACTGCTTTGACCAAGGCAGCAATTCCTGTTATGTGTGGGCATGACATGGAAGTACCAGAAAGAATGTTAAATCGCATTCTCCCAGCTACTGGAGACCAGGCTGCAAGGATGTTCAGTCCAGGAGCTGCAACATCAGGCTACAAAGTGGAAGGATCACAAAGAAAGACGAAAAAACTTAGATTAATCATATATGAATCACGAAACAAGTTGAAAGAAATAATTTAAAAATGCCAGTAGGTATTCTCAAAAATGTCACCTTCAAAATTTCAGGGGTCAGGGAATTGGGTCCTTTGGAAGAAAATGAGGCAATACGGGGTGCTGGTTGAGAACCCAAAACTGTCTTTGCACGGGAAATTCTTGACATTGGTTTGCTGTTCACAATCAGAGTACCATGAATCAGAAAATTGGAGAAACTTGAAAGCTAAAACACCCAGTCTCCATACTGATGAGGCAAAAAAACAAACCGTGTGTTGTTTATATAGGATAGGATCTCCCTTCCTATCTCTTTTCCCACAATAGCTGAAGGAATGACAAAAGGGATGGCAACATCTTTATCTGCCTCATCAATAAGAACCATTCCGACTCCTCCAGCTTCTTTCACCACCTTGCTCTTTGCGAGCTTAGACTCACTTGAACCCTCAGCAATTCGACAGACAAGAACTTTGCCTCTGGCTATGGTACTGTTTAAAGAACTCTCCAAACAATAACTACAGGAACAAGCGGGAGAAGGAAAAATAAGTTAGATTTCTCCCATGCATTGAAATATAAATTTCACTCACTTTCAAGTACCTGTTGCATCACCTGGATTGATAAGGTGTGAAATATCCTGCATTGGCTTCAGAGGCAGAGATGATCCTTGCAGTGGCATTCATTCCAAAGAGACTCAGACTTCCCCCCTAATTTTCAGGATTGAGAACTATTAAGCCTCTGCCATCTACTGCAAACATTTTACAATAAATGGAGAAATATTTTTACCGTGAATTTTGTGTCATTTCCTAAAACAATATCAGATGCAAAATCCCTATCCATTGAACTAGCACCAACCGTAATCATCCATGGGGCTAGGTTGGTTGCAGAACCACGGTCCCCTGCATTTCCAACTGAAGCAACTACTAATACTCCATGACTAGCAGCATGGAATGACCCAATGGAGATAGCATCCTTAAAATAATCTCCCTGGGGAGCATCAGGACCCAAGGACACGGACAAGAGATGAACCCCATCTCTGATTGCATCATCAAAGGCAGCCAGCAAGTCAACATCATAGCAACCTGAGTCCCAACAAGTCTTGTATACTGCAATTCTAGCCATTGGTGCACCACCTCTGGCCCCTCCAGCTGCCAACCCCTTATAATTCACATTTGTAACATAACGACCAGCAGCTGTCGAGGCTGTGTGACTGCCATGACCAGAGCTGTCCCTTGGAGATCGGAATGACACTATCCTGGCAGAATCTTCTTCAGCTTCATAGCCACTCATATAGTATCTTGCTCCAATCACTTTCCTATCAATAAATTTAGATCCCTCACTAATAAATTAATGTCCACGGAACCAATCATTGAATAAATTATTTAGCATGAATAAACCTGTTGCAAGATGAAGCATTGAATGCTTCTCCCGGTTCGCACTCCCCCCTCCATATGGCTGGCACCGGAGGCATATTAGCATCACTAAAACTTGGAGATTCAGGCCAAATTCCTGATCATAAGAATCAATCCAATTTTTTTTAAAAAAATTATATGCAACCAACTCAATGCCCACAAATGATCAAAGCATGAACAGTTACAGACGGTGCACTAATTTATAAATGTTATCTAAATCTAGAGTCAAACACAACGCTGAAATGGAGGAGTTCAAGAATTCCTTGAGCCATAAACAAGCAAAGATGGAATTTCAGAATGAATCTCTAATATCAAGGACATCATTCAGCAAAAAGAAGGTATGTCAAGAAAATATCTGTACATGCAGCACCATTTAATCAAAACACACGGGCTCATGGGTATTCAATCAAGAATTAGCACACAGGGAAACTAGTTTTAATTTTTAAAGGCAAACAGTTCATTCACCAGTATCGATAAAACCAATGATAACATTGACTTGGTTCTTGGTTGAATGCCCTGGTATCTCCATGGTCTCTTCACCCAGTAGCCCCATGAAATCCCATGAACGAGTGGTGTGCAACTTCCTTTTGAAATTGGGAAACACAGAGACTACTCCAGGCATCTCTGTCCAGAAAAACAAAAATGTTATTGTAAATCTCATTTTCATTCCAAAACAAAGCAATAAATAGCAGAAAAGTTACGAACTTACGAGCAATCTGAGAAGCTTGCTCATCAGTCAACTTAGCAGCAAAACCTCTGAAGCCATGTCTATAGCTATAAAGGTGAGAGGCCTGTGCTTGCTCAATACTGTCAACAGAAAACCACATTAAACCAGTAGATTAAGAAAAAAGAGAGAGAGAGAGAGAGAGGCAAAGTAACAAATGACATGAAAGTAATAAAAATGGCACAAAGGTTTTACCTTCCTCCATGAACAGAAGCAAGCATAAGATGATTTTGGCTCAAAACATCATCTGGGTCATCCCCACTTTTGCTTCCCATATAAACCACATAAACCTACAAATTCAAGAAACAAAACAAACATCAAATAAAACCCACTTAGAAACCAGCGAGAGAAAACACATATCATATCAAGAATCAACACAAACCTTAGAAGAAAAACAAAAACCAACTTGTGCTCCAAAAACAGCAAGAAACAGACACAAAATGCAACACCATCTCGTAGAAGCCATCAACACAACAAGTATATGCCACCACTACTAGTTCTTGAAACAAGGAATAGTTGGTGGGGTGTATATATAAGAGCCAGCAAACAAGGAGGGAGAAAGACGAATAATAATTAACGAAAAAGAAAAAACAGAAAGTGGGCAAGGGAGAGAATGTTCACACTTCACAAGAATGCAATGTAGTCCACCATCTTTATATATATGCGTGAAACAAAAAAAAAAATAAAGCTTTGAAGACAAAAACACCGATATAACGTGAAAATATCGAGTACAGTGTAGACCAACATTGGTGAGCCCATTTTGTGAATGGGGACATTGAGGATGTGATAGGAAAGATGAAAACAAATTTGTCCATAAATGCATGATAAACATGCTTAGCATATATATATATATGAACTTCTCATCAATTCTCTATTTCGCATATGAATCTTCTAAATTCAACCAAATCGAAAAGATGAATTTACTTTTAACACAAGGGGAAGGTCCCGAAGATATCACTAGCGATCCATGACTAGAGAAATTATAATAATATTTAGTCAACTTGAATGAAAATAAAATCAAAACTATGTTATTTCAACTTATTTTTAAATAAAATCTTGAAAAGATGATTTATTAAACCATGTTATTTTTTAAAAAATTAAAATGATGTTGTTTTAAATTAATTTATATCGATTTATATTAACCTATCTAATTTATAATTCGAGTTGAGTTTTATAAATAAAGTATTTATGTTTTTCTATAGTCTATATAGATATTAAAATTAAATGGATGCTAAAAATATGAACATTTTATATTCACATTTTATCAAAAAAAAAAAAAAAATTATGCCAAGAGAAAAAAATATTTGCCCCAATTAAAAGTTTTGGTTAAATAATCAGACCATTCAATTAATTATCTTAGATTAGTTGTCTGAACCATTTGTAACTCCAAGATATATTCAACTACTTTGATTTATAAATTTTATCTCTCCAAAAATATTTTATTTGGATCCATTCATTGGAACTAACCAGTTTTAAGGGTATTGTTTTCATTGTAATGATTATATTATTTTCAGACCGATTTTATACATTGATATTATTTTTTTCAAAATTTTAAACTTACTATGTATGTAAAATTTTTTAAAGTGATCAAGCATAAACTATCAATACTTATTTAATATGAGAGATGGTATTAAGAGGAGAGAAACGAGAAATAGAATTAAAATAATAATTTTTGAGTAATTAAGAATATTATTATTATTATTAGTGTAACTTTGTAAGATTTTATCTATTTTTCTTATATTTATTTTTTTTATTAAATATTGATAATTGCAGCTTGAATATCATAAAATTTAATGTGTATAAAAACACGGTTAAAAAAAACAATAATGATAAACAACACAAATTTTTATCGAATAACATCATCACACTAAAAACTCTAATTTAAGGTTTTATTTACTAATTCACCACATCAAGTAGTTTTCTCATTAAAAGATTTATAACTTTTTAAATAAAAATTAAAATTAAAATTAAAAACTAAATAAACTAGAAAACCTAAAAATAAAGGAAAAGTCATAAACAAACTAGGAAAAATAAAATTACTAAGTATATTATTTAATTTTCTAAACTAAAAGGAAAAAAAAATAATTAAGAAAAAAATAATTTTCCTTAAGAACCTCCTATATTTTTTTTATCTATAATTAAATATTCATGAAATTATTTTTTGGAACCTGAAAATAAAAAAAAAAAGTAATAAAAACCATAAACAAACTAGGAAAAATAAAATTATTAAGTATATTATTTAATCTTATAAACTAAAATAAAAAAAATAAAAAATATCTGCATCAATTTTTTTTTAAAAAAATCTATAGTTAAAGAATTCATAAGATTATTTTTTTGGGCTTCATTATCAAATCTGAGAACTTTTGCATAAACCTTTTTTTATACACATTCTCTGCATACCCATACATATACACGTGAGAGAGAGAGAGAGAGAGAGAGAGGGCTTAGCTTTAGGGGCAAACAAAACAGCGACACTCTCTCCCCGCCAACCAAAAAGCGTAGCTTAGCTTTTAATTCAGACCGTTGAGTTAAGGTGACAAATAAATGTCCTTTGTTTTCACTTTTGTTAAATTCTGAGAATAAAAGGTTAGCTGCCATTTAGGCTCCAGCAGCTTTAGGGGTATTTTGGTAATTCTAATATGTTAATATAAAAATGTTTTATTTTGATATATTTTTAAATAAAAAAATATTTAAAAAAGCTCTTTAAATCACGTTTATTGCAGCTGCGGATAGGCCACTGCCCTTTTTACTTGCTAAAGGTTATTTTATTTGACTGTGACTGTTATATTTTTTAATATCTCCCACGACCCCCACTTACATTCCTTTTGTCTCACTCCTCTCACTTGACAATTAAGCTATTAAATTTGATCTCGCCAATGATTTAGTTTAAATTTCAGTTGATATTATTTTAATATATTATTATTATTTTTAAATTATATTGTTTTGATTTATTTTAAAATTAAATTAAGTTTTGATTAGGTTAATCAGATTATATATTCATCATCTAAGTTGATTGTATCATAGATCAACTCTTATCTAATTTAATTTAAAATTTAATTTAAGCTAGATTTAAGATAATTAAATTAATATATGGAGTTGAGTCAGCTTAACTTGATTTGATATATTTATTAATATTTTATTAAATTTTACAAAATTAATTATGAGAACCATTTAATTCCTTTAAATTACGGGTGTCTAGTGATGGTTTATTGATTAGAAATGGTATGAGTTATTTTATTTTAATGGTATGAGTTATTTTATTTTCTTAATATTATTCTCAAATTGAGATTAAGTTCTTGGCACATTTATGAAATTTTTATTTTCTTGGAAAATCTAAGAAATTAGAATGTGGGAGTTAAGCCTCTGGAGGTAAAATGGTATTAACGATTCACACATGATACGAACTCATCCTATATTTGCAGCTCACCAGCAAACAAACGGCACTAATGGCAAACACAAGGAACGAAATTAAGAACATGGAAATATTCTACGAGATTTATCACGGGACAACCATCAATATCTGCTAATGGAAGCTTAAGATATGATTACACAGAGAATATTATTTACCCCATGAAACACTGAGCAAGACGAAGCTCCAAATTCCCCACACCGTTAATTTTTTTTTTCCCCGGACAAAATCAACAGTCAAAGGTAGAAGAACTATACATGTGGATTCAAAAAGGGGTCCGAACAATCTTGTTCTTGGTGAGTTGCAGGTTTTTGTATTTTAGTTTCCCTCGAGGAAGAAGCGTCATTTTCTGCCCTGAGAAAGACAAAGTGCCAACCCAACCTTCAAGACCATCACCACGTGCAAACATGGTATCTGACAAATTAACTAGCAACTTGCAAGAATTTCTCAGAGAAGAGTATGTTTGCTAGGGTTTAGAATATTCCTTAAGAACTGTATGGTTAGAAACTGGAATTGATTGTTTTCCCTCTGAGAAAGAGCTAGCCGAGCTTGTGAAATTTGTGAGAGGGAGGCAACTGTTTCTGATGGCTTCATGTGGATGTCGAGAGCACATATATATCCGTTGACATTGATGACAAAAACAGCATCTTTTTAAAACAAAAAAGTTGTAATATTTTTTATATAAACAGAAATTCTTAGACAAAGATTATTTGAGTAATGCTTAAAGTCGATACATAAGGATATACAGAAATCACAAAAACATGTTTAGTTGAAGAACAGGAACAAAAATCAACAATCATATGCTATCTGATTATAAATAGGAGATCAAATTAAAGAACTATTTTTTCTTAGGATTTAAAAAGGAAAGAGGAGGCCGGGAGCATCAATTGACAGGTTACAACCTGCATCGTCATTAAACAATTACATGGCTCACAGATGCAGTAAATAACGGCTAGCACTTTCATTGCACGCTCTTGTACACATACCTTTAGTACAAATCACTATAATTATGTTGCAGAATCTTTGTAGAAATGATGATCAAAGTTAATTTTACTTATTGCTTCTCTCTACTCTCGTTACCATATTTGCCGATAGAAAAGGTTGAATCGAAACGAGGAATGGATTTATAGTGTTGTTGTGTGGCAGCGCGCATCAAGTGTCTTAGTTGACTGCAGCAGAATCGTTCATCATTCTGTTAATTCGGTGCAAAGCAGTAATGGGGTTTTCAAACTATTTGCAGAATCTCTGTAAAGTGTGGGATCGGTGGTGTTTTGTTGTCTTGTCGTGGTGAGGCAAGGATTGTTCTCATGATTGGTTTTTTTTTTTTTTTTTTTTCCCCCCCGTAAGAAATACATGCAAATCAATTTATATCTTCTTAGAATTGTTGTGCGGTGTTCATCATGGTTATAAAACCATCTATTTGAAACCCAATTAAGGGTATCTTTATTTAAGAGTTACACCTTTCATGAATGAACATACTTTTCTCATTAAAAATATTTAGGATGAAAATAAATATAAAATTGATTTAAAAACGTGAAAATATTATCTTTATGATATAATTAAGTCCTCTAAATTTTTAAAAATATATAATTTTTATTATGACTATTAATAGTTTTTAAAATGTTTATTTGTCCCATATAAAAACAACACATTCAAGATATAATTAATCCCTCTAAACCTATAAGAATATATAATTTTTATTATGATTATTAATAAAACAGTATGACTGCTGATATATTCAGTTCCAAGTGCTATATTTTGATATTATAAATATCCATATAATAATATTAGAAAAACAACTAGGAAAATCATCATGGTTTAATTTACTACATGATAGAAACTCACATTTATAAACATTAGGAGGGAGTGTTTTTTTCTAATGTAGGATAAACATCTTTTTTTATTATTCATTTACAAACTACATTAACATTTCATGAGTGCACAAATATTCTAATCTAGATCAGATCGAGTTTTAATAAAGTTAACTTGAAGTTAATCTAGTTAACCTAACAAGTCAACTTGTAACTCAAATAAACTAGTCAAAACTTGAATTTTTTTCTTTAAAAAATATAACAAAATTGTTTTGATTAACTTGGATTAATACACTCAACTCATAAACCGAGTTTAATAAAGTTAATGTTAACAGGCTACAAAAACCCTTCTATCTCCAAATATGTTAAGTTTGATTCCTTGGGAATATTTTTATTCATGACAACGATGATGTAATGGTGATAACTTGCAAAAGATTTTCTCAATTTGATGAAACCAAACTTGTAATCAATCATTGCCTACCTTATCTCCCAAGTTAATGATGTTTTAGAAGGCAACCAATCTCTCAACTATCAGGGGATATCAGGCTTCTATACCATTAATGACCTCACCGACTACGTGCAAGTGTTTGCAAGAAACATAAGTGGACAATCAATCAAATGAAAGGGAACAATAATGTTCTAAAAACCTTTTTGAAAAATTTATATTTTTTTAATATTGTCAGATTATTTTCACATGCCAATGTTAAAAACAAAATTAAAAAATTAAAAAAAAATTATTTTAATATATTTCAAAGCAAAATATACACTAAATTTTCTCCATGATTGGCAATTTCTTCTTGTCATTCCACAAATTTGAAGATAAAAAGATGGTGTTGTATTGCTTATAAAAGACGAGACAAAGCATCACTCCAACAAGCATTGTAGAAAATGACTTGCTAATTAACTTGAACGCTAGGATTATAATTCAATGCTGACACCTTTCTTTGACTTGATCGTCAACATGTTTTCAATCTAGTTTTTCCTCTTTCCGAGTTTTATATAAATAATCTATACTTAATACTGATGAGGTTATGAAAATAGATTTTTATTTTTTATTTTCTCATCCGAATCTAAAATAATAATGGAGGCAAGAGTTTTGCTTATGAGCCAAGGAAAATATATGAAAACAGCTATTAGTGCTGAAGTTTTTTAGTTTATATTTTTTGTTTGGGAGATATTTCCTGTGAAAATATAGATTTATCATGAAAATATTTCATATCCACTTTTATCTTAGAAGAAAAAAAATGCATATATTAAAAAATTACACAATTAATTCACTTAAGATCTAGTTATAGTTGTTTTTAAAGTATTTTTCACTCAGAAATGTATTAAAATATTATTTTTTTTATTTTTTTAAAATTATTTTTAATATCAACGTATTAAAATATCTAAAAATATTAAAAAATATATTAATTTAAAATAAAAAATAAAAAATTTTAAATTTTAAATTTTTTTAAAATTTTTAAATATTATTATATAAATTTATTTTTATGGTTGTGTTTGTATTTAATTGCAAGACGCACACTAAAAACAAAATAACACAAAAGCAAAAGCATGAATTTTCTGCTTTTGCTATTGTGTTTTTTAATGTAAAGATTGTACTTCATAATAAATACAAAAATAAAAGCAGAAATAAGAACACTCAAAGTCAAGTAAACTCTCGCCGGATTGGCTGTCTCGTGACCGCTCGTGTTTTCCGATACAAAATGTTATGCTAGTGTGGGGTCTCCGGTACTGGGACCACCCTATTTGAAATTGAAGCCCCTTGCGGATACATCATCGTGCATGTATCGGTGTCGCCAAGAACGACACCTGAAATTTCGGATTTCAGTTTGAATAATATGTTACAAAACTGAATATCAAAGCCCAGCCCATCAACATGTCCAGGCTCAATAAACCTTCCTAAGAACCCAAGAAGAAGAAGAAGAAAAAAGAGCTGAAGAAATGAAGAAACCATTTGAGTTGCGTGTGGCTGAGCTAAAAAGGACCGGCACCCCTGCTTATCCTCTGCTTCACTTCACTCTCTTCAACCTTGTGTTCTAACCCATAACTCAACAGGTATTCCTTCATTCCTTCTCGTTTTCTCAATCTATTTAGAGTTGTTTGCGTCAGTTATCATCATCCTTAGCTGTATCTACTATGGCTACTAATGAAGAAATGCTCAAATATTCTAGAAAATTGGCTTTAAAGCAGTTGACATGAATCAATTGCATGTCAAAGTTTCGCAGAGTTTCTGCTCTCTCTTTTTATCATGGGACTTTCCTTTTGGTTCTTAACTTATCATTCATGAAGTGATGGTGCCAAGAAAGTGAAAGAACCAGGGTCTTTGGTACTGAAAACCAAGATTGTTCTAGTTGGATACTGTAGTTAGCAACTTAGCATAAAGATTTTACAATGTTTTCAATACTTTTAGGTCTATATAGTAAACAATTGAAAGAAGAGTGAGGACTTTGAAAGGGGGAAGAGAAGGAGACTATGGCTTCTGCGACCTCGTTGTGTTGGTGCAGTTCAGACTTGATAAGGCATGGTTCATGTTCCAAATTTTTTGGAAGGCAGAAGGTACTGGATTTGAATCAATCAATAGTGAGAAGCAGAGGGTGTTATAATGATTATCAAAAGCAAAGGAAGTTTTATGTGTGTGCTGCAACCGAAGGGTCTGCAAAGTCTAGTAAATCTGAAGAAACTATCCCGACTTGGGCTAAACCAGATTCTGATGAACCCCCACCATGGGCTAAGGGTGAAGGCAAAGAGAACTCATCAAAGCAGAACTTTGAAGTTCCCTTTTTTGTTTATTTACTTGCCTCGGCAATTACTGCAATTGCTGCTGTGAGTTCTTGACTTCCTGTATTTTTTTGTTTCTCCTCTATAGCTTTATATACTAATAAAGTAGATAGTTTTATTGATTAAAATCCAATGTGTCCAGATTGGTTCCATTTTTGAGTATGTGAATCAGAGGCCGGTTTTCGGGATTGTGAACTCAGACAGCATTCTGTACGCTCCATTGCTAGGATTCTTTGCATTTACGGGCATTCCTACTTCTGTAAGTGGTCATCTCTTTCTCAGTGTTAAGTTGAAATGCATGTCAATCAAGATTCAAGAATTTGATTCTTCAAATTCTGTGGATCCTGATATGATGTGATGATAGCATCATTGTGGTAGTTTTTAAGTTGGCATAATCTTATAGCTATGGGCATGGATGAAGAGAAAATCTTGTGACTTGATTATCCATTTATTGGTAAACTTTGAAAGTTCATTATGAAATTTATTATGAATTACTAATATCTCATGTGGGTGATGAAGTTGTCTAGTCCCATTGTTTAGCTTAACATGACCTTTGTATACAGGCATTTTTGTGGTTCAAGTCTGTTCAAGCTGCTAACAAGGAAGCTGATGAGCAAGACAAGAGGGATGGCTATCTCTAAAGTCACCCTTGCAGCAATGAGTTAAATATAGTGTTAATCTTCTATGAAACACGAGTACCTCTTTCATTCATCTTAACTCTTGGCCTTTGAATTCAATTTTGCTTCCTTAAGATAAATATCCTAATTTTACATTGTGATACTCCATCTGTGAAATTTTTAGTTTATAGTTATGTACAGACTTGTGAATATCCAAGCTAGCTGAGGTAACAAGTATACCATAGACCTTGTACTCAAAACATTTTATGATTTTTGTTTGGTATAGAAATATCCTGACAGGATATACTGATGCATAAGTGGAAGGTTTGAGGTCATGACCTATCACACAATTCCTTCATATATTGAATGGTTGAATCTTCCATAATTTTCCCTTTAAGTAAATATCAGATGAAAGCTGCCCTTGCAGATTATTTTGGAAACTGTTGAATTGTCTGGAGGATGACAGAGATGTTTCTTGTGTTGCTTCAGCCATACGTGTTGCTTCAGCCATACAAGGAAGGCTTTATATGATTTTTATGGGAAGCCAATTACCCTGACCGGTGCTTTTGAGCAACTCCTTGTGAAATGGCATCTGATGCTTGAACATGACATGCATGCTTGGGATGGAGCTAAATTGCTGAGCATCAAGTTCTTCAATATAAAAGAGTTGCCTTGCCAGTCACCTTTCACATTGCTGAAAAGTGCTTAAATATAAAATGATGCTCTTCTGACCCAATGCATAAAAGATGAAAATGTCATAGACTTTAACGTTTGTGTTAGCCCCATAAGTAATCTTTCACGGTACCACGTAAGTATTGTCTTGTCTTTTTTATAAAGAAATCCAATTTTGCCGGTGTGAAATTCTCAGTTCCTCCACTTTCCTACCTGAATGTATTTATCTACTCCACGTGCCTGTTATATGTCTCAACCTAGGTAGCCACACTCCTTCCAAACTTCCGTCCCTAAGCTTAAAGCCCTTCTCTCTTCCACATGGCTTCACATCAAATATCAGGAACTTGTGCTGAACATACGATTTCAGGTGCTGATGAAGATGCTTGAAAGGTCCAGAGATTGCGACGAGCTCAATGGCTCCGAGCAGCTATTCTAGGAGCTAATGATGGTCTGCTTTCTACTACATCACTAATGCTTGGCGTAGGTGCAGCAAAGGAAGATAGACGGTCCATGGTCTTATCTGGACTGGCTGGAGCTGTTGCAGGTGCTTGTTGCATGGCTGTTGGGGAGTTTGTTTCTGTCTCAACCCAAAAAGATATCCAAAAGGAAACTGTTAGCCACTTCAGTTCAAAAAATTACGGGAAAGATGCTCCTGGAATCGGACTCGATGGCACCCCAACTACAGCAAGCATGAAAGGAGAAGCAAAGCTGGATGCCTCCAACTCTCCAAGGTCATCTCCGAGCCAACACAGAGAATGTCACGAGGTATGATCCTCGAGGCAAAGTGGCCTCCAGGTTTGTCTCCCGGAAGGTCTCCTGTAATGAAGGTAATCCAAGAAGATGGAAAGAGAAGTTCTGAAATATTGCGGGAGGATGACGGAGAGGAGGTGCTAACAAACCCCTACAAGGCCGCCGTTGCATCGGGTGTATCATTTCTGATAGGATCATGCGTGCCTTTGCTGTCTGCCGTGCTTGTGGCCCAAAATGTTGTTAGGATTTTGTGATTGCTGTGGTTGCATCAATAGCTCTGGCTTTTTTTGGAGACTTCGGATCTTACCTTGGTGGTTCACCAATTAGGATATCGGCAGTAAGAATTCTACTTGGAGGTTGGATTGCCATGGCAATTACTTTTGGGTTGCTCAAGCCTTTCGATAAGGATCATAGTTGATGACTCCGATTATTTCCATCATTACTGAAAGAGAAGCTGCGGGGGGGGGGGGGGGTTGGGGGGGGTTTCATATAAAGCCAAAGCTGTTGTTTCTTGCTGAATCTTGTTTGCTTAATACTTTAATAATAGATGCTAATATTGTTTGAAGATACTGCTATACTAATGCATAAATGTCAGGAGATGAATAATTGACTCATAAAAAAAATAAAAAACAACAACTACAAGCAATACATAATTTTATTGATTAGATCACAACACAAAAATTCTAATTTGAAATTTTATTATTGAATATTTTCTTTTCAAGTAGTCTCTTTTTATAAGAGATTTATAACTCCTTGAATAAATAAATAACCTATATAAGAAATTAAAAGGCAATAAAAATATTAAACAAACAAGAAAATTCAAAAATAAAGAGGAAAACAGCAAAACTTGTTCTAACCGATGTTTAGAACAAGAAGCAAGGGAACTTCATCAACCCATCAAAATATGTCAAATTTGTTCTAACCAATGTTTAGGCATCATCCAATATGTAAATTAACATCTAGCAGTTAACTAGAATGTGACATGAGCATGGGAAATGTGCAAAACAGTCAACTTGTTTGACATTTTACATTTCAGACAGCTTTTTAATGCTCGAATTGCTTGTCTTTTGCCATTGTTTTCTCGTTGATGATTCCAAAAAGCATTCCTAGTTGGGTTCCACTGTACAAAAAAAGGGACAAAGTTTGACAGTTGTTCTGCCATCGACACTTATAGCTAAATGGACCGTCTGATTGATTTGCAGAGCTTAATGAAGTACATTACGGGCATGTTTGTTTTCAGGAATTCACTTTCCTGAAATTATTTTCTTTACTTTCTCATATTTGACAAATACATAGAAAATGAGTAAAAAAAATGAAATTCTAGTCAAAAGAAATGTTAAAGTTAATTTCAGGAAAGTGTTTTCCGCTTTTTATTCTTGGAAAACACTTTCCTCAGCCTGCGTTCTCATGCTTTTTTAACTGTTCATGTTAATTGCACTGTTCAATGAACAGTGCAATTAACATGAACAGTGTATTGCGTATACTGTTCACTCAAAAATAGTGAACAGTGCAGTTCTCTTGCACTGTTCACTTGCCTGCGGTAACCTTTTTTTTTTTCTTTTTTTTTAAGTGTGTTATTTTTTTAACATTTTAAAAAAAATAGTTTAAAGTGAATTTTATACCTTAATATTTTATCCAATTTTATTACATGCTAAAAATATTATTAAAACTATAGTTTTTGTCGGATGTATTTTGTATGTAATGGAATTATAAATGGTTTCATGGAATAGTAAAAAATATTTCACAAGCTTATTTCTCTATAATATGATATGATATATATAGTTATATTTTATAAAATAAGTTATGTAAGAATATAGGATATAATAAAAAAAAATTCATCATTATACATTTTAGATTTCATTTTTTTTTATTGTAAGTGATTAAATATTTTATATTAAATATTTTATATATATTAGATAAATTTAAAAAAAAAAAAATTATTAATAAATTATTTTCCAGTTTATTTTTCATAATACAAATAAATACTGGAAAGTGTTTTCCATAACACTACCAAATATCGGAAAATACTTTCTCGGAATTCACTTTTTTCAGAATTCATTTTTCAAAAAAAATTCACTTTCTTACAAACAAACGGAGACTACAATTCACTCGTTCGTGGAGTAATCGATGTCTCGATAAAGAGCAAAATGGCCTTTAAGTACCAATATACTTGTGCTATGAGTGTGGAGCATGATCAAGCTAATCAGTTCATAGATTGAGACTTGCACGACTTGGATGATTGCAAATTTGCAGAAGTGCATTACTTTTATCAGGAGTGGTTGAGGCAAATCAATACACTTAACGGCACCGTTCTTGATTGGGACTTCTGGGCCTCATCTCAAGTCAATGAGCCATACCTTTGACAAGTTCGTTAACAGACGCCTCCATATCCAAGATGATAAAGATTTGGGAAATAAAAGAAGTGAAGATAGACTAGACAAGGCATGCATGATGGGATAAAAATAAAATATCTGGTGTAGATGATTGCCTGAATAAGGACAATAGGGTATGACAAGGTGGTCATCATTTAAAGCCCTTCCAAAAAAAAACAAACTACTAGTATAAATGCTGTAGTCTGAAAGGTAGCATTTCCTTCCAGCCACCATAGATGCACCGTATCTATATGATAGTTTGAAAGGTTGCAAAAGGAGCAGTCTGAACTGCAAACTTGAAAAGGATCTGATCTTTGTTTGACAATCATGGGGCAGGAAGAAAAGCAGGAATTCTCTTCTCCTTTGCCTGTTCTACCAAGATTGGATCGCCTTGATCGTTTGGTAATGCATTTCAATTGTACTAACATATGCTTAGGATAGGACATCTAATTCATTGCTTCATTTTGATTATGTTTGGATTTGGACGTTTTACTTCTCTTGATGAATATATGCAGCTGCAGTTTCTGGAAGAGAAGCATTCCTTGTCAGGAAGGCACACAGCCAAGTCTGTAGTCAGGACAGTGGAAGCAGAAGATCAGTGCAAGAATTTATCATCTGCACTTGAGGAAGTTCAACACAAAGGCAACCTGATGGATAGACTAGAAATGCTCGAAAACCGAGTATTACAGGTTTCTAAACATCATTTTATATATCCTGATTTTTTTTTTTCAGGTATCTGTATTGATCTGCAATGCTGATAGTTGGATTTTATGTGGGAATTTCCAAGAGCCCTTTCTTTGAAGATTCGCTAACCCTTCAAATTTCAAGTCCCCAAAATGTCGCTGTAAAATCTGTGGTGATTGAACTCTTATTACCTGCTTAATCTTCTCTTATCTTCAATTCATCAGTTAAGCCTAGAGATGGATGTAGAAAACACATCGAGGTCAAGCTCTTCCACCTTTCAAGGACCTGAAAAAATGGGCCGTGATGAGGTTCCAACCATAACCACTAAGGAGGATGAGCAAATGATCACCACCCACCAAGAGAAACAAGATTCTCTTACAGATCAAGTATGTTAAGAGCTCCTTTCTTGGAATAGTATGCAAGATGACCTATCTAATATTCTTGACGTATTTTCTAGTAGCATTAACATATTTTGGAAATTCTGCAGGAGATCACTTGCACTGCAGAGGCATGTGTAAGAATTTCAAAGGCTTCCCAAAAAGATAAGAGGCACAAAAAGAAGCTCAGGACATGGCTTGGATGGCTTGCAATGGGATGCTAATGTTCGCCATCCCCAGCAACTTGGGCAAACTAGTTTTCACTTGCAAGTTCCACATCTGCAGCTTTCACGAAGCTCTACCTCTTCTTGTCTAATCTTCCATAACCTTTCTATGTCTAATCATTGATCCTGTTAGTCTCAAAATGTTAATAAATTTCCCAATTTACTAAGCATAAGATTGTGTGCTTCTGAACAAAGCAATCCTGTCTTTATGTGGCCAAGAAGAAGGCTCAAATCAATTCTAAGTAACCAATCCTGCAATAGCTTTGTCTTATCTGTACCAAAATTATTATGCAGGAAGAAAAGAATACATACAGAAAAAAGTTTCTGTATGACAGAAGTTCTTGAAAATGACCCTAGCATGATTGAAGTTAATGGTGTTCTTGTTGTATTGATATTCAACCAGTCCAACTATGGAGATAAGAAGAAATTGAGGAAAATTGCAAGGCAATTGTTGAATCTCGATGGGTTCATTCTACACCATCTTTCACGTTTCAATATCCAATCCAAACCTTTTGTTCCACCAAAATCTGGTCAGACTCGTTACTTGATCAAATTTCTTAAATATTAAATCACATTCTAGATCGGTTGATCATGTATTATAATAATAAAAAAAATCTTATCAAATTATGTATGCATGTTAATATTCTATCCATATCTCTTGTAATTTTACACAAGACTCAAAATACTTTGAGCGAGGGACATGATGATAGATCTAACATGGTTAATATTTTGTTTGAAAATGTATATTAATATATATATATATATATAAACTGAAAAAATTATCAAATTAATATTTTTTAAAATAATTTTAGATGGTTATAATATATTGTCTATCATTATTAAATCCAACTCGAAGTTTAACATAGTCTAAAACCTAAATTACTAAGTTGTCGAATCAATTTATGAGTCATTAGATCAACTCAAATTTATTATTTTTATTTATATTGTTATTAATTTAGTTTTTTTAATAATTCTTTTATATTTTAATTCAACTTATTTTAATCGAGTTAATTAAATCAAGAATCAACTCATTAAATCACTCAAAATTAAATAAATTCAATAAGAAGTAATTTAAAATAAAATTCTTTGGATTAAACTCCAAGTCATTAGGTTAATCAACATAACTACTCACATTTAATTAATAAATATGATATTCATATCAAAATCTTCAAAAATTAACGTTTAATTATTTTCCAATCCACACCTCATTTTACAAATCATTTGCACATCATTATAAAGCAAGCACAATTATCTGTGGCATCTACAACTTAGCTTAAGACCCCATACATGCATGGGTGTGTCATACACGGATTGCTGGTCTTGTTTATTTTATGTTACACCTGTCTGAATCCAATGTCATGGTGATGATGGGCCATAAATGGAAGCCATGCCAGGAGCTTCAAGCTTCATAAACGTAACGTGGATCACCCAAAACTCTGGGGTCAAAGCTAGTTTCATAATTAACAAATTCAGCCAGCTGTCTTTGTTCCTTGAAATCAGGGATTCGGAGACAGCTGCAACGCCCAACTTCTCTTGTGGTCTTGCCAACCTTAATTAATTATGGAATATTGAAAATTTGATAGTAGTTGTTTTATAAGAGATTTTTTTGTTTAAATATAAATTAAAATAATATTTTTTTTATTTTTTAAAAATTATTTTTAATATTAATATTTTAAAATAATATAAAAATATAAAAAAATTAAATTTTCATACAACATGAAAAACAATTTTAAACTACCTTTAGATAGCAAGAGTCTAATTAAAATTAACTAATACTTTATTAAATTTTTTAAACATTTTTCTAAACATGTTAAAAAACTTGTTTTATAGGTGTTTGTGACATTCGAGTTTATAATCTTTAAATTTCAATTTATTTATTAATTTTATGGATAATTAATAGTTTGTTTGAGAGTGTAGTTATGGTTGTTTTTTAAAATATTTTTTATATCAAAATATATCCAAATAATATTATTTTATTTTTTAAAAATTATTTTTAAAATTAGCACATCAAAACATGAATTTACTCGTATTTTCAAACACTCGTTAGTATTCTTGAAGTTCTCCATTAACATCATCCATTATTAATGATTAAAACAATTAATTAATTAATTATGTTTCATTTTTAATAACTATTGCTAACTAGTAAAAATCATTTAATACTGCATCAAGCAATTGTGCTCTTGCATTTTGTTGATATCACAGCTAAGCGGTATGTGACACCAATTCAGGGGACAAGATAAATCGTTCAATTAATTAGTGGCCAAAGTTTTTTAAAGCATTTGTTATGATAATTAGTATAGTTTTTAGACCCGATCTGATATAAATTTAGGTCCAGCTAGGTTACATTAATTTTTTTTTTGTTTTTTGTTAATCCGACCTACTTTTAGTTCCAGGTCGGTTGGATCTCGGGTCGACCCGTTAAACTAAGCTGGGTTTTAATACTATGATAATTAATGTTTATTATTGTTGCTGTTAAATTTATTGTTGATGAAGCTAATAAATATAATTAAAAACCAGAAAAATTGATAAATATATGGTGCAAGTATGTGTTTTGATAAGTGAAATATAAAGAGAAACGCCCAAAAACATCATAATCAAACTAAAAACTTAATGATTAAATAAAAAATGAAAGACTAAAGTGATACGTTAAGAAGATTTGCCAATTTTCCTTTTAGAGTTTTCCATCACTCATGGATTATCCTTTCCTTTTCGTAACCTTTGGTGCCTTCTCAAAGCCAAAAACAATCTTTTTTTAGCAATGGATAATTAAATAAACGGTACATGCTAAAATACCCACGTTCACAAGACTATTTAGTTTAAATTTCATGAACTTCAAGGTCATTGAAAATTTACATAGTCATTAATTTTAGGACCCGTGATATTAATTGAAATACATATAAGTTAGTCTGGATACCCCCGTTAATTATATATATATATATATATATATATATATATAAAATTAACGGGGGTATCCAGACTAACTTATATGTATTTCAATTAATATCACGGGTCCTAAAATTAATGACTATGTAAATTTTCAATGACCTTGAAGTTCATGAAATTTAAACTCATGATCTCTATAAAGTAAATATAAAGTTTGATCAATTGAATTATACCTTTTAGAGCTGAATTTTTTAATAAAAGTCAGATTTTTTATATTTATTTTTTTATCTTCTATGAACTAAAATAATTATTATATTCTTTAATAATATTTAAAATAATATTTTTTTAATTTTTTTTAAATTTATTTTTAATATCAATATATTAAACTAATTTTAAATCATTAAAAGAAAATAAACGGTGGCTAAACAATCCTACTTGGACTTCTAACAAGACATGAAACAGACTGATGTCTTTTTTAGACTTTTGCTGAGGAACCATATTCTTGCACGTGTATCATCTTGGGTAAGCGGAGACGCAATTACGAAAAAACAGACCATAGTTTTAAAATTTGATATTGATATCGAGCAAGGCTCATGAATTAGAACATCTGACTTGTCTCATTTTCTTTTTAAATAATTAAAATAATATTATTTTAATAAAAAAAATTAAAATAAAAGTTAAAGAATTTAAATCGGTTCGAATTCACGAGGCTCTAGATCCACCCGTCCAGCAGTGTCACCTCAGAAATGTACGTGGAGCGTGCATGTGGCTTGTGGTTGAGAAACTTAAATTTTTAATAAATAAAAACTCTTAAATTAAATTAAAAAAAAAATTCTTAAATTTAGCTAAGCAACCAAATTCTAGATTCCATGAAACTCTCTAGATCTTCCTACCTATCGGTATCTACATCTCCCATTTTATTAGTCAAAATAAATCGAGATTGGATACAGAATCTTTATAATTGTCTTAAATTTTTATTTGACAATGAATAATATTTTTAAATCAACTTGCGTGTTAATTAATCTCTTTTAATTTAATAATTAAAAGTAATGTTATTAACTGTTTTTTTATTATAAAAAGTGATTATGATATATAGATATGAATAAAAAGAAAGGGTTTTTTAAGGTAATTACATTCCAAATTTAAAATAATTTAGATTTTGAAAATAGATATTGAATTAGAGGTATGGTGCACATAATTTGTCTCTAATCAAATATAAAAATATGGACTTGATCTCATTACGTGAAAGTCGCCTCGAGAGTATCGTTAATTATGAAAGAAAAGGAGCAAAATTAAAAGAAAATTCTGACAATTTTTTTCATTAAAGAAATAAAAATTTTGACAATCTTGAAATTCTAAGTGATTTTTTTCATTAATGAAATAACGAATAAAAAAATAACATTATAAAATAAATAAAAATTATCGAGTCATAAGTTTTTATCAAGGAATAATAATAATGATGATGATGATGGAAGAAATAGCAGTAGAGAAGCTGGAAAAGAACAGAGGAGCAATATTTATAATCTGCTATGAGTCATTAATTCTTCACCTGTGCACCCAAACATTTTTTTTTTAAAAAATAAAAAATAAAATGACATTTAAAGCCAGGTAAGGAATTGGTGGAGACATCAGGCATAGAAAGCTCGACAAGCAGAAGGCACCCGCCCCGCATTAAGCCATCATCACCAGTAAAACCATGGAGAATCATAAGCAAGAAGAACAAGAGCAGGGAGAGCTAACAATATTCAAAGCAAGAGAATTATTTTCATCAAACATAATTCTCAGCTTGATAGCAGTAGCAATATGGCTTGGTTCAATCCATTTTGTTGTTGTTTTAGTTATTTTTTCTCTCCTTTCTCTGTCTTTCTCCAAATGTCTCCTGTAAGTATCAACAGCCCTTTTCTTTCCTCAATTTTTGATCTTTTCTTCGTTTGATTCTCTTCAAACATGGAAACCAACACATGGGTTCTTTTTTGCTTTGGATTTTAGTGTTTTCGGATTGCTTTTGTTGCTCGTTTTCGTTCCAATTGATGATGATAACAAGTTGGGCCGTCGCCTTTGTAGGTAAAGAAACTATCTTACTCCTTTTGTTTATTCTTTCGTTAGTACTCTTACTTTCGTGAAAGGGAAAAGGAATGAATTTTTGCTTTTGTTGTTCAAGAAAGATTGAATCTTTGATTTTTTTTTGTTTCTTTTGTTGTATGATAAAGACTGCATTTTATTGTTTTTTTATAACAAATGCAGGTATATATGTAGACATGCATGCTGCTATTTTCCAGTGACTTTACATGTTGAGGATATAAATGCCTTCCATCCTGATCGTGCTTATGGTACATATTTTATTTGTGGGATTTTTTTTCATCAGTGTTCGTTTGCAGAACATGAAAATGATAGTTTGCAATTGACTTTTGTGTTGCTATTTTTGAAATGAAAGTGAATCTGAAAAAGGACTTCGTTGAGACAATAAATCCACAGGGGTTACTGGTCTAAAGCTTAATGATTCTTCACTAACCAATTTTTAATAGAAGTGAGAATTGAATGGTTTGATGCCCCACTTGTTCATTCCTATTGATACCAGCTTGGTCCAATTTCAGGATTATGTGTGACAATAGCACTAGGATGTTGTAACTCTAACAAAAGGTGTAAATATGAAATGGTCTAGGAACATCATTAGTATGGTTGCAAATGATGTCAGAATAGGACTTGTGTTATCTTTGAGAAATTGGCAATAGGATTCAAGATGTGATATAAGAAGAGTGGATTTTTATTAGATTAAATTACTTTGTTGATTTTGTAATTCAAGTGGCTGGGGTATTGGGTTTTTCTGCGAGGATGTTGTTCAGGAGGCAGTTGATTTTACAGTTTCCTGTGGATCTTAACTTTTTAGCTGTGCTAAATTTCTAATAGCTTCTTTTAGCTTTTTTGAGCAAGTAACCGGAGACTTCTGTCGTCCTTCATGCAGTCTTTGGTTATGAGCCACATTCAGTTTGGCCCATTGGGGTTGTTGCATTAGCAGATCATGCAGGTTTCATGCCTCTCAAAAAAGTAAAGGTCCTTGCTAGTAGCGCTGTAAGGCATTTTCCCTTCTCTGTATTTTTAAATATTTAGAGCTTTTCCTTCTCTTTCTCAACACATGGGAATTAAAATTCAGGTTTTCCTCGTACCATTTTTGAGACATATATGGACATGGTGTGGTCTTACATCTGCGACGAAGAAAAATTTTACTTCCCTTCTGTCAGCTGGTTATTCTTGCATTGTAAATCCAGGTGGAGTACAAGAGACATTTTACATGGAGCATGATAATGAGGTCTTCTCTTTATGCTCTCTCTCTCTCTCTCTCCCCCCCTTTCGCAAAAAAGTAGATTTTCCCCCGTCTGGCTTAGAAAGTTTTGGATCTAGGACTTATGCAACCTACCCTGCCTGATCCTTGCTGGTTCATATGTTGGATGTTGATATATTTTACAATCAAGTTCTTACATGCTTGTGTGTGTTTATCATTGTTCCTTCTTATTCTTTAACCTGCCTTTTTCTCCTTTTTAGATGGTGATGGAAAGCTATTACTTTTACATCCCTTTTATGTAGAATCCTTGAGGCATGGGACTTGAAATTGACTGACATCATATGCAAACCAAACTGAAAGAGACCGTTTTTTTTTCACCCTGAAGAATAGCTTGGTTGTTAATCCTGGGTGCTGCTTGCTTTCAGATTGCTTTCCTCAAGTCAAGAAGAGGATTTATCAAGATAGCCATGGAGAACGGTGCACCCTTGGTTCCAGTTTTCTGCTTTGGTCAAGTATTGATTCTTTTCTTTTTCACTTCGTCACCTGTTGGTTAAATGCAAAGTGTAGTATTTTCTTGTTATGTACTCCATTTACTTTGCCAGTGAATGCTGGAATTATGTGGATTGGTCCATGTAAAAGACATTGGTCCTCTTGTGTACTGCTTGAGGTTAATGTTTCAAGAACCGAGTTTTCATTGTTTTCATCTTATAGATTAATTCTCCCTTTTCCAATTACACATTTTGCATTGATAACATGGTTAATTTTCTTATTCTTGCTGCAGTCAAAAGTGTATAAATGGTGGAAACCCAGCGGGAAGTTATTCTTGAAAATTTCTAGAGCAATTAAATTCACTCCAGTTGTCTTTGGGGGAATTTTTGGGTAAGTAAAAATTTGAGGAATTCTAACTATGTTCAGAGAAACTCCATTTGTGTTTAGTGTTTAGGCCCATGATTATACCCACTGCCACTTGGTGCAGCTTTCTCTGAAAAATCTGCTAATGTTTAATGGGAAAGACAAAATGACTCCTCTTTTTATTGGGGAAGAGGGTTTGTTGTATTATTTCCTCTGTATATTTGAAATTTGATGGAACCCCTCTTTATATATATAAGATTAAACAAAAACATATTTGCAATTTATAATTGTTTGCTGCTTTTCAGGACTCCCTTGCCCTTCCAACGCCCAATGCATATCGTGGTTGGTAGACCTATTGAGCTTAAGCAAAATCTTCAGCCCACTGTGGAAGAGGTATGGTGCCACTTAAATCTGCAATCTGATGAATCAGTTGTGACTGGAAATGGTGAACATATCCATTTTGTTTGAGTGTGAAGTACAATAAATTCCTTTTATGTTTTAGATTAATGAAGGATTAATAAGGTAGAGACCTCGCCCCTCTTGCTTTTGCAAGAGCACCTTTGAGCTCCATAGCCCATTGTTCATTGGTGGATTCCTTTTTCTTCAAGTATTAGCTAGTAATACTTCCTGCTCTGGCCAGTGGCAAAGCCACCCCAAATTCCCAATTTCATTAGAGGGGCCAAGAAAAACTTATATACCATCAAGTGAAAGTTGGTTCCAAGGATGGTCATAGTACCATCACGCCGTTTGATTACTGGAGAATATAATGTAATGTGTAGTGTTGACACTAAGCTCAAAGCTCTGTATTGTAAAAATCCATAGCTTGCAATTTAAGATGCCGGCATTTCCCAGTCCCAAGCTACTTACACGCTGTACAAAATGTCGCAGATTGTAAAGCTGTTATAATTTAACAAGCTCAGAACCTTAAGACCCTAGTACTGGTACAAAAAGAAATCCAGTTAGGGTGGGACTTAAAGCTGCCTGCATTCCTCTTTTCACTAAATCTATAGACTGAGTGATATTAATCTCCAACTGTTGCTTATACATGGATTCATTTTGCAGCTCGCTGAAGTGCACAGTCAGTTTGTTGCCGCACTGGAAGATCTCTTTAAAAGGCACAGAGCACGGGTTGGGTTTGCTGATCTTGAATTGAAAGTTCTATAATTTGACTACACAACTTAAGACTTGTTTCTGAATGTTTCTCTTACATTTATTTATCTTCTTCTATGTTTTCTTGTTTATATGTTGTATATATTGAGTGTTTGTTTTTGCATTACAAACTGTTTTTTAAATTGTTTTTCGTCTAAAAAAGCGTTAAATTGATGTTCTTAAAAATGTTTTTGGATGATTTTGATGAGTTAATATTGAAGATAATAAAAAATATCTGAAGAACATCATTCTAATATAATTTTAATTGAAAAGGTATTTTTAAATAACATCATGCAGGATATCAAACTCACTAAAAATTAAACCTCCAAAAGCTAATAAATATTCATTCAAGGAATCCAATATTCTTAGTTACATTTCTTTTAGTTTAGGGTGACTGCACAAAGATGACTTGAAAAGCGACAGTTGCAAGTAATTTTGGTTCCAGCTGTTTAACTTATTCAAGTATCAGCAGGGTTTTGCGTTCCAGAAGTAAATGCAAACAGTTTTCTGCAGAAATGATAATGAATTGATTGCTGTTTTCGGCCATGAGTCACTGTCATGCAGAAACGATAATGGGATGAGGTCTTATGTGATGGAGTTACAGGTGAGCCAAAAACAAAAACAGCTAAAATTATTATATAGAAATTTGAATGTCACGTGAGGTTCAATGCCATTATATATGGCTAATTCGTTTAATTTTCCTGTTGTATTTTTATTTATCGAACTATCAGGTCAATACAATAATACATCACATCGTCTCCACCTCCGTCTTATAAACTCAGTTAGGTAGCACATGATGTGCATATGTGTGACTATTCCCTTCTAAATGATGAAAGCCCAAGTGAGATTATTTTGCCTTAACCTGAAAATTTGAGGGACAAAAATAAAATTAAAAGGTCAAAAGTCTATAGATTTGATCAAAAGTTCAGGAGGTCTCTCGGACAATCAACCTTGTATAACTCTTTGAAACCAAAACATCTGGTTCATGGACATTTCTGTAAAGCAACTGTATCATGTCGGTATAGACCTGACTAGCAATGTAAGTTGAGGCTTGAATGTCTTTTCATCCGAGCCCAGTTTGAACTAACCAGCTTCTTTCATCTGTCACCTCTAGCAGTTACTGCAACAGAGGAGGCTGTAGGTGATTTTGGTATTTTAAAACCAAAACTGGTAAGCCAAGGTTGATCATATAAAGATATTACTTATCACTGTTAAAGGGGGGTTCCTAGAACCTTGGCCATTTTTCGAACATTGCTTAGCCAGTTTATGTTAAAGTAAATTTAAAAAGGGAGCATCTCTCACACAAGAGTTCCCGTTTCCATACAGATGCCATGGCAGTACCTTAAGACGATAGCATTTTCACCAAGGCTAAGTGCAGTATAAAAAGTTTCATAGACTACAGCCATCAGACTCAATTGACGGGAAAGCAATTGCCCTTGCTCACTTGTTCCGTTGAGTGGTATTACGACAGGAGGCAGAATGAAAACCATCACCAACTGAGATTAGAACACTATAAAAATATGAAGGATGATATAACTCAAAGCCAAAAAGGGGTAATTTCATCTTCTATCATAAGAAACAAATTACACTTCTCATTTGTGCGTCTCATCTAGCTAGAGAAAGCCAAAGGAAGGGAAGGAGAGGGGGGAGGGGGAGAGGAGAAGCTGATACCAACAAAGCCATTTGGGTTAATCTTTCATTCCCAACTTAATATTTTGAACTTTAATAGACAATTGTAATTTCTGCTCCTCAATATCTTTCAGCACTGAAAGCAAGTTTGCTCTATAAACTTCACATTTTCGTCGTGCACGATCCAGCTTGCGATGCAGTTTCTGGATTTTCTTGTCCTGGTCATCCTGCAAATTGATACATATAATATTCAATTACATTCAGCTGAGGAAGTAACAAAACAAACACAAGCCAGCTGTATTTTATTCTACTATCCCACAAAGTAGAATGCAACTATCAGGACCAAGCCTCTACATCATCAACTATTAGCAGTAGGAAAAAGAAAAAGAAAAATTAAGAAACATTCTAGTTAAAAATAAGTATTCTGTTCACACAAAAAAAAGAAGACAAATGTTCCAATACAGCAGATGCAGTGAGAGTTTAGGCTGTTCATGGAAACAAAATCAGACGTTGGTATGACAACGATGATGATTAACATGAATCTAAACAGCTTGTTTCTGCTACAAACTACAAAGAGACCCATTGAAGTCAACAAATTAATCTCAACTGACAAAGTCATTAGTTAATCGGAATTAAAAGAGCAATTTCTGCCATTAATAGCACCTATATTGCAGCATTAACAGAAAAATCTATAGAAAAGGGCAAAAATAAGTATCAAATATTACTGAAAAAGGAAAAATTAAATGAATAAATAACTGAAGTGTGAGAGAAAAGGAATGAAAAACTGACCCCAGAAGCAGGCTGTTCTAAGCCCTGTTGCTGATTTTGATTGTTATTATTTGCTTGACTTCCCTGAGGAGGATACTCTTCTCTGCCAGCTCTATTTGCTATTGCAACTTTCCCACCATTCTTTCTTGCAAAAGCCACTTTATTTGCTGCCTCTTGCAAAGCATCCATTGAAACATTGTAAATTTCTAAACTTTGGATTCCATTATCAACGTACTTAAGGGCCTCATGGCGAAGGTTGCTGTATCGAAAGGTAAGAGATTCTCGTGAACTACCAAGAAAATCACTGGCATGTTCCTCCAATATGACACCACTCTTGGCATTCCTTGTCCATCGTTTCAAAACATAATGGGAAGGCAGTGTAAGAACATTTGTCACCCTAAAAACTGTCAATATGTGTCTGCAAAGAAGGCCGGAGAACTCAAACATCAGACAACTACAAGAGGCTTTCATCTCACGAACATTAAAGCTAACAGTATAAGCTTTATGATTTTCACCAAACTTAGCAACTCTGTAAGTGGTGATTGCTCCATCATCCACAACTTTGGTTGCCAGGAACGTTAAAGTCTCAACCAACTCTTCTTGAAATTTTAAAAACAATTTCCTGGAATAGAGCTCAGCCACTTGCTTCTCCATAGGTGAAGGTGTCTTCAGAACTGGGGCAGTATTTATCGAATCATAGTCAGCTTTGACTTCTTTCTCATAGCGGCTTTCCAAAGCCTTCTCATACTGCTTAACAAACAACTGTAGGGTAGTTGAGGCATTGATGTATCCATCAAAGTACGAGTTGATGCTGTCACTGCACTGTGTTATAGACATTTCTGCAAAGAATGTATCTCTCAAGTAAGCTGGGACCCATTGGCGTCGATCGGTATAAATTGCTTGGAGCCACTCGTGCTCCCTGAGATGATATCTATTAAGTAGAGACAACCAACAAGACTCAAATTCCTCAACTGACTCTGTGAGGTTAACACATTTATGGAGCTCTGCTTCAAAATTAGGATGCTCAGAAAGCACATGGGACAGCTTCTCCTGGAATTCTTTAAAGATGTGCCACTTGCAGATACGATGACGGGTTTCTGGAAAAACCTGGTTCACGGCTAGACAAATTACCCTATCATGATCAGTAGTGATTGAAACAGGAGGCCGTTCAGACATTGCCATAAGCCATGTTTTGAAAAGCCAAAGAAAAGAAGCCTCGGATTCATTGACCAAGAGAGCACAACCGAACAAAACAGGCTGCCCGTGATGGTTAACTCCAGTGAACGGTGCAAAGGGCAATCGATAGCGATTTGACCGGTAAGTTGTATCAAAGGTAACAGTGTCACCAAAGTATGTGTAGTTAGCCCTAGCCTTTGCATCAGCCCAGAAGATATTGCTCATACACTGATCTTCATCACCCTGCACAGCATAGAAAAACGCAGAATTCTCAGCCTGCTTGTTTCGCAGGTAGTCCAAAAGGTGCTGAGTGTCACCACCAAGAGTTCTTTGTCGACTGCTCCTCATGTAATTCCTACAGTCACGCTCAGTAAAACCAACATTACTGATTCCACCATATTCTTTGATGAGGGCAGACATAATACCACTGGGACCAATCCCAGCACCCTGCAAGGTATCAATCAATGATTTGGCAGAGCCGGATACGTGGCGATGAGAGCGGAGACAATGCACCTTGTCAGGTGGAACAAGCTCGTGGTTATGTTCCCTTCCAAATGCCGAAACAACCCATCTCCCAGAATCCTGGATTTTAACAACCAACATGGCCTTACAACCAACACGGGTTTCAGCACGAGGGCGTTTGACACGCACATCAGAACGTGCAGGCTTATCCTTGTCAATCCGGAAACCCTCTTTTGCACAAACAAAAGACCTCTGAATGATAGCACCATCACGTCTAGACCTGCGAGACATACTGACTCGAGTACTAAATCCTACACGACGAGCATACGAATTGTAAAAAGCCTTCGCAGCCTCCTCGGACTCAAATTCCATACCCTCATAGGGCTCAAGATTAGTGTCCCCTTGAGGGATATAGACTTGACCAGAAATGGAATTGTGGGAACTTTGGGGGTCATAAAAGTTCAGCAGGAATTGGTTTCCTTCAACTTCTCCATCTCCTCCTTCCTCTTCTTCCACTTCATCAACACCAACATCAACAGACTGATGCTGAATATCATCCACAGTATCGTCTCCCAAACCCATCATGTCAAATTCAATAACTTCATTCCCCATAGTCAGTGGTTCCAGCTCCATTATCATATCAACCACTATAAAAAAAAAATTCTAAGCACAGCTACAAATATCAAGAAATCAAACACTGCTACTTCGCTTCCAACTAAAGACGAAAATTTTCAAACCCAAGGTGAAAAAAGTTTCAATCTTTAAACAGAAAACAAAGAATAGACACATCATTACCACAAACAGAAAATATATCCTGTAATAAAGAAACCCATTGATGAAAACTTGAAGGAGAGTAAAAATGAAGTAGACTGACCCACTTGGGCTTGGCTTGTATGAAATAAGGAGGTGAAAGCTTTCACTTTCTCAGCATACACATATGATATTGATATGAGTTCACTCAGTCACTTCAAAGAACATTACTTCTTGAAAATCAAACAGCAATGGATGATAGAAACCCATTTGCAGAATCGAAGTTTTAAGGACGAGGACTAAATTTTGGAAGTAATCAGACAGAGCAGAGCTGCCTTTATTTCCTATTCGGGTTTGGAATAACTACAAATCAGTATACATAATATAAAGTCAATAACATATCAGGACCTAAACTTCATGATCTTTCTAACTTCTCCACAAGTTTCATTCCTTGGTGGGTCAATCCCCATCATCACAAAGCTAGAGGAAATGGGCTACAATTGAATTTATTAAACTTAATTCTATAAATAATACTACCAAATATATGATCTAATCTGAAATAAAAAAGATAAATTCAAACTTTTGTTTTGTTATTTGACAAACCGAGTGACATTTTTCTCTCTCTATTCTTACTTTTTATAGCTTTTTTTTATTGTTCTAAATCATTAATAGGATATATTTAGAAGAATTTTATCTCATTTATATTTATATTTATATTGCAATTTAAAATATTTATAGAATTTAATTGACAAAAAAGCTATGATGTCACAACTCAAATCCAAGCTCTTTAACTAGATGGATGAACTGGTTATAATGCTGGACCAACCTTGGAATCTTAGATTCTTAGGTGAAAATATTTCATGTGTTTCTACCTATTTACTAAACTTAGTCCATTATTTGTTCTTAGGAAGTAGAGGGACTACATTTTTAGCTTCTTACAAATACAAGGGTTAATATACAATTTACTCTTCTTCTTTTTTTATATGAAAAAGGTTTTCCTTTTTCATGAGAAAGTCATGAATGCTGATTAGGAGGGAGTGCAAGTTAATGAGATTGGAATTATGCTGTTAAACTATTTATAGATACTGTTTTAATACTTCATTTAATTATCTTAGAAAAATTAATTTGGTATGATCTTGAATGCATCTATGACCCGGTTAATCCAAGAAAAATATAATCAAAACTAATTGATAAAATAAATAAAAAATTAAGTTAATTTAAGTCAACTAAGATTTATCTTGAGCCAACTCTAAGCTGGATTAAAAACTACTTTTATAAAAAAAATTATATATATAAAAATTTTCTCACTAATAACAAAATGGTTGCAAATTCATATTCTTATTGGAAAAAAAAAAAGAGGTAAATTTGTTGTTTTTGTTAATGATTTATCTCCTGGTGTTTATTATATGATGATTTTAAAAATGACTGAATGGTTCTCTTCGAGTTCAAAGCTGTGTCAAAGCAATAGAACAATTACATTTTAAATTGTAACTTGATGGGGGCAAGATTGACACGTGGATAAAATTATGTTTTGTCTCGACCATCATATTAAAATTAATTAAACAATATATATTATAATTTTGCATGAATTTTACTGAAATTCCTCTCTTAAAATCTTGTTTACAAAAAAAAAATTATAGTATTTTTTAAACATTTTTTTTCAAACTATAACTAAAAAAACTACCTTAATGTCAACACATACTACATCTTCAAACAATATAACTGCAGATTGTTGGTTGCAAAATGTTTTCGGGCTTGTAAAGGTCCCCGAGATGCATTTAGCCTAGCTAGTAAGCTTTTGTGTCCATATCTCATAATTTCTTCGATAGCAAGCAATTGTAATTGCCAGACACTGAATCAAATCTAAGCTAAGTTCATTGCCCGTATTGTCACGTCAGAAGCGATCCAAGGGGCGTGTGACAATATTATTAAATAACTATCCAACAAAACTTTAATGATGTAGTTTAACTAGTCAGGTTTTAGATCTGTTTTATAAAAATCATTAGTTTGAATTCCACCAACATCAGAACCACTAGAGATTTATATGATCATTAATTTCAGGACCCGTAAAATTAGTAAAGATACACGTAAACTAATCTGGACACTCATGTTAATAAAAAAAAAAATTAACCATCCAAGCATTGAGCAGAGAAATTCACAGCATAATTGTGCTTTATAAACTAGCACGAAATTGCCCAAGAAAATTTGGTCAGAGAAACTCACTGCATAGGTACATGACAGGCGAAGAACAGATGCACAGTACACGTACTAAGTCTTTAACAAAGCGATCACAACACCAACTCTTTCATTCCTCGACGGACTAGAGTTGATTGCTCCTGTCACTATATCTTCACATTTAAGATGTCTGAATGTGAGGCGTGGCATTGTTGCTTGTTAAAAACCATGCTAGAGTTGATTCGAGGACACGATGAAAGAAGGTAATTAAAAAAAAATATAAACCAGTATTTTAAACCAAACTTCGTTGACATCCATGGGCTGATCTATGCTTTATGATCTTATTTGGAGATTTGTAGCTGTGGAGTATCACTCTGGAGTTTTGACCTGCATGCCTCCAAGTTTCTTCAAGGAAAAAAGTCCCAAGTTCAGTTAGTTTCCTTCCCAATTACAAGGAAAGTACAGTAGAAACCAGGTTTTGAAGTGAAGATAGTGCCAAGGTAGAAAATAAAAATTTATTGCAAGAAGTTGTCATATATATATTTGCCTTATGAGAACCTTGAATATATAGTTCAAATTAATGAAATGCATAAAGAAATTATGGACTTTTCCTTTTGTAAGTAGTCAGCTATTGATCCATGTGTATTGATATTCTACCTGATCATGTATCATAATCCAAATTTGAATTCCTAAAAAAACAAATAAATTAGTATCTTGGTTGGCAAGAACAAGTCGAAGAATGATCTATATGCATAGGTAAGAGTTGGAGTGACAAAACTGAATTTATGGTAATTTTGAAAATTCAAATACACCTTTCAAAAAACCAAATATCAAAGATAATACAAGTTCAAGATGAATTTCGGACAAAGTTGCATAAAAATTAAGTTTAAGAACTTAATTAATTGAATTTTTAATGGGTTAATTTGATTTAATAATGAGCTTAATTAAGAATTTAATTAAATCTATAAATTAATTTAGGCATAAATTAAAAGAATTAATTAAGTGTAAGGACTTAATTAGACTTTTAATGGGTCAAATTACTTTTATTAAGAATTTAATTGTTGAAAAATTAAGTCTGAAAACCTAATTTGGGTTTAATTGATAAGATTGGAATTTATTATTTATTCAGGTTACAACTCTTTCTTTATAAATTGTTAAAGGTATTTTTTGGCAATCAATATTTCAATCTCTTTTTTTAGATCATGGCATTTGTCATTGTTATTTTTATAATCATGGTGAAAGAGATATAACTTATTAGGGTTTTTTGTGATTGAACCACTTTTCACGAGAGGTGGATATTGCACGTAGTTTTTTTTCATAACGACGACCAATACCTCATTATATGTGGTGATGAGAGGTGTGATTAAGAGCTCGAGGAATGTCAAGTGGTCACAAATATGCCCCTTGATGTTCCCTTTGGTTACTCTAGTGAGAGATCAATAGTGTTGTGGAGATGTTGCTATCTAAAAACGAAAGTGACCATGCCTAGTAATGTTGGCTTCCTCTACTCGAATATGGTTCTTCATTACTTGTTTCATGTTAATAAGAGTTTTTTTCATAGAAAGAGTATAGGTGTTCTCATAATGAGTAGTTATATATTTCAATAATTAAGGCTTCAATGGTAATAGGTTCATGCAGGTTCTCCATGTTTGGCATTTCTTCGATGAATTCCTAGAAATAAGCTCTGGTGTTTTCACCGTCTCGTTGGATGATGATGAAAAGCTTTATCGTATTCTTTTTTGTTAGAATTTTTGTACTGGATTAAGAGATGAGCTTCACATAAAGATTGTGAAGGCCAAGAACGAAGCTGGGTTCGAGGCTATGGTACCACACATTTAAAAATCCATGAAAAGTTATACGAAAAATTTTACATATAGCATCACTCTTATGTGTTATAAGTTCTAAGATACTTCTTATATTTTGTATGTATTCCCTATGATCTATAAAGTCATCATAGTTGTCCAAGTTGGCTTTCAAGGTGATACAATTTTTAGAGAAATGAGCATGCAATATGATGTGACAAAGTAAAGAGTCTTTCACCTTGTGAAAAAGGTGTTCATTCTTGTTCTTAGGAGTTAGTGTAGTATCACGTCCAAGTCTTTTATGATGGGGAGAATGTGATCAAGACTCAGGAGATGATCGATAGAGATAGTCATATCGATGGTAAAAACATGTCGAGGAGTGCTTTTCATAGAAAGAGTGACTCCTTCGTAAAGTTAAAGAATCATACCCACTTTGTTTTTTGTTTTGTCTAATTTCTTTATAGAATTGAGATTGTCTCTTATCTTTATGCATCTAGTACACATAATAGAATTGGGTGTTATATTTTTTCTTGAAAAAATAAAATAATGTGAAGTTATTTTTATACGGTTAAAATAACATTGTTGAGTATTTACACTTGGGGAATGAGTTGCTAGAGATTTTGGAAGGGCAAGAGTTTAGTGTTTATAGAGGGGAAATCAATTACTCCCCCTTTCTCCTAGAGATTTGTTAATTATGAAAAGTATTTTGAGAAAATAAAAATAAGAATGAGCAGCTTTTTATTTAGTTTTTGACAGATAACACCATTAACGAGATTGAGAAAAAACCTGTGTTGGATTTGGGCTTTCCTTGATGGACAAAAGGGTTTGGAAATATAATTTAGATCCTGTACTTGATCTGTGCTCTCCTGGAAAACAGTTCCCTTACGTATAGGGCCAAGTTAATAAAACATGGGGAGAAATATATCATATACAAGTTTATTTGTTTGTAAAATTGTCACAGGGTGCTAGAAAAAGCAAAAGCAAGAGTGAATAAAGAGTTATCATCTATTAATGTGTGTAATGAGATAAAATTGTAACAGATTATATTTGTGTATTTGTGGAAAGATTTGTAGAAAATATTGCAAGGACGTTAGAAACAGCCAATGGTAATAGTGAGTGAAGAAAACAGGTGTTCTAATTTGTGCATGTAACTTTTTGTCCTTCCTTGGTCTACATGCTGTTTATTTATAAGCAATGTGCACATGAGAATCAATTGACGTAGCTTCCATTAAGTATTAATGGAGCTTCCACTAAGCATTAATGGAGCACTAAATACACTTAATTGTATTTTTTTCTACCATTAGTTAGCTTATGTAGAGCTTGAACCATCTTATTGACTCAAGGAACATGCATGGGTGCTCCAACAGACATTAAAACTTCAGTGATGTCATTTCAAGGCTTGACAGAGAAAGAACTACTCTTCAACTTTTCAAGACTTCTAATGACTTGTCCTCTATCAGAATCTTGATTTGCTTTAATCCAATAAGCTTAATGAGAGGTGGAAAATGACATGTTGTATCATTGAATCGAGCTCATATTAGGATGGAAAAGAAAGAGATTACACCCGTCTGTGTTCCAAAAGTCCATTTGGCACATACAATAAACGAAAAAAAGGCAAAGAAAACAGTTGTTTTTTCTCCCATAAAATCTTCCTGAATTCTCATTAACATACACCACCCTAAAAATACTGTGCCATAGTTTCAGACCTTTTCAGATATGAAATTCGTGCCCTCTGCCAGCAAAAGCAATCACCAGTAGCTAGTCCATACGGAAGCGAAGCAGCTGGGGGTTCCTGTTGGTTTTGTCAAACACTTCACAGAGTGTGCATTTCTTCTCTGCATCTCTTGTTTGGCTAAAGTGTTAAACTGCCTTCACTCGTTTTGATAGTCGAAAGAAAAGAAAGGCTCTCTTCTACTTTCTGGTAACTTTTCAAGACTCCTAACTTGTTTCTTTATCAGTCTTGTTTTGCTCTCTTTTTCTCTCTTTCGGGTCGTTTTCATTTCCTCTATCAATTCTTTCTGTTACCATCTTTCTATCTGATTGATTTTCAAAAGCATTTCTGTCACATTGTAGTTTCTTGCTTGCCAAAAGTTAGTGGAGAACATAGCATGCATGCTTGATCTCTCATTGCTTGCGTGCCTGCCTTGCATAGATGATATTTGTGCAGTTTCTAAATTGTTGGGGTACAAACTTTGTTACGTTTTAATCTTTCTTCTCCTCTTATTTATCGTTTTCGAGTGCAAGGGTATGATTCTTTATATGTGTCATTTTCTGCTCTATTTTAGTTTTATTCTGATGATGATAGCCACCCCTTTTTGGTCACTCCCGTAAAAAAACCTGGCTCTTTTGGCTTTATTTTATTAGTTTTATAAGTCTAAATTCCCTGTTTTTGAAGATATTTTCTTTATAAATACCTTGTGTTCTGAACTTCTAATCGATTTTCCTGTTTCTGAATCAAGAACTGGCTGACAGGTTGCAGATGTTTGTGGCCTCAGACTATTCCAAACTGGTCAGTGGGTTCTAAAGCAGTTGACACCCTCACACGCCTGACTCCACTTGCAATCATTACTTATATTTCAGAAATTCGGAAATGTTAACTACGAGAATCATCTTCAGTGACTTGTAATAGTCTGAGACCTGCTTAATGTAATGTTACCTTTTATTCAGTAAGGTGTAGGATTGAATCTGAGACCTGCTTAAGTTTCCATGGGGCTTTGGCAACTGTTCTTTGTTGCACTGATGCCAGTTGTGAAGGTGCTCCTGATTACTGCAGTAGGCGTATTTCTTGCAACTAAGCGCATGGATATTTTGGGGACGGATGCACGGAAGCATCTGAATAGTGTAAGCACCAATATTTTTCCAAATGGATTTTAGAATAGATGATAAATTTAACAAAAGAACTTAGTCTGAAGGATCACTTAGATGTCTGCCAATGTATACTAGACAATTTCTTTGGGGGGTGACAGATTTTCTTATAGTTTTCAATATACAGCTGATTATTTAGTATAATGGTCCATTCTTTTTCGAACTTCTATTATAACATCACCCTTTTGAAGAATTTATGTGGATTTTCTATTTCAATTCTTGTGCAGCTTGTGTTTTATGTCTTGAATCCAGCACTTGTTGGTAGCAACTTGGCGAAATTCATAACATTGAAAAGCATAGTTATGCTGTGAGTTAATTTCTCTAATCGACTTTTCTGCAGCTGTGTTCTTTCAATGTGGTTTTTTTTCTGCTAGCTTATTACAATCAACTTTGGTTGAATTGTTATGTAGGTGGTTCATGCCACTCAATATTCTTATCACCTTTATCGCTGGCTCCGTGCTTGGATGGCTACTTATAAAAATTACAAAAGCTCCTAATCACCTGCGGGGCCTCATCTTGGGCTGCTGTGCTGCTGGTGAGTTTCATTATTTCTGGCTGAAGGAAGAAGATACATGCACAGCTTTTGAGTGTTCCTTGCTGATTTATAAATTTTCACAAAATATTTGTTGATTAACCGAAGTCTTCATGAAATAAGAGAGAAGGTATCAATAGTAAATCAGTTTCTGATGATGTGCCCTTTTACTGATGATTGTGATTTGAAGTATAGGTTTTTACATCTTTTAGTTGCTCTTTAGGATTTCTTGTCAGATATTAATTCCATGTCAAGGAGGCCTCTGCTTTGTTAACTGATCGTCATCCTTCCACCTAAAAGAAACAAGTTCTTAAGATTTCTGCTGTTGATTCCTCTCCTTCTTTCTTCCCTGCCATCCAACCCGTGCAGACCAACCGCCTTAGAGAAGAGGCTGATGTGCCATTTCCTTGGTCTAGTTACTGTACGCTGTGATGAAACACTTTGGGACACTCTAATCTAATTATATATTCCTGTCACGCATCAATATTTGTTTTTTCCCCCAGCTATTTAGGCCCCTCTTGACAGTAATATCATGTATTGTTAATATATTGAAGCTGTGGCACAAGCTTCATTACACTCGGACCTTTTGTACCCGATTTCTAGTTTACATGGGCGGTTGAATGTGAGCAGGGAATCTGGGCAGCATGCCTCTCATAATCATTCCAGCTGCCTGTGAAGAAAAAGGCAATCCATTTGGCGACGCCAGTATCTGTAAAATGCATGGATTGGCATATGCTACGCTCTCTTTGGCAGTATGACAATGTTTCTTACTTGAATTTAATTTTGTATGTGCTCTAAGAAAGGCAGTATAATAGGTCTTGCATTGTTTAAAGTTCTTTCCATTTTTTCTTGATATTTCAGATTGGATCCATCTTCTTGTGGTCATATGTGTACAATATTGTGCGAATATATTCGAGTACAGATTCTGATGAAACCAAACCGGATGCCTTGCCAGAGGGTATAGAGTCTGCCCGAGAAATAACACCAGGGCCCATGCTTTTCTTGAAAGAGCCCTCAATCGATGAGGGTATGGAGAACTTTGAGCTTGATCGTGCAGTGTCAAAGGGGAAGGCGAAGGTTGCCTGAAAACATTATACATTCATTTCTTTCTTAACTCTCTTATCCTTTGTTGCTACCCAATTTTTGACCCATATTTTTATAAAATTTTTGAAAAATCCAAAAATAGAGAAAAACAAAGAAAATCCAAAAAAATATGTTTTTTAATATATTTTTATCATTTTAGCATTTTCAACGTCGTCTAAAAAAGAATTTAATTTTTTTAAAAAGATTTTCAAACGCGTTCGACTTTTCACGCGTCATTTTTAAAATCATTGATTTTCCTCATTTGAGTCGACGTTGATATTGCTTGTTTTCAAAAAAATACAAAAAAATAAGAAAAATCAAAATTTACAAAAAAAAGAAGTTGAGGGACCAAGTTGAAAAACCTAGCAAAAGTTTTCCTATAAATACCATGCTAAACTGATTTTTTGTGAGGGGGGCATTTTTGACACATTCAGAAAAAAACACAAAACCCCTAAAACCCAACTCTTTCTCCCCACTCAAAAAAGGGGGCCGGCGGCGCCTCCCCCCACTAGTTTTAAATTTTTCTCCATAGTGTTCTTCTCTGAAAAACCAGCCACCGGCCCCCACGTTGATTTTTTTTCCTTCCCCCACACACAGCCTCCCCCCGAAGCCATTCTTTTTTTCTTCTCCCTCACCGGACCCAAACACAGCCGGTTCCACCATCTTCTTCACCCCCCCAAGCCACCGCAGCTCTCCATTTCTCCTCCACCGTCTCCAGCTCTTCCCTCTCAGCGGCAGTTCGTCTCCATCAACACAAGCCGCTGCTCCTCCCTTCGGTTTCCTCTACCAGCGGCGCCCGAACAGCAGCGCCATCAACAGCGTCTTCTTCTCCCGCAGCAGACGGTCACCAGCAACGACGAAGCAGCACCGACAGATCAGCCGCCTCCCTACCTCCCCCGATCTCTTCCTCGCCATCGACACCGGAGATTCCTCTAGTAGCAGCCGACACACGGCGCCCACAGATCCACCTCCAAAACAGCCCCGCAGTGGCCACCGCAGCCGGCCATCACCGATCTGCAGCCGACGAAAGAAGAGGAACAGATCTGCAAGAAAAAAAAAAACAAATCTAAAAATGAAATCAAAAATCTAAAATCAACTGCCATTGTTGTGTTTTCTTCGTTGCAGGTGATTGATTTCCTCACCGCCGGTGAGGAAAGAAAGAGGAAACAGAGACGAGCCGGATCCACCGGTTGCCCATTTTTTTCTGTGGTGGCGCGTGGATCCACGCGCCGCCAGTGTTCAGGCAGCCCAGAATGTAGCCCGGAATTGTTCCTGAATTTGTTTTGGGTCATTTTTGTAATTCCCAAATTGTTTAATGTAATATTTATTTAGTTTTGAGTTTTTTTTGTATTTTGTAAATATGGAAAAAAAAGGAAAAGAAAGAAAAGAGAGTGATAAATAACAAAAAAAAAAAAAGAAATGTTTGTGTGTGCTTGTATGTTTGTTTTTATTTTATTTTATTTATTTGTATTATTGAATTAAAAATCAAAAAAGACAAAAAGAATTAATTGTTAATTTAAATATGGTTAAATATCTCAAGGACAAATAAAATCAAGTTGTATTTTCCATGAAAATGTAAGAACAAGTTTCTACATATATTCGGGGATTTAATAACTGATTTATTCAAGCCTTAGAATTTAATTAATATTTTAAATTTTCAAATCACATCAGAACACAAAGCAGCTTACCTCAGGTAGGGTGTGTTAGGGGTGCTAATACCTTCCCTAACCACAACCAGTCTCTTACCCGCGATCTCTGACAAGACCAGTACATCAGGTTTCCTAGTAGCCCTCAATGAATTACTAGGTGGCGACTCCAACGAATCAAATTCAAAACAAACGCTAAAACGAGAAAGATCGCCAGCCGATGCCGCGCGCCAGGATTTTTTTTGGGGTGCGACATCCTTTTCCATATATTGTTTGATGCTCATTATGAGCACATGTTGAAGTTTTCATGATACTATTGGTTCCTCTTGTTCCCTTGAATAAAATGTGTTTGAGAGCAATCATCAACCAACCAATCAAGATTTCTTGACAGGTGCCATTTCCAGAAAACATTAAGCAAGGATTTCAAAAGGTTCTGAAGAAACTCAACCTGAAGAGAATGCTTTCACCTTCAATTAATGGAGCGGTACGCTAATGGCAAGTTCTTATTTTTTCTGTGTTGGCCAAAAAATAAGTATCGATGAGAGTATTGACCCCCCTTACTGCTTTATTTTTATAGATTGTTGGATTTATAGCCGGTACTATCCCTCCCTTCCGAAGAGTGTTGATCGGTGACAGTGCTCCTCTTCGTGTGGTTGAAGACTCTGCATACTTTGTCGGGTCAGCATCCCTCTTTGATGATATATATGAACATTCCCGAGAAACCAAAAAAACATTCAGCTACCTAACATGCTCCGCTAGAATTCCTTTCTGTTGTGTGTTTGCAGGGAGTCAGCCATTACAATCACCACTTTGATTGTAGGAGCAAATCTTCTGAAGGGTAATCGCGATCATTTTGATTTTTATCATGCTTGTTTTCACTATCCTGCCCTTCTTCACTAGTTGAACTTCCCGGAGCATAGATACAATGATGACCGGAATGTGTTCTCAGGCTTCAGGGGGTCAAAGGTGCCGATCTCAGTGATTATTGGTATCACGGCAGTCCGTTATATAATCTTGCCGATATTGGGAGTTGGTGTCATTAAATGTGCAGTCCATTTGGGGGCGGTGAACTCAGATCCTCTGTACAAGTTTGTTCTGCTGCTTCAATTTGCACTGCCTCCAGCAATCAACATAGGTTTTAACATTCATGCAAAGTTCAACCATGTCCTTATCTGGAGACAGATTGAATCGGTTCCTAACTAGAAATCGGTTTTTCGCATGTTCTTTGTCCTGATTTGGCAGGCACAATGACCCAGTTGTTTGGAGCTGGCGAAGCCGAGTACTCGGTCATCATGCTATGGACCTATGCCTTGGCCTCAGTTTCGGTGATGATTTGGTTAGCATTCTTCATGTGGCTCGTCAAATAACTATCACTCGCCTCTTGGATCGCTTCCAACATAGGCAATGCATTATATAGTTATTTAAACTTTAAATTTGCATGAATTCATGTTATCTTGTATTTAATTTTTATTAAATAAATTATGACTATTTGGTTATCAAATTTCTAATACCATGTCAAAAAACCATTTCAACCCAATAACCTATGTTGTCATATGAGGTTTCAAGATATAATTTATATTATTCTTTAACATAAACATAGATATTTTCAATGTAATATTACAATGGAAAAAAAATTACATTATAAAATAGAATTTGCGGAGTCGAAATTCTAGATTTAATTTATTAGAAAAAAATTATTAAATTATAAAAAATAATGTTATATGTATTTTCTTAGAAGCAAAGATAAGATATTTGAAATGTATAAGCATTGTATGAATAAAGTTCAAAAAAATATAAAGGTAATGAGAGGAGATATTGGTGGGGGAATGAGACATATTTTAGTAAATCTTGTTTCTAAAATAGTACTATCTATTAAACTTTATTCATCTTAATAAAATAATATTATTAATTGTGATTCGTGAAAACTAAATTCTAAAACAAATAATGATTAACATGTTAATAAAGCTTACAGCATCTCATAACTTGTGAGGAAGACAATATTGATTATCAATTATATATTTAACAGAGTTACATATAAAAAGTTGAGAAGGTTAAAATATAATCTAAAATAGCGTAATGTGTATTTATTGAATATGTTTATAATAATAGTGGATATCAATTTTTTATATACAAATTAAATATTTAGGGTATTTGTCTCAATCCATTAATAAAATTAAATATTTTGAAAGTTATGAAAAGGCACATGAAAGCATATAACAAACCATAATCTATGATAATTGGTTAATGATACTAACTGACATTGATGAAACAACACAAGAAAGATAACAAACATGATTAAGAATATTAAATTATATAAAATAAGGATCACATAAAAACCCTAAATTAAAATTTTATTGCTTGATATTTTCTTGTCAAGTAGTAAAAATTCCTTAAATAAACTTAAAAATTTACTTAAATAATAAGAAAACTTGAAAATAGAAAAAAAGTAATGAAAGTCCTAAAAATTAGGAAAATTGCTCTAAATAAAACCGAAAAAATAAAATAAAAGACATCTAATTCAAATACAAAATATAATTTTAAACCTATTAGGAAAATATAGGAAACATTATCAAAAGACATTTCCAATCTTTTTGATTACTTTAAAATTTTAATCCTATAAAAAATAGAACCTTTAGAATATCTTAGTAAATTCTTAAACAAATCCATCATTTGGATTAAAAAATATACCCAATAATATAAAATTACATATTATAAAAAAAATCTCCAACATTAAATACCTACCTTGTAATAGGTAATAGAAGTATTTTTAAAAAAAAAAAGATTCTAGATACAAGTCAATCAAATAAATAATAAACACATAGTTTAACATTATATATAAATTGTGAGCATAAAAGATATCTTTAATATGTATAATCAATGATTTTTTATTATATAATTTTATATTTTCAAATTACATATATTATTAGTATTTAAATTTGATTTAAAAAGTTGCGGTTACTTGGATATTTGAGATTCTTTCTCCAATTTACCAAAGTATAATTTTTGTAGAGTTCTTCAAGAAATTTAAATACAAAATTTAAAAGAAAAATATTCTTACAAAAATCTAAATTGGATCACCCAATCCTTTGCACTACACGTGATAATTATAGATGCATCTAATTGGTTATTGACGTAGTTGGGAGACTTACCTAACACGAAATACATCATTTTAGTTGAAATGATATTTCTAAATTTCTTGTTGTTAACCTTTACAAGTTTTGTCGGCCAATCATGCTAAATTTTTTTAAATTAACTAGGTTTATATTTTTTTATTTAATTTAAAATTTATTTTTGATGATGTATTAAAAAATAATATAAATCATATATTAAATCACATTTAGTAGTTTAAATTATTAGGTTGAAATAGTTCTTTAACATGGTATCAGAACCTTGATCATCAAGCAATCATAAATTTGAATCTCAATATTTTTATTTATTTAATAAAAATTAAATATAAAATAATTGATTTTTATTTTAAAAGATATGTTAAAAAATAATTGATTTTTATTTTAAAATAATATAAATCATATTTTAAGAGTTTATCTAACCGCTTAAACTATTAAATTGAGATGTTTTTTTATAATACAATTCATGAAATTTTTTAAATCAACCTATTAAATCATATTAGGGTTAATAGCTATTATTAGAATGCAATTACATGAAAAAATCCGTCGTGACGATTGTCGTTCCAGATTCAGAGCTGACAACGGGCTGTCAGGTTGAAAAACAGGCTGAGCAGGGAGGAAACCGATGTTTCAAATCCCCCGGTTGCAAGCAGCAGAGCCTGCAGACAGCGGGTGGTCCGGTCACGTCTTCCAATTTATCAGTCGGACCAATACCCAAATCCATGATAGTAGAATCACATTTCATAAGTACACAGATGTCCATATCCCAAAATGATTGACACTATATATTCTACAAATTTAATCAAATAATATGGTGGCTATAATTAAATAAATATCATGGAACAAAGCTTCATGAGCTTAATTTACTAGTAAATTCCTGATGCCCCATGTGATCGACGTGCCTGAAGGATGAAGATAAGCTCGCGGCGGCCTCATTTTGTCATGGCAGGGTAGTTCCGGGGAATAGAAGGAACCCTAATTGTGCTTACTGCAGCAGCCGCATGTAAAAGGTTGACCAGAGGGTAAGAGACAGAGCTGACAAAGCATAACTCCACAGCATAATGACTGAACATTCACCTTCTCCGGCCTCGAAAAGCTGTGCAATAACCCCTGTCAAATTAACAACAAATAACAAACAGATTAGCAAGTTAAGTACTCATCAGGTAATTTTTCACTGGTTTTGTAGCTGGCTCGAGGATACTTCTTGCCGTCGAATCGGAAAAATAAAATATTAGTTCCAACTTTTAGTCTCAAGTTGCCATACCTACTGTCATTGCAGGTGGAAGTGCATATTGAAGCAGAAGGATGAACTGATACAAGGAGTCTGATTCAACCATGCCGAGATGATGTGCCGCTTTGACAATACCGATGCCGATAATCGGCAAGAAAATATTTCGCACAGCTACAATCCCTGCAACGACTGATACACTTACTCCTGATTTTCTTAAACCTGAAAGAGGATGGAGTTAAAGATTAGAAATCTTGAGGATGTAAATTTGATTTTTCAGAACTAGAGGCAGGATCCAGGTAGATTCAGGAAATCACCTCTGAGAAGGTTAGATCCTACTATCAGTGTCATGCATGGAATTGTTGCCTCTCTGCAGGTCAGAAAATTGTATAAACAAGATCAATAACAATGTTGCTGTAAGTTCCTAAATAACGAAGAAAGTTACATTCTGGGTTATATGACACAGGACGTGTATGGACAAATCTAAGTGCAAGAAGAAGTGTGGACGAGATAAACAGAGTATTTTGATGAAAACACGTATAACTTTTGATCCAGCCGTTGGATTAGACTAAGATTTAACCAGCCAGGCTAGTTCTATAATGGTCAGCTGTAAAGATAGACTTGCCGTCATCAAGAGCCAAACAAAGTCCATAATTGATTTATTACCCCAGCAAAGATGCAGAACTATCAATCACGCGAAGAGGAGCACTATCCCCGATCATCAGTGTTCGGATTGGAGAGACTGTGCCAATTATAAACCCACAAATCTGAAGGAAATCAAGGAAAACGAAGCAAATTAGTGACATGTACATTGGTAGATTAGGCACTGACCAACTCGACAAAATTACTCTTCCGGTTTTCCTTTTTTTCTGCATTAATCATTATGACTTGTACGGTTTGTGATTATCTCTATCAAAGAATAATATTGAAGATTAGAGAGAAAAAAATTATCATTAAATTTTTAGCCTACCGCTGCAATTGTTGCCGGTGCAAACACCATCCTCAGGTTGATCTTTGCTGTAAGTTTCTTAACAGGCTGAAAAATCTTCTCCATAACTGTCAACTATCATCAAAAGAATCTAATTAGCAAGGTTACGACGTCCAATATCTGCAGAGGAAGAGCTACATTCTGCATTAAAAAAAAAAAAAAACAGATGCTAGCATTTGTAATAACAAACTAAGGCCAAGGAAATCTTACTTTTTCCTCAGAAATAGTTAGAGGAAGTTCATCTTCCTTAGAACACCCACTGGGGCCAGAGTTTTTTCTTGAAAGAAGTAATGCTTTATAACTTTCAGAATCTGATATGGATTGATTTGTATCAGTATCTTCAGCACTCTTATCTGAATATATCCTCATGATAATATACACATAGGTCCATATATAAATAGCTCCAACCTGCATAATCAGAATAAATAGTAGCATAAAAAATTGAAAGTAATTCCTTCTGTAACAAAACTGAAAAGAATACTAGAATGGCAGATCATACCGCCATGGAAAGAGAAGCATAAGTTGTTCCATTAGTGGAGCAGATAGTTGAATCTCCAAATGGGCTATTTGACTCCATGCAGACTGCAGGAACAATAATCAGAAGCAGATTCCCCAGATTTCCAGAAGAACAGCAACCAATGACAAGGCCTTGGAGGTGCGACGGAGTTTTTGTGATTTTAATGAGAATCCAAGCCAGTAGAGACCCGATTACGAATGTCAGAAGGATATTTACTGGCATAAACCATCTACACCATCACCACAACAAATTTTTTTTGCCAAGAATTAGTTTCAAGATTGCCTTAAGGGTGAAAATTTGTGCGAACTGTATCACTCACAAGGTACTCAAACTTTGGAAAGTAATGGTCTCCCCGAGCTGGCTAACCACGAGCGCCGGACCAAACAGATAGAATACAAGCTGCAAATACACGAAGCAAATTTCCTTTTTGATGAGATGGAGGGCAAGAAGAAGTAAATGTAAAGAACAGAATCATGTAAGAACACATATATTGGACTCACATTATTCATGTAGTGTCTTGCATTCGCTCCAAGGAGATCTATGCGATCGAGCGCTAAGAACAAGCCAAGTCCAGTAATCAAGAGTACTTTCAGAACTGGCATTAATGCCACAACAAAGAGATCAAGAAATCCCATTACACACAACATCTCTGCAAAACTTGCAAGTTGATCTCTTGACACTCCTATGGAAAAGAAAAGGAAGATCTTTCAACAGATATGAAAGCGAGCGTTTCCTAAGAACACTGGAGTGAAAAATATGGAATCGAATCTAATGGAAAGAAAAGGATACGAGTGTACCTCTTTTGACCAGTTTGGATAGTCCTGAGCAAACTCAAGCTTCTGTTGATTCTTTGGAGGCAAGAATTACAGAAACTGCTTGTTTTTTACAGACATTAGCTAATAGAGTTCTGATCATTTAAATAGCTAGGAAATACAACCTGAATCCTGCTCGTGATATTCTATATAGGAAATATTTATTTTGAAAAATAAAAATGCCCCTTACGGGCCACTTAATCAAGAGCTCCGTTCCTCTTTGTCTTCTTTAGTGGAAAACATCATATGTATCTTCACACGTGAAAATGTCGACGGAATATTTTTGTAGATGAAGCTAGCTGGTAGATGAAGGTGGTAGTTTTCTTTTTTTTTTCTAAGTGTGCTCAGCTGTAGAAAATCTATACTATTTTTGGTGTTCTATGAAGGCCCTTTGGTTCAATCTGTGAACGCGGTGTGTTCTTAAAAAATTCAAAATAAAAATTTTTTTATTTAAATTTAATATGATTTATATTTTTTAGATTATTTTGATATATTAATATTAAAAATAATTTTTAAAAAATAAAAAATATTATTAATATATATATATTAACATAAAAAATTATTTAAAAACAATCCTATTACATTGAGAAACACATTTTAATGCATTTCTCATCTGCCCGGCATTCTCTCCTATCTTTTAAATTCTATTCTTTTAATTGATTCACTTTTTATTGCTTTTTCTTTATTTTTCTTATTTTCTAGTTTTTTTAGGTTTATTTATTTATTTAAGAAGTTAGAGTGAGGCAGACTATTAAAAGATAGCTGGTTGATTTGACTCCGGTCTGTTCATGAACAGAGTTCAAAGCTAGTTCACAGTATTAAAAAATATAAAAGTAAGATAAACACTGTTTTTTTATTGAAAAAAAGAGAGGAGTATGATTTAGAAAAGACATTTGATTGAAGTTGCCATCAAACCTTATAATCTTGCCGGTTAGCAACCTCACGCAATTATGTCCTAGTATCATGGTTTACCCGTCTCTGACCATTTATTTTTTCAAAAACTTTGAATTTTTTTTTTACTATTATTAATAATATAAATATTTAGATTAATTCAGTCATAATTTAACTAATTATACACGTTTTGAAATTAATAATAAAATAAATTTTTAATTAATATTATATTAACAATCATAAAACTCAAACTTAAATTCATAAAAAAACAAACTCTTTAATTACAAGTTTTTACTATTAAATCACATATTATATCTTAATCTATTTTTTTTTTGCTATGAAATCAAAAATGTTTTATTTTTGAAACATTAGAAGAAAAAAAGCTGATCTACTCCTAATAAAAAAATTTAATGTTTTTTAAATTTTATTTTTTCAACCTGAATTATTATATTCATTCAAGTATAAATATTTATGTTTCAAGAACTTGTACATATTAACCTAGGAGTTAAATGAGTTTCCCTTCTATAGGGTGTGTTTGTTTAGTCTTAATTTTTGTGTTTATGGTAGAAAAAATATAATTAGATATTTGATAATATATTAAATTATATTTTATATTGTGAAACCCATTAAAAAATTGAGTTTGAAACATATTTTTTGTAAAGCAGCTTTTAAATGTTTTTTTAACTGAGTTTCATAAAATTCTATTTATTTTTGTGTTTCAAAAATATTTTTTAAAATTTTGAATTTTATTTTATTTTTTTCTTTACTTTAATTTTTTTATTTTTAAAATATTTTTAGATTATTTTGATGTGTTAATATCAAAAATAATTTTAAAAAATAAAAAAAATTATTTTAATGTATTTTTAAGTAAAAAATACTTTTAAAAAGCAACCACAACTAAATATTTTATACATATATTTTTACACAACTTGTATCAAACACTTATCTAAATTAAACTAACCCTGACCATATTTTTTAAAATTTATTTTTTAAAAACTAAAACTACAAAAACTATCTAAAAAAACATAAAGTAGATCGGAGAATAAATTTCTTGCAATGTTCTAGATAAAACGTGAATGAAACACCTGCAACTCGACCATAAAGAAACTCTTAAAATATATTAAAAAAAATTCTAAAAGCTGTTATCGTGTAGTTTTTAACAGTCAAGGTACGTTCCTTTTGGTTTCATAAATTGGGTTAGCTATCTGTCTGGATCAGAAGTTTTTTTTATGCAAAAAAAATGTAAAATGTGTTGGCGTTGTCGATTTAGGAAGTAAGAATTAAATTACAGAAAGTTTATGCAATGATTATAATTAAGTCAACTTTCTAATACACAGTCATTTGATTAATTAAGAAGTCGAGACATTTGTGTTTCACTGGACACCACGCTTGACCAGCACACCTCACGGTCACCACGATTCGCTTTAAATTTTAAAAAACATATAGTTAAAATTTTTAAAAAATTATTTTTTATTATTTTAATGTAATAATATTAAAAATAAATTTTAAAAAATAAAAATATATATATTATTTTAATACATTTCTATATAAATTTTTTAAAAAAAAATCATTACAGCGCATAATTATCTATTTAATTTATTTAATTTGATACTAATAATTAGTGAGTTTCATCGCCTTCCTCGTTTTTCATATGTTTCTTCGAAAACAGATCGGTTGGTGGGAACGAGAAATTTTATTTATTTTTATATATTAAAAATATTTTAAAAAAATTTAAATTTTTTTATTTTTTTCTTTGCTTAGCCAGCATACCTCATAGTCACTACGGTTGGCTTCACACCAAACAAATAAAAATTGTTTGGGATTGATATAAATAAATAAAGATTCATAAAATTTAAAATAAAATTAGTTAAAATTATTTTTTATATTTTTATATTATTTTGATTTAATGTCCAGATATCCAAATAAATTTTAAAAATTAAAAAATATTATTTTAATATATTTTAAAATAAAAATTATATTAAAAAACACTGGTAGTTCATAGTCATCCATTTAATTTATTTAATTTGATGCTAATAATTAGCTAGAGAGTTCCATTGCCTTCCTCGTTTTTCATGTGTTGGTGGGACCGGAACTTATATTCAAGATCAAATAATTCATTCTCTAATTAATATGATACTGATGTTTAATAATTTACCTCTAGAGCTGGCCTATATGTAGCATGTTTATTTTATCGTCATGCATGACTTCTTGTTGAATATGAAATGGTGATGCAAGACTTTCTTGATTGATCTTGCATATGGTGGCCCTTGCTTTAATAATTTGCTCACTTCTTTCATGCAGTTTTTTATATTTTATTATAAATATAAACTATATTATAAAAACAACTAAAAAAATATAAGTGATTCATTGTCACGTGATTGTTCTCTTTATTGTTGACGATTTTTTGTCTCTTATAAAATCATTCAATTCTTTATGTATTGGGATTCTTTTTGCTTTACCTTGTAACAATATTTTGCACTAATTTCCTAGGGAAAAAAAAGGGACTCTTGGATTTGTATATCTGCTAACAATATTTTTGCTAGTATTTTAAATTATGACCTCATATTAACTGTACCTTTTTCTTCTTTGACGTCTAATCTAATGATTACTCTAAATTAAAAAAATAAAAAAAAGAACTTCCTAGTACAACTTAGAATTCCTTTGTTGTTGTATGTAAAAATGTTTTTAATTATTTTTATTATTTTATATGTTGATATTAAAAATAAATTTTAAAAAATAAAAAAAATATATTATTTTAATATATTTTTAAAATTTTATTTTAAAAGAGCAACAACTATTATGAACAGTATAAAAATCTATTAATTAATTAAGAAGCTGTTATGAACTTATGATAGATAATGGAGCAGACAAGTATTTTGAATATATATATATTTTTTAATGCCATGTGTGCTTGACCGGCCAGCCCCTCCACATTGATTGGTTTTTTATTTATTTAATTGATTTGATAGCCATCATTTTAAAACACTGTGTAAATTATTTTTTATAATAAATTTATTTTTTATTAAAAATTAATATTTTTTATATTTTAAATTGTTTTAATGTGTTAATTTTAAAAATAATTTTTAAAAAATAAAAAAATATATTTTAATATAAAAAATATTTTAAAAAATAACCATTACCATATTTTTTTTAAATCCCCTAGCTTTCTTGTGTTTCAAGTGTTCTCTGACCAAAAAAGAAAAAGAAAATCCATTTGGTAGGATCTTATCGCTGATTTTCAGGATCAAATAATCATTATATTCTCCATTGTTGAGGCTGGATCGTTTTCTTCAAGAACTATTAAAAGCTCATCACTTGCTGCATGCTTAGTTAAAAGTATGGAGTTGATGAGATTTGGCATGGCTTTCCTCTTTGATTAGTCGCAAAGAAAAAATTAGTAAACTAATTAATCATGGAGTTGGTGGCCCTCAAGTGCTCTAATTAAAGTATCGGTTAAACAATTATAAATAAATTTATTTGATTTCATATATTGTTGAATTGCTTTGGAAAAAGAATAACATGTTTTATTTTATATGATTATGTTTTAATTATTTACATTTTTAATCACTACTACTCTGCTACTAAAAGAACTGAGGGCCGGTTTAATACATCTTTCTAATTATTAAATAGTAATTTCATGTAGTAGCTCAGTTGATTGAATCGCGTGTTGATGGGGCAGATATATGCCCACGCGCCTGAGTTTGTTGTAACATGTTTTTTTAATTTTTAATTTTTTTTAATATGAAGTTTTTATTTAGTTTTATTTTTTAAAAAATTTATTTATTTTTTAGTTTTTAATTTTTTAAAACAAATTTATGATTAAATGCGGAGCTGGATTGTAGTAAATTATTTTTTATTTTTATTATATAATAAAATAAAATAATTAATTTGAACTAGTTAAATTTATAATTTAAATTACTGTTGACTATGATAAACTTGACTTATTTTTTTTCTTTTGATTTTTTTATTTGAACTTGACAAGTCAACAAGATCACTTAAAACAATTTTTATGTTATTTAATTTAAAACTTAAATAAAATAAAAAGTAGGATCAAAAAATTTTTAAATTTAAATTGTTACATCTAGTTTAATAATAATATTAAAAAATCTAGTGCCATTTAAATATATTTTATATATATAGTGAGACTCGCAACGATAGCGCTGCAGGAAATAAACTAGTATATATATATATATATAAAGCCCGACCCAGGAATAATAGCTGTTGGCGAAGGTGGCCTCGATTCTCTTTTTGACAAAAGACAACAAAGCCTCATGTAAAAGGACAGAACATAACACAAAAGCATAATGACAGAACATTCTGTCTCACCAGCCCTGGAAAGCTGTGCACCGGCCCCTGCCAAGTCGATGAAAAGAGCACATATTTTACAAAATGATTTATCAGAAGCGATTCAATTTAAGCTTTTATCGGGGCCTAGGCAGCCCAGGCTAGACTCTTCTTCACTGGACCTAGCTGTTCGTTTCACGCCATGTAATGCCTTCCGCCTGAGGCAGGCTTCTGTGCCGGCCGCAAACTTTACAGCCGCCGGAAAACTGTAGCAGATATTTGCTAGCCCTGAGGAAGCATTTTAGCTGCCTTTAGCAGCACCTGTAGTGGCCCTATACCCCTGGACTTCGTTGTAAAATATCAGTGAGAACTTATTTGACAGCACAAATAGCAAATTTACCAGAGTTACAATGGAAAAGTGGGCAACTGTACAAGGTGTGTGAAACAGCAGATCAAGAAGAAAAGACATTGCAGTGACTGAACATATCTAGAGCTTGAAGAAGTTGTCATACCTGTAGACATTGCAGGTGGAAGTGCATATTGAAGCAAGAGAATAAACTGATATAAAGAAATCTGTTGGACAAATGGTGTGCTGCTTTAACAATATACCAATGGCTATATATAATTGGTAAGAAAAAATTCCGCACTGCCAGCAATCGATGTTACAGCATCTCCAATGGGAGACTTGAAAGAAGAGCCAATGGAAAAAAACTAATTTTTTAGCGTTTTTTTCTTGATTTTGCTGCGGCAAAAGATTATCTAAATGAAGAGTCAAAATGGCTTTCATGTCGAAGAAAAGCCATTCTTGTATATTCATGAAAAGACCTGAAATTTAGACATCACATTCTACAAATCTGGTTCTATAGGAGTTTTGCTGGCTACAGCCCACTAAGATCGTTCTCGTCCCAAAATTACCTTATACTCTAAGACATCGTTGGCATTGTATTTGTAACTGTGTTTTATTAAATTTTAAATTTTTTTATTTTATTAAAATTGAGGATGGTTTGTATTTTTTGGATCGTTTTAATGTGCTGATGTCAAAAATGATTTTTAAAAAATAAAAAAAATCATTGACATGTATTTCGGCATAAAAAGCTATTTGAAAAGCAACTGCTATCATACTGTCAAACACGCTCTAAATCGCATGAGAAAAGAACTGTTTTGGAATCGTAAACCTAGACTCTCTGCATTGTGGGTGTGCTTGATTTGGCTTCGCAACTGTTCGTCTCTGAGGCTCAGGGGTGGTTTGGTCTTGGCCGCCTTCTCATGGTTTCGGTTCGTTCTCCCCGTTCTTGTTAGATTCAAAAGCTGTTGTTGATTATTTTTCTAGTTATTTTCTAATTCCTTTTCAAGTTGGGTTTCAAGATTTTATATGGTTTCATTAACTTAAGTTAATCTAGCGCCTATTTATTAAACAGTTTATAAGTTATTTTCGGAACAAGTTTTGAGAATTATTGAATTTCAGAATATATCAAAATAGAATTTTCTTCGAAATCATCGGGTTTTAGAAACCCAAGTCCTATCTTTCACTAAGGTTTGATCCCACTGTCAGAGCCATGCATGGAATTGATACCTCTTTTCAAGTCAAAAACAAGGATAAGAACAAGATCAATGAGAATATTACAGCAAATTCCTGAACAATGAATTCCCGTTAACGTTTGATCCCACTTTCATTGATTGTTTTAAAAAAATTTAAAACTCTTTTCAAATCTTTTTTTACCTTATCCAATAATTTACAATTAATACTATTTAAAAAAATACAAAATATTTTCTCTAATTCATCTAAGATGATGAATCATCTCTTAATTTCTACCTTTGTATATTTCATGTTATATTCAATATCTAATTGTTTATTACCTTTTATTGAATAATATGTAGCAAGTATAAACCATAATATCTAATATAAGATAATTTAAGGATTTCAAGTCTAAAAAAACATTTACACAATCATCGAACCTTTTCATAGATACATGTGATCTCTCTATATGTAATTCTTATACGGACCACTTCATAGTATTTGTCATCTGACAAACATCTACATATTAGTTTTAAGTATCCTTTATATCTCAACTTATGAAAACAACTGCTTTATTTCATAAATAAAATAAATAATATGTATCAGACTCAATAACTTTAATTAATATTCAGTCTTAATAAAGTATTGACCAAGAACATTTATGAGTAATATTTTGAAGCAATATAAATGTTATAATCATAATAATTTTATAATTTTCTTTGCAAAATATTTTTGTCTTAGAGACTTTATCTTTACTATTGATTCATTAATTAGATATTTTATAAATATTAAAAATAAATGAGCTTTTGTTAAAAATCAAATATGTTTGCATGAACAAAATCAATGCTACATGTAATCATCCAATTGGCTATGAGACATATACACTAACAAACCATTGTTACCACCACCATTACTATCATTCATCCCTTCTATAACTAGAATCACTTAAAACATCATTTGAATGTTGTTTGATAGTTTTATTTTTTTATTTTAAAATTAGAAATTTTAATCTAAATTTAAGATATTAAGATATATAAAAGATTCCATATTAGTATTGGATTTACAATTTAAGAGTCCATTTAGGAGTATAATACAATGTGGTTGAAACTATGTTTTGTCTCAATCATGATGTTGAAAGTATTTTGTTAATTAACACACACCATAATTTTGCATGGATCTCACAAAAAAACTCTCTTTTTGAAACTTTGGTTAGAAAATGCTAAAATTTATAGCTTTTCTTCAACCTATGTTTGTAAGCAACAACCGCAACACCTACCACAATGTAAAATATACACATACACTTGTAAATGTGTGTTTGAAATTGTGATAGCTTTTGTAATTGTGTTTTAAAAAAAGTAGGTTTAAGAAAAATATTTTTAGTTGTGGATTTAAAAAATATGTATTTGATTAAAATTATTGTGAGATGAATTTTTATCTACAAAATAAATATAAAGCAAACCTTTGTGAATGAAAAGAAAGTTATTTTAGCTCTTATAGACCTAAGATTTGAAAAGTAGTTTTACATGGATCCTGTGTAAAAGCTATTTAATCACCAAATACTTTTAAAAATGTGATTGGACAAAAAATTGAAGTTACCATAATACTAAATACTCTCTGTATTATAGAGTTGCAAAAGTCAATTAATTAAAAGTTTACAAATGAGATAAAAATAATAATTATATAATCAAGATGGTTTTAACAAATTACAATTAAAATATCACTTTTATTTTATTTTATTCCACAACCAAATATATATTCTCTTAGTTATCATTTAGAATCGATATGTTTTCTTTATAACATATGTTTAACCTAATTCTTTGTATAAATTATGAAAAATTTATTAATGTAATTTAAAGGGGGGAATGAGAAAAGGGGATTAACATTTTTACTCATGACTAGTTTTTATTATATATAAAAATATAAATTAACAACAAATATTATATTATTTATTTTCAATTACATTCAATATTACTAAGAAAAACTCATATTTAGTCTTTATATAAGAAATTTTATTATATTTAAAAGTTAGATTCAATTATGAAATTGTTAAAAAGTCTTAAATATAATGATTGAACCCATTTTTAATCCTCTTTATAAAACTTGAATGCACACACACCATGCCATATCTATTCAACTACTAAAAACTTTCCAACACATGTGCCATACGTAAAAAAAGCTTAGAACATATCTATATTTTTCATAATATACTCAACCATATTAGAAAAGCTAAAAATCCTTGAAAAACCATTATTCATCCATATTTAGAAACATTGTTTATTAGAATGCTGTAATGATGATTTTACTCTTTCCCCAAAAAAATCTTTATATTAGCAATTTTAATAGTTTGGTCTTTATACAAAACATGTTAGTTATTATCAGATTGTTCAGAGATAAAAAAATCTTTTTTTAATTTGAAAGCACGATAAAATGATAAAAATATCATTAAAAAAAAATCTTAAAACTAACATCTAGAGGCGCTTTTGTCTTTTTACATTGATTTTTTTATATAATCAAATTAGCTAAGAGACAATTTATTATTTTAATAAATATAACATATAAATAAAAAATAAAAAGTGATTGATGTGTGCAGGGCATGCGCATGTGCATGGGGGTGCTTGTGCCTTTTAGGCGGCATATCCACGCCTATCAATGGACAAAAACCAATTTTCACTATATCATTGGAAGCATTGTCACGTTTTTTTTTTATATATAGGATGGTGCATTAGGTCGATTATGATGTGGTTCCTCGTTGATAGTTCCCTTTCCTCCATTTTTTCTCTCTCTCCCTCTAAAAATCACAATGCCCATGCAAAAATTTAGAGTTATCCCTTAATATTTTGATATTTCAACTCCAATCCTTATTCTTTTGATTTTTAATTTTTTTCTTAACTTTTTTGTAAAATTCTAATTTGTTTTTAATTACGTAATTCGATCCAGTTTGTGATATATTTATTTTTTCCAATGTGATCCTTATTTTCTTATTTTTTTAGGTTCTTTTGTTAAATTGATTTTTCTTTTCAATTTCATCATTTATTCTAAGATTTATTTTTATTTTTTATTTCAATTTTGATCCTTATTTTTTTTCTTTGGGTTCTTTCGATTTTTCTTTTCAATTTCATTGTTTCATCAAAAATCAAAATTATTTTTTATTTTATTTTTTATCCTCATGTCTTTTATTGCTATATTTTTTTTGTTTTAGATCCTTTAAGGGTTTAAAAAATTAACACCAGTTGACATCTTCTTTTTTTTTTTTTATAGCTTTTATCATTCAACAATATAGTTTTTTTATTTTAAAAAATAAGCTTTATGGTCTTTTTTGTTTTCTTTTCTATCAGGTTATCCCAATCGCATGATTTGGATCACATGTTTGGTGAGTTAACTTGGGTTGACTCGACCCATAATACCCGAGTTATAGGTTTGTTATGCTAATTCGAGTTAAATGAGGTCATTTTTTACCTAATTTCATCATCTTCTTTTTTCAATGGTTTTTGGTTTTTGTCTTTTAGATAATTGATTCATATGATGTCTTTACCTATTTTTAAACCAACTTATTTGATCAGTTGGGTCTATAACTGAATTCACTAATTTTTCTTTTTATTTTAAAATATATTTATAGCATCTAAATATTATTTTTTATATGCAAAAAAAATTTACCCTCGCAACACATAGTTGTTCCATGACCATTTCAATATATATTCAATAATGGTCAAGTCCATTATTTCTTTTGGATAGACTATTAAGAAATAAAATTTAGATTACTAATATAAAAAACTGAACCTAACCTGGTTGATTTAGGGCTATATATTTTTGGATTTCACAAAAAATAAAATAAAAAAATTGATTCAATTAAAAATTCTAGTTGACAAAATCTTCTAAGTTGACCAGGTGAAACTCTAGTTATTAAACCTTTTAACTCTTTTGTTTTGGACCTCATTCCCAAACAAATTCAAATCTGGTTTAATAATTGTGAATGAGAGGCACACCCACTACTGTTTTGGGCCAATTTTGAGATCCAAATGACTGGAATCAAACAAAAATCCAACATCATATTTTAGAAGGAATCTCGAAAAACATTAACAAACGTACACGTGTGGTATTATCTGTTTAAGGTAACTCGGGATGTCCCATTCTGTTCTGTTCCGTCGAAGAAGAAAAAAACCCGAGAGAGACAAAGCAGAGGGAGATATTTTTTTTTCTTAAAGAGAGGGGGAGAGAGTGCTCATAACATTAACTAGCTCGCCAAAAAACACACAGATATTGCAGTATCAGCAGCTAGGGCTAAATAGAGCATTCAAGATTTAGGGTTTTCTCTTTTTGTTATGTTTGTTTCTTTGCTATTTAAGCCTATAAGAATCACTAGACAGCAAATTTCACCTCCTTCTGGTTTTGTTGCTCAACCATTCCTTTCCTTTGCATTGCAGGTAAGTTTCTCTCTCCCTCTTTTTTTTTTTTTTTAATGTTTTTGCCTTTTTGTGGCTAAAGGTTTTTTTTTAAAAAAGTTGTAGTGTAATGGCACTGAAAAGAAAATTAGGTTCAGCAGCCCTTAGCTGTAATATAACAATTTTATTTTATTTTTAATTTTTTGCTTTTGTTATGCATTTGTGTTTGTGCATGTGGTTGTTAAGAGGAGTACGAATGGAAAAAGGAGAAAATTAGGGTTTTAACTTTGAATGAATGAGGAAAATGGAGGTTAGGGTGTGTAAAATTTGTGATTTTGAGTGATAAGCACCGCTCTTGCTCCTTTAATTGTGGTTTAGAACTTGTTTTGCTCTTTGAAAAGGTGGGGGTCTTTATGTTAGGATTTTTTACTGGGAAAATGGGCTTTATGTTTTTTCTTTTTCTTTTTTTATGTGTTGTGTGTAGAATTAGAGATGAGTAATACCAAGGAAAATGAGGACGGATCAGCTCATCGGGCGCCTAGTACTTCAGAGACAGAGCAGCTGATTAACGCACGAGTTCCTGTTGAAAAAGCTGATAATTCTCCTCCTCCTCCTAACCCTAACACTGTGGAAGTTGATGTGCCAGACCCTGTGGATAATGGGAATCCTTCACCTCAGGCTGAGGCTGCTGATAGGAGCACTGGGGAGTTGAATTCCATCCCACAGCAACCCCATCAAGATTCTGCTCCCCCATCTCCATCAGATGATGAAAAAAGTTTAGTCACACCTGAAATTGAATCCGTGGAAGATGTCAAAGCCAATGGAAATAGCGATTTGAAACCTGAAACGTGTGCTGGCAATGGAATTGCTTTTTCTAGTCATATTGAAACTGATAAACCCACTGTAGATACTGAAAACAAACCATCAGACATATCACAGGATACATCTGGAGGTGATCCTGGGGCAGTTCCTAAAGAGAGTAACGAACCTGCTGCACCTCAGGCAGGATCTTCAGACGTTGAAGATAAAGTTGATGACAAGAGAGAATCAGATGATATAGATACATCACCAAAAACTAATGGAAAATTAACACCAAGGCGTTCGTTTCTTTTGGATGAAAACATTGGTGGTAGTGAAACAGGGACAGAAGAGGAACAAAAGGATTTTCTGAGTGAGCTTCATAGTTTCTTTAGTGAGAAGGGCATGGAATTCAAACCTCCCAAATTCTATGGAGATCTCTTAAACTGTCTTAAGTAAGTTTCTAATGACTAGCGAATTTCATGTTGCTCTTCTGAGATTATTGTCTTTTTTGGAGATACATTTTCTAATATGTACCCTCATATGGTGAAAAGGCTATGGAGATCTGTGATGAGATTGGGTGGCTATGACAAGGTACATATCCTCTTACCCATGATTCAAAACCATTTCCTTTTAAGCGTGGATCTTAAATTAATTTCTTTGTTAGTTATTATTCGTGCTTGGTGTTTTTTTTGTAAATTTAATAAACTCGATTATATTAGAGCTAGGGCAAAGCATAATAACCCACACAAACATGCAAATGCATTTAAGTGATTTTGAATACACACAATTTGGAAGTTATTTTCATGGAAGTGGAGGCCTTCTATTTAACCTTCTATTTAATGTCACATAGACAGGAAATTTTAAAAGCTGTTGTTAAATACTTGTGAATCTTAAAGGTGAATGGTGTTTTTCATTCTCATGTTTTATCAAATTATCTTGATTGTAGATTTTGCTGGGGTTGGTTATGCAATTTGAGCTGATTTCTGTTGCTATAATTGCTGGAGATTGTTTCCCATACACCTTTTATTTTCTTGCAGTCTGTTTCTAATGATCATATATTTGGCTTCTTTCTGATTGACAGGTGACCTCATGTAAGCTGTGGAGGCAAGTAGGAGAGTCCTTCAACCCCCCAAAGTAAGGAGCAATATATATATATATATATATATATATATATATATATATATAATAGTTCAATTGTGTTACTGAATACTGATTGTTCCAAGATCAACCATTTTTCATGTTTTTAAACTCCGGAGCATCTTGCATTTATTTTCTAGCAGGTTTCTTAAACTAGCATGTGGAGAAAGTAAAAAAAAAAAGTTTGCATTATGCACGACCGTAGGTGATAGTAAGGAAACTATCCAAATCCATGAAACAGTTACTTGGGTTTGAAAATTAACATTTATGGAACTATTAGACACCATTACAGATTACTTGCTGCTTCCCGACCAACATTTACCATTGTTGTCAAGGTTTAAGAAAGAAATATATTTGGATATAAGATTATTAGAAGATCAACAACATTGTATACCCATTTATTTTGTTAAGGAAAGCCAATTTAAGTTCATTTTAATTAGTAAACGATGATAATTGGATATAACTGTCAAGACAGAAACTATGTCTAAGGAAGATCATTGCCCAGCAAGATTATCAATGAATGGGGAGAATCTAAGACATATGAAGTGAGCCTTTTGGGGAACAGATTAATGATGGTGGGACACAAAAACAGAAAAGAGCCAGATGAAGTATCTGTATAACCAAACACATTGGCTCATCTCTTAGATTCAAAACACTTCACTTCAAATTGCATAAGTTTTTGACTCATCATGGAAACTCCAGAAATCTGGAAACTGAGATTGGTTTTCATAATATTGATTTATATGATGTATGTTGGTTCTTTAAGACTTGCAATCAACCATCAAATGGCACATCCACATGTTTACCATGTTACCTTTGTTTCCAGAACAAATGGCCCTTACATTATTTGCCTATATTTTAATGTCATTTCCCCCTTTCCGCTGCCTTTGCAGGACATGCACTACAGTTTCATGGACATTTCGAGGGTTTTATGAGAAGGTGACTATATGCTGATAACATGTGCATATACTGCATTACCCTTTGCATTCTATTTCCGTAATTGCAGTTAGTGGATAGTTTGAACTTTCCATAGATGTGCATCTAAATTATAAGCATAACTGTATGTACATGTTTATGGTCTTGGTATATTGATCATGGGGAATGGCGCAAAAGGATCCATATAACTGGCCCCAACTAATTTTGGATTGAGGCTTGGTTGTTGTTGTTGTATAATTTTTGTTTATAATATCACTTGAGTTTCTGTTCACTGAGTTGTTTTCTGTCTTCTTTTTTTTACTGTGATATTTATAATGCAATGGGATATATAGATGTTTAAACTGGGTTCAACACACTGTCCTTTATAATATGAATGTAAAATACTGTAAGGGATTATTTTTATTATAAGTTCTATTAATGAGGAAATGAGAGTAGAGATTGAATATGTGTGTGGATAGAAGGGAAAATATTGCCAAAAGAGGGGAGAGCAGTTGGGGAGAGGAAACTGAGAAGAGATGAAAGCATCTTGGTTTACAACAAGAAATGGAAAAACATAGATAAATAAAGTAAAAAGTTGGTATTTACACAAAATCAGGTAGAAAAGGAACGATTAAAAAGATTAACTTGAAAAACATTAGTGAAATTGATTTATCTGGATAACTTAGCAAATTGATTTCCATTTAGCTTGATGATTAATTTAAGCCTGTCTAGATAATTGAAATTTTTGTAACAACATGCGAACATAGTAGAGGTAATATGTAACAGGAGACTACTTATTATTTTCTTTTTTTAATAGTATAAGAATAAGCAATGTCATTATTTTGGTTCCTATGTACATGAAATACAGATGTATTACTGGAATCAAGTCACACCAGATTGATAGTTTTCTCAAGTAGATTTACTTACCTGCTATATAACTTGAACTTGTTTCAAAATACTGAAATATGGCATTTCTGTTTTCTCCGTCCTTTGGTTATCCTTCTCTGGCTACAAATTTTGCTATTATTTTGTGTTTTGTTTGCTTATCTAGTGAAAGTTCTGTTTAAAATTATGACATATACATGTATGTGTTTCGTCAGGTACTCCTTGATTATGAAAGACACATAACAAATGCTGATGCCGGTGAGCTTAGCGTCCCCATTGCTTCCAAGTCTGAGCCCAAGCTGCCGAAACCACCAAAGCTGCCCAAGTCAGAGCCTAAGCATGTTGACAATAAGGTGAATTTCAAACTTCCTTATGGGACTGTATTTTTCAATATAGATCACAACTTTATGATACCTCTTGTTTTCTGTTTGGTGGTAATATTTTTTAACATACCATGTAAAACTGGTTGGTATATTGAAGACAAGTGTTTATAATGTATCAAGGTGTGCACAGAAATGTTTGTGGTTTTTTTTTTTTTGATAAAATAATAAATTCTCATGAAAGAAAAGAATAAGGGTTGAGTACAGAAGAAGGTTGATGCATTATCCAAATGAAAAAAAGGATCAAAGAGCCAACAAAACTCAGCACATTATGGTTTTCCAGTTTCTTTGTATGTTAGCTAGAGAAGTTCCTTAAAGACCTCAGGAGCTGAAGATCATATTGGAGCTAAAAAACATTTGATCGCACAAAAGCTTCTTTGATAGGTTGTGGTTGCTAAATATTTTAGCATTCTACTCCTTATAACACATGCCACATAGCATAATTCCAGAGCATGCTGTAGTCTTTTGCTCTTCCCAAAGCTTTTCAGAAACAGCATAAAGTGTTTGTGGTGGTATAATTTCCAATTTGTCTAGCTTGAATTGGTTTTCCTTTGGTCAGTGTTCAGACTAACTGAACCAACCTTCTGAAATTATTTATGTTGAAGTGATTTGGACTAAATTTTACTGGAGGCTGATCATTCTGAGAATTTGCTGGTTTCGAAATTTTTTTCAATGGACCATTAAACAAAAATTCCAGGTATTTGTGGAATCAAATGGTGTACATAATCTACATCTGGCATAATAATTCATAACTTTTTGTGAACATGAATTCTTTTCCGGGCTGACATCATGGTACCATAGATGCCATACCTTTATTTTTTTATGTTACTAAAATGTAAGAATGGTAAGAATTATTATTTATATACAGTTCAGCTGAGTTTAGGCCAGAAAAAGCCATCCTTTCTCAAAACAGATTAGCCCGGACCATTCACCATTGAAACTTCATTTGATTGATAATACCATCAATAACCAAGTATGTTATTGATACACAATTCAGCTGAGTATAAGCTGGACAAAAACTCATCCCTTTCTCAAAAAGGATTAACCTGGACCATTTACCATTAAAAATTCATTCAAAGGCAATGCCATCAAGATAGATTGGGTTGCTTCTGACTTTTCTGTTTTGTTTTATTGTTTTTATCATTCTACCATTAACGCAAATGCCTGTGAATTCTGTGCCCCGTGTTTACTTAAGATGTCATTCTTGTTGTGAAAATGCCTGGCTTGGAGATTGACTCAATATGTACCTAAGGATCTTTTGCTCATTTAGCATGATATTTTCTTTCTTCTTTTTTCACCTTAGGCATTGAGTACCCTCTTCTTTTCATTGCTGTCCTTGTGCCTACATTGTCTTTACTTGCTGGTGATATTCAGGCATCGGGATCGGGTAGAACTCGTAGGGATGCTGCAGCACGTGCAATGCAGGGTTGGCACTCACTCCGTTTTCTTGGTAACGGAGAAGTTAGTAGCCCTATCGTTAAGGTCTGTTGAAATCATGTCGAACATTTTTCTGTTTCATTTTTGTAGTATTTTGTGCAACCATTGTTTACAGTGATGTATCTGTATTCTGTAGGACAAGAATGCTATACCCGTGCAAAAGCGTGAAAAGGAGCTAAAAAACCTTGGTGAGTAACAGGTTTATCAATTTCTCAATTTGTTACTTCCTAAAATGTTGGTAGCTTACACCAATTTTTAAATCTGGACCTTTTGGCTCAGGTTTACTGAAACGTAAGAAACCATCGTATGTGGAACATGCTGTCAAATCTCCACGCTCCAAAAGTGCACGGTTAAGATTCTAGTTACCCAGTTCGTTAGATTTACCCAATGTTATCAAATATTTGTGTTCATGAGAAATACGTACTGGCATTGATTCGATTGGCTTGGATTTTTTTTAATAGATTGGATGTGGAGGTGACTGATGTTGGAACCCCAGCTGATTGGGTGAAGATCAATGTACAGAAAACAGTAAGTTATTGCATGAATCTTTTCCCCGTTAGAGGGCAACACTGAGATCTGTACTATTTCTAATTTGGAACAATAATTATGTCTACAGGAAGATAGTTTTGAGGTGTATGCTTTAGTTCCAGGTCTTCTCCGTGAAGAGGCGAGTACCAAATTCTTGTTTCTGTCATCTTTTTTACTTCAGTTTACATATAGTTCTCATTTCATCACGGAAAGTAATCTGATGTTGTTTATCAGCTGATTTAGAGATTCTTGCCCGACTAGAAAGCACCTCTTTACCTTGCCTGGTATCTTGATTATAATTAAGTAGAACTCAAAGTTGCCAAGGCCATCTCTACACTCTTGGTGAACTTCTTTACATTATCTATAGATAGTGGGTGCCTAGTTTTTGAATACTGCACCTTGATGAGCATGCTGCCACAAGATTGCCTCTGAATCAATAAAGAGTCCAGCCTCACCTTATACTTATTTCAGAGATATAAGAATGCGTCTGCAAGATTGGACGTGAAAAAAATATTTTTGTTATGACTTTTTGGTAGTGTTTTGGATGTCAATCCATTGCTTTCTGGTTGATATATATCACTTTTTTGTTGAAACTAGAAACACCAACATTTATGTAGATGATATCATGCGAGACATCACTAAATGTGTTATGACCTTGTAATTTTGCAAAATCAGGTACGGGTTCAATCAGATCCAGCAGGGCGTGTCGTAATCAGTGGTGAACCAGAGCACGAGGATAATCCTTGGGGTGTCGCACCATTCAAAAAGGTACTTGTACCTTTTCTGTTTTGCAATGCCTGTTATTTTCCATGCTAGGGCAGATAGAGTAGATGATACAATCCTTGTAAGCATGTTTCATGGTTTTACCTGTTGATGAATAGCAAATATTAGCTATTTAATGCGGGTTATAATTTTATTTTATTTTAAATACCTGGAATGCAGGTTGCTTCGACATGTATTTTTACATAAAATTCAAAGTGTAAATTGAAAAACCTATGCAAGAAAAATCAAGATATTTCATAACATAAAATGAAATGAGATATGCATCTGATTGTGTTTATTGAATTTATTTATTTAAATAAATAAAAGATAAATCCACACACTAAAACATCCACCACTTAAAAGATAAATACAAATGAAACTGACTAAATTGTGCCATAAAAAATATTACGCAAGGCCGAACACATCAATAATATAATTTAAAAATGAATATTTTTTATTTTAAAAAAAAAACTTAACTTGTATTAAAAAAAATTATAGATGAATTAGAACAATACATCGAAAAATGAAATAAAAACAAAACATCTAGAAAAAACTTACATTAAAAAAAGACATGCAAAAATCGTGATATAACTCATGAGATCGAGATAAACCTATTGAAAAAACTTGAAGATAAATCACAAAACTAATATTAAAAAAAAAATTAATGTAGAACAATAAGATTGTATGAAATCGAATTCTCAACAAATTAAATGTTGAAAGATGAAACCAAGAAAAAAAATTAATTACCCAAAATGATTGAAAAAATGAGGGTGAGAAAAGACATCAATTAGAAGGATATACATTTTCAATTGGGAGGGTTGAATGGAAAAATAGCTTTAATAAAAGGAAAAAAAACCAAAAGAATGAGTCAAATTGAAAAAAATAAAATAATAGAAAATTTGATTGAATGATAGAATTAAAAGAAAAAAAATTTCTACAAAACTACAAGGGATAAAATTAGAAATTAAAAAAAAATGGGGACTGAAATGAAAAACCAAACACATGAAAAATTGCAATTGAAGGACTAAATTGAAAAGAATAAAAACTTCTATAAATGAAAAGGGAACTAAATAAAAAAATTAATAGAATTAGGACTTAAATTGAAAAGTAAGAAACAAAGAAGATAGGTGTACATTACCTATCAAGAGAGAGAAAAGAAGGAAAAAAAAATCAAACGATCACCGGCGATAATCCGACTATCATAAGCTGTCATACGCCACTCCAAAGAAAAGAGGACATGGCGGAAGGCTAGTTACATCTACCGAGTGGCATCACACGCCCAGACGCCACCCATGCGTTGGGGTGTGTTGAGCATGTTAAAGTTAAAAAAAAAGTGAATATCAAAATGTCCTCTATGACCTCAACAATTACACAAAATACTTGTATGAAAGTATAAAATTACCCCAAATACTAAGCTTATGTGTTGTCTCTTCTAAGGTTAAAGTAATTGTACTGTACATTAAAATTTGAAAACTCTAAAAAATTCGTATCCAGTAACACAATAATTAACTGTGAGTCAAACTCATATTTTTACTGTTAAGAAGCTTATGTGCAAAGTTGAGAAAGCATTTGTTCAATAGTTTTATATTTTTTTTATTTTAAATGCAAAATAGTATTTTTACTGTGCAAATAAAAAGAAGACATCGACACCCCCGCCTAAGAGGGCACACAGGTAATTTTATTATAGCCCAAAGACACATTTTACCGTGAGATTTGGGCTACAGTAAAACACCCACACAGCCACGCCATTTAGTTTTTTAGGTAATTTGATTGCCGTACTCAGTTAAGACTTGCTAGATTTTGCTATTTCCATGTGGAGTCACTAAGATCGGCATTGATTTCAGGTTGTCAGCTTACCCTCGAGGATTGATCCACATCAGACAACAGCAGTGGTCACCCTGCATGGACAATTGTACGTCCGTGTCCCATTTGGACAGCCAGACTAAGCAGTTAAAAAATGTCGGCCATGGCTGTTAATGACTCCCAGTTAGGGCAGTGAATTGCTGTAACTGAATGGATTTCAGTCGTGGCTGTGATTGTCTTCTTTTAGATTAGCAGAACCCAACTGTGTTAATGCTATCGAGGTAGGAGGGAGGCTTGTCTTTTAATTCAACTTGAGTTCTCAACGGCACTTGTTACATGTCTCTAGCTTCAGTTTTATCCAAATTAAACCTACATGTTTTCGCAATGGTTCTACCTAGTTGCTCTCCGATCTCCTTTACCATGATCTTCCAAATTGGAATCTTGCATTATTTCTCCCTTGTGCTTATTCTTTATAACAGGATTTGGATTAATTATTAGTTACTCTTTCAAAATCCCTTCTCAGAAATTTCATGCATCACGATTTTCCCTGAAAAATGGGGTATAAATTAAGCCCCAAGACTCATCCTTGACGACGATAGCGTACAGTGTGTTTTGAGCATCTTGGCCATCTCAACAACCTAGCTCTGAGGTTTCTAGCCAATCAATCACCAAGAAACCAAAATATGAACGCAGATTTTATTTCCCATCACTGTGTGACGCTACACAGCAGAGCAGCGTCCGATTCAAGGATCCATTGTTGTGTGAAACAATTGTTGATGGTGCAATTTTTGAGAAACAGTCTAAAGGAAAAACAGCTCAGGAAAGAACAGGGGGGTTGAAGATGGATTTCTGCCATGGTAGTGTATGCATCACAGAGACACGGGTAAAGAACAAGAAACGAACTGAAGTTACGCAACAACAAAAAATTGCACTATAACCAATCTGTGTGAGGTTACATACAATTTTATACATGCGTCAAGGGCACCACCATCCCCATGAACCAATATTATTATTTTTTTGGAACAATGAAGCAATAAATGATAAGGCACAGCAAAATCATGGAGAAAATACATGTTAAACTTCAAAATATTCAGAATTCCTCCATTAGAAAAAGGAAGGGTGACGACCTCTAAGTAGCAGTCACCATTGACGCCAAGTCCAATTCTTCATCAGAGTCGATCACATCTTCATAATCATAATAAGCATTCACCTGCAATGGAGAGCGAATTTAGGACCTTGCTTAAGCAATGGGCAGCCCATTAAAGAGAATCAATCAGTCTGCTAGTTTCTGGGACATTGGTGAAAATTCATACCACTGGTCTCGGAGTAATTGCTTCGAAAGTGTGGAACTCCGGAACATCAAAATAAGGGGGTTTTAGGACAATATATGCTCCTTTATTGTTGAATCTATCCTCAGTTGCCTAAAAAACAAAATAATAAAATGCGGCAAAAGTAATGTTAAATTTTGCTTGGTCAATCAAATGATATCCATTAGTTTCATCTGGCCAAGTAATTCAACCTATGTAATCATATTTAATAACTAATTCAAGTCTTTTTTTCACATCATCAACATCAAACAAAGTTAAAAGCTATGGAGGGAATGTGTTTTATTTAAAGAAGAATTTGCCTCTTCAGAAGCTCAAGCCAGATTGATTATCTAATGTAGATCACGTCATTTCAAGTATACCTAATATGATTTAACAAGAAAACAGGGTCTAAAATACTGTCCAATATGCATGATGTTTCACTATGACAGGATGTTAAATATATCAAAACCAGGAAATTAAGATGTCAAATACGGAAATCATATCTCCCAAGAAAACATAGCTCACAGTTTCTATATGGAAGCCAAACAAGAACATATACAAAAGCTTAACATCTCCAAACATGTTATTCAGCGCAAGGTTAAGATACCATCATGGAACCCACGCTCAACCCTAAATGTATCATATATGTGAAGCCAAAGGATGCAAAATTGTCTTTTCTAGATGAGATTGGAGATCTTGTATGGAATTCAAAAGGTATAGGAGAGAAGAATTGTAAAAAAACCTGAAATTGTGGATAGTCTGGAGCACTAAAGAGAGTAATCAGCTTTCCTGATGGTACAACATGATCTATGGTGTACCCTACATCCATTCCTCCAAGACCCGGCCTTTTTTCCCTTGCATCAGGGCCTTCATGTGATCTGATGATTAGCTAAGGCAACACAACATGAACCATTAACTACAGTGTCAATTCTTGAATAGTAAAACATTATCTTGATAGTAGCATGAATTGCTGAAATGCATGACATAGATAAAAATGCACGAACACATAATCTTTCTATTGTTCATAAATGCAGAAAACAGACCAATTCTTCTTAAATTTGTGAGCATAAACTGCCAAAAGTGCTCAAAGTCCAAAGTAACTATTGATAAATTTCCTCTTCAATATAATGTCAAATTGGACCAGTATCATGATTGAAACACGTGAGTAAAACAAAAGGAATCATCATATCAACATCACACGAATAGAAAGTTTCTTATAGTTCTGATTGGGGATAGGTCGTTTATTTTAAAATCTATGATTGAAAAAAATAAAATTGAGCATTTGACAAGGTAGTAAGATTTCCCAACAACATTTCAATAATGAGAATAAACCAATGCAATCACGTCAACTTAAATGCAAATTTGAGCTTGCACAACCTTTAGTTGGAACTTCTTTAAAAAGTCTTCAGTACAATCAGGTCCCCATAATAAACCAATGCCTCTCTCTGTATTTGGTGACAGTCCAGATTTCATTGTTGGATCCGACCATAAAACATCTCCCGGAATTAAGTTCAGACCTTCCCATGGAGGGTCAAGAACCGATCTTCGTGCTTTGGATAACTCCTCCAAGGAACCAAGACATAATGGTTTGGTTTCAGAATTTAGAGTTATTCTTCGATTCTTCTTTCCCTTTGATCTCTTCAATGGAGTGATGGACACACTGCGGAAAAGTCCTCCGTGAGCAGTATATACATGTCCGGCTATAATAGAGGCCAAGGGAAGGCCTTCAAAGCAGCCCAAACACTTCCGATAAACATGCTTACCTTTATCGCCATACTTCGCCAAAACTTCTTTCTCAAAACCATAAACAGATGTGCAATACTTGGATTCATGATTGCCACGGAGGAGATATACCCTCTGAGGCAAAAATACCTAAGCAAGATACCAATTCATAAACATTACTCAATTGACCAAAAAAAAAAAAAGATTTGAGTTTTAAGTAAGAATTCATGATTTAGAAAAGAGGGGGAAAATAAATAACAGATAAACATCTGTGCATGTAAACAGAATATTAATAAAGAGTGGAAAACATGGAGCTTGGACATCTAGCAAACTCAAAAGAATATTAATGAAGAGTACTAATTTTAAAAGTTGAAGTAAGCCTAGGTTGAACAAGGAAAGCATGGAACTTGGACATTTAGTAAACAATGAAGTAGTTATTTAACTGAAGCAAGCACCACCTGCCCACCACATCCCTAGTACCTTAGCAATATGAAGTCAATTGAAGTTTTACAACCATATGTCAAATTTGGGGCCTAAAAGTTTTTTTTTTTTTCACTTTGTGCAAGTACGACAAAGAAAATGACAACAATAACAAACAAATCCACAATTCCATATAGCAAAATCCTCCCTGTCTAACAATTCTTTTTTTTTTTTTTTATCAAAAGAGCATTTACCACCCCATATCAACCTTAAATTGTCTTAAGATTACACAAATAGTCCAGAAAGATTAGAAACTTGGTATTATAACTAAGGCTGGATGATATATTGGCTTATAGCTTAATAAGAAGTGGGCATATAACATCACTAACAAGAAAGAAAAGAGGTCATTTAGTTTGAATCTAAAATACTTGGTTAAAATAAGCCTAAAATAAAAGGAAAAAAGAGTATCTTTAAGGAGGGATTTCACACCCATGCACTCTCTCACAGACACCACTGGCATTTTCTCTCTCCCTGAATCACTCCTCTTCACTCATTGAACCTGTTGATTGATCCCTCCCTCCACCATCTTCCTCCAAGGTGCATCTGGTTTGAAGCTTGGACCAGTTCCCATAAAAAAAACCATTTCATGATCTTATTTTGCGGTATATAAGGTGTATCCAAAATTCCATTCAAGACCACTTAGGTGATGTTTGGGATTATGGTAGCGGTTGTTTTTCAAAAGTATTTTTTTGCTTGGAAATGCATTAGAATAAAGTTTTTTTTATTTTTTAAATTTATTTTTGACACCAACACATCAAAACGATCCAAAATCATAAAAATATAATTTCAAGTAATTCAAAAATTTTCAAAAACACTTTTTTAAAAGCAAAAACAATCACACTTTTATTATCCTTCGTCTACCATTCATGATCCAATCAAAGGTAATAACTTACTAATCCATGATGATTACATAACGGTAACACTATTATCATCATCAACCAACAATCATAATTCACAACATTTAAGTGCTTTATGTGATTCTAATAAGATACTCTCCTAATACACCTAGACTGCCTACCACGCTATAATCACTCGACACTAACTCATCGTGTTCATAGCAAACAACGGATATAAATTGAATCACACCACACTGCTTGGAAGAGTTTATAATAAATTGCTACATTTCTCCGAATTCGAATACCTTCAAGCACTCTTTAGCTTCCCATTATCAATTATCGTTACACTGATCTAGCCACACATAACTGACTTAAGCATCTGAGTGAGTTTCCACCGGAGACAACCCCGACCCAACTCGCCCCAAGTCTCCATTTTAGTATATTTTCGACCACTTCCACTCTCATTAAATACCATCCAAGTATCTCACATTTTCTTCATAAATAAAAACAAGAAAGAGAAAATCTTTCAAGAAAGAGAATCAGAATTCTTGAAGACAGTATTGTTTAAGAGAAAATTACCTTCCAAGCTAACAAGAGCAAGAAAGTCTCAAGACCCCACGCTCCTCGATCAACATAATCTCCATTAAACACAAAAAAACGATCTTCACAAGGAAACCCAGCATCTTGCAACAAAAAAATGACATCATGAAGTTGCCCATGAACATCTCCTACAACTACAACTCTTGAATTATCATTACAGTCATCAATTCTGACACAATTAGCCTCTTTGTGAAGAATTTTCGAGGCGGTGAGGACTAGAGTGTCAAAGACAGGAACAGGGAGGACTAAAGGAAGTTCAGATGGAGAGAGGTTTTTGGAAGACCAATCAAAGGCAGAAATGAGGTTTTGGATCCAGTCGAGGGTGAGGGAAGAATCGGCAGGCCATGAGAGAGGGATCTGAACCGGTGGTGGGGTTGGACCTTCTGGGGTGGATGTTGCTGTTGTCGTGGAGGAGGTAGTGGTCGTAGCTTCGTCTGGTGAATTGGTGGCGGTGGCGGTGGCGGTGGCGGGTTTGGGATCTGACGGAGGGCCAGATGGCAATGAATCTGACATGGTCCTTCTTTGGAGGGGTGTTTACGAGACTACGGTCGGTGTATAAAAATTGCGTGTCTCCGGTCAAAGCTAAAAATTACTGTTGAATTTAATTTTTTTTCCTTTTCAGTTTTACGTTTTACCGGATTTGTGATGTTTTATGTTACCTGGTTTTCATGGCGTAGATGTTAACTAGTTATTTGGTCCGTATCTTATTACTGCTACTAGAGTATTTTAATCTTATATTGATTTCTATCATGTGTTTTTGTATATAAAAAAATTAAAAGTAAAATTTAAAAAATTTATGTATATTTCTAACTAAACAATTTGAGAACTATTTATATAATAAAAAAAAAATTATCAAGCTTGATCTTTATCTAGCTAAAGATAATTAGTTTAACTTATGACTTGCATCATGAATTCAATGGGATTTAATAATTTATTTTAATAATTTTTTTATTTAAAATAAACACTTATAAAATTAAAAATCAAATAAATATCAAAATGATTAGAAAAAAAATCAAAATAAAACAAATTATATTTCTCAATTAATAACAACCAAATATTAAATAATAAAATTATAAAAAAAAATAAAAAAAAATGCAATTGTAATGGATTTAAAAAAAAAAGCAAAATAGACCTGGTTTCTCTGGAAAGGGAAGGCCTAAAGATCTTGGACCTCTAAATAAATCCTTAGACAAGCGGACTTAAAGCAGCCCACACACCTGAGTTTTTTTTTTGATTTCTTAATGGGTAAACAACATGCTTTGAAAAACAAAAGTAGGCGATATGTCACTTGCAGTAGCCACATTTTAGCCATCTCTGGTCATCGAAAAATGTTCATTTCCAAGTATATTTTAATTTGAAAAAAACACATCTTAAATACTTTGTAAAACATATTTATAACTTCTAGTAACCCAAAAATTAGCTCTGAAACCCACAATCAATCCAAACTTAAAATTCTTTTTTTGTTAAGATCTACCATTTTAAGCAAGTTTAAGGTGGAAAAAACATCTTATATAAACTTTTCTCTTTGACACCAAAAACATTGTTTTCATGGTTTATCCAAGACTTTCTTTCTTTACCATTAGAATTTAACCATTTTCTCTCTCCTCTCTTAAATTATGAATAAAAAAATAAGAAAAATAAAGTTTGGGATCAAAATTAATTTCATAAATTGTTAAAGACTAAAAGTTTATAATTTAAAAAGATGAAGGACTAAAGTGTATGTTTATTTCCAAGTTTATAAAAACCATCTATTTTTTTCATGTTTTTCATTTTAATTCCTTGTTTTTGAATCTTGGCCCTCCTTAATAAATGAGCTTTATTTGGCCAATAATTTAAACCTATAAAGGTGTAATAAAAAATAGAAAAAAAAGGAAAAGGAATAAAAAAAAAAACTAGACATGACACTATAACAATCTACGGTGATTTATTAATTGGTGAATAGTGGTGTGAGAAACAATATTTTTTTCATGTCTTTTAGAGTATTTCTTAACTAGATTTTTTTTACTTGTATTACGTCGCGGGTCGAATCATTTTTTTCTAATCTTAAAAATAATATAAAGATATTAGGAAGTTAAAAATTTGATGGATGCTAGTTAAAAAAATAAACTTCTAAAATATTATAATATTAATATATTAAATGGCATATTGCTTTAAAAAAGAGAGAGAGAGATGGCGGCACATTAAAATCTACCTAGGTCAACCATTGTTAATATGCGAACCTCATGATTCGGGGCAGGAAAATGTGATGACCCCATGAAATATATACCAAAACAAATCAAGAAGGTCAATCATGATGAATTAAATATTGAAAGCCAAAAAATAAATTCTAAATCTAAATAAAGGACCACAAAAAAAAACAATTCAATAAACATAGATTAATGGTCAGCGCTCCCCCATGTGCTGGGAAAATCTTAACCAGACATTAAAAAAAATGTTAAGGCAATGTAAGCATTTCTAAATCCGAGACTCATGTCACTAAGTCATTTGGGTTTTATAAGACCATTTAATTTAATAATAATTGAAAAGAAAAAAGAAATCTTGATTTAATAATATGAAAAACCAAGCTAACCTGGGTGAATCTTATAAGCATAAGTTAATCTCCTAAATTCAAAACCTGTGAAATCTTAGACTTGAGTTCAATAAAGAAGCTCAACTCCCAACAACAAAAAAATAACAATAATAATCAAAATAATGGAGATCAAATATGAGAGAAGAAAAAAATTGAAGGATGAAATTGAAAATAATTTTCAATTTAAATTAATTAATTAAAATAAAATAAATGCAATTGAAATAAAAGGGACTAAATCCAAAGAAAAAATAAATTGAAGGGATGTTGTGATTTTTTTAGAAGCAACACGCTAAACGAGGTGGGAAGGGAAACAAATTCCAATCGACACTGAACCAATTGGAATTACAACACACACGCCGCTCATATAAGTAGCCCACCGTCAAGATGAACTAGAAAACACCCTAAAAAGTCATTTTTGGCCACCGTAAACTACCACACGAGTCACTTGAATTTGCAATGGCAGCTTACACGCACCAAACATATTTTGTATTTTTTATAATAATTAAAATACCAACTTGGCCCTAAAATTACATTAACATCAAGAGAGAGAAAAAAGATGAAAATACTAAAAAAAAAGATTAATTTTTTTAAAAAATATAAAGGCTATATAGCCATTACATTATGGTTACAAAATTGAAAAGTCCAATGAGCTCTAGACCCAATTTAACAAACCTTTTTAAGGGCATTTAAATAATTCTATTATGTAAAAAAATGGGGAAAGACCAAGCTATTACTAATTAAATCAATAATGACCTATAAAGCCCATGAAAAGACTTAATTACCTACTTAGGGCTGGTATTCACTCTGGGCTTCATGTATTGGGCTGTTTGTTTTCATGCCATCAACAAATCACTCTATATTTCTGATCATATTAGGAAAACCCGGAGAGATGGATTTATTTGTGCTTATCCCAACTAACCACAGCTTGTCCTTATAGAATCAATTTAATTTAATTTAATTATATATTTTCCATGCTTAAAAATATAAAATTTAAAATAATACAGAACTTGTGTCGAAATTACAAGCAAAAAAATAATTTTCATTTCCAATATAACGCGGTTTCATCCTTTAATGCTTACTGGTCCAAAAATCGTTTTGTTGCCCCCACACAAAAGATAAAGAAGTCAAATAGCTTAAAATAGAAAAAACTAAGTGTGGTGGCTAACTGCAATCCGTGTGGTATTGAGGAATACTTTTCCACACTAATGAATATAGAAGTTTTTTAAAAATAAAATCATGAAAATTATTTAAAAATTACCTTTTTATTCTCATCAAAAGCATAACAGTTTTATTTAATTTTTTTAAAAAAAATTAATTAAAACTTCTTGATATAATATTTAAATATTGAGAATTATATACAGAAAAAATATAAACTTTTCTCTGTGAAATGGAGATCCTAAAACAGAATTGACTGAATCATATAAAGAAAATATTAAAATTTTAATTTGAGTTTAGTTTTTAAATTTGAAATAAGGTGTGTTCAATTAATCTCATTCATAAAATTATTTTTTTGGTGTGTTTAATTTAAAATAATATGTGATCATCTTATTTATTTTATATACATCATGGACACACTCTTGAACATGATTTGTAGGTGAACAACATTCTTAAGAATCAAACCACAAGAAAGAACCTGTCAATTCAAAATTTTTAGTAAGTTGTAAAAATCAAAGTACAAGAAAGATCACACATTTATATGTAAGTTGGAAAATGTAAGTTGTAGGATTCGAATAAAAACACCTTCTGCTCGTTATTAACTTCTTACTATTTAATTATTGCCAACTAAGCTACTAGCAGACTAGTTTTTATATATATATATATAAAAAAAAAAAAACAGGTACAAGGGATGTTTGGGACATTAATAAAGAATATTTTTTAAAGTATTTTTTATTTGGAAATGTATTAAAATAATATTTTTATTTTATTTTTTAAAATTTATTTTTGACATTAGTACATTAAAATAATCTAAAAATATATATAAAAAAAACTAATTTAAAACAAAAAAAAAAACAAAATATTTAAAAAACACAGCCTAGCCACAGCGCCAAACACCCCGTAGTGTGAAAATGAAAAAGGGAGAGGCTATAGCCATTTTCCAGAAGTACAGGCATGGGGGCTGGGAGGCGTATCTCTTCTGTACACGAGAGTGAACTTTCCAGATGATGCCTCGTGGACAAATATAGGGCGCAGATTTTCTGGGCTGCCTACATCCGCAAGACAACAGAAATTGATTCAAACGCTAATAATAGCCATACATTTCGTATACTTTCGAAATGTTCTTTAATTGAAACACTCTAACTGGATACAAATTGCTTGCAAGTCTTCATATTTTTAAGCCTCCTGGTCAAACTGGTTTGAAAGTTCAAATTCCATGGCTGCCAACATTTCTCGTGGAGGAGGTAATTCGCTCGAGTAGTTGTAGTTGCGTTGTAAACATCTGATGCAAACTGATCATAAAAAAAAATATTCTTTTTATAAAATATCCCACAAATGCAGTAGGCGAGAAAAAGAAAGGGGATCATTTTATCCCAGTGAGAGAAATAGTATTAATGAGCAAAATCTTACAGAAAGAAAAGAAAAGGAGATTTCTTGTTTGAGTATCTCACCAACCCTATATTTTTTTTTTAAAAAAAAAAATATAGATTGACAAAGATGCAGAAAATTCCCATTTGAATCCTTTCATTCATGTCCATTTACAAACTTCGTGTAAGAAATTTTATGTTTTAAGATCTCAAATCTAATCAAGAGCCCGTTGGACTGGAGGATTTGAAGCTCATATAAAACCTTGAAGATTTTAAAAATTAAAACCCAGTGAAGACAAAGAAATCTCTGACGTTTTGATTAAGATTGGGACTATAGTTTGAAGAGTATATTTAATTAAGTTTTACCCCTTTTTTCTAATCGGTCATTCCAAACGACTTTGAATTGAATTTCTTTCGTGGAAATTACTCTCTAGCTTTGCAAAACACAAGAAAAAGAAGCGTTTTTTTATCACAGAAAAAGGAAGCAAATCGCACCGTTGTCTTCCTTGGTGTTAGTATGGAGAACACCTACTGTAGATTGACAGAGCCCCGAGGACAGATAACAAATCAAGAAGAAGACGCTGTGATCCCTATGAGAAGAAGACATTTTATAGGTCAAACTTTGTTAGACAGACATATATATTTAACGTAAGAAATTCAATATGTTTATCTGGAAATGCCATGTCTCCCACACAATTGCAAGTTGCTAGCTCTTCCCTGATTTCTCTCTTTGATACAGTTTGTTCTTATGATCTTGTCCTCTAAGGCTATACTTTTGTCACCTAATATGAAAAGGGACACTTCCATTTTCTTTTCTTTTCGTTGTCCCCTTTGGCCCTACCATACCAATCATATCACACTTGCTCTTTCTTCATACTTGTCTCAATTACAGCTTAACTTGATCGCTACTATTTTAAGGCACATATAATCTGATGATATCCACGTTGTAAACGCATAAATCTCTCCTTGCTAGACCATTCAAAGGCCAAAAAAAAAAACCCCACCATTTTCCAGGTCTCTTGTTAAATTTCATCATTACAACTCACCCTCCAAAAAGTCGTCCTTCAACCCTACTTATATAGGAAACTTAGGGCGTCAGTTTTTATTTGGTTGCATAAGCATCAAAGAATGAGTCATATGCGCTACACCAGGGTTGGGAAGAGAAGTCATCATCGTCATGGAGCCAGCTGCACCAGAGGTTTCAGGCTAAAGTGTCCCAGAAGATTCTCAGTTCAAAGATTAAGAGCAAGGTTTTTCTACTTATTCAGGTTTTTTAGCAGATGGAGATCTTCTTATGGACGAGCAGTACAATATTTGAAGAGAGGCGTGCATAGAAATAGTAGCATCAATATCGAAAGATGTGGCAGCAACGAGAGGGGATTCATGATGGATGCCACCAGCTGCCACTACATGGGAAAGGTTGATGATCAGTACAGGTTCAGATCATTTGGGAGATCAAATTCTTTCTACTCTGAAGCCATTGCGGATTGCTTAGAGTTCATCAAGAGGTCCTCCATTTCTGTGGAACAAAAACAAGTCAGCCCAAGATAATTTTATCCATCGTATGATTTTGTATAAAACATCATAGTATTTCTGTCTCCTTCATTTGTGTTTTTTTATGTGTTAGATTCTGATCCCCCCCCCCCCTCCCCTTTTTGTTTTTGCCTGATCTTCAAGAGTGCTTGAAAGTTGTGCCTGCTCCCCTCCCCTCCCCTCCCCTCCTCACCTTGTGTATATATGTAATCGAGAATTTTGGGATGCCATGAATTTTTCTGTAAAAGAAGCAAGACAAGTTTGGAGAAGATTGGTGAGAAAAGTACAAGTGAAGTGCTAGAATGTTATGAATTTCTCTCTTAGCAATTAGCATATTGTCCAGAAGAAATATTAGAGCAACACCATGAACAGTCGTCGAAGTTAAGTATGTAATTTGCAGGAACTGATCACAGCTGCGGCCTTCCAAAGCAGTTGTTAGAGTATTAGCAGAGGTGATATGACCAGACAGTCCTGGGAAGGATCATGGTTGGTATGAAAGGAAGATTTTAATCAAAGTTACTATAATTACAACCTAACACATTGTCATTATTTGACTAAACAAAGTCAGGTTTCAGACAAAAGGCAAAGCTTTTGTTGAAATTTAGGGCTTGGTGCCGTTGTTTTTTGGACTTTCTATAAAGCTAGCAAGCTAAAGTCTCAATGATGATGTTATTAATCCTTTCAATTAATTTTACTTAAAGAGAAGGGTATCTCGATGATGACCAATGATGGTGCTCCTCCACCTTTTTCTTGTAATCTGGAGCTCTTTGCATTTATTTCATGTTGACTATGGGCTAGCCACTGGTCACTTCTTGTTTAGGCTGGGCTTAGCTGTCGTTTGAATTGAAATTGGAATAGGCTGAGCTTCAGTCATTCTACAATGGCTGAACATTCCTTCCTTTGAATATGGTTGTGGATGATTTTTTTTGAAGTCGTGGCCTCGTGGGCTGTTTTTTTTAAGAAAAACAGGGCCTCGAGTCTGGACGGAAAAAAAAATCTTGGTGGCTAAAGATTGAGATTACAAAAATAAAAATATGTTTATAAAAAAAATAAATATATTTTCAAAACAAAAGATATAGAGGGAATATATCTTATAGAGTAATATTTTTTATTTTTGTATTCCTAAACAATTTCAAGTTCATTCAACTAAGATATATAAAAATAAAAATTTGTTATTATCATATTTTTAAAACTCAATTCTAGGATTGATCTTGGGCAAACTCTGGATCACGAATTAAGTCCCAGGTTGACTTGAGTTAGTGTAAAAATAAAAATAATTATTTATATAGTTTTAAAACCTAATTCGAGTCAACGTAATAATAAAAATGATTATTGATATAGTTTTAAAACCTGGCTTGAAGGTCAACCTAAGGCAAAACTCGAGTCACGGGTCGAGCAAGTCAAATCGGGTTGCCCCAAGTCAATGTAAAAATAAAAACAGTCATTATCACAATTTTAAAACACTCAAGAGTCTATCCAAGTTAACTTAATTTTTTATTTTTTTAAAAAAAAGAAGAAGAATCAAAGTATCCTCATTTCAACATGAAAAAACAAATAAAAATAAATGATTTTTTTACCTATGTTTTATCCTGAGTTGGTTGGGTTGTAAGTTGACATGGATTTTTGATCGAGTGATGTCGGGTCATCCTTTCCTCTATTTTTTAAAAACTCAAACCGGTCGAGGCTCCAAGTTGATCAGGTCCTAAGTCGATCCGCCAAATTAGTTCGTGTTATATAACTAGGGTTATTATAATATTATTAATTCAACACTCAATATAAACTAAAGCAAAAAAAAAAACTTTTATTATTTTTTAAAATATATAAGTTTGATAATAATATATTAATAGTTAAATAAATTTTTTTATATTTTATTTTGTCATGTTCACCATAACCAACTATAATACAAAAAAATTCATTTTATCTTGTACACCATTACAAAAACAAAATTTTATCCTCATCTATTTTTTTATTTTATCTTTTTTAATTTTATCATCTCCATTAATTTTATTCTAAAATAGTACCCGAATGCTACCCTATTTACAAGTGATCACTTCTAACGTCTCTTGTTCCACAAAAGTCTTATCCATTGCTATGAGAGTTGAAATAATGTAATTTTATTGTTTTTTTTATTGGTATTTGTTAGATCAAATTTAAACTAGATTTTATTGAGATAACCAAGTGATTAAAAATCTCAGTCAAGTCAATTATGTTTTGTTAAATTAATATTTTATCTGATTTAACTAAAAATTCAAACCAAGATAGGATTTGACCCCCGAGTCTTCTGGTTCAATTCACAGAGCCGGGTTAAAAAATTATGTTCTTTCGAGAGCCGATCATTTATAATTAAAAGTTGATGGCTCGTTAAAAAAGCTTGCATGGCATGTACCAAATCTGTGACAAAAGGCAGCCAATGAATCTGCACGTGAGTTGGCTTCACTGTACACATGGGAAATCCTGCCTTTGTCAAGTAACTTCTTTAATCTGATGCAAAAGAATAGCATTGGTAATTTGGTATCCTTTGCACTGTTGCCACACACACACAGCCCCTTCCAGATTAATTTTGAGGATATTCGGAATAGTGGTTATAATTATTTTTTAAAGTTATTTTTTATTTGAAAATATAATAAAATATTATTATTTTTAATTTTTAAAAATTATTTTTAATATTAATACATTAAAATAATTTAAAAACACTAAAACATATTATTTTAAAAAAATAATTTTATTTTAATTTTTTTAAAAAAATATTTTTAAAATTCAAATAAATAAATAGAACCTTTGAACGCCCAAAACTCAGCTCAAATGTAAGTGTTTTTGTTTTTTAGGTAATTTTTTGTAGTTGTGGTTTTAAAAAGATAAATTTTAAAAGAAGTGTAGCTTGGTGTAGTTAGTTGGATTTAGATACGTGTTTGGTAAAAATTATGATTGAGGTTTATGTATAACAAAAAACATTTATAGAATATTTGGTTATGATTGTTTTTTTAAATTGTTTTTTATTTGAAAATGCATCAAAATATTTTTTTAAAAAAAATTATTTTTGATATCAGCGCATCAAAATTATCTGAAAATACAAAAAAATTAATTTGAAGTAAAGAAAAAAATAAAAAAATTTTAATTTTTTTTAAAAATGCTTTTAAAACACAAAAATAAATAGAGTTTTAAGAAACTCAGTTAAAAAAGCATGTAAAATCTACTTCATAAAAACTGCATTCTAAACTTAATTTTTTAATGAACCCTATAATATAAAACACATATTGGTGTATATCAAATAACTAACTATATTTTTTACATTGCAAACATAAAAGATATAACTAAACAAACATCCACTAGTACCCCATCCAACTCTAAGAAATGAACAGTGAAGTCTCGTCATTCTACATCAATATGTATTGTTTTTTTAAAATAATTATATTAAATATTAAAATTTTAAATATAATTTCTTTTAAAAAAAATTTGATCAGGTCATCTATAGATTTAATAACAATAATGGTTAAAAGATTAAAATGATCTACACCATAAAACAATGACCGCAACACAATTCTATGTGACACCGAACTGCATCTAAACCAAGCTCACATTGAATTTCAATTTCAAGGCAACTTATTCAGGTAGTATATAGTATATAGCATTGTTGTTGCGGTTATATTTTTATATTGTTTTTTTAAAAATAAATTAAAATAATATATTTTTTATATTTAAAAATTTATTTTTAATATGAATATATCAAAATAATTAAAAAAATATAAAAAATAATTTTTTTAAAAAAATAATATAACTGCATAAACAAACAAAATCTTAATTAATCAAAATGACATGTGATATTTTATTTCATGTTAAGGAAAGAAAGATATTGAAACATCAAGAGGAAGCAAGCCCACAAAAGGACAATCAAGACATAATACATGTTGTCGGTACAACATTAAATCCAGATTGCAGCTACTATCTTGCCAGAAAATCAAGCCCATTATTGCCCCAGCATCAAAATAACAGACAGCTACTGTGCTCCCTCTCACATTGACGCACTTTGTATTCGAGCTCTGATCACAAGTCATCAGTTATTGTAATAGTTTTAAAAACTACTTCAGTCAGGTTTTGACTGGATTAATAGAGTGTCCGGATTAAATTTTTTTAAAATAAATTAAAATAATATTATTTTAATAAAAAAATAAAAAAAAATAAAAATTATTTGGTTTATAATCAAGTCTTGCTAGGTCAACCAGGTTACCAAGTCACGCAGGGTTTTTTTTATATTATTTTTTCTTTAACCAAGTCCGGTTTCAGCCCTAAATCGACTGAGTCTCGGATCAACCCACTGAACCAAATCAGATTTCAAAACTATGATTCTTGGCATGCAAACAAGGTATTTTCTAGTACTCATATTTGCATTCAGGATGAATATAGGTCACATTGCCAAAACTCGACTTTATATGATATCTAACGGTCACGTCTCAAAATGTTGTTTATTGAAATAAATTTTTTTTTTTTTTAAATTTATTTTTTAATATTATGTTTTTTTTAGATATCATACTTCATAATTTATTTTTGTTGAATTATGTACTAGTATGATGGAATCAGGTTTTTCTTCTTCTTAATTTCAATTTTTAGTATTAGATTGTATTTTTTTCCACACTGTTTTTTATGAATTTGTATTGATTTTATTATTCAAGTTACGAGTTTAACAGGTTAACTTAGATTATTATTTTTTTATTTGTAATTTATTTTTTTAATTCAATCATTTAATATTAGGTTGGTTGAAAATGACACTTTATTATTCTTTTTTCGATTTAATTTATAAGATGTTATTTTAATCTCATAACTTAATTTGTAGGTTTGACAAGTTGAGCTAGATTAACTATTTTTTTCATCCTTTTTAATATAATATTTTTTTAACCGGGTTTCATATTTTTTTTTATTCATTTTATATGTAATTATCTTAATCTTATAATTAAGATCGCAGATTAGCAAGTTAATCCAAATTAACTCAATTATCTTTGTTGGGTCTTTTTCATTTGAATATATTTTTTTTCAATTTAATACTCCAACATCTCAATCTTTTTATTCTTATTTAGGTTTTTATCTTTCAATAATAGATTGTTTGGAAATTATATTTTGTAAGAATTATTTTCAATTTTTTTCGGAGCTTTCATGGTCTCGTGAATTTTTTTTTTTTGAATTTCAACATTTGATCTTCTAGAAACTGAGATTTGTAATCTTTTTATTTGTTTTTTTATGAAATTATCTTGGTTTCATGACTTGGATTGTGGGTTTTACAAGTTGGTATTTTTTGACTGGAGTTTTGTTCTTGTCAATTTTTTTATTGATTTTTTTATTTCATTCTTCATTAAAATGATTAAAAATTATGTTTTGTAATTTTTTTTTCAAGAAATTATCTCGATCTCATGACTTATATTATTTACTTTGCAGGTCAATCCAAGTTAATTAATTTTGTTTTTTTATTTAATATTTTTTTATTTTATTCTTCAATTATGAATTGATTAAAAATTAACTTTATAATTTATTTTGATCTATTTTTATTAAAGGTATCGGTTTCATGATTCATGTCATGAATTTAGTAGGTAATTCTAATCAATTCAATAAATCATTGTTTTAATATTTTAAAAAAATCATTTAATATATTATCATATTAATATTTTAAAAAATATCTAATACACAACACATTTCAAGTTCATAATTATTATTATTTTTAAATAAAAACATATCAGCAAACTTTGAATATATTCTTTTTTAACTTTTTAAAAGATTGAAGGACCCGCAGCGCAACCGTCCACCAGTTGATAACAAAAGCTTGAAGAGGAAGATGAAAACGAGGCAATGAATCAAATGGAATAGAATCATCTTGTCAGTTCAAAGTGTGGATCCACTTGTAACTTTCATTAAACTCTTGCATAAAATTATTGCGGTAAAATATTATTTGTTTAAAATTTATTTATTTCAATTAAAATTATTTTTTATATATTTTTAAATTGTCCTATCAAAAATTTTTTAAAAAAAAATTAAAAAAATTATTAAATTGTCATATATGAGTTTATTCATGTATATTATCATTTTAAATTTCAATCTAATTTTAAGAAGGTTTTTTTTTTTAAAAAAAAATCACGAGATTAAAAGAATTAAATCATCCAGGAAAGGCATCAATTCATCCTTCATAAAAGGTGATAAGAGATACGATACCTTAGCAATATTAACAAGAAAGTATAAAGCCCTCCTCTTTTTTGGAGGGAAACTGACCCAGTGGTCATTTACCGCGCCTTAAATAACCGCAAGGAGATGAAAGGAAAAATCCTATAAACAATATAATAAAATCAGAGGGATGAATCGTACCCCAAGCAGACTAAAATCCCTCCTCTTTAAAGCCCGCCATTTCCTTGGCCTAGCCACCACATCCGCCGCCGCCGCATCCTTCTCCACCACCACAACCTCAACCGCCATGGAAGAACTCAAGACCCGTGTCTGCATTATCGGAGGTGGACCCGCTGGACACACGGCAGCAATCTATGCCTCACGAGCAGAGTTAAAACCAATCCTGTTTGAAGGATGGATGGCAAATGATATCGCCCCCGGAGGCCAGCTGACGACCACAACCGACGTGGAAAACTTTCCTGGTTTTCCAGAAGGAATAATGGGGGTTGAGCTGACTGTGAAGTTTCGGGCTCAATCCGCTCGTTTTGGGACCCAAATTCTTACTGAAACGGTTACAAAAGTTGATTTTTCGAGAACTCCGTTTCAGGTTTTCACTGATTCTAAACGCGTTGTTGCGGATTCGGTTATTGTTGCTACTGGGGCGGTGGCGAAGAAGCTGAATTTTGCAGGGTCGGAAGAGTTTTGGAATAAAGGGATTTCGACTTGCGCGGTGTGTGATGGGGCTGCTCCTATTTTTAGGGAGAAGGCATTGGCTGTGATTGGAGGGGGAGACTCAGCAATGGAAGAAGCAAATTTCTTGACGAAGTACGGGTCCAAGGTTTATATTATTCACAGGCGGGATACATTTAGGGCTTCTAAGATAATGCAAAGCAGGGCATTGTCGAATCCGAAGATTGAGGTTATTTGGAATTCCACAGTGGAGGAGGCTTATGGAGAGAGTGTTTTAGGTGGGCTTAAAGTGAAGAATGTGGTTACCGGGGAGGTTTCGGATTTGAAGGTTAACGGGTTGTTTTTTGCTATCGGACACGAGCCTGCGACTAAGTTTATGGACGGGCAGCTGGAGTTGGATTCTGACGGCTATGTTGTGACCGAGCCGGGGACCACAAAGACTAGTGTTCGTGGGGTTTTTGCTGCCGGTGATGTTCAGGATAAGAAGTATAGACAAGCTATCACTGCTGCTGGCACTGGTTTGTTTCATTTACTTGACTTTTTATGTACTATGATCAATTTTATTGTCTGGTTTTTAAGAGCCGCATCTCATGGTTTCTCTGCAATAACTCCAAACCTGAACCCATGACAGAGGTGTCTAAAGGATGATTGTGATATGATTGATGCTTATGGATTGGTCTTTTTTGATGTTGGGTGCCAAAACTTCTCTTATAACCCCCCTCTGGACCTGAACCAAGTTGAAGAAATTTTTTTACTCCTCCCTGCTTACCTGGTTCATCGATAAATTATTTTTGAGCTAACATTGACGCCGGGACTGAGCGATCACTTGATGATGATGCAGGCTGCATGGCGGCGCTGGATGCAGAGCATTACCTGCAAGAGATTGGAGCTGGAGATGGCAAAAGTGATTGACTATCTAAGATATGAAAAAGGGTTCTCGAAATAAAATTCTGCACTGATGCGGTGCAGACTTTGGTTGCATCATTTAGCCAACACACATCATTAGTACTGTACTATGTTATGGTTTGAGAAAAGAGTTCCTGTATAAAAAATATTTTTAGATGGTTTGGATTGAAAAAATATATGTTTGGTTAAAATTATGGTTGAAATTAAAGTTAAGTAAAAAATAATTTAATGTGTTTGGTTAATAATGCTTTTGAAATTAGGATTATAAAATAATTTTAAAAAATAAATATTAATATTAATGGTTTTTAATTTAAATATTGTAGATTTATTTATTGTTATTACATCATGAAATAAATAATATTTTATATAAAATATTATTTATTGTTCCATTAAATTATCTACAATTCTATCATGTATGAAATACATCCGACAAGGACTATATTTTTTTTGGTTTTTTAAGCGCGCAATAACATCATGTAAAATATAATCAGGAATAAAATTGAAATTGCGATTAAATTCTATAAATGCTACATCATTAAATGATTTCTTTTTAATTTATGTAGTATTATTGAATAATATTAAACATTAATTTTTTAAATAAATTAAATTAAAAAAATAGTTTTTATTTTTTATTTTACTGTATACTGTTCGGTTAATAGTACAGCAATACTACACTCTGATCATTTAGCATACAGTGTAGCAGTACACTGTCCATGCTAATTAATTAGCATGGACAACGCGCAATTTGCCATTGTTTACTGTTAAATGAAAAGCAACGGAAAAATGCTTCGTGAGAACTATATTTCAAAAGAAGTAAAATATAGGACATATGAACAGTAAAATCTGTTTTTTTTTTTTTTTGGATTATCAAACATGCAAGGTGCATAAACAAACGCACTCATATCACTCCCATAATCACTGCGTTGCAAAATAAGATTTGCTGCACATATTCTATGTCCCCAGCTTTCTTCCACCTTCTGTGATTAATTTTTCTTAATTGGAAGAGTAAATCAGAAACTTTATTGCTAATTAGTTTGAATAATTGATACGAAGCTGATCAAAACAACTGTTATCACATTGCCAAATATACTCTAAATAGATGCTCTGATTTTAGACTTTTGTTTTCCATCACTTTCCTGATGATATATGGAAATTTTTCCATTATAAACAGAAAGATGAGCTAAGAAATTATATTCCATGCTGATGAGAGTTAAACAGGTGATAAAAATTGTGATAAATATATGAAATTTTATGATTTTTTGTTAATTATGAATATTTTAAATAAATTATATAAATCTCAACTAATTCTTCAAGATTTTAAAAGTAATTATTAAATAAATCTTTAATAAATAATAAGAATAAACTCAGAAACTTATAGATTAATCTATCATGAAGTTCTTGTCTAGTGATGTTGATGTCCTGCTGTCATCTTGTCAACGATCGTCATTAAATTGTTACTTTGTCAAACTATATTTATTTTGAAAAGCACCCAAGTCGGCATACCACACAATGGATGAGCATATTCTTGTACAGATTCGCTATATTATTTACACCTTCATGTCTTCAAAAATCTTGGATTGGATTGAGTGTTTATTTTCTATGAGATGGGGCAAATAGTAAGCTATGTTTAGTCCCGGTAGATTCAACAGTGCTAGTTTAAACTTACCATACTATTTTGAATTTGAATTTTAACCTGTTTTTTATTAAAATTAATTTTTAATTTTAAATTAATATTCTTAGTATTTTTAAATCGTTTTGATATACTGATGTAAAAATAAATTTAAAAAATTAAAAAATATTATTTTGATATTTTTTCAAGAAAAAATATTTTAAAAAACAATCATTATTCTACTCTCAAATATCCTTTTAATCCTTAACTAATATATCTAATGTTATATTTGGTTAGTTTTTTAAGATAAAAAAAATACAGAAAAAATATTAATACTATAAAATAAATATATTTTAATGTATTTTTAAATAAATTTTTATATTTTTAAACTAGTAAATACAAGTAAACATGTTTTTTTTTTTTTTTTTTATCTTTTATATGCCAAGATAATATTCAAAACTTACTTAATTGAGATAGCCTATTTTGTCTCACCTTTTTCATTCCAAGTTCTTGTACCTGTAATATCACACTGAAAATTAAAACTCAAAAAAATATTATAATATATGGTTGGTTTGTTGCTAGCGGATAGGAGTGTTATTGAAAAATCTTTGAAAAAGACATGATTAATACGGAAAAATTTAAACCAAAGGATATTATTCTATAGGGCTAAAGCATGAATCAATTAACCAATTTATTTTTTGTGAGTATTTTGTTCATATGTATCATAGTTTATATATGTGTTTCTGGAAGATGGTTGCAGACAAGCCGTCTTAGCTCAGCTGGTAGAGCGCATGGCTTTTAACCATGTGGTCGTGGGTTCGATTCCCACAGACGGCGAAGCAATATCTTTCTATTTTGTGCCTTTGCAGAGTTCCCGATTTTGTTTTTGTTCTTTTAAATGTATCCAGATGTTCTTAGTGAATGTTTAAGTGGAAGGTTGTTAAAAATATTTTTCTTTTACATGAAATATATAATATAAATTATAAAATATAAATTTAAATTGTAAAAATATAAATAAAATACTTTAACTAATTATATATAAATAATTTTAATTAAGTAGTAATTAATAATATAACACAATAAATAATAGAAAAGTCTAAACATCTTTATTTTATTTATATTAATTCCTCTACTTCTTGGACAAATCGATCCACTTATTTTGTTATTTACAAGAAATAAGTCTCTTCAAATTTTAATAAACTATTTAATATTAATTACTCTAAAAATCAAGCATGCCAATTTATAATTTTTATTCTATATATTTGTCAGCTAAAATAGAGTGATATATCAATTGATATATTAATTGTTTACATACAAAATTATGAAGAATGAATAGGTATTCTAATTTTATAGAAATAAAATCTACAGATAACTTGTATCGTTAAAAAAATTATAATAATTATAGTTAAAATCAAGCCCTTGATTATCAAATTGCACAAATTTTACAAGATATAAATTTTAAATAATGAAAATGTTAAGGTACAGATTACCAGAATGCATAATTTTATATTTTTTTCAAATTCATAAAATCAGTTCGATTTTATTAAATTTAAACGAATTTAATTAATTTTACTAATTTTCAAGTTTTAATCTGATATAATATATTAGATACATGTTAACTTGTAAAATTATAAAATTTTAAAAGTAAACTTGTATTTTTAACAATATTTTTTGAGAGGTTGTCCTCTACACAATAAATGTAAAAACGGAAGCAAAACAAACAAATCTTCCAAATATGGAAAAAAACATTATGTTATGTTTTGTCCAAACATATTTTTATATAAACCCATACGACATCATCGAATACTCTTGTACTCAACTTTTTTTCAATCAAGCAACTGGGGCAGGTTAGGTTCAAACATCCTATACCTTATAGACCAATTAACTAGCACAATTAAAGAGTGTTTGGACAAAGCCTAGACTAATCTCCTGACGAACACCATGTGATTAGCTTGACAACAGTCAATGAGTGAAGTTACAATACAAACAACAGACACTTAAAACAGATCTAAATCTGTTTAAGATATGCTTTTTTTCTGAAGTCAATACAGATCTAAAATACAGTTAACAACATGGATTAAATTATTTGAACAAAGCTGGTGAAGATCACAGGCTGGAACAGAGAAACCAAGTCTTGGTGTGATGCAAGCAATTGGCATACATATATTATGCGTCTTGGTTTCCCATCCCCCATCCACCACCCCCTCCAAAGAAAAAAATAAAAAAGAATCACAATTGAAAGAGATACCCACCAGAGTCACATGGATCCGACAACATGAACAGGCTTTGTTTATTGTCTAGGTACTAGTTCCTCCACATGGACTTCCCCTTGCCTGTCCCCTCAAGTCATTGACACTAGCCAACAACTACCCTTGATTTTTGAACTTCCCACATGTCTTTTTCTGGAGATTGACTTCTGATTTTCATTATAAGATAAAGTCTTGTCATATCAATTAATCAAATATGGGATGATAGTATTCAATTTGAGGGTGCTATCTCTGACACGTCTTTGCTAGATCTATTATATTTCATGTGGCTCTTGATAAGCTGCCCGGCTGCAATAGCAGACATCAGGGACAGCTCCCCTGCTAAAACAGAACCAGCAATGATGGTGGACAAGAGTCTTGAGTTTGATCCTGGGGAGTCCTTGCTAGCACCCTTCACTCCAAGTAGGTTCAAGCAAGCTGACTGAGATGCTAGTTGGGTGCCACCTCCAACGGTGCCCACCTGAACCAAATAGTCGATACCTTGTTAGAAACATGGTTGGAACTTTGTTCTTGATGCAAGAGCTCAAATTAAATAGATTTTTTTAATGCATAACCATTTTAGTACTTTTCAACAGACCTGTTAAACAAAGTGCTAAACCAATAAATTGGAAATAAATATTTTAGGCTTATATGGTATAAATCTCTACCTCAATTGAAGGCATGGTGACCGAGACGTGAAGGTCCTTGCCACCATTAACAGCTTCCATCATGGTAATGCAGTGAGAGCTCTCAACATTCTGAGCAGGATCCTGCCCTGTGGCTATGTAGACTGCAGTAACAATATTGCTGGCATGGGCATTAAACCCACCAAGAGCACCAGCCATAGCTGAACCGGTAAGGTTTTTGAGCATGTTAAGCTCCACCAGGGTGGCTACGTTGGTCTTCAATACCTTCTGAACCACCTCTTCCTTTATGATTGCCTCACACACAACTGACTTTCCACGCCTTTCAATCCAATTTACAGTTGCTGGTTTCTTATCAGAACAGAAGTTGCCTGAAAAATTCAAAACACAGATTGAAAATAATGAATCATTGACAATCACCTGATAGTGAATCCAAAAATGGCAACTAAGCGGCAGGGAATTCTACCAGAGATGCCAATGATCTCCATGTCAGGAAAATCAGTTTGGAGATAATCAAGGACATTTTGGACTCCTTTGGAGACCATGTTCATTCCCATAGCATCACTTGTGCTGCAACTAAACCTCATGTATAAATTCTTTCCTGCTATTGTACATTTCATGTTTTGTAGCCTTCCAAATCTGCTTGACCTGCATATCATCTACCACATTAAACAACTATGCTCGTGTGAAGTAAATGATCCAGCCCTAATTTTCCTTTTGGAATATAAATATATTCCTAATAGTAACAAGAGCATTAGAAAACAGAAAATCTTGTAGTAGATAAATATAGAGTAGGCAGATAAGGATTGACTAATGCAAAATAATAATGAAGAAAATTAGAACCCATCAAAACCAATAAGATTTCATCCACCAACAACAAAATATTTCCAAAGGAACAAGAAAATTTCTACCAGGAAGAAAAATACAGAGACATACTTTAAAAAAATGAAAAACCAAACCAAATCAAATAGAAAAATCAAGGAAGTATCCAAAATTATATGGTACCAACTTTCTAGCTCATTGGATGAAATTAATCTTTTTAACCTAGGGGATGGACAATTTTCAATTTCAAGAAATTAATCATTTCACGCCAAAGAAGACTAAAAAGACAAGGATTAAATTTGTAAAAGGAAGATTAAATATACATCTAACCAAAAAAATATTTATTTTCTTCAAAAAATTAGGAAAAAAATCTAAGAATTAGAAGAAAAACAAGAACCTGTTGAAAACAACACAAAGGGTGTCGAAATTTGCAGGATCCTCGATAAAGAACTTCAACTCAGCAGCCCTTTTAGCAATCCCAAACCTGACAATAGGAGCTCTAGTCATGCCATCTCTAAGCAAAACAGAACTAGCCCCACCTGATGTATAAATAGCCTTGCACCCTCTATTTGTGGAGGCCACCAAGCACCCCTCAGTAGTAGCCATTGGGACCGTATACTCCTTCCCGTCAAGCAACAAAGGCCCTGCAACCCCCACAGGAATCTGCACATACCCAACAGGCATCTCACAACACTGCCCCAATATTGACTCATAATCAAACCCATCCAGTGGCAGTCCTTCCAAAGACCTCCCTGTCATTCTCTGAAGCGCTTCACGACGAATAACAGCTACCCTTTTACAATCTCTAAGCTTTGATTCGAGAGAATACGAAGGAATGTCCCCAGATAATACTCCTTTGACAACCTCCTCGTCATCACTGCCTAACAATGGTGTTTGAAACATTGTGCCAACGGCTCTCGCACTCGGAACCGGAGCAAGAGTGTTAGCAAGTGATGCAGCAGGACTTTTTGCAGGACCTGAACATATTTCTGCAGCACAAAGCCCGCCTTTTTTCTCCACCATATGATCTTCCTCTACGTCCCAAGAATCCTGTGACCCTCGAGAGATAAGAGATTGAGCGATGCCAATCCCAAAGAAACCAAGAAGATAAACAACCGAAGCAGACAAACAAACTATCCTAGCGATTTCAGGGAAAGTAAGGATATGAAGGGGAGTGGAGTTGCGGATCTTTTCACGCCATCGGTGAAGGAGGAAGTAGGCTACGGAGAAAAACAGCCCGAAGAACAAACCGTTCATAAGGTAAAGTGGTAATGGCAGAGCATCCAACGCCTTTAAAGACGTCGGAGTTGGTAAATTATGATGATCATTGTGATGGTGACGCTGACGATGGTATTGTTTCAGGGGTTCGCCAGCAGCTTTGTCCATGTGGACGTCGGATTTGGGTTGAAGCCGGCGAACCTCGTGCGTTGAAAGTCCGATTCAAAGGGCGAAGATAGTGATAAAAAAACATATATTAGAAATGTTAGAGAGAGAGAGACAGAGAGGAGGAGAGGCGGAGCGGAGAGATATGACGGTTTTGGAGGCGGGCGCGCGCTGTATCGCAGCTCACATGCACGGCATGTTTTTGTATTGAGCTGTTTTCAAAAATTAGAAAACCAATTTGGTAACTATCACGTCTTGTTGTTGGAGCCCATAGTTTGTTTTTTCTCAAGTAAATTTTCACATTAAATTAATTGTTTTCTAATAATATTGGAAGCATTGATTTAAAAACCGATTATATAGGTTTATCATGACATGACAAGGTAATTTGAAATATTAATCGAGTTGAGTTGAGTTTTAATTAAAAAAAAATAAAAAAGAATTTATCTAGTATAATCCAATTAAAAATCTAAATTTTTATTTTAAATTAAGCTCGAGAAGAGATTTAAAAATTATGATAAAAAACCTCATCTTATATTGATTCGGTGTATTTAATAAAATATAATTTTAAAAAAATACAATTCAAGATTCATGAATATATTAATACATGTAAGAGAGATTGCTAATAAGATGATAAATTGTGGAAGGATATATCACCTATTTAGTTATAATGGGAAACATAATGTTTTTGTTGATGTTGATACTAGAATTTTTCTCTTTTTTCTTAGGTTAATGTTGAGGATTTTATACTATCCTTCATAAAATTTGGTAGGATTCTACAATCATCCCTCACCTCAAGAATTTTAGAAACTACCCTTTTAAACACTCTAAATTTAAAAAAAAATATTTAAATAATCATTTTATAGAATGATAAACTCAATTATATAACTATTAGAGGACCTACATATGTATTTATGTGGGTCTCATGCATCAACCTTAGCAATATTCTGACTTGCAAAACTTATGGCATGTTACCTATATTTAACGTCATTTTAATTTTGGTCTTTCTTTTTTAATCTCACCTTTTCTTAAGAAATAAAAATTATTTGGTCTTCAATTAAGACTAAATTGCTGGGAAAAAAAGGTTTGAGGACTCCATTAAAAAAAAAAACATAAAATTTTGCACAGCTCATCCACAATAATATATGAGAGAATGAATAGTGGAGTACTGTACAATGAAAAAGCCACACTTTTTAGAGCAATACTTAATAACTGATTAAATCTTCACATAACTTGAATACGAGGAAATGAAATTTACAAATTAGGGTCGATTAACTAAAATATCTTTAAAAACTCTGAAAAATCTTATAGAGTTTCTATGTTGGATAATATATCGTTGGTTGCTCTTTTTTTTTTTTTTGGATTCGAGGAAACTCCACCCCCTGAAAACGCACTTTATGGACCCAGGTGAGTGAGTAAAACCCCGGCTGTCCCAGGCTCTTACAAGAGGTGCACGCCCTGACTCGAACTCGAGAGCTGCTGTGCAGATCTCAAACCCTTTGCCACCACGCTACATTCCTTGGGGACCGTTGGTTGCTCATTACCAGCGACTACTAACTAAAAGGATAACCCATACATAGTTGATCATTTTTGGGATTTCTTTCTATTTTCTAACCAATCCACTTTTATAATTTTAGCACTCTTCTTTTATAGCTCACTATATCATAGTTTTAAAATCAAATTTGGCTCAACATGACGGGTTGACCTAGGACTTGACTAATTCAAGGATGGAACTGGCTAATTTAAAAAAAAAATTAAGGGAAGATAAAAATATGAGTAACCTCATAAAAAACTTGGGTCAACTTGGTGATCCGACAAGATTCGATTAAAAATCTAATGCAACCCATTGATTTTTTTTTTAACAAAAATGATATCATTTTGATTTATAAAAAATAAAATCAACCTGCAATAACCCGGTGACTCGGTTAAAACTCATAACCCGAGCCTTGAATCGGGTCAACTACTGAACCGAGTTTGAAAACTTTACATTCAACAAACAATGAAACAAATTGAGCATGCTTTAAAAGAAACTTAAACAGTTTTCAATGATATCAATTAGCGGTTGGCAATGGTTGCTATTGTTTTCTTGTTATGTAATTTTATGTCTTATTACTAGCATTTTGCATCCCATATGCTAATTCCTCTATTTAAAATGTGCATAAATTAAACTAAAATAAAACATTAAAGCACATTTTAATAATATAAAATCTAAATCTATTAGTTTTTGATTGGTTTCCATCACGCAACCGACTTTTAAATAAATACTTTAAATCCTTATTGGATTTGTGAATTGAGGTCCATATGCTATGAATTTAGATGTACTCTTTGTGTTTGCGAGTAGAAATGTTAATGTTATCCGTGTTTTTAATATATATTGAATATTCATTTCTTATTCATTGAATTTAAGATCTACAGGTAGATATCGATTATTCAACTTTTATTTATTATACAACAAAAAATAAATAACACGCATATATATATATATATATAAATATGTATATAATAATTAAAAAAAATATATATTTCAAATTAATTTTGAGTCGGGTTTTATATCAAATTTGATAATATCTATATTGTATCATCGCCTATAAAGCATCATCTTAAAAAAATCTACCCATTAAAATGAGGCTAGATTAGTATTCATTAACTTCATATTAAATTGTCATATCTATCTGTGAGCCCATCTTATATCACTTGAGTTTAGGGGTGTAAATTTCTTAGAACATGCAGGAAGTTTCTTCAATTTGGTTGATGTAATATTTTTTAGCTCCAGCATTGTAACTATATAATGTATAACATTTTCTCAAGTAATATTGGATCAATTTTATTACAAAATACAAACCTTCTAAATTCCTAGTCTAATGGGTTATGGATGGTTGTCATCACTATTAGAGAGAGCATGCTCTTGAAGTGGATCCAGGCTGCAAGTAGAAGAAAATACATTGTATGGTTAGATAATTTTTCAAGAATTGGGATCACATTATCATGGAAAACTTGATTTGGGTAGGAAATTTGATGAACTAATTTGATATGGCCTACTGTTCACATGAGTCCAAACGAGAAGAATAAGTTCATGCAATCACAAGACTGTAAAACAAACACAAAAATATGGTTTGGAATAGTAATGCAAGCATTAAAATCAATTTGATATGGCAATTAGTAAGCTTAATCCTCGTTAGAACTTACCACACATGCATGGATATCATCACACCCGCACAATAGCTTTCCATTTAGGAAGTCCACGGCTTGAAATGATCCTCCTCCTTCACTCCTCTGCAGCCCCATGCACCCAAAAAATATATATTATGTTTCTTCTGAGCTCTTGTATTCTGTTACGAATGTTAATTGAACTCGAAATTATTAGATAATTTGCATATGATAAGTATACCTTGTAATAATTTACAGCAACAAAATTTGCCCATCTACTGGCAGCAGCACCATCACAAGTACGAAGCATGTTTATGAGATTTTTTGAGTTATCTTCACATGAGAGTTCCTTCTTAGAAATAGACCTAAAGTAATTTATCAACACCAATGATCTACTCTTGTCGTCAAGAGGTGGTGACTCTTTTCTATTATGGCAGCTTCCTGCTCTCATGCCATCATTCCCATCTGCCATAAAAAAGAAAGTGTTTAAACTAATATTATATGCATATGGAATCATAAATTCTACAAGTACAAAATTGAAAGGAAGTTTCTTACATTGATTTTCAACCATGTAATTCCATTGGTAAGCAATGCCTTCACTTGCTTCCTTGGATTGAATTGAAGTGAAAACAAGTAGCCTTTGGTTGTTCTGGACCATGTCACTAACTAGTGGCCAATCTTGACCATTTTTAGGCATTTTTGACACAGGAAACCAATATTTCATTAGCCCAGAATCAGCAAAGACCTTGGTCAGTCCATTTAGGGCTTGAACATAATCTTCTAAGATTAATGTAACAATCTCTGTTGGATTTGCTGATAAGAAAGCTTCAATTTCCTTAAGAGTGTCAATAGCTGGACCCTACTAGAGCAAACATTTACATTTCACACATCATAAAAAATAAAAGGAAAAATAAAATCTTATGACTCTATAGGGAATAAATGTACATACAAATGCAGTAAAGTCATAGCATTGTCCTTTAAATGAATGGCATAACCATACATCTCCATGAAAATCATAAGTATCAAGCATCAAGGCTCGAGCTCCATTCTGCGGTTAGATTATTAATGAAACTTGTTAATTAACAAAAAAAAGTTCCAACATGGTAAAAAAAAAAATGTGTAAAGAGGAAAAAACATTTACATCTAGTTGCTCTGTGATGCTGTCTTCTTGATTGGTGACTGTGACTCGAGGGATTCCAGTATGAGATGGGTATCCATCAATAGCAAATGCATTGTGGGTCGTTAGAAATGCATATTTGTTGAACGGCAAGGAATTGTTCTATTAAGAAGAGAAAGAAGAAAAAGTTACTTAATTTGTGTATTGGTTGTTAGATAGGAAATCATTTACGTGATGTGATCTAAGTTTTGTCACATTTATAAATTTAAAAGTGTTTGATTAATAAAAACACCATGTTTTACTTCATATTTTTTCCTGAAATTTTGATTTTTCTTTAAATTGTAATCATAAAAGCTATTGCAATATCAAATAAGCACTTTCTTAGACTGCATTTATTTGCGAGGTGCACCCTGTAAACATAACAATGATTCAAGTTGAAAATGATATTACGAACAAAAGATTCAATTTATGATATATGCAATATCCAATTCTGCAGCTTTCCACTCGGAATTCCCAGCTTCTTTATAATTCTGAGCCTACCAGTTTCTACTCTGCAACTCGGTATCAACTGTCACTGAAATTCAGTCGGTACTCCTCCATCTTAAGGAGGGCCCCTTTTTATTTAGGCAGGTCTCAGTCTATTATTAAATGGGCCATGGCCAAGGCAGGCCCTCCATTTCAAAAACAACAGTACACTAGCCACCCTAATATTCGTCCAATTTGCGTGGTGCAGAGTGAATTCCTGGTGGTTGTGGCTGATGACCCTCCTGGAAACTGCCCGGAAAGAAATGAAGAAAATGTATGGCCTATATCTATTACTTTTCCTCTTTTGATTTGTGACAGTACTCACCCCCCCATCTTCATGGTATCATCATGCAACAGACCTAAACCAAAAGTCTGTCTTGTGTTCATCGTGTAAAGACAAAATGCAAAACAAACCACTCAAGATGAATCAATCAAGCGTGTGCGAACTAAATGTTGCCCTAGCAAACTCATGACCCTCGTAATTATTGAGCAAAAAGAGAAATAGGGAAGTACCAGAAGCTTGAATTGGTTTGTGATGGTTGATCTTACACATCTAGAACCTGAAAATCCTGCTGGACAAGAGAAACAATAGAGTCCAGCTCCACAATCTTGGTTCGATGAACATTCATCGAGTATCTAAATATTGAATTTTACAGAGATGAATTAGCAAGCAAAAAAACAATCAGAGCTTAAATTGGTTCTTGATGACGTGCAAGTGAAAGAGAAGACACAAACCTTGCATTGTCCATTAGAACAAGCTGTAGCAACATCAACAAGGATCACTGAAGCTGTGATGATCAGGAACAAGTTCTGAGAAAAACCCATGTTGCCAGGGAAACGAAAGGATGTGCAGCTGTTACAGGAGAATAAATTAAGGAGAGAAAAGAGACCTGGACATACATATGTGCGAGTAATATTCAGTGCTCTATATCACGTATCGGATGTATGTCGAGTGTCATTGAAACGATGGAGTTTGTTTGTTTGATTTTTTCCTGGACAACTAATGTGAACTTCTCTTGTTTTGTGGCTGAGAAAACAAAAACTTCACGAAACTCTGCTGGGAACAAGACAGATGAGGAGTTAGCCATCTACGACTTCCCTTGCAAAACAAGATATTTCAACGTGTGTAGGCCATCAACTTGCTAGTGTCGGTTTTTTTTTTTTTCAACGTAAAGAAAAATAAATGTGCACTCTTTTAGCTAATTATATTTAATAACTTTATTTCTTTAAAATAATATTTTGTTTAATAAAATAATAATAAAAAACACATCTTTCATAAAATAAAATAAAAACTCAACATCAAATAATAAAATTAATAAATAAAAAAAACCAATTAACAAAAAAAAGCTCATGCACGCAAACCTTGTTTGAGTGGCTTAGCACGCTTGGCTTGGCTTTCTTCTTTTTAGGTTTTTAAGGGATATATGACATGTATTCTACTTCTAAATTCTTTTTTTTTAAAAAAAAGTTGATGATATTTTATCTGATAAGATAAATAACACGTTATTTGCTTCTCCCTATATTCTAACCAATGTGATGGCTTGAAAATCAAAGGCGGTGACTTTTTCACCTAAACATCTATTTCCCAACCATTTTTTTTCAAAAATTGACTCAAACACTTCATATACTTTATAAACTCGTATACGACTCAAAATAACTTAAAAATCAATCTAAAATCAAACTAAAACAAAAAAAAATTCTCAAGTTAAGATCTACAATCCCGAGCAATGGGAGGCCAAAAAACACCTATTTGACTCCCCTTATTGAATGGAATTCATTGACATTAAAATTAATTTTTTTTATGGGTTATATCAATGTCAACCAATACTTTCTCTTTTTACCATCGATATTCGGTGACTTTCTTTTTTATTTTTCAAAAACTGATTGAAAAGTAAGAAAAATAAAGTTTTGTACCACAATTAAAATTTTAAAATATCAAGGAACCAAAAAAGTTATAATTTAAAATATAGGAGGACCAAAGTAAAATTTTATCCCATTTTTTAAATTGCCATTTTTTTTTGTCTTTGTTTTATACTATGGTCCCCTTATTTTCAATTTTGTCCCTCCTTAACTTAAATTGGTCATGTGTTTTTTCATAGTCAATGTCTTTTTCTTGGTTATAACTTTTGATAATTAGTGTAATTTTGTTTTTAACTATTTTCCCACGCTTATTAACTTTGTTTCTGAAAACCCTTGTTATTCCTATAATAGATTTATTGTTAGGTCTAAGGATTGGTCCTCACACATCATTTTTTTTTTTTAAATTGATTTAGCTCATCTTGTATGATTAAAATCTAATTTGCATCCTTTTTTGTTTTTAGAAAAGATTTGGGGAAATAAAGTTTGAGGACTAAATTGTAAGAAAAAATTCATCATGAATTGCTATAATAAAAAAAATGATGCATTTTAAGAGTTTTTTGTAATTATAATTACTTTGCACGATGGTGAAACTTCATGACTTGCTTTTCAAAGAACAAATTAATTTTTATTTTTTTAATAACTTTTAAATTGTAAACAATACAAAGTAATAAATCTTGAAGTTATTACATCAGATTTTGTTCATGATGTGATATAAAATATAGGTTGAGTGAGTTAATATAGATCAATAAAAATAATATTATTTAAAAAAAAAAAAAAAAACGCGCTCAATCAAGTTTTGAACGATCATATGTTAATCCGTGATTGAGTGAACTTTGAGTCGACTAATTTTTTGAAATCTAGCACGGGCTACGGGCTGGGTCAGCCGAATTCCAAATTAACTATTTAGACAAAGTTTAGTAACTGTGATCCAGTACAGGCCCGTCTAGAACCTTCCCCACAAAAACACTAGCTTATGGGCAATATGAAATAAAACTCAAACGCGCACGCCAGGTCGTTAAATTGTCAAACAGAAAAAAGAGAAACCCTAAAACCCTCTCTGCTGAGCTATGGATCCTCAACCAGAACCTGTCAGCTACATCTGTGGAGGCAAGAATTTCACGTTCTGTCACAGACAATGAAATAGAATCGTGGGTTTCTTTTAAATTTTGCTTTTGATCATTTTTTATTTATATATTTCTTAATTTTTGTAGATTGTGGAATGGAGAATACATTAAAGCCAGGAGATGTTATTCAGTGCAGAGAGTGCGGTTACCGTATTCTTTACAAGAAGCGTACTCGTCGAAGTACGTTTTTATTTTATTTATTGATTGATTTTGTTGTTTCCCTCATGTGTTTTATGTGGGCTTGTGTTAGTTAGATTAATTTGCAATGTATTTTTCCGATGAAATAGTTAGTTGTGTTTAATTTGCGGGTTTTGGTAATGGTGGTGGTTTGTAGATGTTGCATTTTGGTGGTGTCATGAATGTACATTTTAGCATTGAAATTAAGGAGCTTTGGTTCGTAGATGTGGTCACATTGCTGTTTGGTTGTTTCTGCTTCCTATATAGTTGCTAACTTCAATCATGGTGGTGGTCGGTAGTGTTTCACACAATTCATGTGAAGCAGCTCAGTTTTTGTTTTATTTTTCAGTGGTTGTTGTGCATGATGTACACATCAAGTTATTTTGTTGTAGATAGTTCGTCATGGTAGAACTTTAAAGATTATGCTTGTGTGTTGTATTTAGAATTAATGGTAGGAGTTCAAAATCAATATGTGTAATTGACGCAAATGAAGAGCAAAGGTGGTGGCTTCAAAAAGTTTGTGCAAGGCACAATAATTGGGCTGGCTGGCTAAGCATTTATGTCTCTATATGTAAATGATTCATCAATGTATGCTGCATTGGTCGAAAAAGCATTGGAAACCCTACTTCAGAATTTTTTTCCTAAATTCATGTAATGCAATGCCAGTCCATGCACTTAGTAGCTAGGATATATCACTTTGGTCTACCTAGGACTTGTGTTGTTTCTTGATGATTTTGACGTGTGGCTGTTAACTACCTATCTATCATATGCTTGTTTCTATCCTATGTGTGGTTTTGCCATCAATAATTCTGACTATTTGTATCTGGAACTGCAATCCACAACCCCTGGACACGATGATTTGAAGGAATTGGTGCTTAGGCATGTGTCTGACATGTAAATTTTCTTCTTGCAGTTGTGCAATATGAGGCACGCTGAGGGATGGATGGGGATGTGCATTGTGCGCCTGAATCAGCATCGAGGCATGGTTGGCTTATTGGATGTGTTATGTCTACCTTCTAGTTTCATGAGACCACCAGCAGTATAGCTGATTTAGTATTGGAATCATATGAACCATGTATAATGTGAAGTGTTTCTATTAGACCTTGCAACTTGTTAATGGATGAAGATTAAAAGTTTGTGCTTGTGACATTCTGATATAATGAAAGGTTGTTGATTCTGTGCTGTCCGTGTTTAAAGTTGTTTCAGAAAGTGAATTGCTTTGAATTATGGGAAAGGTACTCCCAAGTCCCCGCAGCTATCCTCCCTCCCATGGCCCCAATCCTGAACTGAACTATCTCTCTCAAACCTGCTCGTCCATGCATGATTGCCAAAATCCAAGTACTCTGAGTCTTTGTATCTGTTTCAAGTGTGAAACCCAACTGTTCACGCATGGTGCTTTTGTTGCGGATTAAACATATAATTTCTAGCTACGTGAAGTATGCAGGAGGCGTGCTATCTGTTTTAACTAAAGAACCCGAGACTGGTCTAGAGCTGGCAAATATTAGCTCTGCTTCCTGTCCATGTTCCTCACTAGTAGTAGTTCATACGTAGCAAAAAATTATATCCATCAATGTCAACTTGAGATGTGGATAGTTCAAGGCACCATGGCATGGTATGCTTTTCCTAGTTGAATCGGAGTTCGAAACCAAACTTCTCACAAGGAGGATATATGGGGTCTCACTCAGGTGAGATTTTCTGTTCGCTTGTGAGATTCAAGCAGTTTAGAAGGCCATCGTCACTCTTTTTATTTTAGTAGCTCTCTCTTGTTAGTACATGGACAATCACCTCTCAAGCATAAATTTATGTTTAGCTTAGAGCTAATTTGGAAATGCGAGCTGTTTTTTATATTTTTTTTAAAATAATTTTTTTATATATGTTTGTTTTGATATATTTCTATATGAAAAATAATTTAAAAATACTCTCAAACTTTAGTCAAATAAAATGAAGCAACTGTAATGTATCTTCACAGACCAATAACTGTGAGATTGCTGGGCGACAGAGGTCATGCTTTTCCCTGAGGAGGGAGAAAGCTACAGTCATTAGGATTCTCCAAACGCTCTCTTCTATATATATATATATATATAATTAACACAAAAAATAAAATGTAGGCAAAATATATCAGGGAAAAAAGAGAGAGGGAAAACCAGAAGTTAGTGGGCCGGAATGCTGGATACAGTCAACAGATTAGCTTCTGGTGGATCACATGGTCCAGTCCAATCCAGCCCACTAAAGATGTGAAAGGAGAAAAAAAGAAATGTCCATTCCTTCCTTCAAATCGTCACCGGCAGAAAACATACTGAAGATTTTGACACAAATCCAAATCCAAATCAATTCATTTCAACAGCAATGGAAGAATATCCAGAAGAATTACGCACGCCACCGGTAGCACTGGTTTCACTAGTAGGCTGCACGGATCACCACTCGCTAATCTCCTCTTTTCTCAATGCTGAACAACCGCCGATAAACACTTTAGCCTTACCCGATTTCTCCAAAATCACCCTCCTCCTCTCCAAGCCGACCAAATCTGATCCAGCTAATAATGGAGGAATTTTAAAGAGAGATTGGCTACTTAAACATCGAACTCGAGTTCCGGCTGTCGTCGCTGCTCTTTTTAGCTCCGGTCATGTTTCTGGCGATCCTGCTCAATGGCTTCAAGTTTGTACTGACATTGAAAATATCAAGTAAATAATATCTTAATATGCAGTTTTTCTTTTATTTTCTATTAATTCCGCTCCGTCTTGCTAATTATTTTTGTTGTGTTGTTGGTGAGCAGAAATGCGACTCGGCCGAAGAATATTAAATTGATTGTTGTTGTTGTGCAATCTTCTTCGAATAGTAATTTTCTTTATCCTGTAATGTTCTAATTAATTGAGATGGTAAAGTTGATGATTTTGGTAATTTTTAGATTGTTACTGATCATGATGCAGATGAAATCAGTGAGGATCGAATGATTGCGTTACGCAAGCGTGCGGAAATTGATGCGAAATATCTTGTTATTTTCAATGCTAGTGATGATTTGCTACTGAAACAATCACTTGACAGGCATGTTTTGTTGTCTTGTTGTTTGTGATTTATGTGTTTTTATGGTCAATGTGAATGTGGAGTGTGGATTTTTCAGGCTGCGAGGCACGTTTGCGGAATTAGCGAATGTGTACTATAAAGATGAAGGGCGGAAGATTAAAACTCGTGTTGAAAAGAAGAGTTTCAATTCTCATGAGTTGAATGTTCGCTATTGCTTTAAAGTAAGGGTTTTCGCTTTTGTTTGATCAAGAGATTAAAACTTGTTATGTGATTATTGAATTGTGCTGGTGAAGCCTGGATGGTTATATTGTGATTTTAATTGTTTCATGCTAGTGAGCCCTCTTCTGAGTAATGAAGAATCCTTTGATTATGTTTAACAGTAAATGTAACACAAACCTTTGATTCACTGCTAACTTGGAATGAGCTTGCAGTGTTTTGTTGCTTGTTCTTATGAATTTGTGTAAGCATAGATAATGTATGTAATCTAGTACTTCCACAAAAGACAACATGCAAGGTCTGTCATTTTAAATATCAGTCAATGTGGAAGTCAGTTTAAATTGCTCACTTTGTTGCCTTGAATTGCTAGGTTGCTGTATATGCAGAGTTCCGGAGAGATTGGGTTGAAGCTTTGAGGTTCTATGAGGATGCATATCAAATATTGCGGGAGGTATATTCATGTACCCATACAATTCCAAACAAGTCTTTTTTTCATTTATCTATGTTCAGGCTACAGAATGTTTTCATAGATACTATTCCTTTACTTGGACTAATAAGTTTGTCATCAGATGGTTGGGACAGCAAAGAAGTTGCCATTGATTCAACGCCTGGTTCAGATAAAAACTGTTGCAGAGCAACTGCATTTCAAAATAGCAACCCTGTTATTGCATGGTGGAAAGGTGGTAGAAGCAATTTCGTGGTTCCGCCAGCATAATGTTTCATACAGGAGGCTTGTAGGACCCACAGATGTTGCATTTCTTCACTGGGAATGGATGAGCAGACAATTTCTGGTATTTGCTGAATTGCTCGAGACAAGCTCAAAAACTATTCATAGCAATTCAAATACAACTTTAGGCACTGCAGACCTGGCTTTGACTGAGTGGGAATTTCTACCAGCTTATTATTATCAGGTGAGTGACTTTCTATAACTTCCTGGTATTTTAACTTCTTATTGTGCTTGGGAGCAACTGCTGTTTCCCCATATTACAGTTGATATATGAATGTTTTCACCCTGTCTTTTAATTAAAAAGGAGCAGCAAAAGGAAAGATGAGAAATGATTTTCCCCAAAAAATTTAGTATCTTATTGGCATGCTCGTTTTGAAATCCTAAGGGGACAGGTTATTGCAGTCCAAGATTTGACCAATGCTGATTGTTAATTAATCAGACATTTTTTTTTCTTTTGTTTTCCTTTCCCTTTTGTTCTCTTTATTTTTTTCCTTTTTTGAAGAGGGGGTACTTTTCTTTTCATGTTTTGTGCTTGTCCTGCATGTAGTTTTTTGGAGAGGTGAGCACTGGAAAGTTTCTTATGAGAAAATGTAGGAGAATCTCAATGATCTTTTCGTTCACTACCTTGAGCATAAAAGGCAAAGGTGTCATGGATCCATTTATGTCTAACTTTCTTGACTTGTAATTAATGTAGAATTCTTACCCATACCTGTTGCTAATAAAGACCCCCCTCAAGAATTAGTGCCATTCACATTGGGGACTACCCAACTTGAGCAAAATCCTTCGATAATGATTTGTTGCTTTGAGGATCACCAAGAGGCTACTCGACCAAGGGAGGAGAAACCATGGGAATCGTCATTCATTCTTAACCATTCTACCATGCAAAACCTAGTAACCAGGGTAGTGTTTGTGGCATCATGGCATGCATCGATTCAAACTATGAGCTTTGATGCCACTTGGGAGATAAACATAGAGGAGTTTCTTGTGTGACCATATATGATAGTCTTGATGTCATGTTTTGATATTATCTTAAATCTCAAATTTAAGCTGATGGTTCATGGATTTGCCATGCATGGTATATTTTCTTTATTTCAGTCTGAAGTTATACTTTAACCCATAGCTGTCACCATAACAATCTAATAACCATGACTACACTGTCAGTGTATTGTATTATCATTTTCCAAGGACGTGGACAATGATGTTTTTATATATATCTTGTCAATATTTTTATCTACAAATGCACCTCACATTGAAAAGGTACAGTTTACACTTGAATGGATTTTTAGTCAGTCCAATCTCTGGGCAAGCGGTGTTGGTTTTATTATATCTTAACTTCTCAGATTGCATCTTCATTTTGAAGATTCTAGTTGCATAACTTGCAAATTAAATGTATGAGCCAACTTAATCTCATTCTTGCTTTATTTATTTAATTTTTTACATGTTTGTTTACCATCTAGAAACTTGTACTTTTTAATCAGGCTCTACTTTTTACTGAGTTGAACACAACATTTGATCTCAAAACAGTTAGCTGCACACTACTTGAAGGAGAAGAGAACTACGTTGGAACTTTCAATAACAATGTCTGAAACTGCTGATGAAATTGATAGTAATGCTGAATCCGTAGCACCTTCTATTTATGTCGGTCAGTTTGCTCGGTTACTTGAGCAAGGGGATGCCTTAATCATGCAATCGTAAGTTTGACTGATTAGTATTCAAAATGTTTGCTTTGCGTATTCCACTTCTACTAATTATTTGTGCTGTTTATTCAATCTGCAGCCTTACTGATGAAGAGTACACTCATTATGCTATTGCAGAAGGAAAAAGATTTCAAGATTCCTTTGAAATTATTGCTCTTCTTAAAAAAGCTTATGAAACATTCTCTAATCTCAAAGCCTGGAGGATGGCCCACTTATGTGGGTTACACATGGCAAAGGAATACTTTGGGGTAGGTGATTTAAGTAACGCAAAACAATTACTTGATGCTGTTGCATCTCTATACAGACAAGAGGGTTGGGTCACTTTGTTGTGGGAAGTCTTGGGTTATTTGCGAGAGTGCTCAAGGAAATCTGGTACAGTGAAAGAGTTCGTTGAGTATTCTCTTGAATTGGCTGCATTGCCTGTATCATCTGATTCTGGGATCCAGTCTCTCAGGTATAAAGAATGTGGTCCTGCTGGTCCTGCAAGTCTTGCGCAGAGAGAAATTATACACAAGGAGGTTTTTGAGCTTGTTAGCGGAGAAACCGGGTTACAGTCAGTTGAAGGCAATAGTGATCTCAAAGTGAATGGAGAAAATCCACTGCATCTTGAAATTGATCTCGTTAGTCCCCTTAGATTGGTACTTCTTGCTTCAGTTGCTTTTCACGAACCAGTTACAAAGCCAGGAGCATCCACCTCGATTACAGTGTCACTTCTATCACAATTACCTCTACCTGTTGACATTGATAAATTAGAAGTACAGTTTAATCAATCAGAGTGTAACTTTGTCATCACAAATTCTGAAAGCCCATCAGCTGCAGTATCCAGTGGTCAACAAGGTTGGCGAATTGAAAGTGCTCCTTCTTTGGCACTTGTTACAAACAAATGGCTGAGGTTAACGTATGACGTCAGACCAGGTCAGTTTATTTATTTTATGAAATTTTTAATTTACATTCTCATCACAGTTTACACAAGTCATATCTTACAGAAATAAGAAATGGTTTCACTTGGGAAGTTTGAACCAGGTGGTGAAGGAGAACAAATCCAGACTTCTGGGGTTTATTATTTGACCATTTGATGTTTTGCATTGGATTTTTAATTGTTATTTGAGATTTTGAAATTTGTTTTATTTCCTATCTAGTGTTTGAAGTATGTATCAATCAGGTCTATTCCATTTCCTAGTTAGGATTCCCTTTATCTATTATATTTCATATTGTTAGTAGGTTTGGGTCCCTAAATAAGAGCAGCTATCACCCTGATTTTGCGGTTGTAATTTAAGCATTGAAATTGAGATTAAAGTTTGTTTCTCTCTATAATGATTTTCTCGTTTTTCTGTCACCCTGCTTTTTTCTTCTCTCCCACTTCCCTCTTTCTCTTCTCTACCCCCCCCCCCCCAACTCCTATTTCATTTCCTATAATGCGTAGTACGTAGGGGTGATCCATTTCATGCTCTTGATCTGGGCATTGCTGTATATTGATTATGCCTCCATAATCTGGTGGTGTGTCCCTCTCCTCCCATTTTGAATTTTAGCCTAGTCCTTGTGGATGGTTTTATGTGAGAGAGATAGAGAGGGACCTACTTGATACTTGTCATGAATTCATTGTTGATTTTGAATATAAATTACCTTATAAAATATGTCCATAGTCCATACATGTTGGTGCTACTGTGTGCTCCTTTTCCTATGAATCTCAAATCCCTATACAGTTCATTTAGCAATTTGACTGGGTCGAATTGGCACTACCTTACCCTAATTGACAAAGATGATGGATCCTGTTGAAGATTTGAATATTTGGAGCTTCTTATCATGTTATCTTCTTGTCTAACAATCTCCTTGCAGTATAATTGGTGAGATCGTATACTAATAATGTCCACGTTTGGTTTAATGCAGAACAAAGTGGGAAGCTAGAGTGCATATATGTCATTGCAAAAATGAGACCCCACTTCACAATATGTTGTGGTGCTGAAAGTCCTGCTTCGATGGAGGATCTACCTCTTTGGAAGTTTGAAGACCGTGCTGAAACTTTTCCAACGAAGGATCCCGCTCTTGCATTTTCTGGTCAGAAGGCTGCCCAGGTCGAAGAACCAGAACCACAAGTGGATCTTATTTTAGGAGCTACCGGGCCAGCATTAGTTGGGGAATGCTTCAAAATTCCTGTCACTGTGGTCTCCAAGGATCATGCCATATTCTCGGGTGAGTTGAAAATCAATCTGGTAGATGTAAAAGGAGGTGGGCTGTTTAGTCCCAGGGAAGAGGAACCATTCTCTATGGACAGCCATCATGTTGAACTTCTTGGAGTTTCTGGGCCAGAAGGAGAAGATGAATCTCTAGTGGGTCCTGACAAAATTAAGAAAATTCAGCAGTCTTTTGGTTTGGTTTCTGTTCCGGTCTTAAAAGATGGAGAATCATGGTCCTGCAAGCTAGAAATTAAGTGGCATCGACCCAAACCAGTTATGCTCTTTGTATCATTAGGCTATTTTCCGGATGGCAATGAATCAACTTCACAAAGAATCCATGTCCACAAGAGCTTGCAAATTGAAGGAAAGACTGCTGTTGTGTTTAGCCATCAGTTTATGCTGCCATTCCGCCAGGATCCACTGTTGCTCTCAAGAATCAAGTCTGTCCCTGGATCGGATCAGTTGGCGTCACTTCCTCTTAATGAAACTAGTGTACTAGTCATTGGTGCCAAGAACAGCAGTGAGGTTCCTTTGCTATTACAGTCAATGTCTATTGAAGTGGATGATGGCATTGAGAGGCCGTGTACCTTGCAACATAGTGGCATGGATCTTTTAAGTCCTGCCCTTCTAGTTCCTGGAGAAGAGTTCAAAAAGGTTTTCACTGTCATTCCTGAAGTGGAATCTAGAAGTCTTGATTTGGGGTCAGTGTCTCTAAGATGGAGGAGGAATTCTGAAAAGGAAGATCTGTCCACTTCTGATGCAAAAAAAGATTGGGTTTTGACCAAACATAAACTTCCCAACATAAAAGTAGAGTCGCCCCCATTGGTATTGAGTCTGGAATGTCCTCCTTATGCTGTTCTTGGAGATCCCATTATGTACTTGATTAAAATTCGGAATCAAACACAGTTGCTTCAAGAGGTCAAGTTCTCACTGGCAGATGCACAGAGTTTTGTGTCATCTGGGTCTCACAGTGACACAGTTTTTGTTCTTCCAAAATCTGAGCACACCCTTAGCTACAAGCTTGTGCCATTGGCTTCAGGTTCACAACAATTGCCTCGAGTTACAGTGACCTCAGCAAGATATTCAGCTACATTTCAACCCTCAATCGCTGCATCTACTGTCTTTGTCTTCCCCTCTAAACCTCATTTCACGACAACTGATATGGGAGACAATAAAATGGAATCCATCTGAGCCGAGTAAATAATGCTCCCTTTGCTGGTAAAATTTTTGCAGAAACCAGGTCCAGTCATTGAAGGATGCACTTACTAATCAATGTATCATTGTTCTGCCCTATGGGAGGATGCGTTGTTGTTAATTGGACCTTATCTTTCTGGAGACTTGAAAAGGATAATCCAGTTGAAGTCTTCCAATTGGATGAAATCTCTTCAGAGAGCTTGAGTTTGGGATCCTGGTGCTTTTTTCCAACAAATGCACACTCATCCATCCTGGTATGTCATATCGTCATTGTTAATTTGTTATGGTTAGTACAGATAATGATTTGCATGTTTGGGAAGATTGATTTCCTAATAGGAAATTCTTATATTCCAAAGGAAATATTATGCAATGTGCAACCTCAACTAGGTGTTAAAATGTTTGACAACACAGTCCTGTTTGCTAGATGTCAATTTATAGATTTTGCAGTGCCAACATGGGAGTCGAAGTTTGCATCAGATGATAGATAAAGTTAATTTTTTTTTTTTTGAATGTTCTCAGAATAAAAATGTGAAAAGGAAATACATTGATGCACATGGTAAATTAGGGGTGATTTTCTTCTCTGTTGCAACAGCCATCTCTCTTTCTTCAAACGGTCCACTAATGATAGGAGCCAGTGATGCCATGGGTGGTTGTGCTAATTATGTTAGAATGATGATTATCCCATTTCCATTTGAAAGCAAGTCCCCCCCCCCCCCCCCCTACCATATCTTTGAGTGAAACTAAGCTGAAAACGGATCCTCGTTATATAACTCTGTTTGAGCAGTAAAGAATTTGAACGCATCCAAGGATTTTTTTTTTATATATAAAAATAAGCATAATATTTTTCCTTTATAGGAGTCTCTAAAAACCCCAGTGTATTATTACCCAGTAGCGCGTGATGAGGAACAATCCCATCACCTGCAAGGTCCGCCGGAGCATATAAAATTTGAACTAATAATCTTTAAAAAATAAATTTAAAGCATATTAGTCAAGCTATTCCTTTTAAATTGGGTTCTCTTTTCCTCTCTCTTACAAGGTGATGGACCTACCGATATTGTATGATATTAATTATAAGGAATTCGTTGAAAATATTTAATAAATAATTAATAATTGTTGAGATGGGAAAGTCTACACTCCTCTGGCTATACTCCAAAACAAATGTTTTCAGTTTCCATTTATAGCCCATAGAAAAGAATCGAGACCATATTCATATCATGAATGGAAAAATCATTTCTGGTCAGTTATGTAGGCGACTCATCCATTATAAATTTAGTTTCTACTTTCTACATCTGTCTTCCACCTAAAAAGGTGTCCATAATGGAAAATATTCTCCTTGAATAATTATTAGCTACATGTCATTAAGACAGCGCAATGATGGAGATAGAGTCTCTGCAAGGACAGAAAGCCCTCTGAGGTTTTGATCATCCAGCACATTAGTCAGGCAAGATGCAACTTGCATTTGACCTTTAGATCATTCATTTTAAAAAAATATATATGTACACGTTTCCAAACAGGTTTAATATTGGGATGCGTGCAGTGTCGTTTAATAAATTTGGCACCACTAATTTGATGACACGGAACGTACAGTGGAGTGTTTGGTAGGTATTGTGATAGTTTTTGTGTTTGTAATTTGAAAAAAATTATTTTATAAAAAGTATTTTTAGTTAAAGTTGGTTTGAAAAAATAGATATTTGGTTAAAATTATAGTTGAAATTGAGGTTAAAAAAAAGATAATTTAATGTGTTTGGTTAAAAATGCTTTTAAAATTGAGGTTATAAAATAATTTTAAAAAATATGTATTAATATTGATGATTTTTAATTATGGATTTAACTATTGCTATTATATCATGAAATAAATCATACTTTATATAAAATATTTTTTATTATTCCATGAAACCATTTACAATTCCATTATGTACAAAATATATCTGAGAAAAATTATAGTTTTCATAATTTTTTTTAGTGTATAATAAAATTAGATAAAATATTATCAGGTATAAAATTTACTCTAAACTAGTTTTTTAAAAAAAAATATTAAAAAAATTAACACACTTAAAAAAAAAAAGAGTTCACGCAGTGCAAGTGAACAGTGCAATTCTCTTGCATTGTTCACACGAACAGTGTATAACTATACACTATTCATATGTGGTTGCATTGTTCATTGAACAGTGCAAGAAAAGCAAGGAATCCTTGCTTTTCTTTTACTATGTTTCCAACGCAGAAAATACATGGAACCCAATAAATAGTATATTTTTTTTTTTAATCAAATAATTGCAAACTAAGTTTTAATTAAAATGTAGCTGTAGCCACATAGAAAACAAACTCTTAATTAACACAACATTAGCATAGAAAACAATTGCATTATTTGAAGGCAGAAGGGCCTCTGACCTGATTTATTCTTCTTTTTCTTGTAATTTCGATGGCCTTCATACATGCTTAAACAATTACTAGTTATTTAACATGTGTTTTTATTGTGGATTGATTTATACACACACAAGATTTTTCAACATGTTTTTATATAAAAATCAAAATAAAAAAGCTTGTGATAATTTTTAAATTGAGAACTACATGTGTTAACAAATAAATAAAAAATCATTAACAATAAATAAAGATAAATATTTAAAAGTTGAAAGTCATGTATAGACCAAAATATCCGGTCTCACCTCTCGGATCTTTGAGACGGTTATGTTTAACAAGTTTGTTCACAAAAAATAATTTTTTATTTTATTAAATGATAATAAAATAGACACAAGTAAAATTGATTAAATGAAATAAAAGGCAAAAAAAAAAATTATGCAATGTTACACATATTAAAAATATTATCTAAAAATAAATATTATTAATTCTTTAAAATAAATTTCATTTATATAAAACATTAAAAAATTATAGATAAATTAAAATAATCTCTCAAAAAATTAAATGCATATAAAATAACTAAAAATAAATGTTATTTAAAAGAATCTAGATAACCAAGATAGAAGATAGAAGAGGTATTAATTTACATATAAATTTTAAAATTATTTGAAAATATGGATATAAAAAGGCATTAATTGAAAAAATTCATTAAAAAAAATAGAAAAAGACTAGGCATTGTTGAGCTTGGCATGTTAGAGCGGCGTGTATGTTTAGGCTCTTAATTTTTTTTAATGGAGTGAATGATCATCCAACCTAAATTGTTTTTTTTTTTAAAAAAAAAAAAAGACAATATATCATCTACTACTGTCTATTTTGAAAAATAGAACATAAGTTTTTTCAACCTAAAACCGATTTTTTTACCCAAAATATCTTATGCAGCTTTATAAATTTATTCATAGCTTTAAAAAAAAAATACTGAAACAAAAAATCTTACCAAGTTCATGTCTTTTTTAGGTAGTTTCAAGTTTAAAAAAACACCTGATATAAACTCTTATCACCAAATTAAATAATATGATATAAATATTAATTTTTTTGGTAGCTGGAATTAATCCCAACAAAAATCTTCTATCTCAAGCACTAAGTTTTAGCAATTTTTTCTAACTTCTCTCGAACCAGGGTCAAAAAAATATAAATAAATAAAATTTAAGACAAAATTGATTCTGTCTTTAAATTTTAAAAACTAAAGAAATCTAATATTTATAATTTAAAAAGTACGAGTATTACAATAAATATTTTTGCTAAACTTTGTTAAAACCACTCAATTTTTCATGTTTTTTATTTTGATTCCTCGTTTTCGATCACATTATTTCCTAACAAATTGGTCTATAATTTAATTTAATAAAGGCAAAATTAATAATAAAAAAAGAAAAAGAAAAAATGCATTATAAATAATCCATCCACTATACCATATGAGAGGATTCACTATACATTTTGCATGTGGATTTCCTGCACGTTTTGGATGAAAAAAGGTATTTTATGGTTTTAAAAAATGAAAAATACTTTTCATGAAAGATATAAAAACTAAAATGGAACAACACTTCATTATTTTTATTTATATATAAACACTAATATATTAATAAAATACTTCCTTATCAGGAAATAATAATTCACTAATATATTTATATAGAAAATAATATATTAATATACAATATAAAAGTATATTAATATGATATATTAGTACACATGATGCTTTAATCTAGATAATATTGCTAGAAAATACATTTAAATACAAAACATGTCATATTATACAATAATCATATATTTTAAATCATATAAATTGTGTTATGAAATTAGGATACAATAGAAAAAAAAAATATTCTCAGTGGTCTCCATAAACCAAAAAATATATAAATGTCTATGATATTATATTTAAAATATTTATATTATATGTAAAGTTACATCTTGAAAAATAAACTACATATAAATACATGCTATAATAAATTCTTTCTTTTTTTTATCCTTATACTTTTTTACATCTTATTATTTTTTTATTAAATGATGTGATCAGATAATTATATAATTTTCTATACACACATAAACTTAAAAAAATATTAATAAATGATTTTTTTTTCATGTCATGGCCAAAACATTTAAGTGTTTTCCATCTCAATTTTTATAAATTATTAAATATAAAATAATAATTCATTTTTCAACAATCCATTTTACATTAAAATTATTTTCCATTAAAATTACTTTCATCAAACACTTGACAATGAAAGTCGAGATTGTAGTTTCTTCAATATTATAAGATAAAAAAATTTGTGATCCAAAGTGAAAAATACTAAACCAATCCTTCCACATTAAATTTAATTTCTCAAAAAATTAAGTAATTGTAGGCTAATAACCATCAATCATTAGAAAATTTTATGATAAATAATAATAATAATGATATAATAAAATTTATAACACATTAAAAATAATAAAATTATATCATTTTTTCTTGCTTGTTTCTTTTTATATATTAAAAAAAATATTTAAGGTTATATTTTATCACCGGGATGAAAAAATATACCTTAAGACTTAAAAGTTAAAAAAATGTTTACAATTACTCACTGCCACCGCCCACCAGCATCAATTATTCAATCCAAAATAAAAAGAAAAAAACAGCGCACTCAAAGTCTCTTTGCCTTCCGGTCCCTTTCGAAACAAAGAAAAAACAGTCAGCAGGACGTGTGCTTTCTCTCACACCACCACCACCACCACCGCCGCCGCCGCCACTACTCAGGAAAACCGCCGCATTGATCGGTGCCTACACTCTCCCTCTTCCTCTCTCACTCTCTTCCTCACGTATCTTTTTTTTTCCCGTTGGTTATTCAAAGTTGTCTTCTTTTCCCTGTTAGCAGCATTATTAGTTAGTAAAAACCTGTTTAGCTTCTTGTTTTTGTTTCTTTCTAACTTCTTTGTTCTCAAAGTATCAATTTTTAAAAACTAATTTTAGTGTTTCTCGACGATTACATTCTCTACGTATCCGAAAATAGTAAGCGAGAAGGTTTTTCTTCAGAAAGAGAGACGAGGAGGATTCTGATTTTCCTAGCAAGTTTATTTCTGTATTGCAACTGGATTAGTCTAGTTTTTTTTTTTTTTTTTTTTTTTTTTTAAATCAGTCGTAATATTTTTTATTTTTTCAGAATGGGATTGCATGGTGCTACATTTTGATTTTTTTGCATGTATACTTGCCTTTACATTTAGGGTTTCTAAGTGACTGTATACCAAAATTGGAAAATTGCGAGTTTGATTATTACATTTTGTGTTTTAGATGCGGTTATTACTTAAAATATGATTTTTATCTGGATTATGAGAAATTAGTATGATTTTTGGGTGAGGATTTATTGAAATTAATATAATGTGATTGTATAGATGGATTCATTTATTCTATGCCTTTTTTTTAATTCATATGCTTATGATATGCATTAAATTGATATTTCATGCAGTGATACTATTAATTTGTTGTTAAAGTTCAATGACAAACCTTTTTGGAAGTTGTGATTGGGCTCGAATTCTAGTTTGGTTCTCTGTGTATTTAGCAACGTTTGAAAACAGGTTAATCATCTTATGGAAATTCAATGTTGATTCCTAAATGGTTAAGAAAAGTAAAGAAAGTTTATTTGTTTGAAGTTGGGAAGTTTCAGTATATTTTCAAGAATTTCTGAAGAAAATGGCTTGAAGGGATGCCAGTTGACTGTGCACCATTTCGGAGAATAGTTGATGCTGTCGTTTGTTTGTAGCTCTTAACAATGTTGTTTGCTCGCTGTTGTTTTTGGTTTAACATTCCATTATCTTATGCTTGGCATTTGGTTTGATTTGGCAGGTTTATAAATGGGAGAAGCAAATTTGGCTCCAGGTTAGTTTTTATCCATTTGTGTAATAAAAGCCAGTTTTGTTACGTGATAGAGTTTACCCATGTTGGTGTTTGTTGTGTTGATATTTAAAATACAAATGAGTGATGAAAGTGGCAAGTGCCCTGTAAGTGCCAAGTCAATGTGAACATCGTATTTAAATACTATATAGAAGCTGTGTTTCGGATTCAGAAATTCTTACTTCTGCACATGGAAGGTTCCTTTGCATGAAGTCTGTGTTGACATGGTAATTTTGATATTCCAGACCCGTACGTTTTGCTTATGAAAGACCACAAACCTATATGCCGGACACAGTGCCTAAATCCTCCTGCAGAACTGTATGCGCTCATTCTCTGATCATTCTATATTTTTTTTGTGATACTATTTTCTAAACTTGTTCTGGAGTGTAATTAACTGTGATTCATCACCACATCATTAGTAGGTAGAATCCGGGGCTCACTGTATACCTTAATGGTTGGTTATGGTCTGCTGTACTTTGAGTCATTTCTGGATCTCTTTGTGTAAATAGATATTTATCTGTAAAAAGGAAAAACAAGACTAAAGCAAAAGGCTTGTCCTATACAATGAGGCAGAGAAAATACATGAAAAAGACAAGTCATTTTGCTAGTGTTCAACCATGTATTGATCATGAATTAACAAAAGCGACCATGTGGGTGATAATACTAATAAGAGAAACTGACTTTTCTTTTCGAATGCTCATATTCCAGGTTGTTATAGTCAGGTAATTGCTTAGTTCTCTGCAGGAATTCTGCTGTTAACAGGGGTATTTGTTTTATATTTTTTGTTATTGTGCCATTACCTTTTTTTATTGTAAGTGCAAATCACGGAATAGATATACTTGTTCGATTCAACATCTGAACATATACAATAGTGTTGATGAATAGAAATTTGAATTTTCTGACGGATAGATAATTGTCAGGCCAAAATGCTGGAGTTTAAGTGATATAGTTCCAAGAGCCAGTGTACATATCCTTGGTGATCTGCCTAGTTGTTTTTTGAGTCCTGCTCCAGAGTCTTCTCGTGACAGATTTGAATGGGGCAGATTTTTGACTTATCTTCAAAAAAAAGACTCGGTAAGGGCTGCCTATTATTTCAAGACTGGAAACATATGTCTTGACCTGTTAATAATTTTAATGACTTATCCATATGAACATACTTATCCTGTACTAGCCAAAAAAAAATGTAAATTGAATTTTTTTGCTAATTATCTAAATTTGAGCTATAAATCGATAGCATGGGGTCACTCAAATAACTACAGTTGGAATGCTAGTGGCACATTTCCTTGTGTAACTAATATATAAACTGAAAAATAAACGGAGACCATTATTTTGTGTTAAATAGGTGTGCCAACCTGACACATACTGGTTTATCAAATGGATTTCTTGGATTCTCATAGTACCTGTTTGATAAATAAGTCATGCTTGTGTCAGGTTTTGATGTGAATATTTGATCCGTTGTGTTTGAGCTGACAGTTATCCAAATGATTTTACCTCGACTGACCTCGTGGCACAAATTTCCTCGCATAGTAGAAATACATACTTGCAATTTACTATGTAAAATACACTGTTGTAGATGCCAACATTGATCATTATTTTCTGGATGAAATTTATTCAGTCTTGATATTTTAGCTTCCTTTAACTGTTTTTCTTTCCCCCCTCCCAATGGGTATTTTTCTCTAAATTTCTACTTTTCTCTGAGTAAAGGAGCACTACAACCATTGATCTTTCTGTAGCAAAATTTAGAAAGTAGTCTTTATCTGTGCATGTGAAATGGAGAAAGCAAAGTCCATAGGGCTAACTTCTACCAGTTTGGAAAAATGAGGCTTACTTTTTATGTTGATTGAGTTAAATTTATCACTATTGGTGTGTTATGTTTTGTTCCCTGAAGCATAACTTATAGAACTGACATCATAACCTTCGTAGGTTGGAATTGCAAAAGTTAAGTCCTGTCAATTCTACATACTTCCTCCTGATAAAGACTCAAATTTTAGCCATGTCCAAGTTGTTTATCGGGTGGAGAAAACATGCAGTGGGAATGATGGTCAAGAACACTGTGAAGATAATGGCTCTCCTAGTGACAGGTTTCAAGGCTCTAATGAAGATCACCATGGTGGCAATACTGCAACTGAAACTCGTCGGAGACACCAGCCTGTTGCTGCGAAACAGGTTCCACCATCAGAGAAAAATTATGCTCAGGCACATCCAAGCTACCTGGAAACTCTTGGTCAAGTGCATTATGCATGGATTTTTGGTGCAATAGCTGAGCTTGTTGATAATTCCAGGGATGCTGAAGCAACTAGGTAATTTAAATTGAGCCAGTTGGTTAATTATTTCTTTTCCTCTTCTTTCATATGCATAAACTTTAATTTGTACATTTGCATTTGACTTGTCTTGGTTTCATTGTGTTATTGATTTTGTTAGATGTGCTTGTAATCTCTTGGCTTATTTTTGACAGACTGGACATTTCTATTGAGGAAATATATTCAAAAAGAGCTGGCAAAGAAATTCCTATGCTGTCAGTTATAGATGATGGTCATGGCATGATCCATCAAGAGGTAGAGAAAATGGTTTGTTTTGGGCACAAGAAACCTGAGGCCGATGATCCGGATCGCATTGGAAGATTTGGTGTTGGATTCAAGGTAGCCTTTCTTGCTTTTATGTTTGCGGTTCTAGTACTAAATTGTTGTAAGTGCCTGTAAATTGTATTGATCAACTACTAACACCTATGCAATCATCTGGATGTGGGTTTCTCAGACTGGAGCAATGAGATTAGGCAGGGATGCTCTGGTTATAACTCAGACTAATGATTCCAGATCCATAGCCTTTCTTTCACAATCTTTAAATGAAGGAAAAGATGTATGCAGTGACCTATTTCTGTTTTTATGTGTTAATTAGCTTTAATATTTGTTTTGTCACCTTAATTTTTTATTCTGCAGAATCTTGAGATACCCATTGTAAGCTACCGCAGAAAAGGACAGTTTATGGAAGTCGACACTAGTGTCCAGTCGGAAGCTTTAGCAAAGTACAACCTGAAAGTTATTAAGGAATTTTCGCCTTTTGATAAATATTTGATTGGTGCAAAAGCAGGTTTATTCCGTGAAAACCGTACAGGGACACAAATTTTCATATGGAACTTAGATGAATGGGGATCACAATATTGTTTGGAATGGGATCGTGGATTGACTGGTGGGAGCTCCTTTCATAAAGGTGACATTCTGATCCGTTCTAGAAGGCTCAGATCTCGTCCTGGCCAGATTAGCAAAACGGTAGTGTATTCTCTTCTCTTGATTTAGTTCGATAGTGAAGTAGAAACAAGTAGCTTTGGTTTGCGATGAACTTTGCTTCATAGTCAATAGATAATTAACAAGAACATTGTATAAAACTACTGCTAATTTGAAATGGCATGGTTTTGAAATTTCTCACTTTCTTTTTTCCATCACTCTTTCAGAAGGTTACTGCAGAAATTCTTTGTTTTCACTCTTAGAAACAAGTATAAAACAAGTAGCTTTGGTTTGCGATGAACTTTGCTTCGCAGTCAATAGATAATTAACAAGAACATTGTATAAAACTACTGATAATATGAGATGGTATGATTTTGAAATTTCTCACTTTCTTTTTTCCATCACTCTTAAAATTCTGAAAATCTGTTACCGCATAAATTCTCTGCTTTCACTCCTTTTTTTCTTACAATTGTTTTTCTCTCTCTTCATTTACACTATAATTCCCATGCATGTCACTTTGTGTTGGGAAATATGTATGCAAATGCATGTCACTTTGTGTTGGGAAATATGTGCCTCAATGTCTATGCTCTATATTCAATCTTACTTATCTTGTGTTTTCTTTAATTCTAGGTTTTTTTAGATTACTCGCTTAGGTCATATCTTGAAGTCATCTTCTTAGTTCCACGAATAAGGATTTATCTGCAAGGTTCATTGGTATGTGCTTGTTAATAAAATCCCTTGGTTCGTAGGTAGTGTCTGTTATTAACTATAAACCTTTCTCATTTCATATTGGTCATTATCTTTTGAAAAGGTTAAAAGTCGACCACTGGCAAAATATTTGAATCAGACTTCAGAAGCAACTGGTAACATCATGGGGAAACGTGTTCATTTAACTCTTGGTCGCTCTCAGTTGGAATTTGAGCAGGCAAATTGTGGAATATTTTTGTATTGGCATGGTCGATTAATTGAGGTGAATTTCTTTTTTATGATGTTACTTTATCCATTCTTTACAACTTGTGACATTTGCTTTCTTGTGTGTTATCACTTTTCTCATCCTTTCACCTATCTTCTTTAATGACATTGGAGCCAATTGAGCTTTGGTTTGCATTTTATGATGCTCATTGAAATGTATATTACCTTTCTGTTCCTTGGAATCATTTTTCATGGTTAATCAGTTTGCCAGGGCTTCCAATATTTCTATAGCTGAGTTTCAAGTTTACATTGTATTAACTGTCCAAAAAGTTATGTTAACAGGGATCTCTCTCTTTCTAACCGGAAGGAGATGCTAATCATGAATGCTCTTGATTTTGGTTTGTAAACAGATTTTTATATATGATTATAGTTGCCTTTCCATTTCTTATTGGGGCAGGATTGTTTTCCCTTATAATCTCAAATCAATTCCAACGCATTCCTTTTATTAATGTGCCATCAGGTTTCATTGTTTCAATCTGACATTTGTCTTCCCATTGTAGGCTTATAAGAGAGTTGGTGGCATGATTCACAATGGTGATTGGGGTCGAGGCGTGATTGGTGTCATTGACGTTACTGATTTAATGGTAGCAATGTTTCTTTTTAGATACTTTTAGCTGTTTAGCTTATTTGTATGTTCTATTTCCCATTGCACGTTTGGTACAGGATAGAGATGCTTGCAAGAAGACTTGCTTTCTTAGACTGCTTTTGGTCTCGATTGGTTTGAAGAACATGTAGACATATATTTCTTGCAACACTATTATGTTTGGTAATCTAAGATGAGCCTGGATACCTTTACTCTTTTCTAGTCGTTGAAAGTCTGAGATAAATACTTTAAGTTTACAAATAAAATTTAATTGTGCATGGAGTGCTATGGTGCATGGATACAAACAGAGCACAAATTTGGAGTTCATGGTCCTGTTTTGTACATACAAAGTAATAATATGGATATGATGCTTACAAGAAAATTTGGTATATCTGTTCATACAAGATCTTGAATGCCCTTGCCCTCAACTTGCATTCATTTTATAGGATGCATGAGAAGATAATGATGGTGGGCTTATGTTTTTAGTTTTCTGATTTTGTGGAGATTGAAATCTAACTATTAATTAACCAAAAGCTGGTTGATAAAACCAAGGATATGTGTATGTCACGAATCTGTTCATTTCAACTGATAAACCTATTTTGGCAAACTGGAACAGAATGAAGGAAATGGTCGGGTGGGCGTGCATAATGCCAAGCAATCTTTCCTTGATTGTGAACCATATGCTCGACTAGAGGCGTGGCTGGGAGCGAAGGCAGATGAGTATTGGACTACTAATTTTGAAACGCTGAAGTTGGTAAGGACCTTTTATTGATTGTGGGATTTAAAAAAAAAAAAAAACAATTATAATGCCAAGCATAGAGGTTATGTATTGGGAAGATGAACTATCTTTTGATTTGCAATGACTGGTTGCCATGTATTTTTAAAATGAAACAATCTTAGATTTGGGATTGATTCAAATATTTAATAGTGCGGCAAGAACTTTTTCTTGTCAGTTTCCCCATTTTTTACATTCACTCATAACGTGTTCTTAATGAATCTTTATGGATTTCCTTATTTTTTTTCCAGTTTCCCTAGACATGTTTCATTTATGCACTCTTTACTTCTCCAGAAAAAAGGTGGTTCCCTGTACAAACCTGACCACGAATGGGTGCAGTGTGATAAGTGCAGGAAGTGGAGGATGTTGAGTTCGGGGTTTGATGTTAAAACATTACCTGAAGAATGGTAATTGCATTTCATCATATGTTTAACTGTTCATTTGTTCACAGTAGATCATTCATTCATTCATATCCTTGAATGCTCTTTCTTGTGCTTGTCTTGTAGAAATGATTGTGTCGAAAGACAGGAGGATGTCTTTTGCCTTTTTTTTGGCTATTCTATGCGGTGAAGGCTGTGATTCCTTCTATCAGCCAGATCAATTTTGTAATAACTTTGTGGCTGTATAGGAGAGCTGGATCCATTTCTTTTGTTGGGAATGTTTTGAATTTTCATCGCTCCTTGGTAGAATATAGTTTGCGACCTGGCAGGACAAGGAGATCAATTCATCAAATTTGAGTCTTGAGGGTGGATGGTTGACTGATACCCCCTTGTCCTGGATGCTGTCGACCAGGGAGAGGCTTGCTATCGCACTCCATGAGTATGCTCTGCTGTAAAGGGAATAGTCTTTTCTGGTCCCCAATATTCATCTCACCATAATAGATCTTTGCTTAATGTGACAATGTTGTCTTTTTCAATTGGATGCGACATTGTCTTCACATGCCTTCAGCTCCTCCTGTGTCCTTACCTGTTGTCATCTGTGGGCGACAATGTTTTCTTTTCCTGCTGTATATTATGTTCTGTTTGTATTATGCACTGTTTCGTCCCTGCAGAGGAAACAATGAACGTCGTCTTTGTTACGCTACCTACATAAAGTTTATTTTGGATGAACAAAAATGCTGACTTAGTATGCAACCTAGAGATTTTATCGAACAATATTAGCAGACATGCATGTACTTGCATTCATTATGAGAAGGATTGGTCTGCATTTATATGCATTTTGGTGTCCATGGATTGTGTACTTGTTTTTGTTGAACAGGTGATAATGCATCTTTTTTTAACTGTAAGCTTCTATTGTAACAGGTTTTGTTATATGGGTCCTTTCAATGGATCATGTGAAATTCCAGAGCAAAAGGTTGATCGTGGGGTGATCACAGTGTCCGCAAAACAAACTAGACATGATATAAAAGATGTTGATGATGATGTTATGATCAGTTCAGATGGTAAGCCATCGAAGTCTTTTATTAATAACTTTGTGCTGCACCAGAAAATTGAAATATCTTCTGGGATGGCCTACACTTATGGAAATTTTGTTTTTTGCAATCACATTGCTCCTCTTTGTTTCTCTCTTTTTTTTTTATCCCTTTTCTTTTAGTGCATCAATTCATGAAAGCATGGTTAGATTGCAGCATGTTAGTATCCAATTCTTGGTGTACTTTCACTCTATCACTTCTGATGTGTTATGGAATGATATGCTATTTTTATGATGTTCACTATGCAGTTAAAATATATGATGGTTGATTCAATGAACAATCCCCATTCTAACCACTTTTGGTTATGCTAATGTCAAACGCTGTTAAAGTGTTCCAGGTTTACTGATACTTGGTTTGTAATAGGTATTAGCGATGAAGATTCTAATCAAACCGAGAGGGATGGCAAGCGAGATTTAAAGAGGTTAAGGAAGGGACTGCCGAGGGCTTGTAAGAAGGGACCGTGATAACTGGTGGTAACTCTGGTTTTATCAAATGTTGATACAGCAACTATTAGTTACGTCCATTTTGTTTTGAATTGTGCGATTGTGCAATTGCATAGAACTAAGATACCAGAATAGGTCAACAATTCTCTGTATAAATCATAGTATTCCCAATTGTAACTAGTTCACTGGTTTTAACCAGTTCAAACCATACCATCTTTTGTAAAGAAGAACAATATCCTGTTCCTAGACGCTACTTCCTTGTGTTTTGCTACTATTAAGGTATAAAACTGATTTTTATCGCAGTACATGTTGAGTTGCAACTTCCGAATCATCACTCATTTTTAAGTATTATGGGATTTACAATTGTTCTTTGCCGAGACAAGGACTGGGGAGAAACAAACATGCCCCATCTAGTTCCTTTTTTCATTGCAGTAACAATTTGTAGTACATGTTAAGGAACAAATTCCCAATCATCACTTCTTTTCAAGTGCTCTGGAGATTTACAATTGTTCTTTGTAAATGAAGAGCAAAAAACCTGACCCGTTTATTTCCTTTTGAATGAGGTAAGCTTGCATTCTAATCAAGTTTATCAATTTTGTTTTGTCTTGTCTAAAATAACCGAAATATTTCATATCAATTCAAAAAATAAAATAAATTAGAATAATTTTTATTTTATTTAAAATCTCAATTCGTTCCAGATTTTTCAGCTAAATTATATTTAAAATATTCTAGTTTTATTTTATATGTTCTATTCTAGTTTTAAAAAGCTATTGAATTAAATTAAATATAATTCAATTTAATTAATTAAGCCATCCAAGAATAAAAAAACTCTTTCATTACTATTTTTAATAACAATGATAATAATAAAAATTATTATTATCATTTTCATTAATAATAATATTAATTTTTTAAAATTAGATTTATCATTAATATATATAATTTATATTTATATTGTTTTTTTCAAGTTTAAACTTTGTAGAATTTAAACAAAACAAGAAATCCTATTAGCCTTGATTGATCTAATTTTATATTTAAAATATTTGTGTTAAAATATTTTAATTTTTTAATATTTTAATATTTTATTCAAATTAAGTTATTTTAAGTGAAAAATTTATTTAATTTTTAATTATTTTAAAATTATGCTTGTATGATATTATATTTGAAACAAAATTGACAACATTCATTCTGCAGGATTTGTTCCTTAACTTTGTTATTTGAGCAAGGAAATTTCACATGCTTTTTGTGAATAATAATAATAATGGGATGGTCAATTTCTTCTTTTCAATACCTAATCTTATCCTCCCAATCCAAGGAAGGACTGTCAAATTTCTGCATAGATTTCCTATCCAGAGAAAGAGAATGTGAACAGGGTTAAAGTAACAGCAAGCTTATTATAAAAAGCAAACTGTGTCGCAAGACCTGTTCTTATAGTTTTCTTTCTGCCTTCTTTACGAAACACCTAGCCATGTAAATGAAATCTAGGCATTAGATACCTCAGGCATACATAAATCAAATCACAGGGTTTTGTCTTGCAAATTGTGCAATCTCAGTCGAAAGATGGTGATTGTAAAATATGTTAATCACTGTAAAATCAGTTACTGTGTAAGTAATTACATCACAGATTGCATAAAAACGTTTTAAAAACCAAGTTTTTATCTTCAAGAGGAGATTTATATAGTAAAAAAGAAACAAAAACAGAGCAAAGGTGCAAGAGAAATCAGATGGTAGTGCATGTTTTTGAGATCATCATGGTAGTTTGATGACAGAATTTTCTATGATAAACATCATCATATTTTCTTTCTTGCATGCTCAACAAGCAGAACTTGAACAATAAATCAAAAAGCAAAGGAAAAAAATATTATGTGAAGAAGAGAATCAGATATATGAGTAGTCAAACACCATAAAGCATCAAAAAGTTGATGCTTGTAAGACTGGGGCGACAATGACTATCATCATTTTCTTCTTTATCAAAACGCATCACAACATTGCAAAGAAAAAGTGGAAGAGTAAGACGGTTAATCTAGCAAGAACAGAGAGATGACCTGTGGGCAGGTTTGTGTGGGTGAACAAGAAACGGAGGGTGTATTTAAAGAGGGATATTAGGGTTTTTAGGGTTTGGAGGTTTCGTGGGTTTGTCAAGCCCAAGTTCAGAAAAATCTATTGGGGGAATGGGTTCTAGGCCTGCCTAAGGCTAATATTTTATTTACTCTTCATGCTATAAAAAATATGTTATTTCTCAATAAATAAAAAAAAAAAAAAAAATGCTAACAAAATAATATTTTTAAAAAATAAATAACAAGTAAAATCTTGTTTACTCAAAAAAAATAAAAATACTAAATAGTATTACCCAAAACACATAATAGTCTTTCACATAATTATTATATTCTTTGTATTTCTTAAATGAAAACTTTTCTTATAGATTTGTTTTTCTTCACATTTCTTAAATGAAAAATTTTCAAATTTATATAGATTTATTTTTATTAAATAAAACAAAATAAGCTTGAAACCTGTTTAAAATCATAATACTTTATACTTAATTTTTATCGAATAAAATAAATTAATAAAATTCAAACTCGTTTTGACTTGGTCAATAACTTTGATATAATATCAGAGAAAAATTAATTTATATAATTTTTTAATAATTAAAACAATAAATGTTGCTTTCATTACATAATAATAATAATAATAATAATAATTATATAAACAGTAAAAATATTCTTGAATTGATTTTAAATTATATTTACCATTACAATGCAATTTTCTTATGAAAATTTATTGCATTCAGTTTAACATCAGCTCCTTCGAGGGATAAAATTCAATGAAGCATAAACATGTTGGTAACTTCTTTAGCAAGGGAAACGACAAATACAGGAGTCGTTAGGGTTTTCAATTGTCAAGCAAAACCCATGAGCACCTTCTGCCGGTCTTTTTTGTACACAAGCAGCATGGCATTGTGAGTCATTGCAGCCACCTCCCCATAGCTTCTCGTCGCCCATAACAAGGCTAGAACCACCTTCAACGTTCTCCTCCTCGCCTGCATGGATTCAACAATATCCACAAATATTACCACAAGCTTGTGTGAGCTGCATGGAGTTGTGTGTTTACAAAATCATCGAAATATTGTTAGATGAGAATTTCTATTCCTTGCTAGTCATTAGAAAAAAAAACATAATTGCTATGCAGGATGGCTATAAAGCCTGCAATGGCTCTATATAACATATGCTTTTCAAAAGTATTTTTCCCTTAAAAATACATTAAAATAAACTTTTTTTCAGATTTTTTTTTATTTTTAACATCAAGTATGTAAAAATCATCAGAAAACATTAAAAAAAAATACAAATTTAATGTTTTTTCATACCAAATTCACTTTAAAAACACACTATAACAGTGCAGTTTGAAATGTAAAAATAAATAGCCTCTATATAGGTCTCCACTATTAATTATTTTTTTGAAAAGAGGTGTGCACATAGTTTTAAAACCAAATGGGAAATATTTATCTGGAAGAATGAAGATGACAAGCAGAAGAATGGTGAAAATTGTGAGGCTTTTCATAGCTTCTGTGAAAAATGCTTTATGTGATGATGCCCTTTACAAGCTAACCTGATGATATAGGTAGAACTAGAGAGGAGCATTAATTGGATTTTATAAATCCACAGAGTAATTTCAATTAAATCAACAAAAATCAAAACATTCTATGGAATTTAATAGCATGTCCTTGAGTCAAGGCTGAGTTTTGTTGATATCGATTGATAAGCATTCCTCCTTGATCTTAACTTGTGGAACTGGATGCCATCTAAACATATAAAACACATGCATTTGCATTTGGAAAACCTTAGTTTAGCAGCAAAACTTCTGGGAGATATACTGGTTCATAATCCTATAGTCACTGCCCCTTACGGCAGAAAATGATGCACAAACCACACAATAGGAAACCATAACTAAATAAGGTACCTGAGCCTTCAGGACTAGTACTAGTGTTGCGATGAGCTGTCCAGAGTTGTCTTCCCTGCAAATTATATCCAACTTTATGAGTTCAAAACACATGACGCAACAACAACAAAACTACATAAAAAAATTTGCAAAGTATCTTGATATAAGCACTAACATATAACAATAGAATTTGTAGCTGAAGAAACTTAAAGGAATGATATAAAAATAGATCATGTAACATAAGAAAAGATATAGGTACCCTGAAGCATGCCCACAGATAGCAGTCGGTCTATATTGTCAACACGCTTCTGTATTGATTTTAGAACAGAATTCAATGATGAAACTCTCTTTCGAACACCTGAAATCTTTGCTGCATGCTGCATGATAAACGGCAATGGTGCATCTTCCAACAACTGATCAAGCTCTGAAAACACAATTTTTTTATCGATGATCCAGACTCAAATGCTCAATAACATTAATAATCAAACACCTTAAGGATCAATGCAGAAAAAGAATAAAGACCAATTCAAATTGCATCCACTGTGGGAAGCTTTGTTCGTCTTGATTTGAACTGCTTGATACTGGAGCTAAATGAGCTGCTCCATTCTTTCAATATAATTATAGATGTTGTCGCTGTATATTTGTTTATTAAATATCACATGCTCCAAAAGATAACTAGGTGTGTGGGCATGAAAAAACTCAAGTTAAATCCATCAAATTATCATTGATAAAGAAAATGATAAAGAAAATGAGAAACTCTAATAACTATCCCACTTGTTGCTAGTATGAAATCACTGTTGTGTATTCAGTAGCATAAAAAAAACAGCTGAGGTGTAGCAAAATCTTTACTAATCACGTTACAGAGACAGAATAAACTGACCATTTATGATACCGGGTCCATTTCTAAATTGATCAAAAGCATTTCTCCAAAAGAAAATAAATCACTATGGAAACAAAAACCCATCAAAAAGGTCTCATTTTAGCAACCTAAGATGGCCTAAGAATAAAATTTTATAGCAAAACCAGGTGACTTGCAAACATTACAAGTAGAAAAAACCCGAGGAGAAGAAGCTACTTATCTTATCTCAAGCACCTTTTCTAAAAGCATAGAATCACAAGACCATAATGAGATTAAAAAGGAAGAATAATTTACCTCTAGTAAGACGATCAATAGCAGAATTAAGTTTGTCTTGGCTATTGAGAGTGTCTTGAGCTTTAGAGTCGAGATCCTTAATAACATTGGCCAGCATCGTTGATAAAGCCTTGCCTAATGCATCACTGCGGCTGTTATTGGATTCAGATTCAGAATCTTGAGGATTATTTTCGTTGGAATCCGGATTTTCACCCGTAGAAACTGATGGGTCCATCTATGATGCCAGTCAGCAAGAGAGCCCTTTCCCTTTGCTCTGTTTCAGCGGAGTGGAATTCCTTTCGCAGGGGAAGGAAATGGCATTTATGAGGGAATTGGATTTCCGAACGGGCTTGTTGAGAATTTGGTCTGGCCCATTATGGGCAAGTCTAGGGTTGGAAATGGGCTATATAAGAAAAAAAAATCCCCACCGAGGATAAAATGAAAATTGTTCTGACGGTAGCAAAATAAAGTCTGATTTGAAAAAGAATTTGTATCACTGGATTATCAGGTTAAATAATATCAATTTGATAACTTGCCTATTCGAACCTTGGTCAATGTTGAGTTTTATGTTTTATTTTAAATTGATCTGAAAATTAATCTATTTAAATTTAATTGATTTATTAATTTAGCTAAACCTAAATAAGATCCGATGAGATATACATTATTTTTTTTAATCTAAAAGGATAATCATTTCATTAAAAAATATATCGATGTAGTTCTAGATTTAAACTATAAATATTTATCAATTTTAATTAAAAATATTCTTCATTATAATATACAAGTTATGAAAAATACTTTCGCTTTCCAAAATAAATGATCCCCTGTAATCAAGAATGTTTTAAACTTGTGAGCTCCAATAACTTTAAACATGTAGCTGTTAAGACCTCGAATAGACTTCTTGACCTTCCTCTTCTTATTTTGTACCAAATATCAGCATATTTGGATAACCACGTGAACTCCATCTCATACTTTGTCACGGTCAAATCACCGTAAACCACCCTTTCAAATTTATATGCTTGACCATCTCTTATGCTTTTAGACAAAAAGTGTTCCAAAAACATATTAGAAAACTTTTTCCACGCTATCAATAAAGGATTTACTATATTTTTACTTATTTTTAACTCATATCAGTTCACAATCACATCATCACTTTTTAACTTGAAGGATGCAAAAGTCAAAACAAAATGATTCATGCATCTTATGACTTTATATCCACATCACACTGCATCCAAAAACTGTAATGGGTCCTTAGAGTTACCAGCTCCTTTAAATACGAGGGGTGTCAACTTTAGAAATTTTGATAATGACACTTTCACTCTATGCATAATATGAGAAATTGAAGTTGCATTTTTATCCTTCTTCTTCTCTCTCTCAATTAAAAATTTAGCCAAGGTTTGTATGACCTATTTAATCTTATCCAAAGTAATGTTAGCATTAGGCACTCTATCATAGGATTTCTCCTTCTGGTCTTGACCAACATCCAAACCATAGTCTTCCTCGGACTCAACATCATCCTGAACTTCTACCTCTATAGGCTGAGGAGAAGGGATTCTACCCCTCCTTCTTCACCTCTTATTCCTGAGCTGGACAATAACAATGTCCTCATAATCATTATTGACATGGTCGACATTAGCTACAAGTCCAACACTCGGCATATTCCTAAAATAATGCACGTATATTAATAGAACTATACAAGAGTTCATGAACTACATATTAAACATAATATTTGGAGAATTTAAAGAGGAATGATAACAAAATAAGACAAGTCTTAAGCTCCACATATTATAAGGGTTTTAACAAAACCAGACTCTGATATCACCTTTATAATGACTCAAATCCCAAGTTCATGATTAGCAACGTAGAAGAAGTGTCATAAGGACACCTAATCTATGTTAAGTCTCAGAACGTATATATCATAAAACAAATTATATAGAATTCATAGTGTTTCATAACTTCCAAAATATTTCATCATCAGAACAAAACAAAATAAATAATTCATAATATTTATTATATTGTCCGAATCTAAACTTTAAATAAAACAGTGTAATAGTAGAGCGTCTAAGATATTGAATCAAAACTAAAAGAAAGCCTTGCAAAATAAGTAAAGCATACCGACCAAAACTAAAGAAGCATGAATATTTAAGAAAATCCACTTGCTAACAAAAACTAAAAATCTGAAATATTTAAAATAGAGGGATAAGTTCAACCAACTTAGTAAATGAATAATATTTAATATATATTTTAGCTATTTATAAGTATAAGTCATGATGTAAAGCATAAATAGAAACTAGGCTATGAAGTTTTATGATTATATACAGATAAAAACTTTAATATATTCTAACAAATTCTTTGAATTATTTACACAAAGTAAAAAACCTACTTAACTAAAAGAAAAACCCACCTAACTAAAAGAATTCAAAGTTAATTTGGAAAAAAATAAAAATAAAAATTAACTAAAAATTAATTTAAATAATAAAATAATACCTTCTAATTCTAATTTGAAAATCTTTTCCATCTTAGCTGATTATAGTAAGTTAATCCTTCTATGGAACTAGATTGATAAAATAATCTAGCAAAATTATAACCTAATTCAATGATATTATACATTTAGATTTTTTTTTTCAAGAGCTTTATTTTATCAATCTAATTTTTAGAACATATTTGTAATGTTATAATTTTTTTATAGAATTGATCGGTTTGAACCGATTTTAATTTTTTTTATTTATAATTTTTTTATTTTTTTTATAATAATCAAATCAAAGACAAAATAATTACTTCTAGTTGTGTGATAGTATTAAAAAATACAACATGAAACCATAATAGAATTGACAAGGTTCAATTCCTTCAAAAATTGCTAATTAATATCACAAAAAGAGAAAAGGAAAAGAAATAAAAAAGAGCAAACATATTGGACAAGAATACCCCTCAACACTCTCAAACCCTAAAAACCCTGTGCCTATAAAGTGCATAGAACCCATCTCTCTCAAAAATTCACTCTCCAGGACCCCCAACCACTCTACACCGGCTAATTGAGAAAGAGATCTACAAGGAAACAGATACCTCTGATCCAAGATGAGAGCTAAGGTATGTCTTCCTCTCTTTATTACCCTTAATGGGTTTTAACTCAGAATGATTCTGTGCAACGGGTGTTGTTTAGATTATCTAATCTGGTATATATAGTGAATGTTTATCATGGTTTCTTAAATCTCTGATTCAAGTTCGTTTCTTTTTTATTCCTGTGGAATCTTTCTTTATGTTTGTAATCTGGGTTGTAGTTTTTAGCTAGATAATCAAATCTGTGTGCTTTTCTTGTCTAAAGCTTGTGATTTGTTAGGCTGGAAAAATGCTTGTTTTTGCTTCTTTTTTAACGAAACAAGAGATTTTGCCAAATGATTTCGTTAATCTTGGAATTTAAATGTTATTAATTTTCTATTTAGACACTATTTTTATGCGATGTTGAGTTTGCCTTACAGTTTTTTCTTTTGCTGTCTTTGTTTAGTGTAACTTGGTTTGTTTGATTTGAGATCCATTGATTCTTTCAAGACTTGGTGCCTATTTAAACATGTAAAGCGTTTTTGAGTTTGTGACCGATGTGGAATTCTTGGGATCTGTTTCGGAAGGTGTTTGCGGTTGTGTTTGTGTTGTTGCTGGTGCCTTGTGTTTTGGTGACAAAATTGTGAGGAGGCTAATTGTTTTGTTATTTTTTGTTCTTTTCAGTGGAAGAAGAAGCGTATGAGGAGGTTGAAGAGGAAGCGCAGAAAGATGAGGCAGAGATCCAAGTAGGCTGCGGGCTTGGACAAGATGGATCTTTTTTCTACTGGTACATGCCTATGATGCTTATGGCTTTGTCCTGCGTGAAGCTGTGGGGATGAGGGATGTGTATTAGGGAATGTTTCATCTTGTAGGGTTTTAAGACTGCTTCTGCTTTTAGTATTCTGTTGGCTTTAATTTTGTGTTGTATTTGACTTCTTTACTTTAATATTGCTTATGGATGGATGGATGAAACTTTGTTAGAAAATGATTAAAACAGAAATGAACTTCTATGAATTGTTTTCCACAATGGTGATCAAGATTTTTACTAGAGTTTGAGCATGGTTTAGAGTCTTAACTTCGTGGCTGATTTTTTAAAGACCTTTCCGATAGGCGATAGGTTTCTAATTCACTAGGAATGCAAGAAGTGGCATCTGAAGGTGGTTTTAACCATTGGATATGCCATGGAATCACACACCTTCTTGATTTACTTTTCTGCCTTGTACAAGTTTATCACTCCGTGGCTATTTTTGAAGCAGACCTATCTGATAGGCGATAGGTTTCTAATTAACAAGGAATGCAAGATGGGGCATCCGAAGGTGGTTTTAACCATTAGATATGCCATGGAATCACAAACCTTCTTGATTTACATCTGCCTTGTACTGAATTTCGCCTGCTTTGAATTTGAGTTTAATTGTTAGTTGTTACCCCATTACGCAAAGTGGCTGGAATCTAGAGTGGTCTAAGGATTGTTTGTGTTGTATGGCTTATGTAAGCCTTTTTGGATTCATGAGTTGCTATGTTTGGGTATGTAGTTTATGTAAGCCTTCCCCCAAAGAAAAACCCAAAAAGATTCTGAAAGTTCATAAACTGCTGACCATGGAAAGACAAAAACATAAACAAACATGGAATGGTTTTGGAGAATGCTTTTCCAGGCTTTTCATCTCAGTTACGGAATTGTGAATACTGAACAAAAGGAACGAGTCTAGCAATAATATGGCAAGGGTGATCCTGCCTTGTCAACTTGATGGCCAGCCGTCGGTGAACAGGATCTTGTTCGCTCTCTTTGAAATCAACGGATTTTGCCTCTCTGGCATAAGATGAACATTAACACGAACAAGTACAATGCGCGAGGCACGCAGACAAGATGGATCCTATGATATATTTTCTCATATTGCAGGGCAAAGTAATTTACATCAACAGAAATGGCACAAAATCAGATGCAGAACCTTGCAAGAATTTAGGGGTCAGCCAGGATCATACTGCATACATAAGGGGCGCGGAGCCACAAGCATTTTCGATCACGAGAGAAAAAACCCAAGTCATAATGAATAATTTGTATGATCATATGCCAGATGAATCGTGAAATTTAACTTGCACAGCATAAAATAAAGATGCAAGTTCTCTGTACAATGTTCAACTCACAGAACCAAGGGTGAAGCGAATACAGGAATAAAAGTACATAGCCAAGAATCCTATTGTTTGAACCCTTGCTCCTTCCTCATTTTCAAAACATTCAACACATTCCAGTGTTGTGACAATCTCTTTCAATTTCAATATGCAGAATCCTTGATTTCCCAGTCTTGATCGGAATGTCACAATACAAATTTCTGAAGAAGCATGGACACTGGTTTTGATGAACACGCTTGCTCAAAGTATCTTCATTCCATGTTCCCCCTTCGTGTTCTTAATCTGGATCATGCATACAATTTCATACTGGTAAAGCCTCGAGGTTGTATTGCAAAACAAGTCTTTCCGCTGTATTTCGTCTCATGACTTGTCTGAGGAGCAACTCTTTTAAAACTTCTGCTGCCAGCTCCTTTTCTTCTTCATGGGCAATCCCTTCTACTATAATGGTATACGTTGTTTCATTCGGTGTGTATCCTTTCTCAACCATCATCTCAAAAATATCCAGGGACAAATCTGTTCTACCAGATTTACAAAATCCAAGTATAAGGGCATTGAAATTGTCAAGAATAGGCCTATAGTCATTTTCTTCCAATAGCCTGAAAATCTCCAAGGCCTCGTCCAGCATTCCCTCAATGCACAACCCTCTAATCAAAGAAGAATAGGTATAGGGATCAGGAACAAATCCAAACTTTGTCATCTCGTATAAAAGCTGAAATGCTGGATACGTGTTCCCTTTTCTACACAAGCTCGTAATCACACCTTTGTAAAAGTCATGGGTGGATGACCTTTGCTTATTACCCAAGTTTTGAATTATGGAGAATGCCTCTGGCACCCTTCCCTGCTTGCAAAGCACAGCAATGGCATTAAACGTTCCCTCATTGGGATTACAGCGGTGCTGAATCATTTGGTCTAGACACTTAATCACAAGGTCCAACTTCCCCTCTTTGCAAAGATGAGCAATTATAGGGTTATAGGTTGTGGCAGAGGGCTTAAATGATGCCCTCACCATTTCATCCAAAACTTCAAATGCATGTTCAATCCTGCCATGGAAGGCAAGCGAACCAATTAGTATATTGTATGTAACCAGAGAAGGTGAACGCTCCTCAGAATCCATCTCAGCCAGGAGCTGGTTTGCCTCCTCCCATCTTCCTTCATAGCACAGATTCCTGAGTATAATATTATAACTCACAACATTCGGATTAAAACCCTTTGATGGCAAATCCCTGAAGAACCGAATTGCCTCTTCCGTCCTGCCTTCCTTGCATAATCCAGTTAATAAAACATTGTAACTAACCAAGTTAGGCTGCCAACCCTTCGCAATTATCTCATCCAAAAGCTTCATCGCTTCGTTCACACCTCTCTCCTTGTAAGCTGCTTCAAGCAAGAAAGAATAAGTAAATTCATTCGGGACCAACCCTTTCCACATCAGCTTATCTAATAACTGCAAGCTTTGATTCAAGTTTCCATGCATGCAAAGCCCTCTAACAAGCGAATTATAGGTAACCGTGTTGGTTGGATAGCCATTTTCCTCCATTTTCTCAACTAATTGCATTGCATGCCCAATATTTCCTCTCTTACACAAATTGTTCACCAAAAAAGTATAAGAAGCTGCATCAGGAATAATACCAGACTCAATCATCATTTCCATCACCCTCGTCGCTTTCTTCATCTTATTCGACTTGCACAAATCGTACAATAGCTGTGTTGCTTGAGCAACATCAGGTTTATGACCCTTCCCAACAATAAACTCCAAATGGAAAAACGCATCATTAAGCCTAATCTCCCTATTTCTTGTGCCATTCCTACCAACCTTCCAATTGGGCAGTGTCAAAACAGAGTCTTTAGGTGAAATTGTGATCTGGGTTGATGCCAAAACTCTAGTGAAACCTTTGTTTAGTGAAAAAGAATGGAAATTTGGGACATTAGAAAAGAACCCACAAGCTGTTCGCGCAGTCTCTGGAGAAGGGTTTGTTAAAGGAGACACCGAATTCACCAAAGTTGCCATTGCCAACAGATAATGAAAAGCAAAATTCAAAATTTCAGCTTTGGCTCTTTAGCACAGACCAAAAAGATCAAAACTTTCTGGTTTCCCTAAGTGATTGAAGACTTGAAACTTTAGACTTTAAGCAATAACGAACTAAAAGAAAAACATAAAAAAGGAAAAAATTGAAGGAAACAAAAGGTGTTAACATACACTGAGTATCACTTATACCATGCAAAAAGTTGAAGCCGAAAATGGAGGACTGGGGTTGAGGGAGGAGAAGAAAGATAGATGTGTTTGAAGGAGGGTCTTCTTGTGCTGCTCTCGAGGTTCGGTTCAGTCCAGTCTCATTCTATCCGTAACTTTGCAGCCCTTTCATTTCATTATCCTCCTCCAAGTGTATGCTGTAGAGGATACCATCAAAAACACCAAAGAGAGAGACGTTTCCACTCTCTTATTTTTCAAACTATGCTCGTGGTGTAGGGCACGCGCTGTCGTTTACCTAATTACTAGTCCTATGCGTAGCTGTCCTGGTAAGAAACTTACTAAAAAAAAAGTCTTAAGATTAACTTATGGGTAAGCGAGTCAATCGTTTCATTTTTCTTTTAAATTTTTTAGTGTTAATTCCATTGTATTACGTTTTAAATACGAATTTTAAAAAAATATTTTTTATTTTTATTTTTATTTTAAATTAATTTTTTATTTTTAGATTGTTTTGATATATTAATATTAAAAATAAATTTTAAAAAATTAAAAAAATATTTAAAAAATATTATTTTTATTTTAAATTAATTTTTTTAGATTGTTTTTTAAATTAAATTAATATATTTTTTTAATTTTTTAAAATTTATTTTTAATATTAGTATATCAAAACAATCTAAAAATAAAAAATCAATTTAAAATAAAAATAAAAATAAAAAATATTTTTTAAAATTCTTTTGAAAAACAAGATAACAAGCTTTATATATATATATATATATATAAATAAAATAAAAATGGAAGGGCATATGCATCTTCTAAGCCAGGAGAAACATTTCCTAAATTACAGATCGCAGACAGATCATAGAGAGAAAGATGGCAAAGAGTAAGGATGATGTAAAGCATGGAACAGCACAGGCAAAGCTATCAGAAGATGAAATGTTAATGGCAAAGAGGGAAGATTACTGATTCCGAACCAGTTGATCTCTTCTCTAGTGCTCATAATAATAAGCCTACCCGTACTGCTACATCCAAAATGTCCAACCCTGACCAGTCTCAGCCTCACCATGAAAAATATACGAGTTTTATCACTCCTCTTGCGTCCACCAAAGCTTGAGGAATGTTAATGGACCGTTTTCTTGTATTCTTTTCTAGTTTACTTCAAGAAAGTCGAGAAAAGAAGTGATAAGATGAAGCTGATGTTAATTAATGGTTTTAATTTGACTAAATTAAGGTTGCCTTTTGTTCCATGCTTTTCAAATCCTATTGTTATAGACTTCACTGGCGGATCAACTTGGGAGTGAGTTGATCTGGTTAAATTCATCAATCCATTAAGATGAATGGCTTGATTATCTGGTTAAAACTTGAAAAAAAATGATATTGTTTTATTACCAAATTAAATTAATTCTCTTAATTTGTAATCTAGATTTTGTGTGAGTCTTGTTGTTGGATTTCAAACATTTTTAACCAAAAAAAAGGAATTCAAACGTTCAGCTACAAAGTGATTGTATCTTTTCTGGATTCAGCCAGACACCTGTCTACTAAAATAATCAATATTGCTTCAGAATTTTCTCCTTGGAAATTGGCTGAGGTTGCTGCAATTTACCTTACCCCTTTCTACCGTCAACTATGCCACTCTGGTGATCTTGGAGCGCTAAATGAAGAGCTAGTTGATATGATTCGTGATGCTTCAAGAAGGGCAGTAATACTTTTCAAATTGATTTACTTTTCCTCGGATGGTTTAGATTTTCAAGGATAAGAGAAGTTGAAACTAAGAATCTCAAATGCAATGGAACAGAGGTACACAAATGTGTTTAGCTGCTGGTGAGTTCATGTATAGTTGGATTAGTCATATTTTTATGAAGTACGATTTCGATACTTGGTCTTCTGCGAATCATTTTACTTAGCCAAAGATTAATCGAATTCCATAAATGGATATCCATGATCAGCTTAGACTTTTGCATGTACTTCTGCTGCATCAGATGATTTTCAGGGTCGTAGTTTCTTGCATTTCTGGAAAGAGCAGTGGACGATAGTGTTTCTTGAATTTAGGCGCTGCTACTTCATGGCTTGCTGACCCTACATTGATGGAGCCTGGAGGGTCCTTATTTGCAAATCTCGAATCTAAAATTTGTTTTTGAAGGACACTGCTGAGTTTGCATTAGTTTTTCCATTTTTTTTTTTTTAAAAAGAGTTGGATTATACTAGCACCTAGGATTTCATGCTTCCAGGAGCTTTAGAGAGGATGGATGCATTTTCTGCCATGGTGTTCAATACAGTTTGCATGCTAGAAAGAAATTTAACTACCATTTTTATATCTGGGAAAGAAATGACAGAAGTATCAATTATTCCCCATGCAAACCTGTAGGGAGAGTACCACATTTTAGCTCCTGGCTCCAGGTCATGACCAGGTGAAATCGGTAAATGCATGTCTTCTAAGCAATGCTATCAAGAAATCATTCCATGCATCGATGGGTCCTGGCATGCACCAATGGACACAGTCGTTGTAACCTTTCATCCATTTGTTACCCCAGTAGGAATTAGGGTGCCCGTCAGGTCTCATCAGCATCGCCTTGGTGACATCCAAAACTTCAAATTTTCTCCTTCTCCTTGCTACTGTTCTTACTCTTTTAATTTCTTCTACTTGAATGCTTCTGATTTTCCAGTCTAAACTTGCCAAGTCGATCTCTTTCTCACCGAGTGGATGCGTTCTGTTGCAGCTCCCTCCTGTGTCCCATGCTCCATCCGCAAAATGTGCAGGTGAGAATGTCCTTAACACAGTCAAAATATTCCTGCACTTTTTGCAGTTGTTGATATAATTGAGCACAACCTTGATTACCATCTGGAGGGCGGAGTCAATGTCCAAGCTTTTGATGCCTGGTTCACTGCAGAATATGCATCCTATGTTCTTGCCTTTCTCGTACAAGTAGTTCTTCCTGAAGAACCAATGAGCATCCGATAGGATTGCGTAGTCTATTTCTGGGAGTTTGCTTGCCCAGTTCTTGTCCATCTTATCTAGATGCAGGTCAAAAACACCAGTAACACTACCATTAATCACCCTCTCCTCATCACGTACTAGGAATCTAGTCCAGATGACCATTAGGGTAAAATTACTGTGAGGAAAATACCATGTTCTCGTACGACCTTCAGTATCCTTGTAGATGCCCAGTGGCATTTCTTCCTGAGAAAGTTCAAAATCTGTTAGACACAGAGGTCATAAAAATGGGGGATTCCGTTCCAAGTCAACTACAGGAAAAGAATTACATGAACTAACCGATGACAGGAGGCAGAGAAGTGATTCTACATGGTTTCGAGCGACCGAGTCTCCGATAAACGCCATCGTCTTTCCCCTGACAATCTCAAAAAATGTCCCGGGATCAAATCTTGGAAGCTCACACCCGTCAGGTTTCCACCTCCACTGCAAAAATCCTGAGTCTGGCCTTCCTTGCATGAAACAATTCTTCGATTCAGGGATAGATGAACAGCTTACATTTGTATATTGAGAACCTCTCAGGTCTTGAACCCAATGTCCACTAAACAAGTCACATCGTTCTTCTTCTAAAGAATTGAAAAAATAGAAAAGGATTGACAGGAAAAAAATCAATAAGCAGAAATGGGATTTCTTTTTTCCTTTCCTGACATCAGAATTCAGAAATTTACCCTTCTGTAGAGAAATCAATAGCTGTTGATGAAGGTCCACGTTATTTGACAAGTCGGATGTCTTCGGAGAGTAGAGTATGAAGAAGCTGAAGAGGAATATTAACCCTACTGTATAAAAGAAACGATTCATGTCGGAGAAGGAAAAAAATGGAGAAAAGAGAGCATCAAGGGCTGAGTAGAAGTTTTTAGCATTGAGAATCAAAAAATTAAAAGTGATGGATGTAAAAGGAATAATGTTTTTCTTGATTAAGCAAGAATGCTATAAATGGGAAATAATTTTTATCAAGGATTCCTATTTTTAGTCGACATGGAAGGTGATCGAACAGCATTTGTGGCAGTGAACATATACAGAAAGTTGCACCAAAAATGAGGGCAATGCTTATTGTCCATTCATTTTCCGAATAAAATTTCTGTCCCTTTTTTTGCAGACATATTGGATCATACATGGTCAACTAAAATAAACATCAAATATATAATTCGGATCATAGACATGACTATAATGTGCTTAATCAATCAGGCAACTATCTCTATTGTTGTTTGGGCATTATTTAAACTTGGATTCGATTAAATTGATATTAAATTGGATATTTAATATAAAATACAAGGATGAGGTGGGATGAGGTTCGAGTTACAATTGAAGAGGTATTATCAAATTAGAGATTAAACCAAATGAAAGTTGGGAATTAATTGAAGAGTTAATAGCGAATTAAAAATTAAATTAAACGGGCTAAATGAGATTTGAGGTTTAGTTGAAGATTTATTATCGAATCAAGAACAAAAAAAAAAAATCAACACGTGCTAAACATACATCAACATGTAAGAAGCAATTTTGTATTTAAGTGGCGCGTGTAGGCTCTTGTTGCCTTCAAAGATAGTTTTATTTAGTGTCCTAGAATTGTCTCTGCATCCCTATCCTTTCTAATAGTGCTTGTAACATAATTCTCCATAACGTGAAGCAGAAGATTTTTATTTTTCTTTTCTCTCTCCTTATGTTTTATTTCTCTCTACTCCCTTGAATTCCATATTGTGATTTGTTTCTTCTCCCTTTACAATACCAAGTCCAATTGCACAACATATATAAAAGGAATAAATTAAAGAGAAAAAAAAGTTACATGGAAGAAAAAAAACAATGACATTATGCAAAACCACTATTTAAATAAGAGATAGGCTGCAAAAATTGCAACAGGAAACACCCACCAGTCTTAGTTTTTCTTAATCTTGAGTCCATAATTAGATTTTATTCAAGTGTGTTCTTATGATTGAAGAAAACAATTCAAAATTGGTTAATTTCCCTAATAGTCAAAAGTATATTTAGTTAAAAAAATAAAAACCTAAATATAAAATAAATGTTTTTTGAGCAATTTTAGAGTCCTTCTTGTCCTCCATTATTTCTATTTTTTTTATCACTAAAAAATAACCAAATATAATTTTACATCGAAAAATCTCTGATAATAATCCAAACTTACCTACTCTTTCGTGAACTAATTAAAATTAAAATGCAATTGTTGGAGGCTATTACCTCTACATTTATTGTGCATTAAAATCTTTTTCTATATGTAAAGATCCAAATTTTCCTTAAGAAGAATGAACATTGAATATGAGTCATGTAACATTTGTTGGGTGGAATTATGCTTATGCTGACAAATAATTATTTTTTTCTTTTTTCTTTTTCTTTTCAATCCTTAAATCAATTCAAAATCACCACATTTTTTTTTTTTATGCATTTACTCTTAAGCAATAACATTTGTAACTACCCTGTTTAATTTTATATTTAAAAAGTATTTTTTAAAAAAATTGAATTTTTTTAATTTTTTTGCTTCAAATTAATATTTTTTGGTGTTTTTAAATTATTTTGATGTGTTGATTTTAAAAATAATTTTTAAAAAATAAAAAATATATATTATTTTAATATATTTTTAAATAAAAAACACTTTTAAAAAAACCACAACTATATTTTCAAAAAAACTTTAAAGATTTTCTTCATGATCTCAACTTTGAATTCAACCAAAACACAAGGATATCTTAAGCATTAAAAACCTCTTACACCCCATCTTACATATTTTGTATTCATAATTAACCTTTTTAACCCACTTTTTTTTTTTGTTAATCCTTTTCTCCTTTTATTAATGAAAAAATAATAATATCTTCTCTATTTTTATTTATTTATTATTCTGTCCGTAATGCAGTACTGCAGTAGGATTTAATTTCTCCTATAACTCCGAAAATTGTTCCACAAGAAGCAAGACCTTTCCCTCAGAACACAAAGAAAGGAAGAAGTACTCTTCTTTACAAACAAGTAATCCAAAACCAACAAGGACTAGTGCACTCTTCTCTACAATTCCCTCTATAAAAAAAAAACAAACCAGGAGAGACTTGTTCTTTATTAACTCTTCCCTTTCTTGAATATTCCTCTCTTTTCTGTATTTTTCTTGTTTTGTTTTCCATGGAGAAATCTTCTGGTTTTTCTGATAACATTGCTCCTGAAAGTTCAGACGCAATGTCTTCTTCTGCTGCGGCAAGTTGTCCTGTTGAAAACCTGTTGTTTTGTGTTGAGAATCTTTCGTTGAAAGAAGGGAGCGCTGGTACAAATAACCATCACGGTTTGTCTACAAGAAACTATCTTTTGCACGATAACGGTGGTTCTTTACCAAGAATTCGAGAAACCAGGATTAATGGGTTCTCACAGTATCAGACCGGGTTTGAGAATTCAATGCTGCTCCCACCACCGCTGTTTTCAGAATCTGTCTGGGGATCTAACAGTTTGAGCAATGGAGGGAGTTTTCAGGGTTCAAGATTGCAACCTCGGGCAAGAAGTCTTGTTCCGAATTACAATTTTCTGAGTGGTTCTGCCCTTGACGAGGGGACGGATAGGGCTGGTTCGGGCCTGGGAGGCGTTGATAATAGTATGGTGCAGAATCAAGAAGAGCTCAAGAAAGTAAGGATTTTTCTTGGTTTGCTTCAAGGAGACAGCGTTGTCAACTATTGTTCAGACCAACATGGTTCAAGAACAATTCAAGGTCTATTGAGGTTGAGGAACCCGCAGATTACAGGTGAGATATATAATAAAGTTTTGGCCTTGTCATCAAGAGGAATCGCTGTTGTTTTGGAGCTGATGCTTGATCAACATGGATGGCATGTCTTTGGTGAACTAATTGATGCATTGAACTATCAACAGTTGAAATCGATTACATATGAGATAACCAAGAACTTGGACGATTTTGTTTCATTAACTCTCGACACACATGGTTCGAACTCGATAAGGAAGGTCATCAGACTGCTCCGGAGATCGCCTTTGGTTACCTTAGTGACGAACAATCTGCTTGCTGCGTTTTTTACAATCATGACCAATCGGATAGGTTCATATGCTGTATCAGAGTGCTTTAACCAACTGAGTGCTGAAGATAATAGGTTGTTATATGAAGCAGCCATTGAATGTTGTCTTGATTTAGCAATAGACCATGAAGGATCCCTAGCCTTAATCAGGGTCATCAACACCATCCAAGGTCTGCAAAGATATCGGCTCCTAGATATCCTGTCCACATATGTAGCCTTCCTCTCGCAGGACCCGAAAGGGAACTATGTGGTTCAGAAGGTCATATCACTCAATAACCCTTTATTCACCCAAAAAATATGCCATCATCTCAGAGGGTATTATGGAACCATCTCACTTCAGAAAGGAGGCAGTCATATCGCCGAGAAATGCTTGGATACAGAATGGAAGAGTTGGGTAATTGAGGATTTTCTGAGCAACACCACCACACTATTGCAAGTTGCTAAAGACGAATTTGGTAACTATGTGATCCAAAAAGCATTGAAAGTCACCAAGAAATCAGGCAATCCACTCTACCAGCAACTTTTGTTGCGCCTGCAACCACATCTTAGCATTCTGCAGTCAGGATACGGAAGGAATGTCTTCAATTTCATCACCGGAGGAAAGTCAGTTAAGAAAGTGTAGGTTGGTGTTGATTCTGTCTTGTTCTCATTGTGTCTTAACTATGCTACTTCGTATGTAAGAGTTATTGTCTTTTAGTGTTTGACGAAGTAATTTTTGCCTTTAGAGAATTTAGGCTGTAAACCCCCCCCCCCTCCTGTCCAGTTTTGTAAGCAATCTTGGTAGTCCTTGTCATACTTACGTTGGATTCGTAATACAATGTTGTTTAGCACTTTAAATGAAAATATTAACACAAGTAGTTGTTGTCTTTTTGTTCTTAATGGCTAGAGTAAGCCTTGCAATATATGAATATGATAAGAGATACAATAGGTTTCAATGTAATTGCATCAAGTGGGAAAGTCAGCCATTGCTATATGCTCGTTCTTATCTGCGCGCACTCCCTAGCTGTTGGATGATGATCTTCAACTATGAAATTGGAAGTTAATGATCATTAAGGATGGTTTAGGAGACTATACCTTGCATAAGATCAAGCTATATAGTTCCAAAAGTCCAATACTTGCAAGAAAAAAACGAAGCATCACTGCTTACAGGAAGTAACAAATCGATCTGATGAGAAACATTTATTCTTTTTTGATAATCTTGATGAAATTTTGCATGAAACAAACATGATAGATCATGCTCCTTCAGGTTTTAGCCTTGCATAGATATCATTTCTCCTTCAGGATTATACAGAGTTTTTCGTTGCACACTAATAGAATTTCCCTTCTGAGAACTTCACAACTTTGACAAGCCATAGATGTTGCAGAAGAAGAAATGGATTCTTTGTAACAAGAATTTCTGTTCAAGATTATGCTTATATAGAATTAGTATGATCAATCTCTATAACAGCAGAAACAATTTGAGTCTCTAAAACACCAATATCTACTGGCCCATATCACTATGAAAGGGAGGCAATGATATAATCTTAATCGCTTGCTGTCAAAATCAAAAGCAAGTATTTTTTTGTATAGAGGTCAGATCGTCAATTGAACTCATGCAAAGCTGCCGAACCAGTCTCACGTAGACAAATCAAGCCGTCGTCGGAACTAATTAATTTGAAAACGTACAAAAACAAGGAACTCCCAACTCCCAAGTAAAAGTGGTTGCAAGTTCATATTCCAAGTGGAAGAATAATCATAATTGAAACAATAAAAGAAACACATGAAGCACAGCATTAATGCATATAAAAGTTCGTCAAGGATTTGATTTCTGTTATAGCTTTTACTAGCTAGTTTAACAGGAACCCAACCTTGAAAATTAACACCATCTTCTTTCCAGATCAGGAAACGTTGTCCCACAAGAAATAAAAAAGTTAATTTAACACACACACAAAGACCTACTCTTCTTTACAAACAAGGAATCCTAAACCAACAAGGACTAATGCTCTCTCCTCTACAATTCCCTCTATGAAAACACGAGAATTGTTGTTTACTCAGATTTGTGTTTCTTTGTATTGCAATTCTTGTATTCCTGCTCTCTTTTCTGCATATTTTTTTCAATGGAGAAATCTTCAGGTTCTTTCGTAACGGTCCTGAAAGCTCAAACTCAATGTCTGCGGCTGCTTAAGGTTCTCCTGTCGAAAACCTTATGCTTTGCGTTGGAAAAAGGGATACGTGGCACAAGAAACTATGTTTTGGCTGATATTGGTGGTTCTTTGCCGAGCATTCAAGATACCAGGGTGAATGGGCTCCAACAATATCAGGCCGAGTTCACGAGTTCAACTTTAGTTCCATTCCCACTGTTTCCTCAAACTATCTAGGATCAAACAGTTTGGGAAATGGAGGGGATTTTCAAGGTTCAATACTGCAACCCGGCGAGGGAAGTTTTGTTCTGAATCACAGTTCTCTGAGTGGTTCTGTCCTTTACGAGGGAACAAGTAGAGTAGGTTCAAACTTAGGAGGCACTGATTTCGGTATGGTGCGGAATCAAGAAGAGCTCAACAATGTAAGGATTTTTCTTGGTTCCTCAACCTTAACAAACAACTTGATGGTTTATTGAGGTTGAGGAACCCAGATATTACGTCTGAGATATATAAGAAAGTGCTGGCTTCGTCGTCAAGAAGACTACCCATTGTTTTCGAACTGATGCACGATCAACATACATTGTGAAATGTGAGATGACCAAGGATTCATACGATTTTGTTGCATTAACAGTCCACACACATGGTTCAAACTCGATAAAGAAGGTCATTCGAGCACTCAGGAGATCACCTTTGGTTTCTTTAGTGACAAACATTCTGTGAGCTGCATTTTATCTTATCATGACCAAGCAGATAGGCTCATATGTTGTGTCAGAGTACTTTAACCAGCTGGGTGCTGAAGATAACAAGTTATTAAATGAAGCAGCCATTGCATGTGGTCTTGATTTAGCAATAGACCATGAAGGATCCATTGCCGTAATCAGGTTCGTTAACAGCATCCAAGGTCTGCAAAGATATCTACTCCCTGATATCTGTCTATAAATGCAGTGTTCCTGTCACAGGATCCGGAAGGGAACTATGTGGTTCAGAAGGGTCGTATCACTAAACAAAAAACATATGTCATCTGCTTTGAGGCTATTATGCAACCATCTCATTGCAGAAAGGAGGCAGTCATATCGCCCAAAAATGCTTGGATACAGAATAGAAGAGTTGGTAATTGAGGATTTTCTTAGTAAAACCACTGCATGTTTCTAAAGACGAATTTGGTAGCTATGTGATCCAAAAGCATTGAAAGTCACCAAGCAATCAGGAAGTCCACTCTACCAGAAATCTGTGTCATGCTTGCCTGCAGCCGCATTTTAGCTTTCTGCGGGCAGGATGTGGAAGGAATGTCTTCAATTTGATCACTTAGCGAAACCATCGCCATATCAAGACCTACTGTAAGTGTGCTCTCCTCAGCTTCAAGAACATCATTACCAAGATTTCCTGTTCCAAAATCTTGATGACATCTAAAAGCCCTAAATCTAAGTGCACATAAGTCCAAATCATAACCCTTTTCCTTTTCAGGCGGGGGAGCAATAATGCGTTCACCTGTCAGGCTTATACCGGGCTGTTGAACCAGTCTCGTATAGACGTATCAAGTCGTTACATGAATTAACTAACACAGACCAAGGCAAAAACATGGAACTCCAAGCAACCGTGGTTGCCGGATCACACTGGTCAACATATTCTCCTTCAAACTCATTCCTGTAGAAGCTTCTAATGTGAAGAGTGTAGAATATTCTCTCTTCCACGCAGAGCACTTGATCAGTCAGGAGAATTCACCTTCAGCGAAACCAGAGTCCCAAGAGAAGAGCCGGCCATGACCTGCAGCATAGTTCAAGACAGTATTGTTCATCACAAATCTATAGGGTTTTCAAACATTAATGGAGGCCTATGTTCATGTAATGCAAAAAAATTGTTTGATTTAATTTTGTTAAACCTAGTAGGACAAAGTTAAGCATAAAAGAAGATTCGATCACGCTAAGCTAATATAATAATAATAATATTTGATTTGATTTTATTATTATTGTTTTATTTTTCTAGATTTGATGTTATTTTTCATACTTTTAGCTATCCTTCACTTTTATTTTAAGATTATGATTTTTTCTACCCTATTTTGAGTGGTCATTTTTCTTTCTATGCTTACTACTATTTTTATTGTGTTTCCACTGCATCAAAAACTCAACAATCCAATAGTTTCTACATTTGTTCTTTCCCAAAACCATAGAAATGAAAAATAACAGCAAATAGAAAGATCAAAAGATTCCTCTTGTTTATCCTTTAAAGCCTTGTTGGTTACATGAAAAGTAATTTTTTATAAATCATTTTTATAAATTTTCATGTGTTTGGTCACTATTAAAAAAATTAGTTAATAAAAAATAATTTTTTGTTAAAAAAAATTTGATTTAATTTACAGAAAAGTGTTTCTTTTTATTTTAGATGGAGAACACTTTCTAGAAATTATAAAAAATTTAAAAATATCTTATCATTTATTGATTATATTAAATTTGATTATCATTTTTTTTATTGTTATATATTTTGTTTTGATTTTTTTAAGAAAAAATTCTAATAGAATTTGATTTTTATATTAACTTTCATCTTCATTCTTTTAATTATTATTTGTTTTTTTTTCTTATCTTGATTAAAAAAATTTATCTATCAAATTTACTCCTCATTCTTTTGATTATATTTATTTTATTTAAAATAAATTATGAATTTTTTTTTAATTTCATTATTTATTAGATTTAATTCTCATTTTTTAAAAAAAAATTTTAAAAAATAAATCATTAATAAATTATTTTTTATAATATACCCAAACACTAAAAAGTATTTTCCAACTTATTTTTCATGACCCTCTAGACATCTAAAAATAATTTATTTTTTTAAAATTCATTTTCTATAAAAATCACTTTAAAAAATATACAATTTTCTAAGTTTAAAAAAGACAATCCCTTTCAAAACCACCAAATACAGGAGGAAAGTTTGAAGGCAAGCATTTGTCAGTTCTGATTGTCCATAAACATACACCAGCAAGCACTTTAAAAAAAACCACGACGATATCTCTCCACAGATTAAACATGGCTCGATGGAAGAATCATATAACAACAGGAGAAACGCATGCAGTATAGCATTAATGCAATATAAATGATTGTCATGAGAAAAACTGACAGGCAATGTAACAGGCTCAACTTGGTAATTACTAGAAGAGTTCAAACTCCATAGCTGCCCTGTTCGACAACACAGCCACCAGCACCTGCCTGGCTTTATTGCCGTCTACTACACTAGGATGTCACAGTGCCCGTACTAGAACATGAAAATCATATCCACCCCACCTCCTTGATAACAAATAGCAGAGGAAAGTGGGAAACCTCTTTGCAAACCCTGTACAAACTACCCCACTACATCTCAATATCAGGAATTTCACAACAGAGCATCAAAATAGGCCCTCGAGACAAAAGGAACTATGAGGACGGGGAAAGTGACAAAAACCCAATAGAATTCTATCACAACAGAGGACAGGCCTTATACAGGTTTTGTCGAGGCAGTAGGACGGAATTGATTTGAAATGACAAGAAAAAAAAAAGAAACTAAAAAACTAAGCCGACTCTTATGACAGGTTGCTCCCGAAGCCTGCTGCTTCATTTAGTTCGTGTATTCTGAATTAGTCACAATGTGGACAACAAATTAAAAGCAAATCCCCAGTGATATTGCTGCTCCAACAGAATTCCTGCCATATTCACATTACCAGAAGTATGTTTCTCAATGACCTGGTATTAGATTTTCATGCAGCTTCATATTAACTCAGCACTGCTTGAGAATTGATGTGGCCACCATTACCACCATCCTGACCAACCAAGGAACGTTGAGAAAGATCATACAATAGCTTTTTCTGGTAGTCATTAGTATGGGGAACACTTGCACGTAAGAGCTCCATAGGTAGTTCCCTCTTAATAGCTTCGGCTGGATCTGAATCTGATAGAGCATGCATGATGCTATCATACTTATTTACGCAATGCTTGATAAGGAGGCCAAAAAACTCATCAAATGAGGCCTTCCAAAGTGCCTGGTCTGTCACATTATAGTTGGTAGCATCATGAGGATCATTTGATAGTTCAGTTGCTCTCTCCAAAACAGACATCAAAATGAGGGAAGCCCCATTTCCAGCTGAGCTTCCAAGGGGGCGAAGTGGGGGCTGCTCTGAGGAGCAAACCACTGCAGCGAGACAAGCACTAAGTGAACCAAGATCCATGCGACGTACACATAAAGATACAACTCTTGAAAGGTTATTTGTGGTTTCTGCAGCTCCGAGATCAGAAGGGAGACCTCCAAACAAAAACCTTAAATGACGAAAAATGGCCATACAAACAATGCGCATGAGATCGCTGCCTGTAAAAAGAAGCTGAAGGTACCTTGCTAGAAGCTTCCGTCCCTTGGGAAGAGATACTAATCGCAAGAACACAAAATCATCCTTGGGAGCAAGTCCAACTGTATTCCCATTCTTGCCAAGCGGGTCGACCAATTGCATAGATGCTGCCAGCCCTTCCAACAAGACCTGCCTCCTGTGTCTCATCAACTGGGCTCCACCATCATGGAATTGATTGAATTCTAAAAAACGATCAATATCATCTACATCAAGAAGAAGGCAGAGACCATCTTCAATTGTGACTCTTGCTGCAAGCATTGGCTCCTGTTCTAGGGGCTTCTCAACAGAATTCTGCTCAGCATTGCCACCAACAGATGAATTTGGAGGTTCAACTTCTAGAAGTGGGCGAGGCCTACGAATTGAAGAGAAAGGAATTCTCCCAAGAGCATCTACCTGGAGAAAAGCATGTGGCTCACTATTAGCACGTGCTCGGGGAGGAAGATCCCTCAAGTGAGTTGGACAGAAATGATGTTTGAGCTTTGCCCCAGCTGATTTTTTTGAAAGGCATGCCTGGTGGTAATAATCATCCACGTATGGGTCATTACTGTGTGTTGCAGCCAGCTGCATTCTGAGAATAGTTTCAATTTCATCAGTGGTCATATGCTTGGATCTGAACTGTGGCCAGCCAATATCAATCTTCTGACCATTGGCATCAAAGCCTTGCTGAGGATATCGCATAATTGCTCTTACTTTCTGAGCAGCTTTTGGTCTTTGATCCCTATCAGCAAGAGCAAGCATTGTGTCGAAGTTGTTCATCATAGGCAGGGATGGAGAGATATGGGGATTAAATACTTGAGGCTGCATCCCTGATAGATGGCCCAATGATGGCTGAATTGAGGGGTGCAGCCTATGCTGTTGTGACTGCAGTTGTGGCATCAACTGTGGAGGCATTAGCCCATTTTGATGAGATAATGGTTGTTGCAACATATTGTTCATGCGATTGGGATGATCTCCGGGATATAAGCCTGTATGGTTGACCCACTGGCTTGGTGGCCGGCTATTAGCAGAAAGACCAGAACTAAATTGAGGCAAATTCCCACCATAATGAGGTGATCCATGATGTAAGCCGCTTAGCAGAGGCTGAGAATTAGAGAAGGGAGGGAGATTCGATGAAGATAACGCCATCTGGTGGCCACCAGAAAGATATGGAATATTTAGATGACTGTGGTTTGGTGAAGCCTGTGGAGATTGTCCACCTTGGATAGGATATGAAGTGTAGGAAGATTTTGGCACAATAATAGGTTCACTAGAGTAGTGTTGGTGGTGTGGTTGTTGCTGCTGCTCAGGGTATGAAGAGGTTCTGTGCAGAGGCTTTGATTCTGCAAGGCGAGCAGTAGAATATGGCTGTGAAGACCATCTTTTGCCATCCTGAACGCCATCTGGATCAAGTAGCTGCTGATCAAACCAGTTAGGAAATTCCTCTCCCTGTGCCCATTCAGCAGCAGATGAACCTGGAAGGTTTTATACACAGATTTCATTTATATTTTTTACACAAATCCAAACTTGGAAAATTCTTTTTTAAAACAATTTAAGGATTAACATTTTACTAAATTTTTGAACACTGATTAAATAAATGGGATACAAGGAAATCATCATAAAGAATTTCGATATATCATGATGCAGAACAAATGTCAGGCATATAGATTCAGTTCAGCCAAGTCAGAACAAATGTCAGGCATATAGATTCAGTTCAGCCAAGTCCAGAATTTTAACTAGCCAGATCACTTCCCTTTATTCTCACGACGGTAAATCTACAACCTTATTGGGAAAACTTTGCACTGCAATTACATAGCTTATCCCATTCCATTGAAATGCAATTGATAAGGCTGAAGGAACGTATAAAAAATCTTCTTGAAACATTCATGTAAACTGAAGCAATATTGGTTACATTTCTATGAAATAACAAGTGACATGGGTACATGTTTGCTTTTCATTTTGCAAAAAGTATACATCTTGAACAAGAAATTACCAATAACTTTCTACTCCAGTGTTTACATTTGATGTTATTATTTTGACCATAACAAAAGAGCTCCATACTGCACACATCATATAACATATGCCGGGACAATAGTGCAGTAGAACAGCCTCATCCACATGCAATCTTAAACACAAAAATGTAAATCGCTGGACTTCAGCAAAAACCATAGCATGACAAAGTGACAAAACACAGGAATGAAAAAGAATGTTCTAACAGAATACTAAAAATAGCAGGGAAAAAATCTATAATTTATGGATTGATTTAGTTACAATCTTATATTTCACATTAATAAATAAAATTATGCAATCAAATACTTACTTTCTCTAGAGCCCCTATCACCAATTATCCCAGTGCTTGGTCCGCTCACAACCTTGTTCAACTGAAATAAATGAGTAATCAAGCATACAAAATTAAGCAAACCCATCATAATCTAATATTTTGAAATATTTCTCACATTGATACAAAGATATGAAACAGCCAAAATACCTACTACTGCGAATAAGACCCAAAGTAAACAAAATATTGGTTAGTTTTCCTTTCCCCTCACTTTTCAAATTGATAAGAATTAAATTTACAATATGCCCCAATTACACTCCATTCCTTTACCAAACAGAGTAAAGGCCCAACACTGAAAATCAACATCACTATCATTTTCTTTATTTAAATTCAAACTATCTTCTAGAAAACAAAAGGTTCTCCACACTTGTCGAAGTATCAAAGAATACACTGACTTTCAAATTTCACATAAACCTCCACGTTTCAACTTTGTTTCAGAAAAGACATCAATGAAAAAACTTGTTCATAAGTAGAAGGGTTTTTTCCTTCTTTGCTCTCCCTTTTTCCTCTCTAGATGGGGGCAGGGCTATTGGCAGGTAACAGCATTCAAGAAGCTATGTATAGACCAATGTTGTCTGGTGCTAATATAAATACTAATCCCTCATGTGAAGAACTTTCACCCAAAGGTTGGTCCTTAAACATGTGACTAATTGGCTAATTGCTGTGCAGGAGGATTGAATAAAAAGGAATCGCATGCATAAAGCAAGTTGAAACTTGCCAAAATAAATGGTGATCTAAAAACATATTAGCTACATAGTTGCAAACTCAAATCCAATGAAAATTCTGCCTAAATATCCAACCTATTTGTTTTCTTCAACTGTCAGAAGCACTTAACACATGAATAAGATGGTTGTCTTCTTGCCTATTAGATACTTTTAAATAGTGTTTAGTTACTATCTCAACACAGAAGAGACGAAATGGAGAGAATTAGGATAAAGGGGATTTAAAGGACACTCACTCCAAAAATGTCAGATATAGATTTGTTTTCATGTCTCTATCTTTGTCCCTTCAACCAAACACATTTATGTCCCTTTTGTATCTATCCCTTATGTCAAAGGACTCTAACTAAACACAACCTTAAACTTGGAAACATGAAAAAGAATGATAAATTAAAGACATCCAAGCAATGCAAGTTTATCAAGGAGATTTTATTTTTGACAACCTTCATAGCATACACAATAGCATAAGTGAGTAGTAGACTGACCATTGAAAATGTACTTGCAAGATCATCAACATCAGATAGGGATCTTAAAACCTCACCCTGCAAATAAGAAAGGAACAATTAGAGGCACCATCAAAGTAGCTACCACTTTTGAAACAGAGATCAACTGCTAGCTTTTATAAATTGACTAGGGATTCACACATTATTCTAGAGTTTAGGACCCAATCTTGAACCCCACCTCCTTAGAATGAAAAGGCCACCAAGAAAATAGGAAAGATTGTAACTGTGGCCCCTCAATAATTATCCAATTGGAATTACATCCCTCAACTACAATAACTTCTAATATAACATCCGATCAGTAGTTGGGAGTTATTTAGTCCACGATTTCAACAAGTATAGCTGGCATGAAGTGCAACAACAACAACTGACAGGCCTCACTTTTTGAATGATGACATAACAAAAAGTGAATGGAAGCGTTGGGTGTTAATTCTTTAGTTTAGGGACCTATTTCAAAATTCCACACAGCATGAGTTTATAATCCTAATTTCAACCCCTTGTCTAAACTTCATTGGTAATTTGACGCTGCCAGAGTACAGAGTGACACTCATACACCACAGAAGATCCTCATTCTTATATTAAGAACCCACAACAAAATGGAACACTCCCCTAATTCTTCTGATAAAATATGTAAACATTCCTAGGAACCAAAATGGTTCCATTTCAATGTAAATCAAATAATCAAATAAAAAGTAGAGAAAATATCAGAACGAAGAGAGAGTGGAACCTCTTGTCTATCAAAGAAAAACTCCTCCTCTTCTAAATCAACTGCAGGCAACTCCTCCTCATCATCCTCCAATCCGCCTAACTCAACTTCCTCAACAAGATCTTTACCAAAGAATGCATATTGAGATGCATCAAATACAGTGTCTTCTGCCCACAAAAAGAATCCAAGTAAGAAAACCAGGTCAATTCCAATAAAACGGTGTACGCTCCATGTTTAGAGAAGCTAAACTCACATTACAAAACCAAAAATGCATCAAACAAATTGATGGCAAGTGTTTGAGCAAGAACGCATTAATAATTTACATTAAGCTCAGCCTTGAAGATAATCTTAACTAATAAATCACAAAAAAAAAAAAAAAGCATTCCCTTATCAGCCATTAACAACAAAAGCAACAACATAATTTGCAAAATCCAAGGACAAACTTAACTATTTAAAGCTAATATACAACTGTTCAGTTTAACTTCAAATAAACCCATCAAGTTCCACTAAGCTCAAAACAAAGCAGATCCTATAAACACAGATCATGCTAAAATTCAAAGTTAGCCCATAATTTTTTAACGTTGACCCACAAAACCAAACCATTTACACAGCATCCCATGATGTTTTCCTTCATTTTATCGAGAAACGAACACAAACAGCAACAAAACAGATCTCCAAATATTCAAAAAAATTAATCAAGAAAACAAACCTGTAGAGTTATCTCCAATCTTGGGAGTTTGCTCGACGCCACCCCCGTCCATCATCATCTACACTTTCTTTCTTTTGGGTTTATTTCTATTTAAATCTTTAAACCCCACAAAAATAAAAAAACTGCAAAACTCTTAATCCAAAAAAAATATCTAAATCTAACAAAACAAAGGCACTGAATGCTAAAAACCCTTAAAGGGTTTTTCTTGAGAGAAGGATCCGTTTCTGTACAGTGAGAATTGGGTGTAGCTTAGACGACAACAATAATTCATGCTGCTTAATTAAGCTATAAAGTTTCTTTTTTTTTCCTTTTTCTTTTTGGGTTATAAAGGAAGGAAGAGAGGAGCCCTAGAGAGAAAGAGATAACGAATCGATTAGAAGTATTTAAAAAATATATTTTTTATTATTAATAATACTATTTAAAACCCCACAATAATAGTTATTATTATAATTTCATTGATGGATGATAGAGAGTAGAAATATAAATAGACCCTACAGAGAGAGGACGGTGAGTATTTGTCAAAAAAGAATAATCCATTTCTTTCTCTCTTTGTTTTTTTTTTAATATAATATTGTTGTCTTTTTTTCACAAAATTTAGTGTCTTTGGGTTTTTTTATTTTTAAAATTGGATAGTTTTGGGTGATAAAATATTTTTTGGAATGATCTAATGATTTGCAAATAGCTTAATGATTTATTTAGAAAAAAAATATTTTTTGAGTTAAAATATATTTTTTTATTAATTTTGTGGTTTTGGTTTTGTTTGGTGTATTTTTAGATTTGGTGGTTTTGCTTTTTGGTGTAAAGAGAAAGGTAAAGAGGCATCTACTTATATTTTGTGTTTTCCATTTATGAAATAGGAGTTTTGTTGTTGTATTTTTTATTTGTTTTTTAAAGTATTTTTTATGTTAAAATATATTAAAATAATATTTTTTTTATTTTTAAAAAATTATTTTTAAAATCAGCACATCAAAACGATTTAAAATATATAAAAAAATTAATTTTTAGTAAATTATTTTTTATATAAAACACTGTTTATACCACGTTTCCAAACAGTTAGAATAGATGATGGAGGAGCTCAAAATATATTGTGATTAAAAACAATTTATTTATTTAGATGTGAGTGTCATGAGCTTTGTGATGGAGATAGGTTTATGTTCTTGATTGTTTTGGATTAGTGATTTCTTTAATTAAAAAATTAGGAAGGTTTGTGCTCTAGGGAAAGGTAGGCAGAGATTTTTCTTGATCTGATTTTAAGAGGGTTTCTTCCATTAGAGACTTTAATTTAATCAAGAATAGATATGTTGATATGAAGGTTCAATAGGGTGTTCGGCACGTGACAATTATAGTAATATTTAATTTTTAAATTATTATTCGTGAATTCTAATGTTTCTTGGTAGATTTAGGATTATGGAATTTAATGAAACGTTTCCTTGAAAATTAAGTATTTATTTGTGTTTAAAAATAATATAGCAGTTGTTTTTTTTAAAAAAAAATTTACTCAGAAATATATAAAATAATATCTTTTTATTTTAAAAAAAAAACATTGTTGATGTTATTACATTAAAAAAAATAAAAATAAAAAAAATATAATAATTTAAAATAAAAAAAATAAAAATTACAAAACATGATTTCAACCACAAAAACAAAAATCCCTTTACTAACCAATTATTAATTGTTGTATCATTTTGTCCACCAATATTAATTACAGACCTTGACAATAACACCCTGTTAGTCTGCAAGGACAACACACGTTAGCCATTATTCAAGTAAAGTTATTCAATTTTATTTAAATATTATATGTGAGATTCCCCTACATTACAAGGATAAATTATTATTTTTTGTAAGAAAATAATATTTAGATATTACAAACACCTATTAAAAAGAAAAAAAAAATAAGTAACTTGGGTTATAGATATAATTGGGTCAAATAAACTGATTAAATTTTAATTAGACAATAAAAAAAAACAATAATAGTAAATAAACAAAATACAAATATATATATATATATATATATATATATATATATATATATATATAGAATGATAAGTTGGATAAAGAAAAAAAAAATGGTATGAGTAAACCAAGTTAACATGACAACCCTGCAACTTGAGTAACAAGAGATGAACTAACCCGAATTAATCTTTTAAACTTATGACTTAAGTCATAAGATAAAGATAACTTTCTAGAAAACAAAATGAAAAAACTTACAAAGTTCATTAAAAAAAAATGTTGAATTATGAAATTGAATTTGAAAATAAGTAAAAAAAATATATATATATCAACTTGTTTTAACTTTTCAAACCTGTAACCTGGATCATTAAACCAGAAGTATCATATTCTGAAAAACCATAAAACTCAATCCCTAACCAATTAAATGTTAAAAGGTGAAATTAAAAAAAAAATCAATTATATAAGGATCCATAACAAAAAATAACAATTTAAAAAATAAGGATCGAAATTAAAATAAAAAACAAATTAGATGACAATTATAAAAATAATTTGAAGGGTAAAATTGAAAAGAAAAATTAATTTAACAAAAGAAAAAAACAATAAAAAAATAAAAACCAAATTGGAAACACATAATATTATAAATTGGAATTGAATGATGCAATTTAAAATAAATAAAAATTTTACAAAGAGATCAAAAACAAAAAGTAAAAATCAAAACAATAAAAATTGAAATTGAAATATAAATTAAAATTTTCAATGGGCAGTATGAATTTCAAAAGGATGAGAGAGAAAAAAAAAAGGCAAATAAAAGCCCCGTTTGTGATAAATCATCATGTCATCGTCGTCATGCATCGGCCACCAAGAAAAAGATGTCATGACAATTCCAATGACATGGCAAATGGTAATTTTTAACCTTTAGAAGGTGCTACCAGAATGTTATAGACGTCTCTCACACCATAATGCTTGCATTACACGTCCTATCAATCTTTTTATTTAAATAATATTTTATATTTATTAAAAGAAAAAATTTTCCATACTTGGCATCATAATAACAAACAAAAAAAAATATAATGAAAAGAGGAAAAGGTTCACCAATTCAAGTTTTAAAAAATTTGTTTTTAAAAGTAATTGAGTTATTTTACCATGTTTAAAAAAATGAGAACTAAAAAAGTCTTTAAATGCTAGTTTTAAAGATTTTGATTTTAAAGATAATTAAATTATTATAGCATATTTAAAAAATAAAAATAAAAATAATTTTATTCTTAATTATTAGGGTAATAACCAATGAATCTTTCAAAAACATCAAGAAACTCTCAACACTAAAACCTTTGTTGTTTGTTTTCCTGGAAGAGCAGAAAATAATAATTATATTGTCATAATAAATAGTAAAATATATCAATGGCCACGATATTTTAACCTTTTATTTTTTATTATTATTACAAATTGATGGAGTGATATCATTATCAATTATCACTAGTTAACTAGTAATGGCTAACTAGTGGCGCCACAACACGGGACTGGTTGGTATTTTTATTTGATGTCTTGATTATGATATTTTCTCTTCATTGATTTACGGAATATTTCAAAGTATAGTTGTAATTATTTTTAAAAATATTTTTATATTAAAATATATTAATATAATATATATTTTTTAAAAATATATTTTTAAAATCAACTCATCAAAACAATTTAAAAAATATAAAAAATTATTTTTTAATAAAAACAACAATAATTTTTTAAAAAATACATATACAATCAGTTTATTTTTTTGCCTGGGAAGTCTGTGTCACATTTAATTTTTTTTTAAATAACAATATTAATTTTTAAAATAACTCAAAAAAATACTTTATTTTATTATTTTAATTTACTTTGACATTAAGACCATGTTTGTTTCTAGGAATTTACTTTTCTGGAAACTATTTTCCTCATTTTCTCATGTTTGGCAAATACATGGCAAGTGAGTCAAAGAAAATTAAATTCTGATAAAGAAAATTTGAACGTTAATCTCAGGAAAGTGTTTTCCGCTTTTTATTCTTGGAAAACACTTTCCTCAGCCTGCGTTCTCATGCTTTTTTAACTGTTCATGTTAATTGCACTGTTCAATGAACAGTGCAATTAGCATGAACAGTGTATTGCGTACGCTGTTCACTCAAAAATAGTGAACAGTGCAGTTCACTTGCACTGTTCACTTGCATGAGGGAACTCTTTTTTTTTTTTTTTTAAGTGTGCTATTTTTTTAACATTTTAAAAAAAAATAGTTTAGAGTGAATTTTATACCTTAATATTTTATCCAATTTTATTACATGCTAAAAATATTATTAAAACTATAGTTTTTGTCGGATATATTTCGTATGTAATGGAATTATAAATGGTTTCATGGAATAGTAAAAAATATTTCACAAGCTTATTTCTCTATAATATGATATGATATATATAGTTATATTTTATAAAATAAGCTATGTATGAATATAGGATATAATAATAATAAAAAATCATCATTATACATTTTAGATTTTATTTTTTTTATTGTAAGTGATTAAATATTTTATATTAAATATTTTATATATATTAGATAAATTTGAAAAAAAAATTAATTTATTAATAAATTATTTTCCAGTTCATTTCCCATAATACAACTAAACACTTGAAAGTATTTTCCATAACACTACCAAATATTAAAAAATACTTTTTTAAAATTTACTTTTTAAAAATTCAATTTTTCCAAAATTTATTTTCTAAAATGAAAGAGTCCAAGACATTCAAATTATTCCATTGATCATTAACACCACCCACCATATCAGAGGTTACCACGTGTTCCTTTACCTCCCTAATAAACTCCTTCAAGGACCACTGCTTCACCGCCACCTACACCTTCAAATTCATTACCAGCACCGAAACTTCTCTCCCCATCCCTGTTGACCTCACCAAAACCTTAGCTTGCCTTCGCAAGAGTGCATTTGATGCGTTCATCCTCCATCTTCAACCAAAATCCCTTTCCACCGCTGACAAGCAAGTATACCATCAATCTCATTCATAAATGTAATGAATTCACAGGGTGAAAACATAATTCTACAATGATATTGATATGAAAATCCCTGAATCTTGGCAAAAAAACATAGCCAATTGAACCACTATGGTAAAAATCAATGTATGAATTCACTTTTTCAGCTAGAGAGAATATAATGGGTCGTGTAATTGTTTTCGTGCATTGACGGTGTTGTATGTGGCTGGGATTTTAGACCAATTCTATATTGGTTTTAGATAGAGGCTGGTTTAGTGGTTTCATGTTGTGAGAGGAGAGGGCAATGGTGATGGTAAGTTAGGCGATGGTGGGTTGTGATATGGGTTAGCGTATGGTTATGTAAGGGAAAAGGGAGATCGGCATGCGAGTGAGGGGGAGATGGGTAAGGTTTGATTTATGGGTTTTGTTGAGTTTATGGTAGAGAAGATGGTTGTTCAGTGGAGGTCAGATGAGTGGTGGCTGAAATTTGGTGGGTTATTGGTTGGTTTGTATCGAGCTACTGACATTATCATGGAGAAGTTCTTCATTCACACACCGGGCGATCTTACTCTTTCACCGAATAGCCAAGAAAAGCTAGTGAGAGATCATCCACAGTGTAGAATCTTTCAGATTAAAAAATAAAAAGTATTTTTGAAATAGTTATTTTAATTTAAAAAATGATTTTTCAAAAACACCCCTTTTTATTTCTTTCTAATAACCTTAACTTATGTTTTTTTTTTTTTATCACTTTCTTTCCATCTCCTTTTCTTTTAAAAAAAATTGTCACAAAAATACCTAAAGTAAAAAGGTGCTGCAAGACGATTCCAACAAGTCAAGTGTCCTCCCTGACTTTGCCTAGAAAATGAATGCTCCACGCAAGCTTTTCGCTGCTACTTCCACTCTACGTTGCCGCCATAAAATTTTAGGCGAAAAAGTTAGTGTGGAAGGAGCAGAAAGAAGCTCGGGAAATGGACTGCCCCCCTCCATTTAAGGACAATACTCCAACCAACAAAAAGAAGAAGAAAAAGAAAAAAAGAAATTGAACTACGACCTATGCTCCGACCATTTGATGTCCTGCTGCCTCTGTTAGTAGCTGAGCTACGTCAGTTGTCCTATGGCAAGTCAAGACAACCATTGTCCCTCGCGGAGACCTTTGATTTTTAATATTTTTCACGATACCTTTTGGCCTCTTGAGCAGCAATGATCTCAAGAGCCCTATGGAGGCATTTGGGACACGAGAAGTGTTGTAAATAATAAATTTCAAGAGCCCTATGGAGACATTGATGTTCTTTTGTAACCACTTCCTGTCGCAGCATACTTGACAAAACAGCCTTTTGTTCTGGGCTCTTTGGAGGTTTGTCCTGGTGGTAAAATTAACCTGCCTTTCGAATCCCAAACCATTTTAGGTTCGAAGCTAAGATTAGTTTGAATGACTTGTTTAGCTTACAAAACCTTGTTTATTAGTTCGAATGTCATTCGAGGGCTACTTTCTCACAAAATCCTGAAGGCTATTGCTAGACAATAAGTACAGCTAGTTTTTATGTTCTTCATCTGTGTATTGAAGGCCTGTTCACTATTGCTCCAGGTTGTTCTCTGTTTTGAAGATAATGACGTTGTTCGTGTAAATGGCAAAGTCATCCTAAATGGGATTTTGATGTAATCAACTTAGAGCTTGTTTTCTCAGATTTGGATCAGGTATGCTGAATAGAGCTAGAAAATTTGCTTCTTCAGCATGTTAATACTATTTTGTGTCTTTAAATCTTTATTTGTGACGGTACTTCATAGACAACAACGTGCAAATTGATATGGGATGTTATAAGCTTGCAAAAGAACAAGCGTTAATGCCCAAGAACAATCGCTTCGGTAACTTTTGTTGTAGAATGCATGGGACGTGTTTTTATCATTTTTCTTAAATTTGATTAGTTTATAGTCGAGTCTTTAAATATATACAGCAAATTACTTCAGTATTTAGTATTTAGAATGTATTTGGCGTTACAAGTAAAAAAAATATTATTTTAATATATTTTTAAATAAAAAATACTTTAAAAAATAACAGCTACCATCAAATATGCTATCACTGGTTACTACAAAAGCTGATGGTGTTGGAAAGGGCTTGCTAGTGCCAAAGAGATTTAGTGGCATCCTGGGATCATGTTCTTGGTGGCAGCTGGGTGGTTCAACTCATGGTTATTAGTCATGATTGATCACCGGTTTGGGGCTATGGCTCGACTTGGACAAGAAAGATGACAAGCATTCTAGTAAACTGTATTTTGTTGTCCAAGTTCTTAGTTTTCAATTAGGGATCCAATTCTAGTAACCCTGCATCTATGCCTGAAATCAACCTAGGATGACAATTGATTTTTAGAAATTCAAAAGCCTTTAGCTGTCTTTGCGATCTTCACTGAGATGCTTACAAAATTCTACACTTTCTTTGATATTGCAGAAAACTGATTTAAATTTCATATTAATTTCATCAAGTCAATCCTGAAAAGTCCTACCTCTGCAATTCTTGACCATACCATTATCAATTTGCCATATCTCAAACTCAAAATACACATCTATCATGGCAGTGTTCAGCAGTACCAGGAAGATGCTGTGCAGATTAAAATCTCAATGTTTCTTCATTTTCCTTTGACCAAATTTTAGGCCTGTAGCTTCCTCAAATATAGCCATACATTTCTATACCAATTAGTGTTTTGTTTTTGGTTATGGATTTTTGGAACTTTACACGAGGACTTCATTTTATTGTTGTCCTACATAGTTTGAGGATTTTCTAAATCCTTGCCTAAATCTTGATTTACTTTAGTGATAGTATTTAAGGTCTAACACATTACTTGGTGCAAAAATAAAGCGAATAGGGTGCTCAAATGGGATCTTGTACTCTGGTTCTTCAGCAGTGTCCTCTGTCTTTCAATTGCATTTACTTGAAATTTCCTTGTGAAGATAACCTTTGTATGTTACAGTTACATCTGTTAGTCATTGTCAAGTAAGCTGAAAGAACTAATTCATGCATTTTACAAGAAATGCAGATCGAAAAAAGATTAGAGAAGCTTAAGAAAGGGAAGGCAAAGGATTCACAATCTAAACTCAAGGTAAAATAACGTCCTGTTGCTTCAATGCCTATGCAAGCAGCCTATCAGCTTTCAATTTTGATAGATGGATAAAGTATGGCTGTTTCAATATACAAAGCAATGCAATTTTCTTATTTTAGGAAGACGCTGAAAAGTCTGCCATGGAAAGGATTCGTCATGCACTCATGGATGGAAAACCAGCACGATCTGTTACATTAACAGATTTTGAAAAGGATGCAGTGAATCATCTTTGCTTGCTTAAGAAACCTGTCATATATGTGGAAAATGTTGCAGAATCTGACCTAGCTGATTCTGAAATTAATCCTTATGTCAAAGAAGTGATGAATCTTGCATCTGAAATACAATCTGGACTGGTGACAATTTCTGCACAGGTGTGGTGATTCCTTTTAGAAAATTTAACCTCAATACATGTGTTGTGCTGTCTTTTTCAGATCAATATACCTGTTGTGACCTTTAAACTGTCGATTTTCAGATGTTGCATGAAGCAGGTAATCTGAGGATGCTTATTATTGCAGGTTGAATCAGAGCTTACAGAACTGCCATTTGAAGAACGAAGTGAATTTTTTTAATTCACTTGGCGATAGTGAAAGTTACCTCGGGAACCTCAGCAGAGCAACATATAGCCTTTTGGGGTTGTGTACACACTTTGCTTCTGGAGAAAAGGTGAATTATTTGAAAAAACGTTTTCTGAATGTACTTTATGTATTCATTATTTGAAGGAGTATTTTCATATTCTCTGCAGGAAACAAAAGCTTGGACCATACTTTCAGGTTAGTTTGCTGTCTGCTGAACTTTCTTCTTATTTATGTGTAAGGTGTGTGTTTTTGAAAATTTTTAAAATTTTTAGCTTGAAAATATTTTTTTTTGTGTATATTTGAAATGTTTTGATGTGCTATGTCAAAAATAAAATTTAAAAAAACAAAAAAAAAAAATTAGTTTGATACATTTCCAAACAAAAAATATTTTGAAAAATAATCTTTACCCTAATCTCGAACATGTTTTTGATCTTTTGTTCTACTGGGGTTTGAGAATCAGTTTGATCGACTGTTGTAGGAGAGAAAAATGTGTTTTTTTACTCGTTTAAGTCTTTTATATGTGGGATGCATGTATAAGTTGTGTCATGGAGTCAATCTCAACTGGTTTACAAAAACACAACCGATACCTCTCTGTATATTCAGACAGTTATGACTGTTGCCTGAGTTTTGTTTCCTCTTGATTCAGGAATGACTGCACCTCAAGCTGCTGGAGTTATACATTCCGACTTTGAGAAGGGTTTTATTCGAGCTGAGACAGTAGGCATCTTAATTAGAAGTTTTGACTTTCCCAAGGACTTTGTGAGTTTGTTTCTCTACTGTGCACATTTGTATTCGATGGATACTAAGAACTAATCGACACATCCTGGGAAGCAGTGCCCTTGTGCTTCTCCAGGCTTGAAGACTGTATGAGAGAAACCACACACCTTACACACTCACATCCACACACACACAGGGGAGGTGGGTGTGTGCACACTTGTGAATACTTTATGTGCATAAAGTCTTATTTTAGGTTCTCTTCCCCTTGAGAAAATTTATTTACCTGCATTGCTTGTCTGTTGCGGTTGAGAATAGTTCAAGGAGGAGATGTAATGCTGTTTCGTTTCAACGTTTGACAGTCATCATACTAAACATAAACACATCTTGTTTCTTTTCCAACACAATCAAGCTGGTGAACAATTTGAATACAGCTCAAGTGAAAGAACGGTTTTAGAGTTCATTTAGAAACCATCTTGATCTGGGGGCATATGCTCTTTCATTTTTTACCTGTTCATCCATTCAAAACACAGAATTTTGCTCTAGTAATCCAAGCGCTCTGTGATGAGTAGTAGAATAGCTCATAATATACATAGGGTCGGTTGTTAATTATTTTTACCCCATTCATCGGGACATCATTAGTTTATAGATAAGTTGAGAGTATAGCATCACTACCAGATATCTGACTAAAACCAACCGAATTTGATCTTTTTTTGTCAGGTGATATTTACCGACGGATGTAAATTAGTAAGAAGATTACTTTCTCCTAACAAGTATTCTTTGAATATTGTACAAGAACAAGGTCTAGATAAGATGCTATCAAGGTTTGACAGCATCTTGAGTAACCTCAGGCGCTGGACAGAAGTCAGAAGATGCATTTTCTTGCTGATTCTGGGTTCTGAATTTGCTCTCACGTTTGCTTCTTAGAAGGAAAAAAATGAATTTACTGGATGTGGTTATATTTTATCCCCACAGGTCTCCATATTCAAATATATGATTCTTGGCATGTTGACAAGCTCATTCTGCATCATCAGGGGCTGAGATTGGTCAAAAGCTTGAAATTCTCGTCAAGAACATAATGCTATCTGTTTACAATTTTGCACAAGCAATTGCCCTAACTTGCAGATGTGAAAGCCTCTCCAAACCTGTACAAGCTCATGGTCATTTGTCATTGTCTCCAACTGATAGCATCATTTGTATTTGATTATGCTCTCAGTTGTGACAGTGGGACCTTAGCTTATTATATATTCTCCATTGATTGTGATGGATTATGCTTTTGCTTCTAAGCTAATACAAATCTCTTCACCTGTCACTTGGAAGCTAAGCTGGAAAGAAGTTTCATTGCTTCCAATCCTCAAAACTCGTCACCCTCGTTTAGCATTATTAGCTGGTTCATTTGTGATCACTGTTTGGTTGTCATCAAATGATCTTTACACTTCAATGCCACTGAGCACCTCCTTGTCCAAATTCGTTAGCAGCTTAGCACTACAAAAACTTTTTTAATTTAATGTCTAAAATGAAATTATATTAAGAAAAACGTTGAAAATATTTTACTGGGTTGCTTATCCAGAAGACCGAAACATCAGTCACGATGAAATTATGAAAGTAAGATTCCATGGTTTGCCTTTGTCGTTAAAGAAACTATACTCGCAACCTTAAAATAGTACAAAAATAATCTTTACAAAAACCTGAAGGATGTGGAAAAAACCCAGTAAAGATGCCGTGAATCACGGTGGATTGTATCAATGGATCCATGATTTTGTCCTTAACAAAAAATCATAGACAACTAGTTACATGACCCGAGCGATGCCGCGGGTCAATTTTTTTACATAGAAAATATTAAAAAAAACTAAGATCTAAATGCATTAGGTTTTTTTACAAAGTTATATTTAAGAATCTTAAATTTGACTGCAATGCTTAACTCAAACGTAATATTTATAATAACATTAAACTTGAAAGATCCAAGTTTAAGTGGGTCTGGCTGCAATACCAAACCCAATAGTCTTGGATATAAGTCTAGTTGCAAAGTTATGTCATAAAAGTGTAATACTTAAATAAATTAATTAAAAAGAAAAAAACAAAGAAAAAAAACCAACATGAAAAAAAAAATCTGAATTAACTGGATTAACCCATCAAACCTGAGATTCATGTCATGAAAGTCTAACAACTAAATAGAAAAAAATTTAATATCAACAAATTAAATAAAAAAAAGGCATCAACCTTTTCACCGTGGACTGTACTGTACAATCCACAGTGAAAAGCATAAAAAGAAAAAAAAAGCAAAAAATAATAATTAAAGACATCAGCCTTTTCACCGTGAACTACATATAATATTAAAAGATGAAATCGAAAGAACAAAACTAATGAGGAAAAAGAAAACCAATTTGAATCAACTAGGTTAACCCGTCAAACCTGAGATCCGTGTCATGAAAGTCTAATAATTAAACACAAAAAATTTAATATTAAAAAACTAAATTAAAAAAATAATTACAAAACAAAATAAAAAGATAAAAAAATAAAGATATCAGCTTTTTCACTGTGGACTACACTGTGCAATCCATAGTAAAAGGCTTAAAAAGGAAAAGGAAAAATAAAAAAACAAAACAAAGGCATACATCATGGGTTTTTTTTTTCTTGCATAAAAAATATCAAAAAATGCTAAGATCTAAAAGTGTTATGTCTTTCTGTAAAGATATACCTAAGAGCCTTTGGTCTAGCTGCAACGCTTGACCCAAAAGTAATATTTATAATAATATTAAACTTATATAACTCAAGTTTAAGTGAGTCTGGTTGTAACACCAGATCCAAGAGCCTTGAATGTGGGTCTGGTTGCAAGGTCGTGTCATAAAAATGTGATAATTAAATAGATTAATTAAAAAGAAAAAAAACAAAGAAAAAAAAACAACATGAAGAAAAAAACTAATGAAGAAAAAAAAATCTGAATTAACTGGGTTAACTTTCAAAGCAGGATAACCCGTCAAACCTTAGATTCGCGTCATGAAAGTTTAATAACTAAATAGAAAAAAAATTGACGGGTTAACCCATAATTAATTGGGTTAACATGTCAAGCTTGAAATACGTGTCATGAAAGTTTGATAATTAAATAGAAAAAAAATTTAACATTAACAAACTAAACTAAATGAAAAAAATTAATTAAAAAGAAAAAAGCAAAAAAAATAAAATATATAGTTAACTCGTCAAACCAGGTTAACCCATCAAATTTGGGATCAATTAACAAACTAAATTAAACAAAAAAAAATTAAAAGGAAAAAAAAAACTAAGAAAGAAGAAAAAAAACCCATAAAGGCATAAAAAACCAAAACAAATACAAAAAAAAATGAAAATGAAAAATAATATATATTATAATATAATTATAATTATAATTATAATTATAATTATGATATATAAGTATAATTAAAAGGCGTGGGGAAGCTATAGTTCTTTCCCCATGTCTTTTAGAGTTCTTTAACTAGTTTTCAGGGTAAAATAGTATTTTCATGGGCTTCACTTATCACTCTAGAATTGTTTAGGGGCTTTTTAGTTTGTTTTGCAATTTTTCCCCCAATTAGATTAGTTGATTGTCTTTAAAAGTAAAAAACACTTAGCTGAGCTTTCTTGATATTTTACTTTTTTAAGCATAATATAATGATTTTAGTGCTCTAAAATCAAAATTTTCAAAGCTTGATTATAGGAACTTTTATGTAATTTTACAGTAGTTTTTTTCATAATAATTATTTGATCATAAGGGAAATGTAGTATTTTGATAAAAAAAAAAACATAATAAAAAAAGTAGATGATGCATGTGTCCACATATCAGTTACCTTGTTAACTTCGAACGATGTGTTACTAACTCTAGTGGTCGAAACTGTTCTTTTTTCACGTCATTCGATTTATCTCGATATTTTTTCTCTCTCTAGATGACATGTGTGGTCCATGGATTTCTGGTTTGACACCATCATTTTTTTTTTCTCCTCCTTCTTTTCTCTTCTCTTAGAAATCCATGTCAAGCCCCTTCAAATTTAGAGATTAGCTCTTAAATTTCTTTTTCCTTTATATTTAGTCTCTGTTCTTTTAATTGTAATTTTTTATTTGAAAAAATTACTTCAAATTGGAAATTATATTCAATTTCATCCTCTAATTTTTCTCTCTGATATAGTCTTCATTCCTTTGATTACTATTTTTTTTTTATTTAAGATGATTTCTAAAATTGATTTTTTTGTGCAATTTCATCCTCCATTTTTTTTTCTATTTGGTTTGATCATCGTTCTTTTTATTATTTTTTTTTCTTTGATAAGTTTTTTAGATTGATTTTTTTATTTATTTTATATTTTAATACTAAATTAATTAAAAATTAAGTTTCTTGATTAAGTCTGGGCTTTAACTAAAATTTATGAGTTGTGATATAAAAAATTAACTCAAGTTTAAAAAATTCGTCTGAATTTAATTGATTTTTATATTATTAAATTAAAGTTGTTTTTTATATATTATTAAATTAATTGAATTTATTAAACTGTGAAAATGCATTGTTCCAATTTTCTTTTCTCCCTCTCAGCAACTTGTTCTCTCCTTTGTGATTAGAAAATTAAACACAAATCTTCGCTCTGTAATTGATTTATCGTTTTCTTTTTTATTTATATATTTGTATTGGTTTTTTATCTTCATTTATCTTTCGAAATTATCCTCTAATCTGGAAATCAGCATAAGTTAGGCATATAAGATTAAACACGAACAATAATTTTCACAAATGGAGATGTCAAAATTCCTAGTGCCTTTTCTAGTTTGTATTGGCAATGTTATATCCCCGATAAAACCTCACTTTCGAGTTCTAAAAAAAAAAAAGGCCCAATTTTTGTTTAATAATTGCCAATCCCGATCCAACAAAACTCTAAAAAAAAATTTAAAATTTTTTTTTTTTAATAATACTCGGGGCATGTTTTGTTTGGTGCAAAATACCTTTTCAAAAACTACTTCTAAAATTTTTCCGTGTATATTTAACTTTAAAAATTTTGATCAATAAAAAGTGATTTCTAGTCCAAGAAAAATTTTAAGTGATTCCAAAGAGAAGTATTTTGCTTCTCTCAACTCCAGAAAAAAACTGTCTAAATCTTTAACAAAACAAATTAAAGTGAAATGAAAAATTTATTTTTAAAATTAAAATTTATTAAATTGGATTCAAGGGGTTTTTGTATTTTCATATTAGTTTTTCTTTTTAATAATAACTAAGTTGATCGAGGGGAAATAATATTTTAATAAATATAAAATATAATTTAAAAATATAAAAGTGGTTAGCATATGCAATCGATACGCCGACGTGTCACACGTGTAGCCACATTTATGTGGCATGCACGTGAGACCGTGTATAATGTCTGAAGACAGTCCTTCTTTTTTTTTTTCCTCGATTTTTTGTTTGACATTTCAAATTTTCAAAGCATTTTTTAAATTTGTTTTTTCTTCAAATTTAATCCTTGTTCTTTTTATTATTATTTGTTTTATTTGAGATAAATTATAAAATAAAATTTCATGCCAGATTTGGTCCCCGTTTTTTTATTGCTATTTTTTTTATTTGAAGTAATTTATAAAATAAGTTTTTTTTTTTTATTCCATCCTCCAACTTTTTTATTAGTTAGATTTGGTCCATATTTTCTTATAAACATTTAAAAAAAATAAAAAAAATTAATAAGTGATTTTCCAACTTATTTTTTATGATATAACCAAATATTAAAAAATATTTTCCAGCTCAATATTTTTCATGATACTATCTTACATAGAAAAATAGTCCTATTTTCAAGAATCCACTCTTCATTAAACTTATTTCCAACAAACTTATAATCTTTAAATGAATTATTGTTTTTAAAGAAAAAAACCTCTTAGTTCACCTAAACCCTATTTTTTAATCTACAATTAACTTTATTCAATATGAAATCAACACTGTGTCAAACAGTGTCCACGGCCCGTGGCGGTGGCAAACAGGTGTAACTTTTGCAGGAGAAAAGTGGGCTTGACGGGGTTTAAGTGCCGGTGCATATACACGTTCTGTTCACAGCACAGATATTCAGACAAGCATAACTGCGTTTTTTATTACAAGAGTATACTGGACAGGATGCTATTTTTAAAGGGAAATCCAGTTGTCAAGGCAGATAAGATTGATAAAGATATGATCCATCGTTGACATGTTACTATATACGCACCTTGTGTTTTCTTTCAAGATGATTTCATGTTTCAGTCAGTCAAGGAGAAATAATGTTGTCGATCTATCATTTAGCCAATACTTCTCTCTAATCTTTACTTAGAGACTGATGCCTTGGAGGAATTGTTTTCTGGGCCTTTGATAATCCTTGCTACAGTTGCATATATCTAGCATGGAGGGAAAGAAATCAGGGATGCATACTAGGGTTTGCTTTACTATAGAGGATGGGCGAGCAGGTGGGATGAACTCAAGTGGAGGTTGCAGGAATCACCACCATTAGAGTATATAAATAGGGAGTTATAGCTGCAGCCATGAGCACTTAATTTGTTGACCTTTGAATTGATCTTTGTTTCAAGTTGCTTCTTATTAATTACTATTAAGAAATAGTTTTCTGCTTGTTCTTTACAGATTATCATGACTTGTAGAGTTAGTTTTCTTCCGTCATGATATGATTATGAAGGAAAAATATGTATAAATGGTGGCGATACGGAGAAGAAGAAATGTCAAGAAATTGATGAGGTGTGTGTGATTGTTGGTTGATTTTGAGATGAACACAATAAAACTGTTGAAATGGTGGCAACTGCAAAAGTGATGGTAAGGAGGAGGAGATGATAATATTTAATTTAATTTGTCAACGCAAATTTTAGAGAATTGAGGGTTTATGCTTTACGAAAACTTTCATGGCTGAATTTGATTTTTTTTTCTTTTTAATTAAGCCATTATTATTAGAGAATGATCAATCAGGTACATTTATTCTAAAGAATACCCTCAGGCCTTATGTTACACTGCATTTTCTTCCCTCAATACAACTTTTATTTTTTCTTTGTTCTCTTTTTTAATTTATAATATAGGAATACGTCTTTGCAAGTGTCAAGAAAATGACACGTTAAGCTTATGGGATTAATCATAATATCTATAAATTGATCCGGATACATACATTAATAATAATAATAAAAAATAACATGTCAAGCTACAAGTCTTCGTGGCCAAGGCTCATTGCCATGTTACTTTGCCCCTGGTTTTACCAGAAAGGGTTATAAAAACCCAATGGGTGCTCAACAATGTGGTGTGGCTGAGCTAGATTTTGATTTTAGGGTTTCTCCGTATTTGGAAAGAACCCAACATGACACTGACTGCTGTAGGAGTCAAGAGACAAATGGCATTCTTGGTTAGGTCAGTGATGAACCAGAGCATGCATGTCTTTAGATTAGGTTTGGACAGGAGCATAGAACAGAAAACATATATCTCATCAAATACTCTTAAATTCATATCAAACAATTTTATTTTTTCTAGCATTGAATCAAATTAATCATTTTAGGTTCAAGGAATCAGAACAGCCCATGCCTAGGTAGCATGTACAGGGTACCAAGATGCTTTTTCGCAGGTAATCTTCATGAAAGTTGGTCGTCTATTCTCTAAGCCAATTCGATTTGCAGAGGCCATGTGGAAAGGTCGAGGTTTTGGCTCTGTGACAAGATTTCCACGATCACAGATTTTGTCAGCTACCCATGAAAGCTTAAGCAGCCGTTCGAGCCTTCCATTCCAGGTGGGACTCACTCCTCATGGCTGTTTCTTGTTATAATGTAAAATCCAAAGCAAGACCTCTCTTGCTGTAGTGCTGTTCTTCACATCTGATCTCATCTGCATGTTACATTTCTGCATCTACCAGACAGGAAAAAAAAATGTCTTACGTTAAATTACACAAACATCATGCTTAGCTGATCTAATCTATAGATTCCTTGTCGAGGAAATTAATACGTGTGGCTAACATTGTGAGAATTATGTTTTCAGGTACAAAAATGACGTGGAATGCTTATCAAAAATTCAAGTTTTATACGAGTAGTACGAGCTTTCTAATTAAAAAAAAAAAAAAAAACTTGATTTAATAGTTAGATTAGGTTGAAGAGTTTATATTATAGGTAAGATCAACCCGGTAGCACCAGGCTAACATTAGATCTAGAATATATTGATTTATTTTATTTTTTCTCTACCGTTTAAAACCATTATTTTATAATTCGAGAAACTCTAATTTCTTTTTTATTGTTAGACGCTACATCACTATATGTCTTTTCATGATAAATAATTTTATTTTTCTTGATCAAACAAAATCCCATGATAAAAAAAGAATCCTCCTTTCTCATTCTGATCACGGATCACCATTTCAACTGACAATTATATTGAGTTTAAGATTTTCAGATGATATTCAAAAGAAGATAAAAATAGATGGTATAGTTATGGAAGTATGAACCTCAAAATTCCAAATCTCTTCCAGAGCATGGTAGTCAGTTTTTTGACGGGCATGGGCCATTTTGCCTTGCCAATATGCAATATTTTCACAAGTTAATTAATTCTCTTGCCACAATATTTATGCTAAAAAAGTGTCTAGCTACCATTAATAACCAGCTGTGCCTTCCTGTGAGGTATATACATGTTTGTAACAAGCTAGCGCTGAGAGATTTAGATTTAGGAATTTGTCTATCCAGTGCCTAATCACTAATTTATTGGATTGTCCTCCACCAAAAAGGAAAAGAAAAGAAAAGAAACAAAATACGTAGCTTTCTTTCCCGTAGGCAATCCGCTGCTATCATCAGAGTGCTAGCTTAATCACTCAACAAGAAGACTTCCACAGATTTCAGGCCTGGTGTGAAAACTGAGAGCTTGGACATACATTAATGCCCGTTTGACCTGTAAATAGAGATTTTGTGTGTCCTTTTGTGCCTGTAAAAGCCCCACCATACAACATCCATTCATAAAAATTAGAAAAGATGGCTTGTTTTATGTCATTGATGATTAAATTGTTCGGTTGCAAGGCTCAACATGCCCCACATTGCCAGCAGATGTAAACAATGACATAGCACCCACCATGGATCATCTAGCCACCTCGATTGCTGTTATACCTTCTGTGAGTGTATAGCAAGTCTCCTATATATGCATGCCGCATTCATATTTTTATGCAATATTAACTTGTAAACTCGTCCTTCTGTTCCCTTTGGTCTCACAAAATATAATGAAGAAGATCAACTTGATACTAAGGAAATGCAAGAGCTTGTCGAGGCAACTAGGGAGATCTTCATCTTATAGTAGCCTAAGGTCTAAATCAACAAGGGAAGATTTATGGGGTGATCACAAGCAAGAAGATGAAAATCATGAAACAATATTTGTTGGAAGCACGAGAAAGAGGTATGTTATTAGCTCCAAGTATCTGAGCCATCCTCTGGTGAACGCTCTCATTGAGAAGTCAAGGCAAAAACCAGGAGAGGATAATGTTTTGGTGGTGAAATGCGAGGTGGTCTTTTTTGACCACCTTCTATGGATGCTTGAAAATGCTGATCCAAATGCTAGTTTTGATTCTTTGGAAGAATTAGCTGATCTCTACATGTTCTAAATCAATGAAGCTCTCTCTCTCTCTCTCTCTCTCTCTGTCTGCCTCCATGCATGCATTGATGATGCTGTTTGATCCAGCCAAGGACAAGGACAAGATCAATGTTCATGTAAACAGCAAGTTGTGTCAGCAAGATCTCAATTCAAAGTGGGGATGCATTCAATTCATATTTTCTCATAATTAATGCACTAATTAATACAATTCTTAATTGTCGAATTTCTGTTCTAACTATTTGTCTTTGTTGGATATAGTGTATGCTAAACACCATGAATTAAATGTTTAGCCATGGTGATTTTTGTTGTTTTTATTTCATTATTCTTGATCCTTGCTTATAAATAAAAACCCTCAAGGGCTGCGAAACAATTATAATATATATAGCCTTGTGAATCAACAATTTAGCAAGTACAACGTTCAATTTCATGATATTTTTGGTTAATCCTGTTGCTCTGGAATATGATCTTTAACTTCATTTGGTAGTTCTTAACAATTTTTTTGGTAAAAAGAAATTTCTTTGAAGAAAAAAGTTATGAATGTATATAAGGAACTTGTGACATGATCATGAATGGAGATAAGTAAATCATTAATTGTTCCTAAAATATGAAAAAAATAAAAAATTACAATCCGATAATCAGTTCAATATTACATCAACTCATGAAAAGATAGGTGATCAAATTACATAAACAACAATTTGGGTCTCTTACAGTTTTAAAATAGTTTCAATAAATAATAAATATTTCGGGAAAATAGCACATGTTAGAAAGTACTAGGATAATAGAACAGTTTAAATATAATTGAAGATAAAAAAAAGAATAGGTTAATGATAACATCTCGGAGCTTCGTTTTCAATACATCTAATATTATTAAAAAGATCTTAATGATACAATTCAATCCAATTATATCTTGAAAAATCATCAAATGAATTTGTTAGGGGTTTTGTTCGAGATTAATTATAACCTCAGTTAATGATCTTTCCAGATTTAATTAGAATTGTCTTATTGAGATATTTTTAACAGTAATAGCCTAACAGGTGTGTTAAAAACGAAGTCTCGATGTGTTTTTAATGATTTTTTTTTTATCCTCTTATTTTTCTCTCCTACTACATTATCTTATCTCTTATCTTTTTCTTGGCCATTAGATCTTGAATTTCATCATTTGATATCATTGTATCTTCATAAAATTTTGAGTTAATTTTTTATCATACTAATTAATTTGCATAAGATATGTATTTTGGTTTTGACTAAACAACTAATACTAGAAATAGTAGTAAAAACAATGTTAAGAAACATGATTAAGTTTAAATTGTGTTATTTTCTAAATATATTTTCAATCAAATCTAATCATGTAATAATTAAAGGGAAAAAAATAAATTATTATTTTTTTCATAAAAAAATATTAACATAAATTAATCCAATAACTCATGGTTTATTACAATGACGTGTTCAATTTCAAATCCATCTTTGTAGAGTATCTCAAATTAATTTTTTATATCTTTTATTTATCTCATTTCAACCTTTAAATATAAATTTTTTACAAAAAAATAAAAAAATTCTGGATTAGTGGTGAATCACATACACCAATATTAGTGTCTACCAAAAACCATCATCATTGCTTAATTCCTAGCTTTTTGGTGGTTATGATTAGAATATTATAACTTACGATATTTTAATTATTACATCAAGAAAATCATAAAATCTTGATGCACCAACAAAAGCACTCAGATGGAGATGAAAGTTCCTATATCGTGTGTGTATGTATAAAAATATATACATATAATAAAATATATTTTTTTATTTTTATTCTTAATATGTGTTAAGAAGTTTCTAACGTATTATTTATGTGAGAATTTCAAACTAGTCCTCTAGAAATTAGCACATGAAAAACAAGCAAATTTGCTTGCTAGCTTCTTGAATTTATTTTTGATGTATGAGATGAAGAATTCGTTTTTTTGCACAAGTTCGTTTTTTTCTGTAGATGAAGAATTCGAGCGTAGGAGACCTAATTCTTGCTTGGTTTTGGAGACCTACCGGCTGAGGAGATTCAGGAAAGACGAGAAGAACGGTGTGGTTCATGTCTTGCTTGAAGACTTGTTGAAGATCAATTATGGAAAGAATTGCATGGCGTTCCTCGTGCGAAACACATCTGGCGAGCCTCATGGAATCATCAATATGGGAGTAGCAACCTTGAACGGCATGTTTCACGAAGAGATGCCCAGGTTTCTTTCTTCAAAAGTTGCAACGGACCACAGAAAGTTGATGGGCCGTGGCTAGAAGAGTTTCTGCATCCTGTTTTCAAGAATTACCCTAGCAGAGAAGGGCTTCCTCACTTCGTCACATGCAAGTAATACGGGAAAGAAGGCAGCTGGCCAGAGTTGGAGATTGATGATACCTTAAAGACGAAGGCGATGAAGGTGGAGTCTCCACTGATGACTTTCATACAAGAAAGATGAAAGGACCGAGCCATGTGTTCTTTATGTTTACATGTCTTTTATTACAATAAAGCTTTCACGAATTTGCCAACACAGATCACCTCCAACGTTCAGTTTTGGATAAATTCACAATAGAAGTTGAAGGTCAAACATGAATCTTAATTAACAGACCTCCATGGAAATTAGTAATACAAGACAGACTGCATAGGGCAAATGGCTGGACCACAGTTATAATTTTCGGTTGAAAGTTCCAAGAATACAAAACAAGATGAAGCCTTTGATGCTTGTTATTTGTTGACCTAAAACCCTAGAGTGTCGTGAATGGGAGCAATAATAGCACCTATACCAATGAGGTTTCCCTGCCCCATCCAAAAGCGAGCAGGATGATAAAGATAACAATCATCAAATCTAACAAAATTTAGAATAAGCAATTTCAAGATTCCTCCATGAAAGGGGGGGAAATAATGATGAACATGATGCCCGGAACCAAAAAAATGTGGGCTTTTTTGGTTAGCTAAGTCACTCATGTACCTTATCCTTGGCCGAATATAGAACAGCCCATAAAAAATATCACTTGAACAGGCAGAGACACCCTAATGACTCTTTTCATCTGATTTTGATGCCAGTTTACTCCTCTGTTGATGTTCTGCAACTTTATAATCTACCACTTCTCTGAACAGGGTTGGGTCAAGCACACAGTTCGGACTTCCATAAACTGCTGCTTGGACACCTGCCATCAATTTGGCTATTTCTCTCCCAGAAAATCCCTCTGTTTTTTCTGCTGCTTCCATCAAGATATCATCGGTCAGTCCCTTTATTTCTATCTTCCGTGGTTGTCTTTTGAACAAATTTTGGAGCCAACCACCGGATTTTCTTGATCCGGCCTGCGCTATATACTTACCCAGATAAAGCTTGAGCAGCTTGAAACGTTCTCCTGTCTGAGGCAAAGGGAATTCCAGAACTTCATCTATACGGTCTGAAACAGCTGAATCAAGATCACCAGGGCGGTTTGTGGCAAGTGCAAGGACTATATCCTTGGACTGGTCACCAGTGCGGAAAAGAAGGGCATTCAGTGCACTTCGTTGAGCTTCACTCATGTAGGTCTTGTTCCGCCTGCAATTTTAGGCAAATAATTAATTCTCTCATGCAGGAAACTATACATCTTGTAGAACTGAAAACAAACTTACTAGAACTAAATAACTAGGGGTAGTGCAATGTGCATGAGAAACTCCAGTCTGCAGTTTTCCCAATTGCACATTATTATATATAGTGGGGCATTTTACCAGCTCACTCATAATAACAGTACAGGTTCCATCCAAATCCGAACTCCTATAGTTATTTGCTAGTAAATAAATATCCTCTCCATCAAGTAGGAGTAATTTTGATACTTCACAAAACATCAGTAACTACACACAGAAATAAAAGGGATTTTAGTCTGTTTTATTTGTTTAATTTCATTTTAGTTCAATTTTCACATACTGAAGAAACATACCTCAAGCCTTATCATACAAAGCAATTAACAAAGACATTTTTTAAGCTCTTTGAGATGCAATTCTTTTATCCAAAAGAAAATCACCACTTACTCGCACAAAAATGCATCTGCTTCATCAATGAAAAGCAACAAACCCCTCCGAGACTTCTTGGACCAGTCGAATAACTGGTGAATCTTTGTGACTGCCTGTGATCCCAGCGGAGCAACATCTCCACCAGTCATCAAAGCATAATCTAAGCCCTGCATGTAAATCTTAAGTCAGGAAAAGAAGAAGAAGAAGCAAGACATTCTTCAGAAGCTATCTTAATATGATATGATAACATATGAAATCCTCACTCTAAAGGAGTAATTTGAAGTACCAGTAAATATACACCTATTGCACTTAGATTTGAAAACCAAAAGTGCCAAAGCTCTAATCCCAAATCAAAATTACAAGCTAGCCAGCAGAAAAGAAGATATGGTTACGGGTATTAACATGCAAATTTATGACACAAGTACTCCGTCTTCCTTCTAGAAATTAACAAGTGAATTGATGATTCAAACACTTCATCCTCCATCTCAATCAATCCGTGATGTGGCAATGTCAGAAAAGTCAATGCATAACAATCTGCACAATTTATGCTTGCAAGTTTATTACTGAACAAAGAAGATCACCATCTCATTGCATAAGTAATGCACTGAAGCCTTCAATAATGATAACAAAAATAATTTAAGGTTAGTAGATGTCTTACAGATTTTTTAGCTAACTCTCTAGCAGCCATTGTTTTCCCTGTTCCTGGAGGTCCATAGAAAAGCATGTTCCGAAATGGAGCCTGATGGGATTTTGTATTGGCTGTTGCATTAGCCAGCTGTACAATTCGTTTCTGAAGAGAAGGATGTAGAATCACATCACCGAATCCATTTCCATTTTTAGAAGTCAATCCCTTATTTGCACCGCTTGATAAAGTGCTCAAGGTACGGGTAAAAACTCCTGACCAAGGGTATTTGCCCCTGGAGGACTCCCTGATTAGTGATGGTTGTCCCAGTAATCTATCTACATAGCTCCAAATCACTCTAGCACCTTCTCTGCAATTCAAAAACTAGAAGCGTGAGCTGTAATGTTACTTCACACCCGAGATACGCGCTGCACAGAATAGAAAATCAACTACTGATACTTCCACACTAGCTGTGTGACAACATACCCAAACATGACCAACGCTCAATAGAGATGTAAACTGACATCGGCACATCACTGATCAACTATTTAAGACCATATCAATTCAAGGCCCAACAAATTCTCACCTTAAAACAACAAGCATGATGAACTCAAATTCCTTAAAGTTTAATGACATGTTAAGTGCAGAGAAAAGGGATTTCAACTTCCAAAGGTGACCACCAGCATACAAGCCCACTAATATGTGTCTTCAAGCAAGGGTAATTTTTACCTTGTTGTGTAAATCCCTGCTGCAAGTGCCGTGACTCCTCCCACAACAACGACCAGCTTGTTTTGATCAGTTAAAACGGCTCGCAAACCACCTACAAAAGACAGTTACAGTCAAATAAGAAATCTCCCAAAAACAAATAATGATCAAAGAAAACCAAAACAATGCCACTACAGGTTATGAAGACTAAGGTTAAATTTAATCAGTAGAACACAGAATTTGATATAGAGAAATCAGGGAACATCAAGCATTCAGTTAATTCGCTGCGTGGACAGGGTCCCTGAGCTTGGGAAGAGAGGCAGGGCCTTCAGTAAACCAAGAGTAGTCCAGCCCATCCTAAGACTCGTAACTGTTTATAGAAGTCATAGCCAAGGCTTTCTCAAAGTTTAGCTAGTGCATGTGATTGAATATATACCTCCAATGTGTTCAAAGGTAGTGTTTATTGCAGCAACCCATTTCTCCATTTCAGCATTTGCACGATCCTTCAGAATTCGCCGATTAACATCCTCAGCTAACTTTGCTTCATGGGCTCTCCCTTCTGCTTCTGCTATAGCTCTCACTCTAATTGTTTCACGTTCTATCTCAGCCTTTTCCCTCTCTGTTTGTCGCTGCTGTGCTTGAATCTGTTCTTCTGTTGCTCTTCGAGCCTGCTCCTGTCTTATTGATGATTCTTCTTGCAGTTTCACAAGCTCTTGATTCCTTGCTCTTTGATATTCATTTTCAGCCTGTAATATGAAGAAATTAAACTCCTCTCTGTGAAATAACTCCTTTCATCCTAAAATGTTTATGATACATGCCTGCATCCTCTTCCTAGCCAGTTCATCCTCATAGCGAGCCATCTGGGATTTAGTTTGTGCCTGGTGCTGTGCCAGCTTCCTCTGCTCATCATATACCACTCTTTGTCTCTCCTGCCAAGCAAAAGACAGAAATTTTGAGAAAAAATGATGATATATCAGCAACTAACAATGGGCCAATTCTCATAACACATATGGCATGCGGAAGCAAAATTCGTTGATCTAGTAACAAAGATTCTGTGGTCAACTTCTCATTATAAAAAAACCAAAGCCCAATCTCTCACAAGCCATTTGACACAACTAACAACTATATTGCTTTCAGTGAATAAGTGGGAAGAGAAAAAGAAATTATCTGCCACTATTTTGAAATTTATTTTTCCCCTGGGAGAATGGATTTCATTTAATCAACAAGAAAGCAAAGGGGCTCATCAATAGGAAATTTTATAAGTGCACACAAACAGATTTCAGTCAAAACTTTAAAATTACACGGCTACAGGAATTTTAAGGAAAGCAATGACTCAAACACTAACAAATTCTAAGCAGCTGATGAGCTACAGAAAACTCATATTAACCCTAACATAACTGATCTGATAACAATAACAAATAAAACACAGGATAATTCAATAGAGAAACACAGTTATTCCCCCAACAGAACTGCAATTCACATCAGTAATAACCTGAGATATAAAAAGAAAAGGTGTTCCTAGTAATTTCCATAGTTGTTAGATTCAAAAAAAGAAACAAATCTAGCTCAACTTACATCTAATACTTGATAGGGATAAAATGCTGGCAGTAGAAAGAAGCCATCTAGAAATAATAGCATATGATAAATGTTTCATGTCAACAATTAACCCACTATATGTAAGTAAAAAGGTATCAAAGATTGCATAGCAATTGCAGCAAGCCAATGATAAAAGAGCACATTATGTGATTCACACTAAGGGAAGACCCGGTATGCCCCAACCAGAAAACATGGTCAACAAAGGAAAAACTGCAACCAAGCAGATTAACTTTAATTTTTGTCCAGGTAAAGCCCCCGTGTTCTTTCATTTGTATTCCAGGAGCAATAAATGAATAAGTATAGAATTCAACACTTGTCCTAGCAATATGCTTTCTTGAGTTCATGACTCGAGATATTTCAGCAGTTTCAAAAAAATTGAGGTCAGTCATGTAATCATTTCAAAGGCCTACAAAAATAACGTGGCTCCAACAAAACAACAGCAGAGAAGCCATGAAGCAAAGATGCACTTTGGCTTCAGGTATCTGTCACCCATTCAAAGAGTTCTGAGCCACCAACCATTTAATGACTAACCAAGAGGCCTCAGAAGTCACAAGCTTGATGAAAATTAAAAAAAGAAAGGAACACGTCATATCGTAACTTACAGTTTCAGCCTGAGCTTGCAATGCCTTAAATTCTGCAGCTTTTTCAGCCAATTCAGCCTGCCTCGTTGCTTCTTGCGTCTTTATAGTCTCAAAGACCTACACCAACAAGAAGCACCACTATTAGTCCATTCATCCATTAACTGAGGAAACTATTCAAATCCACATTCAGCATCCATAAATAATCAACAAATCCCCTCAAAAACCATTTCGAGCATGCAAATTTCACAACAGAAAAATGAATCCAAAGGCCGGGATATGGAAAACTAAAAGCAGTTCAATTTTGTCAAGTCTTATGCAATCCGGATAACACTAACTTAAACGCTAATTTTTCTTGGCAACAAAAGAGGGGAAAAAGAAAATTCAATTCCATTCTTTCCATTTTCGAAATTCTCTATCCACTCGTCTCTATAACTAAAAGTAACAACAAAAACTTCAAAACGAAAATCGAAACTTCACAAAACAATTCCAAAACCCAATGAAACCCACCAACCAAACATCTCAAAAAAAAAAAATAAAAATTTCACCATCTCCTCAAAAATGCCCCCTATTAAAAACACAACAAAAAAACCCAATAAAGAAATTCCAATTCCAAAAACCCAGCAAAAACAACACAAACCCATTTCCACAAATTTTTCATGAATCCCACCAGAAACACAAAAAAAGTACAGGCACCCTTACAGCAACCGCAAAATCCCGCAAAAAAACTACTTCCTTTTCAATAAAGTTTCAACCTTTTTAGCATGAGAGGAAGAGGTAATCCCTCTCAAAGCCTTAGCACCTCTCTCTAAAGCCTCAGGATCAAACCCAGCAGATGTCGTTCGTGGGTGATCATTCCTAGGAGCTCTAGGAGCGGGCTCACTATTACCCGCCTCCGTTGATTGAGGCAAAGTGGACGGCTGAGATTGTACAGAAGAAGAAGGCGAAGAAGATTGAGGGGAAGGAGAAGGGTTTGAAGAAGAGAAAGGAGAGAAACTAAAAGGGCCATCAGCAAAAGAAACAAAATTTAATTGAGAAAAGGAAAAGTAAGCTGCTATTGCTGAGATTAGCCCTCCAATTTCACTTGTTTTTCCCATTTCTTTTACTGTGTAAGGAAATAAAATGATAGTCGGTGTATAGATAAACCTTGGGTGGGGTTTAAGAGAAAGAGGAGGGTTTTAAGGGTTTTTTTGGCGCTGTTATGCCTTGAAGAGCAAGACAGTTGCCATGGGAGGAGAGATGGAGAAGGTTTTAGTAGGGTTTTGGTTTCGGGTTTTCATGGACAAAAATGGGTTCCGGGTTTGGGTTTTAGTTCAGACCCGTCAAACTTTCAACTATGTTTGATTTTTTAGTAGTCAACGTTGTTTTTCTCAAAATAACCAAGATTTTTTTTTTTCATATTAATATATTCGGGATAGTTTATTTTAGTGTTGGTCTCCGAATTTTAATTTAAAAAAGAAAAAATAAGCATACTTTTTTAATTACTGCCCAGCTACGTGGAATTGGTAGCTAATGTATTTAATTTATATATTTTATGCATTTATATAAAAAGAAGTCTCTTTCATTGAAATCAAACATAATATATAAACCAAACTTATTTTATCATTTGAAATAATATATATATATATATATATATATATATATAATTGATAATATGTTAAAATAAAATATATTGTATCAAAAAATGTTTAGAGTAAAACTAATTGTCTGGAATAGAAAACCACTAGTGTTATTAGTTGAATTATATTTTCGAGGGTAAGAGGCTTTTCAAATAAGTCAAATATTAATTAATTTTTTTAATTTCATCAACATGTAGTATATTGTTGAGGACGAGAGGCTTTCTTGGTGCCATATTCAGCATGAACTTTCCAACACCTAGATCTTTGAGGTTAATGAGTTCTTAATATATAGGTTTTCTTTATCAATTTTTTTTATAAGTGGAAAACATCTTTTTTTTTTTTTTGCACGTACATGTCTTGTAATACTATTATCAACCCATCATTGCTCAAGATTGTATAATCAAGTTGACTTTAAAAATAACAAACATGATTATTTTTAAAACTTCATCAGTGAGGTAATCAACCTCATTGATATTAACTTTAACAATTATTTATTTTCTTAAGTTGTTTTGTTGAGCATTATTTTGTTCACAGTGACTTGTTCAATTATCACAAGTTCACTTGTGAATTATACTGTATACAAAAATATTATCATGTAAATAGTATTTTCACCGGGTAAGTTTTAAAAAAAGATTAAAAAGATCACAAATAGTCTTGTTTAAAACTCAATCTTATATATAACTCACTAGATCGTATGTATTCACCACACTAACTTTTTGTATATGTAACTAGTAGTATATATGTGAATAATGTTGAATACACAAATAAATCTAACCAAATAATTTTGATGTCATTCTTGGATTTAGAAATTTACCAACTATGAAAATTTTCATAACAACAACTTTAACTTTAACCTTTTTGTTAAAAGCTTTTCAAAATGTCTTTACATTATTAATTGAACTATACACATCATATTGTGTATTGTCTAATTTATTCAAAATATATTTTTTTAAATACACAAAATCACTATGATTCTGTACGTCCAAAGCTACCATAATAATAAAATTAAATTTATTATTTGACAAATTTAACATTTTTCCTACAAGAACTTAACCAAGTTGAAAATGAGTACATAAATCAATATTTTATGTTATCATCCTTTAAAGTTTAATCCACTTAACTTTTTAGAATTCTCATTATGCACTAAAGAAAGTGATGGTGGAATCTTCACTGTCGAGGTGGTACTTGTCGAAGTAATATTAGTTGGAAAAATCAATTCTCGAGTTAAAAATATAATATAAATTATACAGATAATTAACAATAATATTTATAAATAAATATCCGTGTCCATAACAAGCAAGAAAACTAATATAAAACTTGAAATAAAGTAACATGATAAATAAAAATATTTAAATTATATAAATTTATTTATTTTAGTTCAAACTAAATATGCATTGTGTCAAAATATTATGTTTAAACAAGAAAGACAAAATGCATGATTATTCCAACAAGGTTGCAAATAAAATGTATAAATTAAACAAATATATAAACATATTTTATAAAAGCTTAATTCATAAAATATATATCATGTAGCATCTCAAAGAGATTCAAATAAATTACATGAATTGTAATTTTAGAAGATAAATTATATTTTAGATCTTAAAGATACCAAAACCTCTTTAAAAATGGATATATATATATATATATAATTAATATTGTTTTCTTAAGGTTTTATAAACAAAGAAATAAAAATAAAAATAAAACCCTAAGATTGCATATCAAAGTTTGTAGATATATTAGAGAAGTGTGCAAATATGTTTAGTTTATCATAACAATATTGCAGTTAAAAAATAATTAGCATGGATTGATAGTTTGTCATCACAAATACATGCTAATCAAAAAATATCAAAGAAAAACTAGAGTTCATACATGTTTAAATTATATCAAATAAATGTATTTACTCGTTGAAGTACTTTAAAAGAATATATTTTTTTGTTGTTTATTAATGGTGAATCTTTTATCTTTAAAACTTTATTACTATTTACTTATACAACTAATATGTATATTATATATGTCATAAAATTTCAACAATATCACTTAAGTTTAGATGTGCTTCTAAATCAAGATTTTTGATCCAAAAAATATAAAATTCAAATATCTTTTAATAATAAGAATACTAACTCTAGATTTGAAAGGAAAATCAAAATATAAAAAAAATTAAAAATATTAAAAATAAGATAAAGAAAGAGTGTGGAATCATTTTTTTTTTATATAATGAAATTTAAAAGTTAAAAAGATTATTATCTAGCATTAATTATTCATTATAAATTAATAATTAAATCTAGAAAAAAATTTAAATTAAAAACAATTTTTTTAAAATTAAATTTTTATCCATTTATAATTTATTTAATTAACATAAATTTTCAACATATAGAAAATAAAAAATCTGTTTCCAAGGAATTTCAGAAAAAATTTATGTCATTTCTGACAGACGCAGCTCTGATACTGTCATAGATCCTGTAATGTGCCAATAGCCTGCAGAGAAGGGAATCACAAAGGCCTACTGATGGTCAGTCAAACTTCATGTCTTGTGCCTCTTAATGCTAGGCCACGGACCTACCCTAATTTGTCTGTAGTTTTTTGCAGAACAACTCGTTCAAAAGATGGGATAAATCTCTCTATCAGAAACAGAAATGTCCAAATCAAACACAGAATTATTCTAATCAAACGGCAAAAGTCATAGACCCCAGAGCTCTAACCATGGAACCATCCACATCACAAACACCACCCACCCAACCACCAATGTACATGCTCTTTATATATATATATATATATATATATATATATATATAAAATAGGGCCTCATTAAATTATTACAAACAGAAGTAACTTTACCTTGCCATGTATATAATTTATGTTGTTATGGCTTTCATGGGCTACTTCTTCCATACAAACCATCACCGTAGCATCAACCACTTTGCTGCACATAGTGCAAACTGGCAACCTTTGCACCTTTTTGCCAGATTCTTCATTCAACTGGGCTCTTAAAACTATGTGGGTTCGGCTTTTTTAAGCCATCTACTATCTCTCCAAATTGGACTTGCTAATCTTGTTCTTGTATGCTACCAGCTCTTTACCACCTTTGGTCTCGCTAAACATTGAGTTAATCCTTCTTGTCCCTCTCTTTCTCTACTTCTGTTGGTTTCTTGAATTTCTTTTTATCATGTATGAAATGATTGTTGTTTGTGATTGTACGCTCAAAAGGTATATATCTGCCTTTTGACTTCCTGGGTTTGCTTTATTTCTTGCTGCTTTAATTTTTTGTGTTGCAGTGTTGGCCTACTGTAAATCTTAGTGTTTTCTTGATATACCCCTGCTCCAGGGTCTTTTTTTGAAAGTTTTGAAGGTTTTTTCTAGAGAAGTGGAAATTTCACACAAGGCTAACTACCATGAAGACTAATTAAGTACAGGATGTATAAAGAGATACTGTGTTTAAGGGTAGAAGATGTGTTATACTGTGTTTTAGGGGTTCAAGGATGATCTGATGTAAGTTATTATCCATATGAAGGGGAAGTTGAAGTTGTTACAAGCCCAAAAGATGCATAATCTATGCTAAGAAATGAATGTGCTCAGTGCTTCCTTTTCACTTAAGAAAAACGTAGAATAGGGAATGTAGGGGTTGTGATTCGTAATTTTGTTCGCTGCCTTGTTGTTCTGCAAAGACCTCTCTAATTGCTCTTATTTTCTGGTACTCTATTTATATTTATTGAAGACTGCGCAAGATCATTCAATCAACACATTAGCATATTTTTTTTTTCTCATGTCTGTACGAAGCTTTAACGCGCCTCTTCCAGCTTGTGATAGATCAACCTTTTGATTTATGGGTAAAGCATGTGACACTCGTTTGTTGTTTTCAAAATTTTGCTACTGTTATTGTATATGCTCATTTTCTCATGCTCCCTTTATGCATTGCTGTTTCTCATTTCATAAAGCTTCCGTTGTTCAACTTTGCTGTGCTATTTCTCTAGTTAATCTGGAAGATGGAGCGTAGCAGAAATAACATGAGAGCGCACTGCAATGTTTCAACACCATCAGATGAATCAGCTCTTGAAAGAAACTATTGCAGTCATCCTAGACTGACTTCAGCAGGCTCTGCAACTCTTCAACCTTTTGCTTCAGCTGGACAGCATTGTGAGAGTAATGCTGCTTACTTCTCATGGCCCACGTCCAGCCGTTTAAGTGATGCCGCTGAAGAGAGGGCAAACTACTTTGCCAATCTGCAGAAAGGGATTCTTCCCGAAACTCTTGGTCAGTTTCCTAAAGGGCAGCGAGCAACAACATTACTTGATCTCATGACTATAAGGGCATTTCATAGCAAGATCCTGCGGTGTTACAGTCTTGGAACAGCGATTGGATTTCGTATTCGACGGGGTGAGCTTACTGATATACCAGCTATTCTTGTTTTTGTCTCTAGGAAAGTTCACAAGCAATGGCTCAGCACCGTCCAATGTCTACCAAATGCTCTAGAAGTAAGAAAGGATGCTAAATTTTGTGATTTCATCCTTAATATAATGATTTTCTGAGTGGCTGGCTGTTGTGATATTTTCTCAAGCCTGCCACTTATTATTTTGCTTGGAACAATTTGCATTTAAACTGCATATTATATATCCTTCTAAACAGGGACCAGGAGGTGTGTGGTGTGATGTTGATGTGGTCGAGTTCTCTTATTTTGGTGCACCTCAGCCTACTCCCAAAGAACAGTTGTACACAGAGATTGTGAATGACTTGCGCGGTGATGGTCTGTATATCGGTTCAGGCTCCCAGGTAATTGCAAGTTCTTGCAGCCTATCCTATTTGGATATATCTGTTCACACATAAGATGTATTGTTTTGAACAACTGGGAAAATATTTTGGGTCCCTCATTGTGCAAGAGGAATGAAAATGGTAATCATATGAATAACTTGAGAGGCAGCACTTTGCCATCTGAAAACATTGTATTGACAATGCTAATATGCCCATGAAGAACTTGATCTAATGGACAATTTGTTAATTGATCATGTCTATAATTGGAAGGACAAGCATGACACTCATGTGGTGCTAATTACGTCAATCTCTTCGTCTTGACATAATTATTCTAAATATATATAATTTTTATTTGATATAATTGATGGGGATAAGTACATCTGAGTTGTTGCGTGTGCACAGGTAGCAAGCCAGGAGACTTATGGAACCTTGGGTGCTATTGTAAGGAGCCAAAGTGGCAGTAGACAAGTTGGTTTTCTAACTAACAGGCATGTTGCAGTTGACTTGGATTACCCAAATCAGAAAATGTTTCATCCCTTGCCCCCGACACTTGGACCTGGTGTGAATCTTGGTGCAGTGGAGAGAGCTACTTCATTTATTACAGATGATCTTTGGTATGGCATATTTGCTGGAATAAACCCTGGTAAGCAGATTCCAAATTTATGATTCTAATTAGAGAGCTTGAATAATGATAAAAACTGATGCTACCCTCCAATGAGTCTATATAGGCATAATTTGCACACCTAGTCTTGTTTCTGAACCATTCTGGTTACTGAGCTGTGTTCAGCCAAGCTAAGAAAAGTGTCACTGAACAAATTTTTTAAATCTTACGAACCTTCATAAATGCAAAGATATGACTAAATGGATTTGTTGTAGCTGTTTTTTCCATTTTGTTCATCTACCAACTAATCATGGTTTTGTTGTTAATGAAGTCATCTCATCCAGTCTGACGGATCTTAAGTCTTGCTACACTAAATGTCATTGTAGAACTGTAAACCTAATAGGAATCTCAGTGTGGTATTCTTGTGTTTGATATAAGTTCATTTTTATGATTCTCCCGACAACAAAGGATCAATGCGCTCACATGATTGGTGCTGTGGTTATTCTCTGATTCAACATCTAATTATTTTATCTGATAATTAACTAGTGTCTGGCAGTGAACTTGTGCAATATGCCATATCTTGTTCTCTTTCCCCAAACATGGTTGTTATGACTATTGTGCTTGGCTTAATGGTATCATCTTGAACTCTTTCTTGCTGCCTTTTCTTTTAAGATTTTTATGGTTCAATGCCTTCTCTGAACAAATGTCAGCATCGTTTTTAAGCTCCATGAGTCCAATTAACTCCTTGTTCTCCTTCCCTCTTTTCTTTCTGGATCTTCTCTTTAGGATTCTTCTACATGCTTTTAAATTGGAAACAGCATTTTCATCTCTGACGACTCAATGGTTGAATGGTTCAATTTAACCTTTAACAGCACACTTACAGAGTATTGTTTGGCATCTTGCAGAAACATTTGTGAGAGCAGATGGGGCGTTTATCCCATTTACTGATGATTTTGACATGTCCACTGTTGATACATCTGTGAAAGGTGTAGGTGAAATTGGTGATGTCAAGATTATAGATTTGCAATGTCCAATCAGTAACCTTATTGGGAAGCGAGTGATGAAGGTTGGAAGAAGTTCTGGCTTGACAACTGGAACTGTATTTGCCTATGGCCTGGAGTACAATGATGAGAAAGGCATATGCTTCTTAACTGACTTTCTTGTTGTAGGTGAGAACCAACAGACTTTTGACCTTGAAGGAGATAGTGGAAGCCTCATCATAATGAAGGGTGAGAACGGCGAGAAGCCTCGGCCTATTGGGATCATATGGGGTGGTACTGCTAATCGTGGTCGACTTAAGTTGAAAGTTGGCCAGCCTCCAGAGAATTGGACTAGTGGAGTTGATCTTGGCCGCCTTCTCTATCATCTTGAACTTGATCTGATCACTACCAATGAAGGGCTTCAAGGTTTGTCCTATGTCATATGCCTGATATTCTACAATACCTTTTTTTTTTTCCTGTCAACTTTTATCTGTATACCCGTCTGGCATTCAAGCTCATCATGTTTTGACTTGGCTACAAAGATTGTGTTGAAAATTGGAAATGTTATTACATGGCCTCTTCTTGATTCTCATTCTTACCCATCTTTTTATCTAAACACGTGTCCTTTTTATTCTCATTGGTGTTGTGTTTGCAGCTGCTGTTCAAGAACAAAGAGCTGCCTCAGCAACTGCAATTTGCTCCACCATAGGAGACTCATCACCCCCTGATGGAATGCTTCCAAATGACAGAATGGATGACAAATTGGAATCATTGGGTCTTCAAATTGAGCACATACCTTCAGAAGTTGAAAATGGTATCCCAAAATCATCACTAATGGAAACCAACTTCCACTTGGAAGATGGCATCAAGTTGACTCCCAGTGTTGAACACCAGTTCATCCCGAGCTTCATCAGGCAGTCCCCACTGCATCAAAACAATGTATCAGATAAGGAGGTGTCTGAGAATCTTGCTTCGCTAAGGAATGGCTGCGATGAAGACATATTTGTTTCATTGCACCTCGGTGACAACGAAGCCAAAAGGAGGCGTTCGAATTCTCCAACCAGCATGGAATAACCTAAGTAAACCGAGGCAACCAAGGCGTGGATCAAACGTTTGGAGTTCTGAACCATCTTTAACTGTTGATTCTGCTGTATACTTATTGTGTTTTGCACTGGTCTTGGTATTTGCTGCCCAAACAATGAGAGTTTTTGAACGTGGACGGTTTATCTGGTTTTGTGAAACACAGTTCAATGAAATGTTAATCCATTATCTTGAACACTTTTAACTTGTAAATTGAAGCCATAAACAGAAAAAACAGCTGTAACCAATTATCTTTCCAATTTTTGAAGGACATAATCATGAGCATAGATATATAACCGGCCTGCGGAGTCGGTTGTGACCAAGTTGAAAATGATGAAAACCCGAGCTTGCAACTGGTCTGGTCAAACTCAAATAATTCAGCATGATCGAGATCTGATTTTTTTGTTATAATTTTTTAATAAACCCAAAAAAATATAAAATTAATTTATAAAAAATTAGCCTTATATAATTTTTTATACCTACAACTTATTAAATGTTTCTTAATTTTTTGTTTCTAGAGTGCTTATTAATTTTTTTAACCCGATTGAATTTATATAATACAAGACCTGTACTAATAATCATGGTAGACTATAAACAAGTGGCCCATCCAGAAAAAAACAAGAATAAAATCTGTGGGGCTCTATATTGACAAGTTTCTTGATAACATCACATTATTATTTAATGGGCTAACCACTTATTATTAGGATTCATTGCATACAAAATATATATCTTTTTTACAACCTTTCAAACTTATTAAGCTAATGTTTCACTTATTATTATTGTTAAAGTATATTATTGAGTTTGTTTTTCAAGAAAAATGAAAAGTTAATTAATTTATTTATTTAACCACTTTTTTCCCCATCTTATAAAGCCTTTGGATCTACAGAGCAGGCCCAGCGTTCTTCTTAGGTCCACAAATAAAAAACCACTAACCGGACACTATCCCTCTCACTCACTGTCTCTATCCCCAAATTCGCTAGGGTTTATCCAGGGTTCCATTTCCATTTCCCTCTCCCTCTCCCTCTCCATTTCTCTGTGTCATGGCGAAGCCAACGAGAGGCCGCCCTACATCGCGATCAGGATCTGGTTCAGGCTCCTCCTCTCGCTCCCGCTCCTACTCCGGTTCAGATTCTCGCTCTAGCTCTCGCTCTCGTTCAGTGTCCCGCTCCAGATCTCGTTCTCGGTCCTTGTCCTCCTCCTCTTCGTCTCCTTCTCGCAGCGCCAGTTCTGGAAGCCGAAGCCCTCCTCCTCGCAAAAGGTGAATTCACAATTATGCCGCTCCTGTTTCTTTTCTTAAATTTAGTTTGTTTTTAGAATTTTAGATGACTCATTGACATTAGCATCCGATTAAGGAATGAGTTTACGATTTTTCCATTTAGGGTTCTCGATGATGATTTTGATTTTTGGCAGATTGAGTTAATTAAAACATGATTATCTTTAATGTAGAATGTGATAGTTAATGTGAGGTTTTTTTTTGGATTTTCGATGGAGAATAACTGTGATTATTTATTAAGTGCTCCTCATTTTTTTCCCTTTCAATTTACTTATTAACCTAAAATTCTATTTTTTGTGATTAATTTATGGGTTGGATATATTTTAAGGGTGTTTAAGCACAATTGATAACTGATACCTCATTTACCATTAAGCCTGAGCATCAAAGATTCGTTAAAGTGGTCCTTGTTGATGTAAAATTTCTGCATTTTTTAGATTAATGAGTATTTTTGTATCTTGAGTCATGTATGAGTTTATTTCTTATACATTTTTTTTGGGGCTTGTTGTATTATTTTGTTCTAACATGGGACATATGCTTTGTTCATTTATTTAATTTGAAAGAAGTCCTGCTGAAGGAGCTAGGCGAGGTCGGTCTCCACCACCACAATCTAAAAAGGTTTCTCCACCTCCAAGGTAAATTTATATGCTACTTTTTTGTTGAAATTGTTTTCTGCATTATTTTCTTGGTCTATAATATCTGCAAACTGGGGGTCTTCAGTTTTTACAGTCTTTATTTTTGTGGGTTTTATTGCTTACCATATATGATCTTTTGCATTGTCATCCATTTCAGGAAAGCTTCACCAATCCGCGAGTCTCTTGTTCTGCACATTGACTCTCTGACCAGGAACGTGAATGAGGGTCACCTAAGAGAAATATTTAGTGAGTTCTTTCTGCTTCTTTTATGAATTAAAAAAAATGTGCTGGAGGTTGCATTATGTGGATGGACTATTGGTCTGTGGTTGATTGATACTGGTCTTATACTTTGTGGCAGTTGATCTCTGATTGGGATTGTGGTCTGGACTGAAACTAGTATTTCAGTATTTATTCGGTTATGTATTCTGGAAGATTTTCTTTTTATTCTGTTACTTTCCTAGCCCTTGTTGTTGCTTGAATATGTTGATACTTGTGCCTTGGTGTTCATGTATGCCTTGTCTAACTGTAAATGGATCTCACTTTCCTGTTTATTGACATGCAACAGTATGTAAATATTTGAATGCACACATACACATGTTTTCCTTCCTAGCCCTTGTTGTTGCTTGATAGGTTGATACTTGTGCCTTGGTATTCATGTATGCCTTGTCTAAGTGTAAATGTATCTCAGTTTTGTGTTTATTGATACATGCACGCAATATGTGAATGCTTGCATACAAATGTATACATGTATAGCTATGCCAGTGGAAAGAGAACTGGGCATTGTTCTTTTGGGAAAAAACTGTTTTCGAGGTTGAGTCACTCAATTGTTGTCATGATGGACATGGTCCCCCCTCTGTCCTCTTTTCTGAAGTTATAGTATTCCAACTATGAATTAACCTGAGCTGCATATTACTATTTAATGCACATGGACTATCACAGTATTACTGCTAGGCTTAGACAGTAATGGGAGCCTGCCTCAGTAACTGAGATTTGCAATGGTATTTGTTTAAAAGCTTCTAGTGGTGAAGAATGGATCGACTCCATCTATCAAGTGTATGAAATTAATGGTTATTTTCTGTATTTTGCTGCATCTTCTTGGATAAAATTGTTAAGGGAATCCTTAATGATTTGTTAACCAAAACATCCATTAATAGTAATAGAACTCTCTGCAAAATTTCTTGATGATCATTGATAGCAAACTAATGTTTCATTCATTCAGGTAACTTCGGTGAAGTTGTACATGTGGAGCTGGCAATGGATCGCACTGTAAGCCTATAAAAGCTTTTCTTTATTCTGTAATCGGTAGAATATGTGTTTTTTAAGGTGTAATTACATGCTTGAGCAGGTTAATCTTCCTAAAGGATTTGGATACGTTGAGTTTAAGACTAGAGCAGATGCTGAAAAGGCCTTGCTATACATGGACGGGGTAGGTCATGCCTAGACATGGGTACTAAATGTAGTTGTGACAAGAAAAATGTAGTTGTGACAAGAAAAGCATAATATGACTATTAATGTTGTAAATTGCTTCCATGCAGGCTCAAATTGATGGCAATGTCGTTCGGGCAAAGTTCACATTACCTCCACGACAGAAGCTTTCACCACCCCCAAAGCCAATTGCCGCAGCTCCAAAGAGAGATGCTCCAAAAACTGATAATGCCAGTGCAGATGCTGAGAAGGATGGACCCAAAAGGCAAAGAGAACGTATGGCTTGTATAAGATGACTGTCACTACACATTTTATCTATTCTCTACAATCATGATGAATTAATGCCTGTGTTCAATATTCTTTGTTGATGTTGTCAGCTTCTCCCCATCGGAAACCTCTGGCTTCACCTCGAAGGAGGTCGCCTGTTGCTCGAAGGGGTGGATCTCCTAGACGTCAGCTGGATTCTCCACCTCGCAGACGTGCAGATTCTCCTGGTCGTCGCCGAGTAGAGTCTCCTTATCGTCGTGGTGAGACACCTCCAAGGCGGAGACCTGCATCACCAGCCAGAGGTCGTTCTCCATCCTCACCTCCAAGGAGATATAGGTCCCCTTTGAGGTAGGTAGTTGACTATCTTTTACATGTTTGGTTCTGTGATATCATCAGTATTTTGAAGCTAATGCCACATTGTCAACTCTTCCTAGGGCCTCACCCAGAAGGATGCGTGGTAGCCCTGTTCGTAGGCGCTCTCCTCCTCCAAGGCGGCGGTAATTATATCTATCAAATTACTGCAATCTAAAACCTGAAATTCTTCAAAGCCATTGTTTCATATGTTTTCTTCGCTGTAAATAAATACAAATTTTATATACTTTGGATAATAACTTTTGACAATTCCTTTTCCTTTACTACAGCACACCTCCTCGACGAGCTCGTAGTCCTCCAAGAAGGTCTCCACTCCGTAGACGTAGCCGCTCTCCAATTCGTCGACCAGCTCGTTCTCGCTCAAGGTCACTCTCGCCACGAAGGTAACATCAAATACCCGAGATATGAGTTTCTTGTTTTCTGAAATAAACCTAGTTTGGTAAATATCATTTTATCTCCCTTATTTTCCCCTTAACTTTCTTTCCTGTCAGATTTATTCAAGATTATGTCTGTGGGTTTTCCTACACTTATTTGTGTAAATTTGAAGTTAAAGTCCTTAGTGAATATCACTAAGTTTGATGATATAATGTGCACTCTTTTGTTTGACACTTTTATGCTAGTGCATAAGGGGCATTTTGAATTAGTTTTGGGTTCAGACTTGTATTTTAAAGAAGATGAAGCTGAAACAAGATACCCTGCACTGTTTTCTGAACTTCTACCTCTTTTATAAATGTGGAGCCAACATCCTTTTACTAGTGTGGCCTTTTCAGCTTAAGTGAATTTGCTTTACTTGCTTCGGAAAATGAATAGAAATATTTGATTGAACCTCCTATTCTATTATGTCATTGTAAAACAAACATATGATCTTGGAATATTTTTGTTACAGTCCTTGGTGTTGCATATGATGTCTCTCATCATGTTTTTCTGCTTGGTGTTTAAATATGGCAGGGGCCGAGCTCCAGTTGCAAGGCGTGGGAGGTCTTCATCATACTCTGGATCACCTAGTCCACGCAAGGTTGGTGCTATAGGTTTTCTGTGTTTTCCTGCAAGAACCTTTTCATTTTTTTTTATTAATTGGTTTTGTCTGTTCAATTGTAACAGGCAACTCGCAAGATATCAAGGAGTCGCAGTCCTAGAAGGTAATTCATTTTCTTCCTTTTTAGTCTATATAGATTTTTCCATTATTCTTTACATGACTTTCATGTCTGATAGAAGATGTCCATATTAGCACCATTTTGTCCTTTCATTGTTTGTAACTCATTAAGATCCATGTTTTGCTCACATATGCACATGTTGGTTGAATGACCACTATGCATTTCAAAATTTTCTATTATTGTTATTTAAAAAGAGGGATAAGGGGTTGGGGATTCTGTTTGGAAAAAGACTGAAAGAGAGTATGGAAGTTACTGGTGTACACTTGCGCAGATTATTATTTTTTCCTGGGCTTCACTGAAAGAACTGTGAATGACCTAGAAGTATAGAACAGAAGTTTTACCAATACCTTAGGATTAGAGGCCACAGACATCTGTCATCACTCCAGGCATTGAGTGCTCCGGACACTGAAAAAGGCAATTAGGATATAAGCACACATTTTAACCTTTTGTTTTTGATATGGGTGTTGCTTCTTAGTTATCAATTATGTGGTATCGATGTCAAAACCCATTATGCAATGCATGGTTTTTTTTATGATTTATAAGCTTAATTTTGAAGGGTATGTTTAATATGCAAGGATCTTTGGTGATGTTAGCAGACATGGGAAAATTTTTCTATATAGGGATGCATAAGGAATAGTTAAAATATGCTAGCATTCTGTGTAAGGGTCATTCTATTAACTTTATTTTCATGCAAAAGAAAGTTGCATAACTGAAGAAAGTGGAAAGTGAGAGCTCTCTCTCTCTCTCTCTCTCTCTGTGTGTTTATGTTTGGCTTTTCTAGATTTTATAGTTCACTTGAATGTAATGAATGTAACCAATCGAACCAATAATTATCTACTCAATCTCAGTCATATTGGCTGTATTAGTTAAATAACTGCTTTTGAAACTTGAAGGGATTTTTTGTCCAGGCTTTTGGTTTGTTGTGAAGTTTGAATCATACTGCTGTTACCTCCTGTTGGTTGTAGTTATGCTCTATACTGATGGGAAATCCTTTTCTTGTAGGCCCTTGAGAGGAAGAAGCAGCAGTAACAGTAGCAGCAGCAGTTCTCCTCCTCGTAAGCCATAGGTAATGTTTACTCCTCACCTTTTCTCCCCCTCGTAAGCCATAGGTAATGTTTACTCCTCACCATTTCTACCCCTCCTTTCCCACCCACCCTCTCTCTTGCTCTCCCTGACTTGATTGCTGTGAATGATGTAATAGTGAAGATTTTATTCTGTTTTTGATTGACTTGGCCTGTATGGATTAGTGGTTGATACTTCTGTTGCGCCTGTGTTTTATGGAGGCCTTAGTTAATATTCAAGTATGTTGAATAGGCTGTGTTTTTTATTCCTTCATGGAAATTTTGTCCAGTTTTTTCCCCTCTTCGACGAAATAAGAATGCATCACTGCATTTTTCTTGAAGGTATTAAATGAAGCTAACTTATATATTACTACGAATTGCCATTGAAAGATTGCTAGGAATATCCAGCCATTCGAAGTTTGCTGAGCTCTCTGTTGCAAATATTATTGAATGAGTCCTGCGAGCTCTCAAGGACTGGAGTTTGGGGTCACGGTAAGCCTGTCTGTCGACATACATTAAACCTGTAGATAACTTGGGTGTACAAGACAATTAGTATCTCCAGATGAAATGGGATGCTCAGCTATCTCAAAATAATAAATCATACTTCTGCTGGGGAAGGAAATTTGAAAGCTTTTCAAGGGCGAGAGTGACCCCACTAGAGATTTTCAGTAACTGATGCTGCCGAAAGCGTAAAATGGTTGGAAGATAAATATAGAAATGAGGACCAAGGATGGGATCAAGATTTGAAAAGTCAAATGAAATTTGTATGTGAATCGAACTTAGGGTCTTCAGATTGAAATAAAATCTCTTCTGGCGTGCAACAGCTTGAAGCATGAAACGTTTTTGTTTGGTCCAAGTCCAACCCGAATTCCCTCGATGAATGCATCAATTGGAAACAGCATGCTCGTGTCCATACTTTACAAAGATTCTCCAAAAAGTAAACGAGAATAAAATAAACTCGTAAAACGCAAAGCCTAATAAAAAATTTAAATTTCAATTCCTAGCACAGCAAGTCAAATGATGTCGAAGAACAATATTTTTCTTTTTTGAAAAAAACTACCTAGGTTTATTAAGTTAGCTAGCCAAATCTATAACTTCTTGATATATGAAATAAATTAAATAAAATTAATTTAATATTGAATGATATTAGTTAATTAAATTTTTTAAAAAAAACAATGAAAAAATAAAATTAATTAACTTAGGTTAACTTGTCAAGCCTTGACTTGGGATATAAGATCATGATAACTTCATAAAGAAAGATATTAAAATAATTTACAAAGCTCAATCTCCAATCAATTTAATATTGAATGATAAAATTAAAAAAAATCAATTAAAAAAAAACTAAAATGAACTCGAGCTAAAATTCCAAAACAGTAACCCAGGTCATGAGGCTGCAATTATCTCATATAAAAAAAATTCAAAAAAATCATGAGTTGAACCAAATATCGAGGGATAATTTTTTTTATAAAAAAACTCAATAAAAAAAGATAAAAAACAAAATAGATAGCAATCAAAAGAATGATGATCAAAGTTGATATAAAAATAAAATTAAATGTTAAGAGATGAAATTAGAAAAATATATTAAAAAATGATTCAAAATAAAACAATAGCTATCAATAGATCATTGATCAAAATTAATATTAAAAAAATAAAATCAAATGTTGAGGGATGAAATTGAAAAAAATTAAAAAAAAATAATGCAAAACAAAATAAATAACAATAAAAAATACAAAAACCAAATTTCATACCAAAACAAAATCACTAGACACCTTTCAACTTTTGAAAAACCTTTGTGGATTATGTGGAGTGGAAAGAGAAAAGAAAGAGGAGAAGAAATAAAATGCCACATGAGCCTCACCGTTGCTCCATCATGAGCACATGCCCAACCACCAGAAAGATCTTGTTTTGACAGTTTAAATACAACTGCTAATGGTGTTTTGGAGCCATCAAAAGAGGAGCACACGCAATCAAAGGACGACGACCTCTTTCCACAAGCTAATTTGTTCATTGCATGAGTAAACCAAGTTGCTTTACCCATCTTTTTCAATGCCTAGAGTTGTTTGTTTTTCAAATTTGATCCTTTAAGCTTAATTATTTTAGATCAATACTTTTTTATTCTTTTGCAAAACCAAGCATTAAACGAGTGTTGGATTTTTTCCTCAACATTGTAGAATATTCATATTTAGGCAATAGAAAAAAACTATGAAGTACAATCTAAAGAAAAATTCAATGTTAAAGTATCAAATTGAAAAAAAAAATTGAGGGACCAAAAATAAAAAAAGGGTTTAATCTCTTCCATAACCATGTAATTCAGTTCCTAATATTTGAAGAAAAAAATGAGCTCAACACTTGTCTAGTCTCTATAGTTTCAATTGTTTTAAATCAATTTAATTTTTATTTTTTCTATTAGGTTATCTCGATCATATCGTTTTTATGATTACATCCTTTATTAGTTTTTTTCCCATTAAATTTGACCCTCAATCTTTTTATTGCTATCTTTTTATCTTTGATAAGTTTTTTAAATTGACATTTTTTTTTTACAATTTCATCATTCATAATTAAATTAGTTAGGAATTAAACTTGTTAAAGGAACAAGGATTTCACAATTTCCATAATCATGGGGTTTGTGGGTCAACCCATAGTGACTTATATTTTTATCATTCAACATTAAATTGTTTGATAATTGAGTTTTATGATATTATTCAATTTGCTTTTGAACATGTTTACCCTTGTATCACGATTGAGTAAAGATTTTACATCTTAACTTGAGTGAGCTTAGATCGAGTTTTTTTGATCTTTTAAAATTATATTTTTTTCTTTAATTTTCATCCTTCAATGTTTTATTTGCTAGAGATTGAGCTTAACCTCTTTTTTTTTTTTTTTTTATGTGAAGTTATTATGTTCTTATTTGATTTATTAGGAATTAGTTTTAAAACTTTTTTATCTTTGTTTTTTTTATAAGATCATCTTAATTTTATTTTTATAGTCGCAAAGTTTGCAAGTTAACTCGGTTTAATTAAAGTTTATTTTTTATTTTTTATTTTCCCTTCATTATCAAGTTATTTAAGAATTCAGGTTGGATCAAATCATCGAGTTTTTTTAATTTTGTTTTCATTGTTATTTTTTCTATCCTTTATTTATTGTTGTATATTTTTATAATTATATTATTTAAATTATTTATCGAGCCATATAATTCAAATCTTATATTTTTTTTTTCTAAACATTTTTTTTTATATTGAATTTTTTTTGCCCGGTACCGCGGGGAAGATCAAGATACAAGTCTAGCAAACTATTGAGATGTTTTTGTCCAAGGCGAAATCGTCACCAACTAAAGTGGCACCGTTAGGCGTTAGCTAAAACTTGTCCTCTTTTAGTGCATTTTCCTCCTTAATAATACAAAAGATAAGCAAGAGCTTTGCAATCAAGAACTATAAGAACACACACAAGTTAAATTACAAAAAAAAAAAAAAAAACCCGATAAAGAGAAAGATAAAGACTAATTAATTTGTAACAACATTGCAAAACCTTCATGTCTTCCCTTGAGAACCAGTTGGTGGTTCCATGTCTCCCATCTTCACCATGACAGAGCTAAAATCAGATCAAGAGTCTGCCTCTTTAAGAGGAGTAATTATTCTAAATATATTTTGAACTGTTATTTCTCCTCTTATGTAAAGTTGTGTTTGATTTGGAGTGAAAAGTTTAGAGCATAGTTTTTAGATCCGGTCCGGTTCAAAGCCCGGGTTCCGGGTTTTGATCGGGTCAATTCTTTTTATTTTTTTAAAAATCAAATGATTTTATTTTAGTAAAAAAAAAATAAAAGTCACTGGGTTTTGTTGAGTCAACCTACTGAATCAGTTTGGTCATATCGGTTTTTTTTTTCCTGTTTTTTTTTAATCCGATCTGGTTTCAATTTTGAATTGACTGGATTTTAAATTGATTTGCTAGCCAGGCCGGTTTCATAACTATACTTTGAAATGTTAAAGATATATAAAATTTCATAACTATGCTTTGGAGTGGTAAAGATATATAAAAAAGTTGAAGGATGAAATGTAGTGTATGTTTGATAAGAGATAGAAAAATTATGGATAATAGTGGTTAGCAATAAAAATAAAAATAATTTTTAAATTAAATATAATTATAAAATTTTTAATAACATATATATACATATATATATATATATATATTTTATCTAAAAGGGAAGGATATGATGGAAAAAAATAATAATCAAGAAGTGCAGCCTTAGATTTATTTAATATTTGTTTTTCTCCTAGCATTCTCTACTCTACATTAAAGAGTTATAGCTAAATTTATATCTATATCCTTCCCTTTTGTTTTTGAATAAATATTTAAGAATAATCTTCCTAGATGGGTGGCACAATATATATATATATATATATATATATATATATTATTTTCTACATGTTGTTTTTCTTCTCTTTATATATATCTTTTTAATAAAGTAAAAATTAATAATTATTCTTAAACCACTTTAAAATTTATTGTTTTTTTGCACCTTTTGATATCACTAAATTTATAAGAAAACATTTTAAAATACCTCAAAAATTAAACTTCCATCCACATTTTTTAATAAATGAAATCATATTTTTATTTTATTTTATTTTATATTATTTTCTCTTTCAGGCTAATACAAAAGTCAAAAACATCAGCAAACTTTTTTTAACAGCTTTATCTTACAGTCAGCCAGAACAACCAAAACAAATCCAGGAATATTTACCAAGTTGTCATCCTAATGTCTTATTTCTTACCCTTCCGTTCCTCAACTGAACAAAGCGGAAGGACTCTTTCATTTCATGTCTTTAACTCCTGACCCACCAAGTCCTTTCTGTCTCCTCTGCAAAACCCTAATCCAGAATTAACCCAATTTGGCATTTGATTGTTCAAGCCAACGTCTTTAATTTCTTTGGAAAAAGGTGGCTTCTTTCTCTCCACTCCGTGAAGTTGTGGACAAAGTTTATGCTAAAAAGTTCTGATTTTGAAGTTAGTTTTAGTCTGGATTGTTGCTTTTTATTGATAAATGGAAATAAGGATGGTCATTTTGATAGAAAAACAGAGAAGATTGTTATTTTTTTTTGGGTCAGGATATGCATTAAAGGGCTATTTCATAGCTGATGTTCAAAGGGGCAGTTTATTTGTGGGAAGTTAATTTTTGATTTCACTATGAAAGATGAGTTTTTTAGGTTTTAGAGCTAGGAGTAGGAACTGGGTCTTGATAATTGGGAACTCAAGAGGTGGTATTTGCAAGAGAAAATGTGATCTTAGGAAGTGGGTATGAGCTGAAATTGTTGATACAAAACTTAGAGGATGTTGTTTGAATGATGTGGGCTTTGAAAAGCTTACTGTTCTGTAAAAGCATATTATATCGTCGTTACTATTTCATTTTCTGTAGTTTATTTTTGTTATATTGTTTCATTTAGGAAGATAAATGAATCATTTGACAAATTAGTGTTATTTTCTGCCGAAAAAACTGGAAATACAAGTAGGAATGGCATGCCACAGTTGATTCGTGTGGAAAAACCAAAGTGCCCTTCATAAGACCTGTAGATGTCTGCATTCTTGTTATTATCTGCAAAATTCCCTGTAACATGTCTTTTCATTTGATATTAGATGGCCATTTTAAATGAATAAGTTTCTAAGTTCAAGGCAACTGAAACAAGTTTTGATTATTTACATGATGGCTAACGGTTTTTGGATTGTGACTGATGCCGTAGTTCACTTCTGCTGTTCATAGGGTGCTTTGGTTCTGTTTAAGCTCAGGCAACCATCACAGTGACAGTTTCATGGCAGGCAATGGCCTGCCACCTTTGGGTCGTGTGAAGCTTAGCGATCTAGTTCCCTCTGAAGGCCTTCCTTCTGAATCTTACAAACTATCAGTAACAACTTTGTCACAATCGCTTGTTCAATATTCTGCCGCCATCATTCAGTTTTCATCAAGTGACGGGGCTCTCTTAAGATCTGGTTTGGATTCTGCTCGCTTGTATTTCCATCAACGATCATCATTTCCCGCTCCAGATATGATTCACACTAATGATTCTCGGGAATGGTGCAAGACATCAGGTTACTACATGGATCCTCAGCTATGGCAGGAAACATATGATTATAGACCTGGACTCACTCCTATAGAGCCCAACAATACAATGGAAATTCCTCCAGGAGGTTTGCCTGACATCTTTTGCCTGCTTGGAAAGGCAGCTAGGGATATACTGGATGCCATCAGCTTCTATTTGAATTTGCGTAGCTCTCCATTCACTGAAATACTTGATAATGTTCCCTTGAGAAACAGGGAAATATCATCTTCTGTGTTGTCTGTTTGTTGTCATGCAAGGCCATCTTTTCAGGGCACACAACATCATAATTTAACAGCCCATGAGGACGGGCAGCTGGTTATGTATCCAGACCATGAGCACCAAGTGGATAAAAGCCTAATATCTCTTGTCAAGTCAGATAAGCCAGGTTTACACATAAGAGACCTTCATGGGCGGTGGGTTCCTGTGGATGTTGATCTTGGTCCTCAAGAAGCCATTGTATACCCTGGTCTTGCCCTCTACCAGGCAACTGCAGGCTATGTCAACCCAGCACTGCTCAGAACAGAGTTTAATAACATGCAGGGTAGCATGTATGGACGCTGTTCTTTGGCTTTTAAACTTATGCCAAAATCCATGACCAGTCTCAATTGTTCGGAGATGAGAGCAGCTGGTCATGGTGTTGAAGCTCAATTTCAGCTACCAATACCAGTGGATGATTTCATGCAGAGATCACATCCTACCGACCAGCTCTTTAACAGACATAATTTCCAGAGTTTCAGTTTCCCTACAGCGCAAGATGGTATGCAGCACTCCCATAATGTTCCTGTTTTGGTTTTCAACTAGCAAATTAGTATAGTAGTTAAAATGCACTAGAAATTTATTGCACAAACCTTATGCTGTGGATGGCATGCTACCCTTGTCTTTCTGATTTAGTTAGGCTCTTCGTATGGTGTGGACAAAACTTTCTGCTTAGGAATTGTGTAGTTTCTTAGAATAGCATCGATTGGTGGAGCAATGGTTGTGATTTTTAATTGCTTTCTTCTGTTGTGTTGCATAGTTATTCGTTTTCTGTTGTGAGCTCAGTCCTCCTGCATCAATTTTTTGTTTTCTTTGGGATGAGAAGAAAGTAAATGCCATTTGACAAATGTAGAATTTTTGAAATCAGCATCCCACTGTCTGGTCAATAAAGGTTTTTTTATGGCTGGTCCTGATAATATGTTCTGTACATTTCTGTTTGTTGGCTCATCTTCATTTTGGATTTTCACCTTTCCTTTTTTGTTCAAATAGTCCTTAGTGAGTAGTTTTTAACAGCAGGTCCTTGGATCGATGACATGCTGGTACAGGATCTGCGAAGCCCTTGATGAGGAGGAGGAAGAATAATTCAAGATGCAAACCTCTACCACCTTCAAAGAGGCTAAGGCTTGAGGCCCAGAGGGTTCTGAAAGAAAGAGTTCAGGACATTGCTGATAAAAAGGGTATCAAGTTAAGATTCTGCAACCTGAAAGAGTGTGAGAATCACATGCATGCCCTAGATAGCCCATGTGCAAACATAAGAATGGAGATTGGATGGCCTCCTGGGGTGCCGTTTGTTCATCCCCATGATTTACCAAATAAGGCAAAGATTAGTTTTCTTGAAGCTTACGAGCCTGGTGCTACTCACGATATGGAGTTGAGTTTCACAGACCCTGGACAAGGCAGTCAACATACGTCCAGCTGTAATTGTAATTCTCCTCTTATATCTAATTAACCCTCTATGGTTCATAGTAGATGTCGTTCTAGGCTTAAACATAAGCAAGGCTGCATGTGCATGCACGAATCCACATGCATGCACATAAATTTTGTATGTTACATACTTGCAAACATTGTAGAGAGGGAGGAATGTTCTTATACAACACACGTGTTTATGCTGTCTCTTAAAGACATGTCTTCATTCTGTGTTTGCAGGAATCAGTTTCAACTGTTTAAAATAGGTGGCAACCATTGATCAGCTCATGACTGAGACTGACTTGGATGATCTCTATAGTTGTCTTGTATGGACCATTTAACCAGTCTTCATTCAGGTTTTGACGCTACAGTGGTTCTCCAAAACTGTATGCAAACTATGAGAAGAGAGCATTTGAGCTACAATCACAGAGGATATGTGAAACACAGGTTACTTTGGCTTGGATCCTTCTGTGTCTAAATTGATAAGATCGTGGTAGTGTTGTGTTGAGATCTACTTAACCGCGTTAGTAGCTGGTTCGGATCTGTACACATTACCAGTAGGGAGTTGAAATCAGATGTATACTTACTGGTCCTTGTAATGTTTCTATACGAATATAACTAAACAATCACTGTCATACAATTCAATATCGTTCTTTTAATCAGCTGAAAACTAAACTTTCTGTTTCTGCATTTGTTCAGGAATCCTGTGAATGTTTAAATTCCAAAGAAACCTTTGTTTGGTATCCTTCACATTTTATTTGTCATCCATAAACATTAAAAATCATTGGGAATAAGGAGGAAAGAAGCTTCCTTGAAGAATAAAAACTGCTATTATGGTTGGCAATACGTTGATTTTTCCATGTTATCCAAACCACGTGGCTTTCACATATACTGCTTTGAGTACACTCTGCAGCAACGGAAGCCAAAAGAGATACTTTAAGGATTGCTGACACCGTCCCCCTCTTACTCCATTACAAATTTGTGAAAGAATGTCTTCAGCAAGGACTGCTCGCAGAAGTTTCTATTCCACCCATCAGCCTCTGCATGTAAATCAAGCAAAGCAGAGACAGGCAGAGGTGAAATTTGCCTCGTTTGCCAACCAAACACCACAGCCAAGTGGAGATGGTTAAAAGCAATCAGATCCTTGAGCAAAACTTATTTCATCTGCCAAATGGAGGTTGGTTCTCAAAAGGAAGCTCAATTGGTGTTGCATTACCATAGAATTCTTCCAAGTTGTAGAACGCTCTCTGTGGAGGAAGAAATATGTGGATTACTACATCACCTGGAACAACATACAAGTTAAATTACATCAATGAACAGCAAGAAATTTCTCATAGTGAAAACACACAAGCCCAACCACCAGTCAAAAATCTATCAAGAGAAGAAAAGACTCTGGATTACCAATACCAGAAGTACCCTAAATACTAATATTTCAGGAAAAAATAAAGAGTCACTGGAATCAGTTGACCAGCACATGACAACCTCTTCAATTTTGTACGCAAATTGAGGATATGGCTATGTTCATAACCGTGGAACTCTTTTTTTTTTTTTTAGTTTGTTTCTTTGTTGAGTTAATTTCATATAAAAAGAAGCCACAGGGATTGTCATTCAAGAACTCACCGAAGTCCAACAGGGTCCATGAGTTGGGTTTTGTGTCCCCAGATGGAACTTTTCCATACTTCTTTTCAGCAAGATCCCTCATTCTGGAACTACAAAGGGAGACAACATCATCTGAGGAATTGCTCCAAATATTGACATTTTTAATCTTATATCAACCAGATGTAAAAGGATAAAAGACATGAATAGAAGTTAATACTTGATAGCATCAATCTGAGGACGTGAAAATGCTGTTGCAATGATAAAAAATCTAGTCCAGTACACAAGAGGCTTTACGAAGAGGACTCTTATATCTGAAGCCTTAACATCACTTGCAACCTTGGCCATTTCAACAGCAACTAGAACAGAAGAAAAGAAGCAGGACATTGTCAATCAGAGGTGCACTACATAAAAATGGAAGGATTATATGTAGATTACCTAGGCCTGTGTGCATAACTGCAATATGTGTGTCTTGTTCAGAAAAGAACCCAGTGAACTTCAGAAGCACACAAATCATTTACAAAAAGGATAAAAGAACAAAAAACACAAAAGTCCAAAGAGAACTGAAAGACATCACAACTAGCTGAATGACACCAACTCAGCCAAAACTTGGCATGTCTTGTTATAATGAAATCGATTTCTAAGCATAAAAACAACTTTTCATTTTCAAATTTCTTAAAAACATGATTGCCCGCATTAAAGTACCTTCAAGCACATAAAGAATGCCCGTTAGCAGCACTTGTGAAAAAAGCAGAACAGCGTTGGTTTGGAGCAATGTACCATGTCAAAGATGGCAAGAAATATTTTAATATTTTAATGGAACAATGATGTAATTACATGATATGATAGCAAAGTAAAAGCAACAACAAGGGTCCTTTAGCAGCGCTGAACAAACTAACATCATTACAATAATTGTAATCAGTACTAGGATAATACTGCACAATAGTACAAAATTAGATATCCAAGAATAAGATACCTGATATCAGCCAAAACGCACATGCATAGCTGGAAAACTAGGTGCAGACAGATAATTACTATATTTACATAAAACATAGGCAGTAACCATGATTTTAAATATGGGTGTTATGAACTTACACGACAAGCTTTCAGCATCATCATCAACCTCTGCGGTAGGAGGTTTATTGTCATTGCTCCTAAAGACTACTTTTCCATATTTATTGAACAAGTCATCAAACATCTCATCTGTATCTTCTACATTCTGCAAAGATATCAATCATGTCAGGAACATTGCCTCAAAGGTATTGGAAGCACCCACCCTAACATCCAACAAGCAGATAGATAATTATGCATTAATCATAACAATCTTCCAATTCCAGCCATCACTACAGTAGCATGTAGTCAAAACAAAATGAGAAAAAATTTCTTTCAGTATCCATGACCATGTAAACAATTCAATTTCTAATGATAGTAAGAATTCCCTAACCTAATGAATATCAATTCCTTTGGACTCCAATAAGAAGCTGAAATCTCTCACTTTTTGTCTGGCATCTTATGCTTGTAATGTAGAATGCCTTAAAAACACAAGAAGAATGGAAACAACAGAAGCAAAAACATGGTACTAGATCTCATTCTGACTAATCAAAATTACAAAACTTGAGGAAGGGCTCCGGCATTTAACAGGGAAAAAAACTGAAAGAAAGAAAGAAAAGAAAACCCATGCACTAGATTCAATTAAGGAAATAACATTTGATTTTTTTTTCACCTCTCTAGTTTTATTTATGCTGGAATGTGTTTTACATAGAACAGTCATCCTCAAATTACTAGTAAGCAATTTATCATTACCCTAGAGTTTGGCCATTAAAAAGCCAAATACCTAAAGTGCAAAAAAGATGCATAAAACTGAAAACAATACAGTGACATGAAAATACAGTAACCGCATAAAACCAGCCCCACAGGTTTATGACATTAACAAGGGCAGATAACTAAGAATAAAAGAGCAACCATTTCTAGAATCTAACCACGATTCATCACATTTAAAGAAAACAGCAGAACTGGAATCTCTCAGACAAACTGCGAATCACCAAACGAATGTGAATCTCACCGGAACACAATGTGGACATACAAGTTGCGTCTGTTTAAATTGGTAACCGACACATTCATCCACTTTGTGGACTCTTCTATATGCTCAAGTATGGTTAAGGTTTAGCATATTTGTAAAGGAAGAACAAAATCAAATGTGAGTTGTGAGGGATTGATTACAAATTAAAGAGTCATGTGCTCTCAAGTAGCAAAACATTAGATGAGATGGTGGATCATGCTTGGACTAAAGTCTTGATTAAGCACATATCAACTATTTTGACCATAAAAGTGCAAATTAGATTTCCGATAGCTTCTCCCAAAATTCAAAAGAATCATTTAAAGGAAATTATGATATTCTTAGGCTTACAACCAGAGGTAAGACATGAGACAAAAAGAGCAACCATTTCTTCCAAAATGTAGGAGGAGACAACCACTCAAACTCAGCATGGTCTCTTCACAAAAGTCAACAGAAAAATAAAATCTACTTCATAAAGAAGTTCAAAAGCACAATTCTTTTACTCATTAAATCTCATTGCCAAGCTTCTTCATACATTCCCACATCAAGCATGTCAATAGAATCGGCAAGAAAGGAGAAGAGTTTCAAAACTTTCCCAACCTGAACAATTTGTTTGATGGTATCTAATAGACTCTCGCGACAAGAATTGGGAATTTCAGGAATGACACAAAACACAAGTCAAGCAGTACATATGACAACAAAACTACAATAGAACGTGTGATTCAAATGCAAAGTCTCAAACTTCTAACACTTTCTTCAATTTTACAAGCACCCAATTAAAAAATATCATGATCAAGTTAACCAAAAGAAAACAAACCAAAGTACAAAACAAAAGATCATAAACTTCAGTTTTCACATTCTACAGTTTCCAACAGTAACAGTACATCAAACAAAAGCCAACAAGAAATGAAACACCATACCGAGAGAAAGCTGTCATCAGAATCTTTACGAAGAGCTAAACTTTGCTTGAAACTCAATTTCTCGGTTCTGGATTCTTGCCAAAAGCACTTGTAATAATGAGGTAATTGGTGCCTATACAGGCATAACCAGCCAGAATGCTTTCTGGGTTTTTGAGAAAGCCTCGTTTCAACACGCCCCAGATTCTGAAAATCACCGGAGAAGCGAGTTCCGGCACCTGCACGGGCTATGGATAAGGCGGTGGACACTGCCATTTATGGTTTAGATATCAGAAGAAGATAGAAACAAAAGAGAAAAAAAGAGAGAGAGGGAGATGAGATAATTGTAGTAGGAAGGTACAAACCCCATAAGCTTCAAATGGATTTACGGCTTTTTTGGACGAATTACAAATCACTCCTCCAATTTTCACTTGATTTCATATTAGTCTCCAATAATTAAAATCTTGCTTTATATAGTTTGATTCTTGTCCAACGGGTTCAAACTTCATACCTTGTGTCGCCCTATGATAGCTTTTACTTTCTCTTCGTGGGATAACTTGATTTTATATTTCATTGGGTGAAAGAGGTCAATTTAGTTTAATCAGTTAATCTAAATATTTAAAATATTTTAAGTTGAAGTACATTGTTTAATATTTATTTTAACAATATATGCATGCATGCGAGTGTTCTATTCCCCCATTCAATTTATTATAAATACATTTAAAAATAAAAATAATATAAAGATTTATATTCAAAATTATTTAAATTGTTTCATTCTATTAATTAGTGATTATCATAATAATAAAATATTTAGTAAATAACTTTGAAGGATATAGCTCAATTAATCAGGTTCTAGATTTGCTCTCTAGAAATCATCAATTCAAGTCTTGTAAATTTTAGAATCATTTAAAATTTACATAATTATTAATTATTAATTTTAAGATTCATAAAATTATTTAAATATATATAAGTTGTTCTGAATATTTATATTAATAAAAAAATATATTTAGTTGAATCTTTATTAAGAATATTGAATGGAGACTGTGCAGTGTTCTATTCATTTTTAATAAAGTTGAATAAAATTGAGTGGAAATTTATAAAATAAATATTTTATATTACAAAGGTCATCGTAAATAGTTTAAGCACCTAAACAACTCAATCTGTTCCATTAATTTGATAAATTAGACAATGAGATATTGTGAGGGGTCACCTATGGCTACCTTTCTTCTTTTTTTTTTTTTTTTTTTTTTGGTGGTCATGAATCATGATTGTATGTAGGGTAGGAATCTTAGATCAAGTTCTCTGTAGCCAGCAAACCTTCAAATTAAATATATGTATATTTGAACTGTATTAAAAATATTTTTTTAAAATTTTTTATTTATTTTAAATTAATATATTTTTAATATTTTTAAATTTTTTTGATATATTGATATTAAAAAATAATTTTTAAAAAATAAAAAATATTATTCATATATATTTTGAGATGAAAATTTATTTGAAAAACAATCATGATCACATTGTCAAATAATATTGATCATGAATCATGATTGTAAAATAAATAATGTGGAAGTTAATTGATAAAACCTAATTGGCTTAATAGATTAATATGTAATTCAATTAAAATTAAGTTTTATTTTTAAAATAATATTGTTTTATTTTTAAAAAATATATATTAAAACAATATTTTTTTAAAAATTAATCATAGTTAAATTACCCGGTTAACAACTTGTGTCTTAATTTTTAACACGGAGTTCTCTCACACCAATTATGCTTGCATAGATGTGGGCCCAAGTCATGTTTCCATATTACTTTTCACATTAAAAAGGCTGTCTGGCATCGTAGTCGCATTGATGCATACCTGAATTGAAATGAAATGTCAAGGAATATTTATAGCCACAGGATAGTAAATCGAGATGGCCATACGATCTCTAGCACGTAGCACAGCTCCGTGACAATGCAGCAACCATGAATTTCAATGCTGCAAATCAAGGGAGAAATACGACAAACAAAGCAAGAATTAATTACCATCATTTGTCTAATTAGTTATCCTAATTATAGTTATCTAAGAAGAATGTAAGATTTTGGGATTAAAAAATTTGTATTTTTTTATAATTTTAGATTCGAGTTCTGTAATTATTTATATGATTATTACTGAAAATTTATATAGTTATTAATTTTAGATTCATGAAATTAGTCGAGTTATGTATAAGTTGACATCATACCTACGTTAATAATAATAATAATAAAAAATTAGTTATCCATATAAAGCGATGGTGAGTTTCTGGACAGGATGGCCTTGGGAGGATGGGAGATCTCATCAAACGCTACAAAAAGATGAAAGGATGAAGATAGAAGATCAGATAGCACAAGCTATATAGCCTTATAGGTATGATCTTTTCTTATAGGTATAATGAATTGAATTTTAAATTGTTTTGGCTTTGAATTCGGGCAAACAAATCATACCTTGGAGTACTTATGGTTCGTTTTACAGTTGAAGGAATGACAACGACGGGAAATCGGCAAGCACGTTGGAGCCTTTGCGACAAAAGGGTTTTTTTACTTCTTTTTTTTTTTTTTAATGTTTAGGGTTTCTTTTCTCTTAAATCAAAAATATAAAGTTTTTACTTCTAATTATTAAAACCAACTCAGAGATTGATATTGATAATTTTTTTTAAATTACAATGATATTGTTTTGAAAAAAAATATATTTTTTTAAAATTAAATAATTAGTAACTAAATAAACTGGGTTATGAATTAATTTGTCAAACTAAATAAATAAAATTAAATCAAGTTTGATTTGATTTTTTTATTTTAAGATTTAACTTGAACTAAAGGATAGATGGTCCAAATCTCGGGCTAACTCACCAGGCAGAGAATAGTGAAGAAGAGTTTAGTATCATTGGTTTGATGAAGTTTAAAAAACTGTTTTAAAAGTAAAAAACTATACAATAGAGTTTGTTAACTTTTAAATCCTACATAATATAAAAACAGGACTATTTAATATAATAACATTTTAACAAGAAATCAAGTAGGTTTACCTAGAAACATTTTGGGTTACAACAAACTTGATTTGAACAATTTTCTTCTTCACCTATCGTACACTTTGAAGGACAGGTGTTTTGAAGTGAAGTCTTTTTGAAGAGCAAAGAAAAGGGAAGTGAACGCTGAGGTTTTAGAATTTCAAAGGGTTTGAGTTTTATATTTTTCTAGGATTGTGCAGCAGAGGTAAAAATACAGAGTCCATGATTATTGGACGCAACAGTTTTTTGAATTTTGCAATCCAAGGATAACTGGAATTCAATTTTGACATAAACATTTTTATTATTTTTGTTCTGATAATCCAATACTGAAGATTTTTATATGAAATAATTGGTAGAGTTACAGCTCAATACCACCATAAACATTTTTATTATTTTTGTTCTGATAATCCAATACTGAAGAGAGAAGTTCTCTATTTAACATAGACTAATTTAATGAAAACTACGAGCATATAAACATCCTGAATCTAGAAAAAATAAAAGGAACTTTGTCTCATTAAAGCTAACAATTAATGACACTGAAAATTATATATTATACTCTAACACTTTCTTTTAATCTTTAATCTTCAGAAACTCCTTGAATTGTTGAAACTTTTAAACTGGAATGACTTTTGTGAGAACATCAGTAGCTTAATCATTTGTATTGTTAAAGTCCAATCTCATCTCTTTCTTACTAACCATATCTATGATAAAATGATGCCTTAACTCTATGTTTTGATCTTGCATGAAAAACTGGATTTTTGGTCATTGCAATTGCTAACATGTTATTATATAATATAATAGTAGGATGAAGGACTTTGTGCTGCAAATCAGAAATAATTCTTCCCAACTATATTGATTGACATACTGCTTTATTTGCAATAATGTATTTTGCCTATGGGGGAGACAAATCTATATAATTCTACTTCCTTGAACACCATAAAATTATATTTGTTTCTAAACAAAACACATAATCAAATGTACTCTTCTTATCATCACAGCTTCTAGCCCAATCACTGTTTGAATATCCAATCAAACTGTTATCATCTTGTTTTTTGTACAAGATTCTATGATCCTTTGTTCTTTAAAGACATCGTGAGATTTCTTTTGCTGTTGTAAAATGAAGTCTGCTTGGATCCTCCATAAATCTGAAAATAATACATACTGAAAATAGTATATCAGGTCTTGAATTTATGAGATAAATTAAATATTCAACCCGACTTTAAAAAATCTTTGAATCCACCTTAGCATCATTATCATTATGCTGTAACTTCTCATTTGCTACCATAGGGGATGCTATTGGTTTACATTATGACATGTTGATTTTTTTGAAAAGATATGCAACATACTTTTCTTGTGAAATAAAAATTTCTCGTGGAGATTGCTTCACTTGAATGCTAAGACAATATCTCATCAATGCAAGATCTAACATTTTGTATTCTTTTATCATAGCATCCTTGAATTCTACAACCATGTCTTTGCTTGTTCCTGTATATATTAAATCATCAACATAGAGACAGACCATTAGAAAGTCTTCTCTTTTTTTCTTTACATAGAGTGATTGTTCAGAGTAACTTCTTTCAAATCCATTTTGATGAAAATAAAGATCAATTTTGTTGTTACATGCTCTTGATGCATGTTTTAATCCATAAAGAGCTTTATAAAGTCTATAAAATTTATCTTCTTTTCCTTTTAATTCATACCTTGGAGGCTACTCAACATAAACTTCTTCCAGCAATTTTCCATTAAAAAATGCCGACTTAACAACAAGTTAAAAAACCTGCAATTGAAGTTGTGTGACCAAGAAAATAACTATTCTGATAGTTTCTATTCTTGTAATAGGTGCAAAGGTTTCTGTAAAATCAACTCTAGGTTGCTGTGAGTAGCCTTTTGCAGCAATTCTAGCATTATGCTTCTGATTACTGCCATCCTCATTGTATTTGATTTTGAAAATACATTGTAAGCCTACTGCCTTCTTTTCTTTTGGGAGATCAACTAATATCCATATTTTATTCTTTTCAATACTTATCATCTTCTCATTCATAGCTTTCCTCCATTTTTCCTTTCATATTGCTTCTTTAAAATTCGAAGGTTCACTTAAAAAGAAAATAACATGACAAGAATTGTAAATGTCAGTTAATGGTTGATATCTCCTTGGAGAAGATTTTGTGTCTAATTTTTCATTAGAACTTGATGAGCTTCCTTTATTATGAGAAATTGAACCAGTTCCATTTTAAGAAGAAGAATTGGAAACATCAGGCTACTTTGGAGCTTCAAGTAACTCCAATGTTGTTGATTTTAGATTGACTATATCTTTCCATTTCCAAGCTGCAGATTCATAAAAGATTACTTCTCTAGAAAGAAGTAACTTATCTTTTTTAGGATTGAAGAGTTGAAATCCTTTTGATTTATCATTATAGCTAATGAAGATAAATTTATCCCCTTTCTCATCAAACTTGTCTTTGTTTTAAGAAGGAATAAAAGCATAAGCAATATTGCTAAAGACTTTAAGATGACTGACATTAGGTTTTCGTTTATGCCATGCTTCAAATGGAGTTTGATTTCAAACTTCCTTTGTTGGAGATCTATTAAGAATGTAAGCTGTAGTATTGACAATTTCAGCCCAAAACTTATTAGGAAGTCCTTTCCCTTTTAACATGCTTCTTATCATTTCTTCAATAGTTCTATTCTTTCTTTTTGTAACTCCATTATGTTAAGGAGTATGTTTAATGGTAAGTTGCCTATGAATACCATTCTCTTTGCAATAATCAAGAAAAGGTTTGTAAATAAACCCTTCTTTATGATCTGTCTTTAGAATCTTCATCTGGCACCCGCTTTGCTTTTCTACAAGAGCTTTGAATTGCAAAAATATAGAGAATGCTTCTGATTTTTTATCAAGAAAATAAATCCATATCTTTCTAGAATAATCATCAACAAAGAGTAAGAAATATCTCTTGTTACTCATAGATAGAGTTCGAGTGGGCTTACAAATATCTGCATGAACTAATTCTAGAAGTGCATTGGCTCTCCAAGCTGTCTTTGGAAATAAAAAACGATGTATTTTTCCATACACAAAATCTTTACAGATTCCAACTTGGTCTTGAACAGAAGAAAGACTCAGAACCATATTTTTACGCTTTAACAATTACAAGCTGTTAAAATTCTGATGCCCATATTTTAAATGCCAAATATGAGATTCATCAACATGTGCACTTTTCATAACAGCATTATGAAGTGATTTCATGTTTAAAGAAAAAATATTATAAGAACTCATTTTGACAACAACTATTCTCTTATTTGTTTTCTTATTATAAATCTAACACTGTTCTTTATTAAAAATCATCTTATAACCTTTTCTCATCATTTGTCCTACACTTGAAAGATTTTGACCAATGCTAGGAGAGTAAAACATATCATGAATATGTTTTTCATTACCTTTATTGGAGTGGATTGCAACATCACCTTTTCCTTTGATTTCCATTTTCTTATTATCACCAAGTTCAGCATGAGAAAAATAAGCTTCATCAAGAGTTTCAAAGTTTGAACAATCACTAGTGATATGATGACTACAACCACTATGAAGATACCATACTTCTTCTACTTTGTTATCTACATTTATATAGGAATAGAACAACTGATCTTCATTCTTTGAAAAGTTTGTTAAATTGATCTCTCCACTACCACCTGCCTATTCCTTGTGCCAATAATTTTTGTCAGAATAAGAGGAATTTTTGCATCTGGTACATTTGAAGAAACATTCTTGAGTTTCATTACTAGTTCATTTACAAATAGTACAATAAGAATTGGTGCTCCCTCTTTGCTAAAAATTTGTTCTTCCTCTTCCTCAACTTTTACCTTTGTTTCTGCTCCAATTATGACTTTCACTTGCTTTTCCATGTGTTTCTTTTTTGCAAAACAATCTTCCTTACTCTCTAATCTTTATGAAATCTAGTTGTTTTCTTATAAAAAAGTTTTGCTTTGATTTGAAATGCCTGCTCTAATGATTGCTTGCTATACTAGTTTACTCTTTGATCATGTGCTTCAAGGGATCCCATCAATTATTTGAAATGCCTGCTCTAATTATTACTTGCTATATTGGTTTACTCTTTGGTCATGTGCTTCAAGGGATCCCATCAATTCATGAATCGTAAGACTTGACAAATCGTTTTTTCCACTTCAATAACAGTAATTATATACTAAAAGTTTTATGGTAAACTTTTGAGAATCCTCTTTTATCAGAAACATTGTCACCCCAACTTTTTAACTGATTGATGATTTCAATGGTTCTTGAAAAGAAATCTTCAACAAACTCACTATCCTTCATTGTAAGATTTTCAAATTCTCTCAATAGATTCTGAGTCGTATGGAGATAGCTTGCTAAGAACCCTGAGATTCATTTTTCAAGATCTCCCATTCTTCTCTTGCCTTCTTAATAGAGAAAATTCCGGGATAAATTGATTTGCTTACTGCCTGCTGAATTATTCTTAAGGCTGTTGCATTTCTTTGCACATTCTGCTTATATTCTTTTGCATTTTGTTCTGTCCAGGATGCAACATATCCTGTTTGGGCTGGTTCTTCATATCCCTCATCAAATAATGTCCATAAATCTTGTGAAATGAAGATAGTCTCCATATGAGAACTCTAGTATTCATAACATTGATCTCCATCAAAGATAGGAATCTAAGTTGCTTTATAGAAGAAAATAGAAATACTTGATGAAGAAGCCATTTAAAGAAACTAGCTCTGATACCAAATATGTTGGAAACAGATTGCGGAAACATAATTGAAGAAGATTTTTGTGTGAAATATTTGGTAGAGCTACAACGCAATACCATAAATGTTTTTATTATTTAAGTTATGATCATCCAATACTGGATAGAGAAGGTCTCTATATAACAGAGACTAATTTAATACAAACTAGGAGGACATAAACTTCCTAGATCCAGAGAAAATAAAAGAAACTTTGACTCATTAAACCTAATAATTAACGACGCTTCAAATTACAAATTACACTTTAACAGTGTTGTCTATGAAGCTAATAAGCTCGAAGTAGCTAGCTGCACTGGCTCAATGAGCAATGAAGTAATGTAATTTCTCACTTTTCCATTGGCATTTGTGTACCCATCTCCATCTTTGTACATGACATCCATCACCCGGGCAAGGTTGAGAACTCGAGTGAGGAGGGGTATCGGCACATGGTCTTTAGGGATGATTAACAACTCTTCGTTGATGTCTTTCCATGCTCCCACAACTTGCCTGCGTAGCTCATCATATGCTTGTTCCTCTGCAACTTCATGCTCGTTCATGTAACACTCTATTGCTGAGGCAACATGACCTCTCTCTTGTTCAAACTGCAAGGAGTTGGATTCAATAGAAATTAGTCGGAGATCGATCCAATATATTAGAAAGAAATCACAAAACACATACCTTGTGGGATACAATGTCATCCATGAGCCTGGCTATGACGGACGCAGCTTTAACAATCTTAGGATCCTTGTTTAGCCATTCAAAGGCATCTTTTGTTACAATATCGCCCATTCCAACAAAAGATATGCATGTGAGCAAGGGATAGCCAGAGGAAATCAATGAGATGCGCATGTACTCATCCATTGTTGGCATGTAATTTTCATGGAGCCATCTTGCTTCAACAAAATAGGCTTGAACTTGTTTCTTCATCTGAAACATACAAGAAGAATACTACTATGATAAAATTGACTATAAAAAGTTTATTATGTATATATATTTTTCAATGCCTTTAAGACAATTTCCATTGATTGAAATGTCACCATAAGGTGGAAAAGAAGAAGAAGAGGAGGTTGCTATTGATCAATTATGCAAACAATTTCTGATTGCTTCTAAAATTCAAAGTATTTTCCAGTGAATTAATTTATAATAAGTTTTAAACTAGCTAAGAGTTGACTTGACAGTATACGTACTGCTTCTTTCGCATAGTCAACCCTGTATGATCTTCCTTGCTCGGCCAACCCCGTCTCAATTTCTTTGTAAACATCTAAGAGTTGTTTGTAAAAAAACTTCATATATTCTGGGAGATGATCGATGTTGCTGATATCCCACCTGAAAGATATCAGCAATTATAATTAATTAATGGATTTCATATCCTATTGTGAATACCATGAAAGAATTTTATGTATACTAGTATGCTTTCATGTATATTAATTAATTAATTAATTGATAACTTCACGTATACTAGCTAGTTTTGTGAACCAAACCTCTCAATTGCATCTGTGAAGAGTACAAGTTCTTCCATTGTACCATATACATCATATACATCATCCATCACTGATGTCATGGCAATTACTTTAGTCATAATTATTCTAGCAAAAGAGTATTGAGGCTCAAAGCACACTCCCAATATCCAGAAGTAGCATTCTACTAGCCTGTCTCTTGCAAATGGTAGCTTCTTTGAAAGGTCCACCTTTTTCCACCACCTAAATGACAAAAACAAATAAAAAATACTTGTAGTTAATTAAATTCAATATAATAAATTTATAATTGTTATATAATAAATAATTAGAGACCTAACATTCAAAAAACTTACATTGTGATATCTGCAAGTTCCTTTTGGTGCATATTTTGGAGGAAGTTGAAATTTAGCTTTGCAAATTTGAGTAGAACTTCACTATGTGAAGCTTCTTGCTCATAGCTAGAGATGTAACGCTTTGCTCCTAGCCATGGTAGGTCCTTGTGGATGGGTTGATCTAAGGCATGTCTTAGCTTTACCAAAAGTGGAGGGTACATGTCTGCTGTTATTGATTTGAGATGAGTGGTAGCAAAGGTAAGTGCTTCCTCTAGAATATCTTCTCCGTGAACCCTGAGTTGTGTAGCTTCATACAAGCTTAGCATTCCTTGAATATCATTAGCTAGGCAAACCTTAAAGTTCCCTTCAGTATCCTTGAACTTCTTGAAGACATCTATGTGTGTGTGTGTGTATATATATATGCACCATAAGATCACTTTCATCATTTCGTTCCTCATTTGTGAAAAAATATGGAAAATTTTGATTCTCAAAACATTAAATGGACAAAAAGGAGAAAAATTAGAAGTTATCTAGGGAGAAGCGATATGTACCACAGGAAACGTAGTGCCCTTGCTGTCTAAGTAATCGAAATCGAAGAGCAACCATTTGAAGGTCATGATCATGGACATAGTCGTCACCACAACCTTGATGGTACAAGTCACACAGCATTTGATCAATATCATTTTCAAAGAGGTAAGACACTCCCAAACGTTGGATTACATCGATAAAGTTCAGTTGCTGCGAAAGCTTGCTGGTAGTAGCATATAGCATTTCCTTCAACTCCTCCTTCAGCCTATAAAATTCTTGCTCAAAATGATCATCAAACTGTGAAGAAAATTAAATTGCACAGGTATCATAATACTAATTTGTAAGGGAGTTGATATGCATACTGACAGAGATAAACCCTGCAATCTATAGATAGAAGACAAGCAATTAGAAAATTAGCCTTAGTATTCGTTGTTCGATGGACAAATTAAGGAGTTGTATTACCAGGATGGAGAATAAATTGGCTACCATATATAATAGAGAATTATATACGCACATATATTACATTTACCATGGAGTTGAAATTGTGGCAAACAAAATAATCACCCCAGATGCTCGGATGGAAATTTGCAGAGCGTCGAGTGACATCTGGTATGGTATCTCGAATTGAGTTTGGAGCAGCTGAAACATGAGAAGACATCTCTATGGTGATAGCTAGGGCTTAGTAAGATACAGTATCAAGACAAAAGTATATTAACTCAATTGGCTTAAAGCTTCGTGCTTTCAAGGGGAGGCTGTGAGTACAAGCGTTGCCACCTTGTGGTATTTATAGAGAAATTCAAGCGGACAATTGAAGCGAAATTAGATGATCAAAAGTGCTGCTCGATGCTGGAATTATTAATTACCACATGCCAATGCCAACTACCTTATGTGATTTAATCTTAGAAAATAATTTAGGGTTAATTAAGAGATATGCTTCCTCCTTGACTTCCTCCGGAATTTAAATCTTAAAAAAGTTATTTTCCAACGCCAAAATAAAAAAGAGTGTAGACATTGCTGCTTGCTACAATATCAAAGAAAAATTAACATTATATAACGAAAACGTAATATACGTACGTGTTTGCTAAAATAAATTTGAGAATCATTTACGGAAAAAAAAAACCTTTTTAAGCGAGAATAAAGCCAATTAGTACCAATAAAAAATAAAATAAAAGATTTAGAATAAAAATGAGGCATTAAATACTCTTGAAAATTAACCACCCGAACAACAATTTAGGTATAAAAGATTGGAGATGATGAACAGTGGTCAAACCACAAGTTGTTAGCATCCCCCTTTTTTTTGTGTTAGTCAAAACGACGTTGTTTCATACCGAAACAAATCATTTTAGTTAAAACACGCCGTTTCAATTAAATAAAATGGTGCAATTTTGATATCCTTGGAGTTTTAATTAGGGATTTGACTAAAATTCAATTTAGTTCTTTGTCTTTTAATTTCTTTTAATTACATCTCTAATTAACTTCAAACTTTTAATTTCATGCGATTTTATCCTTGCCAAACTCAAAATCAACCTTTAAATTCAACGCCATTTCATTTTAGTCTTTGGTTTTGGATTTATGCAAATTAATCCTTAACTGAAGTTAATTACGGGCATGGTGTTCTTTTAGTCTTTACCAACTGATGGAGTATTTGAATGTTCTTCTGTTGGCACGGGCACTGATAACTGTGCTATTCTTACAAGTTCCCCATGTGATTGCTGTTTGGTACCTGCCTACCAGTTGCCCTTGGTAATTCTCATCAACTTCAGCAGAGAAAATGCCTCGATGATAAATATCTGTTTGTGAGAAAATGCCCTAGTTTAGTTTGCACCACAGACTTTCCAGTATCCCAAAATCCAAAGGGATATCAATCAATCATTGAAGTTTGCTAGCTTTATCATGTTGCTAGGCCAACAGATTCGTGATGACTAGATATGCAATGAGGATGCTTTTTTCCATGTTGAATTCGGGAAGGGAAACAAGATCATTCATGTGTTTTTTAGCAGACATGACAAAATATTCGTTGCAAAAATCAACTAATAATCAGTAATCCTTTCTAACTCACAACTTCTCAGGGTGATTCAAACAGAATTACGAGGGAGTATAAAATCAGTAATGTCAAATAATTTTGATGGACAACTACAAAAAATCAAGAATCCCTCGTAAGTTCTACTATGTCAGTCACCTTGTTAGGAGATCCATCATCTAACGCCCTATTTTGAGAAGTAGAGTTAGAAAACGCATGGGTTTGATGCTAAGGCAGTAAAGGGTCGTCTTAATAAGATATTGTCAATATAAAAAAACTAGGGAAAAGGTTGATTTTTTTTTTTTATTATTATTGAATTTAGCCTTTTATTTCTCTTTCCTCAGGCTATGAAATCCATATTTATTTATAGAGTGTGAAAGATGGATGTTAGGTCTCCACTAATGCCAAATCTTGGCCCTTGGTTTGACATAAAAGGATCCAAACTATTGGTTCTAAGTAGGCATCATAGATTGTAAGTTTTGATGCAGGAAAATGACTAGTCAGGTTGGTCACTTTGGGGTGGTGTCACTGTCTCTGTGGTGTCAGTTAATCAGAACTGACCACACTAGAGTGTAGTTAGAAGTCAGGTGATCATTTTGGTGTATGTTTGGTCTAATTTGGTGGAGAAATGAAGCATAAAATACCTTGGAAAGAGGGTCACTCGAGCATCCTCTCTAGAGAAGATGAATAGTTAACACCATGATGGTGTTGTTCGGCCAATTTCATTTTAGTCCTTTGATTTGTGATTTATTGTTAATTACAACCTTAATTGACTTCAAACTTTCAATTTTGTGCAATTATACCCCTGATGAACTTCAATTTAAGTTCTAGATTTCAGCGTCTTTTTTATTTTGGTGCTTGATCTCAGATTTCTTTAATTTAGCCCCTAATTGATCATTAAATTTTCAAATCTTTTTAATTTCACCCCTGAAGTCGGCCAATTGGGTACCTAGAGTTCAGCGTCTTTTGCAAAATGGTCATTGGTTGCGAATTTCTTCAATTTAGCCATAAATTAACCCAAAACTTATATTTTCTCACACTTTCACCCCCAATTTCAATCACCTGATAAAAATTAAATTTGGTCTCCTAGAAATCCAGTCCTCTCAATTAATCCCAAATTGGGATCCTAAACTTAATTTTTCACCAATTAAGGTCCTAATAAAATTAATTTGACCAATTTAAAGTATAATTAAGTCCTTGCATCTAATTAAATCCTTTAATTGGACCCAAATTAATTCTTAAACATAATTAAACTTTAAATTGGCCCATGATTAAATCAAATTGGCATATTAAAAATCTAATTATGTCTTTAGACTTAATTTTTGTGCAGATTCGTCTAATAATAATTTAATTTGACCTTAAATCTGCTTTGTCTCTCTAGTTTTGGATAAAATGGGTGCTTGATTTTTTTCTTGCTTTCTCCAAAACACTAGCCGTCTTACTATTATTTTTATTATATTTTTTGATTGATTTTGAAAGAAAGAAAAAAAGTGAATTTGGGAAATAACCTAAAAATGGGTTATGACACTTTATGGGACCAATTTTATTTTCTCAATGTTTCACTATATAAACCAAATGAAAGGTTTGTAATCTTCCAATGTGGGATCTAACTTTTTTTGGATTTGAATTTTAGCCAACTAATTTTGTTACAAGAGACATACATTTTAAAACATGTACATAAAGTAAGAAATTTATTTGTGCTTTTTTTTTTTTGATGAAGCATCTTGCTTAACACAAAGATGTGTTGATGGGTAAATTCGGTTTAATCCGTTAATTCAAATATAGAAAATATTTTAGAATTATGTACATTGTTATATATATATAGACACCCACACACATATGCGTGCGATCTATTTTCCCATTCATGTTATTATAAATGCATTTAAAGATAAAAATAACACAAGGATCTATATTCAAAATAATTTAGATTTGATTCATTCTAGTAATTAGTGATTATCATGATAATAAAATATTTGGTCTGATCTTCATCAAGAACATTAAATTTGATTTTTTAAAAAAACATTTTGGTGGCCTGCTATGATTCAACACTTGTGTGTCTGGATGTTCATATGTGAAAAATAAATACATAACTTTTTGAAACAAAAGAAGAAGAGTATTTATATAGCTATCACTAATTTTTAGTGGTTAATTTACCCATTTTCTATCAAGAAAATTAGTCATAACTGTAATCAAGTTAGAACTCAAACAAACAATTGTATAAGCCTTTTTAAAATGTGGAATTGACATTGATCCTGCTGGAAAATTATGCACAAGGAGTTCTATCTTGAGAAGGAGTCTAAGAGCATTAGAAGGATTGTTTTGTACAACCTTAATTTAACCTCCTTATCTTTAGCCTTTATCCTATTATGAAAACAACCTAATAAGATACAAAAACAGGGGAAGACCAACTGGGCGATGTGGTTCCTTTTTGCTGTTGGAACGATGGGGTTCTTGTATGCTGCTGGAATTTAGAGAGAAATTATCTTGAAGCTGGAATTTTTAGATTCCATGAACAACTAATTTCTAGTCGCAGTTCAAGAGGAATAAACACCATTTTTTTTATTAAATAATAAAAAGTAAAATTATCATTGTAATTCTTTTATATTCAAGTATTTATTTATTTTTATTTCAAAATTATGCTATTAAATTTTTGCTCATGCTTATTAAATTGTTTTGAAATAGTATATATTATTTTATTTGATTTTTGTTCATGCTCATATTATTGTTAAGTATGAGTTAATTTGATTACTGTAATTATCACTTTAATTTATTAAAAAAGAGTAAGGTAAGTTAAATTATTTAAATGTTTAAACCATTGTTTAGAATAAATTTTACAGATTTTATTGATAAGGTTACTATTAAAATTACTTTTTAATATTAAAAGGCAATTTTAACTGATCACACCAATTATGCTTACATAGATGTGGACCCGTGCTAAGTCAAGTATACATCGGAGCTGATAATTTTGCCATCTCTATTTTGACAAAGAAATATTAAAAGATAGCTAGGTACCACATAAACTGATAAAAAAAAAAAAAAAAAAAAATTTTAACTGGTGCACAAGTTTTGAGCGGTCATGAAAACAGACAAAAATCTTTTTCTTGCAAACTCAATCACACACTAGCAAACTGGCACGAACGGTGGATATATTTATACGTTGTTAAGCATAGCTAAAATGAAGAGGAATATTTATAGCCACAAGATAGCAAATCGAGATGGTAAACTGGTGATCTCTGGGACGTAGCACAGATCCGTACAAAGCAGCAACCATGAATTTCAGTGCTGCAAATTAAGGGAGAAATACGACAAATAAAGCAATAATTAATTACGAATGAAAACAAGGTGGTGGGTAAGTGGGAAGTACCATCACCCAGAGATATTACTAAGTATTTGCCTGACCGAGCCATACTTGTCGAGTGTTATAGATTTTTGGGGATCTATAATTCAACATGATATATATATATATATGTTATTTACAATAAATGAAAGTATATTTATGGATGTAAATGTATGTATATGTATATCGGGTGTGAATGACGAAAACCCATGCAAAATAAATATTCAAGGAGTCCATACTCTAAGGAAAGGTTCTAAACCATTACATAAAGGTTAGCTTTCTACCTGGTCTTAAAAGGTCAATGAACTGTCTAGTGATTACCTTACGTGAAGGTAGTATAGGGGTTTACAAGGAATGGTTGGGGCACGATGTGACCGCCATTATCGAGTAAATACTCCGTTTAAAGGGGTTAGGCTGATCTTGGCCTAATAGACCTGTTTTCTTCTTCTCTGTTTTTTTTTTGTTTTTTTGACATGGCCTAACCACTTGGGTTGGGCTGAAACGGGTCCAGTCTAGGCCTTACATGGTCACTAGCCCGACCTAGTGACAATCTTAATTATAATTAACTTCTGCATGCAGAGCAAACTCGTTTTGTATGTAGCAATAGATTTTCATTATAGGGGGGGAAGAAAAGCTACCTAATATAGGGGGAAGTAACTGGTTGGTCGTGCAGGGAGGACTGTCATGAGAGGTTGATAGTGGCACTGCTGCTGGCATAGGTAAAGGTTGGCTGGTGATGGTGGAGCTAGTTGATATGGTTAGTTATTGAAGCATAAGAGAACCACGGGTAAGAAGAAAAAGGAGAGGTTGGCAGTGAAGGTTTTTGTCATTAGACCACAGTGGTGCTGTGGAGAGGAGCTGGTCTATTGGATGACGACTATGGTTGGTTGCATGAGAGGAAGGAGGAGAAGTTTGCAGAGAAGAGAGAGAACTTGGTGGCACACTTATGTTCTGAGGTGGTTGGGCATCTAATTATGGTGGAGATGGTGGTGGTCAAATTGGCAGTGGCCAAAGGCCACAGTGGAGAGAGAAAGAAAAGAGAAATGGTGGCAAAAAAAAAAAAAAACTAGGGAAAATGCTGATTTTTTTTTATTGAATTTGGCCTTTTATTTCTCTTCTCTCAGGTCATGAAATCTACATCTATTTATAGGGGGTGAAAGAGGGATGTTAGGTCTCCACTAATGCCAAATCTTGGCCTTTGGTTTGACCTAGAAGGATCCAAATTGTTGGTTTTAAGTAGGCATCATAGGTTGTAAGTTTTGATGTAGAAAAAGGGCTGGTCAGGGTGGTCACTTTGGGGCGGTGTCACCGTCTCTATGGTGTTAGTTAATTGGAACTGACCACACTAGAGTGTAGTTAGAAGTCAGGCGATCATTTTGGCGTATGTTTTGTCCAATTTGGTGGAGAAATGAAGCATAAAATACCTTGGGAAGAGGGTCACTCGAGCAACCTCTTTGGAGAAGATGAACAGTTAACACCAAAATGGCGTTGTTTGTGATTTATTATTAATTACACCCTTGATTGGCTTTAAACTTTCAATTTTATGCAATTATATCCCTAATAAACTTCAATTTAAGCCCTAGATTTCAGCATCTCTTTTTATTTTGGTGCTTGATCTCGGATTTCTTTAATTTAGCCCCTAATTGACCATTAAACTTTCAAATCTCTTCAATTTCACCCCTGAAGTCGGCCAATTGGGTACCTAGAGTTCAGCGCCTTTTGCAAAATGATTATTGACTATGAATTTCTTCAATTTAGCCCTATATTAACCCAAAAACTTATATTTTCTCGCACTTTTACCCCTGATTTCAATCAATTGACCTGATAAAAATTAAATTTGGTCTCCTAGAAATCCAGTCTTTTCAATTAATCCCAAATTGGGATCTTAAACTTAATTTTTCACCAATTAAGGCCCTAATAAAATTAATTTGATTAATTTAAAGTATAATTAAGTCCTTACATCTAATTAAATCCTTTAATTGGACACAAATTAATTCTTAAACATAGTTAAACTTTAAATTGGCCCATGATTAAATCAAATTGGCTTATTAAAAATCTAATTATGTCTTTAGACTTAATTTTTGTGCAGATTCGTCCAATATTGATTTAATTTGACCTTAAATCTGTATTGTCTCTTTAGTTTTGGATAAAATGGGGTACAATTAAACTCCAAAAATACATCTTGATTTTTTTCCTTGCTTTTGCCAAAACACCAGTCTTATTGCTATTATTTTTATTTTATTGTTTGATTGATTTTGGAAGAAAGAAAAATAGGAATTTTTGGAATAACCCAAAAATGGGTTATGACACTTTATGTGGCTAATTTTAATTTCTCAATGGCTCACCATGCAAACCAAATGAAAGGTTTGTAATCTTCCAATTTGGGATCCAACTTTTTTTGGATTTGAATTTTAGCCAACTAACTTTGTTACAAGAGACATACATTTTAAAACATGTATAAAAAGTAAGAATTCTATTTGTGCTTTTTATTTTTTTTTGATGAAGGATCTTGCTCAACACAAAGATGTGTTGATGGGTGAATTTAGTTTAATCAATTAATCTAAATATTTAAAATATTTTAGAATTATGTACATTATTATACATACACACACAATCTAAATATTTAAAATATTTTAGAATTATGTACATTATTATACACACACACACAATCTTTTTTCCCATTCATTTTATTATAAATGCATTTAAAAATAAAAATAACACAAGGATCTGTATTCAAAATAATTTAGATTTGATTCATTCTACTAATTAGTGATTATCATGATACTAAAATATTTGGCTGGATCTTCGTCAAGAACATTGAATTTGATATTTTGTTTTTAAATTTTGATGGCCTGCTATGATTCAACACTTGTGTGTCTCGATATTCATATGTGAAAAATAAAAACACAACTTTTTGAAGAAAAAAGAGTATTTATATAGCTATCACTAGTTTTCAGTGGTTAATTTACCCATTTTTTATTAAGAAAATTAGTCATAACTGTAATCAATTTATAACTCAAACAAACAATTGTATATGCCTTTTTAAAATGCGGAATTGACATTGATCCGCTAGAAAATTATGCACGAGGAGTTCTGTCTTGGGAAGGAATCTAAGGGGATTAGAAGGATTGTTTTCTACAACTTTTAACCACGTTATCTATAGCCTTTATCTAATTATGAAAAAAACCTACTAAGATACAAAAACAGGGGAAGACCAACTGGACGATGGGGTTCTTTTTTGCTGCTGGAATTTGAAGAGAGATTATCTTGAATGCTGGAATTTTCAGAGGACATGAACAAGTAATTTCTAATCTCGGTTTAAGAGGGAATATATACTATCTTCATTATTAAGTTGTGAAAAATAATGTTATCATTGTAATTCTTTCATATTTAAATAATTATTTATTTTTATTTTAAAATTATGCTATTAATTTATGTTCATACTTATTAAATTGTTTTGAGATGATATTGTTAAAATAATTGAGATCAAACACAAAAAAGAGGCTAGTATTCTGAATAATCTGTATATTATGAATGCATAGTCTTAATCTAAATACAAATAAAGTATATATAGGTTAAACTGAAAATACTATTCTACCCTTAATAAATAAGACTACATAAATATTATTTAACATCTCCCCTCAAACTCACAATGCGGCAACTACAAGCATCGAGAGTTTGCCAACCAGAAAACAAAAACGAGAGATGGAATGCGTCTTGGTAACGAAATCTGCAATCTGCAAGGAAGAATGAACAAAAGGCAAAGTAATGGTGCCATGCTTGAGATGATGATGAGTAAGATGACAATCGATCTCAATGTGCTTAGTTCGTTCATGAAAAACCGAGTTGTGAGCAATCTGAATAGAACTCTGGTTGTCACAATACATAGGAGTCAGATGAGAAAAGGAAATTCCCATATCAGCAAGTAACCAACGTAACCAAACAATCTCTTTGGTGGTAGATGCCATGGCACGATATTCTGCTTTGGTGGATGATTGAGAAACAATAGATTGTTTCTTACTCTTCCAAGAAATAAGGGAATCACCTAAAAAGATATAAAATCCGGTAACAGACTTGCGATCTGTGGGATCACTACTATGATCAGCATCAGAGTATGCATGCAACTCTAAGGAAGAGGTGGATGAGAGTAAAAGACTCTAAAAAACTGTACCCCAAAGATATCGCAAAATACGAAGAACAGCTGCCCAGTGAACAGTAGTAGGAGAAGCAACAAACTGACTAACAACATGAATAGCATATGCAATATCTGGACGAGTAATGGTGAGATATACCAAACTCCCAACAATAGTGCGGTATAACGTAGGATCCATCAAAGGTAAACCATAAGAAGAAGAGTACCTTGCATTAACCTCAATAGGAGTATCTACAGTCTTGTTATCCGTAAGTCTAGCTCGCTCAAAAATATTTGCAACATATTTTGACTGAGAAAGAAGGTAACCTCTAGGTGAGTATGCTACCTCAATACCTAGGAAATATCGAAGATAACCCAAATCCTTCATTTCAAATTGTCTAGCCAACTCTGTCTTCAAAACTGAAATACCATCAATGTCATCACCAGTAATAATCATGTCATCAACATATAAAGACAGAATGATACGACCTACATCAGTGCACTTGATAAAAAGAGTAGAATCATGACTGCTAGAAACAAAGCCAAGAGATGAGATCACAATAGAGAATTTCTCAAACCAAGCACGAGGTGCTTGTTTGAGACCATATAATGCTTTCTTAAGCTTACAAACATATCCAGAGTCATGTGAAATACCAGGAGGGGGTGCCATATAAACTTCTTCTTGAAGATCTCCATTCAAGAAGGCATTTTTAACATCAAGCTGAGAAATATGCCATTGACGAATTGAAGCTACGACAATAAGAGTATGAATAATAGTCATTTTTGCAACCGGGGCAAATGTCTCTTCATAGTTCATACCATACTGTTGAGAGTATCCTTTTGCAACTAGCCTAGCTTTGTAGCACTCAATAGACCCATCAGAATTAGTCTTGATCTTATACACCCAAAAACAACCAACAACACTCTTACCAGGACGTAGAGAAACCAGATCCCAAGTATCTATCTTATCCAAAGCAGAAAGTTCCTCATCCATAGCTTGCTGCCAAAGCAAATCAAGAATTGCCTCTTTATAGGAAGAGGGCTCAACGAGACAATGAATATAAGCTAAAAAGGAAGTAAATGATGAAGAATAACAAGAATAAGCAAAATCTGGTAATTTTATAGACTTACGAATATGGATGGACTGACGTGGAGGTGGATCCACAATCTCAGATGAAGCTTGAGGGGCTGTAGATGAGAATGGAGCTTCAGGTGTGCCAGAGAGTAAAGTACCAGTACCTGTAGAGTTATGAGTATAAATTGATCGAATATGGGGAGAGATATCATTATCAGAATCCTTAGAAAATAGATCTATACTAATAACATCAGATTTAGTCAGGTTATGAGTAGTGGATGGAATAGAAAAGAAAGGTATATGCTCAAGGAAGACAACATGACGAGACACATAAAGTTTCTAAGTTATTGGATCAAAACAACGATAACCCTTTTTACCTTCACCATAGCCTAGAAAAACACAAATAGCGGATCAAGAGGATAACTTACTTCGTTCTACATGAGGACGAAGAACAAAACAAGTACAACCAAAAACTCTAAATAAGGAATAATCAGGAACATACCTATATAACTTTTCAAAAGGAGATAGACCCGAACTATGAGAAGATGAAATTGTATTAATTAAACTTACAGCGGTAAGAACAACTTCTCCCCAAAACTCACTAGGAACAAAGGCAGACAATAAGAGAGAACGAGCAGTTTCAACAATGAGCCTATGTTTTCTTTCAGCAACACCATTTTGCTCAGGAGTATTTGTATAAGAAGTCTGGTAGATGGTTCCATCTAGGGCTAGCAATTGGCAAAATTTATTAGAGGTGTATTCCCCACCAAAATCACACCTAAAACATTTCATCACAGCAGAATGTTGAGTTTTGATAAGAGCTCGAAAAGCTGTGTATATCTCAAAGAATTCAGAACGATGTTTCATTAAATAAACCCAACAATAACAAGTATGATCATCAATAAAAGAGACATAATATCGAGACCCTCCTTTTATGGCAACAGGAGAAGGTCCCCATACATCATAATGAATCAAATCAAATGGTGAAGAAGAAACAGAAATACTTCGATTAAAAGGTAAGGCGGAAAATTTTGCTAATTTACATCCACTACAATCAGAAATGTCACAAGTTTTCAAATTTCCTAAAGCTCCTGTGGATGCCAAAAATCTCAAATGAGAAGATGAAACATGACCTAGATGGGAATGCCATAAATAAAAACTAGAAGATGAAAGACTCAAACGAAAGGAAGACAAATCAATGGTAGGAGCAGCAGAGGCAGCAACAATAACTAGCACTTTTAACTCATTCAAAATATATAGTCCATTCTCTCTACGGCTTGTCCCAATCAGCTTCTGAGACTGCAGATCCTGTATACAACAAAATGAACCAGAAAACATGACTAAATAATCACAAGAATCACATATTTGACCAACAGAAGCAAGATTCAATTTGAGTTTTGGAATAAGATAAACATTAGAAAGAGACAAGTGAGGTGTGACAACAGAACCAACACCTGCTAAAGGCATAGAAGTGCCATCAGCAGTCATAACAGGAATGGAGGACAAAGGGGACACAGAGGTAAAAGATGAGGAATCTGGAGACATATGATGAGAAGCACCAGAATACAAGACCCATTTAGAGTGTGACATACTTGAGGAACTATGAGGCAACTGACCTATGGAAGAAGAAGCGGACATTGCTTTTGGCTGCAAGGAGAGAAACTTCTGAAATTGCTCAGACAAAACATTAGGATCGGTAATAGAGCTTGAGGAAGCTACTGCTGCAGTATTGTGGTGTGGTGGTTTATAACCCTGAGGTGGTCTATGAGCATTAGATTGTGACTGATTGCCAGACTTCCAAGCTTGATTCTGCTGTCTCAACTTAGGACACTGAGCCTTCCAATGACCTTTCTGCTTGCAGAAACTGCACTCATCGAAGCTAACCCTTGTGTAAGGCTTATTCTGATGATTAGAGAATGGCTTAGAAGCACTGCTAATACTGAAGGATTTGAAGCAGAAAGAATTCCCTTTTCAGAATATGACTGAAGACGTATTTCTTTAGCCAATAACTCACTAACAACAAAGTCAATAGAAGGCAGTGGAGAACGATGTAGAATTGAACCTCTAAGTCCTTCGAAATCACTGCGAGGTGCTGTTAAAAACTGTACCAATCGCTGCTGCTCTCTACGCTCAATATAGGCACCACATGCCTTTAATTCTGCCGATTCTGTAAGAGCTAATTGATCCCAAAGATCTGTCATAGCAGAATAAAACTCTTGAATACTCATATTCTTTTGATGAAGAGCTCATATGTCATTCTCTAATTGATATTGTTTTGCAAAATTTGATTGTGTGAATAACCTTTGCAGATGATCCCAAACTTTTTTTGTTGTCTCATACTTCGCCAACTGCATACCTATCGAATGCTCAACAGAATTATTGATCCAAGTAATGATCTTTGCATTATTTGCTTCCCATGTATCTATCAAAACAGCATCCCCCTCCTCAATATTCTTAGGTATCATATAAGTTCCACTAACATACCCCCACATCTTCTTACCTTTAAGAAAATTTCGCATTACATAACTCTAATACGAATAATTCTTCCCATCCAACCTCACACTCACAGACTGAAGCGAATTATCTTTTTCAGTAGCCATAATCAACAATCACAAAGAACCAGAATGCAAAAGCAGCGGAAAACTAAATACCAATTTGCAGAAACTGAATAGAGATTGCAGAAAACTAAACAAATATCTTCTCGAAATTATACGATTACTCCAAAACACAAAACAAATTTGAAAAAACTGAACGCAAATACCGAATTACAGAAGCTGAAGGGATGACGAAATACCAAAATAATTGCATAAACTGTTGAAATACCAAAATAATTGCAGAAACTGTCGAAATATTAAATTTTGCAGAAGCGGAAGATAAAATATCATTCCAAAAAAAAATTGTCTCGTTCCATAAAACCAGCTCTGATACCATGTTAAAATAATTGAGATCAAACACAAAAAGGATGCTAGTATTCTGAATAATCTGTATATTATGAATGCATAGTCTTAACCTAAATATAAATAAAGTATATATAGGTTAAACTGAAAATACTATTCTACTCTTAATAAATAAGACTACATAAATATTATTTAATAGATATATGTGTGCTTTATAGTTTCTTGTAATTTATAATTGTTGTTAGGAACTAAAATAAGAAGTGAATGAGTTAATTTGATTACTCTAACTGTCATTTTAATCTATTGATAAATAAATAAATTAAATTGTTCAAGCTTTTGTATGGTTGTGTAGAATAAATTTACAAATTTTATTTCTAAAGCTATTATGAATAAATTAAAATTGTTTTTCAGTATTAAATTTCCGGTAAAAAAATAATTAAAATTTAATATTAAAAAACAATTTTAACTGATTACACCAATTATACTTGTATAGACGTGGGCCTATGCTAAGTCATGGTCCCACATTATTTTTCACATTAAAAAAGATGTCGGCATCATAGCCGAAATGAAATGAAAAGAAAAACGTTTCCCATGTTCCCTTCCATCGCTCCCATCAAATCGGGTCTCGTTAAGTATCCATAGAAGCTGATAATTTTGCCATCCCTATCTTGAGTATGAAATATTAAAAGCTAGCTAATACATACATTGTTAAAAAAACAAAAATTATACCATTTTAAATTTTTTTATAAATTTTTTTGAAATATAAAAATAAATAAAATTAAAAAAATATTACAACAAATAGTTGAAAGATCTTAACTGCTCTGAAGATTATGTTTCTATATTTAACTAATTAGTTCAATGAATTTCTATTATGTGTAATATGATTGTATAACATAAATATATCTTATTTAATCCTATCAATTTTTTTTTTTTTAAAAAATATTAGGTGCTGTATATGTTAGTTTAGAATTCAATATATTTATGAGAGTTTATATGTGAGTTTTAATTTTTTTAAAAGAAATTAAATTTTTTATTTTAAATTAAAAAATTTAATATTTTAAAATTATTTTAATTTCTTAATATTGAATTTTAAAAATAAAAAATATTTTAAAATATTTTTTTAAATTATTTTAAAAAATATTTACTATTACTACCACCTATTTTAAAAGTTAAAATTGGGCTACTTATCACTGACTTGAAAGAAGTATCAGTGTCACCGTTGGGGGCTCTTGACTTTTGATATTGTCATGTCAAAGTGTTTATTTTTTGTCAAAAACTAATCTTGAATGTGACTTTCTGACAACAAAAAATGGGTCCTCTGTAGATTCTTATTTTTCCTTCGACAAAACTAACCACTGACATAGATCCAATGGTCTGTGCTTGAAATTGCTTCGTGTGGCTAACAATGTTTTGCCTGAACGGTCGTTTGGAAAGATAAATTGGGTAGTTAGTATTAAATAAATGATGAAATGACATATAAACAAGAAATTTCAGCTAAACTGCAGTATATAATGTGGTTTTGGTTAAAATTGTTAAAATGGTAGTAAACTCGTGATTTCATTTGATTTTATCTGATTTTATTAATTTTAACTGATTTTAACTTAATTTTACTTATTTTCAAGTTTTTAAAATAATCTTGTATATTAAAAATATACTAACTCATAAAATTATATAATTTTGCAAATAAATTCGTCTTGACTCAAATAATTGTTGTACGTTGTTACGCATAGCTGAAATTCGAAAGGAATATTTATAGCCACAGGATAGCAAATCGAGATGGGCATATGATCTCTAGTACACGTATGCAGCAACCATGAATTTCTTGATACCATGAATTTCAATGCTGCAAATTAAGGAGAAAAACGACAAATAAACACGTTGGCTGTCGGTTGACACATGAAAATGGAGTGTAATAATGATCAACATACATGTCACATGAGTTTTATTGTCTTGATGTTAAAGTCTCAAATGCTAAGTAATTTTTAGTTAACTCTATTTAAGAGTTTTAATTTTTTTAACTAAAAAGTTTGCAATTATTTGAACAGCTGGAGGAAACTAAAATAATATTCTCTCAACTCAAATTACATCGTTTAGGTTTTTTTTTTTTTGATTAACGTGGGTGTCCAGGCCAGCTTGGCCACACCTTGACTAATCTCACGGGTCCTGAAGCTAAGGACTATATAAGCTTTCAGTGGTCATCATATGAGCAACCACAGGACTCGAATTTGAGACCACAGAAAAAACAAACCTCTTAGTTTCAAGTTTTTACCACTGTGCCACCTCCTAGATAGTTATATTATTTGGATTTTGAAGTCAAAGATAGTTGTAATTAGTACACAAATATAATCAAAATTACACAACAAAAAAATTTATAATTTAATATTAAAAATGTTAAAGTAAGAGATGAAAAGATTATTAACAATTTCAATTATGAAGGACAAAAACTCAAGATAATAATTTTTATAATAGAAAACAATAGATATATTGATTAAAGTCGGAGAAAAATTGATTATTAACAACAACAATTATGAAAGTGGGGAAATAAAAAAAATAAACAACAATTAGTATTTTTACATTTTTTTAAGTAGCATTTTAGAAATTACTGTATGTTTATTAAATTTTTTACAGATAAAATTTTCAACTCTTTTAAATACATTAATAAAATAATAAAATGAAATACTTTTAATATTGATAACAAATATATGGTTTCACAATATTTTTATTTTATTATATTTTTTTGTTTGTTTGTTTTAGATGTTGGATAAAATACATTTCATTTTACTAATTTTTTTTAGGGGGGCAATTATTCAACAACATAATAATCCATCACTTTTCTAATTTTCTTTTATCCTTACCTCATTGCCAAACTCCATAATCTCAATCCTCAACACTCTCTCATGGTTAGCATTCTTGCCATATTTTGGCAAATCTCAACACAATTCTCAATGTGATATTACTTTGCTTCATGAAACTTGCAATGATCACCTTTCTCCAAGTGATGCTCATCATTTCTTTTTAAGGATCCTGATCGTATAAGCATGTTGTACAATCTTTTCATGAATAACTTCAACACCTTGCATTTATTCCCGACTTCCACCATACCTACTCTATTGTTTCCTGTGGCATGGTTAGGTAATATATTCGAATTCAAGTTGGGTGAATCTTTAAAAGTTACCTATCTTAACTTGATGGGTTCCAACAACTTTTTCTTGAAGGCATAACAAGTTTCAATACCATTAGTAGGATTGTCAGCGTGGTATTCACAAGTCAGATATGACTTACACTAGACAAGGAATGGTGATTGCATTGTAGATACATGGATAAGAGCTGTATGCCCAATACTCAACATCTTGGCATCAAATCTTTCAGAGGTATATGTAGAGGTGGTAATTTTTCTAGGGTATTTCTTATATTTTGTCTTTGGTGGTTGTTCTGGTTATTTGCTTGACTGGTTTGATTTGGGGTAAAAGGCTTAGCAAAATTAATGCTGGTAACCTGAGAGATAAGTATTTGGAGGTTATAGTATTTTACTTTTTTACCCTTATACCATCCTTCCAAGCAATTCATATCATTCTCCCTCTTCTTCGTAGCAAAACATTTCTTCTCCATTGGTTCGACTATGCGCCAAGGCTTAATCTCTTTCTCTATTCTTTCAGCAATACATACAACATCATAGAAATGTTAAAATGAGCTACCTATTAAATGCGGGGTATTTAAAGGTAATGGCGAACAAAATCACCATCCATCTTTATTAAAAAGGGTAGGATATGCGTGGCCTGGTCCTGCCACCTTTGCGCACAAACCCATACTAACTCTTGGCTTCTTTTCTCCATTGACATTAGACTCGTTCTATCAAGAGTAATTTTCAAGTTGAATTTTTATTGCTTAAGGAAAGCCTTGACTAAGTCTTTCCATTTATTGATCCTAGTATTGTCTAGTCTCATGTACTAGCTTAGAAAAGAACCCGTGAGGCTATCATAGAAAAAATAGATCATCATCTTATCATCATGAATTAACTTGATCATTTTGTTGCAGTAGAACCAAAGGTGAGTGTTTGGGCATTCTAAACCAATGTACTTAATGAAATCAGGAACCCCAAAGTCTTTTAACATCATAATATTCAGCACCAAGCATTTTTAACCACTTTTATAGGGTTAAACCAATCATTTCCCTCATCTAACCTCAATCTCTCTTCCAAAGCAGACAACTTGTCATGGTTTAAAGGACTAGTAGACCTATTAATAGAAGGTCCCTTCGCTGTTAGATCTACGATGACTTAAGCTTGAGTTGACTAGAAGGGGGGAAATAGGACAAAGTGTTGTTCGATTACTGAGTTTGTTCCTAGGTTCTGAGATGTATAGATGTTTCCTCCCCATTCTTATTTTTTAAAAGTTGCTCGAGTAGATTAGTCATCCGAGCAACTTCATTCTTTATTGATTCTAACTCGTTCTAGTAATATGTTTCTAGATGAGCTCTTTTTTCATTTTCCATTCTCTTTCATAGTCGGATGCAGTGAATCACAGGCAAAGGACTTATGTTTCACAATATGTAATGCGTACACCAGAACAAGTAATTAAAATGCATGATTGTGATGTAATATGAAAGCATGACGTGTATGTTTAATGTATATTAGATATGAATTTGCTTTTCCTGGGATGATATATGACCATCATTCAGGTAAGGTTTTTGATCCTTTCATAGTTGTCGAGTCAATTTGATTTAAGCCAATACATAATAAATTTATACTCATCAAAACAAGATGTTGTTTGGAAGATCGGGTCTAAGCCCTTTTCATTAATATCCAATGAAAGCTTTTACATTTGAAGCTACTTTATTCATCATCATTTATAAGGAGAAAGGCAAAGTCCTTGTTTTTTATATTCCGAAGAAAAGCATCCATTTCGGCAATGCTTTGTTGATATCGATGAATATCGCTCCTTAAGGGCAAAGTCCTTTCTTAGCAATCATTGAAATTGGTTTTTAATGTCTCTAACTCGGTATTGGTTTGCATCCAACTTGCTCCCAAACCTCATCGCTCTTTCCCAGCTTCGTTTCTAACCACTTTTTCCTCTTTCATTTGCTTCTCTAAAGATATAATTTTCTTGTCTTTTTCTCTAGTTGTTGCTCCAAAAACTTCCTTAATTTCTCTTCAATGAGGAGTTACCTCTCGAGGGAGATCCTGAGGGCTTTACTAGTGTCCATCTCCATTTAGATCTTTTCTAATTGTCTCAGCTCTTTCTCGTTGCCTGCTTAGTAGTTAAAAGTGCATATTTATCAAGGTTTTATATCATCATTTTGCACTTGAAGTATCAATAACTCCCTAACTAAATCATGTTTTACAATAACAAGTCTAATACTATAAAATACCTTAATATATGGTAAATGTTCATCTTAAATGCAAGCCTATCACATAAATCAAAGGATTGATTGATGAATTCAACTACTGAAATTCTGAAGATAAAGAGAGGGTGAAGCTTAGAAAAGCGATGTTGGTGTAGTCCAAACTGGAACACTATTCGGTAATTGGGTCATATCTCGAGTTCTAGATGTCCAAATGACCTCAAAGTTTTACATAGATTAGGTAAGACATAGACCTACAACTTTCATATGGACGCCAAGATATAAGAAGACCGTTTTCAAGTCCAAATTATAGCAACAACGGAGAAGTCTGAATCTGTCCTGCAGCCCAAACACTGTTAAATGTTCAGCTCATATCTCGAGTTCTAGAAGTCCAAATGACCTCTTTTTTTTTTTCCTGGAAAGTTAAGACAATTTTTTATAACTTTCATAAGTATAGGTGGACCCAGTTCTGATGCTAGCAATGACGTTTTATTCAGACAAGAAGATAAGGATTTTCACCAAGTCAAGAGTTGGCTACCCACTCAACAATTAGTCATCAAAACAATAGTTCCAAATTTTGGCCTATAAAAGGAGGCATTTGCCATGCATTTAGGGGCTTGGTTGTTTAGATCAAGAACTTGCTCTTTCTCTTTCTTTATATATTTTTTTTGTAATTTTTAAGTTTTGCTTTCATTAATATCTTGTTTATGTTTTTCATTTCCTCTCCTTTACTTAGTTAACTTGTATTTTATTTATGTTCTTATTTTGTTTATTTATGTTTCTCTTTTTCATTATGTTTAGCTAAGTTTATTATGTCAAGGTGAAAAGGTTACACCAATGGTATAAGAATAAGTATGGTGCAAACTCAACATCGACCTTAATGTTTAATATTAACATGTCCTGTCTTTTTATCTTACTAATTCTTAATACCTTGCTTGTTAAATGGTTAATCTAGATTTGTGTTGTATAACACTTGGTACAATAAATGCTTGGCACTCTCATAGCCCAACCGTATGGTATTACCTACACCTGTGCTATGAAAGGAACTTGATTTGTTGTTAACATAAGTTAGCATCATGAATTCCTGACAATATTTAAAAGTTTGGTGTTACTTAAATAAGATAATTAATATGATCATGTTAATAATTTATAATGAGCTATTAATGACAAATCATCCGATTGGAACCTCCTTTGTGTGTGGTTTCTAGTTGAGTAATAAGAGTTTATACTATACTTGTTTGAAATACCATTAGTGGATCCTCTAACCTTGACATTTGTTTTTATCATTGTTTAATCCTTACATTAATCTTCCATCTCAAAGTTCTCATCAACTTCTTCTTCATCTTCATTACTACTACTACTACTATTAGTATTGTTGTTGTTGTTGTTGTTGTATTTTTGTTGTCTATAATTTATACAATTAACCTCCTTGTGGTTCGACCTCGGTTTTGCCGGGTTATTTATTACTTCGACATTCCTGCACTTAGAAAAAGACATCAATCTTTTGATCGTGTCATTGCCAATCCTCGACTTTGAATCCAAAAGTCATGAAGACATTTACTAATGATAGATTTCTCCACCTTGAGTACTTTTCACTAGTAACCAGATCTCTCAAACCATATAATTACTTCTTGGTCACTGCCAGAAGCTTCCTTAACTTCCAAAGCAAATTGGTCTTTAAATAACCCGGAGAATTGTGATAATTTGGTAGTCTTTGATACATATTGTATGGCCACAAGTGGCCTCGCAACCACTATCAGAAATTAATAAATACAAACAGAAATACCAAGGGAATATTTTCGTCGGAAATATACCGATGGATTTTACCGAAGGCAATATTCCCTCCATGTATACCAAGAGAATTACAGTGAGAAACAAAATATTTAAAACAAAGCAAAAAAAATGATGACGTGATGATTTTACCAACGAAATTATCGATGGAATAAATTACGTCAGTAAAATCCGTTGGCAAAACCATTGGTAAACTGTGAACACTATTCATCATGTCAATTACAAAGGGAATCACTAATGGAAAATTCCATTGGTATTTTCCAGAGAGCTCTAGAACTGTTCACATCCCAATTGCACTGTTAATTATTGTTCTTTACAGACAAAATCACCGACAGATTGAAAAATCATTGATGTTATTTGGTGATTTTTTGAAAAATTTTAATTAAATATGACAGATGGAATCACCGACGAATTGAAAAGTCGTCGATGATATTTAGCGGTTTCTAAATTTTTTTTATTAAATTAAAATTTTAAACTAAATATTATATACAGAATCACTAACGGAATGATTAAAAATATTAATATTTAATTATCTGTCAGTAAAACCGCTAGTCAAATGCCCCAATAAAAAGCCTAGAATCCCTAATTTCACAACATACCCGTCTCCTTTCTTCTTCTTCTTCTCCCCCATATGTAAAAAAACATCAATATCCATTTCTTTTTCTTCTCTTCTCTCCTCAACTCCTCTTCTCCTCCATTCTCAGGTATGTCTTCTTCTCCTTTCTTCTTTTTTCTTATTTTTTTTTAATTAGTATACTTTACGAATTTGTTTTTTTTTCTTCTTAGCTTCACTTGCAACTATATTAAGGTAATATTTCTTTTTTCTTTTTCTTTTTTCATGTTTTTTTCACTATATTTGTTTTTTATTTTATTTTTAATTGTTTTTGTTCTTAATGATTGTATGAATGTTGTTATAGGATTTTTTTTTTCACATGAGATCAAATTTTCATTGATTTATTTATAGGATTTTTAAATTTTTTTCATATGAATTTTTTTAGTTGAATTTATTTGTTGCAAATTTGTTTAAGTGATTTTATTCTTTTTTTTTCCAAGCATTTTGATTATTATAGAGTGTTGATTTATATTAATTTAATTATTTTGTAGTTTTGTAAGATATATATATATATATATATATATATATATATATATATATATATATATATATATATATATATATATATAATTAGGGATAAAATTACATACGGTATTTGCCGAGGAAAATACCGATGGAATGAAATGGGTACTTTTTTTTGCTCACTTTTTTTTGTAAGTAAATCCATCGGTAATAATATTATTTTATTATCAATGGACTTAACGAAGGACAGAAAATTACCTACGCAAGATTCACCGACGAAGCATTTACGTTAGTGATTTCGTTGGTAAATTAATTACCAACGGAATGATAGGCAAATACTGACAGAAAATTCCATCAATAAATCTAAAGATTGTGGTAGTGAACTAAAGCGAGCACATAGCAGACATATTCGTTACTCCAATTAGAGACACTAACTGTCTTTGCCCATAACTCATTAAACAATTTGTTGCTCTCATACTCAGAGCCTTCCGCTTAACTTCTCCTTGCAAGATTCCTTGTAGTTTTACTATCTATTTTTCTTTGCTCAGAACCTTCCACTTTTCTTCTATAACTATCTCTAATGGTTTTTTACTAAAGCACAAGAAATTATGAAATATCAACCTTTTGGTTTCTATATAGCTAATTAGTCATATGTATTGTAGTTGTTCATAGCATCTCATTGATCCTTTATCAACTTTCTTATAATGATTGAGCGTCGGGATAGTTTCTGCTAGTATTGTCATGGTGGGATTTATCTAATTGTTCCTCTAATTTGATTATCCACGTTAAGTTTGGAAATAAAACCAACCCGAAGATTCCCAAAGCGAGTATTCTTTCATTTTCCTTAAAAAATATGGAGTCATTTTTTCTTCTTTCGAATACTTCCCTGGTCATTTTTCACTTCAAGCAACTAGTACTTTTCTCTGACATCTTATGGAGATCTGGAACCTTGATCAACTTGACTAATTTAGTTAGCACTTTGTCATGCCTTTGATGGAAGTAGACTTTGTATAGATTTTTGAGGAAACTTGGTGAGTAAACCATACTCTTCCAAGGTAGGGCATATGCCTACATTCCCAAAAGAGAAGCATTGGTACTCGAGGTCCCAAAAATATATCAAAACTTTGATGATTGAATTCTAAACAGACACCCTCGTGATTTCCATTATCATCTCATCTCATCTTCGCTGATGCTTTTCACATGTGACATGAGCTTTTTGAAGTCATTTCCAAAGCAACTCACATTTCTAATGGGTGATAATTTACTATCATTTTGTCTCAGGCAATCCCCTTCTAATAGCTGTAGGGATTCAGATTCCAATCTGTATTTGATAGAAGTCATTTCTTTAATGGCGACCACACTATTTGTTATAACCTAATTTTTAGCCTGTTGATTTTTAATTTAATTTTATGAGGGTTAAAATAGAAAATAAAAATATTAGGGATTTATTTTGATGAAAAGTATGATTTGTCAATTTGCACGAAAACTAGGGACTACAATGTGCTTTTACCATTCTATCCTTATTGTTATAACCAAATTTTGACCCACTTATTGTTAAATTAATTTTTAAGAGGGTAAATCTTGAAAATTAAAAGACAAGGGGTTCAAATGCAAGGATTTAGAAACTTCAAGGACTAGATTGGAAATAACCATTCTCAGCCCAAAACAGCACCGTTTCAATCAGGTGCTGTCCGTCATCTTCGTCTCACCGAACGTCCGCCTGCAAAGAAGGAAACAAAAGCGTGAAACACCAGTATCCTAACCCATTCAAAATACAGAAAAGCAATAATTATCTTCATGATAATTACAACCCGACGAGATAAAGATTGCACTTTGAATTCGAGTCCTAGCAGGAACCGTCTCCCTCAGTCGTGCTTATCAAGAGGAGAGACGTGAGGCTGAGGGGGAGGAAAATTGATCCCTATAAATACCCAACAATTGACAACGCAGAGGGGGGAAGAAAAACCCAGAATTTACCCAGAAAAACAGAGATAAGAACAAGAAACCGAACCAAAAAAGAACCAAAAAACAGAGCAATTAACCAAAAAAAAACAGAGCAAACAAAACACAAAAAAAAAGAGACAGAGAGGAACAGTATCACCAGCCAGATTTCATCCCTTCTAGAAATCAGTTTTCATCCGAATTGTTTTCACCCCTACAGAAACCCAATTGATCACCGAACCGTAGATCATTGACATAGAGCAGTCGAGCCACACCGTCGCTTCAACCTGCCTCAGCATCGCCAGAAACAGAAAGCAGTCGACTCAAAGCAGCCAGACCAGCGTTGCAATCTTCTTCAATCTCCAGAAACAGGTTCGCTTCTTTTTTCATTTTTTCTCTGCTCTTCGTGTTCAAATAATTGTTTGAACAGTGCGAAGGTAATTTAATTACCTTCGCACTGTTGATGCACGCGTGATCTGTTTCACGCGTGCATCTTGTGTAGCCGGGTCACTGGCTTGGGCCAGTGACCCAGGCCGGGCTGGCTGGGTTCAGCCCAGCCCTTGTGGGGCTGAGCTGAGCCCAGCCACCAATATATATACTTGCTGGGCTAGATTTAGCCCAGCCCAGCCCAAAAATAAAAAAGGTAAAAAAATATAAAATATTAAAAATATATAATAAAAATTGTGTATGTAAAAAATATATACATAAATGAATTTTTTTTATTCATTGACAAAAAAAAACACATAAAATAAAATAGGATAAATTTATTTAGTATATTCACCGACACCAGAGTCGGGAATAAAAAAATACTAGGGTAAATTTATTTTTTTTTATTTTGTTTCGCATGCATAAAAAAAAAATAATTTGATAAAGAAATGAATTGATTTTTATTTGTTTATTCACATAAGATAAAATAGGATAAATTTATTTAGTATATTCACCGACGCCAGAGTTGGGAATAAAAAAATACTAGGGTAAATTTATTTTATTTTATTTTGTTTCACATGCATAAAAAATAATTTGATAAAGAAATGAATTGATTTTTATTTGTTTATTCACATAAGATAGAATAGGATAAATTTATTTAGTATATTCACTGACGCCAGAGTCAGGAATAAAAAATACTAATGTAAATTTATTTTTATTTTTGTTATTGGTGTTTTATTTAGTTACATAAAAAATAAAAAAAATGTGTATGTGTAAAAAATAAATTGATTTCTACTGGTTTATTCACTGACGCCAGAGTCAGGAATATAATAAAATGATGATATGAATTTACTTATTTTGATACCTACGTAATATTTACCAACGCCAGAGTTGGAAATATCCGTGGTTGAATATTCACTGGCGCCAGAGTCATGAATATTGTACACAAGAAATCATAGTATAAACCAATAAAGATGTTAGCAATTAATAACAAAGACCAACAATGCAGCCTACCTTAGGTAGGACGTTTAAGGGGTGATAATATCTTCCCTTTTACGTAACCAGTCTCGGATCATAGAATCTCTGTTGACCAGTTAGGGTTCCTAGTGACCATAATACTAGGTGGCGACTCCTTAAACAAAGACCTTTTCCCCTAAAAGAACACGATGCCTGAAATCTGTTCTTTTTCCATAATTCGAGAATTAATTTTTATGGCCGCCGCGATGTCGGGTGCGACAGAATGGCGACTCCACTGGGGACCTAAGACTAAGCTTTGTCTTTATTTGTTAAAATTGCTATAAATGTTTGTTGTGTTGTTTTTTATTTTATTTTATTTTATTTTATTTTATTTAGTTTTTTTTTTATTGCCTTAGCATCCATATTTATTCATGTCATCATATACATTGAATATAGATTTGTGCCTTCACACACCACGCATTTCATAATAAATATCTGTTATACAAACTTTATGTTAAGTGGGAGAGTAGCGGTACCCCAATGGCTTTGGCCTGGGTAAGACTCGTGAAACCATCCAACTTTCGCTTGATTGTTTACTCGATAGTGGTTGGTATGCCTAAACTGATATTATTCAGGGCCTCTATCTTCACGCTACTTGTAAGCCTCACATCAACCTTTCGAGGAAGATCACTGAGCATGCGAAAGACCTTTCAAAGACTAGATAGCAACCTACCTTAAGCATGTAATGACTAGAACTTACCCTTTAGGTTGTTCCCTATGTAAGTTTCACTAAAGTAAAGCTTAACATATATCATTTCATAACAGGATTATTATTTTGGGTGACATAATGGCTGTTAATCGAGAAGTCAACACTATTGAGTATGGGCTTGAATCTGAATCATTGCATATGACCGAGGGAGACTGCCCTAGACTGGATGACAGTGGGATACCGCTGCTAAAAGAGGTGAGATGTGTAATAAATGATGCCATTCGTTTGATTCCGCTCACCAAATATTTGGATGATGAGACAGAATTTACTAAGATATATGGGAGAGTTTTGCATCTTTTAAATGTGCAGGTACTGCCATTGGCCATAAGAGCTCTGATTCATTTTTGGGATCCTGATTATCGATGTTTTACATTTGGGGATCTCGATATGGTTCCTACCATTGAAGAGTATGGTGTTTTGACAGAATTTTCTGAGGATATACATAAGGTTTACTTTCATCAAAAGACTGAGGATACTATAGAGGAGCTTGCTAAGCTATTGGGAATCCAGCAAATGAGTTTGTATAGAGAAAAAATAATTCCGGGGGTTTGAGATGGAAACGGCTAGAAGAGTTGTTGATTGCTAAAAAGTCTAATCCATGTGCTAAAGTAGAAGTATACAGAATATTGGCTTTGGGAATATTTGGGTTGATTTTGTGCCCTTCATCTGCTGGAATTGTTAGTTTAGAGGCAGCCAATTTGTTTGTTGAGTATGAGAAGACTAAAATTAATCCTTCTGCTGCGATTTTGGCTGAAACTTTTTTGTCCCTCAATCATTGCAAAAAGACTGGAAAAGGTTCTATGAGATGTTGTGTGCCATTATTGTTCATTTGGATGGTAAGTCATATAGAATCCGAGACATCAATATTCCGGAATTTTTGGTGGTTTGATCAAAGGCCACTAGAGTTATTGGTATCAAGTGAATGGAAAATGTTTTCTGAAGATGACTGGGGGGTAAAATTACAAGGAATTCCACGAAGCAAGTTTAATTGGAGAGCTCCTTGGATGAGAAATGTAACGTACTTAATGAGTTGCGGGAAGAAGCCTTGGGTACCTTTGATTGGAGTGACTGGATATATTAGCTATGCTCCTGCTTTAGTTGCAAGACAGTTTGGGGGCATACAAAGCATCCCAAGAACGGTTGGTTTATCTCAATTTACTGGAGTGTACAAAGGAGCTACCATGGAGATGTTGGAGAGCATTAAACAGGATTGGAAGTCTTTGGTACTTGTGAAAAAGGAGACTGGATTAAGGAATCCTATAGTTAGTGAAAAGTATTCTGAATGGCGTAATGGAGGAGTCTCTTATATGGCAGAAGTTTCTGAGTCTGTGGGCATTCGAAGAAAAAGAGTAAACTGTGAAGAAGAATTAAGAAAACAAGTAAAAGCGTTACAAGTTGAGCTTAAAGCAAATGAGGAACATAGAGTGTCTTTAGAGCGGCAACTAGCCAAAGAAAAGGGTTTAAGGAAAATAGCTGAAGAAGAAAGAGACTCTGGTGGTCAAGACTTGATAAAGGCAAAGACTGACTTGGAAACACAAAAGACAATTAATCAGGACATGACATATTACATGGAAAAAGCTAAGCATTGGGAAGAGTCAGCCATCAAGACACAAGCTATATTGAAAATGCGTCGGGCAGACATTGTTAAGTTTAAAGACCAATTAGGAAGAGCTGAGGCTTTAACTAAAATGCACGAAGAGCAGAAAGCAGAGTTGAACAGTCATAAGGCTGAAGCAGAAGCGTTGAGATCTAAGTTGGACAAAGAAAAATTAAAGACCGTACAACTTATGGGAAACCAAAAAATAATAAAGCAACATAATCAAACATTGGATGATGCTAATAACTTTTTGTCTAGAAACAACTTGATTCATACTGAGAGGATAAGGGAACTACAAGATTAGATTAATCGAGCAGCTGCAGAAGCCCATTTATTACGAGTGGAAGCTCGTCAGGTGGGAGGAGATATAATGAAATATCGAAGAAGCATGGATAACACCGATCTTTTTTTGAAAGCAATAGCTACTAGAGGCAGTGTTTTTTCTCCTGTAATAGATTAGATTAATTTTTCACTGTAAGTTTCTGAATAAGTAATAAGAGGGCTGAGACCCACATTTTTCAATGCAAAGATATGTGTATATAGCTGAAAGCCCAAATGTCAAAAGCTAAGCAGATTTCTTCTCGGCATCGCAATAATGATATCAAATTCAAGCTCAACCCATATATCCAAAGAATGACGGCCATATGTCACCAACAAAAAGCGAATCTATATCCAATATGTGGCATTCACATTCATGCATCACATACATTTTCTTATAGATTGTCATATTCTGCATATAACAGGTGAAATATAGGTCCCCAACCTAAACGTATTCATAATACTCGTTCACGAAAGAAAATGGAAAATGAAGAGAGAAATCAGCTAGAAATTCAACACCAAAGAGAACTGGAAAGCCTGAAAGAGGATAAAACAAGGCTTACCAGCTTGCTTGAACAGGCTTTGAGGCCTAGAGTTGGAGAAGGGACATCTTCTCAACAAACATTTACACCTCAACCTCCGCCTCCTGTTGTTCCGCTATTTGAGCCTCAACATGCTGCTCATTTTGCACCTACTCAATCAGCACATCCAATGAGGGTCCCCCACACTGTGTTGATAGAAGAAGAACCTCAAAGGAACAAGATCGTAGAGGAAAATGGTCAGGAAAAACTAGCTGCTTTAAAAGAAAGAATGAAGGCAATAGAGGGGAATAGTTTGTATGATCCGGTAAAGGCTGCTAAAATGTGTTTAGTGCCTAATGTGGTTATTCCCAGAAAATTCAGAGTTCCAGAATTTGTTAAATATACTGGAACTCAATGCCCAATCACCCATCTTAAAGCATACTGTAATAAGATGGTTGAAGTAGTCCATGATGAGAAGTTATTGATCCATTTCTTTCAAGATAGTTTAAGTGATGCTGTTCTTGCTTGGTATATGCGTTTGGATAATACCAAGATTAAAGGATGGAAGGATTTAGCTGAAGCTTTTATTAGACAGTATAAGTTCAACATGGACATTGCCCCAGATAGATCAAGTCTGCAAGCCATGGAAAAAAGCAATAAGGAGTCTGTAAGAGAATATGCCCAAAGGTGGCGTGAATCAGCCGCGCAAGTAAATCCTCCATTGTCGGAAAGGGAGATGACTGGTTTATTTTCCAACACTTTCAAAGCCCCGTACTTTGAATACTTGGTAGGTAGTGCTGCACAAAATTTCTCTGATTTGGTTGTTATAGCTGAAAGGATCGAACAAGCTGTTCGGACGGGTAGGATCGTGGATCCTACTGAAAAAAGAGGTTTTATTGGAAAAAGAAAAGGAGCGGAAGTTCACAATGTTGAAAGGGAAAGTAGAGGGAAGAACACTTACCAAGATAATTACAGCTCCAAAAGTATTACACCTACCCCCTCTATATCCAATATAAAATTCTCTTCACTTACAAACACCCAAAATAACCCAATAAACAACCAAACCGATAATGCCTACCGCCCGAGAAGAAATTTTCCAATAGATCAAGTGCAACTTCCACCATTACCCATGTCTCTTACTGAAATGCACCAAAGATTGCTTAGTATTGGTCAAGTAGCACCTGTTCCCTTAGAACCTTTATAACCACCATTTCCCTTTTGGTATAAACCCGATCAAAAATGTGAATACCATGCTGGTGCTGTTGGTCATCATATTGATGGATGTGTTGCATTCAAAAGAAAAATCCTTCAGCTCATCAAAGCTGGGTGGATTTCTTTTGATGAGTCTCCAAATGTGAATTTTAACCCTCTACCAAATCACGCTTCTGGAGTTGGGGGAGTTAATAGCTTGGAGATAGGAAAGGGAGGTACAACAACTTTAAGGGTGACTATGGATAGATTGTATGGGATGTTAAGGCAAACAGATTATCTAAAGACACCAGTCAAAATACAAGCTGTAGGGAATGCGAATGAATATTGTAAATATCATCAGCAGTTTGGGCATGATATTGACTCGTGCGAGGAGTTTCATTTGGAGGTAGAAAATATGATGGCGTTGGGAATGTTAAGATTGATGAAACCCAAAGAAGATGAGTTAGTAGGAACAATGACTGGTTGTAACAAAAAAGTGGAAGTTTGTAGATACATACCAACTGAAAGGGGTCCGCCAAAAATGATCCTAACAAAGCCTACGAACATTGTTAGCAGAAGCTATAATGCCCAACCCTATAATTATGGTTATTCCTTTCACAGCACAAAGCCTGCCCCTGTTTTCCATGCGGAAGTAGGAGGACTCACTCGGAGTGGGAGATGTTTTACTCCTGAAGAGTTGGAAAACCATAGAAAAGCCAAAGGAAAGGATGCGGCGGAATTGACAAAGACAGATGAGGTTAATAAACCAGTAAGTGATGAAGAGGCTAATGAATTTCTGAAATTGATGAAGCACAGCGAATATAGTGTGGTTGATCAGCTAAAGAAAACACCCGCTAGGATTTCTTTGTTGTCATTAATATTGGGTTTAGAATTGCATAGGAACGCCCTTCAGAAGGTTCTTAATGAAGCATATGTTCCTCAGGATATCACACAAGATTCCATAGGATATTTGGTGGGTTGGATTCAAGCCACCAATTACCTTTATTTTACCGATGATGAGCTGGATCATGAAGGAACCGGTCATAATAAACCATTGCATATCATGGTAAAATTCAAGGATTGTGTGATTGCTAAGGTGCTTATAGATAATGGTTCTGCTCTTAATGTATTGCCAAGACATGTACTTGATAAAATGCCAGTTGATGCTTCTCACATGAAGCCAAGTACCATGACTGTTAGGGCATATGATGGGTCATCTAGACCAATCATTGGGAGTATTGATGTTGAACTAATCATTGGCCCACAACCATTCCAAGTCACATTACAAGTAATAGACATTCATCCTTCATATAGCATTTTACTGGGAAGACCTTGGATCCATGCAGCCCGAGCTGTCGCATTTTCTTTACATCAACGGGTCAAGTTTATCATCAATGGGAATTTGGTGACTGTGAAAGCTGAGGAAACTTTGTCAATGATAAAAAATGTCTCGATCCCTTACATAGAAACTGAAGAAAGGATGAAAATCTGCATGCATTTGAAGTTGTAAATGCTGAATGGGTACCAGAAAATACGGTACGAAGAAAGCCAGAAATTTCCGAAGCAGCAAAAATGGCTGCTAAATACTTCTTAAAGCATGGACTGCCATTTCAATATGACCATACTACCGGAATGCCTAAGAGGATTAATGTGATAAAAATAAAGTGCGCGGATCAAAGGTTTGGCTTAGGGTTTAAGCCTGGGAAAGCAGATTTCAAAAGAGCAGCTGAAATTAGAAGAGAAAAGAGAATAGCCCGGATTGAGAGAAGAGAACCAGATGAAGACCGAATAGAGATCCCACCAATCCATGTAACATTTCCAAGATCCGTATATGTGATAAAAACAGAGGATTATGAGGGGGGACTAAGAAAAGAATTCAATGGTGCTACTATTAATTATCTTGAATACGTTGGTGAACAAGATTTAAAGGAAGAGGATAATGCTCATAAACAGTTGCCCCAGCTGACTATTGGTGTCTTGGAAGACGACTCATCAGAATTCGTGAGGAAATTGGCCGAGGGAGAAGATTTAGCAAATTGGGAAATTCAAGAAGTCCCAATTGTTTTCAAAAAGTAATGTTTTGATTGTTTATTCGTTGTTTTTCATTATTTGTATGGTTTGAATAATTGTGCCTTGCCAAATCATCATGGCTCAAGAGATTGGCAATAAGGTTTTGTGGTTTAGCCCTTCTATCCTTTAAGTTTCAATGAGATCATGCATATTTTCTTTCAATCGTGTTGTTTTTTTTTCCCCCTCTGTTCATTTATTTACTTTCCCAGAACTATACACTCATAACCAAAACACTTTTCGCTTTCAGGGAATCTGAAAGCGGATCGTCGTACACCCCACAAACTGATTGCACTGTGGATAATTGGCCTAACTTTGATGAAACTATAATTGCCATGGATGAGGAAGAATTTGGTGAGGAGGATATTCATGAATTCGCAAAGTTAACGGAACAATTTGATCGCACATGGAAGCCTGCAAAAGAAGAACTAGAACTGATAAATGTGGGCACAGTACATAATAAAAGAGAGTTGAAAATAGGGAAGCTAATCTCTGTTGACGTTAGAAGTGAATTGATTGCTCTTTTACAAGAATACATTGATGTTTTTGCCTGGTCATACGCTGATATGCCTGGTCTGGATACGGATATTGTGGTACATAAACTACCTTTGATAGAAGGTTGTAAGCCGGTTAAGCAAAAGTTGAGGAGGACAAGGCCGAATATACTAATCAAAGTGAAAGAAGAGATAACAAAACAGTGGGATGCTGGATTCTTGGAAGTAGTTGATTATTCTCAATGGGTGTCCAATATCGTAGTAGTACCCAAGAAAGACAACAAAATCAGGGTATGTGTGGATTTCCGAGATTTGAATAAGGCAAGCCCGAAGGATAATTTTCCTTTACCCCACATAGATGTATTAGTAGATAATGCTGCTAAGAGTTCTACTTACTCTTTTATGGATGGTTTCTCTGGGTATAATCAGATTAAAATGGCCGAGCAAGACAAGAAAAAAACAACATTTGTTACCCCGTGGGGAACATATTGCTATAAAGTTTTGCCATTTGGACTGAAAAATGCTGGGGCAACTTATCAAAGAGCAATGGTGACACTATTTCATGATATGATGCATAAAGAAATTGAGGTCTATGTGGATGATATGATTGCTAAGTCTAAGGATGAGGAAAACCATATCCCAGCTCTGAAGAAATTATTTGAAAGGCTGAGAAAATATCAATTAAAGCTGAACCCTGCAAAATGCACATTTGGGGTGAAGTCTGGGAAGTTATTGGGATTTGTGGTGAGCAATAATGGCATAGAAGTAGATCCTGATAAAGTGAAGGCCATACAAGCTATGTCAGCTCCTAAAACTAAGAAAGAGGTTCGAGGCTTTTTGGGACGTTTAAATTATATTGCTCGATTTATTTCACAACTTACAGTCACTTGTGAACCAATCTTTCGATTACTTCGAAAGAGAAACCCCGGAGTATGGGATGAGGACTGTCAAGAAGCCTTTGATAAGATTAAACAATATTTGCAGAAACCACCTCTATTGGTGCCACCGGTGCCGGGAAAGCCTCTCATTTTGTATTTAACAGTGACTGAATCAGCAATGGGCTGTGTGCTTGGCCAACATGATGAGTCTGGGAGAAAGGAGCAAGCCATCTACTACCTGAGTAAGAAATTCACTGAGTGTGAATCTCGTTACAGCATGATTGAGAAACTCTGTTATGGTTTGGTTTGGAGTGCGAAAAGGCTCCGACAGTATATGCTATACTATACCACTTGGTTAATTTCAAAGGTAGATCCTATCAAATATATCTTTGAAAAACTATACATGTCAAATAGGCTCGCCAGATGGCAAGTGTTGTTGGCTGAATATGATATCATTTACAAAACAAGAAAATCTGTGAAAGGAAGTGCAATCGCAGATCATTTAGCTGATAATGCTATTGAAGACTATGAGCCATTAAATTTTGACTTCCCTGATGAAGATGTGCTGGTAATAGAAGGTGATTGGTGGACCATGTACTTTGATGGTGCGGTGAATATATCTGGTAATGGAGCTGGTGCTGTAATAATTTCTCCAGAAGGAAAACAATATCCCATATCCATTAAGTTGCAGTTCAATTGCACAAACAACACAGCTGAATATGAGGCTTGTATTCATGGATTAGAAGCTGCATTGGAGTTGAAGATAAGGAAATTAGAGGTATATGGAGACTCTATGTTGATAATCTGCCAGACAAAGGGGGAGTGGCAGACGAAAGATGAGAAATTGAAACCATATCAAGAATATCTCTCCAAATTGGCTGAAGACTTTGAAGAGATAGAGTTCAATCATTTAGGAAGGGATAAGAATCAGTTTGCAGATGCTTTAGCAACCTTAGCCTCCATGGCCACAATTGATTGCGGTATCAGAGTACATCCTATAGGCATTGATATCAGAAGTTCTCCTGCTCATTGTTGTTTAGTAGAAGAAGAAGTGGATGGAAGTCCTTGGTATGCAGATATAAAAAGATTCATCCAATATCGGGAATATCCTTTTGAAGCTTCAAAAACAGATAAGAAGACTCTGAGAAGAATGGCAATGGAATACTTTATAGATGGAGAAATCTTATACAAAAGGTCATTTGATGGGACTCTACTAAGATGTCTAGACAGATCAGAAGCCAATAAAGCCTTGTATGAAGTGCATGGAGGAATTTGCACCACCCATGCAAATGGACACATGATGGCGAGACAAATGCAAAGAGTTGGGTATTTTTGGTTGACCATGGAGAAGGATTGTATAGAATTTGTTCGAAAATGTCATAAATGTCAGGTGTATAGCGACAAAATCAATGCACCCCCAATGCCCTTATTCAATATGGTGTCACCTTGGCCATTCACGATGTGGGGAATAGATGTGATTGGGCCTATTAATCCAAAAGCTAGCAATGGGCATCGGTTTATCTTGGTCGCAATTGATTACTTTACAAAGTGGGTAGAGGCCTGCTCATATGCTAATGTGACTCAGAAGGTGGTCAAGCGATTCATTGAGAGAGACCTAATTTGTAGGTATGGTCTGCCAGAAAGGATAGTAACCGATAACGCCAAGAACTTCAATGGGAAGATGATTGTGGAATTATGCACTAAATGGAAAATCAAGCATTCCAATTCATCACCTTACAGACCAAAGATGAATGGTGCTGTTAAAGCTGCTAACAAGAACATAAAGAAGATTGTCCAGAAAATGGTGGTTACTTACAAAGATTGGCAGGAATGGCTTCCTTATGCTCTACATGCATATCGAACAGCAGTAAGGACGTCAACTGGGGCTATACCTTATTCACTAGTTTACGGAATGGAGGCAGTGATGCCCTTGGAAGTAGAGATTCCTTCTCTAAGGGTCCTAATGGAGTCTGAGCTAGAAGAGGCTAAATGGGCTGAGATACGATATGAACAGTTAAATATGATCAGTGAGAAGAGATTAGCGGCGATTTGTCACCACCAACTGTATCAAAACAGGATAGCAAGAGCATATGACAGAAAAGTTCGATCAAGAGAGTTTAAAGAAGGAGATCTTGTATTGAGAAAAATCTTATTACTACCTAGTGAGAACCACAGCAAATGGGCACCCAATTATGAAGGTCTTTATGTAGTAAAGAAGGCATTTTCTGGAGGAGCATTGATACTAACAAGAATGGATGGAGAAGATTTGAGTAGGCCAGTGAATTCTGATTCTGTAAAGAAATATTATCCATGATTGTTGAGTCATTGATGACTGCATAGGTTCTCATCAAATCAATAAAAGTTTGGCCAAGAAATTCACTTTGCATATCTTTTCTCTCTCTCATAAATGTTATTGATTTCAAAGAATCAATAAATACACCCTTGAAGCCTCGCATGATCTCATAGATTCAATTCATTACTTTTACCAAAATCAGTTTCACTATTGGAATTTTGAAAAAATTGATCTGGCATTTTGATTTCGAAAATGGTTTGATGTTTATTCAAAAACCGATATTTTTGACATTCTACTTGTAGAATGACAAGTGAATCAAGCAACTCCTTCATAGAGGTGACCAAACTGAAAAAAAAGGAAAAGAAAAAATACCCTTACCCCATGACTCTTGAATAATGTGTTTTTAAATGTATGAATAATGGTATGTAGTGAACTGGTTGCTCATAACTCATGAAAGGCATCTTTGCAAAGAATAAACCATCACATTATACGAGGTCAAAGTTTATTGATCATAGCCGCTTGCGCTTGAAATGAGGAAAGGCCATCTTTGTTATTCCTTTCACGTTCTAAAATAAGTACATCCCTTGCAAACCCTTTTTGAGCCTGAATAATTTTTTCTTTCATAAAAAAATCCCGACTAAGATCATACTCTACACTGGGGGCAAGTGAAATTTCAATGATCAAGAAAGATGATAAAGTCGTGAGAAAGCCAAAAGGCAAAAGAGCCCAAGAAACTCAAATGCTAGGGGGCATGCCCAAATCACAAGAAAAAGTGATAACTAAGATAAAATGAGTATGCTCTAGCAAAGCAATGAAAAAGAAAAAGAGGAGCAAATCAAAGAAAAGTGGCAAGAGAAAATATGAATGACGCCAAAAGTCAAACTATTGATCAGAAAAAAAAGACAAATCAAAGAAGAGCAACAAGAGAAATTATGAATGACGCCAAAAGTCAAACTATTGATCATGATCTTCAGTCTTTGAAACCCTGAAACACTCTTTGAGCCTTATATCCTTTTCTTTCATAGCCAAAAACCACAGCCTATGTTACGTGCCTGTAGAAGTCCTTTCTAATCAAGCAAGCAAGCAACCTAGAACAATAAACAATGCTCTCAAAATGCAAAGAATGCTTTTTCATAAGATTTATAACATCAAGAATAAACTACTCATTATTATTCATGTTGATAAAAATAAATGTTCAAAAAGAGATAAGTTTTTCTCTTACAAAACCTCGAGCTTTTTCTCGAGCCCTTCACTTCGAAACAAAAGGTCATCTCATGACATATTTTCACCGAAGACCTCATTGCCAAACACAAGAGCAAATAATCTCTTTTACAAGAAAGAAAATAACCAAGGAGTTGCAAGATTTCAAAAGCAAATTGTTTTAGACTCGCATCGAAATAATTTTTGTTTTCAAAATGTAAGATCAAGATTTCAAGATTCATTCTAGACCCATATTCCTTCACCAAATGAGAGAATGGCCTCTTAAAACCATTGTTCATCTAAGTTGGTGACATAGCACACTTGGGGGCAATTACCAGTACAAGGGGCAACATTGTGTTTAAGGAAAATCTATCATCCTTTACAACAAGACAAGGGGGCATTTTGGTTTACAAAAGACAGCTCGATCCTTTCAGCAAGTGATACCGAATGTTTTTAGCAGTGAGATGAGGGGTAATGAATAATCCTCTCAAATTATGTGACTAGATTAGAAAATCTCTAGCAAGCAAGTGGGTCACGATGGGCACCGCAAAAGCTGAGTTGTGTAAACAAATCTGGAAATAAACTTACATGGGCCAACTCGAGTGGGCTAGGAGTCAAGCGACAAGGATGGCTCAAATCAGATAGCAACATCTCACCAAGTAATCAACAAAAAGACTATGAAGAAATGGGGGCCTATATTTCAAAATCAAGTAAAGATGCATGCATATCATTTAAACTTTGAGACATTGGACAATGAGTTTTGCAAACTTCATATGAGAAAATTCCAACAAAATCCATCAAGTGGAAGGCCAACTTGAAATGGCCAAAGATCAAAATTGCTATTGAAAATTATCATTTTTGAGAATTTTTTAACCTGGGCAGGCCGCCCATGAGAATTAGGCCACCAGAAAAGTCTCTATATTTTTCCACTATCTTTCAGTTTCCACACCTGAGGTAGTGCATTTTCTATCCTACCTCCATTCGAGCGCGCCTTCGAGCCCTCGTCTTACATTCAAGCGCGCCTTCGAGCCCTCGTCTTATTTCTTTTCGAGCGTGCCTTCGAGCCCTCGACCATCAAAGGTAGTGCATTTTCTATCCTACCTCCATTCGAGCGTGCCTTCGAGCCCTCGTCTTATTAAAAAAAAAAAATCCTTGTATTGTTCCACTAGGCAGGTAACCCATTACAATGTGACCAATTGGGCAGGTAACCCATTACAATGTGACCATCTAGGCCGGTAACCCATTACAATATACCATCCTATACTGGGCAGGTAACCCATTACAATGTGACCATCTGGGCTGGTAACCCATTACAATATACCAACTAGGCAGGTAACCCATTACAATGTGACCAACTGGGCAGGTAACCCATTACAATGTGACCAATTAGGCAGGTAACCCATTACAATGTGACCATCTAGGCTGGTAACCCATTACAATATACCAACTGGGCAGGTAACCCATTACAATATGACCATCTAGGCAGGTGACCCATTACAATGTGACCATCTGGACTGGTAACCCATTACAATATACCAACTGGGCAGATAACCTATTACAATGTGACCATTTGGGTCGGTAACCCATTACAATATACCATCCTATACTGGGCAGGTAACCCATTACAATGTGACCATTTGGGTCGGTAACCCATTACAATATACCATCCTATACTGGGCAGGTAACCCATTACAATGTGACCATCTGGGCCGGTAACCCATTACAATATACCAACTGGGCAGGTAACCCATTACAATGTGACCAACTGGGCAGGTAACCCATTACAATGTGAGCATCTGGGCAGGTAACCCATTACAATATACCAACTGGGCAGGTAACCCATTACAATGTGACCAACTGGGCAGGTGACCCATTACAATGTGACCATCTGGGCTGGTAACCCATTACAATATACCAACTGGGCAGATAACCCATTACAATGTGACCATTTGGGTCAGTAACCCATTACAATATACCATCCTATACTGGGCAGGTAACCCATTACAATGTGACCATTTGGGTTGGTAACCCATTACAATATACCATCCTATACTGGGCAGGTAACCCATTACAATGTGACCACCTAGGCTGGTAACCCATTACAATATACCAACTGGGCAGGTAACCCATTACAATGTGACCACCTGGGTCGGTAACCCATTACAATATACCATCATATATTGGGCAGGTAACCCATTACAATGTGACCACTTGGGTCGGTAACCCATTACAATATACCATCCTATACTGGGCAGGTAACCCATTACAATGTGACCATCTGGGCCGGTAACCCATTACAATATACCATCACAAAAAAAAAAGCAAAAACAAAAACAAAAACAAAAACAAAAATAAAAGAAAAAAATCAATAAAAAGGGGGGAAGGGTTTTCACAATTATTCTTCTTTACAAAACTTACTATACCAAGTCAAAAGAAAATAAATTTTCTAATGCATTTGCACTGTAAGCATTGTAAAGAGGGGGCAACTGTTATAACCAAATTTTGACCCACTTATTGTTAAATTAATTTTTAAGAGGGTAAATCTTGAAAATTAAAAGACAAGGGGTTCGAATGCAAGGATTTAGAAACTTCAAGGACTAGATTGGAAATAACCATTCTCAGCCCAAAACAACACCGTTTCAATCAGGTGCTGTCCGTCATCTTCGTCTCACCGAACGTCCGCCTGCAAAGAAGGAAACAAAAGCGTGAAACACCAGTATCCTAACCCATTCAAAATACAGAAAAGCAATAATTATCTTCATGATAATTACAACCCGACGAGATAAAGATTGCACTTTGAATTCGAGTCCTAGCAGGAACCGTCTCCCTCAGTCGTGCTTATCAAGAGGAGAGACGTGAGGCTGAGGGGGAGGAAAATTGATCCCTATAAATACCCAACAATTGACAACGCAGAGGGGGGAAGAAAAACCCAGAATTTACCCAGAAAAACAGAGATAAGAACAAGAAACCGAACCAAAAAAGAACCAAAAAACAGAGCAATTAACCAAAAAAAAACAGAGCAAACAAAACACAAAAAAAAAAGAGACAGAGAGGAACAGTATCACCAGCCAGATTTCATCCCTTCTAGAAATCAGTTTTCATCCGAACTGTTTTCACCCCTACAGAAACCCAATTGATCACCGAACCGTAGATCATTGACATAGAGCAGTCGAGCCACACCGTCGCTTCAACCTGCCTCAGCATCGCCAGAAACAGAAAGCAGTCGACTCAAAGCAGCCAGACCAGCGTTGCAATCTTCTTCAATCTCCAGAAACAGGTTCGCTTCTTTTTTCATTTTTTCTCTGCTCTTCGTGTTCAAATAATTGTTTGAACAGTGCGAAGGTAATTTAATTACCTTCGCACTGTTGATGCACGCGTGATCTGTTTCACGCGTGCATCTTGTGTAGCCGGGTCACTGGCTGGGTTCAGCCTAGCCCTTGTGGGGCTGAGCTGAGCCCAGCCACCAATATATATACTTGCTGGGCTGGATTTAGCCCAGCCCAGCCCAAAAATAAAAAAGGTAAAAAAATATAAAATATTAAAAATATATAATAAAAATTGTGTATGTAAAAAATATATACATAAATGAATTTTTTTTATTCATTGACAAAAAAAAACACATAAAATAAAATAGGATAAATTTATTTAGTATATTCACCGACGCCAGAGTCGGGAATAAAAAAATACTAGGGTAAATTTATTTTATTTTATTTTGTTTCGCATGCATAAAAAAAAATAATTTGATAAAGAAATGAATTGATTTTTATTTATTTATTCACATAAGATAGAATAGGATAAATTTATTTAGTATATTCACTGATGCCAGAGTCAGGAATAAAAAATACTAATGTAAATTTATTTTTATTTTTGTTATTGGTGTTTTATTTAGTTACATAAAAAATAAAAAAAATACGTATGTGTAAAAAATAAATTGATTTCTACTGGTTTATTCACTGACGCCAGAGTCAGGAATATAATAAAATGATGATATGAATTTACTTATTTTGATACCTACGTAATATTTACCAACGCCAGAGTTGGAAATATCCGTGGTTGAATATTCACTGGCGCCAGAGTCATGAATATTGTACACAAGAAATCATAGTATAAACCAATAAAGATGTTAGCAATTAATAACAAAGACCAGCAATGCAGCCTACCTTAGGTAGTACGTTTAAGGGGTGATAATATCTTCCCTTTTACGTAACCAGTCTCGGATCATAGAATCTCTGTTGACCTGTTAGGGTTCCTAGTGACCATAATACTAGGTGGCGACTCCTTAAACAAAGACCTTTTCCCCTAAAAAAACACGATGCCTGAAATCTGTTCTTTTTCCATAATTCGAGAATTAATTTTTAAGGCCACCGCGATGTCGGGTGTGACACTTATAATCAAGATAAGGATAGTTATCCGCTTTTGAATTTAATTCTTAATTAAATTCAAATTTCAAAGAAGAGAATGAGTTTGTTTGAGACTTTGTTTCTCACACACGATTGGATTTTTGCACTATAAATATAGATCTCAATATATGCATACAAGAGGGCAAGATATTACAAGAAAAAAAAACATGTTACTAAGAAAGGAGGAGAAAAAACATAAAAAAGAGGTGGGGCGATGAAACCTATACTAGCCGCTGCACCCCTTCAGCCCTTTCTTCTTTTTTTTCTCTTCTTCCCTGCCTCCAAATCTTCATAGAGGAAGGGCACCCTCATCTTCACCATTTGTTTTTTTGGTCTGAAATCCCAGAAGGTGGGCCTTTCTCATTCTCCCTTCTCGTTGGCTGTTTCATTTTCTTATTCTTCATAACCGAACAAGTGCAGCCTTCTTCCCTAGGCCAGTACCAATAGGAACCTCTGTCTTCAACTTCTTAAATTTTCTGGTCGTTAAGAGTCCCCCCCCTAAGTCCAAGGGCAGAGGGTATTTTAAAAGGCTGAGGTGGCTAGGAAAGAAAATATCCATTAAGTTTGGTTTTAACAGACCAAAAAGCAAATGGAGTTCTAGAACTTTTTTTGTCAACCACTAAGTTATTTTTATAATTATTTTTAACAAACAAACATTTCAACTATCTTGCTTAGTAAACTTTTTTTTTAAAAAAAAACAACTTAATTATATCGTGAGTTGGATTTTTTTTTCCTAACCTTTAAAAAATATAATAATATTTGAAAGTAAAAAACTCAATGCACTTTTAAAATATTGAATTGATTATATATTTATTTTAAAAAAATACTTGAGACGGCAACACACTGGATCAACCTGGACTAAACATGGTTAACGTGTGCAACTCGCGATCCGGAGCACAAGATCGTGAAAATCCTATGGAACCCAAATCGAAATAAAATAGAGAACCCAATTTCAACCAATTATTAAAAGTTAAAAACGAAAAAAAATTATTCAATTAAAAAAAGCAACTAGATTTAACAAAGAATGAGAAATAAAAAGACCTAAGATAACCCCGATTATTTTTAAAATTATTAAAAAAATCCTATAGAAAACAAATAAAAAAATTTAATAGAGCTCAATCTCTAATTAAATTAAATGTTGAAGGATGAAACTGGAAAAAAAAAACATGAGTTTTAAAAAAATAAACCAGACGAATCTCCTAAACCTAGGTTAATATCCCAAATTCTCAGCTCGTTAAACCTAGATTCAGGCTCAACCAAGAAGCCTAGATCAATGTTAAAGTATGAAATCAGAAATGAATATACCACTTGCCAAGTTAAAAAGCATAACAATAAAAAATGGAGGATAAAATCGCAAAAAAAAAATCTCAAATAAAATAAATAGTTATCAAAAGAACGAGAATCAAATCTAATAAATTAAAAAATTAGAAGGGTATGAAATTGAAAACAAATTTCAATTCTATAAAATAATTCAAATGAAAAAAAATATAAATTGTACTTAGCTTTGCTTTAGAACCTAAGAACAACTTTAAATCATTTAAAGCTGATGTTATTTACTAGCTTGCTAAGAAATTTTATCTTGGAGATTTTAATGAATAAGAGATGTATTATTTGAGATCTCATCTAGAGCATTATCAGATTGATGTGATTTATCATAAGAGTCTTCAGAATATGTCTACCATTTCTGAATTATGTCGAGGATTAGCTTAAACAAATAAGTCACAGCACTATCAGTTGACTTTGCCTGTTTCCACTCCCACTATAATGCGGGCATTTTTAGCTACGAAACATGTTAAAAATATGCTTCGCAATAAAATAGAAGCGGAGTTCTTAGCGGATTTTGTGATGATTTACATTAAACGAGAGCTTGTTGAAGATATTACTTTGGATTCAATCATAGATGAATTCTATTCTACAAAACATCGAAAGGTGCAACTTTGATAGTGTATTTTATTTTTATTTTAAATTTTGTGTACTTTAAATTTTATTTTTATATATATATTTTATGTTATGTATTTGGATTGAAACTTTGTTATTAACTTGATAAATTTATACATACAAGTTAATGATTGATCTTAGAAAATATTTTATATGTATTTGTATTGTAGCCCAAGTAGAAAAAATCCCTGGCTCAACCCTTGCCCTAGTCTTTTTTTTTTTTCCTTGGCCTCCAAGAACCCAGACAGGAGAAGAAGCCCCATCTCCTCTGTTTAGACATCCACACACTACCCCCTTCCTCTCTCAGCCATCACCCCTCCTTTTAGCTCCCCAAATCAACATGTTCCCTCATCCCTCCTTTCAAAAGACCACTGTCAGTAGCAACATCTCTAGAAGCCACAACCCTCTACCATGACAGCCATATACCTTCCTAGTTTTGTCCTCACGAGCACTATGTCTTCAACAAGTCCAACACCGTAATCTTCAGCAGCTTTAGCCTTTGCCTGTAACCTTCGGCAACAATGTTGTGACCAACTCAAAGTGACATTTTCACCTCATCGTGATCTCCTATTGCAGCCGTGAATGAGACAAAAACACTGTAAGCAGCATAGTAGTGGGATCCCTCCTCCCAGAACAGCAACACGACAACAGGTTGTTCTTCTAGTCTCTATTAGAGTGTGTTTGGTATTGTGGTAGTTGTTATGGTTGTGGTTTGAAAAAAATTGTTTTTATAAAAAGTACTTTTAGTTGAGGTTGGTTTGGAAAAATATATCTTTGGTGAAAATTATGGTTGAAATTGAGGCTGGAAAAAAAGTAATTTAATGTGTTTGGTTAATAATACTTTTCAAATTGAGGTTATAAAATAATTAAAAAAGACATATATTAATATTGATGGTTTTTAATTGAAATATTATCGATTTAACTATTTCTATTACATCATGAAATAAACAATACTTTATATAAAGAATTTTTATTGTTGCATTAAACTATGTGCAATTTCATCATGCATGAAATCTATCCAACAAGGATTACAGTTTTCATGGTATCCTAAGCGTGCAACAACATCAGGTAAAATATCATTAGGAACACAATTGGGATTGCATTCAAAATCTGCAAATGCTACGTCATCATACGATCTCCTTCAAATATAATTATATAGTGCTATTGAATCATGTTAAACATTAGTTTTTTCAAATAAAATACAATATCTGAGAAATTGTTTTGGACTTTTTTTTATTTTACTAAGTCACACCCGGTTCAATGCATTTAGGTTTGGGACGGACTTGGTTCGGCCCATTAACAATGGAGCTGCTCTCCACTGTTCACGTAGCAGAATAGTGGAGACATGGAAGTGCAGAAGGAGGAGGAGGAGGAGGAGGAGGGAAGGGGGAGGGGGAGGGGGAAGGAAGAGCTGGAGGCCCTGGGTAGTGGTAAGGGAGCTGCTCTCCACTATTCTTCAATGAGAACAATGGAGTCTCCACTGTTCATGTAGCAGAATAGTAGATAGCAGCTAAGTGTAGAAGAAGAAGAAGAAGAAGAAGAAGAAGAAGGGGAAAGGGAAAAGCTAGCGGCCCTGAGCGGTGGTGAGGGAGCTGCTCTCCATTGTTCTTCGATGTGAATAGTAGAGTCTCCATGGTTCACATAGCAGAATAGTGGAGAGCAGCAAAGTGCATAAAAAGAAGAAAAAGGAGAAGGAGAAGGAGAAGGAGAAGGAGAAGGAGAAAGAGAAAGGGAAAGGGAAGAGCTGGCGGCACTGAGCGATGGTAAGGGAGCTGCTCTCCACTGTTCTTTAATATAAACAGTGGAGTCTCTACTGTTCACTAACACGACCAAAAGATTGATGTCTTCTTCCAAGTGTAAGAGTGTCGAAGTAATAAATAACCCGGCAAGACCGAGGTTGAACCACAAGGAGGTTAATTATATAAATTATAAATAACAATAATACAACAACAACAACAACAACAATAACAACAATAATAGTAATGGTAATATAATAATAATAATATTAATAATAATAATGATAATAATAATAATAAAGAAGAAGAGGAAGAAGTTGATGAGAATTTTAAGATGGAAGATCAATGTGAGAATTAAATAATGATAAAAACAAGTGTCAAGGTTAGATGATCCACTAATGGTATTTCAAATAAGTATAGTATAAACTCTTATTACTCAACTGGAAACCACACACGAAGGAGATTCCAATCGTATGATTTGTCATTAATAGCTCATTATAAATTGTTAACATAATCATATTAATTATCTTATTTAAGTAACATCAAAGTTTTAAATATTGTCAGGAATTCATGATGCTAACTTATGTTAACAACAAATCAAGTTCCTTTCATAGCACAGGTGTAGGTAACCATACGGTTGGGTTATGAGAGTGCCAAGCATTTGTTGTACCAAGTGTTATACAACACAAATCTAGATTAACCATTTAACAAGCAAGGTATTAAGAATTAGTAAGATAAAAAGATTAGTTTAAATGTTTTAGAGATTTTTTTTGAAATATTTCAGAGAAAACCGAGTATTTTAATATCGAATTTATATTTTACAATGTAAATATACAACCCGATATTATGCAAAATGGATAGAAAAATATTTGAGAAAATAAAAAAAATTAAATGATTTTTTATTTTTTCGGATTTTTTCATTTTTTTTAAAGGAAGTATATAATATAATATTATATATTAATTGCAGAACGTGAACAATAAGTTCACGTTCTGCATGCAACTTCTTAGTTGCAGATGGCGGAGCAAAGCAGGAGGCAACCTTGCGGAGGAGAAGAAGCTGCTGTCACTGGCCTGACATGAGGTTGGAGGTGGTCTGGGTAGTCTCCATGAAGCTAGCGGCAACGTCTGTGGATGAGTCGGTGCTGCTGCTGCTACTGCCGATACTGGAGAAGGAAGAAAATGAAAATGGTGGTGCTGATTGGCTGCTGCCATCGTGGAGGAAAAAGGGGGAGCTTTGAGTGGAGAGGGATAAGTGTGGTGGAGAGGGTCGAAGATGATCTGGTGGCAGTGTGGCTTGGAGTCGCTCAGAGCACGGTGGAGAGAGAGTGTAGAGAGAGAGACTTGTTGCAGAAAAAACTGGGGAGGAGGCTGGTTTTTTGCGATTTTTTGACCCGATTTTCTCCTCTCTTAGGCCATCAAATCCGCCTCTATTTATAGGCGGTGAAAGCGGGCAATCTTGTCTACGTTGGGGAAAAATTTCATCCCTTGATTCACTTGGAAAGGATTCCAACCGTTGGCTCAAAGTAGGCATGGTGCATTGTCAAAACTGCAGAAATGGCTGCCTGAGTTGGCATGTTTATGCCGGCGCCAGCGCCGTCTTGCTGCCATTCAGAATGAACTGTTTACTTGAAACTATAGAGAGACTGCAGGGGATCATTTGCGTGCAAGATTTGTCAAATTTAGTGGCTGGTAGGTACATTAAATTCAACTGCAAAATAGGTAACCGAACCAGCTTTTTTCAGAAAAAATGAAGAAGATAATGAATAGTTTTTTGAACAAACTTCATTTCAGTCCTCCATCTGTTAATTTCATTCAATGGAACCCCCTAATTGACTCTAAACTTTTGATTTAATGCAATTAGAACCTTGCGAAATTATTGTTTAATCCTCGGATTTACATGCCTTTTGCAATATGGTCCTTGGTCTCGAATTTTATCAATTTAACCCCTAATTGACCATCAAACTTTCAATTGCTTCCAATTTGGCTCCTAATTTCAACCAATTAACTTGGTAAAAAGTAAATTTGGTATCTTAAAATTCCAATCTTCTTAATTAAGCCTAAATTAAGCTCCCAAACTTAATTTTTCACCAATTAAGCCCCAAATAAAATTAATTTGACCCATTTAAAGTATAATTAAGTTCTTGCACTTAATTAAATCCTTCAATTGAACCCAAATTAATTCTTAAACATAATTAAAATTCAATTTGGCCCATGATTAAATCAAATTGGCCTATTAAAAAATTAATTATGTCCTTGGACTTAATTTTTATGTAAATATGTCCAATAATCATTTAATTTGACCTTGAATTTGCATTTTTTTCTCAATTCTTTGGCATAATGGGGTACAATTAGGCCTTGAATTTCCTTTAAAAATTGCAACTTGATTTTTCCTTGTTGTTGTAGTCCTCCCTGATCTTCTTTCTCTATATTGTCGGCATTTATTTTATTTTTTTATTTTTATTTTGAAAAAAAAAGTTATTTTTGGGGAATAACCCATAATTGGGTTATGACACTAGCAATCCCATTTCCATCAAGAAGAGCAGGCCAGATCTTCATCTGTGAGCAATGCCTGAATGTCACCCTCAGCTTCGCCTCCAGCCATGCCAGGTGAGTTCTTCTTCTTTCCTTGTTTTGCTAATTTAATTAGCATGCAAATGTTGCATGTATGCATGAATTATTCATGCATGCTTGCAACAGAGACCAATTGGGTCATTGGCTTGGGCTAATGATCAGGTCGGGTCGTTGGGTCTAGCCCACCCCGTATGGCTGGGTTAGATCCAGCCCAAAAATTAAAAAAAAAACATAAAAAACAATATAGTTTCCCTTTTCTTTTAATCCAAATTTTGTGGATTTATTCACTAATGTCAGGGTCAAGAATATGTGCTTTTTGGGTTGCACAATATTTACCAACGCTAGAGTTGGAAATATTCATAAGCAAATATTTATTAATACTAGAGTCAGGAATATTGTAGAGAGACCACAAAAAATAGAATAAAGACAAACTCATAGAAATTTACGATAAAACGACAGCTTACCTCAAGTAAGATGCTTAAGAGGTGATAATATCTTCCATTTTGCCTAATTAGTCTCGTACCATATAATTTTTGTTGACCAGTTAAGGTTCCTAGTGACCACAATACTAGGTGACGATTTCTTAAACAAAACCATTCCCCCAAAGAACAAGATGCCAAGTATATGTTCATTTTCCATGAGAATAATTTTTAATTGGTCACCACGATGTCCGAGTTTGATACTATTAGTCCAAAGTCTTGCAACACAAGATGCTTAGGGTTAAGCATGTCTTAATACAACAATGTTTATTTCGAGGACATACATCTTATAGGCATGTTTCATGTCCTTCTATATGAGACATACGGTAGGTTACTAGTTAGTCTTAAAAAAAGATCTCTCATAATCCTAGTGATCACCCTTGTTGCACATGTGCGACATCGCGACGATCGTTCACTCTTGGTTTGAGTAATTGGAGAATGGGGGAGACAAGCATTTCTTGTCTTTTATATATGCAAAGAGTGAATGTGAGTTGCCACCTAATATTTTGGTCACTAGAAACCCTAATTGGTCTCAGAGATCAGACATGGGGACTAGTTGCGTAAAGAAAAGGTATTAGCACCTAAAATACACCCTAACTAAAGTAAGATGCACTGTTTAATTGTCTGATAAAAACTAAGATATTGGTATGTGTTGCAGTGTGCGGCGTCACGAATATCGCCCACCACCCCCCATCATTAGGTGGGGAGCGTCTATCTTGGCAAATATTGGGAGACAAGGAATTCTTTGTCTCTTGGCGGTGAAAAAATGGAATGGGAGTCGCCCCCTAGGAACCGTAACTGGTCTTAGAGATCGGGTATAGAGACTGGTTGTGTAAAGGGAAGGTATTAGCACCCTAAATACACCCTACCTAAGGTAAGCTACATTGTTTTATTGTCTGATAAAAATCTAATGTCTTGTCATGTTGGTCTGTCTATAGTTCAAGAAAAGCCCTCCTCAGTAAGGAGGTTCTTATCTTATGGGGTAAAAACCTAACCGGTTTAATGTCTATAAAAGAACTACCTTTTTAATATCGGGAATACATTTTACATATAAATTCGTAATCCCAAATATTAAAACAAAACAAAATATTTTTTTTTATTTTTTTGAAATATTGGCCAAGTTCTCATAACTTTAATAAACTGGTTGTTAAAGCCAAAATATATGCTAAAATAATATATATATATATATATATATATATATATATATATATATATATATTGAAGTTTTCTTTGCTGTATAAAAAATACAATATGATTTTTTAGCTTTGAGAGACTTGGCCGTATTCATGAAAACAAAACTATTTTTTTTTGTGAAAAACAGGTATTTTAATGTTGGATTTGTATTTTTTACGGTATAAAAATACAACCTGATATTAATCCAAATGTCATAGAAAAATGCATAGAAAAATCACAAATTTGCCCAAAATGATTTTTGAATATTTTTTTGTACCGGGCCGACCCGGCCCAATGAAGAGGCTAGGCCGAAATCAACCCAAAAATAAAATTAGGCTAGGATCGACCCAAAAAAGAACCTTCTTATTGCTTGACTCAACCCAGCTGTGTGGGCTAGGCTGATGTTCCAACCCAAAAAACCAATAACGGGTTACTATGCACATGAGCACAGTAACCCATTATATATAATTAGTTGGTTACTATGCTACTAATTATTTTCCACTTTGCTGCAGAACATGAATTGCTCACGTTCTATATGCAAATGGTGAACACAGCTGAGGAGCCAGAAAAGGGGAAGAGATTACCTGGAGTGAGGGATCGTGGTGGTTGGGTCGACGGTGGCTCGTGGTGGCCATTTTTGGTGAGTGGTGACAGGCGGTGATTCTTCCTCTCTCAGTGCAGAGACACAGTGGTCGCTGAAGGAGTAGGTGATGGCTTTGCTGATGAAGACGACGGTCTCCCTTCCTCTGCGCTTTCCTTCCTCTATGTTCCTACTCTCTCTCTTGTTCTTTCTCCTTCTCTATCTTGTTTTGGTTTCTCTTCTGTTGCTGCTGGTGGCAAGGCAAAATGATGGTGGTGCCGCTTCTAATGGCGGAGGGAGAGATGAGTTACTGTTCTTCTCCCTTATTCTTTTGTTTTTCTGTTCTTTCCTTCTATTCTCTCGTAAGCTCAAGTCTTCCCCTCTCTGTTCGTCTACCCTGTTTTCAAAACAATCTCTGTTCCTCTCTCAAACAATCCCCTGCTTCCTTCTCTATTTTGTTCTCTTCTTCAAGTTCGTTTCTTAAAAGTTTGCCCCCTTCTGGTTTCCTTTTTTTTTTTTCTATTTTTGCAACTTGCTTCCTTCTTTTCTCCAAAAAATTTATCCTCTTCTAGCCCCCCTCTCCTCCCTTTTTTCTCTATAGGTCTCAATATTTATAGCCAGCGGGAGTGAGAGTGACGATGCCTTGTCCTATCATGGTGCAGGGCGGGGTGGCGTGAGGCAGCTCTACACCGTCGACCCCTGCCACTACATGGCATAATTCTCTTCTTTTGGCGTGTTGACAGTGTATGCGGGTATGGGTGGTGTCAGTGAGGGGACAAGTCGAGGGAATGATTGAGAGGGTGTGTTGCAGGGGAGAGAAACTTCTTCTTCCTCTGCCTCTGCATGTGCAGGGGAAAAAGAAGCACAATGTCATTCAAAACAGCAATGTTTCGTGCTCTCTTCCCTTTTTTTTCTCCTTATTTGTCCGGGGATCCAAAAATAGGTTACAACAGTGTGTTTTCTAAGTATTGGTCTGTTTAAAGTTTAAGAAAAGTACTTCTGAATAAGAAAATACTTATCTTACCAGGTAAAACTTAACCGTTCTATGTTAATAAAAAAAAAACTAACTAAAGCTTATTTAATACTAGGAATACGTCTTACGTATAAGATCGTAATCTAAGATATTAAAGGAAAACAAGATAATTTTTTTTGTTATTTTTTAAATATTGGCTTAGTTCTCATGACTTTAATAAACAGGTTATTAAAGCCAAAAATACATGTTAAGATATTTTTTTTTTTGTTTTTTGTTAAATGAAAACATGATATGTAAATTTCTATATTTGAGAGACTTGGCCACATGTATGAAAACAAAAACATTTTTGCTTTTTTGTTTGCTTCTTTGTATATAATATTTTTGCAACATTTCAGAAAAAATTGGGTATTTTAATACTAGATTTGTATCTTTAATGTATAAAAATATAAATTAATATTAATCAAAATTGGTAGAAATATACATGAGAAAATCATAATTTTTTTGAAAGGAATTTTGGATTTTTTTGTGTTTTTTTATTAATATATAATATTATATCCTTATATTATTATATTAATATATTGGGCTAGCCCATCTTAGCTAGGCTAGAATCGGCCCAAAAGAAATTGGGCTAATTTTTTCCCAAAGGTGTTGGGCCAACATCAGCTCAGAATAATATTGGGTTAGTTGTGACCCAAAGATGTTTCTCTTTCTTTTTCGGACTGGGCTAGACCCAGTCCATCCATTTTGGTTTGCGTCAGCACTATTTGACCCAATAAATAGTGGAACAGCTCTCCACTGTTCACTTTCATAACAGTGGAGGCCATGAAGAAAAAGAAGACAAAGAAGAAGAAAGCTGACTTAGCGGTGAGGGTTGCGTCGTTGCTGTCATTGATGGCGGCTTAGAGTGGTTGCTGCCGTTTTTCTTCTTCTTCCCTATGCAGAGGCACAAGTCTCTGTTTTTCCTTCTCTTTATTTGTTTTTACTTGTTCTTCCCTTTCTCGCTGTTTTTCTTTCTTTTCTCCCCTTCTCTATTTTGTTTTCTCCTTTTTTTCGTTCTTCCCTCTCTTGTTCATCTATGTTTCTCTCTCTGTTTTTTTATTTCTTTCACACTCTATAATCTCCTTAAAATTTCCCCCCCCTCCACCATGTGTGTCTCTCCCCTAGTATTTATAAGGGTAAAAGGAGAGAGAGAAAGGCTATTACCCTTGTACAGTCATGGCATAGGGGTAGAGTGGTCAGGCGACCATTGGGCAGACGCCTGCAGGGCATGTCTCCTTTTTATTCAGTTGATGGTAAACCACATGTATGGGTCTTATTGGTTTTTAGGATTTTAGAAGAGAGACAAATATAAGGGAACAAAACTTCTTCTTCCCCTATTGCACGTCTAGGGGAAGAAGAAGAAGCATAGTGCTGTTCAAAATGGCATTGTTTTGTGCTTTTTCTTTTTTCAGTGAACAGTGCATGAAACAATGTTGTTTTGAACAAAACATGTCATTTCATTTAAAATAAAAGGGCACAAAATGTGTTAATTTCCAAATCAATCCTTCATTTTTTTATTCAATCAAGTCCTCAATTGCAATTTTGATTTTAAGAATCATATCAATTACATCCCTGTCAAATTCAAATGCCAGCGCTGAAATTAGCCGCCTTTTCACTTTGATTCTTGGTTTTTAATTTATGCATTTTGACCTTCAATTGATCAATAAACTTATAATTTCTTTAATTTGGGCCTTGATTCAGACAATTTTAGTCCCTACATTTATGCTATTTTCCAGTTTGGTCCTTGGTTTTAGATTTCTTCAATCATATCCCTAATTGGTCATCAAACTTCAATATTTATGCAATTAACTTAGCTAAACATAATGAAAGAAAGAAACATAAATGAACAAGATAAGAACATAAATGAGAAAGAAGTTAACTAAATAAAGGAAAAGAAATGAAGTGCATTAACTTGATATTAATGAAAGCAAAACATAAGCAATATAAAGAGAGAAAGCAAGAGCATGATCTTGATCTGGAAACCAAGATGCCTCGATACATGGTAAATGCCTCCTTTTATAGGCCAAAATTTGGAACTATTGATTTGTTGACTAATTGATGAGTGGGTGGCCACATCTTGACTTGGTGACATTCCTTATCTTCTTGTCTGAACAAGACGTCATTGCTAACATCATAATTTGCATAGAATCCTTAGGAAATTTCAAGGAAATTTTCTCAGCTCTCCAACAAAAAAAAGATGAGGTCTTTTGGACTTCTAGAACTCAAGATATGGGCTAAACACTGAACAATGTCTGGGCTGCAGGACAGATTCGGACTTCTTCGTTGTTCCTATAATTTAGACTTCAAAATGGTCTTTTTAAATCTTGGGCTCCATGAAAGTTGTAGGCCTATGTCTTACCTTTCCATCCATATAAAATTGACCTAAATCCGAGATCTAGAGCTCCAGATATGATCTAATTACCGAGCAATGTTCCGGTTTGGACTGCACCAGCATCTCTTTCTAAGTTTGGCCATCTCTTTTCCTTTCACTTTCAATACTTAAACTCATCAATCAATCCTTTCATTTATGTGATAGGTCTGCATTTAAGATGAGCATTTACCATAAATTAAGGTATCTTATAGTATCAAACTTGTTATTATAAAACATGTTTTAGTTAAGGAGTTATTGATACTTCAAGTGCAAAATGATGATATAAAACCTTGATAAACATGCACTTTTAAGTATTAATCACACCCCCCAACTAGCTTATTACTAGTCCCTAGTAATCAAAAGCGTTAAAATAGAGAAACAATTTGCAAGTTCCGCAAAGCAAGGTATTCATCATTCAACTTCCATTAATCTATCCAGATAAACAAACTCTCATTAAATTTATATTCCTGCTTCATATTTCTTAAACAAGATATTAATAAACTTTATTTTTATGTGCTCAATAAATGAAAACATAGATGATGGGGCTTTTGTTGGAAGAAAACAATATTATGTTCAAATGTGTAAGGTGAACTTCCTTGGGTTGGGATTATTATTACTTTTTCTTTTTCTTTTTTTTTCTCTTTTTCTTTTTTTTTATTTATATTTTTACATACAATTTAAAACACAATGTATCTTTAACCTATGTAACGAGTTTTCGGCTAATGACTCCCAGACCAGTTGGTCTTAGGGCATTAGTTGTTGAGACACCCCTACGAGCTTAGTAACTCGGGTTGCAGATACTGATATGTAGATAATGCAATGTTTGATTTTCTTAAGCTTTTCTCCTTAACCCATGTAACAAACTTTGGGCCAATAGCTCCCAAGTCAGTTGACTTTAGGGTATTAGGTGTTAAAACACCCCTTCGGGCTTAATTGCTTAGGTTAGGAAGGCTACGAAACCAAACTTATCTACGTTTTTATTATCATCAATATTATCATTTTTTTTATTTTTTGCAAATTATATACTATCCCTTTTCCTTAGTTGTTACCTTCAATAAAAGAACATAAATAATGTAATAATCCAACATGCAACCCACAATCATATGTTAAAGTGTGTGTGTGAAAATGAAGGTTTAAGAATACTTGTTAAATGAATATATGAAGCAGAATCAAGTGATAACAATGCGAGAGTTTGTAAATCTGAATATTTCAAGAAGTATTATGATTGACCTTGGTAATGATACTTACTAAGATGCATCTCAAGAGTCAATAAAATTTTCTCCTTACTCTGTCATCCTAATAACAATTTTGTCAAATGGTTTTAATAATAGCAACAACAGTTAGTAAGTTAGCCTTTTTTTTTTGTACTACTACCCTCTCTCCCCCAACCAAAATGAGACATTGTCCTCAATATCCTAAGGTAGAAAGATAGAGTATAGAAGACATCACCTGAAACAACGAACACTGACAAACCTGAAACACGCTTAAACAAATATAAGAAGTAACCAAACAAAATAATATGCTATTAATAAAACCAAAAGACACAAGGTTTCACAAATGAAGGCTCAAATCTAATCTAAGCTTTTTACGGCTTTCCGTGGTTGACCAATCTAGGCGACTCATGTAGGGATCAATGACAGGGATGAAAGATTATAGTTGATCAATCAATTGTTCAGCAGTAGCAACAAAGATTACGATTTGTCATGCCGAAGATGTTAGAAATTCCTATTCCACAACTTGATCAAGAAAAGACAACAATTTATCATAGAAACCATTAACATTTAACAAACCTATATGTTTATGGTGAATGTGCAGTTGGGCCCAAGAGGAAATATGAAAGATCTCTTCCAATGTGCCCAGACCACCTGGTAAGGCAATGAAAGCATCAGCATGGCTAAACATGGCATTCAGTCGATCAGACATTGTGGGGACTTGTAGTTCCTCTCCAATTGTTTTTCCAATGATGTTCCCATTTGCTAAAGCTTTGGGGACAACCCCCAAAAGTTGACTACCTCCTAAAAATACAGCCATTGACACACCTCCCATTAACCCAAGGCTGCCTCCCCCATACACTAAATGAATCTTTCTCTTAGCTAGTATCTGACCAAGATGATTTACTGATTCTAAAAACTCTTTTTCTTTCCCAGGACTGGATCCACTGAAAACACAAATATTTCTTATGTGATGACTTGAGGAACCTGCCATTTCTACACACTTATATATTTGATGAATGTATGGGTTAAATAGAAATGAAGGGAAGAAGAATTTATAGATGAGAAATTGAAAATGCAATCATGCCCCCTATATGTAGGCTAGCTGTAGTCTCATACACACACACACACACACACTCTCTCTCTCTCTCTATTAATTATTTATTTTGAAAAAGCATGTGTATGTACAGGTAGTTGTGATTGTGGCTCACATCTTCCCTTGGTTTTACGTCCAAGAATGGCTTAAACGCCCTCTATGGGTCGAGGATAGGCTTCCCATCTAGTTTTCTTAAAAACTGGCAAACAGGGTTTTTTTCAGTCAGATTCCCAAGACTAAGTCGAGCATGTTTTTTATGGAATTGTGGCCATAAATCATGAATTGCACGATGCACATCTCCACTAAGATGCGTCTCAAGGGTCAATAGAAGATTATCTAAAGACCCCTTACTCAGGCCATCCTTAATGAATTGTATTTTATCTTCACGGTTTACAGATACCATTCCTAAAGAACGACACGTCGCATTACAAGTCCATCTGGCACATCTGTGACAAACTTTCAGTCGTTTTGCATGACGTTTCTTTGCAAAAGTGCTTTTACCTATTCTAGGCATGTGTGAAATGAAAGAATTGGAGGACTCACCTGATAAGTGGACCTTTGCTTTAATTAGCCAGCGAATATCTTCAGGAATTCCATGATTCATTAACAACCTCAATCCTACACACCTAGCATGGTAAATTTTTGTAATCGTATTTGGAGGCAAAGTGGGAAAAAACCTTTTCAACTTTTCAAGAGTGGTGTCCATTTTCAAATGAGAATTAGGGAAAAGATTCAAAGAAGGGAGAAAGAGAAGAGAATTGTACAAATATATACAGATATCAGTTATTTGGGAAACTGAAAGAACCGACTTAAGTCACGGAGTACCGTTATCCGCCATTTGACCAGGGTGAGAGAGAGATTAGCAAAACAAAAGTTACACCAAAACAAAACACAAAACAATGTGAGAAAAAGAATCAATCTTTATATACAAGATCACTCAATTCAATAGAGTCATTATCAACCGGAAAATTGTCAAAATAAACTTTCAAACGATGCCCATTTACCTTGAAAACATTGCCATTCTTTGGATTCTCAATATCACAGGCCCTATATGGATACACATGTTTCATAATAAAAGGACCGCTCCATCTTGATCTTAGTTTTCCAGGAAATAGATGGAGTCGAGAATTATAAAGTAGGACTTTTTTTACCAACATTGAATATTTTTCTCAATATTTTCTTGTCATGAAAGTCTTTGATTCTTGCTTTATGAATTCTTGAATTGTCATATGCATCATTTCTTATTTCCTCAAGCTCATTTATTTGCAATTTTCACACTGACTAGCATCATCGAGGTTTGAATTGAAAGCTTTAATAGCCTAATAAGCTTTATGTTCAATTTCCACAGGCAAGTGACAAGGTTTTCAATAGACTAGTCTATAAGGTGACATACCTAATGATGTTTTATAAGCAGCTCAATAAGCCCAAAGTGTATCATTAAGTCTTAAAGACCAGTCTTTCCTATTAGGGTTCACTGTTTTCTCCGAGATCTGTTTGATCTCCCTATTAGCAAGCTCTACTTGTCCACTTGTCTGAGGGTGATAAGGGGTGGCAACCTTGTGTGTGATTCCATATTTCTTCATTAAAGACTCAAATGGCTTGTTGCAGAAATGTGTTCCACCATCACTTATCATGGCTCAAGGGATTCCAAATCGACTCAAAATATTGTCTTTCAAAAACTTTATCACTGTTTTGTGATCATTGTTTCGACTTGGAATTGCCTATATCCATTTTGAAACATAATCTACTGCGACTAATATGTACACAACCAAATGATGGAGGAAATGGACCAATGAAATCTATACCCCAACAGTCAAAGATCTCAATGACAAGAATGGGATTTAAAGGCATCATATGACGTTTTGAAATAAATCCCAACTTTTGATAATTTTCACAAGTCTTGTAGAATGCATGTGAATCCTAGAACATGGTGGGCCAGTAAAATCCACTTTGTAAGATTTTTGCAATTGTCTTTTTTGATAAGAAAAGACCCCCACATGCTTCAGAATGACAAAATTTAATGACACTACTTACCTCATTGTCAGGAATGCATCTTCGAAATATTTGAACAAGACAATATTTGAATAAATAAAGGTCATCCCAATAAAAGTTCTTCACTTCATTCAAGAACTTTCTTTTGTCTTGGGTACTCCAATAAGCTGGCAATTGTCCTGAAACAAGAAAATTAACAATATTAGCAAACCAAGGCATTGTATAAATGGAAAGTAAAGATTCATCGGGAAAGTAGTCATCAATTGGTGTGATGTCAGATTTCAAATCTGTTGTCAATTTTGACAAATGATCTGCAACAACATTTTCGGTGCCTTTCTTATCTTTGATTGTGATATCAAATTCTTAAAGTAACAAAATCCACCGCACCAATCTAGCCTTAGAATATTTCTTAGAAAGAAGATATTTCAATGCTGCATGATCAGTAAAAACAACAACAGGTGAGCCAACAAGATAAGACCTGAATTTATCACATGCAAATACTACTGCAAGTAATTCTTTTTCAGTGGTGGTGTAATTCATTTGAGCACTATTTAAAGTTTTACTTGCATAGTAAATCACATAAGGTTTCTTATCTTTTCTTTGTCCCAAGACAGCACCCACGGCATAATCACTAGCGTCACACATTATTTCAAAAGGTAATGACCAATCAGGAGGTTAAATGACAGAAGCAGAAGTAAGCAAGTTTTTAAGTTTAACAAAGGCTTCTCACAATGTTCAGTCCATTCAAAAATATTATCCTTTGTTAGAAGGTTACTTAAGGGCTTAGATATTACACTATAGTCTTTGATGAACCTTCTGTAAAAACCAGCATGTTCTAAGAATGATCTAACATCTTTAACAGATTTTGGTGTTGGTAAGTTGGCAATTAACTCGATTTTAGATTTGTCAACCTCAATTCCTTTTGATGAAATAATGTGACCAAGTACAATGCCGTTTGTTACCATAAAGTGACATTTTTCCCAATTCAGTACAAGATTCTTCTCTTCACACCTGCTCAAAACCTTTTCTAAGTTAATCAAACAATCATCAAATGAATCACCAAAAACAGAAAAATCATTCATAAAAATGTCAAGAAAACGTTCAACCATATCACTGAATATGCTAAGCATGCATCTTTGAAATGTGGCTGGTGCATTACATAATCCAAAAGGCATCGTTCGATATGCAAAAGTACCAAATGGACATGTGAAGGTAGTCTTCTCTTAATCTTCCAATGCAATTTCAATTTGATTGTAACCTAAATAGCCATCTAGAAAACAATAAAATTCATGACTTGCAACTCTTTTTAGGATTTGATCCATGAAAGGTAAAGGGAAATGATCTTTTCTAGTCATTGAATTAAGTTTCTATAGTCAATGCACATGCGCCAACCAGTAACAATCCTAGTTGGAATTAACTCATTTTTCTCATTTGTTATCACAGTGACTCCAGACTTTTTAGGTACAACTTGGGTAGGACTTACCCATTTGCTGTCAGAAATAGGATAAATGATTCCATTATCTAGAAGCTTAATGACTTCATTTTTCACTACTTCTTTCATATTAGGATTAAGCCTTCGTTGCATTTCTTTAGAGGGTTTAGCATTTTCCTCCAAATAAATCTTGTGTGTGCAAATCAAAGGGCTAATTCCTTTTATGTCAGCTATGGTCCATCCTAATATATTTTTGTGTATTTTCAGAGTCTGTAATAACTTACCTTCTTGATGTACATTAAGTTTGGAAGAGATTATTACCAGAAAAGTTTCATTTTCTCCTAAAAATGAGTATTTGAGATTAAATGGTAACGGCTTCAAATCAGGTTTTGGTGGTTAAACACTTGAAGGTATGGACTCAATTGATCGTGGTGGCAATTCTTCAATCTGTGGTCTCCAATTACATGCCTTTGATTCTTCCTGAAAGTAGACCATTTGCAAATCATCAGATTCATCAATCTCAGTTTCACTGGAAGTGGTTTGAAATTGATCATGAACTAATTTTTCAATAAAGTCCACTTCCTGTAAAACATTATCATCTCCAGGTTGCTTGTAAATGTTGAAAATATTCATCTCCAATGTCATGTTTCCAAATGATAGCTTCATCAGTCCATTCCTACAATTAATCAATGCATTAGAAGTGGCAAGAAATGGACGTCCTAATATGACAGGAATTGAATTACAAGCTTCAATAGGTTGTGTATCCAAGACAACAAAATCTACAGGGTAAATGAATTTATCAACTTGTACTAACACATCCTTAACTATTCCTCTAGGTACTTTTACAGATCTATCAGCAAGTAAAAGAATTACAGAAGTTGGTTTTAACTCACCTAGATTGAGACTTTGAAAGACTGAATATGGAAGTAAATTCACACTAGCTCCAAGATCAAGTAAGGCTCTTTCAATTTTATGTTCTCCAATAAAGTAAGAAATTGTAGGACAACCAGGGTCTTTATATTTCAAAGCATTATTGTTCTGAAGAATGGCACTTACTTGTTCGGCTAAAAAGGCTTTCTTTTCCACATTCAGTTTTCTCTTCACAGTGCACAGATCTTTCAAAAATTTAGCATAGGAAGAAACCTGTTTAATAACATCCAACAAAGGTATATTGATCCTTACCTGTTTGAAAGTTTCAAATATTTCAGAGTTGTGATTGACTTTCCTTTGTTTGATCATGGCATGAGAAAATGGAAGTGCTGGCGAGCAATCAGCCTTTTCTTTGCAATGTTCAGGTTCAACCCCTTCCTTACCCTCAAAGATAGACTCATCATCTTTCTCACAAGGTTCAAGAATGGGTTTTTCAATAACCTTACCACTACGAAGAGTGATGACTGATTTGACTTGATCCATGTGTTGGTTTCCAGAACCACTTGCATTTGCATTGTATTGCCCCTTTGGATTTTGCTGTGGTTGAGATGGAAACATACCTTTCTCTTAGAAACTGAGAGCAGATGTTAACTTTGCAAGAGTATCTTTAAAATCTGTCATGCCTTGAGCAAGTTGAGTGTTGATTGCCTCTTGCTTTTCAATGAATGCATGCAATGTTTCCTCAAGATTTCTTCTAAGAGGTGGAGCGTAAGGAGGTGCATATCCATGAGAATTTTGGAAATTATGGAGTGCTTGAAATGGCAGCTATGAAGTTTGTGCATCGTTGCTATCACTCTTCCAACTGAAATTTAGGTGATTTCTCCAACAAGGGTCATACGTTTGTGAGTATGGGTTATGGTTGGGCCTTTGGAAACTGTTTAAAGCATGGGCTTATTCATGGAGGCATTCCCTAAAAGAAGACAAAGTTGGACAATCATTTGTTAAGTGTTCATTGGTTTCATAGATTTGACACACAATGTCTTGAACAGATTTTAATTGACCATTCTTTTTCAATTCAAGTGCTTCGACTTTTCTAGCAAAAGATGCAAACTTGGCTTGGAGGTCATGATCTTCCCTAAGGTTGTGCATACCTCCACTAGATGTATGAGGTTGAGTTTTACTTGGTGCCTCATAAGTACCTGTGGTGTCTCAATTTTGAGCATTCTCGGCTAACAAGTCTAGGTACTCCATTGCTTCATTAGGGTCTTTATCTTCAAATGTTCCATTGCACATCAATTCAACCATTTGTCTATCTCTAGGTGTTAACCCTTCATAAAAATGTGAAACCAATCTCCATGTTTCAAAACCATGATGAGGACAAGTATTAAGCAAATCTCAATACCTATCCCAACATTGGTAAAATGTTTCTCCTGGCTTTTGAGTGAAAGTGATGATTTGTCTTTTGAATGAGTTTGTTCTGTGAGACGAAAAAAACTTCTTTAAAAATTATTGTTGCATTTCATCCCAAGCACGAATATATCCTAGTCTCAAATTTTATGGCCATGTTTTAGCTTTATCTTTTAATGAAAAAGGAAAAAGCTTTAATCTAATGGTGCTCATGCTATAATTTGAGTCATTATAGGTATTATAGACCTCCTCAAATTCCCTTAAATGCAAGTATGGATTTTCTAGGTCTAAGCCATGAAAAGAAGGTAAAAGTTGAATAATGCTTGGCTTAAAATTAAAATGAGATGCATCAGGAGGGAAAACTATGCATGAGGGTGCACTTGTTCTTGTGGGATTCATGTGGTCTCTGAGGGTTCTCATATGGTTATTCTCATTATGAAGCGATTGATTATCTTCTTCAGCCATATTTTCTAAAAATAATGAGGATACCCTACAAAGTCTACCACTTAATGTACGTGACCAAACTCTCATGCACATGTAAGAGGAGAATAAATGAAGATAAGAAAAGAGAAGAAAAGGAAACAAAACAAAACAAAACAAAAGAAACAAGAGTTAGAAAAAATAAAAAGTGAAAAGATAAAATAAAATAAATATTATAATTTATACAAGAATTTACCTCCCCGGCAACGGCACCAAAAACTTGATACGACTAAAAGCTTGATGTCTTCTTCCAAGTGCAGGAGTGTCGAAGTAATAAATAACCCGGCAAGACTGGGGTCAAACCACAGAGAGGTTAATTGTATAAATTATAAATAACAATACAACAACAACAACAACAACAACAACAACAATAATAACAATAATAGTAATAGTAATAGTAATAATAATAGTAATAATAATAATAATAATAATACTCAGTACGTGGCGTTGTTATACCTGAGAATGATCTAAAAGATCGGGTCACAGGTTTTCATCCTATATACTGAGTTTATGAAAAGATCAAAGAGATATATTATATAATATAAACAGATTTCTGATGCGAGTGAACAAGGCAAGACCAACAATGTTAGGATCCTTGATCAAACACAGAGCATACTTAACGTACATAAAATATAACAAGAATGTAAATAGTAGTAATAGTAGTAGTAGTAGTAGTAATAGTAGTAGTAGTAAAAGAAGAGGAAGAAATTAATGAGAACTTTGAGATAGAAGATTACTGTAAAGATTAAACAATAATAAAAACAAATGTCAAGGTTAGAGGATCCACTAATGGTACTTCAAACAAGTATAGTGTAAACTCTTATTACTCAATTGGAAACCACACATAAAGAAGGTTCCAATCAGATTATAAATTGTTAACGTGATTACATTAGTTATCTTATTCGAATAATGTTAATACTTGTAAATGTTGTCAGGCATTCATAATTATAACATATGTTAACAACAAATCAAGTTCCTTTCATAGCTCAGGTGTCGGTTATACCATACATTATGGGCTATGAAAGTGTCAAGTATTTGTTGTACCAAGTGTTATATAACATAAATCTAGATTAACCATTTAACAGGCAAAATATTAAAAGTGAACAAAATAACAAATATAAAATAGGTTAGTATCCAACATTAAGGTCCATGTTAAGTTTATATTATACTTATTCTTATACCATTAGTGTACCCTTTTCACCTTGACATAATTAACTTAGCTAAACATAATGAAAGAAAGAAACATAAATGAACAAGATAAGAACATAAATGAGAAAGAAGTTAACTAAATAAAGGAAAAGAAATGAAGTGCATTAACTTGATATTAATGAAAGCAAAACATAAGCAATACAAAGAGAGAAAGCAAGAGCATGATCTTGATCTGGAAACCAAGATGCCTCAATACATGGTAAATGCCTCCTTTTATAGGCCAAAATTTGGAACTATTGATTTGTTGACTAATCCTTATCTTCTTGTCTGAACAAGACGTCATTGCTAACATCATAATTTGCATAGAATCCTTAGGAAATTGTCTCAGCTTTCCAACAAAAAAAAGATGAGGTCATTTGGACTTCTAGAACTCAAGATATGGGCTGAACATTGAACAGTGTCTGGGTTGCAGGACAGATTCAGACTTCTTTGTTGTTCCTACAATTTGGACTTCAAAATGGTCTTTTTAAATCTTGGGCTCCCATGAAGTTGTAGGCCTATGTCTTACCTTTCCATCCATATAAAATTGACCTAAATCCGAGATCTAGAGCTCCAGATATGATCTAATTATCGAGCAATGTTCCGGTTTGGACTACACCAGCATCTCTTTCTAAGTTTGGCCATCTCTTTTCCTTTCACTTTCAATACTTAAACTCATCAATCAATCCTTTCATTTATGTGATAGGTCTGCATTTAAGATGAGCATTTACCATAAATTAAGGTATCTTATAGTATCAAACTTGTTATTATAAAACATGTTTTAGTTAAGGAGTTATTGATACTTCAAGTGCAAAATGATGATATAAAACCTTGATAAACATGCACTTTTAAGTATTAATCACACCCCCCCAACCAGCTTATTACTAGTCCCTAGTAATCAAAAGCGTTAAGATAGAGAAACAATTTGCAAGTTCCGCAAAGCAAGGTATTCATCATTCAACTTCCATTAATCTATCCAGATAAACAAACTCTCATTAAATTTATATTCCTGCTTCATATTTCTTAAACAAGATATTAATAAACCTTATTTTTATGTGCTTAATAAATGAAAACATAGATGATGGGGCTTTTGTTGGAAGAAAACAATATTATGTTCAAATGTGTAAGGTGAACTTCCTTGGGTTGGGATTATTATTATTTTTTTTTCTTTTTTTTTCTCTTTTTCTTTTTATTTATTTATATTTTTACATACAATTTAAAACACAATGTATCTTTAACCCATGTAACGAGTTTTCGGCTAATGACTCCTAGACCAGTTGGTCTTAGGGCATTAGTTGTTGAGACACCCCTACGAGCTTAGTAACTCGGGTTGCAGATACTGATATGTAGATAGTGCAATGTTTGATTTTCTTAAGCTTTTCTCCTTAACCCATGTAACAAGCTTTGGGCCAATAGCTCCCAAGTCAGTTGACTTTAGGGTATTAGGTGTTAAAACACCCCATTAGGAATCATAATTTGCATAGAATCCTCAGGAAAGTTCTAGGAAATTGTCTCAGCTTTCCAACAAAAAAAAAGATAAGGTCATTTAGACTTCTAGAACTCAAGATATGGGCTGAACCCTAAACAATGTTTGAGCTGCAGGACAGATTCGGACTTCTTCATTGTTCCTACAATTTGGACTTCAAAATGGCCTTTTTAAATCTTGGGCTCCATGAAAGTTGTAGGCCTATGTCTTACCTTTCCATTCATATAAAATGGACCTAAATCCGAGATCTAGAGCTCCAGATATGATCCAATTACTAAGCAATGTTCCAGTTTGGATTGCACCAGCATCTCTCTTCAAAGTTTGACCATCTCTTTGTCCTTTCACTTTCAATACATAAACTCATCAATCAATCCTTTCATTTATGTGATAGGCCATCATTTAAGATGAGCATTTACCATAAATTAAGGTATCTTATAGTATCAAACTTGTTATTATAAAACATGCTTTAATTAAGGAGTTATTGATACTTCAAGTGCAAAATGATGATATAAAACCTTGATAAACATGTACTTTTAAGTACTAATCATTTAGCAAAAAAAAAACCTAATTTTCTTTGAAATAGAACTACCCAAAATAGGTTTAAGAGGTGTTTGTCAAACATATTCTTAATATAAAGAAACCTTAACAAAAACAAAAACAAACAAACCAAACAAGGCCTAATAAATGAGTTTGTTTTGACCCGAATGGACTAACCCGACCTAGGGTTGACCTAGCTGGGTTGACTTAGAAACAAACCAAAATATAGGCTCAAACCCAAAATAGATTCAACATAAGTAAAAACATAAAAACTAAAAATTTTTATGAAGAACACTCAAACTTAAACCCAGTAATGTGAACATTAAACTAGACCAAATTTCAAGCACTAAAAAGCAAGGTTTTAATAGCAATCAAGTATAGATCAAAAATCAAGTGTTAGTTTGCTTCAATTATTCCTCAAACATCATGATTTTGTCAAAATAGGTTTTGATTCAAAACCAAAACCTTAAGATTAAAACCTACAAAAATACACTATCGATATTTGAAAACCCTAGATTATTTACTAAAATTGATATACAAACTTAGAGAAACAAGAAATGAAGTAAAACGAGACTTAAAACTAGCACCTCAAACAATGTTCATCGGATGAACATGAAGAACATAAACCTAGATTTTAAAAAAGAACTAATGAAAACAAAAGGTCATCATAAACATGCAAAAAAATCCAAGCTCTAAAATTTTCAACCTCAAATAGCATCTATATTTATGCAAATTGGATTCAAAATGTCTTTCTAAACCTCTAACCATAACCAAATAAAACTCAGAAACCTAGAAACATACAAGAATAGAAGGACATCAACTTTGCTAACACTTTTGGCAAATTTCAAATCAAACTCAGATGCAAACATACCATATTAAAGCAATGAACAACATGTCAACACATTTAAAACATTGCATTTAAACAACAAAAATCAATCTAGCATGTCTGATGGACTCCACTTTCAAAGGTTTACAATGATATACCTTTCAAGTTGGAAATATGCAAATAAGAACAGTGGCTTGCTTAATAACAGGACTAAAAGTTTTAGAACAATTAATACTTTCTTGTTGGGTAAAGCCTATAAAAACCAATCGAGCCTTATAGTTCTCAACGCTTCCATGTACACGATGTTTGATCTTGTACACCGAAAGACTACCAACAACATTCATTGAATAATGAAAAGGAATCAAAGACCAAGTGTCGTTGGAACACAACGCCTAAATTTCATCTATCATAACACCATATCAAGCCTCATACATGTTAGCATCGGAAAACATAATCGATTTATAGATAGGAGGAGATAGTACCCAAGAGATAGGGTTGGCAGATGAAGCCAAATAGGATGTCAAATTTATTGTCTTTGGCAGTTATAGACAAAGAACTATAGGATGCCGACGAACCATAAAACTAGAGTTAGGTAAGGCTGAATTTGTATACTACTACAAAGAACCCAACATGAGATTCAGACCGAGAGACTGGACTGGCAACAACAAACCCGAGTGAACTAACAATAGAACTAGGAGAACCAACAGCGTCAGACTTGGAAAACTGCAACTCTAAAAGGGGAGAACCTGTATCTAGAGAATCATCATTAGATAAACAAGCACATAATGACATAAGGGAAGGGCTAGTGGTTTGTCTTAAGTTGGCAGAAACGGTAGGCGGTATTAGTAGTAGAGAGGCTATAAGTGTATGACAGTGAAAAGTGGAGATTTAAGCAAATTAAACAAGTGGTTAGTGGGAATATGATGTGGAGAGGTGTTAGGGGATGGGCCATCTACTTATATTTATCAAAAGGAAACACTTGTTCATGAAAATGAACATGTCGAGTGTCATAACCCATTTTTTAGTTAATCTCCAATTCACATTTTTTTCACTCTTCAAAAAAATACAAAAAAATACAAAAAAAATAAAAAAAATATTATCAAAAAATATAACAGTGAAAAGAGGATGCCAAAGCACCTAGAAAATGACTAAAAATTGGTTAAGGAGGTTTAAAAATACAAAAATTAAAATTTAACAATATTTTGTTGACTGATGAAAGCCCTATTGACAAAGAAAAGTCCACAATCAAACATTTATGGACTCAATTAAATTTTATTAAAGGTTTAATTGAATTTATAGAGAGTTTGATTGTAAGAAAAATTGATTTTTAAAGTCAATTTAGGCTTTTAATTAGTACTTAAAAGTTCATTTTTATCGAGGTTTTATATCATCATTTTGCACTTAATATATCAATAACTCCTTAACTAGAGCATGTTTTATAATAACAAGTCTTATAATATAAGATACCTTTAATTTATGGTAAATGTTCATTTTAAATGCAGGCCTATCACATAAATCAAAGCATTGATTGATGAGTTTAACTACTGAAATTGAGAAGACAAAGAGAGGGCTAAACTTAGAAAAGAGATGCTGGTTGAATTCAAATTGGAACACCATTCGATTATTTGATCATTACTAGAGCTATAGAACTTGGATTTAGATATGGTTTAGATGGATAGAGAGCAAAGACATAGACCTAAAACTTTCATGAGAGTCCAAGATTCAAAATGATTGTTTTTAAGTTCAAATTGTAGCAACAATAGAGAAGTTGGAATCTGTCCTGCAGCCCAGACATTATTCAGTGTTCAATCCATATCTCTAGTTCTAGAAGTCCAAATGACCTTATTCTTGTTTTGTTGGAAAGCTAAGATAATTTCCTAGAACTTTCATGAAGACTATCTATTCAAATTATGATGTTAGCAATGATGTTTTCTGCAGACAAGAAGATAAGGATTGTTACCAAGTCAAGAGGTGGTCACCCGCTCAACAATTAGTCACCAAATCAATAGTTCTGAATTTTGGCCTATAAAATGAGGCATTTGCCATGTAATTAGGTATCTTGGTTTTAAGATCAAGATCATTTCCTTACTTGCTTTCTTTCTTTGTAGTTTTAATGTTCTAGTTTTATTTCATGTTCTAGTTTCATTAATATCTTGTTTATTCATTTCATTTCTTTTACTATACTTATATAATTATGTTCTCATCTTGTTTATTTATGTTTCTTTTTTTCATAATGTTTAGCTAAGTTTAATATGTCAAGGTGAAATGGTTTCACTAATTGTGTTAGGATATGTATAATATAAACTTAATATGGACTTCAATGCTTAAATCCAAGAAAGTTTGCTATTAACATGTCTTATCATTTTTATCTTATTAATTCTTAATTCCTTACTTGTTAAATGGCTAATCTAGATTTGTGTTGTATAACACTTGGTACAATAAATGCTTGATCCTGCATAGCCAACTGTATGGTATAACCGACACATGTGCTATGAAAGGAACTTGATTTGTTGTTAATATAAGTTAGCATCATGAATTCCTGATAATATTTAAAAGTATTGGTGTTACCTAAATAAGATAACTAATATGATCATGTTAATAATTTATAATGAGCTATTAATGACAAATCATCCGCTTGGAACCTTCTTTTTGTGTGGTTTACAGTTGAGTAATAAAAAGAGTTTATATTATACTTAATTAAAATACCATTAGCGGATCCTCTAACCTTAATATTTGTTTTTATCATTATTTAATCCTCACATTAATCTCACATCTCAAAATTGTCTTTAACCTCCATGTGGTTCGACCTCGGTCTTGGTAGGTTATTTATTACTTCGATACTCCTACACTTAAGATAAGACATCAATCTTTTGACGGTGTCAGCTTTAATTAGAAGAAATTAAAATTCTGAGGTCAAATTATAATTTTTAAGAGTTAATTTGGTCAAATTAGGGGCTTAATTCCATAAATATTAAAGTTTGATGACCAATTATAGACTTAATTGAAGAAATCCAAAACGAAGGACCAAAATGAAAAATACACGTAAATAGAAGGGCTATAATTAAACCGAATTAGGGGCCAAATTGAAAAAATTAGAAGTTTATTGATCAATTAAAGGTCAAATTGCATAAATTTAGGACCAAGGACCAATGTGAAAAAAGCAATCAATTTCAGAGTCGGTAATTGAATTTGGCAGGGATGCAATTGAATTGATTTTTACAATCAAAATTGCAATTAAGGACTCGGTTGAACAAATCATAAATTGAGGACCAATGTGAACTCTGACACATTTTCGCTGCCTTTTTCTTTTAAATGAAACAATGTGTTTTGTCCAAAATGGCATCATTTCATGCACTGTTCACATAAAAAAAAGACCCAAACAGTGTCATTTTGAACGACACTGTGGGTCTTCTTCTTCCTCTGGATGTGCAAGGTAGGGGAAGAAGAAAAATTTTTCACCAGCTTTTCTCTCCCTCTTTCTTTGAAAAGCATCAAAAAGACGCCAACCATAACCCCACTTGTTTAACCTCTAACATGTGGCCTACCACGGGGCGGTGCAAAAAGGAGGGAACGTGCCCCCCGGGTTGTTTTTGAGGCAGCTGCGCATTGGCCGCCCCTACCTCTTTCTCCCCTGTTTTTCTTATTAAAATAAGGGAAGAGAGAGCAGAAAAAAAGAGCAGAACAGAATAAGGAAGGAGCTGAAGACCGAAAGAGAAAAGAAGAGAAAAACAGAGGAAGAAAAGAAAAAAACCACAGAGAAGCAAAGGAGAGAAGAGAGAAAGACCGCCGCCTAGAGCCATCACCGCCACCAGCTACCACCACCATAAGCCTCTACAGCAGCCACCATAGGTCAGTTCCCCTGCCTCTCTCTTCTTCCTTCTTCTCCTTCGCTACCAGCCTCTACTGTTCACTTAGCATATAAACAGTGGACAGCCACTGTTTGGCCCAACCCAAATAGCTGGGTCCAGCTTAAAAAAACAAAAAAAAATTAAAAAAATCTTTTTTTTTTAATTGTAATTTTTTTCGTGTATTTTTCTACTAAATTTTGCTTAATATTGGTTTGTATTTTTATACTGTAAAAAATACAAATCTAGTATTAAAATACCTGATTTTCGTTAACTTAAAAAAAATTAAAAAAAGAAAAAAGTGTTTTTGTGCACACGGCCAAGTGTCTCAAAGCTAAAAAATCATATTGTGTTTTTCATACACCAAAAAACAATGTTTTAGAATGCATTTTGGCTTTAATAACCAATTTATTAAAGTTCAGAGAACATTGGCCAAAATTTTAAAAAACAACAAAATTTTTATTTTGTTTGTCTTTTAGTATCCAGGGTACGACATTACATATAATATGTATTCTGGATATTAAATTCTTTTTTATTTACGCTAGAACAGTTAAGTTTTTACCTGATAAGATAAGGATCTCCTTACAGAGAGGAGAACTTTTCTTCAACTATAGACAGACTAACAATTAGAAACCACAACAAGACCTTAGATTTTATCAGACAACAAAACAATGCAACTTACCTTAGGTAGGGCGTAGTTGGAGTGCTAATATCTTTCCTTTACGCAAGCAGTCTTCATACCCGGTCTCTAAGACCAGTTAGGGTTCCTAGTGACTAGAATACTAGATGGTGACTCCTATTCAAATTTTCCACTAATAAAAGACAAGAATTTCTTGTCTTTCTATATTTTCCAGATAGACCTTCACCATACATATATCTTTGAAGCTGGATGATCATCGCGACACCGCACACGTGCGACAACGAGAGACATAAATATGTTGAGATGTGAGGTCAAGAAAACGATAACCAAGATAAGATGACTACAGCCTAAGAACACACATAGAGAGAGGAACAAAAATCTAACTTATAAGCATGATATAGATGTGGATATGAAAAGCAAAGACACCTAAATGTATGTATAAAAAATTAATTAAAGTACGATGAAAAAAAACACTTAAACGGGGACTTGTTTTCGAGGACAAGAGTTGGCATATGATTGATAAGGTACATAATGATTCAAACACATAATTCCAAAATTTTAATAGGGCTTTACACTGTCCGAGGTGAGTAAGACCACTTTCGATAATATGTCAATGCTGACATTCAATAATGTCATTTTGTTCATGAGTATAAGGATAAATTAAAAAATAATGAATACCAATAGTATAAAAGAAAGCATTTAACTTGTGATATTCATCACCCCAATCAGTCTAAATAAATTTAATTTTTCATAAAAATTGATGCTCAACAAAAACTTGAAAACGATGGAAAATAGAAAATACATCAGATTTCATAATAAGAGAATAATACCAGATATATTTTGTATACAAATCAGCAAAAATAACAAAAACCATCATAAGAAAAAATAGGAGCAGAGCCCTAGACATCACTAAAAATTAAATCAAGTAGAGAAGAAGTTTTGTGACTTGTAGTTCTTAACAATAAACACAACAACTTTCCTAACGGACATGCTTGACATTAAAAAGTTAAATGTCTAGAGTTACAAGCAAGTTTATTATTTGATACTAAGAAATTAAAAACACGAGAAGTAGAATGACCCAATCGACCATGCCAAATATCAATAGAAGCAAATACATAAGGAGGCTAGTAAGCCTGAGGAATTGAGGTATAGGAAGACTCAAACAAAACATATAAACCATCATTACTCTGACCAGAAAGGAGCACTGTCTTGGTGTTGAGATCTTTAACATAAAACATAAACTCGTGAAATTCAAAATGGACATTATTATCATGATAACATTTCTGAACAGAAAGTAGTGGCTTCGTAATATGAGGTACATGAAGAACATTAGATAAGGTAAAAGTGTGTTTGGGTGTATGTAACATAGTATACCCAATATTAGATATGGAAAGCCCTTACCATCACCAACATGCAAGTGATCATTACCAAAATAGAGTTCAGACCTACTTAAAATTGCAAGATCAGGAGTAATGTGTTGATTCACACTAGTATCCAGAAACCAATCCATAGAGTTCATCGAGGAGACATTGTTGAGAGGAAGATCGGCATTAGGCTGTTATCCATGGCTGTGAAGTTGAGAGCATTGAGGTGCGGAATGGCAAAGCTAGCACTTGACATTCTGCCCAAAAGGGCGTGTATTGGACCATTGTTGGGTGTCATTATTCCTTTTATTTTGTTGCCAATTACCTTACCTTCAATCGTTATTAGAAGAACCATTGAAGCCACAGTAACCATACCCTGAGTGGTTGCTGTTACGATTGTTGTTGTGTCGCAAGCCACCATAATAATGCCCCCTACCACGATTAGCAATAAAGTTGTTGTTAGAAGAACCAGAGGGCTAGGGTTGTGTAACAAGGGTTAATGGTGGTTGAGCCAGCATGGGCAATAAAGAAGCAGTGACAGCAGCACCGATGAATTGAAAAGAGCTCTTATAAAGAAAATCTTGAGTAAGAAGATGATTGTGAAGGTCTACATATGAAAAAGCATATGCCCTTGTCGAGAGGCTAGTCACTAAGTCCTTGAACTCTCCTCGAAGTCCAAAAAACATATATAAATTGAAATCTACAAACAAAATTGATCGATCAGTTGTTGTTAATTCATCAAATAATGTATTTACTTGGTGCAGATACATGGTAACCAAATCATCACTGTTATAACCCAATTCTGGGTTATTCCCCAAAAATAACTTCTTTTTCAAAATAAAAATCAAAAAATAAAATAAAGGCTGGCAATTTAGAGAAAGTAGACCGAGGAATCAAACTGTAATTTTTGGGTGGAAATTAAAGACCTAATTGTACCCCATTATGCCAAAAAATGGAGAAAAAATGCAAATTCAATGTCAAATTAAATGATTATTAGACGGATTTGCATAAAAATTAAGTTTAAGAACATAATTAAAATTTTAATAGGTCAATTTGATTTAATCATGAGCCAAATTAAATTTTAATTATGTTTAAGAATTAATTTGGGTCCAATTGAAGGATTTAATTAAGTGCAAGGACTTAATTATACTTTAAATGAGTCAAATTAATTTTTTTTTGGCTTAATTGGTGAAACATTAAGTTTGGGAGCCTAATTTGAGCTTAATTGAGAAGATTGAAATTTTAAGATACCAAATTTAATTTTTACCAAGTGAATTGGTTGAAATTAGGGGCCAAATTAGAAGCAATTGAAAGTTTGATGGTCAATTAGGGGTTAAATTGACAAATTCTGAGACCAAGGACCATATTGCAAAAGACACGTAAATTCGAGGATCAAACAGTAATTTTGCAGGGTCCTAATTGCATTAAATCAAAATTTTAAGGTCAATTAGGGGTTCCATTGAAAGAAATTGATAGATGGAGGATTGAAATGAAATTTGGCCAAAAAACTGTTCATTATCTTCTTCACTTTTTTCTGAAAAAAGCTGGTCCGGTTGCCTACTTTGCAGCTGCATTTAGTGTACCTACCAGCCACCAAAGTTGACAAATCTTGCACGCCGACGATCCTCTGTAGTTCCTCTACAGCTTCAAGTGAACAATTCAGTCTGAATGGCAGCGAGAAGGCGTCGGAGCCGGCCTAAACATGCCAACTCAGGCAGCCGTTTCTGCAGTTTTGACAGTGCACCATGCCTACTTTGAGCCAATGGTTGGGATGCTTCCCAACTGAATCAAGGGATGAAAATTTTTCCCAACGTAGAAAAGATTGCCCTCTTCCACCGTCTATAAATAGAGGAGGATTTGATGGCCTGAGAGAGGAGAAAATCGGGTCCAAAATAAGCCAAAAAATCAGCTTCTCCCCTGTTTTTCTTCCAGCCAATGTTCTCTCTTCTCTCTCTCTCCCCGTTGCTTCTTCAGCCCTTGAAGACCCCACAGAAACCAACAGACGGCGTCTCAGCCTCCCCACTAACCAAAATCCTCACCGACAATAGGCACAGCAACCGCAAGGTCTTCCCTCTCCTCTCTGCAGATTCTCTTCTTCTTCATCTTTTTCTTTCTTCCTCTTCCAGTTGCAACCGCTCCAGCCAACTCCACCGTCGGTCTCACCACCGCACGACGTCCTCCGTGGCCAGATCACCACCGCGCCCGGTAGCCTTTTCCTCCGCCCATCTCCTACTTCTGCGACCATTTGGTTGTTGCATGCAGAACGTGAACAATAACTGTTCACGATCTGCAATTGTGCAACATAAATCTTTTTAATGTAATAATATATTAATATATGTTATTATTATATATTTAAAAAAAATTCAAAAAATCCGTTGAAAAAAAATTTGTGATTTTCTCAAATATTTTTCTATCAATTTTGCATAATATCGGGTTGTATATTTACACTGTAAAATACAAATCCGGTATTAAAATACCCCTTTTTTTCCTCCAAAATATTTCAAAAAAAAAATTCAAAACATTTTGCTTAAGGCCAAATCCTAAAATTTTTCCAAGCATATTTTTTTATAAAAAAATTGCATCTTTTTCATGTTAAAAAAAAATTCCAAAAATGGATGTCGTAACTAGTTTATGGTTATCCATTAGGATTTGGCCAACATGTAAAACAAAAATCTTTTTTTTAGGATTCAGATGTAGACTTTAATATTTGTGGGGTGTAAAATTACACGATAGAGTACACCCTCGGGTATTAAAGATAGAAGGTGTAAATAAATGCGATGCTAAAATTCAGACTTTAGAATGGTTAGGATTTAACCCAATAAGGTAGAGACTCTCTCATAAAGAGAGATCTGCCTTGAACCTTAGAAAAGACCAACCCAACTTAGAAAAAAAAAAACAATCAAACAACAATGCAGCTTACTTTAGGTACAGTACAATGGGTTGATGCGTCTTTTCTTTGCACAACCAGTCCCTTACTCAGACCCTCGCAGACCATAGGTTCCTAGTGATCATAATACTAGGTGGCGACTCCTAACTTTAATCATAATTTTATGATTAAATCCAAAACTCTTTTCAACATAACACACCTCACCATAGGAGGCACGGCAAGGAGCCTCCGCCGTCGCCAAACGACGTCGCGACCCCCTGCGACAATCACCTTAATGAAGATCTTGAAAAAAGTCATGAAGTTACATAAAATGAGAATTGGATGGAGAAGCATATGCTTACTCGAGAGTATGCCTAACATAGTGCGATGTTTGGCAATCAACAACAAGATGCAGTACATCCATTCAAAGGGAAGAAATGAGTGCACTCAAAATAAGTTGATCTTGTTATTTCCAACAAAGAAATAAGGGATTAACCTGAAGAGAAGAGCCATCGGTAGTAACCATGTAAGGAGGAGGACATAGAAAAGTGCCATCAACAAATTGAGAAACACCTTGTCCAAAAAGATAGAGCTTCATCTACATTCACCAATAAAGATAATTGGTGTTCATAAGCTTCAAAGAGATAACGTGTTGAGTGTTAGAAAAAGAAACAATTGTCTCAATAAAAGCCTTCATGGCAGCAGTAGGCACAGCAATAGCAGTAAATGAGTCCAAAACAGAGGAAAAAGCAAAGGTCTGCACCAGTGGTGGAGAAAAAGAAGGTTGATGGTGGTTAATGGTAGCAGGAGCAACAAAAGTGGAGTCCATTGAAGAGAAGAAAAGAAAAGAATTTTAACATGTTTCAGACTTTGATACCAAATTGAGAATAATAAGAGTTTTAACCAATTAGTTAACCTTTACTATTTATATATGTAGGGCAATTTGTAATTGTGAAACCCTAGAAAATTTATGATTTAAATATGCGGATGTATAACCTGCCATGTAAATGTAAGACTGAAAGTGACATATAATGGAGGGGATGACCTCCATAAAATGAATTTTGTTTTAGAATTCATAAAGACAAAGAAACTGGTAACGTGTTTTGATGAATAAAATAATGAGAGAAATGACAAAATGAATATATTCCAAAATAATAAAATGACCTTAAAGGTTTAGAAGGATAATTGATATTATTTTATGTGAAGATTGAACAAGAAAATTTGGATAGTTGACGAAAAGTCATAAACTGACCAATTTTACATTAGAAAGCAGAGCTCTCAATCCAATCGTCGGATTGGGATGGAATTTTGCATGAAGTCTATTAATATGTTTTCCTACATTGGTGAAAGATATCATCCCAATGAGAGTTTGGTAAAGACTAACGATTTAAGCAGAAACAAACCGGATGGTTTCCATGAAAAAAAAAACAAATAATATATAAATACATAAATGAGGGACATAAAGGTAATTAGTAAAACAATGGTGCCTTTAAAAACAGCAAAGGCCACCAGATTAAAAAAAAAAAAAAGAGAAAGAAAAACGAAAAGGGGTGAGAGACAATAGAGAATTCGGTTACATAGAGGTGCAGGATTTGGATGAACCAATACTGCTTCGGTGGCCATATCTCTTGCATCCACCGTTGGATCATGTTGAGTTTTGGATATATTGTTCTTCTCACACTCCTCTATAAACTGACCGGAGGGATTTGAAGGAACATAATCCATTGAGCATCCATCATCATCGGAAGTGTCCTGGAAAACAAAAGGCAATATACCTGCAGGGAAGTTTTGGTCGCCGGCCGATTTCTCTCTTTTCCACCGTTGGATCGTGCCTATTTTTGGATATGTGCTGCACCTAGGTGTGGCCTACATTCTGGACGGTGGAGATCGGAAACGCACTCTCCGGCAAGGTTTGGTTCATGTTGAACAGTAGCTCGTCCATTTTCAGGTTAGTTCGGTTTTATTCAAATCTGTGGAGATCAAACCGTTGGATTATTCTGATTTTGAGATATATTGTACACAACACAATGATATATATTCTGACCGTTGAGGTCAAGGAAATAATCAAAGGTGGATGAGTTGTTGCTATTTGAATCTATTGCTAGTCTTAGTAAAACATTTAGGAAGCTTGATTTAATTACATGTTTTGATGAAATTAGAATGGTGTGGGTATAGGGTTTATGTAAGATATAATGGTAAAATGTGCTCTTGTTATTAGTGTTGTTATAGATTAATTGTGTTGTAAAATGTGTTAGGGAAGTTTTGAAATTTGGATGAAGGGAGGACAATAGAGAATTCGGTTACATAGAGGTGCAGGATTTGGATGAACCAATAATGCTTCGGTGGCCATATCTCTTGCATCCACCGTTGGATCATGTTGATATTTGGATATATGGTTCTTCTCACACTCATATATAAACGGACCGGAGGGATTTGAAGGAACATAATCCATTGAGCAGCCATCATCATCGGAAGTGTCCTGGAAAACAAAAGGAAATATACCTGCAGGGCAGTTTTGGTCGCCGGCCGATGTCTCTCTCTTCCACCGTTGGATCGTGCCAATTTTTGGATATGTGCTGCATCTAGATGTGACCTACATTCTGGACGGTGGAGATCGGAAACACACTCTCCGGCAAGGTTTGGTTCATGTTGAACAGTAGCTCGTCCATTTTCAGGTTAGTTCGGTTTTATTCAGATCTATGGAGATCCAACCGTTCGATGATTCTGATTTTGAGATATATTGTACACAACACAATGATATATATTCTGACCGTTGAGTTCAAGGAAATAATCAAAGGTGGATGAGTTGTTTCTATTTGAATCTATTGCTAGTCTTAGTAAAACATTTAGGAAGCTTGATTTAATTACATGTTTTGATGAAATTAGAATTATGTGGGTGTAGGGTTTATGTAAGATATAATGGTAAAATGTGCTCTTGTTATTAGTGTTGTTATAGATTAATTGTGTTGTAAAATGTGTTAGGGAAGTTTTGAAATTTGGATGAAGGGACATTGAGTTCGTTGATTTAATGGATATATGTTTTTAGGCATTAAAAAGGATTCCAATATCGGCAGCCTGAAACTGCGTCGCTGCCGATTCAGATATCGGCAGCCAGAAACTGCCTCGCTGCCGATTTCTACAAGGCAGAAATGACTTAAATTCTAGTAACAATCTCATAGTATGATGGTGTAAAATGTGGAACACTTGAATGTGAACATATGAATTCTTGAAATAAGTGGGATGAATGTGAATCGAAGATATAAATGAATTGATTGTGGTCTTTGGTGTCTTAGGTGTTGTGGCCGGAATCGGACCATTGCCAGGACAAGGACAGACCACAAGTGGAGCAGGTAGGTGGTTTCCACCTTTTTCTCATTTTGATGTTTATGTTTTGAAATGGTTAACTTGTGATGATATGTTATTAAATCCTTGTTGTAAGAAGAAATGACGAAGAAGAGTTGGATTAAATTCTTGATGATTGTCGAAATGACTATGAAATGTCGAACAAGTTCTTAATGAATGTTGAAACAATGGTGAAAATGTTAGAGTTCTAAACTGACCCTTTTGAGGTGAACATCTTATTGAGTTGTGATGAATACTAAACCGAATGTGATGTTGGGGGCTGTTATGAATTTGAGCTACTAATGAATGGTAGTATGTGTCGTACAAAGGATCTACTTTTGTATTCTTATTGAATGTAATGGTGATGAATGATTGTATGAGTATTATGAGAGATCTACTATTTTATTATATTGAATGTAATCGTGATGAATGTGTTACCAAGGATCTATCATTTATTGATTGTATGAGTGTTATGAAAGACCTATCATTGTATCGTATTGATGGTTAATTTCCACGAATGGTGGTGTGAGTATTACTGGGGATTTATTATGATGTTGCATTGAACGTTAACTGTCAAGAATGGTTGGATGAATGATACAAAGGGTACTGTTGTGTTGTGTTATATTGAATGCTAAACTGTTGTGGGATGTTTGGTTTTTGCATTACAAAGGGATCTATCATCGTGTTACGGAATGATAAATTACTAGGAAACGGTGGTACAAGTATCCCCAAGGGTTTACTTTGATGTTGCAAGGAATGTCAAATTGTCATGAATTGTTTGATAAAACAATGATTAGCTTCGGCTAATGGCATCCGAGTGGATGACCGGAACAAACGACTGATTAGCTTCGGCTAATGGCATCCGAGTGGATGGCCGGAACAAACGATTGATTAGCTTCGGCTAATGGCATCCGAATGGATGACCGGAACAAACGATTGATTGGCTTCGGCTAATGGCATCCGAGTGGATGACCGGAACAAACGATTAATTAGTTTTGGCTAATGACATCCGAAGGGATGTCAGGGGTAAACAATTGATTAGCTCTGACTATGGGCATCCAAAGTATGATTGGGATGAATAAATGCTTAGTTTTGGTAAGTGGCATCCTAAATGGATAACTATGGTAATGACATCATAGATGAATTATCAGATTAATAAATGATTAGCCATGGTAATGACACCATAAATGAATTACCAAAACGAATAAATGATTTACATTCGATAAATGGCATCCTAAAGGGATCATCGAGCTGAATAAATGATTAGCTATGGTAATGGCACCATAGATGTATTACCAAAATGAATAAATGATTAGCTTTGGTAAATGGCAAATTTAACTATGGTAATGACACCATAGATGAATTACCAGAATGAGTAAATGAATTGCTATGGTAATGGCACCATATATGAATTACCAGAATGAATAAATGATTAGCTTTGGTATATGGCATCCTAAATGGATAACCGAGATGTATGAATTACTAGCTTCGACTAATAACATCCTAGGTGGATAGTCAAGGTGAACAAATGATTAATTACGACTGATGACATCCTAAATGGATAATCGAGATAATGAAATTACTACCTTTGGCTAATAGCATTCTAAATGGATAATCAGGATGAAGAAATGACTAGCTTCAGCTAATTGCATCCTAAGGGATGACCGTGATGTAAAAAGAAAAGAAAAGGAAGAAGAAGAAGAAACGGTTAATGGCACCCTAGTGGATAGCAAGATGAAGAAATGATTGACTTCGACTAATGGCCTCCAAAGAGGATTGTCGGATTTGAGTTTATGAGTTAGTTTTAAGAAGAACTAATGTGGTCATGTATACTACGTTTCGTATATACTAAGTATATGAAAGCATTTTACTAGTTATGCTTTAACCAAAGAAAGACATTAATTCGGCTAGCGACATTCGAGAGGAATGATCGGGTTTGAGTATTGAAATTGTCTCGTTAATTGACGGATTATTAACGGTGGTGTTTGTGTTGACATAAGTAAAGGGAAATTAAAGAATTATGCTTTTTGGTCCATGAATGAAATGTGACTTTAATCTTGTTTTACTATATTTCTTCAATGGTCTATAATGCTTAAAATTACCTTGTGTTGGAACAGGGACATCATACCAATATGGGGCATCAGGAGATTCATTTCGTGGCACACACATTCGAAAAAGAATTATATACTCGTATATTATGGGTGATATGAGTTCTGCATGAACGAACTTGTAAATCACTTAATTAGTCATTCGATTCCTTTTGTAAAAACTAGTAATTAAATATTGAAATGGATTACGAATGATAATGTATGAACTCGTGGTAATACGAGAATAGAACAGAAAAAAAAATGGAAATGATGAATAAGTCGAGATGATGAAAAAAAAAAAAAAAAATATCAAACGGCTTTAGCCTTGAAAAGGTTGGGTCGTTACAGTTGGTATCAGAGCCGAGGACGGCTTGTCTTAAGGTGGGGGGATTGTGATATCCCACATCGGAAGCGAGCGTCCAGAGCCAGGGCCTTATAAGTGGTGCTGGTTGCCAACTTGTTATACGCGTTTGAAAACCGTGCGGGTTGCTACCCTTGTGGTAGGCTGCGGCTCAGGCTAGGGGTGGGACCCAAAGCGGACAGTATATGACAGGTGTGGGCAAGCTTCCGCTGTAGCTACTCTGCCAGACGCGTTTAAAACCGTGCGGGTTGCTGCCCTTGTGGTAGGCTGCGGCTCAGGCCAGGGGGGGACCCAAAGCGGACAGTATATTGTGGGGCCCAGTTCCGCTGCGTAACTCTGCAATACGCGTTTTGGGGCGTCAGGCTCAGAAGTGGGCTCGCGTCATCAGGAACAAAACCGTGAGGGCGGTAAGGCCCAAAGCGGACAATATATAGCAAGTTGGGCCGGGCCGTTACATTTGGTATCAGAGCCGACCTCACTGGCTGTCCGGTTGTGCCGACGGGGTCGTCGGGCTCCTTAAGGGGGGTGGATTGTAAGATCCCACATCGGCGGGTGAGGGTTGTGTTGCTGGCCTTATTAGTAGTGCTAGTGCTAACATGTTGAACGCGTTTTGGGACGTCAGGCTCAGTAGTGGGCTCGCGTCACCAAGAACAAAACCGTGAGGGCGGTAAGGTCTAAAGCGGACAATATTCAGCATGTTGGGCCGGGCTATTACAGTTGGTATCAGAGCGCGGTTGTGATTCAGTAGACTTATTAAGCATGGAAAGTATAATGAATCGTGTATCTTGATATAGAATGAACTAGGCATGTATATATTTATATATATACCTAGTTACCACAAGTGTGATAATTAAGGAAGTGATATTGGGTTGTCAAGAAATCGGTAACTTAGGAAATGAGCTTTTACTTCGTGATTGTGGTATCGGTAGCAAATAATAAATGTGTAACCATTGTTTGATAATATGTTAGATAGAAGTAAAGGGTTCATGAACAAAATAAATTTGAAATATTAATAAAATGATAATGTAACAAAGGTGTGTGTTGTCTTGATGAAATATGAATGGATGGGATGAAACCATATATGAATTAATATTAGAGTGAATATATGATTGATTAGGCATAATCAAGTGTTGATGTAAATGCTATCGATTCAAACTTCTGACATTGCGTATGGATAGAGGCAGGACTGTTTTGTGATTAATGCCTTAATAAATAATTATGTTAAGATGGCAGTGAGACCTTGCATATTAGGCCCTTGCTCTAATTGACAACACTTTATCTTGAAGTGTAAAGGAATACTAGTTTGGTACATAACAAAATGGACAATACAAGTTTATTTTCTGGCGTTGTAGATATGAGGTAAAGACTTGGAAATTGGTTATGAAAAGCATTATTAAGTTGCCTTACGAGAATCCACCTAAAAAACAAGAATGAATTAAGGATCGTAGGCGTGGTTATCTTTGTAGACATAAAGGAGAAATGGTTAAAAACATGAACATGGATGTAATACCTGTTGTGAAATGTTATGGGTTAACAGTAAGACACTAAGTTACCGTCATACACGATAATAAATAAATAAATAAATTGGCAAGCTACCTATAAGAGTCGTTGAGGAGGTCACGAGTGTGCAATGTATGTACACGTGGTAGTAGAAATACATAGTTAATAAGGAAACTAGAAAAGAGATGAATTTAGGGAGTGAAGGGATCTAATATGCACTAATGATGAGACGTAAATAAACGTTGATTAAGGAGTTAATACTTAATATTACAAGTGTCTGTGCACAAAAGTTGAGTAACTATGGTTACAGAGTGTTACTTGGTGGGCTCTAAATACGATTAGGATGTGAAAATACGATGGTATGAACAAGTAGTTAAGTATGAAATTATAGGAACCATGAGTATTCCTATATTGAAACACTAAATAGCTAAGATAAATCATAGTTGTTAAACTGTAAGGAGTGCAACATGAAATTGGAAAACTATGACAATGACAAGAATTACATGTTAATTGTAATAGGCTTGAATGATGGATCCTGAAAGTACCTAATAATATTCACAAATATAAGTAGAAATTCTAAATTTCGAGGCCGAAATTTCTTGAAGGAGGGAAGAATGTGAAACCCTAGAAAATTTATGATTTAAATATGCGGATGTATAACCTGCCATGTAAATGTAAGACTGAAAGTGACATATAATGGAGGGGATGACCTCCATAAAATGAATTTTGTTTTAGAATTCATAAAGACAAAGAAACTGGTAACGTGTTTTGATGAATAAAATAATGAGAGAAATGACAAAATGAATATATTCCAAAATAATAAAATGACCTTAAAGGTTTAGAAGGATAATTGATATTATTTTATGTGAAGATTGAACAAGAAAATTTGGATAGTTGACGAAAAGTCATAAACTGACCAATTTTACATTAGAAAGCAGAGCTCTCAATCCAATCGTCGGATTGGGATGGAATTTTGCATGAAGTCTATTAATATGTTTTCCTACATTGGTGAAAGATATCATCCCAATGAGAGTTTGGTAAAGACTAACGATTTAAGCAGAAACAAACCGGATGGTTTCCATGAAAAAAAAAACAAATAATATATAAATACATAAATGAGGGACATAAAGGTAATTAGTAAAACAATGGTGCCTTTAAAAACAGCAAAGGCCACCAGATTAAAAAAAAAAAAAAAGAGAAAGAAAAACGAAAAGGGGTGAGAGACAATAGAGAATTCGGTTACATAGAGGTGCAGGATTTGGATGAACCAATACTGCTTCGGTGGCCATATCTCTTGCATCCACCGTTGGATCATGTTGAGTTTTGGATATATTGTTCTTCTCACACTCCTCTATAAACTGACCGGAGGGATTTGAAGGAACATAATCCATTGAGCATCCATCATCATCGGAAGTGTCCTGGAAAACAAAAGGCAATATACCTGCAGGGAAGTTTTGGTCGCCGGCCGATTTCTCTCTTTTCCACCGTTGGATCGTGCCTATTTTTGGATATGTGCTGCACCTAGGTGTGGCCTACATTCTGGACGGTGGAGATCGGAAACGCACTCTCCGGCAAGGTTTGGTTCATGTTGAACAGTAGCTCGTCCATTTTCAGGTTAGTTCGGTTTTATTCAAATCTGTGGAGATCAAACCGTTGGATTATTCTGATTTTGAGATATATTGTACACAACACAATGATATATATTCTGACCGTTGAGTTCAAGGAAATAATCAAAGGTGGATGAGTTGTTTCTATTTGAATCTATTGCTAGTCTTAGTAAAACATTTAGGAAGCTTGATTTAATTACATGTTTTGATGAAATTAGAATTATGTGGGTGTAGGGTTTATGTAAGATATAATGGTAAAATGTGCTCTTGTTATTAGTGTTGTTATAGATTAATTGTGTTGTAAAATGTGTTAGGGAAGTTTTGAAATTTGGATGAAGGGACATTGAGTTCGTTGATTTAATGGATATATGTTTTTAGGCATTAAAAAGGATTCCAATATCGGCAGCCTGAAACTGCGTCGCTGCCGATTCAGATATCGGCAGCCAGAAACTGCCTCGCTGCCGATTTCTACAAGGCAGAAATGACTTAAATTCTAGTAACAATCTCATAGTATGATGGTGTAAAATGTGGAACACTTGAATGTGAACATATGAATTCTTGAAATAAGTGGGATGAATGTGAATCGAAGATATAAATGAATTGATTGTGGTCTTTGGTGTCTTAGGTGTTGTGGCCGGAATTGGACCATTGCCAGGACAAGGACAGACCACAAGTGGAGCAGGTAGGTGGTTTCCACCTTTTTCTCATTTTGATGTTTATGTTTTGAAATGGTTAACTTGTGATGATATGTTATTAAATCCTTGTTGTAAGAAGAAATGACGAAGAAGAGTTGGATTAAATTCTTGATGATTGTCGAAATGACTATGAAATGTCGAACAAGTTCTTAATGAATGTTGAAACAATGGTGAAAATGTTAGAGTTCTAAACTGACCCTTTTGAGGTGAACATCTTATTGAGTTGTGATGAATACTAAACCGAATGTGATGTTGGGGGCTGTTATGAATTTGAGCTACTAATGAATGGTAGTATGTGTCGTACAAAGGATCTACTTTTGTATTCTTATTGAATGTAATGGTGATGAATGATTGTATGAGTATTATGAGAGATCTACTATTTTATTATATTGAATGTAATCGTGATGAATGTGTTACCAAGGATCTATCATTTATTGATTGTATGAGTGTTATGAAAGACCTATCATTGTATCGTATTGATGGTTAATTTCCACGAATGGTGGTGTGAGTATTACTGGGGATTTATTATGATGTTGCATTGAACGTTAACTGTCAAGAATGGTTGGATGAATGATACAAAGGGTACTGTTGTGTTGTGTTATATTGAATGCTAAACTGTTGTGGGATGTTTGGTTTTTGCATTACAAAGGGATCTATCATCGTGTTACGGAATGATAAATTACTAGGAAACGGTGGTACAAGTATCCCCAAGGGTTTACTTTGATGTTGCAAGGAATGTCAAATTGTCATGAATTGTTTGATAAAACAATGATTAGCTTCGGCTAATGGCATCCGAGTGGATGACCGGAACAAACGACTGATTAGCTTCGGCTAATGGCATCCGAGTGGATGACCGGAACAAACGATTGATTGGCTTCGGCTAATGGCATCCGAGTGGATGACCGGAACAAACGATTGATTGGCTTCGGCTAATGGCATCCGAAGGGATGTCAGGGGTAAACAATTGATTAGCTCTGACTATGGGCATCCAAAGTATGATTGGGATGAATAAATGCTTAGTTTTGGTAAGTGGCATCCTAAATGGATAACTATGGTAATGACATCATAGATGAATTATCAGATTAATAAATGATTAGCCATGGTAATGACACCATAAATGAATTACCAAAACGAATAAATGATTTACATTCGATAAATGGCATCCTAAAGGGATCATCGAGCTGAATAAATGATTAGCTATGGTAATGGCACCATAGATGTATTACCAAAATGAATAAATGATTAGCTTTGGTAAATGGCAAATTTAACTATGGTAATGACACCATAGATGAATTACCAGAATGAGTAAATGAATTGCTATGGTAATGGCACCATATATGAATTACCAGAATGAATAAATGATTAGCTTTGGTATATGGCATCCTAAATGGATAACCGAGATGTATGAATTACTAGCTTCGACTAATAACATCCTAGGTGGATAGTCAAGGTGAACAAATGATTAATTACGACTGATGACATCCTAAATGGATAATCGAGATAATGAAATTACTACCTTTGGCTAATAGCATTCTAAATGGATAATCAGGATGAAGAAATGACTAGCTTCAGCTAATTGCATCCTAAGGGATGACCGTGATGTAAAAAGAAAAGAAAAGGAAGAAGAAGAAGAAGAAGAGAAAAAGAAGAAGAAGAAGAAACGGTTAATGGCACCCTAGTGGATAGCAAGATGAAGAAATGATTGACTTCGACTAATGGCCTCCAAAGAGGATTGTCGGATTTGAGTTTATGAGTTAGTTTTAAGAAGAACTAATGTGGTCATGTATACTACGTTTCGTATATACTAAGTATATGAAAGCATTTTACTAGTTATGCTTTAACCAAAGAAAGACATTAATTCGGCTAGCGACATTCGAGAGGAATGATCGGGTTTGAGTATTGAAATTGTCTCGTTAATTGACGGATTATTAACGGTGGTGTTTGTGTTGACATAAGTAAAGGGAAATTAAAGAATTATGCTTTTTGGTCCATGAATGAAATGTGACTTTAATCTTGTTTTACTATATTTCTTCAATGGTCTATAATGCTTAAAATTACCTTGTGTTGGAACAGGGACATCATACCAATATGGGGCATCAGGAGATTCATTTCGTGGCACACACATTCGAAAAAGAATTATATACTCGTATATTATGGGTGATATGAGTTCTGCATGAACGAACATGTAAATCACTTAATTAGTCATTCGATTCCTTTTGTAAAAACTAGTAATTAAATATTGAAATGGATTACGAATGATAATGTATGAACTCGTGGTAATACGAGAATAGAACAGAAAAAAAAATGGAAATGATGAATAAGTCGAGATGATGAAAAAAAAAAAAAAATATCAAGCGGCTTTAGCCTTGAAAAGGTTGGGTCGTTACAGTTGGTATCAGAGCCGAGGACGGCTTGTCTTAAGGTGGGGGGATTGTGATATCCCACATCGGAAGCGAGCGTCCAGAGCCAGGGCCTTATAAGTGGTGCTGGTTGCCAACTTGTTATACGCGTTTGAAAACCGTGCGGGTTGCTACCCTTGTGGTAGGCTGCGGCTCAGGCCAGGGGTGGGACCCAAAGCGGACAGTATATGACAGGTGTGGGCAAGCTTCCGCTGTAGCTACTCTGCCAGACGCGTTTAAAACCGTGCGGGTTGCTGCCCTTGTGGTAGGCTGCGGCTCAGGCCAGGGGGGACCCAAAGCGGACAGTATATTGTGGGGCCCAGTTCCGCTGCGTAACTCTGCAATACGCGTTTTGGGGCGTCAGGCTCAGAAGTGGGCTCGCGTCATCAGGAACAAAACCGTGAGGGCGGTAAGGCCCAAAGCGGACAATATATAGCAAGTTGGGCCGGGCCGTTACATTTGGTATCAGAGCCGACCTCACTGGCTGTCCGGTTGTGCCGACGGGGTCGTCGGGCTCCTTAAGGGGGGTGGATTGTAAGATCCCACATCGGCGGGTGAGGGTTGTGTTGCTGGCCTTATTAGTAGTGCTAGTGCTAACATGTTGAACGCGTTTTGGGACGTCAGGCTCAGTAGTGGGCTCGCGTCACCAAGAACAAAACCGTGAGGGCGGTAAGGTCTAAAGCGGACAATATTCAGCATGTTGGGCCGGGCTATTACAGTTGGTATCAGAGCGCGGTTGTGATTCAGTAGACTTATTAAGCATGGAAAGTATAATGAATCGTGTATCTTGATATAGAATGAACTAGGCATGTATATATTTATATATATACCTAGTTACCACAAGTGTGATAATTAAGGAAGTGATATTGGGTTGTCAAGAAGTCGGTAACTTAGGAAATGAGCTTTTACTTCGTGATTGTGGTATCGGTAGCAAATAATAAATGTGTAACCATTGTTTGATAATATGTTAGATAGAAGTAAAGGGTTCATGAACAAAATAAATTTGAAATATTAATAAAATGATAATGTAACAAAGGTGTGTGTTGTCTTGATGAAATATGAATGGATGGGATGAAACCATATATGAATTAATATTAGAGTGAATATATGATTGATTAGGCATAATCAAGTGTTGATGTAAATGCTATCGATTCAAACTTCTGACATTGCGTATGGATAGAGGCAGGACTGTTTTGTGATTAATGCCTTAATAAATAATTATGTTAAGATGGCAGTGAGACCTTGCATATTAGGCCCTTGCTCTAATTGACAACACTTTATCTTGAAGTGTAAAGGAATACTAGTTTGGTACATAACAAAATGGACAATACAAGTTTATTTTCTGGCGTTGTAGATATGAGGTAAAGACTTGGAAATTGGTTATGAAAAGCATTATTAAGTTGCCTTACGAGAATCCACCTAAAAAACAAGAATGAATTAAGGATCGTAGGCGTGGTTATCTTTGTAGACATAAAGGAGAAATGGTTAAAAACATGAACATGGATGTAATACCTGTTGTGAAATGTTATGGGTTAACAGTAAGACACTAAGTTACCGTCATACACGATAATAAATAAATAAATAAATTGGCAAGCTACCTATAAGAGTCGTTGAGGAGGTCACGAGTGTGCAATGTATGTACACGTGGTAGTAGAAATACATAGTTAATAAGGAAACTAGAAAAGAGATGAATTTAGGGAGTGAAGGGATCTAATATGCACTAATGATGAGACGTAAATAAACGTTGATTAAGGAGTTAATACTTAATATTACAAGTGTCTGTGCACAAAAGTTGAGTAACTATGGTTACAGAGTGTTACTTGGTGGGCTCTAAATACGATTAGGATGTGAAAATACGATGGTATGAACAAGTAGTTAAGTATGAAATTATAGGAACCATGAGTATTCCTATATTGAAACACTAAATAGCTAAGATAAATCATAGTTGTTAAACTGTAAGGAGTGCAACATGAAATTGGAAAACTATGACAATGACAAGAATTACATGTTAATTGTAATAGGCTTGAATGATGGATCCTGAAAGTACCTAATAATATTCACAAATATAAGTAGAAATTCTAAATTTCGAGGACGAAATTTCTTGAAGGAGGGAAGAATGTGAAACCCTAGAAAATTTATGATTTAAATATGCGGATGTATAACCTGCCATGTAAATGTAAGACTGAAAGTGACATATAATGGAGGGGATGACCTCCATAAAATGAATTTTGTTTTAGAATTCATAAAGACAAAGAAACTGGTAACGTGTTTTGATGAATAAAATAATGAGAGAAATGACAAAATGAATATATTCCAAAATAATAAAATGACCTTAAAGGTTTAGAAGGATAATTGATATTATTTTATGTGAAGATTGAACAAGAAAATTTGGATAGTTGACGAAAAGTCATAAACTGACCAATTTTACATTAGAAAGCAGAGCTCTCAATCCAATCGTCGGATTGGGATGGAATTTTGCATGAAGTCTATTAATATGTTTTCCTACATTGGTGAAAGATATCATCCCAATGAGAGTTTGGTAAAGACTAACGATTTAAGCAGAAACAAACCGGATGGTTTCCATGAAAAAAAAAACAAATAATATATAAATACATAAATGAGGGACATAAAGGTAATTAGTAAAACAATGGTGCCTTTAAAAACAGCAAAGGCCACCAGATTAAAAAAAAAAAAAAAGAGAAAGAAAAACGAAAAGGGGTGAGAGACAATAGAGAATTCGGTTACATAGAGGTGCAGGATTTGGATGAACCAATACTGCTTCGGTGGCCATATCTCTTGCATCCACCGTTGGATCATGTTGAGTTTTGGATATATTGTTCTTCTCACACTCCTCTATAAACTGACCGGAGGGATTTGAAGGAACATAATCCATTGAGCATCCATCATCATCGGAAGTGTCCTGGAAAACAAAAGGCAATATACCTGCAGGGAAGTTTTGGTCGCCGGCCGATTTCTCTCTTTTCCACCGTTGGATCGTGCCTATTTTTGGATATGTGCTGCACCTAGGTGTGGCCTACATTCTGGACGGTGGAGATCGGAAACGCACTCTCCGGCAAGGTTTGGTTCATGTTGAACAGTAGCTCGTCCATTTTCAGGTTAGTTCGGTTTTATTCAAATCTGTGGAGATCAAACCGTTGGATTATTCTGATTTTGAGATATATTGTACACAACACAATGATATATATTCTGACCGTTGAGGTCAAGGAAATAATCAAAGGTGGATGAGTTGTTGCTATTTGAATCTATTGCTAGTCTTAGTAAAACATTTAGGAAGCTTGATTTAATTACATGTTTTGATGAAATTAGAATGGTGTGGGTATAGGGTTTATGTAAGATATAATGGTAAAATGTGCTCTTGTTATTAGTGTTGTTATAGATTAATTGTGTTGTAAAATGTGTTAGGGAAGTTTTGAAATTTGGATGAAGGGAGGACAATAGAGAATTCGGTTACATAGAGGTGCAGGATTTGGATGAACCAATAATGCTTCGGTGGCCATATCTCTTGCATCCACCGTTGGATCATGTTGATATTTGGATATATGGTTCTTCTCACACTCATATATAAACGGACCGGAGGGATTTGAAGGAACATAATCCATTGAGCAGCCATCATCATCGGAAGTGTCCTGGAAAACAAAAGGAAATATACCTGCAGGGCAGTTTTGGTCGCCGGCCGATGTCTCTCTCTTCCACCGTTGGATCGTGCCAATTTTTGGATATGTGCTGCATCTAGATGTGACCTACATTCTGGACGGTGGAGATCGGAAACACACTCTCCGGCAAGGTTTGGTTCATGTTGAACAGTAGCTCGTCCATTTTCAGGTTAGTTCGGTTTTATTCAGATCTATGGAGATCCAACCGTTCGATGATTCTGATTTTGAGATATATTGTACACAACACAATGATATATATTCTGACCGTTGAGTTCAAGGAAATAATCAAAGGTGGATGAGTTGTTTCTATTTGAATCTATTGCTAGTCTTAGTAAAACATTTAGGAAGCTTGATTTAATTACATGTTTTGATGAAATTAGAATTATGTGGGTGTAGGGTTTATGTAAGATATAATGGTAAAATGTGCTCTTGTTATTAGTGTTGTTATAGATTAATTGTGTTGTAAAATGTGTTAGGGAAGTTTTGAAATTTGGATGAAGGGACATTGAGTTCGTTGATTTAATGGATATATGTTTTTAGGCATTAAAAAGGATTCCAATATCGGCAGCCTGAAACTGCGTCGCTGCCGATTCAGATATCGGCAGCCAGAAACTGCCTCGCTGCCGATTTCTACAAGGCAGAAATGACTTAAATTCTAGTAACAATCTCATAGTATGATGGTGTAAAATGTGGAACACTTGAATGTGAACATATGAATTCTTGAAATAAGTGGGATGAATGTGAATCGAAGATATAAATGAATTGATTGTGGTCTTTGGTGTCTTAGGTGTTGTGGCCGGAATCGGACCATTGCCAGGACAAGGACAGACCACAAGTGGAGCAGGTAGGTGGTTTCCACCTTTTTCTCATTTTGATGTTTATGTTTTGAAATGGTTAACTTGTGATGATATGTTATTAAATCCTTGTTGTAAGAAGAAATGACGAAGAAGAGTTGGATTAAATTCTTGATGATTGTCGAAATGACTATGAAATGTCGAACAAGTTCTTAATGAATGTTGAAACAATGGTGAAAATGTTAGAGTTCTAAACTGACCCTTTTGAGGTGAACATCTTATTGAGTTGTGATGAATACTAAACCGAATGTGATGTTGGGGGCTATTATGAATTTGAGCTACTAATGAATGGTAGTATGTGTCGTACAAAGGATCTACTTTTGTATTCTTATTGAATGTAATGGTGATGAATGATTGTATGAGTATTATGAGAGATCTACTATTTTATTATATTGAATGTAATCGTGATGAATGTGTTACCAAGGATCTATCATTTATTGATTGTATGAGTGTTATGAAAGACCTATCATTGTATCGTATTGATGGTTAATTTCCACGAATGGTGGTGTGAGTATTACTGGGGATTTATTATGATGTTGCATTGAACGTTAACTGTCAAGAATGGTTGGATGAATGATACAAAGGGTACTGTTGTGTTGTGTTATATTGAATGCTAAACTGTTGTGGGATGTTTGGTTTTTGCATTACAAAGGGATCTATCATCGTGTTACGGAATGATAAATTACTAGGAAACGGTGGTACAAGTATCCCCAAGGGTTTACTTTGATGTTGCAAGGAATGTCAAATTGTCATGAATTGTTTGATAAAACAATGATTAGCTTCGGCTAATGGCATCCGAGTGGATGACCGGAACAAACGACTGATTGGCTTCGGCTAATGGCATCCGAGTGGATGACCGGAACAAACGATTGATTGGCTTCGGCTAATGGCATCCGAAGGGATGTCAGGGGTAAACAATTGATTAGCTCTGACTATGGGCATCCAAAGTATGATTGGGATGAATAAATGCTTAGTTTTGGTAAGTGGCATCCTAAATGGATAACTATGGTAATGACATCATAGATGAATTATCAGATTAATAAATGATTAGCCATGGTAATGACACCATAAATGAATTACCAAAACGAATAAATGATTTACATTCGATAAATGGCATCCTAAAGGGATCATCGAGCTGAATAAATGATTAGCTATGGTAATGGCACCATAGATGTATTACCAAAATGAATAAATGATTAGCTTTGGTAAATGGCAAATTTAACTATGGTAATGACACCATAGATGAATTACCAGAATGAGTAAATGAATTGCTATGGTAATGGCACCATATATGAATTACCAGAATGAATAAATGATTAGCTTTGGTATATGGCATCCTAAATGGATAACCGAGATGTATGAATTACTAGCTTCGACTAATAACATCCTAGGTGGATAGTCAAGGTGAACAAATGATTAATTACGACTGATGACATCCTAAATGGATAATCGAGATAATGAAATTACTACCTTTGGCTAATAGCATTCTAAATGGATAATCAGGATGAAGAAATGACTAGCTTCAGCTAATTGCATCCTAAGGGATGACCGTGATGTAAAAAGAAAAGAAAAGGAAGAAGAAGAAGAAGAAGAGAAAAAGAAGAAGAAGAAGAAACGGTTAATGGCACCCTAGTGGATAGCAAGATGAAGAAATGATTGACTTCGACTAATGGCCTCCAAAGAGGATTGTCGGATTTGAGTTTATGAGTTAGTTTTAAGAAGAACTAATGTGGTCATGTATACTACGTTTCGTATATACTAAGTATATGAAAGCATTTTACTAGTTATGCTTTAACCAAAGAAAGACATTAATTCGGCTAGCGACATTCGAGAGGAATGATCGGGTTTGAGTATTGAAATTGTCTCGTTAATTGACGGATTATTAACGGTGGTGTTTGTGTTGACATAAGTAAAGGGAAATTAAAGAATTATGCTTTTTGGTCCATGAATGAAATGTGACTTTAATCTTGTTTTACTATATTTCTTCAATGGTCTATAATGCTTAAAATTACCTTGTGTTGGAACAGGGACATCATACCAATATGGGGCATCAGGAGATTCATTTCGTGGCACACACATTCGAAAAAGAATTATATACTCGTATATTATGGGTGATATGAGTTCTGCATGAACGAACATGTAAATCACTTAATTAGTCATTCGATTCCTTTTGTAAAAACTAGTAATTAAATATTGAAATGGATTACGAATGATAATGTATGAACTCGTGGTAATACGAGAATAGAACAGAAAAAAAAATGGAAATGATGAATAAGTCGAGATGATGAAAAAAAAAAAAAAATATCAAGCGGTTTTAGCCTTGAAAAGGTTGGGTCGTTACAGTAATAGTTAATATAGAGATTACAACACAAAAGTAAGCCTATCAACCTTTTCTAATTATGTACATCTTATATTATGCAATTTCCTATAATAAATCTCAAACACCCCTTAAATGTTACCCCTCTAAAAATAAAAAATAAAAACCTAAACCTCCTGAATAAGGTTAAAAGAGTTAAACGTCAAGGGCTGTAACCCAAAACCAATAACATCCATAGTTTTAATATTCCTTTCTTCGGAGTGCTAAATGCTAAATGCTAAATGCTAAATGCTAAGCTTATTCCTAGGTTTAGATAGTGTAGGGCCTTAACTTGCTTGACGGCCCTACATCTGAAATTCTTGAGATTTGTCATTTGGGCTACGAAGCCTATGCAGATTTTTGGGCCTTTAAAGCTCTTGAAGCTTAGTATATGCCTAATTACATGCTATTTATTAACCTGGAATCCAAAGAAGTCTATTAATTCTAGCCATCCAACTGTGCTGATGGTAGCCGAAGCCTCTATGTTTGATCACGAGAATAGATTTGCTTATTTAATGGCAGTGAGTCACTCAACAACTCTCTGAGCCACTATCATGAGTTAAAGAAGGAAGCATGTATCCCAAAACTTCTGCAATTAGGCCCACCCTTACTAAAGCCATCATATTTATTGTCTTTCAAACGGGATATCAAGTCACGAGCCTCCCAAATCTTATATGGCAACCTCTTGGATGTATATCAGCAAAGCAATTTTAATGCCCATTTAGATTTTAACTACAAGAGGGTAACAAGACAGTACAAATGTTTGCATTAGCTGTATCAAAACCTCTGTGCGGGAGTTGTAGGAAAAAATGGAAAACAATAAAACACTCTGCATGCACGGTAATAAGAATCTTGTCCTTCTAGAATTCAGTTCTGGTTAATGGGTACCGCCATGAGTGAAGCAAGCATCTTCCTGCAAGCAAACAAGCATTTAGGAAATGAATGTGAATTGACTTGTCCTTGTCTGTAGAGCAAGCATATGGATGCACATGGAGACATAAAGGCAGAAAACAGTAGGAGCAAACCATATTAGAGCAAAAAAGAAAATCACAAGAGAAAAGCGACATGTATACTTTAAGCAGAATTTATCTTTCTTTTTTTTCCCATTTGTATTCAACCCAGCCAGTCCTATTGATATCTCCTTCTCATCTTTATTTCTTGCTTTACGTGTCTCATTCAATTTCTTGATAGTGAAATCACTTTTTCTTCAATTGTTCTTATATAAAAAGAACTGAGATTTTCAGAGGTGAATAATTAAATATTATAATACAAGAATATTTGTAATCTTAAAGAGATGGCTAGTAGTTAAAGGAGGCACGATACTTTCTTTGATTTTCTTGGTTTATATATATATATCAAGCCGTCTTTAAGATTATTTGGAAAGAAAAAAAGGGCACCAAGTCATCTTGGAAATATTTCTTATCATCAAATCCAAAAAAAAATCAATAATGTGTGTAAAGATAGAGAGAATCGTGTACCCTACACACCTTTACCAATTGGGTCCACAAATATGCATGATTAATGCATATATCTATACGTCCCTCTCACATTTCAAGCTCCTAACCTAACGGTCAAATTTTTGGCAGAGATACAAAGCTAACGCCTTTTCAAGTATGCCGAAGAGAGGTAAGGTATGTTTCCAATACAAGAAATAATGATGGTCCAACTGACCCTGGCGGGAAACATAACAGTACATAGCCATCACAACCAAACTCTGGCAACTCGAACGAATAAAATAAAAAAAGAAGACAGAAAAGTTAGTGCTTTTGCTTCTTAATAAACAAAAAAGCTCCCATTCTTCAACTACGTTTCTCTCTTTGAATTATTATATGCATTAATTTGCAGAGAGAGAGGAGTGAGCTTGACATGTTCAAAGGGTTGGCTTTATTTGTTTGTGGGGGTGATGAATGAGATTCCCAAAAAGCAAAAACAAAGCCATGTAATGTACATGAGTGTGAGAGAGACATCGAGATTCTCATAATGTCTTGAGGGTTAAAAAGGGGGTGGAGATCACATGTAGAATACTCCATCAACTTTGAGTTGAATAGAAGAAAAGATGACTCCACGAAGAACAAACCAAGTCAAAATCATGCAATACATTTTGCCTTAAGAAGATGGGAAGCACAAACACACATGATTCCTCTTATATCCTCACCGATTTTTTATTTTTTTTTTAGTATATTGTATTACTATTGTAGTACTGTCCTGATTTATCATGACAACACGCATCAAGCAATAAAGTAATTATCATCAAAATGTAAAATGGGTTGTGACCCTATATCTAATTAGATCTCCTTTTTTCTCCTAACTTTTGTTTTTTCACTTTGCTTTTTATGTTTTCTTTTTTCAATTTCGGTGGTGATTAAACGAAAGTGTAGTTGATATATTGTTGGCTTGATGCATGCAATAATAGAGCTAGAATTAAAGAGAAAGGTGAATATAGCATTCATCTATGTATCTACTTTACCTAATCTTCTTCTTGTGTGTTTCCTTTTCTCTATCACTTTTCTTCTTTCCCCTTTGTAATTTACGAAGCTTCAAGATAATTCAACTATTATTGAACTCAAATTTCTTAGTTTATTTTGTAGGATTGTTCTTGAACTTCACTAAAAGCTTAACTTCTAGACTCTAATCAACAATTATAACATTATGGAAATATGGGAAAGGTATGGTCCAACCTATAGAGTCCTTTCCACTCAAAGTTTTATCACCTAACAGTACTCTCTACCATGCCCCAACTGCAATTGCATCAAAAATATTAATAATTTCTCCTCAATCTTCATAGCTTCACACACACACACACACACACATATAAGGTGTCCTTAACTTAAGGCTAATCTTTAAAGCATTAATGATGATTTTGAAATGCAAATACAATGTAGCATGGCCTTGCTGTGTCTGTACGGCCTGCCTTATGCAGCGTATTATCTTATAATCGATCAGGCATTAGTTCATGATATTGCCCATGTAGATATGATATCAAGACATTATTAGTATCGAATTGTATAGAGACCTGAGTTGGCATGGTTTAATTAACAAATGCCAAGTGATGCTACAGTGATTAAATGACTAATTGTTTGTCGTGTTGTTCCCTGAATTGAAGCTAATCTGCTTATTCTTGCCCCCATAAAATATATATACAAATGAGCTAAGATCGACAAGGGAATTAAGTAAATTGGAACTTGATTGATATTTTAATTAATCAATTAAGAGGAGACTTCGTAGAAATTCACATTGTTTTGAATTTTCTACGTCCTGCAGGGTGTAAAATTGCCATGTTCCTCCCGTTAACGTGCCTAAAATTAATAATTAAATACAAGCTTGGATCTATATGTATTAATTATCAAGGAATGGTCTGATTAAATGTGTATTTATTTTGATAATATCTAGACAAGAGGGTGGCGCTGTTTAGCCGTTTAGGACATGGCACGAACTGTCAAAGAGAGATGGCGAACAAGCATTGATTTCTTCTTTTTAATTTTCAGAGTTACTCAACGGTGGGATCTCCACTTGATAGCTCTACTCGTCAAAATACTCTCTTGTAATTTTATTCTGGCATTGTTTTTTAAAAATAGAAGAAACAGATATAAAACATAAAAATGAATATATTTTGAAATAATTACTCATTCAAACATATCTTCTCGGACACTATCCTAGACTTATACTATGTGTATAGCCGCACGCAGACTTTGGTGTGGTGGTGGAGTCGATCGAGTAATTAATGAGACTTTGGATGCTATATGGCGCCTCAACCGGAGGCTGCAGTTAGGCTGCATAAATATGGTCAAATTTGGATAGTGCAGCTAGCTAGCTTCATTGAATTCATGGAAATTTCGAGTTGAAAAATGAATGGATTCGATTAGAACATGAATTCATTACTCAAACCGTGTTGTTTTACTAATTTTTTGTTGACTATTTAACGATCGACCGATATTGCCTAGTCCCTTCTAATTAAAACCATCGATCCTAAACTTGTAGCCATTAACAAGGCAGGCAGGTTGTCAAAAATTGTGAACTAAGTAGGTAAGATCACCTCTTCCCGATGAGCATGTAGCTCAACTGGCAAAAATCTCGTATTCAAACCTCCTTTTTATAATAATAATAATAATAAAGAAAATGTGCTAGATGACCTCTCATGGTCCCTCGTGGCTTGAATTTATGGGAGAAAATATTACACAGCAACAAACCCTAGATGTTATATAATCTTCGAGATGAATTATTCAATCCATACATCGGCGAAAATTCAGGTCATGATTTTGAAAACTTGAAATCAGTTAGAGAATATTTGATTGTCAAACAACATATTTCGGTCGAGGTGGTAATGTCAAATGGGAATGGAAATCAATTCCATGGAAGTGTAGGCCCTGCATGTGGAAATCCGAGATCCTGCCTGAGAAAAAAACGCACGTCAAAAACGAATTTCATCAGGCTGATTAATGGGTTGAAGAATTGGAAAATTGTTCTGTGGCAAGGCGATTACTAAGACAGTCAGATGGGACAGACACTAAATTCTAATTTAGAGCACAAGCAATTATCAAGCCATGCATTTTGTCCGAGAGCTTTCGAGTATTAATAATGTCTGAAATTTCCATGAAATTGACTTGCTTCATGCCGGCATACCATGACAGGAAGCAATTGCAAAATCCTAGCTATGAAACATAATTGAAACGTTGTAGATGCATGGTTTGTGCCTTCTAGATTTTCTAACTAAGCCGTTCAAAACATTGTATTTGGTCATGTAATAGAGAGAATACAGATTGATTGCGACTTTGGAACTATGTGCATGTGACACTTACATTGGTTAGGAGCTAGCAGATAATTAATTTCTTCCACTATGTCAGATTTCTCAATTAAATTGTTTTCCATTAGGACTATATATATATAAGCCATGCAGGTTATTCTCGCATGCATCAAGCAAATCATTTTTCATCGAATAACTTCTCTATTAGATTACTCAAGTTTGATATATTAGATAGTGTTTGATTACTTAATTTATGAGATTGATCAACTGGTACAGAATTTTCATGAAAATTAGTTCCATGGGTATCTTATACCCTGTTTATTTGCTGGAAAGTAGTTTTTTTTTAAAAAAAAATGAATTTAAGGAAAATCAATTTTGAAAAAGTGAATTATTTTTTGATATTTGGTAGTGTAATGAAAAATAAATAGAAAAACACTCTCTAGTATTTGGTTATGTCATGGAAAATGAGCTGTAAAATAACTTATTAATATTTTATTTTATTTAAGTTTATTAAAATAATGAGGAACAAATCTTACAAACAAAAAGTTGAATGGGAATGAAATTGAAAAAAATATAATTTCATAAATTATTTCAAATAAAATAAATAATAATCAAAATAATAGAGATCAAATCTAAAAAATAAAAAAAATAAAAAGATGAAGAAATTAAAATAATAATAATTAACATTTCATAAATTATTTCAAATAAAATAAGTAACAATCAAAAAAATAAAGACCAAATTTGATAAATAAAAAATTTCAATTAAAAAATAATAAGAAAAAAATAAATAACAATTATAAAAATAAAGACCAAAATTAATATAAAAATTACATTCGAAAAGGGATGAAATTAAAAAGAAAATATTCAAAACAATATATATATATATATATATATATATATATAACAATCAAAAGTTTGAGGATCAAATTTGATATAATCAACAAATAATATGACATTTCTAAATTTCTCACAACTTCTGAAAAGTGTTTTCCACCCAAAATAAAAGGAAAATATTTTCCTGAAAATCAAGCCAAATTTTTTTTTGACTGGAAAGTGTTTTCTGTTGACCAAAAAATATTTTATGTTGACCAACTTTTTTAATAACAAACAGACACAGAAAAATTTAAAAAGTAGTTTCCCAAAAACCAGTTTTTAGAAAATAAACACAACCTTAGATGAAATTAGCAACACCCATTATTAAAAGACTTTTTGATAATAATTTATCTTTCTAGGATTCCAAGAATGGAAACAAATCAAATGATGGTCAATTTTGTTATCATGATCATCATTGAGATTTATTTTTTTATTATTATTAATATAGATGTTCATATTAATTTGTGTGTATTTCAATTAATTTCATAGATCCTGAAATTAATGATTATATAAGTCTTTAATGATCATAAGATTTATAGGACTCAAATTGATGAACAAAAATTTATTAAATCTAGAGGTAAGCAAAAAAACCAATTATACCGAGAAAACCAGGAAACAAATAGCCGAAAAAACCAAACTACCAAAAAAACCAATTAGAATTTTGAAAACCTCGACTAGTTCAGTTCGGTTTTAGTTTTATAACCCTGAAACCGAAAAAACCGAACTGAACCGAACTCAAACCGAAAAAAATCTTGCCAAACCGAAAAAACCAAGCCAAATCGGTTTGAACCGATTTTTTTAAAAAACCAAATCAAACAAACCCGGTCAGTTTAAATCAATTTTAATTATTTTTTAAAAAAAACTTAAATTTAATTATTTTTATTTAATAAAAAATAAACCAAACAAAAAACAATCATACTTAATTAAATCTTCATCAACAAACTTGTACGTTACCATAGTAAAAACCGCTGGGAAACAAAACAAAACGACAACTCCATTGATCTATCCCAGCATCATCATGGCAGACTGCCAAATCTTGGCCAACGATTCCCATGCGACCCTCCTCGATTTAACAGCATAGCTTATCTTAAAAATTAATGCCATGAAAAGTCAGTGTCATCAGAGATAATATAAAATAAAATAAAATAAATATCTTGTTTTAGATAAAAATTATTATTTTGAGTTTTTTAAAATTAAAAAAATATTATTTAGAATTATTTTTTTAAATCAAATAGGTTAAATTTAAGTTAGTCCTTTTAAAAAACTTAGTTAGATTAGTTAAATTTAGATACCTCAGGCCAAATTTATATGATGTTTAGTAATAAAAAAAAAATTGAATTTTTTTATTTTAAATTAAGTTTTTATATTTTTAAATTATTTTATTATATTAATATAAAAAATAAATTTCAAAAAATTAAAAATATATATATTATTTTAATATATTTTCAAAAAAAAAAAAAAACTGCTATTATTTTCCAAACATCCGCTTGATTACCATGCAGCCAAGACAACATTCAACTCTCTCTCTCTCTCTCTCTCTCTCTCTCTATATATATATATATATATATATATATATATATATATAACTCTCTGGGTAAATACCGTACCCCTAACTTTAACCCCCACACAACGGCCGCTCGTTAAAGTTCTTCCTTTTTTAAGGGAAAAAAATCCAAACTCCATTGGGCCCCACTAATGCCATGCTGGCAATCATGCATGGTCCCATCTTTTTTCTCTGTGCAAATGTGGTGGAACATGGACCTCCTTAAACTCTGCCCCCACTAGTCTATTTGTGGACCCTACTTTATGCTTGCGTGGCTGTCCATGGCAGCCTCAGTCGGCTTGCTCTTTGTGTTTTCCTTTTTTTATTAATTAAGAGTAAACCTCAAACTAATCTTCAATAATCTCTATGATCAAGTCCTCAAAACATAACAAATAAGCCAAAATGGAAGACAAGTTCATTGTGACCATAGATATTATTTTATTATTTTCCCCTTCCTAAAAAAAATTAGATGTCTTAGTTTTAGTGTTTTCATACAACCCATTAATCATCGAAGAATTAACCAAGAGTATAAGTATTTTTTTCAAATTGAAAGCACAATAAAATAACCTAATCACCCGGCAAGTAAAAGAAAAAATTAAACTGCACATAGGAGCATTTCTATCTTTTTATTTTTTAAAATATAATAAAATAAAAAATTTATCCTTAAGAGCAATTTGATTTTTTAATAAAAAATTATTATTATTTAAATAAAAAAGGTTGTTGAATGAGTGTGGTGCCTATGCACTTTGGATAGTGCGGACACCGTTTTCTAATAGCAAAAATTTTCTTTTTATCGTGTTGTTTGAAGTATTATTATATTATCTTTTTGTTGGTGCAATGCATGTAAACAATATTGGTATGGTTTATCCCTTATGAGGTTATTTTTCTTTTTTTCTTTTCTCACTCCTCATCAAAAGTTATAGTTTGATTCTTTTTATTGTTCATACTTCAACTTCAAATTTTATTCTTATGTTTTTTTTATTTTTTTTTATTTTTTTATAAAAATTTTATTTATTTTCAATTTCATCCTTCAATTCTATTTTATTATTTTTTTTAATTTGATCCTCATTTATTTGATTTTTTGACATTTTGTTAAAGTTAATTTTATTTTCAATTTCACTATTCGATCAGAAAATTATAGTTGCCCTTTACTTTATTTTTTATTGCAATTTTTATCCTTATTTTTTATTGCGGTATTTGACATTATAGTGCATGGTGCTTTTTAAAAGTTCTTTTTTTAAAAAAATATATCAAAATAATTTTTTATTTTTTTTTGACATTAGCATATAAAAATCATAAAAAATAACATTAAAAATATTAATTTAATATTTTTTTCAAAACAAATACATTTTTAAAAATCACATACAAGCATAAACTTCCACATTTCTAAACAAGTTTAAATTTTTATTTTATATAAAAAAAATACACTTTCAATGCCAGAACATAGTTTTTATTGAAAAAATTAATAATAGAGGCCCACGGCATTCCAGTGCAATGTCTAGTTTATTTCTAGATGTGAAAAGCGGGCTCCGCTGATCAAACCTTTTGAAAGAACTCAATTTAGATTAAAAAATTATCGGAAACTAAATCAATAATTCATGTATAGTCAGGTAGTTAATTCGAGATCAACCCTTTTTTTAAGATTAATTATAATTATTTACATATATCTTGGGTAATTTTATAATTCTTAAAATTATTAATTATATAAATTTTTAATAATTATTAAATTTATAAAACTTAAAATGATAATTTCTGAAAAATAAATTTAATATAGATTAATTATTTTTTAACAGAAAAGGTGGAGGAAGGATAAATAGTAAAAGAAGAACACCACCATTATGCTCCGGTTACTGTGAATAGCGGCTAATATTCCGGAATTAATCCTGGTAATTCGCTGTAAATATGCGTTTGTTTTTGTTTTTGTTTTTTTTTTTTTGTTAAAGATTGACCGCGTTTGTTGATGGTGGAATTGGAGTAAAGTAGAAGGCGGAATGGGTCATTACCTCTTTCATGGTAAACGAATCCCAAAATAGAAACTCTCACATTATATCTCTCTATACCTCTAGAGATGAAAATATACTAGTGAGTGTGTGGAGATTTTATTCTCTCTCTTTATTTTTAAATCTCTTTTTTTAAAATTTTTTTCTCTCTCTAGACCAAACCAAACCCTAAATAAACCCCACCATCAGCCTTAACACCTCTATTGCATGCCCATTTTGTTCATTTCTTTCTCTCTTATTGTTCTCTTCTCCTCCTCTCTAAAAACCAACCCTCTAGCCACGAAGAACAAGAACGAAAGAGCCTGCCTTTCTTATATCGAGCAGAGATAGCAAGAACGCACAGATCATTCTTCTTATTCCTCTTCTCATGGCTGTTGAAGCAAGGCGCCTCAATCTCTTCCCTCCTCAACTCATAAGCAGCAGGTTGGTGTTGGTATCTACACGCACATGTTTCAAAGACTTTGCTCTTACGAGTGTTTATATCATCTAATGTTGTTTTGTATGATGAATTTGCAGGGAAATAACGAACCCCATTGAAGCAAATACAAATATGTACAACACCCAAATGGGATATGGTGTGCCATTATCAGGAGGAACTCCAACGACAACAGCTGAGACACTTCTTCCTATGTACAGTTCTGTGGTCACTGATTCAATCTCCCATAAAACACCAATCAATTCAGACAGTGGTCTCACTTACAACGTCCCTGTACAAAGAAGGCGCCCAAGAGACTCTATCAATCCTCTCCTCTCATATCCAACTCTAGTACAATCCAATGAGACTAGCGCCCCCTTCTCCTTTCTTGGCCAAGACCTCTCTTTTCAGATCCAACAACAGCAGTTAGACATCGATTGCCTGGTTTCTCAACATGTAAGTTCATCACTTCATTAAAATCACAATTCTATTCGCCTGCTTTTCTCTTTCTTTTTCTTTTTATGATTAGCATATTGCATTGCCCTATTGCCAATATCATATTGTATATATTTACTTTAGCATAAGTTGTATTGAATTTTTTTTTTTTTGTTAATTTGTTTTAGATGGAGAAAGTAAGGATGGAGATAGAAGAGAAGAGGAAGAGGCAAGCAAGGAGGATAATAGAGGCAATAGAGACAGGGATGATGAAGAGACTAAGAGCAAAAGAAGAAGAAATTGAAAAGATAGGCAAATTGAATTGGGCCCTCGAAGAGAAAGTCAAGTCTTTGTGCGTAGAGAACCAAATATGGAGAGACTTAGCACAATCCAATGAAGCAACAGCCAATACTCTACGTTCCAATCTTGAACAAGTCCTCGCTGCACAGGTTAAGGAAGACCGCACCCTTGGTGCAGGATTAGATGATCAGACAGCAGCATTATTGGATGATGCCCAATCATGTTGTGGTAGCAATGGTGGTGATGGTGATGATGGATGGGAAGAAAAAGTGTCGGAGAGGTGCACGTTAGCAAGTGGGGCGCAGGACAATAATGGTGCAGGTCCAACGGGTACAGGTACAGGTAGTTGGTTGTGTAAGAACTGTAACAAGGCAGAGTCTTGTGTGTTGCTGTTGCCTTGTAGGCATCTGTGCTTGTGTACTGTTTGTGGGTCAAGTCTCCATACTTGCCCCATCTGTAAAGCCACCAAGAATGCTAGTGTCCATGTTAACTTGTCATGAACAAAACCAAAATACCCTAAAAAAAAAGAAGATAAATTTCAAGAAAACAAAAATTTGTTTACCCTTTTCTTTTCTTGCTTTCATTATTACCAGTAACTATTCTTCTATTGGATTTTATAATCTTTTCCCACCGCATTCCTTGCCTTGTTCGTCAATTTTTCCCACAAGGTGGACAAATTAGCCTAACTTTCCAATCGGAAATCATTACAAAATGATAGTAAGATAGCACCCAAAAATTCTTACAAGGAAAGATAAGAACCCTACTTTTGTCCAATTTCTTTTCATCTTGGATGCTTCCTACCAAGTTAATGCTTGTATCATTGTAGAAATTGATGTTCAATGGTTAAGTTCCTTGCAATTTATGTGGTTATCGTTTTTGCAACATCTCTTGAAAAAAAAAACAACATGCATGCGTAGCAAGCAAGAGTGTTTGCATTAATTTGACCAATTACTTAATTTTGTCGACCTTTCAATTAAATTAGACTATAAATCAAATGCACTTAATTATAACTGTTCCTCAAAACCTTCACTCAAGTTTAGAGCCATAAAATTTATTGGGTTAATCAAATATTAAAAAAAATAAAAATCTCTATCTTAAATTATTACCTAAAAGTAAAAATCCCATGAATAGACTACAAAAACATACCTTATGACTGTAAAATTAAAACTTGCTGTATCTCCACCATGTAATTATGACAGTCTCCTGTATATTTGGAAAAATAATTATTATTTTTAAGTTGAAAATGGACAAAGAGGTGTATTTTAGCAAAGTTGGCGAGATAGAGGCGCAAGTTAACGAGGTAGTTTTGGAGTTGAAGGGGAAAAAGGAGGGAGGGAGAGGTGGGGACATGGGTATCGTCAAGTGGGTCCCAGACTCGTAGGCTACGCATCTACTACTAGTACAAGAGAGCCCAGACAGGGAACTCATCCAGGGTTAACTGCGTTGAGCGTGGGTAACACGCGTGGAAAGTAAAGCGTGAGGTCAACGAGAAAGTGAAAGAGACAGGTGCGAGGCAAAAGCTGACACGTATGACGCGCGCAAATGTCGCTGTTAGTGTGCAGGGGACTGTGACTGGCAGCAACGGTGGTGGCACTATTATAATTATATGCTCTCCTCCCTCTTTTCTTTTCCAATCTCTCTCGTGCACACACTTTATATATATATATATATATATATATATATATATATATATAAAGTTATATTTTCTCTTATGTCTATATTTTGAAAGATTTGTCCCACTTGAAATATTTTCTTCTTCTAGATATTTTTAAAAAATATATTTAAAACAATATTATTAAAAAAATATATAAAAAAATCTTAAAACAACTTTATTTTAAATTGATTGAAATTAAATTTGATTAATAAATTACTCAAAATTTAAAATAGATTATGAACAGATTAAATTTAATAACTTTAATATGAATTCTAAAATATTAATTGTGGGTATTGAATATATTTTCACCTACTCAATAACGCAATTATCATGCATTTGTTGGTCCATATTTATAACCAGTGGTGGTGCCTTATTGAAAACTCGATGTCTTATATTGTGTTAATCACATAAAATAATCAATCTAATAAGGTTACAATGTATTTGTTAATAATTTTAGAAGACAATTAAATTATCAAATACACTTCTAGAAAAATAATAAATTTATCATAAGTAAATTGGAATTATAATTGTTCACTCCTGAAGATAAAAAGAATTTCAATTATAAAAGGTATTCAACAACATAATATAATATTTTTTTTTGGGTTTTTTATGACAACAAATACTTAATTTGAGGCTATCGAGATTATTTGAACAAAATTTGTTCATAAAATACAAGTAATTTCATCTTATTTAAAGATTTTGGATTTTATAGAAATAATTACAAGCAATTAAAATTTTAAAATTAAAATAGAAAAATGAAAACCACAATGAATGGTTGAAAAAGCTTAAAATCTATTTGGAAATGTAATTGAAATTACTTGATAAAATGTTTTTTTAAAAAATATATTAAAATAATATATTTTTAAAATTTATTTTTAACATAGTATATTCAAATAATTTAAAATATTAAAAAAAATAAAATACAATTAGATCACATCATCAAACAACCAACCAAACAAGACTTTATGATAATGACCTTATCCACCATCCGAAAACGGCCAAATGAGAAAGCAAATAGATGACAAGAAAAAAAAAATGATAGTACAAATAACCTGCCACAACCGTATGATAATAATTTTTTTAAAAAAATTACGTCCTTTGATTGAAAAAATCTGAAATTAGATGACGACGACGATGGTAGTTTGAATTGAATTGAAAGGGTGGCAGGCAAGGAACAGGCGGAGGCAGAGAGGTTAACGTGTAAGATTTGTTTGAAAGTTGTGAGGTAAGCAAGGCGGTGGTGGTGACTGGTGACCGTTGATCGATGATGACGATGAGTTGTTGAATTCAATGAGGCATGGTTGATGACAATAAATCCGGGAGATTACCTAAAAAATGGGTTGGATGGTTGAATTATTACATCAATGTGTGAAAATTGATCAATTTTGAATAATCTATTTTTATTAAAATAATAATATTATTTTTTTATTTTCTTAGTGCTGATTTGATTGGATCTAAAATAAGTTTAGTGAGTTATTAAATATTGCTTATTTATTATCTTCTTAGTACACTTTTGATATTATTTTTGCCACCAATTTATTTTATATCGTACTCTCATGTGCAGTGTTAAAAAAACAAAGAAAAAAGAATACTTGATTCCAGGTATCTGTTATATTATTCTTAAGAACTAATTATTATTATATATTAACAAAACTCCAAAATATGTAGGAAAATCATTGTATATATAGATGAAAAAAAAAACTCATTACTACAAGAAATTACATTTTCGCTCTTTAAAGGAAAAAAAATAGAATTCCTTGATTTTAGGGGTAATTTAGTCCTTTTCAATTGCTTATTTATCATTAAATGATTGTTAAAGGATATATGCATATTTTATATCTTTTTAAAACAATAAAATAACTAATTTATCTCTCAAGATAAAAAAAAAAAATCAAAACTGTTGTTTAGGGGTATTTTTATCTTTTTATTTTTTAGAAAACAATAAAGAGATATTTTTTTTCCATTGAAATAAAAAATAAGACATACATTTACAAAGGTTTTTTTTTTTTGTTATTTCCATATTCCTAGAGGGCATTTTGGTCTTTTATGTTGAGCAATTAATTTTTATATTTAAAAATTTGTTAGCGCATATTCTCCACATGCCAGTGCGCAGAAGTGCTTGTGCCTTTTAGACAGCGTATGTAGCATCTTCCCATGGCCAAACTAGTCCTTCCATCGTGTGGATTAAAATGTCGCCGAGGATCCTCTTTTTTCTGTGTATGAAGACAACATATGGTGGTTTGTCACCATTGATTTTTTTTCTTTTTTTTTCTTCTTTTATCTTTCCTTCTCTGAAAAGTACACATTGGTCCTCGTTGATTTTTGTATTCAATTTTAGTCCTTGTTCTTTTTATTTCTAATTATTGTTCGTGACCTGTTTATAAAACTTTTGTTTGTTTTCAATTTAGTCATTCAATTACGACTTATCATATATTATTTTTTCCAATCTGGTCTTAATTATTTTGATTTCTAATTTTTTTACCATTTTATTAAAGTTTTATTAGTTTTCAATTTTATCATTCAATCAAAGTTTATGGTGCATTATTTCTTTCAATTTAATCCTTATTTTTTTGATTTTTTTCCTTTGTTAATACTATTTTTCTTTTCAATCTAACCCTTGAATCAAAATTTTTTGGTTGCCCTCTAATTTATTTTTTTATTTTTATTTTTACCCTTGTTCTTTTAATTACATTTTTTTTGGTTTAGAACCTTTTGTATAATTGATTTTTTTTTTTGATTTGTTTGATTTATTAGGGATTGAGCTTCATGGTTTTTTTTTTTTATGGTGTTTTTGGTCTAATGACCTGGATTACGAGTTTGAAAAGTTAATATGAGTTAACATCTTTTTTTTGAACCATTTTATTTTTTGATTTCATCGTTCAATAAATTTTTTTAAAAAAATATTGGCTTTGTGATTTTCTTCAATCTTTTTTTTATCAAGTTATCTCTTTCTCATAACCTGAGCTATGAGTTTTACAGGTTAACCTGGGTTAGCTTGTCCCTTATTATCCCTGTTATATGTTTATCATGCTAACTTAGGCTGTCTCAAGTTATTTTTTGGTCCTTTTTTTTCTTATTCAATTTTGTACTTCAAAGGTTTTTTTTCTAAGTTATTGTGATTTCTTAAAAAAAAAAAAATTCCAATTACGATTGTTGTCTTTATTTATTTATTTATTTCTTTTAAATGCACTTGTGATGCCTAACTTATAGCTGTCTTTTTTCTTTTTTCTTATTTTTGTTTTTATTTTTTTAATTGATACTTTTTTTAATATGATTTTTTTAAAAAATAAATTTTAATTTATGTCTCAATTAACATCCCTTCTCTATGATTTTTTATTTTGCTCATTTAGCTTTTTTTGAATGGAGGTTTTATTTTAAAAAAAATAGTTTTGTATGTATTTAATTTTTCAAAATATTATTTTGATTCATCTATAATTTTTTTTTTTATGTTTTATATAGATAAATTTTATTTTTTAAAATAAAAACATTTACTTTTAGATCCTATTTCTAATGTGTACAATCTTGCACAATATTGTCCTATTTTTAATGCGTACAATCTTGCACAATATTGTTTTATTTTATTTTATTCAATCCTGCTTTCCATGAAGATTTGGTTTTTGTTTTTGCTTCAAATTGATTTTTTTAGTATTTTTAAATCGTTTTGATACATTGATGTCAGAAATAAGTTTTAAAAAACAATAATAAAATATTATTTTGATGTTTGTCCAAGTAAAAAAAATATTTTAAAAAATAACATATAATAATACACTTCCAAGTACCCTTTTTTTTTCTATCAAGAAACAAAAAAAAAAAAGAAAAGAAATAATGGGATTTTCAAGGGACAAATCCCAAAGGAAATATATTAAAATCACATTGGAATGAACTCCAATAATGGTCTCCTTCACTTGGGAATAATAGATGGCAGCAAGCAATAAAAGTCCTCTCTCTGCCTCCATAAGAGGAGGTCCCTATTCTCCAAGTTGTTTACAAGTCATCTTCAATAGCATTCAGGCATTTCTGCTCCATGCCAAACCTTCAAGATTTTCCAACTAATTAAGGGACCAATTCTATAAAAATTTTGTTCGATTTCAGAGACAAGAGCTTTTCAAGGGGCCCACCTAAACACCTTCAAAAAATCCAAAGCTAGCATTTAATAAGGAGAAAGTAACGAGGACATCGCAAAAATAATAGGAGATTGATTTTGATTTTGATTTTGTTTGTAGGATCTTCGAGGCCTTGTTAGTGGGTCCCTCCACAAGACTCGGACCATCTGTCCCTTTATGACCGGCATGCATGCCCTCCCCTGAAACACATGAATCTGATTCCCACTACTCTCCTCTTAATTACCCTTGTTAATTAATTTGTGTTAATTAATACTTGTTTTCCTTTTTAATTAAAAGCTGTGGTTTGGACTTTGGACAGTCCATCCATCCCTAGACAGACTTTTTTTATTGCCTGGTTTCTGATCAGGATCCCTCAGCAAATTAGATTAATGCTAATCCACTTTCTAGGGCTAAATTAATGAACTTGCCAATTTTCAAAGGTTTAATCTTAGCCTGGGAATCCAATCAAGTGTTGGACACCATTTTTTTTTTTTTTTATCAGGAAACGAAATGATTCCTCTGTTAGGTTTGTTTCCCAAAAAAAAAAAAAAAATAAAATTCCTTGTCTAGGGTTTGTTTACGGGCACAATTGAACCATCATAATGGCCACGGGTGGGCATGGCATAGAGGGGGAAAAATAAAATTCACAACAAGGTTCGGAGTTTCTAATCCAACACAACAAAAATTTATAGTTGTTAAACTCTAAGACTTTGATAGGTAAGTCATGAGTTTCAGGTTTTTAATCGGTTCATATTAAGTTAATTTTTTTAATTTATTATAAAACCTGCCTCGAGTTAAATCTTAAGTTATTTAAGTTTTGAATTAAACGAAGTTAGATATATTTGCTATCCCATAAAAAACACAACATATATATATATCAATTAGTATATTTTAGAAAAACTTCTTCCAAATATCTTCTTTGTTTTTTTCCCCTCGATAAGAATATAATTGTTGTTTTATGCTGAAAAAAATGGCATTAATCAATTAATTCTTTATCATAAATCAGAAGCACTGTCAATGAGCTCCATGGTGTCTCTTGTCATTTTCCCTCCACTTATTCACATAGCATACTCATCTGTCGTCTGTCTAGATTGTAATCTTATGCATGTATGACAAATGATATCAAAATACAATAATGTCTGTCCAAATTATTCAAAGAATTATCCACACTAAGCCCATGAAACTGACCAATTTGTTTGATACCACGACTCTACATTGTCTCTTCCCTTGAGTCTGTAATCAAATCCATCTGCCGTATACATTTTTGATTTCTCAAAAGAATATCATATAAGGGAAATGTCAATGTTATGAATGGCACTCCAATTGTCATCAATAAAAACATTTGGTAGCCATCACACCTTGTCATGCACACCATCTTTTTTTTAAGCGTGGAGGTTGGCTAGAAAATTAATAATCTTGTGATTCTTGAGGCTTCTTCGTCACCACGGATAGAATAAGATACTTTTAGTTACTATTCTGAGATAAAAAAAATAAAATAATACGATAAAGAAAATATTTTGAAAGTATAAAATTTTATTTTAAAAATATATTTATTTTATATATTTATTTTAATAATCTTGTGATTCTTGTGGTTTCTTCGTCACCACGGAAAAAATAAAATAGTTTTGGTTATTGTTTCGAGATAAAAAAATAAAAATAATAAGATAAAAAAAATATTTTGAGAATAATAAAACTTATTCTAAAAATATATACATGTCCTTGTGTAAGCATCGAGAATTATTGTGAAAGCCAGCATAGACCATGTTTTGAGCTTAATTTGCGGGTAATCAAAGCTAAAAAAAAACTCAAAACACATTGCGTAAAACAACAGCTATTTGGAGATTGTTTAAGAACATTTTTAAGGTTTTTGTTTTTTTCTTCAATTGCTTGAGTATATATGTATATATGTATATGAGATTATTCTTAATTTGTTTTCTAACCACACGTTAGAAAACTAGTTAAAGCTAGAAATTTGGACATCATGGACCCTTAACATGTCGGCTTCTGATGATCTCATTTTCAAAGAATTAGTTTGGCTGTTCATCACAGGAATGATTTGTTATCAGTGTTATATATATATATAGGATTTGTTGACATGAGCATGATAAAAACATTTGGCTTAGAATTAATTAATCATAGGGATTTTTTTCATTTTACTTCAGCCAAACCACAAACCAACACGGTTTTTATTATAAAAATGAATTCTTAATTAAAAGAAATCTTGCTAATTGAGAAAGTCAAATTGTGGATTACACCAATTAAGCACAAAATGGGAGTATTAGTGCATAATTAGGATAATGGGGCCCCTCCATATACTTTACCCTAAAAAATATATTCGATAGTGACGGTGTAACATTTGATGATTTTTTAAGCTAGATTGCATCCTAATAATATTATACAATAAAAGGTGTTAAAAATTGGTATCTTTAAAGATAATTGGGATTGTCAAAGGGGGAATTAAATATTATTTAATTAATTGATTAATTGTTGTCAAATGGCAAGCATCATGGTGTTTAATTTGCTTGAGTTGTTGTGCATTGCACATTGGAATATCCCTTAACCCAAATTTTTCAATGCTAGCTAATCTTTACCGAAATCAACAACCGAAATATATATATATATATATATATATATATATATATATATATATATATATATATATAGAGAGAGAGAGAGAGAGAGAGAGAGAGAGAGAGAGAGAGAGAGAAACCGCACCATCACCCAATGAAAAAGATAAGTGAATAAACAGGTGCTAGCTAGCCCATCTTCAATGCTTAATTTGGTCCCCTTGATTTGCTTTAGAATCGCACGTCCATTTCATGTGGGTCATATTCCTCCCTTTAACCCCTCCTATTTCACCACCATTTCATGTCACAAGAATAAATAAATAAATAAATACCATATGCTAAACTTGTGAAGGTGAGTTTCTTTATATATGTAATAGTAAGCTCGAATTCATCGTCACGGCTCACGAACACGCAACGCATACGTACAGCCAACCAAATGCCGACGATGAGGACAGTGACACTTGAGCCAATGACTTTTCTAAAATTTTTTGGGTTTTTCTGAGGACAGAAAAAAGAGAAGCCAGCCCTAGTAAGTATCTAGGGGTCCATTCGTTCTGCTGCGCCTTTATATATATATATATATATATATATATATATATATATATATATATATATATATATATATATATCCTTTTGTTTTTAAGGGTTAATTATTTGAGACTTCATGTAAAAGAAGAGATGGGAAATTTGTGTCGTATAAGCTGTCCACTTTGGTGATATAAACCATATAGTAATATTCCACATGTATTATTTTCAGTCGAGGTGGGGTTGCCAAAGTAATATACACAGTACAAAGCATAGAATAAGGATCCCAATCAAGAGAAGGCAGGAATGGGGGCCATGATGGGAACCCTAACTTTCTTACCTTGTGAAAGGGGGCACTCATGCATCTGTCCATCATCTTGGAATTGATTTTGTTGCTTGCCTTTTCTTCTCACTTGCTAGTGATACATTTTTCTCTTTGTACCTGAGGGCCCATGCATATATAGCTCAACAAGCCATCGGAGAAGGCAAGGTCAAACTAGAATGAGATGGCTCGAAAGTACCATCTCTTCACAACCGTGCATCATTGTCCCAGCCCAAAAAGATTATATTTTGAAAACTGTCACAAATTAATAAAAGAATTTCTTAGGGTTCCATGTCGACAAAGTTCTTAATAATTAAGATTGGTATAATGCTTACAGCCCATTTTGTTGACACCAATGGGCATATGCTGGCTAAAAATAAATATAGACGAACCGCTATATATTTCGGAGTTTACAACACAAACTAACCTAAATTGACCGACAAGCTAGGGTTTTGCCAATGCATCTTTACTCCAATTATGCACCTCCTCATCCTAGCTAGCTATAAGACGGTAAAGGGTAATGGGAAATACGCTCATTTTCTTTTTGAAAAGGCATGGTGGGGTCGAGTTAAGAATCCACAACACCCCAAAAGAAAGAAGGCATGAGCCATTATTCACTCAGAAATCACATCTTACACGATGAATGAGTGATGAAAGGATTTTTTTTCCCTTTGTGGGAATTCCAATGACCTGCCATGAGTCTACTTTACGTGGATGGATTTGGTGTGATTGGTGGTGGAGTAGGGCAAAAGATAAAGACATTATTTATTTCAATCTTGATATGGATGAAGCATTGAAAAGAGATCAAAGAAACATGAATTCACATATATGTATAATGTAAAGGAACCATTATAACTGTTGCAACTATTTGTTTTCTCTCTTTCTTTCTAGGGTCGATAGATTTGCTGTGGAAGTGTAAACATGAGCTCCCCCCACTAGCGAAATATTCCATGTGCCATGACCATCGAGTCTCTCTCATCCCATTAATGGGGTCTTGGAGATTGTGGTTGCAGACCCAACACCCCCATCTTTGGTAAAATCATTATGCTCTCTTCCCTTCCCTCATATCCATAGGGCACTTTATCTAAAGTGCTGCAAATAGTTCATTCTTGTCTACATTAGGCACCACCACTGAAAAGCTAACCACTAAAACCATCCATGTTAGCTGGCTTGACGAGGAGGTAAGTGGGCAAACACGATAACTAGCATAAAATTGATTTTCCATGTGGATGGATAGGAGTGAACAGACATGGGATTGGACCAAGTATAGAGACCTAAAATAATAAAAAAGTGATTCCCAATGCTATATACCAAGGACTGATCACAGAGATGACCTGTACTATGTTTTATATCTTTTTTCTCCTATTTCTCTACCCCCATTTCAAAGTTTCACCTTCTCAAAGCTGAAAGTGAAATGCTCGGTAGCCGTTGAATGGGAGGTGACATGACAAAGAATCAGCTCACACACTGGACCGAATAAATGGATGACATATCTGGTAATATTACCAATACGGGGAGTGCATGATTTGGTGCCATCACCAGTTCATCGCACAAAATATGGGGATATATATTGGGCCTACCAGCAATGGATCGGCCATTAGAGCTTGTCGTCTAAGAAAATTGGATCCCATTTGCATGATCAAGGTCCTAAAATAGTCTGTTAATATAGGCATATCGAGCACCATTATTCTATTATTTGAAGTGCGCCAAACAAGTCCCAAAAAGGACCGACCTCAATTGATCTGATCAACACAAGCACTCCTAAAATTGACTAACTAGTTCTTAATCTAATACTATAGCACTATTGCCCCGTCTAATCAGTCTATAACTCAAAATTAATGGAGGATCAATGCAAATCAAAAGGATTACATCAAGCACTAATACCTTCAAATATTCAATAATATCGTATTGGACGGATCATATTGCATTGGAAATGGGAGTTCTTCCACTTTTGTGACTTTATTTTTTTGATAAGACTATGATATTTGGATGCTTTATACTTCATTGTAGCAACAGGTGCCACATGCTCTTAATTGACATAGTGAGGAGAAAACCATTGAAGGAGATTAGTTTGATGTCATTTCAGATGTGTTCATCTGCCCCCATTTCCCTATCAACCATAAAATAAGGTTATCATATGTTTTTATGCGCTTTTTAATTCTAGATGAATGTATATGATGTCATTGTGCACATGTATCATGAGTTGAGCCCTTAGAGTTTATTATCATACTAAATCTTTGTCCCACGCAATGTTATGGAATGAATTAATTTATTCTTTGAACATGTAAAAAACATCTTCTAGTAGTAAGAAAAACTTTTTCATAGTGCAGGGGTTGATCAAATTTAACTTTATTAACTTAATGAGTTTAAAGACAACTTAGATAATCGATAAAAACATAGGTTAACTTACAAAAATTCAAGTTAACATCCTTTTAAAAATATTAAAACTGTAACATATTGGATTTACCTGAGTCTACTCGAGTCGAGTCAACTTATCAAATCTACGACTTGAATCATGAGATTATGATAACCAAATATAAAATAAATCAAAATAAATTATAAAACTTAATTCTCAATTAACTTGGTGTTTAAGAATGGACTTAAAAAAATAGAAATAGAAAAAATGACTTGATTTAACTTGCCAAACTCGCGATTTGAATAGTAAATAAAAAAATAACCTGAGTCAATCTCGGTTAACCAATAAAAGCCGCGATTCGGGTCATGAGACTAAGATAACTCTATAGAAAAAAAATTAAAAAAAAATTATAAAGCTTAATTTTCAATAAACTCATTGTTGAAGGATGAAAAAGAAAATCAATCTAAAAACATGACACAACAAAATGACCTAAGTTTTAACTCGCAAAACATGTGACCCAAGTCTTAAGACCGAGATAACCTCATGGAAAACAAATTAAAATAAATCATGAAGTCTGATTCCTATTCAATTTAATGTTGAAGGATAAAATTGAAAAAAATACCAATTAAACAAAGATAAAAAACTTAAGTCAACTGAGTTAATCCGCGAAACCTGCGACCCGAGTCATGAGACAGAGATAACTCATAGAAAGAAAAATAAAATAAATTATGAAGTCTAATTCCTGATCAACTTGATGTCGATAGATAAAATTAAAAAAACAATGCCAATTAAAAACAGACAAAAAACTCGAGTAAACTAGATTAACCCGTCAAACTCGTAATACAAGTCATAAGACCAAGTTAACCACAAATAAATCAATCCATAATAAATTATGAACCCTAATATTCAATAAATCAAATGTTGAAGAATAAGATTAGTAAAAGAAACATAGATTTAGACAAAAAAAAAAAAAACTATTGAATTGAATAATGTTTTGTGAGGCTGTGTATAATGAAAGTACCACCTCTTTTAGTTTTTTCTTAACTAGACATGGTCTATGCTACACTCTGGGGCTGAATTATTATTCTTTTGTAAAAAATATGTTGAGGTGCCGTGAGCGTATATTAAAAAAGGAAAGAAAAATTGCAACTCAAGCTATACATAATTAAATATGAAATGATAAAATTGGATAAAAATAGAATCGAGTTAATATGATAAACTTGTAACCTGTATAATAAGAGGAGAGCAAAACCAGGTTAACTCGTCAAACCCGTAACTCAGATTATAAGATTGAGATAACTAGATAGAAAAGAAAATGAAGGAAACCACAGAGTTTTTATTTTTATATAAAAAAATCAATGTCGAACAATAAAATTAGAAGGAATTTTTTTTTTTAAATGTTAACCCCCGTCAATTTTTTGAACTTGTGACCTAGGTTACTAGATCAGAACCAACATATCTAAAAAAACTCAACCAATCAAATGTTGAAGGATGGAATCGAAAAAAAAATCAATTATACAAAAGGATTTAAAACCAAAACTAGCAATTAAAAGATTGAGGATCAAAACTGAAATGAAAAAAATAAATTAGAGGTAAATACAAATTTTTGATTGAAAGGTGAGATGGAAAAGAAAAATCAATCTAATAAGAAAAAAATTAAACAAGCAAGGATCAAATTGAGAAAAATAACAAATCATAAATTGGAACTGAATGATGAAATTGAAATAAAAATAAAAATTCTACAATAGAGAAGAGAAAATAAATAGTAATCAAAATAATAATAATCAAATTTGAAAAACTAATATATCACAAATTGAAATTGAAAGAAAATAATTTTTTTATATAAGAAGTTCAAGAAAAGAAAATAGAAATCAAAAGAATAAGGAGCAAATATATATATATATATATATATATATATATATATATATATATATATATATATATATATATATATATAACAAATTGAGATTGAAGGATAAAATTGCAAACAAATAAAACTTTTTCAAAAAAGTCAAGAATAAAAATAAAAAATAAAAAAAATAAGGACCAAAGTTGACATATCAATAACTAAGAGTAAAAGTCTAAAATTTTAAATGATGAGCACAAATTTCAATGGGAGAAGAAAGAAAAGAGAAAAAAAAAAAGTTTCTCAACCAACAAACCGTGTCACCTTTGCTGCCTCAACATGAAGAGGATGTTGTGAAGATTCTAATGACACGAAGAAATAGAGTTTTAGGTCATAGAAAGGCACCACACATGTCATCTATTTTTCCATTAAAATATTATTTTATATTTATTAAAGACCAAATTTCCCTTAATCAAATTCCTAATAATAGAAAAACTATGATGAAAAGATGAAAAAACCCTTGAACCAAAGCTTTTAAAATTTTGACTTTAAGGGTAATCGAGTTATTTTATTGTAAATAAAAAAGTGCAAAGACTAAAAAGCTCCTAAATGGTATTTTTTTAAAAAAATTACTTTTAATGGTAAATAAGTTATTTCACTATAAATTAAAAAATAAAAAAAAATAATTTCACCCTGATTAATCTAGTAATAATCACTGACTCTCGTGAAGAGATCAAAATACCTTCAACATTAAGGCTATTGATTTTTTTTTTTGAAAAGATAAAATGGATAATAATAATAATCTAAGTGTGTGAAATGATTTCACCTTGCCCTTTAGTTTTTTTTTTTTTATTATTTGTTGAATCCACAATTTCCAACGAAAAGAAATCCAAAAAATAAAAATTCCTACTATATATATATATATATATATATATTATTTTATAAATGCATCATTGCAGCAACATAATGAAATATAATATATGAGTTTTTGCTAGCTGAGATGAAAAACTATCAAATGTCATATAAGAGATTTGGAATTTGATATTGTTTATACGACTAATGACAGAAAAGCACTATATACTGTAATTTCTTTTTGGTTATTATTTCGAGATAAAATAGAAAAGATAAAAGAAACAAGTTTTTTGTACCTTGTGTAAAAAGAATTTCATTAAAAAGTTATTTGAAAAATAAATTTATTTTATATATCTTTCTTTATCCCTTCAATTAAATTAATGTTTATCCCTTTACTATCTAATGAGCCTCCATTGACGATAATAATAAAAAAACAACCTAATGGTAGCCATCTCAAATGCACGTTTTTTTAGTCTTGAAAAGCCTCCTTTTATGGAAAATCCAAGCAACAAAATGGGCCACTTGATTCAAACATGATAGGACTTGGTAAAATCATTGGGCTGATAAAGGGTTCCACCACAAATTAATGATAGATCTTCCCACCAATCAACCGAAGGGTCTCTTCTAATCGATTAATATACTGACTTTCTGCAGTTCATAATGCAATGATGTACACTATAGCATTTATCAGGGAAGAAAAAAACGAAAAGATGATGATGATGATGATGATGATTCATACCGCACAGGCAGCTTGGACTGCCTCATAGGTATAAGAACCCTTTTGCAGACAATTCTCTTGTGTATATTTAGATTTATGTGCTAATAATCTTAGTGCGGAGATTTGGAAAAGATTTGTTTGTTTCTTTATTTGCCCATGAAGATTCTTGCCTTTGCTTCTTACAATTCTGTTTTATTTTCATGAATTAACGTAAACCAGGTTTCGAGTGGTCTAGTTGATAAAGTGATTGGATGTCTTCTCAAGGGATTTTGGATCCAATTACCCTCATAATTGAAGACTTGTTATTAAAAAGAAAGTGGTAGCTAGTATTAACCACCATCATGTAACATAAGCTTAAGAATAAGAAAGAAGAACAATGGAAGAATTATGCACACCAAATTTCAATTTGATGAAATGTTGATATGTTTGTGCCTGACGATTTGGTCTTTGTTAAAGGGTAAGCTGACATCAAACAACAGGCTTGTTAACTGGGAACAGTTAGGGTAGGGAAGTGGTTTTCAGTCTAGGAACAGGCTAGCAGGATTGTCAGGATAGATAGAGTGCGAGAGACTCAGAGAGAGGCTTGGGGCGAGGTATATTTCTGATTTTAACCTGGAAAATGCACATTTCCTGATCATTTAGAGAGCGAGGCGGGACAGTTTGAGTGATTAAACATACATTTTAGGATGCATAAAGGTTAGGCAGCAAATCATAGAAGATAAACAAGCAACATAAATAGAAGGTGATTAGGTGAACATAGGAACCAGGAGGATCTTCCATTCATTGAACCTCAATTCATTTGTTTTGAGTTACATTAAACTTCTGCTGAAGATGAATGTTTGGACAGTTTAGATGCTAGTTCACGCATGTACGAAATGATCCTGTTAGTCAATTGTCCACGAGCTTCATCATTATGGAGAGACCATTTCACCTTCTTTGCGAGTGGATGAGGAGATCGTGCGAAACCTTGGTTTCTGCTAAATCGCTACCGAGAAAGATGGCATTGCCGGATTGCTTGTTCTATATGCAATGGCTCATAACATCAAGCTGCTCCGATTTTCAGTCATTATGATAATCATGATCTGCAATAATATGGATTCATCTTCCTCACAATAGGTAGCAAAACTTCAAGTCACCAGAAAATTCTTGGCATGCAAACCCACCAGTACATGCTAGTGAGATAAAATATTTCCACAGAAGCAATCCAAATCAAGTAGATGTGCGGGGTAGACCCCAGTACCAACTCTTAGCAAGAACCTGAATACAGGTAAACTTTCCAGCTTATGGAAAGACAAGGAACCAGTAGCTTTACAGCTTCTGGTGTCAAATAATCTTTCGATACAGATAACATCAGCATCAAATAGGAGAAACAAGTAAACTAACACCGCAAACTTGCCGTTCTCTTGAATCATTTCACCATGACAACAACAGGTACTGGCCCAGTGCCACAGTTGGATGTTATTTAAGGATAAAATATACTATTTTTGTTCTTTGTTTTCATCATAATGTCTTGGTGGCTTGTTATTCCCTCTTGTTGTACAATGATATACCTTTTGTGCTCTCTCGTTGTCATAACAAAAAAGAACAATGTAGCTCTATTTCCTCCTTAAATAACAAAAACAGCTACATCAATCAATTGGTCTGCAATGGAATAACTAGACATCCAAGGTAAACTGTAACAAAAGAACGAAACTGTAGTGAGAGAATATTTAGGAAGACCACCAAGATCATTTTCTTAAATACACCAAGCTTGGAGTCTCTGCCTCCTTACATAAAGGCTTTTCTGAAAACAAGCACTTCAATTCTTCTAAGCAAACAATTTCTAATTATGCGCTCCTAATCAATATTCTTCCGGCAATTCAACTCTTCCATGGGATAAACTAACAATAAGAGCATAATCTTCACAAGTCTCAAATGCTATTGCATTTGTCGTAGAAATAGGCAAAACACAGTTCAGGTAACGAGTTTTGAAGATGCGCGCACTACATGAATCAATCGGTGCACGGCCACTTAGGACTACAAACTTATCATGAAACAAATGTAATGGGCATTTTTCGATCAAGTTAGAACCATCATAAGCATCCTCAAGGAACACGTACAATAATCTAGATGGCAACATAAACTCAGAATGAAAAGCATCCAATTGAGCAGATGTCATCCTCTTCTCCATAGTCAAACTAAGGAGTTCTGTTACGAGAGGAAGGTAGCTAGGAGGCTTGGCAATCAAGGAAGAGGAGATAAATAACAGTATGTGACAATTAAGAAGAAAATATGCAGAATTAGCTAAAGATGAAGTATTAGTTAGTAGCTGTTATAACTGTGAATGTGATGAAAGTTAGCTGGTTAGAGTTGTTAAGTGTTAGTTAGATAGTCAGTTGAGATAGCCGGGAGGCTAGAGTTCATTGTATATAAATCATGGTATCAAGAATTTGTGAGGAGACAAGTAAGAAATAACAGATTGCAGAAGCAATTCATTCATCTCTCTTTTCTACTTCTCTAATTCTCTCTAATTCTTCCTATTCTCTTGAGTTAGCCAGCTTGTTAAGTCAAGTGGATAACAAGTTCATGAGGCACTGCCACCACACGCTTTGACGCTTTTGGATCAGCAACTTCAAATCTCCTAGCATTCAAATATGGAGAAGGGAATTCCATTCTTTGCCACCTCTCAAAGTTCCTCAAAATAAACCATGTTTGGCCTAAAACCAGCAGCAAAACCCATGTCAAAATCAAACGGATCGAGAAAGTTACCATCTTTCGATATTCTAGCCGTCTGTTTCGTTGGATTGATAGCAGGAACACCTTCAAGCCTCCGTCTTTCCTCACGAGAAGCAACTTCTAATGAAGAATCCCATTGAAATCTTTCACTGAAAAAAATCTGGGTACTTTGGAATCAATGAGTTTTTGAAATCTTGAGGCAAACCCAATTCATTTTCAATGGATCCAATCTTTTCTAAGGGCACCCTACAATCAACTGACAACATCAACAACAAGTTCTTAACCAAAATGAGCTCCGTTAACTCTTTTGCTTCAGCCTCTTCTCTTGCAATCTTTTCAGCTTTCTCAGTGAAAGTAACAAAAGGAGGTGACCTGCTATTACCACCACCAACACGAAAAATTGAAGGGTACTTTTCAATGACGGACATAAAGTTCCATTTTTGAAGAAACCCAACTTCCTTTTCAAGGTCTCTTAGAAAAACAGACTGATGTCTTTGTGATTGGATGATGGACTTGAGCTTTAGTATTAAAAATGGCTTCTTTTGTAAGTCCATTGCTCTGTCAAGGTTTTGCACTCTGATATATTTTCTTCTTGGGTCTTCTTCCTCCACTTGATTTTTGCCTCAATGGAATCCATATTGATCCTGGTTTTCGAAATACGGCAGGAGGTGACCGTGTATAGGAGTCCGTTTTGTGACAGACAGGATTTTGAGTATTTGTGTAAGCCATAAAAAAATGAATCGTCTATGCATTTTGGAGTTCTTCGGAGAAACAAAATCAACCAGCTGGAATGCAGAAAGTGGTTTAATGCTGCTTTGTTGCGCGGGGAGAAAAGTCCTCATACGGGCTTGGATCATTTGGTTATTGTGGACTTTCTTTGTATCAGGAGTTGGCCCTCGTAAAATTAGTGAACTCTTGATGAGGCTTGTGGCTATACGGTGCTCAAGAAAGAAACGTACACAGAGGGAAGACTTTGGATTTGCTCATCAAGTGCTTACAAACACTACTTCCTACCTAGGCTACCCTGTGCTCCATGCTTTTTGTAGCTGTCTTGCAAAATGCAGTAAAGAAAATAAGTGAATAACAAAAGCTTCACGAATTCCATTAACTTGTAAAACTACCTGTATTTTCAAACAAAATTAAATTGCTCATATTGCTTAAGCTCTAACACTGTTGTGTGCCTGGTATACCGTCTCGAATGAAGCATACGGTTCTATGGAGCTATGGCTAGACCTCATATTACTAAAACTCTAAAACTGTTGTGTGCCTGTGTGGGAAAAACCAAAAGGGGTGAAACAGTTAGTGATAATGTTGCTATAAGGTTTTACCTAAACAAGAAACAGAATTCAAGAGGATGTGTAAAACAAGTTAGAGTAAATTTGTAGATGTGAACCAGCTGTCTATGAATTCTTCCCCTCTTGAGGTTTTGGTACAGATAAACTCGGATGTTCCAAATATAACTGCACGGACAGAGGTTCGCTGCTCATGGATTTTATTGGGGTTATTAATGGAGGTTGCTGCCTCTGCTTTGTGTCTGTCGGGATCCATAACCCTGCATCCTTGCTTGCGCTATCATAAGCAGTTATCTCCCACCTGCAATCTGGTAAAAGAGAAGTTCAATCCTCACCTCTAAAAGTGTCGAAGAGTTCACAAAAGCTAATCATACAGCAAACAGCAAGTGCGTTTGCTTGGATTTTGTGGATCAAGCAACTTTGACCAACCAAGAGAAGACATGCATACCAAATCACTGCCTCGTTAACCAAGTACCTCGTGGAAGAACTTTGGTAAGACCTTCCGAGACAGACAGTTTAACTAAGAATTGATGCACGCCAAGCTAAAGACAGCAATAAATAAATAAAAAATACAAGAATTTTAATGAGCAAAAGAAGTTGTAGATGTGAACTCCAAGCTTATAGGCTTTATTTTTATTAGAATAATAGCTATCAAGTCCATATTTCTAGGAGTTTAACAAAATCTTAAATAGACTAGAAATTCTATCTTTATAATAATAATAATAAAAAATCCAAAACTACAAAGAAAAAAAAACATGAAATCTAAAAATAACAAGAAAAATTGCTAAAATCAGCCTCTAAGATGAGATTTTTAAAATATAAAGATCCAACATTCGGACTAACGATTACATAATTATTCTAAAGAAAACAACATCTAGAAACTCCTGTAAACATTTAAGAGAGATCCAACGATTGAATTAAAAATTTAGATTTGTTATTCTGATCTAGCATGATCAAATCTTCTTTTTGAACTTAGACCTGTTCCATTGGCCCATAAATATATCTGCTATGTTATCTACATAATCTGTCTGGAGCAGATCCTCATCTAGTTATGATAGATCTACACCTAACTGAAAAGGCTATTAAGTCCATATTTTTAGGAGTTTTACAAAGTTTTAAATAGACTAGAAATCCTACCTCAATAAAAAAAAATCCAAAATTACAAAGAAAAAAAACACAAAATCTAAAAATAACAAGAAAAATTATAAAAATTGCTAAAATCAACCCCTAAAGTGAGTTTAAAATATAAAGATTCAATGTTCGGAATAGCGATTATATAATTACTCTAAGGAAAACAACATCTAAAAACTCTTGTAAACATTTGAGAGAGATCCAATGATTGAATCAAAAGTTTTGATTTGTTATTCTAGTCTAGTGTGACCAAAACTTTTTTTGAACCTAAACATGTTTCACTGGTCCATAAATATATCTGTTAAGTCATCTATATAATCTGTCTGGAACAAATCCTCATTTAATTATAATAGACCTACACCTGATTGCTCAGAACCATTTATTATAGCAAGTCCAACTGCATCAAGAATGATCTTTGAGAAAACTCTCCTTCCACTTTCGAGCCATAAGTCTGGTTCACTGTGAGCTTGAAAATGAACCTTTCTAGCGGGATGTTATAAGGAAAATTACAGCTCCTCTCTCCACCAGTCCCTAATTTGAAGCATAGAATGGATAGTTACACATACAAAAGTTTTCTCAATGGTATTAAAAAACCAGGGTAAACTCAGCTGAAAAGGGGATCTATTCACCATTGTAAATGGAGCAGCTGTTAGGGCTGTACATCAAAATAAACACTCTAATTCGGCGTATCTTATAGAGGATAGAATCCACAACACCACGTGTAAAACTTAGCAACAGAGCAAGGAAAGCAGTCAACAGATCAGAAAGAATTCATTAAGAAAACATTCGAAAAAGTTCACCCAGTAAATATGAACATTTTAAATTCTATTTTTGCCAAAGAATCTGAGGAAAGAAAACCAAAAAGTATTGTAGAGCAGGAACATTGCAAACCAACTTGGTGGCACACATACACGAAGGAGACAGGATTGGCCAATTTCAATCAAGTATCAACAAAACCAAGATTTCGACTAGCATTCAAACTATGTATTAAAAATCAATCAGCAAAAAGATTTTCTTTTCCATACCTGCAAGCACATTGACACACCAGATCTCTACAAAGTATTATAAAGGAGTTTTTCTAACAGTATCAACACTACTGCATTAAAAAACAACCAACAAAAAGTTCTCTTTCCCATTCATTGACATACAGTTAGCTAAGGAGAGGAATATCAAGAACCAACCTTTTGGATAAAAGGAAGAAGCCCAGAAACAGTAGAGTGAATGTAATCTCTAAACAATCAATACCAAAACTCTCAAATGCATATACCCCCTCCTCTCAAATGCATCTTCACCAATCAATACCAAAACTCAATAAATGAACATGCTAATCATTATAAAGTACAGAACTTCACATTAAAAACAACTCCTTTGAGAAAAAACAACTGAAGCCGCCAAGAACTCAACAAGAATTCTAGCTGTCTCAGCTGCAAAAAATTTAATTATAAATGTGATAGAGAGAGTGGATCCAAGAATCTATGACACAAATGAAGAAAAAGAATTACAGTGAAGAAGACTAACCTGAAGAAGATTGTTTATTTTTACTGTCCATTTATCTGCAGAAAAGAGAATACCCAAAACTGATGGTTAAAAAACAATCAAAATTCACTGAGACCATATATCTGCCTCAACAATCTAATAAGAAAAGACCCCAGAAAGATAGAATTCTGAAGAAAACAGAAATTTGCAAGATAACACTAATTTAATCCAAAATTTATGTGTTTATGGCCTTACTGTCAGTTTTAAACCAGGACAAGATGACAGGTGAAATGAAAATGACATGAGAGATACTGGGTTGATCAGAGGAGAGGCTTAAGCTCAATTGCTGGTAGATATGGCTCCCTGCAGTTAGTAGCTCCTAAGCTTTCTCATGAATCCCAAGAATTGCCGCCTGCCAAGAATTAAAATTGAAAAAAAAAAACCCTGAAAGGAACGGTAAAAACATTGATCCCCACCGTGGATGTTTTTACTTCCTTGCCCATGAAAAAAACTAATCATTGATAGTAAAATTTTTGGATGTTAAAATCAATGATTTTAATACACTTGAGCTTGTCAGCCGTCTTCAGATGACGCGTGGAACTGATTCCAGCAGCCAAAAACTGGTTCCAGGTCCGCTTCTGATTAATCTCCCTTCATCAACATTCTGCGTTGGCGATGCTTCGACAACGAAGTGCAAGAAAATGCCGTTTCAGTTTCCACGAGACGGCGATACAGATTAAAGAAAACTGATTGCAGCCAATTTAACCCTTGAACTGAATGGACCAACAGACGTGGATGCACCAGTCTGCCTAGGCTGGGCTTGAACAGAAGGAATATATCCTCTCTTGTTTCATAATTTCATTAGCCTCCAGCCTTGGCCTAATAAAACGGACAAAATTTTATTACCAATCAAGAATTTCAGTTACATCTCCCGTCAAGTCTCCTCGTACATATTTTCATTAGCAGGACTTAGCAGCAGAAGTCAAATGGTAACAGCAGTAACTCACAACAGGTGTTTGCCAGATTGATCTTTGTACCTCGCAGCCCGTTATGGCAGCTGGAAACTAGAGGGGATCGAATACATTATAGCCATGTTTTTGAATCAGAAGAAATCATGTGAACCATTCATTCAAGCAAAGAAGTAGGGCTGGATCAGTTCATCACTAGGGTTTTGCCTATGAAGTCTTACAGCTCCACTAGATGGTCCATTGAATGTGCTGTATCATCTCAATGAAAACATGTCTTAAGAATTCATAAGATTACTCTTTCAGGTAACGAGGTTTAGTTGAAGAGCAACAAGTGGATCGTACACTAATTATTATTAATCCACGGAAATTGTTACAAGGTACAGGCGAATTCATCAAAAGGGAAAGTAATACACAGAGATTAGGATAGGATGTGATGACAGAACTCTACTGTACTAAGGCACTTGTATTGTAAACAAGAAGTGCTCCCCCTGCAAGAAGGCCAGCTAGGGTAACAGCCCAGATCAACAAACCAGTAGTGCCTGCAAGGATTACATTGTTCATGCTGTCAATCAAATAAACTGAGCTCTTAAACTGGGAATTACATGAGATATTTATCTTTTAAAGAAATATTCTCTTGCATCATGAAATTAATTGTCAAAATGCAGCATTGCTTACCTCCAACATAAACTTCACCACTTGGAGACCAATCCTTGGGGTCGTAGATAGGACTGTGTATTAAAACACCACAAAATAACAATCTCTGGTCATATACTTTATGCCTCCATTTTCAGAAACAATTCCGAAATATACAGTGGATAGCTCACCTGTATCCATCAACATTAGCACCATATTTGTCAACAAATTGGTACACACCCTTTCCCTGCATCCAGCCCAGAAATTGGATTACTAATCACTGACTCTCTGTTAGTACAAAATAATTCATTAAAAAGGGTAATTTAATGGCCATTTACATCCTGTTTCGCATTAAGCATTATGGTTGAATCACATTTTAAAAAAAAAATTAATTTTTTTATGGTTTTAAATAGTTTTGATATGTTAATATCATAAATAAATTTTTAAAAATAATAATAAAATACTATTTTAATATATTTTCAACCAAAAAACCACTTCAAAGACGTGTGTATGTAACATGCATTAATTTAGTTATTTTAACTCGAAGGAAAAAGGCAATGGATTTAGAAATAATTGCCTTGCCCTTTCTCCCTGAAGCATCAAGCCCACCCCTTAAATCCATGCCGCCATTGATTCCTGCACAACAATCCATGGTTTTTCTTCAACAAATATTCAAGTAAAGGGAGCAAAACATACTCATAAAAATACAGGCCACGCAGATGCTCACGCATGCGTATGTATTATATTTTTGAAAAAAAATGATTTGATGAAAAAAATTATATTGAAAAATACCAAAAGATTAATAGCACGTAAATCTTCGATGGGAAAGAGAAAAGTATCAGCCAGGAAAGATCTTATTCGCATATTTGGTGCCTTTAATGTACAGGAAAATTAAGGAAAAATTGTCTGCAAAGGTTCATGCAAGAAGAGATTCCTAATTCCTTAGTTAAATATTTTTGATAATTAATTTCCTAACAATCTCTTAATTAAATTGCTTAGTAGAAGCAGACATGTGACTGAGAATGTAATATTCATTGATTACATGGTAAATTAATACAAGATCGAAGGTTAAATATTTCAAGAAGATAGATGTCCGAAGCATTTTTTTTTTAATATAAATAAAGATGTCTAATTCATGGCTAAAAACTCCCATCAAATTGCAGGAATCAATCAATTAATTACTTTATTAATCAATCAATTAATTACACTTATTAATTAATCATAGTGAGTATGGTTAACAAAAAAAAAAAAAACGAACCAGTATAAAATTAAGCTTATACAACATTAATTAGCACTTCAACAAATATATATAGCAATACCAAAATAATAATAACAAGAATTATATGTGTATGATTAATGAAAAGGGTAATTAATTAATTAACATAATATTCTATATATGGACATGTATCAATCAACCAACAGACCATAAGGCTGATCAGTCTTGGACTTCCTCGTACGACTAGCCTCAACTTTGAAAGATGATCTCCTTGAAAGACTTGGGAGAGAAGGTTTCTTGACTGTAAAAGGAGCTGGTTTCAGGCTCATTGATGATGCCATAACTGAGCTGGTTGCCATGATTAATTAGTGTTTAAGCTTTGCTTGATCTGCTCTCTGCTTGTTTTGCCCTCCTCCTTGCTGGTCTTGAGCTCCAATAAAATACTAACATCCTGGATAATGAAAGCGATAGCATGATGATAATTATTGACAGTTTTTGCTACATGGCATTGCTTGTGTGGCTGAAATCTGGATATGATATTGCAAACATTATCAGGATGGCCAGGTGTTTCAAACTAGGTGGTTCTGGAGTATGCCCCACCTGATTACATGACAGATGGAGTGACACCATTGGCTTAGAATGGATCATCAAGAGATTATCTACAGTATTTAATATTATTTTCCTTGATTTTTTTTTTTTTTTATGTGTGGTATAGCATCCCAAGATGGGAATATACTCTTTGGATATTGTGTTGCCGGACCTGTGGCGCAGGAACATCTCTCACCCTCCATTTTAAAGGCTAAAATTCTGAAAGTAAGCTAACAACTTCATCAACTAATTCCAGAGACCACCACTATCTATCATGACACCAGCAGCAGCAGCAGTCGCAGCAACCTAGGACTAGGTGGAATGTGATCAAACAATAGACCAATATGAACATGATCTCAAAAGAATAACAGCAGCAGCAATAGTATTAATAATGAGGGAATTTCACATGAAAAATCAGACTACATGTACTCCATTGCAATCCAAGTCCAAGGAAGAATAAAATTACACATAGGGATTCACAAGGAGGACGTGTTTATGTTTCTGGACAATCACTGGGACAGGCTATATGATACACTATCGTAAATTAGATTAGCAGAAGTCTACTGTGATAAAGCACTTGTGGTGTAAACAAGAAGTGCACCTCCTGCAAGGATTCCAGCTAGGGTAACAGCCCAGATTAGCAAGCCAGTCTTGCCTGTAAATATTACATTATCCATGTCATCAACAGATAAATTGACCTCATAAACAGGGAAATCAATAACTTAATGTTCTTTCTCCGCATCACGGGTGTATAGTTCTCGAAACGCATTGAGTTACTTACCCCCAGCATAGACATCACCGGATGGGGACCATTCATCAGCGTTGTAGATAGGGCTGTGTATTTTCAATCAGCAGAAAAGATAAGTGTTATCAAGGACTTAATCACAGATGCATATCTAACTTGAACTATCTAATTACAAGATGCATTGCTAATTATCAGACCAATCAACACTGGTTTAAATGTTCATGTAAACCTCAAGCAGGAGCCACAAATACAAATGTAAATGAAGAATCACAGAAGCCAAAATTAGCTGATATTTTAGTTACCTGTAACCATCCACATTAGCACCATATTTGTCGACATATTGGTACACCCCCTTTCCCTGCAGGATCAAGTTTTAATCACCTGTAAACTTTCAGTAAAAACACGCAAACTTAGGCTGCTATTCCATGAATTTTTGACTAATAACTACATCGAAGGGCAAGGAGATTCTTATACTCATGCTTAGCAAAGAGGGGTGAGGATTGAGTTCGAGTACTCTATTTTTTGATCTATAACTTTTAGCTAGCTTAAGCTGTTGGAAGAGACGGTAAAATATGATTTATATAATTTTTTCATACACTTCTTCGAATAAAAGTGTTTTGACTTCAAATTTTCATAAACTTACAGAGAACTTAGAGTGTTAAGATTTAAAATCGTTACCAAAAAAATAAGTAAAACAAGACAATATAAACTTGAAAGCAAATTAAAGCACTACACACTAACCCTGGGCTTCCTTCCAGATGCATCTAACCCGTTCCTGAGGTTCATGCCACCACCCGTTCCTGGACAACAAAAATTAATTAAGACTCTAAGCTAATCCATCTTATGATATTTAAGTAATTTCTTTTGCTTCTAAAAATCAACAAGATAAAACACAAGATGAATGTATATAAATTGTTTAATGCTACAATAAGCACAGTCCAGGCAAGATCCAACTCCGTTCTAGACTAAGGAAAGAAGGATTTAAATGAGGAAATGAAAATCAAGAAAAGAAAAGAACATGAGGAAAAAAAATCAATTAATAATTACTATTTTTTCTTAATTAATTATATTTGAGTGGGGTGAGAGAGTTCAGAGGAGAAAGAAAAGGACTCGTACTTGTCTGTAAACAGGAAAAAGTGCAAGGAAGCAGAATTATTGAGATCAAATCACTATCATAATTTTTTATAATATTCATCAATGATTAATTAATTTGTTGTTTTGTTACTTTGCATTTCACTTCCTGTTCAAGCACTTATCATAAATTTTCTTCCAGTAATGGAGAGGAAGATCATTACGGGCCCTTCAAAGAAACCTTCCATTTATGTTTCTATCACAGATCAGTTTCTCTCATGCTCCCAAATCATACAAAATGCATTAAGATTTGTGTTTTCCTCTTCTACATACATGTATGTTTATGCATGCATGCATCATATGAAAAGGGTATGAGTAATATGTATGTATGTTATACGAGGAGGAAGAAGCAGACCAAAAGGCTTATCGGTCGTAATCTTCTTGACACCACTGGCTTCAATCTTGAAAGATCTCCTTGAAAGAGTTGGGAGGCCTCTCACTGAAGACTTCTCAACCGTGAATGGAGATGGTTTCAGGTTCAATGAAGCCATAACTGAGGCTGCCATTGCTGACCTTGCTTCTGCCTTTCTTTTTTCACAATCTCCTGTTTATCCTCAACTAAGTGGTCTGCACGCCTGCTAAAACCCTAGATAATAAGAACAATGGCTGCATAGGTGGCATTAATTATGTGGCTGAGTTATAGATAGGGTACGCAAACATTATCAGGAAGGCAAGAAAGTTTTAAAGAGGTGGAAATGAAGCATGCAAATGCTCAGTACCGCATCTTCTTACAGGAGACGTGGCGGGAATATGCCCATGCATAGCCATTATAGTGAAATCTTTATATCAGGTAAAACAAAATACATAAATAAATAATATATAAGAGAAATTAAAAGGTTTATTTTCATCTCAGTTTCACTACACTTTTTTTTTATGTATTTTGTTAATTCAATTTAGCAAAAATAATGATTAAAAGGTTAATTTGAGAAATTTTTGTTCTAAAGGTATTATTATTAGAGAATAATATAAATTATATATATTTTGAGACCTAACATAACATTTTAAAGTTTTAGGTTGAGATAATTTTTTGATATAATATTAAAACTTTAATAAATAAACAGTTATAAGTTTGAATCTCACTATTTTTATTTATTTAATTAAAATTAAATATAAAATAATATAAATATGGATTAAAAATATAAAATAAAAATAAAATAATTAATATTTGATTTTAAAAATAGAGAAAAAGACACGAAAATCAAAATCTTTTAGAATGCGTTTATCTTACGAGGTGCAGGTGCACATAGTAATTAAGCAAACACACTTTTACTTCTCCTTTTAACCTTTTTTTTTAGTCCCAAAAATCATGGCAAACACAAGTGCAAGGCTTGTAATTTCCCCCCTTACTCCATACAGAACATATCCTTGAAGGAAAAGCAACATAAAATTGGGTTTAGATAAAAGCAAAGACAAACAGTCAACAAGAGTTGATAGACTAAGTCAAAGGTTTTAAACATAGAGGACTATGGAATTCAAAAGCTAGGAGTGAAGAATACTCTACTAAATTTTCCCTCAGCAAACCAAACCAAGTATTTCATAGTGGGATTGGGTAGTAGTTGAGCATTTTAAGTAAAGCAAATATCATAAAAGTATAATTTTTGTCGAATTAGAACTATTTGTATTCTTATATGACAAAACATCCTGTTATAAGTGATGAATTGTAATTATTCATCATAACTTAGAAGCTCTCTGTTATAACCTAATTTTGACCTATTAGTTTTTAATTTAATTTTTACAGGTTTAAATTGTAAAATTAAAAGATCAGAGACTTATTTCGATGAAAAGTGTGATTTGTCAACTTGCGTGAAAATTAAGGACTATAATGTGCTTTTGCCATTCTATCCTTATCTTTGATATAATCCTTACTTTCGAAATAATTATTATCTTTCAAGATAATCCTTACCTTCAAGATAATGATAGTTGTCTAATTTCAAATTCGATTCTAATTCGAACTTCAAAAAAGAAAATGAGTTTGATTGAGACTTTACTTCTTATAAGCGATGAGACTCTTGCACTATAAATACTGATCTCAGCCTATGCGAATGTAGGGGGGGAGGGGGGAAATTAAAGAAAGAAACCCTAAAAAAAGAGAAAATCCCAAAAGAAAACTAGATTACCCGAAACTCTAAAAAAAAAGACATTTTAAAAAAAAAAGAGGGGGCGCGGCAGAATCCTAGAATAGCCGCTGCTGCCCCCTCCCCCCAGCTTTTTTCCTCTGTTCTTTCTGGTCTGAAACCTGCCATACCTTCCCCCTCCTCGGCCTTTTCCTTTTTCATCCTCCCCGCTCTCACTCTCCCCATTAACCATCATCCTTCATCTCAGCCCCTCCATGCATTGTGAGCATGCATCAGCAACCAGCAAGGCTCGCCTCTTCCAGCCAGCAGCAGCAGAAGAGCACCAGCAATTCCAGCAAACTGCACACGCCGCTCCTTCCCCCCTCAAACAAGAAAAACTACACTCTTGTTCTACCTTCCCCATCAATGTCCATCTCTCTGCCAAGACCTCCTCGCAGGAAGGGAGTTCACGAACAGACTGTTAGTCGCAGCCCCTTCCTCCTGGATCAACAACAGCAGCCCAGCTAGCATGCATCAAGCATAACAGCAGCACGTACGCAACCATCTCTTTTCAGTAGAGGCAGGGCTGACACGAACAGGAGACTAGGAGAGATTGGACTGAAGACACAAACCAGAGAATAAAAAGACTGAGGAGAACGAACAAAAAAAAGAAACCACAGGAGCATACAACAGAGACAGAAACAGAGAAGGAGAGAAGGTAGCTTTGACAAACCAGCATACCTTTGCCATCGTCTTCGTCATCAAGCTCCAGCATCAGGCAGACTCCGAGAGAGAAAGTGAAAAACAGGAAGAAGCAGAGCAGAGAGCGTCCGTTAGACCAGCCTAACATCTTCATCGCCAACGTCTTGGACTTCGCCTCCCTGCACAGTCACAGCAACAAAGGTGGAGGCTCGTTCAAATCTATTGGCAACCCACGTCGCACCATCCCCAAAAACGAAGCCGGAGCAGCATTTTCCGGCACCGGAGCTCCAGCTACAGCACCAACACCAGGACCCTCTATCTTCACTACTGGCCCAGAAGCTGCTGCAGCCTCAGTAGCATTGAAGTTCATTTCTTTGAAAACCACTCCAGTCTGCAAGAACTCACCAAGACCACCAAACCTGTGGGACCCGACATGAGGACTTGAACTCCAACGAAGCTGGTGGTGGTGAGGGTCGGATGGAAGATTGAGGTCGAGAGAGAGACCAGAAGTGGAAGGTGGTGATGGGAAGTTAGTCTTCGCCTTAGCTCCACGAAGAGAGCGAGCTGCACCATCACAAGCGAGAGCAGCTTCTTCAGGTGTATCAAATGTGCCTATCCATACCCGTGTTTTCTTCCATGGGTCATGTATTTCTGCAGCATAGCGACCCCATGGTCTCTTTCGAACTCCCCTGTAGTGTCCTTCCCTTGAAGAAGCCATGAAAGGAAGGGAGCAGAAAGGGATGATTAAAATGAAAAGAAAACCAGAAGAGTGAGAAGGAAAATGGATGAGCGCAGTAGAGACAAGGAGAGCACGGGAAGAAGACCAGGGGAAGAATGAAAAGAAAACAGAGGAGAAGAAAACGTTTCAGCTGGCCAGCCCTCCATCACCGTCATCTTCATCTTCAAGTGCAGCAACAGGTAAGCTTCGGTTTGCATTTTTTATTTATTTATTTACGTGGGTGTCCGGGCCAGCTTGCGTGCACCACGACTAATCCCACGGCTCACTAAACACCCTGCAAACCCAGTGAGCATGTAAGACACCGCGAGAGTGACAGGCTTGCACATGAGTGATGTAAAGCCAAATTGATGAAAGCCAACTTATTCAACCTCTCGTTGAATTAAGCAAGAAAGTTAAGTAACAGTACAGAATCTCTCTGTAAAGGGAATCGCTCCGAATTCTATTATATAGAATGAATGGTTTCAAAGAAAACAATGTGTGTCTCTTGTTCGGTTCTCTCCCCTTTAAATACTGTTTAAGAATTATAATTCAATACGTAAATTTAATCTAATCCTAATTTGTCTAGGAACTACCATTACAGCTAACTAGGATAACAGCTAATAAGTTTAAAACATATCAAGTCCTTATTCTGCAAGTCTTCTATGTCTGGTAGAAGTCTTCTATGTCTGGTAATCTTGCGGTTTAAGCTTCCTCTTCTTCTGCCTCCCGAATTGCATCATTTGCTGGCTCTCTTGAAGAACTTGACTTTGGCAAGTTATGATTAACATATGCAGTGAACAATTCAGGATGTAGTTGCTGTAGTGCAGTGCTTTTGATCCAAGTTGAGTCAGAGGTGGATCTGTGCTTCCAGTGGACTAGGAACTTGTAGTATCCCCCACGAGGTGTGGAGACGAATTGGTGGTCAGTGATGGCGGCAATCTCATCTTTAGGAGCGGTGGCTGCTGGAATTCTTGGGATAGAGGCTGGCATGTCCTCTGTTTGTGAGCTTCTACCCACTTCAGTTGCATCGCCTTTGAATGCTGTGATGTCCTCAATATTAAAAATGGGTGAAATACCGAAGTCAGAAGGGAGGTCTATGACATATGCATTGCTCCCTAACTTCTTAATAACGTGAAAGGGACCAGCACGTCGTGCATGTAACTTGGTGAAACTTCCTGAAGGGAAACGTTCCGGCTTTAAACGGACAAGGACCATATCACCATTGTTAAACTGTCTATCCTTGCGTCTAGCATTAGCAGAGGCTGCATATGATTCCGTGCTAAGAGATAATCGTCTCCTTACCTCAGTGTGGACATCTTTCATATATTCTGAAAAATCAAGGCTAGCTGCACTTGGTCTAGGAGGTGATGGTAGTGGTTGGAGGTCTAGGGGGGGTATAAGGACGCTTGCCATATACTACCTCAAAGGGTGTGTGCCCTGTAGACCGATTCACAGAATTGTTGATTGCAAACTCAGCTTGTGGCAGTATAGTATCCCAACTGGTGGTATGATCAGTGGTGAGACAGCGTAGTAAGTTGCCCAGACTTCGATTGATGACCTCTGTCTGACCGTCAGTTTGGGGATGGAATGCACTAGAAAACATCAATTTTGTCCCCAATTTTGTCCATAAGGTTTTCCAAAAATAACTAACAAATTTGACATCCCGATCAGACACAATAGAGAGTGGTACCCCATGTAGTCGGACTATTTCTTGTAGAAAAACCATAGCTACTTTAGAGGCGTCAAAAGTCTTATTGCAGGGGATAAAATGAGCCATTTTTGAGAATCGATCGACTACTACCATGATGGAATCATGTTGACGAGCAGTCCGGGGTAGGCCCAGCACGAAATCCATGCTAATGTGTTGCCATGGTTGATCAGGAACTGGAAGGGGTGTGTAGAGTCTGGCTTGTTGTTTAGTTCCTTTGTTTAGTTGGCAGATCCTACACTGATCTACCACTTTATGCACATCTTTCCGCATCCTAGGCCAGTAGAATCGATCGGCGGTTATAGCATAAGTTTTGTCATGGCCAAAATGCCCAGCCAAGCCTCCACCGTGGAGTTCTGTGATGATAAACTCCCTGAGGGCCCCCTTTGGAATGCATAGCCTGGTGCCATAAAATAGATACCCATCTCTTATAGAGTAATTACCCCCATCTACAGTAATTCTAGCTTGTAATTTCTCCCATGTGTTGCCAAAGTCTTCATCAGTAGGGTATTGGTCTGTTACTGCGGCAAGATCAGTAGCCTGGGCTGAGGAAATATGTAGCAAGTGTGGACGTCGACTTAATGCATCAGCCACCTTATTCTCTGTCCCAGACTTGTGCCTAATAACAAAATCAAATTGTTGCAAGTAATTCATCCAGCATGAATGCCTGGCGTTGAGCTTGCTTTGAGAGTTCAAGTGTTTCAAAGAGTCATGATCCGTATAAAGGATGAATTCTCTATGGATTAAGTATGGGCGCCAGTGTTTAATTGTTTGAATTAATGCGTAAAACTCCATGTCGTATGTTGAATACCGCCGCCGGGTATCGTTGAGCTTCTCGCTAAAAAAAGGCAATAGGGTGGCCTTCCTGACTTAGTACACCTCCAATTCCTATATGTGAAGCATCACATGCTACTTCAAAGATTTTTGTAAAGTCTGGTAGCTTCAGAACTGGTGCCTGTCCCAGTTTCTCCTTGACCTCCACAAAAGCTTTGTTGGCTGCCGCTGTCCAGGTAAAGCTTCTTCCTTTTAGACATTCAGTTATAGGGGCCATGATAGTGCTAAAATGTCGAATGAACCGTCGGTAAAATGTTGCGAGACCATGAAAGCTGCGGACCTCAGAGACGGTGCTAGGTGTCGGCCAGTTTTGAATGGCTTGTACCTTGGCGGAGTCAACTCCAATGCCTTTGTCAGAGATGATGAAGCCTAAGAAATAGACTTTCTTCTTCAGGAATGAGCACTTGGTGTGATTAATATAGAGTTGCTCTGCTTTTAATGTAGTCAGGACCTGTTCAATGTGAGCTAAGTGATCCTGCAAACAGTTACTGAAGATTAAGATGTCGTCAAAATACACAACAACACATTTACCCAAGAAGGGTTTGAGAATTTGCGTCATAGCGCGCATGAAGGTACTTGGTGCGTTGGTTAGTCCGAAGGGCATGACTAGCCATTCAAATAAGCCATCCTTGGTTTTGAATGCCGTTTTCCATTCGTCACCCGGGCGGACACGAATTTGATGATATCCACTGCGAAGATCAATCTTTGTAAACACCGAGGCGCCATTTAATAAGTCTAACATGTCGTCAAGTCGCGGAATTGGGAATCGATATTTTACTGTTATTTTGTTGATTGCTCGACTGTCTACACACATCCTCTAACTTCCATCTTTTTTTGGTGTGAGTAGTACTGGGACGGCGCAAGGGCTAAGGCTTTCCCGAATGAATCCCCTATCCAGCAGTTATTGAACCTGTCGATTAAGTTCTTCATTCTCTGCAGGACTCATCCTGTAATGAGGCAAATTGGGTAACGATGACCCTGGAATGAGATCAATAGCATGTTGGACGTCTCGCATAGGTGGCAGCTGGTGTGGCATTTCATCAGGCATGATATCTCGAAATCTCTCTATTATGGCTGTCAACTCTTTAGGGACTTTGCCATCAATTTGTTTAACTTCTCGTCTTACTACACATAACAGCATGCAATCTCTACTTAAGGCTTGGGAAAACTGGTGCAGGTTCAGTACTGGGATTTTTGTGCTGGCTGTTTCAAAGTCTGAGATTGGTAGTGGTATCAGCACCAACTTCTTGCCCTTGTATTGAAAAGAGTATGTATTGGTGTAACCGTTGTAGGAGACCTTCCGGTCATAAAGCCATGGTCGTCCCAATAACATATGGCAAACAGTCATAGGGATGATGTCGCACCAAGCTTTATCTACATACTCCTGTCCCAACGAGAATTGTACTAGACATCGATGCTTCACTGAAACTAAGTTGTTTTCATTGACCCAACTTATTCGATAAGGAGATGGGTGTTTTTCACTCTTCAATTTCAGTCGTTCCACCGCTGTTTCAGAGATGACATTCATGCCGCTTCCATTATCAATGATGACGTTCAGTGCTCTGTCCCCATGTTCTAATCGGGTATGGAATATATTGGTTCGCAGCCACTACTGATTTGTATGGGGTTCTTTCTTATTTCCAGTTAATACTCGATGAATAACACAGCTTGGCAGTTCTGAGGCGCCCAATTGTTCCTCCTCTTCCTCCTGTGTAAGTTCAGCTGTTTCATCTTCCTCTGTCTCATTCATTATTGTTAATTCTCTTTCGCATATAAAAGCCAATTTCTTATCCCTGGTGGGACACACTATGGCATAGTGTCCAAACCCTTTGCATTTGTAACATTGTGGACCTTCAGTTGCAGCCTTTGTTCTTCCTGTTTGTTCTCTCGACCATGAGCTTCTTGGTTTATCCACTGGTGTTTGTGGTTTCTGCATGGGAAAATTTGATGTGCGTCCAGTGTTTAAGTCCATCAGCATAGGTCTCTTCCCACTCATGCTTTGCAGCTGTTTTTCCAGACGTAATGCCAGCTGGTATGCCTCATTCACATTGATTAGTCGTGCGATCAACATCTCCTTGTATAAGTCACCACGTAATCCATTCCGATATCGTGCTAATGTTTGCTGGTCTGTCTCAACAATTCGACTGCGGGTAGTTAATTCATGGAATCGGTCTGTGTATTGGTCCACTGTTGAAGATCCTTGCCTCAGCTGCAACATTTCTTCAAACATCATCTGTTCATAATCAATGGGTAAGTATTTTTCTTTTAGTCGTTCTTTCATCTCTTCCCAGTCTGAAATTGCTGGCCGCTGGGTACGTCTGAGTTGCTCTTCCACGCTTCCCCACCAGGCTCGTGCATGCCCCTTCAGTTTCAGCCTGACATATCGGGTTTTGCGGTTTTCAGCGACAACAAACCAATCGAAATAATCCTCAATGGCTGTCAGCCAATCTTCAAAAGCATGTGGGTCTAGTTTGCCATAGAAGTCTGGTACATCTATTTTAATTCTCTTGGTGAGTTCGTCAATGGGTTGATTATCCATTATCCTCCTGTCACGGATACGTGGGAAGTCCTCCCTGTATTGTTGAACACGAGGGTGACGGGGTTCAAGATCCCTGAAAGTTTCAGTTTCTATGTGCTCCCTTTCAATCCTCTGATCACCTTCTAGTGAGTCTTCACGGGGTTGGCCACGTCCCCTTCTATTAGGAGATCTTATTCCTTCTCGTGCCCATCGTTCATCCATGACATCTATGCGTTTAGAAAGTTGCTCTAGCATATAGGTGATTTGGGTGAGTTGTTGCTGGTAGTTTGGTTGCTGGAATTCTCCATGTTCATGCGAAGGGTTGCTGATAGCATGATTGTCTGACATGGTATATGATTTACCACTTCGGGTTAAGGTCATGAACGGCTCTGATACCAAATTGATGTAAAGCCAAATTGATGAAAGCCAACTTATTCAACCTCTCGTTGAATTAAGCAAGAAAGTTAAGTAACAGTACAGAATCTCTCTGTAAAGGGAATCGCTCCGAATTCTATTATATAGAATGAATGGTTTCAAAGAAAACAATGTGTGTCTCTTGTTCGGTTCTCTCCCCTTTAAATACTGTTTAAGAATTATAATTCAATACGTAAATTTAATCTAATCCTAATTTGTCTAGGAACTACCATTACAGCTAACTAGGATAACAGCTAATAAGTTTAAAACATATCAAGTCCTTATTCTGCAAGTCTTCTATGTCTGGTAATCTTGCGGTTTAAGCTTCCTCTTCTTCTGCCTCCCGAATTGCATCAATGAGGACTTGAACTCAGGAGCAGCAGAAGGAGACAAGCTCCTCCCACCGCCAAGCCAAGGCCCTCAGTGCTCTTCAGTTTGCATTTTAATTACCATGTTTCTGTAGCAGGCGTGCGTGAGCAGTTCATGCACGCCTGCAGGTAAAAAAAAAAACAAATGAAAGCAAAAAGAAAAACGGGTTACCAGCTTATGCTAGTAACCGGGTTTGGGCTGGTTGGTTCCAGCCAGCCCGTATGCGATAGGGCTAGACCCAGCTTCAAAAAAAATAAAAAAATAAAAAAAAATATATGTATGTATTAATAAAGACAATATAAATTTATTGATTTATTCACTGACGCTAGAGTCATGAATAAAAATACCAATTTAAATTTATATTATTCTTTCATTGTATTTTATTTTATTTAACTAGAGAAATAAAAAGATTGTGCATGAGTAAAAATAAATTTATTTTATTTGTTTATTCACTGACGACAGAGTCAGGAATATAAAAATATGGATTAAAATTATTTTTTATATATAACTACGTGATATTTACCAACGCCAGAGTTGAAAGTATCCGTAGTTGAATATTCACTGGCACCAGAGTCAGGAATATTATAAGCAAATTATCATAGCGTGAACTAATAAACATTTAGCAATTTAAGACGAAACTAGCAATGCAGTCTGCCTCAGGCAAGACGTTTAAGGGGTGATAATATCTTTCCTTTTACGTAACCAGTCCCGAACCATAAAATCTCTGTTGACCAGTTAGGATTCCTAGTAACCATAATACTAGGTGACGACTCCTTAAACAAGACATTTTCCCCTAAAAGAACAAGATGCCAGATATCTGTTCTTTTTTCATAATTCGAGAATTAAATTTTTATGGTTGCTGCGATGTCGGGTGTGACACCCTCTATCCAAAAAAAAAAAAAGATATGGAATACCTGTTCTTTTGTTACTCTTGATAGATTAAGCTTGAGATAATAGGTGATTCTAAAAAATTAAATAAGAATCTGTCACAAATAGATTATGTGAATGACCTAACATATGTATTTATAAATTAATAGAATAAATCTAGACTCAAGAGAAGATCTAGTTGCTCCAAACTAGAATGATAGCTAGCCTAAAAAAACAATTATTTTTTATCCGAGATCTTTGAATCAGACTCAGTTTTTTATAAGAGTTTTTGGAGGTTATTATTTCTATAATAGCTTCCATGGATCTACATGGATCATCGGATCTTTAAATATAAAAAATTGAACTCTAGAGATCAGTTTGGATCAATTTTGTTATCTTTTTCTTGTTTTGTTTTTTGGATTTCATGCGTTGTTTTGAATTTCATGAATATTTCCATTGATTTTCAGTTTTTTATTTTGTTTTACAGTTTAGGCAGGGTCTCTAATCTAATTAAAGTTTTATATACCTTCTAATAAGGAGACTTAATCATCATTATTTTTTAGAAAGAATAAAGTTGTGAATTTATAATTAATATCTGCAACCCCTTCGGTTATCAAAATTTCCATGTTCTGCATTTGTTTCCTGTTTTTAGCTTTCGCCTGCATCACTTCTCTTATGTTGCTCTCAGCTTGATAAGTCCTGTAAATTGTAATATAATTAACCATGTAATAAAGAATTCACTCAACTTTCATTAATTATTAAGGTTTTATATACCTTCCAAGGAGGAGACTAAATCAGCAACTAAGCATTATCAGCAACTAATTAAGCATTTCTGTAAGCTTTGAAGCAGCAGCTAGGCCACTGAGAATCGCACCTTCGACATCTGGACTGACGATGAAATCACCACAGATGACCGATCTCTTCTTCCTATCCAAAGGAACCTCTCCTCCCTTGCAGTGCTCACAGTTGGAGAAGCACTTCCCCTGGAAACAATGAAGCGAACAGTACAGAGGCTAGATGGAAAATAGCTGCCAGACAGCAGGAGCAATAAAAAAGAGAAAACAAATTCATTTACATGTATAAAAAAGAGAAGTTGACAGCATGATTTCATATGCATATATGAATTAAAAGTTTCGTCATGGTTGATAGTTTTGTTTTGCTTTGTTTTTCAAACAGGGGAGAGTGGAGAGCAGAACAAGACTCGTACTGCAGTCATTATTTGACTTGATTATTTGGAATTTTTACTTCTTACAACGAGGTTTAGCGATATCTATTCTTATTAGGAATTCCTTTCTCCATTTTATGCCTCGTTTTGTTTGTTTTTATAAAAAGTGATTTTCATGAAAATTATTTAATTTTTTTTAAAAAAAATTATTTGTTATTAGAAAAATAATTAATACAAAACATTTTTCAGTCAATTATAAATTTGACTCGGTTTTTGAAAAAATATTTTTCTTTTATTTTGAATGGAAAACACATTCCTGAAATTATAAAAATTTAAAAATATCATATTATTTAATGATTTTATTAAATCTGGTCTTCTAAAGTACTTTTGATTGCTATATGTTTTGTTTTGAATTTTTTTTTCAATTTCATCCCTTAAAATTTAATTTAATTTATTTTTTATATCAACTTTGGTTCTTATTTTTATAATTGTTATTTTTTTCTCTTATTATTTTTTTAATTAAAATTTTTTATCTATTAGATTTTGTCCTCATTTTTTTTAATGTTATTTATTTTATTTGAAATAATTTTTAAAATTGAATTTTTTTAATTTCATCATTTTCAGTTTTTTTATCTATTAGATTTAATTTCTATTATTTTGATTGTTATTTATTTTATTTGAGATAATTTATAAAATTTGATTATTTTTTTGCAATTTTATTTTCATTTAACTTTTTAATTTGTAAGATTTGTTCCTCATTATTTTAATAAACTTAAAAAAATAAAATATTAATAAGTTATTTTTTAGCTTATTTTCCATGACATAGCCAAACACTGAAAAATATTTTTCAATTTTTTTCCATGACATGCCAAATATCAAAAAGTAATTCATTTTTCAGGAATATATTTTTCAAGGAAACCACTTTTTTAAAAAAACTATTTTCCAGCAAATAAATGAGACCTTAATTTTGGGTTTGAGATCTTGATGTTTCTTATCTAAAAGCACCTGTTATATTTTTTAGTATAATTGCCATGTTAAAAAATAATATAAATTATATTTAAAATCTAATTTAATAACTTAAGCTTGTAGATTGAATTAATTTTTTAATGACCAAGCGGTCACGAGTTTAAATATCACCATCCTATGTATTTGATAAAAATTAAATACAAGATAGAGTGAATCTATACAAATTTTAAGTCCAAATTATTTTCATTTGAGAAAATATATTAAAAAATAATATAAATTATATCTTAAAATCTTATTTATTTTTACTTGTTATTTATGATTAACAATCGATTAACAATCGCTTATTGAGTAAGAAGTAAATTTGATTCCCTTTACTATTTTTCTTCTGCAATTCTTACCATTTCCCCTCATTTCTCCACTGTCCTACATGAACTTTGTCTGCTAAGAAAGCGACAACCAACAGATCAGAATTCCCTGCTTATTTCATAGGTCCAACGAAGTTATACTCATGTCTTCAACGAAGCTGAGAGATACAGTGGCATGGGCCATTTCAAAGGCCTCTAGTACTGTTCTGCACATCAAATCCCCAGTTTTCTTTCTAATTCCATCGAAGTAACTTCTTCCACAAGGCACAGTACTGGAAGAATGGGACGACGTTGATTTTCAAAGCCGCGTGGCAATAGTACAACACGGAGATCTTCGAGCTAGTTCCATCAAGAAATTCAACAAGTAGCAGTAATAATGATGATAATTTGTGGCAATACCATCACAAAAGGAAAATACCAGATGGTTCGTTGACATGGTCATGGAAAATGAAAGAAAGAAAAAATTCATTAGTTGTTGTTCTTCGCACACTCTTTTCTACGTGTTTCTTGCACGATCAAATTTAGATTTTGAAACCTTTTAAACTTAATCTTCACATGAATTCAATATTTCTTATTAAGCAAGGTCCCTATTTCATTTAGTTTGACAAGAAAAGTACTTTGATCCTTTCGTTGGACGTCAATTCTTGCTTTAAAGTTCTAGTATTTGTATTAATTTGTACATGTTCTTAATCTTTTTTTTTTCTTTGTTCTATGATCTTGATATATACCTTCTTTGACTATTCTATAGTTATGAAATTCAACATTATTGTGCCAAAATTACAAATAAGTGGGTCAATTCAGGTACAAAACAAAACAATGCTATATTACTTTTTTATTTATTTATTTAACATGATGTTAAATTAAAAAATAGTTATCATAAGTTAACTTGTCAAGTTATTCAGTTTTTTTTATCAATTATATTAATTAATGATTTATAAAAAAACTTAACTTGAGTTAGAATCTAATGTCACCATCTTTAGCCAACCAACACAGGTGACTCACCAAGAGTTTAAAAGTCAACTTTTCTTGATGTGTACGAATTTATCTCATTAAACTTCTTTTTTTTTTTTTTTTAATAATTTTAGAGATATTATCATCAAAGTTCTATGTGTACACTCTTGAGATAAAACAACTATTTTTAGGTTGATGAGTAAAACCAAGCCTCGATCCTTCTTTTCCTTTTTTATTTATTTATTTTATTGTTGAGAAATTTGTAGTTCTCTTAAATATAATGTTATTTTACAATTTCCTTGTAAGAATATCATAATTTTACAATATAATGTTATTGTTGAGAAATTTGTATTTCTTTGTATGGTAGGAAGAAGCATGTTGTTCTCTCCCCTCATTGTTGGCAAAAGAGATCATAGCTAAGACTTAAGAGACCTGAACATGGCCAAATGCCCAGTTATGGATGGGGTAAAATGGCTCACGAGTCAGGTCAACATGAATAAAACGACACTTTATCACTCTCTCCTTCTTCTTTTTTTAGCTGAAACAACATTATTTTTATTTTATTTTTCTTAACACGAAACAACATTTTATATATATATATATATATATATATATATATATATATATATATATATATAAAAGTTAAACAATGTTTTTTATTTAAAAAAAAATATTTAAATTTCACTTGTCCTTGCCAGGTCATTTGGGTTTTTCTAGGATAACGATGGTTTTTTTTAAAAAAAACCTGAATTGAGTCAAAATACGAGTTGACAAGTTACTCAACCGACCCCTAGGTGGGGACAAGCTTCATAACAGTGAGAGAGACTAGCTGTTGGGTTTTCTTTCCCAAAGGCAAAGTCCTCGAGAAGGTGGACCATGATGCTGCCATTGTTTTCTTGAGTGGTTGATTATTTGTGTTGGGGGTGGTTGGTTTGGGTAGCCGAGATTGTTGGTCCGATGAAGTACGGTGCTAGTTTTGCAGGTTTGGACCTTTTAAAGATTGTTTTTTTGGTCTTCCATAGTGTTGAAGGGGAGCTCCTCCTTCCCAGGTCATCTATTTTTAAGAGAATTTCTATGGAGGAGGTCTGTGATTGTGTACGAATTTTGATATTTTTATGTCACTGTTCTCTAGTTTCAATCCAAACTTGGCAAGCTCCAGTGGAATGTAAACCTGTAGTTGATATGATCTGACTTTTAATTTTGTTTTGTAATATCACTAGCATGTAAAATCTTTGCACATTCTACCGTTATTAAATCTTGTCTTGCTGGTATATTTAGGATTGGTCAACTTATCCATAGTTAATATGATTTGATATGATTGTCGCGGGGGTGCAAGCGTTATAATGTTGTCTGGCAACGGTGGAGATTTTTGTTGTGTTTCTTGTGGGAGGTGTTGTGTGTTGGAATAAGTTTTGGATTTAATTATAAAATTATGATTAATGTTCAGGAGTCGCCACCTAGTATTATGATCACTAGAAACCTATGGTCTGCGAGAGTCTGGGTAAGGGAATGGTTGATTATTTTTTTCTAAGTCGGGTTTCTATTCGTTGGTCTTTTTTAAGGTTCAAAGCAGATCTTTCTTCATGAGAAAGTATCTATCTTATTGAGTTAAATCCTAACCATTCTAAAGTCTGAATTTTAGCATCGTATTTTTACACTTTGTATCTTTAATACATGAGGGTGTACTTTATCATGTAATTTTACACCCTACAAATATTAAAGTCTACATTTGGATTCTAAAAAAAAAGATTGGAAAAAGATTTTTGACATGTTGGACAAATCCTAATGGATAATCATAAACTGGGTATAATATCCATTTTTGAATTTTTTTTTAACATGAAAAAGATGCAATTTTTGTTTTTTATTAAGGTATGCTTTGAAAATTATTAGGATTTGGCCGTATGTATGAAAACAAAATATTTTTTTTGTTTGTTTTAGAAAAGAGATTAATTTAAAAGTTTTTTGAGTTTTTTTTTGGAAATATTTCAATTTTTTTGAAATATTTTGGAGCAAACCAGGTATTTTAAATACCGAATTTGTATTTTATAGTGTAAATATACAACTCGATATTATGCAAAATGGGTAGATAAATATACGAGAAAATCACAAAATTTTTTTGAAAGGGTTCTTGAATTTATTTTCATTTTTTTTTGGGACTGGGTCGGATTCGGCAGTTCGGCCCAGCCATTTGGGCGGGCCAGAACTGGCCCGACCCAAAGGAGATGTTAATTATTTTGCAGATCGTTAATAGTAGTCCATGTTATGCATGCAACTACATAGTTGCATATGGAGGGAGAGAAAAATAGGAGGCGACCTGGCATAGGGGATGGAATTGATGTTATTGGCCTAGAGTGAAGTGGGTGGAGGTGCTGGTGGCTGGAGTCAGTTGCAGAAGGAAGAAGAAAAGTGATTTCAGGTTCGATAGTGTCGAGAAGGTCTTCGTCGAGCCTCTTCGACGGCACTAGCCTAAAATCTTCTTCCTTTCTATCCCTTGATGTGAAGAAAGGGGAAGGGATCGTCATGCAAGAACTAGAAGAGGCTCCTCTAAGAGGCGGTCTGGTCAGACGACGACTACTTCATTTATTAGAGTTTAGGGTAATCCCGTTGAAAGCCTATCTAGTTCTATTTAAGTTCTTAGCCATTTAGTATGAGTTGGATTCCTTGGTGTGATGCTCAGCTCTTCTTTAAGCGAGTGTGAAGTTCAGTGCCTTTTTTAAGGTCAATGGAATGCTAAGTGCTTCCCCTTCCTGTCGAGCAGAGTAGAGAGAAAGGCTGGCTGCTTGGTGGTTGGTTGGTGGTCTTGGCAACGCGTGATGGTGCTGGTTGCTTAAGGCGGCTTCGAAGGAAAAAATGGTGACGGTGTTGGTTTCTTGTGGTGGAGGAAGAAAAAAGAAGCAGAAGAAGAAAATTTGCAGCGGGGAGAGGGAGGACCTTGTGGCGGTTGCCCCTATCACCGGTGAGGATTTAGGTTCATGGGGAGGTTGAGCAGCCCGTCTGTTGGTGGAGGAGAAAGGTTTTTATGGGGTCTTCAATGGATGAAGACATGGTGGAGAGAGAGAGAGAGAGAGAGAGAAGAAATGTGCAGAAATCAAAAAACGCTGGTTTTTTGGCTGAATTTGGACCCTATTTTCTCTCCCTCAGGTCATGAAATCCACCTCTATTTATAGGCGGTGAAAAAGGGAAATCTTGTCTACATTAGGGAAAAATTGTAGCTCTTGATTCAGTTGGTAAGGATCCCAACCGTTGGTTCAAAATAGGCATCCTGAGTTGTCAAATTTGCAAGAAAAGACTAACTGAGTTGGCCTCTTTAGGCCGGCGTCGGCATCGATGGGTTGTCATTCAACCTAACGGGCAATATGGGGCTGCAGATAAAGTGCAGATGATCATTTACGTGCAAGATTTGTCAATTTTTATGGAAGTTAGATGCATTAGATGCACATACAAAGTAACCTCTTTGAGTTGTCATTTCAAAGATTTAAAAAAGAAGATGAACAATACCAAAGTTCTGTTTTTGGTCAAAGTTCATTTCAGTCCTCCCTCTTTAAATTTGATTTAATTTCACCCATAAATGACCCTAAAACTTCAATTTTCTTATGATTTTTCCCCTGATTTCAATCAATTAACTTGGTAAAAATTAAATCTGGTCTCTTAAAATTTCAATCTTCTCAATTAAGCCCAAATTAGGCTCCCAAACTTATTTTTTCACCAATTAAGCCCTGAATAAAATTAATTTGATCCGTTTAAAGTATAATTAAGTCCTTACACTTAATTAAATCCTTCAATTCAACCCAAATTAATTCTTAAACATAATTAAAATTTAATTTGACCCATGATTAAATGAAATTGGCTTATTAAAAATTTATTTATGTCATTGGACTTAATTTTTATGCAAATTTGTCTAATAATCATTCAATTTGACCTTGAATTTGCATTTTTCTTCAGTTTGGACATAATGGGGTGCCTTAAGATTTCCTCCAAAATTGCTGCTTAATTTCCCGACCTGCTTTCTCTACGTTGCCAACCTTTATTTTATTTATTTTATTTTTATTTTGAAAAAAAATGAATTTTGAGGAATAACCCAGAATTAGGTTATGACAATGATCGATCCGATAAGTCAACTTATAACCTGATCCAAATAAAATAATTTATTAATAGTCCAACTTCGGTCAACCTATCCCTGGTCATTTGATAAAAAAAAAAAAAAAGTTAAACTGTAATTGATATGATTTGATTGATCCAATAGGTCAACCTATGACACGATCTAAACCAATATGATTTTATTTAATTCAAAACAAATTTTTTTTAAAAAAATAATTGATCTAGATCATCCCGTGATCCAAGTCAATACCCTAAACTAATTACGACAAATACCCACGTTAATAGTTTGTTTGTTTGAAACTAGAAACATAAACCTTTTTCCTTTTTAAGATGCTGGGAAGATTTCACTATCATTTTCTTAATTTAATTAAAAAGGATGGTAAACGGAGGACCTCATCTTCGAGCTATTGAGAAATTAATTTATTTATCAAATGATAAGTTGTTAAAGTTATCGCACGTGAGCGACGTTGTAATGATTATCCTCCCGGATCGAGATCGTCGGGAATGATATGTGTCGCACCCGATATCGCGGCGGCCCTAAAAATAAATCTCGATTTATGGAAAAAGAATGGATTTCTGGCATCCTGTTCTTTTATGAAAAAAATGTCTTGTTTAAGGAGTCGCCACCTAGTATTATGGTTACTAGAAACCCTAACTGGTCAACAGAGATTCTACAGCTCGGGATTGGTTACGTAAAAGGGAAGATATTATCACCCCTTAAACGTTCTGCCTAAGGTAGACTGCATTGCTGGTTTTTATCTTAAATTGCTAAATATTTATTAGTTTATGCTATGATGATTTGTTTATAATATTCCTGACTCTGGCGCCAGTGAATATTCGAGCTCGAATAATTCCAACTCTGGCGTTGGTAAAAATTCATAGCTACGAAAAAAATTAGATCAATATTTTTTATTCCCTATTTTAGTGCAAGTGAATAAATAAATAAAAATAAATTTATTTTTACGCATGCACATATTTGTTATTTTTCTAGCTAAATAAAATAAAAATACAACGAATAAAAATAATATAAATTTAAACCGATATTTTTATTCCTGACTCTGGCGTCAGTGAATAAACCAATAAATTTGCATTATTTTTATTCATGCATATATATATTTTTTATTTTTCTGTTTATTGATGTTGCATGGTAAAAAAAAAAAAGGTTCGGGTCACTGGTCCAAACCAATGACCCGGCTGCCACCGTTGCATGCATGCGTGAATTACTCACGCTTGCATGCAACAGTAACAGGTAATTAATTTACCAAAAGAAGGAAAGCTGAAGAACTTACCTGGCAAGGCTGAGGGAGACGGCTGCTTCAAGGGAAGACTGCTGGATGTCACGGTGAGAAAGAGCTGCTGGGGTGGCGCAGCTGCAGGGTGAAGGCAAAGACGATGTCGATGGTGACGGAGGCTTGCCCGACTGCTACTGTTTCCCCCTCTGTTTCTGTTGTTCTGCGTCTTCTCTAGTCCTCCCTTCCTGTGCTGCTGCTTACGCTATTTATTGGAAGATGAAAGGCGATGGTCGATGGTGATGGAGGTCTGAACAAAAGAGATGGGGGTTCTTCTCCTCCCTGTCTAGGTTCCTGGGGACTGAAGAGTTGCTGAGGAACGCTTCAGCCTCTCTTCAAAAATCAATCGCCACCGTGATGAGCTACTGATTTGCTGAGATAAGCTGCTGGTGATGCTAGTCACGATGGAACTAATGATGCTGGTGGAGTGATTGAAGCTCACGGTGCAGAAGGGAGATGCTAGTTGTTGCAAGGCTGCTGACAGTTGCCTTGCTGTTGGAGTTCACGATGCTGTGTGAGGTGACTGGTGGCAACACTACCCACGGTGGCTGATCTTGGAGTATCTGGTGTTGGGGTGGAGACTAACTGTGGCGAGGAGCTGCTTGAAATGGAGGAAACTGCTGGGGATGAAGATCTTCCACTGCTGCTCACAGTGCAGAAATCATTGCTGCTAATGTGAAATGGCGCGACTATGGAAGAACTGTTGTTGCTACACTCAATGGAATCAGCAATTGTTGGCCTTGCTCATGAGCTGTGAGGGAGACGCTTGGTGAAGTCTAATGAAGCTCGCGGTGCTAGTTTGGTCTCCAATGGCTTTTTGGTTCTGCCTTTTCTCCCCCCGTTCGTGGCCCTTTTTTCTTGTCTCTTCTTTTGTTCCCTTTTGTTCCTCTGTTCTTTCTTCCTGTCTCTCTGCCCCCTTGGTTCTGTCTTCCTGTCCAGTGCGTTTTCCTCTGGGTTTTGCTTCAGTTTTCTTCTCGGTTCATTGTTCCAACCCCCATGTCTGTTCTTTTTCTCTAGCTTTTATAAAGCCAGAGAACGTGGTAATCGTTTCGGGGGTGAGCCACGTTCGTCCATGCGTCCCACGATCTACAGTTACTCCTGCTGAAACGGTCTTGAGCGACGAAGAAGGTGGAGCGTTTGATTTCAGAAACGACGCCGTTCACAACTGGAAACGCAACTTTCATTTTGGACCTTGAATTTTGGAAAGTTTTGTAATTAAACCCCTAGTTAAATTGTCATTGGACCCCTGCATTTCAGCATCTTTTACAAGTTAGTCCTTAGATTTTAATCTGCTGCAGTCGTGCCCCAATTAACCCCAAACTTTGCTATTTTTTCAATTAAGTCCCTGATTTCATTAATTTAATTAAATCCAAGTCCAATTAAGTCTCAAAACTTATCAATTCTCCAATTAAACCCTTAATTGGATTAATTAAATCAATTCCAAGCTTAATTAAGTCTCAAAACTTATCAATTCTCCAATTAAGCCCTTGATTGGATTAATTTCAAAGTTTGATTAAACCCTAAAACTTCCAACCATGATGCCCTTAACCCAAATTTTAATTCATTCTTCATTTATTTCATTTTACTTTTTTTAATCATTATTATTTTTTTATCATCATTTTTTATCTTTTTCAGTAAATAAAATAATAAAAATAAAAATAAGAATGGTCAAAAATTGGGTTATGACAATATGAGTGAAAAGGATAAGGAATTCTTATCCTTTATCAGTAGAAAAAAAGGAATGAGAGTTGTCACATATTATTTTGGTCACTAGAAACCTTAATCGTTCTTGGAGTCTAGGTAAATGGACTGATTGCATAAAGAAAATGTATTAACATCCTTAATACACCTTACTCGAAATAAGCTGCATTGTTTATTTGTCTGATATAAACTAAGAAAATATTGTGTTTTCTAATCTTTAGTCTGTTTAAGTTTTAAGAAAAGTCTTCCTCAATAAAAAAAAGTCTTTATCTTATCAAGTTAAAAACCTAACCGTTTTAATGCCAACATAAGAACATAAAATAAATTGTCTTTTTATTTAACATTTAGAATATATCTTATATATAAGTTCATAATCCTATATATTAAAATAAACAAAATAAATTTTTTAGTATTTTTGAAATGTAGGCGCAAATCCTTTGGAAATTTATATATTTATTGTAAAATCTATGCAATATTTTTTAAAACATGTCAAAGTATTTTAAATTTTTTTAAAAAAAATGCTTCAATAACTTTAAGATTTTTAGCCTTATGCAAGAAAAAAAATATATTTTTCTAGGCTTTGTTTGGCAAAAACTTTTTTTTTTTCTTTGTAACAAAACTACCAAAAATAGGCTTAAAGGGTGTTTACCAAACACACCCTTAAACCCAAAAACCCTTAAACAAAAATTATAGCAAGTCAAATAGGGTATTATATCCTTTGACCCACTTTTTTTTAACTGACCTGATTGGATTGACCTGAAAAATTTTATTTGACCATACACCAAACCAGAATTCTAGTTTGACCCAACAAACAACCCAAAAAAATCTAAAGAAAAAAAAATAGATTAAACACCAAAAAAATGCAAAAAACTCAAAAACTATTGAACAAAACAGATTAAACACACATAAAAACAAAGAACACTCAAAATGAACCTAGCAACGTGAGTTTCAAATCGAACCAAATTTAGTCACAACGAGGGCATATACATGTTGGAAATCATGCAAGGATCAATAACCTAACATCGAATCACTTTGATTATAACTAAAATATCATAATTTTGTCAAAATAGGTTTTGGTTCTAAATCAAAACCCTATGATTAAAAGTAATTGAAATCATGTTATTGATGCAAATAAACACTATATTATTGATTAATCATGCATAAGGAAGGGTTTTGGACAAATAAATTAAACAAAACAAGTCAAAATCATGTAGCTAAGGCAATGTTCTTAGGAAGAACACGAAGAACATATAAAGAACATTTAATATGAACCCAACAACGTGGCTCTCAAACCAAACTAGATATGGGCAAACCAAAGGCATGTACATGTTGCAAATCATGAAAGGATCAATACTCTAGTGTCAATTCACTCTGATTATCAATGAATCATCAAGATTTGGCCAAAATAGTTTTCGGTTCAAAACTGAAACCCTAAGAATAAAACCATTTAAGCATGTTATTGATGCGAATAAACACTTGATTATTGGTTAATCAAGCATAAGGAAGGTGTATGTGTAAAGAAATGGATCAAAATTGATCTAAATCTAGGGATTGAGGCAATGTTCTTCTCGAGAACATAAAAAAACATTGCCTAAACCCATAATAATAACTTAGCTATGTCTGGAAACTACGGCCGCTACCAAGCCTAGAAATGGGCTTTTTTGGCTTCTAAAACATGTCTTTCTTATCCCAGCAAGTCATAATATCATACACAAACATGTTTGAATTACAAAAACTAACAAAAAATCAAAATCAAAATCAAGCAAGAGGTACCAAATCCACAAAATCATAAACTTAAAACAGACTATATATTCACACAACATGGATTCAAAATTGGTTTTCTAAACCAATTTTGTGCATGAATAGACCTGGCAAACTCAGGGTAAAACACCCTTGCTTTAACATGTATAGCTTCAGTTAAACAAAAACTAAAACAAGATTATATATAAAAAACAAACTTAAATAGCAACTTTAATGTATCAAAAACATCAAAAAACTTCAAAACAAACATCATTAAATAAAAACACAGCAACAAAGAGATGAATACAACATTATTTATTAAGTATTCAAACCTCTTTTTTATGTTTATAAACATAAATATATATAAAAAGGTAAATAAACAAACATCAAAAGCAGGCTATAAATGATCTATTTTTGGAGCAGAAAAATATAGTAGAATAGCTACTTTCTCTTTGTTGAGCTTTCAAACATCTTTTTTGTGCTTATAAACATAAATAAAAAACAAAAATAAATAAAAAAAAAACATCAAAAGCAAGCCACAAAGGACCTATATTTAGACCAGAAAAGTAAACATAGAATAGCTACTCTCCTTTTTTGTTTTCTTTTGGAAATTTTTGCCACTTATAAACTTGCAAGGCTAAGAAGTCTTTTGTTTAGGCTCTTTGACCTCTACACTTACATCTCTTATTGCTATTTCTCTTCCTTTTCTTATAAATTTCATTTCTTTTTCTCTTGTCCTCTCTTTACCCTTTTCTCTTTCTCTAAACTTGGGGGGTATTTATAGGTTTTGCAAGGTTTTTTGGAGGTTTTGAATTCATTTGTGACCTATTGATCTTGAAAGAAAGTGCCCTTGATAAGAACTCATTGAGGAGCCTTTGCGTGTGAACACATGAAAACCAAATCATTTTTTTGCATGATAGTTGCATTATCAAGGCTGACTGAATTGCCTATTTTCAAGGCCTTTTTAGAGCAATTATGACATCATCGTGGCTGGAGACCACCTGAAGTTGGTAGAGGTGATGCACATCTTTCATTTGGATCCATCCTTGCTTAATTTGGAGGTTTGTAATTTCACATTCATGCGTTTGAAGTTGCTGACCGGATCAACCTGAAGTACAAAAATTGAGTGATGTCTAATGAGGGAAAAGATGTTGAGGGACAAGATTTTTTTAATCTTGTATAATTGATCTTTCTTAATTGATATTTGATAATTTCTTGAACGTTTTAGCATACTCTTCTCACTTATATATATTTTTTATTTTCTTCTAATATTTTTTGATTTATTATATTTTTTAATTTTTTTGTTTATGTGGTCCCCAAAATGAGTAACATCAAAAGTGGAATATTTTAAAAAAGAAATGTTTGATCCCAAAAATAATTGTCTATCAGCAGAGCAACTTGACCTTATTAATTAAAGATCCCCAGCAATTATCTATAGGCAGTGGCTCTTGGCATCCATAAAACTGCATTTAACTATATAGAATGCGGCCAATTTGGTCATCGTACCAAATCATTTCTTCGAAAATCTAGAGCCCATCATAGGAATCTGCTTTTCTTGTGTGTGTGTCTATATATATATTACTTCGATCATGAATATTTTCAACTTTAATATTAGTTTTCAATTCTTAACGTCTATTCACCTTTAATTCGGAGGTCATTAAACCTAATTATATGTGGATAAGATAATTAAGGAAATTATTCTAAAAAAGTGTGCCTTTCTGGTCAAGACATTTACCCTAGCCTAAAGTTAACAAAACCCTTTTCACATGAATGATGATCAAGGTTTCCATCCCGTTTAAGTGGCTGTTTGAAATCTCTAGTTTCTATCTGTTTCTAGATATATTTTAAGAGTTTTTGAAATGAAAAAAATATATTAAATTAATGTTTTTTAAGTATTTTTTTTTAGTTTTGATATACTAATATTAAAAATAAAAAATAAATTTTTATATTTAAGTTATTAAACCAAGCACGAAAAAATAATCTTGAAGCAACTAGCTGTTTGGGAGTATAATTGTGGTTGCTTTTCAAAATATTTTTTACTTAAAAATATATTAATTTGAAATAATCTAAAAACACTAAAAAAATATTAATTTAAAATAAAAAAATAAAAAAATTTAATTTTTTTTAAAATACAAAAACAAACAGCGTATAATAATCTCTTTTCCATGAAACCTCCTTCTTACTCTATTTATGGATTTTTAGGTAGGTTGGAATTATTAATCAAGGGATGTTTCTTCGAATGCTTTTCTTGACCATTTGTGATCTAAGCACATAAATTTTATATGGCCTTCCAAAATGTGATATCATAAACGTTGACAAAAACATGAATTTTCCAGGAATATAATATTTTATTGCCGTCAAACCGAAATAAATAAAGCAGCAATCAAACTTAATAGAAGATTTATAGTAATTCCCAATTGAATAAATGAGTTCACACGTGAAGTTGAATTGATTTTCTTCTTCCTCCTTTTTTTTTTTTATTGTAATAAAAGTGTTGCACAAATGGTGTGTTTATATTTATAGAGGCTGGCTGGAACTGTGTTCCAAAAGGCATTTTATTAAATCTTAAATTTTTTTATATAAATTTTTTTTAATGTTTTTTTTTATTGTTTTGATGTGCTATATTAAAAATAATTTTTAAAAAATAAAAAAATAATTTTAATTTATTTACAAGTACAAAAAACTTTAAAAAATAATTAGTATAATATTCACAAGCATAATTATAATTAACTAAAAAATATTTATAGCACTGTGAAAAATAATTAAAATTTTACGTTTGTTTTTCTCATTTGTCTTGATACACCCAACTTGTTGCTCGGCAACCTATAAAACGTTTTAACTTCTTGACCGGGTCAAAGTTAGCACATGATGTGATATATATATATATATATATATATATATATATATATATATATATATATATATAAAAATTAGAATTTAGGTATTTTGTCTTATCTAGCTAGACAATTATGTTAATTAATTTAATTCAATTCTACCGGGGAAAATTATGAAATGTAAGAGAATGCTTGAACAAAGAAAAAGAGGAACATTTTATGAGACAGCAATGGTTTTTCGCATAATTTTTAGACCCGGTTTAATCTAAAATTCTGATTTTAGGTTTTAATCAGGTTAATTTTTTTAAAAAAAATTAAAATAATATCAATTTAGTAAAAAATAAAAATCAATAGATTACAACCGGATTTTTAACCGGGTTTTGCCAGGTTAGCTGAGTCACGCATAATTTTATTTTTTTTCAATCCAATTCAATTTCAAATCCGAATCAAGTTTCAAAAATATAATTTTTGGGTGCCTAGGAATTTGATTGGAAAGATCATCAAATGTAAGCAACAAAAATTAAAAAAACGAAATATATGTTTGATAATTAGCTCTTGGTTTCCAATTAAAAAACAATTTCGATTTGACGAGGACTTGTTGGTGCCCTATTTCATGGTCAAGGCTATAACTTTCCATGAATTTTTCATTTATCACTTTCCGTCTCTATAAGTTGAGAGTGAGAAGTTGACAAAAAAAGGAGAGGAGATAAAGCTTAGGAATAGTCGCATTCTATTCAAAAAAAAAAAAAATCAATATTGATGTAAATGGATTTATAAAAAGAGAATTTGATGGAAATAATTTTATTCTTTAACTATACTAGAAAAAAGAAGAATGAAATCTAGAAAGGCTTTTTTTATTTGATTTAATTTTAAGCAATGAAAAAACAATATTGATGAGGAGATGTTGGTGCCTTATTTCATGGTCAAGGGTATAACTTTCCATGAATTTTTCATTTATCACTCAACAACAACGAAACTTTTGTTTTGTTTTTTTTTTTAAATTGATAAATCAAATGATATTTTTATTTTAACTTTTACATCTTTTTCTCTCGTTGAATCAAATTTTTTCTTGCTATAATGTTTCTTTTTATAATAACATCGGTTATACAAGTTGAATCATACATGTAAGAATATATATATAAAATAATATTTTTCATAAAAAAAAAATAGATTTTATTAGGGTTATAAAAGAAAAATCAATAAACTAGTTGATAAAAGAGATATGATAATTGAAGTAGGAATCCATTTAATTATGCTATACAAATTAATTGGGTGAATGAGTTTATATTTAGAAAATTTATTATTTCAACTCATTTAGATTTAAGATATAATAGGACATGTGTCTGTGATGCACTTTCATGTGCTTTAAAATATTTTTTTATTATGTCGTTTGAAATATTAATGTATTTTGTTTTTTTATTATGATATTTATTTTTGTTAATAATTTAGTTTAGTGATGATGAACTTTTCTTCTTTTTTTTTCACTCTGGTTTTTTGATATTTTAACTTATATTTTTTAGAAATTTTATTTTTTTTAATAAAATATTTTAATGTTAATTTATTGAATATATTATATCTTTAATGTTATTTTCAGATTTTTAGTTTTTTTTTATATATATATAAAAAGCGAATGTCATCGCCCTATACGCCTAGGCAGGCCGTTGTAGTTGAAGAAACGGTCGTAGTTGACGGTTGGTGCTGAGAGATTCCAACACACGAGGCAGCACTGAATGAGTAGCTGACGCAGTCATGACGTTGTCTAACTCGCAAGCTTACTTTTTTTTTTTTTTTTCTTTAACAGTTTTAATTCGATTTAACTTATGTAGATGAGAATAAGAAGGTGATTGACTTTCCAGTTAAAATAGTATTTTTTAAAATTTTATTTTTTTATATTTAAAATTATTATTTTTAGTTTTTTTAGATTATTTAAATGTATTGATATTAAAAATAAATTTTAAAAAATAAAAAAATATAATTCACATAAATCGACGCGCTTGGTCCATGGACGTACAAGGTTATCAGCTGTCATCATCTTCTTCTTCTTTTATTCCTTTTTTTTTTTTTTTTTTTTTTTTGAGTTTAAAGAAAACAAGAAAGGACAATGACACTTTGCTTTTGTTATATAAGTCAGCCTTCTCTTCCGTTTCATAGAAAACTAAATTTAATGAACGTTGGGTTTCCTTTCGTGGACTTAATTTCCCAAGCTGTTCCATTAACTAGCAAAGTTCTTCTTCTCTATCTCTCTCTTACAGCTCAATACATCTTTCTCTCCAGGATAATCATGCTGTGTCTTTATTGAGCTTTTCTTTTGTTCAGGTGAGTTTTCTTTTTGTTCTTTCATGACTTTTTCAGTTTCTTGATTTAATTTCTTGTTTGTTTTGATTTTTCTGTTCCTTTTGGTTATCTGTTTCTTGTGTTTATCTGATATGCTTCAGTTCGCTGATATTGCGTTCTTTTTGTATGAATTTTTAGTCAATTTTTCGTGATCTAACTCAAAATTTCCAACTAACCCCAGTTAAGAGTTTTAGATTTCTTCATGATTTTAATGTTAATCTCTGTTATTTTTCTTCATTTCAAAGTGAAAAGTGAGTCATGATTAGCTCCAAAATAGTGCAAATGATGTTCTGTCCAGCTACTTACGAGAGGGGGGAAAGGTTGAAATAATTATAAGAGAACAGAAGAAAGGGTAGGGAGGAAATCAGTTTTTGTGGAGATTGTTAGATGAATGACACACAAAACATTAGCTGTAATAAAACTCGTAGGCTCCATCTTCACTTAATTTATATGGTACCCATTTTTCTTCTTTGATCTTTAATAGTCTCTGTCTAAGTATGATCTTAATAAAACTCGCTGCTATGTTTCTAGTATTGATAGTTTTTTTGTACTCATTTCTGTTCTTCTCTTATGAACTTCTCTAAGTGTTGGGGGCTTTTAAAAATGTCCAAGGATTTATGTACACATTTAATCGTTGCAAAGCTTACTCAGTCTCTGGATCCTGTTTAATCGCTGTGGTATCTGGCTTAAGTACCCGAGGTTAATTGTTTTTCTGATAATTCAGGTTTATTGGTCTTGGAAGTTGTTTATATCAAGCACGTGGCAGTTGATATAGAAGGGCTGTTCACCGGCAGATCAAACAGATATGTCTTGTTTTTCTTTCTTATATGGTCGACGGATAGATTCTCCGCAACAATTTGGTGTTGTTGAAGAAGGTAGATACAAAAAATGTGTGAATATGTGTGTTATACATGGACAGATTTAAATGTATCTTGTTAGGCGAAGCCTCCAGAGGGACTTGCTTTGATGGGGCCATAGCTTCCATATGCTTGAAATAAAGTTTTCCTCTTTCTACACATCTTTGTTTTTCTGTCAGCATGAAGGTTCTTATTAGTTTTATTTCTGAACAGACCTTAGCCACCTTCATAATGTTAAATGCTATTCGTACAAGGAATTAAGAAATGCCACTGAAGATTTTAGCACTGCCAACAAAATTGGGGAGGGAGGTTTCGGTTCTGTATACAAGGTAACTGTATGATTGCTATTAGAATGCATGGTCAGTTTATATGGTACTTTTGTGTCTTTTAATTATGAATGGTACCTAAGAAATGATTGTGGATGTTCAGGGACGGCTTAAACACGGGGAAATAGCTGCTATAAAAGTTCTTTCAGCCGAGTCGAGACAAGGGGTGCCAGAATTCTTAGCAGAGATTAAAACAATGTCAGAGATAGAGCATGAAAATTTAGTGAAGTTATATGGCTGTTGTGCAGAAGGAAATCATAGGATTTTAGTTTACAACTACCTGGAGAACAATAGCCTTGCGCAAACTCTTCTAGGTAATTCTTGAATATACTTCTTTTGAACGTCTTTATCAAGGCTGTTTTCAGTAGTTTAGACCTGGGAAAATAGTTCTAGCTTTTTGAACTTGGATTTCCAGGAATAAACTTGGTATTGTTAAAACATGTATGCATAGGCGTACAAATCCATATGATTTAAAGAAAGCTTGCTTTTATTCCCTGAATCAAATGGCATTTGAGGGCTCAAGTATCTACTCACTTTCAGGTGGAGGTCACAGTCACATTAATATCCAGTTTAGTTGGAGAACACGAACTAGGATTTGCATTGGGGTTGCAAGAGGGCTTGCCTTTCTTCATGATGAAGTAAAACCATGCATTGTCCACAGAGATATCAAAGCAAGCAATATTCTACTTGACAAGGACCTAACACCAAAAATTTCAGATTTTGGTCTGGCCAAGCTTATACCTGACCACATGACACATGTCAGTACACGTGTGGCTGGAACACTGTAAGTGTCTGCGATTTATTACATGTTTGAAGTTGAATATTTCATGTTCAACTTGTCATTGGATTTAAGATGTAGCTATGCTGTGCAAACAACGTATATGGAGGGGGGAGGGGGGGAGGAATAAATTAAACCCATTTCGTTTTCTTTGAAAATGGAAAATGTACAATGGTTGGTGAGTTTGCATTTGCAACATCATACCCATTTTCCCACACTAAAATACTTCTATGTCAATGAATTTAGTTTTCATGCTACCTTTTGCATTAAAGGTTATAGGAAATATTGATTTGGTTGAAATGATGCGAGGACTAACTATACTCCTTTAACATATATGGAACCATTGCAGTTTCCTTTTCACATGTTAGCCCCCCCCTCGAAAATCTTGATAAAGTGGTTAATTCGCAGAGCCAAAATTCATTTGTTGTCTTTCTTGTTTAGATTTCCAATACGCTGCCCTTTTATGAGCTTAGGATCTGTATGTAGCACTATTCAGCTTCTGTGAAGGGTCTTACTTTTAGTATGAGTTATCTTTATAAGCTTAGCTGCTAAACTTTCCTCTCTGTTTGTTGCTTTAGAGGTTACCTGGCACCAGAGTATGCAATAAGGGGGCAATTGACACGGAAAGCAGATCTCTACAGTTTTGGCGTCCTCCTTGTGGAAATTGTTTGTGGCAGAAATAACACAAACACAAGATTACCTGTTGCAGAACAATACCTCTTAGAACGGGTATGAATCTCGAGTCCTTGCTGCCATGTTTGAAAATTGTAATTGAAATGTGAAATGTCAATGCTATTAGTTGATGGTGTGAGCTATGAATATTTGATTATGGTGCTTGCTTTCATCAATCATTTTTCTTGGTATCCAGCATTTACGTAGAGAATGCATTTACATAAATAACCAACAATCAGGATTAACTCACACTTGGGGCCTCAAGCTGACTTGATAATTGGTTCTACTGTTGCAGGCTTGGGATCTTTATGAGCGAAGGGAGCTGGTTGCTCTGGTGGATACGGCATTAGATGGTGACTTTGATGCTGAGGAGGCTTGTAGGTTTCTAAAAATCGGTCTACTCTGCACCCAAGATAATCCAAAGCTTCGGCCTTCCATGTCTACCGTAGTTAAAATGCTGACTGGCCGGAGGGACCTTGATGAGAGTAAGATAATGAAGCCAGGCCTAATTTCTGATTTCATGGACCTCAAAGTACGAGCACCCTCCAACACCAAAGCGTTTTGTGGATCAGAGATGCAGGACAGTTCGATCTTGTCATCAGAAAACTCATCATCAACTGCAACTACTACAGCTTTGACTTCGTTTTATGGTCAGAGCATTTGAACTTCTGGATCTTCTGGGTTTCATAGACCTCACAGAATGAGTACACTCCAAGACCAAAGCATCTGCTGCGACCTCCTTTTAGGCTTCTTGCAAATCAGAGATGCAGGAAAGTTCGATCTTGTCATCACGAAACTCATCAAGCACAACCATGATGCTTTTACTGCGTTGTATGATTGGAGCATTTGAACTTCAATGTGAGAAAAACTCCCATTGCATATATTTTATTCTATTTTTTTTTCTTTTACAGCTTGTAAATTTTATAACCATCCCTTATACACACAGTTCCACAGTTTTGCTATTCTGTTGTAAATGGACAAATTCCTGTTATGTTAATAAATAGTTGCACAAGGGTTTGGTATCTCTCTCCTTTTCTCTCTTCTCCTCGCATCTCCCTCATTCACTTCCCTTCTCTCACTCAATTACACATTTGGTTTCTGTCTGATCCAATGTGATCAAGTTACCAAAAATCTTGAATTGTGAGCAATTTCATAACATTTTTTAATTCTAAATGAGTTGCATCTATGGTCCTAGATGTTTCACGCTCCTTTGAAATGATAGTTGATGATTGGAAAAGGTGAAAATAGAATTTGTTGAATAATGTATCTAGAATTGATAATTTGTTGACAAAGATAGCTATTGAATGATAATGGGAAAAATATTTTGATCATTCTCATTCTTAAATAAACAGCATGAAAGCAGCATCCTAAGTAAATGAGATATTTATTGAAATGTAAAGTTATATGTACAAAATATTGAAAATTAGTGCCAAAAGGCTAACATTATGTGCTGCTTGCGCAAAATGTATCTTGATTTTTTCTTCCTTTGATGGGGTGGGGGTTATTCTGACATTGACAGAACCTATGACAAGTCGCATGCTGCAAGGTAGCTGCCTGTTACAAGCTTGAAAATTACACCAGACTCTGGTAAAACCCATCTGTCTTTTTTTGTTTCGCCTCTAAAACCCAGCTCAATTCCTCAAATTTGGCTTTGCTGGAATCACCAAATCACATTCCAATGGTGAAACAGGTGATCTCGATCGAAACCAATCACCCCCACACAGGGGAACAAAAGCACAGTTCCATTTTGGTTGCAATGGGAATTCATTCAAGTTGATGTCCTTCGCCATTGCTTCTTCCCTTTCTTTTGGGGCAACTTAAAAGGACTCCAACTCTTTCTACGTTTGGAGGTCTCACAAAAACGGCCAAAAGCCTGCTGAAGCCACACCTCAAATTCTTCTTCCTTCTCATCCATCATTTCAGCATCCAAATCCCATGGATATTTGCTTGAGTTGGACCATTTTGTCTTCTCCAAGCCAACCATGTTTACATGGAAGCTTGGCCTATGGGTGTTGGGCCTGCATTGCATCCCCTGTAAAGAGTTTTAATGATTTAGAATACTGGATTATAACTGATAATCTGATTATGATTAATTCAGTCAACGTACAAGTTATAGGCACCACTGATGCGACTGCCATGAGGAATTGAAAGATCCGGTCATCAATCATTTCCATTAACGAAGATAGGAAATAATGAAATTAACCTAGAGTCTACAGTATGAGAAAATGGTTTGAAATAAAGCTAACAAGGCAAGGTACTCTTTGCTGGATCATAGGATCTTCTAATCTGACCATCTCCCAGGTGGGAATCTAACAAAGAGGAAAGATTCGCAAGCGGCTGATTTTTTGCCATGTCTAATTGCTCTCTCTTTAATTTTCAGAAAGCATATCAGAGAAATTAAAACCAGCTATCTCAAAACATCTTACCCTAGGATTTGGATTCAACAGTTTTGTTTTTATCGAGGCTATTTGATGCTGCCTACACAGGCAGTTAGAAAATTCAGTACTTTCTAGCAATTTAGGAATAACAAGATTTAGGTTTCTTTTTCCTAGTAAAAATTAAAAAAGTTATACATTTCTTATTTAAGAGCCCAAGTCTATGATTAGTAATATGCTTTTATCCTTTCAATTTCTGCATTAAAATATATTATGAATGAAGTGCAGCCCCTAGATCAATATATTCCACAGCTGTAACCCTAAAACAGCCGTCTACAACTTCCACTAAAGTTGTCCTGCACCCCAATTAATGTCTTATATAGCCCCAAGTTCAGATTGGCAAATTAGCTTGGAACTGTAAATTTCACAGATCAGAACCACCGTAGTCATCACCACAACTGATTTTGTAGTCATTAAATTGTAATACTTCGTTTTTTTCTACTCAGCAAGGTTCCAATGGGATATTGAAAAGAAACAAAATCAGCACATGCCCATGGAAAAAGAACTACAGACCTGGCAAATAGCCCATTCTGACACATCAAAGATTTTGCTCTCGCCACAAACAAATGCACGCGGAATTTCCATCTAAAAAACAGGAATTGAAAATGCTTAGCATTATGAATAGTTGACAGATGTCAGATCACCAAAAGCAGAGTCACAAGATAAGATCAGATGATTCTGTCGAATTATCAGACATATTTACTGAAACACAGATGAAATAATGAGTAATCACAAGGAATGTTCAGATCACCAAAACCACATTCACAAAATAAGATCACATGATTCTGAAGAATTATTGGACATGTTTACTGAAACATAGATGAAATAATGAGTAATAACGAGGAATGTACCTTCTGAGGCCTATCAAAGATCAATGAGCCTTTATATTCAACCCATCCATCTCCATCCTTGGCTTGATGATATTGGCGGCAATCCTGAAGCAAAAATTAATTCTAATTTATAAATTTAGAAAGATGAAATACAGAGTTAGAAAGAGAATCAGAAAACCAACCTGGCACCATCTTGCCTTGGCCTTATTCCTATTAGTACACACCCATATATGTGAATTGCCACACTTGGTGCACTGTATCCACCTCGATTCCTCAGAGCAGTAATCTGAATTATCCTGCTTATAACAGTAATAAGATTAGAAAATGTCGCAATCAGTGATATTATTATTTATCAGTGATTTAACTCAGAACCATATGAATCAGTTCAGCATTCAGTTGCACATAACTGCCATACATAGCATGTGGGCTTGGACTTAGAAGGCAGGTTTCCCAGATTAAACACACCTATTACTATGCCTTGCCATTTTACAACTAATGCAAGCTCATGATCCTAGAATTCACAATTTAATTATTTGATCTCCATTCCACCTCAGAAACAAACAAACTACAAAAGTGCCAAGTGAAACATAAAAATCCTTGTAAACGATACTTTCAAGTTTGTAATAAATTGCACCTCAATTGATTCTTTCTCAAACAAAAAGACATATCATTATCCTGTTCTGGTTCCATCAAAGTGTGGTCCTGGGGTGGAAATCTGGATAAGCCTACTTTCACCATTTTGCAAGAAGTAATCGCTCTCGGGAATCGAACTTGAACCCACAATGGCGGCAAGTCAAAGATAAGCCATTGCACCAAGCAATGACTCACCAGACATGAAAAGACATTATTCACAACTCATTGCACATGATAAAAATGCATCAATGAACTGTGAACATGAAAACAAGATTCCATGTGGGGAACACTAACAGTCAGTCTCCACAAATGGTCGTTTTATTCTTTTACTTTTTTTTTTCTTTTAGTCAGGAATTTCACATCAATGATGATTGGAAAACAAAAAATTCCAAATATTGACCGTAAGGCTGAAAAATACATTGGCAAGCAATTACCTGACGTGAAGTACTATGGGATTTCTCGCATACACTCCTAGTCCTAGATTCTTCCTTTCTCAATTGCTCATCATAGTCCCTCTTCTTCACAGAATCAGACAAAACCTGGACATTGTATCGTTGTGGTCAGTCAATAGGACACAAATCAACACATTCTTACATTTGTTATGTTTCATCTCCCTAACTTTCTTGAGAGGGGAGGGGGGGGACAGAGAAGGATGCTTACCTCATAAGCACATTGAAGTTTCTTAAATGATTCACTTGCTAAAGGGCTTCCCATATTTTTATCAGGATGGACAAGCATGGCCTGCATATTTTAAAGGATAAATAGAAAATCAGAAACCCCATTCACTCATCCCCCCTACCTTTTCTTTTCCCATGGGGCAAGGGGATAATGTTACATTCACACAAACATAATAGATTTATACATCAAGAACAGCCTGACACCACTCCACAACATAAAATTAGGAGACGGAACTAGATTTTAAAAATACAAGGGCTAGCATGAAAACAAGAGGGACCTGAAAATGTATATTTTTCTTTTGGATGGTGGGATTGGAGGGAAAATGTAATAACAGGATGATTTAAGACTTCCTCAAAGCTTGGGCAGGACATAAGCTAGTTCCGCCCATGCACAGCAATTCAAATATCTCATTGGCATTTTAACCAGCCAAGAACACAAGCATGCAAAATCAACAAGCAGCTTTCTTGGCCAATCAAGGGACAGGTCCCTGGCATGCCTGATATGAATTCTATGACATATTAAGTAACAAAAAATGACGGGTTATTGTACCAGCCCTAACTTTTCTCTCTGGCAAGCCTTTTTACTGCAAGCTGAGCATAATGGTTTTTGTGATACATTAAGAGTCCTAATGTAGTATTCTGATATTTAGGTTCTTTTTGTTTACTGTGACCATTTTAGATACCTGGTGAGATTGTTATGATATCTCATTTACTTGCACAGAACAATCAATAAGATGCAAGACTTTTAAGAAATGATCCAACCAGATCAACTTTCCCACACACTTTGGCCTCTCAGAGTGAGAACACTAGAACAAATCAATTAAAATGGTTACTGGTATTTCAGTTTAGAACAAAAGTGGAGCTTACCTTTTTCCGGTATTCCTTCTTCAAAATTGCAACATCAATTCGCTTGTGGCGAGGAAATCCCAGTGCTTCATAATGACCTCCACTATCTAATATTCTTTTCATCTCATCAGCTGAGCTTGTTTCTTCTTCTACAACTACTTTTCTAGCAGAAGACTCTTTTTGGTTATTCACAACAGATGCGCTTGCAGCTGGTTTGCTAGATGATTTGCATGACTGCACCTTCTCAGATTCATCAGCAGGAATCGAGAATTCACATTCTGCAGAAAACTCATCTTCCAGAACTGTATCAGTTTCCTTATGTTCTTCAAATTGGGTGCTTTCCCTGACATTATCACACCATTGAAGCAGGAAATTTAACATATCGTTTGAGAAAAATGTTAGGTTTATTGATAGGAAAACACCATGACATCCAACTCGAACTTTCACACAATAAATAGCATATATAGTCGCCATTAAGACTACTAGCCGTGCATGATTTTGAGAGAACAAATAACCTGCAATTTCATAACAAACAGAATTAGATTCCCCAAAAGTTCTACAGATATATAGAATTTGAAAAAAAGAGCATCTACTTGCACTAGTAACTAAACTTACCTCCAACTATAAATAATGTTCCAGTTATCAAAAAGTTAGCATACATCCATAAAATTAAAATAGCGAACAGTCCTACAATAAAAAGTCCAGGAGTGTAGCCCAAATACTGAACAGCAGCTCCCGCAGCTCCCTGAAATATTGAAGCCACCGTCAGTGGCATTTAATGAAATTTCAATTTTAAAATATTCACTTGAATTATAATCCCTGATATAATCCCTGACAAAGCCAATGTATCTATAGGCCCTGTTGATTTCTAGAAATCCTATCAACTCAAACAACTTTTTAGTGATATTTTCATAATAAGCTTTAATATGTTTGAGATCCACGATTATAAATGAACACAAATGCTAATGGTCAAAATTGCAAATGCATGGAAGCAATCGAAAGGCTGAAAGTGGTCCAATAAGAAGGTTGCAAACATAAAATACACAAACACAGCGTTAAGATCCATCATTTTCCCCAAGAAAGGAAAAAAAAAGAAAAAAGAAAAAGAAGAAGGATTGTGGGCTAATTTAGAACTAAATGATGTAGCAGTTCTCAGCAACAGCAGTTCCCAGTAGTATGTCATCAGCATATTTAGCGCAAGAAAGATTTATTAAGTAATGGTTTTTAAGAGGGGCAGCTAAAGGGCCAGGTGTCTCTCAGACCAGATAGCTAATATCATCTCCCCAACCAACTCTATCAGCAGGCCCTTTCTTTTGCAATGGAAGTGGACCAATGAGAAGGTTGTAAACATAAAACATCACCAAAGCATTAAGCTTTACCATTCTCTCCCAAGAGAATAAATGAATTTCACACAAATTAGAACTATAGACATCAGGAGCTTCAGACACTAAACCTATGAACATAAATTTCCAATAACTCTACAATTTGGATTATAATTTCTCACTATCTGCTGAATACAATGTCCAGAATTTCTAAGGCTTGTGGACTTCCTGAAAGGAGATCGTTCTTATCAGTCTGGGAACTGCTGGTTTATCTATAACTACAATTTTAAATTTATTACTTGTTATCTCCATTATTTGCACAAACACCTCTCTAAGACCTTCAATTTTAACAAGTAATTATTATTTTTTAACCGACTATTGAGAACTATGCTTAAACTTAAATTTTTTATTCTATAATCTCTCTTCTTCTGGTGAATTTCAGTCTTTAAGAGTTCTGAATACTTCATCACTGGAGTTGCTTGCCAAATTGGTGATTTGGCTTAGCATGTTGGATTCATAGTCAAGTTCTCAGCCTTTCAGGATCCAGTTCATTAATGCTAATTTCGTTTCATGTAAAACCCATGAGAGCTTGTACCATATTTGTCCACAAACTAGCTCCACGATTGGTATCATCAGAGCAGACAGTCCATAACTTCGCATTACAAAAAAACTAAATTGATCTCCACGCTGTCATGAACGATTTTAATCGCCCTCCACCTGACTTTCAAGTTTAATTACCCACAACTAGAATATGCCACAAATAAATGTGAACACCATAAATACAACTCAAACATTGATGAATCAGAAATGCAGATTCAAAACAATCGGATCACGAAAATAAGGGGAAAGACAAAAAAACAAGAAGAAATGATAGCGACATGATCAGAATAAGAATCAGGTGCATACAACAAGAAAAGTTAAATGGCTAAAAATAAGAAAACATACCATACAAAGTAGTACATAAAGCAAGGAAGACATTGAAGTGAGACTGAGAAAGCAACTCCACATTATAAGAAGCAAAGCCGCCGAACCCAATTTGATAACTGAATTAAAACCCCTCACAACAGAATCTTTCCAATAAATCAACAACAAACGCATCAATCTTCCAAATCTTGCACATCCATTGCACACCATAGGCCAATGCCTCTCTATAAACACACCAATCTTGTCCCGCCAACACCCCACTGCAGTTTTCGCCCGCCAATAGGCATGTTTCTGCGTTTGCAGCCATTTCCGCCCTCGCTTAACCAGCCCAATATCCTCCATTATCAAACTAGTAACTATATAACCAACTCCACAAAGAAACAAATAAACACAACCCACAACTTAAACAAGCATCTAGATCTTCACATACTACAGTCTGTTCATATCTCCATTGATATTACCCCAACATCCTCTACCCCTCACACAATGCGAAGCTAAAAAATAAATGCTATCCATAGTGAGAGAGGCTTGATCTACCAAAACTACCAAAAAGTAGCCTCGATCAGGGAAGCTTCACAGGTTTCTTGAGGTTGCAAATAGAAATCAGTGAATTGAAGGTTCTCCTTTTAGCAGTGAGAGTTGAAAAAGAGAGAGACCCTCATGAGAAAACACTAAAATCCATCACGTTCAACACTAAATTTTTCTTCACATGATCGTTTTCAAAAAAGCAAGAAGAACCCGAATTATTATCCTCCTTTATTTTTTACACTAATGTCTTTATCTGTCTCCTCTCTCTTAAGACTGAACATAACTTAATAAGGCTAGAGAATAAAAAGGACCCAAAAGAGAACAAAAAAATAAATAAAAAAAAAAGAGCTAGAAGCTAACAGTAACTGTATTGGGGTGTCATAAGAACGCCTCTTAGATCCCAAAAACTTTGAAATAACAAGAAAGATTCAGACTTTAGTAAGAAGAAGAAGAAGAAACAACAACTAGGTACAGTTGGGTTTGGTGAGGTTCACATGATAGAGGGCTAAAAGCTAAGAAAAGACCCCAAAAATGGGGTTACGGCAAGAAATGGTAAAATGGGTTTCTTTAAAATAAGGATTTGCAAGAGAGGATAAAGACCTTTTGGCTTTGGTGGTGAAGAGAGACAAGAGAACCCTAAACTTTTTTACCAAGTGCAGATAAAGCTCGTGAAAGGAGAGACACTGAGCTCCAAAAGGTCTCGTGTTTTTTTTTATTATTATAACAGTGGAGAAAGAAAGGGGGCTGGTCGAGGATGACAGAATTTACTTTTGGCTTTGTGTCGTGGAGTTGGATGAGCGTTGCATTGCATAACAATGATGATTCAGTGGGACCAACTTTGAGTTCTTCTTTTCGGGTTAATGGTTAATAATTGCTTATGCTTTCAAGTTTTAGTAGAATGCATCCGTTTGCATGATTGTTGTTGTGGTAACAACTAACATCAGCAACTCTGTTTTTTTTTTATTTAATATATTTACATGAAATTTTAAAAAAAAATATTTTATCATAGAGAGAAGATGATAAAACATATTAGTATGAAAATCATGTAATTTAAATGTTACAACCTGAATCTCAGATCCATGACCAATATATAGATAAGGTTCCCCTCCAAAGTTTTATATCTATGCAAACTCAAACTTACATACAAACTTATCCGTCAAAACTCAATTAGAATTCAACACAGCACTATTAACAAAACTAACTTCATAATATAATTTAATTATCTTAATACAAGAGTTAATATAATTCATAGTTTTGGAGCATTAACTTAACATAAAAGGAAGGTACAAATTACAACCAAAAAGCAGGTTTGGAAGGTTCAACAAAAATAATCTGCTATCAAGCTATAAGCCTGAAAAGGATAAATAATAAGAGAGTGAGTTCAACAACTCAATGAGTAGATAATATTTAATATACACACACGAGGTAATACAACAATGAGAATATATATACAATTATAGCTCTAAGTTCTTATAAGAAGGTTTCTCAAACAGGCCATAACAAGAAAATCATATGGTGAAGCTCATCAGAAAATCAAAATGCAATGAGCATGAGGCTCCGTACTATGGGAAGATCAGTCCACACAGGTTGGTGACTCCCCCGATCAACTAGGGTTCAGATACAATGTGCATAAAGACTAACATTATCATGTTAGCATGGGTATTCTGACTGACATACCATAGGTTCATAATCATAATCAAACAAACATATTCATATCTCAAAGCTCAACTCATGACTTCAATCAAATGAAGAGCTATCAATTCAGAAGTCAATTCAAAATATATACTAGTTCATATCAAGAATTCAGATTTAATAATTGATCATGCTTTATCATAACAAGGGTAATAATCAACATATATATTATCAAGAAGCATGATCCAATTCATATTAACAAATCAAATATTTATAATATTTCTCATGCATATGGAAAATTATCCACTTACCTAACTCAAAAGCAAACGGAAGTCAAAAGTAGACACCGAAGAAAATTTTACTAACATCCCGCCGGTAGAATAATAGGATTATCTAAATACAAAGAAAGCATATTTAAGAACGACTCGAAAGAACATTTAACCTATTTAATACACTAAACTAAGGATGTATTCTGTAATCCTATATGTTTTGAATTAACTAGTCAATTTTTTCAAAAACTCAAAATTTAACGGTTTTCCCGAAATCTAATCCATAATAAAATAACTAATAAAATTGGTAATAATTCACTAAATAACCCTTAATTATTCATCAAACTAATCTGCAAAAGCTAATATTATAGTTAGGAACTAATCTAAAATTTATTCAAATTTTTAGGGTCAAAATATAATTTTTGTCAAATGGAGGACAAAACTAAAATTTGTCATAAATCCATTAATATACTGAAATTCTGACCATAATTAATCTTCAATTCTATCCAGAATATCTCATTATACTCTAGTGACCATTATGTAATTTCACCAAATTTTTAGGGTCAAATTGTATTTTTTGTCAAATTGGAGGACCAAATTGAAAATGTTAATTTCATAACTATACAGTAATTCTTCCCATAATTCATATATTATTCTGTTCATAATCTCGAAATATGCTCTATGAACCAATTTGTAATTTTTCAAAGTTTGGGGACTAAACCGTGATTTTCACAAATTGATGGACCAAATTGAATTTTCATCATCTTCAACCTCCATCCCAGAATTTCAACAGAAACCTACTGTTCTTTCCCCAGATTTCTAACATAAATTCACCATTCAAACAAAATCATAACTCAAAATCATCATTTTTATCTATAATCTCTCAAATTCAACTTAACAATCCATTACTCATAACAATCAACCCCTAACATTCAATTTAATTCATCAATTAAACCCAAAACATAAATTTAAAGCTAAAAAAAACATATTATACACATTAAAGCATAAATCTTACCCTTTTAACTTATTTTCCTTCAACTCTTTTTATTTCCCTTATCTTTCCTTCTTTCTCTTCTTGTTCTTATTTCTCCCTTCACTCCTGCCAACTCTCTCTCAAAATTTTGCAGGTCTCTTCTTGTTTTTTTTTCTTTTTATATTTATCATATTTATTCAATTACTACAATACCCTTATTTATTTATACTCTTTCTTTAAGCCTCCAAGGACTTTGTTGTCTTTTCTTATCTTTTTAACTCAAAACATTACATTAAATTTATCCTAAGACACGTGAATTTACTAACATCTTTGATAAAAGAGATAATAAAATACAAATACTTTGTGCTTTTTTATATAGTTTATTTTATTGTTTGAGTTTTAAGCTATTTAAAATAGAGATTTAGAAAATTCATTATTCATGAGACAACAAACACTACATTAATTTTTTGTGATTTTTTTAATGATTAAGAGGATATTTGAAAGTATAATTCAATTGTATTTTTAAAAAAATTAATTTTTGTTTTTAAATTAATTTTTATAAGGTTTTAGATTGTTTTGATGTATTGGTATTAAAAATAATTTTTTTTAAAAAAATATTATTTTAATATATTTATAATAATAATAAAAAAAGTAAAATACATTAAAATAACACCTTAAAAAAAAACTCATACCATTATCCTAACACTCCCAACAAGTGAAGCAAAAACTGTAATAAGGGAATTCTGAGGGGTAACTCAACTGGTCAAGTTTTAGTTTGCTTCTTAATGGTTATGAATTTAAATTTTTTCATTGAAGATTTACATGGTCATTAACTTTAAAACTAGTAGAATTAATCGAGTTATATTCAAAGTGATTCGGACATCCATCTTAATCATTAAAAAAAAAAAAACTGAAGGGAACTTATGTATGAAATTGACACACAACTCGCAAGGTTCGGAGGCTGTCCATAACAAATATCTCGTGCATGACCAGCCGAGTAGCCACCAGCCAGACTAGTTCAATTGGCTAAATGGGTGTATCAGCTTTTTGAGGCGGTGGAGCATAAGAAAGGATAAATGAGGCCGGAGCATCTAGGATATCACCACAGGCAGAACCCTTTCGGCACCTTTATCCACTCTATGTTTTCTCGCCAGAGAAACAGTAGAACAAGATGGCCAATACTGCAAACTGTCCAATAAATGGTTCAACATATACTACCATGCATGAAATTTGGTGAGAGTTAAGTAGCCATGGTCCACTAGGGCAGAAAGCGAGGAGACCTAAATCCCACTGGCTGCATCCAACAGTGAGCAACTGAGCGTAGGTGCCTCAGCCTCTCTTATCAATTTACTTTGTGGGTAGGTTAACCGTTTTCAAAGGCAAGGAAAGCCAGGTGGAATGGTTGGTGTAGAAAACCTAGCAGAACCGATTGGAAATGGTTAGCACAGTGAGCCAATTTCAATTGGTTGGTGCAGAGAGCTAATCACAACATGGACAGGTGGGAATATGGCAAATGGAAAGGGACAGTAAAGTAGAAGATGAAGAGAAATGGATAAAGCATTATAGTAGTACTCATCATAAAATACTATCAGTTGGGGAAGGGTTTTTTTTTCTTTTCCTGCATATGCCTCAGAGCCTTTAAGTCTGCTGCCACCGCCAGTATGGTATAATATTATTCTGAGCATGAACCTAATATAAGATAGATTAGACTAATTAACAACGTTCCTAGTTGATTTGGGCCTTGTATGCATGAACAATCCTCCATGGAGTAGAAGCACACAGTAGGAGGCACCACCCTTTTCTGCTTGGCAAATTCTTTGACAGGATAGCCTCTCCCCCTGCAGGTTTTCTTCATGTATGGGGTGACAGCAACATGATCCAGATACAGTAAGCTTAGCGTATGTGAGAAGTCAAAGAATTATCGACATTTTACGCAATAACCCCAAAATTTATTATTGTCCTCGATAGAACACATCCTTCTCGGACAATGGAACATGCCATCTGAAGAAACCAATCAAGGGTGATTTTCTTAGAAAGGTAATTTATCCTTGGAAATTTGATTCTCAACTCCATATCTTGTCCACAGTTGCTGAGGAATTACAGGGCCTGGTTCTTCAATTATTTGCTATGCGTGGATGTTCTATAAATGGATGGTCACGTCAAAACTGTCAGATTTTCTCTTGACATTAGTGATCTTTGAAGTAATTTACAAGAAGGATCATTCTCCTGCTTCATGCCACATAAACTCGTTTGGGTGGAGAATTGATTAAATGTCCAAATACGAAACCACCATGCATGAACCTGGAGACTAATGAAACAGGCTTCTATGGGGCCAAGAAACTAGGCAACATTTAAACCTGTCAGCAGTACTATGGAAGACTAAAAATTCCTTGGAAATGAAACTCATCAATAACTCTCTATGAATCCCGAGGAGTCCTCATTCTGAGGGTGAGGGAAGTTGCCTGATCAGGCCTCCTGATTATATATTCATGCCAGGAGAAAAGGTTAAAGGTCACATATAGAACTGGCCATTTTCATCAAGGTCAAATATATATAGAAATGGATAGTTTAGAGAGCCACTTGGAAATGCTTAGTATAGATGATAACAAGGAAGAGAAATGGATAAAGCATTATAGCAGCACTCAGAAAATGCTTCTAGTTGGAGATGGTGATTTTTCTTTTGCTGTTTGCTTGGCTGAAGCCTTTGGCTCTGCTACTGACATTGTTGCCACTTCTCTATACTCTGAAGGTAACAATATTTCACCTGTCTCCGTATACATTTGTCTAATATTTGTTTGATGCAATCTGATTGATCCTGTACTTGCAAAATTAAGAGATGATGAGGCTCAAGTACAGTGGAGCTGCATACAACTTGAGAGAACTGGAGGAACTAGGATGCACTGTTATGCACGGAGTAAATGCACATACCATGAACAGTCATCCTCTTCTCACCCATAAATTGTTTGACAGGATAGTCTATAATTTTCCTCATGCAGCTCTCGAAAGGAGTGAAGCAAACATTCGCCAAATTGAGTAAGTTGAGCTGCAACTTCTAATATATTGCCTTATGTGATCATTTGGGATTTTTCTCTTGTTCTTGAAGAAGAAGTGCAGGAATAAAACTGTTGAGACCTGTCTACTTTCCTGTGTCTTTTTATTTTTTATATTTTACACTAAGGCCCACCTTTTTCTCTTTGGAATAGACCTTCTTTCCTGGTAGCTCACAAAAACTAGAAATTTAAAAGCAATCCTGGACTTCCCTATGTCACCAAGTATTGAACCTTGTTGGTTAAGTAGCTACAAGATTAATTGTGCATTGGCAAGTTATTTGAGTTTTGATTTGTGAACGATAAGTGAAATGCTATGTTGAATTCTGTCTTTAGAAGTCATCGAAGGTTGGTGAAGGGCTTCTTTAAGAGTGCAAGTGACATGATGGAAGAGAATGGAGAAGTTCATGTGACTCACAAGACTACAGATCCATATAGCAAGTGGGAAATTGAGAAACTAGCAGAAGAAGCTGGGCTGTTCCTGGTTGAAAAAGTTAAGTTCAGAAAATCTGATTACCCAGGATATGAAAATAAAAGAGGATCTGGGTCTAGAGCTGATGAGAGTTTTCCTCCTGGAAACTGCCGTACCTTCAAATTTGGAAAGAGTACCAGTCTTTGACACTGAGCAACTGTGTCATTATATCCTCTCTCTATAAGAAGACTTGTGGAATGAAAATGATGTAATCTTTTCTTTTCCTGAGTTATTAAAGAGTAATCTAGGTGTAGAGAAAATAAAGGCATTTGACAGCTGCCCCAATTAAAATAAAAAATAAATAAACATATGTATATTGAAAGTTGAAACTGGCCATTAAACCTCCATACTGAAATCAAATATCAGACCAAGGTCACCTGCTGCTACAGCATTACTACTAGCTCTACATAGAAAAATAAAGGGACACAGTCTTTGTTCTGCGGTAGACATGCGCTTCCAAGTCCTTCCTGGTGGGGATAAAGACTAGTAGAATACACTAGGTGGCTTGGAAAAGCTTTGTGCATAAAAAGCAGTGGAGTAATGGGTTTCAGGCATTTCAGTACTTTCTTTCAAACAATCAATGCTCGAAAGCATGGTTGGATGGCTGTTTAAAGATGAAAGCTCTTTGGTGGCTAAAATTCTGAAAGCTTGTCATTCTCAAGTAGCTCTTTCATGGATGATCAAATTGGTCAATGCCTAAGCTTACCTGAAGTGGCATATGAGACAACAGGTTATACGACGAGCAGCGTGCTGCAGAGTGGGAAATGGAGAACGGATTTGCATATGGATGGACAATTTGCACCTGGAATGATGAGTTGTTCCAAGAGATTATTTTTTCCTTTCAAGAAAGGCTTCGATTTGTGTTGTTTTGCTAGTATGTTGTGCAAATCTAATGAGATGATATTAAGAAAGAAATCATAAATGAGTTGAAGATCATCACAAACTAAAGAAGCATAGTGCAGAAAAGGCCAGAAAAAATAATGGAATTCCAAGACAGACAACAATGGGCAAAGCATACAATACATGTATGAAAGTACTGTAAAACAAAGTGTAGAAAAAATGAACAGCTAAAACACCTTTGCCAATAATCAATAAAAGGAAAAAAACAACATCCAATGATTTAGAACCAGAAGACAAAATCAAAAATACAAAAACAGAAACAACCACAAACCCTAATTCCAACACAACATGATAGAAAATGCAAACATTAGAACCCAGTGAAGGCAACTTCCAGCACAAAGACACACACACACAAAAGAACAAAAATACAGGAAAAAAAAAGTGAGATTAAGAAAAAGGAAAACCAGGACACAAAACCATAAAACCTAGCCCAAACCGACAATAAAATGCCTACGACACACAAACAACCTCAAACATGAGCAAGAAAGCATGCACTAATTACAAATAAATCTTCAGCTTCATCCAAAGGGGGTGCTTGATCAGATCTCTATATGTTCATGCTAGAAGAAGAGGTCTGGATGTTACTCAAAATAGAACAGGCCATCTTCCAAGCAAGGTATGTAGGTCAAACAAGAATGGATAGTTTAGAAAGCCAAATGTAAATTGGTGTCTTGGTGCAATTACAAAAGATGGTGAGGCTAAAGTGTTGCAGAGCTGACTTGAGAGAGCTGGAGGAACTTGGATGAACCGTGACAAGTAAATGCACGTACATTGAACAAGCATCCTATTCTCAATCACAAATTGTTTGACAGGATAACCCAACCGGAGTGTAGCAAATATTAGCCAAATCGAATAAAGTTCAACTAGAAAAAAGTAATGTACCTTCATTAATAAGTCATTGGAGGTTTTGATTTGGTTCTAAAGTAGAAGGGCAAGGTAAGGCAGTGATTTTGTAACTCAACTAGCTTTCATACCCCACTTTCCCTAAGCGATCTCGTGTTCGAGCCTCTTTCTAGTTACCTCAAAAATAGTGAATGGAAGGAACTAGACACCTTAGACTTTAGAACAGCGCACATTAGAAGTTTTTTAACTTGAGTTCTAAGTTAAAGGTGCCAATTAGTATGTTTGCATCTATTTTTGGAATCATCAGAGGGTGGTGAAGGGATTCTTGGCAAGTACATTTGAGGATAGCTAAATATCCATATAGCAAGTGGAAAATTGAGAAATTTACAGAGGATGTTGGGATGATTTTGCGTCCCTTGTGCTAACCTCTTTCTCTAAGTTGGCTCCTTAATTCGCCTTGATTAGTCTCTCCTTGCGGCAAGGAAGCTGCAACTATATGCCTTGCCAAACAAATAGAGAAGCTCATCATTTATAAGCCAGATATGCACATATTCGGAAGGAGTACTGGCTGATCTCTAATTGTTAATGAACATATCTTGCATGGAATAAATATAAAAGTACAATGTAATATATAAAGTTGAGAATAGTTCATCCACCACAAGGCTTAGGGAGGGGCGTGTTGGTGAACGTTCTAACACGATATAAAGTTAATGGTGTTGCTATCTTCTCCGACGCTCTTCGCACAGCCCTAGGCTTGAGTCTTCTGTTTAGGACCCATTTTTGTTTGTTTGAACATGTGACACCGATCTTGCTTTCATTGATGTATCTACCACTTTTCTTTCTTCTTTCCCTTTCCTTTCATCTAAGCTCTTTTTCTAATTGTACTGCACCATTCATAGCAAAACAACAAGGCAACCCACTTTTGCCTTTTCTTTTCTTGCTTTCCCTCCCTTTCTTTGACAAGGGTCTGCCTCTATTCAACTCTCAAGGCTCCTATTGGTGTTTCCTGCTGATTTGATTCCATAAATTGATGAGGAATGGTATCATTGCATACGAAGTATTGAGATGTAAATTTCCATTAAAAAGTTAGCTCTCATGGCCCTTTGGCATAATGGCTTAGAGATTCCTTCCACAAAGCAAAGACTCTCCATTAACTTTTCATCTCTTGTTGCTTCTCGCTGATTATTCCTTTATTCTCAAAACTTCCCTTCATTATATCTCTTTTATTGCATGCCACAAAGCACAGAAACTCCAAACAAAATTTTTTTGTGCCATATAGAAATGGATGAATTGGAGAGCCAAGTGAAAATGCTTAGTATAAATATTAAAGAAGTGAAATGGATGAAGCATTATAGCAGTTGTCATAAAATTCTACTGGTAGGAGAAGGTGATTTTTCTTTTTCTGCTTGCTTGGGCAAAGCCTTTGGTTCTGCTGTAAACATGGTAGCCACTTCTCTCTACTCCAAAGGTAATTTTTTCTATAGTCAATATGATCTGTTATTGGTTGGATATATTCTGATTGATCTTGTAATTACAAATAAATAAAAGACACCATGATGCTGAAGTATTCGAAATCTGCAACAAACTTAACTGAGCTGGAGGATCTTGGATGCACCATAATTCATGAAGTAGATGCACATAATATGAGTAAGCATCCTCTCCTGAAACAGAAATTGTTCGACCGGATAATCTTTAATTTCCCAGCTACTGCTCTAAAATGGAGTGAATCAAACGATCGCCAAATCAAGTGAGTTCAGCTAAGACGATTAATGCTACATTTCGCCTTATGCCCTTCGATTTTATTTTATTTTCTGTTCTTAAGGTGTAGGTGACAGGATTTGAGCTTGTGATCCCCTCTTTTTCCATCTTCTTAATAATGCAATATTGACAAGTCTTTTTAGGTTTAGGTTTAGGTTTAAGTTTAAATACAGAGTGCTAATGACATGCATTCCTATTACTCTCTTTAGGAAACATCAGAGGTTGATGAAGGGCTTCCTAAGCAGTTGCCATGATATGTTAGAAGAGAATGGAGAAATTCACGTGACACACAAGGTCAAAGAACCATATTGTAAGTGGGAGATTGAGAAATTAGCAGAGGATGTTGGGCTGTGCTTGGTTGAGAAAGTTTGGTTCAGAAGATCTGAATATCCAGGATACAGTAATAAAAGAGGATCCGGTGCTAGAGCTGATGAGACTTTTCCTGCTGGAAACAGCTATACCTTCAAATTTGCCAGGGCTACCTGACACAGAGCAATCCCTTTGTAAATCAACACTCTTATTCCTCAAATCATTATGCTTAAACTTTTTTCTTTGGCATTAATTGATGCATAGGCATTTCCAACCCTCAAGACAGGCACACAAACCCAAATTCCAGCCTCTGTCACTAAGTGGCAATAACTATTTTTAATGTATTATTATGAGAGATTACTGATACCATATATACAATCATGGCTGAAATCCAAATGATCTGGTAAAAACATGCCTGCATGATGTGCTCATGTAATTGTTACTATATATATACAAAGTAATTATCAAACATCTTGTTGCTATCTAGCCTGCTGAATGATAGACTCCATGACAGGGTGATCCTTAAAGTTAATGATAGACTCTACAGAATCATCATCTGTGGATTGGAACTCACTGACAAAAGTTTAATTCTATGAAGAAAGAAGATATTAATCAACATGCAAAAAAGAGACCAAAGCTGCCATTGCTTGCAAATCCAAGCTGTCCAAACTCAGCCAAAAGGCTGCTTCATCATTGCTATTGATTCAATAAGATAACAGAAGCACAAAGTCTCATATTTAGAATGGAATTTAAAAACATCCTCGTTAGTATCTTTCAGGAACCATGACATGCCATCTCTGAAATGAATTTTGGATCTAGTCCAAACTGCGAATTAGCGTGACAACTGCATTCTAAGTGGGGCTAGTGAACAGTTTTCTTGAACTTTTTCTTTGACAGCTATGCAATTCTGGGCAGTCAGCATATACATTTCAGGATTTCTATGGATAGAGCTTCCATTATCAGATGAATTGCCGGTATCTTCAGTAATAATATCAAATTTTCGTATAGCTGAAAGAAGATCCAGTAACAATGTTGGACCAACATCGTTAACATCCCTAAAGACATGCACCTTTGTCTCACTTATATATAGTAACTCCCCTTGGCCTTGCACATGTTAATAATACATTTGCACAAATTTCTGGCTTCACCAATAGTTAGTCTTTCCAGTGCTTTTCAGAAACATTCCGAAGTTACTGATCAGAGACATTATATCATGCACGGCTTGGATGGGCGGATCCTGCATGCAAAAAATCTGATCATGTTATAGAGAGCTGACAGGGACGAATTAGTTTCTTGGAGTGTCTGAATTTTTGAAAAATATCTGGCCATCCAAAAGTCATGGTGTTTTTTGAATTTCTCCTCTAGCAATGAGACAATCCATTTTAATTTACAAGAAGAATTAATTCTCTTGCTTAATGCACCATCACCTGCTTTTAGTAGAGAACTCCAAGTACATTTCAAATAAAGGTTCCAAATACAAAATCACCATGCTTGGACCTCGACCAAAGTTGAACAGTCATTGCATGCATATGGACTATTGGGCCATAAAACTGGAACCCTTCACAGTACCATGCATGGTAGTAGTAGTATATTCATGATAGAAGAAGAGCTGCTTGAAAGTTGAATTAAAGGCAAGTATAATATATAGAAGACTGGTCATTCTTGAGAGAAAAAAATGGATGGTTTAGAGGGTCAAATGGAAGGGCTTAGTCTATATAATAAAAAAAGGAGAAATGGATAGAACATTACAGTGGCTGTCATAAGATACTTCTAGAGGGAGAAAGTGATTATTCTTTTGCTGTTTGCTTGGCTAAAGCCTTTGGTTCTGCCACTAACATCGTTGTTACTGATCTCTACCCGATCTGAAGGTAATATATTTTTTCAACGGCCTAGATGCTAGATGTATTAATATCATTTGTTGGATCATGGATCCATTCTAACTGGTTTCATTACAAATAATACATACCATAATACGAAAGTACAATCAGAGAGCTGAAAGAAACTTTAGAGAGTTTGAGGAGCTTGGATGGTGTAAATGCACATACCATGAACAAGGACCCGCTTCTCAGTTGGAAATTATTTGACAGGACAGAGTTTAATTTTCCTCGAACTGCTCTTATATGGATTGAAGAAAACAATATTCGCCAAATTGGGTAAGTTCATCTAGAACCACTTGCCTCATTAAATTCTCATTAGATAGTTACTTGAAATTAAGGAATAAGTGATAATTGCACATTTTCTATTCCTATCTTTAGAAGTCGTCAAAAGGTTGGTGAAGGGCTTCCTGAAGAGTGCACATGATACATTGGAAGAGAATGAAGAAATTCATGTGATCCACAAGACCACGTATCCATATAAGAAGTGGGAAATTGAGAAATCAGCTGAGGATGCTGGGTTGTTCTTGGTTAAGAAAGTTAATTTCAGAGTTTCTGATATCCAGGATACGAAAATAAAATTGGATAGGCTCTTGTGCTGATGAGACTTTTGTTGTTGGGAACTGTTGTATCTTCAAATTTGCCTGGATTACAATTGCTTGACGTAATAAATCATGCACCGAAGGCCTGAATATGTTTCGAGTAGAACCTTAAGTTCCCCTCATCCTCATCGATACAACTATTGACATTGATACTCTTCGCATAAGCGAAGATGCAGCAGGATTCAAGTTGAAATCCTGTTTTTGCCATCCTGAAAAGAATCTACTATCTTTTGCAGACAAGTATGATACTGTGTGCTTTGAGATGGCTTTTTCTTCAAATAGTAATCCATCCAAGTGAATAGCACACTTCTGTAATCTTTATCAGATTGCTTAGCTCAAGGCTAATATTGAGCTCCAATACTATGGCCATCTTCTATTCTGCTTTGATATGTCATGGTTTTCATCTTGGCTGATTAAAATTATGCCATTAAGTCACTGGAGCCGTTCAGCTTGATACTCTTGTAGCTCAATTATTCAGATTTTTCTGAGCCCTGTGCTTGTAATGTAAACCTCTTTCCCCAAGTTGGCTCCTTTCCCTTGCAGTGTTTTAGTCAATAAATTTCCAGTTTATCGGGAAAAAAAAGAGTGTTTTAAGTTTCATTTCAAACTTACTTAGTCCAATGCAATTTCAGATTTCTGTTTGGTCTAGATGTGCCTGGGACTGGTTTTTCTTGAGCTTGAAAGTGATAACCTATCTGTTTTTGGTTACACACATTTATATAAGCATGGAACTCAAAGATGTATCAAGGATATTTGTCTTACTGGAAGAAAGCTGCAACTATCGTCTCTTCAAGCAAATCTAGTAGCTCATCTTCTAGCTTAATGTGGCACGAAACACAAGATTGATTTCCTTTTCTTTTCTTTTTATAAGAGATATATTGTGATTGTTTCTCATGGATGTCTTTCAGTGCTTTTGAAGATATGAATTAATGGAATCCAATTTATTTCTTCAGAAAAAGGACTCCAAAGAAATATTATCACTCAGAATTCTTACAACTTCATAGCATACAGCGAAGAATGTCTCCGTAGAACATGGCTTTTTTCTCTTGTTTACCTTTCCTTTTGTCTATGCAAATTATAACAAATGAAAGACTATTATTTCCATGCCCTACACTTTTGCTTTTTTTTTTATCCCCTGTTCTTTTCACTGGTGACTAGCTACATTTTTTAGTAAAGCCTCTCATTAGTATGATCTCCTGGTTTGATCTCATAAATTCGTACAGAATGGTGACTGAATCTATGTGATTGATTGGTGGAGTTTACACCTGGGCTAGCTGCTGCACTGGATTCCTGAAACGTGATTGGTTTAGTCTAAATGAGCCTAAGCCATATGAAATAATTTCTCACAAATGGAAACATAATGATGTATTCTTCCACCATAAAGTCACCCTCGTTGGTCTTTTTTTAAACAGTAGACTTCCTGTCAGCTGTTCATCTCATCTAAAATTCTTTTCCTTCATTACAACCTAGAACCGGCCATTTTCAACACAAGAGAGAGCCAAATAGAAATTATGGATAGTTTAGAGAACCAAATGGAAATGCTTAGCATAGATGATAACAATAAGGAAGAAAAACGGACAAGGCATTATAGCTGTTGTCATAAAATACTACTGGTAGGAGAAGGTGATTTTTCTTTTGCTGCTTGCTTGGGCAAAGCCTTTGGTTCTTCTGTAAACATAAAATACCATTATGCTGAAGTATTCAAGAGCTGCAACAAACTTAAGGGAGCTAGAGGAACTTGGATGTACTATAATGCATGGAGTTGATGCACATACTATGAGCAAGCATCCTCTTCTGAATCAGAAGTTGTTCGACAGGATAGTCTATAATTTTCCTGCTACAGCTCTCAAAAGGAGTGAATCAAATACTCGCCAAATTGAGTAAGTTCAGCTAAGACGATCGACTAATGCTACATTTCGCCATAGGTCATTTGATGTTTTTTGTTCTCAAGGTATAAATGGCAGGATTTAAACGTGAGACCTCTCTTTTGTCTGCAATTTTATATAATGTTTTGTTTTGAACTGCTACGTCAAAAGCAAGATTGGAAAATGTTTTTATATTTAACTGTGTAATAACATATATTTCTCTTAGGAAACATCAAAGGTTGGTGGAGGGCTTCCTGGGGAGTGCTTATGACATGTTGGAAGTGAATGGAGAAATTCATGTGACCCATAAAACCACAGAGCCTTACAGGAAGTGGGATATCGAGAGATTAGCACAGGATTCTGGGCTGTGCTTGGTTGAGAAAGTTAGGTTCAAGAAAGCTGACTATCCAGGATTCAACAATAAAAGAGGATCCGGGCCTAGAGCTGATCAGGCCTTTTCTGCTGGAAACTGCTGTACCTTCAAATTTACCAGGATTTCTTGAGATGGAACCAAAACAGGCACTGAAACCCAAATTCCTGCGTCTGTTCTCTGCTTGCATGGCGGAGAAGCTACCGACATTCCTGTTGTTAATTACCAATCGCATGATATTCTCCTATATATGTAAGAACATGGAATTAATCAAATATTTTGTTTCTTTTTTAGCATGCTGGAGGTAGGGTACTGCACGCAGGGTGATCCTTTGATGTCAGACTTGGTAACCATAATTCAATTTGCTCTGAAATCATGCAAGTCCGAAGAGCAGGCTTTTATACCAAGTAAGCAAGTGAAATCAGAACCAAATCTATTTAACTATTGGAATCGAAGCTGAACAATTTCGGACAGTGAAAGTTTTTCAGGATTCCCATGTCAAGCTTCATAAAAATGATTTGTCTGATTACTTGGCAATTAATATCAACCTTCTGTGATTGCTGAGAGCACTGAGACTCATCAACAACGATACTGCAACATCATGAACACCCTCTGCTGCTGCTCTTGCTTAATGTTGATTGAGGAGCTAGGTTTTCCTGAGTTATACTGTGGAAGACACGGAATATGGACGCATAATTGGACATTGTATTTCATCCTCAAGGAATAATCTTTCTATTCCCTTCCCATTTCCTTGTATATCCAAACAAAGAGGTTCAAGCCCTACCATTTCCTTCAAGCACTTGCCTTTAATAACCTTCCCTTCTTTTCCCCCCTATCCAAACACAGTTGGGCAGTGCTTTGTTGACAAAAAGCGGTTCAAAATATCCCACAACTTGGATACATTATTAATAAGAGGGTCAGGGACTCTGCTGGCAAGACTTTTCCTGCTGGAAATTGCCTTACCTTCATGCGACATTCTCTTGTCGCTCCATAGACATTCCCCACCACCAAGACAGGTAATCAAAACCCAAAATTCCAGTCCCCTGCTTTGCAAAGAAGCCACCGACACGCCTGGTGACAATGATGATAACAAATTATTGTCACGGCATACATGCATGGATGATCTGCAACAACGCGGGAACAACTTGCCAGCATTCTTTTTGTGGGGTGGCTTCTTATTATTTTAAACCTTAACTTACCCAAACACTTTATCCCTTTCTATCTTCTAGCAAGCTGGATAATAGACTCAACTACGGGGTGACCATCCATGATGTTATTGTCAGATTCTGCAATCTTGGTATTACTTGACTTGAGAATCACGAAGAGTTAAGAGCTACAATTAGAAAATAAAGCTCTTTGAATTGCTGACAATGGTAAACAAAATAAACATCAACTTACTGACAAAATTTTGATTCTATATAGGAAGAGGATATAAACCTACAAACTGTGTTAAGGACCCGAGTTGCCATTGCCAGGCAATTCCAAGCTGTGCAAAATCAACCAAAAGGTTGCTTCATCATTGCTACTGATTTTACAAGAGAACAAAGGCACAAAGTCTCATATTTACAATGGAAAGAAACATCCTCGGTGCTATCTACAAGGACATGAATGCCATCTCTGAAAATGAATTTTGGGTCAAGTCCAAACTGGGAGCCTGGCGAATGACTTGCTTTCACAGTTACAGATTCGAGCACAGAGTGACAACCACATTCTGTTGGGACAATTGAACTATCTCCAGAACTTTTACATTGACAGCTATGCAATTCTGAGAAGCCATCATACCTTTCAGGATTTCTATCAGAGCTTTCCTTGAATGAATTGCTGATTTCTTCAGTAATATCAATTTTTCTAATCACTGAAAGAAGATCGACTGACAATGATGCAACAGCATCGTGAACATCCTCTACTGTCAAATTGCTCTTGTTTAATGCCAATTTGCAAGCAAGGAATTTGTGAATCATGTCGTGTACAGCATTAAGACATACAGAGCAGCAGCGATACAAACACAAAATGCCAGAATTAGGAGGACAGCTAGTTTCAACCAGAGAGACGCCAATGTCTTCAGCATGCTCGCTATGGTTAGGTTCAGTATCATCAAATGTTACCATTCTCTCTGCAGCCAATCCATTACTCTGATTGCAGGAGCTCCCAGGGTCAGAGAGCTTTAAGGCACCCAATCCACCTGAATTGCAGAGACCATTCTCAGAAAAGGGGGCAGGTTCTGTGAGTGTATATCCATTAGAATGTTTCAAGGTTTCTGAATTTCCATCAGTAACTGCAAGATTTTTAGTAATTTCAGGTTCACTTTGTCTGTGAGAGGTCCCATTCTGCTTATTTGCAATATTACAAGCCAACTGATTATCAGCAGGAGAATTTTGATGGTTATCAGTTTTGGCACCTTCAAAGAGGATGGTATGCTGTTCTGATCCATCTTCTGAAAGTATAGCTCTGTCCTCAAGGTTAAGATCACAGAAACCATTTTCTACTTTATTTGATTCACCTCCTTCCTGATTTTTATCCGAAAACCCCTTGGGACTTTCTTCCAGCCTTTCACTTTCATGGAAGTTTCTATCAGGAGTGTCTCCCTTGTGCTGTCTTTCAACAGAATCATCTGCACAGGTATCATTACCTGGGAATTCCATGGTTTTCAGTTTAGCATTTGCCACTTTCACTTGAGTGTCGGGCTCTAAACTGAAATGAGAAAAAAGGTTGTGAGCGATCAAGCTACTAGTGAAATGGATGAATTAACAAATGATAACAGTCCACCGTACCTCTGCAGTGCATATGCCCAGCTGTTGACCACATCTTCCAGGTAAGCCACTTGTGATAGAAGACGAACATATTGATATCTATCTTTCCCAGCCTGAATTTTTTCATTAACTTGTCCAACTAGAAGCTCAAGAACTTTCCTTACCTCAAAGGAGACCTCTCTAAGTGAATTGTACTCACCCTTGTATGCTGATAAACCAACAGCAAGTAACCCTCTGACTAAACCTGATCTCTCTTTGCTTTTAATATTGCCAGAGCTACAAGCAGCAGCCACCTTATCTAATGAGTTACAGGGACGAATAATGCAAGAATTGAAAGGCCATCCCTTCCAAGGACCACTAACATCTGCACAAGGACCTTCTTTAAGTTTAGATGTGACCCAACAAAGTTCAGCAAAATGAGGATACCGCAGAACTTGATAGCCAAATGTAGAGATTGCCAACAACATGCTTGATTTTCCTTTCAAACTTCTATTATTGGGTGGTGGTGGAACATTTAAAGGACCATGAGGACATTGTGTGCCAGCATCATTTTTAACAACTGAACAAAGATTTTGATTGTCATATTCTGCATTTGAACAAGCAAGAATGGCATCACAAGTTTTATGATGTTTGGGTATATTTGTAGGGATGTGAGCTTTAAGATGAATCAACTGAACAAATGATTGAATTATGTCTCTCAATAATGCTTCTGCTGAAAGACTGATCACTGTATCATGGTTGAAATTCCCATCAATATAAACAGGAAATCGGGGTACTGTGTGCTCCAATGGAGTTGAATGCCTGCTATTCGAGCTATTGTTTTCAAAGAAATGCCTTATTCTTTGGGGAAGTTCTGAGGATGGAAGCTCTGAGGTAGCCTGCAGCACACAAACATGCAAGGAAATGGACTGAATCGCCACATAACAGCACTCTCTAATCAATAGCTAAAACTAATCAATCTCTATCAGAAAAAAACACTAATTTTGATAATAGATGAAGTAATTTGGTATAGTTTTAGAGATTCTTGCACAGGAAAAACCGATGCACATGCAAACTTTTATGTAGTACAGGTTAAAAGACACTGCAGATGCGAAAGGTTGCCAACTAGTAATAAATAGAATTCACTCAACATACAAGAACATTGTTTTCATGGGTAGACAACCAATTCCCAACTTGAAAACCTTTAGTCAAAGTTATTGGTTCTATGCCAAGAAAGCATTTTTGTATCTCATTTTCATTATACAGTATACACGTTATGCTATAAGTTGATTACTAATTCAGTTGCACTTGCAGAATCCTAATTAAATTTATATTTGTTGAAACAGGAAGAATAACATGTACTATAATATCCTTCAAGATTCCCTAGAGTTAATTTCATATGAAAATTTCAATTATGTATTGTGAGAGTATTGCTAGATAAGTAGAAAGTGTATCTTGTCGCATACTTTTAACATGAGATATCAATTATTCAAAAAAAATAAAACTCATACCAGAATCATCAAGGAAGTAGACACGGATATCGATTCCACCTGCTCAACAAATGAGCTCCAGGCAGGTGATATACTTCGGGCAGCATCTTGAGGTTCTGTCATTTCAGCCAGTATACATTGATGGATGGGTGACTCATTTTCCTCTTCCACAACTTGACTGTTTGTCAAAGAGGATTCTTTCTCCTCATAAACTTGATGGTTAGTTGAAGATGCATCACCGTCATCATTAACTTTATGACATGTCTCCACAGCCCACAAATCAATTCTTGGCAGGAATATCATGCATGATTGGAAACTGGCACACTTCACTGCCAGGGCAAATAGATAGGAGTGAGAATTCATGCAAGTGCATTTTTGAGTTTGTGTCTTAAGCTACAAAGGTCAAGAAGAGTTGACAATGACAGCCAACTCTGCGTATCCTTAATCACTGGGAGAATATTATTTTATACTGAAGGTGCTAAACTACAAACTAAATTGTACGTCAGTCCTACTAAAGACCAGTGTAGTTTTTTCAAGTTACCAATGAGTTCCCATGAGTCTTCCCCACTCCTCCTTAATTACCAAAGAAAGGAAGTCAAGGGCAAATTATGAAAACCAATCGATCTCATTATGTGAGCAGCTATATCACAGTATGAATTTAATTTGCGAGTTCTACTCCTAGCGTGTTTGGGAGTGTGGTTGCTGTTGCTTTTCAAAGTGCTTTTCACTCAGAAAAACATGCCAATAATATTTTTTTAGTTTTTAAAAATCATTTTTGACATCAGCACATCAAAATGATTTGAAAACATCAAAAACATATTACTTTAAAGCAAGCAAAAAAAAATTTCAAATTTTTTGAAAAGTGCTTTTCCACCTCAATGCCAAACACCCTCTAAATAGCTAGGTGGCCTATGACAGCAAAAAAATATGTATATGCTTTTTATTCCAATAAGACCAACTGAGACTATTGAAACCTTTAAGGAATTGTGTGGTGCTATCCAGGTGCTAGATTAGATACCCAGTGTTTTATGTCCAAAGCCAGAAGTTTTACAGTCAGTTCTCAGCTTGACTAGCAGTTAAAAGTTCTGTTAAAGTTTAAAAGGAAAAAAAAACAAAAATAAACAGATATGTCAAATTGATAAGGGACCAAATTAGAGAGTTCAGTAGCTACTAAAATCCTTCAACAGCATCTAATTCCAATATTAATTGTTGTGGCCAGGACAGGAATCCCAAGTACAAGGACGTGATATAATATATGACATTTAAATACATTACTGGATTCCACATCATATAGTCAGCAAAGCAGATCAAAGAGTTGAAAAAATCCTTCACCTTGTGTACATTTGAAAACTAACCTTCAATTAAGGTCCACAATAACAGGCCAAAACATGTGTACATTTGAAAACTAACCTACATTAATAAATAGATGAAGATCTTGGCCATTTTCTAGACGGTGATAGTGTTTTTTTGGAGCAACACAAAAAAGGAAATACTGAAATACTCTTAAAATGATAAATTTGCAATACAAAACAAAGAGCGATGTTTGCTGGAACAGTCAATTAAAATACTCAAGCTAACTCTACAGCAATGAAAAAAACTAACTCTACAGCAATGAAAAAAAATGCACTCCAATCCCAGGAATTGAGTAGAAAACAAAATATAAGGTTACTATGCAAGCATTGTGATCATGAATCTCGTGTAGCTGAAATCATGAATCTTGCCAACAAAATATGGAAGAAAGAGAAAGAGAAAGAGAGTGTGCGAGAGAGGTTTACTTAATATTCTTGTTATTCCTTGCACCATATCACCATGCCCCTCTTGTGAAACAGTAGCCAGATCAACCTTCTGAATTTCAATGTTTCCGACAAAACAATGAAGAAAGCAAGAAGAAAGATGCTTCTGGCCAGATCTGGGACTCCCGGCTATCAATACTCGAAATCCAGATTTCTTGCTCGATGCAAAAGAAACCTCTCGAAAACTAGTGTGCATGCCCCTATTATGAACTGCAGAAGGTTCAGCCTGAACACTTTCAGCATCAGTTTCATCTGCAAAAGCATCAGTATCAGCACAAATAACCTCTCTAGTTAATATGCCAACACATGAAAGTTTCCTCCATAGCTCCTTGGCAACATCTGCTTCTCTAAGGAAACTGTCAATGTGAGACCACCAACGATCAGTAGGCATATTATTCTTCTCTAAAGAAGAAACAATCAGAGTTTCAAACATTTTTGCAGCTTTCAAAAGAGTAGGAGGCAGCCAGAGGTGTTCATGCAGATACAATGAAATAAACAAGGTGGATAATGGCTGCAAAAGACATGGAATGAGGTGAGTGGGAAGAGGGGAGGAGACCAAATCATAAGCAGCTATCCCTGCTTCTCTACGAGAGCAAGGGGGTGGGGAACAAGCTAAAGCCTCCAACCAGTCCCTCTCTTCCACTGTAAAAGCTGGAAGAGGAATGCGTTTAGCACCAGGAGATCTATCGCCTGCAGCAGCTAGCATTTCATGCAAAGGGAAATTCCTCTTCAAAGCAATAATGGCAGCTTGAGTACAAAGAGCCTGCAGATCAGCACCAGCAAAACCTACAGTTTGTCTTGCAATCCACTTCAGCAAAGACCCAGTAACAGGTTTAGGCCAACTTCGTGTGTGGAGGGAGAGAATAGCAGCCCTGTCCCCAACTGATGGCAATGGAAAGTAAATCTCCCTATCAAATCTCCCAGGCCTACGTAATGCTGGATCAACAGCCTCAGGACGGTTGGTTGCACCAATCACTATTACTGAACCCCGGGATTTCAAACCATCCATAAGAGCAAGCAGTGTGGATACAACTGAGCTGTGAGTCTGATCTTGCTGCCTTGAACGACAAGGTGCTAATCCATCTATCTCATCAAAGAATATAATTGAAGGTTGACATCTTTCAGCGACCTGAAACAGGAGCCTCAGTTGGCGCTCAGCATCCCCAACATACTTTCCTAGGCAGTCTGCACCTTTGCGAGCAAAATATGCTATTCGTTTATCACCACGAGCACATGAACCAATTAATGCCCGCACTACAAGAGTTTTACCTGTTCCAGGGTACCCATGCAAAAGAACACCCCTAGGAGGTGTAATCCCTAAATTACTGAAGAACTCGGGATATAATAGAGGCAAAATTACCACTTCCTTCATGCATTGGATGACATTCTGAAGCCCTGCAACAGACTCCCAGCCCTCAAATAGTTTTCCACCATCAGTGTCTGAGCCTCCAATGTACACAGGAGCAATTCTCAACAAATCCCGATGAAGCCTCTTGCTTTCACGTTTTAAAAACTCTTCATCCTCGCCACAGTTCTCCAACCATTTTTCTTCCGCTTCAACATCCTTTCGCCAAGCATCATTTGAAACCTTCCTGAATTGTAACTTCATTTTCTTAGCTTTCAATTTCTTTATCCACATTGCATGTTGATTACCATAAGGTTGGAAGAGATGCCGATGATATGTGCATGCTATAAGAAATTTTCGATGGTCAAAAATGCAGCCAGTGGCTCGTGCACAAGGCTGGAAAAATAAAATAATATAAGCAAGAAAAAAATAAAATCAGAATAAAAACCAATACAGAAGAATGTTTTGCACAGCAAATAAAATAACCAACCAAGTGGTAAGTTTTCGGACACCGATCAACACGACATCCAATAGTTGCCCCTGGCCTTCCACAGCGGCTGCATTTTAATGCTTTGCCTCTGCAAAGTGCAGCCCTAACATTTTTCAAGCAACCCAAGCCAGCAAAATAAACCTGCAAACACAGATCACAAGGTATGGAGATTTACTGCAACATAATAGTCAGATGGAAGCACAAATTAATGTTTAAAAACTCCCAGTTCTTGCAACAAATCTACTAGCTCATAAAACAAGATAGAAGAACCCATTCAATACACTTCCATAAAATGAATGTCCATGAAAAACTAAAAAGTAAAGGTTGTAGCTTACTTCCAAAATATATATTCCATTGTTTACTTCCTATAATATGCAAGACTAACTATGGTCTATTGTTGAGCCCTAACACTTTGAACAGACAACATCAGTTTAAATCATGCAAAGGGAACCATCATTGTGATCAAGGAGCACTCATGACCATTAAAGTTGCTGCCAATACAATAATAGCATCTCATCTGAGTAACATGTCAACAGCCCCTCTCTGTTTTTTTTTCTTTTTCTTTTTTTTCTTTTTTTTATCGTGTATTGACAACCTAGGACAACTGATCACACTACGACGCACTTATAGCAATCCTCAAAGACATAACATATCTTGAGTGAAAGGGTATTTATTAAAACCTAAATGAAGGGAATAATAAACAACAGAAAGTGATATTCAAAGAACTAATGTCCCTAGCAACTGACATTTACAATCATGGAAAATTCACAAAGTAAAGCAAAAATAAAGAAAACTGGTTATAGGAGACTGCACCTCTGGACTCCATACAGCACAGTTTTGATGAACCCAGATTCCAGCAATACCATAACGATCATTTATAGGACCCAAGAGACGACCAAGCCACCCTGGTTCATCACCAAACCCATCCCATACATCATATTTTACGTCCTCTGAAGATGATGAACCACTATATGCCTCATTTTCACTCTCACCGCCATCTTGCACCAACCTTTTAGGTGGTTTACCATCATTTCCACACCCACACAAACCACAGCATCTACCCTGTTTAATCTTTGATCTGCCAAGACTGCTGGTTGAATCACGCTTCATTTTGTCCACCTTCACATCTTTCTCACCCTCTAGCTCATCCAATCCACCTTTGTTCTCCACCTGCTTTGTCAAATCTACATACTCTTCAACAACATCTTTTTCATTTTTATCACAGCACCCTCTGTCCTCCACCCCTTTTGTCAAATCTACATTTTCCACATCATCCTTTTTAATCTCACCAGCACCACATTGTCCATCCTCCAATTCATTCACTAAAGCCCCATTAACCTCATCAACATCCCTCTCATTTTCCGCATCCATCCTCACCAACTCCTCCATTTTCTCATCATCCTCTACATTTTCCACGTTCTCATTTCCATCACCCTTCCTCTCCAATTCCAAACCATCCAATATCTCTTTCTCCTCCTCTCCCTTTACCTGCACACCATCGTCATCTCCTATTTCCTCCTCATTTCCACCATCAATTTCACCACCCAAATCCAGCACACTCTCATCACTATCATCACTCCTCACGACCTCCATCTCATCATCTTCCTCACCCTCCTCATCCTCATCGTTCTCACTCACATTTTCACTATCGTGCCCATTCCCACCCTCTTTCTCCTCACTCTCCAGCCCACTCAATGCCTTAACTCTCCCCACCCTCTTCGAACCCACAACAAACTTGCCACCATCAAAACCCCCCTCTCCCTCACCCAATTCACTCTCCCCCGCCTCCATGTCATCAAAAAGCTTCCTCCTCCTACTCTCCCCACTGCTCCCTCCCTTCCCAGCATTCCTCCCTCTTGTCCTCAATCTCGACCTCCAACTCCCCGGCGTATCATCCAAATCCTCTTCTCCTTCACTATCCTCCTCCTCCTCTATAACCCTCTTCGAACTACTATTGCCACTCCTTAAACTACTATTGCCAATCTTATAACTACTATTACCACTCCTATAACTTTTACTAACACCCAAATTCACTTTCTTCTTCATCTTCTTCCGTTTCTTAGCCGGTGGCGGTGACACATCGAGCAGTTCAGGTGCCCGCCTGACCCGTGAACTCCGTCGAAGCTCCAAGTCAGCAGCCTGACCCGACCCGGATTTTTCCTCGTTGAGGGACTCGCTATGGTTCTGATTATACACGGTTTCACATATCGCATCGAGTCTCTTGTGCTTCTTTCGAAGCCTAGCGCCCGTAGGCGAAGAACTCGTACCCAAACCCGAACCCGATTTCAATTGCATAATATATAAAACAATATTATATATAAATATGACTGAATAGGCGTGTGTATATATGTATATATGGACTTTTAAGAGAAAAAAGGGTTCATCGTGTTGTTCTGGAAATGGGTTTTGATTTTGGAGGGATTTGAGGCAGAGAGTTTTGAATATGAGAAGCGACTCACCGAGTTGGACCGATCCGAATTTGGGGTTCTGGAGAAATTTGGGGCTCTGTTTGATTTTTGTATTTATAAGGCAGAGTTTAGGGCTTATAAAGGAGAGGTTTTGAACTGGTTTTTTGAGCCTTGTACCACGCGACTGAACTGACGTGTAGTCAACGCGTGAGAGGGGCTGTCCATTGATGCTGGTATTCTTTCGGAGAGTGCGGCACGCGCCAAGAAGAGAATGAATACTGTTTGTGCTTAAGTATAATTTTGCTCCCTTTTTTCTTCAATTTTCTTTTTCCATTCAAGAATTGCCGCCAATTATTGATTTCTCCATCAATAGGGGAAAAAAAAAAAAATCAAGTCCCAAGGTTTTTTTTCCGTTAATACAGTGATGTGCAGTTGAAATCAAGGTTCTCAATTTTTTTCGATTGATGCATTGTTTTTTTAATAGAAAATTATATTTTGATTTTAAAGTATTTAGGTGCCGTTCTGGGATTATGTTATTATACATGTATACTTAACAAATATAATTTAAATTTAAAAATAAATTAATTTAAATTTATATAATTTAAATTTTAAATAATAATAAAAATGAACAAGTTAACCTAAAAAGTCAAAAAATAACTTGGATAATGAATAAAAATATAATTTAACTAAAAATTTAAGATATTTTCTTAAAATAAATATTGAGATAATAATATATTAGATTAATTCAGGTCATGTAATTATAAAATAATTTAAGTCTATTCTGGTTAACTTGCAAAACACTTAATCACGATCATTGAACTAAGATAATTTAATTAAAAAACTAAAACAAATAACAAAACTTAATTCATAATCAACCAAATGTTGAAAAAGTTGAACGATAAAATTAAAAAAAGATCAATTAAAAAATAGATAAAAAATTTGAGTCAATTGAATTAACTTGTCAAATACATGACAAAGATCATGAAATTGAGATAACCACAAAAAAAACAAAAAACACACACAATAAATTATGAAGTACAATCTCTAATAACCCAAGTGTTAAAGAATGAAATTAAAAAAAAAATTAAAAGCAAAAAAAAAAAAACTACTTGGCCAAAAACGTTTCGGCAGGAACGAAACTAGAATGTTCCAACTGGAATTTTGGAAAGAGTCGAGATTTAGAGCGAAATGAAATTTATTCTGGTTTATTCTATTTTTTTTTAATTGGATCAAGATACATCAATCATTTTAAACAGAATTGATAACCTTGCTTGAAACTATATTTATTCCAATTATATTTTTTAAAGTATTTAGATAATCAAAATATATTAAGTTTGGCATAAATCCCTGATATATTAAAAACAATAAAGTCATAATTTGTAAATTTTTTAAAATCTATTTTTTAAAATTATAATTATATAATAACCATAAAAACTACCATAATATTAAACAAACATTTAATTTTTTCTTTCTTGGTTTTAATAACATTTTTAGTTTAGTTTTAGGGATGTTTAAGTTACACCAATAATCAAGTTTTAATTTTAGGTTCAATTGCAATCAATAAAGTATCTCGAAATCTAACCGCATGATATTTTTAATAATTTAACTATAAAGTATCGAGATATTTTTAATAATTTACCCTACCTAAAAATATACATGATAATTTTTTTCTCATGCCCTTTTCCAAAATTTGAATTCAAGATTTTTTATAAATTTTTTTCCCATGTAAATTCAATTTAGAAGTTGGCATTAAACAAAGGTCTTGTGTTTAGTACATCAATTAATAAAAAAAAAAAATAGTAAAAATGTTGGAATGTTTAGCAAGCGTGTGTAAATGATTTGTTGTTGGCCTGTGCATTGTTCTCTTTCTTGTGCTAATCTTTTTGCTCTCCTAAGTTTTGAAGGAATACTCAGCTCTTACAACTTCATGATGAACAAAGAAAGGTTTACAAAAACAGTTGCAGAGCTAGAACCAATAACATTACATGCGATTCTTGTACAGAAAATGAACACTTCCTGGTGACTCAGGCTTCCTCCGGGCGGTAATCGGCAACACCGCGCCATCAGCTAGCATCCGTATCAAGACTCTTGCTATATTCTTTGTGTCATCAAGACCAAGATGGTGACTTCCCACCATTGGTATTTTAAGCTGCGACATCATTGTCCTCATTCCTCTGGCCTGTCATCAGTAATGGAGGTTAAACATAAGGAAAGAAAGAATAATTGCCATCAACCAGCAATAATCATGAAGGGGGTCACTTGTACCCAACACTAATCGAAACTATGATTAATTTATAGTTGATAGCATAAATAGCAAATTCAGAATGGCAAGTGCTAATCGGAAAAATCATTAAGATGGTTCGCAAAATGAAAGCAAATTCAGATCTATGCTCCAAACTTTTGGCTTGGTTTGTATTGGATGTCAGCAGCATTAAACCTAATGTAAATACATAAAAATCCTTTCTTCAGACATGATCTTAATTTTCGTGTCTAGAATTATGAATGATGTGTTATGAAACCTTAAGAGTCAAAAAATCAGTTTGCATACCTCATTTCTTGGATTATAAAAATTTTGATAGACATCTTTCAGGTTGATCCACTCCATAAAGTATGGGGGGAGCTTCAACTTGGACACGGAGCATTGATGAGGGACCTGTGTTTTCACATCCCAATTTCCACTGATACCAGATCAGAACAAAGACATGTCACCAAGTGGATATTATTTCACAAACCAGAAGCAAGAAGCCTATTTTATTATTTTGAGGGTGCGCTTTGCCCCCTTCACAACATGTCTACTTTAGAAGAATGCAATTGGTTTAAAGATAGACTCACCAAGTTACAAAAGCTGCTCGATTAAGGCGCCCACCGCGAGTCTTTTCCCACAAATTATGTTGCGTCAACCATGATTCAAATTGTTGAAGAACTTCGTTAAATGGGAGGGCTGTATCATGCCACACACTGCAAATGCAAAGCAAGTAACTATTGTAAGACGGATCAATTTTTGACCAGACACATAGAAAACTAAGACCATGTTCAAGATGAATCATTGCTATTCCAAACTCATTCCATGTAGAATAACTTATAATACAATAGGAAAATTTAAGTTAATGGAGGTGTATTTACCAGAAAAGGAAAAACATTAGTAGATTTGCCAATGGTGGTGGAAGCATGGAGGTCAAGAGGAGATGCTAACGTTGCTAATAGCATCATAGAAACTGTATTTACTAAACTATTAGTAAAACAGCAAACGTGGCTGATATAACTCAAAGGAGCTTACATGCTACTGATTTGCCAAAACAAAACATGTTATGTTCTTAAGACAGCTACAACCAGTCATCAGCATCAATCATGCATAAACTAACTACAGAAAATTGCTGGTTTCACAGCCCATTTAGTATCCATCAGCAACATCACTGATATCACTAATCTTAGTTATATTGAGAACCAATAAATATAAAATAATCAGTTTGCAGCTGTTAATCGTCAAAATAGTATGTGCAGGTAAAGGAGGAACTACACAAAATCATCTAGACGCTTTTGTGACCATCAGAGTTTTGGTTCCTAAGCTAAAAATGGCTCTGCTAATCATAAAGACATGAAAAGCAGAAAGGGCATCATACCGATCAACTCCAAACTTTCCATATTTGTTGTAAATATATTCATTTACTCTTTCCTCGCTCATTGCTGTAGGCCTTACAAACCTGTAAAGCATAAAAGAAATTTTAAGAATACAAAACAATGCAAACTCACAGATCATGCTGCCAATTTATTGATTGTCCCAAACAAACACCATTAACAGTGTAACATTTACGGTGCAATAACTTACAGTATTAGAGAAACCCCATTCATATATATCTAAACTCTTCAATTTAACTTAGACAATAAAGAAACAAACCATTCGACGTTGCCTTAGAAAGAAAAGAGTGTTAACCTGTGAAACAAATCGACAACACCCATGTTTTTTGCATCGATTATCAGTACAGGAAACTCAAGAATCTCAACTTTCCCTTCCAAATCAAACACCAAGAAAAAGTCAAAATCTTGAGGCCTTTTTCGTTCAAAATCAGCAGCACTCACTTGAAAATCCCTAGAGCAATCATGATTAAACTTCTCTACATGAACAGGGTCGTCAATCTGATCATAAACCACAAAAATCCCATTACCAATCACAGTTCAAAAGTCCAAACCTTTCACAAGTTTAACAAAATTAACAATAGAAACCCACAAAAGTTTGCACTTATTTATCTAAGTTTAGCTAATTCTCAGCAGAATTAACACTGGAAACCAGCAAAAGTAATAATTGCTAATAAAAAGTTGAAAAGTTTGAAACTTCACCTTAGTACACTTGCCATGCGTGTGGTATAAGCACATAGGCTTCCATCTATCAGTGGCATTGGGATTATTAACAGGAGGAGAAGGTATTAAAGAGGGTAGTGAAAGAGGGGGTTGTGTTTGTGTTTGGGAATTGAAATCAGTGTATGTACGGGCAGTTTGGTAAGTGGGTAATGTTGGGGTTTTGGATACCGGGATAAAGGGCGGGTGGAGAAGGTGAAAGCAGTTGTTGCTGTTGTGGAGATATGAAGGAACCCTAGACAGAGGAATCCTAGGGAAGGACATGTTTTGTTGGTGAGTGTCAAGGTTTGAATCGAAGAGGAAGGGATTTGGGTTTGTGGGCGTCAGGATAACGAGATGGATGATTTGGCAGGTAAATTTCTGGGGGATAATGAGGGGTCCTCCAGGATAACCCCTTTCTTTTCGGGTTGGCGTTGTACCTTTGAGTTCATGATTGACCGGCTTACGGATTGTAAGGATGAATTTAGGTGGATTTAAAAATTAAAATTAAAAAAAAACTAAAATCATATTATTTTAATTTTTTTAAAATCAAAGAATTAATAATTAAGTTTTATTTATATTACTAGATCAATTCGAGTTTTTAATTAGTTTAACCAAGCCTTTTTTTTTTAATAAGGAACATTCTATGTTTTAAATTAACCAAATTTCAGATTAGCCAATCATACCAGTCTAAATCTTTAAATAATGTTCATAATATAAAAATACCTTGTAATTATTTCTTTGAACTATTTTTTTAAAAAAAAAACATAAATAAAATAATTTTTATTATTTTTTACGAGTCCATACATTTATTTAAAATAAAAACCCAAAAAAGTAAGATACGATCTAACCATGAATTTACTCGATCACTTTTGTTTTGAGTTACAAGCTTTCAATTCCATTGTTTGTTAACTTGAAACAAGGTTTTGTGCTCGAGATTTAGGAGATGATTGTTCTAACTAACTAGCAGCTAAATATGCTTGTTCTATTGGATTAGTTTTTCCATTTTCTTGGGTTTGGATGTGTATTTTTTTTACCAATTTATGATGGGTGCTTTGTCTTTTGCATTTAAGCTAAATTTGCTCTCTTTTTGCAAAAGAGAAAGCTGAGCTTTTAAAGGGCAGGCTTGAATCCTTAGGTCTCCGATGAACGCTAATTAGTTCATGTTTAGCAATATTAACTCTAATTTTTTTAATAAAAGAAAAAAAATTGTTTAGAGTATGGTTGGTTCGTCCCGATTTGAGCTTGGGGCTTAGTGTATCAAAGTGAAGGAGAATGGTGCAAAGAAAAACATGAAAAAAAAAAAATCATACCTGTTTCTTTACACGGGGATCCAAATGAAATTACTTGCTCGTTATACGTCAATACAACATTGAACATCATTTTCCAATGATTGTGCTTGATTTGGATTCTTTTGCATTGCTGGGATCACAGGTGGGAGACGAAGATGAGGTTGATGAAGAGAAGTTTCAGGCTTAGATTTGAATTCAAGACTGATTAGAAATTCAAGTCATAAATATTCCTGCAGCATCGCAGGAATTACATGGAACAAGAGAAATGCATGATTCTAACCAGCAAATTATAGCAAGTAAACTAATTGCAAGCAAGAGAGAAACATGTTTGGGAAAGATGAATTAGCACAAGCTTTGAATTAAAAAAAATATATACACAGTTAACTCCTGAAGCAAAGGCTGTAGCTAGTATAAAATCCTGAGAGGAATACGACTACGTTCTAGCAGCAGGTGCTCTCATCAATCCTCCTCTTCATCGTCTGTCATTGTGAAATCTTCTACCAGAGTAGCAGTCATATTTTCTTTGCTCATTGAGCGCATTTCCTCAATTTCAACAAGTAATAGCGGATCAGAGACCACTTTATCTTGCCGCAAATACCTGGGACAGCCTGAGAGGTAGATCCATGGTCAAAAGTTAGACTCGTACATCAAATTCACAAAATAAAACAGGTGAATATGGGATACCTGTTACGGGGCATTTGGCTTGTGCATTTATGGATATGTAGCCCATGATTGCTTTCTTTTCATACACATGCTTGCAATCCACACTAGACCAGGGAAATAGTAAACATGACAAGTTTTGAAACGTAAGAAATAAGGTCAGATCCACAAAAGCTTCCATCTTAAACAACTCGGCAATTTTAATTATTCTAACTGGGCTGCTATAGGAAGATAAATTTGAAGTAAACATACAGTACCCGCAAACTGGTTCTGCTAGTTCAGTAATTGGCTTTCCACTCAATGGGCAAGTGATATTCAAAATGGTGGACTGGGTACTTGTCATTACAATGTCCTCGTGCTCTTCACCCGGCATTGGTTGTCCTGAATGATGAACATTCTGTGGGAGAAGACAAAAATGGAACACCAAAACCAGTGGTTAAGCACAACACATCTAGAATCAAGAAACCAAGAATTCTACACTGAGCTCACTAAGCAAGGCCTCAGTGACATCAACAAACCACAATCAAGTAATTAACAGCATTATATCAATGCAGCAGAGTGCGGATGAAGTCCCCCACTTAATGATTCGACCACTGATCTCAAAAACTGAAGATCATGTTACTGCTAGAAAATCGTCATGTGATGCTTTTGCAAAGCGCAATAAAGCAGGAAAGAAGTCAAAATCAATTAATGTCAGGAAATGTACCCAGACAGCTTCTCGAAATTGACGCAGTAGAGGATGATTCTGTGGGGCTGAGGATTTATTACCCTTAAACTTCATAAACTCATCGTTAAGCAACTTTTTGAAATCGGTTAGCTGCATTTCAAACACCAAACCAATGTAAGTCTGACAACATGCAAAAACCAGAATACCAAAAATCAACCGAAAACAAAAACCCACTTCTGCCCCAGGCTGGTATGTGTTCCCAACAGATTCAATTGCAGAAGTCTGATACGTACAATCTTCATAAGTCGCTAACAACTCAGCAACAGTGTTTTCAAGTTCATTCACCTAAAATTCCATATAGTCATCAATAAACTCAAGAAGTTACAAAGAAAACAGAAGATCAGCTTCATTCACGAAGAAGTTCAAGCCCTCTCCAAACCCTTTTATTTTTATCTTTTGTCATTCAAAGCGAAAGCTAGATATCCAAAATCCCAAACTGAATTCAAGAAAGATATCTACATGAAGCCAAAAAGAACTACTAAATAAAAAGCACTAACTAGTTAGAAATCAAGCAAATAACTCCCTCTAATTAATTAATTAATTACAATCAAAGCAGAGCCCATTTTACATCACGAAGTTCCAAATAAACCCTTGATTACAATTTTACTAATTAAAACCAGATACCCAAAATCCCCAATTTTTTTTGAAAAACTTTGAAAAAAAAAAATCAAACTCTTTACAAAAAGCAAAGATTTTTTTTTTCGTTTTATAAAAAAAGTACTTTTGCAGACTCGCTCTCTCTCTCAAGATCAACTGCGATCTCCTTCATCATATTGAAAACCTTCCTCATTTCCTGTACAAAAGCCAATTCAAATTAGGGTTTCAAAGGTGGGTTTAAGAAATTGGAATCGAAGTGATGATTTTGAGAGACTTACAACGATGAGAGATTGGTTCTCCGAGCAGAGCATCGAAGCGGAGGTTGTCATTATTCCGGAGGCGGAAGGAACATCGCCGCCGCCGCGAGGAGCGGAGGTTGATGCCATGTATAGGATCCGATTCGTTAGTGGCCGGGCAGTGTGTTTTTTGGAGATTTAAAAAGGAGGGAAAGGAGATTTAAAAAGGAGATTTAATAATTGTTGGTTCAGAATAAAGTTGAGTTTGGTGAAGCGGGTCCCACATAAATTAAATTTTCTTTAATGTTTGCCCAGGGTTACCATAAAATTCCCTGCCCTGCTCGTCCCCTGCCGTTTGTAAAGAAAGGCAAAAAATGGAGAAACGTAGATCTGATCGATAGAGAAACCAGAGCAACCATCTACCCAGTGTTCGCCAAACTCTTCCATGATCACAACACAAGCCTGCAGAAAAGGCACTGAACACCAATATTTTGTTCAACGTCAATTACATCCACAACGACACCATTAGACTTCTTCCTTATTTCAGTGAGTTCGACGCAGTTGTTATTTACTGCGCTAATTACTTCATTTTATTTGTTATGATTATCGATCTGTTGTTGCCATGTTCAAAGCGTGGATTTGGTTAGTTCAACTGAAAGTGGGCATAGCACATATTAAGAGCTGGTAGAAATGGAAAATACATAGTTTCTAACTGGCTTACTTCAAGGAACTTACTGTGCATGTAATTGTTGGTTTATTAGTTCATGATAGAATGCAATGGCTAGTTAGTTTTTTTTTTTTTATGCTTCTGGAATGGGTTCTAGCAATTTGTACTTTTTATACGGTAATATTTTTTTTTTAATTTCCGACATGATTCATACTATATCTGCAACTATTTATCATTACTGTTGTTAGTGAATTAGCCATCAAAATGCTGACATTAATATGTCATAATAGTCTCCATAGAATTTGATTATCTTTAGTTCATTGTCATGAAAAATGGTCTTCACCGACAACTGAATTGGTCTTTTCATGCCACTACTAGAGTTGGTTTATCTACACTCCTGCAATGCTCCTCTAACTCACCTTGTGCAAGGGAAAATGATAATATTTGAGAGATCATGAGTCCGAATAAATGATTAACCTGTAGCACATGACTGAAATTTTTATAGAATAGTGGGGTAGCGGGCAATGATTACTTTTTGTTCACCATCACTATCATTTTCATAAGGGTATCATGTTTTTGGTTTTATATTCCTAAGGCAGTCAGGAATTAAAAGAATAAAGTTTGGTAAATTGCTTACAATGGCTTGGCGAGCTGGTCATTTTAAATTTATTGTACTATAATGCAATTTTTGTCACTTTCTCTTCTCTTTTATGATTGTGTTTGTTTTTGAATTGTATAACAAATTAAATGACATTATATGTGCATCTTTGTATTCTTTAAGCTCTTCATACCTTTTGTTTTAACTATATTGTGTTGAAATTTTTCATCTCACACATACTGGATATCATGTTCCTGTTCTGTCAAGCTTTTGGTAACTATACATGTTATTTGTTTGTATTACAATCCAACAGTAACATTCATACTGCTTGCACATTCATCCTAACATACTATAACTAATTGTAATTTTGTTTTTAGTCTTTATAAGAAACATATGGATGGGTCGGAAAGTCATGACAAAGCTTCTTGGACCAAGGCAATGTTGCACACATTTTGCGACATATGCATCAAAGCTATTGAGAAAGGGATGAAGCCTCATACTCATTTTGACAAAGCTGGATGGAAATATATTATCACTGCATTCAAAGAAAAAACTGGACATTCGTTCACTAAATCACAACTGAAGAACAAATGGTACGGAATTAAAAAGGACTGGAGGATTTGGAAAAAGCTAATATCTGAAATTGGTGTTGGATGGAGCTCTGAACTTGGTACAATCTCTGCATCTGATGAATGGTGGACAACTAAAATACAGGTCTATTTTTTAGTAACTTACTATCTTAAATTGATTTTGTTTTCCTTAAAATCATGCAATCTTAACTTGAATTTAACTATATTTTGTTTATCATTGTTAGGAAATTAGAGGAGCAAGGAAGTTTAGGCATGTCGGCATAGAGCCAACATTGTGTGCAAAATATGACACAATGTTCAGTAACATTGTTGCAACTGGACAACATGCATGGGCTCCATCTCAAGGAATGACTTCTGAAGAAGATCAAGGTGGTGATGGACTGGTAAATTCAAGTAATATTGACAAAAATCTTGAGGAAGGAAGTGGCGATTCAGAGGAGGATTTTATTCCTGATTTTGTGGAAGATGTTAGTAGGATGGTGGCTGGTTGTAATGTCCCAAACAGCAGTAGCAACCACAGTAGTGTTAAGAGAAAAGCTACTGAAACCTCCATAATGCAACCTCAAAAAAAAAGAAAGGGATCTGGAATGGAAGCTAAGATATTATCATGTTTAGATCGACTTATTGACAGTGTTTTGATTGCTAGTAATTGTACAATGCCTTCAAGAGACAAGAAAGGGTGTAGCATTCAGGAGGTAATGGAAGAGTTGCATTCAATACATGATGTTGACTTTGGAAGTCCAATACACCTCTTTGCAACAGAATTCTTCTGTGTAAGAAGCAGAAGGGAGATGTGGAGAGCAATGGGAAATCTTGACAGAAAATACTCTTGGTTGAAAATAATTATGAACGGCAATCAAAACAGTAGAAAAAAGAGGTAAATTTCTATCTTTTCATTTGAGTTTCCTAATTTTACATACAATAATGCCTTAAGTGATGTCATTATTTACAATTTATTCTTTGAAATTACTATTGTTTGTGTGTTGTTTGTCTTTTCCTTATTAAATATGTTGTGTGAACCATATGTTAATACAAGTCATATTTTTTTAACAGCTTCTTAGAGGGAAAAACAATGTTATTGCTGTCTACTGCTGTGTTCTTGGAAGGACTGTAATGGCATGATAACTTCACGTTGAATGGAATGGATCAGGCTGTAAATTTTCTATTTTCTGTTCTTGACAAAGTTTATAATGACCTGCTGTTAAGTTCTCTAATGTGAACGTAATGTCTTATTTTGATATATTGTAATGCTATTGTAATGGTTTTATGTAGTAATTGTAATGACATTTGTTAGGCCTATTATAACAGCATATTTTGGTAATCTAATTGAACAATGATTACTGTTTTAACATCATCTATGTTGAGAACAGGTCCTGAATTAGGTTGCAATTCATGTAAATTTTCATAATCTACCGACATTGTTTTGTGTTCTTGGGTGGATGTAATTCAAGCTATGCATTTCATAAGAAATCCTCTTATATTTTAACTGGAATTTGCAGTTATATATACAGTCACCGTCATCTTGTTATTTTTTGGTTAGTTTTGCTATGCTCATTCCATTGACATCTTATTTTTTAGAGATAAATTATAAGTATACAGATATGTTAGTCTCTTATAATGGCCTAATATTCACAGTGAATGATATCCCCTCTTTTCAATACACGGTTTTTGATTTGTTTGGCAGCTTTTGGATTGATTTATTAGTTATATTTTCTTCTTTTTTTAAAATATATTGATTTAAGTATTAAGAGTTTCTATTTCCACCAAAAAAAAAAAAACATTTTGCGAAGAGCAGTCAATAATAATATTTGAAATTTTGGATGTTTGGTACATCAAAAGATGGTAATGTTGTAATTGAAATCTCAAATAAAGTTTCTCTTATTCAATAAAATCTTTGGGATAAATTTCTTTTGGGTCAAATTATGTATATCATTGAGCTATAAGAATCTTAAGAATATAATGCTGAATTAAAATAAGAAGCTTAACTATTTGATTACAAAATTTATTATTTAACTCTTGTAATTAAAAATTAATTGCAGTCACTCTTGATGAAAATAAGCCCCACAAGATTTTATATATTTTGCTTTTAAATCAAGAATATCAATATCATTTTATATATAAAATTCTTAGACATTTTGAAGTAAAGATTTCAATAAACTTTTGAATAAATGAATTTATAGTTGAAACTAAACTTGGATCATTGATTGATCCAGTTGCCTCCAAGCTGCACACAAAATATCAATACTAACGAGGAGAGCATCAGCCTTTCTTGACATCAGGTTTCCTTTGAGCAACCAGCACTTTATTTTTGAATCAGCACTTAAATCGATTTTCTTTAGTTAAACCAAATTGGCAAGTAAATTATATATCTAAATCTAGTTGGTTTCCATTTCTTCCGGAGCCTTTAATGTCCCAAAAGACTCTGAAATATCAGAATTGTTGCACGTTGGAGAAATGAAAATGAGGATAAAATCATCTAACTCATATAATAAAAACAATTTATAATAAAATTATAAGGGATAGTTTAACTGGTTAGGCTATGAATTTGCTTTTTAATAGTCATAAGTTAAATTTTTTTAGAATCACTGAAAATTTATATAATTATTAACTTTAACATTTGTATAATTAGTTAAGATACACTAACCCGAACATTAACATTAAACTAAAAAAACAATTTGCAACATCGTTTCAAGGTTTACTTTTGATACAATACTAATTCTTTGACCCGTTCTGGGTCTCCTCTCTGATTACACCCACTTGTTAGACCAATTTTGATGTAAAAAACAAGGAATCAAAAGTAAATGCTAATTAGTTAGTAGTGTTAAATAATGCTGTTGATAGACACACACATCCAATGGCATTATTGCTTACTTACCTTGCCTAACAGCACTACACTAAAGTCAAGTTAGTGAGCGAGCACGATTGCTTTAGTGGTGTGGACACGTTTTAAAAAAAAATGTTTTTTTTAATATTTTTAAATCATTTTAATATTAAAATAAATTTTAAAAAATAAAAAGTTATATTTTTAAATAAAAAATATTTTAAAAAATAATTATTACCACTCTCTTAAATATCCTTTAAATCATTCATGCTCAAACCACGAATTAAAGCAAGTAATTTACTCCATAACAGACAAAGTTTAACAGTGATTAAGAACAATATAATTCATAGTGATAGATTCGAGAAGCACCAAGATTTTAGACAAGGAAAAAATTATTAATTTATAATATATTAAATCAAATGAAGCACCATTATCAAGGGTCAATTCTTTTAGTTTTTCAGGTAATCATTTATATTTTTTTTATTTTTAAAATATTTATTTGATTATAATTAAACATGTATTATTCAAATATCTTCATTTTCATATTCAATTCGAGTGGAACAATGCATTTCTCTTGGCTCAAAAAAGGGCATTATATAGACTAAATTAAAGGAGTTTCTTACTCATTTTTGCAAGGCCTATAAACAAAAACCCTAAAAAAATAAAAATAAAAACGAAGGATCAAATTACATTAAAAAGAGATAAAATTAAATAAAAAAATTAAGTTGCATCATCCTAAATTTCCGATACATTTTTGTAAGGCCTAGATGTAAAAGGCCTATATTATTTTAAAAAAACTAAAAGTAGGAGGATCAAATGATATTAAGAAGGGCTAATTTTTATTTTAAAAAAAAGATTAAAGTGCTTAAAGGCTTAAATCAAGAAAAAAAAAAAACCAAAGGTAAGAGCACCAAATTACATAAAAGTTTGTTCGGGAGTATAGTTGCAGTTATTTTTTAAAGTGTTTTTCACTAAAAAATATATCAAAATAATTTTTTTAAATTTTTTAAAAATTATTGTTGATATTAGCACATCAAAATAATTTGAAAGCACCAAAAAATATATTAATTTGAAGGGAAAAAAATAAAAAAAATTTATTTTTTTTCAAAAACACTTTTGAAATAGAAAAACAAACGGGAAGGACTAAAAAAATAATTGAGTGGTTCATTTTTTATATAAATATTGAAACATGCACCTTGTCATATCTCGAATGGTTTCATTTTTGTTTTTTTGACGTTTTACCTCCAATTTTGAAATTTTTTAGTTCGAGGATTATCTTGAAAATCATTTCATAGTTGAGAGATAATTTGAGATTTGTGCATGTAAGACTTGTTTAACAATTTCGGGTCCATCTTTATTCTTTAATTCCCACCTCTTTAATTTGGAAGCAAACTCTTAACATACACCAATTAATTATCATTCTCTCACAAGAAGATATATTGCTAATATACAAGAAAATAATAAAGGTGAATATCCATGATTATTTTCTAATCAGTAAAGAGAAAAATAAAAATAAATAAATTAACAATTGAAGACAATTAGAAAACTATTTCAATAATCTATTAAAGAATATGATGAAGCATTTTGTATAATTTATTTTATTATATATTTTTTAGATATCTTGCTGTACAATTAAATTATTAAACAATATAATTATCTTCTATTCTAAGTTCCTTCTGAGCTTGGACAATATAACTCAATTATTCCTCTAAATTAACCTACCTGTACGTAAATTAAATAAACATTTTTCAAGCATTGCATGCCTTGAGATTCGATTTCAAGAGAGTTCTTGCACGTTCAATCTACTCCACGAAGTGAGGAAAAGCACCTCAAATTGCGCAACCTTTCCTTAAATCTTGACTATATATAAAAAAAGAGTTGTTGCCAGAATTTCACATCTTCTCTCATTTAGATCTGTTTAAAATTGTCGAATTATCATAACAGTTGCAGTTAAAATATTTTTTATTTAAAAATATATTGAAATAATATATTTTTTTATTTTTAAAAAATTTATATATTAAAATAATTTAAAAAAATAAAAAAATAATTTAAAAAATTTAAAAAAACACGATTGATACCGCATTCACAAATAATCACCAGAAACTTCTTGGAACCTTGTTATCCAGCCAACAACAAGAAACTAATAATTCCTAGTGTTCTACATCAAGCTAGTGCAGGAATTTTCTCTATAAATCCACCGACCCATCACAATAACATCCGAGACAATAAATTTATCACTTGAAATGAGAGATTATTGTAGAATTATAGCTTGTTGCTTTTTATTCCTACCCTTCTTATCTTCAGCAAATTCTACTTTCACATCTTTGTCACAAACTTCTTCTCATCCTTTCTCAGGCCATCGTTGCGTTGGCAGTGAAAAAACAGCCTTGCTCCGACTCAAAAGGGATTTATCTGCGGCCAAACCAGAATCCCCTCTTCCTCTCCAGCCTGCCTCAGGTTCCTTGCTTACTTCATGGAAGCCTGACACTGATTGTTGCTCCTGGGAAGGTGTTACTTGTCATGGAGTCACAACTGATCATGTGGTTGGCATTAAACTCAGTGGTCACAACCTTTCTGGTCTTGTTAACTCAACCGAGTTTCTTGACCTCCCCTACCTTGAAAGGCTGAATCTTGTCAACTGCAATATTGGAGAAATCCCAAGTTTCCTTCAAAAAGTAAGCAGGTTGGTTGAGCTCGACCTTTCTAACAACAAAATCCATGGCCAAGTGCCTAAATGGATTTGGCAGTTTGAAAGGCTAGTTTACTTGAATTTGTCTAACAATTTCTTGAATAGATTTGAAGCACCATCTTCTGATCCGTTTTCAAGCTCCTTGACCTTTCTTGATCTTAGCTCCAATTTGTTAGAAGGATCAATCCCAATTCTACCACCCTCTGTCAGCTTCCTCTCGCTTGCTAAGAACAAGCTCACTGGAGAGATTCCAGAATCATTATGCAGGATAAGAAATCTAAAAATCTTGGATCTATGCTACAATTCTATGACAGGTCAAATTCCAAAATGTCTCGAGGCTCTTGCTGCTACTCTCACCGTACTAAATCTACGGGAGAATAAATTCTTTGGGTTGATGCCCTGGAATTTCACCGAAGACTGCAGCCTAAAGACACTCAACTTATACGGGAATCAGTTGACAGGGAAAATTCCCAGGTCTCTGAAGCATTGCAGATGCCTTGAAGTTGTAGACCTTGGAGATAACCAGATTAATGACACATTTCCTTTCTGGTTAGGTATGCTTCCCAGCTTGCAAGTTCTCATCCTACAATCAAATAGATTGCACGGTCCCATTGGCCAGCCATTGACATCAAATGACTTCCCAATGCTTCAAATCTTTGATCTCTCCTCGAATCATTTCACCGGAAATCTGCCACTGGATTACTTTGCAATATGGAAGTCAATGAGGGTAAAGTTCAATGGGCCACTATTGTACATGGGATCTTACTATTATAGGGATTGGATGTCAATTACAAGCAAGGGCCATAGAATGGATAATATCAACATCTTAACAATTTTCAATATCCTAGACCTCTCAAACAATCTTTTTGAAGGAGAGATTCCTGAAGAGATTGGCGACCTCAAATTACTAGAAGTACTCAACATGTCTAGAAATAACCTGAAAGGTGAGATCCCAACATCGCTTTCGAAGTTGACATTGCTCGAGTCCTTGGACCTCTCAAAAAACAAGCTCACAGGCGCGATCCCGATGCAACTAATAAGCTTGACATTCCTATCGGTTCTTAACCTTTCTTATAATAGATTAGAGGGGACGATACCTGTAGGGAATCAATTTTCTACCTTCACTAGTGATTCCTATCAGGAAAACTTAGGGTTGTGTGGGTTTCCGTTGTCCAATAAATGTGATGACGTTGAAGATCAACAGCCACCAGGAGCTCAACAAGAAACCATCCTTTCGGAGCCAGGTAGTCCGTTCAGTTGGGAATATGCTTTGCTTGGATACGGATGTGCGGTGCCCGTGGGAGTTGCCATTGGTCACATGTTGTTTTGGAGGAACAAGAGATGCAGTAAATTGATTGAACAGTCATTCAAGGCAAAGAATCATCGGCGCCAGAGCAATGAACGGAATCGAAAAAGAAGATGAACGCTGTACAAAGGAAAATGTACAATTCCAAATGTTCTCACTGTGTTCATATTTTTTTTTTTTTTTGTTATCTTCTTTTTCCCATGGACGATTGTGAAGGTTTGTTCTCTCTCTTTTGTTCATAGTTTCGACTTGACCTTTGACTGCATGTTTCTCTCTCCCACGCTTCCCACAATCACAAGAATTACATCCCTCTCTTACATGCGAGCTTGTTTGTTTTTATATTTTATAAATATTTTTTTAAAAAATAATTTATTTTATTTTATATTAATTTTAAATTAATATATTTTTAGTATTTTTAAATTATTTTAATATACTGATATCAAAAATATTTTTTTTAAAAAAAAAATATTATTAACATATATTTTAATACAAAATATTATTTAAAAAATAATTACAATCACATTATTAAACAGAATAATAACATGTTCGGCGGCCTGAAAAACAAACCTCTAAACCTTCGAAATGCTGCAAAAACTATTGAGAAAAGGGCTATTCAAGCATGCTTTGTCCAAAACATCAATTATAGTGAAGGGTTGAGATCAAACTCAAAGGGATCAATGGTCATAATCATGACAGTACCAAGAAGGGTATCAAAACCATCATCATTGCCAATAAATAAAGAGGCAAAGCAATAAATAAAAAGATCCCAGCTAGAGAGAAAAAATACAGAAAGAAAGAAAGAAGAAATAAGAGAGTCTTGAGCTAATAATAAGAGTTATTTGAGTTAAGAAGTAGCATAATGGAGAAAAAAAAGAAAAGAGAGAGAAAAAAAATTGAAGAGAAAGAGAGAAAACACAGACAAGGAAAACTAATCAAAACCGAACCAACCCACGGCTCAGCCACCATCTCTGCCACCATTAGCTACCATAGTAGCTTCTCCCTTGTCTTAAACCAGCCCCGAGGTAAGACCCTAGCTCTTTTATCTCTTTTTTTCTTTTTACCCTGGGTTTTTGCATGATAGTTTTACTATACATGCTTCTCCTTTTTACTGGATTTGCAATAGTATTAGATTCATTTTATGAAATTGTGTTGGTGCCTTTTTAAGTACACGTGTGTGTAAAAATTCTTTTTTAAAAATCGGCAACTTTTCACATATGCATTTATTTTATTTTATTTTATTTTTAATGTCTTTTAATTAGTGTTAGATTCATTTCATAAAATTATATTATCACATTTCAAGTACATATATGTGTGAGAAAAAATAATTTTTGAAATTCAACAACTTTTCAATCATACATTTATTTTGATTTTATTTTAGTTTTATTGGCTTTGCAATAGCATTAGATTGGTTTTATAAAACTATGCTGTCATATTTTTAAGTATGCATGTGTGTGTACAAAATTATTTTAAAAAACTTTGTACTCGGGCATCTTTTTTTATTTTATTTCTACTTGCTTTATAATAATGTTAAATTCATTTTATAAAACTGTGTTATGCATGTGTGATTAGAAATTTATTTTTGAAAATTGCATACTTTTTATTCATGCATTATTTTTTTATTTTATTTTATTAATGGTGTTCATTTCATTTTGTAAAACTTTGTTGTCATCCTTGTATGTAAATATTTATTTTTCAATAAAAAAATAAAAATATGTTGATAAATTTTCATTAAATTTAACATTATTATTATTATTTTAATTAAAGTTTGGGCTTCAATAGTTAGGTCGATCGATGTATCTTCTAGTGTTGGACAACATTTTTAACTTCATCAAAATGTGTTAAAAAATGAATTACAAGTTTTTGACAAGCTAATATCATACTTGGATTAATCTTGGTTTTCAATGGCTAGGTTAACGAGTCTCCTAGTTGTAGAGACTGACATAAACACAACGTGATAATTTTAATTAAAAAAATATAAAAAAAATCATTGAATTGCAAGACTCTTGATTTAAATGACACAAACTTGGCGAATATTTATTAATAATAAATGACTAGTAAATAGGCTCAAAGAATAATTTAAATAATATACATAAGAATAAATTTAGAAAAAAACAAATAATTAAGGTAATTTTTCATTTAAAAAGATTTAACAAGGATGATTTTTATATTTTCTTATGCATAACCAATTCCTTAATTGAATTTAAGAAACAATGAATATTTTAGAATTTTTAGTTTTTTTAAAAATTAGGTGGCTATTACATATTTCTTTTTTTTTTCTTTTAACCTTTAATTACTGGGATTTTTACAGGTAACAAAACCTGTATTTCTAACTTATTAAAATGAATGTTTCATTATTTTTTAATAATTCTCAATTAGATATTTAAACATTTATATGGTAGATATTTAAACATTTCAAGCAACTTAACACAAATGATTTTAAAAAACATATAAAGCTTAATCGCATTAATCAATCCACAATGTTTATTATTTTAATTTATATTAAATATTTGATCTTCATTAATGAGTGGAGCTTTGGTTGGAGTTTGTATCCTTGATTTGTCCCTCTAAGGTATTTTTCTTCATTTTGATAATTTTGCGTACTATGGTTGTCTCATCCTCAATCTTTTTTGGTCCTTTTAATTGTATGAAAAATGAAGTTTAGTATTTTTGATGAAAAAGTGTTGTTCAAGTCCGTATTAAATATTTTATTATAAATGCAAAATTAATTAGCTAATTAGTGAGTTTTTTTCTTGCACGACACCAATTGAAATAGGATAGCATAATGCTTTCATTGTTGCTTCCTTCTTTTTTTTTTTTCTTTTTTTTTTTGGGGGTGAAGCTGTACATGACAATAACTTTTTTTAATAATATTTATTTTATTAAAAAAAACTAAATTGTCTTGTCAACTTGTTAATTATTAAAAAAAAACCTCATATGAAAAAAAATCAAAACTAATTCATAAAAAGAAACAATTTTGGCATCAAGATTAGAATTCTGCGTGATAGAAGGGCACTTTAAAATGTTCTCAAAGATATAAATATTTACTCTCCTTTTGTTCTCCAATTCAAGATTCTCTGTAATTTTGTTTTTTTATCTGGATATTTTGACACTTGTTTAAAAAGTGAGACTAGTCCTGTTTGGAGTTCGTGGTTACTCTTTTTAATAAGTGTGTTTCCTGAAGATCGAATTTATATTCTCACATTTACAAAGATATAATGGTACCTTAATCGCTAGACCAACACTTTATTAATAAATTCTCTCTATTGTTGATGTATATTATTATTTCCTCTAGGAAATAGATAAGAATTCTAGACGTATTAATTTGAGTATATATCATAAAATAATTCTTCAAAGTATAGTTCTTATATTCAAATTTTTAAAATGCAAATTAGTTAATAAGCGCTAAGTTATTATATATTATGATTTTTTGTGTCTTATTAATGTAGACAATAATCATTTTCAATGAAAATAAGTCTCTCCCTTCATATAATGATGCACTCTCTGAGTTTCCAGAGGGATAAATATTTATGTATTCAATTATTAGAATTATTTTTTATTCTTCATGAAAAAATTAAGCACAATTTTCGTATTGATTGAAAAAAAAATTGATGGATCAAATCGTAACTTAGTTTATTTTACTTTTGAAAAAGACATTTGTTCAAAAGAACGTGAAGATTTTTAACATGAACACCGTTTTTTAACATCATGGGAATAATTTCTAGGCATAATGGGCCTTGCAACAAAATGGCCGGAACGTGGGCTTTATAGGTCTATAAGGTCCAAAACGAAGTTCACTTCTCTTTTTTATCTTCATGCGATTTCTAATTCCATCCAATCTTTCCTTTCAAATGGACTTAAAAAAAAAAAAAATTGACGTTAGTAATGATATAAAATAGCATAAATTGCAATACCTTCCATTTAAGTATTGTAATATTAGATGAATTATCTAAATGTTTAAAGATTTTGATAAAAAAACCCCTTTATACTTAATAAATATTACAAAAATTCGTTCAGTATCCCAAGTCTCCGTAGTTTAACCATTTTTTTCTTGGTTGAAACAATATATATATATACCCCAAGCCATTTCTTTTGCTTATGATGAGGTTTTGGGTGTGTTTGTTACTATGTTTTAAAAGTATTTTAAAAAAAAATGATTTTTTTTGTTTTAAATTAATATTTTTTTATGTTTTTAAATTATTTTAAAGTGCTGATTTTAAAAATAATTTTTAAAAAATAAAAAAAATATATTATTAATATATTTTTTAAAATAAAAAATATTTTAAAAAATATTTGTAACTAAACTTCTAAACATGTTTTCTAGCCATGCGAAACACGTTGAACTTGGGCTCCGTGGACAAGAAAGCAGAGGGGACGGGACAGCACCGAAACCTGGGAAAGGAAAAAAGAAGAGGACCAGACTTGTGTTCTGTCCTTGCTCTTATTTTTGTGGCTAAGTGCATTCATACTTTCCACCGTGTGAGGTTGTGATAAAGGCTACGAGACAAGATAAAAAATCAAATCAGCCCTGAAATTATTTGGTAAACGCCAAGCAAATGCTAAATCACTAGTAAAGTTTACCGATCAGAAATATTCATGGGACCAAGAAATCTTTGCACGGTCTAATTCAAGAGTTTTTTTTTTTTTTTTTAATTGTGGTAATTTTTTTTAAAATATAACACAAAGGATAAAAAGAGTATTTGAAAAACAAAATACTTTAATTTATCCATTATTATAAAATATTATTTTATTTTACAACCATTAATAGAAATAGAAATAATGGTTGTAAGCAACCGTTACTATTATTAACAATTATATTAATAGCAGTTATAAATAGACGCTATACAACCATATAATGTCGTACTATGTTGATAATAAAATCAATTTTTTTAATTTTATCTTTCAAAATATAAACAATTAAATATTTTATATTAATTTATTCATTTTTTTAACCTTCTCTTTCCTGTTAAATTACAATAATTAAAATATAAAACAAATAAATGAGGTTTAAGACTCTAACATTAAACCCTAGAAAATATATAGAGGAACAAAAACTAGAAAAAAAAATATCAGGAATAAACTGTAATTTTCCATACTTCATAAACAATAAAAGAGAAAAAAAAAGTTTTTTTTTGTTTGTGTTAAACTTGAAATGAGAAAATTAAAATTTAATTTTCATGATATTTTTTTTTATATCATGAATACAACACAATAACATGTAAATCAAACCCAACTATCATGTTAAAATTACGTGAAGAAAATAAAAATAATAAAAAAATAATGATAAAAATGAATAATTAATTAAAAAATAAAAAAAATGCAAGGGATTGCATGTATATATAGGATAATTCCGGGTTTTGACCGGGTCAAATTTTTTTTTTTTAAAATCAAAATGATGTTGTTTTAGTAAAAAAAAAATCAACAGGTTTGTAGCCGGGTCTTGACCGAGTCTTACCGGGTCAACTGGGTTGCCAAGTCAGTCGGGTCGTGTCGAGTTTTTTCTTTTTCTTTTTTTTCTTCAACCCGACCCGGTTTCAACCCCGGACTTGGACAACCAGCCGAGTCGGGTCGGGTTTCAAAATAGCTTGATTTTCTATCACTGTCACTGCATAAATTCCAGCTTTTCTGTTCAAAGAATTTCAGGTCTTTAATGTCAAAGAACCATCTCAACCCAAAAGCTTAAGCTGTTAGGTGAAGTCCTAGGATATGATTTATATTATTCTCTAACACACCCCCTCAAGTGAAAGCCTTTTGGGCTTGAAACTTGCACATGTCCACTTTACCTTATGCTTAATGTTTATCAAATAAATGGGGATGGTGAGATTCGAACTCGTGACTGCTTGGTCATTAAGGCTCTGATACCATGTCAATGAACCATCTCAACTCAAAAGCTTAAGCTATTAGATGAAATTCCAGGATATAATTTACATTATTCTCTAACATTTATTTTGTCCATGGTTGAGGTAGTATGCGTTGAGATGGGAATAATTAACAATATATATTTCATTTTTAGGAGGGGGGCAGTCCCTATATTTGTTTTTTGTACGGATATTTCATAATGAGTCAGTTTACTAACATCTTTTTCATTGCAGAATATATATAAAATGAATCTTAAAAACATGGAATCTGTATTCGATTAAGTCAAAACAATTAACAATGTGCATTTTGTAAGAATCTTGATTTAAAGTTTATTACAAAATATTTTTCTCACATTTTAATTTAGTCACTGTGTGGTTAAGTCCTTTGTGTCATTAACTAACTTAAAGCTCTTTTAGTGAAAGGTTTCCTTTTTACGATATAGAAAAATGAAGGCACATAAATATATATACACTTGAGTCACATATCAAGGACAAAACTTGACGACTGATCATGTGCATGACCCATGACATCTTTTGTCTAAGACAAGACCACTAAAAAAGCAATGGTACTGTTGCATGTCACCCGTGCGGTGTCAGCTGATGATTTTTCATTCTTTTTGCTTGCTTGATTTGGGATTTTAAGAGTTGCCACCTAGTATTTATTAGGAGTTACTAGGAAATCCAAATTTACTGGTCGTGGTCAGAGATTCGAGGATAAAAGACTGGTTATGGCTAGGAAAGGTATTAGCACCCCTAGCGCACCCTACCTGAGATAAGCTGCTTCGCGGTTTGATGTGATTTGAAAATTTAAAATATTAATCAAATTCTAAGGCTTTAATAAATCAGTTATTAAATCCCAGAAATATATATAGAAACTTGTTCTTATATTTTCATGGAAAATACAACATGATTTTATTTGTCCTTTAAGATAAATTAAACATCTAATTACTTTTCCATTCTTTTTGTATTTAATAATTCAAAAATATACATAAAAGAAAAAATTACAAACTCACACACACATCTCTTTTTCATTACTATACTCATTCTGTTACATTTTTCAAAATAACACAAACTAAAAAAACATTTAACAGAAATTTAAATACATGTTCAAATATATAAAAATTACAAAAAGGTCCCTAAAGAGTCCAGGAACTGCAGAGGAGGACTTCTGGAACTGTGGGGCAGTGGCGGCGCGTCTCCTCCACGCGCCACCGTCACTGGCGGCGCGTGGGTTCACGCGCTGCCGCGAAACCAATCCGGGGAACAAGGGATCTGGCTCGGCCTCTTCTTCCCTTCATTTCCCTGCCGACGATGGATCTTTCAGTCATCTGCAAAGCATAAAATCACAACCAGTCGATTTTATTTTGTTTTTTAGATCTGTCCAGTTCCTCCTCCCTCTCCCTTCTCTGTTTGCTTTCCTTCTGCCGATGACAGACCTGGTGGTTGGGAGGGCTTCTTCGTATTTGCCTCCGCTTCAGGTGGCTGGCGGTGAGGGGGAACGACCGAGAAAGGGGGGCGTCGCTGCTGGACAGCGGCGAATGGCTTTGCTGATGCTGGAGGAAGAAGGCGGACCGGTATGAGATCTGTGGGTGCCTCTGTGTCGGGCCGCTATTGGAGCCTCCGATTCGGTTTGGGCGAGCTGGCGGCTGGAGGAGGGGAGCTTTCTCTCTTTCTGGTTTGGGTCAAAAGGAAAGGGAAATGAGGGGGGCTCTCCGGCTGAAGGTTGTAGATGTCGAGGGGAGGGCTGTCTTGTGCTCTCTGGGGCTCTTTTGAAGGGGCTGCTGGCTCACTGGCGGTGAAAACCGGCTGAGAGGAGAGTGAGGCAAATGGCTTTGGGGAACAATGTCAGGTGAGGGGCTGGTCTGGTTTTTCTTTGCAAAGGGAGGGGTTGGCGACCAGCCTTAACAGGGAAAGAGGGGAAAGCTCTGGCTCCGGGTGGAAGAAAATCAAAGGGGAGGGGGAGCTCTCTGGTTTGCTTTTCAAAGACCGGGGGGAAGGTAGTGGTTTCGTGCTGCCAAGGGGAGAAAAGCAGAGGAAGCCTTGACCGGCTGAAGGGAGAAGAAACCGAAAATCAAAAACCCCCTATAGCCAGGGGTTTCTCTGGTTTCTTTTTCCCATGCCAAAAGAGGGGGCGGCTTTTTTTGGTTTCCAAGGGTGGCGGCTGCCAGAGAAAGGGTTTTAGGTTTAGGTTTTTTTTTTACTCTCCCCCGTGTAAAATTTTTCCTCTTTCCCGTCAGTTCATTTTCTCCCCCGTGTAAAATTTTTCTCCCCGGCAAATTTTTCTCCCCCCTTTTTCTTATCACTGTAGCTTAGTATTTATAGGGAAAGTTTTACTAGGTTTTCAAACTAGTCCCTCTACTTTTCTTTTTCTTGTTCTTTTTTTGTAAATTTTGATTTTTTCTCTTTTTTTTTGTGTTTTCGAAAGCCAGCAATATCACCGTCAACTCAACAAGAAAAATCAGTTATCATAAAATTTACGCGTTAAAAGTTGAACGCGTTTCAAAATTCCTTTAAAAATTTAAATTCTTTTGAGATGGCGTTGAAAATGCTAAAAACGATGCAAATACATCAAAAATATATTTTTTGGGGTTTTCATTGTTTTTTTGCTATTTTTGATTTTTTGTGAAAATTTATCAAAAATATGGGTCAAAAATTGAGTAACAACAGGTACGATAGAAGAAGTGGCCATGGACAACTATAAAGTCCCAATCAAGATGTGAAAGAAAGGAAAGGTAGAAGAGAGCCCTCTTTCTTTTGGTATTAGTAAGTTAGCCGGCTACTACCGGTAAATGTCTTTGCATTCCGAGTGCAAGAATTATACAATATACTAAAAAAGTTCAGTGTTTTTATTAGTGTTTATCTAAGCATAAAATAAATTGGAGTAGTATAATAACAAAATTGTCCTTAAAAAGTTACAAAGACTATAGGGAAAAAATGAAGTTGTCTTTTTATTGATATGCATTTGACATTAAAACAATAGTTAAACAGTCAATGTTGATTTTAGTGGGGCATGGTGGGGTTGCGGGCCCAGGCTATTGACACCTAACGCTGGGCTATCATCCCCTAGGCGCTAGGGCTAGACCCACGCGCCTGGCTATTGACCCAGGCGAGTGGGTCTGCAGAACCGTGCGTCTAGGGTTTGCAGACACGAGCACTGGATTTGTAAACCCACTTGTTTGGGTTTGCAAAACAACGCGCTCGTGTCTGCAGACCCGCACACATGGGTCTCTTCTGACACATGCCTGGGGTCTGCAGACACCCCCAGGAGTTGTAGACCCGGGCGGCTAGGTATGCAGAGAAAAAAAGAACAAAAATATAATAACAATTATTATTATTGTTGTTGTTGTTGTTATTGTTAAGATTTTTTTTTTAAAAAAATTATTACCATAAAAACTTGACAATATACTAAAAAGACTCAGTGTCCCTGTTACTGTTTACCTATACATAAAGCACTGTTGATTACAGCAATGTAATGACAAAGTTGTCCTTGCCACAGAGAATTGCAAAGACTATAGGGGAAGGGTGAAGTTGTCTTTTTCATTGGGATGCATCTGGCATTAAAGGGATTTTATGGAGGAAACGGTTAGTGTCGATTTTGGTGGGCCATGGTGGGGCTGTAGGCCCCAGGCTGCTGACAGTTGGCGTTAGGGCCAGACCCGCGCGCGTGGCTGTAGACCCAAGCGAGCGAGTCTGTAGAACCGCGCGCACTCCAGAACGCTAGTTTGGGTCTGCAAAACTACGCGCTAGGTGCAGACCCACACGCCTGGGTCTCTTCTGACCCGTGTCTGGATCTGCAGACACCTCCAGGGGTTGCAGACCCGTGCGGCTGGGTTTGTAGACCCTGTAGAGAAAAAAATGAAAAAAAATATAATAACAATTATTATTATTATTCTTATTATTATCATTAATAATTTTTTAAAAAAATTATTACTATAAAAACTTGGGTAAAACAAGTTTAATATTATTATTAATATGATAACTATTATTTTTTTATTATAAATATTATTTTTATTTGTATTACAGGCATATTGCTTCCACACCATTGGCTTAACACTACCAGCATAGGTAATGAAATTGTGAAAGACAATTAGATAAAAATTGGGTTTTCCATGTCTGCCATGGGTTGATGGTGTGGTTGAGCTTGGCAGGTTCATGAGCTTTTTTGCAAAAGAAAACCCTGGTTTAAATCGAAAACTCTTTGATTTTTAAGTTAGTTAATATAGGAGGAGTGCGGATTGTGTGAAAATAAATATATAAACAAAGAGTTTCTGTGTGTAGAATGCAAGAGACTACTTTTATCTAATTGAGTCATTAAATGATGTGCCAAGCCAGTTGTGATGAACAAATAATCACAAAACATGGCCTAAAGAAAAGGTAGGACATAAAGCAAGAGTAAGTTACCCTTCAAACAAAGGGTTTTCATCACTATTTTTGTTTATTGCATATGCTCTTAGAAAATGTTTGAGAACGCGGTTGAAACCGTTATTCCAAAAAAATTTTTTATTAAAATTTAATATAATTTATATATTTTGGATTGTTTTGATGTGCTGATGTCAAAAATAATTTTTAAAAAATAAAAAAAAATTATTAGCATGCATTTCAACAAGAAAAGTTATTTGAAAAGTAACTGCTACCACACTGCCAAACATACTCTTAAACATACTTGATAAGATACTAAAAAATCCAAGAAAAATATTTATATCTTGAATAATTAATTAATCTTTTAATTTTAAAAATTTGATTTATTCTTTTTTAGAGATGGATGGAGCTCCTAGTATTTATAAAAAAATTTTGTTTGGTGATTTTTTAGAACTATTTAATAATTAATTCAATAACTTTTAAAATAATAATAATAATAATATTACAGACAAATATTTTAAATTAGAAGGTTATAGCAGCCAGTCACGTGAATCACAGGAAAAAAAGAGCTAATAAAAGATGTTTTTAGCAGGCTCCACTAATAAAAACTTTTGCTTTCTTTTGCAACCAAACACTATAATTCGTGTTTCTACTCAAAACATGGAAGCACAAACGGGCTCAATGATAGCTCTTTTTATCCTTTTCTTTTTCTCGAGCAATTTAAAAAAAAATTAAATTTTTATTTTTTTTATTTTAAATTAATTTTTTAAATGTTTTTAAATAGTTTTATCATGCTAATATTAAAAATAACTTTAAAAATAATAAAAATAATAATATTTTAATAAATTTCTAAAAACAACAATTTAAAAAACAACCCTGCTTAAATATATATGCAGCAAACCAACGAAATCAGCAGCTTGTAATCAGTTGAGGAGTGGAACCTCTTACCATTGTGCCACAGTTGTTTCTCCTCTCCTGCATTAGCTTACATTTTATTTAGTGAGTTTCTCTAAACTACTGAGAAAATGAATTGAATCACCTATATTGATCATATCTTGTACAAAGCTGCAGCAGAAGGCAATATCGATCCCTTTGAGAACTGTGAAACTTGCCTCGATCAGTTATTGACTCCAGACGAGAACACAATACTTCATGTCTACTTAAGAAACCAGACGAGGGAGCCGGAATCCACTGAATTTGTTGATAAAATTCTTGAAATGTGTCCGCCACTGTTATTCCAGGCCAATAAGAAAGGAGAAACCCTACTCCATTTGGCAGCAAGATATGGCCATTCCAATGTGGTGAAAGCCCTCATTGACCATGCAAAAGCTCTACCTGCAGATCCAGAGAGCGAAGTAACAGAAGCAAAAAGAATGTTGAGGATGACCAATGGGGAGAGAGATACAGCGTTGCACGAGGCAGCTCGAAGTAGGGGGAGCCATGTGGTGGAAATATTGACAACGGAGGACCCTGAGTTTTCATATTCCGCCAATGTTCATGGAGAACCACCACTCTATATAGCTGTTTTAAGAGGAGGAAAAGAGATCGATGGGATCTTAGGAAATTGCATTTCAGTGGACTATGGCGGCCCTAATGGTGGAACTGCTTTACATGCGGCAAGCTCGGGGGGACATCATGGTAGGATTTTGTGCTCAAGTCTGGAGAATAAATTAATTACTTGTATAAAATTGTGCAAACTATTATTCAAAAGCCAAATGTATTTGATTTTATGTATCCCTGTGCTAAAACAAAAGCTAAAATTAACTGTGCTTATTTTAAAATCCAAACAAATCAGCATTTTGTATTTTAAAGCAATCAAATTCTTTGTGTGTTTAAGTAATTCTCATAGACTACATGAAATCTCTGTTGGTCATGAAGGAAAACACTTAAGATGAATGCATTCTACAAACTTAGAAATGGAATTTAATTATTGCAAGTGATGAGCTCTATCATCTTCTCAAATCAAACAATTAACCAATCTATATTCCTTGTTTTGTTGGTTTCAGGGAAAGCAAGAAAAATACTGGACTATTATCCGACGGCAGCCTACATTGCTGACACAAAGAGGAAGAGAACAGCTCTTCACATTGCTGCCATTCACGGCAATGTAAACGCCGTGAAAGAGATTGTTTCTCGTTGTCCAGCAAGTTGTGAGCTAGTTGATGACAAAGGTTGGAATGCTCTTCACTATGCTGTTGCAAGTCAAACAAGGAATGTATTGGAGGAATGTCTGCAGATTCCTGAGCTTGCAAGACTTAAAACCGAGAAGGATGACAAAGGAAACACGCCCTTCCATCTAATTGCTGCTTTAGCGCACAAGCAGAAGCAATGGAGACGTGTTTTAGATGAACATAGAGATGAATTTGAAAGCGATATATTTGGTCTTAATAAGCGAAAGCTACGGGTCGACGACCTACTCTTCATAAATTTTGCTGAGTTGAAGGTAATCCTCTCTATGACTCTACTGTCGTGATAATTGATGTATCTTATATATATATGACGATCCATTAAAACCCTTTTGCAGAAGAAAATCGATGCAGAGGCTCCGTACGTAATTCATACATATACTGGGAAATTAATTATTGAATGAAATGAGTAGTTTTTAGTTTGAGTGATATAAAGTTGATTATTTTGTGCAAAACAAAGGATCGTGAGTAATCGAAACTATTATAAGTATATAAAATTGTACTAAAAGTCCACATCGTAATCTTCTTTTTGGGGATAATTTGGCTAATGTAAAATTATATATTATAGATAATTAGGTAACAAAGACTAAATTGGTTGAAAAACGGCATTAGCCAAATTATCTACATATTTCACCCAATTTTTTTTGCAGAAAGAGATCTTTGAATCTGTTGAAGATGTTGCCAGTGGACCGTTTGGCAACCTTACTGTTCGTGTGAGAGGACAGAATGAGGAGGAAGACAAAGAGGAAGAGGAAGCTTTGACTAAAGCAAGAGAGTCTCATCTAGTTGTTGCGGCATTGATAGTAACAGTAACATTTGCAGCGGCATTCACCCTACCCGGTGGTTACAAGAGTGACCGAGGCACTGCAATTTTAGCTAAAAAATCTGCTTTTATAGTATTTATCATATCAGATGCAATGTCAATGGTACTTTCTATTTTTGCTGTTTTTATCCACTTTTTAATGGCGATGATTCAAGGTTTTAAATTGGATAAGAATAAAGAGATATATGAGGTTACCTCTTTGAAATTATTTATGTTGGCCACATTGTTAACCATGATTGGCTTGGGGACAATGATTATCGCATTCCTCACAGGCACATATGCAGTTCTAGAACCTTCCTTGGGGCTTGCCATCAGCGCTTGTCTCATTGATCTGAGCTTCTTCTTCCTTGTTTGTTTAGTGTTTAGGATCATTTACAGGGATGTAAAAGAAATGGTGTAACAGTGAAACAATGAATTTCCAAGTACAATTTGCTTTGATAGTTTGTTTATTAATCAAGATTGCACTTGCAAAGTGTTTATATATATATATATATATATAAAGAGTTATTGGATTTTTTCTACTTTTTTATTTTAAATTATATTTTTTATAATTTTCTAATGTTTTAATATTATATTGATATCTAAAACAAATTTTTAAAAATTAAAATTAAAATTAAAATAATTATTTTAACATATTTTAAAATAAAAAAAATACTTTTTAAAACAATCATTATTACAATCACAAATATTATGTTATTCAATAACAAATGGGATATGCAAGTTTCATTCCAGCTAGCTAGCTTGTTCAATGAAGTGTGTGTATGGGTGGAATAATCTCATCGACAAACCAAGACTGTTTATTATTATTATTATTCATGTGGGAGTGTCCGGGTCAGTTTATATGCATTTCGACTTATTTTCACGGGTCCTGAAATTAAAAATCAGATAAATTTTTAATGACCATCAATAATAAAAACCATATAACTCGAATCTGAGATTACAAAGCAAACTTATTACTTCTAAGTTTTTATAAATAGGTCATTTAAACCAAGAGTGCTTTTGGGATACAAAGATGGGGAAATAGTTTGAGACATTAGATACAAACTAGTTATAACGGGTAGCCTTCCAAACTAAGTTGTAAAAAAAAAAAAAAACAAGAAGCTATGAATCTGTGGACTTGTGTTTTGATAGCATAAAATTCTTAAATTAAAAATTGAAATGATGGTGTTTGTGCTTTTTTTAAAAAAAAAACGAAATAAAAATATTTAAATTAATAAATGAATGGTTAATCTAATTAAAGGCTAAAACAGTTGGGTTATTTTATTTTATTTTTTGTAAAAAAACAAAAAATAAATGCGAGTAAATATTTAACCTCGTAACATGGTTTTTTTTTTTAATTGTATTAAAATAAAAATGAATATTCATGATAAAGATAGTTATTTGAATTCTCGGGAAAAAAATATATTTTTAGTTAAAATTTTATTTTTAAATTTTTTTTAATTTGAAAAACATATAGCAATAAAGTTTATTGAATAAAAATTAAAAAAAAAACTAAAATAGAAATTAGAAAAATTGTATTGATTTGAAATAAAGAGTGAACAATGTATCTAATCAAAACTCCGCTTTTTTTTAATGTGTTTCTTTCTTCTTTTTTTTGTTACAAAAACATGTTTTTTTTTGTAAGAATTGTCGTTCTTTTACGTTAATACTTATCAAAATCATATATATTTTAGAATTTCTTACTTTTAAGATTCTAATAAAATACAAGAAACACATTAAATAAAGTTATTTTAATCCCTATGATAAATAACTTTGCCATCAAATCCCAACATGAATTTTAATCAACGTTCTACCATTCTTTACAGCGAGCTAGCTCAAGATGAAATTTTCTGGGAGAGTATGATCAAACTTGGACTAGTTAAGAATTATACACAGAAAGGGTATATGCGTTGTTTTATTCCTAACAGTAAAAATATTTTTATTTTTATTTTTTAAAATTAATTTACTTTTGTTGGTTTATAATTCAAAAATGAGCTAGTTAGTAACTGGCATTTTATTTTTTTATTTGTTTTCACGGGCTCAAAGTCCAAACCCATAAGATATTTTTCATAGGATTAAAACCAAAACTTCAAACACACAAGCTCACACAAAAGATCATAATCGAATGCTCAAGTAAAATATTGTGACTTACACTTTCACTCACAAAGAATGAAACCTACAATCATTAGCAAGAGTAGATTACAATGTTATATAAAACTTCAAGTCTTTTATAAGGAAATAATCTAACTCTTTCAGGTAAAGTAAGTGCAATCAACATGGAAAGGAGAGTAACCAAAAAGTAAGCTCAAAGTTATAAGAATATGATTATGTTAGTAATTTTTCAATGATTTCAGCAAGTTTAATTTAATTTGAGGGTGATCGGAAAATCCTATTCATAGAAAAATCTTGGAATTGTGGGAGGTCCGGTGTACTGGATGCGTTCAAGCCAAGGGTGGTGGCATGGATTTTTTTAGGTGCGAGTACAAAGTGTTTCAATGTATTTTAGAGCTAACTATTCAAAAGTGCTTCTTGGGTATACGAATTTAGTTTCAAAAGTTAAATTATTCTTGAGTTACAATAAATCCACCACCTAAGACTAAATCAAATATCATAGTTGGAGAAATAAAGCTCAATATATTGAGCAATAGAACCAACAAGATGTATTATCATTAAACACACACACACACACACACACTTGATAACCTTTGTCAATTGCTCCATCTAGTTGGAGATTTGCTTTGCTTGATATGGTTGCCGAATGCTTGTGGGAGTTGTCACTGGTTACATGTTGTTTTGGAGAACTAAGCGATGCAGTGGATTGATTGAACAACTTTTTAAGGCAAATAAATGGTAGAAAAAGGTACAAAATTTAAGATGAATAATATTTGCAATAGTAACTACGATGGGGAACTGTAGAGATAGAATGGCAGAACGAAAAACGACTGGAAATGATTGTTACGCATTCTTTCTCGCTAGCATATCTGATGAAGTTTCTTATTCATTACACTTGTTTGGTGATCACATCACCAAGGTTCTGCTATTAAGATTTACTACAAGAATGGAGAATTACAGGAAACTTGGTGCAGACTTTTGAAAAGAGACAGACAGGGACAAAAATTTTAACTAAATATATGAAGTTCCAATCCCTCGCGAATCCTTTAGAAACTTTGCTTTGATCTTTTTGAGAGTAGTGAGAGCATCTTCGATATCTATCCTCTCCTCAGGCTGTTCTGCAGAACATTGCAGGGCCAATTCCAGAATGGATGATAGACAATCTTTTTTAGCAGCAGGATATTGTCCATGATCTTTCAAGTTAGCATCTGCAATTTGAGCTACTGCACCAGGTAGTGAATCTTTGACCCAAAGTTTCAAGTTCGTTTCTCCTGTAAACATTTCATCAGTGGGCTTTCTCCTAGTAAAAGTTTCCATCAGCAGAATACCGTAGCTATACACATCACCCTTGACAGAAACAATCCCTTCGGATCCATACTCTACATGCAAATTATATTCAGCCATTAGTATGAATGAAAGGGGGGATTTAGGGAGAAGAGGAATGTGTGATTTAGTCATTAGTTCTTAACTTCTTTTTTTGTGTAATTTTTGATGAAATTAACAACAAAATTGGAGCATTACCTGGTGCCATGTAACCAACAGTAGCTAGTGTCATTGTTTGTGTGATGGAGTGCCCTTCGCCGAGGAGTTTAGCAATGCCAAAATCACTCACATGAGCGACCATATTCTCATCAAGCAGGATATTGCTAGGCTTCAAATCACAGTGGACCACGAGTGTTGCATTGCCATGATGAAGGTATTCAAGTGCCGACGCAACATCAATCATAATGTTCAACCTCTGTAGGAGATCCAAGAAATAGTTGTGGGAATACAGCCACTTTTCAAGGCTCCAATTAGGCATGAACTCAAGCACCAAGGCTTTGAAGTCAATGTTGCAGCAACTTGTGATGATTTTCACAAGATTTCGATGGCGGATGCTGCGCAACACCTCACACTCAACATCAAAACTCTGGAATGCTCCCTCTAGCTGCGAATGAAAAACCTTTACAGCAACGTTCGCTCCATCTGAGAACAACCCCTTGTAAACTGAGCCAAAGCTCCCCGTACCTAGCAAGTTGACCTCGTCAAATCCATCGGTTGCTCTCTCAAGCTCTTGAAATGAAACTCTTCTCCATGTTGCTAAATCTGGAAAATCTCCTTGTTTTTGCTTCTCATTCCTTCTGCCACGCATTACGTAGAGGACAGCAAAGGCCGTAGCCATTACTACAGCTCCAATCGCTGGTAAAATATACTTGAATACATTTGCAGTTGCTTTCTTCGATTGATGACGACCTCTAGTCTTACATGGCTGGACTTGCATCTGAGGAGAACCACACAATGCTTCATTCCCCAAAAATGATCGAGCTGAGAACTTTTTAAATGGTCCTCCACCAGGTATCTCCCCTTGAAGTCCATTGAAAGACACATTGAAATATTTAAGATATGTAAGTTTCTCCATGTCCTTGGGAATTTCTCCTGAGAGATTATTTCTTGATAAATCTAAGAATTCCAAGCTTACCATGTCACCAAATGATCGAGAAATAGGCCCCTGCAATCTATTATTGGACAAAGAGAGATGAGCTAGATCATTGAGGTCCCCGATGCTAGATGGGATTTCACCTGTTAATTGATTTCCTGATATATCTAAATGCCTTACAACCTTCAGATTGCTGATATCTAGTGGGAGAGAGCCACTTAAAGAATTTGATGATAACTGTAGTTGCTGGATATCTTTTAGTCTCCATAAGGTCGAAGGTATTGTGGATGTAAGACTGTTGGCGCCCATTGATAACTCTCTTAGAAAACTGACATTGCCTAAACATGGAGGGATTGATCCAACTAGCTTATTCTCCCCAAGATATAAGAAAGCCAAACTCTGTATATCACACAACTCAGATGGGGCGGACCCTTCTAAATTATTTGCTGAAAATGATAAAGATTGGAGCTTCCTTAATCTTCCAATTGTAGTTGGAATGGTTCCCTTTAGATCATTGTCTTGTAGACTCAAAAGTACCAAGTTACTCAAGTTGCCAATTCCTTCGGGTATACTGCCTTTAATCTGGCAACTATCAGCACCCAAGTCTTCGAGGGAAGAAGAGAGGTTTCCTACTGAAATCGGAAGAGTCGCCCTCAATGGATTATAGCTCAGGATTACTTCTCTCAAATTCTTGGAATTTGTCAAAGACGTTAAGAAATTCAACTCTGAAGATAGAGAGTTGCTGGTAAAATTATTATTCCCCAGATTGAGATATCTTAGGTTCCTTAAACCATCGCCAAATGCATCAGGAATAGGACCAAAGAAAAAGTTTGAACTCAATTCCAGTGTAAGGAGTTCAGAAGCGTTGCAGAGAGAGACAGGGAATGGACCACTGAGTTCGTTTCCTCCTACGATAAGTCGCTCAAGATTTGGAAGCTGGAGACCTATGCTTGATGGAAGATGGCCTGAGAGAAAATTTCCCGTCATTTCTATAGATCTCAATGTTGAGATGTTAAAGATTCTGACGGGAATAGGGCCACCAATCCTGTTAACTGACAAAGAGATTATCTCTAGATTCACCAGGTTACCAATCTCCGGTGGAATTGTTCCTGCCACAGTTAAAACACTTGTAATCATAAGTCACTTGAAGTTTTACTATTTTAATGGTGAAAAGTGGTGATAACACAAAACAGAAAGAAGGGTACCATACCTGTGAGGTTGTTATCTATTAGGCCAATATTCAATAGAAGGGTCAGATTTCCAATAGCAGAGGGAATTGGACCAGTTAGGCCACTATTTTGTAGGTTAAGTAACTCCAAACTGAGAACATCGCTGATGGACGACAGCATTTCTGCATCTGCAACATAAAACTTCTACTTAGACCTCTACATCTACAAAGCAGAAGTAACATATAAATATTTATGCTTTTCTTCTCGGTTAGTTTGGTGGTGAGGTTAAAGAGCAGACTAAAGACTCGTAGATAGAATGTCCAAAATACTTGGCGATGAAAAAGCTAAAATATCTCCATTTGGTAACATTTACAAACAAATAACTAAAGTTTAGCTGTTCAAAAGTCCTGGACAAAGAATAGATTCTGATTAAAGTGTTGTTCATATCATTTCCATTGCAAGGCCAATAGAGAAGACTTACCATTGAATTTGTTGTAGCCAAGATATAGCTGTTCAAGCACTGTCAAATTTCTGATATCTTTGTGTATCTTTCCTTCAAAATTGTTATAAGACAAAGAGAATTTTCAGTTGTTTGCATCCAAATAAAGCTGCAGGAATTTGGCCACGAAATAGGTTCCAACTCAAGTACAATCCTTCCAGATTGGGAAGATTGTTGAACAAATTTGATGGCAAGTTACCAGTTAGATTATTGGAACCAAAGTCAAGAATCCGAAGTGAGGACATGGTGACATTAGCTGAGGGCATGGAACCTGAGAGCATGTTTCCAGTAAGATCAATGTCCTGCAATGAAGAAATGTTGAAGATTGCAGAGGGGATTGAACCTGAAAGGCCAGTATGACTCAAATACAGTATCCTCAACTTGGGAAGCTTGCCAATCTCTCCTGGAATGGGCCCTTGAAGATCATTGTTGGACAAGTCCAAGCCATCTAGCTCTGAGAGGTGGAACAATGACGGTGGAATCGCACCAGTGAAACTGTTATTAGCTAGAGACAACGTGTGGAGCCTCGTAAAGGACCCAAACCATGATGGGATCTCCCCGCCGAAGTAGTTATTTTGTAAGCTAAAGTATTTTAGCCTACGTAACTTAGCCAACTCGTCCGGGACAGAGCCACGGAAACTATTATTATAGAAGGAGGCAAAAACTAGAAAGGACAAGTTTCCCAAATGTGGAGGGATGGTACCTGTAAGACCCATGTGAGAGAGTTTCAAGGCTCTGACCCTACGGTGGCGAGTTCCACAAGTGACACCAACCCAGTCGCAAACAGAGGTAGTAGCAGTCCAGTTGGTTGTCAGCAGGTTTTGAGGGTCATTAACGATGTGGTCTTTCAAGGCAAGAAGAGCATCTTGATCAGTGTTAATGCTGGTTACTCTATCAGCCACCAAGGTCGCAACAAAACTGCTCCATAGTATCACTGTGAAAGGGATCAGGAAGCAACCGTTCCGCATAGCTGCGAGAGGGTATCGTAACTTCAGAAATGAGAGTTGTTTGTATATTTGGTTCATAACTTCTGCATTTCCGTGCATTGGACAGATATTTTATAGGCCTTTTCTGTCAAAAAGAGATAAAAATCGAAGTAGACGGAGAAATTTACAATCTGTGGTAGGATTTCTGAAGCCTATCAGCTCGAAAAAATCAAAAAAGAAAAAAAAAACAGAGTATGAACAGAGGAATTAATTCCAGCTTCTTTTGCACGGCTAGAATAAATTTTGTGGCCTGGAATTCCAAGAGTAAGACTGTCTTTTTCTTTTTAGTTTCTTTTGCACGGCTAGAATTAAAAACGGATGTGGATGGCTGAGACTTCATCGATGGTCTGAGTTGGTAAAGGGAGTTGAAGAGAAGACGTACAGTAGCTTGGATTTCTATGTCAATGGTAAGTTTGTCATTGAGGCGTGACTGTATAAAGAAATACGTTAGTCTTCCTGTAAATAGGAAAATGAAAACATTCATTAACGACGTGTTTTTATGCTGTTAATGAGCAATGAGAGGATTTAGTGTAAAAAATTAATTTTTTTTTTTAAATAAGAAGTTGTCTTGTCATTTGTAGACATTATAGCTCATGCGTTTCTCTAAACGTAATTAGTAATTATAAGATCCAGCCCAATTCGTTAATCTGGGATTTGACAGGGTTGACTTAGTGAAAAAACTTAGTTTGTTTTGTACAATAAACTTCTAAATCACATTTTATAACTATAGATTAAACTATTATAAACATATGATGATAGGTTGTTTTGTACTGTAATTTTGTAATTATATTCTGGATTTTTATAACCCTAAAGCGCGCTTTCCACCTTTTTTTCTACTATTCATTAACAGTACAACGTTACGCTGTCTGCTGCAAATCAGTGTCCAGAAACGCTGGGAAATGACTCTAACAAGACATTTCTCATGAAGGATTTTCCAGATGTTCATACGTTTTGATGGGATCAACTTCACTTTAACCTTTTTTAACCACAGACTCCATGCAAATTAGAATAATCTCAACTTTCGCAGGCGACAATACCTCTGATGCGTCGTCATCGCCATAATTACTGCAATCCTCCTTGTAAACAGTGATTAGAATGAAGAGATAATCTTTCCATCCAGCTGACTGGCACTGTCAGCTGAAAACTCAGGTTCCATAACAGCATTGTAGAATCTGACTCTGTGATTTGAAACCCCAGAAGCTGTGGGGGCATTCACCGTACCGAAAACCCTTCCGGCCCATGGAAATGGAGCTGTCCCATTCCAACGTCTATGACCCGCTCTCAGCGTCTCCCTTTCGTCATTTTTAAGACTCGTAAAAAGAGTTGAAGATGCAGAACTTCTAGGAATTTTGAGAGAGAGAGAGAGAGAGAGAGAGAGAGAGACAAAGGGAGGTCAAAGTGATGGGATGTTCGCGTTGCCCCCAGCACGCTGGAATATTTGATGGCAAAGAACAAGGCAATGAGCAGTAGAAATCGACTTTTTGTCTGTGCCCTTTTATCATTCGGTTATGCGACTTTGCAAGGGTCAATTTTCACACTATTGACCAAAAACAAAAACACTACATTGATTACACTTTTATTAATAAGAGAAAATTACACCTTATTTTATATTATAATTCACTTTAGCAATGTGAATCAATCAACTTGATCAGCAAAAAAAACAAACTAATCAATGGTAAAAAAAAATATATGAATAAAAATTAAAAAAAAAAAAAGTCTCATGACTCTACTTTTTATTTAACCTAAATTAAAAATTAAATTATACAAAAATTATTTCAACATTACTCAATCAACTTGATTAGTTCAAAGATAACTTGCCTAACTAGTAAAAACAGTCTGAGGATTAAATTGAAAAAATAATTAATAAAATTGATAAAAATAAATTATTTGACTTAACTTCTTATCTAACACAGGTTTAAAACTAAAATTTATAGGAGTTGCTCAGCGTGATCCAATTGATTTTGACGGTCCAAATGATTCTAAAACATAAAACAACTAATATTTTTTTAAAATGAAATTTTTATGAAATATCATTTAGAATACAATTCCAAACAGCTTATCAACGGTATTTGTGATTGTGATGCAAAGTGCTTATCAAAATAATTTATCGACTAAAAATATATCAAAATGAATTATTTTTTAATTTTTTATATCAGCATGTTAAAATTATTAAAAAAATATTAATTTAATAAGTTTTTAAATTAGTAATATTTTTTAAAAATACTTCAAAGATACAAACATAAATATAAAGAAATATGTCAAACAACCTCAAAAAGATTTCGACTCTTATCACGTGTGTTTGTGTAAGTTTTTATATTTTATGTTTATTATGTAGGATTATAGTTTTATAACCTGGTTTGGAAGATCGATTCAGGGCTGAAATCGAGCCGAGTTTATGAAAAATATGGGTAGTTAAAAATCCAGTTAACCCGGCAAGACCCGATTAAAAACTTGGTTGCAACTTATTGATTATTTTTTTATTTATTTTATCAATATAATATCATTTTAATTTATAAAAAAATAAAATTAATTATAGTGATTTGATCAAACTCGTTACCGGGGTGTTGAACAAAATCATCCACCAAGTTAGGTTTGAAAACACTGTGTAGGACAACTCTCGAGAACACAAAATACAAGAACAAAAGTATTAAAATCATACCTTTACAGGTGCATTTTTTTGTTTGTAGTAGTTGCCCCCACATCTAAAAACAAAAACTAAAACTTGACAAATGCTCACATTTCCGCACCGACAAATCGCGACCTTTGTCCTATACGAACAGAGAAAAAAGCATGGCCACTTGCATCGTTTTTTCAATTCAACAACGGCTGGTGATGAGGTGACTTGTTGGATTTTCAATTAGAATCCTGGTAAACCTAGAAGCTAATTTAATTTAATTTAATTTAATTTTAAAATATTTTTTTTTAAAAAAAAAACAAAATAACCCATTTTATTTTCAAAATGACTAAAAACTTTTTTAAAAAATAATAATAAAATATTAAATGATAAAAAAAAAAGATTAAAACAAAAAAAAAATCAACAAAGTTCGAGTCAACTTTATAAATCAGAGTTACTCTCTTAAACTCATAATCACCTAAATTTAAGAATTAGGTTTAATTAAGAAGTTAAATACTCGGTCAATTAAAAATTATAGGATAAAATAATAATAATAATAAAAATCAATCTAAAAAATTTTACAAAGTAAAAAATAGTAATAATAATAATAAAAATATATTAGATTTGATAGGAAAAAACCTCTAGAAGGATGACATTGTAAAAAAAAAAATTCAAAAATCTTCTCAAATAAAATAAATAGTAATTAAAAGAATGAGAACCACTAACAGATAAAAAATTTATTAGGGATGAAATTAAGAAAATTTTTAATTTCATATATTATTTAAATAAAAAAATTATAATAAAGAGAATAAGAACAAAATTTTAAGGATAATAAACCTCCTATGCTACTTTAATTTTTTGAATATATACATAAAAATCAAGTGTGAAAGAGAAAAAAACAAAAAACAAAAGGCCTCAAGCATGGAAGGGATGTTGAGATGCTTTGGTCTCTGGTCTGGAAGCAAGGTTTTGGCCAAAGTTACACATGCCGTCTAAATCCAATGAATATTGTTCCCATGTTTCAAGGTTTTTTTTTTAAGTTGTTTATTTATCAGGTTACCCTGCTATCCCAATTACATCCAATAATTATTAAATAATCAAATATAAAAGATAAAGGATAAAACTTCTTAAATTCCAAGGATAAAGCTTTTTAGATTTCAAGTGCAATGAAAAAACTTAACTCATTTAAAATTAAGGTAAAATCAAGTTTTTTTTTTATTAAATGCTAATAACATAATTACATTGTGTAATAAAGATAAACAAAAATATTTAACCCCTTTTATTCTTATAATGACTAACGGTTCTATAAAAAAAATCCATATCCTTAAAACAAAACTAAATAATTTTTTCAAAAATTGTAAAATTATAATTTCATCTTAGAAATACACAATGAAATGTAAGTGTGCATAGTAAATCCCTCAACTCTTTTAACTTTTGTGATAATAAGAACCTGATCTATAATATAAATTTTTATTTCCTTTGGTTTAATCTTCTACTGAAATAGGTTTTGTTTTGATCTATAGTATAAAACTCTTTAGCAATATAAAAGATTAAAATTATTTTTTCTAACATTTTTATATTTAGTTAGTACCATAAATTTATTTTTTATTAAAAATTTAATATATACTTTTTTAATTTAATAATATAACTTCTTATGATAGTTTTTTATTTGAGTAGAGTAAAAGTAATATTCTATAACTAGAGTATCACAATAAAAAATATCAAGATAACTATTAAGAGTTATGGTTTTTATTTTTTTATGAAAACTATTTATATTCTTGATGCATTTTTTTTTTAATGGAAAAATACATCTTAACAAAATAATGAATTTTTCTATTTTTTTCATTGGAAAAGAAAATAAAAAAAATTGAAATGGGAAAATAAATCTATTACTAAACACACCCTTATAAAATGCATCTATTTACGCACTCTCTGGAAGTATGGTTGCGATTATTTCTCAAAGTGTTTTTTACTTAAAAATATATTAAAATAATATTTTTTATTTTTTTAAAAAAAATTAATTTTAAAATCAGTGTATCAAAATGATATAAAAAACGAAAAAAATATTAATTTGAAGAAAAAAATAAAAAAAATTTAACTTTTTTTAAAATGTTGTTAAAATACAAAAATAAATAAAAACTAGTTCATTTAGTCATTGGTTAATCAAATTCTCCGAGAGAAAAAAGAAAAAAGAAAAAGAAAAAAGAAGAAACATTTCAATAATTTGAAGGGAAAAAAGATATGCCATGGCAAGGCCCAAAAAATAAACAGCATGGGGTCCTTGATGACGGACTATGCTAACACATTAGACATCTTTCTCATGCAGTCTGTCACAAATAATCATATTTCATTCTTCAAGATTCCATGATATTATATGATATGACATATTTTATTCTAACCATATAGTAGGAGTAGGCAGGCAAGGGTTGGAATTTGGTATCTCCATTTTATATATATATATATATATATATATATATATAATTTAAAGTTTGAGCTATATAATTATTAATATAACAATAATTAAAAATTTATATAATTATTAATTTTAAGATTTATAGAATTAGTTAAGTGTGAATAAACTAATTTGAACACTCATATTAATTAATTAATATATATATATATATATATATATTATTCTCTAATAATTCTTTTTTTTAAAATAAAAATTACTATGCTTCAAACTATTTTATCTATATTATTTTTAAAATATAATATAATTTATTTTTTAAAGTGATAATTATTTAAGTTTGAAATTTATATACATCTATATTATATTTTAAAATATAATTTATTTTATTTTTAATATTTTTTTCAAATAAAAAGTTTTTTAATTTGAGTTTCAAAATTATATAAATCTATACTACTCTTCTTCAACATATGATTTATTTTATTATTTAACTAAAAAAATTTAAATTTAAAACTTATACTTAATATTATATTGTGTTAATAATTAAATTTTAAATAAAAATAATAAAATTCAAACCTATAACCATATCTTTTCAATAAAATTAAACAAAATAAAAATAAAAATTATATTATTCTCCGCCGTTCAATCATACAACCCTAAAAAATCTGCCGTAACCTACTCACTCCAGCCTTTTCCAACTACAAATACTCTTATTTCGATACTGCCAGAACACAACCACATCTGTATCCCAAGAAAACAAAGCAAAAGAACCTTAACTTGCAACATCTTCCTTTTCACTTCAAGAATGGCTAGTGATCAAGTGACTCTGTTGGATTTCTGGCCAAGTCCATTTGGTATGAGAGTGAGATTAGCGTTGGCTGAAAAGGGCGTCAAGTATGAGTACACTGAAGAAGATTTGAGGAACAAAAGTGCTTTGCTCCTTCAAATGAATCCTGTTAACAAGCAAATCCCAGTTCTTGTCCATAATGGGAAACCTGTCTGTGAGTCACTTATTATTGTTCAATATATTGATGAGGTGTGGAAGGACAGCGCTCCTTTGTTGCCTTCTGATCCGTACCAGAAAGCTCAGGCTAGGTTCTGGGCTGATTTTGTTGACAAGAAGGTGTGTTTCTTTGCACTTAAAGAGTTCCATCTTTTTTGTTCTTGAATTTTTTAGATTTGAGCTATGATCCGATTAAACCTATTTTGAAATTTGATCAGCTTGAAAGAAGTAGAATCGCATCAAACAAAAATTAAAATTGTACAGCACTAAGATTAATATCAAAGGAAGAAATTAGGCATCATGATATGGATTGGTGGAAATTCTGTTTATGTTCATCTCAATCGTTGTTGGCGGTGATTTTTCTTTTGTTGAAAAAAAAAATGGTCTTTAAGGTTTCTAATTGATGAACTATATTTTTATAATGGCGAATTCATGATAATTAAAGTAGAGGTTGTCAGGATGTTTTTGTACAAGGATTGTCAAGTTGGGTGTATCCAACTGCTTTAAAGATTCAACAGGAAAACATAAAACAATTCATAGAAGGTTGCAACGAAGATAAGAATTTGGACTCAGGTGATGATATTTCTGTCTGTATGAGTTATTGGCTACAGGTGGGTTGTCCGTACTCAGTAGCCACCCACTCACCCTCAAGTATCAAAAAATATATCATTGACAGTGACACTAGAGGTTAATTTCCTGTTGATCAAGCTTTCCTTTATTGTGGTGGGAAAAAAGTCCAGAGCCTTCTAATTTGGTTGGTTGGTTTTTGCCCTTACTTCCAGTCACTTTCAACTTAGTAAAAGAGAAGATTCTGGGCACCATCACTGTTCCTCAATTTAGTTGTGTTAGATTTGTTCACTCTGTGACAGTGATTTATTTTGATTTACCCTGTAAACAGGTATTAATTACTGTAGTAAACAAGGAAATCTCAACGAGGACTCTGGGTTTGGGGCTACTTTTGGCTTTTGTGATTCCAAAGAGTCTTTGATTTTTTTAATTTTTTGTTTACCTTTGTGTGATGGTGTATGAATCTGCAGGTATATGACCTTGGGAGGAAGATATGGACCAAAAAAGGAGAAGAACAGGAGGCAGCCAAGAAGGACTTCATTGACAGCCTCAAGTTGATGGAAGGAGAGCTCGGAGACAAACCTTACTTTGGGGGCGAGACCATCGGCTACGTTGATATAGCACTTGTTCCTTTCTATTCCTGGTTTTATGCCTATGAGACCATCGGAAACTTCAACATAGAGGCCGAGTGTCCGAAGCTGATTGCTTACTGTAAGAGGTGCTTGCAGAAAGAGACTGTATCCAAGGCTCTTGAAGATCCACAAAAGGTCTATGATTTCGTTCTGGTGCTGATGAAGAAGTTTGGTCTTTAGTAGTAGAAGAAAGAACAACATGCAGAGGCATGTTCCCTTTCCTGTTAAGAAGTTGTTCTTGTGTTCTGAGTGATTTATGTTTTAAATAAGGAGGGCAGACAGATGTGCCTGCCTTGTGTTTCTAGTCTGAGAGGGCACTTAGCTGTGCCTGCCTCGTGCTTGTAGTCTGAGAGGGCACCTCGGCGTGCCTGACTTGGGATGTGGTTTTCTCCCTGTAAAGTTGAACTTCAAGTCGGTGATTATGATATAATATGTATTAATGAAACTTGTGTCGAGAACTGGTTGGCAGTGAACAACTTCCTGCAACTTTTATTCTTTTTCTCCAAGCTGCATTCATGATCACTGATCATCCTGGAAAGGAGCTTCAGGCTGTGACTCATCAGGCCTTGTGTATTTTGGTCGAGGTCCATTGGCTTGGGCTGCCTGCCAATGCTGCACATGCTAGGAAGTTTTGAGCATATGGTATTGTAGCTGCGGAACTGTAATTTGGTATTGTAGCTGCGTGTAATTTAGTATTATAGCTGCGGGGTGAGGTTTAAGGTTTAACTGCAATTACAAATATTATTGTTGGGTAATATTTTAAAAATAATTTTAAAAATAATTTTTTATTGGTAGGGTTCAATACCAACTATAGCCATGCCATATAGCCATACCACAAGTTTACCCATGAACATTCAGCCATGCTCCAATGTTCATGGGTTTTTTCACCACAGGAAGCAGCAAGTCTAATGTTTATGGGTTTTCTTCAATGAACAGTGGAGAATGTCTCCACTGTTCTGGCCAGACCAGTCTGATTCAAAGCACTGTAAGTAGGGTAAATAGAAGATGCTCAATTTTTTTTTTGTTTTTTTTGTATTTTTTGCATAAAATAAATTTATTTTTATATTTTTAGATTGTTTTAATATGCTTATATTAAAAATATATTTCTTTTAAAATAAAAAAAATCATTTTGATATATTTCTAAACAAAAAATATTTTAAATTGTCATTGATATTACAATCTAAAACTAAAAATACATTGCACTAGGAAGATTTGAGCATGAACTTCAAGGCACTGTAGGTAGGGCAAATAGAAGATGCTCAATTTTTTTTTTTTGTATTTTTTGTATAAAATGAATTTATTTTTATATTTTTAGATTGTTTTAATATGCTGATATTAAAAATATTTTTTTTAAAATAAAAAAATATCATCTTGATATATTTCTAAACAAAAAACATTTTAAATTGTCACTAATATTACAATCACAAATATATATATATATATATATATATATATATATATATTCTTGTAAAAAGCCATTTCTAATTCATATATGAAATCTTTGAATTTTAGCAATCTAATTCTTCCAGCAAAACTAGCAGGTTATCATCCATGGAAATTCTTTGCATGAAAACTAGACAAATTTAATGTCTTTAGATAAGTAAATTCTTTAACTTTTCGTTTTATAAAAAATAGACTCATGGCAAAAACATTAAAGCTTGAGTGAAGAATATAAAGTATAATTCCATAGCCAGAGAGATTTTTATAAAATAGTAACGCTCTCTTCTTTTGCATAATTGCAAACTTTTTATTCATTGAAGGAACTGTTCCCATAAAATCTACAGAGTAGGGTTGTCAACGACTACCGAGTTAAAATTCTTGATATTTATATTTTATTTATTATTTAAATAATAAAATAAGAGATTTAGATATTTATAAATTATTTTTCAAGTTTTGGATATTCAATGAATATTTATTATGTATTATTATTTATTAATCAATAACAAACAAAATAGTTATTATATATATTTGAAGTATGTATACATATATTAAATGATAAGATAATAAATAGTATTCATATATATATATATATATATATATATATATATATTATGTCAATATGAAAGTGTGTGTGTGTATTATATTAAAAAAAATTAAATATTCTACCACCATATTTATATAATATAAATATACATATTATTATTTATTATGTATATTAAATTGACATTAAGTTGAAACGAATTTTAAATTGGAGTTCATAATATTTTATCTTATTTATTATTTATTAAATCCAGATAATATCCATCAATTTCATATAAATATTCATTAATTTTATCAAATTAAATTATAGTATTTAGACCCGACTTGATCCAAGACCCGAGTTTTGACTGGGTTACCCAGTCATCGGGATCATTTTTTTTAAAATTAAACCGACATTGTTTTAGTAAAAAAAAAAATCAACAAGTTGTAATCTGATTTTTGATCGGGTCTTGTCAAGTTAACCCGTCAGATTATACTGAGTTTTTTTTTTATTATTATTTTTAAATCGGTCCAATTCCAACCTTAAATTAACCAGATTTCAATTAACCTGTCAGACCGAACCGGAATTCACAGCTATGGATTAAATTATATTTCATGTCCAGAAAAGTTGATAAATGTCGCTAACATTCTATCCCGGACGCTACAACCATAGACAGCTCGAAAAAAAAAATCAACGATGTAGTGTGCGTGGCAACCCAGAAGCCGCTCAATCAACGAGTGTCAATCAATCCACCACGTTGATCTTTGGCAAACTTTAAGTATACCTATTCATTTGATTGTTATTAAATCCGGTGTAGTAGCTTAATTTAAGAAACCGAAACTTAGTTTATATTGGGTTTTAAAATACACAGAAAAAAAGGGGTTAATTTAATGATTACTAAATTAATCTAATAATTTAGTAACTTAGATTTATTTTTAAATTACCAAAAGCTAAAACACGAAACCAAAAAAAAGAAAAAAGAAAAAAAACTGTAGACCGTAAGTTTAAAACATTATTCCCATAAATAATGCTTTCATGGTCTTAGCCTTCCCTCTAAAAAGCTTTAAACTAGTCATAGGAATTAAATTTTTTTGAGATGTCCAGACCTTCAATCATAATAAATTCTGCAAACTTTTCTCTGGCTATAAATAAAGAACTTCTTTAAATATCGGAGTGTGGGACACAAGCCATGTGTTAGGTTTTATTTGCTTGGAACGGCTTAGGTAATCCATTCTAGTCACTATTAATGAAAAAATTTAGTAAGATTATTTTATCAAAAAATTTCAAATGACATTAATAATGTCTTCATTAGAGTTTTGGTTTTGGTGTGAAATCTTCTTCTTTCTTTATTTCCTTAATTTTCTCTTTTTTTTATTGAAAATTATGTAAATATATTTTATTATTTTAAGGAGTTAAAAATAATATTTACAACTCGCATATATCAAATGCAATTCGCATTGCTATTTTTAAAAATATTTATTTTACTAAACTTTAATTTCTATTGTGGTGGAGTTGAAATACTTTAAAAAACTATGCATATTTCAAGTACTACAAGAATAGGGTTGTTGACATGGGAATTATAATTTCTCAGGAAAATGACAATAATTTGATGTTCATAAGAAAATGATTGCAAGTTTTTTTTTTTTTTTTTTTTTTTTTGAAGTTCGAGCCCAGATTTGGTGGTTTCCACATTCGAGCTTCCCATGACACTGACATATGGAACCATGGCAAAAACAAATCGTATGTAAATTGACTTGAAATTACCAAAGCTATGGTTAGTTTTCTTCAGGCAAAAACTGAAAAAGTTTGTTGGCAAGATTATTGCTTAATTTGAATAATAATAAAAAACATACTCTCGTTATCATATATTTTACTTTCCCTACACAATCCCCCTAATAAAATATATATTGATCGTACATAATATGAATTCCGGTGATAATTTCTCAAATTTATGGATAATTATCTCATTTTGTCAGGGTAATTAACTCTGAGATTTCAGGAATCATTGACCGGTTGGTGTGATGCAGTTGAAGACATAGAAAGGAACAAACATGCAAATGCGTTATGGTATCCAATTGCCCACCGGGCACTAGCACAGCACATTTTCCACTTATTTATTTCCGCAACATCTTTCTGCAACGATAGATATGCAATAAAGATTTCTACTCTCCACTATCAAGAGCACAGCCATTCTGAAAGGCGAGAAAAAACTATCTGTGATTCAGTTTTACTCCTTTTCACAACAGCAATGGCTGATGAGGTGACACTGTTGAATTTCTGGGCAAGTATGAGTGTAGTGAACGGGACTTGAGCAACGGAAAGAGTGATTTGCTTCTGCAGATGAACCCAGCCTACAAGAAGATTCCAGTTCTCGTCCACGGAGGAAAATTAACCAGTTTGTGAATCCCTTATTATTCTTCAGTACACTGATGATGTGTGGAGGGACAAGGCTCCTTTGCTACCTTCTGATCCTCATGAAAGAGCTCGGTCCATGTTCTTGGCTGATTTTATTGATAAAAAGGTATGGACATATGCCTTTAATCTTGCTAAATCTCTGGCCCCCCTTCGATACATGCATCCATGCTTGCGTGAGGACAAATATATATTCCTTAATTTGCTACTGCTATGTTACTGTAATATCAATTACGTGCTGTAAAAATGAATTCCCAGATATTATTTCAAAATATTTTTATTCTATATTCACAGCACTTCTTGTTATTTTCCTTGTTGTTTTTGCATCCCATGTAAAAGGAATTAAACAATGGCCACACAAATGAAAATTGCAACTGGAGTCTCCTCTGTACCGCCCGACAATGCCAAGCTTTCCGGGCAGAAGCAGCTGTAAAGTCTAAGAACTTTTAGTTTTTTTGTCAGAGTAAAAAGAACACAAGATATGAGTTTCAAAGCTTTAATTTCATGGGAAGCACATTAATTATCATAGGCTTCGTTATGCTACGTACACAGTGTAAACTGTAAACTGTGCTTCGTGTGAATTAAAAAATATATTAGTTCTAATGTTTTTTCATGCGAAGAACCATTTGCATCACAGAAGCACTGCGTAGTACTGTTCTCCACTAGCAATCTGGTCTTGGTTTAAGAAAAGACCATCAACAAATAGAGAATTGAAAATCTGCATTTTATTTATGCTTTAATAAAACTAAGCCACTCTCAATTCCAACCCTTCCATCTGCATTCTCCTGTCTTATCAATGGAAGGTGTCTCCACCTTCCTAGGCATACCCCACCCAAAGAAACCGTAGCCATAAACTCTGCAAGCTCTTCTTTGGCTTCATCAAGAACAATAATTTGATGTTCAGAAATATGTTGTTGACACGTGAATAGTCAGTTCTCAAGAACAATAATTTGATGTTCAAAAATTATTGCAAGTTTTTTTAAAAAAACGTTTCGAGCCCAGATTTGGTTGTTTCCACATTCGAGCTTCCCGTGACTCTGACAGATGGTCCCATGGCAAAAACAAATCGTGTCTAAATTGACTTGAAATTACCAAAGCTATCCTTAGTTTTCTTTAAGGGAAAACCTGATAAAGTTTCAAATCTAAGGACACATCATCGATTAGGTTTCCAATTTTTCATTTTCTCAATTTGGTTTCCAATATATCTATAAATTTTTAATTCGAATATTCAAGTAGCTTAAAAATAAATTTTATATATTAAATAATTAATTAATTTTATTATTTAGATAATCTAATTCATTCTTATTAATTAAGATAGTTGGTAGTTAGGATCTACTATCCACAAAAAGATTTTTTAGTGAATTAATGAATTTTTTTTATGTTTAAATTAAAAAAAATTACAATGATATTTTTGGTTTAGCCTAAAAAAATTGAGTTTAATAAATCGTCAGACCAATATATAATTAGGTTTAGTGCTTGAGAAAGCTTGGAAGAACCAGTCTAATAAATTGTTATATATACTCTTTTCATTTAAGAAAGTATTTTTTAAATTGTGAACCTAAATATAAGGAAAGGAAATTAAGAAAGAAGATGATTTTTTATAGGAAAGATAAATCATCAGTTTCATGAAATGAATATTAAATAGTTTAATTAACTAGAAAATGATGAAAGGATATAATTTAGAATCCATTGATATATATGTTGAAAAACTAATTTAGATGAGAAATAGGTTGGATATCTAATTAAGATTTTTCATATAAGTTAGGGATTTAATTTTACAAGGTTTGCACTCTCCCTTATATATGTTCTTAACCAATTTACCAACATAATAATTTTAATTTCTTTTGATATATATTTTTGAACTAAAAGTATAAATATAATTCTTGCGTGCATGTTCGATATCAAATCATCAACTATATTTATGTACCAGCTGGTAACCACATTAATAATATAAATCCATATACGAGGGCTTAATTATTAAAAAAAAAAAAGATTAAAGACAATCCTAATCAAAGATAGTTTGTTGGCAAGATTATTGCTTTAAATAATAATAATAATAATAATAATAATAAAATCACATAAGAAATACTGTCGTTATCATATATATTTTATTTTCCCAACACAATCCCCTTAATAAAATTGATCGTATACATAATATGATTTCCGGTTATAATTTCTCAAATTTATGAATAAGTATCTCATTTTGTCAGGGGTAATTAACTCCGAGATTTCCTTGTCAATTTTTCAGGAATCATTGACTGGATGGCGTGATTTAGTTGAAGACATAGAAAGGAACAAACATGAAACTGTGATATGGTATCTAATTGCCCCCTGGGCAGTACGAGCACATCACATTTTCCACTTCTTTATTTCTACCACATCTTTCTGCAAAGATAGATATGCTATAAAGATTTCTACTCTCCACTGTCAAGAGCACAGCCATTCTGAAAGGCGAGAAAAAACTATCTGTGGTTCAGTTTTACTCCTTTTCACAGCAGCAATGGCTGATAAGGTGGCACTAGCGCCGGAACATTTTGCAGGCTCCCCTTTTGGTGTAAGAGTGAGAATAGCATTGGCAGAGAAGGGAGTCAAGTATGAGTACTGTGATGAGAACTCGAGGGACTACAGTGAATTGCTTCTTCAGATGAACCCAGTCTACAAGAAGCACCCAATTCTCATCCACAATAGAAGAGCAGTCTGTGATTCCCTGATTATTGTTCAGTATGTTGACGAAGCATGGAAGGGAAAGGCCCCTCTTCTGCCTTCCGATCCTTACCAGAGAGCCCAGTCCAGATTCTGGGCAGATTTTATTGACAAGAAGGTACGTACGTATGCATGGGAACTGGACTTCGCAAGGTCTTTTGTTCTAGGTGCTGTTTAGTCCGCTTTACAATATACTGTGCTATGAATCTTAATTTCAGGTATATGAGATTACTAGGAAGATATGGACTGCGAAAGGAGAAGAACTGGAGGGAGCAAAAAAGGATTTTATCGAGTGCCTCAAGCTGCTGGAAGGAGAGCTCGGAGACAAGCCTTATTACGGCGGAGAGAAGCTTGGGTATGTGGATGTGGCGTTCGTTCCTTTCTACTGCTGGTTTTATGCCTATGAGAAATGTGGAAACTTCAACATAGAGTCAGAGTGCCCCAAGATCATTGCATGGGCTAAGAGATGCATGCAAAAGGAGAGTGTATCCAAGTCTCTTGAAGACCCCAAAAAGGTGTACGAGTACGTCTTGGAGCGCAGGAAGAGGTTTGGGGTGGATTAAGAGGAAACACGTACGCATCCATGAGCAGACGATCAGTATGATTTCCTCATGGTGGAGTTGTTTTTCTTTCGAATAAAGCGAGCTCTTCGTGGCTGTGCCTTCTCTTCTGTTGTTTCTATTATGATGCTGGAGCATAGGAGCACATCGTTGTGACTCCGCCTGGCAGAGTTTGTGTTGTCTTCGGCTCTTTGGCCTGTCTTGTCGTACTGTTTTCACTATTTATTAAAATAATGTGTTGAGATTATTTTACTGGTAGATGATTATGATATCTTTAGAACACGGTTGTTTCATTAAAAAAATTTAAAAAAATTATTTAAAAAATTATTCCTGGTTTTATGCCTATATATGAGACCATCGGAAACTTCAACATAGAGGCCGAGTGTCCGAAGCTGATTGCTTACTGTAAGAGGTGCTTGCAGAAAGAGATTGTATCCAAGGCTCTTGAAGATCCACAAAAGGTCTATGATTTCGTTCTGATGCTGATGAAGAAGTTTGGTCTTTAGTAGTAGAAGAAAGAACAACATGCAGAGGCATGTTCCCTTTCCTGTTAAGAAGTTGTTCTTGTGTTCTGAGTGATTTATGTTTTAAATAAGGAGGGCAGACAGTCGTGCCTGCCTAGTGTTTCTTGTCCGAGAGGGCTCCTCGTCGTCCCTGACTTGGGATGTGGTTTTTCTCCCTGTAAAGTTGAACTTCAAGTCGGTGATTATGATATAATATGTATTAATTAATGAAACTTGTGTCAAGATCTGGTTGGCAGTGAACAACTTCCTGCAACTTTTATTCTTTTTCTCCAAGCTGCATTCATGATCACTGATCATCCTGCAAAGGAGCTGCAGGCTGTGACTCATCAGGCCTTGTGTATTTTGGTCAAGGTCCATTGACTTGGGCTACCTGCCAATGCTGCACATGCTAGGAAGTTTTGAGCATCTGGTATTGTGGCTGCGCAGCCACAAATATTGTTATTTCAAATATTGTTGTTTGGTAATGGCTTAAAAACCATTTTTTACTAGTAGGGTCTTTTACCAACTGTAGCCATGACACATGTTTATAAGAAGTAGTTTTGTGCTGTTTTTGTGTTGAGTTCTTCAATAAACAGTAGAGCATGTATTTACTGTTTTGACTGAATCTGGTTCAAAATTAAAAATACATTATATTAGGTTTTGATCTAACAAAATAAAATAAAAATATTTTTTTATTTTTAATTGTATTTTATTTAAAAAACTAATGTTAAATATTATTCAATGACTCTACATAATTAGACAGAGATCACTTGATGACGTAGCATTTGAAGAATTTGATCTCAATTTCAATTTTGTTCCTGATTATATTTTATTTGATGTTGTTGTGCTCTTAAGAAATTTGTGAAAATTATAGTCCTTGTCGGATATATTTCATACGTGATGGAATTGTACATAATTTAATGAAAATATAAAAAATATTTTATATAAACTATTATTTATTTCATGATGTAATAGCAATAGTCAAATCAACAATATTTAAATTAAAAATAATCAATATTAATATATATTTTTTAAAATTATTTTATAACATCAATTTTAAAAGCATTATTAACCAAACACATTAAACTATTTTTTGTTCAACCTTAATTTCAACTACAGTTTTAACCAAACATATAATTTTTCAAACTAACCTCAACTAAAAGTACTTTTTATAAAACAACTTTTTTCAAACCACAACAGTTACCGCAATACCAAACACACCTGAACTTCAAGGCATTGCAGGTAGGGCAGCCCTACAGAGCATATCTGGAACACGGTGCAAATCATGTTCTCTTAAAATTTAATTTTTTATTTTATTTTTTTGTATAAAATAAATTTATTTTATTGCATGTTTTCATATTGTTTTGATATATCAATATTAAAAATATTTTTTAAAAAATAAAAAATATTATAATAATATATTTCTAACCAAAAATCACTTTAAATCTGATTGCTATTATAATAATATATAGACGCATAGTTTTCTTCCGAATCTCATTTTCTTGTCGAGAAGCCATTTCTACTTCGTATATGAAATCTTTGAATTTTAGCAATCTAATTCTTCCAGCAAAACTTGCAGGTCATCATCCATGGAAATTCTTTGCATCAAAACTAGACAAATTTAATGTCTTTAGATGTAATTAAATTCCTTAACTTTTTTTTTAATAAAAAATAGACGCATGGCAAAAATATTAAAGCTTGAGTAAAGAATATATAGTGTAGTTCCAATAAACAAAACGTGCAACTCTCAAGGAGTGAATTGTAATTTATCATATATGCCTTCTATTCATTATGCATGATATATTATACAAGAAACATAAAAGAAAGCGTAATTTCACGTTATTGTTTACTCTATTATATATATATATATATAAACAAATACTTCAACTTTTGAAATAATCTTAATATATTATAATTTTAATGTATAATAAAAAACATTTTAAAATAATTTTTTGAATTTTATTGTTTACCATGTATATATTAAAATTACAAATATTTTTTTAAGACTAATCTGAATTAACTCAAATTAATCTAACTTTCGAGGTGCTGAACTCAGTTTGATTTTAATAACTGTGGTTGAATGCTTTTGGTCGTGAATATCTTTTCATGCTATGAAACATTATTCTAAATATAAATATTTTTGCTCACTTTTTTATTAACATCATTGATTAGCCTATAGCTTAGAAACTTTTTCCACGATTTATCACAACCACATACACTCTGCAGATGAAGATAGCAAGTCGATCTGCTATAAAGTCTTGCTTTCTACTATTTATGATCTTAATTGCCATATTTTTTTTCACTTCAACAATGGCTGATGAGGTGACACTGTTGAATTTCGGGGCAAGTATTAGTGCGCAGTGGACAGGACTTGAGCAACGGAAAGAGTGATTTGCTTCTGCAGATGAACCCAGTCTACAAGAAGATTCCAGTTCTCGTCCACAGAGGAAAACTAACCAGTTTGTGAAAAGGTATGGACATATGCCTTTAATCTTGCTAAATCTCTGGCCCCCCTTCGATGCATGCATCTATGCTTGCGTGAGGACAAATATTATTCCTTTGCTACTGCTATGTTACAGTAATATCAATTATGTGCTGTAAAAATGAATTCCCAGATATTATTTCAAAATATTTTTATTCTATATTCACAGCACTTCTTGTTATTTTCCTTGTTGTTTCTGCATCCCTCCTTTCGAGGAAGAATCTAGCTAATGAATCCTGGTGGATAATAATTTTAAGTGAGTAAATATCCTTGAGGACATTGTTTGTGCACACTCTTAAGTTTCGTGTTCTACTATATTCTGTTTATTATATTTCCAACATTATTCTGTGATATTTTTGGCATTTTACTTACTTTTACATAATTAGGACTACATTTCTGTGATGAAGTTCAGTGAATCTTCAGATACATGATCTTTCTAGGAAGATATGGACAACAAAAGGAGAAGAACTGGAGGCGGCAAAGAAGGGTTTCTTTGAATGCCTTGAGTGATATATTGGAGGGTTTATTTATCCAATGTAAAAGGAGTTAAACAATGGCCAAACAAATGAAAATTGCAAGTGGAGTCTCCTCTGTACCACCCGACAATGCCAAGCTTTCTGGGCAGAAGCAGCTGTAAAGTCTAAGAACTTTTAGTTTTTCTGTCAGAGAAAAAAGAACACAAGATATTAGTTTCAAAGCTTTAATTTCATGGGAAGCACATTAATTATCATAGGCTTCGTTATGCTACACAGTGTTCTAGTACTGTTCTCCACCGACAAATAGAGAATTGAAAATCTCCATTTTATTTATGCTTTAATAAAACTAAGCCACTCTCAATTCCAACAACCCTTCCATCTGCATTCTCCTGCATGGATATTGATCCTGTCTTTGTCAATGGAAGGAGCTGTCCATCCAAAGAAACCGTAGCCATTAGGTGCCATAAATTCTGCAAACTCTTCTTTGGCTACATCAAGAACTCCTTTTTAAGTGTCAGAGTCTGATGCACGGTCACCTCAACGTTAGTGTTTGTTCGCTTTGGGTAGCTTTTGGAGCCCATTCTAGTAATTATTGATGATGTTTTCTAGTATTGTTTTTTATTAATTTTTTTAATAATAATATTAATAATGTTATTATTAGATATTTGGTGTTTTTTTGTTATGTTCTTGTTTTTTTTTTTTATTAAAAATTATGTCAGTCTTTTTTACTGTCTAAAAAAGTTAAAAATTATATTTACAGCTCACAAGTCATGAATACATTACCATCTACAACTTTCCATGTTATTTTTTAAATATTTTCATTGATGCATTATTTTACTAAATTTTAATTTTTGTTGTGCTAGAGTCGGTAGAACTAGACATTTTTCCAAGGTAGACAAGAATACGGTCGTTGACACGTGAATAGTCATTTCTCAAGAAAATGACAATAATTTGATGTTTTCAAGAAAATGATTGCAAGTTTATTTCAAAAAAGTTTGAGCCCATATTTGGTGGTCTCCACATCCGAGCTTGCCGTGACACTGACATATGGACCCATGGCAAAAACAAATCGTATTTAAATTGACTTGAAATTACCAAAGCTATCCTTAGTTTTGTTCATGCAAAACCTGAAAAGGTTTCAAATCCAAGGACACAACCTCGATTTGATTTCCAATTTGATGATATCTCAGCAAATTCAAATAGCTTGAAAACAAATTTTATATATAAAATAATTGATTAATTTCATGATTTAGACAATTTAATTCAGTCTCTTTAACTAAGATAGTTGATAACTAGAATCTAGTATTTATTAAAAAAAATTTTTAATGAATTTGAGGATTTTATGATGCTTAAATAAATATATTTTTAAAAAAATAAAATAATATTTTAATAATAAACTCTGAAAATAAATATATTATGAAGAACCCTCCTTTCTAAAAATTTCAATTGGTCTTTATAACTCATCATTTCTTTATCAAAGAGAAAAGATCAAAGAAAAATATCCTTGATTATAGGAGAAAAAAAAATTATACACTTAAATTGTGTGCTTAGCTGAGCCCAGACAAGCTGAGTCTAACATAGTATTAGACTGATACATGATTGAAAACAACGTTTGGCTAAACCTAAAAAAACTGAGTTTAACAGATTGCCATACCTAATATCTAGGCTCAATGCTTGACCGAGTCCAAGAGAATTAAGTCTATCTGACTTATTAAAAGATGGGTTTAATAGATCACCAGATTGTCATACCCTTTAGTGGTATTGTTTGATATATTTGACAATATTAATTTATTAAATTTAATTCTCTGAAATATTATGTTTCCTAGCTTTATTTGACCTAAAAATTTACCACAATATATTTTTATATATCTAATATTTTCTTGTAAAATTTTAGTTTTATCTAATATATAGTTTGAAAAATATATTCAATCTTGCAAAACTAATTAGTAAATATTTTAAAATTAAATTTAAATATAATTTAATTTATATTATAAATTTAATTAATTTATAAAATCAAACCGAGTTTATCAATTTTACTAATTTTAAACGAATTAATTCCAATTTAGCACGTAATATCTCGTAAATCGCAATTTTCCGGTTATAATTTCTCAAATTTATGAATAATTATTTCATTTTGTCAGGGGTAATTAACTCTGAGATTTCCTCGTCTATTTTTCAGGAGTCATTGACTGGTTGATGTGACGAGTTGAAGACATAGAAAGGCACAAACATGAAAATGCGATATGGTATCCAATTGCCCACTGGGCACTAGCACAGTATATTTTCCACTTACTTATTTTCACCACAATAATTTTTTTAAAAAATAAATTTAAATTTTATTAAAATTCTAGTATAAACACAGCACAAAACAATATTTTAGGCACAGTTTAGTAACACAGTTTAGAAACACAGTGACAATTGCATTTCACAACAATTCAACTTTTTTTTAAAAAAAAAAATTTATATGTTTTAGATCGTTTTGATATGCTAACTTAAAAATAATTTTTAAAAATTAAAAAAAATTATTTTAATATATTTTAATATAAAAAATATTTTTAAAAATAATAATAACCAAACTCCCATGAAATTTGAGTAAATGTTAATAGTATACTCAATAAAAAGCACACTTTCCAAAAGGCCGAACAAGAAATAACCAGCCCTCAAAAGTCTACTAAAAAATTCTATTCCTCTCTTTCTTTTTTCTTATTTTTTTTGGTACTTCTCTGGATCAACTTGGCTACTTAGCTAATTGAAATAGAATGGATTTGATATTGTTTTATAATCTTTGATTAATTAAACGGATTTGACTTGAGATTCGAAGACAAAACTGTGAATTGTAAATTCTCAGGAAAATGACAATAATTTGATGTTCATAAGAAAATGATTGCAAGTTTGTTTTCTTTTTTGAAGTTTCGAGCCCAGATTTGGTGGTTTCCACATTCGATGTTCCCATGACACTGACATATGGAACCATGGAAAAAAAAAATCGTATATAAATTGACTTGAAATTACCAAAGCTATCGTTAGTTTTCTTCAGGCAAAAACTGAAAAAGTTTGTTGGCAAGATTATTGCTTAATTTGAATAATAATAATAAAAAAAAATACTCTCGTTATCATATATTTTATTTTCCCTACACAATCCCCCTAATAAAATATATACTGAACGTAAATAATATGAATTCCGGTGATAATTTCTCAAATTTATGAATAATTATCTCATTTTGGCAGGGTAATTAACTCTGAGATTTCAAGAATCATTGACCGGTTGGTGTGATGCAGTTGAAGACATAGAAAGGAACAAACATGAAAATGCGTTATGGTATCCAATTGCCCACTGGGTACTGGCACAGCACATTTTCCACTTATTTATTTCCGCAACATCTTTCTGCAAGGATAGATATGCTATAAAGATTTCTACTCTCCACTGTCAAGAGCACATGCCATTCTGAAAGGCGAGAAAAAACTATCTGTGATTCAGTTTTACTCCTTTTCACAACAACAATGGCTGATGAGGTGACACTGCTGGATTTCTGGGCAAACCCTTTTGGCATGAGAGTCAAAATAGCATTGGCAGAGATGGGAGTCAAGTATGAGTACAGTGAACAATTAAAATTGGATTCTGTATTAGTTGTTCCAACTCTTAATCACATCTTATTATCTTATTATCTGTGGCTCAAATAACTCGTACCCTGCAATGTATTGTGATTTTTTGGCCTAACTTTTGTGTTTTTAAGGACATTCAAACTCAAAAGATAATTGGCTATAGTAATAGGCGGGGGAAGCTCTATTATCTAGAATTAACATTAGCAAGCTCGCATCAGTGGTTTAAGCATTCTCAATAAATAAATCTGCAGACTCCGAGGTTTGGTTGTGGCATAAACGTCTAGGACACTCATCATTTGAATACTTAAGGAAGTTGTTGCCAAAACTCTTTATTAAATTATCTAACTTAGACTTTAAATATGAAGTGTGTGAATTGGCTAAAAGCCATCGTGTCCCATTTCAAAGAAGCATGAATAAGAGTCCAGCATCTTTTATGGTCATCCATTCAGATGTTTAGGGACCAGCAAATAACATATCTCTCAATGATAAACAGTGGTTTATATCATTTATTGATGACCACATCCGTGTGATTTGGATTTGCTTAATGAAATCCAAGAATGAAGTTGGCTCATTATTCAAACAGTTTCACAAAATAATAGCCACACAATATAACTCTGCTATACAGGTCCTTCTTAGTGATAATAGTGGAGAATTTATCAGCCAAAACCTGAAACAATATCTAGTTGACTAGGGGATTACTCATCAAAGTACCTGCCCTTACTCCTTTCAGTAAAATGGGGTGGCAGAGTGCAAGAACTGTCAGCTCCTTGAAGTTGTTCGGGCTTCCTTGTTTGAAACTCATATGCCAACTAGATACTGGGGGGAAGCCATTACAACAACAACATACTTCATCAATAGACTACCCTTAAGTATCCTACAGTTTCAGACTCCATTAAATGTTCTTCACGATGCTATAAAATCACCTACTATATCGAATCTACCACCAAAAATCTTTGGATGTACATCATTTGTTCATCTCCACAAGCCATTAAGAAGCAAGTTGGAACATCGGGCACTCACATGTGTCTTTGTTGGTTATGCTCAACATCAAAAAAGTTATCTTTGTTACCATCCTCTAACCCATAAACTATATGTTACTCTTGATATCGTATTTCATGAAGATAAAATGTATTATTTCACTCCTGAAATGATGAGTGATGAGGAGAATTAAGGTAACTTGCATGCTGTTAAAAACAACCTGTATCACTTAGATGTTATAAGTGGAAAATATTACGAAATGATACAACTGAAAATTACGATGGAATAGTCGATTCTCAAGAAAATGACAATAATTTGATGTCCACAGGAAAATGATTGGAAGTTTTTTTAAAAAAAGTTACGAGCCCAGATTTGGTGGTTTCCACATTCGAGCTTCCCATGACACTGACGTATGGAACCATGGCAAAAACAAATCGTATGTAAATTGACTTGAAATTACCAAAGCTATCCTTAGTTTTCTTCAGGCAAAAACTGAAAAAGTTTGTTGGCAAGATTATTGCTTACTTTGAATAATAATAATAAAAAAATATCACTTAAGAAATACTCTCGTTATCATATATTTCATTTTCCCTACACAATCCCCCAAATAAAATATATATTGATCGTACATAATATGAATTCCGGTGATAATTTCTCATATTTATGAATAATTATCTCATTTTGTCAGGGTAATTAACTCTGAGATTTCAGGAATCATTGACCGGTTGGTGTGATGCAGTTGAAGACGTAGAAAGGAACAAACATGAAAATGCGTTATGGTATCCAATTGCCCGCTGGGCACTGGCACAGCACATTTTCCACTTATTTATTTCCGCAACATCTTTCTGCAAGGATAGATATGCTATAAAGATTCCTACTCTCCACTGTCAAGAGCACAGCCATTCTGAAAGGCGAGAAAAAACTATCTGTGATTCAGTTTTACTCTTTTTCACACCAACAATGGCTGATGAGGTGACACTGCTGGATTTCTGGGCAAGCCCTTTTGGCATGAGAGTGAGAATAGCATTGGCAGAGAAGGGAGTCAAGTATGAGTACAGTGAACAGGACTTGAGGGACAAGAGTGCATTGCTTCTTCAGATGAACCCAGTCTACAAGAAGATTCCAGTTCTCGTCCACAGAGGAAAACCAGTTCGTGAGTCTCTTATTATTGTTCAGTATATTGATGATGTGTGGAGGGACAAGGCTCCTTTGCTACCTTCTGATCCTTATGGAAGAGCTCAGTCCATGTTCTGGGCTGATTTTATTGATAAAAAGGTATGGACATATACCTTTAATCTCTTGCTAAATCTCTGGTCCCCCTTCGATACATGTATCCATGCTTGCGTGAGGACAAATATATATTCCTTTGCTACTGCTACGTTACTGTAATATCATTTTTGTGCTGTAAAAATGAATTCTTTGAGGTTATTTCAAAATATTTTTATTTTATATTGGAAAGCGTTTTCAGAGGTTATTTCAAAATGTTTTTATTTCTTATCAGAAATAAAAATATTTTTACATCTCATGTTAGGAAAACACAAAATATCACTGAACTCAAAACACTTAAACTTACTGGATTTTCTTGCTGGTATTTTCCTTGTTGTTTTTGCATCCCTCCTTTCGAGGAAGAACCTATTGAATCCTGGTGGATAATAATTTTATGTGGGTAAATATCCTTAAGGACATTGGTTGTGCACGTCTAATTAGGTTTTGTGTTCTGCTATATTATTTTTGTGATGAAGTGCTGTGAATCTTCAGATACATGATCTTTCTAGGAAGATATGGACAACAAAAGGAGAAGAACTGGAGGCGGCAAAGAAGGGTTTCTTTGAATGCCTTGAGTTATTGGAGGGAGAACTAGGAGAGAAGCCTTATTTTGGGGGTGAGACTCTGGGGTATGTGGATATTGCCTTTCTTCCTTTCTGTTGCGGGTTTTCTACTTATGAGACCATCGGAAACTTCAGCATAGAAGCTCAATGTCCCAAGATCATTGCATGGGCTAACAGGTGCCTGCAAAAAGAGAGTGTAGCCAAGTCTCTTGCAGAACCTGGAAAGGTCCACGAGTTGGTTTTGGAGATAAGGAAGAGCCTTGGGTTTGATTGATGATTAGAAGGATATGGTCAAGGCAGTAAGTTGTTTTTATTTTATTTTTTGTTTAATTAATAGTTCATGTGGTTACTCTCCATGTTGGAGCTGTTTCTTTTACGAATAATATTGAACTTTCTGTACATAATTCTGTGGCACTTGGCTTTGCTCCTTGGTTGACTAGGAACTGGATTTGTCCAGACGTTCAATCATCTCTAGCTAGCTTATTTGTTTGTGATGTGTGCTTTGAACGCTTTTCCTTGAATCTGAACTAGTTGTCATTTCCTTGGATCTGAACTAGTTGGTATTTGTATTTGATGTGCTAATTTTTGCTCGGAAAAGGGAAGGTTTGAGAATTTATTAGATTAATTTGGCACTCAACGCACACAAAGCCTCATGTTAATATGGAAAGATTTGGCATTCAATGATATATATTTATATATATCCTCAAGTTAATTTTCTTATACCAAATTTTAAGTAGTTCAATCACATTACAATACAAAATAAAATACAACTCATGGGTTTTTTCTACGACAACCCACAAGGTTTTTTTTTTTTTCTGTTTTTGGTTGATGCTCGAAAATCAAAGAAGGGAAGAACACTAGAACAGCAAGGGTAGGCAAAGCATATATTTTTTTAATTTCTTGTTATTATGATCAATCATATATGTGATCAATGTTGAATAAACTCAATCCAGAAGCTCCTAGATGGTCAAGGAAGGCAACCACCGCCCAGCCAGCTGCCAGCTGCCACCAACCGACCAGCCACCAGCCGCAGCCGCCAGCCACCAGCTGCCACAGCCGCCAGCCGCCTTCACACTTGAAGAAAGTTTGAATTTTCGTATTCTGTTTTTGTGTATAAATAGAGTGCCCAGCTTATGTTTATTTGTGTGGAGAGAATTGAGAGAAACATTAGAGAGAAAGAGAGGGTGTGTATTGTGAGTTTTTGTTGTATTTGTAAACTTCGGATTTTTGTAATAAAACAGTGTGTTTTATCCCCTCTGAGTGTTTCAAAGCCACCACCAGTGGTTTCTCCCACCAACAATTGGTATCAGAGCCCCGTTCGTCGGAAAACAGAAGAGTTTTGGGGTATATCCGAATTTTCAAAGTTGTCCAAAACAAGTTTTGATCATTCCACAGTGTAGAACTCATCAAGACGAACTCACTGCCGCAAAAATCAGCCTCATCGGAGTCCGGGGTAGCCCATACGCGCCTCCTGAATATTCAGCCAGATCGCCCACGCGCATCCCACGCGCCCCGAGGTTGAAGACGACTGAGCCACACGCGCGCCATATTTGAGCCGCGCCGAGCCGTATACGCCGAGTCCTAGCTGAGCCACAAGCCGAGCCGAGCCGCGTTCCAGCCTCAGCCGAGCCGAAGGAATATTCCCCAGAATATTCCCAAAATATTCCCCAGAATATTCCCGGTTCAACCCAGCGAACCGCCCGAGTACAGAATTGGTTTTTGGACCGGTTCACCCATTTTCTGACCCGATTTCAACAAAGTCAGACCGGTTCCCGACTATTTGGACCATTCCGGATCGATCTACAGTGTCTATTTGGCCAAATTCGGCTCCCAGAAGGCGATATAGTCATTAAAAGAGCAAAATGACTACAGAAGGTACACATACACTCATTCCAAAGCTGACCAAAGACAACTATGATAGTTGGTGCATCAGATTGAAGGCATTTCTTGGGTCACAAGAATGTTTGGATATTGTACAAACTGGTTATGATGAACCAGAGTCCAAAGAAAGAGAAGATGCTTTACAAGAGGCACAGAAGCAAGTCCTTAAAGTCAACAGAAAGAAAGACAACAAGGCAAAGACCATCATCTATCAAGGTCTTGATGAAGATACATTCGAGATCATAGCTTCCGCTGAAACGTCACATGATATATGGGAGGCTCTCCAACAGAAATACAAAGGTGCTGACAGAATCAAGAAGATTCGTCTTCAATCTTTGCGAGGTGAATTTGAGTTATTGCAAATGAAGTCCTCAGAGTCTATTTCTGATTATCACACAAGGATTATGGTGATAGTCAACCAGATGAGGAGAAATGGAGAAGCCATCGTCGATTCTCGAATTACTGAGAAAATTTTGAGATCCCTAGATCCAAAATTTGATTTTGTTGTTGTCGCCATTGAAGAGTCCAAGGAAGTGGACAAGTTGACAGTTGATGAGCTTATGAGTTCTTTGCAAGCTCATGAGCAGAAAATTGTAAAGCGAAATGGAGATAAGGCCATTGAGCATGCCTTACAAGCAAAGCTGTCTCTCAAGGACAGATATGAGCAAGGGGAGACTTCAACAAGTGGCTACACCACTCAAGGAGGAAGTCAACAATCTAGAGGAGGATTCCAGAGATTCCAAGGAAGAGGTTCTTGGAATACAAGCTTTAGAGGAAGAGGTGGTAGAAACACCACCAGAGGAGGCCGAGGACAACAAGCATTCACTCCCAGAGGAAGAGGAGGCGGTTACAATAACCGTGACAAGAGGAATATCCAATGTTATAGTTGCAATCAATTTGGGCACTATAGCACTGAATGCAGAAGAAAAGCTCCGTTGGGGATACGTGAGCAAGCTAACTATGTAGAGAAGGATGACAGAGAAGAAGCTGCATTTCTTGTCCAACAAGGACTTGATAAGAAAAAGAAGGATATATGGTATCTAGATACTGGAGCCAGCAATCACATGTGCGGCTACCGAGAGTTATTTAGTGATCTAGATGAGACCAAGCAAGGTCTAGTTACTTTTGGAGATACCACAAAGGTTCCATTCAAAGGTAAAGGCAACATCCCAGTCAAGTTGAAGAATGGCGATTCCAGCTACATCGCCGATGTGTATTATGTCCCAGCCATAAAGCAGAACTTGATCAGCTTAGGTCAACTTTTGGAGAGAGGCTATACTTTTTACTCGGAGAATTGTCATCTGGCAATTAGAGACAACAATTGGAGATTAATGGCCTATGTGAAAATGTCCAAGAACAGGATGTTTCCTTTGAACATCCAGTATGATGCAGCAAGGTGTTTGAGTGCCATCACCAACAGTGAAGAATGGCTTTGGCACCTGAGGCTTGGACATCTAAATTTCACGAGTTTGAAGATGCTAGCAAGCAAGAAGATGGTCAAAGGTTTGCCTCACATTGATCATCCAGATGAAGTCTGTGAGAGTTGTGTCCTCAGCAAACATCACAGATCCAGTTTTGCCAAAGAAGTCAACTGGAGAGCAAAGAGGCCACTGGAGTTAGTACACACAGATGTGTGTGGCCCAATTACGCCTATGTCGACTGGACAAAATAGGTACTTCCTCACTTTTACTGATGATTTTAGTAGAAAGACGTGGATATACTTTCTGAAGAGGAAGTCAGAAGTATTCAATTGTTTTAAAGATTTTAAAGCAATTGTGGAGAAGCAAACTGGTTACACGATCAGAACCGTAAGATCTGATCAAGGTGGAGAATATACAGCAAATGACTTTGAAGCCTATTGTACACAACAAGGCATCCGACATCAGACGACACCAGCTTATACACCACAGCTGAATGGTGTAGCAGAAAGGAAGAATCGCACGATTCTTGACATGGCAAGAAGTCTGCTCAAAGCAAAGAAGTTGCCCAAGCAATACTGGGCTGAAGCTGTATCATGTGCAGTGTATCTGTTGAATCGCTGCCCAACCAGAAGTTTGCAAGGAGTCATTCCAGAAGAAGCATGGAGTGGTCACAAACCAAGTGTTACTCATCTACGAGTCTTTGGTTGTGTGGCATATGCAAAGATCCCAGATGCAAGAAGGAGAAAGCTCGATGATAAGAGCGAAAAATGCATCTTTGTCGGATATGGTGAAAGAAGGATGGGATACAGGCTGTATAATCCCATCACGAAGAAGGTGATTACGAGTAGAGATGTTATCTTTGAAGAAGATAAATCTTGGGAATGGAATGGTGATCAAGAAGCAGTCAAATGGATCAATCTTGATTTGATCCTTGAAGGTGAAGAAGTACCAACAGTACTTGCAGAAGAACCGGTTGTGCCAGCAGCTGAACCACAAAGTCCGGTACACAGATTCCCTGTATTCAACAGGAGGAACTCACCAGGAGCATCATCATCAACACCATCATCAGCATCCTCATCAGAAGGACCAAGAAAGATGCGAAATCTTGAAGAGTTGTACGATACCACTCAGGTAATGGAAGACACAACTCTGTTTTGTTTCCATGCAAATAGTGACCCATTAAGCTTCAATAAAGCTGTCACAGAAAAGAAATTGATTAAAGCAATGGATGAAGAAATACATGCCATTGAGAAGAATGATACCTGGAAGCTGACTCATCCACCAGAAAAGAACAAAGCAATAGGTGTCAAAAGGGTCTACAAGACGAAAGCCAAATTAGTGGATAAAGGGTACAAGCAGAGAGAAGGCATTGAAAGGAGAAGTGTTCATGCTTGGCATGACATCCCTCGATTGAGTTTAAGGGGGAGATTTGTTGAATAAACTCAATCCAGAAGCTCCTAGATGGTCAAGGAAGGCAACCACCGCCCAGCCAGCTACCAGCTGCCACCAACCGACCAGTCACCAGCCGCAGCCGCCAGCCGCCTTCACACTTGAAGAAAGTTTGAATTTTCGTATTCTGTTTTTGTGTATAAATAGAGTGCCCAGCTTATGTTTATTTGTGTGGAGAGAATTGAGAGAAAGAGAGGGTGTGTATTGTGAGTTTTTGTTGTATTTGTAAACTTCGGATTTTTGTAATAAAACAGTGTGTTTTATCCCCTCTGAGTGTTTCAAAGCCACCACCAGTGGTTTCTCCCACCAACAATCAATCCTTAATTCGAGTCAAATAACGAGATTGATCATCGTTTATTGTGTCACTGTATAACGCAAGTTCTAATGTTCCTAAATTAGCAGAATACTTAGAGGGCTCAATCAAAACAAAATTCGAGTAAAAGGGTTTGTTTATCTATCTCATGTAAAAGGAAACAATGGCCAAACAAATGAAAATTCCAAGTGGAGTCTCCTCTGTACCAACCGACAATGCCAAGCTTTCTGGGAAGAAGCAGCTGTAAAATCTAAGAACTTTCAGTTTTTTTGTCACAGTAAAAATAACACAAGATATTAGTTTCAAAGCTTCGTTTTGCTACACAGTGTAAATTGTGTTTCGCGTGAAAAAAAAATATTAGTTTTAAAGCTTTTTCATGCGAAGCACAACTTGCATCACAGAAGCACTGCGTCGTACTGTTCTCCACAAGCAATCTGGTCTTCGTTTGAGACCAGACCATCGACAAATAGAGAATTGAAAATTAATCTCCATTTTATGCTTTAATAAAACTAAGCCAGTCTCGATGCCAACCCTTCCATCTGCATGGATATTGATCCTGTCTTATCAATGGAAGGAGTCTCCACCTTCCTAGGCATATCCAACCAAAGAAACCGTAGCCATTAGTGTGCCAGGCCTAATAGCCATGAATTCTGCCAACTTTTCTTTGGCTACATCAAGAACTCCTTTTAAGTATGGCTACGCGAGTCATCTAAATGTGTTAGTGTTTATTTGTTTTTGGATGGCTTGTGTAATTCCTTCCAGGTATTGTTAATGACGTTTCTTAGAATCGTTGGTTTTTCCAATGATATTAATGATGTTATTATTAGATCTTTAATCTGACTTCATGGTCTTAATTTACTTCTCTTTTTTTTATTTCTTTTTTTTATTGAAAATTATGTCAGTCTATTTTATTTTTGAGAGGACTAGAAATGATATTTATATCTCACAAGTTATAAATATCATCCGCAACTCTCCATGCTATTTTTTAAAACATTTTCAGTGATGTGTAATTTTACTAAATTTTAGTTTTTATTGTGCTAGAGTCCGAAAATACTCTAAAAAACTAAACATATTTCAAGTCAGACAAGAATAGGGTTGTTGACACGTGAATAGTCAATTCTGAAGAAAATGACAATAATTTGATGTTCACAGGAAAATTCTTGCATGCATATTCGTTATCAAATCATTTATGCACCTGCTAACAACTAACTCTGAGATTTCCTTGTCTATTTTTCAGGAATCATTGACTGGTTGGTGTGATGTGGTTGAAGACATAGAAAGGCACAAACATGAAAAAGCGATATGGTATCCAATTGCCCACTGGTCACTAGCACAGCACATTTTCCACTTATTTATTTCCGCCACATCTTTCTGCAAGGATAGATATGCTATAAAGATTCCTACTCTCCACTATCAAGAGCACAGCCATTCTGAAAGGCGAGAAAGAACTATCTGTGATTCAGTTTTACTCTTTTTTCACAGCAACAATGGCTGATGAGGTGACACTGCTGGATTTTTGGGCAAGCCCTTTTGGTATAAGAGTGAGAATAGCATTGGCAGAGAAGGGAGTCAAGTATGAGTACAGTGAACAGAACTTGAGGGACAAGAGTGCATTGCTTCTTCAGATGAACCCAGTCTACAAGAAGATCCCAACTCTCATCCACAATGGAAGATCAGTCTGTGAGTCCCTTATTATTGTTCAGTATGTTGACGATACATGGAAGGGAAAGGCCCCTCTTCTGCCTTCTGAACCTTACCAGAGAGCCCAGTCCAGATTCTGGGCAGATTTTATTGACAAGAAGGTATGCATAGGACCTGGACTTTGCAAGGTCTTTTGTTCTAGGTGCTGCTTAGTCCGCTTTACAATATACTGTGCTATGAATCTTTCAGGTATTCGAGATTACTAAGAAGATATGGACAACGAAAGGAGAAGAACTGGAGGGAGCGAAAAAGGATTTTATCGAGTGCCTCAAGCTGCTGGAAGGAGAGCTCGGAGACAAGCCTTATTACGGCGGAGAGAACCTTGGGTATGTGGATGTTGCGTTCGTTCCTTTCTACTGCTGGTTTTATGCCTATGAGACCTGTGGAAGCTTCAACATAGAGGCAGAGTGCCCCTAGATCATTGCATGGGCTAAGAGATGCATGCAAAAGGAGAGTGTATCCAAGTCTCTTGAAGACCCCAAAAAGGTGTACGAGTTCGTCTTGGAGCTCAGGAAGAGGTTTGGGGTGGATTAAGAGGAAACACAAATGCATCCGTGAGCAGACGATCAGTATGATTTCCTCATGGTGGAGTTGTTTTTCTTTCGAATAATGGGAGCTCTTCGTGGCTGAGCCTTCTCTTCTGTTGTTTCTATTATGATGCTGGAGCATGGGAGCACTTCGTTGTGACTCGGCCTGGCAGAGTTTGTGGAGTTGTCTTCGGCTCTTTTGCCTCTCTTGTCGTTCTGTTAATTTTCACTATTTATTAAAATAATGTGTTGAGATTATTTTACTGGTTGAGGATTATGACTGAAACTCGTTCAAATCGTATTTTATTAAAATTTAAAAATTATTTTTGTTTAAATTTAATATTTTTTAATAAAAAATATTTTAATGGTGCTAAGTTTAGAAAAGATTCTAGTAATCGCTCTCGGGTTTTGCTCTTTGTAAATTTGAGAATTTGAGAATTACAATTTAATTTTTTTAAAATACTAGTAATTATTTCGTTAAATCTTTGAATATTTTTTTAAAAAAAAAAACATCTCAATAAGTGTTTTCAATTCATTAAATAATCTCATGGTTCAGTGCTTTGTTTTTCATAATGTATAATGGAACAAACTAATTACATAAAAAATCCTCTAGTACAAATAGAATAATTAGAAGACATATGCGTTTTCTAACTCTACTGCTCAAAATAGGGCGTTAGATGATGGATCTCCTAACAAGGTGATTGACATAGTAGAACTTACGAGGGATTCTTGATTTTTTGTAGTTGTCCATCAAAATTATTTGACATTACTGATTTTATACTCCCTCGTAATTCTGATTTGAATCACCCTGAGAAGTTGTGAGTTAGAAAGGATTACTGATTATTAGTTGATTTTTGCAACGAATATTTTGTCATGTCTGCTAAAAAACACATGAATGATCTTGTTTCCCTTCCCGAATTCAACATTGAAAAAAGCATCCTCATTGCACATCTAGTCATCACGAATCTGTTGGCCTAGCAACATGATGAAGCTAGCAAACTTCAATGCTTGATACCCCTTTGGATTTTGGGACACTGGAAAATCTGTGGTGGAAACTAAACGAAGGCATTTTCTCACAAACAGATATTTATCATCGAGGCATTTTCTCTGCTGAAGTTGATGAGAATTACCAAAGGCAACTGATAGGCAGGTAACAAACAGCAATCACATAGGGAACTTGTAAGAAAAGCACAGTTACCAGTGCCCGTGCCAACAGAAGAACATTCAAATACTCCATCAGTTGGTAAAGACTAAAAGAACACCATGCCCGTAACCAAGGGGACAATTAGCTAGACTTTTGAAATCATGATCAGCCTTAGAAATGCCTGCAATAATAACAGGGGATTCGATTGCAGGTAATATCTATGGATCTGCCAATGCTTGTGACTCTTCTAAAACGCATGTCAATTTGATTTTCATGACAACTATGCTATCTGAATCTCTACTTCTTTTGACTGGTCTTGAAGCTGCACTCACCTACCATTGATTGACAACAGCATACTTTTAATGGTGCAATTGACAACTCTTTAACACTGCCTCTTGACATCAAATCCAAACATTTTCAAGAAAACATGAGTTTCCAAATTAGAAGAAGATATTGAGGCAATTGACATGATATTCACATGTCTGTTGCCTCAGATGTTAAAACAGATGGCTTTGAGCCTGTGAATTTTGTGAAATCTCCATCTCTTCCACAGAAATCATCATTTTCCACTAACCCCATTTTCTTTTTGATTAGTCTCTTGCATTAGTAAGAAAACACAAATATTTGCTTGCTGATTTTCATACATCAATGCAACACCAAACAATGCCCTGAAACCTATGCCAAAACACAGATCAAAAGCTGGTGTTTTCATTATTTCCCATCTACATATTTGAATTAGGAGGATCAATCAAATTGCCTTTTAGTAGATGCATGTAGCTACATGAACCGGATGCATATGAAATGATTCCAAATATCAAAATTTACAATAAGAAACTGCCTCGTCCTAGAGAGAAGTTGGAAAGATCACTACGAAAATTAATCCATCAAGTCTATTGCTGAGAAAATTTTAAGGCATAACAATAAGTTAACCAAATCTATCCATGAACATTCTTTCCTTGGGACCTTCATGGGTATGCAGATTGATCCGGGAGAAAGTACATTGACACAAAATTTCAAGATGAATCAATGAGTTCTCTACACATTCAAATCAATGAGTTTTCTGCGTATCAATTACTGGATAACAGAATTTCCAAAACTCCAGACTGATATTTCAACCCTGGACTGGCACCTACCCAGCCATAATGGTATAAGAGCTGCCAATGAAGCATCAAAGTGATGCCGACAACCTAGTTGTAATGGACAGCAAACAGGCCAACAATTTCCCAATATTGGTGATCAACTACAATCCATCTCAAGTAAAGTCAAAAGCTCAACAAATATGCTAAACCAACAACAAATCCATAAGTCTCTCACCTTCTTGATGTTCATTTTAATTAAATTGCTTTGATGGAGTAGAACATTACTTCTATTTTCTTTCACTTTCCACCCTTTGCTCAGCAACCAAAAAGAAAACTAAAAAGAAAAGAAAAGGAAAACTACATGGATTCCTCGAGCTGTTTCAACTCCTCTTTCTTCTTCAATTCCTTTTCATACTCTCTCAATCTCTCCTTCATCTTTTCCTGTTACAAAACAAACAAAAACAAGCAAACCCCATGTTACTAAAATCATAACTTTTTCACTTCAACAACTTTGAATTCCAAAAAGTTCCATCTTTCTCAGTAAACAAACAGAAGCTCAAAGATAGAAAAAGAAGTTTTAACCTTGTAGCTGACTTCCACCCGGTGCATAACATAGAACCCAAGAACCCCACCAAGAATTGTGCCAGTTATGATCCTTACATAACCCCATTTCTGTGAATTCAACGCCATTTTCTTTTCTCTTGCTTTCTCTGTAACCAAACACAGGTCTTCTTGGTCACTGCTTTTGTATTCTCTTTGCGATAAAAGCGCACCGTTTAGGAAAGGAGATGTCAGAGGCTATCGATGTGGAGCAGACGCGGTGGGGGTGGGAGTGACGGTGCTGATTTATTTGGCGGAGGTCCGGTGGTGGCAGAAGCGGTGGTCTTAGTGGATGATCTGTCTATAGATTATAAAAAGTTGGCAGGCCTGACATACAATGCGCTCAGAGCCCTTTACAACCAATATGGGCCTATAAGAGGCCCAAAGTGAATAAATTATTTAGGATATAGAGGTGGAAATGACATTCTCCAATTCAATGGATCTCCTGGATTTACTTGTGTGTGTGTGTATGTGTGTGTGTGGTTTTTTTATAAGATTATATTTATTTATTAAATATAAAGTATTTTATTTTTGTATGCCTATATATGTATTTAATGAAAATTGATCTTGAAGAAAAATAAAGTAAGCTTTTAATTGAGATTTATGAAAATTGACTTTCTTATAAGTTTAGATTGATATAAAGTTTATAAGAGAGTTTTTGTTTTTATAATTTAACTTGTTTTTTGAAGTTTTTTTTTAATTTTTTTTTATCTAAAAAAATATTAAATTAATGTTTTTATATGTTTTTTTTATTATCTTGATGTTAAAAAAAAAATCATTTAAAAAGAATTTTAATTTAAAATTACTATTATAAAATATTTTGAACTGCATTACCAAGCATACACTAAAACCTTTATAAATAAAGAGGTGGAAGATATATCCTTTATTTTTATATTCATAAGTAAATAAATAGAGAAAAAAAATATTCATTTGTTCAAATAATTAGTTAAACAACCCATGACTATCATAATCTAATAAAGTTTATAACTAACTAGCTAAACAAGGATTTTACTTAGTCTAACACATAAAAAAATTATCAAGGATTCCTCCTTGCACTAGGATTTTAATTAATATAAAAGATGAAAAACATTAATAAGAATCTAAAAGATATCTGGATTTTGCATAGTATATATGTGTTGTGCAATTGCCTTAATTTAATATGAACTTCAACAATTCTTTTTTTTTTTTGTTAATAATCTTCCAATTATAGTTCCATTTTCCCCTAACAAGAAAGTCTTTTAAGGTCAATTGGTAGCCAATTGCATATAATTTGTTAACAAAGGGCAAGATTAAAACATGGGGGATTAAAGTGAAAACAATAATGAATATAGGTGCGGTTTCATAATTAGTACACAAACTTTTCTTCGGTTCTTCATACTTTTCAAAATATCAGGTTTTCAATCCCTTTTCTTTTTTTATTTTTTATTTTGGTTTGAAAAATTAAGTTTTTCATTTTTAGTCCCTGATATGAGTAATGAGAGAGGAAGTCACTGGATTTTAATGACAGGTAGAGAAAACCATCATTGATGCTGATTTCAATGTCATTCTTAATTAGTGTCAATGAATTCTATTTAATTAGGGAGTTTCACTTAGATGTTTTTTGACATTTCAATTACCCAGGATAAAAGATTTGTGCTCAATTGATTTAGGTTTTTGGATTGATTTTAGAGATATTTAAAATGGGTTTAACAAGGTTTATAAAGTATTTTCTAGGTATTTTGGGCAATAATTTGGTTGAAAAACAAATTTTTAGGAACAAAATATCTATGACACGATTTTTCAACAATCTCATGGTCATCATAAACCAAATCGGTAAACAACACATTATCTGTGATATTTTTTTAGGCTAGCACACGACGCGTTGTTGGCGTCATATAAGAGGCCAATCATGTGGGTTTGAAATCATAGTTTATTTTTTTTTGTTTAGCTTGGAAAAAAAAAACATCAATCTTTATTTTTTTCAATCCAACTTACATGTCAAATTTTTCTTTCTCTTTCGTTAAGAAAAAATGTTATTTGATACAAAAAAAAAAAAAAAGTCTTGTCCACCTAGCTATCTTATGATTAAACAAAGAATAAATTAAGAGAAAAAAGTTATTAAATATAATGGGGTGCATGACTAAGGTCACGAGTTTGAAAGGTTAACCCGAGTTCATCCGGTACTTGTTTTTCTTTTTCTTTTTATTGATTTTTTTTTTTCAGTTTCTTCCTTCAATGTTAAATTGATTAGGATTTAAGTACCATAATTTTTTTGATTTTATTTTTATAAGATTTTCACAGTTTTAGAATCTGGATCATGAGTTTGGTTGATTAACTAAATCTAACTCATGTCGATCCAATGTATTATCGTTTTAATTTGTCACCATCTCAATATTTAAGAAATATATCATTTAATATGGATCATATTTTGAATTTATAATTAAAAATAAATATGTCACTATCACAAAATTTACAAAAAAAAAATATTATCTTGAAATCATTTTTTATCAAACTATTTCTTTCATCAATCTTTCGTGTTTCTTCTAAATTAACCTAATAAGTAGATTTGATCATATCAAGACTGTCCATTTGGCTAAGCATGAATTTGAATTGGAAGATTTCAATGATAACTAAGAGTGTCATGGCACATGCTGGTGCTTTTCGATAAATTGTAGGTGTTTTATTATTCATATATTTTGAAATAAATTTATATTAAAAAATGTATAAATGAAAAAACAATTTAAATCAAATTTTCATGAACAATTTATTACTAGTATTATTATTTTTAGATCAGATATATAATAATTGGAATTTTTTTATTAAAATTAAAATAAAAAATTATAATAGTATTTTTTTTTTATTTTTTTTTTTGCAATTTATCCTTTCTCTTTCGATGTTTCGGTGTCTGCCATAGCCAAATCAGGCAATGTATCTTCCTTACGCAAATGATTCCTTAGTGAAGTCAAGATTCTTTTGGTATTATTTATTGATGTTACACTTGCTCAACTCACGACAAGAGTAAGTGTAATAGACTTCTGCTTGGTTTTTGACAATGGAGGAGGTGACATTCTTCTCTAGTCTTATCTCGAAACTCCATTAATTCTAATGATAGATCTCCATGCTCATAGCTCCACATCATTTTAATTTATTAACATTCACTAATGAATAGAGAAGGAATACATCAACCTTGAGCCTAGCTACATAGGTCCGTGTAGTGTGCATTAATTATTGAAAAAGTTGAATTTCTGACAGAAATTAGTGACGAAATTAATTCCATCACTAAATATAAAAAAAAATTATTGATATGATATAAAAATACAAAAAAAATAATTTTAAATTAAAAAAAGGGTAAAAATATTGATGCATTAAGCAATATTTGCCTCGAAAAAGATTTTCGATTTTTTTCCTGATGCCCACAGAAAGCTACGCTAAACTTTGATTACTAAGGTCCACATCGATCAATTCATTACAATGCTTTGTAATTATACTTAAAGAACTTAAAATAAAAGCAATTTTATTGCTCAACAAAGATAAGATATGGCCTCGCACATTATCACTTGAATATGTCAGCTACTTGCATTGTTTGTGGAGAAAGAGAGGAGATGTTCATGCACTTTGGTACGTGTGGTAGATAGAGAAAGGGAGCTGCTATCCATGCACTTAGGTATGTGTGATCTGCTTTGATGACATTGAATGCACGTCACCCACTTCACCTAATCTTCTTAAATGATCACTCCCTTATTATGAGCAGCTACACCTCTTCTTCACTGCGTTGCGCAGCACACCAACTTGAGAGAGAGAGAGAGAGAGAGAGAGAGAGACGATGGAGAAGAGGGACAAGGGAAGCTCTCCCATGGCAACGACGATGGGGTCAAGAGATGAGAATGAAGATGTGGAAAACACCACGCGAACAGCCGAGACTATGCTGCGTTTGGTGCCAATGGCTTTGTGTGTCTCTGCACTTGTGGTCATGCTTAAGAACACTCAAACTAATGACTATGGCTCGCTTTCTTATTCAGATCTTGGAGCTTTCAGGTCTATATTTTATGCGTATTAATCTCCATACTCTTTACAGTTTAGTTCTGTGCTGTTTGACTTGGAAACTTTTCTTTTTTTAAAAAAAATGGAGATCGATCTATAGATATATATATTCTGGGCTTTAATTCTTTTAATTTTGAGTCTGCCATAATGCTAAGTTTAAAAATATTTTTTTCTGATAATCATATTTTCAACAATCCCGTGCATTAAACTATTAATTAGATCATACAAAGGGAACTCATAAATCCAATAGTTGAGGTTTTTTCAGAAGAATTTCTGTCATAAGCCAATCACAGAGTCTTGGTCCTAAGAAATTAAAAAGCTTCCTTCACTTAAGACAGGAAACAATGTTTTACTCAATTAATAAAAGGAATTAATTTATGATGCAGGTATTTGGTGCACGTCAATGGCATTTGTGCTGGTTATTCCCTTCTTTCAGCGGTCATTGTAGCCATGCCTCGAGCGTCCACCATGCCTCGAGCATGGGCCTTTTTCTTGCTTGACCAGGTAACTAATAATTTCATCAAAATTAATCAACCTTAATTACAAAAATTCAGTAATTAATCAATTTATTCTACATTATGCACCTAGGTGTTAACCTATGTGATTCTGGCCGCCGGCACGGTATCGACGGAGGTGCTGTACTTGGCAAGCAAGGGCGACACAGCCATAACTTGGAGTGAGGCTTGTGTGTCGTTTGGTGGATTTTGTCACAAGGCCTTGATATCTACGGTCATTACATTTGTTGTAGTGATTTGCTATGCAGCTCTTTCACTCTTATCGTCCTACAAGCTTTTCAGCAAATATGATTCCCCGGTCCTGACCTATCCAGGCAAGGGTATTGAGATTGCCACCTTCCATGGCTGACTGCTGCGGCGGCGGCGGCCGCCACCACTATTAATATCTTCTCTCCATGTTCATAAGCAGCTAGCATGTACTGACCACAACAACAACCCAAATTAGAACGTGGTTGATATTGGTCTATATATAGGAGATGTTGATTTGTTTTCTACTACAAGCACTTCACTGCCTTTGTGTGGTTCTTTACATGTGACATGCCTTCCTGTATCTCTCAAGAAACCATGTTTTATTGAATACCATGATGAATCAAGATTTATCGGTAGTTTTTAAAACAAAATTTTTGTTAAGTCTTAGCTTAAATTTAATAAATCCAAGAATCTTTGAAGACTTAAAATCTGGACTTAGGTAAGGTGTTTAGGCCCATCTATGAATGGGCTTAGCCTGGGTGCTAAGCTCAGTGCCCACGAGTGCTGCTGGCATTGCTAGGCATTGAGCCCATTGCCTAGTGCTTATGGGCGCGGCGTAGCGTGTTGGTCGTGCTTGGGTGCAGTGCTCAGCTCTCTTAAGCCCAAGTAATATGTCTGGATCTATAATATATAATTTATTTTCATGGTCATCTCATTAATATTTATATAGAAAATATTTATTTCTTTTAATGTTGTCAAGGCAAAATTACTATATAACCTCTTCACTCAGATAAAATGATAAGATTTATAAATTATAAATACTTTATAAATAATCAAAGTAAATGATTAACAATCTTTCTATTTTTTAATATTTTGCATGTAAATTTTCAAAGTTTTTTTTAAAAAATATTATTGTATTTTTTTTCTCTTTACAAAGATATTTATTTAAGCATCTAAGAGTCCTAGCATCTATCAAAAATAATCTTTTTTAGATTATTAACTTCCCATATTAAACTACTAGTCACCTTGGCTTTCCACATCAATTTACTAGCCACCTTATTTTTTCACATCAAGCTACCACTCACCTTAGCTAAAAAAAATGAAATGAGTTGCAATAACTAAATGGTTACTGTATAATTTTTATTACTAAACATCTTATATTTTGAATCATCATCACCGTGCAATTACAAATAAGAATTATCTTTATATCTTTAATTACATTAATATGATATCTAGATTAGTTTATGTGTACCTCAACTAATTTTATGGGCCATGAAGTTAACGACCATGTAAACCTTTAATGACCCTAAGATTTATAATACTTGAATTGATAATCTCTGAAAAACAAATTTAAAATTTAACCAATTGAGTTATATACTTTTAAATTTTTTTTATAAATGTATATAACTCGTCTACAATACTAATTTTATAGTTATAAAACATGGTTGGTTTTATAATTATGTCGGAATTTTAAGTAAGTTAAACAAGTTGATCTAAATGAATTTTTTTTTAATTTTTTTTGAAAAATATCAAAATAATAGTATCAAAAAAAGTTAAAATGATAATTTTAAAAACAAACAAACAAACATGATTTTATCCGGATTTTAACCGACTCAATTCTCATCTAATTTTATATAAAACTTATTATAGATTAGATTTTGTTATGCTAAATTTCTTGTTAGTGAACTATTGAATTAATTTGTCAAGCCAAACTAGATTTTACATACACCGATTCGTTGCTTTCCTTCGATCATATATCCTTCTAGTCTTGTCAACTCAATTTATTTTTCAATAAAAAAATCTCTCTATGTTGATTTACTAAAATCAAGACTCTTTATGTTTTTCTAAAAACAAACTCAAGTGGGATGCTCGAATTATAGAAACAATAGTTCTCTTTCCTCGGATATTAAAGAAAAAACACATCAATGCATTTAGTTGAAATTTTAAATTATATTTAGTCCTGTTTGTGAAAAATATTTTTTTTAAAGTAGTTTTCATAAAAAAAATAAATTATTTTATGATATTTAATAATGTTATAAAAAAAATTAAAAAATACTTTCAAGTATTTGACTATACCATGAAAAATAAATTAAAAAATAATTTATTAAATTTTTTTTAAATTTATTAAAAGAATATGAACTAAATTCGACAGATAAAAAAGTTGAAAGATAATAATTTTTTTTTTAAATTTAATTTTTTAAATTATTTTAAATAATAAAAAATAATAAAAAATACGATCAAATCTGATAGATAAAAAATTTTAATTTAAAAAAATAATAAGAAAAAAATAAATAACAATAAAAATAATAAGAATGAAAATTAAAATAAAAATCAAATTAAATCAAACTCTAATACAAAAAAATATATATATTAATAAAAAAATTAAGGATCAAACTTGATATAATTAACAAACAACAATGTATTTTTATTTTTTTCATAATTTTTAAAAATATTTTCCGTTTAAAATCTTTTTTTTATCATAATTGTTTTTCATTAACTAATTTTTTTAATATTAAATGAACATATAAAAATTAAAAAAATAATTTTAAAGTTATAATTTCTATCAAATAAATGGAACTTAATTTCTCGGCAAAAAAAAAAAACCTCTATCACAAAAATAAATAAATAAGTTTAAGGATGGAAAAAGCAACGTTCTATGTCAAATCAATCACGATTTTAACCTGTTTATTTAAAATCTTCAGTTTTTTTTTTCTCTACCAAGAACATGAAAAAAAACCGATTTTAAATTTACTTTTTATTACTTTGGAAAAGAAAATAAATAAGAAACAATGACCCAAATTTTTTTTATTAAATCAATTGTTTTTTTTTTAAAATAATAAAACAAGAATAAAAAAACCATGAAAACCTTCAAAGCCTTATCGGAAAGGAAATTTTGACAGGCAGAGAAACAGCCACACAAGTGCCAATTTTGTAGCTTAGTCCATCACCACCAAGAACATAATATCATCCATTCTTCTCCTTCACTCTCTTAACGTATTTGTTCTCTCGCTTTCTCTTTTTCCAAACACAAAACTAAACCCATTTCACTCCTTCAAATTCCCTACCTTCCCTTCCCATTTTCTCATTAAGGTAAGCACTAATTATTCACTTTTTTGTTAATTAAAGATTTCAATTTTGTAAGAAATCTTGAAACTTTTTGTCCAACTTATACAATTTACTCGATATGGTATCATAAGGGGTGTTTTTAGGTTTCTTGTTCGTTTTTGTGAATGGGGTCTATGGTGGTTTTAGTAGGTAGCGTGCCATCTTTGGCTTCCCTTATGAGCTTAGGGAGCTTGAGTGTGTCTACAGCTAGCTCTAGCTGTGTCGAATCTTCTTCATATTCAGTTTTAAAGAGAGTTTCTTTATCAAAAAGGAGTCTTAGGAGGGCTAAAAGATGGGATTGTGTGTGTAAATATTCAGTTACGACCACTGATTTCATTGCTGAGCAAGGCAATGCTGTGTCACTTGATTCTAGTAGTAGTACAATTAGAGGAGGAAGTGATGGTGATAGTGAGGTTGTACTTAAGCCTGCTCCAAAGCCTGTGTTAAAATCTCCAGCTGGTTCTAAGGATGAAACCTCTTTGAGTATGAATTCTGTTGAGTGGGGTTCTTCAAGTGCTGGTGGGGATTCTGATGGTGAAAGGTCGGATGAGGAGGAAGGAGAGAGGAATAAGGTGATCGAGTCACTTGATGAGGTTTTGGAGAAAGCTGGAAAGCTTGAAACTTCAAAACTGAGCCAAGTGGGTGGTAGTGCTAGTAGTAATAGGAAACAGAATGGGGTTGTAAATAAAATGACTTCACCTAATGTGGGTAATGATTCGAGAAATGTTAATTCATCGGCTGCTAATATGAAAACTAAAACTTTAAAAAGTGTGTGGCGGAAAGGTGACTCTGTGGCTGCATTGCCGAAGGTTGTCAAGGAAGTTCCAAAGGCTAGTAATAGGGTTATCAAAGGGGAACCTAAAACAGTAGAAGGAGCAAAGCTAGAATCTCAATCAACTGTACCATTGAAACCTCCTCAGCCACCTCTAAGACCTCAACCAAAGTTACAGGGCAAGCCATCTGTAGCTCCTCCACCTATGATAAAGAAACCTGTTATATTGAAGGATGTGGGGGCTGCTCCAAAGTCTCCAGTTAAAGATGAAACTGGCTCAAGAGCTCCGCAAAGTAAAGGACAGCCAATTTTGGTTGACAAATTTGCACGCAAGAAGCCGGTTGTTGACCCTGTGATTGCACAGGCTGTATTAGCCCCTATAAAACCAGGAAAGGGCCCTGCTACTGGGAAGTACAGAGACCGAAAGAAAAGTGCTTCACCTGGAACACCAAGAAGGCGGATGGTGGATGATGATGTTGAGATTCCTGATGAGGAGCTCAATGTTTCTATTCCCGGTGCAGCTACCGGGAGAAAAGGGAGGAAATGGACTAAAGCCAGTAGGAAGGCAGCTAAACTCCAGGCTGCCAGAGATGCAGCTCCTGTCAAAGTAGAGATTTTAGAGGTTGGGGAAAAAGGTATGTCAATTGAAGAGCTAGCCTACAATTTGACAATCGGTGAAGGTGAAATTCTTGGGTTTCTGTACTCAAAGGGGATTAAGCCTGATGGGGTGCAAACTTTGGACAAAGACATGGTAAAGATGATATGTAAGGAGCATGAGGTGGAGGTCATAGATGCTGATCCAGTAAAATTTGAAGAAATGGCAAAAAAGAATGAAATTCTTGATGAAGACGACCTGGACAAACTACAAGAGAGGCCTCCTGTCCTTACTATAATGGGTCATGTAGACCATGGCAAGGCAAGCAGCAACATTCTCTGTCTCTTCATCTTAGAAATCAAATGTGTCTGCATTATCTTCTCTGTCTCATTCTTGGTTTTGATTTGAATCTTAAAAGAATGGTGGTATTTTTAAAGACTTTTCTAATGTATCTGGTGTTATCTTCATGACAGACAACGCTGTTGGATCATATCCGTAAAAGCAAGGTATGTTAAGCTTCTTCATTGAAGGTCTTGTGGATTTAAGCTATGACACGTGTTTTCCGTGCTATTTCCCACTTCCATTGCAATAAAGGGTTTTTTTTTTTTTTTTTTTTGCGGTGTACTTGTGATAGGAGGAAGATGTAGGATGTCTAACCTGTAAATTTCAAATTGATTTGGGATTGATTGGTTTCTGAAGCTATAGGTCCACTGTTCTAACATGGCATGCACATAATTTAACTGTAGCCTGACAGATGGAAATTTACAGGTGGCTGCCTCAGAAGCTGGTGGGATTACACAAGGAATTGGAGCATATAAAGTTACGATACCTGTGGATGGCAAGCTGCAACCATGTGTTTTCCTTGATACTCCTGGGCACGAGGTAAGCATGTTATCCAATTACTGTTAGTTACAATTGTTTATTGCCAAATAGGTAAATACTTTGCTGATCATGTATGATGTCCACTAATCTTTGTTTAATCAGCTAATGTTCTTCTTAGATGATTTTATAAACTTAACTGTAAACTGAACACGGTTGCCTTTTATTTAGATAATTTCTATTTTATCTGCTGCTGCAGGCATTTGGAGCAATGAGAGCCCGTGGAGCGAGGGTGACTGACATTGCTATTATTGTGGTGGCTGCTGATGATGGGATTCGTCCTCAGACTAAGGAGGCCATAGCTCATGCCAAAGCAGCTGGAGTGCCCATTGTAATCACAATAAATAAGGTATGTCAGAAAAAAAGTGGTTTTTGTTGTTTTCGGAAAGAAACAAAGGAAGAAACACTTGCCCAGCTGCATTTGGAAATACCTTTGGTTTGCGTGGTGTTGGCCTGAGGACTTTCTGACTCTGTTTTTTCTTCGATTCAACCAGATAGATAAAGATGGAGCCAATCCAGAAAGAGTCATGCAAGAGCTCTCTTCTATTGGTCTCATGCCAGAGGACTGGGGTGGTGATGTCCCAATGGTTCAGGTATTTTTAATTTATTGCAACTTTCTTTTTTGCTTTATCCTTCTGCAGATGCTTATATTTTTGTGACTCCTTTTAACAGATCAGTGCTCTCAAGGGGGAAAATATAGATGATTTGTTGGAAACTGTTATGCTTGTGGCAGAGGTCAGTTAAATTTATTGGCGCTCCTACTAGTTCTTCCAATTTTATTTTTTCTTGTGCAATGAAATAATCATAGTCCACTGGCCATTTGGGTGGTCAAACTTGGATCCATGAACTTCTTTTCCAGATGATTGTAGTTCTCTCTCTCTCTCTGCTAGGAATATTGTTAAGTGATATCTTGCATTATATATTTAATTAGTTGAGTAGCTTGCAGTAGCTATTTAATCAGGGCAGAGAGAGAAAATGTGGGATCCTCTGTCTGCTTGGCTTGTCAAACAAATATTTCATCAATCTAATTAATTGCTAGGAATGTAGTAGTAGTAGTTGCAGTATATGTAATGAGAAGAATAACTTTTGTTCCCCAATAAATGTGATATCTTGTAACTGTCCCTTGAAATTTCTCATGCTGGATCCTTTAGAAAATTGAATATGAAGTGTGTGTGATTTAACAAGCACACAGGGGACAATCAAAGGTGCATGCATGCATATTAATATGCACTCTCTCCCAAAGCTATATTAGATATCTGCCACAAAATCTAGAAACACAATACAATTCATAAATTCAAAGCCATCATGATTCCCTGGAATGAATGGGATGTAGCATACATTTAACAGCATGCTATTTATGATTTCTGACTTCATGCATAATTGTTTCAGTTACAAGAATTGAAGGCTAATCCAGATAGAAATGCAAAGGGCACTGTTATTGAGGCAGGTCTTGATAAATCTAAAGGGCCAGTAGCAACTTTTATTGTACAGAATGGCACCCTGAAAAGAGGGGATGTAGTGGTTTGTGGACAAGCCTTTGGAAAGGTTTGTTAGTTAGAGTTTGAATTTCAAAAGAAAAACTCAGAATGTTCTTTAATAAAATACCTGCAGCCTAATGTGCTTTAAATGTTAGTTAGATTTTGAAATGCTCACCCACCTTGGAGGATTTCTTTGTTATGCCATTTTCAGGTGCGGGCTTTATTTGATGATGGTGGAAAACGAGTTGATGAAGCTGGACCATCTATACCTGTACAGGTTTGCTGTTATTCTTTTTCCCTGTTTATCTTTGTTTGCGTACATGCTGTATTATATGTCACTTATTTTTGTGTGCGCCTTTTTCATAAAAAAAGAATGTAGCTGTGATTCGTTTTTTTTGTTTTCATTATTATTGTCGGAATATTCAAGAGCTAAGACCATTCTAATGCTCCTTTTCGCCATGCATAAACTAAACCAACAATTAGGATAAGCACGAAAATTAAAGCTTCTATAAATACGGATACCCCCTGTATATTGGTATTATTGAAACAATTAGAATTCTGGGGATCCAGCTCAATTCCCATTTGGAAAAGTACATTTTAGAAGGTTGTACATAGTTTGCTCAGGTGATTACAACAATAAACTAATCCCCATTTTTTTCTTTTTATATTATGTTTTATGGTTCATGGATCCCTATCTATTTGTGTGATTCTTTCTCACATGACATATTCATACAAGTCTTCATTTGAAAATAATCTTGCAAACATGTTACACTTTTCCTTACAGGTTATTGGTTTGAGTAATGTACCAATTGCTGGTGATGAATTTGAGGTCGTTGCCTCCCTTGATATTGCTCGTGAAAAGGCAGAGAAACGTGCAGAATCATTATGGAATGAATGCATATCGGCCAAGGCTGGAGATGGGAAGGTGACCCTTTCTTCCTTAGCTTCAGCTGTCTCAGCAGGAAAGCTATCCGGATTAGACTTGCACCAGCTGAATATAATATTGAAAGTCGATCTTCAGGTATTTGCATTTGCTTAGCATTTTATCATATCATATAAAAGCAATTCTCATGATGTTTTCTTTTTCACTATTGTGTCTTTTGTTGAAATCAAGTTGTGTTGGCAAATTTGTGATATTGACTTTTATATTTTACTAGCTTTCACTCATGTGATGCATTTCAAATCTAGGTATTAATTCTCTAGATCCATTTCATGAATAGATCATTGAATAGGTGGTTATATAGATGCACAAAAACAAATTTGAATCTATCAAATAATAAAGAATGTGAAAGATGCTCCAAGAAGCCATTTGGTTTGACTGTATGACTTTGTTTTATAACTAAAAAGGTGTTTTCCACAAGTTACTTTGGTAAAATTCTTTTAAGTTGAACAAATGTATGTCTCTGATTCTATTAGAAAAATATGCTTCAACTCTCTCTTCATGTCCCTCTGATTGAATATGTTTTGAGTGAAAGTTAGTAAGTAAAGGTGTTCTGACTTCTGTTTGAAGCAGAATTTGGATCAATTTTTATGAGTTATGTATAGATAAACTTTTTATTTTTAATTCCAGAATTAAAAGGTAAAAATAAGTTTATAGCTGTACCAAATGCCCTCGAAATCAATGATGATTACTTGTAATTGGGCTTTGAAGTTATGTATTGATCACCAATCACCAACTTCTACGGAAAATTGATATGTATGAGAAAAATTGGGTATTTAAAAATGTGCAGTGAAAATCATTTTACTCATGCTAGGAAATGCTGCTGGATCTTGCTATTGGCAAAATCAAAATTTCTCAATAATAGCAAAGCATTTTTTTGCTTGATTGCTTCACGGGGATGGCTAAACACAGCTGCGCATGTATGCACATTCATGCCTTCATCAAAATATTGTTCAGTTGCTCTGAGGTTTTTTGACAAAATTCATGGCATGTGATCATAGTATGGTTTAAACTTCATACTTTAAGTGCAAGTAAAATTAAATTCTCTTTATTATAAATAGGGATCTATTGAAGCTATCAGGCAAGCTTTACAAGTGCTCCCTCGAGACAACATCACTTTGAAGTTCCTCTTGCAAGCTACAGGGGATGTAAGCAACAGTGATGTTGATCTTGCTGTTGCTAGTGAAGCTATAATTTTAGGATTCAATGTCAAAGCTCCAGGTTCTGTCAAAAGCTACGCAGAAAGAAAAGGTGTTGAAATTCGGCTATATAGAGTTATCTACGAACTCATTGATGATGTGCGAAATGCAATGGAAGGACTTCTGGAGCCTGCGGAGGTTAATTCTAATGCATCACTTGTTTCTTTCTATCAAACTTCGCTTGCTGATACTATTTAAACTCCATGTATATCCTGTATTACATTGTGCATGATTGGGAATATATGCATGGCAAAAACATTTCCATCTATGGCTTTCTTTCTTTTTTTCTGAGGGTGGGGGGGGGGGGGGGGGGGGCAGGTGTTGAATAAAAGGCAGATTGGATTCCGTTTTTTGAATCCTTTTTTTCTGTTGAGCTACATGTCCTTACCTTGCTGGAAATTGTTAATTTTCTGTCTCTTTGCATACATTTTTAATATGTTGGTTGTTCTTTGATGTTTGATATGAATGCCTATATATATATCTATATTAAATTGTGGAAACAAACTCTAAAAAGAACCTCCAAGATCTTATACAGGAGTTAAACTGCTACCCTTTTTCTTTTAACTGCGCCATGGTATATGCTTGTTCATCATATCATAGTACAGGCATGCTGTTGTTTCATACTCATACCATTACTGTTCAGCATTTGACATGAATGTCTCTTCTGAGGAAAAAGTTTCCATGAAGCATATAATATTTATCCAAGGCTGGAAACCCTCTCCGCCATTCTACTATGCTGATATGTCCATGTTTAATTTATCGTGTTCTGGGGCATGAGGTTGGTGGATCGAATCAATTGTTTAGCTCATTGGTTCCAGGTTAGGACAATGCTTGTGTTTATTCTCCATTCCTCTTTTTTTAAGGACTCCCTTCAAAAACACTTATCACTGGAATACATGTTTATTTGAGTCAGGAATATGTTTTGCCTGTGAGAATGTGCTGTTTTTGCTTTAATGTTGTGAAATATCTGTTGCAGCATATTTACTGTTTTGCTACTTGCATATTGATAGGAACAAGAGATAATTGGCTCAGCAGAAGTTCGGGCAGTATTTAGCAGTGGCAGTGGTCGTGTTGCCGGATGCATGGTAACAGAAGGCAAAATAGTAAAAGGCTGTGGAATTAGGGTTGTCCGAAATAGAAAAACAGTCCATGTTGGTGTCCTTGATTCACTGAAACGTGTTAAGGAAATAGTGAAGGAGGTAAGATTTTTATGCCAGTAATTTTGTTTTGTTATAGTGTGTCAAATTTATGGTCTACTTTCAGTATTACAGTATCAACAAACTTGTAAATTTAGTTGATCCTGGTGCTCTATCACACCTTCCAGAGACCTGCATTTCTGTTGAGCATTGTGCAGCATGGTTACACCTCATGAAGTGTATTTATGCATTACTTGCTTACAGACTTGGTTTATACAGAGCTTTTAGTGAGTTGTCCATCAAATATCTATAACTGCTTCGCTTTTCCTTTCCTTTGGAATTTCTAATGATATTTTATAGAGGCATGTTTAATCCATTGACTTGATGTCCTTAATAACTCTGCTATTCTGTGAGGATGATGTTGAAGGTTGAATGATATGCATAATGTGGTTTTGCAATTCGGTCTCTTTTAGGGGATATGGTTGCATTATTCATGAATTAGCTCGATTGCAATATGGGAGACGTCTTTTTTGTGAAGTAATGGGAATTTAAAGTTGCTGCAATTATTGTGTTTGAATGAGATGACTGAATCATCCAATTTTTATTGTATTTGACTATTTGTTGAGATCAATTCTTTTGACTTTCATGCTTTGCTTTCTTGGGTCAATTTGTGGAATCTAATTATGAGAAATGCAGCCTCTTCTCTACCTCCGTATTAATGTTATTTATTGAATTACTCTGCCTTTTATTTTATTGGTGAATTTTCTTATGTTGTTTAAGATTGCAAAATGGCTTCCCTAGTGGCTGTAACATGCTGTCCTCTAACTTGATGCCTAGTACATACCTGGTCTTACTCCGATATGCTTTTCTTTATCAACTATCGCTTTTCTTTATCAACTATCGATCCGTAACATCTATTAACTCGCAATTCTCCGATTCATTAGTCTTGAAGATCTTTTCAGACACCTCCATGTTTTTTCACTTGCATCTATCTTAACTCGACAAATTTTATCTTTTCCTGACAGGTAAATGCCGGACTAGAATGTGGTATTGGGGCGGAAGATTATGATGATTGGGAGGAAGGTGATTCTATAGAGGCCTTCAACACGGTAGAGAAGAAGCGAACCCTTGAAGAGGCCTCAGCCTCCATGGCAGCTGCACTGGAAGAGGCAGGAATCAACTTATAGCTTGGCATGCAGCTCTATAGCTGAATATATTCGGTTCTCCTAATGGAGCTCAAAGCATTACAGGACAATAAAGGTAGCACTATCGAAGTAGTGCTCTAACATCTGCTCAGTTCGTGGAATACAGATGAGCTGCCCAACACATACAATTTATGTCAACCGCAGGGCGTGCAGGATCGAATCTGGAGGTGATTTTGTCCACTGTTGTATGCTATTTTGTTGTATATATGGTAACAGATACCAGATCTCAGTTACTTTCTGTAAAGGAGCAATCATACAAGTTCCTCAAGATTCATTGTGCCAAGACAATGTAACATTTCTGAAAGAAATTAAATTTTTTTTTTGAAGGTGCTCAGAATTAGGCATGCACCACCTCCTACATTGTCTCTTAAAATTTAGCTACTCAAAGTTACAGCAAAGAGAAGTATAGGAAGGCCAGACTGTGTAATTATAGTCACCATTTTTTCAGAAATTTTAATTTTCATAGTTACCCTAGAAGTTATTTTGTCTATCGAGGGGGCACCAGACTCTTTAAATTTTGTAATTACATGTGCTGCTAAAATTTTGGAAGGAAAAAAAAGTACTAATAGTCAATAAGTTATTAAGTATTTAACCTACAATTTTTGTTAATTTTTAGTTTAAGGGTCCAAAAACTAAAGAAAATAATGTTGGGTTGGGAAAAGATTGTATGAATATCTGAAAGACACTTCACAATTTTAATAGTGAAGCAGATTAGGAAGCCAGAATTTTTAGTGTTTTAAGGTTATTTCCTGCTATATTGCAACTTAGAATAAAAAAAAACTTTGAATGTTTGAAAATAATATTGGTATTTTTTTGATATGGTAATTAATCTGATATAACATGTTAAACTTAAAAGTTTTTCATTTAACTTTTTGTTTAATCAAGTTTTAAATAAAATTATATAAGAGTTATCTTAATATAATATTGTGAATTTGATGTATCTAAAATAATTCATAAAAAAATATATATATCTAGTTAACCCTAATCAACTAGCAAAACTCGTAACCTGGTTATGGACTATATTAAATTGAATTGAATTCTCTAAACCAAGCTTGATTTTTTTAAAAAAAAAATATTTTAAAAAAACAATCACTACCATTAATTTTTTTTCGTTAAATAAATTCGTTGATATCAAGAATGGTGAGTTTGTTCGCGGAAAAATTACATAACCAACGATTTTTTCTCTTTTTTTTCAAAGTTATTACAAAAATAAACTTTTAATTGTGAACAAAAATTATCATGAATTTAGTATGTGACATGTATTTTCTCTGTATTTTACATTCAAGGCCTCTTTCTTTTGATGTTGTTTTGTTAATTAATTAATTACTTAATACATTTGATCCTTGTGTGGATAAAATTAAACCCTTATATTTTCATATTTGTCTGTATCTAGTCCTATTGGATTTTCATTACAATTTTATTGTTTTTTTCTTAATCCATCTCTAATCAATGTTCTCCAGCTCACCTACAGCAGATAAAATTAAAAACGCATTGCAAAGTTATTTTTTTGTAAGTTAAAGACAAATAACGGATGTCAACCTGGATGAAGGGAATGAAAGTAGAAGGACTAACTTACAAAATCGTTTGAAATACAGTGACTAAATTGTAATTAAATATTTAATTTAACCATGCATTATACGCACTTCAGAAGATTTCATGGCCCAAGCAAGCACGCAGTGAGCCCGGCTCCTATGTTTCAAAATTCAAAAAAAGGAAAGGAGCAACGGTCACCTTTCTTCATAACTCTCTCTGAGCCAAGGCAAAACATCCATCAAACAATGAATCCTATGTTTTCTTACCTTTGAATTGCCAAATCAACGTTAATATTTACAACCTGAACAACTCTTCCTTTCCCTTTACTCCTCTCTCTCTCTCTCTCTCTCTCTCTCTCTAGAACAAAAGGATTGTAAAGCAGTTACCTTTTTTTCTCTGTCATTCTAATTCAAAGCACATCAATTGATTGCACATTCAAAACTGTGCCTTTTTCTTTTGAACCCTTTTAAAGAATTCAATTCAGTTTCCATGGAAGGTAGTAATAGTACTAATGAACAACCTCCTCATTGGCATGACCCCCTTCTCCTGACTGATGTACACCACCAACAACAACAACATAATACCAGCCCTCTCTCTAGCTCTTCAAGTAAGATCACTTCACCTTCTCTAGTGCCCAATTTTTCTTTCTTGGTTTTGTAGATATTTTTTGGGTTTTTAAACTTTTGTTTCTCTTTTTTTTTCTGTTTAGAGACTGGACTCATTTCTTCGAAGTCTCAAACTTTGGCCATGGCAGATTCAGATTCAAATGAAGGTAATGCGTCGTCTTTTTTTCCTAATTTAAAGCAAACCCATTAATTTTGTTGATTTAAATTTTGCTGGAACACTCTGTTATCTCTTAAAGGTATGATTAACTTTTTTTTTTTTTTACTTTCTTGTTGTAGATATGTGTTGGCAAGAAAGCCAAAGCGTAGAATCAATTACTATGAAAAAACTGATAGACCGAGTTGAGAATGATGCGATTGATGGTAAAAAAATCTCTTCTTTTTACAATTTTGATCAAGAATTGGATGTCAAGATTGAACTTTTTATTGGGGTTATCAAGATTTAAGAATTTGATTGAATTTTGTGTTATTTTTTCAGGTAGGTCCATGTTAGGGTTTTCATTAACATCTCCTGATCTGGTCATCTGTGCTGGTTCACCTGACATATCCAGAACTGGATATGGAGATTCTCCTGAATTATTGGATGACAACAAGTGTTCAATTGAGCTTTCTTTGGAGAATGGTATTGATGGGTCTGATATGAAAGACTCTATTAAGACTCCATGTGTAAAGTTTTCTTCTGTCTTTCAAACATTCAACAAAGAGTTGTCTCCTGAATCTTCGTTTGAGCTCCTTCCACAGCAAGAAAAAGAAGAGAAATTGGTGAAAGATTTTGTTCCTGGTGTGTGCATTAATGCAGGATGCACTGATAGGGCTGTGGTTTTTGGGGGTGTAGAGTTTTTAGGGGATGATTGTTTTCTGGGTGGTGATACTGTAAGGACTGATGCTACAATTGGGGATGGACAGGATGGGGGTCTTTCTCTTTACCAAACGGCACGGTATGGTAACTTCTCGTATTGTTTTCGGGCGCTGGAGCCTGGGAATTATGATGTGAGTCTGCACCTTGCAGAAATTGTATTCACTGATGGCCCTCCTGGGCTAAGAGTATTTGATGTTTTTGTACAAGAGAAGAAGGTGAGAATTCATGAAACCAAAACAAATAGGAGTTTCAATGGAGGTTGCTGATGCCATCATCTTATAGTGTATGATTGATTGTTTTTGTAGGTTATGTCATGCCTCGACATATATGCACAAGTAGGCGCAAATAAACCTCTGGTTGTATCTGGCCTTAAAGCTTTCGTAGAGGGTGATGAGGGCTTATTGATTAGATTTGAAGGAGTGATGGGAAAACCGATTGTATGTGGCATTTCTGTTACAAAAGATTTTTCTGCTAGTAAGTTCAGTTTTCTATCTTCTTTTGGTTTCTGAACTTTCGTTTTTGGTTCATGTTTCAAGATAAAAATTTAGTTAAGCTTTCTAAAACTTCTTATTTCAGATACTGGAGAAGCTAGATTACTAAAACCTATAGGAATGTCTCAAGTAGCGGAGTGCGATTCACCCAAAGTAAGACCTCTTAATCCTTTTAGATTCTAATTTAGTTTGTGAGAAACATTAGATTATTGCCTCTAAAATGATGGTTAAACTGCAGGAATTAGGTCACCTTGAGGTAGAAGGGGATTATCAGAAGCTACTGAGAGATCACGAGTTTCAGAGAAGGGAATTAACAGAGATGAGGAGGGCAATGGATGAACTTAAGAGGGAAAACCGACTTAAGAGCAGGGAATGCCAAGAAGCTCTGAAGTCATTACAGGAGCTCCAAAATGAGCTCATGCGCAAGTCGATGCATGTTGGGTCCTTGGGTATGGAAATCTAATGTTGTCTGTAGTAATCACATTGACTGTCCATAAATGTTGATTGTGCTGATGGTTGGTTGTATGCAGCCTTTGCCATTGAGGGACAAGTGAAAGAGAAGAGTAGGTGGTTCACATCATTGAGAGACTTGACAAGAAAACTGAAGGTACTTTTATGAGTTTTTGACATCTGTTTCATGGAATATCTGGTACTATGTTGCATTATTTTAAAAAGGATTCATTTAACAGATTATGAAAATGGAGCACATCAAGCTATCAGAGGAGGCACTGGCATACAAGAATTGCCTTGTAGATATGGACGAGATAAGGTCGACTATTCTGTCCAAAAGTAGGTCAATGTACTGTTTATATGACCATCTCAGCTATCTTTCTTCTGCACTTTTTATTCACTTATTTTGTTCTGACAGTGAAGCAGCAAGTAGATTTGCATGAGGATCTAAAGATTAAATTTGTTGAAGGAACCAAGGAGAGAAAGGAACTGTACAATAAGGTTCTAGAGTTGAAAGGTAAATTTATTTTTGCTTAGATATCTGGAGTTCTATATGTCAGGAATTTAAAGATGTTATACTGAATTCTGAATCTTTCTTGCAGGAAACATTAGGGTGTTTTGCCGGTGTCGGCCTCTAAAATCCGAAGAAGTTGCAGCCGGAGCTTTAATGACTATTGATTTTGAATCTGCTAAAGATGGTGAGCTAACTGTTATGTCAAATGGACTTCCAAAAAAGACCTTCAAGTTTGATGCTGTTTTTGGCCCCCAAGCAAACCAAGGTAATCACCTCGTGTGTAAAGTGCATTTTGGATCTTGTAGTTATCCACTCTGTTCCTTTCAATAATAAACCATTGCTTTTGCTTGTTTTCTCAGCTGATGTTTTTGAAGACACTGCTCCATTTGCAAGCTCGGTCTTGGATGGGTACAATGTCTGTATTTTTGCATATGGACAGACGGGGACTGGAAAAACTTTTACAATGGAGGGTACAGAAGAAGATCGTGGAGTAAATTTTAGGACTCTTGAGCAAGTTTTTCATATGATTAAGGAGAGAGAGAAGCTATTTCGATATGATGTATCTGTAAGCGTTCTTGAAGTTTATAACGAGCAAATACAAGATTTGCTGGTGTCAGACTCTCAGCCAGGAGTGGCTGCGAAGAGGTAGTATGAATTCCCTGTATTTTCTCTCCATTTTCATCTTATGCTTTCTACGATCTTTATACTTAGTGAATGGTTCTTTTCACGATCACCATTATATTCTGATAATGAATCTTACACAGTTGAGAATATCAAAATTGTATAAAGGGTAAAATCCACGAGTTCCTTGTTGCTATTTAGTATTTACTTGTAAAACCTGTTGTGGACTTGATTCTTTGTTTTGTATGATAAACTTCTATACACTTTTTTTTTTTTTCATTATTAGCCTCAGATTTCCTTTCACTCATTTTAAGATCCCAAATGAGATTATTTGTGATATATCTCATCAGCAGTAAGAAATAGAGCAGTATTCCAGTTTTTAACCAATCTACTATTTGTCCTCTATCCTCACTTTTATTATCTTTGAGTCAGTTTAACCGAAGCATTGGAGTCTTGGCTTCTTCAACTTATTACTATATATGCTCATTATTATATGAAATGCAGGCTAGAAATAAGACAAGCTGGTGATGGACTACATCATGTTCCTGGGCTGGTTGAGGCAAAGGTACACAACATGAGTGAGGTTTGGCAAGTTCTAAGAACTGGTAGTAATGCAAGGGCAGTTGGCTCTACCAATGCTAATGAGCACAGCAGCCGATCTCACTGGTCCGTGTCTCTATGCTCCATTTGAGTTTTTATCTATACTCAATAATTGCATAATGTGTTTGAAACGGGAGTAAAGGCTAACAAATGGATTGTTCTTGATCCAGCATACACTGTGTTATGGTGAAGGGAGAGAATTTATTGAACGGGGAATGCACAAAGAGCAAGTTATGGTTGGTTGACCTAGCAGGAAGTGAGAGGATAGCGAAGACAGAAGTGCAAGGAGAGCGGTTGAAGGAAACTCAAAATATTAATAAATCATTATCTGCACTTGGTGATGTCATATCTGCTCTCGCAACTAAAAGCCCTCACATCCCATTCAGGTTATAAAATATTTAAACCAGTCTTTGATTTGTTATTTTTCTACGTGCAAACTAACAACCAATCTGACTCTTCCTTCAGTGTAAATGTTAATAACATGTTTGCTTGCTGTCCAGAAATTCAAAGCTCACGCACCTTCTTCAAGACTCCCTAGGTACTTTTCTACCTGAACCATGCAGTAAATATAAATTTGGGTTGATTTACATGAGTTATGCAGGTATAAAATGAGTAAAACTAATATCTGGATCCATATTTTTTAGGAGGAGATTCAAAGACACTCATGTTTCTACAGATCAGCCCTAATGAGAATGACCTAAGTGAGACTCTATGCTCGCTCAATTTTGCAAGCAGAGTTAGAGGGATAGAGTTGGGGCCTGCAAAGAGACAGTTGGACAATGCTGAACTTCTGAGATACAAGCAGATGGTATAGTGATTACTTATACTTTAAATGCCCTGTTCTTTATTTAGCCTTAATCTATGGTTATCACCTTTCTATTAAGTCTGTCTGACTGTTCCTACATGTCCATGGAAATGGGCTCTCCTGTCTGTTAAGGCTGAGAAATCAAAGCAAGATTTGAAAAGCAAAGATGTGCAAATAAAGAAGTTGGAGGATACAATCAATGGACTGGACTTGAAGACAAAAGAAAAGGACTTTAAATATAAGATCTTGCAAGATAAGGTAGTATATAGGTTGTCAGAAACCATTGCAACTTCACTTATAAATCAGTTCACCTATTTTTTTCATGTTTCATTATGCTGGAAGATGGATCTTTAGTTTCCCTTTTCTTTCGTTGATTTTGCAGGTAAAGGAGCTTGAGGCACAGCTCCTAGTTGAAAGGAAGCTGGCACGCCAGCATGTGGACACAAAGATTGCCGAGCAACAGCAGCAACAGCAAACGAAACAGCAGCAAGATGAGCAAATTATTGCACCGCCTAGGCCGCCGCTTGCAAATCGAATATTAGGGAGTAACAAGAATTTTGATGAACCTGTGAATGGTGCGTTGAACAAAGAACAGATAAATCTGACTCTGCCACCAATGGGGAACACCAGTTACAAATCCACAATCCCCCTTCCCTCCACAGAGGGGGTTGTCAAGTTGACTGACTCTACTGAAAAAGAAAACAACCCTGCCATGGCTGATCAACCACGATTGCTGAAGAGGACTGGCAGAGCCTCAATTTGTACAACAGCAAGACGCGTCCTAGCAGCCCCAGCTCCAAGGCGGAACTCAATGATTCCACTCCCAAGTGTACCGAGTATACCAAGTTCATTTCCATTATGTCAAGTGGATATGAAAGAAGATTCTGAAGGGTCTGAAACAAACTGTTTTCCTGAGCAGACACAATGCGACAGCCCTAAAGAAATCAGATATGGCTCCAAGCGGATAAGCACCATGTTGAAACGAAGCCTTCAAAAGAAAGTTAACATGAAGTCCCCACTGCAGCAACATATGAGAAGAGGTGGTATAAATGTCGGGATGGAGAAGGTTAGAGTCTCTATTGGAAGTCGAGGCAGGACCGCACATCGGGTATTGCTAGGAAATGGTAGAAGAACAGGAATGAGGGAAACTCAGCAGAAGCAGATGCTAGGAGAAAAGGAAAGGAGGTGGAATAGTGGAACAGTGGCAAGAACTCCAATCTAATTGATACATTTCTCACTGATATCTGACATTACATCTGCTTCCCTCCTTCTTGTATAATAGAAGGGTGAGAAAGGACTATGGTGTGTATTTTTTTTATTATGCTAATCAACTGTTTGAATCTTGTGATTGTATAATCGTCACATTTGCGAAGCCTTGGCAGATGCGTTCACATCTGTACCAGAGCCTCGTGGAAACATGAAACGGCGTTTTCTTGTACTTTCTTGTGGAAGAATCAACCGATGCGAGGGGAATGCTTGCAATCTCTTCATGCCAAACAGAAATTAGAGGAGCACACTGCAGCTTGTTTATGAACCAGAAGAATTGGTAATAATCCACTCAATCTATCAAAACAACTTGAACTAGGGATATGATGTTCTACACCACCATGAGATTATCCGTTGAATGGTTTGTGCAGTCATCTCATCGAAATCGTGTCTTAAGATGCCTCTTTTAGTTAAACAGCAACAAGTAAATGTTACACTAACAATTATTGTGAGGTACAGATAAGTAGAAGAGGGAACTAATTACAGAGATGATTATACCACGATTTTTTTATTATTATTTCTTAGGGGGTGGATATTTTTTACCAGACAGTAATTGGTACAGGATACAAGACAACTTAACGATGACGAAAAACATGAATCACATGAAGTGAGAAACAAAAATTGCATCAATACGTGTCGTATACTTGTTTTCTTTGTTTAAAACGGGGAAGCATGAATATAACCAGCAACAACAGGCCCAATCAGGCAAATGTTGAGTACCACATTTTAGTGTTCAAAACTATGCCTACTCCAGACTATTTTATACCAACATTTGCGTGGGACTTGTGTTCTCGGGAAGGCTGTGTTTCTGCAAAACCCCTGACCTGACCTATTGCTCTTAAGCGATACTTGTATGTGTAACTGTAAAGCAGCCTTCAAAATTTTTACAGCGGTGTCTAACAATGACTTGCTATGCTGATGATTTCCCTAACCTGCAATCATCATTTCAGCATATGTTTTACCAGCTTCACTCATTGGTACAATGAATCTTAAACAATCTAATAGGATAAACAAATAATTACCAAAGCCAAGACAGAGACTCCCCTGCTCTCTGTCATGTACTAGCATACTTGGTTTCAGAAGGATCTGATATCTGTCTCTCCATGGTCTTCTCAATTGAAGGTCCCTGTTCACAAACGTATTTGATAGATTCTGAGAGTCGACAGAGCAAATTTACCAGAGCAATCACTTCATTTCGCTGTAGTTGGAGCTGCAATGACAGCAGTTCAAGCATCTATTAGACAGAGCTAGCATTTGGATTTACCAATTCCATTCAGTGACCAAGTCCTTTTGGAGATTTTAATGATATGCAAAGCATATGAAATCCAGAACATTCAAAAACTCACAGATTCGCTTGGCTGATTTTGACCATCAACAGAAAAGAGGATCTTCAATGCAGTGCCAAGGCCAAGAACCTGAAGTTTCCCCCAGAGTCTACACTTCTCACAGCCAACACAGTCCATCAATGCACTGCAATATGTTTATATGATAAATTAATAAAGCATATAAAATAATTATAAAAAAAAGTGGTATGATCAATTAGCTAGTTAAGAAAATTCAAAAAATTTAGGAGAAGAAATTGTCTTTCAGGATCACATTTTACTGTCCTTTAAAATTGCTAGAATTGAATATCAGGACCTAAAGAAAACGCATGAAGAAAATCAATTTCTCTTTAGAAGAGGAGCCTTCCATTCAAGACAAAACATTAGTTGAGTCTTAAAAAGAGGACCTAATATTTCTGAATTGCTTTTGAATTTGCTGCTTCAGTTCAGGTCCACTTTGGCCTTGCCATAACTTAGCTTCATCAAATGGAAGAGGACAAGCAGCTTGGAGTTTGGGGTTGTGAAGTAACTGCCTCACTAAAGACTCTGTCTTTAGGTCCTCTGTATGGTTACCAGTGTCATACTCAGCCTGCTCCAGGTAATCTGCTGCCTGCAACAAATTTTGAATAAAATAGCACCAACAAACTCCAATATCAATGTCTGAAATTATCTACCAGACACGTATTACAGTACTCACTTTAGTCACGGCACCCAAAACAAAGAGGAATGTGAAGTACAAGTTTCTGACACGATCAGGATATCTGAGAACACGATCATACATCAATTCCAGGTTCTGACCCCACTGAAAATGTACATAAACGACATCAGTGTCCAATAAAATTAATTATAGATGGGTTGGTCTTCATTGAGTTCATTTCATGTTTGTTAAAAATTCCCCTGCATTACTCATCTAGTTATTCTAAATTAAATGGACAGAGTAAAACTTCAGGAAATGATGCACTTTAGGTAACTCTAGATGACTGTATAATGTACAAGGTTCTATCAGAAAGGACCTTCAAGAACAAAAAAGACATAGTATAAAAGAGAGATGCAGTGTGGAAAATGCCTGAGATTTTGTAAGTTATTATGTTGAGAACATTCAAAACAGGAATTATGGCAGTGTTGATAGGACAAGGCAGAAAGCAAACCTTGTTGGTGCTCTCATCAAGAAGATAGTCAGCAGCTATATGGGTTGAAATGGAAGAGTGGAGGCCAGATATTAATTTGTATAATACTTTTTTCTCCTGGCACATCTCGCCTGATGGAGCTACAAGAAGTTAAATGGATTATAGTAATGAAAAGAAATCAAAATTCAGAATTAGAAGCTTTGGAGAAACATGGACATTCATAGAGATTCACCACATATCACAGGAAAAACATGGTGACTTTCAAATTCGAAAGAAACAGCAGAAAATAAAATATCTAAGAAAAAGTGATGAATATAATCCTGTTTTTTCTCCTTTCACCTCAAGCAAGAGTTTCATGAAACAAGTTTGAGTTCTACATGAATGACTAGTTCAATAAAATATCTTCAACCAATATTTTGAACTCAAAAGGGAACAAAATTCAATTTCAGCTATGCAAGTAAATGCAACAGATTAACCAATTATCTCAGTCAGCAAAATTCAATTGCCTGCTCTACTAATTTCAAAGACATTTTATTATATTGATCATCTTGCACCCAATGGCAATTCCAGCAGTCAATGCATCCGCAGAGAAATTAAAAAATCAGCTTACATTTTGGGCAATTCTCTGAGTAAATAGCATCCCATATTCTTCTAGCTGATGGACCAACATAACCAGTGTAGCGTTCCGGATTCAATAAGAGATTCACATATGTCATCTCATCTACAAAATACTTCAATAGTAAGTCTCTGCAATGTTCTTTTAAGAAATAACCCCCTCACTAAAGGGAAGATAATACTTGTAACAGCAATTTGAGGTGATACTAAAATTCCAGGTTCTATAATTTCTATTGGGAAACATGATAGTTCAATAATCAGTTGCAGTCTCACCAAGTCATGACTAAATGTAAGTTAACTGTATTCATGGTCTTATTAATCAAAAGTGATGCCTACGTTATCATGTACTTTCCAATTTGTAAATACTATATCTCCTTCCATACAGTAGGAAGCTGGATACTACATGATCTTCAAGATTCAAAACCAAGAAAATTATGCAGTCTGTATTCACCAAAAAGTCAGCAATTACCATTATCAGTCTCGTCATCATTTGTCCATGGATTATCTGTCTCTATCCATCCTTTAAAAGCTCTACTGTCTAATGTGCGATCAACAGCAGCCTGTGGCTTTCCCTCTTGACACGCCACATCGTCTGCTGGAAGACCATGGAGGAATGGCTTCTTAAGAGGTTCTGGGAACTCGTTTTCTGGGCATTCACAAACACTGCAATCACGCAAGCGGCACATACCATCATCGGCCCAGAAAGGGCAGTCACACCACAATTTAACCTCCCATAAGGAAAATGCATCTCATGTCAAAAAGGAACGGATAAAAGAATCACAGTCGTCAACTATTACAGTTGCTCAGATTTACAGCACAATGGGAAATTCAACAAAATGATGTTTATGTTTTGTTGAATATTTATTCTGGACACAAATACGATAATCACTCTTAACCCATGTCTTCCCCGATATTGAAATGGTTCCCAAGAAGTCACATTGAAACAAAATAATTTAGAAACAGCCACTTCAGCACATAAAAGGAGCCAATTCAATGAACAAGTGCCACATGAAGTCCATTTTGTAAGCCTGTACATGAACCTATTGTTTCCACTACAGCAAAATTTAGAGCAAAAAAGGTTCTCCCAAAACGAATGTCAGGCTAACACCAGCATCCAAACAGACTAATTTTCCTATTGCATTGATACTTGACCACCACAACTAAGAATCATTTGCTCAGGTCTGGTTGAAATTGCAGCAAAAGCCATAATCTTCATCATCTCTTTACCATGTGCAAAAATATTTCACCAAGAAACACTCACTATCACAATAAAACTAAAAGTACATGACCCCAAAATAACACAAAAACAGAAAATCCTTACCTTAAAATACCGAAAAAACGGTGTTGTAACAAGCTCTTGAAGCAAAGGATGCAACACCTCTCCATTTACACTATCTACACTCTCATAATCACAACAACAACCCTCAATCACTCCCTTGTACTTCCCTGAATCCTGCGCACAAAACCAAAAAAAAATAACCAAATGATTGCCAAATCACAAACAATTAACATCCAAAACTAGAAAGAATGAATTGTACCTGAGAAGAAGGGGATTGACATGACTTGTTATTACTGTTAATCAAAGAACCAATCTTTGAAGCGGTCATTGGAGAAACAGTAACAGCTACAACAACTGCCAGAGAAACTGCCACTAATGCCCCGATCAACCCCCATGAACTCCATCTCTTTCTCTCCTTCTTGCTTTCTTGTTTGGGCTTAAAGCTCTCGTTTTTCTTCACCATTTAAAAATCTAAGACAAACCCAGGTCCTGTTTCGGTTAAACCCTATAAACCCAGATTTTTGTTTTTCAGTATTTAAAATAAAATGCGTTACTACCGACGAGAATCAAATTCGATGGCACACGAAACGTTTGCGCAAAGGGAGGGAGTGTGATGCACGCCCAATTGACTAAGCGTAAGGGACACGTGGTGAGATCAAAATGCAGAGTGGGTGAAAGGGAGAGTGAAGATAGATTTTAATGAGATATGGAAAGTTCGTTGAGAAGTCTGTTTTCTAAAGCACTTTAAAAGTTTTTTTTATGTTTATTTATTATTAAAAAAATTTATCAATAAAAAATATTTTCTAATTAAGAATAAATTGACTTAGCTTTTATAAAAAATATTTTTTTATTTATAAAAAAAAAATTTATGAATTATAAAAAATTAAAAAATTTAATTATCAATCTTTTAAATTTTAATTTTTTTTAATTTTATTTTTTAAAATTTAATTTAATTTATATATCAATTTTAATTCTTATTTTTTTTAATTATTATTTATTTTTCTCTTATTTTTTTCTTAATAAAAATTTTTTATTTATTAGATTTGATCTTATTTTTTTAATTACTATTTATTTTATTTAAAATTATTCATAAAATTATATATTTTTTAATTTTATCATCTTTCAACTTTTTTATCCATTAGATTTGGTATTTATTATTTTGATTGTTATTTATTTTATTTAAAATAATTTATGAAATTATTATTCAATTTCATCCTTCTTCAACCTTTTTTATCTGTAAAATTTTTTTCATTGTTTTAATAAACTTGAAAAAAATATTAATAAGTTATTTTTTAACTTATTTTTTATAAAATAATTAATTATTAAAAAATATTTTTTAATTTATTTTTTATAATATTATTAAATATTATAAAATAATTTACTTTCCAAGAATTTTTTTATATAAAATTATTTATTAAAATAAATTTATTTTTAAGCAAACAAATATGTTAACTTAATATTGACTTTTTTTGTCAATTGGAGAAAATGTCTTCCAGTGACCAATAGGAGCTCAAGTTTTGGCTGACTAAAATTGTCAAGTGAATGGATGGGTTAGGCTTTTGCTTAGGGTGTTGGGCCTCGAATCACTAGCCCAAATCCAATTTAAAGGTCCTTCTTGTTTGGGAAACCATACGAGGTTTATAACATTTCTTAAGTTCTTAACGCGTATCTGATATTATATTTTTAATTTTGCTTGAGTATGTTTTGAAAGTGTGTTTGCTTTGAAAAAAAATATATTAAATTGATGGTTTTTATAATGTTTTTCAATTGTTTTAATTGTGCTTGAGTATGTTTTTAATTAAAAAGGGGACCGTCGATTAGTCCTAGTGATGAAGCGTGGAGGCTTTGTCTCTGCCGACACAAGGACAAGGAAGTTTATTGCACTTTTAAGGATAAAGAAAAACAGCGACTCTTTTTTTATTTTCCCCCCTTAAATAAATAAATACAAAAACTCGTGTTGGTGAAAAACTTTGGCACTAATTTGCAACAAAATGTCAAAAGAAATGAAAATTCTGATATTGGGCTCTTTCCATTTACCAAAATTAAAACTATATCATCGTAAAGAAATCCTTCACAATAATTACATAGAAAAAAGCTTAAATTTAAAATTAATCTAATAACTCGTATTCTATTCAAGTTAATCAAAAATTGATTTGATTTCTTCTTAATATAATTTTTATTTTTAAAAAAATTAAACTCATGATTTATATTTTTGAATAAGTTAAATTTAAGATGTAAAACGTGTTCTTTTAAATTTTAATTTTTTATTTATTTAAAATAATTTTTTTATATTTTCAAATCGTTTTAATGTTTTAATATCAAAAGTAAATTTAAAAAAAATATAAAAAAAATTTATTTTAATATATTTCTAAGTAAAAATAACTTTAAACTATCACTACTATTATAATTTCACACCCACCCTTAATAACTTCAAGCATGCACCATTAATGAACTTATTCTAACCTCCATGACAAGCTACCAATCAGCATCTTCTCCATCTAATAATGATGGCTTTACTTCATCCCCTCTCTTTTATAAAATACAAGTTGATTAAAGAACTCAGAAAAGCATCTTCGGCTTGTGTTAATCATTGTAGTTAGAGCTGTTGATTCCATGTACTCTCTCTCTCTTCTAACACTTGATCTGCAGATTTCTGGAATCCTAGTTAATGATTAGCAGTTCTTAAGGATGATAAAACAATGCATGGTGCCTGAAATGTGAAGTGATATAATAAGAAGGTTGATTTTGAGAAGATACTACTAAAAAAAGACTTAAATATCATCTCATGATTTGATTACACTCAACAATTTATTAAATTATTCATTATAATCAGGAGATTGGATCGTTGGATACATTGCATCCAAAAATGTTGAGAGAAAGCTCTGCTTGTATGTCTGCCTTGAATTTGGTTTTTTTTAATTAGTTTTTTTTTTATTTTCATATCGTTCTAAAGTGTAGATGTTAAAAATAATTTTTTAAAAAATAAAAAAATATTATTTTAATGTATTTTCAAGTAAAAAACACTTTAAAAAATAATTATAACATTTTTATTTAAAATTAAACATCATAGTCTTTAATCCAAAGTCTAACACGAGGAAAATCCATCACATGAGAGCATCCCCGGGCTCGAAAATGCATGCATTGAGACAAGTTCACGATTTCGATGGGGGGAATGAATCCCATGGATCGAAAAGAGAAATTGCAATGTATATAATCGATTTCAAAAATTAATCAGAAAAAAAAAATCATATTTCCATTAATTTTGGGAATTGATTGTGATCATCATTATTCATCCTGAAAATAAATTATCCCGAGTGCATGATAATCCCAAATGGAGTCAATCCATGAAAGTCCTCCTTCCTTCTTCTCCCCCACAAGTAATAAATAGAGGGACCGGAATGGAATAAATAAGGATACCCATATCACTTTGTGGGCCATGTCAGCATAATGGGCCCTAATCATGTTCATGGGCCTCCACTCCTAGGGCACAATAAAACCCCCCACATGTCAAACAAAAAAAGTACCCATCATTCTATAAACACACATTGTGCCATGCTTAGTGATTGATTATGAGAGGATTAGAAGACAAATTGATGGTGTGTAAATAAATACAGGCTGGTTGCACATGCAATCGCCACCTGTCCCTGCCATGCCTAGCTCTTGAAACCTTGACCAGAAGTTCAAGCATGGAAGAAGCCTGTTTCTTGCTGTGGAAATGCCCTAGGCAAATTGGTCATGTGAAAGAATGTGGTGGCATCAACTTGGGTAATCATGGGGAACAACATGTTTAGGTCATAGATTAAGTTGTGAAAACATTGCTAAGGTGCGATATCTTTCTCTGTTTATATGTTTTTGCATTTATATTGCCTTGCAAATGCAATGCACATGGTAGCCATTTGATCGACATGTGTTGCTTGTCATATTTTAGTTATATTTTAATGCAACATTTTTTTCTCGTCACATGTTTATATTTAATAACTGTTTTAGAATATAACACACAAAAAAAATAAAACAAAAACATATTTAATTGAAAAAAATATAAACACAAAATAAATATATTTTTGTGGTGAATTTAAAGTGAGATTCTGTATTTTCAAAACATGAAATGCAAGAAGATATGTCTTTTCTATCCTTGCTGTTTTTATCTTTTTTATCTCGAAATAGCAACTAAATATTACTATAAAAAGTAAAAATGCATGGGAATTTCTTTGATGATATAAGCATTGTTATGGAAAGAAAAAGAGATATAAGTACTAATTTTCTTAAATATTCGTATAGTAGTTTTTAAATGATGGGTCTCAAATGACTATTACTTATCAATCCATGTAGTTTTAATTGAATTATTATTCCTTGCAAATGTGAATCATTAACTCCATTAATCCATTTGCATTCATGATTAACATGTGACATTTTTTGTGATAATTACATGGATCATGAAGACCACCAGGGAGTGGACACCATTCACAAAGATGCTATTTTTCTCTTCCAAAAATATTAAGTTTAAATAAAAAAAAATTAAGGAAAATAAAGATTGGATCACCCCAAGGATAATTTTGATGTTTTTTACTTGAAAATACATCATAATAATATTTTTTTAATTTTTTTTCAAATTAGCATATCAAAACAATTCAAAATCATAAAAAAAAAAAAAAAAACTTTAAAATTTGTTTTTTAATATTACGGTAGCGATTGATTTTTATTTAAGAATATGTTGAAATGATATTTTTTTATTTTTTAAATTTAATTTTTAACATTAACACATTAAAATAATCTAAAAATAAAAAAAAATTATTTAAAATAAAAAATTATTTAAATAAAAAAATCACTTTTCCAATATAAAAATAAATAAATCCTTGATTACCTTGATCTAAATGAAAGGACAAGTTATAATTGTTTGCCTACATTATTGTCAGGAGCTAGGAGGTTGAATGCCATTATTGATGAATTATGTTAGTACTTGAAAATTATATTTTATTAAATATTAAAGTTTTTTCTTTCAGAATTCAACTACTAAATCCTCATGCCACTAGTTGAATTTTTTATGCAAGCGGGCGACAATATAGGACCGATGTTGCCCACGTGGCAGACAGCATCGTCCTTTCACTTCCTCGTGGGTCCCATCCCTTTTTAGAACCGATCAAACTGGCCCATCACACAGGGGCCACTACCTCCTTTTCTTCCCTCTTTTTCTTTTTTATGTCTGAAAACTCTAAATTTAATTAAATTGGAATATAATAAATAAAATTAAGAAGGTTCCAGATAACGTTTAGCTGTGCTACTGGTTAGTCAATGAGCTTTCAGCCTGTTTGCATTAGATTTGTAATAATATTTTGTTTTAAAAATTTATTTTTTATATTATTTTAATTATCAAAAATATTTTTTAAAAAATAAAAAATATTATTTTAATATATTTTTAATAAAAAAAACTTTAAAAAACAATACCACTACATTTTCAAACCATATAAGTTTTATAGTTCAATTGAATCTATTCCTAACGTATTGATAAGCAAATGTACTAGTTTTTCATTATTATCATTTTTTATCTGATTTTAAAAAATTGCAAAAAAAAACTATTTTTATAAATATTATAAACCGGGGCATATAGATGGTTTCTCCAAAATTTAAGGCTGGGGTAAGGAAACATGTTTAGCACTGTGTTTTAAAAATATTTTTAAAAAAATTAATATATTTTTTTGTTTTATTTTTATATTTTAAATTATTTTAATATGCTGATATCAAAAATAATTTTTTAAAAAATAAATAAATTATTGATATATTTTTTTTAATGAAAAACATTTTAAAAAATAATTACAACTACAGTATCATGAGTGCTGAATGTATATTTTAATTGTTAAATTTTATAAAACAAAAAATTAGACTATATCTTTCTAAAAAGTTATAATTTTAATATTTTTAAATAAAATTTATTTTAAAAAATAATTATTATTACTCTCTCTCGAATACCATTTAAAAATATTTGATATCACCTAGCGGTGGTCTTGCATCCTCTTGAACGATCTTTCTCGTATAATTCCTAATTGCTCAAGTTTTCTCGAATTATTTTCAAGAAGATGTTAACAACGAGGAAGAAAGAGACAACTTTCGAGGCCTGGCTGATGGCTCTCCACGCATTCCCTTATCTAACGCTGAAGAGCAGATCACGGGTGCTGTTATGTATGATCATGGTGTCTGGACAAAGGACGACGTCGCCTCAGAAAGTGAACATTTATTACATGATAAAAGATCAGGAGTACTTGCCGCGTGGAGCCTTTTGAAACCACGTAAATTTCATAAAATAAAATAAAAACACGTAATCCTCCCAACTTAAAATATTAAAAAATTGTTTTACATTGGAGTGATAGTTATTTTTTATTTTAAAATATATTAAAATATTATTTTTAATATAAACAAATCAAAACAATTAGGAAATATAAAAAAATTATTTTAAAATAAAAAAATTCAAAATTTATCCAATCCTCGTTTAAAAGCAATAGCAGATAAACAAAAGAGAAAAAAAATATTTTATTAATAGGTTTTTTTAGATTAAAATGTTATAATAAAATATAATTGATATGTGGATGAGTGACTTTATTTAACAAAAAAAAAAAAAGTAAGATTGAAGTCTAATAAATGACTTTGTATTGTTTTTTATAAAAAAAACAAATGAAATTGTTTGAATAATAATAATATATAGTATATGATAATATAAATTATATCCTACAACCTCACTTAACAGTTTAAGCTATTGGGTTGAGATGGTTTTTAATATAGTATCAGAGTCTTAACAGTCAAGTGGTTTCAAGTTTAAATTTTATCATTCTTATTTATTTGATAAAAATTAAACACAAGGTAATTTGAGTATGTGTAAGTTTCAAGTCCAAAAGCTTTCACTTGATGGGATGTATTAAATAATAAATCATATTCTATAACTTTATATAATAATTTAAGTTATTGAATTGTGATGTTTTTGGTTATTTGACAATATATAGAGTTTTATTAAATATTGTGAAATTTTAACAAATCCAACTCTCTTTTATTTTTATTTTTTTAAAAAAAAGAAAAGAATGAAACAAATTCAAAATGTATTAGCTAAGGATAGCCCACACGACCTAATTTAACAGTAGTCGAGTGCAATAATTGAATCATAAACATGGAAGCTAGCTGCAAGAGAAATAAATATTAATATAATAAATGAAAGAGCTCGGAAAAAAGAAAATCACACTATTTATTAATATGTAGAGTACGTAATGCACAGGCATAAACAGGGATGCCGATCGCTGATTCACGGATGCCTGTCCTGTTTCCTAGCCTGGCTAGCTAGCATCTGTGCATGTATTAGTCCTTTTCAACCATTTTTATTTTTACAATGCAAGAGGACTTTCTGTCAGAACCAACCCACCCGGCAGTGCCCCATTTGGAAACGAGAAAAAAGAGTGCCCAAGAGATAAAAATCTAAGAAAAATATAGCTAAAAAGATAACATAATTGGAATATAATTACTCTCGAGAATAAAATTGTACACAGCTGTACTTAGAAATAGTGAATGTTTTAAAATTAATGATTCTCTCGTATTAATATTACCAGTACAGAAACCAACCTCACATGAAGTTAAAATGATTAAGAAATCAAACTTAATATCGAATAATCAAGAAGAAGAAGAAGAAGAAGAAAGGACAAGGTAATGTGATATGGCATGGGAAAGAAAAAGAAAGAACGATTTATGGAGTACTTACTAAGGTTCTGTTTTTTATATATTTAATATTGTTAAAAAAATCTTCAAAAATAATTCTCTTGTATTAATATTACCAAGTACAAAAACCAAACTCACATGAAGTTCAAATAATTAAGAAATAAAACTTAATATCGAATGATCAAGGAAAAAAAAAAAACAAGATAATTTGATATGGCATGAAAAAAGAAAGAAAGAATGATTTATTGAGTACTTATTAACATTCTGTTTTTGATATATTTAATATTGTTAAAAAGATCTTAAAAAATAATTATGATTACACCTTAAAAAACTAAGACTAAAATTAATAAGAAATTTTGTTTGGAGTTAATTACAAACTCATTTGATGGTATTTTAAAATGTAGTTAGAATTAATTTGTTGAAATTTCTATAACAATACTTGATTTGTCTAAAAATAAGGTTCGGTATATCCCCAATGACCATTTTTTTGTCCATTTCTCTCATATCCAACACAAACCTTATCTCTTATTTATTTCTAAGCTATTGAATTTTAATCTTATTATTTTTTATAATTGAATTTTCATAAAATTTTAAGTTGATTTTTATCTAGGTTAATTAGTTTTTTTAAAAAATATATATATTTTAAAACATAACTGAACAATGTTATTTTCTATTTGGAATAATGGTTGTATAAAAAAATAATATTTATAGATATAATTGTGTTCAAATTATGGTATTTTTTCCAACCTATATTATTTTTAAAATTTTTTTACCAAACTATTTTATTTTCATTAACATTACTAAAGTCCTGACTTAAAAATCTAAGAAACTCTCAGGAAACACCATGATCGTAGATGACATCTCATTCTTTTTTTATAAAAAATAATTTATTAGATATTAATTTGTTTGAGTTTGCATTAGTTTTTATCAAGTTAATTAAACCATTAAAAATAACATATTTAATTTTATTAACCTGATTAATATTTTTTTATTTAACTTAAATTTGATTATTTTAAATTATGAATTGTTTTAAGCCGTTGATAATATAACACCTATAATATTGATTTTTAATGTTGTTTAACAAATTAACCCTACAAAATAATTTGATTTATTATATTTTTATCCTACTTGAAATCTCATTAGGATCGAATTTCGGGTCATGACTTCTTTAACTCGTTACCACTTAAACAACTATGACATCGATCTTCAATGGTGGCTGATAAGCTTGCCCTAATGTTTTCTTTATTCCGATTAAAATCCCATTCGGATCAAGTTCCGAGTCATGAATTTCTTAGATTTATAAGAATTAAAAAAGATGGCTGGCAAGCTCAAGAAAACAAGTTGCTTTGATGCTTTTTTTTTCTCTTCTCTGGGTACATTGCATCTTGCTCGGCAATAATGATTAAAGTTGACTGACAAAATAGTACCATGAGTTATGAGTTATGAGCATGAATGATGTGATGTATACAGACCCCACGGCGTCGCAACCACCACGCCATTTGCCAACAATGGCGTCCATGATGGAATTGGAATATATGCTCAGTGTATTATTTCCACAATATTTCTCTTGAATTTAATTTTTGTTCTTATTAATTAGTCACTCACTCCCCGAGCAATTCAATCAAGTAGTAGGCATCCAACCATATAAATAGTGGTTCAGTGATGAAAATTTAAAATTAAAAAATTTAATTTTTTTATAATTTCAAGTTCGAACTCTAGATTACTTATATAATAGTTATTGAAGATTTACATAGTTATTAACTTCAAGATCCGTAGGATTGATCGAGGTACGCGCAAGCTGACCCGAATACCCACTTTAAACTAAAAAGTAGTAGCCATGCATATTTAGTGTTTTTTTTTATAATTAAAGTAGATATTCAGATTAACTTGCGTGCTTATCGACTAATTCCATAAATTTTAAAGTTATTGACCATGTAAGTCTTTAGTGGCCATTATATTAGCAACTTAATGGCTTGAACTTGAGACTACATGGAAAGCAAACCTCTTTATTCCAAACTCTTAACACTGAGCCACCTGCTAAATTGTTGCATATTCATTGTCTTTAAAATTAGTTTTTGGCAGATACAAGTTAGTTTAGATATTTATATTAATAATAATAAATAAAAAAATAATAATAAATAAATTCTGAAGGGTATAATTTAACTGATTAGAACTTAGTTTTATTTTCTAAAAATCACTAGTTCGAGTTTTATAAACTTCAGGATCACTAAAGACTTATATATTCACTATTTTCAGGACCTGTAAAATTAATTGAGGTATATACAAACTGATTCAAATATCTATATTAATAATAATAAAAAATTAACAACAATGGATAAAACTTAAATACGGTAGGAAATTAGGGCGGCACCTGCAATAACAGAAGGTATATTGAGTCCCGACTTGCAATCATGAACTATTTAAAGGGTGTTATTCCGCCGCGGGGTCAAGTTTTTTTTTTTTCTAACATGGAAAGTATTTATCCAGGTAACTATAGTGTTTTTAAAAGAATATAAGAAATTAAGAGCTCAGATCATTTATTCAAGTAGATTTAGTGAGCTTGTTTAATGTGTGTTAATCTTAAAACTTGTGTTGGGAGTTAAGACCGGAGGTTTTAAGATTATCAAGTGTAATAATAATAATAAATAATTTTTAAAAAAAATTCTATTTTTTATTTTTTTTATTGAATCACTTTTTTTTATATCAATTTTTTTATTTAATTTTTGGTTAATTTAAAATTAATTTTCATAATTAATTTTAGTTTATTCTTTATAAAATTACTATAGTTTTAAATAAATATATTAATATTTGATTAATTTTTAATTTTATAAGTATATTTTTTTAGTATTGTATATTAACTAAAAAATAATTTTAAAAAGAAAAATTGATGAAGCATTAAAATCAATGATTGGGGTAATATATTTGATGATTGAAGTTACAAAACTTAATTTATCTAATATCTTATTTTTAAATATATAAAAAATATTATATTGAATTTTTTAAAAATTATATTTAATTTTTTTTTATCCGATTCAAACCTATTTCAACCAAATATAGGTACAATCCTAGAAGTCGGAAAAATCCTAATTCGTGGTGGATGACGTGAGAGAGCGTGAGCTGAAATAACATCCTGACATGAACGATGAGAAATCCGAGCAAACGAGGGAGACAAAACTTTATTGCTGTAATCATGTAATTGGTGGAAACTGATCTAACCCAAGAACACGGCAAGCATAGAGCCGACTGACCGTTGCTACGTTCTCTTGTAATTTATTTTACACAGAATCCAACACCAATACGCGGCCTTGCTTCTCCTTTCCTCTGTCAGTTTCTGGATTGGAACCACCACCCCTCTGTTTTCATGCATCGTTTTAAAAACTTTTTAAATTAATATTTTTTAAATTGATCTAATGTACTATATAAAAAAATAAATTTTAAAAAATAAAAAATATTCTAAACACCTGAATAGCTTTTAAAAATTCTTGTGGTTTTGCTCCCTTTTGGTGTTATGTTTTAAAGGAGGAGTTGGATAAAATTTAAAATTAAATTTTTATATTTTAAAATTATTTTGATGTGTTATATCAAAAATAATTTTAAAATATAAAAAATATATTATTTTAATTTATTTTTAAATAAAAATATTTTAAAAAAATAACCACCAAAAACACACAAGTTTAAATTATTTCATGGTATTAGAAGTACTCAAGATTATGTTTTGGAAGTTACTTAATAACTTATTACATATTTGTTATGGGATTGGACTATTAAGCATAGTCTTGAAATCTGTTTTGGCCTGGCATGTCGATCCGGGATCCAGCTATTCCGGGACTGGAACATGATCGAATTAAAAAAATAGAAAAGAAAAAATTTGGTGTAACCTAGCTACCCAGCAAGACCCGATTATAAACCCATTGATTGTTTTTTATTTTTTTGCTTTTATTAAAATAATATTATTTTAAATATTTTTTAAAAAATTGACTCGATCAAAATTTAAAACCCGAGCCTTGAACCAAGCTGGCTATTAGATCAAGTCTTAAAACTATGCTATTGAAAGTTCGTTCATTTTTTTTTATGAATTTATTGTCAGTTTAGCTTTAAAATATTTCTTTAAGATTTGATTTTTTAATTTAATCTCAACACACGCAAAAAAAAAAAAAAAGAGAGAGAGAGAGAGAGAAAAAGCAATGTAGAAATTCATATTCTATATAAATATCATGATCCCATCAAGAAAGGGATTAATCCGGTGTTAAGAGAGGTTTCCAGATACTTAATTTTTAAACTTAAACATTAAAATCATCATTAAAAAAAATACTTTTAAAAAATAATAAATTAAAATAAAAATATTATATAAATGTCATAATATAATATTATATATTATAATATATAATAATATATTAAAAATGCCTGCTCTCGTGAAATAAATATGTCAATGTCAAAATCTCGTAGCACATATCCATTTATTTTTTTGTTTTAAAAATATTTAAAATTTTTTATTTTTATTTTTTAATTTAAATTAATATTTTTTAAAAAATAAAAAATATTATTTTAATATATTTATAAATAAAAAACACTTTAAAAAATAACAACAACTACACATCCAATCACCTCCAAACGCATCCCCAAGTCATCGTTATTTTGTCCTTAACCCAAAATAAGTTTAGTGTCTAATGATATTTTTAAGAGTTAATTACAATTTAAAAAAAGAAATTTGCAAAAGGGTCAACCAATCACCAGCTTCCAATTTCCTTTCCATCACCTATCTGCACAGTTTGGTCAACCAACAACAATATTTAATTCTGTGCAGCCAGCCCCCTCTGTCACTCCCTCTCTTCCTTATAAGCCAGCCAACCAGCACTTGTATCTCCAGCTCATTTCTCTCTGATTTTTCTCCACACGACAAAACCATGGATGTTGAAGAAACCCAGCTTCATCACTGCCCATCTGATACCGATCTTGATTTCAGCTTCAACTCCACAGCCACTGACCGTACTTTCGCCTCCTCAAGTGCTCGCTCTAGCCTTGCTCGTTCTAGTCTAACTCTCAGCTTCAACGACCGCCTTTCCACCACCTCCACCACAACAACAACGACCACCATTAAAAACTCTCTCCACCATCGTAAATGTGACCCACATTGGTCTGCTATAAAAACAGCCACCAACCTCTCTACAGATGGCAAACTCCACCTCCGACACCTCAAGCTCCTCCGCCACCTCGGCACAGGAAATCTTGGCCGTGTCTTTCTTTGCCAACTCAGAGACTGCAACAATGCAAACTTTGCTTTGAAAGTTATAGATAAAGATTCCTTAACCAATAAAAAACTATCTCATGTTCAGATGGAAGGTGATATTCTCTCCATGCTAGACCACCCTTTCTTGCCTACACTCTATGCCCATCTTGAAGTCTCTCATTACACCTGTCTTTTGATTGATTACTGTCCTAATGGAGACCTCCACTCTTTGCTACGTAAACAGCCTGGTAATCGGTTACCAGTTCAGGCTGTTAAGTTCTTTGCTGCTGAGGTCTTGGTGGCTTTGGAGTATTTACATGCCGTAGGTGTTGTTTACCGGGATCTAAAGCCGGAGAACATATTACTACGTGAAGATGGTCATATAATGTTATCTGACTTCGATTTGTGTTTCAAGGCTGATGTTGTCCCCACTTTTGACAGAAGGGTCCACAAAAAAAGAATGGCGGGGTCCACGAGAAGAGGAGGTAGTTGTTTCGGCACGGTTAATTGGAGGGGAGTAGAGGAGGAGGAAGTGGTGGAGGAAGAGTTTGTGGCGGAGCCCACAGCAGCTTCGTCGAGATCCTGTGTTGGGACCCACGAGTACCTGGCCCCCGAGTTGTTGTCTGGAAACGGTCATGGTAATGGGGTGGATTGGTGGGCTTTTGGGGTTTTGGTCTATGAATTACTGTATGGAACGACACCGTTCAAGGGAGGGAGTAAAGAGAGCACCTTGCGCAATATAGCATCGAGCAAGCACGTGACTTTCCGTGTGATGGAAGGGGAGGGTAAAGGGATGGAAGAGGCCAGGGATTTGGTTGAGAAGCTCTTAGTCAAGAACCCAAGGCAGAGGCTAGGGTGCATCAAGGGCGCAACAGACATTAAAAGACACCCCTTTTTTGATGGGATCAAGTGGCCTTTGATAAGGAACTATAAGCCACCGGAGGTTCGTGGCCTCGTGGCAAAAAAGGGGAAGAGCCACCCAAGTGGTCACCTGCTAGGGAGCGTTTCTTCCCCTCGGAGGAAGTGCTGGTGGAGGTTGTGGAAGAAGGGTGGTAGCGGGCTTGGAAACTTGCTGAGAAGCAAAGGATCCAGTCCAAGATATTATCCTCTGAGCAACAGCCAAAATTACAATGGTAATTATCATCATTACAAGTTCAGGAAAAGTGCCTAGGCGGAGGAGGATCCATTCCGAGCTAGCTCCTTCAAGGTTTAGACCTTCGTAAGGGCATCTCAAATTATAATACTTTTAGCTTTGAAAACGTTGTGTAATTAGATCATAGAAGGGTGACGGGCAATGTCAATTTTGGAGTTGTTGCCAATTTTGCTGCTGCTGCTGCTATTTTTCCTCGACACACTGTACATGGTTCGGACTACTCTTAGTTGTTAAGCTTTTGTACCTATTGAAATATACAAACATTTTATGCAATTTTGAGTCGGTGCTCACGAACTGTCATTGTTCTTGTTGAAATTTTACCTCACCGAATCTTTCTTCCAATTTTTCTCATTATTCACCCATCTTTCCTGAAAAAAATAAAAAAATTCACTCTCTCCTCGAAGCAATGCAAATTTACAATGGGTAAAATTCCTTTTGGGTATAAAAGTTATTTTTTTTTTGGGAAACAACTTGAACCCATATCTAAAACTACATAATATAAATGTTTGGAAACGCGTATAACCTTTATTTTTTAAAAAATTTTATTTTATTTATTTTTCTTAAAAAATAATTTTTTATATGTTTTATTTCATGTTAATTTTAAAAATAATTTTTTTAAAATTAAAAATATTATTTTAATATAAAAAATAATAATCGTACTCCTAAAATGAGCATGTTAAGCATAGCTATAAAGCTGACCAGGAAATCCACCCAGCTCAATACCAAGGGTAAGTGTTGAGGTGGTTAATTCATTAATTAATGAATTAATTCAAGTCTTGATTAAAAAAAATTAAACAATTTTGCTTCAAGTTTTTTTTTTTTATATATATATATATATATATATATATATATATATATAGAGAGAGAGAGAGAGAGAGAGAGAGTTTTTTTAAGTTACCCAACTCGGTACAAGTCTTAAATTGATGAATCATTAAGTTGTTCTAAATTGATGAATTACCAAGTTGATTTATTAGACTAGGAATAATGTTATAAATAGAGTATTAAGAAGCTTCGGAAGCTTCATGGAGAGATACAAATAATTAGTATTTAACGAGCTATTGGCAGTTATTTTCAAGGGCACTATAAAATCTTTTTGAATAGTTGTTTTTAGTCATGAAAATTTTTATAAGGAACAGAAAGAAAAATATATTTATTAATTGAAAATAAAAATTATTTTCTTGAAAACACAATTTTATATATCTTTAATTCTCTAAACATAAATAAAATATTTTAAAAATATTTTTTTTCAAAATCTTCTTTTTAAAAATAAGGGTTATATTCCATTAACCTCATTTTTTGTGTTTATTTCTTTTTAATATTTTCAATGTAAACCAACCAAGATTTTTTTTTTAACCTCTAAATTTTTTAAAAAATGTATTTAATAATTTTTTTTACATAATTTTAGTAAAGAAATCGTTTTATTTAAACAAAAAAATATTTTGAAATGAAAAATTTTAAAATATTTTTTACACTACCAGAAAATCAATAAATACAAACGGAAATACCAAGAGAATATTTTCGTTGGTAAATTTCCGAGAGATTTTACTGACGGAAATATTCCCTCGGTATATACCGAGGGAATTACCGTGGGAAAAAATAATTAAAACAAAGCAAAAAAAATGATGACATGTAAATTCCGTTGGTAAATCCATCGGTAAATCTGTTGGTAAACTGTGAACACTGTTCATCATGTCAATTACAAAGGGAATTACCGGTGGAATTTTCCTTCGGTATTTTTCAGAGAGCTCTAGAACTGTTCACCTTCCAATTGCACTGTTAATTGTTGTTCTTTACGAACAAAATCACTGACGGATTGAAAATTCGTCGGTATTATTTGGCGGTTTTCTGAAAAAAATCAATTGATTTAAAATTTTCATTTAAATATTACAGACGAAATCACCGACGGATTGAAAAATCATCGGTAATTTTTGGCGGTTTCTGAAAACTTTTTACGTAATTGAAAATTTAAATTAAATATTACTGATGAAATTACCGATGAAATAATTAAAAAATATTAATATTCAATTATCCATCGGTAACTCGCCCCAATAAAAAACATGAATCCACTTATTTCACAAGAGACAGACTCATTATTTCTTCTTCTTCTTCTTCTACTACTACTTCTTCTTCTTCTTCTTCTTCTCTATATGTAAAAAACATCAATATCTATTTCTTTCTCTTTTTTTCTCTCCTCATCTCCTTCTTTTTTTCTCCATACTTGGGTATTTCTTCTTCTTCTTTCTTCTTTTATCCACTTAGTTTTTTTTAATTAATATGCTTTATGAAATTTTTTTTCCTTAGCTTCACTTGCAAGTACATTAAGGTAAGATTTTTTTTTTATTATTTTTTCATGATTTTTTTCACTATATTTGTTTTTTATTTTATTTTTTATTGATTTTGTTCTTAATAATTTTTAGTTGATTTATTTATAGGATTTTTAAATTTTTAACAATTGCAACTTCATTTTTTTCATATGAATTTTTTTAGTTGAATTAATTTTTTTGTTTTATTTTTTTGTTGTAAATTTGTTTGAGTTGATTTTCTTGTTCTTTTTTCCAAACATTTTTAGTATATATTATACAACGTAAATTTATGTTAATTTAATTATTTTATAATTTTATAAAATGATTTTTTTTAAATGTTTTTAAATAATTACCGACGAAAATTTCCGTTGGTAAATCTGTCAGTAATAAAAAATATTTTTATCGACGTGTCTGTTTCGCCAATAAATCCGTCGGTAATATTTTTTTTTATTTATCAATGGATTTATCGACGGAAAAAAAATTACCAACGGAGAATTTCCGTTAGTGATTTTATCGGTAAATTAATTACCAATGAAATATGTGTCTTATGCTGACGAAAAAATTCCGTCGATAAAACTGTTAAATCTTGTAGTGTTAAAAGTCAACAAAATTAAGTACCACCTTTAAGTTTATTTTTTCTTCAAAAACATTTCCATATTGCTCTCTCATTTCTGATGCAGGCGGAAGTTAATGATAACAAATAAACATAAAACATAAAAATTTAATGAGCACAGAAAATAAACTCTAAATTTATAATTTTATTCTTTTTAAAATAATATTGTTAAAGTTTGTCTCTTTAGAATGTTTACAAAATCTTAATTAGACTACAAATCCTATATCAACTTTAACAATATAATAAAAAAAATAATAATTATAAAATCCAAAACAATACATCAAATAAAAAATAAGCAAAAAAAATAAAAAAAATTGGCCCAAACCATGACTTTAAGATGAAATTTTTGATATTTTAAAATTTAACGATTCACATAGTGTTGATAGAATTGTCATAGAAAAAATAGCTCTTATACAAATTTAAGTTCAGTTCAATAATCAAATAAATAGTTAAGCTTCTTTTAGGCTACTATTCTAATTTAGAACGATAATTTTTTTTAAATTTAAATATATTTTATTTATATATAAATATATTTATTAAATCATTTATATAATTTATCTGAGATAAATCCTCATATAATTATAATATATTCACATCTATTTACTCATAATTTTTTATTATCTCAAACCCGACTGCATTATTTTTTTCACAGAGGAGACGCATAAGTTATATATCTCAATCATGAGATTTATATTTATGTAAAAATAATTGTTCAAGGAGTCTTAAATGTTCTACCTTTTAATATCTTCATTAAAAACCTAATGAGCTGCAGCAAGCAAGTGTGATAATGAGTCATGATTTCTCTAACAATTATTTTTACTAGAATTGGTCTCATCTTTCCAAGAAAATCTACCCAAGTCAAAATCCATAAAATCTTGCAAAGTCCCCAGTATCGAAACTTCCATCATGGATATAAAAACATAAATAATAATATTCTCTAAGAAAAAATTACAATAAAATTCCTCAATAAAAATCTAGGGTTCAGGAATCTGAAGAAAACAATAATACTTGAGTAAAAAAAATGAGTTTCTAAACCTAAAACTTCACATATAAACAATTATCTAATTATAAACATAAATAATCAAGTATAAATCATAATGTCCTTAATCTTAAAGCTTCATAATTTTCACATCCAAATAATTATTTTTTAAAAAGTGTATCATGATTCGTATCAAACCTTTTAAGAGAAAATCTTGAATGTAAATTGATGAAAAAAAACTCTATTTCTCTTAACCGTTAATTATTTTCACAATATAAAAAAGTAGTAGTTTTATGAATAAACATTTTAGATATCACACATGAAATTAAATAAGTATATGTATATAAATATTTGATTTATTAAGATATATAATTGGGTATAATTTTTATTTAATTTTTTTTTTTAAATAAAACAATCATCTATTTTTTCCTTAGATTTGATATGTGACAACTTGATTTATTTATGAAATCAAGCCTAAATTTATGATCTGTAAGGACATAAATTTGGACATGTATTGCGGAATGAGATTTGGTGATCTGTTGTGAAGAGTATCTTTGTTTGTCTTTAAAATGTTGTTGAAAAACTCTTATAGAGTGTTTAAACTTGATCTAACAAAGATTGGTTTTTTATAGACTTTAAATATAGATGAATGGGGTTTGAAAGCTTTTGAGAGAGTTTATTTGCTTGAAGTGCTTATCTTAAAGAAAATTTTATATCTTTAAAAATTCTTGTTTTTTTTTTTTTTTTTATCTAAAGCATGACCTTTTATTTATAGAGATTTGTAAGGACTTTTAGGTCTCTTTTTAATGTCATCTAACCTTATTTTATTGATTGATATATTTTTATAGGATCTTGTATTTATGATAAGATATCTTAAGCATCTCATCTCATGTGTTAACTTTTCATTGATAAAGAAATATATAAAAACCAATTTATTTTTCATATTATTTATTTTAATTTTTTTATCTTTTCATGTAAAAATGAAATAAAAATGACCGTATACAGTATTTTTTTTTTGTTTCTATAAACATCCCTCAAAAACCGTATTTATTAAATAGAAAATTATTTCTCAAAATTTATCACAAGGTGGCTGTTCACTATTGAGAATCTCCCGGCCCTGCTTGATGCTTTATCTCACAAACATTGACAACAGGTAATCCTAACGATTTGCAACAGGCCAGTTCCTAAGCAATCCTGGACAATTTCCTGTTAGTTTTGTTAAAACTTTTTTCTTTATTTAAAATGATTGTTCTTGTTTTATATGGTCTGTGTTCTAGAACAAGAAAATGGACAAAAACATATTAGGATAATGATAAAGATATAATCTAAATTTGTTTTCGACATATATAGTTGTTGTCAGATACATTATATATCCTCTTTATTTTTTATATTATTGAACTCTTTATTTCGAGAAAGTAATCATTTTATAGTATTCGAATCTGCTGTCTCGAGATAATAATCAATTCGAAACATTGCTCTTGTTTAGCTTAGTTGTTTCCTTAATAACAGAATATTGGGAGCTTATGAACTCTCTACTGTGCGTCGGCAGAAGTGACAGGCAGAATCCCTGCCAACCCACTAAAACAAGAAGGGAGAGGCACACTCAGATTACAGTCTTGAAGAAAATCATTACACGAGGAGAAATGCTCAAAAACTCCATATTGGCAGGTCTAGCAACAGTGGTAGAGAAGAAAAAAATGTTATTGATTGATGATCAAAGAATTTCCACGTCTCATCTCAATCATTTTTCACTCTTTGAAACTTCCAGGCAACCACAGGTCCCATCATTCCATTCTAAGTTTCTAATCAATCAAGAAGCATAATTGATGATAGAAAGTTGAGCAAAATTGGAATGGGTGGAATGATCATAATCGTAAACTGAGAAGAAGAGCAGCAAGTTGTAGTAGAAGCGCCTAGGCTGTAAAGTGTAGGCGTTGACTCCGGAAAAACCGAAAGAACTTTTGCATCGTGACTCTCATGGCCTCTCTCCACTTTCTTGCCCATATCAGTCTTTCTCTTTTTCTGTTGATTATCTACCTCTCACGTTCTATCCGTAAAGGTTGTGGGGAGGTCTCTGTCCTGGTCTCTCTTTCTATTCCTTCTCTTTGCCTTATTGATTGCTTCACTGGCTTATTTATGTTCTGTGTTCTGTCATTGCCTTAGACATTAGTTTTCAGAGCCAAAACCAAATACCTGTTCTTAGAAGTAATTTTCAAGTTCGGTTTCTCCAAGTCCTTTATTCAAAGTTCTCTCTCTGTGCTTTCTTTATCTTTTTTCTGTCAGGAATTGGGTGAGTGTAGAATTGGAACCAGGGACATGCGCTTTAAACTACACATTGCAGGCTCGATTTTTTCATTATCGACTGAATTCTAGTCATTCTTGCCTCGGAAAGTTGCAATGTTGGAGAGGACTTGATTTTAACTCTGCTGTCTTGTGACTTCTTGCATCACACTCTGAGTGCTCCATAACCGAGTGCTTCTTTTCCTATTCAATTCTGCATCTTCATTTTTCTTGAATATGATGCCAAGCCAGTTGAATTCTCCCATTCCTTACAACCTCTTTTGCTTGGTCTTTTTGATGCTTTATTTCCATTTGGTATTCGTAATATCATTAAATCAAGAGGGAGCTTTTCTTTTGGAGTTTACGAAGTCAGTCATTGATCCTGATAACAATCTTCAAGGCTGGAATTCTTTGGACTTGACTCCTTGCAACTGGAAGGGAGTAGGTTGTTCTACCAATCTTAAGGTAACGTCTTTGAATCTCCATGGCCTTAATTTGTCTGGTAGTCTGTCTAAAACTGCAAGTATATGTCATAATCTCCCTGGTTTAGTCGTTTTGAATATGTCCTCCAACTTCTTTTCTGGTCCCATTCCAAAGTATCTTGACGAGTGTCATAATCTAGAGACTCTTGACCTTTGTACCAATAGGTTTCGTGGGGAATTTCCAACACATCTGTGCACACTTAGCACTCTTAGACTGCTTTATTTCTGTGAGAATTATATATTCGGAGAAATCCCTAGGGAGATAGGAAATTTGACTTTACTTGAAGAGCTTGTCATCTATAGCAATAATCTCACAGGCACAATTCCTGTATCAATCCGTGAGTTAAAGCATCTTAAGGTCATCAGGGCAGGTGTAAACTATTTCACAGGTCCAATACCGCCCGAAATAAGCGAATGTGAGAGCTTAGAGTTACTCGGGCTGGCACAGAATCGTTTCCAAGGTTCTCTTCCAAGGGAGCTTCAGAAACTTCAGAATCTTACCAATATGATCCTTTGGCAAAACTTTTTGTCTGGGGAGATTCCTCCTGAGATAGGAAATATCAGCAACCTAGAGGTGATTGCATTGCATGAAAATTCCTTTAGCGGGTTTCTTCCAAAAGAACTTGGCAAATTATCCAAGCTAAAAAAACTGTACATATATACCAACCTGTTGAATGGAACAATTCCTCGGGAACTAGGAAATTGCAGTAGTGCTCTTGAGATAGATCTTTCTGAGAATGGGTTAAGTGGGACTGTTCCAAGAGAGTTGGGGTGGATTCCTAATCTCCGCTTGCTTCACCTTTTTGAGAATTTCCTTCAGGGAAGTATTCCCAAAGAGCTTGGAGAGTTAACACAGCTGCGAAACTTTGACCTGTCCATAAATATCCTGACAGGTTCAATTCCTCTAGAGTTTCAAAACCTAACATGTCTAGAGGAGTTGCAGCTTTTTGACAACCATCTTGAGGGTCATATTCCTTTTCTCATTGGGTATAATAGTAACCTCTCTATCCTTGACTTATCTGCCAACAATCTAGTTGGTAGCATACCTCCATACCTTTGCACGCATCAGGATTTAATATTTTTGAGCCTTGGATCAAATAGGTTGTTTGGAAACATTCCTTTTGGTCTGAAAACATGCAAGTCTCTTAAGCAGCTAATGCTTGGGGGTAACTTGCTTACCGGAAGTCTCCCTGTTGAATTATATCAACTTCAGAATCTTTCTTCTCTTGAAATTCATCAAAACCGATTCTCCGGGTTTATACCCCCTGGTATAGGCAAGCTCGGGAATTTGAAGAGGTTGCTCTTGTCAGATAACTATTTTTTTGGGCAAATTCCTCCAGAGATAGGAAACCTGACGCAGCTCGTTGCATTCAACATTTCTTCCAATGGGCTCTCTGGAGGTATTCCTCATGACTTGGGAAATTGCATAAAACTTCAGAGGCTTGATCTCAGTCGGAACCAATTCACAGGCTCTCTCCCGGAAGAAATTGGCTGGCTGGTGAACCTGGAACTCCTGAAGCTTTCAGACAACAGAATTACTGGAGAAATCCCAAGCACCTTAGGCAGTCTAGACAGACTTACTGAGTTGCAAATGGGAGGAAATCTTTTTTCTGGTGCCATACCTGTTGAGCTTGGTCAACTTACCACTCTCCAGATTGCTCTCAACCTTAGCCATAATCGCCTTTCTGGTACAATTCCCAAGGACTTGGGGAAACTGCAGATGCTAGAATCACTCTACTTGAACGACAATCAGCTCGTCGGTGAGATTCCTGCGTCTATTGGTGAGCTGCTGAGCCTTCTAGTCTGCAATCTTTCTAACAATAACCTGGAAGGAGCAGTGCCAAATACTCCCGCATTTCAAAAAATGGACTCAACAAATTTTGCTGGCAACAATGGCTTGTGCAAATCAGGTTCTTACCATTGTCATCCTACGATCCCATCTCCTACTCCTAACAGAAACTGGATCAAGGAGAGTTCATCCAGAGCTAAATTAGTGACCATTCTTTCTGGAGCTATCGGGTTAGTTTCTCTGTTTTTCATAGTGGGAATCTGTTGGGCTATGATGCGTCGCCAGCCTGCTTTTGTCTCGCTTGAAGACGCAACAAGGCCTGATGTCGAAGACAACTATTATTTTCCTAAAGAAGGGTTCTCGTATAATGACCTTTTGGTGGCCACTGGAAATTTTTCGGAAGATGCAGTTATAGGAAGGGGAGCCTGTGGCACAGTGTACAAGGCTGTTATGGCTGATGGGGAGGTAATTGCCGTAAAAAAACTGAAGTCTAGCGGTGCAGGAGCTAGTTCTGACAACAGCTTCCGTGCAGAGATACTGACCCTCGGAAAGATTAGACACCGTAATATTGTTAAGCTCTTTGGATTCTGCTACCATCAGGACTCCAATATCCTTCTATACGAATACATGCCAAATGGGAGCCTCGGACAGCAACTTCATGGAAGTGTCCGAACATGTTCACTGGACTGGAATGCTAGATATAAAATTGGTCTTGGAGCAGCAGAGGGTTTATGCTATCTACATTATGATTGTAAGCCTAGAATCATCCACCGCGATATAAAGTCGAACAATATTTTGTTGGATGAATTACTTCAGGCTCATGTAGGAGACTTCGGCTTGGCGAAGTTGATTGATTTTCCCCACTCCAAATCCATGTCTGCTGTTGCAGGTTCATATGGTTACATTGCCCCAGGTATGCCTGTCATTCGAACAAAAGGAGCCGAACCTTTGCCCATCTTGATTGTTCTTAAATATTCAAATTCCATCATGTAACAAACTGTAACTTTTAATTGATTTTCATGTGCAGAATATGCTTACACATTGAAGGTGACTGAGAAATGTGACATCTATAGCTTTGGAGTAGTTCTACTGGAACTAATTACTGGGAAACCGCCTGTTCAATGTCTAGAGCAAGGAGGGGACCTGGTTACTTGGGTTAGAAGATCAATTCAGGATCCAGGGTCAACATCTGAGATATTTGACAGCAGGTTAGACTTGAGTCAGAAAAGCACCATAGAGGAGATGTCTTTAGTTCTCAAGATTGCTTTATTCTGCACCAGCACATCTCCACTTAACAGGCCAACAATGAGAGAGGTCATTGCAATGATGATTGATGCTAGGGAGGCAGCAGTGAGCTCTCCATCAGAATCTCCAACAGCAGAATCCCCTTAGATGAAGATACTTGCCTACTGAGGTTAGAAATGCAATTTTCTCTCTTCATTTTATTTTTTGAAAATTTATGCACAGGCTTCCATTACTGAAATGGTTGGTTCAGGTAACAAATTTTCTTACTTTTTTTGCAGATTACTAAGCTCACTTTAGTTGATACAAACCTAAAACTACTTGCTTCATGCAAAACCAAAGCCTTCAAAGTAACATCTCATTGTAATTGTCTCATCCATCTTCCTGTTTATGTTGAAGTTTATTTCACTTGATGGTTTAATGATTTGATGCCATGTCTGCAACTTGTAGAGTCCTCTAAGAACCTGGCTAATAAAGTTGGCAAACACCCTATTAGCCTAGGAAAAGCTCGAAAATTCTCAGAACTGTCATTTGTCATTCCCCTTTCCCACTTTTGTTCATTGAAAGTATAATTTTCTCATATGGATTTCATATCTAAAATCATGTGTGGGATTTTCTTTTTTGTATATTAATTGGTCAAAGAAATATTCATTTGATGTAATTAGAGAGATACTTCAAAAATAATGTTAGCCCACTTCTGCAATTAAACTTGTGCTTTTAAATCAGCTGCAAATGCTCTTAAATGGCTCCGGCCTTTTCTGGGCTTCAAGCTTGCCATCTCCATTAGCTTCCCGTAATTGATTCTCTTCATTAACGTGAACTTAATTTCCTGGTGGGATTCGATCTCCATTAGATGGCTTGGCATATTGAAAATACTTCCTGTGGCTGTACTTATTCTGCAAGACATTTGCAGTTGAAATTTAATGGCAGCCAACTAAATCAAGTTTAAGTGCCATGGAGCCCTAGGAGAGGAGCCTTTCTTGCATGATAAGGAATCCCAAACCCTAATCAAATGTACTCTCATCTCAATTATTAAGTTAAACAAACAAAATGCCAATTAGTGAATGCTCTAGGCTTGTTTTTACTCATCCAACGAGGTAACGAGGTACGTATTGGCATAGTTCACAAGCAATAATAAAAAAAAATCTTTTGTTTTTTCATTTTAAAATTTATTTTAAAACAAAATTGTGTTTGATGACAATAAGATATAGCTATGGTTTAAAATATTTTTTATTTATTTTTTATAAAAAATTTTAAATACAATTTTATATAAAAAACCACTTTGTCATTTATTGGAACGTTGCAAAAATAGATTCAAAAGTTATTATTTTGCTTTTTTTTTTTATATAATTATTTTCAAAATTTAATTATTTTTTTCTGTTTAACTCTGCACATTTTAATTAGATCATATTAGACCTTTATATAAATACTTGGTTTTTTTGTTTATTTTTTAGAATTTAAAATAAATAGTTTGAGTTTTTTTTTTTATTATTCAGAATTTAATAAAATATCAGATATTTTTCTTTATAATAGGACTATAATTTTAGAGTTCGGAAATCTTAATTTTATCTTTGCAACACCCGCGTCACAAGCTAATTTTACTAGGAAATATCATCTTATCTTTGTGGACACAGCATTAATTAGATGGGACACAAAAATGGCAAAATGTCAACGCAAGATTCAATTCATTGAATCTGAAAGAACAAGTCCATGGTTTTAATTTCTTGGATAAGTACAAAATACCGTGCAAGTAATCTAGTCAGCCTATGCTTCCTTCTCATTAATTATTACAAAATAATATAAATTATATTTTAAAATTTTATTTAAAATTTTAAGTTATTAAATTAAAATAATTTTTAAAAATAATATTAGAATCTCCATAATTAAATGATTATAAATTTAAATCTCACTATTTTTATTTATTTAATAAAAATTAAATATAAAGTAATGTGGATCTGTACAAATTTTAAACTTAAAAGATTTTTATTTAAGAAGATGTGTTAGAAAATAATTAAATTATATTTTAAAATTTTATTTAAAATTTTAAGTTATTAAATTAAAATAATTTTTAAAAATGATATTAGAATTTTTATAATTTAATGGTCATAAATTTAAATCTTATTATTTTTATTTATTTAATAAAAATTAAATATAAAATAATATGGATTTGTATAAATTTTAAGTTTTAAATTTTTTTTATTTAAGAAGATGTGTTAGAAAATAATTAAATTATATTTTAAAATTTTATTAAAAAATTAAATTATTAAATTCACATAGTTTTATAATTGAATTAAATAACCAGGCCTTCCTCTACTTTATCAGAATGTCCATATTTCTCAAAATATCCTCTTTTCCAGCCCATAGAAGCACTATCCAGTATCCTGTAGCACCTGGTTTTTGACATTTCCTTCTTGGTGGCCTTTCTTCCAGTGGGGAATGGACATTTTAAGTCCCTTTCTTAAGAATTCAAGAAGAAAATAGTCCATTTTAATGGTTGTTGACTACCTTGTAAAGTGGGTGGAAGCAGGAACCTTTATAGAAATAACCATTTCCAAGGTGGTTTCATTTTTACAGAAATAACCTAATTTGACAGTAAAAAGATGCACGAACAAGTTCTCCTCGGTCACACACCTATAAACAAACAAATGGATCAGTAGAGCTCACAAACAAACTATAATTAAATAGCTTGAAGAAGAAAATAGAAGAAGCTAAAGGAGAGTGGGCTAAGTTGCTTGATAAAATCTTCCGGGTTTACAAAATCACCTGGAAAACTTCACCTTCTCTCCTAACATATGGAACTGAGACTGTTATACCAGTAGAAATAGAGTGTTCAAGTTACAGGGTGTTGCATTTCTCCTCAGAAAACAATGCTAAGTAGTTGATGGCCAATTTAATAAAGAGTGAAGCCTTCAGACATGGAGCCATTGAACTGGCCAAGCTACGTTCAAATTTGGAACAAGAACAGGATGAAATGCATGCGAGAGGCCCATAATGTTGCCTTCGGCCATTTTATCAGAATAAACATCTCTCATTAAATGCAACAGCTCGCCGTCTACATTGTCATGGAAAGCAGTCACGTTTCCATACATGGCTGGAAACTCCTCAGGATTATTCTCAATCTACATTATCATGTGATGAGTTCAAGACATCATGGATTGAAAGAGTCCGAAGTTTTACTGGATTGGATCGGAAAGATTACGTATTGAAGCTCTGAATCTCAGTGCAAGACAACAAGCAAGAGAATTCAACTGGTTACAAAGGAGCAGTCCTCAGCCTGTGACTTTCCTGAGCCTTGAAGCCAATGTCCTCACTGAACTCTGTTAGGTCTTGCGTGCTGTTATGCAACGCCTCTCTCTCTCTCTCTCTCGATCCCCTCTGCGGGTATTGGAGATATTATAATCACATTCACATTGAAAATCATTATACCTTATTGGAATATTCTTTTGGATACTTAAAAGTCTTAAATAGCTACGCTTTGTAAAAAGAAAAGAGTTGATATTATGTTATTGAGGAATTTAAGTTAAGTATGAAAATTAAAATTAAAATTTATGTAATTTTTATAAATTTATTTATGTAATTATAAGAAATTATTTCGTACAGTAATATTTTTTTGAATTATATTAGAACTAAGAATTATAGTATTTTTATTAATTATTAATTTTATTAAAATTAAGTTAATTATTTAATTACTTGTCTATTTAGTAATGTGATTTGTATTGGTTTGATATTTACTTTATTCGAGTAAAATATTAGAATTTTTATTGGAATATTTCTAGAATTTTTTTCTCAATATTTTCAATTAAAAGATTAATTTGTTACAGATTTTTTTTGTATATTTTTAATAAAAAATTAATATAAGATAAGTTTATTTGTATATATCTTCTTTAAAATGATTATATTTTATGTTATTTTAAATAAATATCAAGTTTCTTGTAACAAAAAAATGTTTGCTTTAAATGATTTCTAAATCAATAAAAAAATAATTAAGATGGTTAATCCAATTAATTTTTATTAGTATTCTAAATTTAATTATATATATATATATATATAGAGAGAGAGAGAGAGAGAGATTTGGTTATTTTTTTTTATATATTTAAATATATTTAAATAATATTTTTTTATTAATTTTTATATAATGTATCTTTATCATTAATTTTTTTTATATTAAAAATATATAAAATATTAATATAATATTGTTTTTTAATTTTTAAAAATTATAATTTTAACCACGTTCCCAAGCATATACAATGTAACACAGATAACAGCTTCTTTCCGAATAGCACAAATAATAACAGTCTCGAGAGACACAGACAAACGAGAGAAAATGTCGTGGTGTTTTCTAAAACCCTTTAATGTCTCGTTGATCAACGTCGGTGCAGTGCGCAACCGAATCCCATTTGCTATCGGCGGCATTGGTTGCGCCTCCGTCGTCGCAACCGGTTTTTGGCGGCAGTGTTGTTCCAGTCGATTAACCACCCCTCCTTTCGCTTCCTTGAACACTTGCACTTTCCCTCGTAACTCTCCCCCCCTCTCTCTTTCTTAAAAGTTTTATCTCCTTATTTCGAATTGATTAGCTAAATGTGTGTAACTAATTGAATTGGATACAAAGTTTGAGACTTTATGAGAATTGATTTCTGGGTTTTGGTTAATGTGTGATAGAAATGAATAGAGTAGAAAATTTTGGATATTTTATGGGAATTGGTTTGTGGGTTTTGGTTAATATGTGTGTAACTGATCAATAGAGTGGACTCTTGTAATATTGAGTTTGATAGTATTGGCTTGATGGATGTGTGGAGTTGAAAAGTCTCAACTTTCTGATAATTGATTGGTGTTCCTGTTTTGAGATGTTTTTGTTGGGTTTAGCGATTTATTAAGGATTTTGTGTGGTTTGTTTGTTCAATGTATGATTGTTTTGTTAGAAAGTAGGTTGATTTATATGGTGATTCGATTTTGAGTATTTGATGGCTGACAATGGTCAATGTCTGTTTCGAGTGTAGCTAAAAAGGAGGCTGTTAAAACAGACAAGGCTCCGGCAGCATTGGGACCATATTCTCAAGCAATTAAATCCAATAACCTTGTATTTGTTTCTGGTGTCTTAGGTCTCATTCCAGAGGTATGGTTTAATTCTCCATTTTCATTTTGAATAACCGTTTCATGGCATTTCAAATTTTTCTGTTCTTTTGGTTTTTGTAACTTGTACTTTTGGAGCATCAAATGTGCTTTTATTGGGGTCCTTAATTATTCTACTGTTACGTGCATGTTGAGACCAAACCACGCTACTGCATTTACAATTTTTTTTCCCCTTCAGAACCCCTTTCCTGGATACTTATGATATTTTCTTGATACATTAATGCAGACTGGGAAGTTTGTCTCACAGGATGTTGATGATCAGACAGAACAGGTAAATATGCAACTTTTGAATTAGCAACTCATGTTGTAGACTTGTTTTCTTTCTTGAGGTGGTGTTCTGTTCAAGAGGCCAGCTCTGATGGCTCTGTAAATTTAATTTCTTAGTTTTGCGTACTCTACCTTTTATGATAAACCTGCTTTATCTGAAGATGTGCTGAAACTGTAGCGAATAGGCTTTTCCACTGGTGTAGTGCCTCCCTTGGTTGTATATCGAATTAGCTTGGTCCTGTTTTATTGATTGCCCTTAGTTTGATTGCAAATCTGCTATGGATAACTTCTCAGTTTCAAAGCTGCTAAATGGATTGATAACTGACAGATTTGACTTCATGAACTTTACAGGTACTTAAGAATATGGGGGAGATACTGAAAGCTAGTGGTAGCGACTATTCCTTAGTCGTAAAGACAACGATAATGTAGGATTTCACCTTTTGCTTTGCAATATCGATTTTTTTTTTATTGAAGATTAGAAAGAGAATCAGCTTTTTTCTGCTACTTATTTTTGTGTTTTCTGCAGGTTGGCTGACTTGAAAGACTTCAAGAAAGTGAATGATATCTATGCAAAGTGTATGTTTGATTGATTTTTTTTTTTGCAGAATATTTGTACTGGTATGTTATGGAACATATAGCCTTCACCCTGTCTGTGTTGCAAATTACTATGTCTACTTGACCTTGGACCTGCTATCAACAAGAAAACGAAAACATGATATATCACTCTGCAAACGTAGAATATGCTTCAGTGAAAATCTTCATTGCCTCGCATTGCAGATACGCTTTCCACCCATGCTGACTTTCAAGTTTTCAATAATTTAATGATAGTCAATTATTGTGGAACTCTTGTCAGTGCAGACTAAAAATCCAGACCTGTATAATCAGATAAATATTGATCAGTCATCTAGACAGGTTAAGAATTGTCTGTCTCGGCTGCAGTAGGATTGTTAGAAATTCATCTATATGATCGGCTTGCCATTAACTTGGGATGTCGAATGAAACTGGAATATGTGAATCATTTTGGCTGACTATGGATTATCATGCATCATGCATGTTAGAATTTTGTGTCTTGCTTTATTTTTGGCATATTTCTGGTAGAGTTTTGGCCGAGATCGAGAGCTTTTCTGCAGCATCATTTTTTTCTTCTTTTTGCTGATAAGTGCTTACTGAATGACATTTTTAAGCTTCTGAAGGATCTGTTTTTGACATTAGAGCATGCCCCAGGAAATTTATTTGAAATCTATCTTGTCCGTCATTTTCCTAGAAAGAGATATGTCATCCAGCCTTGGTGAGAAAATGAAAGTTGTCATCTAGCATCTTAGACATTATTACACTTTGCAACCTAAGTTAACAGTATGGTTTGTTTTACAGACTTCCCCGCACCATTTCCTGCTCGCTCAACTTATCAGGTAGCAGCGTTGCCTCTGGATGCCAAAATTGAAATCGAGTGCATTGCTGAACTTCCCCAAAAAGTGGAGCCTCAGCCAGTTTCGCACACATGACCTAGCCATCCATGGAAGGAGCTCAAGGCTGTTTTCAGAAAGTGCTCAAACTAATAAGTGGGATGGCAATAGCGATTTACATACCCTTGGATGTATCTCCCAATATTAGCAAGTACATGCTTGAGAACATGGGGCAAGTGCTAGGGTAATCATGGAACCAAAAAATGAACAAACATCGAGGAATTTACACTTTCAACTAGTGCCATTATTCGATGGATGTGTAGTGGGGTTCTAGACAGACTTTTTGAGCCTTGCAATTTGCAACCTTTATGTTAACCTTGCATCTGACGCAGCGCATATTCCTCTCTCTAGTTGGTAATCTCTTGGGTTTGGCTGGCTTTCAAATCTGCTCTTTTTTGGGTAGGTGACTCTCTGCTTATCTGGTATATATTCAAAGAAAGATGCTAAGATATTCTCTTAGGTGCAGTTTGGAATTTTGTTTCAAACAAAGTTTTATAATTTTTTTAAAAAATTAAAAAAATATTATTTTAATATATTTTAAAAAATAACTACTATAAGCATCTTATGGGAGACAAAACCGTCCATACTAAAATGGTATTTCAATTATATGGCAAATTTATTTTATTATATAACACATGACATCTAAATATAATCACAATCAATTTAAACTTGATTTATATTATTTTATTTTATAATAACTTATGAATATTTAAATTTTTTTAATAAAGTATAAATATAATAAAATACCCTACCTGTAAATACTGATTAATGTATAAATAAAATTTGATACAAAAGGTAGGTTAACAAATACACTATGATGCCAGCTCGAAGTCTCACCTTCTGCAAGAAGTATGATACTGTAGGGCAATATTAAACGCAATATAATAATTGATATATAATCACAATTTAGAATTTTATTAGTTTGATCTCTGCGCTTTGTAGGTAGAATTTTAAATTCATTTCGAAGATAATAAAAAAACATATTAATATTGTGAACGTTTTTTTAAATATCATGTTTTTTAATTAAAAAAATGTTTACATATTAATTTTTTAATTTTAATGTTCTTATTATTTTTCTTTTTTGGAAGTTTCTCTATTAATAAAATTCTCTTAATATTGAAACTTAATTTCTCAATAAATTCACTGGTTAATTTCAAGAAATAATCAATGTTTATTGTAAATGATTTTCTAATAAATATATTATTATTATTATTATTATCTGTTTTTTCAGATTCTTCAGCCCAAAGACACAGTTGAAAGCTAACAAATAGTAGATAGGCAATGGAAACCCCCGCGTTAAGAGGGAACATCAAAAGGCAAAAGCATACCGATAACATATACCAAACGACATAAAAATCCTTCTCTCTCTCTCAACCACTCCTCTTTTCATTTCCAAAACCTGTAAGATTTGTTCTTTATCTTATAACATCATTATTTCCATAGATAATTAATCTTTTGCCTGTTTCTTGCTTTGCTTTCTTTATCTTTTCTTGTTTCTTGAAGTTACTTTGCCTTAAAGTTATGTTCTTGATATGCTTACTGGATCTATCAGCATATATGCTTCTTGTGTGCATTTTTTAAATTGCTTATAAACCATTCATTTCCTTTTCTTGTTGTGTTTCTGCATCTGGGTTGGTTTTGCTTGGTGGAAATTTGGGTCCTTTTCAAGTTTTTGGAAGGTGCATAGTAGTTATTCCGAGTTTTTAAATCCGGGTTCTTGTAAATTTGAGCACCTCTTGAATTACAAGTATAAAGCTCATATTTTACTTGGGATTGCTTTCAGGTTCTTGATTATTGATATAATGGAAGGAATCGTCGTTAGAAGGGTCATTCCCTCGGACAATAGTTGCCTGTTCAATGCTGTTGGGTAAATTCTAAACTATGATGCCTCTGTTTTCAGTGATTTCTTGTGTCAATTGAATGAGTTGCTGGTAAAGTCTTAACCTTTGATGCTTTTGTTTTGCTTGTCCGCAGCTATGTCATGGACCATGACAAAAATAAAGCTTATGGGTTGAGACAGGTTCTTGCTTCTCATCTTTATTTTAGCTTTGCTTCCAATATGCTAAATTTGTGTAATTCTTTAAACTTTTGATTTTCATTATGTGGATTGAGTGTAGTTAGAGCAACTTGATTCTTAAAATTTACATTTAAATACTTAGCATAAAGTTTCGATTTTTCAATTGGAAAAGGTGTTTACCATGTTCAATCTGGTAGCAATACTGTTTATTGTAGACAAATAATGTTTGTATGATTCCTGGTCTGGAATCACTTCTTAGATGTTTAGTGCACTGCTAGTTGAAGGACTGGATGTCTAGATATTAATAAATGCATTCCATTTTCACTTTTTAATTTTAGTTTTTTCTTTTTGGTAGAAAGAATTGTTTTTATCATAATTAGAGATGCCTTAAATTCTCTTTGGATGTATTTTGCAAAATTACAAGAGGAAGGTGACAAATAAAATAAGAACATGGGTAGTTTCAGGGACAAAAAATGGAAATTTTCACCTATATTAAGTGGAAACCATGGCCTCTACACTTAATTTAGATGTGAGAAGAAGGTTTTTATTTGGTGGATCCAAGTTGTTAGAGTTGTTTGTTATTTAGCTTCTTTGGTTAACCAAATGGAGATAGTTTTCTAGTTGTGAGAACAAAAATCTTTGGTATAAAAGTAACAAGTGTTGCTTTGTCATCATCATGCTAGCTCTTTGATAATATGTCGTGTAGGAATGGGTTTAAGGTCTTGATTAATTTTTCCCGAGCAATTCTATGTACTATGAAGAAGAAAAGATAATGATTATCACACAAGTCATATCCCAAGTTCAAGATCCTAATCAGCTGAATCAAAAAACACATGCTTCATTATGATTGTAGAAATGTGAAATATGCTATGGAAGTAGAATTCAGAATCAGTCCCCCTTAATTATTGATGCTATCAGTGAGTGGACCTGATTCTAGAGCAATATTTTGCATGGAATCTTTTACAGAATTGCTTGTCAGTTTGCCAAGTGTAAGGACATGTAATGGATTGCAATGGCTAGGCACTGACATTGCTGGAGTTGCTATGTGTTATCCTGAAGTATCATTGACGTCTTGATACTTTCCAAATCATTGATAAAGGAACAACTCATCCTTTCCTTCCACTTCAAAAACCTGCATTATTTAAAGTCTGTACTCTTTTTTCCTATCTTATTTTCTTGATGTTCTTTGCAATCAATAATTTTTGCAAGGTTATAGCTGGAACAGTGGCAAGCGATCCAGAAAAATATAATGAAGCATTTCTCGGGAAGCCAAATGGTGAATATTGTAATTGGATTCGTGACTCTGAGAAGTGGGGAGGTAGGTTTAACTTTTTTATCTTTTCTTGCCTATTGAAACGGTGCTTTAATTTCTATTGGGATGGTTACTGAAATGAAGTGATTAACCATCTAAATTACGAGACTGTTGTGTAGGACTCTAACAAGCTGCAGTGTCCGTGGGGCTCTCTTTAGTCAACAAAATTACGTTCATATTCAATATATGATGATCAAAATTTAGCAGCATATTGGAAAAGCCCCCTTTCACCACTGAGTCATTAGAGTCCTAGAGTTTGGCATCTTGACTTCATGAGCTAAAAGAGTTATTAAAGATAAATTGCTTTTTGCACTCATGTTTATCATTGGGAATCTAGTAGCTTTATGCAACATCACTCTCTATTCTCTTATACAAGAAGTGATCCCCCAGTATTATTCATTGCTAAACCAAGTTCCTTTATTCAGTGTAGAGAGAGACTTGGTTTCTTGAATCTTTACAAAATAAAACACCTTTTAGTTTTTGTCTTCTCTAAAAGAAAGCTGTGAACACATCAGTTTTGTAATTTGACCTCAATTACAGAATTCTTTTTATCTCTCACAATAGCATATTCAGTGTAGAGAGAGACTTGGATTCTTGAATCTTTACAAAATAAAACACCTTTTAGTTTTTGTCTTCTCTAAAAGAAAGCTGTGAACACATCAGTTTTGTAATTTGACTTCAATTAAAGAATTCTTTTTATCTCTCATAATAACATATTTTCAAGCATATATAAAGAATTTATAGAACAAGGAATTTAAGGCTTGGATTCTTGAATCTTTACTAAATAAAACACCTTTTAGTTTTTGTCTTCTCTAAAAGAAAGCTGTGAACACGTCAGTTTTGTAATTTGACTTCAATTAAAGAATTCTTTTTATCTCTCACAATAACATATTTTCAAGCATATATAAAGAATTTATAGAACAAGGAATTTAATATTTTCTGCCTAGGAAAAGGGAACCTGTTTGATGAGGACACTTGTCTACAAATGTCAGTGCTGTAAAGGTGGAGGCATAGTTTCCTCTGTATTCTATGAAACCCAATGGGAAGCACTTGAGGAATTCCCAGCAAACAAATAACCTATAAGCTGGAAATCATGTCTGCAGTTTTCAGTAGAAAAATTGATGTTCTCATAATGATCTAAATACTGGAATTGGAATCCTAAGCATTACATTTTTGCAGTAAAAGGATTGTTCAGTTTTGGCTTGTATTAAGTGTCTTTAAATTTGTTTTGATTTGATAGGCACCAAATTATGTCTGCTTTTCTTGAGATCTTTATCCATTAAAATCTTTTAGGCATTCTTTTCCTTTCACAATCATGCACTAATTTCTGTACGCTTTTTAGATGTTAGTTGTTTGCTCATTGAACTATTCTGATTACTTTTCTTCTTGGTGCTTTCTCGTGAAGGTGCTATTGAGCTTTCAATATTAGCAGATTATTATGGACGTGAAATTGCAGCATATGATATCCAGACCATGCGGTGTGATTTGTATGGTCAGGTCAGTGTTAGTGATATGTTATTTTTGTTTGAAATATCTCCAACTTGAGCAGTACTTAATGTTTACAGTCATTTATCTTTATCTTGCTATTTGACAGGACAGGAAGTACTCAGAAAGGGCCATGCTGATTTACGATGGACTCCATTATGATGCTTTAGCTGTATGTTTTTTCACTTCCAATATTTTTATTTATTTAATTTTTAGCATGAGATTTCTTGTCAAAATGTAGAATTAAAGGAGGATATAATTACGAAAATGTGTGATCTATGGATCTGGAATACTGGAATGTCTATGGTCTCAATCCCTACAAGGAAGATCTTGTGGTCAAACATGGTCCTAACCATCAGAGATATTGAACAGTGAGCTTATTATAGACTGCAGGATTGTTTAGTTTCAAATTCCCATGCTTGCTATGCTGTTATACTAATTTATTTAGCTCTTTCTGCTGTGCTCCATCAACAATGAGTTTTTTGTCTGTGTATCCCACTTATGGGACCCTTCTCTTGGTTATGCATACAAACAGATGTCTCCATTTGAGGGAGCTCCAGAGGAGTTTGATCAGACCATATTTACTGTACAGAAGGACAGGACCATAGGACCAGCTGAGGGGCATGCTCTTAATCTTGTCAAGGAGCAACAAAGGTATTATTTATGTGAATAAAATAGGCAAGTGCTTTAACACATGGAAAGAAGTTTCATACTCAGATTCTATTTATGAAATATGTAGCTTTTGTATATCTCGGTCTAAATACATGACCATGGATCATTTTTTGGCATCATAGTTCATATCTTCTTGAAAATTTATTTTCCTTCCTAGAATTTTTATGAATCAGATTTTAAGACACATCTAGGTCACAGTAATTCAGTTTTTGCTCCGATGCATTTCAAGGGCATTAGATACTTCCCCAAGGAGTGATCTTAATTTGCACTCTCTCAGCGATTTTATTCTCCAACTAGCAACAATGTAGTTCTTGTTATTTATTTTCCCTACTTGTCTCCATAGGTATATGCTGATTGGTGAAATCTTGTAATCAAGAATATTTATTTAATTCTATTGCTTTTTAGGAAAAGAAGTTACACAGACACTGCCAACTTCACTTTGCGCTGCGGGGTTTGCCAAATTGGAGTCATTGGCCAGAAGGTTAGTTCATGCTTTCTCCATTCTCCGTGCGTGCTTGTATTGAGGTTTATGCTATGTTGAGCTATGTTACTATGTCGTCATCTTCATGTTAATATGTAGGAGGCCGTCGAGCATGCACAAACCACAGGCCATGTGAACTTTCAAGAATACAGATGATAGTAACTGTGCAAACCAAACCACAGAAAACAGAAACATCTTCTTTCTCAAGTTCCTCGGCAACTAGAGAGAGGATTGCTGTACTATCCAGTTTGTCAAGTTAATTTGTTTTATCAAGGAACCCAAATAAAGATGTTTGCGTGTACTTTTGTTGTTTTCGTTGCTTTGCTGTAACCCTAGCTTCTAGTTGTGTGTACTTGTGTCTGTAATCGATAAAATGTGTTTGGTAACATCTAATTCCTTGGTGCCAGCTAAATTCTTTTATGCTGCATGCAAACCTGGTCTGAGTTTTCCCCACAGTAGCATAGTTTGGAAAATAATTCTCATTTTAGTTGTGAGAAACAATGATCACGCCATCTTAGGTCCTTTTTTTCTACAGTTTCTATGGATTCACATTCTTTTTTTCTGATATTTTTCTGATTGTATTGAGAGTTTTATCATTGGAGGAGCTCCGGTGTCTCTTCATTCTATCGTTCATTTTCTTTTTTTCATCTCTCCTCTCTTGTCTTTTTTGGCCGCGGCATCTTTGTTTTCTAGCCTTTAGATCTTTTTTTTTAATAGGATAATCATGGTTTAATAACTTAGGTTATATGTCTGAAAGGTTAATTCATATTAATATTTTTTGTTTATATTTGTTTTTACATTGATTTTGTTTTTTTGTTTTATTATTCAACATCAAATTTGTTAAAAACTAGATGTTATGATTTTTTTTATTTTCTGACAACATAGATTACAAATTTGGTATCATAGTTTAATTTAGATGAACTAAAACTATATTAATGGATTTATGATTATTTATAATTAAAATCAGGTTGAAAATTAGGTTTTATTATTAACTCAAATAAAATATATATTTTTATCTTTTAAAATTATACTAGCACTTGAACATTTTTCTTTTAAATTATTTTTCCATTAGTCGAGAAATATCTAGTGCAATCTATAATTTAATCATCACATGCATAGATTGACTAGGCCTTTGAGCCAACTATCACGGAAACATAAGAAATGTATATATAGTTTTAAATGAAGTAGATTGACACAGTCCCTTCAATTGACTTAATTAGCCCTAATTAATCCGATCACTTCTTCCTTGATTTGTGTATTTATTACGTGTATGCTTTTTCTATCTGCAGGTGAATGACAATGACTTAGCTCATGAAATGTTCAAATGGTCACTGTCGATATTGTCGGCCATGGCTATGCAACTTGAATCTTGTATAAACTAATGGATCTCATTGTCTAATATATAAAGTCTCTTTCTTTTCTTTTTCTTTTCTTTAATTTAATTGTTTTTTAATTTAATAGTGAGCTCTTTTTTCTCTTTTCTCCCCTCCATTTTAAGCAAAACCATCAATTAATGTTTGAATTTCATGTATTCATGAATTTTATTCTTTATCATTTAAATTTGAATTGATAATATCAATGGAATGTTATTCTAGCAATTAAAACACTGTCATAATTTTATAAATATGAGAATATAAATTTAATTTTTTAAAAATATATTTATTGAAAAAAAAGGTCACAAAATCAAATTCTTACTTTTTAAAAAGGTGTGAGATACCTAATAAGAAAAGATAAAAAAAAAAAACCTGAATTGATAATGACATTAAAACTGCTAAATGGGATCCGAGGGGTGGCAATGCTTTCCAATAACAAGCCATGCACATAATTATTATTATTTTTCCGTTTCACATATTGGTTATCTCTGAGATAGCATTTAATTATTGTTAGGAGACAAAAAAATAAGACGAGACATATATCTTACATACCTCGTATGAGAGAAATTTATTCTAAAACTGTTCTTGAGAAACTAAACACGTTTCTGTTTCATTTGTATTTGACTGTTATTATAAGTTTCTCCAGGGAGATAGCCTTTTGACATGTCTAAGATCTCCGTCTATCTTTTAGAATTTGAAGGTTTGTGCATCAAACACAAACCACCAAGCTCCAAGAAGGGGCCAGTAACACAGTATTATATATAAATATATATTTCATCAGCTGTGGATGAAAATAAAATAAAATAAATCCCTGTATGCTTTTTAACATATAATTTGTTAACAGTAAAAGAAAAATAACATATTTTTTAACAAAGAATTAAAAAGAAAAATGAACGATTCTTTTAGCAGTGAAACCAAAAACTGGTTCCTGTATATATGTATGTGCAGGAAAATGCAAAATGTATAAAGCTTGCTAACTTAATTAACTAGTAAAGCTACATATCTTTTTCCCTACAAAACAAAACTCTGTACAACAAGAACCCATAAATGGATCATCGTCCTATCCCTCAGCAAGATCAGCTCTTAATCACTCAGGTATACTCTGTAAATTAGGCCTCCAAGACTGCTGTTGTGGCTCATATGATCTATGATCACCACTAGCATTCACCAACTGGGACAGAATTTGTTGCACTGATAGTTCCTTTACTTCAGCCTTACCCAGCAACTCCTTGAGTTGTTTCTTTGTAATCTTGATCTTCACTGTTGTACTTGTCGTTGTTGTTGAAGAAGAAGATGTGAAATCTCTCATGTTATTATGATCTTCAAGCCCTTTCTCTTGTATGTTGTTCATGGCCTTCTCTTTCATGTCATGTCCTGAAATATGCCTCCAGAAATTTCCCATGTTTTTCTCTCTATCTTTTGAGGGTGTGATGGCGTCTGGATGTTTATGCAGAGAGAACAAGTTCTGGGCGTGGAGAGGAATGGCATGTTATATAGGGAGGGACACGGTGCGTTGTAGAAGAAGGTGAGGGAGAAGGAGTCATTCCTGATTTGTTGCCACGTGAGATGACATGTTGAGTGACCTGGCAAATGCTTGTGTTGACCATATTGCCACTTTGCACGTGATGGCAGAGTAATCTTATCCATAATAAAGTTGCTGCTGGTGGGGGGCAGCTGTTGCTGGTGTGGTTGCATGGCTTGGCTCAGCTTGGCTTAATTTTCTGTGGTGTTCTTCATCAATGGGGTTAACATGGTGATTCAATTTATGTCTGTTTATTTACTGGGTAGTAATTTTTTTAAATAATTAAATTTTTAAAAAATAAATAATTTTTTGATGTTTAATAATATAATTAAAAATAAATTAAAAATATTTTCTAGTATTTAGTTACATCATGAAAAATAAGCTGGAAAATAACTTATTGATATTTTATTTTTTAAAATTTATTAAAATAATAAGAAACAAATCTTACAAATTAAAATTTGAATGAGAATAAAATTGAAAAAAATATATAATTTCATAAATTATATTAAATTAAATAAATAAAAATAATAAAAATCAAATCTTGTTTTTTTAATGATTATCTGTATTTTATAATATAATTATTTAGTAATTATAGATTGAGCATCATGAGATTTTATTTTATGAATACAAAGATCGCAAAATATAAAACAAATTATTATGTAGAAATATATAAGAAGGATAATCCTCTTATGTTTGAATAAAAAGTAATGATAAAAGGGTCCGGCTAATGGCTAGAAATAGCCTGTGACCAAGCCAAAACTATAAGGACTAAAGAGTGGTTCTCTAGGTGTGAACACGGTTTGAGATAGAATCTTCAGGCTAAAAGTGCAAGTGTGAACGCAAACAAGCGAAAGGAATCTTTCACCTGGATGCCTTTTCCACTGCACTATCCCGTGTGCCGTCCTCACCTTTATTATAATAATATTTTAATTAAAGTAATTTATAATTAATCATTACCACAATTATGACAATCAAAGCTTATCACCTAATTAATCTATTCCCTTCACACCAATCAGGATGGTCCTGTCCCTTTTTTCTTAGAAAATTAAATAATTTATATTTCTTTTCAGAAATCCTACGTACGGAAGCAAATATTTCATCTTAGAAAATAAAATCTTAATCTATGCCTGCGAGTATTATTTTTCTTGTATAATTGTAGCATGAGAGGACCGCGTTATTTATATTTTAGCATTTGATGTGCATCTGTGAGAAGAATAATGAAAATAATTTAGTTTGGAAGTCAATTCTATCTCAGTACTTTTTTTTTTGATGATCCTGGGTGTCCGGGTCAGCTTACACGCAACACGACTATTCCTAAGATCTACTGAATATCCTGCAAACCCAGTAGGCAGGTTAGGGACCGCAGGGGTGACAAGATAGTATACAGTGAGGATCGAACCCGGGATAGTTGCAAAGATTGAACTTGCAGTTGACCATTGGGTTAGACCCTCAAGTGCTCTATATCAGTACTTTCTTTGTTCAAATATGTGCAAAAATTATTATAATTCACATAGTATTTATATGATTAAAATAAATAAATAAAATATGCTCAGCACACATTTTAGCTGTTAAATTCAACTTAATTAAGGCACAATTTATTTTTGTGTTTCAAAAATATTTTTGTACAAATTTAAAATTTTTTATTTTTTTATTTGTTTCAAATTAATATATTCATTTTGTATTTTCAAATTATTTTGATGCGTTGATTTCAAAAATATTTTTTTTTTAAAAAATACTATTTTAATATATTTTCAAATAAAAAACATTTTAAAAAACAACACAAGCATATTTTTAAATGGAAGAAATCCAAAAAATCCAAAACTTGATCCTTGCAAGGTTTTATTTTTAGTTTATAACAACAAGATCAAACTCATTTAAATTGGATTATTTTTAAATGATTTAATTAATTTAATTAAACTCAGTTCATCTTTTTTATTATATTAACCCGATAACCCAAGTTTTTTTTTTCCCCACATATTAGTCCATAGTATTTAGAACAGACAACTATGATATATATAAATTATAGGCAATTTCTATAGTTTGGATGTAAACTTGGGAAAATCCACACCTACTTCAAGTCTTCTCCTCTTATATATATATATATATATATATATATATATATATATATATATATATATAAACGTGGGAAAATCCACGCCTACCTATAGATATGGTCTAATTCTGCATGCACAATAAAGAACTAGTGTTTAGGGCCATGGAACTGATGAAACAGGTTAATTAAATTGATCAGACGAAAGTTGCTGGCAGGCTTGACACTAAGTTGAACTTCTCGAGGATGGTTGGTGGGTCTAACTTGGCTACGTTCACTAACCTCTCGAACAACCCCATGCATCCTGCTATCCTCCAAAAGGCAAACCAAACCTCAAAAGGTTAAGAACCCTCTAAAAATGGATGCTTGCCTCTGGCTTCCCTCATCCTCCACCCAACTTAATGGGCTCCTTACACGTGGCACCCCTTCCCTCATTGCGTTTCTATGGTTTTTTTTATTTTTTTATTTTTTTATGCGAGAAACTAATCTTCAAGGGTCTTTACTGATGAGAAAACAGAGTGGTTTTTGAGGAAGAAGGAAGAGAGGAGATTAACCAGACCGGACGTCCGTGTGCTAGCTAGTTGTTTATTATATAATATATGTTCTTAAGACTAGATCAAATCACTCACATCGATCTATATATATATATATATATATATATATATATATATATATATATATTCTTATTTAAAACCGTGTTGAAAGCCTCCAGGAATTGAAGAGAGCTTTGCTACTTCCTTGCCTCTTGACTCGAAGAGGAAACCCTAACCTACCGTACCATGCAAATCATCATATATATGCCGATGGAGAAAATGCTTGGAAATTGTGTGCCATATATTTGGGATTTTCTTTGGTTGACTGTCTTTCATTTGCTGTTATGGTGATCTTCTCCTGTTCCATGTAATTATCATTTAGAATATATAAATGTTCATTTATTATTTAATTTTTATTCCATTTTATGAGATAAGAACACCACATATTTAATTCCCCTTAAGGTAACTAACTATATATATTAAAACATTTTTTTCTTTATAGCTATAACTTTTTTAAAGTATTACTAGCTTCTTTATTATATGTCTTTTGACTTGAACAGGAAGGCAACACGTATCTTGATTGAGAAAAAAATAATTAAATATTTTTAAAAAAACACAATTTAATTATACTCTTTTTTTTTAAAACGACTGAAAAACCTAAACACACCGTATCATGCAAATGAAATGTTATATATTATGTAGTCATTAGAGAAATGCATGGACAAAATTGTATACCATTTGGGAATTTCTTGGTTTGACTGTGTGTTCATTGGCTGACTCGAGATTGGAATTTAGCTAAATCAGTTCGTCAAAGTTGTGAATTTAATAACAATCAGTCAACAACTTGATGCTTCGTTTACTTGCTCAAAGTCATGTACATTAATTTAAATATAAAAGTTTCTATAATCCCGTAGATTAAATTTCTTCTTCTTATTAATCTATTATGATGTTATGATATGGATATTCTATATTTGACTGGGTAACAAAAACGAAATTGTCTGGATGTATAAAAACTAACATGAAAACATTTTTATATGAAGTTTTAAAAAATTATTGTACGATTATAGTTATAAAACAGGTCAAAATCACAGATTGACACAATGCATGGTCTTCCACCACCAAAACTGCTGAAAATTGAAGAATTTCACGTACACAACAGCTTTTAAATGTCACCAAGAATTTGCTTACTATAACTACAAAACATTCACAGAAGCGTTGAGCATTTCCTTGTGTTGGGATATTAATTAGGATTTGCATTATATTATCCGACCCAATATTTTAAAGTCAGATAATAGATATAATAATAGATTAAAAAAACTAAGAAATTAATATCTTAAGTTGGATGGCAGATAAGAATTTTTAAAACCTGATTAACTTGACTAAACTTATACAATTTATAATTTTTATATTTGATAGTTTTTGAATTAAATATTTATTTAGAAATATCTTAACTCTAAAGATTTTATTACTCGGTTTCCTATTAAATTTCTTTACATGAATTTTTTTTAATCTCTATGCAAGAAGGGAGTGGGAGGTATTGTTGCGATGTACGAAAATTAAACCTAACATTAAGGTGACATAACACTTATATTTCATGTTGTAAATTCACTTCTAAATACAACCTATACAAATTAGCAATATAAACTCAATTAATGAGTATTTGTAATATTCATGAAAAAATTTAGCCTAACCTTATATATCCAACCCTCTCTACTTCAAAAAAAATAAAAATCAGATTTACAATTTATAAAATATTAATTATTTATATTTTTTTTATCTTTATATTGATATTTTTTAATTAAATATTTATTTATATTTTATTTAGAAATATTTTAACTCCAAAGTTTTATTACTCCGTTCCCTATTAAATTTCTTTCCATGATTTTTTTTTTATCTCTATGCTAGAAGAGAGTGAGTGGGAGGTATCTAGAATTTAATAATGGTACAATGTATGAAAATTAATCCCAATATTGAGGGTAAATTCACTTCTAATTACAAACCTATAAAAAATATAAACTCAATTAATGATCAGCTGTAATATCTATAAAAAAAATTTAGTCTAAAATTTAGTCAAATCTGATATATCCAATTCTCTCAGCTCGAAAAAAAATCAGATTTACAATTTATAAAATGTTAATTATTAGATATAATTATGAATCCAAATCCGGGCAACTATATCCATAAAGACCCTATAACTATAATATGTAATATTTATTTCGGCCCATAAAAAAAAATCTGGACTTGATGTTTTAAGCTCATTATTGGAGAAAAAACTTTGTTTAAAGCAAACAGAAAAACAATGGAGTGAAAGAGTTGACCTCAGAAAGATTGACTGTTCTAATCACAGCTGACACGTTTCAATGTACACGTATTACATGTATGAGGCCTTGTATGCTGATACATTTCTATTAGACAAGGCCGATGAACATGCACACAACTTCAGTAAACAGAATTGACTTGATCAAGAACCACAGTTGTGAGGCTGTGCTGCTCTCTAAAGATCAAATATCACCCCATTGTTTGTAGTTCACAGAGATCGCCAAGTGCAGTGAAAATGTCCGCTTTTACAAGTTTCTATGGATCTCAGAAAACTCTTCTGACGGTGGTGAGTGATCATCATGCTTCTGGGTAGGATCTCTATCAACCATCATAGGCAAAAAGGGGTGTAACTCTGGTTGGGGAAATAGCAGCTTCAGACGAAAAGCATCTACTCCATTCAAGTAATAGCGAAAGAGTCGTTTTGCTCTAATAAAACCAAGACGGCCATAGAGTGCGAGTGCTCCTTTATTTGTTACTTCTGCTTCCAATGTTACCTTGGGAGAGGAAAAAACAAAGACACAAAACAATAAAAAAAATGGCAACCAGAGACTTCATCTTCATGCTAATGAAAGAATTAGCATGCTTGAATGCATGAACATAAAGTTGGGATATCTTAAAGCATAAGCAAATACAGGCAATGTACCCATTCAACGACCCGCATTCTTTGGTGTGGCTTTCATATGCTATGGAATAGACCATTTATCATCAGATTAGCAGAAAAAACAGTCCGATAATCACATGAAGTTCTTTTAAACTGTTCTGATATCCTCCATTCATATAGTAAATGCAGAAATCCATACCGTTCGAACCAACTCAATATTCTCTCCTACCTTTTCTTTTTATGTTCTTTGTCCAATTTGAAAAAAGAGAGCATAGACAAATGGAAGTGAAATAACTAGAAATAGACTTAATGCATTATACACAAACACAAGGAAGGTCAGCAAAGCAAACAAATTTTAGAAGCAAAGCCTCACAAATTATTGGCTTCTTGGGACAACAAACATTTACGTAAAACTTTGGAAATATGACACTGCAGCAAAGAATGGAGATGCAGGGAAATTTTTTTTGTTTTTTTTTTTCATGGAAACACTTTCAACAAGGAAAATTGAAAACTTATGGGATTGTTCAATTTAACAATATCCATAAATCAACTATGAGTTCCTAAGGTCGTGTAGGTGCAATCAGTCATTGAAAGTCAAAATATCACGCATAACCTGGCATTACATTAATAACACAATTCATTGTTTGCATGGACTGATGTTTAATTGCAGGGATATCTCCAAAGATACAGCGAGCTTAACCCTAATAATGATTAACACAAGAGAGATGGATTTGAAATAACACATGCTGAGAGAAATAACTAAGAGATCACACAGTGTACACATGCACAGATACCAAAAAAGTTCAGAAGAAATTGTTTTTGGAGGCTTGAACAAGAGACCAAGCATCACCATTTACACATATGCCAAGTTGCCAACGAAATTCAAGAGGAAAGCTTGTTTTCCCCTTAGGTTTGAGATCAAGAGTGCAGAGGGACAAGTATTTATAATAGTATTCAAATAAGGCAGTGAAGGTAATCACTTAAGCAGTTGCCCGATTTTCATTCTTTCCTATCCTGTTTCAAACCTCAAACAGACACTTAATGTTTGATGATGATGCTTAAGAAATGGAGCTATTTTAAGGCTGCTGTACTAGACCCTCATTCAGTACCATTGCAAGTCCAAATGAAGGCTTAAGGGTAAAAATTCATACTTTCTTTATGAATTGTGATGTTGTACGAATAATGCTACATTAAGACGAGTACGAACCAAAAGGCACAGCAATTAAAATTCAACAAACCTCTTCGCATCCTGATTCCATCATCACTTGAATAGATCTGGTAACAAGTTCTGTGGCTGCAATATGAAGATAATTTCAATACAAGTTACAACACGCCCATATACAAACATGACATATCAACACCCAACCTAAAAACTATCAAAAACCTAAGCTACATGCAATCCATGGTAAATGCCACCCCAAATGTATGAAAACAAACAGTTGACCTCGAGTTCAAATCAAATACAGACTGTTAACATACACAAGCATCCCAAACAAACATATTTCTACTACTGATGTCATCAATGCATGACCATTTTCTTGACAAACTCACCCACCTTGCCTTCAGCGTTTCTAATAAATCTATAATACAGAAAAAACCAATTCAAGATACGATCCAAGACAACCTCAAACTGTGCACAAAACCCCAACACGTAAAGAAAACCGAAACCATTACCAATGCCTCTTCCTCGATAAGGTTTGATGACAACTAACATAGCAATGTAACCTCTAAAAGTTGAATTCCGATGATCCCCCATCTTACACACAACAGTCCCTACACATTTCCCTTTGTGAAACGCCTGAAATTGAAAACCCACCAACACAAACAAAATTACAGCATAAAAAATTCCCAATAACATAAAAAAAAGAACAGAAGGAAAAGAATCACACTTACCAAGAAAGAAAGTTGTGGCCAAAGATAAACAAAGTAACGGTATGTGAAGATGGAGTAAGGTTCACTAAGTTCTTGATCAACGAGATTCATGATTAATGGTAAGTGATGCTCACCACCGTAGCTAACGTATTCGATCTCTGAAGCATCGAATTCTTCTTTTCTCTCTCCTTGAGCTTTTTCCATTGTTGTCTTTCTGCCTGTTTCTTGACGACGACTGTGCCAGGGGTTCAAACTCCAAAGAGTAGAACTGAAGGGTGGTTGTCAGAAAATGGAGTTCAATGTGCTGGCTTACGTGTTGGGCTTAGGAGGATTGGTCTTTATATCTAGGCTTCATGCTTCCACCATTTCTCAGTTTCGTGCTAGGTTTAGCAAAAGGCCCATGATTATTATTTTCCGTCCATTTAATTAAATAACTTTTTATAATTTCTTTTTTAAAAAAGAAAAGTTATTTACATTCACAAAAACTTTGTCTTTTTGATTGTAAAAAAAATTATTATCACTTCTAAAACCGAAAATTAGATTCATGGAATAATTCAGAATATAATAACTATTTTAAAACAAACATAACATGAAAGAGTGAAAAGTAGCTTAGCTAATTGTTTTTTTAAAAAAACTTAGATTTAATAAGCAAATAAAAATCCCTCCAAAATTCAACTTAAGAGCGCGGCAAGCCAATGCCCATTTCACCCCCTCGCTTCTCCATTTCCCTCTTTCTCGAAAAAAATGGCAGATATCGAGCCTCCCACGTTCTCTCTCGGGTTAGATTTAGATATCGAATCGGAGCCCCGAATACCCACCCACCACTTGCAAACCTCCACGCTCAATCCAGCTCCAAATTCAAGCTCAAATACACCATTAGACGACCAAAATGGGGGACCACAGGTCATGGATTCCGAAGAAGAGGAGGAAGAACTCGGGCCCGATGTCATGGATTCGGATCCTGAACCCGGACCTGGCCCGACCCGGGTCTTAAGGCGGTTAAGACGAGGACCCGCGACCCAGAAATCAAAGGTGAGGAAGGTGGAATTGGAGGGTTTTTGTTGTGATCATGGAGATGATGATATTGAAGAGTTCTCCTCACAAGAAGATTTTGGTGTTAAAGGTAAATTTCAGAAGCAATGGCTTTTGTTTTTAGTTATTTTTAATAGTTTTGAAATGGTTTTTTTGAGACTTTTTTTGGAATAATCTTGAGGCGGGTTTTGATGATAAAGTTGGAATCTTGAGCGAAATTTATGATTTGATTTTGTGTTATCTTTGAGGGATTGAATTAATACTATTTGCTTTGTTGTAGAAAGGTAAGAATAATTTTGAAGTTATCTTTTCTATGTTGAATATGTGCTTTTTAATGGAAATGATGATTTGGGCCAATGTTGTTTCATGGGGTTTGAGTTATAGTATGTATGTATTGATGTTGTAGAGTAAGTCAGTATAATGGGCGTTGCAACAACAGATCTTGAAGTTGATAAGAGATAGGTTTTGCTTAGTTGTTTTGGCGAGGGACTTTAGACTGGGGATGTTTTGTTAAGTTGTTGTTGTATTGGGAATTCTCGGTTTCCTAATTTCCTAGGAAAATATTGCTGGTTAGTAAATGAGTAGATGTATGGAACTTTGGTTAATTTGGTGAAAGACCTTATGCAATTTTCTCTTGTAGGCTCCATTTCTAAGAATTTATTAGCTTAGAGTTATGCTTTAGATTCTAATATGTGATTAAGTTTTAGTTCATGTCAGGCATTATGTTGAGATATTGGCTCTTTTGGATTGTTGGTGTACATTTTGATGACGAGGATTTATCATATTGTGAATTTCAATCTAACCCTTGAATGGTTGTAAATTCCTTTTCCAAAGCAGTTCTTCAGTCAGTAATGGTTATCGAAGAACATGTATTACTGCGACTAAGTTTTTTTCATTAGATGCTTTGTTCTCTGTTTTTGGTGCTTGTTTTATAATTTGATGTTGATATCTCAAGTGCATGTTCAGTGTCTGTTCTGTTGTTAGATTTTAGTTTGCAGAGATTTAAGTGCCTTTTCTTTTTGACGACAGATCCCAAAGTATCAACTCAGTTCACTTCTGTTTGTAGTAGTTCAAAGGTTCCACTGAAAGGATGTGGGGTTTTAACCAGTCAATCACCAAGCTTACTGAAGGGAAATAAAAAGGAACAGGCTTCGATTGCCTCTGTGTCTTCCAGTTTGGAGACAGGTCACAGCGGGTTGATGTTTCCGAAGTTAACAATAAGTCCTCTTCGAAGGTTTCAGTTGATTGATTCTGATTCTGAAGAGGATTCTATCAGTGCAGATGCTAGTGGAAAAACTCAGAAAACTGATTCATCCTCAAAGAAGCAACAGCCAACTACAAGTAAATGTAAAAATAAAATGTTGTTGGGTAAACATCGAAATGAGGATTTATGGAAAGATTTCTGTCCAATAAAGAGTTTTCCGGTTCAGACACCTGTTCTGGATGAGATGTGTAATGAGTATTTCCAATCTCTTCAAGATAATAAGAATACAGCTCATAAACTGCAGAGCAATTTGCAAACAAGTGACAGCATACGCTTTCATCAAGATCCAAATAGCATGGTGGACTTTCAGCAATGCTGGAATTTAGCTGACCCTCTTCCTCCAGCTCATCATTACTTCTTCCATGAAGATCTGAGGATTCAGAGATTGGTCCACAGCCGGTTACCCTACTTTTTCCCACTGGGCATTGTTAACAACAAAGGAAACCAACTAACTACTGAATCAGCTATCGATTACATGTAATTTCCTTTACATCTCACACTTCAGTCGCTTCTTCATACACAGCATCAATTTTTGTTATGATGCATAGTTGTCATTTCAGGAGCCAATTCAATAGAGAAGCTTCTAGAAAGCAAGGAACTCAGAGAACTAACAGCGAGAAAGGCTCAACAAGGGGAAGAAACAAATCCAAGAAATCAAATGCTGGAGAAGTTTCACTTGCTTCTGAAGGATGGATGGACCCCAAAAGCAGTACTGCCATTCCAAAGGATGCTGGGAAAAGACGGGTGCATGCAAGTGACCAAGGTGGTGGTCATTGGTATACATCGCCTGAAGGGCGGAAGGTATGTTGAATTACTGTACGGGGAAATGAAAATTTTAAAGGATCCAAATTCTTTCCGACAGTAACTATTCAATAGCAAAAGTACAAATTTCAACTTATAGGAACGTATGTTGAATTACTGTACGGGGAAATGCAAATTTTAAAGGATCCAAATTCTTTCCGACAGTAACCATTCAATAGCAAAAGTACAAATTTCAACTTATAGGTCTTACAAAGCTTCGGATTTCTTGTTGATGTTGATGGCCAATGCAATCTTTCTGTACGATAATCTGCAGCTTTTCCTAATAATCTTGAACCTCTGCAGGTTTATATCTCCAAAAATGGTCAGGAGTTGTCAGGTCAAATTGCCTACAGACATTACAAGAAGGTAAAATTTATGAACTTAAATTGTTTCCCTTGCAGGCATCGACAAAGATGTTTTATAGAATATATCGAGTATTGGTAATAATCAGTAACCATATGCATTTCTTGCTGACAGGATAGTGGAGGGTTTAGAAGGTCAAAAAAGAAAACAAACACCAAGGGGAAGGGTTCACAAAGTCAAAAGAAAACAAACGCCAAGAGAAAGAGAGGCTGATTTTTTGTTTTTATTTTTCTTCGAGGGTAAATGAGAGGCTGGATGACGAGTATTAGACAAAAAATTTGAGCAATACATGTTTGTGTCGTTTTTTGCCTGCAGTCGCTGTATAACGTTCAATAAACTCCGCATGCCTTCCATTGGTATTTGTCGCTATTTTCTCCAAGATCTGACAATAGGAAGAGAAACCATTAATCCTGTACAAGCTCTGATTCAGAGGGTTTATATGGCAATGTGTTCCGTTTAGCAGTTAATTCCAAAGTTAATATTGTATATCATGCTTCTGCTAACAATGGCTCATTATTCAATGAGCATGGTTTCCTCACAAACCATTTGTTTTCCTAGCAGCTCGTCCTAACAATGCAAATGCAGAAAAAGATGATAGAGCAAAGCTCATAACTTTACACAAAGGATATACTTAACCATATAACCACACAATAGCCTTGGATGAAACACTGAAGAATCCTATATTCATCGGTACTTCACAACCTACCCTATGCTGTGACATTTTCAAGCCACCTCGAGAACTGGTGGGAAGCAAAACCTAATTCTACTGCGTGCTTTCCTTGTTTAGTTTACATTATCCAAAATTGTTATCCTAGGTTTGCATATACTAGGCTGAATCACAAGCCTGGATAAACTGCAGAACTTTTCTGAGGTCCAACACGAACCTATTCTTGCTGGTCCAGGCTACTACTTTCGTCTGAATTTGCAGGGGAAGACTTCCTTCTCAATATCTGCTTGCATGTGCTGAAATCCATGAAATAAATAATTATGATCATTAGTGGAAATTTGTGGATGACAAGAATCTCCTAGCTACAGATGTCCATATTTCCTAAACATGATGTATAAAATATTTCATCCGATGGATCACAACACCGCCTTCCCTTTGAGGTAGATATATGGAGATGGTTTTATTGTGTAATAGATATCAGAAAATAAAATTCTAGATTTTTTTGAAGAGAAAATGAAAGGCAGAGAATATTACGAGTTCAGATCCTCTGTCCTGCTTTTGATGTCTCTTGACCATAATACAGGGTCTGCATTCTTAGGTAAGGAATCTTGTTGTTGGGTTCTCTCTCTCAGCCACTGTTCAGCTTTATTGCACTCATCAGTGATCTGAAAGAAATCAAAGTCACAGACATTGTTCGTAAGTAATTAAGTGTCGTGGATATAGTTGTCATCATTATTTGTTTCATTAGCATACCAATCCTCTATCTTCGGTTGGGAGAGAATCCGTAGACATTCGATGATCCACAATGGAATTTAACAAATCTCTTGTTGCTTGTGCTCTTGCTTCTTCATCTTTATATCGATTCTCCACTGGATCCACCAACTATTAGAAACCAGGAAAAATTGCATGTTAGGAAAAGTAGAGAATGCTAAATTTGAGATTTTGATAGAGATAAGTAATACCTTCTTAAGATCCTGCATTTTTGCAGTATAAGCATTTTCAGTTTCATCATCACCGTCCTCATAAAGCCACTCTTCAGTCTCCTGTAGGCTCCTGGAAATTCCTTCCCTCTCCATATCACTAGCAAAGCTCCGATATGTGTTGAAAAGCTATTCAAGTGCAGGCCATTATTTTTCAAAGTCAGCTTATGAAAAAAAAAAGTAACTATATGACCGAGAAGACTTTCTGAGCTTCATTGAACTAATATATCCAGCATGGATTAGAGCGTCTCAGACAATCTACATAGGATTATTCATTTAATTTAAGCAATTGGCATTGTCAAGGCAAGTTTTTGCAAATAATATCCCTCCCTATAACTCACCAGCGAGATTTGCAAGTGCATATGTTCTGTCAACTCAAAAGAAATTTAAAACTTGATTAGCTGGCAATTGACAGGGAGTCATCCAGTATGCAAACATGGAGAATAAATGAGTGGTAATTATAAAATACAAAGCCAAGTAACAATTTAATTTAGCGTTTTAAGCACAATATCCAATCCATGACCGCAGCTGAAAGTTTGTATTTTAAATCTTCAAAAGATCCAGCAGAAGCACAGTGCTTTTCCAAAAGGCATTCAAAACCCAATTCTTTGTAACCATGTAACTAAGCAGTTTCATTAATAAAACCGAACCATATCTAGATACTCTGGCATGAACAGATAATTACAAACTAACAAAGTCATTAAGTTGAGGTTGTACCTTACTTCGCATCTCATAAACATACGACTCCAAAGCATTCTTCTGGTCTTTGGCTTGTTCTACAGCTTTATCATGTTGGGCCAGGTGAAGTTCCTTCTCTTGAGCTTCTGAGAGCTCATCCTTGGTCATTCCACCATATATGTTCTCATTAACTGGTATCTCAAATCTCTGATTAGCTTTATCTTTTAGTGTACCATTACCCTGCTGAAAACAGGAGTGCAAATGAACTAAATGCATGTTCCAAAGCTTTTCCACTTGAATTGAGCCACTTAACAAAAATAAGAGAGATTACTTTCCCAAATAAAAACTGCATACCAAGCTGAAAGAATATGCGCATTGTGTATGTGTGCGAGTATAAAAACCAACAAAGAGCACAAGTACAGCAAATAGAACTTTCTGATCCCTTTGTACAACAACGGTTGAAATGAATTGTTGCATTACAAAATAGAATTTACGAAAAGAAAAAATATTACAGTAGCATTGGATGACTGAGAATGCACAGCAGTATTATCTTCACTATTTGCAACATTTGTCGATGAATCAGAATCCATCTTTGTTCTGTCCATTTGTGGATGTATGTTACCCCTTCTAGCAGAATCATCCATATGGTCTTCCACCAACTGAGTTCATGACAAGATTTGGACCACGTTAAAAATCTCTTAGAAAGTGACAAAGCTAAAATGGAAACCGCAAAGAAGGGAGAATTCTTACCATAGCTGACTCAACAGTTACAATGCCATGAAGGTTTAGTTGAACTTTAACTTTAATCTTTGCCTTTTCATTAGAGGAGGCTTGGAAAGGACCAATCTGCATTAAAAATAAATAAATAAATAAAAATTTATCAACTTATAAGCCATCCTTGTTCAATTATAAAAGATCCATCCAGTGCACAAGGAGCAAAGCATATACTTCCATGGCATGTATTCAAAGAGATAGCAAATGAAAATCATTTTTAAGTCTTGAGTTTTCATGTTAGCCATACTTAAGCGCCCACGAATGACAACAAAAAGATAGCAGTTGAGATAGCACTGTATAGTATTTAGTTTCCATGTCACACAAACAAATCTATGGATCTTAAAATAAAAGCTGCCTTTTGTCCTGGATAATCAATATGCATATCACATCAATGCTTTGAAGTTTTTATTCAGCTCATAGATAGCTGGGTCAGAAACAGACAGCATCAGACAAAGCACATGAGATGAAGATGGTCCGTGAGTGTGAAATCATCACATGCACGCATTACATGTGACATTGACAGATTCATAAACTTGAACACTATTAGCTCATCATTATTGACAATGTACATGTATCACACCAATCTTTCTAGAAAATAAAAACTTGCCTCATCCTTAATCCATTCGCTTCCAATTGACTGAGATAATAGAATAATAAAAAAAGACAAAAGGATTTCAAAGTTTTCTATCAGACAAACTCTAGTAGGCTTACTGTGAAAGAACTCATATTTGTAGATACACCAGCAGGGAGTTCATTCAGATTGGCATAGAATGCTTCCAGATGTAACAAGTTACTCCGTTGAAATGTCAAAACTTTGGTACTTGGAAAGGGTTGGCCTTTTGGAAACAGTATGCAATTAGAACCAGTAGAGATTTGGGCACCATCTGATGAGAATCCAATGGAGAAAGGAAAAGCATCCTGAACCTGCACAGGATATGATGAAATGCCAATCACTCTTGTACATAAGAATGTACCAAACATATAAATTTGTGTCTCCATGTAAGAGAGCACACAGCAGATCAATTTTACTTCATTGTATTTCTGCGATGTTATTTTCTGAGTTGAATATAATAACACCTATGAGGACACACACACAGATGTAATGTCTCCAAAATAACCTGGTAATGAATTCTATCAGACATGGAAAAACAGGTTTGCTTTCCCTGGAGGGGGGGGGGGGACTTAATGGTTTAAGCATAGAAAATAGTCATGGTTCAGGTAAATCTGATTAACCAGACTGCATCAGAAGAGAAAAGGACCAAAAGGGACATCAAACTTTGAAATTCACTCTGATAGCTGGAAGAATGGCAAACAACAAAGTTTGATAGAAAAGAATTCTGAGAAACTAATCATTCAGATAAATACAAACCTCATATTCTCTGACCCGAAAAATTGGACTAAGCATTGCACACTGGAGAGCACATCCATGTGCCACACATTCACTTGAATTCAGTGTCCGGCTGGGTTCTTTCCCATATAGAGATGATAGCAACTTACTAATTGCTGGTATTCTAGATCCTGATCCAACAAGCTCAACAGAATGGATTTTCCTCACAGATAAACCTGCATCGGCTAAAGCTTTTCTGAAAGGAACACTTATTCTTTCCAGTAATCCTGATGCAAGCCTCTCAAATTCCTCTCTCTTGATAAAACCTTTGACATCTTTCTCATCCATCAAACACTCAATATTTAGAGGAGCCTCTGCATTTGCACTCAAAACCTTCTTCAACTTCTCACAAGCTGACCTTAGCCTAATAGATGCTCTCATGTTAGAGTACACATCTATGTTGTAAAGCTCCTTGAACTGTTTTGCAAAATAAACAAACAAAACATCATCAAAGTCCCTCCCTCCCAAACTGCTATCAAAAGCATGTGACAGTATCCTCATTTGCCCAGCCTCAAATGATACAATAGACACCTGAGTATCACAATGACCAATGTCAACAAAAGCAACATAAGTTGGCCCTGTTTTAGAGAAATCTGTTTTGTATATCCCATAACTGAGTGCAGTTGCAGCACAGTCATGCATCAATCTAAGAGGCTTCAATCCAGCAATTGTTGCAGCATCCAAATATGCTCGTCTCTGCAAATCTGTGAAATATGATGGTACCCCAATCACACAATCTGTTACAGGAATTTCCAAATTTTTCTCTGTTACATCTTTCAAATTTGAAAATAGCATAGCCAGTATCTGAACCGGGGTAAATGTGTGTGCCTCACCCAAATATTTCAATTGAATCAAAATGCCTCCATCCTTCCCTTCAGAAGTTTCAAATGGCAACAACTTTAGCTCATTTTGAACCTCAGGATCCTTAAAATTCCGACCAATCAGTCTTTTCACTTGAAAAATAGTTGATTTCGGGTGCATCACAGAAGAAGCAGCACCTGCTGACCCAAGGAACCGCTGCTTCTCCCCAAAACATACCACAGCCGGGGTTTCACGTTTTGATTCATCATTCAACAAGACATCAACACCCCGTTGTTTCACCACAGCAATAACACAGTTTTCATTACCAATATCAAACCCAACCACACTCATTTCAGTTCACCAACACCCTATACTGTTGATAACAACAATTATATTATAACACCACAAGGAAATCACTCAAATCAACATTATTCTTCTCCTTGCTTCAATTAATCAACTCAAGTACTCATCACCAAATCCCTTACAGCCTCACCACAAAAAGGTACAAAAAACTACATAAACAAAAAATAAATAAATAAATAAATAAATTCTACCGAGAAATTCAATTATTGCTTAGCAAACAAACAAATAGAGCAAATAAAAAATGACTTTGCTAAAATCAATGCATTGTTGGGTTACTTATAAAATGTAGGATCAGAAAACATTATCAAAGTTTCAATATTTACATCCTCGGCGGCTCAAACTCGAAAGAAACAAAAAGTTCATGCTACAACCACCCAGATAGCAATTGCCCTTTGTAGTTTGACTCACAAAGTTCAAACCTTTCTAACCTTTTTAAGCCAAAACGAAAGGACCCAGATGAAAAATATTCTTACTTTCTTCCACATTCCTCGATTTTCAAAGAAACCAAGCAATATGTGAAAGAGCCCAGTATTATTAACAAGGAAATAAATAAAATAAAATTCAACAGAATCTTGGAAATGATAAAGTGAAAGAGGCAAAAGAAAGATAGTACCTTTATGCATAGACACTGTTTGTGATGAGAAGTTGGAGAATTATGAAAACGGAGGTGTGGAATTGAAGAGAAAGTTAGCGATGGTAGAGAGACAAAATCGCCGCTTCACTCGATGATGCCAGATACTACCATTTTTCTAACATGTCCTTGCATGAAGAAAAGTAAGAAATAAGAGTTACAGTATTTATTTATTTATTTTCTATGAGTATTTTGTAAATTGTATATAGCTAAAATACATCAGTGTTTTACTGTGGACTGTACAGTGTTTTACAGTGTTTTACTGTGGACTGTACAGTGCCATGTATAAATTGTATATAACTAAAAGGTATCAGTATTTTACTATGAGTTACAATAAATTGTATATTTTGTAAATTGTATATAGCTAAAATAAAGAATGCCTATATTAATAAAAAATATGCTTTTATGTGAAAAAGTTAATGCCATGTGTAATAAATCAATTGGTTACAAGGCATATACACTAATAAGATGACGGCAAAAAATCACCACTATCAAATTTTTTTAGTTGAAAGGAACTCGCTGACATCAAAATCATCATTTTCTATATCGAAATCTTGATTACAGTTAACCTTCTTTCTCTTTTCTTGTTTTTTAATAACTTTCTCTCTCGTCTTTCAACCTAAGAACCAGAAATTAAACTTTTGAATCAAAATAAAAAGGTTGATAATTTGGGAATGATCTCTGGTTTTTTAGATTGTGGTCCTTTCTTTTTTATTTTGACTTTCTACTACAATCTTAAACTTCATCTAATGAAATTAGATAAAAAAAAAGAATTAAATAAAAAAATAACAAAAAATATAAGGATAAAGTTTAATTAAAAAGGGCTAAAATAAAACAAAGTTAAAGTACTTCACTATTCATATAAACAAAGAAATACCTTGAAGAATCATCGAATGTTTTAGTGTTTTTTTTAAAAAAAAATTTAATTGTCCCAACCTTTAGAAATAAAGGCATCTTAATTCATAAATTAGCCTATGTGTGGTTCTTTTGAGTATTTGAACACTAAACAATTAGGGTACAACGTTTGTTTACTTATATAGGAAAATGAATAGTTGAAAAATTTATCATAAGAAATAAAGTAAAAAAAAATAATCAACAAAACAAACCACCTTATTAAAGTTGTGAATTCTGTTTCGGTAGGTATTTCGTTTTTTCAATTGGAATTGAATGTTTCAGTTTCGGAGTGTTTCGGTGTGCCATTTCGGGGTTGTACTGTTTTAATATATATATAAATTCAACAAATATAATTCAAATTTAAGATAAATTAATTATAAATTATGCAATACAAACACAATGTCAAACAAATATTATTTCAAAATTTAAAATATTTCTAAATAGTCAAGATTAAATAGATCTTTAACTTAAAGTAATTCAACTTAAACAAAATATCAAAATATTATGAAAGTAAAATGTTTTAACAAAAATATTTTAAATATAAAGTTAGGTCAATGTTATCAAGGCTAATGAAATCTAAAACATCCATTATTTTGCTCAAATTCCTACAAAGTATAAACATGAAAAAAATAATATGAATATAAATTAATATCATTGTTAATGAAAATAGTAATAATAATTTTCAATATTATTATTAATATCATTGTTATTGAAAATAGTAATGAAAAAGAGCTTTTTATAATTGGATGATTTAATTAATTAAATTGAACAAAGTTCAATTTGATTCAATGGCTTTTCAAGAGCGGAACGGAACATGTGGAATGAAACCGGAACGTTCCGGGCGGAATTTAGCTGAAAAATCCGGAACGGACCTAGATTTAAAATGAGATGAAATTTGTTCTATTTTTTGAATTGGTATGGAATGTTTCGGCTATTCCGGGTGAAACGGAACGGAATTGACAACCTAAAAGATTTAAGTGGAAAATTTATCGAAATTTTTTTTTATCTAGTGTTGGAAAATTTATCAAAACAAAAAAAAAATCTAATCATTACAAAAAATGTTTAAATCAAGTCAACCTAAAAGATTTAAGTGGAATTAGAAATATAAATCACTATGAAATAAATTCTTGAAAAAGTACAAAATTCTTTTTTTCCAAAAAAACAAAAACTAGAAAACTTAAAGAAATAAAGAAGGGGATATAGGATCTATAACAACCCTTAATAAGCGCAGCTACTTGCTTGTGACGGTGTCCTAAAATGAGCTTTCTAAATTGAGGTGATGATGCAACCGAGTTTGTAAGAACTGAAGGTTCTAATCAGGTGAGGATATGATATAACTTGAAAAGGATCTGACCTAGACAGATAATATGGATTTTATAAAAATATTTTTTTTATATATATAAAACTATTAAATCTAGTAGTATTTAGCATAGCATATTGATATCTAAAACAAAAAAAAAAAATATTAGATTGCTTTAAAAGTAAAAGCAATAAATAAATTAAGTAAAAATAAACATGAAAGGGACAAAAAAAGTGAAGAGAGAAAGAGTAAGGAAAAAGAAAGAAAAAAAATAAAAATCAAGTCTGGGATATTTATATTTTTTTTTATCAAAATTTAAATTTTATGTTAACATCATGGACTAATAGGAGTATATATTCTAATAGGAGCGCGTAGTCAGAGCATCCTGAAAGTTTGTAATCCAATTACTTTGTGACTAATAGGAGGGATAACATCGATCCTTTTGTTAAGAGGAAAAAAATTAGATAATTAAAAAATAGTAGTAAAAAAAGCTTAATTGAGATAAAATTTAAAGTAGTAATTAAACACCATTAATAAAAACTTAAGTACCGGATCAAGCACACTCAGCAGCCAAAAAGCCAAACTGTAAGAAATTAAATCCTGTGTTCATCTATTATTTAAAGTATAAATTTTTAAAAGATAGAGATAAAATATTATTGCGCGGAGAATTGGAGTATTTTCTTTAAATATAATTGATAAGTTATAAATAATATTAATCGTGGGGTTAAATGTTTTGTGTTAGCAAACAATTAAGAGGAAAAATAGGTGAGAGGTTTGAAAATATATTAATTCACTATTCCTTTTTTATTTTCTAAATCTTTTTAATGAGAAAAGTAAAAACTATAGATTAAAATTAAATAGAATTTCTCCCTTAATGAAATTTTAAAAACGGAAAGTGAAATTAAAACTACAAATGAAATAAATTAATAAATAAAGCTGAATTAACATATTATTATTCTCCTTCGTTATGACAAAATAACAATTAAAATACTCCATTTTATTTATTCCATTTAATATCAATCTAATATTATTCGCAGTTGTACCAGAATCTGCTCTTATCTCTGTAGGGATACAAACAAGTGATTGTTTGGAAAGCACAGGCAAATATCGTCGTTTCTCATAGAACAATTGCTTAATTTCTTATTTAATATATAGAGCGGAAATTATTAATACAAGCTAGTTCAAAGAGACGAGAACCTAATTACTTAATCTGCTACAACATGAAATTAATGTTCCCTCGGCCATGGCCGGCTTTGATCATCGATCTGCATCCCTAACCTTGAGGAGCACAAGCCATAGCTTCTGATCACGCCTGAAAGAATAGACTTGGACAATATCATCCACCTTTAGTGCTCCCGCATTCCTATCCAAAACATCGTTCCAATTGGAGGTTAACACATAGGAAACGGTGCTATTGATCTGCCACCTCCTCAGCCTCATTGTGCTTTGATGAACGTTACCGCCTTCAAGACCCAGTTCCACTAGCTTCACTTCTGTGCTCTTGCTCTCGCTTCGGCAAACCTCCTCCATCTCCATTTTATTCAGAAACTCGTGGCCGCCCTTAATCTGATTCAAAGGCATTGAGAAGCGTTCCTGGTGCTTGTCCATGTCAGTCTTGAAGATTTGTTTCATTATCCTTAACTTGATTTCACTGTCACGGCCTTCTTGATAACTTATCGCGGATTTTATTTGAGAAGAGAAATCGGGTGGTGGATACAAACCCAACTTCTTGAAATCCACCCTCTTTCCCATCTTCTTCTTCTTCTTTGATGATCTCTGTCGAAGATCATCTTCGACGTCGATCCATTGGCTTTTCAAGACTCGCTTTCTGCCTGCTGTCCTTTTCTCCTGGCTACTTTTGATCTCCGTTCTCGGATCATCTTCTTGATCGAATCTGGTGCAGTGATTGCTTTTCCTGACAAGCTTGGGTCTACTTGCCCTTATTTTCTGCGGTACAAGAATAGTTCCGAGTGGGTTTACAAATTCATCAATGCTGATAGTAGTGCTCTCGGCTTTTTGATGAGGACATTGGGTTTTCATGGAAGTAAACCCTAGTCTTCCACTTCCTCTTCTTTTCTTGGGTACGAAAACCCTACTGGTCAGGGTCTCCAAAAGCTGATATCTTTCGGCACTGGTAACCAGCTTGGACGGACCCCCGAATTCCTTCTCCGGAGAATTTGACGCTTTTTTTTCATATTCTGTTTCCTTACTAAGCCCTAGATAATATTCATCAACATCATCAAAATATGGATGATTGTTTATGCCACGCGTGAGCAACATCTTTCTATCTCTTCTTCAACAAATACGAGGAGTCAAAAATATGGCAAGAACTAAAAAATCAAGACTGCAAGGAGAGATTTAGAGACAAAACCAAGACACTTGACAAAGTAGGTTATCTGGATGGCTATATTTATAGAGAGAGAGAGAGAGAGAGAGAGAGAGAGAGAGAGAGAGAGAGAGAGAGAAGCCAGGCAGGTAACAAATCCTTTTACAAACCGGATAGGTTAAGACAGCTAGCTCTCTTAGTTCATAGCTTTCCGAGAATAATCAGGATAAAATACGAATTAATTTGAATTCGTCTTTGTAAAAAAAGGTTTTCAACCGAAAAGGTTTCTCCCTGCTACCATAAAAAAGCTTCAGTTTGCAAGATTAGCATCTAAGATAGAAGGATCACAATGTGTTTCTACCTTCTCCAACTTAATACGAAAATACTGAAGTTATTTTTCAATTCTTTTGGCCAATTTATATTTAGTACGATGTGTTAGCCCTGAAATTTAAAGATAAGAGATTTTTGTTTCTAATTATTTCCTTTGTATTTTCTCAAACGCCTTGTAAATTAATAATAACACCAGTCTTTGGTTTTCACTTATATTTCAGGGAAACAAATATATTCCTTGATTATATTTAACCTTCAAACATAATCCATTCATCTTAAGAGAATGTATTTCAACCTAGCTCTCCCATCTACATTCTGTGGATCCTTACTATTTGAAAAAAATGTTAAATAAAAAAAAAGTAATAAAAATTTAATTGTCTATATCTCTTGTATAAAATTTGTTTGCAATAATCTTGTACAAACTCTAAAATTAAAAATTTTCTAATAGGTGTTTTAGTGAAAATGTAGGCTTACCAACAAGGATTTTATAACCTTACCAATCTTCAGCAGTCGTAATTTTGTTTCTTTTAAATCCAACCTTTTGATAATTAGAAATTTTTTAAATACAAAATATGCTTTAATCTCTGATATAACAATCTAATAAATTCTTTTTTAGAAAAAATTATCATTAAAAAATATCATAATAAGGTACGTATCTATAAAAAGGATAACTGAGTTAATTAAGACTTCAATGCTTTGCTTGTCATAAACAACACTCATTATATAATCATTATGTCTGGATGGTTTTGTGAAAATGGATTTGGAATTTTTTTCGATCTAAGGTGGATCTCATCGTGACATTTATATACATCTCCCCTTAACGGTTGATCTAACCAATTCTTCCAATTATTTTCAATAAGGTTCTTTATGCTACCTACTGGGCTCTCTATGATGCTTTTTGAGCCCTCATGACATCGTAAACGTATAGTGAAAAGAAACTAGGATTTTATACAAATACCGAGGTTACAATCTAAACAGAACTTTATTTTGAATATTAATTCTATTATGAAAATAAGCTATTTTTTCTAAGGTAAATGGATAGATAATTTATAGTTTTTGCTTACGAGACATTGCAAAATCATGCATGCACTGATGTTAATCTATTGTTTTAAATACTACGGTTGCGCTCAATTTGAAAAGCAGACTCCTACGGTTAGGCTTCGTTTTTATTTTTATTTTTTTCCTATTTCAAAGGTTCTGCTACAGAGTTTAGATGTTCTTGTCCATAATTGTTGCTTTTTCTGTGGGTTTTTAGATTGTTTTTCCGTTCCCTTCACTGTTCTGGGATATATAAACCATATCAATGCCTATTCATTTCCTTTCACAACCCTTTTGTGTTGTAGATTTGGTGTACTGAAAATTTCAGTCTAATGCAGTCTTTTGAACTTCTTAGCAGTCGATCATTCTTGGCACTGGGTTTTTGTTTTAAATGCACTAGACATTGTTGTAATTTATTTTTGGATCCTCGCATAAAAAAATATACAAAACAAAACAAAAAATATGGTCAGAAAAAAAATAAAAAAATAATAGTAGTGAAAAGAGGATGTCAAAGCGCCTAGAAAAATAGCTAAAATTATATTGGTTGAGGAGGTTCAAAATTAAAAATATTGAAATTTAACAATATTTTATTGACTAATTAGAGCATTGTTGACAAAAAAATTCAATTTGAAAAAGAAAAGTCCAAAATTAGATATTTATGGATTCAATTATATTTTATTGAAGGTTTAATTGAATTTATGGAGGGTTTGATTGCAACAAAAATTGATTTTAAAGTCATGTAATTTGGGCTATAATTGGAAGAAATTAAAGTTCTGGGATCAAATTATAATTTTTGAGAGCTAATTTGGTCAAATCAAGGGCTTAATTACATAAATATTGAAGTTTGATGGTCAATTAAGGACTTAATTGAAGAAATCCGAAATCACGGACCAAATTGAAAAGGCACTTAAATATAGGGGTTGTAATTAAATCGAATCAGAGGTCAAATTAAAAAAAAATTAAAGTTTATTGATCAATTGAGGGTCAAATTGCTTACATTTGAGACCAAGGATCAATGTGAAAAATACGGCCATCTTCAGGGCCGACAATTGAATTTGACAGGGATGCAATTGAATTGATTTTTACAATCAAAATTGCAATTAAGGACTCGATTGAACAAACTAAAAATTGAGGACCAGTGTGAACTTTGACGTGTTCATTAAAAAAAAAAAAAGAGAACCCCGAAACGGTGTAGTTTTGAACGGCATTGTGGGCCCTCTTCTTCCCCTGGACGCTTGAAGCAGGGGAAGAAGAGGATTTTTCTTCTCCCTGTTTTTCACCTCTTTCTCTTTCAAAAAGACACCGACCAAGGACCCCCACTTGCCCAAAGCTTTCCACATGTTGTAGAAAAGAGAGGAGGTGTGTCCCTTAGGTGGTGGAGGGGTGGTTACACAGTGGCCGCCTCGTCCATATCTCTCCCTTGTTTTTGCTATAAATACAGGGGCGATGAGGAGATAGAGAGAGAGCACAATGGAGGTGGAAGATTGAAAAAAAAAATGAAAAATCAAAGAAGAGAACAAAAAAACTGAGAGAGAGAAAGAAAAGAAAAAAAATAGAGGAAGAAGAGAAGGAAAACAAAGAAAAAGAAAAGAAGAAAAAAAAAAACAAAGAGGAATAGAGAGAAAGAAGAGAGGAGCAAATTAGGGATAGAGAGGAGAGAACCGAGAGAGGAAAAAGAAAAAAAAAGAGAAAGAAGAAAAAGAGAAAGGAAAAACAAGAAAAAAAAAGCGAGAGGAAGAAACGGTGAGAACCGTCATCACCTGCACCTCCACCGTTGCCAGCAGCCGTGTCCTGCCACCTCAACCGCTACCAGCAGCACCATGAGCCACTGCATGCCAGCTTTCTTCCCTCTTTTCCTCCATCTTCTTCTTCTTCTTCTTCTTCTTCTTCTTCTTCTTCTACATTTTCTTCTTCACTATTCACGCTGCATGTGAACAACGAAGAGGCCCATTATTTAATGGGCTGGTAAAGCTGGCCCAACCCATGGATCTTGGGCCGAGTTGGTCCCGCCCAACAATGGTGGGCCGGGTTCGGCCCAACAAATATATATGTGTGTGTGTTTGTTTAAAATTTTATGATTTCCACACGTTTTGTTTTATGCCTTTTTTGAGTAATATTGGGCAATATTTTTATGTTGCTAAAAATACAAAATCCGATGTTACAACACTTAGTTTTCGTCAAAACTTTCAAAATACAAAAAGAAAATTGAAAAAAATATATTTTTATGCATACGGCTAAATGTCTTAAAGCTAAAAAATCATATTGTGTTTTTCATACACCAAAAAATAATATTTTAGCATGCATTTTGACTTTAATAACTAGTTTATTAAAGTCATGAGAACATTGGTCAAAATTTCAAAAACAAATTTTTTTTTATTTTGTTTGTATTTTAGTATCTAGGATACGACATTACACGTAATATGTATTTCAGATATTAATTTTTTTATGCTAGAACAGTTAGATTTTACCATATTAAGATAAGAATCTCCTTATTGAGGAGAGTTTTTCTTGAATCTTAGACAGATAGGACCAACAATTAAAAAACACGACCAAACCTTAGATTTTGATCAGACAAATAAAACAATGCAGCTTACCTTAGGTAGGTTGTGTTTGGGGTGCTAATACATTTTCTTTACGGAACCAGTTTCTGTACTCGATTTCTAAGACTAGTTAGATCAATTTATAGTAATTAAATATTAGGTAGCGATTTTCATTCTATTTTTACTGATTAGAGACAATAAATTTTTATCTTTTTATATTTAATAAATAAATCATTATATTTTTTTAGAGTGATAAATAATTCGTCACGATGCCATATAAATGCGAAAGAGACATGGGACTATCTGCGAACATTTTCTACAAATCGTTCCTTCCATTCTTCTTGCTCAGTTTTCGATGTAATTTGCTTCTATGAAAGTAATAATTTGCCACCAGATTATTAATTTTTCAATAGATGGTACGTACCATGCTTCTATGAAACATTTGACTTATTTTTTCTGGTGAATTATATGAACACGTCATGAAGAAATCATCAATCATTAATTTATTTTATTGGAGAAACAAATAAAGAATCATACAAAGAACCTCTAAATATATTTTTCAAACTCAATAATATTATAAAAAGTTATTATTTTATTTTTATTTTTATTTTTATTCTTGGCTGGAGAAGAAGCAGAAGAAAACATGAAAACTGACATGTCATACAGTCAAATAAACATGGATCATTCGTTCATTAAAGCAATACGAGTCGCATCTCCCCCTTCATTTATTTCCAAACTCATGGTCTGCATGCTTCTGTTGTCACAATGTAAAAGTGTGTATTGTTTAGGTTATAATAAATAAGGCAAGTAAAGAGAATGATTAATTAATTTTGTTTAGGTTACAATAAATAAGGCAAGTAACAAAATCTTGTAGGAGTTATATAGGGGAAAAAATAACTTATTTAATTAAAACTCCATTCTCTTATTCATGTATTTCTTTTTTATTTTGACAAAAACATGTAGTTTTTTATTAGTGGAATGATTTTTTAAATAAGAACTTATCATGGTATGATAAGCGAGTTTCAATTAAAGAACAAAAAACATGTCTTAATTGTTTTCATGTGACCATATAAAAAATAAAATTAATAAAATTAATTTGAGAAAATCAAATAAGAATTTACAATAAAGATTTAAAAGTTAGACGTTTTAATCCATTGAATATTCATGAGAAATTGTTTTAGGAAAAGTTTTTATATATAATTATTGCTAGTATTGCCATAAAAAATCTTTAATCTTATAGCTCATTAAATACTCTTGTAGCTCTGTCTATGTACAGCCATGTTCTTGAACCTTCTTTGATTTGGTATCCATAATTTTCTTTGAGATATCATTCTTGTTAGGTATGGTTTGGTGGGTCTTCGTCAAAATTGTTTCTTTTCGGCTTCTGGTTTTTATTGTGTGCCACATAAACCTCTACTAGCTATATGAATATAATAAGGCATTGACTTGGCTGGACTTTAAAGACTCCTCTTCGCGTTTCTTTGCTTTCTTACTGTCTCTGTTTCTTTATCTTTTTGGATTAGAAAGGCGATGGTGCTAGTTGTTTATTTTCATTTTCGTGGAAACCAAACAGAAAGTTATTTGTTCTGCTGATTGGTTTCTACTGGTCTCATCTTCTCTCGTTGACTTGGTTTCCATGAATGTTGACTAGCTATTTGTCTCTTCTTCTGTTCTACTGAGTTTCTTGATGTTTTGGCTGGGAATAAATTTACCTCCTTTTGCTTGCCTGGAAAGTTGAGGGAAAGAATTGAAATAATCTAAATCCCTTTGGGATTTTTTTCCAGTTTAGTTCTACCCTTCACTTCCCTGCACCTTCTCAGCGACCAGATACATCGGTTTATGTTGAATCAAGCTGTCTAACCATCTGTTGTCCTTGTCTTGAACAGGGTAATTTCTGAGCCATCTACATAGAAACATTGCAAGGAGTTTGATTATTGAGTCATGGACAACACTGGAGGTGGTTCTTTCATGAGGAATAGGAGATTGGAGAGCTTCCTTGATACAAATTCCACTCCAAATGGGAAACAAACCCCAAAGATTGTGGTGAGGGAAGAAGTGGTAAAAAGTCCCAAGAGTGATGTTTATGTTGAAGATGATGGGTGGATTTCTGCATTGATATCTTGTGTACGGATTGTGGTTTGTTTTTTGTCAATGATGGTCACAACATTCATTTGGTCCTTGATCTTGCTCTTGCTCTTACCATGGCCTTATGAGAGGATCAGGCAGGGAAATATTTATGGGCATGTCACTGGTAGAATGCTGGTAAGTGCCATTGTTTTATTATATTAGTTTTTCATGCTTGCTTGTGCTCTAATTCTGTCTTGTTGTGTTCAATGCATTTATTTATGAATAAATAATTAATTAACCATCAAGAAAAGCAGAATGAACGTTTGTTTTTGAATCCTGAGAAAATCGAGGGAGAAAACAAAGGGAAATCTTTGCACTTCATGAATTTCTCTCTGTTTCTCTGTTTCTCTGTTTCATGATGTTATTTTATTTTTTTGAGGTCCCAGATAATGAAATGATGGTCCCAAATTTTTCTTGCTTCTCCAGCAAACAACATTGCCCTTTAAAAGTGATTGGTAAAATTGCTTGGTGTTTTCTTGACAACATGTTAATTATTCTCTGCTTTATCTACAAAATGTGCATCAAATTATGAACTTGTTATTGCGGTTGCTTAGGGCTCTATCATCAAAAGATTCAATCTTCAAGTTTTCATCCAGAATAATTTTGCTCTCGTACTGAATTTATGCAAAATGTTATATATAAGGTACTTACCAAATGAGTTTTTTGGGGTTATCCTAGGGAAAGGCACCTCTTTTCTCTGTTGCTCAAAAGTGGTCCGGGGCTTGGTATTGATTATAGGGACATATCTCCTGCAGATTTTTGAGAAATAGACGGTGCTCACAAAACAAGACGGAATAAGCTTCATGAACTACAACCTTGTCGTTGGCTAACAAACAATTTCAGCAATGTAGAACTTAATCTATAATGAACAGGCACTTAATCTAGTGGAAGAAAATGTTAACGAGCTTCTGATAAGCTGTGGAGTGAGATGAGTGTTAGTTGTATTGAAGAAACGAGGCCATCTAAAAGTGCACAATTTTCATTGCAGATGTGGATCTTAGGGAATCCTATCAGGATTGAAGGCACTGAATTTTCAAATGAGAGGGCCATTTATGTCTGCAATCATGCTTCTCCTATAGACATTTTCCTTATGATGTGGCTGACTCCCACGGGCACTGTTGGCATTGCAAAAAAAGAGGTATGCATTCAGCTATCTGGTGACGATTCGTCTTGATAAATTAATCTGTATCTTATAAACCTGCTAGTGATACCACATCCAGATTGATAAGCTCTATTAAGGTGCAGAAACCACCCTTCTGGGTGCTACCTCCTTACTTGTAATAAAATCACCCTGTTTCATGAGTGATGACATTGTTAGACTGTGTATCTGACCTCATAACTGACACTTCTGTTTTTGCAGATCATATGGTACCCTTTATTTGGACAACTTTATGTATTGGCAAACCATCTTCGAATTGATCGCTCCAACCCTTCTGCAGCTATTCAATCCATGAAGGAGGTTCTCCATCCACTTCTCCATGTTATTGATGATATCTCTAGTCTATACATCTAACCGGTGATTCTTGTGCTCAGGTAGCTCATGCAGTTGTGAAAAACAACCTGTCACTCATCATTTTTCCTGAGGGGACTAGATCAAAAAATGGACGATTACTACCCTTTAAAAAGGTAAATATTTATCCATTTTCCTGAACAAAATGTGCTTTCACAATTTCATCATCACATTCTGGAATGATGCTGAACATGAGAAATTATTTCCCACCTGACATCATTTTCGTGTAACGTGTTCTATATATACGTTGCAATTCTGTTGTAAGACTTTAATCGTTCATTGAGAAAATGCTTGATAGAGGTTTTCAACCTTCCATGCATGCCTAGTGAGCTGCAAATGATGCCATAAGCAAGATCTGATTTCCTCTCTGCTTTTGTCAAGTGCTTCATAGTTATATTACGAAGACCAACTTAAGAGATACAAGTATATATCGAATCATAATTCTTGCAGATAGAGCTATGAAGTAAAGAGAAGAATCCCTTTAGTTACTGAATTGTAACTTCGGATCTTTCTTTCCCAGATGTGGTTTTTCAAAACGTCTGTGTGTTGTCCATTGTGAAGATACATCGCACTTTTCCAAACTTGCATTCATATTATATAATTAACCAATCATGACTCCCTCCCTGTTTTTGGGTGTTCCCTTGCAGGGTTTTGTTCATTTAGCATTGCAAACGCGCCTCCCAATAGTTCCAATGGTCTTTACAGGGACCCATCATGCATGGAGGAAAGGCGGCTTACATGTTCGGCCAGCGCCTATCACAGTCAAGTATCTCCGGCCAATAAAAACTGATGATTGGACAGATGACAAGGTTAATGACTATGTCAGACTGCTCCATGACATATATGTTGAAAACCTTCCAGAGGCACAAAGGCCAATTCATTAGAAGGTACCAGAAACAGTCACATTTCTTACATTATGCATCCCTTTTTGTTGCTCTGTCCTATCAAGATAATCCAAAGCCATCAGCTTCTCCAAAATCTGTTGCATCAAAATCCGACAATTCAAAGATAAAAAGTTTATATACCTCTTGAAGACTGTTGACGATTCCCTACTTTACGCGCCCTGTACTAGCTAGCTCCAAGAGGCTGCGAAAGGAAGAGAATATTCCATTCAGCATCGAAGAATAGAACTCCGAACACGCATTAATTGCGAAGGAACATATTTATAGCGTCATATTTGAAAGGTTTGATCCTTGACAATATCCATGGCAATTGGTATTTTTAGTTTTTTAGTTATAGCTTCTATCTCTAGGGTTTGGATTTTGCATCATATCCATATCCTTATCTAAATATAAGCATGTCATTTTATATGTTACCAATTAAAATTCTTTTTTCATTCAAAGTTAGGAGGTAATACTTAATAATAAATCATGAAGATTTATAATGAGAAACTAAATAAGTTTATATTTACTACTAGAAAATTAATAAATATAAACGGAAACATTAATAAAATTTTTTTTAATAAAATTATTAAATCTAGTAGTACTTAGCATGTTGATATCTAAAACTAAAAGACCATATTGAATTGTTTTAAAAGCAATAAATAAATTAAAGGCAAGACAAAAAAAAGTGAAGAGAGAGAGACAAGAGGAGAGGAAATTGAGAAAAATGGGTAAAGAAAAAGATAAAAATAAAAATTAAGTCGGGGATATTTATATTATTTTTTAATCAAAATTTAGATTTTATGTTAACCCAATATATAAACTATAAAGTGTAATTTTTAAAACATTGAGGCAAAGTGTTATGGTATTTAAATATATGGAGGGTCAAGGTAATTTTTGAAAAACTATTTAAATCATAGATATTTTTGTCTTCTCAAAAGAAAAATGCAATAGAGTGATTTTTTAAAAAGACATCGTGTAAGTGTACCTAATAGGTTTATCATCAAAATAAATAGGTTTGACCAAAGGATTTGGTGCTATTTCGGCAAGAGGAAGAAGCCAACACGCGGCTTTATAGTTTTCTTTCCCCGTTGATGGATGTTGAAGCCACTGAATTGTCTACCTACTTTGTATCTTTTTCTTACGTGTGTATACGTGTAATAGATGTAAACAGTTCATAGGATTAAATAATAATATAAGTTATATTTTAAAATTTTATTTAATAGTTTAAGTTATTGAGTTGAGATTATTCTTTAACATAATATCAAAGTTTTAATAACCAAATGATTACGAGTTTGAATTTTACTATTTTTATTTATGTGATAAAAATTAAGTACATGGTAGTATGAAATTATGCAAATTTTGAATACAAAAAACTTTTACTTGAAGAGGTGTGTTGGAGAATAATATTAATCATATCTTAGAATCTTACCTAACAACTTAAGCTATTGAGTTGAGATGATTTTTTTGACATTTAGGTCTCGAGATTTAAATCTTATGAGGGTTAATTTTTTTTTAAAAAAAAAACATTTAAATCATAAATATTTTTACCTTATCAACAAAATTCAATAGAGTCAAGGTAATTTTTTGGATAAGAAAATTAGGTCACAAATATTTATGTTTACTGTAAGAATTTAAATCTTATATTGATCTGGTATTTAAAGTATAAAGTTTTAAAAGATAAAGGTAAATTATTATCGGGCGGAGAATTAGAGTATTTTCTCTAAATATAATTGCTAAGTTATAAATAATATATTAATCGTGGGGTTCAATGTTTTGTGTTAGCAAACAAGAGGAAAAATAAGTGAGAGGTTTGAAAATATATTAATTCACTATTCCTTTTTTATTTTCTACATCTTTTTAATGAGAAAGATAAAAACTATAGATTAAAATTAAATAGAATTTCTCCCTTAATGAAATTTTAAAAACGGAAAGTGAAATTAAAACTGCAAATGAAATAAATTAATAAATAAGGCTGAATTAACATATTATTATTCTCCATTGTTATGACAAATATAATATTTAAAATACTCCATTTATTAATTTATTCTAAAGGTTTTTCTATTTTATTTTTCCATTTATCAATCTAATATTTTGGTTTCAAATTTGTTACGAGTCTTTGGAATTAATTTTAAAATTGATGGGGTTTTTTTCCTAATATATATTTCTCAATCTTTTCATTTATTTTTCTCGAGTTTTCCGAATAAAAATCTAGTTAATCTCAATTTATATTATCAAGATTTGTGAAAAGCCCGCTGTAGCAAATTAATAATATCGGTGTTACCAGTAATTTTGCTGTTGAGCTTATGCTTCATAATTTTACCGCGTGTTATTAGAATTAAACAAGAAATTCAGAAACTAAACATAGGCAGGCAATAATTAAGTTGCGACAGAACAATTGCTTATTTAATATATAAATAATGAAAATTATTAACTTCCTGGTGTTAATTTGCTCATCGCAGTTGTACCAGAATCTGATCTCATCTCTGTAGGGATACAAACAAGTGATTGCATGGAAAGCATAGGAAAATATCGTTTCCTCATAGAACAATTGCTTAATTTCTTATTTACATTGTAGTCCTCTCTTTTTTAATAAATAAGGCTGAATTAACATATTATTATTCTCCTTCGTTATGACAAAATAACAATTAAAATACTCCATTTTATTTATTCCATTTAATATCAATCTAATATTATTCGCAGTTGTACCAGAATCTGCTCTTATCTCTGTAGGGATACAAACAAGTGATTGTATGGAAAGCATAGGCAAATATCGTCGTTTCTCATAGAACAATTGCTTAATTTCTTATTTAATATATATAGAGCGGAAATTATTAATACGACATGCTAGTTCAAAGAGACAAGAACCTAGTTACTTAATCTGCTACAACATGAAATTAATGTCCCTGTGATCTACTCTATGACTTGCACTTCCAGTATGCACCGTCCTCACTGTTCCCTCGGCCATTGCCGGCTTTGATCATCGATCTGCATCCATAACCTTGAGGAGTACAAGCCATAGCTTCTGATCACGCCTGAAAGAGTAGACTTGGACAATATCATCCACCTTTAGTGCTCCCGCATTCCTATCCAAAACATCATTCCAATTGGAGGTTAACACATAGGAAACGGTGCTATTCATCTGCCACCTCCTCAGCCTCATTGCGCTTTGATGAACGTTACCGCCTTCAAGACCCAGTTCCACTAGCTTCACTTCTGTGCTCTTGCTCTCGCTTCGGCAAACCTCCTCCATCTCCATTTTATTCAGAAACTCGTGGCCGCCCTTAATCTGATTCAAAGGCATTGAGAAGCGTTCCTGGTGCTTGTCCATGTCAGTCTTGAAGATTTGTTTCATTATCCTTAACTTGATTTCACTGTCACGGCCTTCTTGATAACTTATCGCGGATTTTATTTGAGAAGAGAAATCGGGTGGTGGATACAAACCCAGCTTCTTGAAATCCACCCTCTTTCCCATCTTCTTCTTCTTCTTTGATGATCTCTGTCGAAGATCATCTTCGACGTCGATCCCTTGGCTTTTCAAGACTCGCTTTCTGCCTGCTGTCCTTTTCTCCTGGCTACTTTTGATCTCCGTTCTCGGATCATCTTCTTGATCGAATCTGGTGCAGTGATTGCTTTTCCTGACAAGCTTGGGTCTACTTGCCCTTATTTTCTGCGGTACAAGAATAGTTCCGAGTGGGTTTACAAATTCATCAATGCTGATAGTAGTGCTCTCGGCTTTTTGATCAGGACATTGGGTTTTCATGGAAGTAAACCCTAGTCTTCCACTTCCTCTTCTTTTCTTGGGTACGAAAACCCTACTGGTCAGGGTCTCCAAAAGCTGATATCTTTCGGCACTGGTAACCAGCTTGGACGGACCCCCGAATTCCTTCTCCAGAGGATTTGACGCTTTTTTTTCATATTCTGTTTCCTTACTAAGCCCTAGATAATATTCATCAACATCATCAAAATATGGATGATTGTTTATGCCAAGCGTGAGCAACATCTTTCTATCTCTTCTTCAACAAATACGAGAAGACAAAAAGATGGCAAGAACTAAAAAATCAAGACTGCAAGGAGAGATTTAGAGACAAAACCAAGACACTTGACAAAGTAGGTTATCTGGATGGCTATATTTATAGAGAGAGAGAGAGAGAGAGAGAGAGAGAGAGAGAGAGGCCAGGCAGGTAACAAATCCTTTTACAAACCGGATAGGTTAAGACAGCTAGCTGTCTTAGTTCATAGCTTTCCGAGAATAATCAGGATACAATACGATTTAATTTGAATTTGTCTTGGTAAAAAAAGGTTTTCAACCGAAAAGGTTTCTCTCTACTACCATAAAAAAGCTTCAGTGTTTTCATGGTGGCACCATGCTAATCAAGGCAGATAAGAAGCCAACTGAGAAAATTAACAACGCTAGCAGAAGCAAGAAAGAAAAATGCCAGAGGAGAAGAAGCTGAGAGCCGGAAGAAGCTTCCCAGAGAAGGGAACATAATTCTGGAGCTCCCCACAAAAGGACTAAAACATTCACATACAATATGCCTCCAATAACTAAATCTGTCACAAACAATATTTTTTAGGTCTAATTTGAGGGTCTTTCAAAGCTTGACTACACTACTAAAAAATAAGCCTATTAGCAACTAACCATTCCATTGTAGATAATATTAAAATCCGTTGCTGATAAACTTCAGCAATGGAATTAGCAACAGATAATTTTAGATGCAAATGATAAATGCTAATTTTTTAGCAATGGGTTATCAGTTGCTGAAATTTGGTTGCTGAATATGTAAATCAGCAACGGATATTCCATTGTTGATCAGCAACGGAATATCCGTTGCGGATTTAACATGAATTTTTTAAATTATTTTTTTTATTTATTGAATTTTTTTAATTATTTGTGGCTATTTCAAAAATTATAGATAAATATACAAAGAACATAAATTAATACTAGAAATTATTTTATCAAAAATAATAAGTCAAATAAAATAAATTTCACAATAAATTTTTAAATCTCGTCAAACTTACATAAAAATAGATAAGTCACAATTTAATAAATATGTTTTATCATAAAAGTGGTGATGGGGGTGGTGGTGGAAACGAACCAAAACAATGCTGACCATCATGAGGTGGGACCGGTATACGATGGTCGAGGTCTCGGTCGATATACTAGATTATACAAGGGATAGATCTGTGGAGCCATATGTAACGGCATAGATGAAGCCATAGGTGTCGACATATCTTGGTCCATATTTGATGCCCAAGCTTGGTATCCCATATTACTAAGAAAGTTTTTGATTGAAGTCATCTCTTGTTGTAGTGATAAAATATGGCCATCTCTTTCCTTTATTTGCTCTTTCAATGCCTAAATTGATGAGCTAGGAGGTGTTGACTCCATCATATAGGATTGTGATGAAGCACTCGTACTAACCATGGATTTCAACATACCAGGTGCACCATATATTCTACCCTTTATAACTCCTTCTATAGCCGCACACCAAGCTGCTCCATCAAATGAAGGATGATTTTCCCGATCAGTTCCATATCTTGAAATCATCTCTTTTTTGTAATTCTCCTACAATAAAATTAAATATAATAATAAATTCATTTTAATTTTCAATAATAATTCATTTACATAAAAAAAATACTTACAACAACTTTTTTAGACTTGTTATCTATGAAGGTTTCAGGCTTCTTGGCACTCTGATGCAACACTGAAAACACATCATCCTATAGAGGTTCTTTTCCACCTGCTTTTTCTTGCTATCAACAAATAAAAAATATTAGACAATATAAATATGAAAATTTGAAGTCCAATATAACAAATATAAACAATCCTCACCATGCTAGCTCGATATGATGCAAATGACACCGTACCTTCAGAATGAGTGCTTAATTTACCATCTGTTTCAGTTAGCCGATTATTTCTTGCAGATTTTGATCTCCTTTGAAATTCAGAGGTGGACCAAATTTCTTTAATCATTTGATTCCAATCATCATTATTTATCCAAACCAGACCTTTATTAATGCAATCCATAATATTTGTGGTATTTCTGTCCGACATAGCTCTCTTACGAGCTCGTGTCAACTGCTGGTTCAAAGCAATTCTTGTCTTATCCTCCCAAATCTTTCGAACAATTGATTCATCATCCTCAGAATATATATATTTTTTCTATTTAAAAAAAAAACAAAAACAAAAACAAAAACAAAGCTCAACATAGTTGTTAACTAGCCTATATAATTACAATCACACAATCAATAGTAAAAAAGATGAACATTTTTTTTGGTATATACCCTATAATTTCTTAATATATTCCTAAAATATAATTAATTTACATGTTCTAACCTAATTAATGTCGTTAGAGATGCAAGAACAATTATATATTAATTTATATTTTCAATCAATGAAATGGTCAAACAAACTTAATGCCTTCGCTAGAAATTCTTTTAATTGTATCTAAGAGGTTCGTACTTCATTTTGGTCTTCACTTCAATAAAAGACTATTTTTACTATATTAATATTCCTTGCATCTAAGATATGGTGTGCATAGAAAAAAAAGAATGTAACACCCTCAAATATAATGTCATGAAATCTCAAATATTTCATTACTAATGTCAACTATTGAATAATATATCTAAGATTATGGATTTTTTTAAAAAAATTTCAGCAGAGTTTCCTCTATTTTTGTTGGTACCAAGTTATCGTCAACACTTCTATTATATGTCATTACAACTTCCATCTTAATCCAATCATCCTGGATCACATCTCATTCATCAAACAATCTCTGAACACTAAATTATACTTATCAATATATTCAAGTCTCACAATATCAATTAATAAGTCAACATAAAAGTATTTCTAAAATAATTTGAAAGATAATCAATTTCATCACTATAAGTTCATCAATTTAAAAATGTATAATGTCATATCTTAAACTCCTTAAAGAGTTCATCCTTATAAGTTGAATCAACTTTTTCCCAATTGTGCCATGGTCCTTTAAAATTTGACCTCAAAATAAGTCCGATCTCACGCCCACACGATGAGTTATTAAAGCTTTAAAAAAATAACAAAGATTCATTAAAATAATAAAGCTTAAAAAATAATTATAAAACTCAATAACCTTATAAATTTCAACTTACTCTGTTGTTCCATATAAATGAAGCTCTTTTTTTTTTTTTTTGTAATTGGATCCTTATGTCTGTCAAAACCCTACTTTTGAACTCGTTGCTCATGATGCGATGGAGAAGATGTTGAACCGTGGATTGATGGGATGTCATCTCGATCCTCTGAATCTCTAACATTACAATCGTCTCCCTCATCTCCTAATTCTCTTGCATTAACATCATCTCCCTCATCTTCATCTTCATCATTATCATTATCTACTCTCTCATATTGTTCTCCTCTATCTTCCTCAACTCTCTCACCTCTCCTAACATCCTTGCCCCTCCAATCATAATAACCCCCATCAACATTATATCCTCCAAAAGTATATGGGTGATCTTGAGGGAAACCTTCTTGAGTTTGAAGTAAATCTTGAAAGTGAAAACCCTCATACAATTGATAATCATCCCTCCTCCTATAATCTTGATGAGTATGATGTGCATTCCAAGTAGGATTATAGCAATCATGCAACTCATGATGGATAGGTTGATGATAAATGGATGCTTGGCTATTCGGCCCAGATGAAGGGCCATTTGATCTAGATAAAGTGGTCATATTACTCCTAAAACCTAATATATATAACCATGTCAAGGCATGCTAGATACCTGAAATAGAATAAAAAATTAGCATCAATAAACAACATTATAGAATAAATATAACTGAATTATTTGTAATTATTGAATATGAACTAATTAATACAATAAGAAAATAAAATGAACAAAATAATTATTTTTAATTAATACCATTAATACAAACATTACTTACATCACTTAAAAATAAGTCCAAATACAATACATAAAAAATAAATTTTACAGTATATCATCATCATGCTACTCATCATTATCATCACTCATAACCACATCATCATCATCATCATCATCGTAATCACCATTAACATCATCATCAAATTCTTAATCTGAAACCCTTTCAACTTTTACTGAATTTGCCTGTAATTGAAGCAATTCACAATGGTTGATTTCTGTATAATATGATGCTTCAAAAAATATATTTGGATCATCAAGTGTTTGAGTAGGAAGGACACGACATGGTTGAGAAATCTCATCTGACTGAGCAACATTAAAGGATCTTGTATTGTTATCATCTTCAATAAATTCACCCATGTTAACGCTATAGCGACTTTTAGCAGTTGTCTTAACTACTGCCCACCATTCAGAAGATTTATTGTCAGGTGGACATGTATAGTAGACTTGTTGACATTGTTGCGCTAGCACAAAATCTTCATTTCCATATAGTCGAGAAGTATGCTTGATTTCCACCAAACCATTTGAATGATGCATTCTAATTCCTCTTCTTGTATCATACCAATGACATTTAAACATGAACACTTTGCACTTACTCCCCAAATATTTTAGCCGAACAACTTCTTCAAGCATTCCATAATAGTTACATTCATTGGCATCATAACAACTTCCTTTCACACAAACCCCACTATTCATCGTCTTTTTAAATCGACCATAACTTTGAGTGTGAAATTTGAAACCATTCATATAATACCCATTATAACATTTAACTAAATTTGAAGGCCCATAGCAAGTGCAAAGATTTGATTCACAGCTCCATTTGATTGATATTCAACCTATCATAACATTTAATACCATCATAAATATTTTTTTTCCAAAAAAAATAATTTCTCAAAATAATAAAATTGCATTAAAAAACCCATAATATAAAACTACTTCATTATTTTTTAACCAAATTGGAAAGATCTCCTCGTATAATTTTTTTATTTCAGCATCACTCGCATGTGGTTGTTGTGACTTTAGCTCTTGATGACATTGCCTAAATTATAAATAGTTTATTTTTAAAATTAAATTATTAAGAATAAAGTATATAAAAAATATTTCATACTTACTCTAAATAGGGCTTCAATTCTTCACAGTTGAAACAAATATAGTTATGTGCAATTTTCATTTCAGCATGTGACAAATGTCTTCTTGGAACTTCTAGACAATTTTTTCCCTGGGTAAGAAAAAATTGAAAGTTGTTCGTCAAGACTTTTAAGGACACCATCATCATTTCTTGGAACTTGATTCCATATTGTTTACACGTCATCTCCAAAATAATAAGATGCAAAATTAGTAATTTCATCAATCAAATATGCTTCACATATGGAATCCTCAACTTTAGCTTTATTTGTCACTTTTTTCTTCAAATAAAACATATACCTATATCATTGATATCAATTAGTTTAGGAAAAAAATGGAAAAGAATAAAAAATAATATGACATGAAAACATACCATTCAAATGGATACATCCATCGATATTGAACGAGTCCCCCGACTTTTGCCTCATAAGGTAAATGTATTGCCAAGTGTTCCATAGAGTCAAAGAAGGATGGCGGAAAAATCCTTTCAAGTTTGCAAATAATTTCAATGATATTCATTTGCAGCAACTCCATGTGTTGGACATTTAAACTTGTAGCACTAATGTCTCGAAAAAATACTGACAATTCAGTTAATGACTCCCACAGTGGCTTAGGCAAGTAAGGTCGAAAAGCAATTGGAAGAAGTCTTTGCATAAAAACATGACAATCATGACTTTTCATGCCTGAAACCTTACACTATGCCTCTTTTACACACCGTGAGATGTTTGAAGCATAACCATCAGGAAAGGACAATTCTTTCATCCATGACAACACTTCTTTTTGTTGTTTCTTGAAAAGATAATAAGTGCCTTTAGGTTTGTAAACCCGACCACTTACATCATATTGCAAATGTAAGTTGGCTTCTTACAATACAACTGAATATCCAACCTAGCCTTTAAATTGTCCTTGCTTCTATCAGGACAATCCATTACTGTATAAAAAATATTGTCAAAGAAATTTTTTTCAATGTGCATGACATCAAGATTATGACGAATTAGATTTGTATGCCAATATAGAAGCTCCTAAAAAATGCTTTTCTTCACCCAATTATGCTTAACACCAAAGCCTGAAATTTTGTCATTATGAGATGAACTTCTAATATGTCCCATCGTCAAATTAGACACTTCAAATAATATTTCTGAACAAGATCGACGAGGTAAAGGAGGGATCCATTCTGTTACTTCTTTCAAAAACTTATCTGGTTGATATCTATATGGGTGATCCATAGGTATGAATCGTCGATGACAGTCAAAAAAGGTTATTTTCCCCTTATGCTTTAATCTAAAGGCTTTGCTATGCTCCATACAATAAGGACAAGACAACTTCCCATGAGTACTCCAACCCGATAACATATCATAAGCTGGAAAATCACTAATGGTCCACATCAAAGCTACCCTTAATTGAAAATTTTCCTTCCTATATATATCATAGGTATTAACACCATCAAGCCATAACTTTTTCAACTCATCAATTAACGGTCGTAGAAAAACATCAAGCTTTTTTCCCGGATTCTTCGGCCCAGAAATAATCATTGACAAAAACATGAATGGTCGGGTCATACACTTCCAAGGAGGCAAATTATAAACAGTCACAATTACTGGCCAACAAGAGTAGACATTTGAAGACATGTCATATGGACTAAAACCATCAGTGCATAATCCTAATCGAATATTTCATGGATCGGATGCAAAGTCTTGATGATCTTCATTAAACTTCTTCCATGCTTCCCCGTCAGATGGATGCACCATAACTCCATCATCTGACCTATGAAAATGATGCCATGTCATATCTTTGGCATGATGTGGAGACATGAATAGCCTCTGAAGTCTTGGTGTTAAGGGAAAGTATCGGAGTTGTTTCTCTGACTTATTAGAACCTTTACTAGTGGGATTTCTAGATTTGTATCGTAAACTTCCACAAAAATCACAACTTGTTTTCATTGCATCTACCCCATAGTACAACATGCAATAATTAGGACACACATCATATTTATCATAACCAAGTCCAAGTGGCCGCATAAATTTCTTGGCATCATAGAAATTTGAAACCAAATTTTCATTATCAGGCATACAACTTTTTGTAAATTCAGTAAATTTATTGAAGGCAGTTTGAGTTAAATTTAGAGTTGACTTCATATTAAGCAATTGTACACAAGCAGATAGTTTAGATTGCTTGGTACACCCATCCTATAAAGACTCCTCTGCAGCTTTAAGTAATTTATAAAATTTATCTGCCTCCGGATTCGGAAGTTCCTCTGCTACCATAGGATTAGAAACCATATCATTAGAGTATGCATCACCAACCCCCATTGCATGCAAAATCATATTCCTATATGAATTTTCTTTAAAAACATCATTCACAACATGACTACACCCAACTGATGAAGGTCCAGTTATTATCGGTTCTGAAACATAAGGCTCTCCATGTACAGTTTAATTTTCATAATCAAGTAAAAATCATCTTGAAAACAGGTGCTTATAAACATCTTCTTCCATTAAAAACTTTTGATTTTTGCACCTAACACAAGGATATCTAATTTTACCTCTAGACACATTTTCATCAATTGAAAATGCAAAATTGATAAATCTTCGTACACCCGCAATAAATTCTGGACAAATATGACCATCCCTACGACGATGATACATCCATGATCGATCGTCCATATTAATCTAATTAACATAATTAAACCAAAAAAGAATTAGAATATTATTTAATATATTTCTTAATATATATTTAAAACTTTATATAATAAATTATCAAAATAACTTCATTGCTAACTAGCTTATAAATTATCAAAGGGAAATATAATACGTTGTTTTGATTGTCCATTGGATTAGTAAAATGATATAGGCAAAATAGCTAGCTAAATAGGATCCACCAAGCAATTGCTCAGTTTATTATTTCTCACCATCATTTTTTTTCTTCAACTTTAGTAATATAGACTATTCTATTGGAAAAAAATATAATCGTTTTCATTGTCAAGTAATATTGTAGAAATAAAGTTTGCATGCAAACATATGCCATAATTATTATTTTTTAACCAACTATTAAATATTTATTTCATTAATAATTTATTACTTAAGATCGTCACATTAAACAAAGAAATACTAACAAACTAAAAACACTTTGGAGACAAATTATACCATTATTAGCAAACAGAGGCTAAGATTTAATTACAATGCAATTTTTCTACAAATCAAGTTATCTTCCAAAATTAATAAAAAGTTTTAAGCTACATTAACAAACCTGGAGGACCAATATGCACAACCCAGAAACTTGGCAACTCCAAAAGCAAATAAGTAATGTGATGATGATGGGTTCAACAATTTGAAATTAAAAAAATAAAAATAAAAATAAATAAGAATAATAGTGTTAAAAAATTAAAAAAGTAAATTAGCATGTAATGAGCAAGAATAGCATTGAATAATGTTTCCAACCATTTTATTTATGATTTATCAGGACTTTATAAAACAAAAGTCATTTAACAGGCTGGAAAATAAAATTATTTAATAGGCTGGAAAGAGAATCCCAACACTACCATATCCTTGCCCACCCAAAAATAAAGTCAGAAAATAATCATTTAAAAGGTTGGAAAGAGATTTGACAATCACTGGCCATCCTTGGACAGCCCATGATTTCAAGCTTCCTTTTTAACATCGTCAGTGCTGTTTCTTCAAACTCTCTCAAAAGCCAACAACAAATCATAATTAGCTTTCGAGAAAAAAAAATGAGATAACAGACGAGGCACCTTGTTGAAGACCAGAGCCCCAGACGATAGCAGCCCTAGTTGGTGGAAAAAGTTGTGCAAGATTGAGGAATCTATGCTGGAGATCCGGGCAATATGGGGAACGGAATTGGAGTAGATTTCAACTCACCTTTCCGCTCAACCTCAGGCTAAATAACCTGATATTGAATACAGCTGACCCATATTATATTGAGCATCCTGACAGAAAACAAGATATCTGGATGAAAATTTTTTCTAGTTAAAATATTCAGATTGAATTGAACATAGCAGACTCTTTCAACACATGAAAAAATTGCATAGTGGCTAATATATTCAAAGACTAATTCATGTATTCTGGATCCATACTTATAATTCTGGATCCATCCTGCAGATCATGTTTTTTTTTAACTTCTTAAGATAATGGCACCATGAAGAAACAAAATATTAAAATGCATTGTTCTTGTCTCCATTTGTTTCAGATAATGAGTCTCTATTGGTTTCAAATAATGAAAATCAACATAACTACGTACTAGTTAAAAAAAAAATGTAGCACGTTGTCTTCCTCTACCAGCATAAATGAAAAATGTAGCACGTTGGAGAAAATAGAGGTTAAAGGAGACAAATTCAAAGCCATATGGAGAATGAAGGAACTATATATTACGATGGGCTGCCTCTGCAAAATCGAAGAAAGCAGGAAAGTATATCGGCCAGAAGGTAAATTTTTTAACATATTTGAGTCATTAATCTTCTCCTTGAACCGAAAACTTTAAAATTTCTCCTCTCTCGGCATGTTTGGACGTTTGAGTTCATTAAGTGTGCATGCAGTATCGATAAAACCTTGAAATAAAAAAAAAAGCCTTCAAAAATTAATTAAACAAAAAAAATCAAATTAACTGATTATAAAATCCAAAAGAACTATTATCCAGTTCATTTTTAATTTCAAAAACTTGAAATTGATTCAGCCAAAATTAAATGTAAAATAAAAAAAATATTAATATTTTTATTAACCCAAAATTAATCAAACCCACATTTCCCCAATCAGCCCTCTTTTACATTTCTGCTGCCTAGCCAACCTTCTAAGACACATTACCCAAACTTTGTATGGAGAAGTTGGGAAGCTTTGCTAGAAAGCCGGCTAACACACATTCCCTGCTGTCATATATAGTTTTTACCATAAATTTTGCACAAACTCTACCATCCTTTCTAAGACACGTTTCCCATATTTCTCCCCCAAAAAACAACACACATACACCTAGTAAAACCAAAAAACCCAGAACCCCATAAAAAGTCTCACTACTTCCATATTTAACAAATAATTTGCAATAGATCTACAAAATTATTCTGTAAAATTAGTTAATAAAAAAATATATATTCTCTCTAAATTACAAACATATTTTTTTAAATATGGGGTTTTGATTATACCTGCTATCACACCATGTTTGCTCCCTACAAGATTGAATTTTTGGAAAGTAACTGGAGAAAAAGTTAACAAAACAACAAGTTATGTTTGTGGACGCATGACAAGGATATGTAGAATTGAAAGGGACATGGGATTGGCTCCTGGAAAAGAAATAGAAAGGAAGAGATATGGGTTAATTAGGTTTTTGAAGAATTATAGAAAGGGACAAAAGATTGGGTTCTTTCGAAGAATGAATAAAGTTTGCAGCTGTAGGGTTCTTCTTTTGTTGTTTTCAAGGTATGTGTGTGTGTGTGTGTTTATACCAATAAAAAAGCAACATGTAATTATGATTATTTTATAAAAGTCAAAATTTAATTTTTTTATATCAGCAACCATATTAGCAACTGCAAATCCGTTGCTGATTCTTAATATATTAATTTATTTTTCAGTATCTGATTTTTCGTTGCTGAATCCATTACTAATATTAAAAAATTAATATATATTTAATCCGTTGCTAATCTGTTACTAAAATTGCAACTAAATTATTCTGATGCTAAAATCTGTTGCTAATTACCCTTCTTTTTAGTAGTGCTATTACAGCAATCGCATTTCTCATAAAACTATACCTCTAGAATTAATTACAAAAACTTTAACTCAATTAAATAATTATATTGAAAATTATATTTTTTTTTTTGTTACTATATTGGTCTGGCATGATTAGATTTTTTTTAGATCTAAATTCATCTAGACTATTTATATAATATACATATTTTTTATATAGTAATTGAGAATATTATAAATAAGACGCCCCCATTAAAAGGATGAGAGCTGCTAAGGAAGATTACATGGGGAATTAAAAAACATTAAGAGAGCGAGGAATCTATAGACCTGACTAGTTAGTCCAGTTCATGATACATTCAGGATTCCTATAAAGATCAGAGCCTGTATAGCTGAAATTTTTAACAAAGGACTTCAACTAAAAGACCAATCGATGAAAGGTGAGGTCAAAAATCACATCCCAGTTTGGAGTTTTGTCAAAGATCATGTGGTTGCACGCTATCCAAATTGACCAGTATAATCCTTTACAGAGAAGGGTAATTTCCTAACGCTGACCATTCTTGAAGGTTATGATATGGGTATTTTGGTAGACAACTGACACACCCAAACCAACTAAAGAGTCTACCCCAGAGAGACCATGATGTTGGACAAAGATGGAAGAGATGATGTATAGTCTCAATCTCCTTGCAGTAGAAAGGACAAAGAGCTTCCTCATAATTGATGATTCTCCTCTCAGCTAAGAAACCTTTTGTGCAGACACTGCCATTGATAAGAAGCCATATGAACACATCTATTTTTGAAGGCGCAAACCCTTTCCAAAGCAAAGTAGGGGAGTGAAGATTTCCTGAAACATTAAAACCATCAAAGAGATGGCACCTGGAGGAGACTGTGTAATTGTTAGAGCTATGGTGTTTCCAACTCTTGCTATCTTCACCATTAGAGAAGACTAGGCCACGTTCCACTTCTGCTATCAAGCTTTCACACATGCAGAGCTCTCGGGATCGAAGGGGTCTTCTCCAAGAAAGATTGATTGAGTTATCTGTTGGGTTATAAACTTCTGCAACACTTAAGGATTGTTGCAGGGAGAGGTTGTAGAGCTTAGGAAACATGAACTGGAGAGGGGTTGCGTAGCCTAGCCAAGAATCAGACCAGAACCTGATGTTTCTCCCATCACCCACCTTGAACCCGACACTATTTATATGATATGATGGTGAGAAATCTCTAAGCACTTCTCTTATCGTGATATTTATATACATCTTCCCTTGATAGTTGATCTAACCAATTCTTTTCAATAAGGTTCTTTATGCTACCTACTGGGTTCTTTATGATGCATCTTAGCTCTCATGGCATTACAAATGATCTTCACTCCTGCATTGTAGGGTACTGGGCATCACGTATAGTGAAAAGAAATTAGGATTTTACAAATACCAAGGTTACAACCCCAAACAAAACTTTATTTTGAATATTAATTATATTAATTCTATTATGAAAATAAGTTTTATTCTTTCTTTTCTTCCACTTGAACGGGCATTAGTTTTATTCTTTTGTTTCTTCCACTTGTAATTGGATTAACCTAGAAGGTGTTTGGGTCTCCTGCTGCGGCTGCGGTGGACATCAAAAGTTATTTTAAAGAGTTTGGTTAATACTAACCACACTTTTTTTCATGTGGGCCCCCCTTCAAAACTGAGGTTAGACCTCACTTTTTGAAAAGCAAAAAACAATTGCTTTTTGTTGCCGTGTTCTCCTCTCTCTCTCACCAACACTGTATAATTTTAATTAACATTGCAAAACTTTCCCGTTGGAGAGCCCATCTTCCCCTCGTTCCCAATTTGTTCTGATTTCTTTGGCCTCGATGGCGATTCAGTTGAACACCTTATCCTCATCCAAGATCCTTTCCAAACAATTCAAGTGGTCTGAGTTCACCATGCTCAATGGGTCCTTTGATTCCATTGGATCCTTTCCAAAAGTTTCCTCTAGTTTTTCTTTTAGCTCGTCGATGTTGAGGAGGCAAACATCTTTTTTTGCCCATTATCGAGTAGCCACCTTTAATCAACATCAGTTGTGCTCTCTCCTCCAAGTTCTAGGACAACTGCTGTGAGATGCTTTGTTGCACTGGTAATTACATCCTGATCTTGTGTTGTTTTTAGGCCGAGGGAGAAAGAAAACGAAGAAGAGGCAAATGGGGAACTGAAGGGAAGAGAGGATTTGGTGCTCTATGTGGTGGCAGTTGGTTCTGGAAATTTACAGATTTTTATCCGTGATTGAAAACGATGCCCTTTAAAAACAAGTATAAATACAAATTAAACATGCTTGGTTTTCATTGGTTGGTGAAAATTCAGACAAGTTTTTATGTAATAATAGCAACAAAACATTTATTGCTTATGCTATTATAATTTATTTGTATAAAGCTTTTTTATTGAGTGGTTATATTTAGAGGTAATTTTTGTTAGAGATTATATATGTGTGTGTGTGTTTATTTTAAAAAAATTAAATATGTAGATGTTTAGTTGTATCAATGACACTATATTAGAAGGAGATCGCAAGATGATGAGGTTTTTTTCGAGTATGATCTCAATTTCAATTTCATTCCAGATAACCTTTTACCTGAAAATGTACCTCGCTCAACTATTCAAGGATCGCAGAGGCCTTCACGTATGAATTTTATACGCGATAGAATTGCAAATAGTTTGCCATTATATATATATATATGTGTGTCTGTGTGTGTGTGTGTGTGTGTCCTTTTAGGTAATTTTACAATCAAACCTCATACAAAAAGCATATTAACCAAACACAAGAAGCTATTTTTTTTCAACTACAATTTCAACCACAGTTTTAACCAAACACATCAAAATTTAAAACAAACCTCACAAAAAGTACTTTTTATTAAACTGCATTTTGAAAACCACAAAAGCAACCACAATACCAAACAGACCTTTAATATCAGCATTACAGCACAGTCAAAATGCATAAGAATGAAGAAAAAAGTGACTTTATCAATAAAAATCTCGAAATCTAGCTAAAACAAATCCAAAAATAACTAGAAAAATAAAGAAAAATTCTAAACAATATTTCATAAGACTAATTTGAAGATAAAAATGACCTTGATGAACTAGGATTATATTACGGCAAAGTAAGAAATCTTTAGTGCATAGTCTATTCTGAACAGCTAGCCAAAGAAAAGATTGAACCTTAAGAGGGACCCTTTTTTTCCATATCGAAGCCTTAAAAGTTCTAAGCCCTGGATTCACAATTCTGTCAATAAGTAAAGAACAAGTTTTAATTGTATAACCTCTATCTGTTGTAGAGGACCAAACTTTCTTATCTAAAGTTGTTGCCTTTAGTCGAAAGCTTTCTAGAGATGAGAGAAGGTAGGCTACCTGCTCAGTTTCAAAGAGGAACAATTGTCTCCTCCAAGCTAACTTCCACTTCCATTCCCCTTGCTCCTAATTTCCTGTATCAGCAATTGTGGCATTTGGTTTAGTGGAAAGAATGTAGAGTCGTGGGTAAATGACTTTCAATGGAGAGCTATCAAACCAAACATCAGACCAGAATCGAGTTAGAGAGCCATTTCCCACTACAAATTTGCAATTATTAGCTAAAGCTGAAGAGACAGAGTCTGTTGAGGTCATAAGAGATATGATATCCCTCCAGATACAAAACAATCTTCTACTAAAAAATAGAGAAACCATTTTCAAACACCGACTTGAATTTGTTGAATATCATCTTCTTCCATAGCTCATTACTAGGAAAAGAGAGCCTTCAAATCCACTTGAAAAGCATTCCTTTATTCTTAGCTATCAATGGCCCAATCTCAAGGCTACCCCTATCCTTATTTCTAACAACCACACTCCATTAGACTTTGCAAATTTTTCATGAGTTAATTAAGACTTCAATGCTTCGCTTGTCATAAACAACACTCCTCATATAATCATCATGTCTGGTGGATCTCTAAGCAAATCTCTCTCATCATGACATTTATATACATCTTTCCTTGGTGGTTGATCTACCGAGCTCTCTATGATGCTTTTTGAGCCCTTTTGGGATCTTAAGATGACGTATAGTGAAAAAGAAACTAGGTTTTTACAAATAATGAGGTTACAACCCTAAATAGAACTTTATATTGAATATTAATTATATTAATTCTATTATGAAAATAAGTTATTTTTTTAAAGGTAAATGGATAGATAATTTATAGTTTTTGCTTACTAGACATTGCAAAATCATGCACGCACAAGTATCTCTTAGATACACTAGATGACTAAAAGATGTTGATCTGTTGTTTTAAATACTACTGTTGCGCTCAATTTGAAATGCAGAATCCTACGGTTAGGCTTCGTTTTCATTTGTTTTCATATTTCAAAGTTTCTGCTACAGTCTTTAGATGTTCATGTCCATAATTGTTGCTTTTTCTGAGGGTTTTTACATTGTTTTTCCTCTCCCTTCACTGTTCTGGGCTATCTAAACCTTGTCAATGTCTATTCATTTCCTTTCACAACCCTTTTGTGTTGTTTACTTGGTGTTCTGAAAAATTCAGTCGGATGCACAGTCTTTTCTGCTCCTTTTACAGTCGATCATTCTGATGCGAACATCTTCTGCAAATCGTTCCTTCCATTCCTCTCGCTCAGTTTTCGATGTATTTGCTCCTATGAAAGTAGGTGGACTGCCACGCACCAGATTATTAATTTTTCAATAGATTATGCTTCTATGAAACAATATTTGACTTATTTTTTTCTGGTGAATTATATGAACACATCATGAAGAAATCATGATGTCGAACTATCTATCATCATTATTTTATTTTATTTGAGAAACATATAAAGAAAAAATATAAAGAACCTCTAAATATATTTTTCAAACTCAATAATATTATAAAAAATTATTTTTTTATTTTTATTTTTATTTTAATTCTTGGCTGGGGAAGAAGAAGAAGAAAACATGAAAACTGACATGTCATAAAGTCAAATAAACGTGGATCATTCATTCATCAAAGCAATACGAGTCACATCTTCCTCTTCATTTATTTCCATACTGTCAACTTCCACCCAAACACGACCCCACCAAATATTTAAGGATTTATTTTCTTATTTTTTAAGAATAAAATAAAATTACCAGTGAAAACGTTTCACTCATGGTCTGCGTGCTCCTGTTGTCATGATAGCTAGTAAAGAGGTGATTAATTAATTTTGTTTAGGTTATAATAAACGTTTCACTCTGGTTTTTATTGTGTGCCACATAAACTTCTACTAGCTATATGAATATAACAAGGCATAGACTTGGCTGGACTTTAAAGACTCCTCTTCGTGTCTCTTTGCTTTCTTACTGTCTCTGTTTCTTTATCTTTTTGGATTAGAAGGACGATGGAGCTAGTTGTTTATTTTCATTTTCGTGGAAACCAAACAGAAAGTTATTTGTTCTGCTGATTGGTTTCTACTGGTCTCATCTTCTCTCGTTGACTCGGTTTACATGAGTGTTGACTAGCTGTTTGTCTCTTCTTCTGTTCTACTGAAGTTTCTTGATGTTTTGGCTGGGAATAAATTTACCTCTTTTTGCTTGCCTGGAAAGTTGAGGGAAAGAACTGAAATAATCTAAATCCCTTTAGGATTTTTTTCCAGTTTAGTTCTACCCTTCACTTCCCTGCGCCTTCTCAGCGACCAGATACATCAGTTTATGTTGAATCAAGATGTCTAACCATCTGTTGTCCTTGTCTTGAACAGGGTAATTTCTGAGCCATCTACATAGAAACATTGCAAGGAGTTTGATTATTGAGTCATGGACAACACTGGAGGTGGTTCTTTCATGAGGAATAGGAGATTGGAGAGCTTCCTTGATACAAATTCCACTCCAAATGGGAAACAAACCCCAAAGATTGTGGTGAGGGAAGAAGTGGTAAAAAGTCCTAAGAGTGATGTTTATGTTGAAGATGATGGGTGGATTTCTGCATTGATATCTTGTGTACGGATTGTGGTTTGTTTTTTGTCAATGATGGTCACAACATTCATTTGGTCCTTGATCTTGCTCTTGCTCTTACCATGGCCTTATGAGAGGATCAGGCAGGGAAATATTTATGGGCATGTCACTGGTAGAATGCTGGTAAGTGCCATTGTTTTATTATATTAGTTTTTCATGCTTGCTTGTGCTCTAATTCTGTCTTGTTGTGTTCAATGCATTTATTTATGAGTAAATAATTAATTAACCATCAAGAAAAGCAGAATGAACGTTAGTGTTTGAATCCTGAGAAAATCGAGGGAGAAAACAAAGGGAAATCTTTGCACTTCATGAATTTCTCTCTGTTTCTCTGTTTCATGATTTTATTTTATTTTTTTGAGGTCCCAGATAATGAAATGATGGTCCCATATTTTTCTTGCTTCTCCAGCAAACAACATTGCCTTTTAAAAGTGATTGGTAAAATTGCTTGGTGTTTTCTTGACAACATGTTAATTATTCTCTGCTATATCTAAAAATGTGCATCAAATTATGAACTTGTTATTGCGGTTGCTTAGGGCTCTATCATCAAAAGATTCAATCTTCAAGTTTTCATCCAGAATATTAAATTTTGCTCTCGTACTGAATTTATGCAAAATGTTATATATAAGGTATTTAACAAATGAGTTTTTTGGGGTTATCCTAGGGAGAGGCACCTCTTTTCTCTGTTGCTCAGAAGTGGTCCGGGGCTTGGTATTGATTATAGGGACATATCTCCTGCAGATTTTTGAGAAATATACGGTGCTCACAAAACAAGACAGAATAAGCTTCATGAACTACAACCTTGTCGTTTGTTGTGTTGAAGAAATGAGGCCATCTAAAAGTGCACAATTTTCATTGCAGATGTGGATCTTAGGGAATCCTATCAGGATTGAAGGCACTGAATTTTCAAATGAGAGGGCCATTTATGTCTGCAATCATGCTTCTCCTATAGACATTTTCCTTATGATGTGGCTGACTCCCACGGGCACTGTTGGCATTGCAAAGAAAGAGGTATGCATTCAGCTATCTGGTGACGATTCGTCTTGATAAATTAATCTGTATCTTGTAAACCTGCTAGTGATACCACATCCAGATTGATAAGCTCTATTAAGGTGCAGAAACCACCCTTCTGGGTGCTACCTCCTTACTTGTAATAAAATCACCCTGTTTCATGAGTGATGACATTGTTAGACTGTGTATCTGACCTCATAACTGACACTTCTGTTTTTGCAGATCATATGGTACCCTTTATTTGGACAACTTTATGTATTGGCAAACCATCTTCGAATAGATCGCTCCAACCCTACTGCAGCTATTCAATCCATGAAGGAGGTTCTCCATCCACTTCTCCATGTTATTGATGATATCTCTAGTCTATACATCTAACCGGTGATTCTTGTGCTCAGGTAGCTCATGCAGTTGTGAAAAACAACCTGTCACTCATCATTTTTCCTGAGGGGACTAGATCAAAAAATGGACGATTACTACCCTTTAAAAAGGTAAATATTAATCCATTTTCCTGAACAAATGTGCTTTCACAATTTCATCATCACATTCTGGAATGATGCTGAACATGAGAAATTATTTCCCACCTGACATCATTTTCGTGTAACGTGTTCTATATATACGTTGCAATTCTGTTGTAAGACTTTAATCGTTCATTGAGAAAATGCTTGATAGAGGTTTTCAACCTTCCATGCATGCCTAGTGAGCTGCAAATGATGCCACAAGCAAGATCTGATTTCCTCTCTGCTTTTGTCAAGTGCTTCATAGTTATATTACGAAGACCAACTTAAGAGATGCAAGTATATATCGAATCATAATTCTTGCAGATAGAGCTATGAAGTTAAGAGAAGAATCCCTTTAGTTACTGAATTGTAACTTCGGATCTTTCTTTCCCAGATGTGGTTTTTGAAAACGTCTGTGTGTTGTCCATTGTGAAGATATTATACATCGCTCTTTTCCAAACTTGCATTCATGCTATATAATTTACCAATTATGACTCCCTCCCCGTTTTCCGGTGTTCCCTTGCAGGGTTTTGTTCATTTAGCATTGCAAACGCGCCTCCCAATAGCTCCAATGGTCTTTACGGGCACCCATCATGCATGGAGGAAAGGCGGCTTACACGTTCGGCCATCACCTATAACAGTCAAGTATCTCCGGCCAATAAAAACTGATGATTGGACAGATGACAAGGTTAATGACTATGTCAGACTGCTCCATGACATATATGTTGAAAACCTTCCAGAGGCACAAAGGCCTCTTCATTAGAAGGTACCAGAAACAGTCACACTTCATGGTTGAGGCTTTTCTTTTTTGTAATTTAATAGTCTTGGAAAGTCCCATGCTAATAGCTATTAAAAATAATGGGAAGACTATTTTATGGTTAATAGAAATAATGCTCTATTAAATAAATGCGCGTGCCGGAAGAATATTTTCTAGTTAATGGAATTTATGCCCTTTTAAATAGGTATATAGAAAGATTATTTCCTGGTTAATGAAAATAATTCTCTATTAAAAGAACGTGTTGAAAGATTATTTTCTGTTTAATAAAAATAATACCCTGTTGAAATGAACACATTGGTTAAACTATTTCCTTTTCTTTCTTACATGTACTTTAGATATAATGTACTACTTAATGGATAACTTGAGAAAGTCATATCTTCATTAATGAAGAATATATCTAGTAAAGGATTGATAAAAATAAAATTTAAATTAAATTAATATATTAACGATAAGTAATTCATTTAATGAGCTAATGCGTATATTATTGTGGATACTTTAAATAGCCCTTATTTAAATTGTGTATTATTAATAAGTGTAAATTTTCTAGTTTTTATCAAATGTTCACATGTTATTTATATATGCTATTAGGTACGCGCATCCTCGAGCTGGAAAGTAGAAGCATAGATGAAAATCATTGTTTAAGTTAATTTTTGTATTGGAAATATTGATATTATGTTTTATATCATCTGTATATTAAGAAATTTTAAAATGGTTAAATTATTCTTTTGCCATGTAATTAAGAGCAATGCCCTTACTTTAACTAGTAATATAGTTTTGTTGTATTTATATTTCAATGTGTTTGTGTCCTAAGAAATTAATGTTATTGTAAATAAATTAGTTTTAAATATTGTATATGCAATCATACAATGTTAACGAAAAAAAATGAAAAATGAAACTACAGGAATATGGTAACTAATGTGTTTAGTAGAGTTGCGATGCTTATTTATATTGGGATGAGTTTGTAATTATTATTTACAGGTTTTGATTTTAAGTCGATAACTTGGTATTGAAAATACAAAGAAAACTTTGCCGAAATTTTTATAAAATATTTACATGAAAAGAAACCAATTAACTCTTTTAAATAACTTTTGTTTGGGGCCTTAACATTTATAAACATTGGTTCAACAAGTTGCCTCTTTAAGCATTGTAATGTATTTTTCTTTAGTATATCAATCATTAAAAAAAAAAGGTAACGATATTATCATCCTCTAACTTGATAAATTTTTATTATAATGGATGTTGTTTTTATGAAGATAATATGTATTTATCCTTTCAGTTTGAACTTTAAAGGAAGTTTTGGAAGAAGATTCATACTATAAATTAAGATTTTCTAGATATAAATTTGGATTTAAAGATGGATGATTCACAAACTAAACTAGATAATTAACAAGAAGCTTAATTGAGTTTGAATGATGTAATTTTAATTCACAAACTGAACTAGATATATAATTAAGAAGAAGATGAATTGAGTTTGAATGATATAATTTTAAACTAAAGTTATGATGAATGTCAAAAAATCATCTCAACTCAATAGTTTAAATTGTTAGGTAAGGTTCCAATATATGATTTATATTATTCTCTAACACACCTCTTTAGGTGAAAGCCCCTTCGGCTTGAAACTTGCACAGATCCACATTATCTTGTGCTTAATTTTTATCAAATAAATTGAAATAATAAAATTCAAACTTGTGACCACTTGGTCATTAAGGCTCTGATACCATATTAAAAAATCATTTTAACCCAATAGCTTAAACTATTAGGTAAGGTTTCAATATATAATTTATATTATTTTTTTATAATAAACACCTACAAGTTGAACCTATGACTCTAATAAAAATTTTGTCAATTTAGAATTCATTGTAATTAATATACCAAATCAATCAATTATTAAGGGCATTTATTTTGCATAAAGCTTTATACAGGAAATTCCTTTTTTTGTTTGTTTTGTGTAGACTAATTATAATAATACATTTAGTAAATGTTTTCAAGTCTTAAAATTTAGTAAATATTTTACAATAACAATCAATTCACCATATAATCTAACTTTTTTAATTACCTTCAGTAAACTATTAGAAAAAAAACATCGTCGAATAATAGAGTATTGATAGAAAAGTTGGTGGAAACACTTGATTGGAAGTTCTTAAAAAAAATTGTGTATTCAAACAAAACAAATAAATTAATATGCTTGATTAAAAGAACACGTAAAATTAATGTATTAATAGTGTAATTATCTTATTAGTATATCCATTGACTTCTTTTCCTAATATTATTTCAATTGATTTATATAATTATTTTAACTCATACCATGGTCATATGAATAAAAATATAAATAAAGTGTTGAATGCATATCCTTTAAAGAGTTGTAATAATTTTTTACTAGAAAAAAAAAATAGCTAGTTTATCTCAAAATAATAGTAGAACTCTAGATAACTTGCTTGTAGTACGCTGCAAATTAATTTAAATATTTTTTAAACATAAAAAAGAATGTGTAGGGTGCGAGGAACTCTTTGATATTGTTATTAAACCCGATCTAGTGGGTCAATCTTGAAATCTTTTGTCTTGATTTCTTGCTTAGTTTGAGTTTCAAATTAAATTGTGTAATAGTTACCCTAACATAACTCAGTCGACTCAGCAGGTTTAAAGGTAACTCGGACAATAAGTAAAAACATGGTTTGACTTTTTATAAAAATCTAATATGACATCTTATTTTTTGTAAATATTGAGATAATGATATATTAGATAGATATGGGTCAACTAGGCTTAACCCGTCAAATCTACGACCTAAGTCATGGACTTTATGAAGTTTAATAATTTACAATAACATAAATAAATACTTATAAAATCGAGGACCAACTCGATATCAAGATACTTTGTAAATTGAAAACAATGTTTTTAAAATAAAAATCTATCATGGACTTGAAACAAAATTAAAAAACAAATACTAAAACACAGTCTTAGTATCCTGTATATGATTGAAGACTAAAATTTAATAAATGTGAAAGAAAAAATTATATAGAAAATGTATTGAAAATCTTAGAAAAATAAATTTTATATTAATTAAATATTCTTGAGTTTTCTTTTCATATTAAGCCCATATTAATTAGAGAAGAATGTTAACATATCCATAAAACCTATAATATTTTTTTGAAAAACATAACAAAATTGAAACACAATGTTAATTTTTTTTATTGTATTTAAATCTAAATCTAGGCCCACACGATTGGTCCTCTATTATTTTTTAAGAGATGGACTGCATGTCATTCATTATTTTTTTAAAAAATAAATAAATAATAAATGTCCATGACATATAGTCTATAAGCCTAAATTTTGGGCACCTAGAGGTGCTTGGAAAATTAGACTTTGGTGTTTTGGGTTTTAAAAATCTATTTTTTTTTACTTATTTCGACCAAAAACACCAAATAAATGCTCTTCGTACCTCACTAAACCAATCTTTTAACTCAAAACACATTTAAATTGGTCCAAAATTACAAAATCAAATTGATAAATATTCTCTCTCAACTTTGATCTAACTTTTCATGCAAGTTGAAGGTCTAAAAAACCTTAATGAAACTTCTCTCGTCGAATAAAACTTCATGACACCAAGATTGATCTTTTTTATCATAATAATATTGTTAATCAATGACTTTCTCTCTCTTTATTGTTATTCAATGAGTTTCTCTCTCATATATTAAAATCAGAGAGTGGAATGTTAAGAAAACAAACTTTTAGACCAAAATTAAAATTTCAAAAACTATAAGGATTTTAAAAGAATAAAAAAGAAAGTATGTGACCATAAATAGTATGATTTGGTGTGAATTTGAAATTAGTCATGAGATTTCTTCTTATTTTATACGTTGGTCCTATTTTGTTAAATTTTGTCTTTATTGAACAAATTTTAACAAAATAATCATCCATTATAGAAGGCTACAATTGAAAAAAAAATGAGGATGAAATTTGATAAAAATTTTAGAGTTATTTGTGATTGCTATAGTAAAAAGCTTATACTTTTTATCATATTTTGTAATTGTAATTCTAATGTAACATTGAATTTTGTATTGTACTCATATGTATAATATAATCCAAGTTTTTTTTATCGGTGTTCAATATGGTTCGCTAATGAGTGTCTATCCTTTATACAAGTCAAGAACATCTAATGTTAGCATCATATTTTTAATTTCAAAGATCAAAATTATAGACCTTGGGCGATCGCTGTTGTGGTCATAAATTTAATGAGCTTTAAAATTAAAATTTTCATGTACTTGCATTAGATCTGCCCATATAATTTCTATTTTATATATACAGGTATTCATATATTGAATTTCTAACCATATTCATACCCTAGTTATTATCAATTGGAATAGAAATATGTATCAAAACTCAACAATTTTTTATGGTTATTTTGCTTTATTGTGTGTTGTAAAACAATTATATCTGTAAGTGGTTGCAAAATAGGGTGTGCTTGTGTAGGATGGGATAAAAAGGTTTCTCCTTGGAAAAAAAATGTTCAAGAACTAGTGTGTTATTTTCGTCTACATTAGTTGTTGTCATTTGAAATCGTAGTGGTGAGACCCATGATGCAGCGACCCACACAAAGGTGTTGTGTTAGAGATCTACAATAGGATAGCTTACACAAAGGTATTGTGTTAGAAACTCATGATAAGATGACCACATGAAAGTATTAGGGACCCACTTTAGGGGTTGCTGATGAACAAAAAGATGTTCTTAATGGAGGATGGTTCTTAACTGAAGACTAAACTTGAGGATACGTTACTTCCAACTTGTGGAAACTAATGTATGAGCTGTTTTAGAAAAATTAATATTTTTCTATTTTTATTTTTTTATTAGTTTTTTTTTTTAGTTTTTACTTTATGATTTTTTTCTAGTATGATTTTTTTCTAGTTTTTTCCCTATTCGAAGGGGATAGTTTTTCTAGTTTACTTCTTTTTATTCAATGTTATTAGGGTTTTTCTAGTTTTCTAGTTTTATATATATATATATATATATATATATATATAAAGGGTTGTGATAGTCTTTTGACAAGTAAAGATATAGAAAAATAAAAATTGAATATTTTGAAAATATCTGTATACTTATGATGTTCTTGGTATTTAAAGATTTTAACTTATGAGAAACTTCTTTATCCTTCATTCTCGCTTGCATCATTATCCAATATTAGTTTCCTGCCTATTACAAAAAAAAAAAAAAAAAAACTGGAAACCACTTGTCTTATACCATGGCCTTAGACTTGTAACACCGTGAATTAGAACAATGTTATGACGTTAAAGCCTTTCTTTATAAAACTAAAAGATGTTGCTTCTAATGGTGTTTCTGTATTTTCACATGGATTCAATTGACATTTTAGAATTTATTGGGAGGTGGATAGGTCTTCATATAAATTTTTAGTACAGTGTAATGGCTTTTTTACTCTTAATAGCAAAATGAATTATACCTATAACTTAAAGGTATTTTTGGCATTTCAAATTTAAATGGAAAATGAATTCACCAACTTACACCTAGAAGATAAAAAAAGAAACAAGTGTGCAAGAGTATTTTTGAAATTTCCTTTTGGTTTTTTGGTGATTATCAAATTGAGGAAAGGGTCGTTGCATCTTGTACTAGATATATAATATTATTTAAATTATTAAACTTAGGGCTCCAGAAAATTTATGGCAGCACGTGTGGTTAATTGGTGGCTTCCAAGGTGGAAATGGAATATTCTCAGTGGTGCCTACTTGACCAGGCAGTGTGTTTTTCTTCTCTGTTTTTGGTTCGCCATCAATGATCGTTTTTTTTTTTTCCTTTTCTCTTAGGAAAGTGTGTTGTCCATAAAAAAGAAAAAATCAATGCAGCCCTTTAATTAGTTTTGTCTTTAGATTTGGCCCCTGATCTTTTGATTAGTATTTGTTTTATTTGAAATAGTTTATAAAAAAAATTGTTTTCAATTTCATCCCTAATGATTTTGTTTATCTGTTAAATTTGGTCCTTATAAAATTCAATGCAGCCCTTTAGTCAGTCAGTTTTTTTCATATTTCATCCCTAATTTTTTTATTAGTATTTTTCTTATTTAAAATAATTTATAAAATAATTTTGTTTTTCAATTTCACCCCATGAATTTTTTCATATGTTTGATTTGGTCCATATTTTTTTAATTTCTATTTATTATATTTAAAATGGTTTATAGAATTAGTTTGTTTTTCGATTTCATTCTCATTGGGTTTTTTCCTCTGTTGAATTTTTAAACTTTTTTAAAAAATTAGTTTGATTTTATTTTGTGATTTTATCCTTCAATATTAAATTTGTTGGGTGTTGACCTTCTTGATTGTGCACGGATCTAGAGCTTAATGAGTTGCAGGTTTGAGATATTAATATGGGGTTAGGAACCGTCCAAGTTTGCTTGATTTTTTTATTTTTTTAATATCTTTTTTTTTTGTTTCATCATCCGGTATTATTTTTCCACTTTTGATGGGATTTTTCTGACATTTTAAGAGTAACACGAGTTGCCTGAGGTTTTTTATTAATATTTGCTAAATATATCTCCTTTAAAAGGAATTTGTTTAAATTAAATTAAAATAATTTATTTCATCCTTTAACATTAAATTGACCTGATATTGCCGCAGTTTTTTATGCTCTTTCTTAGATCTTGTGCTTTTAAAATATTTTTTTAATTAAATTAATTTATCTCATCCTTCAACATTAAATTTATTTTATATTGAACTTCTTAGTTGAGCCTAGGTATGAGACTCAATGGTTTCAACTTTAAGGGATTGACCTGAGTTTAAAAAGTTCACCCAAATTTGCCTGGTTTCCCTCTTTTTTCACTCAATTTATTTTGGGTTTCATCATTAAATGTTTTTTTAGTTTTTTTCCACTTTTTATAGGATTTTCCATTCATTTTCAAAAGAAAAAAAAAACATGTTACCTAGAATTTTTTTTTTCCAGGCTTTGTCCAATTTAATTTTTATGAGGGTTTTCACTTTTGCATTAAATATAGGTATCAAATTTTTTTGTGCTTTGTTTCAATTTCTTTTAAAAACCGGGTCGGCCTAAACCCTGGATTCCCTAAGTCACGAGTCAACCCATAGTCAAGCATAGATTTAAAATAATATATTTTAAAATTTCTTTTTAAATTTGCTTTTTTTTTTTCTCAAATTAAGTCATCATTCTCTTAATTTTTATTTTTGTTTTGGATTCTTTTATGAAGCTGTGGCTTTAGAAATTTTTAATTTTTCCTTTCAATTCAATATTTGATGATATTTGGGGTTTTAGCTCTCAATGTTTTGATTTTTAATTTTTATTATGTTTTTTATTAAAAATTTTATTTTTATCATTGGTTCCATAATTTAATTGTTTTTCAATTTCATTACCTAGTTGTACTGATATTTTTTTATTTTTTTATTTCATCTTTTATTATTTTGATTCTTTAAAACTAATAATCATTATTTTTTTTAGTTATATTTTTACTATATCGAGTCATTAATTTTTCTATTTTTTAAATTACAGTTACAATATTTAAACATTGTTTTTTCACTCTACAAACAAATTATCTCGGCCCATGACAAATTGCGAACGGCCTCTCCATACAAAGATTATGTACTCACCTTCTAAAAATTTGATATCACTCTTTTTTTTTTTATCTAACTTTGAAAATTCTTCTCTTTTTCCAGAGAACCTTTGCTAAATCCAGTGGGGCCCATATTTTCCAAATCATTTACATTAGGTAACTTTCCTTCATAACAGTCAAATTGATCAATCACCACGTGTTCCAGTGATACCTTTTGATCACCGAGACTCACTCTCTCATTGTGCTGTCATAGCCTTTATCTCACATGCATGTCATTATATTATTAACAATCATACCCCAAGGCTGGCCCCACAACTTTACCTCGACATCTTCGTCTCTCTGAGACAAAAGGCTAAGAAAGAAGTAAAAAGATTTCCTATTATACACTCGCTAGATTTCTTGGGGGCATTTTTTTTTTTTATTTTTCCCCTCAGAAAAGGGAGGAAAAAAATAACAAACAGAGCCCCAGAAGGTAAATAAACTCGCTCGCCTCCCTTCTCTTTCACAATCCCTAGCTTCTTGCTTGCTTTGTAAAAACACCCTTTTAAAATTTTTTATTTTCTTGGTCTTTTAGCACCTTTTCATGGCATTTTCGCAGAGGGTTTAGGGTTTTTCTTTTTGGTCGAGATATGTGAATTTTTTAGTCTTTCTTTTGTTGTTGTTGTTCTCTTAACTAATTGGTTCTTTTATGTTTTTGTTCTTGTTTTTGCAGGTTGGTATATTTGCCTACCATTCTTGGAAGGCCTTAAAAGGTTTGGTTATTTACTGGTTTTATTCTATGTGTTTTAGTTGTTGGGTTATGATTACTTTTCTGTATTGGCTCTTAATGAATGTCTATCTGTTTCTTGTTTATGGGTTGCTTTACATTATTCTCTAGTGGCTTCTTCTTGCTGTTCTCTCTCTTTCTTCTTTTTTGAGCTTTTTTTGCTTTTCTTATTTCAATTGAAGTGCATTTTTGATGGGATGATAGTGTCTCACTCGTTTTTTATCATTGTTAACATTCAGAGTTTTTGGGAAATTTATGATCACGGGAATATTTTTTCTTCTTTTTTGCTTGAATTTCCTGTCTACGAATTAAAATGGCTTGCTCCACTGTAGCGGATTTTAAAGCTTTTCAAATTTTCCTTTATTAGATCGGTTTGGGATTAGTGTTATGGGTGCTTTGTTGATATAGTGGCTAGGAATAGGAGCTCTTTTGAGTTTGACTAGGAGAAATCGTATCCTGAAATGGCAGTTGATAAAATAGACACCATGGTAGCTCATTTCGAGAATAGATCATTTTCTTTTTCATGTATCTCAATACACACCCTTTGAGATCAAATTCCTGCACGTGATCATTTATATTTTTGGGTTGATTGGATGGTGAGATAGATACTCTGAATAGCATAATATAAAGATGTGGCAACTTTTGCGGCTGTTCCACCTGCTTTCCCTACTTGTACTAGCCTTCTGCAGTTGTTTAGATTGCTTAAGAATGCTAAGTTGGAAAGTTTGATGTGTTGGATTCCTTACTGCGAAATTAAGGAAAACCCTAAGACCTTTATAGTGACCGAAGTTTTTCTGTAGACTTTAGGGCAAGCAAGATAATGTGTTATGGACATGCTCATTTTGTCCACAGCAAGGTCGAGTATGCATGTACCAGTGGTTTTATAGAATTCCATGACTGATAGGGTACTCTTTTTTGTAGAAGTTGGTTATGTTTGTTTGCAAATGCACATGTTGATCTCTTTACTTGCATCTGTTCCATCATGGTTGGCCCAATTTGCATCACAAACTAAATATTTGCTCTTTGCTGCAGGGAGGAAAACAATAAAAGATCATTTGGGGAAGGAAATTATACAGAACATGAGTGAAGTAAACCAAGGGAATAATCCTGATGCGTCAGCAATCATCCCTCTGAAACGCAAGCGTGGTCGTCCACGCAAGTACCCTAAACTGGAGGTTGATCATAATGGGAATGCCTATGTTCCAAGGGATCAAAATCCAAACCATGGGGAGAATGCTCGTACTACTCCGGGATTTGGAGGGGTCAATGGTAATCAGCCACATCAAGTAGATCCAGTTAATGATGCAATTGATTCCATGATAGGCCAGTCAGTGCATGGTATTATAGAGGCGACATTTGATGCTGGATATTTGCTTAATGTCAGGGTTGGTGATACCGAAACAACTTTGAGGGGTGTTGTTTTTAAGCCTGGACATTACGTCCCTGTTATGCCAGAAAATGATATCGCCCCTGGTGTCCCAATGATCAGAAGGAATGAGATTCCCCTTCCAAGAGAAAGCAATACTAAGGTCCACAGCCGTAATCCTGGGCCTAGAGACATAAATGGAACTGCTCATGCTGCCCGAGCTGCTAATCCAGCTGGATCAAAAGGTAAGCAGGTGCTTTCAGTGGTACCCCAAACCCCTGCAATATCAAGAGGCAATTTAGTTCCTGTTGTACTTCAGCCAGTCAATCTATCAAATGGTGCACCTAGTGCCAGTGCCACAAGCCAAGCTCCCCATCCGGTGACTTCAAAAGGCAAGCAGATTCGAGATGCTGCTCATTCATCAAATGGATCAACACCAATAAATGAAGTCATGCAATTTCAATCTCAAAATAACCACCAGGTGATGCATTCAGGATCACAAAATACAAGTCCTTTTAATCAAACTCAAGCTGGGGGACTACATGAATCAGAAGCCAACCCAACAAAAACAACTGGTGTGCCTTTTGAGAAACTGTTAACTGAAGTAATCAAGAGGATTCCTGCTCCATTACAGTCAACAGATACTAATAGCAGCTCAGCTTTTAACTTGCCTGTGAAAGATTCTGGTGTTGTGGCAGAAAAGGATGTCAGTGACACAGATCAGGCCCTGTCTGTTGAACCACTGCAAGTTTTCCAGCCTAATGTCGGCTGTCATCCTGCGGTTGCATCTAGACCTTCCGAGGAATACAAGACTGGCAAAATGACTCAGCTCTTGCAGGTAAAACAAGTCTTCAACTGAATAAATTCACTGTCCAATCATCCATTATATACTAAAGGTCATTTCCCAGGTACAAGATCAATGACTTATTATATACATCAAACCTTAAGAAGGTTTTGCAGGAAAGCATGGCAGACAATCCAGGGGCCTGTACTGAGGGGCCGGCTGCAGGTTTAGATTGAACTAGATAATTTGAAAAGCCCAGAAACCACGCTTGGAGATGAATGGAGTAGTCCTTCAGAGCACACGGGGCAAGGGAAAATGGTGTACTGGTGCTTCTGTACTATGTAAAGTTTCCGGAGAATGAATTGCTAGACATGTACAAGTCTAGAAAATTAGTGATCTTAAACTAGGTAGAGTCCACACAAGATGCATCTTTGCTCAAAAGTGTGAGGCTGAGATGTCTTCTCTTGGACTTTTATTTCAGTTCAATTATAAAGGAAACCTAGTTGCATGTTTGCATTGGTACTGTAATTTATTCATAGTTTGAATTGAAGGATACCTTCTTAGTAGACATTTATGCAGCCTCAAGCTTCTATCGTGTATCCATGTTTGGTGCGGGGTTTATGATCCAACTTCCAAAGCACGAGTTCTGCTTTTAAATGTGCTAGTGCCTGATAACTTTGTTCTAAGCAAAGTTATCAGGCACTAGATTATTAGGAGCAACTTTGTTCTAAGCGATCTTGGAGGATAGAGGGAAGATATGAATATAGCATGGATCAAAGATCTAGTATGGGGAAAATAAAGCTTAACTAAACTTATTTTAATTAGGTGGTGTGGTGTTGCTGCTTGAGGAACTAAATGGTCAAAAGATTATCCTCCTTGTGTAGCTGTGGACTAAAATTCATGATAAGCTGATCGCATCAGGTTACTTCGGATAACAGAAGAATCACAGTTCAGGTTGAGGTTCTCACACGATGAACTGCTGATAGTTACACCGCGAAAAGAGCCAGAGAGATGAAAGGACGATAGCATATTGCAGTCCAACCCAATAAAGATTGTTTAATAATATCCACGAGCTAGTAAAATTTGCTTCCACGAATTGTGATCAAGGATGCAGAAGCCTTAGGGCCATTGTAAAAGGTGACGTTCAAACATATTCAGCAACAAAAAATAGCGAACAGAAACCTTCTATTGCCAGATGCAGGAAGGGAGAAGAAAAGGCATCCTGTGGCAATAACTACTGCAGAATTGAGCGAGAGATGACATGAACGATCCCACTAACTCGATATATCACGACCTTGTTGTTGTTACCTTTTTTTCTCAATATAGTACACTAATCACCTTTTGGCCTGTATTATCACTTTCCGAGATGCAATTATTTCCATCGGGGGGGAACTCAGAATTTTCCACCAAAACAGAAAACCACCCCTACATGTTTTGCAGCATGAATCACCAAATAAAAAATTACCCTCAAATCAGATTTTACAAAAAGTCATGGAGACGAGTTAAACCCTGAAGATGAGAGATACAACTATAACCTATTGCTAGATGCGCTTCAGTAAAAACTATGGACCAAAATTTTATTGTTCATGAAAAAGAATCTTGATTTCACTGTGGAGTATGCTCATGGAAACTTGGTGCCAAAGAGAGTATTAGATCCTGGAACTGGAATGGGACGGATAGCAGGGATGGGTGGCTGAAGAAAAGGGATGTGGCTTGGCTCCACAAATGGTTGCTGTCCACCTACAAAAGGTGGAGTCACACAAAGCTGCAAGGGTTGGCCTGCTGCACCTCCTGCGATCCAAATGGAAAAGGAAAAAAAAATCAATCTTCTCAAATACACAATAAACAGGCACAGAAAAACATTGAGATGCTGAGACCAAAATCTTCAGTCTTGTATTTTGAGACTTAATCTTCCAATGTAGAAAAATATCCTACAGTTGATCTTATAAGATGCCATGTTGGACATGGTGCTGTCATCTATAATTACGTTATGCTGTAGAAATCTTTTCTTAATTTTCTTTCCTTCGAGTGTTGCGGGTGGGATGGGCAGCAAATTCATTGAAGCTCTAAAAACAATACCAGAAAATAATATAATCACCTTCCCTATATATGAGTTACAGCATTAAATTTCAAGTTCTCTCATCAAGTTGAAACTCAAAATGGAATCAATCTCCCAAATGGTTGTGCACATATTGACTATCAACCCCTAGCAGACATTGACAGAAGTTGGAATTTTCAACCAATATTTGAAAAGCTTATGCTGACTTGCTAGCTTACCAATTAGGTTGTCCCTTCAAGTAGTCAGTAACATAAAACATTAAACATCTAAGCTTAAATTGAATGTGCAACCTAATTGATGGCAGAAAGTGCAATGACAAACCATTGAAACCAGAATCTCTTGCAACATAGTATAAAGTTTCTACCAATAAAAGAAAAACCCTTTTTTTATACCTTGGTGTTTAGGATACTGGACCTGGTGTGGAGTTAACAGAGGACGTGCAGATACAGTTGATATGGGTGCAATTGGAACTGAATCCTTTCATAAAACAAACGCAGCAAAAAAATTAGAGAAATATACCGTGCATGCTTGGATAACAACTTCAAGGAAGAAGAAAATTACACAGTTGAGATGACCTGACATGCAAGAGGATCAGCCTCAATAAAAAAAAGACAGCAGCGGTGAAAATTAGAAAGTTATACATGAAAACCAAGGAAATAAGCCTGCCATTAGACCTTCAAGATATAAGCACAAGATTGCATAGCTGCAGCCTTTGTTAACTGATATATAGACAATTATGATTTCTTTCGCACAATATTGCATATCGAAATCTTAGCTAATTAGCTATCTAGCTTTGAATCAATGACGCACACAACCAGCATTATTCTATTAACATGTGGTTGATAAAACAGCATCCGTGTTAAGAGAAGCATGGTATAACACTAGTTCAAACCAACTATATAAATAATTAGAGATATAACCACAGTATGATATTTAGAATCAGTATGTGGCTAGAGTACTGGCCAAGGCCAGTTCTAGGAACTATCTCGAGATCTGATAATGACATAAATTGTTCCATTCCAAAATGTAGCATAAATCGCTCCCTAACATACATTAAACAGTTAAATACAAGCTGCAACAACCAGAAACTAAATGTTTGTTGTATCTGTAACTATCAAACATCAGAATGCTTAGTTATTTCATGTTGCAGATTCTGAATCTTACATGATAAACTGGCTGAACATACACAAGCTGCCCCATCCGTCCAACCATAACCTAGAGAAACAGAGCCAGAATAGAAACTCATAAATAACCATAAAAGTCACAAATCTCCTGACCAAAAAAGCAACAAATGAGCACCAGAAATAAACTGCCAGATGAATATCACGTGAATCTTCCTTTCACTTACGGATTGAGAATTTGGTTGTGCATATGATGGTGCTGCCTGAACAGCATGATACTGACCAGCATATCTAAGTGACTGTACTCTGGTTCCCACGTGTCCAGCAACCTATAGCCAAATAACCCTGTGAGAACTAAAAAAGAATTCCTCTTTTAACAATTAGGGGCTAGTTCAGTAAAAAAAAATTCCAAGAGTTGACAAGAAAGTTGTTGGTGCTAATATGGCATTTTCTCAAGTGACTTGAATTTAATATGAGAGATTACTCAATAAGAAGCAAGAAGTTAACTAATGCATACAGGTTGTGAAAATTGAGAACCACTGCCACCATTTACAGCTGTCAAGTTACTGTAGGGGGAAAACTTAGCAGGAACAGATGATCGAGGTGCACAAGGGATCCCAACTTCTGGCTGGACAGCAGCAACAGGTACCACAGGAGAGTTGCTTGGTATGTAAGCCATACTTGCAACTGTTGGCACTGCTGGAGCATTAGCTGATGTAGGATTGGAAAAGGAAGGAGAAAAAATTTTTGCTCCTGGATTGAGCTTGAATGCCTGAAAGAAAAGAATGCCAAAAAACATCAGCATGGTTATAAAATTGTGTCATAAATATTCCAAAATTCCAAAGAAACTGCAATCTAACCAAACCCAATGATTTCTACAGATGCTTGTGGTATAGATTATAAATTATATCCTATATGAATTGCACTAGCAATTCGAAAAAATATTTCACAGTTACTCATAAAAAGTGCTGGCTCGATAAATTATATGATTTACTGATGTGATAGACAGTGACCTGATGACTGCCCTAAAAATTGACAGTCAATAGAGGTGAGATGAAAAAGATGTCAGTACCAAAAGGTTGAAACAAACAAGGTTTTTACCTTGGAACTTCTATTAGATTCTGAAACTTGTGGAGAGGCCACATCAGTAGAATTTGCTGAAGAGCTACAGTGTGATTCTGAAGGAACATCAACCCTTGGATTGGAAGCAGTAGAAACACTAGCACAAACAGAACTAGGAGAAGTGGTTCCTGCAGAAGCAGGCCTTCCACAGTATTGACTGTCTGGCTTCATAAGATCACCATCAGGATTACAAGATATAAGATTAGGCAACAGCTTCACTGTCACTCGCCCTTCTGCAATGGGTTTTGCTTCACTGTCATGAGGCCCTGCTGCATGTAGCACATTAAGCAATTAAAACAGAACAGAATCAGGATGAAAAAAAGAAAATGCATTTTAAAAAATATAAGACAAATTCAGGGAATCATGGCAAGATTTAGCTTCTACAGGCAAACTATCACCTAGATGCATCTCATCATAGAGGGCCCTGTGTTATAATAAATAAAAAATTCAGAAAATGGCATGCGGCCAGTAAATCTGCATGAATGTTAACTCACATAATACAACTGATACAAAACCCAAAATCTATTAGCAATTTATTGTTATAATGTAGTTCAGAGAGCAAAGCCTTACATCATGGGTATTTTATAACAAACATTTTCACTGGTAGTATCAGAACTTTTTACAGGTAAAAGAAGGCATGCCTTCTCTTCTGCTTTCTTTTCATAAAAGATATTAATAAGCACAAGGCAGATCTGTATAGTATGTTATGGATCAAATAATTAAACCCAGAGTGGAAGTTGAGCTTACTGATTGCATTTGGGCTATGAACTTCATCAGCCTGCACAAATCAAATGCATGGGTAAAAATCTACATCAACGAGTTATTGAACAAATAGTTTCCACTTCTACAAACACAGAGCATCAAGCAAGGAAATAAATTATGCCTGTCATGACATACACTCTTTTCTGTTTGAAAATCAAACTTCTGTTTATAATGACCCTGCTCCTCCTGTGACCTGTCATCTCTAGTCTGTCTGCCAGAAAAATAATTGACAGAAATTTGAAAGTTAGAAGGGATTCCATAAAGAAAATAATTTACATTTAAGCTAATGAGCAACACAATTTAATGCAAACATAGACTCTAATCCTTTGTGTCTATATTCAAAAGAAATATGAATCATTAATCATTCAGTGCTTTGGTGGAGAAAATTTGTGCTAGAACAGACAAGGGCCAGTTCAGTTTGCAACCCCAATGCAAGTATAAAAACACAGAATGCAGAGGATAAGATTTTAAGGCATCCAACAATGCAAACCCCACTTGAAACTTGGAAAAGACTGGTAATTTATACCTTCCATTAACTGAGTCACCAGAAGAAGCTTCTCTCTGCATACACAAAACAGAAATTAAGGAAAAAATTAGAAAGAAAGGAAGTGAAAAGTGTACAAATATCTCTCTCTCTCACGAGCATTGTAAAAAAAGTATCCTACTACAGATATTAAATTACCACTGACTGATTGAAGCAGTAATTGATTGGGTTTCCTTCAAACCATTTATCAATCATCAGATCATCCAAACCATAATAAGATGCACCCTAGGTAGCATTAAAATAAGAACAACACTCTTCAACAAAAAGTCTGCTCTCAATATTAAAAGCAGCCAACTATGCTGCTGCTGATATAGGTCTCTCACGACAGAAATGTTCATAACCCAAACACAAGTTAACATCATTTATGGAGATCTTTTGATGAATATCTAGACAAGCTCACAGAAACTGTTTCCCTAGTAGACCACAAAAAAGAAGAAAAGAAAATAGAAGCCTCACCTTTGAGATACGCAAACCATCTCTTTCCCCATGTTCGAATTCCATTGTTTTTCCTATTTGATTTGGTGGCATTTTTCTCCCTTCAGGATCCTTCCCTGCTTTTGTCGGCATAAGACCATGGGAAGTACCGTTCTTGTTTTTGACTGAACTCCTACTTCATAGGTACAATTAGTCCATGGTTATATAGCCAAATAAATAAAAAAAGGTTGCTTGGATGCAGAAATATTTCCTTGACCAGATTTCTGTACTAAAACAGGTAGTTTTCTTAATTACTCGAAAACAGTATGTATATGTATAGGTATGTCTGCATGCATGCAAAGGCTCTAAGGTGGTTCCAGGTATGTGCAGAACATGGAAATAACAAATGGTGCACTTGGAGAAACTATCAGAATTTAACAAACAGTTAACTTGAAAACAAATGCATTATTGAAAAGAAAAGTAAACCAATAAGATATATGACTTTAAATTATTGCAGCTTACAATTAAATTTAAACAGTTAACAACGTTAGTCCTTACAACCCAAGTCCAAAACAAGACAATACCTGTTGTGATTAGATTTCTTTTTATCCACAGTGAACTTGTTAGATTTCTTTGCCTCACTCGCTACAATCTCAGAAGACGGAGCATTGGTTAGAGCAGCTTCTACATTGCCACCAGATAAATTTCCAGTGACGCCATCAGCTGGAAACAGAACTCCCTGCATACAAAGCAGCACATATATTAGGCAGATTCTCCAACGTTGTATCCGGATAACTAACAGGAATTTAAAATAGAAAGAGTTGCATACTTTAGCAACAACTTGGACAATATCAGTCGAAAGAATTACAAGTGTCTCTATCACACTCCCATTAGCTACATTTGCATCAGATTTTCCCTTCTTAGTCAATCTTGCTTCCTTCAAAACAACACCTACACAAAGCAGGTAACTAAACTTCATAAATGATAAATCTCACTTACAATTTCCAATCTTTATGAAGTCTTATCTCCAAAAGTACCAAATCCAGCATGTGTTAACCAAATAAAATAGTGGACCCTCCATTGCAAAAACAAATAGAGTACAAAACAGAAACAGAAACAGAATTATATACTAACAAAATAGGCAAAAACCCAGATCAGAATCCAATCTGATCTCGTCCATTCTAAAGAGTACATGACTATTTCTCAATAAAACGAAAAACCCAGATAGGGTTGCTCATAAAAATCAAAACCCAGATACCAATTTGTACGAAAATCGTAACTTTCAAGTGATTCAAAAACTAATGCCAAAAAGAAGCAATCTTTACGTTTCCAATGGAGACCAAAAAAGAACAAAGAAACCTCACCGTTTTCCTTGTCAAAAGAAGCAGTGTGAAAGGTTCCAGAGTAGACAGAACCATCTCTAATATGCACATCAACAGGGAGTCCAATTATACACATAGTAGCAAACAATAAAGCCTCGTTTAAGCAAGCCTCTGTTTCAGCTTCTGCTCTGTTTTTGTAACCCATCTCTGTTTTTATCCAAAAAAGAAAATAATGAAACTTTTTTGTATGCCTATTTAAAAAAGGTTTTCCCTTTCTTATAAAGAAAGACCAGGGTTTGTGCTTGACAGAGGAAGGAGAGATCTAATGAAAGAATCAAGGAAATTGGAACAGAGAAATGCTTTTTTCTGCCTGTTTTTCAATGCATGTGCTGGTGTCTTGTTCGGTTTGATGAGTTTATGCTGGCTTTATAAGTTGTAAATATATGTAATAACTAATAAGCCCTGTAACCTCGTCGTCACGGCATGCTTTGGTCGTTTCACTGTATTTTCTTCAAGATTTCCCAGATTTATTATTAAATTTGTAAATTCATTTACTGAATCACAACAAATTCAATACAGCAAGTGTATTTTTTATATGTTTATGAAAATAAATTTAGTTTTAGTTTGTCTATAAATTAATCGGAAAACAATGAACTTCATACAATATATGTAATGAATTATATGGTGTTTTCAAAAATTTAAATATCATTTATTTATTTTTTATCTGTTTTTTCTTTATTTGTAGTTTATTCTTGATTTTGCAAGTCTTAATTACATTTTACAACTCTTTATGCTTATGAAAAAGGAATGAAAATCATAATACAAAACTAGATTTCTTTTATTATTATTTTTGTTGCTGTGCATGCCAACGAATGCCATTAGCTTGAATTTGCCAAATTCACCAAAAGCCATTGATGCTTGTAATTTACTTGTAAATAAAATATCAATTCCAGTTATAGTTAATTTGAACCATCTTTCAATTTATGAAAAATCTTTTCTTTTCCATTTATTTATTTTTTTAAGATTTTTTATGTGAGGAGCAAATTCATTTTGGACTCTCAGCCTTGCCGAGGTTAATATGAATTAAATTAAAAAGATAAAACCTAATAAAAAATATTTAGATTATAAAAAGTTATTTAAAATTATTATTAAACATAATCTATCAAATTAATCTTGAAATCTTTTGATATCACTCCTTATCTAACTTGATTTTTATTCATTTTATTTCTTATATTATCTTTATAATCTTCATTTGATTTCTTCAAAGATCTAAAATAAATAGGAAAAGAAAAGGAAAAAAAAAAAAAAAAGAAGGAAAACATCCGAAACCCTAAAACATAAATCTTCTCTTCTCGAGCATACACTGTCAGCTTCCACAATGAGAAAATGGAAGTCCAACAAATCAAAAGGGACCGCCTGAAGAAATGGATAGACTCACATGTTTTGGTCGATGGAGAAATTATCATTTTTCCTAAATCCAAAGCCTCCCAGATGGAACTCTCTGATTCCGTATTTCACTGCAATTCTTAGTTTCATATTTTTTTTTTTTTATTTACCTGCACCCTGCTGCGGGTAGGGTAATATTTCTCTTTAATATAAAAAAACATTATATATTACTAATGTTTTTTTTATAGAGTTTTAATTTTATTTTTTAATATAATATTTGGACTTTATGTATAGTTTTGAAGTTTAGATTTTATTTTATGGTTTTATAATTTATGGATGGAAATATAGTTTGTTTTTAAAATTTAGATTTTATTTTTTAAAAAATAAAAATAGAAATAGAAAGTGTCAACTACCCAATAAAAAAAGTATTTCACTTTGTGTGTGTTTAATATTATAATATATTATATTTTTTACTTAAAAATATTTTAGAATAAAGTTTTTAAAAATTTTTTATATCAGCACATCACACCATGATTTTTTAATGATTTTTAATGTTTTTAATATGTTAATATTAAAAAAATTAATTTATTTTATTTTCAAACTAAAAACTATTTAAAAAAAAAACTCATAATATCTACTAAATTAATTTAGTAGAGTAAGAGTAGGAGTAATAGTGAAATAGGGACTAAATTGAAATTTAGAGAGAAAACTAGTCAAAAAAGGAAACCTCAACCGCGTGGCCTGGGAACATCAAGAAACAACTAGAAAGCCAAAAACAAAACCGAAAGCAACACGAAAGAGGAGTCAGGATGGCTTAGGCACCAAGCCAGCAAGTGCCTTTCAGCAAAGCTATAAACGACGACAAATCTCCTCCTTTATGGCAACCTGCAAATTCTAATCTTAGAGCAAATTTAAAGGGAAAAAAAACAAGGATGGGAGGAGGAACAGAGGCTTTTCCAGATTTGGGAAGACACTGCCAGCATTCTGAATGCAAGCAGCTCGATTTTCTGCCTTTCAACTGCAATGGTTGTCGAAAGGTAATCAAGGGTAACTCAAATTTATGGGTGCAGCTTTGTTTAGCATGGAATATTACAGCCTTAATCATATGTTCTTGCAGGTGTTTTGCTTAGAGCATAGATCCTTCAAGTCTCATGAGTGTCCGAAATCAGACCACAAGAGTCGAAAAGTAGTTGTTTGTGAAATATGTTCAGCGTCTATTGAGACTACTGGATGCAACGAGGATGCTGAGAAAGTGGTGTTGCTGAAACATGAGAAATCTGGAGACTGTGACCCAAGGAAGAAGAAGAAGAAGCCAACTTGCGCTGTTAAGCGCTGCAAGGAGATATTAACCTTCTCTAACACATGCACCTGCAAAACTTGCCAGTTAAAGGTGTGCTTAAAGCATCGGTTTCCAGCTGACCATGCGTGTAAGAGATATCATCCTCTGCAGTACATGTGATGTCTGAAGGAAGAGTTGGGTTCTGAATTCATCTCGGCTGATAAATTTAAAAATTATTCGGGAGTTTTAAAAATATTCTTTATAAATTTAGAGTTGTTTATCTAAATTTCAGCAGCTTTTTAAGGCTGATTTGTTGTAAATTATAAATTATTTAATTATTCGATTCTAATAATAATTTATATGAATTGCAATAAATTACTAATAAAAAATCTTTTAAATTTTTATTTTAAATGAGATTTGTTAAAGTTAGCTATAATTTTAAAATCTCACCCGGTTTATCAAGGTAACCTACCAACCCACAACTAAAATTAGACTAAAATTAATCCAGGTTGAAATTACAAAAAAAAAAAAAAAAAAAAAAAAACCCAATATAACCTAACAAAATCCCTTAAAAAACTCAATTTCAAACCGTTAATTTTTATTTTTTTTATTAAATTGATATCATTTTAATTTTAAAAAATAATTAATAATGTTCAATTTATAAATTATTTTTCATAAAAACATATATAATATATTCAAGTCTCAACAATCATAGCGTTTTATGGAAAATTATTTTAGACAAGTAAAATGATGATTACACCCAAGTATGGACATTGCTTCACCGCAGGAAAATACAATCCCTGGAACGCAGACATGTAGCATAATGGCTTTATAGAATAGAAAATCATATAAAGCAAAAAAAACTTGGAAAGCATAGAAAACATCCCATTAAAAATAAAGCAAGCCATAATTTAAATGATTATAGAGGGTTAGGTACGAAGTATCCAGTAGACAGATAGTGCAAATTGCGGCACCATGGTATTACAAAACCATGCTGATCATATCAGAGTGCATTGATGCCTCAAATGGTGCCCGCAGCACACTTGTCACTGATAAACTAACACCATAACAAATAGCAAAACGCCAAACTCCAAACACCATGCAACTAGTGAACTGCAACCTCGGATTGCTCTGGCTACTGATTAACATCAGTCCTTGCATTTGAATCCCGCCATGGAAACAGATCACTGCACATACCAGGAACACACAGATGTCGTTAATTATAAAATTAAAGGAGAAAATGAGACCCCTATCTCACTAGAGATCAAAATCATTCTAGTTACGAGGAATACACCCAGCAATTGGACACGTCCTGAAGCATCTCTTACATCAGATTACATTACCCAACAATCAGAAACTAAACTAAACAAAAGGATGAGATTTAAGTACTGTTGTTCCAAGAGCTTAAGCCTTAAATAGCTTACTCTATGCTAGTCGAACCTTGGTGAGTTGAGCTCTTATTTTATGTTGACCAATATCTGGTGGACTCAAAACTTCTAAACCAAGGTTACTTTACCTGCTGTTGCTGTTGGTAGGTTCCCGGTTGCTGGTAGTTTCCATATCCAGGATAGCCTCCATAATACATGCTCGGGTCTTGGGGAGCAGCAGCAGCAGCATATCCATATGCATCATATCCTTGTGGATATCCATAATATCCACCACCATTCCACTGGCTTTGATCTGGCTGAACCTGAACAAAACCAATAATTGCATCCTTTTCTGTAAACACTGGGAAATTCATGAACATAAAAATAGAGAACATTTATTGGGCATCAACCAAACCTGTTTGTTAGAAGGACTACGGCCCCACGAGAGGCGGATATTTTGACCAGCTATCTGGGTTCCATTCAACATTGATAGTGCTTGCTCCGCGCTAGTTCTAAATGCAACAAATGCAGGCAACCAAATCAGGCAAAGAGGCAATCATTACAATGCAAAATAACAGAAATCAGGTTAAAGTATTTTTTCAAATACCGATTAGCAAACTGAACAAATCCACAACGCTTGCCTGCAGGTATTTTCACGTGCACTAGCTCACCATATTTACTAAACACTGCTCTCAAAGTGTCATCAGTCACACTTGGATCCAAGGCCCCAACAAATATCTGCAGCCAAGAGGTTAACAAGTCAATTCACTTTGACAAGTAATAGTTCATACCAACAATAAAACAAACTACGCACTGTTGTGTTATTTGGATCATTCTCTCCCTGATTTCCTTGAGGATTCTGGTAAGTAGCTGCACATGGGAAATGCATGTCAAATAACATATGACTATACATAAATGAAGAGAAATAGACACTGAAAGCAAAGCTTCCCTGAAGGATAATCGTTGTATGAAATTCCAAGGAGATGCAAGAATGGAAGGGAAAAAAACCATAGAATAAACTAAACACATAATCATGCAGGAATGAGTTTAAAGATGACAAAACCACCCCTTCTGAGAAGCATGCGAGAAAAAACAAGATCAGATTTTTCTCTTCTTGAGAAATTGCAAAGATGATTGTTCTTTAGGGTAAAAAAGCACAAGATACAGATATTTACAGAGGATCACATAGATAACAGAAAAAACCAAAGCAAACACAACAAACAAAGAATGATTAATAAGTTAACACTATATTAGTGGAGTTGATCCAGCGAAGTCAACTTCCTGACCAAAGTCCAACTTAATGCCAGTATTTTCAGGCAACTTGAGAGAAATGAAATTCAGTTTATAGCCATGATAACACTACTTGTGTCCGCTATTTTTAGTCTGAAGTTGATAAACATTGCCTGAAGAATGGGAGAAACATGTAACTAAATAATTACTTGCCTTGCAACAGCTTTACCATCGTTGACAGCTGTCAGTTGTTACAAAGCTGAGCATCAATGAAGTAATTTTCAGTAATCATTTTGAATAGGATGATCATCTTTAGCATAAAATCAAGATGGAAAGTATCGAATGCCCCAATACTCAGCAATATCCAAACTTAAAGGCATGAACAATTGGAAAGTTCCAAACTAGATTCATACTTGCCAAGGATGGGAAACGGGATTCAGAATTTAGGTCAGTACACTTTACCTATTATGATCAAAAATAAACCCATCAGTTGCTTGGAGAACAAAATGGATATTCTAGGTACCATGTTAACATATTTCCTGATTTCCCTCATGTAAAGAGAACAGGAAAACAAAAGCAAAAGTTCAGTCTACAACCTATCTAAATTTCAAGCAATGACAAGCCCAGGACAAAGTAAGAAGAATAAGAAAATGACACCTACAAGACAGGATGGAGTCAAAAAGTTGATGGTCATGGAAGAAAGAGACTTTTTTCCAAATCGAATAAACCAATAACATATAAAACTAAATTCACATAGATCTCTATAAAAAAGATACAAGGACTTGATCCTCAAGTAGGTGCTTAGAAATTAGAATGTCAAAAGCGTGTAATCAAGTCCTTCCTTCAGATCAAGGATGCACTCCATCTCACAAACAAAAAAATAATAATAAGAGACAGCACATGATTAAAAAAAAGAGCAGCTCGAGGTGAGACGAAAGCAACTCTAAGAATGGAAGTCAGAATAGTGCTCCCCACGACAGAGAGCATCTCTGAATCCATCGTCATAAGTTGCTTCATAAGGTTTCTAATGCTCGGAATCAACAGCAGAGAAAATATTTTCACTTGAAGTAAATACCAAACAAAAACTCAAAAATAGTTGCTGACCATATGTAAATAAAATAAAGGACTGACCATAAAGAGATAAACCAGCGATTCTCATCTGATTTACATAAATAAAGAAAATGCAGAACACGGAATTGAACTATCTTTAGGAAAAAGAACATATTTAACTTGACTCGTAACTCTTCAAAAATAACATGTAAATAAAGTAAAGGACTGACCATGAAGAGATAAACCAACGATTCTAGTCTGATTTACATAAATAAAGGAAATGCAGAACAGAATTGAACTATCTTTAGGAAAAAGAACATATTTAACTTGACTCGTAACTCTTCAAAAATAACATGTAAATAAAGTAAAGGACTGACCATGAAGAGATAAACCAACGATTCTAGTCTGATTTACATAAATAAAGGAAATGCAGAATAGAATTGAACTATCTTTAGGGAAAAAGAACATATTTAACTTGACACGTAACTCTTCAAAAATAACATGTAAATAAGGTAAAGACTGACCATGAAGAGATAAACCAACGATTCTTGTCTGATTTACATAAATAAAGGAACTGAGGAACGGAATTGAACTTTCTTTAGGAAAAAGAACATGTAAAAATTGACACGTAACTCTTTGAAAATAACGAACTGGAAAGTAATTCGTGAATGTAGCAAAACGCCACAAGAAATTAAGCTTACGACGTAAACAAAATAACTGACCTAAAATGAGGCCACGCATTTAAGTGGAATCATTTCAGCTGAAGTCAGTTCCAGGCCCCCCCAAAATGAGAGCCTCTCGGTGTCCTGCTTTAAGACAACATGAGTTTTATATAAGTTTTTGCATGTTTTAACTAAATTAAATGTGCCCAAGTTTACATAGGTAAGTACTGGAAGGAAATGACTCTTTAAAATCCATCTAGCTTCAAGTGCATAACTGGAGGCACGGAAAATAAGAACATGTTTAGGAAACATCAACTCAAAAAAGAAAAATACATACATAGCACACAACATTCAACTTACCAATTCGATGTTCATTTTCAACATAAGAGATAAGCATGCAAATGCAAGCAGAAAAAAATAAAATAACAAAAACAACATCTACACTCCACAGCAACCAAAGTTGCAGAACACGTACCTTTCTGATACTGCTGGGTCAAGGGTTTCTTCGTGGCAGCTGGTCCAATCCGCATGGGCCTGGTAGAGCAGTATTGTCCATTCATCTCAACCATGGCACGCCTTTGTTCATTTTCATCAGCAAACCTAATAAATCCATACCCCTTCGAACGTCCAGTGACCCTATCAGTAACAACTTTTGCACCTTTCACAGATGGGTACACATTTCTAAATGTTTCTTGTAGAAGGTAGTCGTTGACATCAGCAGCCAAATCTCCAACAAAAACTGTAAAATCAGGCCCATCATCTTGCCGCCTCTCACCAGCACCAAGGGTAGCCCAGTTCAGCCGGAAAGCCTGCTCACTATTTGGCATTGGTGTGCCATTGTATGTCTGCAAAATTCTCTCTGCTGCAGCACGACTTACAAACTCAATAAAACCATAACCCTCGGGATAACCCGTTTGCTTATTACGAATAACCTTAGCTTGAACAATCTGTTATACAAGACAAGAAGAAGACAACTCAGAAAACAACAAAACAATGTAGCTGAGCAGCGTGTAAAAGCTGCATCCAAATCACAAAACAAGTATAGCACTTTTCAAAACTCTTTCTATAATATACACCATTTATTTTCTCATCAACACAGCACCCAATTCAAACAAATAAACAGACCCCATGTTTCTTTTTCTCTCTCTCTATTTTTTGACTGTATCAATAACCCATTGTTTCCATCAAAAAACCCAATTCTTGAAAAGAGAACGCCATTAATCAACAATACAAAACAATTCTCGTTTTCCTACAAGTGCATAAACACCTTTTATTTTCTTATCAGCACAAACCCAATTCAAAGAAACAAACATACACCATGTTTCTTTCTCTCTCTATTTTCTATACAGCATCAATAACCTATTGTTTCCATCAAAAAACCCAATTCTCAAAAAGTGATCGCCATAAAAAAAAAAAAAACAATTCTCGTTTTCTTAAAAGTGTTTTCAATTCACAGCAAATACACATAAATCTACATATCCACACGAAAAAAGCAAACAGGATAAACAAGAAATGCCACACTCGTAAAAAAACCAGCCATAAAATTTACTGACTTTCTCAAGCACAGGCACGTACATAATTATACAAATTAAAATTAAAGCTTCTTTTTTAAAAATTAAAACCAAAATTAAATTTTGGATTACCTCTCCAGTGGCAGAGAAGATGCTAAGAAGATAATTCTCATCCATCCACTGCTGCAAATCCCCGATCCACAATGACTTAATCTCGTCTCCATCTCCTCCACTTCCGGCGGCTGCACCGTACTGGGTCGGAGGAGGAACAGGCGGCGGATTCCAGCCAGCAGGAGGAGGCACCGGTTGCGATTGTTGCTGTTGCTGCATCATCCATTGCTGCTGTTGTTGTTGGTATTGTTGTTGTTGATCTGGTTGTGGGACCCCCACTCCGGCGACTCCGGGCTGTTGCATCATGTTTGGAATTAGGGATTGAGTTGTCCTGGCGGAGGATAAGGTGTTGACTGGGTTATAAGATCTAGTGGAGAAGGAAACCCTAGAACGAGAGAAGGGGGACTTCTGAGCAGTGGAGATCGGCTTTTATAGAGAGGAGGCTCGTCGCGTGTGCGGTTAGGATGGGTTTGTGGGCTTTGGACTAGCCCAGCTCAATTAATAAGTTGTTTTTTTAAAAGGTCGTTATATTAAAATTTTGAAAATTCATAAACATTTTTAAGACTTCAAAGCACTTTAAGTTTAACATTTTTAAGCTTAAAAATAAATTTTAAAAAATAAAAATTATATATTTTTAAATAAAATTATTTTTAAAAGTAATTGATATTATAATAATAAACGAACACTTAATAAACTATTACTTCACCAAGTAACTAATTAAGTATGAGTGATGAATTAATTATTTTAACAATCATAAACATTTTTAAAGAATTTTTTTCAAGTTAATGCATTTTTTTATAAAATTTTATGTTAATTATTTGATTTTATCATGTTTAAGTTTGCAATGACAATTAATCGAGTACTCAAAGCCATGTTATTTTAATTTAATGTAAGAACAATTATTTTATCAAAAAAAAAATCATAGGAGTTGGTAAATCAATGTTGAAACAATTGCAACGTCCAAATCATGGACCCTAAATTTTGTAAGGGTTGATGTCGTGAGGTTTAGTCGGTTGGATAAAAAAATAAAGCAATATTTAAATGAATTAAGTGTTTGAAAAGGATAGTTTTTACATTATTTTTTTTAAAAAAAACTATTTATTAAAAAACTAATGAATCTATTGACAAAATTACTAGGTCTAGTTGGATTTTTACTTCTTTATTTTTTAAAAAAAAAATTTCATTAAAGAAATTTAGACGAAGACAATGACAAGAAGTAACTTCCACTTCATTATTTGAATCCAAACTTTTTTATTTATATTAGTCAAGTTTATATTTTGAATTCTGTATTTTGTATTAAATTAATATAAAATACTAAAAAAAACCCTTTTTAAATTCTTAAAACTAAAATTTAAAAAATATCTAGCTCGAGCAACATGCTAAATCCCGTTAGAGGTGACACCACTTTTTATCAGTAATTTTTACCGAACATGTATAAACTTTTGCTGTATTTTATTAAATGCCTTTTGGTATTAAGAAAAGGAAGTAAGAATATAAATTGCGGTAAAAAAAGTCAAATAGTACGCGTCATGCGATTAATTATGCTAATAAATTATGTAAATGAAGTACGGACATTAAACAAGTTGAGATAACAGAGGGATCTAATCCACATTTAAGTTAATTAATTAATTGTTTATAGCATGGGAATGGTGCGAATCTCTAGCTCGATAATTTAATCATGAAAGGGGTTTTTAGGGTTCTATAGCAAGCTTAATACCAAATAGTCCTCCTATTAGCACGGAATTACTGTGTAATTCCATTCAAATAAAGTATGTTTGGAGTATAGTAATGATTATAGTTATTTTTTTAAATTTTTTTATATAAAAATATATAAAAATATTTTATTTTAAAAAAAATATTTTTAATATTAGTATATTAAAATGATAAAAAATATTAAAAATATATTATTTTTAAATAAAAAATTAAAACTTTTAAAAATATGGATTAAACGTATTAAAAAGATTAAAAATTACTAAAAATATATTAATTTTAAATTAAAAAAATAGAAATACGGGTCCTAGAAAGAAAAAGATTGTTTATAAGAGTTCGTGGCTTTTAGCTGTGAATGTGGTTTTTTTTTTTAAAAAAAAATCTTTTTAAATAATACATGAAAACTATTGTGAAATTAGTTTTTAAAGTATTATCAAATACTTAAAAAAAACACCGTTAAAATATATAGCCATAATTAAATTATGTAGGGGATTCCAACGACCGGTGATGTACTGATTATTGCTCATCGGAGGAGTAAGCACACTGTGACGTAATATTTTACGTGGTTCGGCAAACCGCCTACATCCACGGGAGAAGTCATTTGATTATATAGGGAGAGAACAAGATTTACAACAATAGAGGAGGAGGAATTATTCCCTCTTTAGCAACTCTCAACCTCACTCTATTTCTCTCTTCTTGGTGCTACAATGGCAGCCCACTCTCTCCTATATTTCTCACATCTTTGGCTCTAATATCTCTCACTCAACTCTCTCATTTTGCTCTCTAATGTATGCCTCTATTTATAGGCATTCATGGTAGCTTCTCATGCTCTTTTGTCAACAATGGTGGTTGCCAAACTTGCCAAACTTTGACATTAGTAAATGGTTGTTGGGTGCCACCAACAACCCACCATTGCCTCCTTCTTTGACTCTCACATGGCAGCCACATAATTGGCAATATTCCAACAAATCAGTGATTCTTGAACAGACGCTGGGTCTGAGACGATCAAGTAGATTCACTCTCTCTTTTTCTTTTTCTTTTTCTTTTTTGAGCTTGAATTTCCTAGTAAGTTTTATCTGTATGTTTTTATATTTTTTAAACAGAGTGTAAAAATGTTTTTAAAATCATTCGGATAAAAGATTTAATTTCAATTAAGTAAAGTAACCAAGTGAGGCAATAATAATAAGAAATCGATTCCAGTAAAATAAAACAATTATCACATATGCTATAGTAATTGTGGAGATATATACTGTACAAATCTAACTTTGATTATTGAGGGAATTGGCTATCGTTCAAATCTTAGGTTAGGCTATAAATAATAATTCTCCTAATTCTAGTTTGTAATGAAATTATGGATTGATGTGTGCGGTGATTAAAAAAAATCAATTTTTAAAGTATTTTTTTTGTTTGAAAATATATTAAAATAATTTTTATTTTTTATTTTGTATTTTTTCAACATTAATATATCAAAATAAAAAAAATACTTGAAAAAAAATATTAATTTAGTGTTTTTTCAAATCAAAAATATTTTTAAAATAAAAACATAAATATATACATCCAAAATCCTAGAAAAAAACATTGAATTTTTTGAGAAAAAATAAGCTAAATTTTTAAAACCAGTATATAACCCAACAAAAAAAAAAATTACGACATATAATTCTCAAAATAATTTAATATTAAAAAATATTTTTAAAAAAATATACCAAGCAAACAAAATTAAATTGTTGAATGATCAAATTAAAAGAAAAACTAAAATACTATTTTAATAAATAATGTTTTATAGACATGAATATAATAATTTAGCATATATATATATATATATATATAAGTTAGAAGCTTATATTAGTCTCTATATTCTTGATTTTGTATCAATTTGTCTTCTTTACTTGTATTTGTGTTAATTTCGATAATCTACTTTTAAGTTTGTATTTTTTAATCATTAAGTTACCTTCCATTGTATCATTTCACCTTTCCCAAACATTTGTTTTTTAAAGTTAAAGATTGATATTATAACAAATAAAATTAAATGAGGAAAATTAGAACAAAGTCAAGAGCTAAGAAACGCAAAAAAGTTTCTAACCAATTTTTCTAGATATTATCTCAATGTTTACATAGAAGAAATATACCTTTTTAATTATTATGCTGTTTTTTTTTTTAGGGTTTAGTTGTGTTTTTTAAAAATTTTAATTTTTTTTGGTGTATTTTAAAATTATTTTGATATATTAATATTAAAAAAAAACTTTTTAAACCAATCATTACCATATATCAAATACAATCTAATCTTCAAAATATTTTCTAAATAGTTCTTAGATATTAAATAAAGTTTCTTGGTATCTATACCATAATTACATGCTCATAATTATTTTTTCCTTCTTGCCACCTGCAAACCCCACATGGTAATGCGAAAACAATTCTTGACTTTAAAAAACTCTCTCAAGAAAAAAAAGCTTTGAGGAATTACCTCTAAAAAAAAAAATCTTTTTTAAGAAATAAGTTTGCCACGTGAACTATTATCTTATCATCATCTACCAGTCTCACTAGAAAACACACAAGAAATCATTGTCATTGACAAATTTTGGACATTTTCTAATGTACTTAGCCTCCTAGATTAAGGCCAAATCTGTCATTTAACAGGACAAGCCTGGCTAGTGACTCCCAGTTCAAGCAAAACAACACAGCATCATAAATTGTCTTGTCTATCTTTTATTGTTGCCAAGAACAATAATAGTAACTTACTAATTATCAAACCATGGAGCCAAAACTGGTCTTAGCTTTGTTTCTGTTTGTCTCTGCAACTGCTACAAGTGAATACATTAGGCCTTCAACTCGAAAGACTCTTGATTTTTCAAGGCCTTCAAAGTCTTCTTCTCATCCCCAACAGGTTATCCTATCCTCTCTCTTCACCTTAGTTTCTGTTCCGTTGATTAGATTGTGTTGATATAGAGTTTTTTTTATTGGTTTTAGTGTTAAAGGTTATTTCTTTTTCTAATGATCTGATCTGGGTTTTTCTTGTTTATTCATCTGGGTTCTGTGGTATTTCTTTGGTCCAAAAATGGTTTCTTGAATCGGATAAAAGTCAATTGCTTTGAGTGTGTTCAGTTGTTGCTGTTTATTTACATTGAAATTCTTGATATTTTGTTGATAGCAACTATGATTTCTTGTTTAACTGGAGTTGATTTGGCTGGTGTCTGTTTGGTTTAATCATATGCTGAATTTTCCCTGAAGAGTTGTTTCCGGAGATACTTATCGTTGTGCGTGAATTGTTTTGGAATGATAGTTTTTTTGGCTTTTCAAGGTGATTTAAAATGCTGATTTGGTATCTGAAGTGCTTTTACTCCATGGATGCCTGTTGTAGGTGCACATCTCTTTGGCTGGAGACAAGCACATGCGAGTCTCATGGGTCACTAATGATAAATCTGCTGCATCAATGGTGGAATATGGAACTTCTCCTGGAAGATACAGCAATATAGCTCTAGGAGAGAGCACGTGGTATAGCTACCTATTTTATAGCTCTGGAAAGATACACCACACAGTCATTGGACCACTGGAGGATAACACAGTTTATTACTATAGATGTGGAGGAGGTGGTCCTGAGTACAAGCTCAAGACTCCTCCAGCTCAGTTCCCAGTTACTTTTGCTGTGGCTGGAGATTTAGGTCAAACTGGCTGGACTCAATCGACACTGGATCATATTGATCAATGCAAATATGATGTGCACCTGCTGCCCGGAGACCTTTCATATGCTGATTACATGCAGCACCTCTGGGACACATTTGGTGAGCTGGTTGAGCCACTTGCCAGTGCAAGACCTTGGATGGTAACACAGGGGAATCATGAAAGAGAAAGCATTCCATTCCTCAAGGATGGTTTTGAACCCTACAATTCTAGATGGAAGATGCCATTTGAGGAGAGTGGGTCAAGTTCAAATCTTTATTATTCTTTCGAAGTTGCAGGGGCTCATATTATTATGCTTGGCTCATATACTGATTATGATGAGTACTCCAATCAATATAACTGGCTCGAGGTTAGTTATTTTTTATCCTTTTCCAATATTATCTTCTTTCCTCGACTGTATTAAGTTGTAAATGGTAGTTTGTTAACAAAAGGTTCTGTAAATTGGAAGAAAATGTTCATTTGTCGAAAAACTCCTTGACATGAAATCAGGGTAATAATCGATGATGGATATCTCTGTGTTGCTCTTTCAGACTTGTCACAGCATATTTGGCGACTCCATGCTTCTAGCTGCATGTGTTCTCTTGTTTGTTAGGCATGTAGGGCATTTTGAAATAATACAGAACTTACTTTTGTCCCTTCCCTGTATTACCTTAACCTTTATTGGGACTAGTTGATACGAAACCACTTGAAAAGCAATATCTATAAACGTGTGAAACTGTATCAAATACTGGCGATCTCATCTTATCATCCTTAACCCCATCTTATTGCAATTTAGAGATATCAAGGTGCAGCGAATTAGTGACCCCACTGTGAACTATGATGCCCTTCAGTGGTTAATGCTTGTCTTATTGCAATCTTGCCCTCCTCTTTTTTTTTAATTCAAAGCTCCATAAGAAAAAAGAGAGCATATTTTAGTTGCTTCTAATAATGGGATTTCTCTATCATCATTGATCTACAGGCTGATATTGCCAAGGTGGACCGGAATAAGACACCTTGGCTGATCGTACTATTCCATGTCCCATGGTACAATAGCAACGAGGCTCATCAAAATGAAGGGGACAGGATGATGGAAGCTATGGAGCCATTACTTTATGCTGCTAGTGTGGACATTGTGCTGGCTGGCCATGTTCATGCTTATGAACGCACGGTATGGAATAGAATTTTCTGAGGCGGAGATATAGGGATACCTCAAAAATTATTTGTGTTATGACCTAGTACCTTCGAATATAAAGTTTCCAATTTGCATCACTTAATGTTTTTGGCAGTCAAATTTTCTTACAGAGAATCTTACCCCTAAAGGCATTCTCTTTGTTGAACTTCAGCATGCTTAGATATCTCTGTAACTGTGTCTCATCAACAGAGAATCTATAGCATGTGTCCTTGATGGCTTTACATTGACAGAAATGTTGATTACCCAAATTAGTTCAAGGGTTGCAAACAAAAAGAAGATTGTTTAGGGGTTTATGTATGCATATGCATTTAAGGTTTTCATTTTCCTGTCATCCTTAATTTCATGAACCGTGGATTATATCATCTGCCAATCTGTTTCATAGGAACGTGTAAACAATGGAAAACTGGATCCATGTGGTGCTGTCCATATTACAATTGGAGATGGGGGAAACAGAGAGGGTTTAGCCCACAAGTATGTCCTCCTCACTATCACAACTTTCTGTTGCAGCTAAACTTTTATGGGACCAAAATAATGTGAAAATAACTTTTTCGAAATGACTAGTTCTTTGGCTTTCTTAGTTGTCTAAAAAACCTCTCTCAGTTGATCTCAATCTGATTTTCTTTATATTATTGACAGATACAAAAACCCACAGCCAGCCTGGTCAGTCTTCCGTGAAGCAAGTTTTGGCCATGGTGAGCTCAAATTAGCAAATTCAACTCATGCCTTCTGGAGCTGGCATAGGAATGATGACGATGAGCCTGTTAGATCAGATCAGGTCTGGATAACTTCATTGGTGAATTCTGAATGCTTTGCTGAAAATAAACATGGACTGAGGAAGATTCTAATGGGACCTTGAGATTTTCTCATTTTTGTTGCATGTTATGCTAGAAACTTCACACTAGGGAGGTTAATGTAAATAGTTTGTGATACAATCTACCATGATATCTCAAGTTGATAACATGAAGCCGTCATCTCTAGTCTGTTTGATCACTGTTGCCCGTGGACGACCGACTGGAGTTGAATATGGTAACGGTCAATAGCTGTTGTTTTATTTTAGACATTTGTATTTTTTATACTTTACGTAATGGCTGCACCTTATGAAATATCATCGCAGGTTGTCCTCTAAAGGATGATGTTCTGCTGTTCAACTTGATCTTTATGATATTTTTTATGAAATTTTAAATATATATATTTTTTTGTATTTCTAGATCATGCGTGTTAATGTGAAAAATAAATTTAAAAAAATAAAAAAATTATTTTAATATATCTCTAAAGAAAAGCCTATAATACACTTCAAAACATCCGATGGCTAGTAGATGGTTTCTTGAGTTTGGTACCTGAAATTGGTGGGATTTAGGTGGTGGAAGGGCTATGAAACCGCATTCTTAACCCTGAAATATGGTCAAAAAATTGAATGAAGAACGATTCGTCCATTTGGCTGGTACGTGATAATGTCTAAAAAGCAGGGTTAACCGAAACGTTTTGTTTCTCCATTAAAATGGATTACTGATTAGATCACTAAAATGTTCTTGGAGAAGTGCTTCAAGGGTTTGAGCTTGCAACTCCAACCCAGAAGTCTTGGTTCAATTTCCTTTGGAATCGGAATTACAAGTCAAGCTATGAAATTCCATCAGCCAAACGGGCAACTTTATGCAACAGAAAGAATTCCTTCCTGATGTAATCCAAGATCCAGCTAGTAAGAAGCCTACCTATCCTACCAGAAAGAAACAGAGAAGAACGTTTTCGTGCCATAATCCAAGACCCTTTCCTAACGCACCATTTGCACGAGCTAGCTGCTCGACTATGGAGTTAAAGCCAATTCCTTGTACGTCTTAACACCATTGGAGATCCTCAAGTATCAACAGCATGCATAGAATCAAACTTGAAACTTGAAAGTGCCGTCTAAAACTTTATTACCACCTAAGATAAAACATCACACATGATCAGAATTCCAGATACACAAACAAAGTGTCTTGGATTACACATTACACATTGCAACTTGAGACGAAATGAGTTTTGCATACAAATAGGAACAAGAAAAATACATGGTTTCTTGTAATGTGATGAAGACTGTAAAAATTAGGTCTCAGTCTATATGAACGGGTTGTCAATTTAAAACCAATGGGTAACACTGGAGTTTTCTCTGTGCAAACAGGTTACTGGACGGACCTGTTGGCATTCTAATCTGTAATATCAAATAAGTCATGGTGATGGGTGGTGAGTTATTGGCTAGATTTATTAATTGTTCGTTGAAGAAAAAATGTTGGATGGATTAAAACAAACATACATGAAAGAAGTGAACTTGGGTTTAGATTATTCTATAAAACAGCTTCATGCTTTCTTAATCCTTGTATCCCAGCGCCCTTTGCCATTGGAAGTATTTTTGTATTTTTATATTTTTACTTCTTGTATCCCAGCGCCCTTTGCCATTGGGAAGTATTTTTGTATTTTTACACCGTACAAGTCTTTGGGATGTTTTGGTATTTTTATGTTTATTTTTAAGTTTTTAAATAAAAAAAGTTGCTAGTATACTAAGTGGCGTTCGTGCTATTTAAAAGGCATATGAGATGCTACCAGAAAACAAAATCTAGCTTTCTATTGTCTTTCTATATGTATAATTATATACTCTTCCATATATAATGACATATGAGGGTTTATGATAACAGAATTGTTGCTAGTGGTTATTTGTTTCTTCCCATTCTTTTCTCTTTCTTAACATATAAAGTAAAGCATTATTATTTTTGTTTTTTATTTTTTAATTTTATTTCTTATTCTTTTAAATTTTTATTTCGTTCTTAATCCTTTTATAAAAGTCTTTTTATTTTTTAATTTAGTCATTCAATTATAATTGCTCATATGTTTTATTTTTTTTATTTCAATTCTTATTTTTTTAATTTCTTATTTCATTCTTATTTATTTTATAGTTTTGATCCTCGTTTTTATAATTTCTTATTTTATTCTTATTCTTTTTATAGAAGTTTTTTTTTGTAATTTAGTCCTTCAATTACAATTGCTCATATGTTTTTTTTTTTTAGTTCTCATTCTTTTAGTTTCTTATTTCATTCTTGTTCTCGTTCTTTTAATTTTTTATTTCATTCTTATTCATTTTATAGATGCTTTGTTTTTTAAATTTAGTCATTCAATTACAATTTCTCATATATTTTGTTTTTTATTTCGGTTCTTTTTTTGTTTTTATTTTTTTTTCTTAGCTTTTTGTTGAAGTTTTTTTTTGTTTTCAATTTCATCCTTTAATTAAAGTTTTTTTGGTTTTATTTTTTTCAATTTAACCCTCATTGTTTTGATTTATTTTTTTTTGTTAAAGCTATTTTTCAATTCAATTTAACTCTTCAATTAAAGATCTTAATTTTCCCTCTAATTTTTCGAAGGGAATAAAAGGGAAGAAACCAGAGAAAGGTAATCCGACCTACGAAAATCAGTCTGGAAGTTTGATATCAGCAAATCAAGCTTTCCAGTGGAGGTTATGACGGCATGATCTTCAGTGTTTCTTGAATTAAAAATGCACCAGGAAGACAAGCACATCGAAGTTGCGGTTTCTCCTAGATGTCTGGAACATGCTTATTATCCAAGGTCTGAATATTGCTTCACTAAATTGAAAAACATATTCAATACACTAACCCCTCCTGTCTGTTTTTCGTGACATGGATCTTGATGAACATGAACTCTTGTTGAATTCCCACCAGAAGGGAGCTTATGCTTGCATTAACAAATAAATTATTAGGTGTTCATATTATGAAAGGTTCTGTTTTTATAATATAATCTATAAAGTCGTATCATGGTATGTTCTATTTGTTATGGAAGAAGAACTAAATAGTCTCCAGTAAACCATGAGCGGAGCTGGTAGTATTTGATAAAAGTTATCAAAATTAATATAATAAGATATATTATTAAAAAATTTATTTATTTAAAATAAAAATATTATACTATTTCATGTTTAAATACTAAGAAAAAAAATTAAAATGTTTTTGCCTGGTCCCCCCCCTGCAGTGAACAACTGTCCATAGTATTCCACAAATCAACTAGCCAAACCTTAAAATAAAAAAGGGCAAAAAACTCAAAGTGCTTAATCAATAAGTCATTCCTATAAAAATATAAGGACCATAATGCAACAGTTGACCAAATTCACGAATAACTTCCCACCGTGCTTGCCACACTCCCATGATAAGAACCACTTTCCCTATACCGTAAGAACCAACAAAACGACCACGTTCTGGAAGTTCCCAGGGCAGATTCGGAAACAAAAATATTCGTTTCTGGTCTCCCAAAAGCAGTTGATTTACGGAAGATTCGTTTCTTTCTTCTTCCGTTCCTTGCTTGATCTGTGACAAACCCTGCAAAGTCTTGATCTTGAAAACCAAGAGAACCGGGAAAGATGCATGACTTCTGCTTCACAATCCCATATGGACTGGTTATTGTGATTGGGGGGGTTATTGGATATTTGAGGAAAGGGAGTGTGGCATCATTAGGAGGGGGTGTTGGCACTGGTTTGGTTCTCGTATTTGCTGGATACTTGAGTCTTAAAGCTTTTTCGAAGGGGAAGAATTCATTTCTTGGCTTGGCTATTGAGACTGGTAAGACCCTTTTGGTTCTTTTCTTTGTTTGTTTTCTTGCTTGTTTTTGTTCAAAGACTGATGCTTTTTTGGGTTGGTACTGTTCACTTTCTTGATTGCGTGTGTGTGTGTGTGTGTGTGTGTTTGTATATGTATGTATGAAATGGTGTTGATCTAGATAATCTATAATAAGAATGAGTGAAAGATGGGAAATTTTATGGCTATCGAGGGTGTCTGAGAACTTCTTTACTAAATGAAGGGGCATGGTGTTGAGGACTTGAAGTATTTATTGAGTAAATGAAGTTTATTTTTGTGATTTATATGAGATGGTATTTATTGTTGTAATGGTTCTCCATCAAATTAGCATTAGTTTGTGAACGGGAAGAAGGGGTAGTGGAAGTAGTCATTTGGATCAGTGGATTGTATTTGAACTAGATTGCTTAAGTTGATTGAAGAGGTTCTGTTTTCAATTTGAGCAATTCTTTGATGATTGAAGCACTCTCTATTATGAAGAGAAATCGGTTGATTAGGGTGAATGAAAAGACCCTTGTTTTCAATTAGAGGGACTAAGCTACTCTTAAGTATAAGCTTTGCATCAAACCTTTCGTGTGTCAGAAACAGATAAAATGGCCTGGATAGTACGGCCTATGTATTTTGGTGGTAGTACAAATCCAAGAAAGGAAAAATATCCATGTTAGGAGTTTATCTTGACTGAAATGTTAATTGGTTTCTCTTCCCTATTCTGAATGTCAAAACACCGACCTCTAGGCTTCAGATCCTGGTCTTTTTTTTGGTTGAAAACGACTCTCGTTAAATTGAAGAAAACATAACTTCCTTCACTTTGCTACTCTTGTTGTGTTCATAATGCTTTGCCCCTTTCCAATTGTCTGGAAATTGTAATTATATTGATTAATCCATGTGTCTTTGGAACAGTTTGTGCAGCTGCACTGACATTTGTGATGGGTCAACGCTATATGCAAACCTCTAAGATAATGCCTGCTGGTATTGTTGCTGGTATCAGGTAAAGATAAATCTGTCTTCCTGTTACTTTCCTTTCCGATTATATGTGCAGTACTTCTATCTCGGTGCTGCACATTTGCTCTAATATAATCATAATTGATTAGTAGATATAAATATTTTTGCATTTCATTAGCTTATGCATTTGCTTTACATTTTAACTACCTCATCACTTTTCATCTCCCATGTTTGATGGTATCTATTAAACTCATGGCTGGATATTTTCTTGTGCATACTGTCCTCTTTTTTGTGAAATTCAAATCACATGAGAGCATGCCGGTCTAATATTTGGTCTGTGAGTATTGGCATAGAACTTCCGAGAGCAACATTCTCATGTTCAGTATCTTTTCTAGTATGTTCCACTGCCTAAAATATGTTAGTCCTGAACAGTTGTTGTGTTGTGTGTAATTGCACCATGCCACAATGCCTTACCTTTTGCTTTGTGAAACCTTTGATCTAATTCTTGAAGCCATACTGCTGAAGGTTCCTTTTTGTTCACACCAAAATGTCTTAGTTCTTCCTGGCTTTTGTAGTGTGCATAATTGCATCATGCCACTATGCATTAACTTTTACTTTGTGAAACCTTCGATCAAATTACACCATATTAATGGGGATTTCCTTTTTTGATTACATCATTTCATTTCGACTTCCGGAAGCATTGCACTTACCATTGTGTTTTCTTGCAGTGCTCTCATGACTGTATTTTATCTGTACAAAATTGCAACTGGTGGCAACCACATTCCAGCTAAGGCTGAGTGATGACTTTTGAGGGTTTTTATATTACTGATTTCAATAGATGCACTGAGATTATAAAAACTCAAATATTTGTATGGAGAAATTCTAAATTTTTGAGCTGATTTGTACCAGTTTGCTGTAGCTATTAAATGTATGAACTTCATGTAGCTTACATTTTCCTTTGTCTTTCTTATCATGACCATGTGGATAAAATGTAAACCAAGGTTCAAGTGAATAAAGGAGACAAGTTGATTAAGATCAAATGAAGTTGTTTAAGATCAAATGAAGTTGTTTAGATTATCTATAAGCGTGCATCTTTTTGATGGATTCTATTTAAACTCTTGATTTCTAAAATGGCAATCTTTTTGTATCTTTAGCTCAATTTAATAGTCCGACTGGAGATAAAATTTGGGTCACGGACAGAAGTATTAATTTAGATTTGGATTAACCCAAAAAAAATTTCTACAAAGGATCGTTAGAATGTAGAATGTTTCGACAAGTAATATATATATATAATTGAAAGAGATGTAAGTCTAGTTCCTTCAGAAATAGGATTAGCACTGGAATCAGATCCAACAATGGTGATATATACGATATCTGCGAGAAATATCAATTGTCTGTCACTGGCTGGTAAAGCCAAAAAAACTGGACCTCGTCATAGAAGCTGAAGGAAACAGATGCCTAATAGATACCCTCTTCTTTAACAGAGTTTATTTTAGGTTATTTTTTAAATAATTTTTTATGTTAAAATATATATTAATAATATTTTTTTATCTTTTAAAAATTATTTTTGAATCAAAATAATTTGAAAAAAAAGTTAATAAAAAAATAAAATTTTTTAATTTTTTTTTAAAAACACTTTTAAATTACAGAAAACAAGTACTAAGAAACAACAAAATAACTAAAGAAGAAATATGTTTTGCAGATCAACATGGTGGTGACCATTGAAAAAACTCAGCACTCAGTCTGCCATTCATGGATACCAGGTTTGCCGAGGGAGGATGCATCCGTCTTCAATTTCAAACATCCTTGTACGTAGAGGTGCATTTAGTTAGGAATTTCTTTCAAAAAATGTTTAATATACACATTCTAAATTATTAGAAAAAAAAAAGTATACTCACTTTTAAAATTAAGATTTTATCGAAAACTATATATTTTCCAACAAAAATAATTTAACCTAAAATATTAACAAATAGTGGATGAATGAAAAACTAATTTTAAAGAACTCTTAGATGATATATTCTATAAAAAAGAAATATTTATTATTTCTGAACAATTTTTATTTAAACAAAAAGGTTAGATTTTAAAGGAAAAAAACTATTAGGATAATTTTATTTTATAGTGGGTAATTAAGGATGATAAATACTAGAATTAATTTTACATTAGTTTTGATTTAAAAAATCACTATAAAATGAGGATGAAGGAACAATATTTTACCTAGATTTTCATTTTCTTTTTCACTTTAGTTTTTTAGAGTACCTTTATTAGGTTTAGCCTCTGTTTTTTACTTAGTTTTACTTTTTAATCTTGAGCTTAGCTTCCAGAGATTTTAAGTCATATTTCATTAAATTCATGAAGATAGTGGTCTTGAAATATTAAAATCGAGCTAGGCAAAGAATCAAAATAATAAAATTTAAAATTAATTAATTGGACTGAATATAAAAATAATATTAAATAATTTTCTGTGACTAAAATATTTTTTTTCAAGTCGGCCGAAGTATAGAGCTTTGCTGTAAACTAGTATATTCTAAGTTAATACAGGCTACAGGCTCGAAAGCTTTTGCCTGTGGGTGATATTTCTATTTTCTATACCTTGTCAAAAACAATCATTCCAGAAATGGAAACCAACTCGTGTTTCTACTAAGCATCTTTTCTCATTTGCACTGCTGCTGCTGCTGCTGCTTCTTCTTCTTCTTTTTAGTTCTTAATTTATGGATATTCTGCTGTGTAAAATTTCAACATGTATGTGACTTTATCTCTACTTTTTTTTCAAAAAAAAAACTTATTATTGAATGTTTGTAGTGTACATAGAACAGGAAATAAATCTTAACCTCTCCCAGCCCAAAAATATATTTTACCCCCAAGCACAGGAAAACGGTAACAAAAGGACTATGAACAACTTCAGATTTTGCTCTCACAGTACTGTCAATCTGCTGTAACTTTGACAGATCATATTTGATGATAGTTTGTCTGCATCGTGTGTGTGTGTGTGTGTGTGTATTAGCAATTGCAATCAAGATAAATAGTCTGTTGCTGGAAGCTAAGATCAGCCAAAAGAGTGTGTCCACATCAATCTTTTTGTAGGGCTAAAGGAACATTTGGTCAAAATCACCATCCTAGAAATCAAGGGATTGTCTATTTGTCTCTAATTTTTCCTCTGGGATATCTTATGTTGGGATTAATTTTATGGTTTAAATTTAATGTCTTTTTAGTTTGTTTAAGTGCATATATAATGGATTAATGGTATAGTTATCATTTATATCTCCAGAATTATCCCTACTCTAGTATTAATAAATGTATTGAAAGTATTATAATCAAAATCCAAATCAAGGGGCTTGCTCTTTAATGAGAGTAATTAATATACAATATGATAAACAAGTGATTTGTGTTCCACCGTGCCTACCTACTTCTTCTAACTCTAAAAAACATCACTTCTTCTCTAACAAAGTGGTATCAGAGGTAGTGGTTCGATTTAGTAGCACATTTGAGAGATTTGTTAGAGCATATGTGTAGAAGAAAAGGAGAAATCTCAAGATCACAAGCGCATCAGGGAAGAAAATCCGCTCCCCATCTTTCTTCTTATCAAAGGAAGAAAATCATCCAAGAAACTACCTCCAGGTTCACTTGGGATTCCCATAATAGGCCATAGCCTGCAGCTTCTCAAAGCAATGAGAACCAATACTGCCGAAAAATGGCTTCTCGAAAGGATACAAAAATTAATATGGCTCAATATCAAAGCTAACCCTCTTCGGCAAACCTACTGTTTTCATATATGGAAAGGAAGAAAACAAGTTTGTATTCACCAGTGATAGCAGCACGATCTCCTATAGTCAAACAAAGTCTCTGAAGATGATTTTGGGAGATCGATGTATAGCAGAACTCTGCGGACAAGATCACAAGCGCATCAGGGATGCACTTCTATCATTTTTAAAGCCTGAGTCACTGAGAAACTATGTGGGGAAAATGGATGAGGAAGTCAGGATGCACATGGAGATGCATTGGCAAGGAAAACAAGAGATCACGGTATGCTATCAAGTTTTACTATGAATAAATTTCCCTTTGTTAAAGAAAGACGATGAAAAGAAGTTGTTTGTGCTTTCTATCAGGTCTTACCCTTGATGAAGAAGCTATCCTTCGATGTCATTTGCTCCCTTCTATTCGGAATTGAGCGAGGAGGATTCGAAGAGATAAACTTGTGACTTGGTTCCAACAGATGATAGGAGGAATATGGTCAGTCCCCATTAACCTGCCATTCACACGCTTCAATCGTGGCCTTCGTGCAAGTGCGAGGGTTCGAAACTTTTTGATGGATCTCATAGCTGAAAAGAGGACAGAACTGAGAAAGGGCGCTGATCCTCACCAGGACCTCATCACTTGCTTGCTTAGCACCCGTGATCAAAACAATGGAGAAGAGATGACCGAGAAGGAGATTGTGGATAATGTTATTCTTGTTTTGACTGCAGGACATGACACTTCAGCTATCCTTACAACTTTCCTGATCCGAGTTTTATCTATGGAGCCTTCTAATTAATGCAGCAGTTCTTCAAGGTGTACATGCATGACCTTTCACTCTTCGAAACATTGCTGAAAAATACATCTTGGTAATTTTACCTTGTTTGTTGACGTCGACGTTCCCTCTGCAGAACATGAAGAGATAGCTAAGAGCAAGCCCAAGGGAGAGTTGTTAACTTGGGAGGACCTTGGAAAGATGAAATACACATGGAAAGTAGCATTGGAAACTTTGAGAATGTTCCCTCCAATCTTTGGTGGCTTCAATAAAGCTGTTAAGGATATCGAATACGACGGATACATCATTCCTGAAGGGTGGCAAATAAGTTAAATCCCCAGCTTTCAGTTCTTAAGCTGTTTTGGCGCAGTTTTAACATTAAACTGAGCTCTTCTATCTCTGATAATTAGATATTCTGGACCATGAATATGACCCACATGGATGATAGCATATTCACCGAACCATCGAAGCTTGATCCGACTAGATTCGACAACCAAGCTTCAATTCCACCTTACAGCTGTATTGCATTTGGAGCAGGGCCTCAGATGTGTCCAGGATATGAATTTGCAAAAATTGAATCCCTTGTTACAATCCATTATCTGGTCACTCAGTTCACCTGGAAGCTGTGTGCAGATACGGGTTTCAGTAGGAATCCAAGACACCTGTCATCTAAAGGACTGCCAATCCAAATCACGCCAATGGAATATCCACCGATCCAAGGTGTTCCATAGAAACCGTGTTGTGTGTGTTGCAACCTCATGGATGCATCAAGCATCCCTTCTTGTGCCACTGCAATTCTACCTTCTCTCAATAAAACTTATTTTCCTTTTCCTAAAAAAGGGCCTGGGAACCCCATCTCTTGTCTTCATCAAACAATAAATAATTTAGACTCTTAGTTCTATGGGCTCCTAGCACCTAATTTGGATTGCACCTTAAAGAGGTTTATGTTTCATTAAGATTATGCATTTATCTGAAGATAAACTAGTTATATCAGTGACTAATAAAAAAAATCGATCTCTGTAGAGACTTGGTGAGCAAAAGAAGATATGGTCCAGGCAAATGTAGTTGGGTTCGGACATGACTTACCCCAATCCCACCAGAGAGGAGACCACATCTGGGATCTTCTAGGCACTGGACCATGTCTTACACTCTTATGAAATGTGCACAAAAGTGACGAGCATGTGGAGGGATCAAGAACAATCATCAGTGTATATGGGGTTCCCTAGAACCTTCACCATTGAACTAGGTCTGGATTTTGGAAGCCCACCCCTCTCATACAATAAACTAGAATTTTGAGAATTTGATGATGAAAGCCATTGTTCTGGCTTATATGATACAAGATAAAATATTTGTTATTTGGACTTGTCAGGTTGATAAGAATGAGTATTCGGGACAACTCAATTATGATTTAATTTAAAATATACTTAGTAAAGACTAGGTTAGGATTTTTCAAGCATAAGTAATTGTAATTACTTTAATAATAATATCAAAATATTTCTTTTCATCAAGATTTTTTTTATATATTTCAAAAAAATTTAGTTCAAGACATGGATAATTGAGATTCTTTTTTCTTTGAAATTTCCAACTGAGATTTCAACTCATCTAACTAATGATAATTTGAGGGGATGGTGTGATGATTAAGAGGTTGTCTTCCTTAATTTCCTGATCGTTGGTGATTTCATTGCTTACTCTCCATGGTTTCCAATGGTTTTTCGTTGACACATGCATGCAAGCCATCTATGATAAGTGAAATCTTATGTAAAATAAAAGGAATCTAACCCAGTTGGTACGAAGTTTCTTTCCATGTATCTCATGTTTGATATCAAGTCAGCTACTTGAGGGAACGAAACATTTGTTTCTTTTTTGTCCTGATTCTTGTAGAATTGATGTGTTTGGATTTTAGGATAGATCCTCCATGATTCATTTTAAAATATAATAGAATAATTTTTTAAGATTATTTTTATTTTTTTTATATTAAAACGTCGAAACCATTGAAAAATATTAAAAAAATACAAATTCAATATTTTTTTTTAAATAAAATAGACGAAAACACTGAAAATATCACACTTAAATTTTATCTAATTAAAACAGAGCTGACAAGTGAAGGGAAGATGAACACCCTCTTCACAGTTTTGACGTTGCTTATCCCTATCTTCCTTCTCCTTACCAAGGGAAGAAGATCACCAAAAAGGGTTCCGCCAGGTTCCCTAGGAATTCCCGTTGTAGGCCATAGCCTACATCTTCTCCATGCCATGAGAGCCAATACGGCAGAAAAATGGCCTCAACAAAGAATACAAAAATATGGTCCGATATCAAAGCTAAGCCTCTTCGGCAAACCTACAGTTTTCATACATGGAAAGGATGCAAACAAGTTTGTATTCACCAGTGACAGCAGCACGCTTTCCAGTAGCCTACTTGAATCTGTCAAGAAACTTTTGGGGGATCGATGTTTGCTGGAACTCGGTGGCCAAGATCACAAGCGTGTGAGGGACGCACTTGGCTTGTTTTTGAAGCCTGAATCATTGAAGAGTTACGTGGGAAAAATGGACGAGGAAGTCAGGATGCATATTGCGACGCATTGGGAAGGCAAGCAAGAGGTCAAGGTATGTTGATGTTGTTATTGTTAGCAAATCTTTACTATCTGATGAAGAAACACAGGTTAATTAAGAAAGTGCTTTGTGTTTACTAGGTCCTGCCTTTTGTTTGGGATCGAACGAGGAGCTACAAGAGAGAAACTTGTGGACTGGTTTCAAGAAATGATAGAAGGGATGTGGTCAATCCCCATTAACTTGCCCTTCACACGCTATAACCGCAGCCTTCAGGCAAGCGCAAGCATTCGAAACATGATGAAGGATTTGATAGGCAAAAAGAGAAGGGAACTTGCAAAGAAGGGTGTTAATCCACAGAAAGACCTCATCAGTTGCATGCTTAGCACTCGTGATGAAAACAATGAGAAGTGATAGATGAGAATGAGATTATGGATAATGTTATGCTTGTAATGACTGCAGGACATGACACTTCATCTGTTCTGATAACTTTCCTCGTCCGAATTTTAGCTAATGACCCTTCAATTTATGCAGCTATTCTGAAAGGTATACATGACCTTTAATTCTTCTACTCTGCAACCAACTGAATTTTCTCTACTGGAAAACTGAGCTGCATAAATAACGCCAGTATGCGATTTATTTATTGTTTTACCACAAACACTAAAATGAATTGTATGTTGATTATGATTATATATCATTGCAGAACAAGAACAGATTGCGCAGAGCAAGCAGAAGGGGGGGTTGTTAACCTGGGATGACCTTGCTAAGATGAAATACTCACGGAGAGTAGCACAGGAAACCTTGAGGATGGTCTCTCCTATCTTTGGTGGCTTCAGGAAAGCCGTGAAAGATATAGAATACGATGGATACCTTATTCCTAAAGGGTGGCAAGTAAGCTCCTCACTTCCCATTCTCTCTTTATTGCTTTAGTTCATAACATTATTGATACTCTTCTTCTTTTTTCTGATATTTAGATATTCTGGGTTATATATATGACCCACATGGACAGCAGCATATTTCCAGAATCGTCAAAATTTGATCCAGCAAGATTCAAAAACCAAGCTTCAATCCCACCTTACTGCTTTATTCCATTTGGAGGCCGCCCTCGGATATGTCCAGGATACGAGTTTGCAAGGATTGAAACCCTAATTACAATCCATCATCTTGTAACTCAATTTACATGGAAGTTGCTTGCGGATAATTTTTTCAAAAGGGATCCGATGCCAGTTCCAGCTGAAGGACTGCCAATCCAAATCATGCCAAAGTCGACAAACAGGACATCCTAGTTTTCTAAATCTAAACAATGGAACTGGTTTAAACTCGTTTGTGGCAAAGAAAACGTTCTGTCATTCCAACCAAAGTCTTGATTACTTGGTACCATATATCCCACTTGTTATAGAAAGGTTGAAGTTATGCATTAAAGCTTTGAAATAAGGAGTAGATTGACTTGATCAGGCTTGATGATTGCTCTTAAAACCGATTTTTTTTTCTATTTATAAAAAATATTGACGTAGTTATAAATTTCAGAGAATGACACATTTTGGAAAGATATACAATTTAACAAAATCACTATTCGGAATCATGTTTTTATATTACAATTGTTATTCTGCATGTGTTTATGATGAGTATAGAATCCCCATATATTCTCCTTTCATTTAAATATCAAGTTTAACATTTAAACCAAATATTTGTTCAATTACAATATATTTATGAATTTGAATATTAATGGGTACTTGCGCAAAGGATACTATAAGATGTTAGATTTATTTAAGATAGTAAAGTTAAAAGATAAACACATATCTATTAATAAATACATAAAAAGAAAAAAAAAACAACCATCACTAGCTTGATATAAAATTATTGCATCAACGGCTTCAATTCTTGTTCAAGATAACCTTGCTTATATTGTTTCTAGCATACAAAAAGAAGTCAATTTGAACTACAAGTTTAAAATTTTGTGCTGTAGGACATGGATTGCAAAACAAAAGATACTTGGAGGAACTTTTTGAAACACATAAGGACTCATTTGAAATGTTAATTAGATTGTTTTTGGCTTTACCAGAATTAAATCATGGTATAGTTGTTGAGTGAAAACATAATGAACAATTTGATAGTGAAACAATTGTTTTTGGTAAAGTTTTCTAGGCATTTGATTCTACAATTAAGAGATTCATGTCTTGTAGGCTAATTATTAATATGGATAGCATTCATATGTATGGAACCGTGGAAAAAAAAAAACTTGTTAAGTTAGATAGTTGTTATATGAAGGTCAATATATTGTGGCTGATCTTTATAATCTCGATAATGATAATGGACTAACTCTTTATTATATATTTTCTTAGTTCAAGATATGTTGTATTATACTTGACCTATTATGAGAGACATCGAGTCTAAATGACATCATCTTATAGGATTAGACCACACAGACAGGTGAAAATCATGTTATTGATGAAGTCAGCCTATCCACTTTTCATTATAGAATACATAGATAGACATAGATATATTATTATGTTGTGTTATTTTTTAATTAAGAGTTATTTTTATTTGTATAACTTTTGTAATATTATTTTAGTTAATTATCATGTTGTCTTGTATGTTATGCATTTTTATACTTATTTTAGATAAGCATGATTTAAAATAATTAATTAATAGGTGAACATATTATTTAAAATTTCAAATCATCCATTTACAAGTTAAAAAATACACATTGTTATGTTTTATTATTGTCATTATCAATTATTTTTATAATTAATAAACAAACATAATAATTAAAAACAACACATTAATTTGGGATTAAAATTAATAAATAAAATTGATATTAAAATATCACACTTTTTAATTATGAATTTGAGATTTGATAATTTATGGTTTTATTTAAATTTCCGTGTGGTGATTTAAACTTTAATTTATGTAAAATTTAGGGTTGGATTTTCATTAAAATTATGTTGGGATAATATTACCACTAATCACATTAACATCCGTGTATAAAACAACCACTATTTTCATTATGCTATTGGTAATAACAGTTATTTAAGACAACCACGATTCTCATATCAGTGAGAGTGTTATTTCCCTAATATTTATCAAATCTTTTTACCAAATTATGCTAGATTGGTAAAAGACCCATCAAAACCAAGGATATTATGTCCATACTCAACACAGGAATACGATGACAACTACCTATCTGCGATGCGCAACTTGTATGGCAGAGTACTGGCACTTACAGACAAAGATATACAGGACGGTTTTCCCAGGCGGGAACATTTTGAACAATGCAACGCGACGGAGCATCTTGCTCCTCTCTCGCGTGAAATGCAATGGGACAAATGAGATTTTGGAAGAGTACAAAAAATTGGAACTTCTGACCACTTCTGTTGAAATAACTGGTAGAAGAGGCAGCCATGCATGGACTGATTCCGCCTAAGACAAACGCTGCAATCACGGACAGGGATGAGTGGAAAAATCGCATTGCATCTGCGTACTAGCCTGCGTTGTGGCAACTGTGTACAAGTGAAAGAATTAACAGCTAAAATCTTCTACACTACCATATTTACTTTCAGTAACAGACCTTTTGCCTGGCTGCTTCCACACATCAATTCAAAGAACAACGCACCCACCGGCATCAAGTATTGTTACAACAACAGCAAGAAAAGGGAAGGCCGTTTAGCAATTCTGTGTTCTGTAGTATTTTGGGGGGAGTGATGGGCACCTTTCGTTCATATGGGGGTAAGGATCCATGGTGTTGTATTCTGGTAGTTCCATTCGATACTTCCCTTTAATCTGACAAAATGGGAGCTTCACATCATCTCCATCATTGCACCACTTTGGCAAGCGGCTTGAATTGTTTTCAAAAAACCTTAGTGTGTAAGCATCTTTGATCTGCATAGTCAGCAAGAAAATGAATGCATTCAGGGTACTGTGACAGAGAAGAGCAGAATAAATTCAATTGTTAAATTTCTTTGTTAAAACAAAAAAAGTTTCTTATGGTTCTCTGTTTTTTCTTTTCTTTCGATTTCCAGCGAGGAGAATACCGATGTTAAAAATCAATTTCTTAATTAGAAACTAAACAGGTATCTGATAAGTGCTCTTGGAAGACTAACCGTAAATTCAGTCACTTGTACAGAGCCAGAAATTGGATCAAACAGCCCTGCTTCCTTGTACATTTCCAGAACAAAAGCAATACACGAGGTTGACTTCCCATCAGCATACAACCAATCATCCTGTTCAGGAATTGTCAGCAATTCCCCAAAGGATGACCCACGCTTTTCAACTTCTACCAAGACATCAGGAAGATCAAGGCCCTACATGAAGCACAAAAGTTAAAAAAAAAAAAAAATGTTGATAGAATCAGAACACAGACCGTTTGGAAAATAATCCAAGCATAATTCTCTGACTCCAAAACAAAATAAAGATATGTGGCTTGGTATTAAGAAATAACCATATCGTTTGGATATGGCTATAAAGATACAAGATAGGAGCAACAGACTAATCATCTTGACTCCATTAGATATGTGGCTTGGTATTAAGAAATAACCATAACGTTTGGATATGGCTAAAAAGATACAAGATAGGAGTAACAGACTGACAATTTGTAGCAATATTTTAAAACCCAACCGGACCTGTTGGATTTGACCCATAACCTGGGTGACCCAGGATCTAGGCCGGGCCAGGTTTCAACAAATATAGGGGGAGAATTAACTTGGTGTGACTAGGTCAAAAATCAAGGTTGAACCATGACCTAGACAAGGGGAAAACCCATTGATTTTTTTTCTTTTTTTTTTTTCTTTCAAAATAATGTTATTTTTACTTTCTTATAAAATAAAAATAAAATTAGTTGGCCCAGGTCAACCCACTTGACCTGTGACCACGACCAGGGATTTGCCCGAGTCGGGTTTAAAAACTATGATTTGTACATATCATATTGGATACAAATGCAAATTTCTAATTTCCAACCATTTATTTAAGCTAATCAGATAGCATAGAAATGCTGGACCGAATTATTAAGATACCTGAGTTCCAAGTCGTTTGTTCAAGGCTTCATTCCACATGTTAGCAGCATATTCAGGTTGCATGTGATTCCAAACTGTCATAACAGAAGCAACCTGCAGGACCACAGAGCTGGCAATCAAGCCTATGAAGACCAAAAACCTCAAAGTAAAACTATACATTCAAACAAATGAACTGTTTTGTAAAACTTGGAAAGAATTTCTTTTGACTGGTGTCACTAATTAAACTTCTGAAACCAATATTTTCACTTGGTTTTTTTGATATAAAACTCAACAGTACCCCTAGCAGATCAAATGCACATCTTAAAATATTAAAGGATGATATAACAGCATCTCAATGAAATTCTCCAAGTTTTTTGAAGATGCAACATATGGTTCAAACTCGTCCATGGGTAGTTAACCATCGCAGATGTAGCATACAAATAAACCTAGTGGAAATGGTCAGTCTGCCAAGAGGGTAGCGCCTTGCCTGACTTCCCAACAGAAAGAACTTCTAGCTTCATTTCACCAAGATTACAAATTCCCATTATAGTATATGTTTTTCCTTAAGTTTACATCTTAAGTTATGAAGACATCAGCATACAACATCAGGATATAATGCCAAAGATACTTTCCTAGACAAGCCACTTAGAAACAAGAAAATTAATTAATCACCATAATTTCTTCCTTATCTAGGGGTAACAATATTATGCAGATCATAGTTAACCTTTGGGGGGAGAGCGAGAGATGGAAAAATCACGTTGTATGGGATACATAATAAGAAGGTAGAAGAAAAAAAGAAAAAAATCTATAGCAGTGGCATCAATGTTGGATAGTTTCATACCACATGAGAATCCAATGGTGGTGGATAGTTCCCATCCAGAGTGTCTATCCAGCTAAATATCATGTTATGATATCCATAAGGCTTTCCATTCATGCTCAAAGCATACTCCCAAGCAGCAGTCTCGTTGAACTTAGCTCGCACATCAGGGTGCAGAGGAAGCAATGCAATATGTGGATTTGAGTCATCCTTATTCAGCTCGAATTCCCACCATTCATCCCAAGGTAACACTGCAATAATATCTTCTCCCTGCAAAATCAATGGAAATGTTTAGATTAGCGAGGACTATTAACATGGCTATCTTGGTTTCCGAAAGAATTAAACATGAATGTTTTGAGAAATGACATGGACAGTACCACACCTTTTACATAAATTATTTAGCCTGGGCAGTACCACACTTTACTTAAGTTGTTGGAGAAAAAATAGAAGATTCAAAAAACAGAGGAAAAGAATCCTTGCGATCATTTTAAAAGGTTTACTATCAGTTACAGGTTACATCATTGAAGTACTATATTGTAATATAATTTAGCAAGTTCCACTTACCTGTTCATTTTCATGTCCTGATTCACCAACCCATAATTTTCCTTCAGAATCCTTTAAGCAAACAGCAGTATGACCAGCATAAGCTCCACTAACCCACTTCTCTAAAGTCTCAAAACCACCCCACCTTCCACGGATTTTTGATATAGCAAGGAAGTCACCAGAGTGAATATCATCAACACTGATGTTGGTAACCCAAGGCTGCGGACGCTGTTCAAAGGTAGCCCCCATATGTTTCTTCAGGAATCCAATATTAGAATTCTCTCCCCATCCAGTATTTGTAAATAAGGGAAAGACATCCCATAGTGCTGAAAGGGTTCCAAGCATCCCTGCCTGCATGAGGAAAATTGAGACTCCCTGGCGTTTCACCTGATTTCACAAACGTAATAATCACAACCACAACTCAAATCTTGGAGCCAAAAGTAGACAGGCTAGCTAATGTATTAAATCCAGAAATGACAGGAAATACAACTTACATATTCATATTCAGCTTTGCTATCCCACTCTTTAAACTCTAATGTATGTTCTCGAGATAAAAAGTAATAATCCCATGTTACACGATGGGGAGTGGCAAAGACATAAATATCCATACATGTCCAGCTGTGAGCTTTACTAACCTGAACAGCATAAAGACACATTTCAAATCACTACAAGCACAAAAAAAAAAAAAAATTGCAATCACTCACGGATACTAGCACAAATAAACCACCAACACATTGACTAACCAAAGTCAAATTCATTCCTTAAAAATAATAAATCCATATACCATATCCTAAAAATTTCAACAAAGTGAAACAGACTTCATAATAGAAAAGGTAAAATACAACTCAGGTGCAATACTCCAGGCATTTCAAAGCCTGAACAAACTCAAACACAGTTCTAAAATTTCATAAACTCAAATCCCTATATAAATCCTCCAATTTCAACAAGACAGCTAAAATCAAGCAAACTAATCACTTTAATCCTCAAAAAAAAAAAAAAAAACTACAAAACAATCACTTTAAATCTACATCCGTGCTACAAGAACTCAAATTCAGCAGGCATTCAAATCAAGCAAACCATGCAACAAATACTCCTATTTTCGACAAATCCATCAAAAAGCAAACCACAATATCCCCAAATTTACTTCCTTTAACACCCTGATACCAACCAAAACGAGCTTCAACTCAACACTAAAAAAAAAACATCCAATTCCAACTAAAACAAAACAAAACAACCAGACTAAAACCCCAAATTAACTTCCTTCCACACCATGGTACGCTTCAATTCAATACTGAAATCTAATAAATTCGATAACTTAAAATTTCAACAAAAACAAAAGCATCAAAAGTTATCAAGTCTTATTACCATAAAACAAGAATGTCCCACCACCAAATTAAAAACCAAGATAACAAATCCTCCAAAACTCAATAAAAATCAACAACTTAAACAAAACCCAAAACAAGAAAACCGAAAAAGTTAACATCTTTAATACCTTAAGATGAAGTGTACCGCCACCAAATTCACTACCAGTCTTATTATGAAACTCCATCCAAGCCCGGTTCTCGTAAAAGCAAGCACCTTTCCAGTCACCGGTGTCTTTAAAAGCAGAGGCAGCACCAACAAATGTTGGCAAAAGGTCCACTGCACCGTTTAAGTAGTTGAGAATTGGCCATGAGACTTGCCTTGGTAACAAAGGAAGCAAGTCCTGAGGGTGGAAGGGTACTTTTATAGCTAAAGATGATTTCGCGGTGAGAAAGAAGAGAAGGAGGGAGATTGTTAGTATTGTTTTCAAAGAGAAAGATGGCTCCATGAGAGAGTCAAGAATTGACAGTTTGTCTTTCTTCTATCTTTCTTTGTTTTTGCCTGCTGTTCCTCTGGAGTGAGGATTGTAGAGGAGAAGAGAAGGTTTGGTGTCCTTCGTCTTTGATTATTTTTTGTACTATGGACATTACCTTTTTTTTTATGTTTTTAATAATCTAAGATTATCTGGATTAACTTATATGCATTATAACTAATTTTTAAATTTATTAAATATTTTACAAGTTTAATAAACATATAAACTATTATGAAAATAACATGTATATATAAATAAAACTTAAATTCTAGTTCTATAAACCTAATAAACATATAAAATATCGTGAGAATAACATGCATATATAAATAAAACTTAAATCCTAGTATGGAAAAAAGAAAAAATTCTCTCCAGCTGTTAGGCTACAATCTCATGTGTGTGGGTATTAGCATTTTTGTTTTCTTTAATCAAGGACATGGCCTAACATGAGTGGTTTGATTTTTTTTCTTTTCTTTTCATGCTTTTTAATTTAATTATTTTTATAGGAAAATGTGTATTTCTTCACATGATAATTTTCTTGACTGAGTTGTTGTGTTTCCTGCTTTCCTAGAAGGTTTGAAGTTTAGGTAGGAAGCACAGATTGAATAATAATAATAATAATAATAATTTGGAAACATTTTGGAGATACAGCTAATTAGATTTTGTTTTAGTTTTATTGGTTAGAAGACTAAAATATTTCAAAAAATATAACTTTACTTCAGGATTTTCGTAATTAGTTTCTATAATTGATTTCAATAATGTCAATTTATTCAATAATATAATATAATTATTATAATTTTATTTTTGTTTATTCTTGTAGTTATCATAACCATGAACATGAGTTATTTTGAATTTTCTTATTTGTTTTGGAATTTTACTAGTTGAGTTATTTTTTTACTTCTTAATTATTTTTCAAAATTATTTATATTTTTTTAATAAATTAATTTCTTGATATTTTTAAATAATGGCTCAGTGTGTTTAAGACAGTTTTAGCAAGTGAGCATCTAATTCTTCCTTGAATATCTTCAAAGTTCAAGCTTTTTACAAGAAAAAAAACTAAGCGTTTTTGTAGATTTTAATGACTAATTATTATAGGTATTTTTTCATTTCTTAAGATTCTTGACACTTTAATTTTCTTTAGATATATTAATTTTTTTATTTTTTTAATTTTGCAAAAAAAGATAACATTGAGAGTGATAGAATAAGTTTGTGTTCTGGAGTGTGTGGTAGTTTTTTATTGTTAAATGTTTTTTAAGTGTATTTATCTTGAAAAAGTATCAAAATAATATATATTTTTAGTATTTTTATATACTAATGTTAAAAATATATATGTATATATATTAATAAATTTTTAAATAAAAAATATTTTTTAAAAAAATATTATATTTCCTAATATTAAATACACACAAATAATTTATGAACCAATAAAATACCGCAAGAGCAAAGTTTCTCAATGTAAACTAAGCATCAAGAAAGCCAATTTGTAGTGTGGAGCAACTATGATATTAAAAAACAAAAAAAGCCGATAGTGTAATTTGATTAACAGCCTAAATTTGTTATTGAGGTGTTATTGTACTTTTTTAAAAATAAATTTTTATGTTTTTAACTTTTTTAATATAATAATATTAAAAATAAATTTAAAAAAATAATATTTTTCATATACTATTATAATATTAAATACTATCTAAAATAATAACAGGAGAAAAAAGCAATTATTTTCTTGTCGACTCTATCATACGTGCACATGTGGTGTGTTAAGACATCAGAGTCAAAGAATCGCTATTTAATTATTTAGTTTAGACTTATTAAAAAATTCAGGAGAATTAATTTTATCATAAATTTTAAGGTTAAGGATTGTTATGGCTAAAAAAAATATTAATATTTTAATATACCTTATCCGAGATAGGTTGTGTTGTTCGAACATGGTTTTAAAATATTGATAAATTTATATTCAATAATTTATCTATAACTTAAAATAAAGATTTATATTTATAAATAAAATTGATATTTTAAATTTATTATGGATTTATATATTAAGATAAATTTTTATAAAAAAAATCTATATAAAAGCCCCGATAAGATTTATTTATTCTGAAAGATAAAGATATTTTTCATATATACTGTGGTATTTCAATTGAATATTCAAAAAATTATTTTATTGGAGACTCCTTGAGAGATATGTATAGTATATATATGCTTCGAAGTATGGTGAATATTCTTTGTACAGTGTATTTGCGGATGGCGCTTTATCTGTCAATCATGATAAAGACACGTGTGGAGAAACCATTGATGACCTTTCTTCTTTTCTTTTCTTTTCTTTTCTTTTCTTTTCTTGGCTTTTTAACGCATTGTGGGTCTTATTTTGTTTCTTGAGCAATGATCAAACTAGTTTTTATTTATTTATTATCTAATAAAATGTTTTATGCGTATATAATCTTATAAGCATATTATGAACAATGAGATGGTAAGTTTTGAATAGATTATATAATTATAAATTTTTTATTTTATTTTAAAAAATTATATCAATTCAAAAATTTAAATTACTAAATAACATTCCTCACTCAACTTTCTACTATGTTTCTATTATTAAAATTAAAGTATCATCGTCACATTCATGAGTAAATTATTAAAATATATCAAAATAAATTTTTTTATTTTGAATATTAATACATTAAAATTATAAAAAAAATTAATTTAATGTACTTTTAAAAAACATTATTTTTAATACTAAATAGTAACTTAAAAAGGAAGGAAAAAAAGATAGGTGTTTATGAAAACATTTAAACAAAGAGGATTAAAGAGAGAAAAGTAAAGGATTTTTTTTTTTTGGTTTATGTTTCTTAGGAGTGGATATCGAGGGGGGGACAAAATTTGGCATAATAGTCACTAATTTATTATTATTATTAATATGAGCATCTGTGTTAGCTTTCGTGTATCTCGACTAATCCCATGAATCAAGAAGTTAATGATTATGTAAGTTTCCAGTGGTCATTATATTAGCAATCACATGGCTTAAACCTGAAAAATAGAGAAAGTAAATCTCTTAATTTTAAATTTTTATTATTGTACCATCTACTAGATCTAGATGATTAACTAATTTATTATTAATCTCCAGTGGAGGTCATGTGCCCATCTGTGATTTATTTTAATTAAGTTTTAGTTATTGAAATATTGAAGATTTAGTTATTGAAATATTGAAGAAATCCAGCTTTTTTTTTCTTTTTTGAGAAAGAAAAAAGAACAGGGCATGGTTAAGACGAAATAATTAATATCCCTCCTTGTTTTAGATATAGAAAAATGATTTTTCTATGTTTAAAACAAGAAATAAGGCTTTCATAGGTTTGGGTTATATATATATATACACACGAGATGACATGCTCGTGCGCTGCCACGGGCTTATAAAATAAATGCACTTGATAGTGTTATAATTGTGAACCAACACTAGATAAGTAATATAAATTAAAGGTATGATAGAGCAAATATTTCATGACGAGAAAAAAAGTTGTGTTGGTGATCAAAAATTCAGAGATTGAACAAAATGATTTGTAGATATCTATAGTGTTTTGTGAGGAAAGATACAGTACTTTCGCTACATGATTTAGCTTTTTAGTTAATAAAAAGAAAAAATAAATTACAAAGCTAAATTCTCTACCAATTTAATATTAAAAAAAAACCAATAAAGATAATTTTGGAAGGAAAAAAACCCATGAGAAAAAATATTGTAGCAATTGACAATGTTCTGTAAGGAAAACTATAGCGCTTTTCCCAATAAAATAAAATAAAAAACCATTTAGAGAAATATTGTAGCAATCTACAGTGTTTTGTGAGAAAAACTACAACGCTTTCCTCATATGATTTAGCTTTATTATAATTATAATTTTTAACCAACTCAATATTAAAAAAAAAATCGACAAAGATAATTTTGAAAAAAATAATAAAAAAATCACATGGAAAAACACTGCAACAATTCATAGTGTTTTAAAGAAAAAAAATATAAAGCTAAATTCTTAATCAGCTCAATATTAAAAAAAATCAACAGAGATAATTTTAGAAAAAACAAAAAAACAAAACAAACACCAAAAAAAGGGAAAAATATCATGTTGGAAACACTGTAGCAATTCACAGTATTTTATGATGAAAGCTATAGTGCTTCCCTACATGATTTAGCTTTATTTGTAATGACTTATAATTGTAATTCACAAACAACTCAATACTAAAAAAAATAAAATTGAAAAGGATAATTTGAAAAAAATTATAATAAAAAAAACCATGCGGAGAGACACTTTAGCAATCCACAATGTTTTATGAGCAAAGCTACAATGCTTCCCCAATATGATTAAGCTTTATTATAAAGTTAAATTCTAACCAACTCAATATTAAAAAATAAAATAAAATGGATGAAGATAATTTTGGAAAAAAATATTACAAAAAAAGAAAACACAAAAGAAACTGAAAAAAAACCATACGAGAAAAAATTGTATTAATCCATAGTGTTTTGTGAGGAAAAACTTGTAATTGCAATTCTTAACCAGCTTAATATTTAAAAAATAAAATTGATAAAGATAATTTTAGGGAAAAACATAACAAAAACAGGAAAAAACCATGTGAGAAAAAACACTGTAGCAATCAACAGTAATTTTCGAGGAAATTTACAGTGCTTTCCTCACATATTATAACTGTAATTTTTAACCAGCTCCAATTAAAAAATAAAATAAAAAAGATAATTTTGGAGAGAAAAAAAACTATGCGGAGAAACATTGTAGAAATCAACAATGTTTTAAAGAAAAAAAATTACAAAACTAAACTCTCAATAAGCTCAATATTAAAAAAAAAATCGACAAATATAATTTTAAAAAATAAAAAAAATATGTGGAAAAACATCGCAACACTCCATAATATTTTAAAGAAAAAAATTAGAAAGCAAAAATTTTAACCAAATCAATATTTAAAAAGTAAAATCAACAAAAATAATTTTGGAAAAAAATTAAAAAAAAATTAAAAAAAAAAGAAAAAATAGGAAAGTTGAAAAAAAAAAGTAAATTTGAAAAAAAAAAGAAGAAAAGAAATGCAAAAAAAAAGAGGAAAATTAGAAAAAAAAAAAAAGAAAAAAAAAAGGAGGAAAGCATTGTGGATTACTATTGTAATCCACAGTGCTTTGTGTGTGGGGGAACCACTGTTCCCCCCACACCATTTAGAGTATTGTATAATATATATATAAACTTAACTAACCCGGATAGAACTTAGGTTAATCTACTAACCTCAACAATCTAGGTTTTGACCTTTTTTTCTATCTCTAAAACAAGAAAAATACAAAACTCCAGATATAATCTGTATGGACTAAATAAAAAAAAGTAAGAAGGGGAAAACTCTTGACCGATAAAAAAACCAGGATTGATTCGTTGACCTAGTTAACATAGTTTTTGACCCTTTTTTTTTATCTCTAAAACAAGAACAAGACAAAATAAAGATTTATCCAAGATAAAAACAAAACAAATAATATAAGAAAAAATTAGGTTGACCTTTTAACTTAGTTAAGACCCAATCCTTAATTTATTGATTTTTTTTAAAAAAATTATTTAATTAAAATAACATTATTTTAATCCTTTTAAAATTAAAAATTAACTTTACCGGTTTGTGATTTAAACTTAGTAACTCCAGGTTTGGTTTTGTAACTATGAAAGAATGTGTTGAAATCAGTAATTAAAAAAAAAAACAATGCATATTTTTTTTATTAATATGGATATCCGGATTAGTTTGTGCATGCCTTAATTAATCTTACAAATCCTAAAATTAATAATCATATAAATTTTTAATAACTATAAAATTTATAAAATTCAAACTAATAATATATAATAAATAAATTTAAAATCTGGCTAATTTTTTTTTTTTTTTTTACAAAAACAACGCATGCCTTCTTTGCACAAGAGATGTGGTAGATGCTTCAAAGCATGAACAATATTTCCCAAGGGACACCGGACGATAGCTTCTTTCTGCACAACACGCTATATTGTTTAAGAGAATCATTAATTTAACAAAAATATCCTCTCTTTATTTTAGGAATTTGTGGGTCCTCTGAAATTGGCTTACCCTTTTATTAAAATCCATTAGATGCAATAATTTCTTCAGAGTTCGAGCCTGCGGATAGATTGACACCACATTGAGTATAAATGTAGTTTTTTTATATATATTTATTAAAATTTAAAAAAAAATTAAAGAGGCCAAGTGTTTCCCTCTATTGATAACTATGACTTCTGCTAATCATCGGTATTGATAAAACTACGAGTTTGGAATGACTTCTTGGATAAGAACAAGTTTTTTGAGGCATTGGAGATGGCCTTGTATATTAAGCTTGGGGTGACACCCAGGTCTTGGAGGGAGCCTTCCACTGACTGGATTGAAGAGACTGAGTCCACTTCTCAGGATGCAGTCCAATAATGTTTTTGCCAAGAACATGTTTTTCTTCAGATTCAAGATGTGTTGTCAATGCATGAAATTGTTAGCAGAATTTGAAGGCACCAGTAGTCATAAGATTGTTTTCTGTGATTCCTTCCATGCTTTGATCATAACAGGATACTATTTCTAGTTAATTTCTCAGGGACTTCCCGTGGTTATCAATCTCATTCATCTCTTGTTTTTTTTATGAATCAAAGTTTTGTTTGCTATTTAATTAAATATGAGCAGAAGCACACATAATTTATGCAAAACATAGAGAAAAGAATGCAAAGCTGGCTCATCGAACATTCCTCTGCACATTGCCATTATGGAAGTAGAGCTATGAAAGATTCACCAAAAGCAGTCAATCCCATCCATCTCTATGGCCATCGTCAATCATAGCAAGTCCTTCCTGCATTGATATATACCAATAAGGATTTCAGAACCAAGACTGCCCAATTGTTTGAGAAGTGAGAATGGAGGTAGATGAGAAACTGGACGACGTATGATTAAGAAGTGGTGGCAAAAACAAGAAGTTGTGGTGACAAAAACTCACATCTAATAAAGTATCAAGGGCATCAGTAGCACGGATTATGATTTTCAATGCAACATAAGACACTTGTTCTTCGAGAAGGATGATATTTTAAGATACGGAAAACAAAAAAACCTGAGCCAGCTCCAAAATTTCATTATGATCTTTGTTCAATTCAGTTGGAACAGAGCGAACAAGCTTTCTTTTCCCGACAGAAATCACCTCAAAACCACTACCCAATATCTGTGAAAATTCAAGCACCGGATGTTGATACTATATCACTCAGCAACCTAACAAGCAATGACAGGAAACTGACTGGACACGTAACTCTGTTGCTAATCATGAAAGACAGCAACTTTTTAATTTTGCAAAGATGGGAGAACCTTTAGTACATATACCGAAAAGAAAAGGAAAAAAAAAACAGAAACCTTTAGCTTACTTATAGCACGCAAACAATCATCCCCTGACACAGCTTCACGATCACCTTTTCTTTTCTGACGAAGCAGGGTGCAGAGTTCTTGCAGATTGATCAAAACCTCCATTGCGAGGTCTTGTTGCCAAGCATGTCTCTAAAATTTGCACTCCTGGCTAGGCAAAAGTGTGTGTATCATTAATGGACACTTTACAGCACCATTGAATCAAATGTTATATACCGAAAGCAGAGAATACTTGAAAATGGAACAAAAAAATAGAGCAAAAATGTTTCCAAGTAACAATCTAAAAGCTCGAGAACAAAGAATCATATAAAGCACCAAGAGTATAAGATGCACCATCGGAAAAACACAACCGTAGTTTTTTGATGTACAACCCTCTAATTGGTGCTCCATAAAGATCTTTGAATTTAGAGCCATAAATATTTCAATCCTCAATAATTAAAACAAAGCGCTGTTTGAGACCCAACAAAATTCTTAATCACAACCAAGTTATTAATTTTAGTTGCATAGCCTCTTAGCCTTAAGTGATGTAATCTTGCAAACATGTCAAATGATTCCAAGACAAACTGCTCTCTAAATACATGTTCTCGGTATTCATTTAAGACATTCTAACAAACAATAGATGCACCTTCTCGTCTTCCATCATAGACACTTGATGACTCAAACACATTTGCCAAAGGTATAGCACCATAATGAAAAAAGAAATTGTACAAACCAAGTTCATAATAGAAGTCACCAATCTGTAACAGCTCTGCCCAAAAACCCTTACTCGATGCCAATGGATCCACTCCAACTTTAGCACACATCTCATGGAATTGCGCCCTGAAAGTAGGGTTCTTTCGAATATCATTCTGCACCAACCCACATCAACATTACAATACCATTTCCCATTAAATTCACAACCTTGACAATCATACCTTGTCCTCTTTCATTTATCTCTTAAAACCCGTCAAAATTTTACAGAACTAGAAACTGGGCCAGTAAAAAAAATATCAAAGAAGCACACGGGAACTCGTCTTTCTTACCGTAACAGAAAAGAAACACCTCTAAAATTCACAACTTCAGTATTAAAAATCCGAACTTTTTATCTCCAAACGGTAAAGTTCGTTGATATAAAACAGAAATTTATCAGCTGACCTTGTGTTAGCGGGCAAATTCTTCAAGCTGAGAACTAAAAGTGGCAAGCTGTTCTTTCATAAGATCAGTTTTTAGCCTTGCTACATTTTCTCCAAGTATCCGATATTGATCCTTCAATACCATTTCAAGAAATGAAAAACAAAACTCAGAAACTATTTATATTGAACATTAATAAATAACCAAATAGAAACCAATGAATCAATCCAACAGAAGAAACAGTAGTTAGCCTTGCAGCAGCTGCTGTTTGTAACCCACCAATACCAGGTCTCCTTCTCATTCCCTATTTTTTTTTTTTAATTAAAGAATGCTTCTTTGATTGATATCTTTTGTGGGTTTTGATCAAAGTTTTGAATTGCTTTCCTAGCAATTTTTTTATGGTGTTGGTGCAGGAAGGGAAAGAGAGACACAGCCGAAGAAGAAATAAAGAGATCGGAACCGAACTTTACCTTAGACTTACATTATATAAATTCTGATACAAATTGTATTCAACAATCAGAGTGGCGCAGCGGAAGCGTGGTGGGCCCATAACCCACAGGTCCCTGGATCGAAACCAGGCTCTGATAATTGAGTAGCTTCCACCGCCCTGTAAACCTTTTTGTTTAGTCGCCCTCCTACTATTTCTTTTTATTTGCAACGAGGTCCCTCCTTTTATTTTCTCCATTTAATCTCTTGCCATTTGTGTGAATCCGTTTCAATTTGTAATTCTCGCATGCAGACAGTTTTTTTTGTTTTAAAAAAATTCGGGTAAAAAACAAGATTTAATTAATTAAAGTCCAGGGGTGTTTTGTTTTGTTTTTTTTTTTTCAATGTACTATACAATTACTAAAATATCATTCAAAGCCAAATTTCCTTGACAGGTGTATAGGGGCTTTTTAATTTTTTCATCATAATTTTTTTTTTGTTATTATTAAATTGACAAAAAGTGAATTGATAATCAAATAAAAATAAATATTATTAAAAAAGTGACAGATGTGTTTATTGTCAGGTTATCAAGTTAGTGCTTGGATGATGTTCATCTTTCTAGATAGCATGTGTGATATCGTTAGGCAATTAAACGATGACTTTTGAAACAACATTAAAATTTACTCTTTGTCCCCTCAATTCATGTACAAAACATGTGATAAACAGAACTCCGATTTGACGCCAACATCCTTTTTTTTTTAATTTGCTCTCTCTCATAATTGATTCTCATGTCTAACCCTTTAATTTTTCAAAATATCTCTTCAATTTGTTTTTCCTTTAAATTTAGTCATAGTTGTTTTAGTTATTATTTTTTTTTAATTTCATCATACTTCAATTTTTTTATCTATCATATTTTGTCCACATTATTTTGATTTTTTTCATTACTCTCTTGATTTATTTTATTTTTCAATCTCATCCCTCATTATTTTATTTCATTTAATTTTTATACTTAGATTTGATTATCATTCTTTTGATTGCTATTTGTTTGTTTTTTAATTTTAGATGATTAAGAATTTTACTTAGTGATTTTTTCGGGTTTGCCTTCTGTAGGGTAATTTGGTCTCATGATCCAAGTCATAAGTATCAAAGATTAGCTTAATTTAACTTTGATCTTTTATTTAAAAAATTATATATCTTTGTTTAACTCCATTCTTTCATATTAGGTTATTGGGCCTTCGGTTTCATAATTTTCTCTGTTTTTTTTTTATTTGGGGTCATCCCAATCTTATATCACAAGTTGGGGGTTAGTTGAGTTAAGTTAACTTGGGTTTTTTGTTTTTAATTTTCTTAATTGATTTCTTGTTTCTCCTTTTAGCATTTATAGTTTGTTTAAGAGTGTGATAGATGTTGCTTTTTAAAATGTTTTTTTTTAAATACATTAAAATAATATTTTTTGATTTTTTTTTAATTTTCAACACCTGTATATCAAAATAATAAAAAAACACTAAAACTTATTAATTTGAAGCTAAAAAAAATTCAAAGATTTTTAAAAGTGCGGTTTAGCCGCTCAAACAAACACTAACTTAGTTTGGTTGGGAGTTGATCTCTATTGTTCTATTCGAGCTTTTTTATATAGTGTTATCCTAACCTTATAACTGGATCGTGAGTTTGCCATATTGACTAAAGTTAGGTATTTGCTTTCTTTTTTATTTTTAGTTATTCAATGTTTGATTTGTTAGTAATTAAGCTTCAAATTTATTTATTTTTATCTTTATGAGATTATTTTGTTCCCATTCAATTTTTACTTTATTACTAAATAAGATCGTTGAGATATTTTAAAAATATTTAGAGGCTATCTTTTCTTAGTTTGGCAAGCGTTCATTTGTTTTATTAGTTAATTTTGCTTTTTTTTTTTTTATTGTTGGATTTTTTTATAATTATATTTTTAAATTAATCAAGCTTATTAAACCTACCTGAATCAATAAACCAAATCTAATTTTTTCTCTCCTGATTTTTTTTTTACATTTAAAATAAAATTAACCAAACTCACTGCATAACATTGGGCACCTATTTAATTACAAACTATACTACTAAAGTAGCTAAGCTTTTTGATGTTCATCCATTATTCAGTCTTTCACATTTTCTTGTTCACACCTATTAACATTAACATGTGAATTAATTCGCCATTCAAAATTAAATTCTTTTAAATTTTTGTCACATGTCTATATTAGCAAGCATATTATTTATTGTACCATCGCACATCTTAATCTTAACACTACCAATTTGAGGAACTTCAATTTCATTATCATCTGCTAGAGATACTCTCCTTCACATTATTTATAGATATCATACCATTCTTTCATCGTAAGATTATGAAAAGAAGATGCAGAATCTAAAATTCATGAATATCTCAAGACTTACTTATCTTTATATATGAACCTTAAGAATATCAGCATTATCGTTGCTTACGTTTTGCAAGGAAATCATAGCATATATATCTAGACTTCTTGCAAACTTTAACCTCAATTCTTGTAAGTAAGCTTTCATCTTCTCGCAATTATATATGAATATCACCCTTTTTATATTATGACTACTATTAGTCTCGAACTCCATCAAGAATTTCCTTAAAATGCGTTATTAGTGAGGGATTTTGACTTCAACTTGAATCATAAACTAGTCTTTTTTGGTACACAGGAGCAGTCCTTTATTACTGAGGAGCCAGGCTCTGGTTAATCCCAAGTATGCTACTATAGTATTGAAAAAAATATCAAAGAAGCACACGGGGAACTCATCTTTCTTACCGTAACAGAAATAAACACCTCTAAAATTCACAACTTTAGTATTAAAACCCAAACTTTTTATCTCCAGACGGTAAAGTTCGTTGATATAACACAGAAATTCATCAGCAGACCTTGTGTTTGCGGGCAAATTCTTCAAGCTGAGAACGAAAAGTGGCAAGCTGTTCTTTCATACGATCAGTTTTTAACCTTGCTACATTTTCTCCAAGTATCCGATATTGATCCTTCAATACCATTTCAAGAAATGAAAAGCAAAAACTCAGAAACTGTTTATATTGAACATTAATAAATAACCAAATGGAAACCGATGAATCAATCCAACAGAAGAAATAGTGGTTAGCCTTGCAGCAGCTGCTGTTTGTAACCCACCAATACAATACCAGGTCTCCTTCTCATTCCCTTTTTTATTAAAGACTGCTTCTTTGATTGATATCTTTTGTGGGTTTTGATCAAAGTTGTGAATTGTTTTCCTAGTAATTGTTTTATGGTGTTTGTGCAGGGAAGGGAAAGAGAGACAGAGCCGAAGAACAGAAATTTGTATGAAAATTGGATTATATCAATTTGGATACAACTTGTTCTCAACAATCAGAGTGGCGCAGCGGAAGCGTGGTGGGCCCATAACCCACAGGTCCCTGGATCGAAACCAGGCTCTGATAATAGAGTAGCTTCCTCCGCCCTTTAAACCTTTTTGTTTAATCGCTCTCCTACTACTTTTTTTTTATTTGCAACGAGGTCCCTCCTTTTATTTTCTCCATTTAATCTCTTGCCATTTGTGTGAATCCGTTTCAATTTGTAATTCTCGCGTGCTGACAGTTTTTTTCGTTTAAAAAAAGTTCGAGTAAAAAACAAGATTTAATTAGTTAAAGTCAGGGGTGTTTTTGTATTTTTATATTTTCAATGCACTATACATTGTGTCTCGAAAATCATGTATTCTAAATACGAGATTGATATTTTTTTTACAACATAAAAAAAAAATTCAGACCTTAAAATAAATATGCCAGAAAATAAATCTTTTTCTCTTTCTTTCATTTTTTCAAAAAATAAAAAACAGTAGGTCGGGCCGGGTCGCTTGCTCAACCAAGTGACCCGGCTGGACACAAAACGGCACAGTTACGGATTAATGAAAGCTGGTGAGTTACTATTCAAATGAATTATTTCACTTGAACAATACAATCACAAAGGAAAATACCCGCAACAAGATTTGTTACTGTTCAAGTGAATTATAATTTACTTGAACAATGCAAACACAAAGAAAAAATAATGCATGCAAGAGGTGAAGAGAACATACTTGGAGATGAAGAAGCTGCAACGATGTTGAAAGCTTGATGATTTCTTGATCTGTGTTCGTTTGTTTCAAACCTTTTTCTTATGTTTTGTATTTGTGTCTGTTTCTTGCTATTTCTTTCCTCTGTGTTTTGTCACTCACTCTCTTTACTGGTTCTTGCACTTTCTTCTCCCCTGTTTTGTAGATTTTATTTACAGAAAAATAGAGCAAAGACCGAAAGTTAGTCCCTGCTTCTTCCTTGTTTCTCTTCTCTCTCTTTTTCATCTTTTCTTTTCTCTTCTTTCTCTTCTACTGCCTGCCTTTTTGATCTCACAACAACACAAGGATGAAGGAAAGAAACTCCCTCTATTCTCAACATTTTTTCTCTCTCCTAACTGCTTGCCTCTCTTGTGTTTTTTTGTGTCTTTCCTTTTTTTTTTTTTTAATTTTCTTCCTCCTCTTTGTCTCCCAGCAGAAGAGGTTTATATAGCCTAACATGCAACTATATTTAGGAAACAAATATTACATTAATTCTAGGTTGTAATCTTGGGTGAGCAAAAAATAAGAAACCAAAATATTTGATTTTGATTTTGTGATCATCAGCGATTTCTTTCCAAGTTAGATGATGGTGCGACTCCTTTTTGTCCTTCTATAGCTGGAACCATGAGGCACCAGTTGTTTCCTTTGAAATGAGGCAAAAAAACATGGTTTGTAGATAAAAGAAAAGAAGATAACCGGGGTAGCTGTGCAGAGAAAAAGGAAAGAATTGCAGATGGGGAGGCATTGTTTTCCTTTTCTGATCTAATCCTCTTTTCTTCAATTTCTTCACCCAGTAAAATTTATTCTTATTTTATCTTCAATCAACTCTCTTATTTTAGCACCTTTTCCATTTGATGTTTGGTCCAAAAAAGGGGTTTCAAATTGGCCTGCAATTGGTTTTCAAACTTTAAGCATCTTGCAATTGTATCCCTACAAACTCGGGTAAAAAATCTTCTCAGATAGGATTCCCTACTTTCACACTACATATTCAAATGGGAATATCTTGAACTTTTGATATCGAAATCAAGCGATTCAATAGCCCAAATTCATCTACGCATTCAAGACCACAAATTTGATGAAGGATTCGAAGTGAGATAAAATCATTTTAAAGAAAAGAATCTAGCTGCAAGTTAGTTGGTCAAAAAGGGTCTCTTGATCTGATTCAGAAATTGACAATGCTGAGCATCCCGATATGACTAAGAGTATGACCTAAGAACAAATTGAAAAAATTTGTGATGGAAATAGAGTCTTTAGTGCAAAACTTGAGTCAAGATCCTTTTCACGACAAAATTCTCTGCTTTCACATTAGATATTCAAACAGGAATATTATGAGCTTTTGATATCAAAATCAAGCAATTAAAAAGCCCTAAATTCATCTACACTTATAGAGCTACAACTTTCATGAAGGATAAAAAATGAGATAAATTCGTTTTGAAGAACAAAATTGTAACCAAACTCGGCTGGAAACCTTCTCGCGGCAGGATTCTATGCTTTCATGCTAGATTTCAAACGAGAATATCTTAAGTTTCTGATATCAAAATCAAGTGATTCAAAAGCTCAAACTTATCTATGCGTCCAGGACTACAACTTTGATAAAGGATTCAAAGTGAGATAAAATCGTTTTAAAGAATAGAATCTGGCCGCAATCTAGTTGGTCAAAAAAGTCTTGATCTGATTCAGAAACTGACAACGCCGAGCATCCTGATATGACTGAGAGTATGAACTAAGAACAAATCAATAAAATTTGTGATGAAAATAGAGTCTTTAGTGCAAAACTCAGGTCAGGATCCTTCTCGCGGCAAAATTCTATACTTTTACGTTAGATATTCAAACAGGAATATCTTGAGCTTCTGATATCAAAATCAGAAGATTCGAAAACCTAAATTCATCTACGCATACATGTCTACAGCTTTCATGAAGGATTCAAAGTGAGATAAATTTATTTTGAAGAACAAAATCTGGCCGCAACCTGGTTGGTCAAAAGAGTTTTCTAATCTGATTCAGGAAACTGACAATGTCGAGCATCCCAATCTGACTGAGAGTCTGCTATAAGAAAGTGAACCCTAGGACCAAATAAAGATTGAGGTCAATTCTTCAACATGTCATGAGTGACAGAATATAGCTAAGATGGTCAGATATCGTCTGAAACCAAGTCATAATCAGAGCTTAAGTTGAAACAAAAAAAAATTACGACGGCAGTAGAATCAGTTTTTTAGTGCAAATTCTGATTGATTTATCCAACATTAAATACCAAATAAAGAATGAATGAATTTAACATTATGAAGACTCCTAATCAGTCTAGAAAACCTGACGATTTTGGCAGAAAATGGGAAGCATAAAGAGAGTAGAAAACAACTCAAACAGGGTTTAAAAATATTTTTTTCTTCTCCGTTTTTGTTAATTTTTCAGCAAATATGACTTATACTCTTGCATTTGGTTCAGAAGAGGTATATAACATCTCTAGTACGTATATACCAAATGTTATATTATTTACTAATTTTAACAAATGTATTGTAATAATAATTTTATTAGATTACACTTAATTTTGCATTTACTTTTTATTTACAAATTATTAGTTGCAAGACCCAAAAATAAACTTGGATCCTGCCATGTAGATGACCCAAATAACCTCGGGTCCTGCACGGCCTGGCCTAAAGCTATCTCAAAACTAGACTTGAGCCATGTTGGGCAGAACCTAAAATAACCTTGGAGCTTGACCACAACAAAATCCAAATATGCTCGAAACATAGCCTTGCAAGACCCAAATAGGCTTATGTCTTCCTTCAAAATTTTTCTAGTCATATCTAAGATTGCATTTGATAGAATAGATAAATACAAAAAGACACAACATGTTTATTTGAAAATGAAAGAAATAAAAACATGAAAGACATAATTTTAAAGTGAATTTACTTTACAAAACCAGCAGAAAAACATGTTCGTTGTATTGTTTTTGTCTTTATCTTTTCCATCTCAAGACAATAACTAAACAACAACGCTACCCAAAAGCACTAACTGCACTTTTCTGGTACCACAGGGATAGCAACCTGGCCCTTGCTTCCCATAAACACTGCACAAGTAATAATTTCTGTATTTCTAATTGAACTGATCAAAATTGTTCTACAAACCTTGTACATCAGTGTATCGAACTATAAATCAAAGGCACCTATTTCATTCAATCCTCAACAGTGCATTTCGTATATCCCAGCTACTACTTGACGGTGACAAAATAAATTCAGTAGCAATGTTGCTGCTCATTCTGCTGTTACTAAGTGAATCTTCTTGTATTGGGAAAATGAATTATCCCTACCTATGCTGATATCCCTGTGGCTTCTTTTGGTATCAGAAATAGAAAAGCAATTGGAATGAAAGTGCACAGGACTTGGATAGCAATGCCCAAACCAAGGTTGTCAAAAGATCCCGAGGAGAGGTTCAAAATTGATGCCAACCCTGCACCCACAAAAGATCCCACTGTGGAACCTAAGTTGTTTATTGACATAAAGAGGGAAAATAGTGTTCCTTCAATTCCTGGCGGACATAACTGTCCAGATAATATAAGGAATGGCATTAACCTGCAAAGACAGACCAGAAATATGAGAAAACAGATTGGTTGGGGGTGCATTTAAAGAACTATGGACAAATAAGTTATGTGAGGAGTGATTTATGGGTGCACGAGAGCGTGTATATGTCTGTGGGAGCTCATCCATACATTCATGAACATCAGGCATATGATTTTCTTTTTTCCTTATGAGAGCTTGCATGTGATTTCTGGATCTGGAATCCAAAATCCAGTCTCCTTTTTCTTTGTTTTGAGGGGGATACAGGTATTGACTTCAAAATAAATTAATAGAAAAGCTAGAAACTTTGGAGAAAATGAACGTGCTTGAATTGATTAACAGCATCGGCAACGGCAGATCCTGAGACAACCATGATCTTATCTGAAACTCCACAGGCAAGATTCAATCGAGACACTAAAATTATATCTAGGAGGGTCAACAAAGACAGCCCAACATGAGCCCACCTGCATAAGCAATATTAAGCACATTAAGTAGAAGAAACATGTTTCTTGAAAGATGTATTCAGCGGTGTTAAGAACTCACAAGAGAATCTTCCGTAGTTTCATGGTTTTTAAGTAGCGATTGTACGTGAAGGTTCCTAGCATGAGGCCTAACCATCCAACAACACGTGCAGTCCCCAAAAAGGATCCATCCAAGTTCAAGACCTCTGTCTGGTAATAGAACATGACCGTTGAGAGGTTTGGAACAGTAATCTGTGCTAGGAAAAACCAAGCCATTGGTCTGGACTTCCAAAGACCAAAGTAAAACCCAAAATCAAATAGATTAGAAGAATAAACTAAATTGATACCAGGGTAGGTATATTAAGCAGCATATAAACCTAAAATAGGTGGGGGGAAAATCTGGCAAAATACAAATAAATCAAGCATTCATTCTGTGGTCTATTCTGGATCATTGACAATCATATATTTAATATCAAAGTGAAAACAATCATCTCTTTGGGTGGCTAACAATGCTAAATCTAGAGGAGGAGCATACATACACATGAACTTCAAATTCTACAGAATATTCAACTGACTATGATTATAAAAGGTTTAGTTAGTTACCTCAAAATGATTGGCTGCCTAAAAGCACGTAACAAACCGTAAGTAGCTGTTTTCAGAGAGTGGAACCAGCGTGGTATTAAGGAATCGCCTTTCTCAGGTATCAGGGATTTAGTTCTCATACTTGCCCTCTTGTTGCTATTCTTTTGGCTCCTCTTTCTTCTTGTAGCACTTGCACTGGACTTTTTCAGCAAGATATTATCTTGATCCAAAATATTACCATTCCCATTCCCTGGATGGGAGTTGCTTGAATTGGCAGACTCATGAGAAACTTTACTGGCTGCAGAATTCTCCCCAACCAAACCACATGATAATAACTGTATGGCTGGCAGTACAGAAAAAAGGAGGAAAATATTGTCTATTTGTAAGTTGGTCAATGCATGTCCTCCTAACAAACTGCCCCAAATTCCACCCACTGCCATTGATAACCAAGTTATGGACTGCAGATCTCCAGCAAATGATGCCCTGTTCAATGTTACAGGTAAGCTTTCACATTCTAAAAAAACTTAACTAAATTGCCTATTTGAGAGAACATTCCAACAACATAATGGGAGACCATCCAGATTTCTTGGGCATATGGAAAGGTATGCCCATATAATAATTGACAGGGAAAGCCTCCCACTCATTCACATTTTTTATAATAAAATCCCAAGTTAACACAAATAGATAGTTAGGTTGCATGCCAATTGCTTCCTGCATTGTCAACCAACAAAATACTAAGGGCGTCTGTAGCTAAATTGTGTATACAAAAAAATGATGAAAGACTCAAATACCAAATTAGTGAAAATGTGCTTAGATTTGCTTTAAAAGACAGCACGCACAAACCTCTCAGATCTTACTGCCTCAGCAATCATTGCATCAACCACAACATCTGCCATGGCAGAGCCCAGGTTCTGCACTGTCAAGAGGACTGTGAGATGCCATTGGGAACTCCTCAAGTTGGAATCTATGCCTAGCATAGGCCAGGGAACTAGAGAGAGAAGAGTTGCAATTACTAGGTATGGTATCCTTTTCCTTCCTTTTATCGGGATGCAATCAGACAAAATTCTGCAAGCAGGATGCAAGTTAAGGCAATATAAAGAAGTTGCCAAAACTGCTACTCCGTTAGGAAATTACCAATGCCCTACAACACAACAGATTGTTTCACTATAAACTAGAGCATTTCAACACCAAAAATTTTCTTATCTGCCTTCATTCTTTAAGCTGCACCATAGGCCTGTCAAGAAATTGAACAGAAGAAAGAAACATACCCGTATAATGGCTTTATGCTCCACGGGAAAAATGCTATTGAAGACACGAATTGTGAGGCTGATGGTGACAGCTTAAGATTGTCTTTTAGCTGATAGGAAACTGCTGTCCATACAAAGGATCTAAAACCCTACACTCTCATGTTATAGAAACACCGTTGTTAAGTTGGACATCAAATTGTTCAATAATAAAAACATCAGCAACTTGAAGATTACTTGCAAAATCCTAACAAGACCCCAGAGGAACTAGGTCGTAACATTTTAATAGAACACCACATATTATGCAAGAGTAGATCGTCCAATTGGTATAGAAAGGCTTTGGACAGTCTAGAAATTTTAAGCAACATGTTAGAAGTACTTATTTTTCTTCCAAAAAAGTAACCATTCACATGCAAGAAGCACAAACCAAAGAGCCAAATTCCCATTACCTTAATTTATGTTTTCTTTTCTTTAAGAGCAAAAACCAGGAGAAATGTTGCTCTTAAAAGCAAAAAAGGCTAACTTCAAAATTCCATGCAAACTACAACATTCTCAAAAAATAAAGAAGGACAAGAAATTTCTTAAGAACATCAGTTCCATCTGGATTTCCAAAGCCCCTAAAATATTCAAAAATCAACAAACCCAAGAAAACCCAAAAACCAAAAACAACAAAGTTACAAACTCTGACATCTCCTCTTTCTTTTTATCAAAAAATAAAACAACCGATTTCACAAAAAACCCAACAAATCAACTTCTTATAGAGCTCATCAAATTTGATCCAACAATCATCAAAGCAGGCAAAAAGAGAAAGATCATCAAATCAAAGTGGGCAAAAAGAGAGAAAAAGAAACCTGAGTGAAGTGAATCAAGCAAACAAGCCATAAAAATGAAGCCCCAAATGCCTTGTTCAGCTGCTTTACCCATTCTATCATCTTTCGAACACCAAAAAACAAACAAATGTCTTTAATTCTCATCAAATCTTCACTTTCTTGATTTTATCAATGTTTTTCTTTTGGCATGATCACCACAATATTACGAAAAATGGAGGTGGTATTTATTATAATTAACAGGTTACAAAGCTTACACAGTGGTCAATTTTTATTCTAATTTTGAAAAACAAAATCTCCAATTCATCCAAATGGAATTCGATTCACTTTTAAAAAACTCACCCATCTCAAATTCGAGTCTTGCACGATCCAACTGGAATTCGATTCACTTTTAAAAAACTCATCCAACTCAAATTCGAGTCTTGCACGCCTGTTTTTCCTTTAGGATTAATGCTGCCGGCCGCACCCAAAGAACCATTTTGATGCTTTTAATGCTTAGAACCTGCTCTGCTTTTCCTTTAAGCTAGTGTGTCATCCGCTTGGAAATAGTTAGGAAACAGGACAAGAGGCAATTTAGCATGCACAGTTGGTTTTCATGGCTTTTGAGAAATGCTTTGCTCTTCATTTTTAATATTATTGCTCTCTTTTCCTCGGGTAGTGATTCTAGTGAACATTATATTATTTTATTCCAGTGTTAAATTAATAATTTTACTGCACAATAAAAATTAAAATCACTAATCTAACCGTTTATAATTCTTAAAAAACAATTTGTAAAAAAAAAAATTAATCAAGGAAAATTTTATCATTTCACTAATCCCGGATACAAGAACTTCTCCTTCACTTCTAGTTTTTTAGCTTTTTTTAATTTTAATTTAATTCAATAAACCTCCATATATACGGGATTCCTACATGTCTTCAGATTAGTTTATGAATAACTGAGGTTAAATATTTTCTCAAACAAATTCTAGAATAGACCCTCGTATGAATCTAGTACATCAGAAATAATTAAATTAGCTTTCAACTAAATTAACCATTTAATGCAACAAAAACAAAATAATGAAAAAAAAGAGTAAGAACATTAGCCAGGGCCACTGACAAGATAAGTCATATCTAAGATTGCATTTGACGGAATAAATATATACAGAAAAGACAGAACATATTTAGTTGAAGAAGAAAGAAATAAAAACATGGAAGGCATAATTTTAAAGTGAATTTACTTTTCAAAACCAATAGAAAAACATGTTCGTTGCTTCGTTCTATCCTTTCTATCTTTATCTTTTCTATCTCAAGAGAATAACTAAACATCAACGCTACCCGAAGGCACTAACTGCACTTTTCTGGTACCACGGGGGTAGCGGCCTGGCCCTTTGCTTTCCATAAACACCGCACCAGTAAATTTTTAAAAGAGAGACACAGGAAACTTTGTCAGAGACTTAGATTATATAAATTCTGGTGTAACCTGTATTCAACAATCAGAGTGGCGCAGCGGAAGCGTGGTGGGCCCATAACCCACAGGTCCCTGGATCGAAACCAGGCTCTGATAGCTGAGTAGCTTCCTCCGCTCCTGAAACCTTTTTGTTTAATCGCCCTCCTACTATTTGTTTTTATTTGCAACGAGGTCCCTACTTTTATTTTCTGCATTTAAGCCCTTGTCATTTGTGTGAATCCATTTCAATTTGTAATTCTCGCGTGCAGGCAGTTCTTTTTAAAAAAAAAAACGTTAGGGTAAAATAATTCAAAGCATTATTAATTTAAATGATATGAGTGAAAAAATACAAAAACAATAAATAAATTATCAAAAAAAAATCAATGAAAAAAAAAAGCCAAACTTAATCCCACTTGAGAATTATTAAACAATTTAATGTTAAAAAGTGAAATTATAAGAATTTTTTTAAAACAAAATCTTTATTAAATCAGGTGAAATCACTCGTAATCATGGATATAAGTTAGGATAATCTGATATAAAGAAAAAAAAAGTTTGAATGATGAAAGTTATCAAATTAAAAAAAAAACAAAAATGAAACCGCATTAACATTTGAAACTCGTGATATTAGTCATAAACCCGAGGGTTAACCTTATTAAAAGCAAATGGTAAAAAATAACAAAGCACAACTTAAAAAAGGGATAAGAAATAACAAAACATCATCTTAAAAAATGAGGAATTAAACCAACTTGGAGCAAACATTTTAAACTTGATCTAATTTGTAAAATTCGCAATCCATAAAATCTTAGATTCAAGTTTAATCAAGAATCTTAGATCCTAATTAATTTAATTTTGAATAATGAAATCGGGAAAAATATTAATAAAAAAAACTTATAAAAGTAAAAAAAAATAGCAACAAAAAGAATCGCTAAAAAACCAAGCAGACTTAGAGTGAATCTTCTAAAACATGGTTTATTCTTTAAAATTGACAATCTAATTTTAAAGGATGAAATCTTAAAAAAAAAAAATATTAATACAAAAACTTGCAAAAACAAAGAAGATAAACAACAAAATAAATGAGGATAAATCAAAACTTGCTGGAAAAAAAATGAGGATGACATTGTAAAAAAAAATAAATTAGAAAATGATCATTAAAAAAAAATAACAATCAAAATAATAGGAACCAAATTTAAAAAATTAAAAAATAATGAGTGAAATTAAAAATATTTGTAATTTAATAGATTATTTAAAGATTAAAAATTATAGGGGTGAGATTGAAAAATATTTGTAATTTTATAGATAATTTAAAAATAAAAAATAATAATGAAAAGAACATGAACAAAATATAAAGAAAATAATAAATTATAAGGATTGATCTGAATTTTGAAGGGAATAGTATAGAATTCAAGGTCGAGAGCGACAAAGAGGGTTATCAGCGCTAAACTCGATGGGCATCAACACCCCATCACATTGAGAAAGCCAAGATCTTTAAAACGCCACTATAAAAGATGATGTTTATTGACCAAATGATCTCATATACGCCATCCAAATGGTGTAGGGATAATTAACACACACCAATAAATTTTTAAATAATATTTTGTATATAACATTTACAACATAGCCAGCGCCGCTGACAAGATAATTTTTTTTTCTTTATAAATAACAAATCCAATTTTCTCTAATTTATTTTTGTATTTTTAAGATGGATTGGTGTTATAATACAACATTTTGACACGCAATTACTTTGCGATCCTTATTCAATAATCAACATTGATCACCATGTCAGCCATTTGTTTCCCACCATGTTTCATGCAGAGTGTTGATAATACCTCAAAATTCATATCTAAGATTGCATTTGACAGAATAAATAAATACAGTAAGGACATAACATGTTTAGTTGAAATGGAAAGAAATAAAAACATGAAAGACATAATTTTAAGGTGAATTTACTTTCAAAATCAACAGAAAAACATGTTCGTTCTACCCTTTCTATCTGTCTTTTCCATCTCAAGACAATAACTAAACATCAACACTGCCCGAAGGCACTAACTGCACTTTTCTGGTACTACAGGGATAGCAACCTGGCCCTTGCTTTCCATAAACACTGCACCAGTAATAATTTCTGTATTTCTGATTGAACTGATCAAAATTGTTTTACAAACCTTGTAAATCAGTGTATCGAACTATAAATCAAAGGCACCTATTTCTTTCAATCCTCAACAGTGCATTTCGTATATCCCAGCTACTACTTGACGGTGACAAAATAAATTCAGTAGCAATGTTTCTGCTCATTCTGCTGTTACTAAGTGAATCTTCTTGTATTGGAAAAATGAATTATCCCTACCTATGCTGATATCCCTATGGCTTCTTTTGGTATCAGAAATAGAAAAGCAATTGGAATGAAAGTGCATAGGACTTGGATAGCAATGCCCAAACCAAGGTTGTCAAAAGATCCCGAGGAGAGGTTCAAAATTGAGGCCAACCCTGCACCCACAAAAGATCCCAGTGTGGAACCTAAGTTGTTTATTGACATAAAGAGGGCAAATAGTGTTCCTTCAATTCCTGGCGGACACAACTGTCCAGATAATATAAGGAATGGCATTAACCTGCAGAGACAGACCAGAAATGTGAGAAAACAATTTGGTCGTGGGTGCATTTAAAGATTTATGGACAGACAGGTTATGTGAGGAGTGATATATGGGTGCACGAGAGCGTGTATGTGTGTGAGCGAGCTCATCCATACATTCATGAAACATCACGCATATGATTTTCTTTTTTCCTTATGAGAGCTTGCATGTGATTTCTGGATCTGGAATCCAAAATCAAGTCTCCTTTTTCTTTGTTTTGAGGGGGATACAGGTATTAACTTCAAAACAAATTAATAGAAAAGCTAGAAACTTTGGAGAAAATGAACGTACTTTGTGCTAGGAATAGAACATGACGGTTTGAGAGGTTTGGAACATGACGGTTGATTAACAGCATCGGAAAGGGCAGATCCGAAGACAACCATGATCTTATCTGAAACTCCATAGGCAAGATTCACTCGAGACACTAAAATTATATCTAGGAGGGTCAACAAAGACAGCCCAACATGAGCCCACCTGCATAAGCAATATTAAGCGCATTAAGTAGAAGAAACATGTTTCTTGAAAAATGTATTCAGCGTTGTAAAGCACTCACAAGAGAATCTTCCGTAGTTTCATGGTTTTTAAGTAGCGATTGTACGTGAAGGTTCCTAGCATGAGGCCTAACCATCCAACAACACGTGCAGTCCCCAAAAAGGATGCATCCAAGTTCAAGACCTCTGTCTGGTAATAGAACATGACGGTTGAGAGGTTTGGAACAGTAATTTGTGCTAGGAAAAACCAAGCCATTGGTCTGGTCTTTCAAAGACCAAAGTAAAACCCAAAATCAAATAGATTAGAAGAATAAACTAAATTGATACCAGGGTAGGTATGTTAAGCAGCATATAAACCTAAAATAGGTGGAAACAAATCTGGCAAAATACAAATAAATCAAGCATTCATTCTGTGGTCTATTCTGGATCATTAACAATCACATATTTAATATCAAAGTGAAAACAATCATCTCTTTGGGTGGCTAACAATGCTAAATCTAGAGGAAGAGCATACATACACATGAACTTCAAATTCTACAGAATATTCAACTGACTATGATTATAAAAGGTTTTGGTAGTTACCTCAAAATGATTGGCTGCCTAAAAGCACGTAACAAACCGTAAGTAGCTGTTTTCAGAGAGTGGAACCAACGTGATATTAAGGAATCGCCTTTCTCAGGTATCAGGGATTTAGTTCTCATACTTGCCCTCTTGTTGCTATTCTTTTGGCTCCTTTTTCTTCTTGTAGCACTTGCACTGGACTTCTTCAGCAAGATATTATCTTGGTCCAAAATATTACCGTTCCCATTCACTGGATGGGAGTTGCTTGAATTGGCAGACTCATGAGAAACTTTACTGGCTGCAGAATTCTCCCCAACCAAACCACATGATAATAACTGTATGGCTGGCAGTACAGAAAAAAGGAGGAAAATCTTGTCTATTTGTAAGTTGGTCAATGCATGTCCTCCTAACAAACTGCCCCAAATTCCACCCACTGCCATTGACAACCAAGATATGGACTGCAGATCTCCAGCAAATGATGCCCTGTTCAATGTTACAGGTAAGCTTTCACATTCTAAAAAAACTTAACTAAATTGCCTATTTGAGAGAACATTCCAACAACAAAATGGGAGACCATCCAGATTTCTTGGGCATATGGAAAGGTATGCCCGTATAATAATTGACAGGGAAAGCCTCCCACTCATCCACATTTTTCATAATAAAATCCCAAGTTAACACAAATAGATAGTTAGGTTGTAAGCCAATTGCTTCCTGCTTTGTCACCAACAAAATACGAAGAGTGTTTGTAGCTAAATTGTGTGTACAAAAAAATGATGAAAGAGTCAAATACCAAATTAGTGAAAATGTGCTTAGATTTGCTTTAAAAGACAGCACGCACAAACCTCTCAGATCTTACTGCCTCAGCAATCATTACATCAACCACAACATCTGCCATGGCAGAGCCCAGGTTCTGCACTGTCAAGAGGACTGTGAGATGCCATTGGGAACTCCTCAAGTTGGAATCTATGCCTAGCATAGGCCAGGGAACTAGAGAGAGAAGAGTTGCAATTACTAGGTATGGTATCCTTTTCCTTCCTTTTATCGGGATGCAATCAGACAAAATTCTGCAAGCAGGATGCAAGTTAAGTTTCCAAAAACATACACAAAAATTATGTAAAACAAAAAGGACACTATTCTTCAATTTCCATCAATAAAGAAAATTCCAAATAAGTACTACATTGTAATTTGAAATGCATATACAATCCCTGTTTTGGGTTTCATATACTATTATGGATTTTCAAAAAGGCAAAATAAAGAAGTTGCCAAAACTGCTACTCCGTTAGGAAATTACCAATGTCCTACAACACAACAGATTCTTTCACTATAAACACGAGCATTTCAAAACCAAAAATTTTCTTATCTGCCTTCATTCTTTAAGATGCTCCATAGGCCTGTCAAGAAATTAAATAGAAGAAAGAAACATACCCGTATAATGGCTTTATGCTCCACGGGAAAAATGCTATTGAAGACACGAATTGTGAGGCTGATGGTGACAGCTTAAGATTGTCTTTTAGCTGATAGGAAACTGCTGTCCATACAAAGGATCTAAAACCCTACACTCACATGTTATAGAAACACCGTTGTTAAGTTGGACATCAAATTGTTCAATAATAAAAACATCAGCAACTTGAAGATTACTTGCAAAATCCTAACAAGACCCCAGAGGAACGAGGTCATAACATTTTAATAGAACACCACATATTATACAAGAGTAGATCATCCAATTGGTATAGAAAGGCTTTGGACAATTTAGAAATTTTCAGGAACATGTTAGAAATACTTATTTATCTTTCAAAAAAAAAAAAAAACCCTTCACATGGAAGAGGCACAAACCAAATAGCCAAATTCCCATTACCTTAATTTATGTTTTCTTTTCTTTAAGAGCAAAAACCAGGAGAAATGTTGCTCTTAAAAGCAAAAAAGGCTAACTTCAAAATTCCATGCATGCTACAACATTCTCAAAAAATAAAATAGGACAAGAAATTTCTTAAGAACATCAGTTCCAAAACCCCTCGAATATTCAAAAATCAACAAACCAACAAAAACCCAGAAACTAAAAACAACAAAGTTACAAACTCTGACATCTCCTCTTTCTTTTTATCAAAAAATAAAACAACCGATTTCACAAAAACCCCAACAGATCAAATTCCTATAGAGCTCATCAAATTTGATACAACAATCATCAAATCAGGCAAAAAGAGAAAGATCATCAAATCAAAGTGGGCAAAAAGAGAGAAAAAGAAACCTGAGTGAAGTAAATTAAGCAAATAAGCCATAAAAATGAAACCCCAAATGCCTTGTTCAGCTGCTTTACCCATTCTATCATCTTTCGAACCCAAAAAAAAAAACAAATCTCTGTAATTCTCGTCAAGTCTTCACTTTCTTCATTTTATACCTTCTCTCCCTCTGTTTCGGCTTTTAACGGTATATTTTAACTTTTTTTCCTTTTAACTTTAATGCCCTTTTGTTCTTGCTGAGTAAATTATATATCAGTCCCTATAGTCTTATAAACAAATTAAATAGTTTCCCTAGTCTTAAGAATAATTAATTAATCACTAATAGTCTCCCTAGTCTTAAGAATAATTAATTAATTTTAAATTTATTTTTAATTTGATCATTCTTCACCCATTTCATAGTCTTTTTAAATTATTATTTTTTAAATAGAAAAATTAAAAACTAATAAATGATATGGAAAGATGAAAAAGAAAAGAAGGCTTTTTGGAACAAAAAATAAATTAATTTAAACATGATGAGCACCGGTTAAGGGATTAATTTATTATGTTTAGACTCATGGGGACTATTCGATTCATTTTGAAAAACTAAAAATACTGATTTATAATTTACTCTAATAATAGAAAACAGGGCTTTTCGTCATTTTAGAAGATACGGTTGATGTAAAGGTACCTGCGTTTCTGTCGACGAACACGTCCAATACACCTAACAAATCTTGACACGTCAGCTTTCAGGACCCACGATTGTGACTGTCAAATAGTTATTGTCACGGTCAAAGAAAGCATGTTACGCAACGTATAATAATGTTTGCTTTACAGTTGTGCTGTATTTTTCTTTTTTTTAATAAAATTTTTAGTTTTATTTTTTTTTTAGTTTGTTTTGAATTATTAATGTTAAAAATAAAATTTTAAAAATAAAAATATTATTTAATTATATTATAAAGAAAAAAATATATTAAAAAATAATTTTAAATAGTTATTGCCTTGTTTTGAAAAAAATATTATAATAATTTATTTTTTTATTTTTAATATCAATAAATCAAAATTATTCAAAACTTGCTCTCTGTTTTCCTTCTTCAAGTTTCATTAGGATATTTAATATTGCACCTTTATTAATGTTTTACTTTTGGCATCATCACCACAATATTATGAAAAATGGAGGTGGTATTTATTACAATTAACAGGTTACAAATCGGTAAATATTTTATTATAATTTTGCAAAACAAAATCTCTAATTCTTCCAACAGGAATTTAACTCGAGTCTCGCACACCTGTTTGTCTATACATAACGGGCTGATTTAGAATTATAAAAATGGTAACAATTTAAAATGATTTTCGTTTAAAATTATATTAAAATTAAAAAAAATTATTTTTAATATCAACCCATTAAAATATCTAAAAATACATATCAAAAATTCATTTTCAACCAAAAAAAAATCCAAATTTTTAGAAACTTCCCAAACAAAATCGACAAGAGTCGTGTTTCAAACCACGGTTCAAAATAAATTAAAAAAAAAAAAAAAAAACATCATTCCTGCAAGATTCATCCAAAATTAGAGTTTTAGTTTTCTTTTTTTCAGAGACATGTAGTGTTAAGTCAATAAACCCGAAAGCTGTAACTTAACTGGCATATTGCTATGCTTGAAATACAAAAAGAAATCAGAAGCCATTAAAAAGATTTATAATTCTCAACACACACACACTCTCTGTCAAAGGATGTCATTGTGTCTTGTTTACTTGTCTTGTTTTGATTGACATGGCAAACTATGTCTACCTAAGAATTTTTCAAGACTATAAAAGTTGATGATTAAATTCTATAGTTATAGTTCAATAGACCATAAAAGTTGTTAATCAATTGGCATCTCTTTTGTTGAAAAGGATACGAGAAACCAAGAGATATTTAGCTGGATAATATATCTAGTTCCTGCCATAGTAAACACATTATATCATTGTCAAAGTCCGACAAACTAATTCAGATGCATAAAATACAGAATTCGAGGTAGACCCGAGGAGCATGGCTCAATCGACAGTCATATCAAAAGCAATGCATCTTATAGTGTTCTTGATCACTAGCTGGCTATAAACCAAAACTAACCTTCATTTAATTAAGACATCTTATAGTTCTTGATCACTGGGAATGCATCTTACAGTTCCTACTCATACTTTATCCCGCTTCAAGAAACCAAAATTAGCACGCCCCCATTACCCGTTTTCCAGAGAAGCTGTGCCTGCAAAATCTCAATCAGCCCGGCTAGGTCCTGCTCAGAAATGTTTCATGGTCTTTAGTTTGCAATTCAAGAAAGCAAATGATGGCAGTAAATACAGACAATCCATCAAGGATAGAAACTCGGATAGAACTTTGAGGAGATGATTTGAGAAAGGTGCACGACTGCGACAACATGTAGACATACTAGCTCACCTATGTTATGCCAGAACTACATTACTCAACTAAGGGCAACTATCCACACGAACATTTTGATTGTCAGCAATGGCTGCTGCTGCGCTGTTTAAAGATTTCCTGCAATGCACATTGTCATAGTTAATCAGAATAGTTTGACGAGCTTTAAATCTCATTTCGATTATGGCAACGAGTAATGAAAGATATGCAGAAAGTCATAAGGAAACCATCAAAACTTGTTTGCAGTGCCTCAACATATCATTTACAACGGAGGTTATAACAGACAAGAAGATGGGACCAGTACCATGTCTAGATCACTTATTATTACCTTAACACCGTAAGTTCTTCTCCTTTCGCAACATCTTGGAGTGACACAAAACTCGGGTTGTGGGCGGTCACAAGAAAACAGTCTTTTCCCTTGTAGAATTTTGACTCGTGAATTCTCTTCAATTTTGGGACATAAACGCCGATACTTTCATCATCTTCACATAACAAGATTTCCCCAGAGCTCAAGAAATATAAGGGCTGGTAAGAGACATAATGTTGTACTTCTAAGTTTGAAAGCACAAACTTTTTGGTCCAAGACTCCTTGATGCCATACTCTTCCATGACCCATATCTCAAATTTCTCATTTTCAATACACACACCATTAGTCATGAATAGGCAACCTTTTATAACTCCGACAGATGAAGGATAGCACCTCCCCATGCCATCATGTATTTGAGACGCAGGAGGTAAGGGCACCAGCTTAAACTGCTCCGACACAAAATCAAAGGCGGAAACAAACCCGATACTGTTAGATCTATATTCAATCCAATGAATTGAATCATGCAAAAAAGCATTGGCGTCCAGAGATTGAAGTCTGAAAGGAGCATTTCCAATGCTTCTCCATTGTCCAGTACCCACCGTGTATATTTCTGCCAGACATGGAGCAGCAGTTTTGTCTTTCTCAGGATAAAATGTCTGTAGCACTTTGTATTGATTACTCACCGAACCGAATCCAAAAGCAAGGTGATGGTCAAATTTTTTGTCAGTATTAACTACTGGGATATCTATGTACTCCCCTAACACTGGATTACAAACATGAACCATCATACCAGATTTGTCTCCAGAATATTCATACAAGCAAAGCAACCCATTGCAAGAATTTAAAATTCTAACATCAGTATCAGGAAAGTTTTTGGTGGGAAACAACCTGATGATTTCAATATAAAAAGGTTTACTGATGTCTTCTTCAACTATCTCAACAAGTAACATCTCTGTACTTTCTTTACGTTCAAAGGGTGTCTTCTGAATCAAGAGAGTAGTGGGTGATCTTTCCAGATGAAGCCTGACAAAAAAAGGGTCTGACATTAAATGAAGCCAAGTTTTGCAGACAGACTTACAGTTGAGGAGGGTCTTGATGGGCAATCTTGACAGGATGTCTATTATCAAAGCATTGGGCAGCTCAGCCACACTACTACTTCCTGGTGGTTTTTCTGTTCTCCTTTTCGAACCCACGGAGGCTGTTTTCTTTAGCTTTCTCATTGATGGAGGTGGAGTGATTGAGGGTTTGTTTTGCTGCTACTGCTAGGGTTTGGCTGGCAAGAACAGAGAACACACACACACACAGATATACGGACACACAAAATGGTAAGGCGGGAGTGCTGTGGGCTTTATAGATCCAATATTCTTTATTATGTAGGCTGGGCTTCACGTATTAGTGATTTGCTTCATGGTGCATCACTGTTATATGAAGGGGGGGAGTGCTGGGCTTCACGGTGCATCACTGTTACATGAAGCACCTCTTTTTTTTTTAAGTCTTCTTTGTATTTTACTTTTTAAAATTTTTCTTTCAATTTTAATATTCAATATCTCACTTTTTTTAGTTTCATAAAATTATTTTATCTCTTTATATTTAATCAATATTTATTTATATAAATATTTATTTTATTATTATATCATTAAATAAAAAATAATTTAGAAAAATAAATATTTTAAACTTATTAGAGTTCACCGATCACAAGTTTTGTGAGTTAAAATATAAAATTTAAATTGATTTAATATATTATCGTTTCAATATTAAAAAAATATTATTTTAAGTTTATTTTTTAAAAAAAACTAAAATATACTTTTACTAGTAATATGAGTTATCTTTAAACATGTCAAGTCAATTAGATGATTTAAACCGAATATTAAGTTAAGTTAAAAAAAATTTAAAATTAACTTGTTAAGTCTAATTTTATAATGATAATTTATAATAAACCACAATAAAAGTACATATCATAAAACGTAATTACACAAAACTCGCATTACATTAAAACCTCTAAGATCTTGAATCAGAAGGACAAGTGAAGAAAAAGGTCTTAAACTAGAAGGTGTAGGAGGGGTAGGAAAATGTAACTCGTTTAAGTCAAATACATCTTAGTTTCTTGTTGAAGTTCTACTCTCATTTATGCTCCCAGATCTTCTCTCACATTCTGCATCTTAATAGACAATTGTTTTTAACCCTTTTCTAGATCAGATCATCAAAGTTCTGCGATGTATTGCTTTAGCCAGAATATGGCGTGTCTAAGAAAGGAGTTACAGGAAATCCCGTGTGGTATGAACATGCCCTGGTTTACGAGCATGTTTGAAGGTGAGTTCGAATTAATATCTCGATACATCAACAGCTATGTAATGAAAAGTTGTAAAAATGTCGTCCAACAGCAGTACCTATCAAAATAATTATGGGGTGTTCTTAATGCCCCTCGTGCTTTTTTAACTGACAGGAGAAAAGTTTCCTCCAAATCACAGAGCAAACAGTTCATGTGATGAACCTTGAACAGTCCAAGAACAAAAGGAAGCAATTTAATCTTGTCACATCAACGAACACAGATGATCCTCTTACAGTCCAAGAATAAAATGAGGCAACTTAGTATAGTTGCATCAAAAAACACATAGAACCAGTAACAATCCATGTGAAACCTCGTACTGAATCCAAAAGCCGAATATTGTCCACTATCTTCTCCGTTTCTTAACCATTGGAATGGTCATGTACTCGCCTAATATTGGATTGCCAACATGAACCATTTGATTGGATTTACATTCGCCTTCAGACTTTCCTTCCATACAAGCAAAGCAACCCCCCCTGCAAGAATTTACAGCTAGGACATTAATTAGTATCAGGTAAGTTTGTGTTTAATCGATGTGCAAACTCTTACTGGTGACTTCTTCAACCACCCGAGTCAGTAACAATAGTTGTTTTCTACTGAAAAATCATCTTGAATCAAGTAAGTAGTGGATGATCTTGCCATATGGATTTTGGCGAAATAAGGGTCTTGCATACTAACTTACAGTTGACAAGGCGCTGACTAGACGGCAATCTTGATAAGATGTCCACCATCAAACCATGGGGCAGCTCAGCCGCTAAACATTTTGATTCCGCTGTGTTACTACTTTCTGGGTTTCTGCTCATGAAGACTGTTTTCCTTTGGCTTCTCATTGATGGACGGGGAAGGGGAAATGGAGGGAATGAGGGGTTGTTTTGTTAGGGTTCAAATCCTTTTCTTTTATTAGTCAACTAGTTCATGTCAAACTAGGTCAACTAGATTCAACTCCAGTTCAACTTCAATCTGGATCAAACCAGATTTTCTAGCAACCTGACCAGTCAGGTCAGATCGGATTTAACAAGTGTGATCATGACTAGTGGTGGAACACCTTGATTTAACCATCGGGGTGGTCATGTTCTATGAGATGTCGGAGGTTGATTGGACGACAGTTGAGAGCTACAGAGTATGAAATCGTTTGCTGCGTTTAGCAAAACCCATTCCAGCATTAGATGCTATTCATGATAATGAAGAAACTCAAGCAAGCCAGAATAGGGGATGCATATTACAGTGCAACAGTGATCAAAACCTAGTACAAACATAATTAGAGTTTGGCTTTATTAACCTTCTGAATGCAGTAGTAGCACTGACCTATTAGCTAAGTCCTTGCATAGATGCACCATGGAATTTAGAACAAACTAACCTGTTTTTTCTATTTTTCTTCTAGATATAACAAGCTGAAACTTGTGAATATACAAGATAACTAACATCTAGATGCAGTATGTTGGCACAATGGCAGGGCTAAAGACAAAAGGTTTGACTCTGTGAGAAAATCCAGATGGACGATTATAACTGAACTTCACCCCTGTGCTAGTTTCTCCAAGTTGGGTGCAGTGCTCATGGAAACTGCTGATAGGTCGCGCGAGGCATGCATCCCAACGGTCACTCTCTGACATGGTCTCTGCCACGGTGTAAATCCCCTTATCATTTGTGAAGGCCTGGTAGTTTAGAACTTCCCCGGACTTCGTTATGCAAAGGACAGCTACTTCAGCGCCTGCATCGAGACAAGCCAAATCACCCCATTTTACATCTTATTCAATTTAATTAAATACAATCAACAAAATTAACCATCATTGCTTCATAAATTTTAAGTTTTGTCAAAGATGGCAGTCAAAAAAGTCATCTGCTGTAGCCCTTGGCAACATCAAATGAAGTGAAGTCACCCTGGAATTCCAGGAACCTTAAATTACTTTTTGAGTGTACGGAGGTACCCAACGTACAGCCCCCCTTAAGAATGAAGTTTCCAGGAAATTCAAAGGGTATGAATATGCCCTGGTTTAAAAGCATGCTTCAAAGTACACATATCAGGCAAGAGAATTTAAATTAATATCCCTACACAACAACAGTGATGATAATAAAAGTTGACAGTGAAAGAATGCCATCCACCTGCAGTGCATACCAAAAAGATATTGGGGTGTTTCTTAATGCCCCTACATGGCAGAAGCAAGTTTTCCTCAAAATCAAAGAGAAAACAGTTCATGGATTAGCATTTTACAGTCCAAGAATAAAATGAAGCAACTTAGTATCGTTACATCAACAAACCAGCAACTGCAGAGGGGTGAAAGGGAACAATGTTTAGAAAACTCCATAATTTAGGTGTCAATATTAAGAAATGCACAGGTTACCCACAAACCCCTAATGGCTATTTGCCAACAGATTAATCAATTGCAGATATCATTATCACATAGAAACTACAAAGAGCATAACCTCCCAAAACACGGTCTTAGAGTGTAGATAACACTACCTTACGTTGCAAAAACATCTGGCCAAACCATAACCACACTAATGATGTAGCCAATGCACAAAGAGAGAGCAAAGTGACTCGAGATCACAGCAATACAACAATATATTTCTAACCAAAATGAAAAAAAAAAAAAAAAAAACATATTTCCATCATTCCCCAGTAGCAATCTGAATCAACTTTGTCCTACTGCACTCACAAACAGAACCAATTGCATCCAATTACACACTAATAAACAAGCTATATGGACCTGAAACAGAAAAGAAAGAACAAAATGGATACATCTCCACCAACCCCAACTGCTTTGAAATTGAGATTTAGTTAACTGGTGGACGTGCACTCGCTATAAATAAATAAATAACCATCAAATGATCAAAAAAGGAACAATTTTTGGCACAAAACCATCACTATAATCACCAATCCATTAAGTCATCGCTCATCCCCTAAAAAACCCATGAAAGAATTAAACTTTCACACATCAAGAAACAAAAAACAAAAGCCCATTTCAAAAATTAAACTAAAACCAAGTTAGAGAGTAAGGGAGGGACCTTCTAAAACATGATCTTCAGGTCCGATGGAAGAATCTCCACAAACATCACAAACAACTCTTCCGTGTATTTCACCTGTCCAAGCTTTGACACCAGAGACAAAGATTGCTGACAGTAGAAAAAGACCCGCTACCAGCTTTCTCAGTTGTGAATCCATGGCTTATTTTCTGAAATTCCCAAATGTCCAAAGACCAGCAATTTTTACATAGATAGTTATTTTTTCTACAAGTGGGGCATTCAATGGCTTTCTTGGTTTGCTTTTAGTCAAAGCTCCTCCCTCTACTTTTGTCTGTCGGTCACTGGATTTAAATATTTTCATCATATATTCTTTTCTTTATTTCAATTGATTTATAATTTAAATAAAATATTAGCAGTAAAACTTAAGAATTGGAATTAATTATGAGATTAATTTATACACCACAAAGAGTTGGATTGTGAAATCTCCATGCTTTGCACAACTTGATAGATATTTCATGGTTGTTAGAATTCTATGTTAAAATGTAATGTTTTACACTTTAGGGACTAAAGTGCAAATCTTTTCCTTTATATATATATATATATATATATATATATATATATTAAAAAAATTAATGTGGATGTCCAAATCAGTTTATGTACACTTTGACTAATCCTATGAGCACTAAAGTTAACGATCATGTATGTCTTTACTGAGATTTTTAAAACTCGAATTGATGATCTTTAAGAAGTAATTTCAAGATCTGACAAGTTAAACTCCACCCTTTAGAATTTATATAATACTAATATTATTATTGTTATTAAAAAGATGAATTGAAATAATAAAATCATGATTTTATCATTTTCAATAGAAACAATTGGCCAGTAATACAATATTTTTATATTTTCAAATGCATGATGAAGCAGCATAATCGATTCTTCAAGACTTTCCATCAAGAATGATGATGCATTAACTTGCTCGGTAATTTGATTTCAGGGCTACAAATGGTATCATATAGTTTTTTCTTTCATGGAAATTATTGTTATCATGATTATATATTACTTATATATTTGTTTTTGCCGAAATGTTTGTTTCTAGCAATCGAAGCCCTAGTTCTTGTGAATGCATTATCAACTCTTAATAAATTTTAAAAGTACATCATCTTCTTACAAATTTGCTAAGTATTACAACAATAACCTTTTCAATGGATAAAAACATATAAACAATAAATTATGATTATGAAAAAGGTGAAAAAACTTTGAAAGATGAATTTAAAATAATATGAAAAACTCAATTTTATAAATGAGATGTTGTTGGGTTGTTATTGACCCATTCTTCGCAATATTGTATTACCTTGACTAAATAATATTTGTATAGTGATTCCCTCTTCTGTACTTAAAAATTTGGAATCATTACGAAGCTTCCTCTTTTCTTTTTCTTTTTCTTTTTTTTTTTCAATTCAGCCACTTTTTTAAATTTGATTTTTTTTTAATTTCATCCTCAATTTTTTTTAACTATTATTTGAATTGTCTTTGGACTAACCAAGTTAATCAAATCATGTCAAGGCAACTCCTACATAATTTAATTTTAAATATGAGCTAAGCAAATAGTATATTTGAGAGGTTTTTTCATATGAATTTTATCCTCTTTACTCAATTTCATCCTTAAATTTTTTTTATTAGCTAGCCGGGATACCTTTGGATCTGCCAAGTCGGCTGCGTTGCGTTAAGACAATTCCCACGTGATTTAATTTTAAACTTGAGTTAGGTAAGATGTTGGGTTGTGAGGTTTTCTTTATGTCAGTTTCTTCTTTAATTTTTTTTTCGATCGGTTGGGATGTCTTTGGACCGGTCAAGACGACTATGTCACATAAAAAAAAAAAATCTCCTACCTAAGCTAGGAAAGAAGTCAGATAATAAGGTTTTAAAGTTGACTTATTGATGCAGTCGGGCTTATAGAAATTGAAGATTCTGAGCATTTATGTGAGGATTTGAAACTACTAAATAGGGATCTGACTTATGTAGATTATGTGGATAGCCTAACAAATGTTTTCATGGAGTAGGGGGAGTAGGTCTAGGCTCAAGAGAAAATATAGTCGCGTCAGACCAAGTTAACACCTAAAAATTGTGACAACGAGATATCCAATCGTTAGATCAAACTCAATTTTTTCCAAGTGACTCTAAAAGCAATTTTTTATGGGAAGTCGCTTTTTCTCTTATTATACCATTGGATCTCCCAGAACTAGGCCTTAAAGTTTTTATTTGGGTTAATTTTGTTATTTTTCCTAAATTTTTTAGATTTTATGATTTAATTCAGATTTATGTTTTATTCATATATGCTTTTAGATTTCTAGTTGTTTCTTAGTAGAGTTGGATTTTCTAGCCTATTTAAAGGTCTTGCAAACCTATTAAGAAGGCAATCATCATACATTTTATTTTCATAGTATAAAACTGTGAATTTAGAATTCACATCTGCAACCTTTTTCGTTAATTAAACCTTATGTGTTTTTTGTATTTCTTTTTGTGTTATTGTTATTCTATTTAGCTTCCGCTTGCATTATTCGTTATATAAGTATCTCATGATTTATTGAATATTAAACTTCATGATTTGTTGTGATTTGCTTTCTATATAATTATTCAATCTCATAACTCATGTCGTGGGTTTGACAAATTGACTCGAGTTTTTTCTTTATTTTGACTGGTATTATTTTTAATTTCATACTTCAATATCGGGATGATTAAGAATTGAGGTTTATGATTTGTTTCAATTTGGCTTTTACAATGTTATCTTGATTTCATGACCTAGAACACAGGTTTTTCAGGTTAACTCAGGTAGACTCAAGTTTTTTTGTTATGTCTTTTTTTTAGATTGAGTTTTTTCCATTTTCATTCTTCAATAATGGATTGATTGAGAATTGAGTTTCATAATTTATTTCAATTTATTTTTTATGGAGTTATATTAGTCTCATAACCTGGATCGCGAGTTTAAAAGGTTAACTCGGGTTGTTTTACTAGTTTATTTTTTATGAAATTATCTTGGTCTTAAGACCCGAGTCGTGGATTTGATAAGTTAACTAAAGTTGACTTGAGTCATTTTATTTATGTCCTTCTTTTAATTGATTTTTTCAATTTCATCCTTCAACATTGGATTGATTGAGAATTAAGTTTTATAATTTATTTGAATTTACTTTCTATAAGGTTGTCTTGTTGTTATAACCTGAGTTATAGGTTTGGAAGTTTAATTCGAGTTATTTTTTGTTTTTTTTTAATTATTTTTTTCAATTTCATCTTTCAACATTGAATTGATTAAGAATTAAGCTTCAAAATTTGTTTTGATTTGCTTTATAAAGGGAAAAATCTAGCACTCTATTGATGCTTAATTTGGCAAATATAATAAAATTACGTTAATGTAAAATAATTAAGTGTTAAAGGATCAAAATTAAAACTAAAATAAATATAATGGGCCAGGATGAGCATGTTAACTTGGCTCGCATGTGGATCTCAAGTGCCAGCATGTGGAGGAAGCTTTATGTTAAAGCAGCTCATATGGCTTTTTCTTGTTGCCAAACATGACCATCCATAGCTGCGTTTGAAACGGTGCATCAAGTTTTGTTAGATAGGATGATGGTGTGTGTCGGTTGAGAAATGATGACTGGGTGTCAGTGAAATTTTTCCCTTCCCCACACTTTTCTCTCTCTTCTCTCCTAGAGTCTTGTACTGGTCCAAACAGAATTAAAAAACATCATGTCATTTTGTTTTTATGTCAAATTTGATTCTTGTTTTTTTTGTTGCTATTTTTTGCTCAAGATACTTTTTTAAACTTGATTTTTTTTTCAATTTCATTCTTCAATGTTAGATTGGTTAGGAATTGAGTTTCATGTTTTTTTTTTTTCTATAGGATGACTTCAATCTTATGACCTGGGTCACAGGCTTAAAAGGTTAACTCGAGTTGACATTGGTTTTTTTAAATACTTTTTTACACTAATTTTCTTTTTTAGTTTTAGCCTTTGACTTTGATTTTTTTAAAATTAGAACTCATCATTTTCTTCCCTTTTATTTTTTGTGGGGTCATCTCGGTCTCATGACTTAGGTCGTGGGTGTTCACTCGTGTCTTTTTTTGGGTTATGTTTTAAGATTGAGTTTTTTTTTTTTTTTGCCCTTCAACATTTGATTGGTTTGAGAATTGAGTTTCAAATTTTTTATTTTTTACCTTCTATTAGACTATCTCATTTGCATGATCCAGCTCGCAAGGTTTGACGAACTTGCCCAAGTTTGTTGAGGTTTTTTGTTTTTTTTATTAATTGATTTTTTTCGATTCCATCCTTCCACATCTGGATTATTAGGAATTTGACATTATTTTTTTATTTATTTTCAAAGGGGTTGCCTAGCCTCACAACCTGGTTTATGAGTTTGGCACACTAACTTATATCATTTTATTTATTTATTTAATTTTATCATTCAACATTGATTGTCTAAGAATTGAGTTTCATGATTTTTTTTTTTACTAATATTTTTTATGGGTAGATTGTCATGATTACTTTTTTTATAGAAATTATATCAATTTACTATTATTTTTTTATTATCTAATTAAATAAAATCAGTATGTAATTGGATCTAGTTAAGTCTGCGATCCAAGGAGTAAAAAAATTTTACCTCTTAAAAATACATAGACAGAATTAATTTATTTTTTTTTATGTTAAAAAACCAAAATTAGTCTGGCACACAACATAGCATGGAAAAACTCTTTTTTTTTTTTAAAAAAAAAAAGAAGTTACAATCAAAGACCCCATTTCATTCAATTACATTTTTTTATTCTATTAAACATTTGATCACATTATATTGCATTGCATTGCATTATGGTAAACATACAGAATCCGTATACAGTACAAGTGTATCCATTTAGGCCACCAATGCCTTAAAAAAGCAGTAAATTCGTGAGGATTTTAGTGAACAGGTAAAATCATGATGGTTTGCCATAGTAAAACTCCGAGAAAAAATAGCTGACAATCCCTTCTAGCACTCCTAACATTGGAGGAAATTTGACATTCAAACAGAGGTATGGTCAAAGAAAAGCATGTCAAAACGCCCATTTTGCTAATAAGGTAGGTTATTATGCAGAAGATATGGCCAGTCTTTTCGTAAGAATTAGTAAAAATTTGACCAAGTTTTTTTCTTTTCCCCTATCTCGAAGGGCTTTGATATAAATGATAGACACATGATCTCCTGTCTCCTGAAACGACCAGAAGTGTATTTTCTTGTGCATTTATGCTTGGATTTTGACTATCTTTCTAAGAATTCCTTTCAGGTTTTTATTCTGGCTGGGAGACCAGATGGGTTGCTTTAAATGCTGCATGTCAGAGGAAAGATTAGGGAGAAAGGCATTGAAAAAAAGCATCAAGGAATACCGTGATGCAGAGACCTTAGCCTCGTACGCTAACATTTCTTTCAAGACAGGTAAGCTGTTTTGTTCTAACGATCGATTCTTAGAGCTCAAGAAACCATGAATTCTTCGTCATAATTTAGAAGACTGGTGTTTTGTCTATCCCACAGCTTAGATCTGATTGCTGTCGATCCATATGTATAGAGGCACTGTTCATCGCCTTTGGATGGTGTTCTTATGTGTTTGGTGTTGTGTTCCTGATCATATAGCCTGTCCCAGTAGTAAAAATCACATTTTTCTTTTACAGGAGACTAAAATGACGAATTGAAAATGGCATGCCAAGTTCCATGCATGGCGACACTGCATTCATAATGTGTTTTTCTTTGCCAAATTGCTGTGTTCCCATATTTTAAATTCATCAGCAATGTTTCCTTGATGAAATAGTCCTCTTTAGTTTCTTTGGAAAGTAATTTTCATTTATTGAAGACATTAGCAAAGATGTTAGAATGGTTTTTTTAATATTTTGTTTCTAATTTAAACTCGGAGTCTCTATTAGGATTAACTAGAAAAAGAGTTTAGAAAACTAGATACCTAAATAAACCAAAATCCATATGTTTTATTAAAAAAAAAAAAAATTGTTTCATTATTTTTAGAAGAAAATATTTTTTTAGAATTTATCCAACCAAGTTTGGATCGAATTGATTAAATTAACCAAGTCGCAAGTTATTTAGCCAAGTTATTTATGTTTTACCGGATCAATTTTGTTTTTTTTGTTCAACTTTAAATATATCCTAGATTAAACTTCAAATCACGGGTTTTTTAGATTAATTTACCAAGCTAGGCTGGGTTTACCAATTATATCCTGATAATCTTTTGGCATTACCAAGTCAAAACATTTTGCTTGACTCGAGGGTTTGGATCAAGTTTGTTTGGGTTAACAAAATTACGGATCAATCCTGTCAGGTCAAACAAGTTTCACCATGTCATTTTCTTTTCCGGTTCAACTTGAAACCCAATCCAAGTCATGCTCTAGGTCATGGTTTTCCAAGACAATCCACCGAGTCATCAAGTCAAGGCTGTGTTTAACAAATATGGTTCATATAATCTTTTGGCATTAGCAAATGAGGAAATTTTGCTTAACTCTCCAATTTATGATAAGTTCGTTACAAGAATATTTATATTTTGAACAGAAATTCAAAGAGTCTAATTTATTAAATTGAGCATAATTTCTCCACAGATAGCAGCAGAAAGAGGTTCATAACTGAAGAAGTCAAGAAAATTGGAAAGGGCAATATACCTGCTGATATTTTCACATGCCGAGAGTTAGCTACTGCAACCACGAACTTCAACAATGAAAACCTGATAGGCGAAGGCGGTTTTGGGAGGGTATACAAAGGGCTGATTGCAAAAACGAACCAAGTACTACTCTTGCTATATGATGTTAAATGTCTTCCATTGTTTTTAACTTCCAAGCCAGAAATAAAAAAGATCTGATGTTGTTTTTATTTCAATTTAGGTTGTCGCTGTTAAGCAGCTAGACAGGAATGGATTTCAAGGAAACAGAGAATTTCTTATAGAGGTTTTGATGTTGAGTCTTCTTCACCACCCTAACCTTGTCAACATGGTTGGATATTGTGCTGATGGTGACCAGAGGATTTTAGTATATGAGTTCATGGTTAACGGCTCCCTTGAGGATCACCTTCTTGGTATGTATGAAGCAACTTCATTCGGACATGCTGTTCTTTTTTCTTACAGGATAGATTTCATTGCATAAATGATCACAGGTTGGAACAGATTTGGTTCCTTTGGTGTAGCATTTCCATCATTGTCAGAGATTAAGTTCCTGTTTCTCGCTAGTTTACACTACTCGGCTGGATTTTTCTTTCAGATTTAACTCCAGATAAAAATCCATTGGATTGGAATACTAGGATTAAAATAGCAGAAGGGGCTGCAAGAGGCCTTGAATACTTGCATGAATCAGCAGATCCTCCAGTAATATACCGTGATTTCAAAGCATCAAACGTGTTATTAGATGAGAATTTCAACCCAAAGCTCTCAGATTTCGGGCTGGCAAAGCTTGGACCGACCGGGGACAAGACACATGTATCCACCAGGGTGATGGGGACTTATGGCTACTGTGCACCTGAATATGCTTTGACAGGACAGTTGACAGCGAAATCCGATGTTTACGGCTTCGGAGTCGTGTTTTTGGAGATGATCACTGGAAGACGAGTCATCGACAGTTCAAGACCAGCTGGGGAAAAGAATTTAGTTTCCTGGGTATGTGCAGAAACTTTTTATTCTCCATTTCATTTTTCTTTATCTTGCATAAACACTTCCTCTGACGAAATTTCATCGATAATGGCATAGTTTTCCTGATCCTGAAACACTTGACGACAAACATTCGACTGCTAGAACCGAACCACTTAAGCCCTGTCTTGACTGCATTTCTCTTTTGCAGGCAAAACCATTATTTAAAGATAAAAAAAAGCTTGCATTAATGGCAGACCCTTTGCTAAAAGGAAACTATCCCTTAAGAGGTCTGTATCAAGCACTTGCGGTTGCAGCCATGTGTCTCCAAGAGGAAGCTCTTACAAGGCCCTTAATGGCTGATGTTGTAACAGCGCTTAAATTTTTAGCAGTAAATGATGCTCCTGAAGAGAGGGCGGTGGACGATGATCATATCAAGACACCTTCTCCTGATAGTGATGGTGATATTGAACAGTGATTGAGATCAAAATGGTTTCATGGATCTATCAAGCACTCCCTTTACCATTACTCAAATTTCAGTTTCCATTTAATTACTTTTAATTCTTCCACCCCTTAGTTTTGGTTTCCTGCCAATTTTTGCTGGTTTTGTAGTTTTCTAAATTTTGTCAGGTGTTTTCGTTTCTCATGTTATCAAACCCAGCTTAAAGTTTAACTCGGTACCCGAGTTATGAGTTGATTATTTCAAGTTTTTTTTTTAATGAAAACAATGTAGCTTTAAACAAAATAAAAATTTGTTGTTTTGGTTTATATATATATATATATATATATATATATATATATATATATATATCATGAAGTTAGTCTTGTTATTTATTACTTGAAAGTACTCGAAGATTAATAAAGTTAATTTAGGTTACTCTTTTTAATTATATATTTATTTAAAATTGTTGTAATAATTATGGTTTAAAATATTTATTGTTTGAAATTATTTTAAAATAATATATTTTTAATTTTTTAAAATTATTTTTAAAATCAATATATTAAAATAATTTAAAAATATTAAAATAAAATTAATAAAAATAATTAAACTTTTAAAAAAACATGATTTCAACCACATTCTTAACATATTTGCATAAAAGAAAAAATTTTTTTCTCATATCCTCTGTAAAATTAATCGATCTTCAAGATATAATCCACTTACGATTAGGTCAACTTACAAAATTATTTCATGCAAAACACAATCTACCTCCACTAATTATAATTCTCTCTTCAAATACTAATATTAGACTAATATCTCATCGGAAGATGTTTATAGTGAATCTCATTAAACTTGTACTAGTTTGTCAACTCGCTTGATTATATTAAGTTTAAAAAAATAAATGAAAATTAACCGGTTGAATTTAGATAATTTGATGACTCAAATTGAGATTTAATAAAAACAAATTACATCATTATAATTTTTTTAATATAAATATTGAAACGAAGTTATTTTAAATTATCCTAGTCCACTAATATTTTTATTTAATTTATGACCTAAATCTTAAACCAAGTCCATAGTATAGCGAAGTATTATTTTAGATGGTGGTTTCAGTTGTTTTTCAAAGTGTTTTTTATCTGAAAATACATTAAATATTTTTTTCAAATTTAATTAAGATTTAATGGTTTAATTTCAAGTTTTTTTTAAAATAACATCATTATAATTTTTTTTAAAAAAATTAAAATAAAATTATTTTAAATTATTCAAAGTCAACTAATGTTTATATTTAGCTCGTTACCTAAAATTTAAACCAAATTGTACAGCATAGTGAAATATTATTTTAAATAGTTATATCAATTATTTTTTAAAATATTTTTTATTTGAAAATATATTAAAAAAATTATTTTTTTATATAATATTTCAAAAAAATTCAAATAAAAAAATAATTTAAAAGAAAAAAAATTCAAAAAATTTTAAAATTATTTTTTTAATGCAAAAACAAATATAATTTGAATCTAATAACTTTGAACATACTGTGATTTTCCCCAAAAGAATAAGAAATAAGATAAGTATCCACTGCATTGCTATACCACCATGTTCTCCATACACCCCCATTAAATGGCATATCTGTAAATAATAAACATTCCCAAGCCTTAATTCCAAAACAAAAATAATAATAATAATAATATTGAAATATTATCATGCACAAAGACAGTAAAAAAATAAAACTGAGCTTTCTACCAAGAAAAAAACAAACAAACAACACAAGGGTTTTAGACCTCTTGGCCTTCCCTCTTCCTCTTCGTCTCTCTGTGCTTATGGCCTCTGCCTCTGCTTCTTTCACAGTCCCACTTGCAATCCACCTCAGATAACACAAACCCCATCCAAGGCTCGATATATTTACACATATGCCGCTAAAACCCTTGCTAGACGGCTCTTTTATACAGCAGAAGTAGAGCTGCTAAGCTGGGGAGGTTTGCTGAGGTTTTAGCTATGGGGGTCACCTGCACCACCACTCCTATTAGTCCCTTTAGGCCATTGTGCCCTTCTTATTTCAACTTATCTCGCTCGTGTCCTTGCTTTGCCTCCAGAGCTGCTTCTTCAAGGCCTTTCTCCGTTGCCCTTCACAGGTTTCTTCGCCTTTTCTATTAATGTTAAGGCCTTAATCTGTTGATTTATTAGTTTTTCTACCTTATTTTTTAGTTTTGGAAATTATTTAATACCCAGTTTTTTTTTATTTGTTTGGGTTTTGAGTGCAGTGCAGTGCAGTGTAGGGCAGTGAAGAGTTATGTTGATGGAATTTTCTGTTTTGTAATGAACAATGTGATATTTGTAGGCTTCTGAGTTTAGTCGATACTCACATTTTTGTCGGTTTATGTTGCTACCTTTATGGCTTGCTTGACTATGACGATATAAAGGTTCATTTTCTCTTTCGGGGTGTTCCAACAATTTTTGAGCAATCATTAGGGGTTTGTTGTTTTTAAAAACAAATTGTTGTATTGATTTGGTTTATGTAGACCGGACTGATCAAATTGATTAGTGAGATGAATTCCCTAGTGTTGCATTTGGTAGCAATTTGATTGGTCTTGACTAAAAAAGTCAGTCCATGTTTTTTAACTCTTTCTTAATGGAATTTCGGTTCTGATGCTTTAATTTCTGTTCACTGTATTTGTTAGGTTTTGGGGGGAAATCCCATTGCGAGTAATTGATGCCATGCAAAGGAGAGATGAGAAGAGGATGGTAGCTTCAAGAATTTATACCCCTCCAGGTTTTGAGGTCACTACGATCCCATGTGATGGTACTAGAGCCTTGTGGAAGCAAAAAAGTATTGAACTGTTCAAGCAGAAACGTGAATATGATTGTAGCCCTTATTCATTTAAATACGAAAAGATGGATATTAATGCAATCAGAATACAAGATAAACCGAAGAGTCCGAAACAATTAATTTCCAGGGATGTTGGTCGGCTGATTGATAACAAAAGGCCAAATGGTTTATCGTCGAAGGACATTTTAAAAGAGGATGTTTTGAATAATGAATCATTCATGCAGAGAATGAAGAATGAGAAACAGTTCCAGTCTAAAGAACTTGGACACACAGGTACTGGTTCAACTGATAAAGCCCAGACCAATGGAAGACCTCATAAGCCTGGCATTCATGAAAGGCTTACTAATATTTATGAGAGGGTTCTGGTTGTTGATAATGCTTCCATGGCAAGGGAGGTTGTTAGTAAGCTTACAAATCAGTATAGGCATCTTATCCATGCTTGCGATACTGAGGTATGCACTTAAATCGTAATAAATTCTGTTTATTATTTTCCTTTCTGATGCAATTGCTCATACAGTAGATAGACATGCCAGAGTAGACTGTAGGAATGCCCTAAGCAGATGTAGGCATGGACATAAAAACTTAAATATATTAGCTCTTTGATGATTCAATGGCAACAAACTAAGCCCAAAATTGCATGATCAAATCAACTCAAGATGCATGAATATGAAGCTGTTTCAGAGTGCAAGATTTGTATTGTGAGCAGTAATTTTAGTTAAAGGTTAATTTTTGAAGTTGATCATGCAGTGATTATGGTTTAAAAGGGACAATTTCTAGGTGTTGGAAGGCTGGAAATCGGATGAGTTTAAAAATGCTCAAATTTCTTGCAAACATTAAGAAATTAAACCAAATTCTAAGCCCAAACAGAATATTACTCAGGCTTCATATTGAAGTTCCAGTCAGAAGCAAGATGTTTGAGTTGCATTAAAGCTCAAAAATCCTAGAGAGGTAAAAGTTTCTTAAGACTTCTGTAAAATTAACCTTCATTCTAAACACAGACACTGCAGAAACCTGTTTAATAAAAACAGGATATCACCTAGCTATGCAGAGATAGGCATCTCATGCTTATCTTTAAGATTTATTTGGTTTACTTTAAACTAAATTTTCTCTGTTTTTTAGCTTTCAGCTTTACATTTATGGAATGGTCCTAGATGGCCCTGCTATGAATGTCAAACTTAATCTTACAATATTATGATATTTGAAATTTATCATTTGTGATTCTTGTGGATTCCTCATCACATTTTCTGTCCATGAATTTTAAAGGATATCCTTGTCTATCCATTTCTTGGAAATCCCACCTATGTAGATACTTTAAATTTCTGATCATAGTATCTTTATAGGTTGCCAAGATTGAAGTGAAAGACGAAACACCCATTGACCATGGAGAGATAACATGCTTTAGTATTTATTCTGGACCAGAGGCAGATTTTGGAAATGGGAAATCTTGTATCTGGGTAGATGTTCTTGATGGTGGCGGCAGGGATCTTTTGCATGAATTTGCTCCGTTTTTTGAATCCCCGGGCATAAAAAAGGTAAATTTTGTTAGTTTTGATTTGTTGATGCTCTCTTCATCTGCAGCTTCTTTAAAATAGCACTATGATCATTTAGATGTTTGATGTAATATCAGCATTGTGAGGTTACTGATGTGTATAAGCTTGATGTTGCAATTACTTTAGACCTTTGTATATATTTGCTGTCGGCAAAGACTTGGACTCTGACATTGTTTCCCCCCTTTGGAAATGGCTTGTGCTGTTAGCTAAGCTTAAAGTTAGATCTTATATGCTTTAATACTGGTATTTAGCAGTGAGAGGCATCGACTCTTTCCTTTTCCTTGTAAAGTATCCATCGGTGTCGACTACGTTAAACAGTCCAGCCTTGTCTATCCTGTAGAGAATTCAACTGTTCATGCCTTGTCTTACATTTGCTTCAATGACTAGGCTGCATGCACAGTCCATGAATACAATTTGGACCAACTTTAAAGTTGCCTATCCTTTCTGCAGGTGTGGCACAACTACAGCTTTGATAACCATGTCATCGAGAACTATGGGATTTCTGTTTCTGGTTTTCATGCTGATACAATGCACATGGCACGATTATGGGATTCATCAAGAAGAATAAATGGTGGATATTCTCTTGAAGCTCTTACAGGTGACCAAAAGGTCATGCGCGGAGCAGAACCATGCTATAAAGAGTTGATTGGTAAAGTATCAATGAAAAACATCTTTGGCAAGCAAAAGGTGAAAAAAGATGGATCTGAAGGCAAATTGACCACCATTGCCCCTGTTGAAGAGCTACAAAGAGAAGCACGAGAACCATGGATCTGTTATTCTGCTCTAGATGCAATAAGCACTTTGCAGCTTTATAAAAGCTTGGAAAGCCAACTATCTAAAATGCCATGGAATATGGATGGAAAGCCGGTTCTTAAAAAATCTATGTTTGACTTCTACCTGGAATATTGGCAACCATTTGGGGAGATTCTAGTTAGAATGGAAACTGAGGGCATGCTGGTTGATCGAGCATATCTTGCTGTGATGGAGAAGGTGGCCAAAGCAGAACAGGAGGTTGCTGCTAGTAGATTTCGCAATTGGGCCTCTAGGTATTGCCCTGATGCCAAGTACATGAATGTGGGAAGTGATACTCAACTGCGCCAACTACTTTTTGGTGGTATTTGTAACAGGTAAAAGTTAAATTCTTCTGGAGGTACTTACATTTAGTTGTTCGTCCTTTAACTAAAAATATCAAAATGTTTGTGTCATCAATTAGTCTTCTCATTGACTATACTTTCCAAGTATAAATTTGAGTCCTGTCCTGGGAAGGGAACACATTCTCCTAAATGTTAATTTCCTAGCAATTTGAACAACACTATTTGTACCATGGAATTCTTGAATTCTGTAAATTAAGTTCTCTTGCATTGAAAAAGCTTCTGCATGCTGTTGAATTGCAGTGACATTGCACTCTAGTTAGTACTGAATCTGATCTAAGCCAAACTGGGGTGGATGGGAAAAAACACCTTATTTGTTTTAATTGCTTTACGTTGCAGCAAGGATCCGCTCGTTACTCTTCCTGAAGTTAAAACATTCAAAGTCCCAAATGTTGATAAAGTGATTGAAGAAGGCAAGAAGACTCCCACAAAATTTCGCGACATCAAGTTATGTAGCATTAGAGTTGATCTGCCTGTTGAGACGTATACAGCTTCTGGTTGGCCTTCAGTCAGCGGAGATGCTTTGAAGACCTTGGCCAGGAAGATTTCTTCAGAATATGTTGTCAATGATGCTGCTGGTTCGCAGTTAGATGATGTTGTCTTTGATGATTCTGAGACAATGACAGATGAAGATTTGGAATCAAAAGAGTTATCTGTTGTTGAGAATGAAAATGAATCTGGTCATGTAGGAAATCTGCGCAGGTTTCAAACGCCAGAAGAAGGGATTGAGGCTTGCCATGCTATTTCTTCTTTATGTGAACTTTGCTCCATTGATTCTTTGATATCCAACTTCATCCTCCCCCTGCAGGTGATTTTTACTGCTATTTTTAGATGCCATTCCCTTTGATCATTTTGTTTAACATGCCTGATTAGATGCATTTATAGTGCTGTGGTGTTGTGGTTGCCCCAGTGTATTGGGGGCATTGAGGTGTTGTGGTTTGAGATATTTGTTCAATGGAAACATGGTTTGAGATTTTTGTAAAGCTGTAAAAAAAGAGGGGGTTGGGGGGGGCTTTGATTTTGTGATGCAGTGGACCGCACTGTAGTCATACCTCATACTGAAATTGACAGTCGACAAGCATATTTATAGACTTGAGTTATTCCTTCTTATAAAGGGAATAAGATTCCTAATAGGGATTCCTATATCATAAACCTACACAAAGTCTCCCCCTACTATTGAAATTTTCCAACAATCTGTAAAACATAATTGCCCCCTAACTCTACTAACTAGAAGGCAACCTCTTCAGATACTGAAATCAGCTTCCCACATAATTAAAGTTTCTCCTAGAAGGACACATCTAGGTCAATCCAACCATTTAATCTTCAGAAAACTCAATCCATCTCCTTTAAGGACACATCTAGCTTCCCACATAATTAAAGCTCAGACATGAATATTTCTTAACATTCACCTAAAGTCAAAGTTAAATCCTTAGGAGCATCAGGTTGTCTGCCTAACCCACTCTGTGGTTCAGGCAAAATAACTGACAAGATAAAAAATGAAACTTTAAGATCCATTGCCAGTCTTCCCAGACCCCCCAATCCCAATAATGACAACTATGATGATGGTTGCTGTTTTCTTCTAATGATACTGTAACATTTTGATTTCAGTGCTTGGTTTAAGCACGTTTCCTGTCCATGCTTTTTTTTATACCTCCAAATCATCATGGTAGTTCATACTGATATCATTGTCTTTCTACCACAGAGCAGCAACCTATCAGGCAAGAGTGGGCGTGTTCATTGTTCTCTGAATATCAATACAGAAACCGGGCGCTTATCAGCTAGGAGACCAAATTTACAGGTTTTTTCACCTCTTTTTTAACATCTTAGAATGAACTTCTGAATTAATGACATCAATGTTCCATCAAAGATGCCTTTGTGCTTTAGATGAAAATCTTCTCATTCTTATGTGCTGAATGGAACATGACTTATTGTCAGTCTATAATATGTTTGCTGCATCTATCGAATATGTGTGTTTTGTTTTTCTGCTCTGGCTAATCATAATTCATAACCACTATGAAATCTATTGTTGACATGAGCCCTTTAACTTTATATATATATATATATATATCGTCCACTATTCCTATCTCGACAGCAAAAGCTCTGATTTTTATTTTTCAGGGGTGTCAATTACCAAGGCATTTTGTATGATGGTTGGGAGTGTTGTTAGGATACACAATGGTTGAGTTTTCATGGTCGGTTATCAGTTAATTTTACAAAATTTTAAGACAAGAAAAGAAACTTGAATGTTGCCTTCTTTCTATATGCAGTAGAGATTAAAGAGTGTGTCAGTTGATATTACAAAATTTTAAGACAAGAAAAGAAGCTTGGATTTTATTTTATTTCTGAACGCAATAGAGATTAAAGAGTGCTGACATCTTCTCTTCCATAAATCAGAATCAGCCTGCCTTAGAGAAAGATCGGTACAAGATCCGTCAGGCATTTATAGCTGCACCTGGAAATTCACTTATTGTTGCTGATTATGGGCAAGTAAGCATTTGAGTTATATACATAAATAAATCACTATATGTGAAGGTTGATTGAAATATGTTTTAATACCACAGCTGGAACTTAGGGTTCTTGCACATCTTGCCAATTGTAAGAGCATGTTGGATGCTTTCAAAGCTGGTGGAGATTTCCATTCAAGGACAGCTGTGAACATGTATCCGCATATTCGTGAAGCCATTGAGAAAAAGCGTGTGCTTCTTGAGTGGTATCCTCAACCTGGTGAAGATAAACCCCCAGTTCCACTGTTGAAGGTGAATTGTGAATTATTCTTTGAACCTGCTTGTGGATGTGTTTCCCAAGTGAAGCCAATGGGATCTTTTTTGTGATTTTTTTTGCATGTGCTCTGCTTTAAAGGATTTGGCAATGTTTTTCTATTTTTTTTGTGCTTTGTGTTATGTTTAAGAAGTAGAATCATAGAATTTGGCTTGCCTAATTTTACTGAATGGGAACTTATATTTCAGGATGCCTTTGCTTCTGAAAGAAGAAAAGCTAAAATGCTTAACTTTTCAATTGCATATGGAAAGACTCCAGTGGGGCTTTCCAGGGATTGGAAGGTAACTTTACCCAATAAACCTAATATAATTAGTGATCTGTCCTGATTTGCTTTGAGTCTTGTCGATCCACAGCATGGTCTTTACCATCTATTTTTCTAGGTTTCTGTGGCAGAAGCAAAGGAAACTGTTAATCTCTGGTATAAAGAAAGAAAAGAAGTGCTTAAATGGCAACAAGCTCGTAAGAAAGAAGCCAGAGACGATGGACGTGTTCACACATTGCTGGGACGGGCTCGTGTCTTTCCTTCATTGACTGATGCTAGCTCTTCTCTAAGAGGTCATGTTGAGCGGGCTGCTATCAATACCCCAGTGCAGGTTCTTTCATTCTTTCTTATGCGCTTAAGTTTGCCCAATTCTACTCTCTCTCTCTCTCTCTCATTTGGGTGACTGCTACAGGGTAGTGCTGCTGATGTTGCTATGTGTGCGATGTTAGAAATATCAAAGAACAATCGTCTGAAGGAACTTGGATGGAAGCTGCTTTTACAGGTACATATTATTTTTGTTGTTAACATTTGATGTTCGTTTCCTCTGATGTTTTGGCATATGACTGCAAGTTGCATCCACATGTATCTTAATTTCTACCTTTGATTTGAACCAAGTTGTCTCAATTGTAGTGTTTAGTTACCTTCTTCCAAGGATTTTTCATGCCATTACATAACAGCGTGCCATTATAAAAACCACAGGTTCATGATGAAGTGATTTTGGAAGGACCAACCGAGTCAGCTGAGGTTGCCAAGGCCATAGTTGTCGATTGCATGTCCAAGCCCTTTGGTGGCAAGAATTTTCTTAAAGTGGACCTAGCTGTTGATGCAAAGTTTGCTCAAAACTGGTATTCCGCCAAGTAGGTATATGGCGCCATTGCAACAATTGGGGTTGTGAAATGCCATTTTGAGGTTTCTCCTACCTTGAGAATGGAGTTCTATTCCAGCAGAGTTCACATTTTCGATGTCAAGGCTCCATTCTTGGAACTATTTTGCTCCATGAGCCTTTCTCAATACAGCTAGTCAGCTACCATGAAGTCAAATTGCTGCATTTCATGATGTATCTGCACTGTTTTGGCCATGAATAGGCGAGGCTGTTTTTGGGTCCTGCTTCGGTGGCATCTTCAAATCTCATATGCATGGTGAGGACGGACATGTATGAAGTTGTCCTCTATATATAGATGACATTTTAAGCAACCTGTAAAATCTCTAGTGAGTGGCGAGTTTAGGAGTTAGTACTGGTGCAATTGCATCAAGCATGTAAAAGACTGACCCGAATCTTATGAAAAATAGTTATCGTAATATTGCAGCTGTTTATCTGTTCAATAACCACACGCACGTGAGTGTATGAACTATCTGTTCATTAACCAGCATCCTTCCAACTGCACAAAAGAATGAATTGATTTTCAGCTTGAACAAATCCACACATTAATGCTCCATATAACTTTGATTAAGAGTTTGTCGTGGTTGTGATTTAAAAAAAATAGTTTTATAAAAAGTATTTTTAGTTTAAGTTGGTTTGAAAAAATAGATATTTAATTAAAACAGTGGTTGAAATTAAAAAGTATTTTAATATGTTTGGTTAAGAATGCTTTTAAAATTTAGGTTATAAAATAATTTTAAAAAATATATATTAATATTGATGGTTTTAAATTTAAATACTGTAGAATTAATTACTCATTATATAAAATATTTTTTATTATTCTAATACGTATAAAATTCATCTGATAAGAACTATATTTTTTATAATTTTTTGAGCATATAATAAAATTAAATAAAATATTATCAGATATAAAATTAATATTACTGTGCAAATAAATTTAATTCATTCTATACTAATTTTTCAGGAAAAAAAATATTATTCACATCACAATACAATAAATTTAATTCACTCTAAACTATTTTTTTAAAAAAATATATATTAATAAAACTAACTGAAGAGGAAAAAAAAAAAAACCTATGTAATACAATTCACTTAAACAGTACAGTGAATTACACTGTTTATTATTTTTTAAAGTACTATTTTTTAAAAGTGTACAATGCGTGAAAAGCAAGATTTGTTAGCTTTTCATTTACAGCATCTCAGACGCAAAAATCACATGGACTCCATGCATAGTAAATCAAGTTTTTCTTTACCAAACGGTTACAAACTGCGCGTAGACAAAAGGAGTCTAAATCCATATAACCCGTATGTTTGTTCGAAAAACTTGTCTTCCAATTTACATTTAATTCGTAAAATTCAGGACGTATAACCACATCACCCCAGTAAATTTGTTTATAAAAATACAGTATCCTGGTGCAAAATAGGTGCTTCAGCCATTGATTACTTCTCAAACTGTTGTATTTCAATTCCCCAGGCTGATGCCATCTGCAACAAAAGCTGGTCAGGTGCCGCACCTTCCCAGTCTTCTGGGGGCTCCATCGAGGTAGAAGCTTCATGCAAATTCAACAAAAGATCTTTCTTCAGTTCCATGGGAATGCCAAAGACATCTGATCCATTTTCTAACACAATTTCTGCCAACTGATAAACAACCACAATCAAACCAGAGTGAGAAATCGGACAAATATATGATCTCCTTTTCCCAGCTTGTATTGGGGCGGGGGCGACATGAGGTATTATAGAGGGTTTGATGTAATGCCAAACAATAAACAGTAAGCAAGTCCATACCTGATGCCATATGTGATTAGCTAGACATTTTTCTCTTTTCCATTACATCACACCCAGGCACAACAGGTGTTATTTAACAGTGCATAATGCAAAACAGTTGTGCGTGTGACATCAATTCTTTACTGACATAATGGGCTATATAGGCACCTTCTATGACGCCTAGAAGAGGAGGGTGTGTGTGGCATCAATTTTTTACTGTTTTTATTATGCACTCCAAGCAATTTTCTGTAGCAGCTCTAGAGGGAATTTATAAACACTTCTCAACCAGATACTCTGGCTTAGAGCGTTCCGCATGTTATTTATGCTATTAGCCTATTACTACAAGTTTGCACAAAGAATTACTCAAATGAAGCAACTCACATTTATATTCAGGGGAGGGAAACCCATACCTGCTGAATCCAAGACAGACATATATCAAACAAGTTCTGCTCCATTAGAAACTGTCCAATAGCATTCAGGACCTCACATGCAGTCTCATTGGAAAGTTGATCAACAACAGGACCTGATCTGTCCATAAGTTTCACAAGCAAGAGATCATCCCCCGTGGACACAACTTCAGCAAAAGCTGTATCCATGTCACCCATTTTGAGGGCATCCATTGCATTACTCCAAGATGTCCAGATAGGGTTCCTTTCTTGCCCAAAATCATCATCTCCCAAAGCTTCTGCAGTCATCTCAGGGATGGCCACTCTTGCTGTCCGAGCTAACCCACTGTCCTCCCCAGCCACCCGAATGGCTTCTAAGGTAGCTTCATCCTTTGAGGCTTGCCAGACACTTCTAGCAGAAGGTCCCTCACCATGCCTAACAGGTCCAGCCCCTTTATCCCAAGCTCTCCTGCTGCCTAACTGATCACTTTCATGTTCTGATCTAGGTGATCTGACATCCAAAGAACCACCGCCTGGAGGTCTCCTTGAACCAGCCTGTCCATTCCTGGAAGCACCACCATATGTGGGAAAATCCCAAGCATCAGATGCATCAGATCTCCGATGAGAGCCCCTTCCTCTCATGCCTGAAGCTGTAACATCCAATTGGGAAAACCTTTCCCCAGAAGGGACCCGCCCATTGTACTTGGTACTAGAGTAGTCAGAGAAACTATTATACTTCCCTGAAGGTCTATTAGAAGATCCCTCGAAACCCATAGCAAAGCTGTTACCTCTGCGACCTGATGATATTGTCAGATCATGTGCCAGGTCTTCAACAACTCTCTCAAGACCCCTAACTCTGTTTTCCAAAGTTACCATGCTGTTGTGAGACCCGCCCATGAAGTCCTAAAACATCAAGTATTTCATTAGCAAAGTAAAAAGTGCATAAGAACAATTTCCTTAAATGTAAAATTATAAGCAGACCTGCAACATGTTCATGACATGAGCCTGTTGTCTCTCCAGCTGTAATAACTGTCTCTGGATGGCCAACCAATTTCCTTTATTATTTACAAAGGATCCTTCAGATTGACCATCAGATTTGGAGAAACCTGCACGACTGCCAGAAGACTCCCTCTGGTTTATGTCAAGCCTCTCATCATCAAATGCTCGAGTTCTTAAATCTTTTCCAGTAACTCCTCTCTCCATGGTACGGAATTTGTTGTTGAAAGCTCCATGAATATCATCTGACTGGCTATTTCCCATGCGGTTTGACCTTCCCCTTGATTCAGAATCATTTGGTTCTGATTCTTCCTCATTGTTTGAATTTGAAGAATTGAGACATCTACGAGGAACTATTACTTCGACTGGCAAATCACCAGAACCCCTTTTTTCAAATTTCTGGAAGAATTCTGGGTTTAATTCTTTATCTGTTAAGGCAGGAGCTTTCTTTTTCAATATTACAACTGCTTTGTCAGGAATACTTCCACCTTTGTTTTTCGATGCTGAATCTTTGGCTGGAGAAGTACCATTGGATGCATCCCTAGAGAATGACTCCTTTCTTCGGTCACTAGGATTTGAATTCTTATCTGACAACTCTGCTGAGTCATGACGCTCTCCATCTAAACATTAATTATAAAGAAAATGGTGAAGAAGTAAAGGTTAGATATTTGAAGCTTCATTTACAGAAAGAAAAATATTACAGAAATACTCACCCTGAGAGGAACTTTTCTGATCATCAGGGACACCTTCTCCTTTCCCAGCAATCTTCTTCCACAATTGCAAGGCCTCTGTCATGCTATCTCTGACAGGTTTTATCTGTTAAGCCAATAAATCGTAACTAAATGGACACAATGATAGTTCAAAAGGCAGCAATAAGAAGCTTGAACCTGTTTTCCATTATTCTTAAGCATTACATTTTAGTAAAAGCATAAGCTTTTTCATCATTAAAACTATAAAATTTAACATGTAGCTCTAAAGACTACACAACAACATAAATCAATGATATAAGAACCACGAGAATGATATATTTTTGTTAAGTGACAGCTTCTAGAACAGTTTAGAAATGCCCTTCTTATCCTTCATTAGATTCGACATTTCATCCCAGAAAATTCAAAGCAGATTTTAAAGGATTTGTTGAATTTTCTTCTCTGTCATATGAATTCAATAAAATATTCATTGGAAAGAAATTAAATTAATATGAGAAAAACACGGGCCTGTCTTCACCAAATGAGGAGGAGCGCTTGATGCTTGAAAAGTATAAAAATTAACCAAATTTTTTTTTCCAAGTCAATCTCAATTTAACAAAATAAAAAATGAGATTTTTTTTCTAAATACAGAAACAAAACTTGGGAGTAGCTTTGTTGGTTTTTTCATCTTTTAACAGTTCCCGCGTTTGCTTCACAACATTAGGAACTATGCACATTAAATGCAACTTAATTTAAGCCTCAACAAGGTTACAAGAAACATTAAATAAAATGTACGCATCAGACCATCCAACATGAATTCAACAATACAATCATAAAAACCAAGGGAAGCCCGTCGATCTTGAAAATTATTAAAGTGAGATAACCAAGAGTAGTCATTAATCCAGTAAAAAGAACCTGCAAAGAAACAGTACGTAGAGGGAAAACAGTTCAAATAAGGTACCTTGTCAAAACGACAAGCCTCAAGCACAGTCAGCGTGGAAATAGCAACTCCATCTGCAATCAAGCTGCTCGAATGCAATGCTAAGGCAGTTAAAGCATCAGCTGCTGCTTTACGAGTTGTCCAATCTGAACTCCTGAGGCAGTCATGAATGCTTTGTAACAATGGTTCCAAACCTTGTGGTGCAATTGATCCCACCTGTAACAAAACACAACTTTCAATAAAATTCCTGGATTTTGCTTCTTTGTTGCTAGAATTTATAACTATCTAATTTGAGTTATGCTAATTCATAATCTCAAGACAATTAAAGTAGCTTCACTAAACACCAGTAAGTTAGTTCATTGAATGGCACTTCAAACTGCTTAAAAAGTACTGAATTGAAATAAGCAGGAATCAGAGAAAGCTAACTAATTTGTTATCATGGCAACTATTTGGAATTTACACCAATGGATTGAGGTTTTCAATCTTTTTCTCTCTCAAGCGCTACAATTTGGAGTAGGACAAATTATGAACCTAAACCAAATAAAAAAAAGTAACAAATCTTATGCCACACTGTAAATTCTCATCAACTTTTAATTCTTTCAATCAAACATCAACCTTATAACCAAAAGAAAATAATGTACACTTCCAAAACATATATAACTGGTTGACATTGCCCAAACCTGCAACAAACTTTTCAAAACACCAAAAGCACGGCCTTGACCAGGAAATTCTTACTATTCAACAACCGTGAAATCCTAGGGCATAGCTTCTGAAATCCCCCCACACGCTATCTGCTGCAGCACATTCCACCATCTACATATACATAGCAGCACCCAATTGCACACCTTTGTTTGGCGCCTGCATGGCCTCAAATAATGGCTCAACCAACAACCCCATACGTGTCACAACAAGCAGTCCTAACTGCCTTTTGATGATGTGGGAAATGATTTTGGTTAAACAGGGTAGTTTTAAATCATGATGACATTGGCAGTAAACCCTTTTGATAATGGGTTTATTGGTGCCGTCAGAGGAGGATTGATAGAGGGAGTTGTGAAGCACAGGAACTGCCTGGGGGCAGGGATTGCGTAATGGAACGGAGCTTTTCCAAGGCAACCTGATGGGTGTCATGGTAAGCAAGTTTACGAGAAAGAACAATTTGTTGCTTGAGTCCAATATTTGCTAACTGCATGGAAAAAGAAAATACTGCTGAGGATTTGATAGGAGATTGGTTTACGAGTCTCATAGGTTTAGGAGATTTGAATACTTGTGTGTTCATTTTGCATGGTTTGCAGAGAAATGGGTAGTATACCAAAAGAGGAAAGAGAGTTTATCCCAGGGAAGAAAATGAGATTTCAGGGAAAGGTGGCTGTCAAGGAAGAGGCAAAAGTGATTGTACAGAGGGATTACGGAAAACCTATGCCAATGTCCCAAATTTTCAATCCATGCTTTATAGATTATCAATTGATGCTTGGAGCAGATCTTCTTAAGTAATGCTAGAAAACTCAACCTTTTGGTCTCTTTCCTCCCATTTTTTGGCCATCCAAGCAAGTCACAAATTTAGACTAGCTAATTCTGAAAATTGACAAGTTTTTGGCTGGCTGAAGGATACAGTATGTAGTGCCTCCCTCTCCCTCCCTCTGGCACTTTCTAGTTTACAGATCAGATAAGAAGAAAAAATATCCAGCCACAATTTATGTCTTCTTTCTTCAATGCTGATTGTCAAGATGAATAAACACAGTGCATGATTAAACAAAACGAATGCAAAATTCCAAATTCTCATTCCTTTCATTTCAATCGCTATTAAGCCTTCACCAAACATTGATCCATGCACAATGCCAAAACCCATATAAATCACACATAAAAACAACCACTTATCAAACTTGGCAAAAGCGTATCCTACAATTCATCATTCAACAGAATCACCACAGAAAGCTTAGATTCAATCACACATCATCAGAACAACCAGTTGTTCCTTCTCCTTCCCAACAAAATATATTCGAACCACACAGAAAAAAATAAAACAAACAAAACAGAGCTCGAAACAAAAATTCATTTCAGCCACAATTTCTCATAAAACAAACAGACTTGCATAATTAACAATATACACCAACCAAATTATCATAAAAAGGAACACATTTTTCATATATTGCCAAAATGAAAAATAAAATCAAACGACCAAGTTTCACAAACCTTGGACAAACTCGTTACAACCCCCAGTAAAGCTGCTTTGGCCTGGAAAATCTGTCCATTCAACAACTTACAAATCCTTGGACACAGCTTATAAAATGCTCCAATTGGCACATTACCACCACCATTATCCCCGTCTACAGAAGCACACTCCACCATTTTTTCCATACATATAGCAGCACCAGATTGCACAACTTTATTTTGCTCTCCCATTGCTTCAAACAAAGGCCTCACAAACAAACCCACCATAGGCCCCGCCCCATTACTATCCCCACAGCTACCATTACCCTTCAAATACAACCCTGATAAAACCCCAATAGCATCCCTACAAGCATCTCTAACACTAGAATCTGAATCTTTAAGCCTCTTAACAATGCAAGAAATGATTTTTGTCAAATGGGGTACTGTTAAATCTCTATGAGATTGACAGGCAAGAGAAAGCAAATGTAAAGATTCTTTCTTCACAGAGGGTTTTGAATTGGAGGATTCAGAAAGTGAGTCATAGAGAGAGTTTAGTAACAGCGGTAATGCATCAGGAGAGATTGTTTCTGTTAGTGTGCGAAGGTCTTCAAGGGCGATCTGGTGAGTGTCACGGTCTGCAAGTTTAGAGAGACTAGTTATGATTCTTTGCTTGAGTTCAACCATGGCCAAATGGGTTGATAAAGAGGAGGATCTTGATGTGGGTTGGTTTTGGTTCTGGGGTTTTGATGGTTTACTTGATTTGGGTGCTTGTGAACTCATTCTCAATGGACTCTTTCAAGGAAATGCAAAATGGGTGTTGAAGGAAATGGATGTTTTCAGAGAAAAAGATTGGAGCTTTATAGAGAGAAGTGCTAATGCCGTCGTATAGAGGAGAAAGATGGGACCTTTTAGAGAGATAAAGGGAAGGAGTGAGAACTAAGGTAAGGAAGTGAGGTCTGGAGATGATTTCATTTGTTGGGGAGAGGAGGACATGTGAATTGCTGAAGAGAAAGAGGGTAGACAAGGTGAGATCTTGTGAGGTGTGAGAGTGAGGCAAGACAAAAAAGGGAGTCTTGCTTGTTTGAAAATCAAAGTGGCCAATTACAGATTAGATCACAGTAATCACTCTTGAGATGCGAAAGGAGGAGGAGCCTACAGCCTTTGTTTTTTCCCAAGTTGTCTTTTTGGGATCATCATGGTGGGGGTCATCCTATCGTCTGAAGTTTGGATCAGATGATCTGGACCATTGATTTGTATGACTGTTTAAGAAGTCAATATCTAAAGGGTCGAAAGAGTCCAGTTATATAACTTGGACCCTTCTGAATGAGTTCTTTACTTGCAGGTTTTCGCTTGGTTAACTAGTTTAGATTGTGATTTTTTTATTGTTTTTTAATTAAAAATAAATTAAAAGGTTGTTTTTATATATTTTTGTAATTTTTTTATATTAACATAAAAAATATTAAAAAAATACTTAAAAATCATCAATTTAATACTTTTTTAATAATAAAAATTAAAAAAAATAGGTTAAACCACGTTTATCAATCAGAGCTTATACAAATCTTGATCTGGGTTATATTTTGAAGAACAATGATAGGTTCAAGTAAATTTAAATTTTTGTTTTTAAATAATATTATTTCATGATATTTAAAGCTAGCTCGAGTCTTTTAGTTTGTAATTATGTATTGGTGCATTTTGAAATTGTGTTTTTCTGAAAATATATTAAATTAATATTTTTTTAATATTTTTAATACACTAATATAAAAAATAAAAATAAATTTAAACATTATTTAATTTATTTTTAAATAAAAAAATATTTTAAAAAAACACAAACAAACAGAGTTATAAAACTCTCATATTATCATGAATTCTTCAATAATGATGAAGTGCCCATTGAGTTGATGAAAAGTAAAGCTCTCGTGGGATTGGAAAGAGGATATAACCGACGCTGTCAATGTTCTTGTAATAGGAAACACGCTTGAGGTAGTGTTTGGAATTCATTCCGGAGTGATTTTAAAAAAATTTAAAAATGATTTTTTTATTATTTTAAATTAATATATTTTTTATATTTTTAGATTATTTTAAGGTGTTGATATTAAAAATAATTTTTTAAAAATAAAAAATATATTATTTTAATATATTTTAAAATAAAAAATATTTTAAAAAATAATTATTACTACATTTCCAAACAATTTTTTATAAGGTTGTTACTGCAGTTTTAAATAAACTATGGATACATGATTTTTTTTTAGGAAAATATATATATAATATTTGTTTTTTATTTTAAAAATAATAATTTATTAGCTTATTTTTCATTTTTAGTCTTATTGTTTTTTTTAGTTTTTTTTATTTAAAAGATTGTAATAAATTTTTGAAAAGTGAGATTTTGATAAAAAAAATAAATAAAAAATTATTTTGAATTTTTCTTATAATTATAATATTTTTAGTCTTCAAAAGTAATTTTAATTTGTAATAAACTCCCAGCTGCGTCAACTATTCTCTAATCAAATTATCAAATTAATAAAAAGGAAAGCAATGGCTTCCAGTTTTGACATCCAAGTTGGGCTTCTATTTTTGACTGGAGAAGTTGCAATGGGCCTAGCATTGCACGTCGCTTGTTCGTGATTAAAGACTTCTAAAGCTACGCTCCTTTAGAACTTTGTTGGGCCGAAGATTGTTTTTTCCCTTTTCTTTTTATTTATATATAAGATTTTTTATTTGCTTGTTTATTTCTGGCAATTAGATGCATATAATTATGGTAGCCGGAATTTTTCTGGGAGGTGTTGCAAAGGATGAAGAGAATAGTTGTTAGATTTTATTTGAAGATTGATTTGAAAAAAATATTTGGTTTATCAAGTTATTGAATAGATCACGGAATCAATTTAATTAGGATTGATAATTTTTATCAAAAACATCTCGGACTTTTTTTTTTCTAGTGTTAATATGATTGATCGGGTTAATAACCTAGCATTGTTAGCTATAGAAATAATAATGAGTATCCATATGTCAACTTCTACTATATTTATAATCTACATGTTATTTAATATTTAAGAAATTTAGATATTTATATCATATTAATTTGGTTTCAGATATTCATATGAGTATCAACTATTTAAGTATTATTTATTATTCAATACAAAATAAAATAATAATAATAATATATTTTTATAAGTTAATTCAAATCAGCTTAAGTCAATTTTTTTTATTTTTTTATCATATTACTTTATTTTTATTTGTTTTATTTAAATTAACCGAGTATATTTTATGCCAGCGAGCAGTATAGCGCGGGCCCTATCTACCGGCGTGTCTTTGCGTGTTATTGTTCTTCAAGATAATATAACTCGAGACGCATTTGTCAACTCAAGTGGGTTACCTCACAAGACTGCAATATTTTTCAAGCAAGTTGCAGGGATTACAGATGAACTTGTGAAGAATCAAAGACGTAAATGGATGAGAAAAACAGCATCGGTCTTCTGTGTTTATGCACAACAAATCAATTGTTAAGCCATCTCCAGTCTTAAAATTACCAACAATCCCTTGTTTTACAAGTCTTGTCTTTATCAAAAATCAATTTCATAAGTAAATCTAGTGTCATTAAACCCCGCGAAAATGGGGTTCATTAGGACATGAGTTTTTTCATAGCTTCAGTCCATGACAACGACACGGTAGCTAGCTATTTGCTATTTGCTAATCTACAGGTCACAAGCTGTTGCTGTCTGGTCTTCACCGCAGGAGTCAGAATTCACTGCGACATGATTGGTTGCTCTTCCTATTGACCAGTCTCTGACATAAACGTAGACAAAGACACGAAAGCACTCCTCGTAAATAGTTTAAGTTCATTAAAGTTTGACCTTGGATTAGATATCTCCTTGGAATGCGACATAATCCCACGTGATGATTCTTAAATCAACCTAAAAATAGCATGAACTTTTAATGCAAGGATCCCCAGTTTCACAATTCCGGGGTTCGTTTCAAGGTCAGATTCTTGATTGTTTGTGTCATCTTTGAATCTGGCTGGCCTAAAACATCTTAGTTTCACAGGATTGCCTTGCTTTTGATCTTGGGTATGATCATTTCTTTTTATCTCCATCTCCTATGATGCATTTGATTGTTTGCGGTTTGACTTGTAGGTTGTTGGGGTCTTTTGTTTCATTTGGGTTATCTTGATGATATTGATGGTTTCTGAAATCTGGATAAATCTATCTATCTGATATTGCGGTTCGTTTTGCTTTCTGCATTTTACATACAAATATATGTTTAATATCTATTGTTGATCATGTTTGATCCCTACCATTTCCAGATCCTAATTGAGCATGTCAATAGGAACTTTGATGAACTTATTACCATTGTTGCAGGTTGCTGGATCTTTACTCATTTTTGTCCAAGCTCATGTTTGATGAATGCTATCAGCTGCTAGATTATACCTCCTGCTTTCTTGGGAGCCAAATAAACCATTTCCGTTTCTTCCTTTTAACTCTTTTGGGAAGACATTCACTAATCTGATTTGTAGCAAGTCAGTTCTTCTTGTTAATTCCTGTCTTGCAATATTTGTTTCGATCAAAAACTCATCACTCTCATCGTTGGGATGATATGACGCTGCATAGCATTCTGCATTTAAATCTGCCATCTAGTTTACTAGAGATTTTGTTGTTTCTGTGTGTGTGTGTGTGTGTTTTAGCTCTCCACTTGTTGGCATGGTCTCAAAACCAGAACTCTAGTGCTAAAAATATATGCAGATTTCTTCGTCAACTAAGAAGTATCACAACAGACAATAAGGCTAATGTCAAAACAGGCTTGTGAAACTCTTTGGCTGCAATTATCCCAACAAGCTCTAAAGGCTAATGTCAAAACACTAGTAGATAGAGTTCATACTTCTGGTTGAACAGATATAGAAACATGGTTCAGAAACTAGAAGCTATCAAGGGAGGTGGAGGATCTACCAGGGTGGGTACCACCGGAACAATTGGTGCTCTGATAACAAGGGAGCTGGAATCAATTAAACCCTCCCCACAAGCATCAGCATCTGTTCAAGCTAAGCCTGGAACTATTCTTGTTTCGGTTCCCTGCAGTGCAACTACTCCTAGAAAACTACAAGCAAGAAAATCATTAGATGAAGCAAGCAGCAGCGGCCAGAATCGCAGAAGCCCTGAAACTCGTCAGAAAATGAAAAGCTTCAATAAAAGCACTCATCATATTCCGATGTTTGGCTCTGATAGTATTGTTTTGAAAAGAACGCCAAGTAGGGAGAAATCTGACAAGAAAGCAACTAAAATTGTAGAAATCGTGGACATAAGATGTGGTAGCCCAGATAGAGCTTGGGCTAACCCTATAACAAGTAAACTCAAGAAGCTAGGTTTTTCAAAGCTACCTGAGATCGAGCACTGTCTAAGCTTGCAACTTCTTGTCCTCAGATTTCAGGTTTCTATAACTGAATCCTGAAATCCTAACTGGCCGACTGCTATCAGACACTTCCACCACCGAACAAATTCTCGGTAGACGCCTGCTTCCTCCTTTCAGTTTCTTTTTCGGGGTTGTCAGTGCAGATCCAAGAGTGGTTTTGGGTTGATTACTAGTAGAAGCCATGGCAGTAATACGGGGCTGAGGCTTCTGTGAGCTTCCATGGCTTAATTCGAGCTGGCTGAAGTACTTGAGCTCTTGCATTACGAGGGACCCAACAGTGCCTCTCGTGGCTATTTGTACAGGGTTTTGCGCACCCATATCTTCAAAGGCGCCTGCAGCCATGGCGCTGGACTTACGCATGCTGTGTCTGTTGAGTTGAAGGAGGGTTGCAGATGAAGAGAGCCGGTTGATGGTCTCTGTCGTGGTGGGCAAACTGCTCTGAGATAGCGCCATCAGGTGATTGGCTTTATACTGATCACTCGGTGTTTTCACTTGAATTCTTCACCTCATGTTCTTTATCCAGAGCGAACAGCACTGGATTTTATAGATCAGATGCTGACATTGTCATTGTTTTCATGTGCTTGCACTTAAAACATTTAATTTGCTAACCACTGTACTTTTCTTTTTTTGCCTACTTGCTCTCTCCTTCACATGTTGCTCGCTGCATATGTTTTGGTTCTGACTTGAGATTACGATCGGTAATGACACAAAATTATCTGATAACAGTGGCATGATAGGTTCATCATGCCCCCATAAAGTCCAACTTTGCTTCCCGGTCGGTGTCAGAATGATGACGTGAGAGGCTCAAAAGGAGAGATGACTTCTTTCCGGTACATTTTTAAGTGCAGTTTGGAAGGTCTAAAGAATGATTCATAACAAAAAATATTTTTCAATGTTTTTTATTCATTAATGTTTAAAATAAATTTTAATAATAAAATATTTTTTAAAATAAAAAATACTTTAAAAAATAAATAAAACAATAAAATTTATCTTAGCATATGATTATTTTCTTGAATGGCTATTTTTTATTGTTTTAAAAAATACATACAGCAATAAAAAATATTTTTTATTATTAAAGATTTATATAATTATTAATTTCAAAGTTAATAAAATTAATCATTATCATCATTAATGAAATAGCTGATAAAAAAAATATTTATTTAGAGTAGAAGCCTATCATACAAAATGGTGGTAATTAGAGTTATGTTAGAATTAAAGTTAAGATATGCAATTAATTAACTATATAAAGGATAATGTTACGAAAACATTACTGGAAAAATCTTAAAGAAATAATTTAACGGGGCATCAAACGAAAAAAAAAAATTGTTTATTGAACCCTCGCACTGGAAAATTATAAATGCGAAGTTCTAAGAATTCTAGTTCACCTTGAATCGACAATAACACTAAAGTTTGTGGAGAAAGTACTTCATTTAAGGTGGATTGCAATAATAAAATAAACATTTTACTTTTCTAGAAGATTTAAATTATTTATTTGAAATAATAGTCATTATAAACTTGAGTGTGGACAATTTAGTCTTTTTATATTTTTTACACAATAAATTATTTAATTTCTCTTAAAAGCAAATAATTTTTTAATTTGGATATAGAAGCTTTTTCAATGACTGTATTGCTATTAAAAATCAAGATTTCTTTAACTTGCCTCCAGGGGTTTATTTATAGTTTCATCTCTCTTTTTTTAATCATATGATCTTATGGGCAATCTTATATTTTAACAAATATAAACAAATAAAAAAAAAATTGGATGGACTGCGCGTTGCACGTGCCTGCAAGTCACCCCACTATGTTCAAGCGGCGTGTTCAACAACTTACAATGGCAAAAAACTGCCTTCCCTGGTGTTTTTCAAATCGTCATGGCAGAGCCTATCTCTTTACGCAATGCGTGTGGTGTAATTTCCTCTAGTTGACCTTTCTTTTTCTGATTTCTTTTCTGTTTTGATTTTCACAATTAACTTTCTAAAATTTTGTAGTAGCCAATTTCTAAAATTGTATAGTTGCTATTTAATTTATATTTTTTTAATTTAATCTTTATTTTTTTAATTAAATTTTTTATTTGAATTAATTTGTAAAATTGAAATATACTTTCAATCTCATCCTCTAATTCTTTTATGTGATAAATTGGTTTCTATTTTTTTATTATTATTTATTTTATTCGAGATTATTCTTAAAATTAATTATTTTTTTACAATTTCATCCTTCATTTTTTATTTTTATTTTTTTACTTTGGAAATATATATATATATATATATATATATATATATATATTATTTCGATCTCATCATTCAACATTAAATTAAGTTTCTTGATTGATCTCAAGTTTAGAATTTAACGGGTTTTGAATTTAAGAGATTAACCTAGATTTAAAAAAATTGCTTAGGTTCATTTGTGTTTTTTTCCTTCTTTTTTTTTGAAACTCATGTTTTTTCAGTTTCACTTTTTAATATTTAATTTAACTAGAGATTGAGTTCTTTTTTTTTTCTTGCTTTCTATATGATTTTTCATTAATTTTGAAAATGACCCTAGATATCTTGGGTCTTTTTATTTTTATTCTTTCTTAAAATTAGCTTTATTAGAAGAAATTTTGGTTTTGAGTTAAATTAAATCCATTGTTTAAATATAAAAATAATATGCTCACTTCATGATATTTTATTTATTTTGTTTTCAGGGTCGTTACTTTAGAAAAGCATGCGATCTCTTTTAGTGTTGCCATGCAGTGTTTTGCAGTAATGTTAGAACCGTCTCATCAAGCTCTTTTTGGTGGTGAGCTATTGGCCATGGCAGAGCAACAATGAGTCTCTGATGGACTTTCCTTTCTTCTCTTCTCAAATATGATATTAGAGCCTGTTTGGAAATGCAGGCCAACTCGCGTTTCCAAAAAGTTCAATTTTTCTTCCTAAAAATAATTTTTATATATATTTTGTATCGTTTTGATACGCTGATCTTAAAAATAATTTTTAAAAAATAAAAAAATATTATTTTGTTGCATTTCAGCATGAAAAATAATTTGAAAAGCAACCGCAACCACACTCCTAAATATGCTACTAGTAACTCATTTTTTATGGTTGATCAGTGACAATTTTTTTGCTTGATTATTAAATTTACTGGACTTATTGGATTTAGTCAGGTCAATGACTAGAGTATCAAATTGTTTTTACTTTTTTTAAAACACTATCATTGCTCTTTTTTTATACATTAGGAATAATTTGGTTCGGCCCGCTGTGTAGCATGGACTATTAATCTAGTTCTACTTATGTTAAATTTTTTTTGTTTGTTTTAGTTGAATGTTTTTTCATTTTTAGCTTTTAATAATTGGTTGATTAGAATTAGGGTTTTTTTTTGTTCTGATTTGGGTTCCATTATGATGGTCTAATATCCTGTATTATAAGTTAACTATAGGTGGCTTGTGTCGAGCCAATATGTCATCATGTCAATATTAAAAAAAAAAAAAAAAGCAATGTTGTTCAATATATCACCATCATAACATATTAAAATTATTTCATCTAGCATGCATTGAATTTTTTTAATTTCTAATGTTTTCACAATTTTTTTTTAAGGTTAAAAAAATAATTTAACCTACGGGTAACATATTGACCAAGAATCCAGTTAATTCTTAGATTTTAAAGGCGTTATTAGAGGTGTTCACAGTCCGGTTCGGTCCGGTTTTAACCTAAAAATACAACCAAACCGAAAAATAGTATTCTTTATATTAACAACCCGGACCGAACCGAGAACCGGTTCAAACCGAACCGGTTTTGTTCGGTTCGGATCGGTTTTTTAGAAAAAAAACCCAGAAAAACCGGATTGTTTCATGGTAACAGCGATAATCATTGTTCACTCGCTTCCCTTTGATAATGATTAATGTCTGCCAAAACCGACCCTTCTATGATTTGCTTCTGGATTTGTTCTTTGCAAGCGTAATCAAATAAGTTCAAGAAGATGGCAGCAGAGCCAAGAACCACAGTCCACAACCACCACCACTCAAAGCCTAAACAACTTCATCAGAAGAGATACTCTACAGTCCACATTCTCTTTCCTTCCTACCAAAACTGCAATCCAAACCTTCTGAACTTTCCACAAATGACTTGAAATCTGATACAAAGCTCCGTTGCCTCCACTTCCCTTACCCTCCCTCTGAATTTTTCAACAAAACCCGCCTCTGCTAGCCCCCTCTTTCCCCTCCTCCTCTCCACAAGTTTACTTCCAACTAGACTTCTAAGACTATCATGATTAATGCATAATGGTATTGACCACCATGTAAACGACCTCGAGCTCATGCTTTCCTCATGTTGGTCTGTTGATGCAAAAACTCCAAGATTCCCCCTTTTTTTTCTCAGAAACGGGTGGGTTAAAGATTTGAGGCTTGTATATAGCAAAATCTTGTGACTATGGTTTCGAAGGGGCTTGAGCAATTAAGGTTAGTGTTTCTTGTGTTAAGTATTGAAGATGGGGGGGGGGGTGGGGTGGTTGAGAAAGGGGAAAGGGAAATGGAAGCGAAGTGAAGGCTGGAAATGGAGGGCGGGGGGGTGGGGCGGCTGAAACTGAAAGGGAGGAAAGTGATTTAGGGTTAGGGGTTGTTTTTTTTATATTTTTTTGAATTGGTTAGGTTTAATCGGTTTAAGTTGTTTTATACCAGAATTGAACTGGACCGGGTGAATTTTTTTATTTTTTAATCGGTTTATTCAGTTTTTTTTATCGGTTCGGTTTTTTCAGTTAATTTTTTCTCGGTTATTTCGGTTTAATCGGTTGGTCGATTTTTTTGAACATCCCTAGATGTCATTGTCTCATATTCTTTTAATTAACATATGAATGATTATTTGATCCAACAATTTTGGAGAAGCTATGTGTTTTTCATCAACCAAAAATGTTTTAAAAGTTATTTTACTAAACTATTTTAATTGATTTGAATATTATTTAAGGAATTTTAATGAATTTCAATTAATGGTTTAAAGAAAATAATTATAATTCTTTCAAAAAATAAATATTAATTGATTTGTAATTATCATTGAATTTGGTTCTACTTTCAATCAAAATAGTTTAAAATGAGCGGCTATTAATTCGTAATACAGATACAAACATTCAAAATTAATAAATGTAGGCATAATTATAAAAAGTGTTATGAAAAGTATAGTTTTTAGACTTGATTTGGTGGCCGGCTTGATCTAAGACCCGTGTTTCGGGTTTTGACTAGGTCATGGGATCTATTTTTTTTTTTATTAAATCAAAACAATGTCGTTTTAGGAAGAAAAAAACAAGTTGCAACCAGGTTTTTAACCAGTTCAACCTAATAGGTCAGCCGGGTCACACCAGATTTTTATTTCTCTATTTTTTTTTAACCTGATCTGGTTCCAATCTCAAGTCGACTAGGGTCCGGATCGACCCGCCAGGCCGGATTCTCAAAAAAAAAAAAATCAATTTAAAAATTGGAAATTAATAAACCTAAACTAGGTGCACAAAACCCTAGAATTATTTTGATCACGCAATTATAACCTCTTATTGATCACGCAAAGTAAAATTAAATTTGCAGGAATGGTAAGTGATTGGAACAAGACTAGTTTTACGCGTACCTATCAGTGAATTGGATGGATGATCCAAAACTATTTTGATTCCATTTTCTGTAAAATAATAGGAACATAAAACCTTGATGCATGAAATTATATTATATGATATCATCATTTGTTTTATGGAATCACTTTAACAATACTGATCCATCCAAATTTCATCAAGTTTACAATATGTGAATATTAAATAATTAATCATAATTTAAAAAAAAATACACTTTCATGTATTACATAATTAAGATTTCTCATTAAGAGCTATCTCAAAATACAAATTAATTCATTATTAATAATACCATAGAAATGGTTAAATTATAAATTCTTGTGTCATGAGATCACAAAATTGAATATTACCCAAGTAAAATTCCGTTAATAACAATAAGAAATCTCGATGGAAATGAGATCACTGATATGAAATTATCGACGAAAAATTACATCTTGCGTTGGTGAGCTAATTTCCATTGAAAAAAAATATTTCTCGTGGAATCCATGACAGAATTTATCTCGCCTTATGTATTCTTTTTTTGAGTTATATTCCATGGAAATAGTGCAGGAAATATTTTCCGACAGAATCTTAGCAATAAGCAAGACAGTGTAAAGACATCTTGCAATCGAGACAATTATCTATTCGATTCGTTTTTATCATCAAAATAGAATCTGTTTGGGATTACCACCAGCGAGCAAATTAGAAATGGAGTCATCCTTGATACTGGTGTCTTCAATTTCCTTGAAATGAGGATCTTCTATATGTGAAGTTGGAGTTGTAGGTTTTTTGACAGAGACGAAGGCTGTTGTTGAGGGTGCAGGTCTTTTTACTGAGACAAAAGCCACTTGCCTTGCTCCATCTTGTGGTGTCAAAACTTTTGAGCTTGGAGGTGAGCTTGATTTTGCAGTAAGGCTATCTTCTGGAGGGAGTTGCTTGCCAGGAGATTCTGAAATGATTGGATTATCTCCCAATTCAACATCACCTTCAACTTGATTCCCTTGCTCACTACTCTCAACAGAAGGGCCTGGAAACAAGTGCTGCTTATCTTCATAGGAATCTTCTTTGGCGGTGTGATCATCATCAGCCTTCTCGAAATCAGAATCACTGTCTGCAACAGACCTTTATGACATTAGTGAGTCACCATGGCCCAACACACCCAAACAATTATTTACCAAAGTTAAAATTGCCCAGGACGGTAACGAATCCTAAGACTTATATTATCTTATATGGACTTCCAGTTCTTAGATTCGGTTATATGAAGATTGATTGATGCCTATGTGCAGGAGCATAATTATAAATCCATCATTCACAAACAGGGATGTTATTAAATTGTGCAGAATCAGTGGCTGAAAAGATGCATAAAGAAAATTGACCACAGGGTGGCCATTGGGGAGGGGGATGGGAATATGTTGGAAAGTGTAGGGCAACAGAAATGGAAAGAAACCGAAACAAGAATTTGCCCTGAATATTGTTACCTCCTAGAAAAGACTCAATAGTCCGGTAAAGTGGAACTGACTTTTCAATAGAACCATCTCCAAGACCTCCATCTTGACCTTGTACATCTATTTTGTGTGTTTTCTCAACCAAAACAAACTTATCTGTCTTCCACACACACTCCAGAGTGACAAACTCCTTATTTGTTGGATAGTACTCCCTAAATACCTGCATCAATTTGTGAAGAAACTAAAATATAAGAAAAGGTACACCAAGGAAAATGTTTTTTCCCAAAGAATATGCAGAGAAAATAAGAATTTGACCAACCTCAAGTCCTTCCTGAGTTATTTTTACAGATTGCTTCTCTTGGGATAGAGAGGAGACCATGTTGAATACTGAAACAACATCAAGCAATATCTGTTGAAGCAAACCGCAAAGATTTTCATAAGCAGCGGCATAAACTTCATGCTCCCGTTAAACACATAGAGATCCTTTCTTTGTTCTTTAGGTTATCTAATCATCACTTTCAATATAACAATCCTAAAAAAACTAATTTGTAACGCGCTTCTGTTTCTAATGAAAGCCAGTCCATTTTCTACTGTGTATCAGTTTCCAAATATCAGAATGGCATACTATGCATATTCATGGGAATTTTCAAGAACATCCATATATGTGACATCATAGCTTTTTTATGCTGTAAACTAACACACTTGGCTCACACTACAATATTTTGAACTTCAAGCAATTTCTGGAAACAGACAGGCAACTTACTTGCTGAACCAAAACTCGAAGACGTGCAAGCAAAGCCAAAATTGTCAGAGAAAATCCCATAAAAAACGAACGTGCCAGTAGAGTAGATATATCACTGCACTATAGTCAAGGGAATGATCCAACCAAAAAAAAAGAACAAACCAGGCAGCCTGCCTTTTACATAGTAGTCTCAAGAAATCGAAGACCCAAACAATAGTGATACATTAAAGGTAGTAAAACTAGAAAGGGAAACTCGTGGTTTCTTAGAAATCTAGAAATAGAAAAATAAATGTTAAAACGATGAAATTACAGAAAAAAAGCTTGGAGAACAAATAAAAGAGTGGTGATGAGCAGGCAAGGTAGAGTATGAGCTTCAAAGAAGATTCCTATTTACAAAAATGCAAACAGATAATGAAACTCATAGGATTGCAAATGAAACTATTTCAACGAATATGACAAAAAAACACCTATGGATATGCCAATATGAATTATATGTTTGGGCGTGTTCATGTTTTGTTCATTGCAGGTGCACCAGAGAGTGCATGGGAGTATGTGTGTATACGGCCACATATCATTCAGCATGATACACGGAAAAAACTTTTGCAGCAAATGACGAGCAGTTAATAATCAATTTTATACCACTAAAACCTGTTCTAATCGTGTGGCTTGAGTACATATTTTTTCATGTGAAATAAGTCTATAAAGACTACAATAATAGGTAACAAGTAAATATGTAAAGATAGTCATTGCTATTACTTGAATCAGGAACACATATAGGACGGCATAGTAATTTTTCTAATTACTGCATGCTTGAAATACCAAATTAATCAGACCAAGGAGATAAAGCAGAGATAAAAAAACCACTGATTAGGACAATAAAATTAGCTATACATCAACCAACAGGACAAAAAGGATACGTAGCTGCTTTCAGCATTGGCTCCACTATCTGCAACAAACATTGAGAATATATGTTTTAGCTCTGCACTGTATCCACGTGTAATTGTGAAAATCCTCAATAATACTTTCTAATCTATCAGGCAGATTTTTGTCGTCTCCAAATGGTCATGATTAAAAAGTAATACCCAAGATGCAAAAGGGATGTGTTGGAGATAGATCAAAACACCCTTGCTTTTATAGACAGATGAAAATAATATTAACTGCAGGATATCTGGAAGAAAGTACGTGAGATCAGAACAAAACAAAACAAAAACCATAGTTCTGTACCTGTGATAGTAAGCGCACAGCTCCTAGAAGTCGCTCCATAAAATTGGGTGTTCCAGAGTCACATTTTCTCCACTTCAAACTGTAACAAATGAAATAACAACAAATCCTAAAAATATTACCCACAAGGAAAAACCTAAAGATATTCTTGTTGTAAAACAATAACTCTAATCCAATTCAACCAACAATGCAATGTCCAGGTTCTGCAAATGATAGATATATTTGTGTTACAATGCTAACCTCCCTTAGATTGAATGTGAGGGAGCTACCGTCCTTGCTACTAGTTTTATATTCAACATGATTTCACAGAGGCCTAAGGATGCTCATTGTTCCTTGTGAATGGGTAAAGATAGCAGTTAATATAACACTCGCTACTCCCCTAGTTAATATTAAGAATATCATAACATTTATGAATTAAAGAACAATTATTATTTCAAAGGTAGCCAGAATGAGACATGTCTTGACATCATATACAAATTGTATCCAGAAGAGCATAACAAACTTAATCATCAAGATTTTGCTTTCCTGAACAAAACACTACCTACAATAAAGAAAAGCATAACATAAATCTCCATCCTCTTTCTGTAGTGCTTTGTAATAATTTTACTCTCTGTGTATCGTGTGATTCACATCTTGACAAAGTGTAAGTTTGCACAATTGAATCCATAAAGAACAAGTGAATATTTGAAAAAGTAAAACATTGTACCTTTCTAACAGATTAACCTTCTGTCTAGGTTTCCTTCCAGTAATAACATGGAAGCAAGAACCCACTATCTCCTCCAACTTGCTAGATTGCAAAAGTCTCAAATCCCTCCTCACCTAGTATCTCAAGCAAATAAATAGACATATAAACAATGTGAGCTCATAATCTTTTTTTAAAAACCTGAGAATTGCCAGAAAAATACAGTATACTACAGATTCTAAATATAAATATGCAAATGAAACACCACAAAACTTGACAGTGATAGCTACTAGACCCCAAAGGAGCTCCACTTCTCTTCAAATTTGATGTTCAAAAAGAGGCAAGAAACCCAAAATTTTCTTATTCTTCTATCCATCGCTAGCCTCATAAATGAAAGAAAATTCAAATAGAGACTGAAAATTCAAAGACCCCAATAAGCTCAACCGAAACAAGCTTGTTTCTTTCCAAGTAAAAGCAATACAGAACAAAAAAGTACAAAGCTTTCACCTTTCTTTCTCAGTTTTCTCAGAAACCAAACAAAACCCAGAAACCTAATCAACAGAAGAGCACTTAAACCTCAACAAGTCTAGCAATTATTTACCTTTAGTAGATACTGAAAATAAGAGCATCTTCTATGCTGGTTCTTATTTTTGTACACCATTCTCTCAAAAACCCTACATTCTGCTTGAAGCTGCACCAGAAACGAGTTCAATCTCTCCTCCAGGGTTTCAATTTCAGAACCCATATTTTAGATTTTTCTATTTCGTCATAAATTTATCCATAAATTGTTATTTCAGAGTTTCTGTTAATTACGTGGGTTTTAGGGTTCCAGGGTTTTACAAGGAGGGCACATATGTGGTGCCGTTATTTTAGTACTGATACGAACCGTGTTTTTTTTATAAATTTATTTATTATTTTGATATATTGATATTAAAAAATAAAAAAAATATTATTTTAATATATTTTTAAATAAAAAAACATTTTAAAAATTAATTAACACATTACCGTACTTCAGTTTAGTTCAGTTTGGTAATAACTAATAAGGATTGGACACGTGGTAAAATCATCTTGGGAAAGCTTAATTGGGCTCTTAATTAGCTGATTCATGACCCAGACCAGAGCCCATTTAACATCCGCTTTGTAATTTGCAATTTTGCATCATAAAATTTGAACATTTTGAGCATAGCTGTCTTAACTGATCTAATCTACGTCGATAAAAATGCCTTGTTAATTAGGTTGCCAAGTCAATCCATGATTATTAACTAAATTATTTTTATTAAAATAATGCTATTTTATTTTAAAAAAATTAAGTTAATCTATCTGAATTAATTAGATTATAAATTAATATAATCAAATCAACCAAATTTGACTAAGTTAATATCTTTTTTTATTTAGCTTAAAACTCCAATTTTATATCATGATGTAACAAATTAATGCAATTAAAATTGATGTAACAAACTAATTTTAAAACTTGGTTAGCAGAATTTCTCAAATTGATGTAACAAATTGATGTAACAAGCTATGAATTTTAGTATTAATGCAATTAATTTTTCTGGTATTAATATGCTTATATTAAAAATAAAATAAAATTATTTTAATATATTTTCAAGTAAAAAACATTCTCAAAAAATATTATATGCAAACTATAGTATTAAATACACACTAAAACATACATAATATTGTGAAGCATTTAATTAATCCATACATTGTAAATTAAAATATCTCATTCATCATGATGTACACGGAAACATTCTATATATTATCCTAGCCTATGGACCTTCACTATTAGTTTTCAAGTATCATTAATGACCTCTCAAGTCGTGAGAGAAGATAATTATCCTCTTTTAATACTGAAAATAAAATCCAAGTTAACAAAATGACTTTGCTTTTAATTTTTTTTATTTTTTTTATTAATTTTAAATTAATATATTTTTGGTGTTTTTAAATTATTTTGATATACTGATATCAAAAATAATTTTTTTTAAAAAAAATCAATAATATATATTTTAATAAAAAAAATTATTTAAAAAATAATCACAATTACAATATAAAACAAATTATTAATTAAAAGATATTTTAAATAATACTAGCTACTTGTTCGTTCTTTCCTTTTCTTCTGAACTTGATTAAGATACCTTGTCAAGCATTCACGAGGTAGTGTCTAGGGTTGATCGACATCGTTCCCAAGGCAAAGAGAAATTGCCTGTACGGTCATTGTCAAGCTCTAACAAACCTTGAAAGCTATGGAGAAAGCTTTGCTCTCTCTTCTTGACTTGCCACCTGCCTCTCAATCCTTGAAATTTTTTTTTCTTCTTGAACACGATCTTAGGACATGATCCACGAGTTTATTTAAGGAATTGACATTGCAGCATTAACTTTTCTAACGAGGTTGCTAAAAATTATTAATGTCCTCTACCACCAAAATTCATTGTATTTGGCTTGAGTTTTAAAGAAATGATGAGAATCTAACTTAACATATAGATTTTTGTTCACAAATGACATAAATTTGGCTCCCACTTGGCAATAGCTAACTCGCTCTCGAGAATAGCCAAAAGCAAGGTTGATTTTGAGATGTAGCAAGCTCTTTCCCAACTAACCCTAATTCCCATGAAAGTTTGGCAACAAAAACCCAAAAACGTGGGTTCAACACATGAAAGTTTGGCTGCAAAAACCTGAAAACGTATTCAATCAACAGGGGATCAAGCAACCATACACCAATTATATATACTTGGTTTGATGTGTACCTAAATTTGTTGAAAAATACACCTAATTAACCATCCATACTTGAGCGCCTGTATATTATTGTTAGAAAATAATATAAATAATATCATTGGTTTGAAATAATTCTTTAATATAATATTACAACGTTAATGACCAAATGATTATAAATTTAAATCTTATTATCCTTATTTATTTGATAACAATTAAATATAAGATAATGTAAGTCTGTGTAATAAAGGGTGTTTGAAAGAATAATATTAACAATATTTTTAAATCTAACTTAACAGCTTAAATTATTATATTGAGATAATTTTTTAACAATTATAACATACATAAAATAGCTTAGCTTGATAAAAACACAATACATTCTTTAATAATTGAAGTTTGGTGTTGCGTTTTTATATCCTAACCAACACCACCAATGGCCTATATATGTAGCTAATTTACATAATAAATAGTATATGATCTTAAGTAGTTAGGTGGTTTTAGTCAAGGTGGACCTCTAAGAGGTACTCAACCACCAAGATCACAATATTTTAATTCATGGGCTACAACGCACACAGTTTTATTAATTATTAACAAAATGTGTATATGTACAAAGATAATCATTAATGCAATAAGCTCATAAAGATATTTTAGAGTTTTATATATCTCTCTCACCGTCCATGCAAAAAATAATAATTTATTGTGTAATTCTATAATATTTAAGGTTGTATTTTGTTAGCATCTTGGAATAAAAAGAATAAAAATAAATAAGATAAAAATATGTTTGATTGAAAAAATATAAATATAAATATAAAATAAATTAATTTTTATAACAGGTTTAAAATAAATTTTTATACTTTCAAAACACATAAAAAATTTCTCTCTCGCAGCCTGCTAATCATATACTAAAGATATATAATGTAAAATCGACAATATCAACATGAAGATTATTGTAGAACCATGCCGTTGATTTGTGTGCTCAAGGTTGTGGTTTCGAAATCGAAATGAGACTCCATTGAAATTGTCCAAGGCGTGAGAGAGATGGATCACTTTTTGGTGGGTTGCCGTTTCATTGTTCTTATCAAGAACGATGAGAAAAGTGAATTTTATATTCACTTGGATCGTGTGGGGCCGTGGGGGTATCTTTGGAAACTAATCAAAACTATAAGCACTCGGTTTTTCTTGACAATTACTGAAGCTGTGGTGATGCGTAGAGTACACACATCAAAAAACTTTTTGTATGAGGTTACGAAGGTTCAGCCATTGACGGCCACTACCAACAACCTCTCTTGGGGTCCGGCCACTACCAACAACCTCTCTAGGGGTGGTCCGTGTAAAATATTTCATGGATGCGAAATATTTTTAATGTAAAATATTTTTTAATAGTATAAAAATAATAATAATAATAAAATGATTATTGTGATAATAAGATGATGATGATGCTAGGGACGATGGTCATAGTATTAGTAAAAAAAAAAGTTATAGAGAGATGATTATGATAATTATAAAATATCAATAAAAAAGATGGATACGGCAGTGACATGATGGTAATTATAATAATAATAAGGTGGCGGAGGTTAAGGAAAGAGAGAGAAAGAGTGGTGACATGTTTATTAAGATGATTGAGATAGTAATGGTGATGGTTGATATAATTAAATGGTATTGTAAGTAAATTATTATTTATAAAATATTTTATAAAATTTTATGAACTGAAAAAATATTTTATGGAAAACAAATATAAAAATATATTTTAAGAAAAATATTTTTTAGAAAATAAATATAGAAAAATCTGAAAAATATTTTTATATGAAATACTTTAATATAAACAAATGAACCCCAGGAGAAGTATTTGTTTTTTCTTTAACTATATCCTTGTGGTTTTGGTGGGAGAGAAAAGGGTGTTTTTGTGAAACATTGAGCATGATGGTCCAAGCAGCTTTTGCTCTTTTCCGAAAGGCTTAAAGCCCCATGATCTAATCCACCGATCAAAGGGCAAGTATTATTTATTTTTTAAAACTAAATAAAAGATAAAAAATAATATTTTTTTAAAAAAACCTCCTGCATCATTTTTGTTCATTAGTTCATCATTCATGGGATTTCCAAAATTTAATCCAAAAAATAATCCACTAGGTTTGAAGCATTGAAAATGAACAATTTTAGAAATATCCATAAAAAAAAAGAAAACCTCCCTCTTAATATAGCACTCTCCGTTAAATAAAGAGTCTTATCTTGCAAATTAGAACTATAATTATTATATTCCAACTAATATGGCTGTTCTATCAATTTAATCAATTATCTTATCTAAAATAATAAATCTTTATATTTTTTTTTAAAAAATTAAAAGTTAATTTCGTCATATCTCAACCAAATTTGAATAAATCAATATCTAAAATAACTTGAAAAAAAAAAACCAATCCTAGTTGGTTTTTAATTTAATATATCATATCCAACCAAGTTTAACGGCTATAATTAATTACTCGAAAAAATAAATCCTTGAAAGAAAATTAAACTTAGAAGTTCCCCAAAAATTGTCTCACACCATTCCTAAATGTATCAGCATTATACCCCATGACACCTCCTAAATTATTATAACTTAGAAGCATCGCATCCTTGAATATATATCTGTGCTCTGTCTATACTGACAAAAGTTTTATATCCCTCCAAACTTTATTTTATCCCTCCACCCATATTCCCGAAGTTCCCCAAAATACCCTTTTCCCTAAATGACCAAAACACCCTTATTGCCCCAGAACCAAAGACAGCAGTATTGACCCTGATGCTCACAGCTCCCCCTTCCACCACGTAAAACCCAAGAGGCCGGCATTTTGGACAGTTTTGGCATCCACAAAATACCGGTCAACTGTCTCTCCCATGCTACAAAGACAAGCTTCTTCGGCTTTGGTTAGTTAAAAAGAAAAAGACATGCCATACAACATTAACATCAGCAAGTACTATGAAAAAGCCTGAAGCAAAGTTCCATTTTTATGGCCTAGATCGTTCATGAAAAGATGACACAGCTTTGTCGAGAGGTTGTCCATGTAAACAACATCAAGTGGAACATTCTTGAACGAGTTACAGTGTTTAAGCAGTTTTTTCAATTCATTTGGGACAGGATTCTTGCTTGCTCTATAGGCAAGCCTGTGAGGTACCGGAGGTTAGCTCGCCAGCCGTATTCTCCACCACCGGAGGCCATGGAAGCCGGTGTGGAGTCGTTAGAGGCTGCAAGTTGTAGTGGGTTCAACGCGGATTCGGATTTAGTCCGTTTGAAGATTAGCTTGTTGGGTGATTGCCAAATTGGTAAAACAAGCTTTATGGTAAGCTTGTATGACCTTTTCTTTTCCTTCCTTTTCCTTTTTGAGTCATGGATAGCTATTTAGCTTGACTAGTAATGCTTTTGTGTTGATTATTTCTTTCTTCTTCTTTTTTTCGTTTTGTTTTTTAAATATGAAGATCAAGTATGTGGGAGATGAGCAGGAGAAGAAATGCTTGGGGATGACAGGATTGAATTTGATGGACAAAACCTTATTTGTTCAAGGAGCAAGGATTTCATTTAGTATATGGGATGTAGCAGGTATTTTATAATCATTTAAACAGTTTTTTTAAGGTGATTTTAATCAGGCTTAAGAAATGGGTTTTTGTTAATTAGTTTATTTATTTATGTTTTATTTCTTTGTTAATTGTATGTAGGTGATACCAGGTCAATTGATCATGTTCCAATTGCATGCAAAGACGCAGTGGCAATATTGTTCATGTTTGATCTTACCAGTCGCTGTACTCTTAACAGGTTAGGAACATGTCCCTTTTTCCTTTAATGCGAAAAAATAAAAATTAGGCATTGTCAGACTTTGTTAAGCATATAATTAATTAATTTGTCATGGCTTAATTTGCAGTGTGGTTGAATGGTATGGTCAGGCAAGAAAATGGAATCAGGTACCAATTGAACAGTTCCTCTTCCAGTAACTAGCTCCTTTCTATGCTAGCAATTGATTCTATTAATCTTTTTGAAATGATAGTCATAAGTGCCTCATTATAAACGATAATTGAAATTTAGAGGATTAAGTTCAGCAACAGTATTGTGACCTTAATTAATCTTAACCGGTGATCAATCATCATATATACTGATATTAATTCAGTTTGTAATTAGCCCGGAAAAGGATCATTGATGTCAATTGAATTCCTGAACCATAAAGCTGCAGTTCGTTCAAAGAATGATCTGTAACAGTGTATGATTTTACCAAAACCGACTAAAGAGTGGAGCCCCAAGATTAATGATGGTTTCATTGTGCATCAGCTTCATAACATCTTGTGTTTGCTTTATTGATTTGATTTAATGGGGTCTGCATCGCTGAATCACACAGTCTTGACACTTTTTCTTAATAAAGAGTGGAGCCCTAGATTTAATAATAGACCAAACTGTTTTAATGTGATGGTCTTATGTCTCAAAGCTTCTTTTTGTGTTTTCTGTTTGCAGACAGCAATTCCTATACTAATAGGGACCAAATTTGATGATTTTGTCCAACTTCCACCGAATTTGCAGTGGACAATAGTGACTCAGGTAATTAACTTGTAATCTTAAACTATGTGGTTGGTCTGTTCAAATTAATGAAGCTCATGTGGATCATACCAGAAAATTTTGGCATTTTTCACGCTTCCATGCACCATCTAAATCAAATTCTGGGAGTACTTTTACTTTTGAAGCTTGAAGGTTATTTTATGATAAATGTGCTACTCCAAGAAGTAGGAGTGCTAAATGGACTAGTCAGGCTACCTAAAACTGTAAAATTCATGTATCATTTCAGCAGCATAAGCTTGTTCATGCATTTTCAGTTCTTACCTCATGATTTAGGACATAATTTCCATGAATGTGACATCCCATTGATGAGATTGTGAATTCGAGGAATGATGATGTGGGGATGACTAAAAAGACACTTGAGTCCTAGTTTGTCAAATTCTGGGAAAAAAAAGAAGAAATTCTGGAGGAATTGACATTTCCCTGTCTTTCCGTGTTGAAAAATAAGCACAAGGGGCCACATGTTTCATTGAAGTTGAATTTTAATTAAGATTGGGAAGAACTTTGTTTAAAGAGTATTTATATCTGAATTATGCTTGTCAAATTTAACACGGTGTGTGCTGAACTACAGGCAAGGGCATATGCAAAGGCAATGAAGGCAACCCTTTTCTTTTCAAGTGCTAAACATAACATAAATGTGAACAAGATCTTCAAATTTATCATGGCTAAACTCTTTAACTTGCCATGGACTGTAGAGAGAAACTTGACACTTGGAGAACCCATTATTGACTTCTAAAGGTGTCCCTTTGGCACCGATCCTCGTGTACATAGCCGAAAGAGGGAAGAAGGCTGAAACAAGATATAATAATTCAAGCCCGGCAGATTGATTCTAGAGACTTCTTTTTATTGTATGGTTCTCCTTGTTCTTTCTTTCTTTCTTTCTTTTTTTCCTAACTTCACACACTGGATTGGAGATCGCAGATGTTACCAAGTGCATGGTAACTTAGTGTGTTTTTGTCTGCGTGGCCAACCACGTTTTAACCGATGTATATGATGCTTTTTGAGCGGTCAACTGCAGTTTGAAACGCGGTTGGCCAAAAACAGCCCTTGGAGTAGAGGGGCTATAGCAGTGGGTTTTCTTGACGCAAAAGATTGAAAAGAGGTGGAAATATCTTCTTCTCTGTCCCATGGTCAAAATGATGTTTTTTCCTCATATATTCTTCCTTCAGGTTAGAGAAGGAATCAATGCTGCTTAAATTAATATAATTCAAGTTCGTTTCTTCAAGCAACATGCCATACTGCTTCATGTCATTTTACAATTTTTGAACATCTATTCCAATTCTGCTTCAAAACACCATTCATTGTCAGCCCTCCCCCAATCCTTGCCCATGGCCTCCAAGAAATTCATGCTTTCTGGAACCAGCTATTATCTTGCTAGATTTCTGTCCATGGAAATGAGGGTGAGATGAAGTGTGAACGAACCTTATTCATCACTGGACCACTAAAAAACTATTCACTGATTTGTCAACAGCAACATCCTTTCTGCAAGCAAATCGTTGGAATATTCTGTCTGCCATTTGCTAAAGCAGTGAGGTAAGGACCATAATGATGCACAGAAAAATGGTTTCTCAATTCTTGCACGCAATATGCACAAATTCAAGACAGAAACTCACACGATGGTTACATTATACCAAGATCAGAACCAACCATCGTCTGAGGACAGAGTTCTCTGCAATCTAGAGTCTATCAAGCTATCAGAAAGCTCAGTATTCTTAACATTCTTTCTCTTTTCCTTTCAATAAACTGACTTGAAAGGTAATTGAACCTCAATGTCTAACAAATACTGATGGCCCTAAAGGATGACAGTAATGAGTTTTTCTTCAAGCAAAAGAAAAAAAAAAAACTAGAAATACAAAGATAATATCTTCTTTCTTCTCTATTTCAAACTAATGTTTGCACTTCCCTGCCAAATAACTCTACATGTTCTCTCCCCCTCGGGACCAGTTTGGGTGAATCATAATTTATTAAGTGCTTTTTGAAGCCCATATTCATATTCTTACACATCAAGTAAACAATAGAAATTTCACCATGACAATTAAATAAGACCTCCATCACTAGGATGACGCCTTAGCCTCCTCCTAACAAGGTCAACAAAGCCTTCCATTTGTTAACAGAAACAAGGCCATAATATTTCCACAGTATAATGTATGAAGTCCTACTAAGACTCTTGAGGCTATATATTCTAAGTTTTCAGAGCAAAATTTCTATGCAAACAAATAATTCATGTTCAAAAACCTTCTCTGAGTAATTTAAAGAATCTGTCAAATGCAAATAAACCATCACTAAAAAGTACTCACCAAACCATCAACACATAGTTTATTCAATAAAAAGCAATATTCCATGAAAAGTACGGATGAAAATGCAGGGTCCCTTCATCTTCAGAACAAAGTTCAGGGAATCATCACAAAGTTGCTAATTTATTTCCATGTAGTTTCCAAAATGCAATAATGTTGGAAAGACTGATTTATAAGACTGCTATGCTTAAATTCCTCGATGCCTTGTTGAATTGCAAAACTTGCTGTGCTCTTTCCATATAGAACTCCCTAGTTTCACCGTTACTGCCAGCTTCATTGGAGACACAAAGATTGAGTTCCTCCATTGCATGGCCGAAGTGGAGCAAGTATTTCAGCACTTGTAGTTCATTCATCATGCCTTTAAATCCCTTCACGTTCACCGCCTTAAGAGTAGTAGTGACACACTCTTCCACTAGCAAGTTCTCAGACCAAAATTCATGAGGGTTAAATGGATAGGGAGCTCCGTACTCCTGAAACAAAGAGAAATATAGTTCGGACAAAATGCTAATGGTTGGAGTTCAAGCTACTTGGTAAAACATTATTGTGCAGCAGAGAGATTTTAACCAGATTTATGCAATAGCACTTACAGGGAAAATATTTGCAGGACCAATGTCTATGGTAAGAATCTCTAGACGAGGACAGCTCCTTAGCATGAACCTGATACCACAAAATTCATTAATGTGCAGTGATGTTTTGAGGATCAGATAGCGGACATCGATTGGAGCTTCCAAACCCAATGGTTCGTTTCCACTGGGAACAATCTGTGAGTGGCCATCAACATAAAATAAAACGATGTTAATCCCAGATTTCATACACTCGACACCAGATGTTAAGGAGGCCTACAAGCCAATTAAAATGCTATATTATTTGCTGTAATTCGAGAGGCCATGGTGAATTGACTTGAAGGGTGAGACACATAGTGGCCAAAAACTTTTGGCAACAATATATTTTGCCTTTGGATCTGGACAACCCAGGATTTGGCGACAAATGACGTCACCTAATAAAAATATTAGGTGACAATTTGCAGTAGTTTTTGGCAACTTCATTGTCAATCACTGAAGTTAAGATTTAGTGACAGCATGAATAAAAATGTGTGAGAATAAGCTTTAATCTAATCTAAAGGACAATTTTAGCACAAAATCATATTAAATTTCCTCCACTTCTCCTTCTATATAAGTTGGTGAAGTAGGTCGAAATTTATCGGTATAAATTTTTCTTTATGGAAAATTAAGGTTTAATTTAATGCCTTTAATTAAAGTATTTAACAAGAAAGTGCTAATTCGACCAAGTCTTTTTACTATCATTAACAACAAATAGATGGAGGAATCACATTATCTTATGTCAATTACGTTTGAAGAAAATTTGATAAAATTAAAAGGCTTGGAACTTAATTGATGATGGAGTAAAACGTTAGTGGCTAAAACCTAGGATTCCCTAAGATTAAATCAGAAAAATTGCAAGAACGAGAGAAAATAAACATATGGCGATTTCTGATAAGTGGAATGGTTGCCTTTGAAAACTACAAGAAACTGAGTTATGGAGTGAAAACAAATTGCCACCAACAGCTTTTGGCAACAATGTACGTTGCCTATAAAAATCTAAAACCCAGGATTGGCAGCATCAGGTGACATATCGCGACGATCCCCAGAATTGGATACGGCAGTGTGCATCCTTAAATTAAGAATTTTGTCACAACATGTAAATGAAGCAGCTTAACATATGGGATGAGGTTATATCAGATCTACAAGTTCATTAAGACATGGGGTAAATCAATTTAAAGACTAAGAATATATGAAACTGACAAAATCTGTCTCCTCATGAGGCAACATAAAAGCAAAGGAAATCAAACAAGGTTCTGTACCTGTAAGAAGACGCTGCAAACTGTCAGAACTTGAGCAGCAAGAAGATCTTCTAAGAGTTCACAAAGGAATAAACCAATTTCATCAAATGCAGTCTCCGTCTCAAAATCAAGTTCAGCCTTTACCAAATCGCTTTGATCCACCAAAAGAAATTCACCCACGTTTCCTGAGAACTTAAAGAATTGAAGTCTTGGTCCCTCAACTAATACGAAATCATCGGCAATATCACACTCCTCAATGACCAAGCTTTTTAGCCTCAAACCTGGCTTAGATATCTCAAAGCTCACTATGTCCCAACACCTCTTTAGACTCAAACTCTCTAACAATGGACAGCTCTCCAATATAGCCATAATAGATCCCATGTTTATTTTAATCCACCCTAGAGAAAGAGTCTTAAGCGCACAGAAATTAGAGAAGTTGGATACATCAAAACTGCACGAAAACAACTTCAAGGACTTGAGAGCCTGGCCATGTTCACAAACAAGCGAAGGCAATTCAAATGCTGCTTGATGATTCTCAAGTACATGTTCCCTCCATGTCGGGTCAGAGAAATCTAGTCCTAATTCTCTCACGTTACGTGACGACGCGAACATGACAATATTTTGCATATCAGCAAGAAAATCCCCTGGCTTTGAACATTTGAGTCCAAGTGTTTTGATATCCTGTTTTGAATAGTTTGCAATAAACTGCCTTGCAAAGTTGATGAAAACTTCTCTCTGAACTTTTTGATTCTCTTCAGGCTCGTCAGATTTAACAAAGAAGTTCTCGTTAAACTGTATATGCATCGCATCACGCCAGATGTTAAGCCATTGTTTAGACAAAACAGATGTCCTAGCAGCCTCTTTGAATGACAGAAAACCTGCAATGATTATGAGCAGAGAGCTTGGCAGGTTTGAGATCATGTCTATGTTTCTGTCCATGGTCATGAAGGGTGTTGTTTGTGAATTTCAAGAGGCAGTTGCAGTGGTTTTTTATAGTGAAGAAATGCAGCTATTTTGCAGACTGTTGGATTCCTGAGAAAGGTTGTCTGTCTGTTCAGAAAGCAAAAACAGACAGGGAAAACCACTCTTTAACTGGAAAATTAAGCAGGGATAATGAGATTAAAGAAAAGGATTGGCTAAATGGGAGAACATACAACCAAGAACTAAGTATTGTGTTGAATCAAGAAAAAAAGGAAAAGATCTAATAACTTCTATGGACCTAGTTCTCAAAAAACAAAATACTATTGTACCTGCATTTTCTAGTGATTCAATCTCTCATAAATGGTAGCTTTCAAAAATTACTAAAAAAATTCAATATATTACCAAATAAAAAAAGAAAGAAAAGAAGGCTATCACCGGCGCCTCATCGGCATTTCTTGGCGCCTCATCGGCACCTCTTGTATGCTGAGTTGGATGGTAAGGACTAGTGAAGAAAGTAAGAAATAGGTGTAGAAAACCTCTGTAGGAGAATTTAAGAGTTACACTTGGTTAATACACCACAATTCTCATCACCTTGCTGTAATCTTTTGTAATGACTGCAAGAAACTAATTGCAGCCTCATTGGCATAGTAATTGCTACTCGTTACATCATCATCAGTGTTGTAATGGCTAATGCTGGCTGCATTCCAAGTTCTGGAATTCTTGATTGAGTAGAATTAGAGAGCATTATTTCAGTTGATATAAATTTATTTAGCTCTGCATCAAATTCTATACGAAAACACAGCATTTAAAAGTAAAAAAAAGATTATTGAATATGGAAGTTCATAATGGCAAATGAATGATGTGCCTGAACCTCCATGATTTCCTAGCCTAGGTCCGTTTTCTTGTATGCATTCAAAGCAGTCATTGGGCTAATAGCTATCTATCACGACGCCCACGCAGGACTGGCAACATACGTCCCCAACCTTCCATATATTTTGCTCATTGACTCTCTGTTATTGTGATAGAATAAAGCGTTAGATATAAATCAACACTTTCTATTTTGAAAGTAAGAAATTCTCTAAAATATTATTTAATATCTCTGTCTTTATCTCTTCCACCAAACAGGTTTTTGTCTCCCATATTTTTTTTCCTTTTATTTAACTAACCAACACACAACTCACACAACTTTCAAATACAATCACTGGTATTTTTGACAAATAAATGAACCAAGAGAGCGAATAACCATTCAATGAGATTAATTAGCCATACAAGGATCGAATACAACGGCCAGCTATGCAACACACATGACTGGAAAGGCCAGACCTCGATCAGCATAAAATCAACCATAAACAGACCAGTTCAAACCAATCGAGTTCTCGTATTTGATAATCCCTGGATGGGGAGAAATAAGCGCTATTTAAGAGGTTTCCTCCTCAGAATAAACGTTCCATTGATAAACAAAATGTTGTTGATTCTCTGGCATGCGGATGTCAGAAAATCATACTGGAGAAGCCACTTAATGAACATCTCTATGCAGAGTTCTCGTGCAATTGTACATATTCACGGCTGAAAAAAAAGGAAATGTAAATTATTTACAATGAGCAGGACAAGACCAGCATGGAAAAATCATTCAGGATTCTTCAATTATTCATGTCAATGTGAAGCCTTTTCTGCAGTGGTCAAGAATAGAACAGACAAAACAAAATGTCAACTTTGCCATTGGAATTAGTTTCTAGAGTGAAATTTATTCCCCTGGCGCATATTCACAACATACTATCTAGAAAAAAAAAAACTCATCCATGTCAAAGGTACAAGCATGTGCATGAAAAAGGCACTAAGTGCTCCAAACAATTCTGAATAATGAAATAGTGTTTCTTGCATCAAAATGCAACTTGGGAATGCATAGCATGTATTCGCTTCCCACTTTGTTTTCTGCAGCAGGAAAAAAACAAAGTTTGATGCGTATAAATGGTTCAAAACAGAAGCTTGCCTACATACATGACATTCAGATAATTCAAAGTTTGCCTTCAAACAAACAGAGAGAGTTTTGGTGTGTATAAATGGTTCAAAACAGAAGTTTCTGAGATTTGCTTACAGTGATATGAGGAAATGAGTGTGATGCTTTATGCTCAGCATGCAAGGACAAAAGGAAAATTATACTTACATAGGAGAAAAATGGCCAGGATTAATTGGAATAAGAGACCTGCATACTCAGACAAAGGTTTCAATAGAGTATAGACTCCATTGAAACTATTTAAACTATAAGCTTCAAGGGATGAAAAATTCACATCCTCAACTTTTAGAATCAGGGAAAATGGTATGCAACTTAACTTCTGAAGAGCTTTTGCAGTACACAAAAAGGCTGACCCAAATGCCCAAAGAGATGAACATGATGAAATCACAGCCAAAACATACATTGTTCGAACACCAAATAAAAGGAAGCTACTTTAGCCAGTATAATAACAGTGAAGAGGCAAAGAAACTTTAGTCATGATTCACACAATAACAAATAGAAGTTGCATTTTGATTGGTGGCCTACCAGCTATTACCAAATTTGATTGTATCCTTTTCAAAGAGTTCATAATAGCGCTGAGGTTCAATGGGATTATCCTCGAATGCAGAAGAAATTTTACATTCAATTATAGCAATAAATACGAGAAAAGCTCATTTTATGGTAACTGGATATTATGAGATATTGCTCGCATTAATGAAAGTTTTATTGGTGCTTCCAAGATCCATTATGTAAGGCTTGTCAATGAATGTGGAGAAGACAAGGTTAGACATGGAGATATAGTAAATTCTCATCAATCTATGACAAGGGTCATGACACAGCCGATTCTTACCTTACTTGATTTATTAACATACCTTCAGGCTGCTCCTTTTCTACTTGCCAAACAAACCAGAAACAAGAAATCACAGAAATGCCCTGAAACAACAAAGAAGAAAAATTAAACTGCTAATTTTAAATCTACTGGAATTGAATAACAGCATGTTTCTTGCTACGAGATGGATGGTCTGTAGGAATATCTACCACCCTCCTTTCTCACCCAAAAAGGTAACAGCTTTGATGGTGTATATAAAGGGGTTCTGTTTACCAATATGCTTGTGAGAAACAAAAACATCACCCAGAGGGTAAACTATCAACTTTCTTCTGTAATCAGAGATTCCATTCTTAACAAGGGTTGACCATAAAAGAAATAAATGCACAGTTAGTGTCAACACCACCAAGTACAGAAAGGATCCCGTCAGAACAAAAAGAAATTGATTGGCTAGACTCCCTTCTGCTGAGGACTAAAGGTTGTCTACTCAATAAACAGAGTTGTTTTTGAAAATTGAAAAACTAGCACGGTCAGAACTAGAACTTTTGAATGAGGGAGTGGGTGGGGCATTATGAAAAAAAATATTTGGGTAAACTTGAAAATTATATGAAAAAAATCCGTACAAATAATACATAATTGTTTGGGGATGTTAAACTTGTACTCTTATGAAATAAACCTTAAATTAAAGAATTTATGAATTTTCCATTTCTCACAGAAACATACATCTCAGATGAAGAAGAATCCCCAGAACTTACCATTCAGAGCCTCACCACCCTTAAAAACATAAAGTCTCCATCTTATATCAGGTTTCTTAGCATATGGAGGCTTGGTGAACAGCAATGTAATGCCTAGCAAATGGCAAAAAAAAATGGCATAAGTGAAAATGAAAGGAAAACTATGCAAAACATGTTAGTAAACTTTTCAAATCATGCACAAACCAAAGTAAGCAAGAAACAAGAAGAAAAAAGAGCATGTTTTGGCGCAATTTGTAAAACTGCTTATAGAGATTAAATACACCATCAATCAAGAAGCCTTAAGTGCTCATGCCTAATTCTACCTCATAAGAATGTAATTTGAATATGTATCTCCTACATGTTGCTTAAGGGAATCTACTGTTTTTTCCTCCCCTCACAAATGCAGTGAAACTTCCCTAACTATTTTTCAAATGACAAAATAACTGAGTAAATCTGCATCAATTCAACTAAATTGACCAGAAAATATGCATTTATGTCATAATGTGAGTAAAGCAGTTGCATGACAAAAGGGTCTTCACCTAGATTAACTAGCCAAAGATGTCAAAAAACTTATAACTTGCCACCATAATTGTATAAAAGAGGTGAGAGAGAGAGGTTCAACAGAACTATCAAGTGATGAAAGAAATTATTATTTGCTTCAGAGAAACTAAAAGCAATGCACATTTCACCCACCTATGACTCTATTGGTTTCAGCAGCAAGTTTTCCAGATAGCTCAAAAGAAGATTGCTTCTGCAAGTTGTGATGATAATGATCATGATTAAGGTCATTAGCTAGACACTACATAATCTGCTTCTTAGCCAAACAAAAGCATGTTTACTAACTTAGCAAGCAGCATTGAGCATAGGGAAGTAAAGGAACCACACAAGTTGTTTGTACCTTTTGCTTGGCTTCCAAAGCCTTCTCAGCAGCCTTCATCTTAGACACAGAATCATCATAATTGTCATCATCACTGTTCCTGCCAAAGCAAGTAATGAACATCTAAGTAGAAGCTGCATAAAAGCAACATATTAGAAGTAAAGGATCCGATGACCAGATAAAAAAGGAAGAAAAACTAAGCCAGGGCAAGGGAATATGCAACAGTGTGCTTTTATCATCATCTCATAGCCTTACTTAATTCAAGAACCATGAATGACTACAGAGTCAATAACACTTAGCATGGCATTGTGTATGTGCCCCTTCTGACACATTTATCAACTGCAAATATTTTGCAGAACTCAAAAGAAAAAACTCATTTCTTCAATAAAATACTTTGGCTTTTTTTTTCTTTTGGTTCTTTTTTATGGTAAAGTGTGTATCACGTCAAATAGAAAGGTCTGCTCTGTTATGTTGGTGGAATCAAATATCATCAGATGACCAGTTTTGCTAGGCTTTTAATCCCAAGAATATCTGAAAACTAATGCTTCCTCAACCTGGTGCTCTTTCTTAATAAATTTAACTTGGACAATTTTGGCTTCTTATTACGAGCTTTTCTAAATAGCATTTTCACAGTAGAGGCATGTAACCAATGTTCCATACAAAAATGAGAAGAAGAAAAGTTTAAGAAGCAGACTACTTCATTCAGCTCCCCAAGAGTTTTTCCCCCGAAATAATTTTTTTGTCAGCATTTCATTAAAATTTCTTTGAAGGAGAATAAATTCCAAACATTCATCAAAGATTTAAATCTTAAAAGATGCATGATCCACAAGATATCTTTGGAAAATAAATAAAACAAAATAACATCCAAATTATGGATTTGTTAGGAACTTCTGGCCATAAGGATTTATGGCCTTAATTTTCTATCAAAACATTCTGTGTTTTTATTGGGATTCTTTGTTCTCTAATATGCTGTAAGGTCAGGATTTTTCAATTAGATGTTTCTGGCTAGTGGCTTCTGTTTTGGTTTTTGACATGGATTAACATTACAGTGTGAATGCAGATAAGTTAAGGGAAAAAATAGGATATTTTACAATTTATAATGTGAGATTACGGAGTTCTGTAGGCTTTTTGATGGGATTGATGTTAAAGTTAATAATTTGAAGACTCATATGCAAACAGTTAGTTAGCAAACAGCTTCGAATACTACCAAATGTCCAACAACTTCATAAAATCACCATAGAAACTTTGGATTAATAAAAAAGAAAAAACCTTAAAACACTTATAAACAAGCCAAGCTGAGTAATTTATCGAAACTTCAAACACTATGCACACTAAATGGATTGAAATCCAATAGCCACTTAAAAAAAAAAAAAACACCACATAATTTCTAATCAAACAAAACCAAGCTTGAAACCCTTATAAACAACAAGCCCCTGATCAAAAAGCAAAAGAATATATCGAAACCCAATATACAAATCACATTTAGTTTCCAATTTATCAAATTGGCAGTAGCTCAGAATGAAACACCACTAATTAGCCTGCATTTATCAGCAACATTGTAAACAAAATAATTTTTAACCACAAACGACACAATAATAATACAATTTAATAAAAAATTAATGTTAAGACCAAAGTGTTTTTAGGAGTAGATATAAACAGATACCTCATTGCGGTCTCTCTCTGATTGAGGCGGTGGTGAGCGGGACCTATGCTTGCTCCTGCTCCGACGGTTTGATCCCAGTGGAGAAGCAGACCGCCCCCCATGTCTTCCTTTAGAAGAAGACTTTCCTTCAACCTCTGACCTTCTCTCCTTCCCAACTTCCCTCTCTCGTCTTTCTCTGTGATTCCTTTCATATTCTTCTCTCACCCTTCTCGCTTCCCTTTTTCACATAATTCCTCTCGATCTCTCTATCCCTCGTTTTTTCACCCTCTTTCTCAGCATGGGCTCTCCTTAGTATTTTCATTCTTGACGAAGGAGACCTTGTTCGAGTTGAATTTCTCTCTTTCTCTACGAGGGACCTGTCTTTTTGCGAGCTCCTGTCTCTCGCCGGAGCAGGAAGAGACGGAGAATGAGACATCTACCGTTTCCTTCTTCGGAGATTTATTGTTTCGGCATTACCGTTGTTTCTCTCACTCACTAGAGAAGCGTCTGTATCTCATCTCTATGAGAGCTTCTGTGTCGATGCCTGATTATTATTATTTTTTTCAATTGCAGTGAACTAAAGCACCAAGGCACTGTATATTTTATATATATATAAAATATTATTTAAATATTTTTAATTCATTTTATTTGTTAATATTAAAAATAAATTTTAAAATATAAAAAAATATTATTTTAATATATTTACAAATAAACAATATTTTACAAAACAATATCTATAATATTCTAAAATACCTTCTAAAAATAGGTTTGTTTTTATATTCTAAAAATATTTTTGACATGTTTTGCAATTATTTTTTTTAAATTAATATTTTTATATAATTTTAAATTATTTTGATATGCTATGTTAAAAATAAATTTTAAAAATAAAAAAATATATTATTTTAATATATTTTTAAATAAAAAACTATTTTATAAAAATAATATAAAAATAAAATTTATAAGTTATTTTATGATAAATCATAATGTATAAAAACAATAATCCAAATTGATATGTATAATATAGAAAACATTATAAACAAATTATTATTATTAACGAGAGCATCTTATTATGTCTTTTTAAATAAAAATATTCTCATACCATTTTCATTACACGATAAAACTTTAACAACTTGAATTTTTTGTGCAATTATTTTTTTTAATTGTCTTGTATGTAAAATTGAGGGGTAATTTTTTTATCATGAAAATAATCTTTAATTCACCACTCATTAATTTTATCCATAATTACATATTATCGTTATAATTACTAAACTTACCAAAATTAAATAAGAAATTCTCACATCTTTAACACCTTATAAACATATTAATTATTTATTAACTCCTCAGTTTTAATATTTTGTTTTACAGCAAATAAACTCCCCTACATCCTTTTGTATCTAATATCATTAAAATGAAATCTTAAAGTACTCGAGCTCAAATTAATATATAATAATTTGAGTATAGTTCTGTCAATTAAATCAACAATTACATTAATGACTATAGTTAGCATTGTTGTAAAACTTGAGATAGTGGATTAACTAAAGATCTAGTTGATTAGGAATATAAATTGATTTAAGTTGAAAAAAATAAAAATAAAATCAAATTACCTAATAAAAAATCCATACAAAACTCAGTTAATTAACCAGTTTGATTTTTAATTTTAATTTTTAAAAAATATTGTTTTAATTTATTTATTTAAAAAAAATTAAGAGATTAATTTATATAATGCCATACTACGGGCTTGTAGAGTAATGCCTTGTTTATTTGTTGGAAAATAGTTTATTTTTGAAAAGTAATTTCCTTTGAAAATAGATTCCTAAAAAATACATTATTTTTTTATGTTTGGTAGTGATATGTAAATAAGTTAGAAAATATTTTTTAGTGTTTTACTATGTAATGAAAAATGAGCTGGAAAATAAATTATTTATATTTTAAAAAAAATTATTAAAATAATGAAGAATAAATCTTACAAATTAAAAAGTTGAATGAGAATGAAATTGAAAAAAAAATCTAATTTCATAAATTATCTCAAATAAAATAAATAACAATTAAAATAATGAAGATTCAATCTAATAAATAAAAAATTTAAAAAAATTATAATTTTATAAATTATTTCAAATAAAATAAATAACTTTCAAAATAAAAAGGATTAAATCTGATAGAAAAAATTTTTAATTAAAAAATAATAAATAATAATCATAAAAATAAAAATAAAAACTAAAATTAATATAAAAAACAAATTAAATCAAATTCTAATGGATGAAATTGAAGAAAAAAAAATTCAAAACAATATATATATATTAATTAAAAGTTTAAAGATCAAATTTAATATAGTCAGCAAATAACATGAAATTTTTAATTTTTTATAATTTTTAAAAAATATTTTTTGTTAAAAATAAAAAAATACTTTTATAATAGCCAAGTAATTTTTTTTAACTAAAAAATTAATTAATAATTAAAAAAAACATAAAAAAATTAAAAAGTAATTCTCAAAAAACTATTTCCATGTAAGGCATTACTCTAGTCACCCATTTGGAAAGTTTTTAAAAAGTGATACAGTATCCATAAGAGTACACATCATCACCAAGACAGAATCATTGTAATCTGCTGTCTCATCCACCAACAAAACTACCCCCGCCACGTGTACTTGTGCCCTAACTATAAAGATTCCTCGAATTCTCCAACTCCAAATGCAATAAAACCCATCAAACCACAATCAATCAAATCCCTAATGGCAGCCACCGCTTCCATAACCACCGCAGCAGCAGCCACCACTAAACCTCAGTCCTCTTCTTCTTCTCTCCTCAAGCCCTACTCTTCTTCCCAATTATCCATTAAATTCTTCAAATTTTCAACGTCTCGCGCACCTTCAAGATTTGCAATTTCTTGCACTTTGGCCCGAGAGGCTGAAGTTAAAATGGAGGAAGTGGCGGATTCTGACCCGGACCTATGGCAACGACCTGATTCTTTTGGTCGGTTTGGTAAATATGGCGGGAAATATGTACCTGAGACGCTTATGTATGCTCTCACTGAGCTTGAATCTGCTTTCTATTCCTTCAAGGATGATCCTGAATTTAAGGTATCTCTTCCTATCTATACATACATTGGTCTCTGTATATATATTGCGTTTCTGGGCTTATTTGATTTTGCTGAAAAAGAATGTTTATTTCATTTTCTTTTTTCGGTGCCTATAATATATAGAAAGGGTAAAGAATTTGCAAATTTGAAGCAATTACTTAGCGTTTCTGATGAATAAACATTGCAAGATTTTCAGTGGTTTCTCTTGCGTATAGTATATTGCCTGTGCATACTTTAAGTGTCTGTAGGATTCCTGAAATGAAATACGATTTTGAGTTCTTAAAATATTGAAATTTGGATGGAAGATGTATTGGAAAATGTTGGTTGATTAAGGATATAATGCAATGGTGCCATAATGACACAACCGCACTTGTATGGCAAGTGGTATCACCATACATTGTTTGCCGGTCGGTTTATAAGTTTTTTTTCTTGTGAAATTTATTTGTATTTGAATTTATTTTTTTCCATTTTCGGTGCAATGGTATCACTGGATTTTTTTTCCATTGAGTAGTTAGTATAAACGGATCTCACATAGTGAGAAAGGTTGTGTGCGTGCAAGAAAAGGTATTTTTAGTCCCATTATTTCTATTAATTTGAATGAAATTTATGATACCAATGTTTTTATATCGCAGAAAGAAATAAATGGAATTTTGAAAGATTATGTTGGAAGGGAAAATCCTCTTTATTTTGCTGAGCGGCTTACAGAGCATTATAAACGCCCCAGTGGTGAAGGGCCACATATTTATCTCAAGAGGGAAGATCTTAACCACACAGGTGCTCATAAGATTAACAATGCTGTTGGCCAAGTCTTACTTGCAAAGCGTTTGGGAAAACAGCGCATAATTGCCGAAACTGGAGCTGGTCAGCATGGAGTTGCAACTGCTACAGTTTGTGCGCGGTTTGGTTTGCCATGTGTTGTTTATATGGGCGCACAAGATATGGAAAGACAAGCACTAAATGTTTTCAGGATGCGTCTTCTCGGGGCTGAGGTGAGAGGAGTTCATTCTGGTACTGCAACATTGAAAGATGCCACATCAGAAGCTATACGAGATTGGGTGACTAATGTGGAGACAACCCATTATATTTTGGGATCTGTTGCTGGGCCACATCCCTTTCCTATGATGGTGCGAGAGTTCCATAGGGTTATTGGTATAGAAACAAGAAAACAAGCATTGGAAAAATGGGGTGGGAAGCCGGATGTGCTGGTTGCATGTGTTGGTGGCGGTTCAAATGCAATGGGACTCTTTGATGAATTTATTAAGGACAAGGATGTGAGGTTGATCGGTGTGGAGGCTGCAGGTTTAGGCATAGATAGCGGCAAGCACGCTGCCACTCTGACCAAAGGAGAAGTAGGGGTGTTGCATGGAGCTATGAGCTATTTGTTGCAAGATGAAGATGGACAAATAATTGAGCCTCATTCAATTAGTGCAGGGTAAGACTTCTAGTTGACCTATTGTTATTGGTTTAATGTGGCTCATATTATCACTTTCTTTCCCTTACTCTTACAATATTATTGTTTTGCATAGGTTGGACTACCCTGGAGTTGGACCTGAGCACAGTTTCCTGAAAGATAAAGGACGTGCTGAATACTATAGTGTCACAGATCAAGAAGCATTGGATGGTACGGAGATCCTATTAAGATTTTTTGTTTGCTCCATCTTCAGTCTTTCAAGATTTTACATCTTTGATCTTTATTACTGCTTTCTAATTCTGTGTAAACACAAATTTCCTGACATGATTGGATTTCTTGTCATTGAGACGCAACTCAATTGTAACATCCTTGCTCTCTTGTTAATTAGTTTTTTAACCTTCATGTGCAGCATTCAAGAGATTATCGCGATTAGAGGGCATAATTCCTGCTTTGGAGACATCACATGCGCTGGCTTATTTGGAGAAGCTCTGCCCCACTCTCCCAGATGGAACAAAGGTTGTTCTTAACTGCAGCGGCAGAGGGGATAAAGATGTTCAAACTGCCATCAAGTATTTGGAGGTTTAATCGTGTTCGTTGTTCTGTTTATTTACTTGATACAGAGGAATAATAGGTTAATGCTATCTTGGTTATGGAAATCTTACAATTTTTTTTTCTTTTTTTCCCCCCTGTATGAAGAGTTTTGTTGTTGTCAAATGTGTAGGACCGAACTCCGTTGCTAAATCAAGTTATGCATTTTTGTTTTCATTTACTTGAAATACACACATGCATGCGCATCATCTTCATAAATTTATCAGGAAAGTTGATGCATCTAATGTGTGTGGATGTGCTTTTAACATGTATCAAACCACTAAAATTGGAGTAAAGAATGCATGCTTGGCATTGCAAAGATAATTTAGGTGATGTTATTCTGATGGGTAAATTTGACTATTAGAAAAGGACTATTAGAAAAGGACTATTCTGATACTATCTTGTTTTTAAACGAGTGAAAGCAAGCGCCTTGCTTTCTGGAAGTAGTTGATATAAACACCGAGAACCATGTTTCTCTTTCCCGGAGCCATCACCAAATGCCAGAAGTTCTTTGAGTGCAGTGCTAACCCTTTGATATGCATTTCAATTCCCATCAGCTTATTCTGATGTTCAAACCTCGATGGATTAATGAGATGATGGTAATCAGAAGGGATCTTATCAGGTGGGGAAATGGGTCACGCCCTCAAGTATTTCTGTTCAGATATTCTAACCCTATGGTGTTTTTCTTCCGTTTTCCTGGATTTTTTTATTGCACCACTCCCAGGAAGTGGTACAACCTTTTAAAAAAAATTCTTTTTTTTCTTTAATTTTCGTGGGTCATATGTTAAATTACCTTTTTAACATGAAAATTTATTTCAACATTGTTAATGTGTTTTTAATAAAAAAAATAAAAATATATAGAAATTAACTTGATGTGATCTAAATGACGTAGTAGGCTCAAAAAAAACTGAATGATAAAAATATATTTTAATTAAAACAAAAATTGAGATAATTTTATTTTTTTAAGTATTAAAATAATAATATATTAAATTAATTCAGGTTAACCTGTAAAATTTGTTACTCAGGTCAAGAAACCTTGACAATCCTATAGAAAGTATATAAAAAATATTATCTAACTCAATATTAAAGAATGAAATTAAAAAAAAAATGAACTAAAAAAATAAGTTGAATCAACTAATGTTAATCTTTCAAATATGGATCATGAGACCAGAATAACTTCATAAAAAAATCAAAATAAATTATGAAAATCAATTCATAATTAACTTAATGTTGAAGGATGATATTAAAAAAAAAAAGACAAAAAACCACTCAAATCAACCAAATAAATTCATAACCTAGATCATGAGATCATGATAACCTCACAGAATGCAAACTGAAATAGATTATGAAGCTTAATCCCTGATCAATCTAATATTGAAGGGTGAGATTGACAAAAAAAAAAAAATCAACTAAAAAAGAAAAAACCAAGTTGACCAGCTTAACTCGCGACCCGAATTATAAACCTGTGATAACCATATAAAAAATAAAAAAATAAATTATGAAACTTAATTCTCAATCAACTCCATATTAAAATATTAAATTGAGAATAAAATCTAATAAAAATGATAAAAACAATGACCCGAGTCAACCCGGATTAACCTGTCAAACCTGGGTGAGGAGACCATGATAACTCCATAGAAAACAAATAAAAAAAAATATAAAGTCTAATTTCCAATCAACCCAATGTTGAAGGATGAAATTTAAAAAAAAATCAATTAAAAAAAACAATAAGTCAACCTGACTAACCCGCAAAACTCGAGTTGAAGGATGAAATAAAAAAAAATACAATTAAAAAAAGAGGCAAAAAAAACAAACAATTCGATTTAACTCAAGTGAATATATCAAAGTTGCAACTCGAGTCATGTGATTGAGATAAGTCTATAGAAAGCAAATCGAAATAATTTATGAAACTTGATTTCCAATTAATTCAATGTTAAAAGATGAAATTAAAAAAAAATATCAATTAAAAAAAAACTTGAGTCAACCTAAATTAACATGTCAAACTCATGACTCAGGTTAAGAACAAAAATTAGAAATAAAAAGAATAGGGATCGAAGTAGAAATCCCATAAAAGCATAAGATAACACTGAAATCTTGCATAACCATCTTGAATTTTGATGGGAGAAAATAGAAAATGAGGAAAAAAGCATCATCGACGACAAATCATGCCACTACCGACCACACATGACATTCTAAAAGAAAAATACAATGACACTTCTAATAACATGGAAAAAACGGTATTTTGACAGTTGGAAGATGTTGTACTTGCCAACCACTTTTGTTTTTATTATTTTTTATATTTATATAAATATCAAATTGTCCTTCAATTGACTTAATAATAATATAAAAACCATTGTGAAAATAGAAAAAAGCCTATCAAGGCAAAAATTAACCTTTTTTTTAATGATATTTTGATTGTTTCGCTATATTTTTTGTTTTTTATAGTATTTTTTTCTTAATAACTTTTTCCCCTTTATTTTGATAATATTAAAATAATCATTATCAAAATATAAAAAAGCTCTCGGTGCAAGTTTTAAAATTCTTGTTTTTAAGTATTTTTTGTTGTTTCACAGTATTTTTTAAATAAAAAAATATTTATTTATTTTAAATTAATTTAATAATTTATTCCAAATCAATTTGATAATAATTAATTTAAAAATATTTTAATGCCTCCAATAATTCAATATTTTTTGGTTTGAAGGGCAACGACAATATTACACTGTTCTGGCAAAGAATGGAGATGTGTTTTTGTCTGCACATGAACATCAAGAACCCTTTCTTTGCAATAGAGAAAGGTGGGTGATAATATAATGATTTCCATATCTGTGAAAAATCTCGGAGAGGAGGAGCCCACAAAGCAAGGAGGCTTTTCCATCAAGGTCACAAAATATTCAATCCACCATGGCCGATGGGTCTATTCTCTCTCAAGTGATAGCCACTGAAATATTAACCCTAGAAACGCTGGAAGATATGACATGGCCTTTCAGCGTCATGGAGAGACAGCGGACGTCCCCTCTCGACGGCGCCTGTTGTTGCCAGGAGAGTCAATCTGCACCGCATGCTTAGAGGAACCACCACCCACTTTGCTCATTCCCGAATCAACGAGGGAGTAAAATATGCAAGTAGCCGACAATAATAGCTGATGCCATTTGAAAGAGACAAAAGCTTTGAGACATGAGCGGTTCTCCATGCACAGGCACATGGAGAGTCAGATCGTCTCCATATCTCAATGTTGATGAGATCCAAAACTTGTCGGTTTTTGCACTTAAAAAATTGTTCACTGATGAAATCAAGATTCTGGCTATTTGACACATGTTACATTGCATGTAAGATATTTGTTTTACCAAAATTTTTTTTATACATAGGCTCTTCCGAGTATTAAAAAAAGTAAGTGTAATTAGAAAATTTTATATATGTAATTAAATAAATCAAAAATTATGCATATTAATAAATAAAAAAATAGTTATTAATGATAATAAAGATAAAAATAAAAAAATAATCATGAAACATTTATAAATAAAGATATTTGACTATGCAAGATGGATTTTTGATCCAATTTATTTAATGACTTTATTTATTAAAATAAATTTTATATTTAACCAAACGATAATAGAAATAGACACATATAAAGTTAATTGAATAAAATAAAAGGTAAAAGAAATATGATGTAAAGTTACGTGTATTAGAAATATTATAAAAAAAATTATATATTCTCCATTTATATAAAACATAAAAAGAAAAAATTATAGATGAATTAGAATAATTAGTTCAAAAAAACAAATGATTACAAAATAAAAAAAATAACCATTATTTAAAAGTGTCTAAATAAACAAAATAAAAGAGAAAAGATGTATTAATTTAAATGTAAATTAAAATTTATTTTAAAGAAAGACAAATAAAAACATAATTAAAATTTTTTTAAAAAAAAAACCAGACACTACTGAGCCAGGTTCATCTAATAAGGGACCGTGTGTTTGGGCCTGCCAGGGGTGGCCAACACGCTCAGGCCCCTTTTTTTTTTGGTTGGCAGACAGAGTGGCTCTAATTTTTTTAAGAAAAAAATTAGACCACACATGGTAAAAGATGCATGAATATTTTACAAAAACTTTCTAAAACATAATCTATATTCCTCTTTGTTAATAATTTTGGTCAAATTAGCCTCCAATTAAGCCCTCAAAAGACTATAGTAAAAAAAAAAAAATGAATGAAAAAATAAAATCTCTTGAGCATAATAAATCCATAGTGTTCATGAATCTCGGTTCATATTGTGTCCCCATGTTTTTTTAGAGTATTTGTAATTCAAAAACTTGGGTTTAGTATCTTTAGAGTTTTTGTACCCTTCCGTACAATATCATTTACCAAATGGGTGCATAATATTAAGTTATGTTGGATATAATGTTAGGAATGTGTGGTTCAATTTTTATTGAAAGGTTAATTAATAAGAAGAGCACTCCAGAACCCTAAATTGGTTTTTTGCATGGTAAGTTCTACCCTTCTTGCCTGAGAGTAAACTTTTACCTCCAATCAAGTATTATTAATATTTTTATTAGAATTATTCTCACTTTATAATAATATTTTAAAATATACAGAATTCGAATATTAAATATATAATGACCTCCATTATTATTATTATTATTTTAATAAACTTCTTTTAACAAAGTTTTGGATCTGGAAATGATTCCACGAAATACACAGATAGTTATTGACTCTTTCCCCTACCCTAAGCTGAAGGCCTCCGATTGTCGACATGCTCTCTCTCTCCTTATATATTACACGAAAAGTCTTAAAATTGCCCTGTCTGGTGCATTTACTGCTTTGCCTGCAAAAGACAAGACAGATGATTAAATTACATGAATAGAGTATGTTTATCACGGTATTAACAGAAGTTTAGAATGTTTAGCACAGAGCTCGTCCTGCGAAGGAAGAAACCAAGAATATTCCCAGATAAAAAAAACAAAAAAAAACCTGTCAACTTTCCAACATAATCACCATGTGCAATAAACAAAACAGATCTTGTCTAAAACGTTAGGTACAAATTCTGCACGGTCCCCAACCTAACGAGGAGACGATGTTCAAGCCAACCACCTCCAAAAATATTACGATACCTAGGTGATCAGCTATCAGGTTGGGTGGGTGACACCTAACCCCGTCAACACCACCAAAGATCAGCTTGTTTATGTGCTTGCTGGCCCTAACACGAGTGCCTACTAGATTACAGACTAGATTACGAAAAGAGAGAGGGAGAATTATATTTTCTACCACTTGATATCTAACAGTTAAGCACAATTCACAGAAATCTCAGCGTCACCATAACATGGCGATTCCAAGCTGTGGTAGAATTTCCCTTGACCTATGGCTAAACATCACATTGGGCACATGGTGCAGGTAAAAGATCTCCCGTATCTGTATTTATCAGAGGAGGTGCACGTGGCATATTTCCCTAAGTCTTGGATTACGGGTTCAGCTACCCTTGCATCTGATATTCAACTCTCTTTCGCAATCAAAACCAGTGTCTGCCACAGACAAGTGGAGATGAATTCTGTAGCGTGGTCTGGTTATATGGTATTTGTCTTAAGCAGGCGATTGGTATTTCTGAAACTTATACAGTAAACAACTTTTCATGCTCAGGATGCGACATGTATACTCTGATGAACCCGTGATAGCTGATACATCATCTCATATTCCAACTGAAAGCATTTTCAGCATTTTCCTTTGTCGTTGTTGACATACAAATAAACAATCAATAGGGGAAGAATGCATGCAAATAAATTGTCTGTATGTTACACCAAGAATTGTCTCGACTCTCAAGGGCATGCATGTCTTTTTAGAAGATCTAATGGCATGGGAAAACCATGAAGCATAATAGTAAATTGATAGAGAGAAGTGGGCAAATTACCTGGGAATACAAGAAGGTTCCAAGGATAGCGATGGCAGCACCAAGAGCATTGATAGGTTGAACGGGTGTGTGGAAAATGATAATGGATGAAACTATGACAGATATACGCTTCATGGTATTTCCAATGCTAAATGTCAAGGGAGAAATCTCATTGAGGGACATGTAAGATACTTGATTGTAAAGATGATAGAACACACTTTGTGCTGCTAGCCACCTGTAAGGTAAAATAAGAGCCACATATGCATTCGTTTAGCAAAAAGCAAGGGGAGAAAGGACTAAATATCACTCACACAATCACATGCAGAAATCTGTTCGTCTAGCAATTCAAATTCCAAAGAAAAGAAATAAAATACATGTTTCGGGTTATTGGACCAGAAAATCAAAAGAAGTTTGCAGAAACCTGTAGTGAAATCTTATTAAAAAAAGTACTAAATTCAAAAGAAAAAAAAATCACAACAAATTACTAACTGATAATCAGTTAAATGCATGGCCACTCCTGTCAATAAAATGCAGGGCCATCAATTGGAATAAAGAGACTAAAATTCATTTCACACTCATCTAAGTATAACTTAAATGATACTGAATTGGCAACTAAAGTCTTCAGATTGTGTTTGATGTCTAGCACCTAGCTGATTCAGTATATTGTTCATCAGACAAATCCACACAATATATCTCATGACATGCACATACAATAAAGGCTATTCAATTAAAAGTAAGACCATATAGAAATCTAACTGTGAGCCCTCACATGCAATCCTATTAGCAGGACTAAACAATCTTACAATATAAATCTTTATTAGTTCAGATAAATACCTAGAGCTCAACTTTCTAAATAACAAGGGGAAAGACATCTAAGAAATCTTAATATCAGTCAATCAAACAAAATCTTTCAAATTAAATTTACATTATGATTTTTAGACATTTCTACCATGTAAAAAGACATACAAGGAAAACTGAGTTTGTAGTATTCAGCAATTACCATATGAAATTTGGTCCAATCTGGGATAGGGCTGTTTGCCAACCTGCAGCCCACACCTGTGGTCCCTCTACAGCGATAGCAAAAGGTGTGAGGATGAAGAGAGACAAGATTGAGAGACAAGCATAGTAGTTCATCCCACTAACAGACTTCCCCTTCATGCCTCTCTTTGAAAATATATTGCGGAAAACAAAAGCCAAGTTGGAGATCATGGCCCCCATAAAACCTGAAATAGAAGGCCAACAACTAAGTTCATAATTCTGCAAGCAACCCAAAAGAGCAAAATTATTGAGATCACGTTCCAAGCCCAAATAATTTACTTTAATGACTGAAATATCATAAAATGTCAAATCCCCATGACCTGCTAGAAACCAATAGCTTTAAGAAGAAACCAGGCTGGCTCCATGACTCCAGTTGCAGTCAGAAACCATGCAACAGAATCAAAATGATTAATAGGAACTCAGATCATTATTTTTGTTTGATTATCATGAAGAAATCAAAAGTGAAGTGGGCAGTGCACATCGTGCCACCATGGCCTTGTTTTTTTTCCAACTGAGATATAACCTATTAATCGTGGTTTTGCTATCTCAGATTCCAGGTAAAAAAGATCTGAGATCAATACTGCTGTTCGGTTTCTCTTTGAACCTCTACTTAGAAAAAATATAAAAAATTCCAGAATAATGAAATACCTTATTGAATCGATAAAACAACAGTGCACCTTGCAATAATCAAATCAAATTTCAGTAAATGAAAGCTTGTATTCTTACCAATCATGTTGAAGTTGAGCTCAGTAACAGCAGCCAGTGCACAGCCACCAATGATTGGAACAAGGGACATGTAAACTGATGGAGGGAAAGTCTCACCCAATAGGAACCTTGAAACCAGTACGCTGAAAGCAGGCTCACCACTCTTAATAATGTGGGTGAAGGAAACTGCAACCTTCGACATGCTCACCGTTGCTGCTACATGTCCAATTGTATGTGCCACCGCAACCTAAAGAGATGATTATTAGTAAACACACACACACACACACACACACACACACATAGATATCCAAAGAATTCCAAACATGAAAATTTAATTCTAGCATCAAAAGTCACCATAATTGAACCACATTCAACTATTGCTTTGTATCCATTTGAGCGAGTAAAGTTAAAACAGGCAAATTGAGACTTCACTTTCTCAGCTTTCCTCAACAATCAAACAAAGGGTGATTTTCTTAACAACCCAAACCAAACCAAAAACATCACTTCCCCATGATTTCCCTCTTTTATTTATCTGAGAAACCAAACAAAAACCTCACTTTCCCTTTTCTATCAAACCAAACAAAATCCAGAAATCAAAACTTACAGGAAATAAAGTCTTCCAAAACTCAAAGTCAGTGTTTGGTGCCTCAGCAATCCTTGTAGCCCACGAGATCATCATCATAAGAGATCCGCAAGCAAGAGAAAGAGTAGAGGTCAACCATGGATATGGAAAAGCATTCAAGACCTTCTTGTTGTATATGTTGAAAACAACATTCAAAGCCCACCACGTAGCAAAATAAATCCCAATTTTAACCCTTTTTGCAGCCTCTGACTTCACCTCAGATGCTTCAATTGGCTCTGATCGATCGGCCTCATAAGCCTTGCATGTGATCAAGGTCCTCTTTTGAGGCTTTGACAACTCAAAAGACTCAACCCTCGACACATGCAAAGGCTTTGACATTGAAAGAACTGGTTTTGACTTGTTGGCATTGAGTGAAGGCAGAATCAAAGATCTTTGTATTGCCGACAAGTTTTTTCTGCGAAAAATAGTGTCAGATCCGTTGATTGTTGGGGTTATAGTAGATTGCTTGATACTGCGAATCATGGTGTAAAAATTTGATGTTCTGACTCGAAATCCAATCTAATGGGTTTATCTCAAAATCTCAAAAGTCTAGCTCAAAATAAAAATAAAAAAACCAACCCTCAAGATCAAAGATATATAGGAAAGCTTACAGAGCAATGCAAACTATAGAAAGATTGTGTCTTTATCAAACACTCTCTCTTAAAACATCAACCAATGGGCAAAAAGGCATGAAAATATAAAGAGGATCCTCAAGGGTATATACTTATATCAATCTAAAAATTAACTAAAAAAAGAAGATCTTGAAGGGTTGTATACTCTTTTAGAAGGGGCTTTGGTTGGCGATTGGGTACTAAGAGAGGACAAGAGAAGGAGTTGGCCTTTTACTTTACTTCTTCCTCTGGAATCTCAGTCCAATTAGAAATTTAAGACTCACAGTCATGGGACACTGTGACTGTGTGGGGATCTTTTTTATACGTTTTTAATGAATTTTCCTTCTTTTCAACTACTTTCCTCTTCGAAGAGGTTGGAGGAAAAATGAAAAGTTTGGGGCCATTGGCGGCAGTGCTTTGGTTTTGTGCTAATACAAGAGCGAAATATATATATATATATATATATATATGCATATTGATTGTATTTTAATATATTTGATATTGATATAACTATTTATTAATTGTAACTAATTAATACATTTTCAATCAAAATTATTCTTTTATATAAAAATATATTAAATAAATTCTTAGCTTTTTTATCAATATAGAAATAACTTTTCAACATAAAATACTATTTTGCCTCTTTAGTATAGTTCTCTCTTTGATCTATAAAAATAAGGGATGAAAGCCAGAAATTTTTTGTCTTTTCCTTTTTTTTTTTTTAGGTCTTCCCTTAAAAATACCACAATGAGTTTTAACTTTTAAAGCCAAGAATTGATGAGTTTTCCATGGCATGACATGGGCTTAAAATCTTTGTCAAAGGTGAGAAAAAGATAGTTTCTCTAACATTTTCTATTCTACCAAATATGGTATTTACTAGATTGAGAACATACCTACTCTAATTTGGAATCAATTTCTCCATAATTTCTTAAATTTTTATGTAGATATAAAAAGTGATTTTTCATGAAAAGTAAATTTCTAAAAAATAAATTATTTTTTATATTTGATAATATCATAAAAAATAAGTCAAAAAATATTTTTCAGTGTTTGACTTTGACATAAAAAATAAACTAGAAAATAATTAATTTATTTTTTAAAGTTTATTAAGAGAATAAAGATCAAAACTAATAGGTGAAAAAATTGAAAGAGGATGAAATTAGAAAAATAAATTATAGTTTCATAAATTATTTCAAATAAAACAAATAGAAATAAAAAATGAAGACCAAATTTAAGAGATAAAAAAAATTGAAAGAGAATGAAATTAAAAAAATTCAATTTCATACATCACTTCAAATAAAATAAATAGCAATCAAAAGAATGTAGATCAAATGTGATAAATGAAGAAATTTCAATTAAAAAAATGATAAGAGAAAAAAAAAATAACAATGCAAAAAATAAAAACCAAAATTAATATAAAAATAAAATTAAATGAAATTCTAAGAGACAAAATTAAAAAAAAATTCAAAATAAAATATATAGCAATTAAAAGATTAAGGACTAAATTTAATATAACTAATAACATGATATTTTTATAACTTCTGGAAAGTATATTCTGTTAAAAATTTAAGGAAAAAACTTTTTTAGAAACTAAACTAATTATTTCTTTGATTGAAAAATATTTTTCAAGCCTGTTTGATTTATGGCAGCGATTGCTTTTCAAAATATTTTTTGCTTGGAAATGTATTAAAATAATTGTTTTTTAAAAAAATATTTTCAACATTATCACATCAAAATGATCTCAAATTACCAAAAAAATAATTTTAAGCCAAGAAAAAAATGAAATAATTTTTTTTTAACAACATTTTTAAAACTAAAAACAATTAGGTTTATTGACCAACTTTTCTAATAATAAATAAATATTAAAAAAATTAAAAATTAATTTATAATAAATCACTTTTTAAAAAACTTACGGAGGCTAATAAACTTAAACATTGTATGTATTTTTACACTTAGAAATAAAAAAACATTTTAAAAAACATTCTTAATTAAAAGATTTTATTTGTAAAAAATAAAAAAAAAGATTTTGTATAGCAATATGTTACGTGTTTTAAAGGTGTTATTTACACAAATTATAATATTGTTAAACATTTTTATAAATTTGACGTATTTTATGTACTCAAACGAGTTAGTGTTTTTAGAGTTGAGTAAATGGAGTTTGTAAGCACTAACGCAATAGACTTTCTATAGCAATAAGATATATATCATTAGTATCAAAGTTGAATACTTACTTTTAGCAATTAAATTTAACGGCAATACTTAATTTTTCTAATAGAAAAAAGTTTAAAGATATATAATTAATTAAATTGATAATTTATAAATTATTTTACCACAACACCAGTAGTGGATGAGTAAAATAAACCATTAAATTATGTATAATAGTTAAGAGGCTATTTAGGAACAGAATAATACAAAAAAAAAATAATCAGAGTCAGGAAAAGGAAAAATAATATTTATTGTCCAAATGCAATATTTTTTCATCCATAAAATAAAATAAAAAAACTAGTATTTCTAGTTTTTTAAATTTGTAATGAGTTTGAAAAACATATTTTAAAGGTTCCTATGGTTTTTCAATACAAGTTTTTTACTATTTTTCAAATGAAAAAAATACAAACAATCACTACTAAAATATTAAAAAATACTAACGAAATATTCTGTCGGCACATAAACACTATTCCATTAATGATGTAAATTGCCACCAATGAAAACATGTTGCCGGTCAAAGTTTTGTTTTGCTGGGGATTTAATGTTTGCCAATATTCTATACCGAAGAAATGATCGACAGATTATTCTTTAATATCGGCCATTCCATTAGAATCTTTGAAATGTTTTTTTTTTTACTATAATTAATGTTAGTGTTGGGATATGCTTGGATATATTTTAATTAATTTTATAAATTCTGAGTTATATATATATATATATATATATATATTTACATAAATAAAAAAATCAGAATAATAATAATAATAATAATAATAATAATAATAATAGTGATGACGGTGATCACGATATTAACAATAATAATAATAATAGTGATATATGTAATGACAATGATAACACAATAAAATAATAATAATGATAAAAATATTAATAATTATAAAATAATAATAATAATTCATTATTTAATATTAGATTTATTAAAAATTGAGTTTACATCGCTTTTTTATATATATGAGATATTTTAGATCTAATAACACGAATTACAGGTTTAAAAATTTTATATGGCTTGATGTTCTTTTTTATTATTTGTCTTGTTATTATTTTTATTATTTTTATTATTTAATATTAATTTTTTAAAATAAAAAATGATCATCTAAATTTCCCCTTAACCTATTAAATAAATCAATTTATATTAAATTAACTCTTATATAGTTTAAATAAAAAATTATGCTAGTTGAAGATCCAAATTAAAAGATTTATCTTTTTAGCATTGCAAAAAAACTTCTCATTCTTTTAATGTTTTTTTCTATAAATTTTTTAAATGATCTGGTCTATGATAAAACACAGATAAATAAATGAATTCTAATTAATACAAGTTAATCTATCCAATCATAATCTAAATTTTGAACTCACTCAGAATCGAATTAAATTAAATTTATATAGATGATTAATTGATGAGGGGATTGGCTTTAAGAATTATTCAAATTATTTTTTTATAATAAAGGGATTAAATAATTCGATTTAAAAAACCATAGACATTAATTTATAACTAACTTATTCTAACAAAAAAAAAAGAAAAAAAAATTGGTTTAATTATTAAGCCATGTGAAACGACAGCGTTCTCATTCGCTAATAACGAAGACACCGAAAGAAACCACAGCTTGTTCTTTCCATTAGAAAATCAAAAGAAATGGGAGGTGAAGATGGTGATGGAGACAGAAACTGGGATTTCCATCTACGGACATTATCAAACAGCACTAGAGACTCTAATTTAGCAAACAACCCTGCGTCCGATCCGTCTCTTCTCCATTCCGTAACTCCCTCCCCTCCCTCTCTCTCTGTGCTTACATCTACATGTTTATAATACATTTATAATAACGGCGTCGTGTTTTTTGGACTTGATGATTAGGTGAAGAGGCTTCATGAATTGTGTAAAGAAGAGAATTCAGAGGATTTGATAGCTAAGATTTATCCGCAGATCAATAAACTCTTTCAACGCTCTGTCTCTTTGCTTTCTCAATCTACAAACTCCTATGGACTTCTCTTGCTGGTCTCTTCTTTTCATCTTTTATTGTTGTTGTTGTTATTTAATACTTGCTTTTAATGGCGGAAATTGAACACTTTTTAGGATTTTTATAATTTGCGCAATTTTTTTTTTAATATTTTGTGAGTGATTTATAGGTGTGATAATTTCATTTTATTATTAGATTTGAATTCAGTGTATTTTTTCTTGTGTTTGTTTGCGGAGAAAATGCTGGAAAATTGTAGGAGTTGAATTTTGAAATTTTTAGTAGCGGTCAAATTGCGTTTTAGGAGTAATTTCAGGTTAGCTTATTAAGTTTACTATTATCTCAATGTTTGTTTGTTTGGTCGTTGAGAAAAATTGTAGAAATTGAATTTAAACCAAAAGAATGGTGGAGTTTTTGTAATGAAATTGCATTTTAGGTTAGTATTGTGATAGGGATGGTGAATTAATTTGTGGCTTATACTATCTCATGTTTATTAATCAGGCTATTCTTCAATTTTTCCTTGATTTTGGAGAGGTGGTTCTGCATGATGCGGACCCTAGTTTGCGGACATTTCTTCGTTCATGTTTGAGCCGGTAAGGTTTTTGTTAACAGTATTTAAGCATGTGCTATACTTTCAAAATTTTAAATAAATGTCATGTTTTTTTTTAATGGTATATAAAAAAGCAATTTGAGTCATCTTGGATGATGGTTAATTTTTTTGGTATATTGCTTTTATGTTATTTAAGTGTTTTGAATGGGATGCTTATACCTTTGAGTTTAATATGCTTTTGTTTTCTATGAATAAAATCCAGCAATGGTTCAATGCTCACTGCAAACATATCTTATTCTAATTTGGTTGCAGTGAATTTGCAGACCCAGTTGTTGCAGAAGCAACTCTTGACTTTCTAAATGTGAACAAGAAAAAGATTTTAACTTCTTTCCCCACCTTACTACCTCAGGTATGACTAATGATCTACATAACTTTATGTCAGCTAGAGTGCACAATGGTATGGGTTTTAGAATATATAACTGTGAAAAATTGCAATAGCTTGTGAACTATGGAGTTTGTTTTGCTTGTGCTGGAACTTTCTGCATGCTTCTGATGGTTTGTACATTATCATTAACTCTGACTTCCTGTAAAATTTAGTCAAATGCATTCGAACCTCTATGTTAGTTGCAATCCCTTTAGCTGACCTACAGATCATAGCAAAGATAGTCAAATGAAAATTAGAACATTTGAGCCTTGGAATCAACAACAGAAAGTCTAAGCAGTAGCTTTTAACCATTCATTTGAAATTCCTGTGTTGAAGAAAGAGATGGAGATGATGGGCAACATGATTCCCATCTATATCTCAATCTTATGGTGATCATTTGTTTGCAGTTTTTTCCGTTGTTGCTGAAGCTGATTGCATGGAATGGAGAAAAGTAAGTTTGTTCACCAACTTTACTAGCAATAAATTATTAATGAAAAAAAAAAACAAAATACTAACATGGAGATTGTTATTGTGAATTATGGAGATTTCTGGAGGTCTTAACTAGTCAAGTTTTATTTGGGTGCAATCATTTTTTTTCAGTATTTACTGCTGACAGGGTACTTGTATATCAGCATCCAAGGGAAGTACCAGGGAGGAATTTCCTTTAATGCGTTAACTGGATGTAACAAAGGAAGCCGACTGATTGTTATTATCTGTTTGTCCTGCAGATTAGAAAAATCATTTATGAAGATTTTTCCAGGGCTGATGATGTCACCTGGATCGTTTCTTCCTCTATTTCCATCTTTAGTGGATTTGCCAAGTAAGTATATATGTTTGGCTATTTTGTTAACTGTTTGCTTCTCTTTAAATACTTCTTGTGATTTCATTTTAGTTTCTGAAGATTTATTTATACTTATTTGTCCAAGTGATTTTCTTAGTTATATGTCATTGTTACTAGATAATATGTATACATTTGTAGTTCATACTTTTTTAATTTATTACTGCTTGTTACGTTGCTTATTTTTTGTTGTGCTTTGTTTTAAAAACCTCTACTTTTACCTGCACTTGTAGGAGTAGGTTTTTGTTTGGCAAAGTTTCAAATGCTTATGATGCACGCTCTCTTCTAGCAATTATTGAATCTCTCTTTTCTCTATAAAGGAAAAATTTGTTAAATGAGATTTTGGAATTAGACTTGAATATTTGAAATGTTCTTCAACTCTGTCATTATGGTGTTTTCCTTTGTCCATTTTGTTTGCAATTAGGTAATGCAAGTTGTGACTTTTTCTTTACTGTCTGTTCTAGTTTTGGTAGTGGCATTACAAAAGGTAGAAAGGAGCTCAGGTTCACTTATTGGAAGCAGCATAGCCTCCATCCAGAAGAGTACGGCTCCTGAGGTTGTTTTTGGGACTATGTAATTTACTTTTTTAAGGGCATGTGACACAACCATGGATACTCATTTTATCTGGATGCAGATGCTACTTGCTCTCATGGATGAAGCTTATACTGGCTCAACAATAGCAGATGGTGGGGCCGACTCTGAATCTGAGGATAGCAGCGCAATAGATGCAGCTGATCCTTTTTTTCTGGAATTTCTCAAGGATGAAAATGATGGGCTTCCTGTACTGTTCCTTCCGTGTCTCATTTTCTTCTTGCTAGTGGACACATCATTTTTTTTACTGTTTAAACTTGCAAGAAAGTTTAGGGATATGCAGTTCTTTCTAGTTTTTTGTTTTTTAAGGATCACTATTGATTTCTATCCAATTCTCATTTTCTTTCAAATGATTCCTGCAGTCATGTTGCTTTTATATTTTCACTTCATATATTACCTTCTCTCCCTCCGTTTCAATTTTTTTGTTGTTCTAGTTTAATCAGAATTAGCTAATTTTCAGTTTCTTTATGTTCCAAATCCCTTGATGGCTTGATTTTTCTAACCTTAACTCATTTAATTTTTCCAGTTGGTAACCTCTCTATATAGTATTGCTTGCTCTTGTATTGGAGGATAAATAAGTTTAGAGTCAAAGTTGAGATGCAGATGCATTATTAAAATACTTATAATTGATTGATGCTTGATTGATATTTTAAAGTCATTGCTTGAGAATTTTTTTCTTTCTAACATTTCTAATTGGTTGTTGCATAAATGCTGAATTTCAGGAACGGCATTGGACTTCTCCTGCAATGGTTGCCACTTTACAGGCTACAATCAACACCCCTCAGTCTGATCGGTTAAAGCAAATGCTCAAAATGACACCTCGACTTCTCGATGTGTATTTCGCTATATCGTTGCGTGATGTTAATGATTGTATGTTAATACTTTGTTTTTCAATGGATTGACTTTCAGCTTTTGGAAAGGAGGTTATAGCTTTACATCTAAGCTCATGCTCTATAACATTGTTCCCTTGCTTTGCAGCTTTAATCTGTGCATTGATTCCCCTGCTTATGTCAAGAAATGACACAATGTTTCCTGACAAAATATTTTCTTATGAGGTATGTTCATATTTGAAAGTAATTGGAATGTTTTGCTTTAGGTGTCTACAGCATTGATCTGCACCTTGATTGGTGAAGGAACAATACTATATTGATAAATAGATGGAATGAATTTTTCTCTTATACTAGAACTTAATAGGAACTGTAGTTTATAGCTTAATGTAATATACTGTGCTAGTTTGGGGGTCTTTTTCTTTGGGAAGAAGGGGTGGCTAAGCGTGTAAATTAAGAATAGTTATACTTGTTGTGCCATCTCATCAATTTCATATTAACTTTGGGATAAACCAGAAACAAAAAAGACACTTTTTTTTGGAAAAGAGGGAAACATGGTTATACATTATTTGTTCTTTGATTAAGCCTGGAACTGTTAATTTTACAAGACAAACATGATGCTGGTATCCTCTGGAAATGCATTTGTAGTTTAGACCTTGGATTGATGAAATATTAATTGATGACCAATTAAAGGAAGATTAAAAACATTATGCATGCAGGTTCGTAAGAGGCTCTTAGAGTTCATGCTTGCTGCATTTCAGCGATCTCCAAATTTCATTGCTCTCCTGAAGGTAAATCCTTGAAATGTTTTACTGCATGGAAGATGTTATAGTAGTTGCACATGTAATTTTCCTAGACATATTTGGGGCGAGCTATAAATTGCTGCTGTGAGATGTGTCAAAATGGCCATTCGATATGTATTCAAAAGTTTATGGTAATGGGAGCAATGTAGAAAGTGGTCTCTTAGTGTTTTTAAAATGCAAAGTTTGCAATTACAATTTTGATGCTCAAGTGGCGAAGGGAGATGGATTTGTTGGTACTGGCAAAAGGTTTAAGTTGTAGGCTCCATTCCCCCACCCCAACCCCCACCACAAGCTGTTAAAGAGAAATGGAATTGTTTTACATTTCTTGACGTGCTAAAATATTGTGGTCAGATTTTTTCTTTGGGAGTATTTATTGAGTGTTGCAGTTCTATACATGCGACAGTTTTATTGGCCAATGACCAGACTCTTTTGATAACTATTGGATATCTCCACATGCTTTTGAATTTTTCATGGAAATCATTGTTTCGAGAACCTGTATTGTATGCATCTTTTCATAGGATTCTTACAGCCTTTTAAACTCTGTTACAGAAACCTATCATGGATAGGCTTGGAGAAGCCTATGACAGCCCTGCAAAGGTTAGCTGATTGCAAATGTACAATTGTGTAGAGTATTTATTGTATTCTTCTCATTGCATGCCTTTTTCTATAGACAGAATTGGCTTTACAGCTGTGCTGGGCCATTGGAGAGCATGGTGGGGGAGGTGGATCTCACAAGGATGCTGCTCGTGAGCTTTTTGAGAGTTTAGAACTGCTTTTATATGAAAACCTATCCACTAGGTATGATTTTTAATTATCCTTTCTGTCATCTAGATATTTTCTTTCTAATGTTGGCTGTTAGTTTACTGATTTCATTTTATATTTTCTTTCTAATGTTGGCTGTTAGTTTACTGATTTCATTTTCTTTTGTTCAATTGGTAAGTCGTCTTGGTTTAAGAGAGTCAGCTTTGAGATCTGGTAGTGAAAGCTCAAGAAAGTCATCACAATCAAGGTTGCTTTGTTTTGTTGTAACAGCCATTGCAAAGCTTGCCTCATATCACCGGGAATTATTACCGAGGGCACGTGTATCCTTGGGCAAGGTCTGTTTAGAACTTTTTTTGGACTGGCCTTGATATTGGCTGAAATTGCACGTGTGAGAATGAAATGAAGTGCAATCCTCTATATATGAATGTATTAGCTGTTTTCCATAATCAAATATCTTAATTATATTTCAGGTAGCCCGATCTCGGATCTCAGATGTTAGGGTTTGGAGGCGTGCACGTGATTATTTGGGTTTAATGAATGAGCCTGCAATTTGTTTGTCTGTTTTGGGGCCTTCAAGACCCTCAGATGGAAACATGCAAAAGCCAGGAACTGTTAACTGGAGTGAAGGTGGCACAAAGATGATTGCACATATTCCGTTTTACATTCTTGGTGAACAAGAAGGTAAGAAATCTTCTCTGCATTTTTTCTTTAGATGGGTCCAAGATCGGGGAATAACGAAGGAAGAAGAAAAGAAGGGTTTTTATGCCTTGCTCTCAACTGAGGAACAAATATTTTTTTTCCAATCCATGAGCCTGAGTACATTTCATAGCCTGCTCAGTGCAGTGTTGAACATCTCTGCATTCGCCTGATGGATTCAAATAATATTCAATTATAACCCGATTAGATTGGATTAGATCTAGCTATGATTCATCTTGTTTTTCCGCCATTCAACTGAGCATTGCTTTGTGTTGCAGGTCCGCCTTTCCATGATTTTTCCTTTTCAGATATCCTTCCTAGAAGATGATGGCCGCTTGTTCAAAACGGAATGCATCTCTAGTTTTGATTTCACACGAATCCTGTTCAGAATTTGATTGGTTTTTCCTTTCTCAATATCAACATGGATTCCTTTTGTGCCATAATAGCTAACACTATCAAATAGTTGCAGTTTGTTTTCGTTCTAGTAACTGTTAGTAACTTCATCTTCCCTTTGCTTCAGTGCTCCATTTGTTCATCATTTTAGTGAAGCAATGCATAGTGTAGATGACCATCAACCTCATTGGCTAGACATGTTTAAAGCATTTGAGTGGTTTTTGGTTTTGTACATCATTTTCAGACATGTTTAAAGCAAACTGCGTCCGAGCAAAAAGCTTTCCCCAAAACCCTAGATTGGGAAAACAGGAGCTACAATAGGCAATTCAAAATTAAGGTCAACAAAATACAAACTTTTCTATTTTTTCAAAAGTTGGAACTGGCAAAAGGAAAATATGATTCAGATCATCATCCACCATGGCATGAATGATTTTCAACTTTTTAGCACCATCAAGACCTTATGCATCAATTCAACTGAAGATCAATGCGATGCCTGTAAAAGTCATCTGTAACATAGATATTAAATCCGGTGAGCTTTATTTATTTATTTTTAAAAAAATGATATCATTTTGTTCTTTTTGTTTGAAAAAATTGTTTGAAACAGCATCATTTTTATATAAAAAATCCTGAAATGATGTCAATTTAGAGATGCTCGGACCCAGAAATTGTCAATAGAAGGAATAGTGTCTTGATAAAAGCTTCTCATCATTCTACCAGCCAACCTCAACAAACTATAAATGTTGCTTAAAGTCATAGGAAATTCAAGTCTCACATCTGTTCTTTCAATTCAATCGTCTTCAAGCAAAGCAAAAAAGGTAATGTTCTTAGCACTATCAAAGGCAGTCGAGGGTTCTATTTCCAACTGGTTCGCATGTCGGACTATGGTGGCAACCCAACGCATTGTTCTAAATATAGTTTGAGACTAATCCAAGTAAACTACAGTATGGGATTTTTTTCAATTAGCACAAGTTTTTTTTTTTTTTTTTAAAAGGTGTTTTGTTGAAGAGATAAAAATAGATATAAAAATAAATCTCTTTAAAAAAATTTTAGATTGAATATATATCATTTCAAAATAAAAAATAAAAAAATAGAGGATATGTATCATCTGTTTCAACAATCTCTATCTTTTTTTTTTTATTATTTTTTTTTATTTTCAAAATAATAACTAAACGCTACTTAACTATTTATAGTAATTTCCAAACTGATATATCCACAAACAAGTGATGCAGACATGAAATTCTGCCTTCATCTGAAAAGAATTCAATAAAGAGTATCTTATGAAATCAATTATTCACACCCGTGTTTGATGAAAATGGAAAAAAAAAAAAACTTTTGTCACACAAATACCAACACATATAATATGCAATGCAACATATCACATACAATCAATGCATGAGTTACTTGAAGATTCTTTAAAAAATTAAAGCATTCAAGGGCATACGTAGAAGTATTTTTTGTGGTCCTATTACTATTTGCTAAAATGTGCTTACTTTATCATGTTTATGTTTTTTATTTATTTACATGTTATGTTATAAAGTTGATATAATGTTATGAACATGTTATACACATGATGTCATGAATATATTATTTAAGGCATACATAGGTTTCTAATGTCAATTATGATATGTATATGCCTCGGAAGTGCTAAAAGCTGCCTTGAGAGTTGTTGGAATTTCTGGGAATTCTAAAAAAACACATTGATTACTTTTCAAAACAGTCATCAATCTTTTTAGAAATGGTCAGATCATTTTTTCAAAATGACTACATATGATTATAACATGTATTGAGTCATGTTATATGCACTCTAAGCTTGATTTTTAGGTCATCTCTTCGCTCTTGGTTATTCCCATTTTGATGAGCTAAAAGGGAAGAAATATATGAGATGATTAAAATATAAAGAGATGTTTATGTGATGGTTTGAGTTATTCCAAAAATATGAGAATAATTTCATGTGATGATTGAATATAAGAATGCATAAAGGCAATACCCCCGGCTTTTATTTTAATAGGATAGATGACTTGATGACACATCATTCATTTTATGTTGTTTAAAAAATAAAAAATTACAAGTCATTGACGTGGAAAATGACATGTCATTTACTAGTAAATTTGGTAACCACTTATAGTTGTTGACAATTCAAGGTCCGTGTTTTTGGACTTCAAAAATTTATTTTTCAACCATTCCTTTTATCTTAAAACAGAAAAAATACTCTAAATATCACAACAAATCAATTACAACCCCAAAACACCCTTAAATTAGTCAAAAAACTTAAATTAAATTGATTAAAAAAAATTTTCAAGTCCTGATTTACTTTTTCTAATGAAATGAAAGTTTAAAAATAAACAATGATATTCATCTAACTACGACAAACCATTGATATCAAGATTAATTTTTTGTTGTTGTCAGAATGTAGACAATTGACCACTTTATGTCTCATTCTCTATTTTCCGACAACTTTCTTACTTTTTTCTCAAAACTTGGGGGATGAGAAGTAAAAAAAGAAAAAGAAGATCAAGACCTAAATATAAAAGTCTAAAATTAAAGGGACCAAAGTTACATGAATGAAGACTTTTGGGATGGAAATGTATTTTTCAAGCGAAAATGGTAAAAAACCTGTGTTTTTGTTAGTATTACTGTCTTTTTTTTAATTGTTTTATACTACAGTTTTAAAATATATTTCATTAAATTGGTTTCTAATTTAATTCTAAACTTTTATCCAACACCTTAAATTCTCAAGAATATACAAAGAGAAAAAAAATATCAAGACATAAAATATCACAAACATCACATAGAATGAAGGAATTACAAAAAAGAAGAAGAAGAAGATTCAATTGACAAAATAAGAAAAAAAAGAAGAAGAAGATATTGTTCAATAAATAGTTGTATCCATACTGCTGCTTTGTGAGAGTGAGAGAACAGTAACCAAAAGTATAAATATATGTATTTATAGTTTTTTTTCCCTCTGTATTAATAAGCCATAATGATCTTAATTGATAGCGATATTGTTTAAATCATAGAGAGCTTGCATTATTGGTTTTCCCTTAGGGTTTCCATTTCCCCATTTGAGCATCGCCTAAGCTTGGGGCAATGAACCTAGAGCTGAGACTGTCAAAGACGGAAACTATATCTTGATTGAAGACATTTGAGTTTGGTCCCATGACAGGAGCAGTTGAGTTTTCTACAAATTCAATTATTTAAGATGTTTTTATTGCTGGTTCTGAGCAATCTCTTGTTAGAACTCTTCATGTGTTCCACCTCATCATCTTCCACATTTTTCTTGCCAAGATCGTGAAAATCATGTACGAAGGAGGTATATTAAATACCAGCTGAAGACACATAGCCTAAGCTGGCTGTTCGTCATTTACCACCTCCTCACCAACACCCTCCTGATGAAGTCCTCTATGGATACGATACTCAAAAGTTGAATATTTACTCTCAGTATGAATCACTAGCTGTCGACAGTAATCAAATTCTGCTGTTTCGAGAGTGAATTGTTTGAAGCAACTTTACAAGTAATAAGCTATGCTGTGGATGGAATAATTTTCACGAGGAGAGAGAAGAGAGGAAAAAAAAAAAAAAAGAGATCCTAGACACATACCAAAGCTACAATTACGACTCTATTGAAATCACAAAATAGTTTTTACGATATAAATCTAATAACATTAAAAAAAATCATTAATAATAATATAAATGGATCATATGTGCCGCAAAAAACAAGTGAGCTACCTTTTATCTTTGATCGGTAAATGTGGCCCAATCAAGTTATTATTGGTGATATTTTTTTGATAATATCTGTTATATAATAATTATATTTTTGATGTATCTCTAAATTTTTTTTTCTCTATCCTTTCTCTGCACATTTAATATTTTTTATATTATAAAAGCAAAAGCTATAGAATTGCTTTCCAATCATGACATGTATAAATTGTGCAATTTCATTATTTTTTTTAATTGTGCTATTCCATAAATATATTTAATTGGCAATGTTAATTTTTTTTTTTTAAAATAATCCTATATGTCATTAATTTTGTATCACCCCCTCCCAAACACGTTTCTATTAAGAATTTGTTTGAAAATGAGAAATGTTATTTTTTTAAAATATATTTTTAAATAATATATTAAAATAATATATTTTTTTAATTTTTTATATTATCAAGTGAAAACAAAAAATATTAATTTAAAACTAATTTGTTTTTAAAATTTTAAAAAAGAATGGCTGTACCAGTTCTTAAGTCATCTCTGGATTTGAATTGATTCGGTAGTGTACTGAAAAGTGAAATATTTAGTCTCATTATAGCACTATTGTACTTTAAGTGTTCCTCGTTATGTTCCACATTGTTCATTGTTTACTTGCAAAGATCGTGTAAGATTTTGCACTCGATACTGTTTGTAGGACGTATAATTTGTCATTTTGGACCACCCTAAAAATTTAAAATTGAAATATTATTATAATTCACAATAGCATGAATCCTTTTTATATTCGAAATGATCCTGTAGTGTACTGAAAAGTGAAATAAATATCTACTCTCAGTACAGCACTAGCTGCGAAAGTAATCAAATGTGTCTCTTTGCGGTGAATTTATTGAAGCAACTTTTTACAAGCCATACGTACGAAGTTCACTGTCAATTCTTGTGCATTTGAACTTGCACTGTGCGATCCGGGAATTATGATATCATTTATGAACGAAGGCCTGCGACGGAAGAAGGCGGTCTTGGTGAGATGAATCGGGACATGGAAGCTTCATCTAGTCAATGCAGTTCACGATAAGTTCCAGCTACTAAATTACTGTGGAGGCGATAGGGACTGAGGCCCCAACCAGCTGGAACAAAAGTCGTGACTCTATAGCACTTGAAGGTCTGGTGGTGGAAAGGACTTGTTCCTTTCCATCCTATCAGGATTCAAACTTCACTGTACATATCTGTCACTCCCGTGATGTTCGTGGTGTGCGCAAGCTAGTCCGGATACCCACATAAATAAATAAATAAAAAAGTCGTGACTCAATAAAATTACAGCTAACTAATATGACAAGGTATCGATCAAATTAAGTTGGAAGTTTTGAATTTTGATGATGAATCAATCCTTGTTAAGGCATTAGAGGACATTTGAGCAAGAAGAAGACAACAAAAGATTTGTTTGTTGAAACATTTATGCAGCAGACAGGCGTGATCATATGGTTTTTTCCAGGATTGTGATCTCAACAGTGCTCTGAACAGGGTCATTGATTCGTGCGAGATGATTTCGTGCAGTCATTATTGTTAATATATCCAGGACTGTTCTCAAAGCATCTTCTGCACTGTCATTGTTATTGGTTGTTTCTCTCATGGCTGGCTTCTGCTATCATTTTTAGTATATATCAGGTGTTCAAGCCATAAACATCTAATCTCATAGAGCAACGTTTGATATATATATATATATATATATATATATATATATATATATATGTTTTTGTAAAGGATGAATGTCAGCTTTTTGCTGGATCAAGACCACTGCAGACGCTCAATATTTTTCATCAGCTCTGAATGGAATTAATAGAGCTCATGAGTCATGATCCTAACACCAACCCTAGCTATCATTTGTTAGGTCCATAGGAGGGATATAAAGGAGCCCTTTTGCTTCATTTCTCATAGAAACACATTTAGGCACCAAAAACAGGGACATAAAGCTGCCCCTCTGTACATGCAGGTCTCCCGAAGGCATGGAATCTTGCTATTTCTCATGCCATTTTCTTTAGGTTTTATATGTCATCAGATACCTCGACAAAATCATTGTTCTTAATTAATTTCAAATAGTTACGAAATTAGCAAAAGTTGGAGAAAATTATTCCATTAATTATAGAATATCACATTTCCCTCCATGAATTAATTCTACCATCTTCCAAGATATTATGGGACCATTTACAACAGGGGAAGCCGTTTTCGTGGATGTATAATATATAACGGAGTCATCCAGAAAAAAAACCCTAGCCCTGCAAATATTGGTCCGATAATTTTCTGACATCATTATCATAATCATAACATGGCTGAGAGACATTACTGCATTTTCCAGCTCCAATATCATTGGTGGTTGAAAACACTTAATCCCTTAAACGAGAGGATATATGTAATGCTATTCAGTTTTTGTTGAAAACTAAAACTATACTATTCACATTGTTCTCTTCCTAGAGTTTTCTTTAATTATCATAGTTATATTTATTTTAATTCTAAATAAACAACTCTACTTGGCAAATTAAAATATAAAAATCATTAAAAGCATGATTCATCCTTTGTCAAGTTATAGATAATACCTTTTTCTTCATCATAATCATATATATATATATATATAAACACACATGAAATTATAATTTTCGAGTATCACTGAAAATACCATGTGATTTAGTTTTTTTTTGAACCTATATCCTGAAATCTCTAATTAACTAAGTAGTGTTACTACACTATACTCTTTCATCTTTAAAAACTTTAAACTCATCCTCCTTGATAAACTAGACATAAGCTCTCTTGTTAAGCTTTTAGTAAGTAGATTTGAACTATTTTTCTTTGACTTTACATTGTCAATGAAAATAATTACATTTAAGTGTTTAGTTATACATGCATATACATATATATAGACTTAACCTTTTACATGTTATTTCACGTCATTCTAATTATTGACTAATTATCACAATCGGTACAATTACTAGCACTAGCTTTGGCTAGTACAAAATATCCTCTAAGAAATTTTAAAGTCAGTTGGCTTCCTCTTAAGTTTTATTAAGAGCAATAGACTATGATTTTATCATGGATCTTATGATGCACATTTTCTTAGAGAATTTTCAATACACAACTTATCTACTGAGTGTGAAGACATATTTATAGGTAAAATTCAAATACTTAGAGCCTAATACCCAATTATCATCATTATAACTTTCTAGTACCACTAGGTATCAAGTATAGTGTAGTACATAATTTAAAGTTTATCTCAAATATTTTAGTATCTGATTTATTTCTTTCCAATGATCCATATTTGGATCTCATATTATTTTAGAAAAAAAATATTTAAACATTTTAAGAGATTTGTCTTCTTAGCAAATTGGTATAACAACCTTATGCAATAATATATAAAAATAAAGCAATACCTTTTTCACCTCTAGTTTGCACAAGTTTTAAATAACATATATCAAAGTGAATTAAATCTAAAGGTTCACTACTTATTTTAATTTAAGAGGTTACTTTTGCGCTACCCTGTGATCACGGGTTATCCTGTTTATCATTCCTTAATACAAAAATCAATGTAAGAGAATTTACAATTAACAGGAAATTGGGATGTTAATTGGCTTACAAAAGAGTAATTTTTTTTAAGTCAGGAACTGAGAGCACATTATGAAGTGGTAAAATATTATTTTTTTGTTTAATGAAGGAATCTCTAATACCATATATTAGTATAGAAGAACCGTCACCAATAAGAATTGAGTATGAACCATAGTGATTGCAAATATTTTTTAACATACATGCATTACTTGTCATATGGTTGGAAGCTCATGTGTTTGAAATCCATTCCGTTTCAATGATGGTATTGCCCAAAGTGAGAGCTATAAGAGCTTGTGGTATGTCTCCATGTTGATTTGGTCATTTTGACACCCACTAATATATTTTTACAACATGACTTGCTACCCCACAGTACTGCTAGGTTTCTTTGCGGTACACTTCACATTCTGCAGGTGTCATGCAATGTTCTTTAAATGGAAGAGGTCATTTTTGTTTAAGGTGTGAAATAGGTCTGGCAGTGTAGGCACAAGTCTTATCTTTAGATTGTTGTGAACAAAATCCTCTCCTATTAGATATGAAATTATCTTTATTGCTATAGTTTCCTGAAAGGTGTTGTTAAGAATGCTAGTGTCTTTGCCCATAGAATGCTAGATGTGGAGTGAAAGAATGGTTTGTCAGATAAGTGAACTAATTTTATCTTTGATAAAGACTATGTAATTGAAAGACTAACTTAGAATAATAAGGTTTTAGTGGTTTCAGCATTGTGGTAGTGAATGTTTCATATTGAGGGTCAAGACTTGTGAGGAGACAAAAGACCTTTTATTTGTCTTAAATTGGTTTCCCAATAGCTACAATGTTGTCACATAATCTTTTGAAGATTCAGACTTGTTCCCCAATAGCTGTCATTTTCTTTACGAAGATATGCAACTTTTTGTCTGAGGGTGAATTCTTGTTCTTGTGAGTCTTTTGCATATTCACTTTTTAGAGCATTCCAGACAGTAAAGGCAAAATATAGGCCCACAACAAGGCCTAATATTTTTTTTTTCTGAAAGTGTCCCAATTAACCAGCCATGAAGGAGGCGATCTACCTTTCTTCAAACAATGTTTTCTTCAATTAGTTTTAGTGAAGAATCTTTGGTGTTGTTAGGGTCCGGTGTGATATATTTGTTTGGGATTGGATCTTCATTGGTGAGATGACCAACCAAGTCTTGACTTTTTGCAAGAGCTAAATCTTGTTCTCTACAAAATGGATAATTTATAGGGCTGAGTTTGAGGGTAATTAAATTACCAACATTGAGTGATAGAGTTGACATGTTATGCGGTTATGCTAGGATTGTTGTATGTTCATTAGCGCCTCTGATACCAAGTGGAATTTCAAAGGACAAGGAAGTTTTTTCGTTTCCTCTTCTCCATCAATCCTCAATTGTGACAATTTTAGTGCTTTGCATATGACAATCAATCCTGTATTTCATGCTCATAGCAAACATATTGAGTTGGATTACCATTTTATACATGAATGTGTTACCCTTGGACTTCTCATCACTGAACACATTTCCACTCATGAACAAATAGCTGACATCTTTACTTATGTCAAAAGCTACATTGACTTACTTTAAGGGCAAACTACACCTCCAACCCCGACTTAATTTGAGGAAGGATATTAATGGTAATTAGACTAACAAGGCAATATGAGTGCTGTTGGAATCAAATCAAGATAAAAAAGGAAGGTGCCATGATAAAACCATCATGAAAAAAAAATCAATCTCTTGCTAACAAGAAAGGTGACGTTGGGGGACATTATGGAAACAAAACAAGAAAAAAAAGGAGATGTTGGATGATATTATGAAAACAAATTAACAACATTGACAAATTAGGAAGATGTTGTTGAAAAGCATATTATAGAATCAAATCAACTAAGAATTTGGCTAGTTAATGTATCCAAATTAATAACTAGCAGCTCTTGTACTATAATATTGTTGTATATTCACGCTGGCTTTACATAAACATAGAAACTATCTTATCCTTTGAAATTTTCTTATCCTCTGAAATTTTCACTTAGTATTAAGTCGCTTGTGAACATACAAAAATAATGTTTTTTTTTACTATGTACCACCTCACAAAATACTATTCATTTCAATAATGTTTATTTTTCTTTTCCTTTGTTTTTTTTTTCCTAAATCTATATTTCTTTCTCTAATTTCATACTTTAACATTTAGTTTATTGGATATTGAGCTTCATAATTTATTATGGTTTGCTTTATATATAGTTAGCTCGGTCTTTTAACCCGTATAATGGATTTAACGAGTTAACTCCATTGACTCGATTTTTTTTTTTGTCTTCTGTGAATTCATTTTTTTTTTCAATTTTATCCTTTAAAATTGTGTTGATTGAGAATTAGACTTTATGATTTATTTTGATTTGTTTTCTATAAAGTTATCTCAGTCTTACGATTCAATTTGCAAGTTTGGCAGGTTAACCCAGTTAACTCGAGTTTTGTTTTTTTAATTGGAATTTTTTTAATTTCATCCTTTAACATGAAGTTGATTATGAATTAGGCTTCGTGGTTTATTTTGCTTGCTTTTTTTGAGATTATCATAGTCTTATAACTCAAGTCATATATTTTACGGGTTAACTCAGGTAGACTCAAGTCGTTTTATTATGTCTTGTTTCTAGAATGAATTTTTCTAACTTTCATCATTTAATAATGAGTTTATTGAAAATTAAGCTTTATAATTTTTTTGGATTTTTTTTTCTATGGGTTTATTATAGTCTTATGACCTTGATTGCAAGTTTGACAAGTTAACCTGAGTTGACTAGGTTATTTGTTTGCTTACTTTCTATGAGGTTTTTCCGATCTCATGACTAAGAGCTTGGAAGGTTAACTCGAGCCAATATTTTTTTGTTATTTTTTCAATTTCAATCTTTAATGCTGAGTTAATTGAGAATTGAGCTTCATAATTTTTTTCGATTTACTTTCTATAGGGTTATTATGGTTTCATGATCCAGATTGGGGATTTAATAGGTTAATTAGCCTGGGTTGCCCTAGATCGATTTAATATATTGTCATTACAATATTAATATTTTAAAAAGATGTTGTCTTGAATTCTTCTGAATCAAATATTATATATTTTTACCAGCCATCCAAGTTGCTTTAGGACTCATCAAGTCATATCGAGTCGACCTCCACACAATCTAATCTTGTTTTAATATAAAGTATTAGCAATGTTTAGATTTTTTTTTTGTATGTTCAAAACAAATGTGATCTAACTCGCGTAATGCGAGCCAACGATATAGCAACTAAATAAATGATAACCCATTCACCATTTCTCCTCCTCGTCCTTCTCTATATGCATCCTTACAATCATAGCCTAAAAGAACCCCCTAAATTATATTACACCATGATGTGCATGAATAACAAGGCAGAAGTTAATAGTAAAAACTTATGGAACCACCTGTAGTTTCTATCGTGAAACAACTGAGTAAAACTGGACCACTTGGTGTCCATGCATTCAATTTTCAAGCTCATTAAGCAATGACCCAAGTTTGTACATGTAAACTTTTGCCAGTTCCAAATCCTGTAATATATAGGACTCATAATACAGATCCATCGTGATCTATCACAAGCTCTTTCATAGATCATTCACTGGAATAGAAGGTGACCGCATGTGTACTTTGTTGAGACACTGCCGATGAATCGGTCCAATTTCATTACAAATCAGCAATATGCATCATTTCTTATATTAATTAATGTCTTAACGCCATGCCTGTTTCAAGAAACTGTCGACGAAGATGGTGTACATGTGAATTGAGAAGCAAGAGATGTGGAGCCAGCCAAAACCTGGTTCTAAAAAAGACCAACAGTCTTTTCATGTAAATGTCTTGGTACACTCTTTTCCGGATTGTTGGCCTCGTGGGGCTTCCATTAATACATATGATAGTTTTGTATATAGTTTATTATGTGGATGAAGATTTTTTTTGCACGAAGGCAGCAAAGAAGGAGACCAACCTTAATCAGCATTCAAGGCTGTGTTGCTTTCTCTGGGAAGTTGTTTTCCCAGCAAGGAACTTTTGTCATTAGCTGTGTCTTCCAAGTACTAATCTATCAATTTGTTTTAGTACTAAACATTAGCTATGAAATTAAATTGAAGGGCACAAATTCTTTGTACTAATCTATCAATTTGTTTTAGTACTAAACATTAGCTATTGAATTAAATTGAAGGGCACAAATTCTTTCGAAGCAAAGCATGAATTTAGTACATTTTATTGTCTTTAATTCTCGTTCTTTTTAGATAGCACAAATGCTCGATAGCGAGGATTTAGAAATTTGAGGTAATTATGCTTCATTCACAGTCCATATTCAGATGAACGTTCCACTTAACAAAAAAGAAAAGGTAGGCAACTTGGTGTTGTTCCAAAACCATGCATGTCGAGCTTTCTCAAGAACCTTTTAATCGTCGTTTCAACGTTTGTCTTTCCAAGTCTAAGCTAGGACGATGACGATAGTGATTGAAAGATCCATTCATCTAACTATGCACCGAAATTCAAAAAATATAAATCATACAATAGATTCCACCTTTATTAAGGAAACAAACAAAGCATATATATATATATATATATATATATATATATATATATATATATATATAACCTAAAGTTAGTAACAATTCTTTTCTTTAGAAACTTGGCCTCAATTCCACCTCCTCCACGTGAAAACTGAGGTGATTATGCATTCAAAACAGAGTCCACAAACTCTTAGATAGTGTTTGATTATTATTTTGGAATTAAAAAAAGATGGAGATTCAAAAAACAAGAATGTCTTTAATTGTGAAAATTAAAACAAAAGCTTTTAACTTTGTTTCAAAAGACTTTACCGGTTCTTCTTCTTTTATAAAAAGGGATAGAGAAGATAGATCTTAAGTAAGTAAATTTATTTTTCATAAATGTCTCTTTAAATATTTCATAATTTTAATCTCTATTATTATATGAAGACATAGACAATTGATTTTGATTAACTTGATCTTCACCATTAGATTTGAAAATCTAAAAAATATATAAGCACAAATTTTAAAATATAAGAAATATAAAAAGAGAGAGAAATAGAGAAGAGGGAGAAGAAAAATCAATTTAAGAAAATGAATAAAAAAAATACCCAAACTAACTCAGATTGATTAACTCATCAAACTTGTGTTTCGAGTTATGAGACCGAGATGATCTCATAAAAAGCAAATTAAAACAAATCAAAGTCTAATTTCCAATAAATAAAATATTGAATGATAAAATTAAAAAAAATCAATTAAAAAAAAACTTGAGTAAACTAAATTAACCCGTCAAACTTGTGATCCAGGTCACGAGACTATGATAAATAAAAAAATAAAAAAATCATGAAACTCAATTTATAATAAACAAATTATTTATAAAATTAAAATTAAAATTAAAATTAAAATAAAATATTATTAAAATAAATAATATTTTGAGAGATGATACGCAATAAAAACACCACCTATTGCAATATTTTGTTAATTTTCTATTAAAAAGAGCTTTTGAATTTAACTCTCTAGGCCTGGCAGCAATAGTGGTAAAAAAAAGTGTATTCTCCCAAGTGTGTTCAGTTTTGATTCGACTCTAATAAATAGTGATAGTTATATGCTTATGTACAATGACAATAAAATTATGAATATCATGTATATAAAAAAAATGCAATGAAAAAAATAGCATCACAAAGTTCTGGTGTGTATATATAAAAGTTTTTTTTACAAAAAAGATTAATTAATTAATGGTCATGTGGCCCAAATAGCTACACCTAATAAATTCTTAGTCCGAACACACTTACTTTTTCCAATCTTGAGAAGTCAGGATATAACGTTACGCATCTCATGCACACAATATTTCTCATAATTAAATAATATATTCTCTATAAGTAGACACTTTTTATATGTAGGGCACCCTTTTTTTCTAGCCAATGGTGACAATGCACCACTCTCTATGCAACATAGACATCTCTTTCTCAACTAATAGCGATTTTCTTCAATGTATCACAATCAATAATGAACACCAACATTTTCACCAAGCAAACATAACACTACTTTTCACGTTTTAGATAAGCAAGTGTAATCAATATCTATAAATATACGAGGTTACCAAATAAATAAATAAGCTTTTCATACTCAACATTTCACTACATATATATTTTTCTCAATTCTTTCATGTATTATTTCTCTTGTATAAATTACTTATCTAATTATATATAAAAAAATTTATTTAAAAAAAAATATGATTACAATTACTTTTTAAATAACTTTTCGTACTAAAATACACGTCAATAATTTTTTTTATTTTTTAAAATTATTTTTAATATCAGTACATTAAAATGATTTGAAAATACTAAAAACATATTAATTTAAAGTTAATAAAAAAATTAAAAATTTTTAATTTCTTTTCAAAAATACTTTTAAAACGCAGAAACAAATAAGTTTTATCAGGTAAATTTTTAATCATCTATCAACCCACAAAACCTGGACACAATTCTATAATCAAGCCCGCACATCTTCTTCAAGTTTCACAACCATGAAAAACCAATACTATCTGTGAGGTTTTTTTCTGACTTCGTCACTATCCATGTGGAAAAAAGAGAGCCATTGTTTAAGCAAGATTAGGTCCCGAATGGGTACTTGGTCGTTTCCCCCAGCAACTAATATACAAGAGGGCGGGAGTAGGTTTAAGCCACTTGGAAGTTAGAAAATGTTTTGTTTAATCAAAATGAGATCTTACAAAATCTTCAATCTTAGGAATGTCATAAGGTAGATGCAAAGTCAACTATCATTGATTGGTGACTAAAACATAATCCTCCTTTGTCATGAAAAAGAAGAAGAAGAAGAAGAAGAAAAATGGAGTTCTAGATATGCTTATTTATGTTGGTTTGATGAGCTTATTTATGGTGAAAAACTAGATTGAAAAAAAATGCAACATTATTTATTTTTGTGTTTTAAAAATATTTAAAAAAATTGAAAATTTTTTATTTTTTTATTAATTTTAAATTAATATGCTTTTAATGTTTTCAAATTATTTTTGATATATTAATGTTAAAAATAATTTTTAAAAAATAAAAAATATATATTATTAACATATATTTTAATATAAAAAATTATTTAAAATATAATTAAGAACTATTATTGATATGACATGAAAAAAAAAGCTTATGGAGGCACACCCGATAGCTAGACATGACTAGACACAAATTGTCCTGTGCAAAGGGCTCCCACATTAGAGACAATATTATTGAAATGTACCTAGCCAGCATTATTGTGCCTTCTTGTGATCTTAACCATTCACTTTTTGGATTCATTAATCTAGTTCGACTACATCAACACCGACAAAATAAATTTCAGAACAAATAATAAATAGTTTTCTTAACAAAAAGAACTTTTATAATATATGTTGTTTTTTAATATGCTTTTTCATCCGGTAAAATTTTTTTGAATTTAAAATATATAGAGATTAATATTACTTTGTGTTTAATTTTTATTAAATAAATAAATATAGTGAAAATTGAACTCGTGACCGCTTGATTATTAAAATTTTGATACCATATCAGAAAATCAATATCACCTAATAATTTAAATTATTAAATAATATTTTAAAATATAATTTATATTATTCCACACCAACAAAAAATTTTTTAGGAGTTAAAAGGCCATGCATCTGCCCTTTATCAAGCGCATTACAAGCTGTAATTCTTGTTTCCATGAATGATATGAAAAAAAAAAACCCAATTGAAGGATTAAGCCCTGCATATTTTATGATAATTCATGAAAGGAGAATTTAGATCCACGGGTTCTGTTTAATCTGATCATTCATATAAAATAATTTAAAGTTCAATGTCCATGCATGATATAATAACACGCGGCTTTCCTGTTTGTTTCTGTGTTTCAAAAATATTTTTAAAAATAATTAAATTTTTTTTATTAACTTCAAATTAATATGTTTTTGGTGTTTTTAAATTATTTTGTTGTGCTGATATCAAAAATAATTTTTAAAAAATAAAAAAAAATCATTAATATACATTTTGATACGAGAAGTTATTTGAAAAGCAATCATAATTACATTGGTAAATACACTAATTAAATTGCTGGCATTTTCTAACTATCAGTAAATTATTTGGATATAGTAGAAAAACTTGTGAAGGTAATTAATCCTTCATTGCATGTGTTGATTTTATGGCTAATTGGCATCGAAAATGCAATAAATTGGCGAAGTTTTTTTTTTATACCAAACTCAATTACCTTCTTGCTAAATTAAGTTAGGAAGATTGTACCAAAAACAATCGAGTAGGAAAGCGATAGTTTACGTAAAAGAACCAACCATAGAAAGAATGATGATAAATTGGCTAACTTTCTTTATCTTAACTGTGTTAGGCTTAAGCTAATTCTGGTAGGAAAACGATAACGCATCATTCAAATTAATATTTTTAATAATTGTAAACCATGTAGTAGAAGGTAATTAATTATCCATACAAATTCAACTACCTATTTAAAAGTATAATTGCGTTTTTTTTTTAAAGTGATTTTTACTTAGAAATGTATCAAAATAATATTTTATTATTTTAAATTATTTTTTAAATCAATGCATCAAAATGATCTAAAAATACAAAAAAAAAATTAATTTGAAACAAATAAAAAAAATTTAAATCTTAACACTTATAAAATACAGAAAAAAAAAGAAGCTAAATTATAAAATTGATTACAATATATATGTGTGTGTGTCTTAAAATATTGTTGAGGAGGGCTTGAGGCTGTGGACTTGTGAGGAATACACTCGAGGAGCTAGACAATCTTGACAAGGCCATAAATATTTTATCAAAAAATAATTAATGCAAATACTCTTATAGCATACGATCACTTATTATTAATAACCATTTTCGGGGGGAAAAGAATATTGAATGGACGTCAGCCTATGCCAAACAAAGCCAATAAAAAAATTGGTAACTGAAAGCAACAAAGTCATCCTTATACGTCATTTTATCTTTCAAAAAATAATGTCTGCTTAACCCATTTTTTTATGCTTTTTTCCCTCTCAAGTCTATAGTTTGGACACATCATTCCCAACCGATGATGGGTGCCTAGGAACGTTGCATTTCAACGAATGACTTGAAGAAAAGGAGATGATCGAGTTCCGATCTAATTTGAAATTGCAACAAGTTAAAAATTGAGAACATAAATCTTTTTTTATTTCTTTCTTTTTTGCGATATATAATCAAAATCAAGCCACAATCACATGATATTCTTTAGCTTGAACACACCATATATTGAATGGGTATATATAAGCAAGAAAAAACACACCACTTTACGTTACCTTTGAACCTATAGGCTAAATGATAAGTAAGAATATTAATTAGTTTTAGACACACTACCACACTTAATTAATTAACCAAATGAGATGTATGACAATTAGCTCATCTGTTGATTCCATAACTAAAAGAGGGTTCAATAGTTTTTTTTTTCTTTTCTGTTTTTTGTTTTTTTAATCTATATTTCTCCTTTTAATTTCATATTTTAAGATTTAATTTATTTGATATTGAGATTCATAATTTATTGTGATTTACTTTATATATAGTTAATCTGGTCTCAGAACTCATATCACTAATTTAGCATGTTAACTCAGTTGATTAGATTTTTTTTTTTGTTTCTTTTAATTGATAATTTTTTTCAATGTCATTCTTCAACATTAAGTTGATTGAGAATTATACTTCATGATTTATTTTGGTTTACTTTCTATGAGGTTATCTTAGTTTTATGACTCGGGTTGCAAGTTTAACGAGTTAATTAACTTAGTTGACTCAAGGTTTTTTTGTCTTTTTTCAATTGATATTTTTTTCAATTTCATCCTTCAGCATGAAGTTGATTATGAATTAAGCTTCATAATTTATTTTGGTACACTTGCTTTTTATGAGATTATTCTAGTTTTATTACTCAGGTCATGTGTTTTGTAGGTTAACACGGGTAGACTCATGTCATTTTATTGTGTCATGTTTTTAAATTGAATTTTTTTCGATTTCAACCTCTACAATGAGTTTATTAAAAATTAAACTTCATAATTTGTTTTAATTTACTTTCTATAGGGTTATCACAGTTTCATGACCTTGGTTCCAAGTTTGGTAGATTAACCCAGGTTGAATCATGTCATTTTTTTGTTTACTTTCTTTAAAGTTATCCTAATCTTATGATTTAGGTCACGAGTTTAGAAAGTAACTAAGGTCAATTTTTTTGCTATTTTTAATTAATTTTTTTTCAATTTCATTCTTCATCATTAAATTAATTAAAAATTGAGTTTTATAATTTATTTTGATTTACTTTATCATGGTCTCATGATCTAGGTCGCAGATTTAGCAGGTTAGCCTATATCAATATTTAAATATGTTGTCGTTTCAATATTTTTTTAAAAAAATATTATCTTGATTTTTTGTAAGATAGACTACGTATGTTTTTATTGGTCGTCCGGGTTGCTTTTGAACTCATCAAGTCGATTAAGTCACATCGAGTCAAACTCTAAATAATTTATATTTTTTTTAACTATAAAAATATTATTAATACCTTAATATTTCTTTTTAAAAAAATTAATTCAACCTGTATGACGCGTGTTATCTATCTAGTCTAATCTATTTGTAGCCTTTTTGTACCTTTCTACATTATCTTTTTCAGAAAAAAAAAATTGATTTACTCACAAACAAACAAATATGATATGTCCGTATATGAATCAACCCAATTAAATCACAAAGACCAACTATAGCAATTAATCCTGATCACGTTTGATTAATATCACATAATAGATGAATTTGTATTTAGTTAATATCACATGATAGATAATACAAATTGTATTTACTCGCAAACCAACATTATTGATTTTCCTTCTCAATCTTAAATTCAGAAATTCTCAAATAAAGCTACAGCAATCAATAACGATATTACGATCCACTTGTATAAACCCAGCGCATACAATGAAATTTTCAAATTATATGTGACACATGGTAAGCATCAATCCAAAATTTCAAGCTATTTTTTTTTTTTTAACGAATGAACAATTTCTCCTGATACAAACAAAATGGCCAAGTCTAACTCTCTACTAATAGTTAAGTGACTTGTTCAATATTGCACTTGGCTGAAATATAAGCCCGCCATAAAAAAAAGAAAAAAGAAAAAAGAAAAAAAAGAGTGGCACATGTAGTCTCATATGTTGCATATCTACTATATATCTAATGATATGCTGCCAAATTAATGTCAAACCCTCTGAAATTAAACTTCTCCAACACCCTTTGGCCGACTAATATTATACCAAGATTCCAGGTACATAACCAGTAATCCTCATCGATTTGTTTTTTCAATTGCTTCTATTCAGCTATATATACACATACATACCATATAGTTCCTCCCAAGAAAAAGCCAAGAAACTTCATTTATAGAAATGGAAAACTCAATGAGCTGCAAACCATTCTCTTCTTCTTCTAATGAGAAGACAACTGATGACAGTTTTGAAGAGAGTGGTTGGACTATGTACTTCGAGGATTTCTTTGCCCAAAACAATAGAGAGGACTGTGATCATGATTTCAATGAGCATAGTTCTTTCTCATTTGATCATGATGGAAGTTCTCCGATGGTCTCTGATGCTGCTTCTTTGGCTGTGATGAAGTCTGCTGGTGATCATCACGGTGAAAAAGTTGTTGGGTTGCCTATTAATAACAAAAGTTTCAAGAAAAGAAGAACCAAAGGTGCTTTGCTTGATGATGCTTTGGAGGATACTGCTAGTTCTCCTGTTAATAGTCCTAAGGTTAGAAATATTAATCCCTTCTTCTTCCCTTTTCGTTTCTTTTGGTCCATTTTCCTGCCTTAATTATCAATCTATAGTCAGCTATATTCTGGGATTTTGTTAGTTTCTTCAGATTATCTCTGTATATGTCAATTACCTTATACTTTCCATGTATGTTCTTAAGTCAACCATCTTCTTCTTTTTTTCCAGGTAAATGATGATACGATGATAAGCCAATACAAAAGGAACACAAAACAGAAAGATAAAATGGAAATTTCACAGGTAATAACCATTTCCGAGGTTTTAATTTATTTTTCATGCATGATAGTAATTTTATCATTCTATGATTATCTTTTTGGTGGGTTTCTTGTCATCCTGTCTAACAGCAGGATCTTGTGGATCTTCTTGTAATATAGGACAAAGGAAGTGCTTCCAGCCAGATAGACATGAGAAGTGATTTGGGTTTTATTTTGAGGGAAAGTGACAGCACGGAACTGCAGAAAAGGGGTCTTTGCTTGGTTCCTTTGTCCATGGCAGTAAATTATCTTGGTTAAATCCACATTTCCCAGCCGCTCTCTCTCTCTCTCTCTCTCTCCACTCTAGCTGGTACCCTGTGGCCATGGGATTGAAAGAACGAAAAGTATGTTTGGTTGCATGTGATGGGGTTAAGATCCACCATCATCTGTGTGGCATTTATATATATATATATATATATATATATATATATATATATATATATATATATATAATAGTATTAGTTTAATGCAAAATTGCTTCTCATCATTCTTTTGTGCACTAAACACAAAGGGATATGCGAAAACGCAATTTAAACCTAGAGATATAGAGGAGGAAGAAGGTTTTTTTTTTTTTTTTTTGGATTAGAGGTGACGTGGAACAAAAGTTGACGGAAGTGCTGCAATTTTTAGGTAAAGTTGCCCTCCTATATGCCATCATGATGGAGTATTAAGCAATTGGCATAATTAAACAAGGTTTTACAATGAACAATGTTTCTTTCTATTGTCTTCGAATTGTATTGCTTAATTAGCACATCATAGAGTTGTATTAACGGGAAATAAATGAATAATTAAGTACAATGAGAATTTTTTAAAAAACAAAGTTTTTTTTGTCTTTAATTTGCTAAGATAATTCAGGTCTGCAATGGAACCTTCCTTGTGGTTTGGATGAGTTAGTCCACCAAACAACCTAACAATTATATTCCTCAAGTTGCCCTTAATCATTCACCTAAACATCACAATAGCTAATTTAGTTATTCTAGAAGACCAAAATATAAAATTTGAGGGATTTTTCAGGGAGGAGGAGGAGGAGGAGGAGGAGGAGGATTTCTTCTTGTATTAATTAATTCTATGATTTATCCTCCTTCCAAAAAATAAAAATAAAAATACTCGCAGTTGAAGCGTGCACCACAAGGAAAAATCTCACACCAATAATATATATATATATATATATATATATATATATATATTAATTTTGTTTCAGAATTAATGATAAAAAAAAATATTATTTCTTTCTAAGGTTTTTAATTTCCTCTTGCTTTGGAAGTGAGACTTTTAATTTTATATGACTTGAATCTCCAATAAATGGAGAGGAACAATTTTAGTTTGATTCCTCCATTATTGCGAGGATGAAATTGAATACAATCCATTAAAAAAACAATAATTTAAAAATGTGGCAACGCAGCCAAATTGGAACAATTATAGCACCATATATATGTGTGCCGACGATCCCGACACGTCATTATTCTCATCTCATTATTCTCGTATGTATATATATACTCTTTAGTTCAATTCAAAAATTCTCCTTCCCATTCACATTCCTCAGTCTTTTATTAGTTTGGTAAAAGATTTAAAGATATATCACTAAACAAAAGAGTAATGAAGAAATTAGAGGTGAGAAAAAAATAAAAAAAACTGATTAAATTGAAATTTTTTTAAAAAAAATCGAATCATAAGAAAAACCAATTAAACTGATAAAATTTTTGAAAAAACTAACCGGTTTGATTTTTTAAATCTGAAACCGAAAAAACCAAACCGAATCCGAACAAAAAAAACCAAGTCAAACAAAATAACCGAGTTAAACTGAAAAAACCGAGTCAAACCGGTTGGTTTGAACTGGTTTCGGTTTGGTTTCGGGTTTTTTGAAAAAAAATATTTTAATTTGATTATTTTTTTATAAAAACCAAACCGAACCGAAAATAATTACCCCTGTAAAAAATAGAAAATTTTTACACAACTGCTAATAAAAACCATATATTTTTTTAAAATAGTTAATAAAATTAGTTATTATTAATTATTATTATTATTATTATTGGCATTTATAAACAATCACTAAGGACAATAACGTTTCTTCGCTTTGAAATTAAAACAAGTTGTTTAATTTACCATCATTAAAGGACAGATGACCACCGAACTCCTAAATTAAGGAGTGTTAATTATAAAAGATTTATCTTTTGCATGTGATTCTCTAATTTCAAACTTTGGTTATGTTGACATTATTAATATTTTTGGCAATATGCATGACACACACCTTTGGTCTAGGCACATTTACTATGTTAGGTATAGCCTAGTTTTGTTTTAAGGTTTTAATTTTTTTGATATATTAAATCTCATATTTGGGTTTGAATTTTGATTACTTCAAATATTTATTTATTATTTTTATTTATTTATTTATGACTCTTTCTCTTTTATCATTAATCTTTTTAGATTCATTAGGTGATTTAGACTTGACATCAACATTTGTTTTTGATTTTTTTTTATTACGTGTGTGGTAATTCGAATTCAATTAAACATGAGGTGGTTGTGGGTTTTCTACACATTGCAAGCTTAAAACATTCTCATTTGAGCAAGTGAAGCAGTGATTATTGATATTATTCATAGTTTTTATATATTTATCATTAATATTATTGTTTTATAAATAGGATTGATATTTATGTCAGTAATAAAAAACAAATTTGTTACCGATAGATTTATTAACGAGAAAAACATGCCAAATTTTTTTTTACCTGCGTCATTATATTGGTATTTCCCTCAAGAAGCTTGTTATAACCAACATAAATAACATATGCAATTTCGTTGATAATTATTTAAAGATATATTTTTAAAAAAATTATTTTAACATAACTAGAAAATAATTAAATTAATATAAATCAACATTCCATGATACTCATGAACTGAGTTGCTTGGAAAAAGAAGAAGAAGAAAATCAACTCACATAAATTTGCAATAAATAAAGAACACAAAAAAATAAATAACAACAACAACAAATAAATAAATCAACTAAAAACAATTTTCACCGAACCTAAAAAACCTATTTCAAACCCATAACCTAGAAACAAATAAATTAATTTAATTGAAATTGAAATTGAACAATAAAATTGATCTTATATCAAAACAAAATCCTACAACAACATTCATACAATTATTAAAAACAAAAAAAAATTAAAATTAAAAATAAAACAAAATAACAAATATAATGCAAAACAAAAACAAACAAAGACGAAAAAAGAAAAATTTTACCTTAATATAGTTGCAAGTGAAGCTGAGAAGAGAAAAAAAAAATTCATAAAGTATATTAATTTAAAAAACTAAGAAGAAAAAAAGAAGAAAAAAAGACATACTTGAGCGTGAAGGAGTTGAGGAGAGAAGAGAAGAGAAAGAAAAAACATGAATGTTGGTATTTTTTTATATAAGAGGAAGAGAGAGGAAGAGGAAGAGAAGGAGACATGTCTTTTGTGAAATGAGAAATTCTAGTTTTTTAATTGGAGTATTTTACTAATGGATAATTAAATATTAATATTTTTAATAATTTCGTTGGTGATTTTATTTTTAATATTTAATTTAAATTCTTTATTTGATCAAGAATTTTCAGAAACCCCCTAAATATCATCGACCTTTTTTCAATCTGTCAATGATTCTGTTTGTGATATTTAATTTAAATTTAATCAAAAAATTTGAGAAACCCCTCAAATATCACCGATAACTTTTCAATCCGTCAGTGATTTTATCTGTAAAGAACAGTAATTATCTATGCAATTAAGAAGTGAACAGTTCTAGAGCTCTTTAGAAAATACCAACAGAATTAATCTGTCACTGATATCCTTTGTAATTGACATGATGAACAGTGTCAGGCAGAAGTGAACAGTTTACGAATGAATTTACAGACGGATTTTACCGATGATATTAATACCGTCGGTTAAATGACATGTCGTCATACTTTTTGGTTTTGTTTTAATTCCTTGTTTTTTTCATTGTAATTTTCTTGGTATATACCGAGAGAATATTTTCTTTGATAAAATTCACTTTAATTTACCAATGAAAATATTCTATCAGTATTTCTGTTTGTATTTGTTAATTTTCTGATTGTGATGATTATATTAAAACTATGATTTTGAATGATGATTTATATTAAAAACACCATTTAGAATATATGTTTTCTTTAAACTATGTCATTTTCTTGAAAACTATGTTGTTTTTCAAAAGACAAATCCACAATCTTTTGTAAAAGATTAAAAAAGGTGTTGAGATTTAATTTTAGGGTCAGATTCAAGGTGGAGGAGGGGTTGATTGGTGGGATTCCTCTCAAGTTTGAGGGGATGAAGATTAATACTTATGGGGACGATGAGAGGGTCTTTAATATAGCTATTGCAGGTGGGGTTTTTCGAGATTATACTGGTGCTTGTCTTCATGTTTTTGACGACAATATTGGGTTCGTTCTTTAATTATTATTTTTTTAAAAAATCTAACATCAATTGAATTTTATATTAACTCTATAATTATTTATGAGAATTGTTTTTTTCAGTAAGCTTTGATTTTCTGAAAATATAATAAAGAGATTGTTCTCCTTTTCTTCTGTTGAAGATTATCTGCGGCTTTTAGAGTATTTTTCAAGCTCTTTTCATTCAATCTCTTCATGATTTTCCTTTCTTTCCTAATTTACACAACTCAAGCTGCATAGTTTTCTCTTCGGACAGAATTGTGGGCTCTGATGACATGGGTTTGTCCATGGCTGGGGATAAAGGTTATACAGATGTTCTTGAGTCAGATTCAAAGACTGTAGTTCTACTTTTTCCCGATAACAGTTACAGTGAGTCTGTCAGTTGATTCAGAAATCTTGGCAATGTTAAATGGTTCATGTTCTTAGAGAATCCAGTCACTGTGCTGACTGACTTGCTCATCATGCTTTTTCATTACCTCTATCATTCATCACTTTGCATCTATTCCTTCAGGTTGCTTTTATGTTGTTCCAGAGGATAGCTGTGGGATTTGTTTATCCAGAGTTTCCCATATGTAATCCTTTTAGGACTTAACTAGGTTATTTACATGTGTTCTACAAATTGTCAGATTAAATTTTTATTAATGTAAAAAAATTATTTAAATGTTGTTAATATTTTATCTAGTAAAATTTTTTAAAACTATATAGGGGTCAACTTGAGGTGATCTGGTCACCTTGATGAATTCAAAAATAATCCGAATAATCAATAAAAATATAATTTGATTTAAAAAAAATTAAGACGATATTTTTTTAAAAATAGTCAAATGACAACATATTCATCAGCGCATTTCAACTTAAGTTAACTTGTTAAATTCACAACCAAAATCATGAAACCATGATAACTCTATATAAAACATATAAAAAAAAATTTAATTCTCAATAAACCCAATGTTGAAGAATAAAATAAAAAAATAATTAAAAAAATGACTAAAATTATCAATCAAATTTATAACCTAAGGCATGAGACCATAATAACCTTATAAAAAATTAATTTAAAAACATTATGAAATTTAATTATCAATTAATCCATTGTTAAAAAATAAAATTGAAAAAAAAATCAATGACAAAAAAAAGATCTGGGTTAACCGACAAGATACATTATTTGGGTCATGAGATTAGGATAACCTCATAGAAATCAAACTGAAAAAATGAGTCGGGTTACCTTGCTAAACTCGTGACTCGAGTAATGAGACTAAGATAACCTCATATCAAGAAAATCATAATAAATTATAAAGTATAATTCTCAATCAATCTATTGTCGAAGAATAAAATTAGATAAAAAAATCAATCTAAAAAAGAACACAATAAAATGACGTGGATCAACTCAAGTTAATCCGTAAAAACTCATGATCCAAGTCACGAGACAAGGAAAACTTAATAGAAAAAAAAATAACAAATCCTAATTCTTTATTGACAAATTTGTATTTACAATAATTAAATTTTACTTTTTTAATATCACCTTTCAACAAATTTAATTTCTTAAAAAAGTTATTTGGTTATAGTACATTTTTTCCTTTTAGATATTATCCACTACTAAAATATTTATTTTAAAAAAATTAATAGAATAATTAACATTTTAAGAACTTCAAATTTTATTTACTTCATATTTTCTTAATTGATTTTTAATTTTAATAATTAGAAAACAACATTCTAATAATATTTTGATTATATATAAAATATACTCCATAGTTATAATAAAAATAAGAGTTTACATAGTTTATGAATATAATTTGTAATAAATATGGAGTGGGAATAATAACCCATTGAGTAAAAATAACAGCATCCAAAAAAAAGCAAAAAAAAAAGGCTCTAAACATAAAAATAAGGAAGAACATTTATTATCACCAAAGGAGGCTAGATATAAAAATGCAAAATAATTTTCTGTTGTCAAACTGGCATCAAGATTTTTGAAGTTGGTCAACAATACATGAGAAGAACTAAGGTTAAAAAATAAGGACTCATAAGTAAAAGTTACTTGAGATACCATATATTCAGGAGTATTATAATGGTTACTTTTAAAATAAGTTTTGTTTATAAATATATTTAATTAAATTTTTTTATATTTATATCAAAACAATCTAAAAATATATAAAAATTCAAAACTTACTAAAATTCTATTTAAAATGCAATACCAAATGCAGTTTAAAATATGAACAATAAAATAATTACTTTGAAAGGGGGGAGGGGGTGCATCTCCGCCCCTCTTCTCCTCCATGTAAGTGCATGCCCTTGAGCCATGGTTCTCTGTTCTACCATTAAATAATAAAGGATATTTAAGAGTATATTATCAGTTATTTTTTAAAATATATTTTACTTGTAAATATATTAAAATATATTTTTTATTTTTTAAATTAATTTTTATATTAGTATATCAAAACAATAAAAAATAACAAAAAAATATTAATTTAAAATAAAAAATTATATATAAAAAAGTAATTTTTTACTATTAGTCTTTAACAACTAGTAATCATGGTTCATCTCCACTGTCTTTAGATTACCGATCTATTTAAATTTGACCTCATGGTACCAAGTTTTCTGATTTTATTTGGTAATATAGTTATAATTATTTTTTAAATAATTTTTCGTGTTAAAATATATATTAATAATTTTTTATTTTTTAAAATTATTTTTTACATCAGCATATTAAAATGATTTGAAAATACTAAAAATATATTAATTTAAAGTAAATAAAAAAATAAAAAAATTTAATTTTTTTTAAAAACAATTTTGAAATGCAAATGCTTACATGGTTTGGAAAAATAATAAGAGAATTTCAAGATTGAGTATTCACAATTCCTATGATCATTGGAGACCTGTCATGTTTTAGTACAGTTCATGATTGTTAAACTCAGCTAGTCTGATGGAAAATTCAGAATTTTAAACTTGATTAGGGTAAGGTAAAATATTTAGTTGAATCAAATAAAATCTTAAAATGATAAAACTTAATTAATTTCAGGAGTTTTTCAATGAATTTATTTATCTAGTCAAACTAAACCAAGTTTAAAACTAATAAAAAACAAAAAACAAAAAAATGTTTAAATAACAAAAATTGATTTGGTATCCTACGTATTGACTTTTGACCTAATAACCTTAACTTTTTTTTTTTTTTTCCGGTTTAGTTTTCAAATCAAATTAGATAATATAATATGATAAAATCTAAAAAATAAAAAATTAATTATTATGATTGCTGATAAATAATGAAGAGAATCATAGTATATAAATAGTATTTCATTACTATTTCGAGATAGAAAAAAATAAAATAATAAAGTTCAAAAAATAGTTTTTTGTAGTTTTTATTTTAAAAATAAAAAAATTATATCAAAACTATTATTGATATAAATATTTTATATTTTTATCTTTGTTTTTTATATATATATATATATATATATATTAGTGATATCACAAAATCTTGCTCATAAAAGTTTGGAAAGGCAAATGAAGCTCGTAATAGGGTTAATTTTTATTATTTTTAATGTTGGTATTTGAACCAATTTGCGTGTATCTTGACTAATTTTATAAATTTTAAAATTAATAAATATATAAATATTTAATAACCATCATATTAACAATTATATAACTTAAATCTAAAACTACAACGAGGAAAGAGCTCGTAACATGACCTGAAAAGGTTAGAGATTGTAATCTTAAATTTATTTGTACTCTAATGTGTTTTCAAAGGATTTGTTTTAACTTTAAATTAATTGTCTTTTTATTTTTTTATTATTTTAATATGTCAATTTTAAAACTAATTTTAAAAAAATAAAAAATATAATTATAAATAATAAATGTACGAACGGTAATGTTACACACTACCAAGGAAGGAAGGAAGCAAAACATACAAAGACCGAAAGACGTATCGTTGAGTGGGTGGGTGGGTACCAGCAGAAAAGGAGTCCAATCAAAGTCATTTCGATTATCCCTCCCGGAGAAGTCATCCAATCACCCATTTCCCCACTTTACTTGGCGTTGCTTGCCGTCCAAAAATCCTCAAATGTCCATCCTTTCATATCCCTTTTCTTACCTCTTTTGTTTGCATCCTTCTTGCTCCACAGACATGACAACCGTAATTGATTGCACTCCATGAATCTGACCAGTGGATTCAACATATGGTCGGTAATCTGATTTCTTTTCTTTTTCCAAATTGCGCCTTTAGTTTGAAAAAAGCATTCCATAGTAGATTTTATTCTTAATGGTTTCAATTTTTATATGTAATTGAAATTTTACCCGTGGTGAATCTATATTTTTCAAGGACTTTTTTTGTTTTAAAAAACAACTTTTTCTTGTATTTTTTTCTATTTATACTTGATTTTCTTATTATTTTACACTTGAATTATTTAGAACTCTTTTTTTTTTCTTATCTTTATTATTTTGTCATATTTTTTTAGTTTTTTTTTTCTATACACTTTTTTTTAGTCTATTTATACTATTCTTTTTTGTTTTTTTTTTCTTCTATTCAGTTTTTGTTATTTTCGGGAAACTCTCATAGACTAAGTAAATAGTATTTTAATACAACAATTACAATATTATTTTATTTTTTTATATGTTAAAAATAAGCTTCATATATTAAAAGTCTTTATCAACATATATAATTTTTATAATATTTTATTATATATCATCATCAAGTTTTTGATTCACAGTTATATTTTTTATTTGTTATTAAAAAAAATATTAATAATACAAATACATTAATTCATTTGTATTAGAAAAAATAATTATTTAACTTATAGCTAGACGAGTCGAATAAATACATTAGTACTTTTTTATATTTATTAATACAAATAATTTTTTATTTATTTAATTAAATACATCCATAATTTTTTTGATTTATAATTTAGATTTTTATTGTAAAAAAAAAAAACACCTTTAAAGAGTTTGCATTTGTTTCTTAAAAAAGATTATTTGCTCGAAGAACTAGTAACATCTAAAGATTATCACTTTTCAATCCAAACAGCTAAATTAAATTTTAACTTTAGTAGAATCTAAGGCATTTTATCAAATATTTGTTGATGGTGGATGATATAATCCAATTGCTAAAAGAAAAGAAACTGCGCATCCGGGGAATCGAACCCCGGTCAGTACCGTGGGAGGGTACTATGATACCACTACACTAGATGCGCTTGCGAGCTGAGGTTTCTGAGAACTATATTATATTGTTTTAGTATCTGTTTGGTCTATCGAAAACACGCATTGCTTAATTTGACATGTGATTTTCGCTCTTTATTTTACCCCATCACAGAGATCATTTTGATTCTGGAATGAAAGAAAAATAGATAACGTGGGTCCAAGCATGGAGTATTGTCTGTTTGCGGGACGGGTGATAAGACTGGTGATAAAAGAACGAAATATTTTGTTATCTAGTGGTTGGTATTTACGAGTTTCATCTATATTTATATTCTATCCATTACCTATCATATAATAAATTTAAATATTTACTCTCTATATACATCGTCTTCGAGCATGATGATCAATAATGAAGGCCCAACTACAAAACTTTAAAAGAAACTCTAGTGAAATCCATTATAATCCCAGAAATTTTGCCCCAAATATTAGTCTCACCGTTCTGAAGTTTCAAGTTAAAACTGTTAAAAGAGAAAAAAGGAGCACCACTCTGCAGTTTTTTCACCCGAGGAATTTTGATGAGCATTGCAGGATTGGTGTCCGTATGCAGAGCCACAGTGCTCGAGGCTGGACCGGGGAGGCATCTATTATTGCAGCTTATTTTCTTATATTGACCAGCCAGTACAGCACTGACTTTTCATTTCGCCCACATCAGAAAACATAACTAGTCAACAAGTCTGAGTGAAATCAAAGTTCACTTTCGTATTATTAGTGTTTATTTTCTTTAATTTGAACAATGTGAAGAACAGGACTGTTAGCATTTTAAGGGTTGAAGTGCCCATTTGCCAGGTTTACTTTTTGTCAGGAAGCTTCTCTAACAACTCCGGAATTACCTCAAAAAGATCACCAACAAGCCCATAATCAGCTACCTGCACTCAAAGAGCACGTTCATTTAGGAAAAAGACTAATACCAAGTATCAAACAGTCATTCTGCAAGGAACTTATTCAAATTGCAACTTAAGTTTTTGAATTCACTGCCTGTTTCTTTCTTTTGAAAGCAGCATCGAAAAATATTCAAGTTATTCCTTTTCAAGGTCAAGCCTATCTGGAATCCCAAGAACAGAGCCCAAAATGCAGAAAGATCACAGGACTGCACATAATGTTGAGCATTGAATATGGAATTGACAGCCATAACAGTTACCGTGATATCTTATGGAATGTTGACTTGAATACCGATACAAGATGGCGCAAACTATGAAAACAGACCAGGATTAAAAAAAAAAAAAAAAAGGCCGACTTAGAACCACATTATTAGCTCATCTAAAGTAATCAATTAACTGTTTTTCTATCCAACTAAAAGTTCTGCAACTTAAGGAGTGAGTGTGTGTGTGTGTGTGTGTGTGTGTGTAGAGAGAGAGAGAGAGAGAGAGAGAGATGTTATAGAGAGAGGGGCTGCTGCTGGGTTTCAAATGTCACCTGGAAAATAGGCGCGTCTGCGTCTTTATTTACAGCAACAATGACTTTGGAATCTCTCATGCCAGCCAGGTGTTGAATTGCTCCAGAGACACCAAAAGCCATGTACAATTCTGGGGCAACAATTTTTCCAGTCTGACCAACCTGAAAAACAAAGCAGTCATGATTAAAGGCTAAGGACTAACAAAAAAAGGTGTCCATGGGACAACGGAATTGGATAGTTATGACAGGGGATACTCAAGTGGACCCGTGATATGCTGAAACATCTTTCAGAGGTATTACAAGGTTTTCAGGTAATGAACAACTTTCAGGCCAAAACAACACAAATACATATATATCAAACTGGAGATCATTTGGAGGTTGGAAAGAAGCACTGTAGTAATGGAGATATTACCTGGAGATCATTTGGAACAAATCCCGCATCAACAGCAGCACGGGTAGCACCAACTATAAGAAACAGAAAGACTCAGGAAGCTTCAAAAAAAAATTGTTTACCACCACCATCATGATTCACTTGATAAAATAATTCCAACCCATAACAAACATGCCGATCAACTTGATATTGTTTAAGTTTGAATAGTATTTTTAGGCACCTACCAGCTGCACCAAGTTTTTCCGCAAGCTTTTCAATCATTTTGAAGTTCTCTGCACTTTTCAATGCCCGGCCTCCGGTGATCACAACTTGTGCATTTCCAAGATCGGGACGCTCTGTATCCTGAGCTGTATGATTTACGTATCTAGACTTACCAACAGAATCTGCGTTGAAATAGTTAGCAATCATGAGACACATGCTTTCTCATTCCAATAAAAAAGAAATCACCTACTTAAAACATTAATTCCACATCACAAAGATATCCAACAAGAACATGAAACAAGGTCACAAGCAAAACCAGAAATAGCCAAGACTAGCCAACAAAAACTTATATGAACAGGAAAAGCTTAACAAACCTTCATCAAAGGTTGAGAGATCAACCTGAGAAATAGGAGCTTCGTTACATTTTGACGAATCCACGGAGACAGCAAATGATGTTGATCTTACACTCAACATACAAGGATTGCTGCCACTATATCTTACAGTACAAAGTGCATTTCCAGCATATATTGGCCTGGCACATAAAAACAGCACCTTATCGTCATGGAAACTATCATCACTTAATCACAATTACCAAAAGCCAATTAAGCATAATTGAAACAGTGATTAAGAATTAATTACCTGATAAATTGATTGGAAGCAGAAATAGCAATAACATCTGTGATTGGAGAAACATCTAACAATGCAGCAGCACGCGGCAAAATATTTTTCCCAAACGAATTCGAAGCAGTAATTATATGCGAGTATTCGCCTTTTTTCTGAACCAATTGGACTAACCTAGACCATGTTTCTGCTAAAGGATATGTAAATTTATCCGAATCAGCTACAAGAACCTAATTGATAAATAAATATTTTATCAGTACCTAATTGATAAATAAATATTTTACAAGTAACAAAAAACCAATTAAAAAAAAGGACCTGAGAAATCGATGGGTGGCAGGAGGCGGCATGAGCAGCAGCTTGTTGAAGAGAAGGACCGGAGCCAGCTAATAGTAAAGAAATTGAAGTTTGTTTGTCTAAAGATTTGGCAGCTTCTACTGCACTTATTGATTGTGATTTTATTGCGCCTCCATCGTGTTCGGCTAGGATTAAGGTACTGATCTGCTTACCAAATAGATTAAGAAAATTAAGTAAAATAACTGATTATATCGTGTTTAATTCATAACAAAAAAAAAATGATTAAAGAGGAAAATAACTTGAGCTTACAGATCTGGAGATGGAGGTTAAGGAGGAAAATCGATGGAGAGGTGTGGTTTTGATTGCTCTAAGCATTTTCTCTGGTTAGTGTCTATCTCTGGATTGTGAAATGGAAAAGAAAAATAGAAGACTAGTCGTAGGAAGCACGGCTCTGGCTCAAGGTTGGCCGAGCGGGGAGACGACGTCGGCTTAGGATCCGAACAAGGTACCTGTTTTCTATTTTAAAAAAGAAAAAATAAAATTGTTTCCAATAAACATGGTATGATAGCTTTTCATGAGCGTTGTCAAAATGTTTTTTTAACATGATATGAAACATATAATTTAAAATTAAATTGTAAAATTAAAAGTAAAATTTTTTAATTAAAAATCGTAAAATCACAAGTAAAATATTTTAACTAAAATCATAAAATCACAAGTAAAATATTTTAAACAATACAAATATCCAAACAAATTAAAATATATAATTCAAATAAAAGTAAAATAAACAATATCAATATCCAAACATCTTAAAATACATAATTCAAATAAAAATTCATACATGTTCATAGTATTTCAATAACTAAAAATTAACACACCTAAAACAAACAGTCTATAGGTGTGTCATGTAAACTAAGCACACCTTCATTGCCTATGTCTCCCTCATTATTCCTAAAACAGTCATCAAAATCATTACCATCTAAAGGATTATTACTGCTACTACTAGTACCAGCACCGATAGTAGGAACATTAGTACTACTACTAGTACCAGGACCAACACCAATATTGTCAACAATATTTAACTCCAAGCTCCTTGAATTATCTGGATTGACATCATTCTGAATCTCTAAATCATCTTCAATTTCATGACACTCCATCCCAACATCATTAAGATTTTCTTCATCATCACTTTCATCTTCTTTATCGTTTTTCCTTCGTGTTGCACTATCAATGACATCAAGCAAATCAAAGTTGGATGAACCATCATGTTTCTCTCCCTCGGTTATCCAATCATCATCAGATGAGAGATGATCAAAAACTTCACCAAAATCATTAGCTTGCTTTTTGACTTGGTTATCATTTAATTTCAGATTGCACATTACAAATACCAAGTCATTCATTTTTTTCTGGTGCAAACGAAACGATTTCTTCGTTTTGTATGAACCTATATAAGCAATTCAAATTAATACCATATAAGATTCTTATAAAATATAAAAACATTAAAATTAAAAAGAAAAAAACTTACCATCTCAAATGCACTCCAGTTTCACTCGCATCCAGATGAACTTCAAGTCAAGCTTAGAACTCGAATTGCAAATTTTTGTAGCTCTGGACATTCATCTCCATAAGAATCCCACCATTTAGCTAGAGTTTTTTTATCCCTTGTTATCTTGGCAGCCTCAATTCCGAACAACCCACTTGCATCCTTGAATGAATCAAGTTGCAAGTCAATTTTACACCTTTCACTTGCATCAGGCATCATCCTTTCTAAGCATTGATATAATCCAATTTTAATGTTGGCATTAACTTTAAAATTAGAATTATAATGATAATGAGGATTCAAATAATATGTTGCTGCATGTAAAGGTCTGAGAAGTTGAAATTCTCATCTTGCATCAATGATATTCCATATAGGCATATAACTACCAAAAAAAAATAAGAATATTATCATCAACATTACATGACCTAGCTGGTAAACATTATAATCAACTGATAGTAGTAAATAAATAATTAGTAAGATATATAATCAATACCTTTTTTTTACAGAACCAAAATTCACTTGTAATTTCTCTTTTGCTTGATCCATTGCTTCATCTATGAAACCCATAGCTGATTCCTCATCTGAATCAACTAATCGAAGAACTTTTATCAAAGGATATGCTGCCTTAATACATGTAGTAACATCATGCCAAAACTTGCTGTCCAAAACAAAACTTTGAATTCGTTTCCCTTCTTTTGTTTTTGAAAACCTACATGACCTCTATTGGATGGAAGTAAACATTGTCATCAACTGTATCTTACAATCACTCAAACATCCAAGAGCTAAGTATGCAGTAGCAAATCTAGTGACAGCAGGCCTAATCAAATCCTTTTCTTTTGTAAAGTGTTTGAGCATGGAAATGAGAATAGTTCTTGAATATATGTATGAAGTGATTCTCCTCCTATTAGCAATAGTTACTTGATGGACCTCTAGTTTGTTCTCAAAATCTTCCAATATCAAGTTAATACAATGGGCAGCACATGGTGTCCAAAACAATCTTTTCCGTTTTCCCATTAACAATTGCCCTGCTGCCTTATAATTTGCAGCATTATCAGTGACTACTTGCACCATATTTTCCTCTCCAATCCTCTCCACAATAGCATCCAACATCTCAAATACTTTATCAGCAGTCTTGGATATATTTGAGGTATCTACAGATGATAAAAAAATTATCCATTTAGGACTATTAACCAAAAAGTTGCAAATAGAACACCTTTTCTTATCAGTCCATCCATCAAACATTATTGAGCAACCTGTTTTTTTCCATTCTAACTTGTACTCCTCAAGCAAGTTGATCGTGTGATCTACTTCTTGCTTCAAATACTTCTCTCTAATATCATGGTAGGATGGAGGCTTAAAACCTGGCCCATGTTTTGCAACCAATTCAAGTGCCTTAACAAATTCTGGGTTTTTCACACAGTTAAATGGAATTGCACTTGTGTAGAAAAATCTTGCAGTTTGTCGACATGCTTCTTCTCTAAGATCCTTTTTTAGCAGCTGGTTGATGGTGGTTTGTGTACTTCCACTCCCACTCGTTACTCTCTTTCCTTTGTCCACTGAGGTAATTTCATTCCCTTCATCATTATCTTCATCTTTTTCAATATATTGGAAAGCCTTTCTTTTCTTCTCAGATGCTTCTTGATTTTTCACCAAAACATTCAAAGTTATCTTCTTTACATCTTCTGGTACTTGCTGGCATGGCTCAACATCCTTTCGAGTGCACGCCAAATGATGCTTGAAACGGAAAATGCCTCCACTAATAATTTTCTGACAAAACTTGCACTGCACTCTTCTTGAATTCTTGTCAACATCTATACCATATTGCCATCCCACATCAAGTCTATTGCCACTTGTAGTTTTTTTAGAAGCGATGTATCCTACAATTCAAGAATCATTTGTTTCTTGCAGTTCAATCATTTGTTTAAGAATTACAAATATGCATGTTGTATCCTACAGTTCAATACATTATTTATGGGAAACTATTTTAGCGAGATAAAAACCATTCGAAGCCATTTCAATTCATATTGAACATGATAAAGCTGAGTTTCTTCAGGGAAGCATACATTCAAGTTTTTAAAGAAAAAAAATTAGAAAGCACGCACTACATGAGACAGAAAACAGAATAGTTAAAGATGTTTACTTGCAAGCTTTCACAAACAGCCCCCGTGTCAATCACAATGAGAAAGCTACGAGTATGTTGCAAACTTTGTAGCAATCACAGTGTCATTTCACATCTGTTTCTCTTGAGAATTAAAGCATGAATGCACTTAGTGACAACCAAAACACATTCGTAACATATGTTGCAGGTAAAGCTCCTCAAACCATTCAACTCACAAATGGTTATGGCCCAGACAGAGCTCCTCAAGTGTTGCAGGTAAAGCTTTTAATTCGTAACATAAACAAGAGAAGAGATGTCTGTTCTAGCATTTTATAAACTAGAGGAAGAACTAAATCATGAAGGTCATCGTTGATTTGCATGCAGTTCAAGTTGTCATAAACTTCCTTGTAGAAAGGTTTAACACATCTAATAAGATTTTCTTCTTCTTTTTTTCCTGTAAGATAGATTCACAGAAATCAAAAGCAAGGTTATTCATCAAGCCCAGTGATCAAGTGGATATTGAAATCATACTGCATGTCTATTATCAGAAATTATGCATACATTATGCCACATTGATCATCAAATTAATCACAGCATGCCCAGATCAAACCGAAAAAGATTCACACTTCACACTTCATAGCATGCCCATATCAAACCGAAAAATATTCCCCGGACAAAAGCAAACCACTTAATTGTATAATACACAGAAGCAAAAAAATTCACAGCATACCCAAATCATTTTTTGTCTCTAATCACCAGATTCACCACCATTAGATAGAAAAAAAAAAAAAAACAAAGCTTGGGATTGAGAATCAATGCTTACCTTCGTCTCGCCAAGAACACTCCGGATCAATTCTTAGAGTGTGAGACAGAGAGGGGACGATTGGATGAAGTCTGGGACTCTGGACTCTAGAGTTAGGGAGAGTGTGAGACAATGAGCCAGGGACGATGAAGTCACAGGTGGAGAGTCTGGGGACCGTAGGGTGACCTTGAGACAGGGACGAAGTCGCAGAACTCAGGAGGGCGGTCGGGGACTTGGGTGGGAATTGGGAAAGAAAATAGATTAGTGCCCTAAATTCCTAATGCCCTGACTCTGAGTAAAAATTTATTTCAATTCTAATTTTCCATTCGGCGACCCGTGAGTCCGTGAGCGTGAGCTGCGTGGCCGTGACATTTCCTTTAAATCGTGAAAACATAACGTTTTTAACGTTTTATGCGAGTTGACCTGTTTTATGCGAGTTTGACCCGGTTTTATACGAGTTTGATCATTTTCGAGTTTTGCTTCCGTTTCTACATGTTTTGCTGGTTTTAACTCGTAAAATTGTACGATTTTATGAGTTAAAATGCATTTTTAATAACAATGCATGAGCGATTTTTTTTTCAAAATAAATAAGAAATGGAAATTTTAAAATTATTTCTTGTTAATAATTTTTTTTAATATTTCGTTTTTAAATAAATTTCTACATGTTCCATGTCACTTGTCTATATTATCCATCTCATTGACGAGAAAGAAACTCTCTCTGCACAATTGTCTGCGATACGTTGAAATAAATTTAGACATTTTGTCATGTGAAGATTATTTTATTCAAGAAATTATAAAAGTTCTGTTGTTGGGAACAGTTTAATCTATATATTAAAAAAAAAAAAGAACATAGAGATAGCATTCTTACCAACGTAGCGATCCATCAAGCTATGCTATTTTTTTAAAAAAAATTGAGAGTTGTGCTAGTTTACTAAAATTAATTTAAAGAGATAAAGATAAAGATAAAGTTTCATCAAATGCGGTTATTAAAAATTTGTTTGTACTTTTAAAATAATAATAAAAAATATTCCTTCTATAATTATTTTTAATTTGATTTGATTTTTATTAAAAAATAATTAAATCAAATTTTTTTAAAAAAAATCAAAATCGAACAGAAACTGGTTCAAACCAACCGGTTTTGGTTCGATTCTTTAAAAAATAATTTGGCTTGATTTTTCCTATTTAGCTCAATTTTTTCAGTTTTGGCTTGATTTTTTCCAGTTTAACTTGGTTTTTTCGGTTTGCTCGGTTTTTTTTTTGATTTTTTTGGTTTGAGTTCGGTTTGGTTTTTTTTTAAATTTTAATCAGTTTAATCGGTTTTTTTTTGCAATTTGATTTTTTCAGTTTTCTTTTTAGTTTTTTTAATTTAATTAATTTTTCAGTTTTTTTACTCATTTCTAGATTGAATGTTAGATATGATACAATGCTTTATTCAATTTTTTATTATTATTATTTTCATGTTAGTCAAATGATTATCGTGCATTCAAAATGGTAATATGTTAATGGGTTTCAGAAATCCTGCCTAAACTGTCTTGATTACCAAGATGAGCATGCCTAAAACACAGATCATCAAATTGCCCAACTAGAAAGGTATCATGTGCATCGCATTCTGAATTTTGCATCTCTCATTATCCATCCAACTTGAAGACTCATGTCCCTCTTCTTTAATTAAACTATAAAATAAAGTAAATGTGAAAATCTTTTTTTGAGATTATGTTTTCAAAACCATTGTTTATATCTAAAATTATGGCTGTGAAAAAGACATTAAATCTCAATTTTTTAAAATTATAATTTTAAGAATGTTATCAAATATCTATTTTTAATCTAACCTGTTTTTTTCCATCACAATATTATGTGACTATTTTGAAGTGCGATAAATATTTTTTATTTAAAAATGTATCAAAATAATTTTTTTAAAAAAAATTATTTTTAACACAGCACATCACAATGATTCAAAAATTAAAAAAAAAACTGAATTTAAAGCTAAAAAAATTCAAAAACATAGTTGAACTACAATAATAAACAGTGCATAAAACAACATTTATAGGAGTGTTTGAAACAATGATAATTGTTGTTTTTTGAAGTATTTTTTATTTTAAAATACAAGAAAATAAGTTTATTTATTTTTTAAATTTTATTTTTATAAAAAATAATTAATTTTAAATAAAATTAATTTTAATTTTTTTCAAAAAAACACGGCACGACACAACGTTAAACACCTTTTAAACCCTATTTATTTTTGCGTTTCAAAAGTATTTTTGAAAAAAATTATATTTTTTTTTACTTTAAATTAATATTTTTTGGTATTTTAGATTGTTTTGATGTGTTGATATCAAAACTAATTTTTAAAAAATAAAAAAATATTTTTTAATATTTTTTAAAAATAAAAAATACTTTAAAAAATAATCACTGTAATAATTTCATGCATCACCTTAATCAACACCATAGATCAGTCAAGGACTCAATTCAGCCTGGGCTTATTTGTTTCTGCGTTTTAAAAATATTTTTGAAAAATTTAAATTTTTTTATTATTTTATTAATTTTAAATTAATATATTTTTAATATTTTTAAATTATTTTAATATACTAATATCAAAAATAATTTTTAATAAATAAAAAAAATATTAATATATATTTTAATATAAAATATTATTTAAAAAACAATCACACCAACACTAATAAATAATCTTAAATCCCCGTGTGGAGAATGGCTGCTTTGTGGCCTAAGTGATCAACATCAGCGTCAAATGTACGTGACCACATGACAAAAATAAATAAAGAAAAAGGAGGACAGTTTATTTCAATTTTAGTCTACATGTCACCATTCCACCCTCCACCATCCATCATATTCACGAATAAAAACCTGTTTAAAATTATAGTTATGGATGGAGTTTAGAGTATTTTCTTTTTAAAAAAATATATTAAAATAATTTTTTTGTTATTTTATAAAAATTATTTTTAAAATTAGTACATTAAAATAATATAAAACTAAAAAAAATATTAATTTTTTAAAAATATAATTGTACTGTATTTTTAAACAGTGCAATATATTCAGAGCTTGTTTGGTAGTGTGGTTGTGGTTGCGGTTATTTTTCAAATAACTTTTCGTGTTAAAATATATACCAATAATTTTTTTTATTTTTTAAAAATTATTTTTAATATTATCACATCAAAATAATTTGAAAATATTAAAAATATATTAATTTAAAATTAATAAAATTTTAAAAAAATTTAAATTTTTTTAAAAATACTTTTTAAACACAACAATAAACTTACCTCTGCTTTGAGTTTCAAAACCAAATCATGCTAAAACATATGGCATCCTAGACCTCAGTACTTTTATTTTCACATAAGAAAAGGAAGGTGATAAAAAGTTTATTTTTCCCAAAATTTAAAATAAAAAATAAAATGATAAAAATTTCATTATTTAAATATATTCCCCATAAGTTAATTATAATATTATATATCATAATCGAACGATATCCTCCTCAATCCTCACCTGAAGTAGGGTTTAGGTGCACAGTGTTTTATTACAGCTGGCATTGTGTTTTGAAATATTATTTGTGAAAAAATTAATTTTTTTAAATTAATTATTTTATTATTTTGATTTACTAATATTAAATCTAAATTTTAAAAAATTTAAAAAATATTATTTTAATATATCTAATCACGCTCCCACTGTAACCGCACCCAGCCACCCCCACTTTGAAAGTCAGAGGCAAGGTACTGGGGAAATTTTTATGGGAAACAGGAGTCCTGACAGTGTTTCTTTCCATATATAAGCAAATGCCAGTCCATTCGCAATTCGGTTGCCAATAAATACAAGAAAAAAACAGATCTATCTGTTATGCGTGATTTGAGTGCTAATTGCCTCCCTGGTCTTCTCGATTTGTCTGCCAGTGATTGAAATCAGCGGCCATGGTTTCGACGAACAAGCTCAAATCCGTCGATTTTTACAGGTTCGATCGATCGATCGATATTTCTTCAGATACTCTTAAAGACTTCGCATTATAACATGAATCTCGAAGCGTTAGACACCTGTTATATCCATTTTAATCTTCATTAATTAGCTAAGGAGACTTGTTAATTTTTTTAGCTAATGTATGTGTTGATTTTTTCAGGAAAATTCCTAGAGATTTGACAGAGGCATCGTTATCAGGTGCAGGATTATCGATAGTAGCTGCTCTAGCTATGATGTTTTTGTTTGGAATGGTAGGTAGCTTCTCCTCTACTTTTCAAGGAGTAAATACGCAGATTGCTGCGTTTAAATGATGATTTTGATGTGCAGGAACTTAATAATTATTTAACTGTCAACACCTCTACAACTGTAATTGTTGACAATAGTTCTGACGGGGAGTTCTTACGTATCGATTTCAATATCAGGTAGAAAAAAAAGAATAAAATCTTGCCTTATCAAGAAGAGTATTATTTTCTCTTTTGTTTATATGCATACAAGTGGTTGCATAGCGGAATTTGTGTCAATTCAGGTGCAGAGGATAGTCAGCAGGATGAGGTTTGTTGTGGTGGTTATGCAGGGAATAGTTTCAATTTCATTTTTTTGGAAAGGAGAGGTTCGAACTCGAGACCTTTTTGGGGTGGGCAATAGTCATGCCAGTTGAACTTGAGATCTCTAGTATCAATTCCCTTGACCTATGTTGATGACGTTTTTTTTGTTTTATTAGTGATTACAGTGTCTGGAGTAAAAGTATTAACAAGGAGATGCCTAGGCTTAGGTTTCTTGTTTTAGTGTTTAGCTTTGGGGATTTTCTCAGGATTTATGATGTTAGGCTGCATTTGCTGTTATTGCTCCTCATGTGTTTAACTTTGAACATGACCAATAGGTTTAAATCTTGTTTCAATTGTCAAATCTAGTTTCCCCCCTCTTCAGAGTTTCTAGGTTTGTGGCTTATTTTTTCTACATTGCCTCTAATGATGCTGTAATGCTTTCGCGATGCTTATTCTTGATTTGACATAAATATTTGTTAAGCTTGTATTAATCTAGTTGAACTTGACTGACAGATTTTCTTTTTAATTGTAGCTTTCCTTCACTCTCATGTGAATTTGCATCGGTTGACGTGAGTGATGTGTTAGGAACTGTAAGTTTTTTCTTCCTATTGCTGTGTTTTATCTATTTAGTTTTATGAAATGATTGGATAAATTTTTGAAAGGCTTCTTTTCCATTACTTGGGTGTAGATAGGCAATAGCTGCCTGAAACCTGACAGATTATGGTTCTCTTAGATTTTAGATAGTGATAAGCTGGAAAAAGAAAAACGGAATAAAGCAAAAGTTGGTGCCTTTTGGTTTAGAAGGAACTCAATAAAAATGTAAAATAAATGGACCAGGATGTCCACAAAGCTATCTTTACATGTTAGTGGAATCATGGAAATTTCTAGAGATGATAATTGTAATTGCTCTGGTGCTCCAAGATGAATTAGAATGCTTTTGTTATATTGCCTTTGCTCCTTGTCTTCTATGCAGGGTGCAATTTTCTCAATATTTTTTTTTCCGTATTTCTTATGAATTTTGATCTTCATTGCATGTGTTCCTGATACTCCTAGGTTTGTTGTATAATATGGCGTGCCCTCTCCTTGAAATTATCCAGCTTGATATGCATTCTTGTGGTTTATGATCCTTTCTACTGATTTAGTTTCTCAACACATTAATCTGAACTGGCCTAAATCTTTTACGTTCTCTTTTCCAGAACAGGTTGAATATAACAAAAACAATCCGCAAATTCTCAATAGATCATGATTTGAAGCCGACTGGATCTGAATTTCACTCCGGACCAGTTTTGCATCAAATCAAGCATGGAGATGAAGTTGACGAAGAAGGTGGTGAAGGATCCGTATCCCTCAAAGCTCATAATTTTGATCAATACTCTCATCAGTAAGTTGCTGAATTCCTATGTGTACAGATTTGTGGGGTTTTGAATTTGGAAGATTTTCTTGTATTGATTGCTGCGATACCTTTGTTTGACTTACTTGTACTACTTTTTTTCTCAGGTATCCCATTTTAGTTGTTAATTTTTTTGCTCCTTGGTGCTACTGGAGTAATCGCCTGGTAATTTTACCATGTCCATTTATTGCTTAAAATTTAGCTTGAATGTTAGGATAAAGGACCATTTAGCTCTTCAGATTAATAGATTGCTCATATTTTATGATGTTTGAAATGATATAGCTGCTGGGCCTAATTTTTACAAGCAATGTGCTGCATATTTATGTTTAGGTCTATTGGAAACTGGCCAATGAACAATGTCATGTGATTTTTGTATCAGGACACTTCTCTTTGATATTACTGAGAAACATAACTGACAGAATCATGATAATAATAAGCTCATAATACTCTGCACAGTTTTGTGACTGCAAATGTCTTGATTAAGTCATTTAAAGGTTTTGAATTTTTTGGAACTACTGATTACACTGGATAAAATCATTTTAAATCCACCCTTTCCAATTACAATGATGGATGAACTCACTGTTTCACTCCCTTCTTGCCTGACTGTTTCTCTTGTTTCAGAAACCTTCATGGGAAAAGGCAGCTAAAATAATAAGAGAGAGGTATTTTTCTTTCCAGTTTCTTATGTTTGTTTTTCCCTGAAAATGCAAATGGAACCTTCATTTGAAGTAAATTTAATTTCATTTAATTTGACATCATGATATTCAACTCCCACATGTCCTTACATTTTATCAGGTATGATCCAGAAATGGATGGGCGGATTCTCTTGGCTAAGGTCGACTGCACTGAAGAAGGTGATCTGTGCAGGAGGTATTTTCTAGATTAATGTTTCATCACTTAGTAGATTTCTGGTGGTAGTCCAACGTGGTCGGATTGCATCACTATTCTGATAGTGTAGCTAATAGATTTTGAAATTCATCAAGCACCTCTGGTCTGGTGCATGTGAGTAACACAATTACTGGTAATGTGTTGAAATACTTTTCCAACTCATTATTGATTACTTTCTTTAAGCTTCATTGTAGTTTATTAATTATTTCCCCTTTTGCATTTATCCTTGATGGTTAGTTCCCCTAGCATTCATTGTTTCTTAATTTTAATTATATTTTTCATGAATTTTTCAGGAATCACATACAAGGGTATCCGTCCATTCGTATTTTCCGTAAAGGAAGTAATCTTCGGTAATATATTTTCATCTATACCATTCATATGCTATTGACAGTTGGTTATGAGATTATCTTTCCTTCATGTTGTATACGTTCTTGGCGTGCTTTTACTTAAGTCAATTGCAATGCATATTTTCTCAAAAAAAGATTCACCATTTGAGGTGAATCTATTTTTGTAAACTCCCTTATTCTGTTATCTTCTGTTTAATCAGGATACTTTCTTTTTTCATTAAAAAAATGGATAAAAAATGCTGAAAGAAGGAAGGCAGGGCTTCTTCATAGTATATGCAAGAAGCTCCTAAAATTAAGATCCAAATTAAAACCCAATAACATTGATAAAACCAAGGAAAGAAATAAGAATCGAAAACCAAAAGGTACACAAGACAAGAAATGACGATGACCTATGTCATTAGTGACCATATACATATCTTGAGATGCTTTAATACAGTTGTAGGTATGAGCTTGACTTATATTCATTAAGAGATTGTTTAATTTGTTTGGTCTTCCTTCAATTTCAAAGTGAATGTAAGTTGGAAATAATATACCAGGTAGACTGCGCCTTGACGTGACGTGTCTTACATTTGAATGAACTTTTTTATTTTTTCTGGGTTTTTGGGCACAACATTGGTACATGTCAGTTTAATGGCCTTGATTAAGTTTTTGGTTTCCTGTTTTGAAGCCTTCCCTCAATTTCAAATTGTTAGGCAACACCACTTCCTTGTAAAATGTAAACTTCCTCTTTGAATTAGTCAGGTTGAAATTTCACGATCAAGATTCTGCTTTTTCAAAATGCAACACCGTGTAGAAACTAAAAATTGAAGCACATGCCATCTAAATACATAAAGATTATCATGAATAAACAAAGAGATGGACAATTAGAACAAAAATTGAGGGTTGAAGGAATATGCTCTTTTTCTGTAGTTTCAGATCTCCCTAACAATTTCAATGTTTATACCATATTTAAATACCTAAGAAAAAGACTGCTCACAGCAACAGATGTCAACTTCAGTTTTAACTGAATAAAACACTTTTGTGTCCTATACTTTTTCTTTCTTTAATGTCTTTTGCGATCACATAGTTTCTTGTGTATTTGGCTTTTTATTACTGCTTTGTTGGCCAACTTAGTTATCTGGCATCTTCAACTGTCTCAGGGAAGACCATGGACGCCATGACCATGAATCTTATTATGGAGATCGAGATACAGAAAGCTTAGTTAAGGTATGAACACTTCTCTTTCCTATTTAACTCGTGCCATGGCTACATTACTCATGGATGCAAACTTGGGCTTATTCATGATAATTGATGTGGTCTTTGCCTGCTTTTTATTGTTCCTTTCAGACAATGGAAGCTTTGGTTGCACCTATTGCAATGGAATCTCAAAGGCAAGCTTTGGAGCATAAACCTGAAAATGCAACACAGCATGTTAAAAGACCAGCGCCTTCAGCAGGAGGATGCAGAATTGAAGGATATGTGCGTGTAAAGAAGGTAAACCTCCCATGCCGCATGGAAATCAATGGGATAGACTCTATGGTTGCTGTAGTTATGTTGCATTGTAATTCATGATGGGAAAGATCAAAAGTAGTATAAAAAAGACAGATCAATATAATCATTCAGCCATCGTTATATTCTCAAGATATTGTGGTCGTTTTGTGGATCTGTAAATTGATTCTCATAGGATTCTGCATTACTTTTGGTTAGTCTTGGGTTTTAAATTTGAGCTGTCCTGTACTCTGCAGGTTCCAGGCAACCTCATGATCTCAGCTCTTTCAGGAGCCCATTCCTTCGATTCTAAACAAATGAACCTGTCACATGTCATATCTCATTTCTCATTTGGTATGAAGGTTTTGCCCAGGGTAATGAGTGATGTGAAGCGCTTGTTACCTTACATTGGTCGAAGTCATGACAAGTTGAATGGAAGATCATTTATCAATCACCGTGATGTAGGGGCCAATGTCACTGTAAGTTGTCACTTGCAAGTGGTCCTCTAAATTCATTGTTTTGTGGAATTCTGTACTGCTTACTGCATGTTTGGTCAACCCATCAGCATTTTTCAATGTGATGTAAGTTGATTTCCCAACAACACCGACAATTTTACATGCATGGGAACAAGATGTGAATGGATATGATTCTAGACAACGTATAATCTTTGCAATTTAAGAATATCGTAACATTCAGTTACAATAATATGATAAATTGGTAATTGCAGATAGAGCATTATCTCCAAGTAGTTAAAACTGAGGTGGTTACAAGAAGATCTTCAAGTGAACATAAATTAATCGAGGAGTATGAATATACAGCCCATAGCAGTTTGTCACAGACTGTTTACATGCCGACTGCTAAATTCCATTTTGAGCTCTCTCCTATGCAGGTTCAGTAATAACTTCAAAAAAAAAAATTGATTCTTCCTCTTGTTTGATTATTATTGGGCTGGAGGATTATTCATACTGTTTGTCTGATTTTGATCTTCCATCTGTTCCTGTTACATTTTGTTTCTACTTCTGATATCAGGTTCTGATCACTGAAAATCCCAAGTCTTTTTCGCATTTTATCACCAATGTCTGTGCCATAATTGGAGGTGTCTTCACGGTTCGTATATTTAAATTGTGCTATTTTTGGTCTTTTATCTGCAGACTGAAGCAGATGCAGTTTCTGATAGCTTTTCACTTTGGGTTTCAGGTGGCTGGGATATTGGATTCAATTTTGCACAACACAGTTAGAATGATGAAAAAAGTAGAACTTGGCAAGAATTTTTGATAGCAAGATGAAATATGACGTCAAAATTCCGTCCTGGACAAACTTCCATTTAGCAATTACAATCCTTACCTGGTAATGAATTTTTATTAGCTACTCAAATTGCTAACACAAGAAATTTTCCATGGCCCTATGCAACTCCAACCTAGAATGTTTGACTGCCTGTGTATTCCTTTTTCTTGCCCCCTTGAAACTACAGCGTTTCAATGCCCCCCCGCCCCCCCCCCCCCCCCCCCTCCCCCCCCTCCTCCTTGCTGTATCGAGGAAAAGAAGGGGAATCGTGTGACTTTGTTGTAGAGGGAAGGACTCCTTTTCCAGTGTGAGAACTGTGATATTGCGTTTGCTATTTGCTGTTGCTCTAGACTTGGAAGTGCTCGATTCACCACCGATGTTTGATGGGAGAAAAGAAGTAAACAGAAGTAACAAATTTATTTTATTTTATTTATTTATTTCCTTCTATACAATAACGTTACATGAAGCAATAAGCACACCATAAATTGCCAGCTTATTTACCATCCAGGACAAACGAATATCCGAATACCAATACACCTTCGAAACTCCCAGTTGAAATCACTGAGCTCGAAGGCAGGAAAATCATTGAGAAAGCCAGGGAAAAAAAAAATGGAAAGCAGCCAAAAAGAAAAAAAGGAAATCAAACAATTATTCGAGTAATTCTCCACCTAGATTGCTAAAATAAGTGATGAAGCAAAGAATGCTCCCATGGAACCAAAGAAACTCACGAACATGGAAGAAGCTGAGTTTGGGGGCGGGCCGGTAGGAGGTGGAGTTGGGTTGATGTCCACTGTACCTGCAGGGGGAGACTCCTCGCTGCTAGGTGTAGGAGCTGGGACCATGTCAGAGGAACCTGGAGATGGAGGAGAAGCTGTGGCGTTTGTTGATCTGTCTGCTAAAACACGGACCTCCATCTTCTCATTCTTTTGACAGTGATCTCTGTTTCCACTAATGAAGTAGTAGTGAGCTCCATACTGACTGATGTTGAAGACAGTGTGGCCGCCGTTGAATTTTTCCAAAGGGTTCTCTGCATTGCATTTCTCGTAGCCCTCCTTGGTTACTTGAACAACCGAGTCTTGGCTAGCATCATAATCAAACACTGCAATAACCGTTAAGAAATCGATTCAGCCATCATCCAGGATGAATGATTGGGACAAAAGAAAAATCAACTTACCGAGGGAGTCTCCTTTCTGAAACCGGTTCCGTTCAGCCCAGTCGTTCAAGTGGTTCTTTGAGCTGGTGTTATCAGGCACGGTCCAACCTTTCGGATCTCCAACCTTGAATTCAGTTGCATTGTTCTTCTGTATCAATAGCAAGAGACACAAGAGCCCCAGAATATGGAAGACATTGCCTTTGCAAGTGGTGTAAGCCATTGAAAAATGATGAAAGAGATTTAGAGCAAGTGATGTGTCTTTCACCCAGAATCTGAAATCCCAGTTTTAGATGTGACGAGGATGGTGTTATGGTCAGGGGTTTTTGTAGGCCAATTTGCACGAGCTTTACAAGCTGTGGAAGTGAAGCTTTGCTTCTTTCCTTTTTGGCTTTTTCATATTCTCATTTCTTTTGGTTTCTTGGCTACCAGTGCAAAGCATATGTTGCCTAAGAACTGGATTAATTGCTTGGCATTTTTTAGTATTTCAGGTAACTTGGCCTGTAGGTTAATGCGTTTCTTTGACCATGATCAAGAATATTCATGTCTTCTGGTTTGGGCTAGCTAAACCAATGACATCTGACACACTAATCACACAAGTCTGTTAACACCAGAAGAAGACACTTTCATTGGGTCCATTTTCAGCCATTAAGTTGCTTTCTTAAGCAGTTCTAACATGCCGATTACTTTCTTCTTCTTAAACACAAACGAGCCTTTGATGGCTTCATTTCACTTGGAGATTTAAATATCATGCAGTTTTTCTTTGAGCTGCTTTATAAGTTTCTGCATAATTCCTTCGTTAAAAGGACACAGAACCTAAATAATGTAAGGAAATATTGTTCGGCATTACAGAAATAGATAATTAATTGCCTTTAACATAGTAGATGATGTTATTATTAAGTAGCGTGTTTTTCAAATGATGAATAAAACTTCTGATGGATTTGAAGAATGCAATAGAATTGTGTTTGCCTTCTGATAAATCCAAATTGAACAGCCGCCCGCCCCCAGGAAAAAAAAAAAAAAAAAAGCAGCCCCAAAATACTCTAATAGGCTTTCTGCTACACTCCCAAGCCTAACATGCTGCCAAAAGAGTTGAGCCTATGCTATTGCCTAACCCTAAAATACATGGCCTTGAGCATCGTAGCCCATAACTATGATGGTTGTACTGCCTTGCACTCCATTGGATTCAAGTTGTCATGCCCAAGCCTTTTATTTTTTGATCGATGCAGCGTGTTTGAATCTGTTTTTCATTTCTAACAGACTTTGACAATTCATTCGAGTTCAACACTCTAATAAAAATTATTTTAGAATCTTATGAAGTTCTTTTAATATTTTATATTAATTCAATATATGTTATTTTGAGTAAAATATAATTCAAAATATTACAAGGATAAAATGAATTTTTAACCTTTTCTCTCTATAAAAAAAAAGACTCATGAGTTATAAATACCCCATAAATTCTCAAACTCCATGTTTATAATTTTTTTATTCTCTATATTTTTAGCTTACATATTTTCAGAGCATATCTCTCTATAATATTATTGTGATTTCTTTCTCTATAAAGATATTTGCTTAAACATTTAAGAGTCCCTACATCTACTAAAGAGAACCTTTTACAGGTATCAGCTACCTACCACATTGGCTTACCAAGCATGAGGTGCCAACTACCAGCCCCATTGATTAAGTAGAATGGATTAAATTGCAAGAATTAAGAGATTAACCGATTATTCAACACATAAGTCTTATTTATAAGCTACTTGAATATTTTAAGACATCATCATTGGCACTATATGTGAAAAACTGATTAAAAAAAAAAGCATTAGTTTCTTCCTAAAACTTGGTTTTTTATATTTCCAGACCATTCCATGATGCATACAACCAAGACATGCCTAGGCTAAGACACATAATAGATCTACCCATTACCGCGACAATTTCTGCCCGATCAGACCTTCAACAACTCATTAGTCAGGTGCAAGTCCTCACTTAGCCCATGTTTGCAACTTAAGAGCATAATCAAACCTTCTTAACAAATCTTAACACCCTCAGCAACACACTAACACCATGACTACTAGGCACACCAAGCACCCGTATATGATTACACTACCCCCAAAGAGATAAAGCAAAATGGCATTCATGAGAGTCCTTCAAGGGTTCACTTATATTATTACGATACCCATGCACATAGCCAATACTCAAAATGTACTCCCCCTACTATCATGAGATGGACATTAGTTACCATAGTCGTTATTCCATGCTAAACTCTGACACGGCCAAAAGATTGATGTCTTCTTCCAAATATAGGAGTGTTGAAGTAATAAACAACCCGGCAAGACCGGGTCGAACCACATGGAGATTAACTATATAAATTAATAATAATAATAATAATAATAAGTTAAAGAGGACTTTGAGATGTAAGATTAATGTGAGGATTAAACAATGATAAAAACAAATGTCAAGTTTAGAGGATCCACTAATGGTATTTCAAACAAATATAGTATAAACTCTTTTTATTACTCAACTGGAAACCGCATACAAAGGAGGTTCCAATCGGATGATTTGTCATTAATAGCTCATTATAAATTGTTAACATGATCATATTAATTATCTTAATTTAAGTAACACCAAACTTTTAAATATTGTCAGGAATTCATGATGCTAACCTATGTTAACAATAAATCAAGTTCCTTTTATAGCACATGTGTAGGTTATACCATACGATTAGGCTATGAAAGTGCCAAGCATTTGCTGTTCCAAGTTCCTTTACGTGATGCCTTAGGACTTCTCATCAATTTACCAGGGGTTGATCTCAGATTTCTCATTCTCTAATTTAGTCTTAGACAAACGCATTCTCTAGGTGTTGCCTAAAAGCCTTTCTCTAATTTGATAGGGGTTGATCTTAGATCCCCCATTTTTTATTGTAGTCTCGGACTAAGACATTTTCTAGGTGATGCCTAAAGGGCATCTCATTAACTCGGTAGGGCTGATTTTGGATCCTCTATTCTCCAATGCAGTCTCAAAATGACATATTCTTCCATTGATGCCTTAAAACTTCTCATCAATTTACTAAGGGTTGATCTCAGAACCCTCATTCTCCAATGTAGTCTTAGACCAACACATTTTCTAGGTGATGCTAAAAGACTTCTCACTAATTCACCAATGATTGATCTTAGATCTCTCACCTTTCCAATACAGTCTAAGGTTTGGCTCATTAACCCTAGTAGACCTATGTCATTTTTTATATTTTTTTAATCGATTTTTTTTAAATTTTATTTTTTAATATTAGATTGATTAGGGATTAGACTTTATTTTTTTTTTTTTAGTTTGCTTTCTATGGAGTTATCATAGTCTCATGAACAGGGTTGCAGATTTGATATGTTAAACCTAAATCGATCCAATATGTTTTCGTTTTAATATTTATTAAAAAAAACATTATATTGAATTTTTTTTTGAATCAAACTTATTTTTTTCTTAGTGTTTGGATTGTTTTTTGATTTATCAAATCAACTAGGTCATATCAGATTAATCACCACATGATTTTTTTTAAAAAAATTCAATTAGGAAAGAGTTAGCAACCTTTGAATATATATATATATATATATATATATATATATATATATATATTTCATTTAAAAATACTTGATTCGATCCATAGTATACAACGGGATAATGATCTAGACACCCTCTTAATCTTGTAATTGCAATTGGATCATCCCAAAGAAGGATTTAACTAGAATAGAAGGGTTGGTGAAGTATTAATGGCATCCCATTATGATTCCAACGTATTGAATTTTCTTCAACTTCGAACATTATCAAAGCGGCACGTTAACTTGGGTCCAGTGGTTGGTGCTGTCTTTCATCTTGAGCTGGCAAACCTATCCAAGCATTGATGGTATGTAATTCTGGACAAGGCCTCTCGAGGAAAATAACTTAATTTTTATTACTATTTATATTTATTTTTAAAATAGATAAATAACAAAAAAAAAAAACAAGAAAAAGAAAATAAAAGAATATCTCTCAACCCATATAGAAATATTCTTACTCTTATTATTTTTTATTTTCATAAATTTAATTTTTTTTTCATAAAAAAAATAAAACCATAAAATAACTGTTCGTACAATGACTTTTTAAATCTCAAACTTAAGGTTGAAATCCACCACACTACTTTTAATAAATAAATAAATATGTTCAGATATTTTTTGAATTATTTTTTTTTCTAAAATAATATTTTTTTTCTTAGTCCATAGTATCGATTTAAGATTAGGATTGAATGGATCCAACATTGGGCACACACCCATTCAACATTGGTACCAATCCAATACCATGCTTCCTCATCAGGTCAAAGTCAACCATTTCTCGTTTTTTACTCTTTTTTTTTTTTTTTTCCTGTTTTTCTCTTCCCTCTTAGGCCCACTTGTAAGTTATAACACTGGAGTGACCAAATTACAGCCCATACTTCAATCAACATGGGCTCCACCACTCTTCCAAAACGCATGGCGCGTTTTCTTCACTCTCCACAGGCTCGTGTGGGACAACTCCTAATTCTACAACCATGATCCAGGGCAGCTAGGAGGGCTAACTTTGGTTAGTGAATCTTAAAAAAAAAATATAATGTTATTTTGAGGAAATTTTGTTTTTTTTTAAAAAAAATTAACAAATAAAAAACTAGATTTAGATTATTTTTTATTAACATCAACTTGAGTTTTTTAAATTGGTCATATTAAACCAATCCAAGTCCTAAAACAAATAATGTAAAGTGCAATGATTTATTAATCACTTTATTTTATTTGCTTTTTATATAAAAAAATAATAAATTTAAATTATTTTTAAAAAAATCAAAATTAGTTCATTGTTTTTGAATTAGTTTTTGGAATAAAAACTGATTCAAATTAATTTAGTTGGTTTTTAAATTTAGATTCAGTTTAATTTTTTTTAATTTCAAATTTATAAAACAAAAACCAAATCAATTAATTTTTTTTAAATTTTAATCAACTTTTATTCTTGATTTCAGGTTTTTTGCCCCCTCTATCACCAGAACCAGTGGCAAGAGGAAATTGGTTTGACTTGACGCGCTATTCCCACTCCTTTTATTTTCTTTGATCACCTAATCGAAACCAATACCCCAAAACAAGGGGAAGAGAAGTGCAAGGGAATTAGGACAACCAGTCAAAACCAAGTAAACATTAAAAATTCTAGTCAAATGAAAAATAAATTACTAGATAATAAGTAATAGAATTTCTAATCTTTAAATCCTAAAATTTTCATATTAGATAATTGAGTAATACCAACTTTATAAAAAAAATTAACAACAAATTAATTATTTGAAAACCACAATTATTGGATTTTTAGAATCCATTTATTCATTATTCAATGTATGTGATTTTCCACACACACAAAAAAAAAGATTTCAAGAAGAATTATTTTGGTAAAATTAGTATTATTTTAGATAAATTTTAAACTTTAGGCGGTTCCATTTTTATCATTAAGAAGTAATTTTGATCTATTTTTAATAATTAGATAAATTGAAAATAGGGGAAATATCTAAAAGGGTAAAAAAAGAGAGGAAAAATAGTAAAGGAAAAAATGAATTTTTTTTTTTTTGATGGTGTGAGTTGGGGAGAGAGCTTTGACAGAGTAAAATAGGAAGAGCAGAAGCATGAAAATAATTAAGGGCTTCTATATACATTGCTTAAAATTTATTTTTAAAATGATTTAAAAATATTAAAATTATTAATTTAAAATAAAAAATATTTTTTTTAAAAAAAATAGGTTCAGTCACTCTATAAATATAAATAAGTATGTTTATTTTATTAAAGTTTGAATTTTTTTATTTTAAATTATATTTTTAATGTTTTTGAATTTTTTTTAATATTCTAATATTAAGAAAAAAAATTCAAAAAAATAAAATTATTTTAATATATTTAAAAAAAAACACAAAATCAATCTTACACTTCATACACCGAACACCCCGTGTGCCAACATCATTAATAACTAACAACCATACAAAACACAACCTCTAATTAATTATCATCATCACTCCTTAATTTATTATTAAAAACACAAAAAGGAAGCCAATAAAACGTTAAAAAAAGAAAAAGAAAAAAACCAACGCTTTCTTTTGAATCTTCCCGTATTTTTTCCTGTTTTGAACTGGTCGTTGTAGTAGTTGTTGTTATTGGGAGGGAGCTGGGTTCCTCTCTTTGAACCCTTCATCTTCTTGCAAATCTCTCCATTTTAAGGGGGTCAAGCTCCTGGTTTCTGCTTTGTGAGTTCTTTTCTTTTGCTATTGTTAAATGTGGAGAGATCCTGGACAACCTGCTGATTCGTACTATCAGGTCCGGCCTGAATGCACTGATGTTCCAAAATCTAAATTCAAAATCAAGGTTTGTGTGAAATTTTTTATTTTGTTAGGTTTTTCGAATACCCATTTGTGTATTTTGATAAAAAAATTTTTTTGTTATTTCTGGCCCTCCTTTGTTTTTTTTATATTTGTGAAGTGCCCATTGATTCAGAGATTGAGTATGGAATTCTGTTTACTCACGTATCCGTCTCCCTCCTTTTCCTGCTAGGATTGGAAATCCTGTATTTTTCATATCCATACGATTGAACCCAATGTAAAAAGAAGTGCTTCGAATCATTGCTATTTGACTCGGACCTTCTCTAAAAAAGTCGAGGCATTTCGAGTTGTTTGTTTAGATCAAAATTTTGTAATTTTGGTCCTTTATGGCTTTGTTCTGATGTTTATGATGTGCCCATTTGGTTGATTTTGAATTAAGTTTGTGAATTTGGTTCTTTTCTATATTTTTGGGGTTTTAATTAGATTAATTTGCATCACTGTGGCTCTATCTTGATATTTCTTGTGCACAGATCATTTTTTTAATTTGGATTTCTATGGTATTTGTTATGTTGATGTGGATCAATGTCATATATATGTGGTGTACCATATTGCAGTAACCTTTTTATTATCATTGGATATGATTAAGAGTTTGAGCAAAGATGTAATTCCTAAGTCAGATATGAAATGGTTGTGTGATTAATGTACTAAAAAGGGCTTAATTTTTCATTACAGTTTAAAGCTGGATTAAATAATTTATGGAATTGGGTTCTTTATATTTGTTTAATCAAATTTTGAAGTTTTAATGAAAAAGCAAACAATTTCAGAAGCGATCACCAGACTATGCAACTATAATGATCTTACGAGCTGGCTGTCAAACTGCTAATTTTAGCAATTTCTTGCATTCTAACAACAATTCTATGTGTATACATAAAACAAAAAATAAATAGACAATAAGGTTGAACTGATCAGCTCCAACAGTTCATATTAATTGGTGTTGCCAATAGAACATAAAACACATTGCTTGTCATGGAAGTAACTGAAGCTTCCTTTGGATCCACTTTTGCAGGCAGGTAAAACTTTAAGTTCAAGGAAATGGCAGGCTGCATTTACACCAGAAGGATACCTGGATATAAGCAAGACCCTTGGTCGAATCTACCGTGGGGTAACTATTCTTTTAAGAGATCTTATAATCAATCTGTGAGATTTAATGCTCACGATCACTCTTTTCTCTACTTTTAGGGGATCCATCCATCAATTAGAGGAGAAGTTTGGGAATTTCTACTCGGTTGTTATGATCCTAAGAGTACATTTGATGAACGAGATCAGATTCGACAGCGTAGAAGGTAGTCTGTTTTTACACGTGTAACTCATGGTCAAGAAACCATAGAAAAGGATAAGGTCATACTTATTTAGGGTCTTAGTCCAATCAAAGTTACTGACAGCAACATCATCATATTAATTGCTTTCCTTTATCATGACAATGGGCATTACAATAATGTGACAAAACTTGACAATTCCAATAATTGGCATTCTTCACCATCAAAATGCTGGACTCTTTCTTTGGACTAAGAAAATTTGATAACCTATGGATCATGTAGGTGAATATACTAAGCATAAGACTATGGTCTTTAGTCTTTTTAATCTGACTCTGGAGATCTCCTACACTAGATTATATTGGGGACTTCATCCTCTTGTGTGTATATAAATACAATCTAGTCAAATCAGAAACTGCTGACCTTGATCTCCCCCATAGAAATGTAGGTAAACTATTTTGAAGCTAAATACTGTAATTGCCTTGTTTTTTGTGCATAAAAGTTTGAAGTGAGGCTGTGCCTTATTCCCCACTTTAGAAGACTAAGATTCGTTCTTATGTTGCACCTTCAGGGTACAATATTTTAGGTGGAAAGAAGAGTGCGGCCAAATATTTCCTGTTGTTGGAAGTGGCAAATTTATTACAGCGCCTGTAATCACTGAAGATGGTCAGCCCATTCAGGAACCATTAGTAATTTTAGAAACAAATCAAGACAGAGGCCCCTCTCAAGATGGTAATTCTGCTGAAATTGGCAGTTCACATGCCTATGCCACAAATCAATCAAGAACAAATGCTTCCTGTTCAGAAATGGTGAAAGAGCTTACGAGCCATGGCCCTTTGGACCAGAAAGTGATCCAGTGGATGCTTACCTTACATCAAATAGGTTGGTGATGTTCATACATAAATGCACATTTCTCTCTTCCCTGGTGCAAAGTTAGTTCCTGTTCTCCTGTCAATGCATACTGTCATGCATGTGCATGCTGTTAATTTGAACCTCAAGAACTCAATAGTCATAATTTAATTATTGTAATCAAGGATTTTTTGTGTTTTTTTTTTTTTATTGAATCTCTTTCTGATTGGACTAATATGGGTGCTAGGTCTTGATGTGCATCGCACTGACAGGACATTGGTGTTTTATGAGAAGCAGAAGAACTTGTCAAAACTTTGGGATATTTTAGCTGTTTATGCCTGGATCGATACAGATGTCGGCTATTGTCAAGGTAGATGAATAAATGATTGTCTTATTCGTGAAAGTATTATATTGATATGTTAAATCATTGCCACTCAGCTTCTGATGTGGTTGGTATGGGACCCGTGCATGTACATTATTGTGCTTTGTGTTGACCTGATCTATATAACAGACACTTGTGAATTCAACAAAGTTTCAAAAACTAATACCTGGCATTTATAGAGAAGTGCTAGTGCTTGAAATATAAGTGCTTGACATTTGGAGATCAGTCTGTAGACAGATAGAATAAAAGACCATTCTCCTTATTTATGATAAATTGTACAAGGGGATCTGTTGGCATTGTTGTCGGTTGCTCTGAAGTTGGTGAAAGTCCATTGAGAATAAGTAGCTGTTCTCTGCCTTTTCAAACTGTTGCTTTTGTGAGATAAATCACTGAGGTTGAGTAAAGTAGTTCCACTACCAGATTTTTTGCTATTCCATGTTGACCATGTGCTGCTCAGCAATTCCAAGTACATACTAGATGGTTGCTTAAAAACTCTTAGTTCATTACTCATTTCCTTTCCCCCTTCCTTTTCTGGGCTCTTCTTATTATGCATATTCGCTGCTAATTTATAGAGTTATAAGTTCTTTGTAATGAAAGTTATGTACTCTTAGAAATCAAGTATCTTGCATTATCCCCATTCCCCAGTAACCTTGAGAGCCAGAGATACTCTATTCCTTCAATGATTAACCATTAATTCTAGCACTTAATTTCTAGTAGAATAAGCAATGATAGTTACACAACTAATTTTTTTTTTCTTTTCCATTTGAAATTCAGTTGATCAGAAAATTAATTTTGGTATGCATGTACATGGTCATATCCTAAATATAACCCTGATATTACACATGAGATTTGAAAAGATCTGGATACTTAATAGAATGAGCTATCTAGAAGTGGCTCCATAAATATGACCTTCTCTGAGTTGCTGAAGGTCATAATGATTATACTTTCCTTTACAATGCTTCTAGTTATGTCTACATTGGTGTAATGAAGTGAAAATTCTAAAGTCCCAAATGCATGAAATGCTGACAGGAATGAGTGATCTTTGCTCACCCATGATAATGCTTCTTGACGATGAAGCGGATGCATTTTGGTGTTTTGAACGATTGATGCGCAGATTGGTACATTCTCTTATTTTTCTTTGTTTCTCTCAATTTTGTGCGCACGATACTTTACTGTGTGATGTTGCTCTTGGATAAAGTATATAGCTATTGCTTAATATTCTTGTAGTACATTTTGATTGCAATGAAGTGGATGATAAGGTTAATTTTCTTTAGATTATTTGAATTTTCACTACTCTTTTTTTAAATGGATCTCGTGATGGTTTCAATTTTCTTACCTTGATTGAAACATTATTTACTTGTATCTTGTGAGTTAATTATCTTTTTAATGTCCTCATGGGGATTAATGATATTGCTTATTTTCATAAATTGGTTCCTTGCCTCTATTGCGCTAATGACTGCTTCTCAGACGTTGTCAATTATTTAATATTTTTTTCTATGGTTAATGCTTTTCAGGAGTTTTTCTTTGATTAATGCTTTTTGGGAGTTTACATGGCTCTTAGCTTCATTATTTTATTTTTTTCCTTTTGATTTCCACATTCTCATAAATTGTTGTTATTTGAAATTTTAAAGCGAGGAAATTTCAGATGCACTGGGAGAACTGTTGGGGTGGAGACACAACTTAGTAATTTGGCTGAAATTACTCAAGTCATTGATCCAAAACTTCATCAGCATTTAGGTATTTTCTTAAATTTATGCTTTCTCATTATGTGTTTTAAGTCATTGTGTATGTTATGCAATATACTGATTGTTAATTCGTAAACCCAGTCAGTTTGAGTCACTCAGCTATACTAACTGGTTTATTATCCTTTCCTTTTTTATTCTTTCTATTATACTTACTAAAAGAAGATATAGGTTAGTGAGAAAGGAAAAGAAAAGAATATTGTTTGCTTTGAAATTTTGAGCATAAGAAATGGACAAAAGCCTTAATTTCACTTTTTGTTGGCTTTTTGCACGGAGAAAAGAGACAACACCTGGATAATTCCTTAATTGACTTGTCTGTGGTGGAAACATTTCTCTGTGCTTTTGCTCCTCTGTGCTTTTGAAAGGAGTGGACTTATGCATACCTTTAAATGGCTGTGGAACCCCCAAAGATATAAGGCTTAAATATCATGATTGATGCCTTTATCCCAACCAAAAAAGAAAAAAAACAATTACATCCAACTCTATCTTTAATATTTTAGTTAACATCCAATCATGCTGTTCATTTCATAATAGTTTTGGTCCCCTTGAAGTTAAGTTCCTAGTTCTGCCCTGCTTGTTTGGGTATTGTCATATATTTGATGAAAATATTCTAGGTTTAAGAGAGAAATGATGATGCAATTCTGTAAGATGGTAGTTTTGGCCTCCAATTTGAAACTGCAGTATTTATTATCTTATAATCTCTTACCAATGAGCTTGTAGCTCAATGTTACTCTTGCATAAGTGAGAGGGGTGAGGTCTGAGATTTGAGTTTCACCTCTGTCAAAATTTTTAAAAAAGTGGAACAAGCTCATTAAAAGAAATAAAATTTCTTCTTAACCCCTTTAAATACCCTATTTTGAATATATAGATGCTTCAGGAACAAGCTTATAGGAGTATGAAAGCTTGATTATATGTGAGTGTTTGCCTTAGTGAAGTATCAGCCATGATATGGAAAACAACTTATGTCATGACTTGCCTTTCAGATTGCAGTTTTCAGCTGTGACTCTTTAGCAATAATAACTGTGTTATCCTGCAATTAAAGTCTTTGAGTTTCTGTCTTGTGATAGTCCCGTACTTGTTTTCTCAACTTTCTTGATTTGTGCTGAAAAAAGAAAGTAAAGATGTGTTTTGATATTTAAACACAGATGCACTTGGCGGAGGTGACTATTTATTTGCTTTCCGCATGCTGATGGTTTTGTTCCGCCGAGAATTTTCATTTTGTGATTCACTCTACCTTTGGGAGGTATGGTTCAAGTTTGCTTATTATTTTAGTTTGGTTTATTGAAAATATGCATGTTTCGAGTATTATGTGGATTGCCTGTAATGAAGGCAAATATGAAATTCTAATTACTAAAATCCCTTATCTCTCCTCATTTTTTTCCTTTTAATTTTTTAAAAATGGTAGAATTGTTTTTCTATGGAATTGGTCTTGTCAAAAGTTCAGAAAACTTGTTCTAAAACTGATAATGTGCATGCATAATGCCCATTTCCTCACCCTATCCTGCAGTTCATCACCAAGCTGTGGAATTTATTCATAGTTTCTGTAAGCAGGACAGTCAAGGACGAATCTTAGATCCTTCAAAAAAATCTGCTTAGCCATCTCAATGGACTCAAGGCCTATTAATAGGCAAACCCAACCCAATCTCCTCCTGCTTGATTCTAGATCTCCCATTCACACATGTGAGAACAATTGCTACTCAATTGCCAAAACCGAAAGCCTTTCTCTTATGGGGTTAGACATACATTTATTTTCTTGGTTGGGTAGAAAAGGATTCTGGATAAACTGTAATCAGATGAGTCTCCACTTATCTGGTGCTACGTTTTCTGACAAGTCTTTGGTACCTAAATTTTGTCCTTTTCTTTTCTTTTATCTTGGTTTTTCTGTCATGTATGTGCATCTTTGAATAGAAAAAAGTGCGAAGTTTCTGTCTCTTCGTAAACTGTGTCTTAGTTACTGATACTCACTTTTTTGTTTGCTGAACATAAAATCTGCACTTCTTATATGTGATTTCTTTTCATTATGCTCCACAGATGATGTGGGCCCTTGAATACGACCCTGATTTGTTCTCTGTATATGAAGAGCTGGAACTGAATGGTGAGAAACGTGAGGGATCTAAGGGAAGAGCAAAGTCAATACGGCACTATGGGAAGTTCGAAAGGGAAAATATGAAAAATGGGGCAGCAAATTCTGAAGGCCCCCTCCCCATGTCTGTTTTTCTTGTTGCGAGTGTATTGAAAGATAAGAGCTCAATGCTTTTGCACGAAGCTCGGGGCCTGGATGATGTTGTCAAGGTAAGCTTGATAATTTGAATTGTGCTTATGCTTTAGACACCTGTAAAATGCCATATAGTTTAGAGAGGGCAATGTACCACCAAACAGAAGCATGTAGGAGAAATTAAATAAGAGTGGAAGCGTGGATTAGTGAAGACTACCCACAAACCTCATTTGTTTGCATGCAGGGGATGACTGGTGAGTTGCTGCAGCTTGAGCATCACCCTTTCTGTGTGCATGTGTCTTGAGAAAGATTCAAACTTAAATTCCAAGCAGCCTCCATTTCCCTCTCTAGTTGCCATAGTTGTGCGTTGCTTGTTGAGGAGCAGTCTCAAACCCCACTCATGACATTGTTATTTGGAGTCTGAAACTAAAAACATGGCCAGAGTTTGTCTGGTGGTGTGGAACAGTTGAATGTGTCCTACACCTGTCATGTGCTATGCTTGTAGGTTCTAACATTTGCTTATGCCTGCATCTATTGTAGAACTGTAGCGAGAAAGATGACATAAAACTTGTGAAATGTTTGGTTGGTGAATAGTTAATGCATACTACCTAGATAATATTCCTCGAGCTCCCTATTTCTTCTGTGCTGTGAATCTCTGTGTATATGAATATGATTTTTTCGTGTTTTCTTATTAATTTTCTTCTTTTGCAATGCTTTTCAGATATTGAATGACATGACCGGAAATTTAGATGCCAAAAAAGCATGCAGCGGTGCAATGAAACTTCACAGAAAGTATTTAAAAAAGGTGCTTTTCTTGCCTTGGATAAATCCTGATGATGCATTTGAAATGTTCAATTATTGAAAAGAATTAAAGAAAGCGAGCAGTTAAAAAAAAAATTAGAGCCAAAACCTTGTTTGAAGCATTTGTTGTTTTTAGTTCCCCTTAGCATTTTGTTTCTAAATCAAATTATTTAAAGGGCGGGGAGAAATACTGTTTCCATTATACTTGTGTTTACAGTATTCTCTTCCTGAAGGAAAATGAGAAAAAAATTTGAAACCTAGCTACATCCAAAGGGGTTATAACATCACATGGTCTTAATTCCATTTGCTTGTTTATGAGTCCTTGTTGTCAAAAGTTTTTCCTGGGGATCCTATCAGCTGCTTGTTTACTGTTTGGTTATTCCTTTTAACTTACTGTTCATTAATTCCTGCTGCAGGCGAAGAAGGCATAGCCTACAGTGAAACACACGAGTTTTTTTCCCCAGTCAACAAGTATTGGGAAGCTTTCGTTTTGTATTTTAATTTTTCAAGTGATGACAGTATACTTGCACATATATTTTTTGCTTGGAGATCACAAAACTGTAAAGATTGCTCCAACCTGCAAAATGGTCACACAGAAAGCAAATTGTTGTATGTAAACCATCCCCTTCCTCAAGAAAATCTATGTATAAACAGAACCATGCATTTATCCATCCATGTTGTGTAATATACGTTCTAATTTAATCATCAATGAAATACAAAGAAAATCATCTGCGTGCAAAGGATTCGAGCTCTATATTTTTTTTTTTCCTTTTGCTTTTCCATCTATCTTCAATATTCTATTTATATGAAAAAAGCATTTTCCAATGAGTTACATGGTATTGACATGTGGATTAGCCATGTTTACAAGATACAGAAGAGCTAATTAACTTTAACATGCCACAAGATAGTCATTAATATGCACAACTATTCTTGCACAAAATTGTCATTAACTTTTTCTTGCAGATTTATTCTTTCCCAGGAATTTATACATAAAAGTCAATATACATGTTTAATATAGATTCAATGGCCATTAAACAAAAAAATAATATAGGAGAGAGAATAGATTAAAAAAAAAAAAAGATGTTGGAGACACAAAAAAACTTCAATAGTATTATAAAAAAAAAAATCGATGAAACAAATTTATAGATACCATGTAATGTAAAGCCAACTCTGAAACTATGAATTTGTTTATGAATTTTATGGTGTCTATAAATTTATTTTGTCAAAATCTTTATGATATTAAAGATGTCATCATTAAAGCTCCAACATATCTTTCACGTTCCATTCATTCATTCATTTTCTTTTCTTTTTTCCCTTAATTCCTCTTTCCTTTCTTGTCTTTTAATGCCATATCATCTCTTTTTTCTAGTCATTAAGTCATTTTTGTTTCTTTACTGACAATTAAATCCTTATAAAACATGAATATTGACTTTGTATATATAAATTCTTGGAAAAAGCATGGATATGCAAGAAGAAAAACGAAATTATGAAATTTGCTAGTTGTGCAGGTAACACCCGCACATATTGGTTATTATGCTAATTTAAAAATTACTTTTTAAATTTAATTGTGCTATTTTGAAAAATATTTTTTGTAGTCTAGGAAAAAACTCTAAAAAGTTTTATGCCAAACAAAATTAAATAAAAACTATTTTTTATGCCAATGAAAAGTTTAAATCATAAGCTTTAATTAAATACAGTATTTTTTTTTAACACCTAGAAAATGAAGAAGTTTTCTAATTATCAACTCTTATCAAAGGCTCCTTTAATTATTTAAAAATTGATGAGAGTACAAAAGCTAAATTATATGACATTTACACCCTTGTTATATTTCAATTAAACCCTTTACTAATAAAAGATTAATTGTAATATTTGTTTAAAAAATCAATATCGATTAAGAATTATGAAAGTATTGTAATTTAAATCCAACTTCATGGGACTTTCTCTTCTAAAAGAGTGATACAACAATAGTCTTCCATCATTCTTCCCTTTTTACATCCTTTCTTTCCAACAAGTTGAACTTCAGAATTCATGTGTTGCTGACCAATAAAAAAGTGGTTACATTATTTCAGAACAGTTAATGTCAGAAGCTCAGTGCTTCATAAATCAGTTGCTTGGAAGAATTCATTGTAAAAGTATGGACTGCGCTGAAATATTTCTTTGTTTAAGAAACATTATTTGTCGAGATTCATAAAGCTAAGACAAACCTTGCTGGCATGCATGAGGAACCAAAATCTTATTTCAGGATAGAATCGCAAAATTAATTATATATTTACTATGGTTTAATTTGGTGCTAAAGTCAAGAATCCTAGATCAAATGAACTGAAAGTTATTCTATATTCCATCAAAACCTCATCGGGCATACTACGTGAACGAAAAGACAGCTAAGTAATCAGCATACATTTGGAAAATTCATCACTGTTTTGCAAATTAGGTTCATCATTCCCGCACCAAGTATAATGTTCGATCTCATTTTGTTTAAGAAATTATGGATGAAAAAGATATTCTACTACAGAAATTTGGTACTGCGGATAATCCAGCTGACATGCTTATAAAATATGTCTCAAGGATCAAGTTCCAACATTGTTTGAACGTGATCAACATTTCTCGGTGTTAAGTACTTTCAAGACGCATCGTCATATGACACATTATAAGCAATATTGATTGATCACAAGGATTGAATGAAAAAATCTTGTCAAGGTGAAGATTTGTAGCAAATTTGTCAATTTTTTTCCAACTACCATGATTTTTTTGTTGTAGTAATTAGTAATTGTTGGTATTTATTAGGTTGCACTTCGTTGCTACCTAGGCTTTCATTTCTCCTATAAATAAAGATAAAGAAAGTGCAAGTGAAGAGTGTGTAGAGGAAGTGTATAGTGAGTGTAAGTGTGAAAATGTAAAAGAGCAGATTTGAGAAAAACACATAATGTAAAAGTGAAACATTAGGTTTTGAAAAATTATACTAGGTTAAGTTGAATGTTTGTATCATTCTCTAATAATATATAATATATTGCTTTCCTGAACTTATCTGGTTTTAAAAATCCACATAAATCTACTTGTTTTATATTTTACTTGTGTTTGCTTTCAGTCCACAACAGAAATTTCATCACTGTTTTGCAAATTACTGGTGGTTAGAGTTTTGTAATAAGTACTGACATTTTTCAGTTTTGAACTTTGTTACAATCCCTCCCATCTTCCCTTGACAATCAACTTTAGCAGATGCAGGCCCTGAACTCATTGTTCATATCTAGTCCACTGAAATGCGCATTCATTTCTTCCGGCTCCGCTGCTGAGGCAGAAAAGTTGTCATGAGAAGTCCAGGTCTTTATGAAGTGCTACACAGCTTTCGGTGAAATTAATAAAGGCAAAACAAATACTCACCCAAGATAATTCCAAACCAGAAAAACCAGAATATTAACCTCGAACGACGATCAATGGAGGTGATCTGACATCAGAATGAAAGTCACGATTGCCATGATTATGACTATGAGGAACTTAAAATGGGATTTTTGCTGTGCACTCGACCGGGGAATTTGCGTAGGCAGTGCACACTCTTCTCCGTTGAAAAGTATTCTTGTAGGAAACCCATCGCCCCGTGGTATATTGATGCCTGGAGTACCTTTTTTGATAAATGATATCTTAGTTTGTTGCTTTCCAGGAACCCTCGGGTCTCCTGGTCTGGTGCCATTTACCTCTCCCATCAAGAAATTCAAACCTGGTAGGCCTTGGAGTAATATAGTGTTGTTGAGGTTGTCAAACTTTGTTCCATTTAAGGAATACACACCTTCAAGGCCCTTATAGGCTTTGTCTAATTTGATTGCAGCAAACCAGTCCTCGAAAGGAGAATCATCCCAGTTGAAAAGAGTGACACTAGCAGTCCATCCAGTCTTGAAATCAGAGTCAATATGCCAATTGATGCTAACTGGACAGTTATCAGGACAAGGTCTGGGATTTGGAACTTTGAATTTATTTAGTGCAGCCCATGCTAATGCCTTTTCTGTCCTGTTTTCAAAAGGTACGAGAAGACTCTCTGGCGGGAGAAGCATTGCTTTTGCATTCTGGCTGCAACCTTTATTGTTATCACAGCCACAGGCACACGTATTGCAGGGAATGGCAGATCTATTGTAATAAGCAGAGAAAGAAACACAGCATCGCGACAGCTTCTCCTTCGGACGTGTTATGTTGCAAGTTACTTGCCAACTTGCAACAGCATAAGTTTTAGAATCAAGTCCACTCGGGTCAGGAAATTCTGTTGGATCTACTCTGATTGGAGGGCCACACTTGTATTGAGGATTGACAACCCCATCAATCTTCCATTTCTCGGGTGGTACAAGGGCAGTCCTGTTCAAGAAAGGAGGCATCTTGTAGACTTGCAACTGGAATATGGACCTTGCCTTGCTCTCATCCATTATAGATGGCAAAAGGGTACCATTTCTACAACAGTATGGCAACTTCCCAACTTGTGAATCATTTTTTCTATCTGGAGGAAGATCTGAGATGACCGGCTTTTTTTCACAGTTAATAATAGTGGAGAAGTCGAAGTCTTTGTAATTTTTTCCTGCAGTACCGTAAATACACTCGGAAAAGTCCCTTTTGTGAGTGTAGGCTCCTCTCATTGTGGAAATGAACTCTCCATTCATCCATTCCCAGGTTAAGTTCCAGTGATCAAGCCGGCCTAATGGATGGATGTTATCCATAGTAACTTGGGCCTGGTAGTTGTTACCGTAGGCTTGAAGCACATCATAAGTGAGAGAAAGATCCCCATATCTACGAGGCAAGAACTTGAGCCTTTTCTTTTCTTCCTTGGCTTTGGGATCCTTCTTACAACAAACACGCATATAGCTTTTCCCTACAAGGAAAAAAAATGAACATTGAATTTATGGAAACTTCTGTTGCAATTTGTGGCATGATATCAATGATGGTTTTTTTTTTTAATAGAAAAGACTAAAAAGTTGTAGACTGCTGAAAATTGTAACGATGTTGATTGAAACTTTTCATTAACATTTACATGGAGAAACATATAAATTTTATCTGAGACAATGCTGCTTCAGTGTGATCGTGGGCAAGCAGCAAAATGAGGGCAAAATGCTTAAGTCCCTGCCTTTTGGGCTGGTCGGGAACATTTCACAGATTCGAGCAAGAAAACCTTGTTGGAGTTAATTTTGAAATTACATTCAAGTGCTTTTTTATTTATTCTAGGCCATAGGTTATTAATGATATATATTGTTATTCTTTGAGTCCCTTTAATTATATATATATATGTTAAAGATCATTGTAATTCAAGTCAAAATCCAAGTAACTTTCTCTTCTAGAGGAGCTAGTAATATGATACGAAAGAGATATGTTTCTACCATGCGTCCCTTCCTATCTTCTCTCATAATATCAGAACTAGTTTGATTTAATGGGGCGTTTGAGAATGATAGAAAGAAGTGGAGAAAGGCTATGTGCAAGCTTAAAATTAATATTTTTTTCATAAGAGATGGTGTGGTACAGTAAGAGTTACCCAATGAAGAATCGGAGAGAGAGGTCTTCTTAAAAAGGAAGAAAAATAGATATGGCTAAACAACTATGAAGAAGAATGTGGCAATAAGCACTAGATAAGAAAATTGGCTTGGATGTGTAATGTTTAAGCAGATATAATTACTAAAAAACGAAAGATTTAAGAGAAAACTTATACCATCAAAACATGAGGATTGTTACCTCGCAGAGTCGGTTTAGGGCACTTGTATCCATCATTCACAAGCTTGATATTCTTTGGCATAGGCACTCCTGGTGGCTTAATTCCAAACACCGAACCTGCAATCTCAATCTGTGCTGCAATCTGGGTGAAATCTCCAGCTGTTTCAATTGCAGTCTTGAGGTCAACCTGTGGATTTCCTGCGAAGATTGTCCCATTGCCAACTGCCACAGGGAAGTCATCGCCATCGACGACGACTGCCCCGGAAGCAGACACTAAAACTTCCTTGTGCTGAAAACCTACAAACATCTGCCAACCCTTCAGTTCATGTTCGCCTGTATTAGTTATCGTTGCCAAAGATTTGAACGCCCATGCCTGCGCGGATGCATTCTTTACCTTTGGATATTCTTTCTCACGGGATGTGAAAGAATAGGTAAGAAAGATGCCGTTACATTCATCCAGTCCAGGTGGTGGGGCTGCAGGACTCTCATAGTCGTCCGTTTGGCCATGGCAAACATTCAAAATGATAGATGGTAGTGAAAGGAGCATTAGCGTAACCAGATGCCATGGAACCCCTAACCTTAATCTTGCTTTCATTTCCTAATTTCTTGCAGAGCAAGAAATGTTTTTTCTTTTCAACAAGAGAAGAAGAAAAAACCTGTGCGGTTGCGGCTGAGCTGATGATGATTTTGCCGCGTTCAATTCAGAACGCGGCTATGAGTGAGAAATGGGGACACTGAGAAGGGAAACCCATGTTAGAGTGAGATGAGAAGCTTATAAATTGGAAGAGAGAAGGACAAGACTGAGTCTTGTATCAATTCTCTTCCCCTAGTTTCCACGAACCATTCGGAGGTGGAGGAGGATGTCAGCAGTTCTTAGGTGGAGACAGAAAGTAATTTGTACTAATATAACAAATATATTTGGTTTGCTACTCAGTTATTACTATTTTTAGAGGGTAATAACTGAATCTAACTCTGGAATACATACCCTTTTTACGTTGCCATTTACTTAATGACACATGAACTGGGAGGATACCTTCCCCTTAAGTGGATACAAGCATGCCTGGTTTTCTTTCCTGATGAGGCTGCTAATTGACTGCGAAGTCCTGGGCCATTGAAGTTGTGAACTATTCAAATAGGAATTTCAAGAAAACAGCTTATTACAGTTTGAGTATTCTTTATTTTTCTCCATTGAATTATCAGGATTACTATCGAGACCCTGAGATTCTCAGGCATGAGTCCTCGTAAAGTTATGGCACTCTGCTCAGAATTGCAAATCACTCCTTATAGAGGCAGCATGGATGATAATTTCAAAAGGCTGTTGAAGGAGATGCTGGAGGTAAATTCTTAGGAGCAAACCAGAACTACTAACACCAGATGGTCCAAGTGCAGATTGGTTGATCCACCGGTTTTATTTATTCAACTTGTATATTATGGAAAGGTTAAAACTTATGCAAATGATGTCTTAAACAGCTGAGCTCCATTTTTGAATCTTGATTGATTGCAAGATGTTTGAGTAAATTGAATTTTTTTGCTACATTTGGCTATCATAGTTTAGTTTCCTTCAATTGTTCCATCGTATACTCAAACACCATGCCTAGGAATCCAAATCAGAGCTGGACAGGAAGAAATGATATTCATGTGATTACCCGTTATTTGTTTGGGATTGAGTTGGTCACTTGGTTGAGTTGGAAGAGACTAGAAAAGGTCACCATAGAACTGAAGAAAATAGTACAGCAGACAGCAGAAATGCTATCAATTAAAGAGGTTGGTGTTGTAGCTGCATCCCAAATTATAAACTTGAGAAAGCAGGGCATGAAATAACACCACAGGCTGCGTCAATTATGTAGAAGTAAATCCATGAAGGGAATGCATGCTTGTCCTAGATTACAGCCCTTCAGTAAAAGAAACTCCAGTGGATCCAAGCCAAGCTCCTCCTTGTATCAGCTCTGCCACAGTAAATTGCTTGGCCTCATTTGGATCTGTAATGACATGATATCCAGGCCAATTCACTCTCATACTAACACCTGCACCTAGCCCTCTATTTGCGTACTCGCCATAATACAATGTTGTTAATGCAAATTCCTTATCCCATTTTGCCCAGCCAGTAGGATCAATATGTCCACCAATATTAGATTGCATAATGACAGTCCTTGAGTACTCTTTCCATGGCCTTCCAAGATATGTAGGGAATTTATTCTGCTCCGATTCAAGATCAGAGCTTGCAACAATGTCACAGTTCTGGATTGAAATCCCAGTATTTTGATTGGGGTCTATCCTTCCTTGTGCTGTGACCATGTTCTTTTGGTTTGCCATAGGCTTCCTTGAGATAATTTGGCAATTCTGGAGTACAACAGCTCCATTACCGAAGATGAAATCAATGGTTCCAATTATGGAGCAATCTCTGTAGAACTGTCTGTAGTTATGTGTATAGAGGGTGTCTTGGTATGCATCGATGCGGCAACGGTTGATGACAGATTGATCAGCACTGACTCGGAGAGCCACAGCTTGGTGCTTCTCTGGTCCTGCTGTGTTTTGGATCCAGATGTCCTGCAATATGAATCCATCACCTGCAACAGCTGAAATGTGGAAAAACAATTTCAAATAATGTCTAGCTTATACCAAAAAAAAGAAGAAATTGCAGCGATTATCAACATTTTCTCAGCTGAAAGCATAAAAAGGAGAAGTAGCTTCTACCTAGACCATGTGCAGTATAGTTGCTTAATTAAAGAAATGTTTTTTGGAATCTTGGCAATGCTTAATGCTTAACTATAGTGGTTCTTAATCAAAAGCTTAAAAAACAAAAAGAAAAGCAAAAGATTATAGTCGGAAAGTAGAGAGCTGTTACCAAGTGTGGCAGATCTGAAGGTTGTAGATCCATCCACAACATTGAAATTACCAGTTAAGATGGTGGAATCCATACCATCACCAACAATCATAACATTTTTCTTCTTCTTCCCAACTTCAACATTCTCTTTATAAATCCCACTCTTCACATATATCACATGCCGGCTTTTACTTTTATCTGGGACTGAGTTCACAGCTTCTTGAATTGTGGTATAGTCCCCGCTCCCATCTTGTGCTACGACCACATTGGCCTCGACATTGCTAACTGAACTTTCCAATAGTTTGCGGTCCCTTCCCAAGATCCATGACGGAAAACCACCGTTTAATGGCTGAACGAGATCAGTATCAGAGGCTGAAAGACTAGAAACAGCAGCCAGAGAGGTTCTCATCCTTGAGATCAAATCTTGGAGTAATTTTTTCATTGATGGTTGGTCTATTGTCTCAATGCCATCCAAGCATGTAACATGGTTAGTGAGTACACCACTTAGCCAAGTATTTACATCACTGGCATCGGACTGGCTGCCCCAGCTGGCCAGAGCTGATAATGTATCAGTAACACGGTCAATGGACATATCCATAAGCTCCACACAATCAGCTAGAGCTGCTTGATGTTTATGGCCATTGATCTTGCTATTTACAGCTTGGGCAGCTGCCTTTGCCATTCTCATTTGCGAGAGAGATTTTACCAAGAAAGTTTTTAGCAGACCAACGCCATTAGATTCTTGAACTCCATCAGTGGAGACAGCTTCAGATAGCATTGATAAACATTCTTGGGGATCATGGGCTTGGTCACATATTTGTGGAGTTGATGGAGTAGATTGACTAACTTTGATTAAACGGGATGCAAGAAAAACACCAGAGAATATGACTGCAAACAGAGAAATGGCAAAGATAAGGGTCTTGACGTGGGATTTAGTGTTATTGGTAGAGTTTAGAAGTGGCTGATGGGTAGAAGAAGCCATGATGAGGTATGTGCGTTTGGTTCTCTGCTTGTGTTGATCTCATGTGCTTTATAATGGTGGAAGACCCTTCGAGCTTAACATTCGCCGTATATAATGCCAATCATGTCACATCCAATGGGCTAATTTTCATTTTCTTTCCTTTATTATTATAATTTTTTCTTACAACGCCATGTATTCCAGTTCAACGTACTTGGAAATTGTATTGCACCGACATGCTTCGTTGTTTTCCTTGTTAATAAAAAAAATAGAGGGAAAACAGAACGTTTAGCTACAGAACCAGATAATTGCCGCGTGATGGGGGTCGGATTAAAGTTTTTCTAGGTATAAAACCATCATCAAGTATTGTTAATATATTTTTTTAAAAAAAAATTAAAATTATATTGGAATTGATTTGATATGATCTAGTTGATTTGATAGGTTCAAAAACAACATGAATGACCGAAAAAAATATAGTTTAATTAGAAAAAATAAGATATATTTTTTTAAAATATTGAAACGATAATATATTAGATTGACTCGGATCAACTTCAGTTAATTTATCAAATTTGTTATCCAGGTCATAAGACCCTAATAACTTTATAGAAAGCAAATAAAACAATTTATTTAACTCAATTCTCAATCAATCCAATATTAAATGATAAAATCAAATAATAAAATGATTAAAACAATGACCCAAGTCAATTTTAGTTCACTTGTCAAACTCAGGTGACGAGACTAGAATAACTCCAAATAAAGCAAATAAAAAAAAATCTAAAATCTAATTCTCAATCAACTTATTGTTGAAAGATGAAATTGAAACAAAATTCAATTAAAAAAGAAAAAAAAAACAAGTCAATATGGCTAACCTACAATGAAATTTAATTTTCAATCGACTCAATGGTGAAAAATAAAGTTGAGAGAGAACAACAAAAAAAATAAAATTAAGTCAATATGGCTAACTCGTAAAATTCTTGACACGAATAATAAAACTAGGATAACTCCATAGAAAATAAATTAAAATAAATTATGAAGTTTAATATTCAGTAAATTTAATGTTAAATAGTAAAATTGAAAATTAAAAAAAGAGTTTTCAAATTTTTATTTATTTTTAAAGACTAAATTGTAAAATACATCAATGAAATGCCAAGGGTTTTTAGTATATTATAAATAAAAAAATTTGAGTTTTTTTTTTCAAAATAGCAAAGTAAAAATTGTTTCTGGAAAATAGTATAGTTTAAAATTTAAAAGTGTTTTTGTATTTTAAGCCCTATTTGTTTCTAAGGCATGTTTATTTTTGTATTTTAAAAATATTTTTGAAAAAAATAAATTTTATTTTATTTTTTGGTTTCAAATTAATATATTTGTTATATTTTTAGATCATACACTAATATCAAAATTAATTTTTAAAAAATATATATTATTTTAATATATTTTTAAATAAAAAATATTTTAAAAAACAATTATAATTATCTTCCGAAACAAGCTAGAACGGGAACTAATCCAATCTGGTGTATCCATGAATTGAAGGAATATTGCGTCTTTTTAGACGCAATAAAGCATGCGCTATTTTGTTTCCTGAGAAGCGTTGTGAGCCCCACATTTCAAGAAGGAACGTTTTAGATACCAGCATGGTTGCGAGATCATTACCGTGGGACAACACATTGTTTGAAAGATTTAGTGCAGTACCATGGAGTTGTTGAAAACCAGATGTAAAGCATAAAACCTTCGAACCTTTAATCATGCCGTTGAAGATGATTTACATGATGCCTATGGAATAATAATTTAATAATTTAAACTGTTTGAAAGTGGTTATAGTTATTTTTTAAAGTATTTTTCATGTTGAAATATATCAAAATAATATTTTTTTATTTTTTAAAAAATTATTTTTAAAATCAGCGTATCAAATTTTTTTAAAAGAATATAATTTTTACCGCACATTTTTAAGTTACCTTCAGATTTTATACTTTAAGTTACTGTAACTAAGATTTCATGATATGTTATTTGTATGATGTATAGTCTATTTTAAATCGGATTAGAGAAGTATATTTACTTTTAAAGTGTTAGATTGGTGCAAATACCAACCATAGGAGAATGAGAATGGTGAGTTACATATGCCTAGTCATGCCATTCTCACTCGATATGTTAAAGAATGCTATACGGCTCCCGAAGATTTCTTGAAAGAGGCAACTATCCTGATGCGTGGACAAATTGTTATTGCCCCTGCAAGAAGCCTTGTGAACTGTGATTAACTACTAGAGTCGCTCACTTTTTGTTTTTTTTATTATTAACATAAGTGTCAAACCAGTTTATATATACTTCAATATTTTATGAATTTTAAAATTAATGATTATAAATATCTAGTAGTTCTAAAAACATTCAAACTCTTAACTACTTAAAAAAACAAATATAAAACCTCACCATACCTCTTATAGTTACTCTCAGAATTGTCGCTCTCTTTCTGAGCATGAGGGCTATGGTGAAGCAACTCTCAGATGACCACCAGGATGGAGCGGGCTAGTCGATCAATATTCAAGCAGGTCTATTTTAGTCTCTGGCATGGACTACTTGTTATCTTCACATTAGGATATTGGGGAATCCAGGCCTTTAAGAATCAATGAAATCTCCTGCTTTCTTTCGTTGAATAAAAGCCCAAAAAACAATATTTTGCTATGTGGTTGCTTTGGAAAATGAGGCCACACTCGGTGGTTTTCAAAAAAGATACCTGGTTCGATGGTGCATTTGAATATTTTATGAGAAAGAAGGCGACGCCATTTCAGCACAAATGGAGGTGTGGTGAAAAGGGTCTTGCACTAAAATGGCTTGCCCCCGTAGAGAAAATCAAGAAAATGATTTTTGAATCATATGCAAATCAAACCCTCTATATTCAGACAAGAGGATTGACAGATATGCCTGCCAACAAGGTCCGAAAGCAGCAACTAGATTCTTTCAACTGCCAAGTGCCAACAGAGTCTTAAACAAGAGGAACAGACACCAAGATCATTAACTAAAACCTACCATGACCACATCAACTGGGAAACCCCTCGAGCTCATTTCTACAGCCTTTTTATTTATCTGACATGTTTGAGTCTACTGCTACCACTCAAGTCTCTGCAATATCAGCAGATTCAACAGCAGCCAGGATCAGCTCTGGATGAATGCCTCCCACAAATGTTCCGTCCAAAGCATTGGGCATCCCGAGTGACTTCAAGGCAAGGTGAGCTGCCTTCTGCCCTGATATCATCATTGCCCCGAATGTTGGTCCCTGCATCACCAAGAACCACATACAAATGCGTCAGTCTCGTAAGCATATGCTTTCGATTTTGAGCACTAAGTGCTAATCATAAACTAGATGTTTTTGTCAATCTCAATTCCCTCTTTGTTTGCTAACGTTACAGGACAAAACTTGATGGAGGACCGGCCGTGACCATTTCACTTTAGCATTTCCCGGTCCCTGAATCATATCAGGAAGAAGACACAGTGGTCCTTGAAGACATGATATTTCAGGACCCATTGCCGGGACCATACCATGACGGGTCCAATCTATCCACTAATAAATAGTTAGATTAGACCTTGTATTAATTGACAGCACCAAGTTTATATAGCATAATCCAAGACTATCAACATTTTTAGTTGCAGAAATTGAATATGTAGCGCAAAAGATGAATGGAAAATGAGAGCAATCTCGAGGCAAAAAATCCCAACCACGATATTTAAAGAAAAGGGAAATTGAAAAGTTACCATTCTCGGAGAGCCATCAATCTCAGCAACTTCCATGCCAGTAACAATCATTCCAGGCACAACTTCCCTAGTAAGCTTCACAATGGCATCTTCAGCAGCGTTCATGTCAAGAGCCTTCATTCCTGGAACGCTATCAATCATGCCAATGCTCTTAAGCCTCTTGACCCCGGTAGCACCAAATGGTCCATCATGGCCACAAGAACTCACAACCACCTTGGCCTCCATCACATTAGGGTCCATACAAGATTGTGTGTCATGGTTCATTGACACAAGAGCCCAGTTAGTGACCACTCCACCCACTCTTCCTTCTTTCACTATCAAGTCCTCTGCAGCCACAGCATTGAAAAGCTTAACATTTGGACGGGCAAGGAGTTTGCTCATGATTGTGGAGGTGAAAAGGGCTGCATGCTTGATTACTACATAGTCTTCTTGCTCATCATACTCAATACCGAGCTCATCAAGGAAGAGATGAGCTGGTTTGCGTACAACCTGGTCAAGACACAGAATATTTGAAATCAATTTCAAATCTTAATTCATAAAACGTGGATTGCAAGGATATATCTTATTCATTAATTATAACTAGCAAATCAAGAACCTTATAACAGCCGGTCCCTTCTTTTTTACTAGCACTTCTACAAATGAAGCATGGAAAACATCTTAATTTTCTACTTAAATTACAAGGAAAATGATCACATGCCCACAAAACTCATAAGTCTTGGCAACAGCAAGGCCAAAACTAACGGCCAGGTTTCTAGATGAATTGAAAACATCTCAAGTTATTCACATCTCAAGGGATCCACGCCATGGACAATAATATATGGCTTACAGATTAATTTAACACAAGAAAACAAGTTTCAATAAAAGTATGTATAAAATACATTTTTAAAAAATAAAATAAAATATTATCTTAATATATTTCTAAATAAAAACATTTTAAAAAATCAAACCTACTTAATATATAATATAATCAGGACTGAAATTTATATTCACTAAGTAGCACTTTGATATTATTATTTTTTTATTTATGAGCGCAAGACATAAGGTCCAAAAGAACAAGGGGACATAACTTCATGTCACAGTTCTCAACTTTATCATAAAGTTTAAAACTTTGATGTAACTTTCTCTATTAAAAAAAAAGAGTGTATTTTTATGATTTTATCAATTATTGTCATCTTCAATAAATTAAAAATAAAAAATAAATCAATCCTTATCATTTAAGATACTACTATGGCCAAAAAAAAATTCTGAATAAGAACAAAAACGAGCAAAACAAATCGTGTTGAAAAAATTTATTAAACATGATCACCTAGAATCCTAGTTATACGGATTCAACAGGTTAATCAAGTGATAATTATTTTGATATTTTAAAAAAATAAAAAATATATTTTTTAGGGAAAAAATAAAATTTAAATCAATTAGGCTAGACTATAACAGGTTATCTAGGATTGACTCACTGGATCGATCTGGTGAACTCAGATTTTACTTTTCTTTAGAGCATGCAGAGGCCAGGGGCCAGGTGGTGATCGAGTCACATACCCACCAGGCCGGCCGGTTTAATTAGCATTGCCTGCGTAAGAACATGAAGGAAAAGGAAAGAACTAGGTTTGATCATACCATGGCAGAGAAGAGCTGGCCACCGAGCCATGCACCTCCACCGGGGCTGACGGACTGCTCGATGATGGCGACCTGAACGTCGGGGTTCTTGCTGAGTTCGTACGCGCAGGATAGCCCGGCGGAGCCAGCACCGACGACAACGACGTCGGTGTCGGCGTAGGTGATCATGTCAGTCATGTAGCGCCTTGTCATCTCCCGGGAGACGATGGATTCCTTGATGGGGTCGAACTTGAAAGCGCTCAAGTCATACGGTGGAGATGACATGGAGATGGAAACGTTTGGTGACGATGACGATTTTGTCGGCTGCATACGAAGTGTTGGTTTTGAGATGGGAGTGCCATGGAAGGAAGAGGAGGTGTCAAAAGGGGAGAGTTTTTGGGATTTTGTTGAGAGAGAAGTGAGAGATGTAGCCATGGTTGCCATGATGAACGACAGCGCGTTTGGTTGTGTGTTGAGGTTTAGAGCTATGGAGTGCAGCGGAGTGATGGCGAGAATTTATTGGGATAGAGAGGTGAAGAGAGGCAGTGTTCGGGTGTGGAGATGAATATTAGCCGTTTGATACATTTGATTTCTTTTAACGGCGTTAGTGCCCCAGGCAGTGATACACATTTTGTGCTCATTTTTTATTTTCCAAAAAAAATGTTAGTAATGTTTTATGACTATTTTGGAAACTAATTAGAAGCATTTTCTACAATGCATCTAGAAAAGTTCAGGCCAATTCTTTTCAAGAAACATACTATTTTTAGAATTATTTTAGTTTTTTAAAATAATTTAATTGTAAAATCCAGATATTCTTATATAACAAAATTAATTGATGAAATAATTAATTAAATTATAATAAGTTCAATAATTATAAATAGAATGATTTGCAATAACAATATCAATAAATTAATGAATATACATTCAATTAAAACTGTCTCGAATTATTTTAGTCTTTCTTCCATATTTGATTTTATTTTTTAACAAAAAAATATTTTTTTTACATCATAATATCATGAACAATGGCCCTAACGAACGTTAGAAGTTTGGACGGATCTGAAGAGATGGCTTTGTATCCAACGGCTAGAGAGCCATTAGAATGCAAGATGAGGATACGATATAGCAGAGGTAAGAACATCAAAGGACAAGTGGAGATTGGATAGAATTTGAAGGGTCTAGAACGATTAAACTGTGATTTGACTATTTGCAGCGGCAGGTGTGCCTCTGCCCTTTAAGTGTCTTTTTGCCAAGTGGCTTCCATGCTACAGTCCATAACGTGAACTCCAGGACTCTCTCTCTCTCTCTCACGGTTTATTATCTGACATAAAATAAAAATTAATATATATATATATATATATATATATATATATATATAGGGAGAGTGTACCTATATAATGTAGATAAAGCAAAAGTAATTTTCAATTGTAATCGATTAACCTTTAAACTAAAAATATTAAAGTAGGATGCAGATTAATGATGAAGAGGATATTTACAAGGACGATAATAGTTATTTTTTAAAAAATATATATTTAAAAATATTTAAAATAATATTTTTTATATTTTTTATATATTAACATATCAAAATAATTTAAAAACATAAAAAAATTTAAAAAATCATGAAATATGGTGATATGTTCGTGTGTGTTAAAAAAATCACAAACAAAAAACACATAAAAAATAAAATAAAAAATTTAAATTTTAAAACTGCAAATAAAGAGATAAATATATTAGTTATAAAAAAAAAATGTGTTAAACGGATGAAATTATCATAAAATAAGAGCATATAAAAATATAAAAGAATAAGTTTAAATTTAACAAATCTAAAAAGAAAAGAAAGAGAAACATATTAATTGTCTAAAAGTTTTGTGTTTGTTTTAAAATTCATATCGACTACTTGGTGAGAAAGGATACAATGTATATGATCAATAAAATTAAACTCACCAAAATAGATTGGGTGCTTGCGCTTCACCATGATAGCGAACTATTTTTTTTACAAGAAATGATGTTTAAACATTGAAATAGAGTTTTAAAATAAAAAACATTACAAAACGGTCACGGTAAATATATAAACAATGCTAATTAAGACTAGGTCAATGTAAGTCAATGTAAGATACTCTGTAAAACCCGTGGTCTAAATTATATAACTAAAATAATCTGATAAAATAAATTAAATATTAAAAAATGATTTTAAAAAAAAATTCGATCATGCAAAATAATTTTTTTAAAAATAACAATTCAAATAATGATAATCAAAATCACTATTATTACTAATATTAACAATTTATATCATTATTATTATCATTATCATTATCAACACTATTATTATTTCTATCATTATTAAAATTATTATTATTGTTATTACTATCATCACTACTATTAATAATAACATTGTTTGTTGCTGTTATTATTGTTGGTGCTAACATTATCATTATTATTAATAATAATAGGAGTTTTATTTGTATTGTTACTATTTTAACAACAATTACTATTATTATCATCATCATTATTATTGTTGTTGTTATTACTATAGTCATTATCATTGTTATCATCATGACTATTATTAATGTTTTTTTTTTTTTTATCATAGCTATATTTATTCTTCTTCTTCCCTACATAATAATAATAATAATAATAATATGCTACTGTTAGTACTACTATTATTCTTATTATTATTATCATTCTCACCATTATCATTATTGATACTATTATTATAACTATTGTTATCATTATTATTATTATTATCATAACTATAATTTATTGTTGTTGTTGTTGTTGTTGTCGTCATTATAATTATCATTACCACCACAACTATTATAATCATAACAAATTATTATTACAGCTATTATTACGACCACCATCATCATCATCGGTATTACTATAACAACTATTAATATCATTATTATTATTATTATTGTTATTATCATCATCACAATTATTATTACAACAACTATTAATATCATTATTATTATTATCACTATTATTATTATTATTACTATCACTATTAGTATTAGTATCATTATCACTAGCTACAACAACTACTATTCACATTATCATCGCTTTTTTATTTTTATTTTTATTATTATTGTTGTTGTTGCTGCTGTTATATTTGCTACTATCATTAATAGTATCATTATCACCATCATCATTAATATTATAATTTCTAATTTGATTATTATTATTATTATTGAAAAAATAAAAGTCATGTACTTGATATGAAGGATAGAATTGAAAACTATAAAAACTTAGACAAAATAACCAGGAAAAATAAAAAATCAAAAGAAAATTGATCAAATTAAAATCATTATTATCATTGTAAAAACAAAAACTATAAAGGAAAAAAAATAAAATCCATATAAATCTTGACAAAAGGGAAAATAACAAAAGTAAAAAAGTAAAAGTAAAAGGACCGAATAAAAAAAATATTATACATACAAATTAAAAGGCAATGGTTAAATTGTTATAGACCGATAACTTTTGGACACCATGTATCACTCCATATGTAAAAGGAGACAATGAGAAATAACATGAGATGACAAAAACTCTTTTTGAGTACCTGGAAGCAACTGTACGCGCCGTTCAAAGTGTGCGGCAGCTCCAATGCGCTGACGTGTGAATTGCACGCTCCAATAACTTTGTCAAATTAAAAATATAATTTTAATGGTCAACTATGTAATTATTATTGACCAAACTAACAATCAGCAAAAAAAATCATGGCTAAAAGATCATAATACTCCTGGCCCTAAAATTTCTTGGATCCAATTGTATATGTACAATTCTATTGTGTATAAAAATTATATAAAAATACCCATCCAGTTATTTTTTTACAATTGGGGATATTTTGGTTATTTTATTGTTTATAAACATATTAAATCTATCAAAATGTCTTTAAACAAATCTATTATACTGTGAAAAGATAAAAATACCCTAATTCAAAGACAAATAAATTTTCATTTAAAGAATAGGAAAATGACTACATGATAGGAGGCAGTTTTTTTATATATATAAGTTTTGAAGAGAAAAGTGATACAGTGTTTGCTTTATTGGTGGGGTTACATTAATTAAGAAAACCCGAGTTAATTGCAAATATACCCCTTATCCATAGGATTGTCATCAATTTTACCCTTCATCAATTGTACCCATCAATTCAATTCGTTAAATACACGTGGTAGCTCCAAAATCACCTAAAAACAAAAGAACTGACCCTTGCTAATGGTGTTTTTCTATTCATACGATGAAGCATCTCTCTCTTTCTTTTTTCGCTTTGAATTTTATTTTTTAATTTTTTTAAAAAATTTTAAATTAATGTTTATAATTTTTTTAATTTTTTTATAAAATTATTGTAATCCTCAAAAAATATTCCAGGATATAATTAGTATTCAAATAAAAATATCTCTCTTTCTCTTTTTTCGCTTTGAATTTTATTTTTTAATTTTTTTAAAAAACTTTAAATTAATGTTTATAATTTTTTTAATTTTTTTATAAAATTATTGTAATCCTCAAAAAATATTCCAGGATATAATTAGTATTCAAATAAAAATACTTTCAGCATCATTTTTTATAAAACAGAGTTAATATATTAACTTTGAGGTCATATTCTATATTTTAAATTTATTTTTTAAAAATTATTAATTTAAATTTTACAAACTTCAAGATCATTAGAGATTTTTATAATTATTAATTTTAAAATTTATTAAAATAATTAAAATACAAACAAGCCAACTCAAATATTAATATTAATTTTTTTAAAAAAAAAACATTATAAAAGAATCGAAAGATTTTAAACAAACCAGATCGAGTCTGATATCTTCTTGAAGAAGTTGAGAAGCGAGAGACCCGTGAATCAGAAGCCATATATCTTTCTTTTTGTCGGTTTCTCTGTTTTGTGATCAAAAGTTTGATTTCTATGGAGATAAAAAGTGAAACTTCTGTACACGGGCATGACAGTGACTGTGATAGGAAATAAAGGGCTTAATGGGGATAACAAAAATGTGAAAGAAAAAATATGAGAGTGGTTCTTTATTCGTGGTGCGGTGGTGGCATATTTTTTATATTCGGAAAAGTATAGAACGTAAATTCATAAAATTTCAGTTGGAATTTGAGTGAAAAAAAAGTGAATTTGCTTCGCTTTTTTGCTTGTTTTTAATTGTATAATGTATACTTTGTATCATGTTAAAAAGGAAATACATTTTACTGTCCAACATAATTTTTTTTTATAATTATTCTAATGGAATATACCTTTTTTAATTACCTTGGGAAGGTCAGGGTTCTTCTTTTTTTGCTTTCCTTTTAAAATTACCATCCTTTCCAATTTACTCTGGCCTACAAGACACTTACGAATTACATCCAAGAAACCATCTCAAGAATTTCTTTTCTTAAGTTTAATTTAACTAACCCACCAAATTTGATAATCATTGAAACAAATTCAGGTGGATATTTCCCAAAGCTGCTCTCACGGAAATAACGAAAAAAATGCAGCATATAATCCCGAGTTTGATCCTTTTTCTTTGCATATTAATTTTAGTATAACTTGGCTGTCGCTCACCAACTAGAGAAGTCCTAAACCCGTCCGTAAAGACTCAGAAGCTTCAACCATCTACTGAGCTTCCTGACAGTTAAATTGACAGCAGTCGTGTGGGGAAGGCGAGGAACCACCACTAAATTTCCTGCCAATCAACTGAACCCTAACCGAGAAAACCAATAGATTCTCAACAATTCAACGTTTGACCCCAGATAGCCATAAGCACTTGAAACAGGAGAGCAAACTGTCAAACATTTCCATTATCATCTCACAATACAGAAACCAGATAACATCAGAAACAAAAGATGCATGTCATATCAAACCAAACATAGGGAAGATAGGTAACAGTTTCGATATTACTTAATTTCTTGACACATGCAGGAAGAGCGCTGTGCTGAGTTTTAATTTGCAGCAGTAGCTTAGAAACCATGAATTTTAATGCTTTCCTTCTTCACAATGCCAGCCTGACCAAACAAAGCAAAATACAAATTTGGAATTCACTTAACTATGAACATCAGGTGATGACCCAAAGGAGAAAGAAATGATTTTCAAAGACTCATCGACTGGCACAAGGAGTGACGATTACCTGAACAAGGAAGGTAGAGACATTCTTGCGCTGGTCACCTTGAAGTTGAATAACCTATACACAAAAAACAGATTCGCAATGAGGAGAGAAACATTCGATGCTAGTTTACATGCTAAGGTGAAACACACACCTGGCCTAATTCAGGGTCCTGCACCACTGTACCATTACAGCAGAACTCTTTCTTGAGGTCCTTTAGTATCTTGTTATAGCTGAATTCTTTTTTCAAACCTTGCACAGTTGTCAAGCTTTTCCTACCATTGCGTTGCTGTATACGAATGTGCACATAATCTTTTGTCCCAGCACCAGAGTCCTCAGCATTTGCATCAGCAAAAGGATCTACCATAAAAAAACCACATACTTGTTAGACATATGGAGTAGAAGGTTTTGTCACATCCCAGAAAAATTCTAGTGTCAGTACAACACTAGCAAGGAAATCTAATATAAGTAAAAAGAGCAAGCTTACCATAAGCTGCAGGAGTTTGGGCGTCGAAATCAGACATGAAAACTTAACTGTTCAAGGAAGTCCAACAACCTGAAAGCTCAGACCTAAACAGCAATAACTCACATTAACAGGGACTAAAACACAATTGAAAACTAAGGATAACTAACTTTGTCAAAGTTAGGACAGTTGATGTCCCTTCATCCTATATTTCATAGGGATTAGAACACAAATGAAAACTACGGATAACTAACTTAATCAAAGGTATCATCACTTCATCCTTTCTGACACTACAACATATTTCTTAGGAAGCAAGACCAAGTTGCTCTATTTCTACAATAGAACATGCCACAAAAAATTCACATGACTAAGTTAGCAACCAAAACATCAAATCAACATCCTAGATTAATATATGTTGCTCACGTGTCATAAATCAGTGCAAATACAGGCTAATAAATTCACAATATATCAAATCGCAAACTAATACGAATAAGGAAACACGGATATCCATGTAATCCATAACAAGTAACCTTGCTTTATTCATCAAAATCCCACTAAATAAAGATCAAATATCTCAACTATCTGATTAATCAAAGAGAAATAATCACACCCATAAGCCCAAAAGCTAGTCAGATCACAGACACAAAAACACCTACAGTAGATGAAAAAAAAAACACAAACAAAACATCAGACAAGCAACCTTTCAAGAGAAAGATTAAAACTTGCAATTAACTCCCGAGGGTATGCTCTTTTTAAACGAGATCCACATAATTAACGCACGAAATTAACAATTAAGCTAATAATTTGTATAAGAAGATCAAATCGATTAACTGGAAGAAAAATAAATTACCTTATCCGGTGATTAGGGTTTCGACGCGTGAGATTATTTGATTGATATGAAGCGAAACCCTAAATCGGATGAGTCTAAGCTTTTCTGATGAGAGTCTGTCTGCTGTCGGAGAAAGCTGAAGAGATCTCTAGAAACTAGATAAGGAGAACAAGCCAGCGGGTGTTGGATTGAAATTACATTTTGGGGTTGGGTCGGTTGTGAGTGAGTGCTACTCTCAAGAGTTAGAGTGTGTATCTACGCGCTGCGATGAGCATTGTCCTGGCTGTGATTTGATTAGATCGAACACGTGGCAGGTGGAGAATGCGATTAGAGAAGATTCGTAGTAGAGGGAGAGCATTTGATAGAAGGGCGAAGCTGTCTATATAAAATGTGTTTGAGAACGTCGAGAAAAACGTTGTCCTTTATGGGAGAATCACAAGAAGAACTATGGAAGCGTTTGTTTCTGCATTTGTAACTATGTTTTGGTAAATTTTAAATTTTTTTTTTATTAAAATTGAGTTACGGTTGTACTTTTTGGATCGTTTTGATGTGCTGATGTCAAAAATAATTTTTAAAAAATAAAAAAACATTATTTACATGTATTTCGGCACGAAAAGCTATTTGAAAAGCAACCGCTACCACACTGCCAAACACGCTCTAAAACAAAAGAACTTAACTTTCTAGTTTTTTTTTTTTTAATAATAATATATTTAAAAGTATGATTATTGTTTATTTTTTTATTTTAAAAAATATATTAATAATATTTTTTATTTTTTAAAAATTATTTTAAAAATCTACACATAAAAATAATTTAAAAACATAAAAAATATTTTAATTTTAAAAAAATTTAATTTTTTTTTAAAATATTTTTGAAATATAGTGCTAAACACCATCTAAAAAAATTAAATAAAATGTACAAAAGATTTCTTTTCCGAGAAACATAGTTTTTATATATTTATATGAAAAAAATAAAAATATTAATATTAAAAATATTAAAATAAAAATACATTGTTAGAATAATTTTTTATTAAAATGCATATAAAAAAAATGTATTTATAGTATTCAATATACATAAAACTTAACCAATAATTTATCTACTCTAAATAGTTTTTGCCATTAAAAATGCTCTTAATTTTTACCACCGATATTGTGTTCCTAAATTTTGAATATAATATAGTCAAACTTGAAATTATTATTTTAATATACATAAAAAAATCTAAATTGATTATTTTTTTGAAAAGATGTTGTTGATATTAAGATATTAATTACTAGTTTTTGTTTTTTGTTCATAAAAATTTATTTAATTATCTAAATAATACTTGTGTTTTAAATCTTAGATTTTTATAATTTAAAATAGCCTGTTTTTTTTTTTCACTTAAAAATACATGTTTTTTTATTTATTTTATATGTAAAAATCTATTCTTAATAATTTTAATTAAACATATATATTTTAAAATTTTAATTTTAAAAATCACAATTAAAAATATTTTTTAAAAAATTATTTTTTAAAAAAACATTGCAACCATAAAAGTCATTATAATACCAAACACACACTAACACCATCAAATTAATGGTTTTTGGTTTTTTCTTTTATCAAGATTAAAAGAAAAATAAAAATATGAAAATAGGATCAATATAATTTATATCTAGGATCAATATAATTTTTAATTTTTAATAAAAAATAAAGCTATTTTCCTATATAATATAACATAAACAGCACAATTTTATTTTTCTATTATCTCAATATTCGTTGATGGCTAGATGAAAAAAAAAATCCTAAAACAAACCTAATAAATTGATCTATTGAAAGTTGCCTAGAGAAAGAAACAAATTCATTATTACTGCTTTGAATCAATTTTCTAAATACCAAATTTAGTGGCTATCATCTCTAATTAAGTAATAAACTAAATCCCATGGGTCATTTACAGTAATTCAATTCACAATGAAATATATCTCCGAAAGAAGAAAATTAAGGTCTCCCATTTCAGTTCTGTCCCTTATGACACTTATGTTTAGCGTCTTTAGCGAATCAAAACTCTTTAAGAAATAAAGGCTTTATTAATGTTAGAATACACACACACACACACCAGTCAGGAAGATAGCTAGAATGAGCTGCTCCAGTTTCTAAGCACGTGGGCAGAAATTGAATATGATAAATTCTTTTGTCATCCCTAATAGCGTTGAATCTGCCCTCAAAAGCATGTGGAAATGAATAAAATTTATGTATTTGGATAGCTAGGGAAATGTCAACTGGTTTAATTATCAGTTCCGGAAGGCATTTACGAACAAGTTGCAAGATCATTTTATTTTAACATCCAGATATATAGAGGGTGGAGGGAGTGGCTTTGATATATTTGCAAATTGCAAGCTCATTAGTCTGTGATTTCGAGTGATTCCAGGACAACAATTGCAGGATTTACTCATCATTCAGCAGCAATATTCTTTAAAAAACAAAAACTGGACGAGAGAACATTTCATCATCTTCCAATGGACACATTGTTAGGTTTGTTACCATTACATATGCAATAAATGGTGGCTATAATCAAGGTTGTCAAAAACGCATTTTTGACACGACACGGAACATTCAATTTAAACTCGACTCGTAAACTCGAATCGTAAAATCGTAAAATCGGAAGTAAATTTTTTTTAACTAAAATCGTAAAATCGGAAGTAAAATTTTTTTAACTAAAATCGTAAAATCGCAAGTAAAATATTTTAAACAATACAAATATCCAAACATATTAAATTACATAATTCAAATAAAAGTAAAATAAACAATACAAATATCCAAACATCTTAAAATACATAATTCAAATAAAAATTCATACATGTCCATAGTATTTCAATAAGTAAAAGTTAACACACCTAAAATAAACAGTTTGTAGGTGTGTCATGTAAACTAAACACACCCTCATTGCCTTTGTCTCCCTCGTTATTCCTAAAACAGTCATTAAAATCATTACCATCTAAAAGATTATTACTACTACTACTCGTACCAGCACCGATATTAAGAACATTAGTGCTACTGCTAGTACCAGGACCAACACCAATGTTGTCAACAATATGTAACTCCAAGCTCCTTGAATTATCTGGATTGACATCATTCTGAATCTCTAAATCATCTTCAGTTCCATGACACTCCATCCCAACATCATTAAGATTTTCTTCATCATCACTTTCATTTTCTTTACCGTTTTTCCTTCGTGTTGCACCATCAATGACATCAAGCAAATTAAAGTTGGATGAACCATCATGTTTCTCTCCCTCGGTTATCCAATCATCATCAGATGAGAGATTATCAAAAGCTTCACCAAAATCATTAGCTTGCTTTTTGACTTGGCTATCATTTAATTTGAGATTGCACATTACAAATACCAAGTCATTCATTTTTTTCTGGTGCAAACGATTTCTTCGTTTTGTATGAACCTATGTAAGCAATTTAAATTAATACCATATAAGATTCTTATAAAATATAAAAACATTAAAAGGAAAAAGGAAAAGGAAAAAACTTACCATCTCAAATGCACTCCAATTTCGCTCGCATCCAGATGAACTACAAGTCAAGCTTAGAACTCGAATTGCAAATTTTTGTAGCTTTGGACATTCATCCCCATAAGAATCCCACCATTTAGCTGGAGTCTTTTTATCCCTTGTTATCTTAGCCGCCTCAATACCGAACAACCCACTTGCATCCTTGAATGAATCAAGTTGCAAGTCAATTTTACACCTTTCACTTGCATCGGGCACCATCCTTTCTAAGCATTGATATAATCCAATTTTAATGTTGGCATTAACTTTAAAATTAGAATTATAATGATAATGAGGATTCAAATAATATGCTGCTGCATGTAAAGGTCTGTGAAGTTGAAGTTCCCATCTTGCATCAATGATATTCCATATAGGCATATAACTACAAAACAAATAAGAATATTATCATCAATATTATAATCAAATGATAGTAGTAAATAAATAATTAGCAAGATATATAATTAGTACCTTTTTTTCACATAACCAAAATTCATTTGTATCTTCTCTTTTGCTTGATCCATTGCTTCATATATAAAACCCATAGCTGGTTTCTCATCTGAATCAACCAATCGAAGAACTTTTATCAGAGGATATGCTGCCTTAATACATGTAGTAACATCATGCCAAAACTTACTGTCCAAAACACAACTTTGAATTCGCTTCCCTTCTTCTATTTTTGAAAACCTACATGACCTCCATTGGATGGAAGTAAACATTGTCATCAACTGTATCTTACAATCACTCAAACATCCAAGAGTTAAGTATGCAGTAGCAAATCTAGTGGCAGCAGGCCTAATCAAATCCTTTCCTTTTGTGAAGTGTCTGAGCATGGAAATGAGAATAGTTCTTGAATATATGTATGAAGTGATTCTCCTCCCATTAGCAATAGTTACTTGATGGACCTCTAGTTTCTTCTCAAAATCTTTCAATATCAAGTCAATACAATGGGCAGCACATGGTGTCCAAAATAATCTTTTTCTTTTTCCCATCAATAATTGCCCTGCTGCCTTATAATTTGCAGCATTGTCAGTGACTACTTGCACCACATTTTCCTCTCCAATCCTCTCCACAATAGCATCCAACATCTCAAATACTTTATCAGCAGTCTTGGATATATTAGAGGTATCTACAGATGATAAAAAAACAGTCCCTTTAGGACTATTAACCAAAAAGTTGCAAATAGAACGCCTTTTCTTATCAGTCCATCCATCAGACATTATTGAGCAACCTGTTTTTTTCCATTCTAAGTTGTACTCCTTAAGCAAGTTGATTGTGTGATCTACTTCTTGCTTCAAATACTTCTCTCTAATATCATGGTAGGATGGAGGCTTAAAACCTGGCCCATGCTTTGCAACCAATTCAAGTGCCTTAACAAATTCAGGGTTTTTCACACAGTTAAATGGAATTGCACTGGTGTAGAAAAATCTTGCAATTTGTTGACATGCTTCTTCTCTAAGATCTTTTTTCAGCAGGTGATTGATGGTAGTTTGTGTACTTCCACTCCCACTTGCTACTCTCTTTCCTTTGTCCACTGAGGTAATTTCATTCCCTTCATCATTATCTTCATCTTTTCCAATATATTGGAAAGCCTTTCTTTTCTTCTCAGATGCTTCTTGATTTTTCACCAGAAGATTCAAAATTATCTTCTTTACATCTTCTAGTACTTGCTGGCATGGCTCAACATCCTTTCGAGTGCAAGCCAAATGATGCTTGAAATGGTAAATGCCTCCACTAATAATTTTCTGACAAAACTTGCACTGCACTTTTTTTGAATTCTTGTCAACATCTATACCATATTGCCATCCCACGTCAAGTCTATTGCCACTTGTAGTTTTTTTAGAAGCCATGTATCCTACAATTCAAGAATAATTTGTTTCTTGCAGATCAATCATTTGTTTAAGAATTATAATTTACAAATATGCATGTTGTATCCTACAAAAATACATTCACAGGTTAACAAAGAAGATTCATTTTTTTCTTAATGGAACTGTAATCCTAGATGGGTAAATCATGATAGTTTAGACGTGAATTGTTTTCTTATGAAATACTTTTATTTATACATAGTTTTTCTGATTAGCAATTCTGATTACTCAACATCTTTTGCTCCAAATTTACAACCATTATTACATTCCATTTTTTTTTCTTCTAATCATTATTACAACCATTTTATATTCCTTGAGCTGTTATCAATTCAAAGTTTACAACCATTTTAAATTCAAAATCACAGAATAACGCAGTCTTCCATAGTTCCATACTTCCATTTCTGTCACGGAATCACGATAATTCAAAATCACATTACAACGCAGTCTTCGATGGGAACTGATCCAAATGATTCAATTGATCAATGGAAAAACGATAATTCACGAAATCACAAAATCACAGAATCACATAATCACATAATCACATTACATTCAACTGCATCTTCTTGCAGCAAATTACATTCAGCAGAATCACAAGTTCCATGGGAACTGATCAACAGGGCATTCGGACTTCCAAGACTAATCAGCAAAATACATTCACAAAATACATTCAGCAGAACTAATCACCGATTCCAAGACTACCAAAGCAAGCAAGATCAACAGGGCATTCGGTTCCAAGACTAATCAGTAATCACCGATTCACAGCAAACCCAGACGATGAACATAGATTCACAGCAAACCCAGATAATTTTTTGTCTCTAATCACCGATTCACCACCATCAGATACAAAAAAAAAAAAAACAAAGCTTGGGTTCCCAATTCGTACCTTCGTCTCGCTCTGGAGTGTGAGACAGAGAGGGGATGACTGGACGAAGTTGCGACTTTGGAGTCAGGGAGGTGACCGTGTGAGACAGGGATGATGAAGTCACTGACGAAGCCGCGAGACAGGGACGAAGACGAAGGGGACGGACGAAGACGAAGTCGAGGACTCGAGAGACAGGGACGAAGACGAAAAAGACGAGGTCGGCTGCTCGGGCACTCGGGTGGGATTTGCGAATTTGGGAAAGAAAAGAGATTGTGGTTTACTGCCACTGCCACCGTGGCTTGTTTCATAATTGTCAATTTTTCATTTCTAATTTTCGGCCTTCGCAGGAACTTTTTACAAACTCGGGAAAACGTAACGTTTTTAACGTTTTTTACGAGTCAACCGATTTTTCTACGAGTTTGACCGAGTCAACTCGATTTTGCTGATTTTCGAGTTTTAACTCCGACTCTACACGTTTTCTGTATTTTAACTCGTAAAATCGTCCGATTTTACGAGTTAAAACGCATTTTTAACAACCATGGCTATAATCATTGACTTTGATAGCCATCATTGTTGAAGAAGAGATGAAGTTGGCAGCCACCTTTATTGAAAAAGAGATGAGTTTGGCAGCCATCATTGCTGATAAAGGAGCAAAAAAAACTGTCATTGATACTTATAAAAGAGACATGATTTTAGAGAGCAAAGAGTGAGAAGTTAAAGAGCATGTGAGTGCAATAGAGAGCAAGAGAGAAAGAGGAGCTGCTGCCATTGCAGCAATAAGAGTTAGGAGTAGAGTAGAGTGAATGTGATCCTCCTCCTCCATGTATTTATTATATCTTTTATCTATCTCTAAATAAAATGAACCTCTCCCGTGGATGTAGGCAATTTGCCGAACCACGTTAAACATTATGTGTCAGTGTGCTTCTTCTCCTATAAGCAATAATCAGTACATTACCGATCGGAATCCAACACACATGTACAGAATGAACCAAGAAAAAGTGCAGCAGACACCTTCTTTTCCCTTTTTCTTTTCAAAATTTATAAAAAGGGTGGCAACATTGTAATGTCAAGCACAAGTTCCTCTCCTCTCTCAGAGATGTGAAGCAGACAGATTCGTATTGCACTAAATCCCCATCAAAGTGAAGGCACCAAATTTTGCTTTCTGCTATTTATTGCCACATCAGATCAGACCCGCCATCTAATGTGTGGCAAGATGCTTTATATGGCTGCATCAGAGGCCATGATGTCTACTGAATGATGAATTCACTCTATGAACCAGGCATCGTGGTGATTCGGAACCGAAATAAATTCAATGATAGTCAACTGTAGCTCACAATGTGGCCAAGAAACTAAAGCTTCAAAATATGAAACACTTCTTGCCTCTTGGCCAAATAAAATCCGTCAAATGGTAACTGAACCTTCCTGGTGGATCCATAGAGCTGACCCCAAGCTAGAGACTCTTCGTTTCACTCGCATTCCCTCTTGACCAAGTATTGCTGCCTGCACCAAATCTACCTCCACACCCTTACAGGTAACTTTTATTTCTATCTATATTTGGAGCTTTCTTCTCCTTCAATTGCCAACACATTGAAACTCAAGAAGAGTTTCAAGAGCTTTGTATTGCTCTTGTTTGTGGAGACCATCCCACCAAATTCTGTCTTGAACAGCGAACTTCTCCCCCTTGCCACTCTTTTGTCTTAAACTCTTTATTACACTTTGCTGTGCTTGTTATAAATCCACAATCGATGGCTGAATCCAAAACAAAACCTAATCTTGTTTTTTAAATTAATTTGTTTAATCACTTGAATCTAAAGTATTTGAACTCATTCTCCAAAACAGGATCGATAAGAATGAATCAACAGCACTAGCGTTATCGTTGCCATACATGGGGGCTGCTATGGCATTTGTGAGCAGTTGATGCATGACTTGCTCTAAAGAGCCACCAGCTAAAGCACATGGGCCTCGATAAAAAGGCTCGGATGCACGGGCCTAAAACAACTCAGGTATGGGTTTTATTTTTAAATTTTTTTAAAGGATGTTAATTTTTTTTAAAAAAATAATAGGTGATATGTCATTTAGCATGTTTAAATTCCAACAATCTCTAGTAGCTAGAAAATTGGGTTATGAAGTTTTAGATAAAAAAACTCTTTCAATTTTATATTTTGATTCAAAAAACATTATAAATACCTTGTAAAATATATCTATAACCACAAAGACTCTAAAAAATTGTTCGAAAACCAACAATCAATGCAAAACCAAAATGAAACTTTAGTTTATTTTGGTTTTGCAAAACAAAAAGTATTTGTTTTTGGTCAAATAACTCATGTCATATGTTTTGTAGGATAATACAGGTTGATATTTTTTTTAGTTTAATCATTAAACATTGATTTTTTTTTTTTGTTTTATAAAGCATGCTTGTGTCAACTAAACATTATTATTTTTTTGTTTTTTTTTTTTATGGACTCAGGGCGGATGGCCTTACAAGTATCTAGTCAATGAGGAACTAGCCTTTGGGGATATTTATATCAGCTTGTTCTTAGTCAATTCACAATTCTCTATCAAATTATCCAAACCTTTGCAGCTTCCTGTAGCCTAATTATGTAAACCAGAAATCACAAATATGAGTGACTTTCTAATTGATGATGCTCTTAGGTTTTTTAAGAGATTGATGAGCTCATTCTTGACAGGTTATCGGGTTTGAGTTTAAGGAAGGCATAGAGAAATAAGGATCAAGCTGGTCATTGTTAAAGAAAAAGTTGAATAATCCAAACGAGGTCTCTGGCGAGACATGATCCTTATCGATTACCTACAAAACAAGTTTTTAGTCATGGACAGGAAACCCTCCTCTGTTCATGTAAATAACTATTTACGAGGGAGGAATATATTGAATGTACATCCAAGAATATCCGGAAACCTTAAACTTATTTGTTTTTTTAAAAAAATTGAATTTTATTTTTTTATTTTAAATTAATATTTTTTTATATTTTCAAATCATTTAAATGTACTAATATCAAAAATAATTTTTTAAAACATAAAAAAATTTATTTTAATATATTTATAAGAAAAACAATTTGAAAAACAACAATTATCACACTTTTATACTAAAAGATGTAATAAGGTATTCGATCACTTCAGAAAAGGAGAAAAATCATTTTTCCTTCCTATTGTGGATGTTGGACTGATCATGTGATTGCATGATAATGGTTAGATAATAATATAAATCATATCTTGTAACTTTATCTAAACAGCTTAAACTTTTAGGTTGAGATGATTATTTGACATGGTATCAAAGTCTTGATGATCAAGCGGTTACGAGTTCGAATCTTAGTATCTCTATTTATTTGATAAAAATTAAGCACAAGATATCGTGGGTCTGTGCAAGTTTCAAATTCAAAAAACTTTCACTTGAAGGGTTGTGTTAGAGAATAATATAAATTATATCTTGAAATCTTATCTAAATATTTTAAGGTTTTGGATTGGAATAATTTTTTGATATTACTCATATTACTTTTTTTTTTCATAGAGAGGGAGACAAAAAGGGAATGGAGCCCTTGTTATAAATTAGGGTTAATCATGTGGAAAAATTACTTTTAGTAATGAAAGCCTTAGTGATAGGCCTCAAGTACGAGAGCCCTAGGCCCAATCCTTCGATAGTGGGTTGGAAATATCAATGTCTTAGTTGGGCCAAACAAAACTTCTCTGACGATAGCTTCATGGAAGGACAATGAATTCCTTATGAGTCTAGGACTAGATGAAGTTTTCTAATTGGTCAGTGATTGGAATTTAACTGGGTTTCACCTTATAAGGTTGCGAACAGCAGCAAATGAACGTTGCTCCACAACACAAGGGAATCTTAATTCAAGCTTAACAAATATCAAGGCGATTTGGAAAAGCAGACAAAACCTTGACAACAGCTGCATGTAAGAATCTACGTGTAAGCAGCTTAAGCCCACCATGTTCCAAAACAAGCCATTTACCCTACCATAGAAAAAACACAGTCCATAGCAGCATTTGTGTATAAATTAACGTACGTGTAGTCCATACATCTAACACGTACTCAACATGCATGGCCCTGCCGTCCTATAAATCAATCCAATTCATAAATTATAGCCGCCTTTTGAAAGTTATAAAATTCAAAATAAAATACAATTAGAAACAACCAGCAAATAAAACAATTATAAATAAGAGGAAATGAATTGAATAAAAAAAGATAAATTGAAGGCTTGGTATGAAATTTTATATGGCCAGCAGTAAATTTGATAAACAAAGAAAAGAAAAACAAAAAAACAAAAAAAGCAATTTCGGGTCAAACCACATTAAATCACCATACATGCTCCACCTAGACAGGAAAAGGACGTCGAAACAAATCAAATGATGTGGTGCAATCATGGTTACAACCATTGGAGATGGCTGCACACTCTGCCAGAAAGCAACAGAGCAACTAACGCGTGCAACGACTTTTTTATTTTTTTGTGCAAAAACAAAAAATACCCTCTAGACTAAAAAATATTAAGAAACAAACCTTGTGTAATTACAACCAAGTCTTTGAAGTCCAAGTTAAAAAAGTCGAATTATAAGGATAATGTAGTAATTCAACTATTCTATAAAACATGAAAAATATAAAATCTTTGTGTAGAAAATATTAAATTATTTTATTAAAGGGTTACATTAGTAATTTTATTGTATGTTAAAAAATATAATTACCAAAATAACCCTGCACAATCCTAAAAACATTTATATTATAGTAATAACTTACCATCTAAGCAAAGATAAAAAAACAAAATAACTAAGGAATAAAATAGTAATTACACTATTATAATAATAATAAATAGTAATATGTACTTCGAGACACAAGGAGATTAGTTTATATATATATATATATATATATATATATATATATATATATATATATATATATATAAAATGCAGTATTCTACCTGGAACCATAGCATGTACGTGTAGCCTTTAGCCCACCATCTTCCAAATCAAATTGCAGCCCATTTGGGAACCCATCAAAATCAGTTCATGCATGTTAACACATGTAGATAAATCTCAGCACGTGTAGCTCATGCATATTATCTAATATATACGTGTAGCTCACAACAAAATTATCGATCGTACCTTAACCCATCTGCTTCATTCACAAGCCAGGCCTGCCGTAAATGCCTATAAATAATACCCAACCTCCACATCAACTCTCACCCAACAAATCATATCCTTACTAGCCCCTATCTACGTACAATGGCAAAGCTCATCATCTTCGCAGCCACTTTGACAGCCTTTCTCCTCCTAGTTGACGCCTCCATTCGCAGTACTACAGTGATCTTCGATGAGGAAAACCCCAGGCGATCAGAAGAAGGCTGTCGTGACGAGTTGATTAGGGCACATGATCTCAAGCATTGCCAGGAATATATCATGCGAGAAGCGAGCTCGCGGGACAGCCTTGACATTAACCGAAGAGAAGAGGAACGTCTTGACAGGTGTTGTGATCAGCTAAGACAGGTGAGATCCACGTGCCGCTGCTATGGCCTCAGGAAGGCTGTAATTAAGAGTGCGCCAAAGCAGAGGGGTCTCGGACGAATGGATTTTGACGAGGCTGCGCGTGTGGCCAGTAGCCTTCCCGGCGATTGTGGTATGGAACAAGACAGTTGTGAATTTGGTTCGCCCTACAGAATGTGATAAATGTTGAAGGCGGACATGTTACAATGTACGGAATAATAAATGGAGTTCACTGATCTCTGCTATTTTGGCTTGAGATTGAGATGAATAAGTAGTACTAATAAAGCACATCACTGTGTGGTGTTTTTCTCCTTCGAAGCATGCAAGTACTGTCATGTAAGGCTAAGGTTTTGTTTGAGTATGTGAGTATCATGTAAGGCCAGGTGTAATGTAATGCAAGGAGTTTCTTTTTGTGTTAAAAAAGAGCTTGTGCCTTTCTTTTACTTCTACTGTCCAAGTTCGAATTTTATTTTCGTCAAAAATACTTCAAATTTTTATAAATCACATGGGAAAAGGTTTAAGAGAACAATATCTTAATTTCCATCTACGTTATTGGTAGAATCTACGCCTAAAATAAGATCAGATTTCATGCATGGGCCTCCAGCAATCTGATTAAAATTAATTTCTCAAGAGTACACTTGAAGAATTAAGGATATATAATCTTAGCCAGGCAACTGTTATACACAAGATTTCATGCTTCGAATCGAATTTTTTCCTCAGAGAAAAAGATCTTAAAGAAAATTTCAAGAAGAAAAGGAGAGAAATTAACAAAAATGCTCTAAAGTGCTTAAACGTTCATTGATTTATAGGATTCTATTGACACTCATCGTCTTTATTACGATCCTCAAAGTATAAGGTGTTGTAATTGATACCCTTTTTCTATTATGATCCATCCTATATATTAATCTAATTAGTCGTTAAATAAAAGTCAGCAAACTGTTGAGGGAGGGTTAATATCTTGATGATAATTCTATCACATTGTAAATAATGTTTTTATCATGATATTGATGAAGTTTATTTATTTATTTTTAATTTTTACCGTTAATAATATTTTGATGTTTTATAGAAAAACATGTACAACTCACATATTATTTGACAAAAAGATAGATAAAATGTAAAAAAAAAAGATATTAAATTAAAACTCTCTATGATAAAAAGAATTAATCTAGAGATGTTAATATTATCCAAAAAACTAATCCCCTCAGTAATATTATTGTGCCCCAAGACACGTATTACTGTTTATTACAATAGTATAATTACTATTTTTTTTTTGTTATTTTATCTTTAGCCTTTACTTTGAGGGTAAGGTAATCTTTGCATAAGGGTATTTTTGTATTTTTTATATTTTATAGAACAATTGAATTACTACATTACTCTTACAATTTGAATTTTTTAGCATTGACTGGCTTGGTTGTAATTTCAACATGATTTGTTTTTTAATATTGTTTACTCCTAAGGGTTTTTCTGGTTTTTTCCAAAAAAAATAATGAAAAAGCTATTGCACGTCGCTTGCACGTGTCAATCGCTCTGCAGCCTTCTAGCAATGCGTGCGGCTGGTTTTGGCAGTTATAACAGTAATTCCACAACAACATTTGATTCGTCTGGGCATCCTCTTCCTTTCAGGGTGGCAAATGCATGGTGGTCTAATGTTGTTTGACTTGAAATTACTTTTTCTTTTTCTTTTTTTTTCTTTTTCTTTATAGGATTGTGTGATAACCATGTAAAAATTCATACCAGCCCTTTAATTTACTTTTTTTTTTAATTCAGTTTCTCTTCTTTTATTTACAATTGTTTTAGTTACACTGATTATTTCTAATTGGATTTTATTTTTGATTTCATTCCTGGTCATTTGATTTTTTTAATTTATTTTTAAATTTGGTCCTAATTCTTTTAATTTTAATTTGTTTTTTTTTCAATTACACCCCTAGGCATGTAATTTCATTTAAGTTTTCCCAAAACATTTAATTTCATTCAAGTTTTATGTCGAATTTAGTCCTAATTCTTTTAATTGCTATTTTTTTTGTTTTTCATTGCTTTTTTTTTTCCCCTTAATTTTATCTCTCAATATTTATTTGATTAAGAATTTTGTTTCTTTATTTTTTCAGGTTTGTCTTTAATGAGATCACTCCAATCTTATGACTCGGGTAATATATGTGAAGGTTTAACCTAAGTCAACTTCTGTATTTTTTTAAAGCATTTTTTATATTTTTTTTGCTAGTGTTATTTTTTTTTTTTGCTTTTCTATTTATAGAGTTATCCTTATTTCATGTCTGAGGTTATTTGTTTGATTTGTTAACTCCGGTTGACTACTGAGTTCGCTTAAAATTTTTTTGTTATCTTTTTTTTTTGCTTTGAAATTTTTTTAAAATTTATATTTTTAAATTGATTTATAATAAACTTCCTGATTGGACCTAGATCCAGAGTTTCATAAGTTGTGAGCTTTTTAAAATTTGACCATGTTTATGATATTTGTTCAGGCCAATTTGCTTGTTTTTTTACAAATGTTTGCAATTTCATGACCTATGATTTTTTTTTAATCTTTAAAATTTGACCTTTATTCTTTTAATTAATATTTTTTATTATTAAATTGCATCATCCTTGGTTTTTATCTATCAAATTTTATCCTTGTTTTTTTTGTTGTTTTTACAAGTTTTTTTTATTAATACTTTTCTACTGATCTCATCTTTCAAAATTAAATTAGTTGTGAAATATTATGCTTTTTAATTGAATGTAGGTAAAAATTTCACGGAATGTAGCTTTTAAAAATTAGACCTGGTTTAAAAGCTTTGATTTTTTTTTTTCTAAATTAATGTTGTCTTTTTTTTTAAAAAAACTTTTATTTTGTTATGTTTTCAATTTAATTATAAGTTAAGCACATCAAAAAGCCTTGTAAATAAGCCAATTAAACCTCGAGCTTAATCCTAATTAATAAAGTGGAAACAGAGACGCAGAACCCCATCATCACTCTTGAATTATCAACACGAGCGCCTGTGTTTGATATTATCTTAGATAATGACTAAAGAAACTCGAAAACCAAACAAAGCATCTCTTGGCAGAACTTGCATGCTGATCTGGACGTGTAAGCATCAACCAAACCACCAAAACATCCATAGCCACCGCATCAAAATCACAGATCATACGCATAACCATGCCATCCTCCACGTTCTCTACATGCATAGCTCAAAATCCCCTATAAAAACCCATGGCGCCCATCACCTCATTCATCCACCCTAACCCCACTGTACTTTTCTCCCAAAAAAAATGGCAAGGTTTTTGACAATAGCAGTTCTAGCTAGCCTTCTCTTGGCACTCATCGCCAATGCCTCTTCTTACAGAACCACCGTCACTACCGTGGAGTTTGATGACCAGTCCAGCAGGAGCCGATCTGGAGGCTGCCAGGAGAAGATTCAGAGCGTGGACTTGGGCAGTTGTGAGCAATATGTATCCCAAATATCAAGGCCAAGGTTAGCACTCCGAGGGATCCACAATCGACAGGGCGATCAGGAGCGAGTTCAGCAATGCTGCCAGCAAATAAGTCATGTGGATAGGCAGTGCCAGTGCGACGCTTTACGGTCTGTGATCGAGGAGAAAACACAGCACCAACGCCGCCCTGAACAGGAAGAGATGCAGGAGGTGCAGAGGAGGGTAGCCGAAATAAAAAGAAGGTGCTTGCCCGATTGTGAATCCCAATCAATCTGGTTCTAGATGCTGTTTCAGGATCATATGATGTGCTAGCTAGTTAGCAATAAAGTTCACTCACTCGTGGAGTGGCTTGTGAGCGGTGTGCATGTATAATAGTCGCATCAGGCTGTTAAGCAATAAATGTAAGTCTAGCACAGGCTGTTTATGCAACTACTTACGCCATAATAAAAGTACGTCTACCTTTGAGTTTACCAGCTCATGTGAAATGTACGGATGCAATAAAAAAGCAATGCAGCTTGGCTTTGATGATGTATGGTAGCTAGCAAACATATCATCTCTAATTATCATTTGCTTGGACTCCTAATTTCTATTAATTATCACAATTCACATTGCTAATCGGTAAACCATGCGAAAACTTATTCCTCCATGAATAAGCCTTAAGCAACTCTGCAATGCCAAATTGTAAGATGCTAATTTTGAATCATGGTTTATATAAGAAATGCTTTCAAGTATATTCTGAAAAGTAAAAAGAGAAGAAGAAGAAGAAAAAGAACCCGCAAGGACTCTGAATTTACTGAATTCTCTCGTATTTCTTCGGGCATGCAAAGAACCCAATTATAAACCCTAAGAATCAAGCCAACTCATTTTTATATATATATATATATATATATATATATATATATATATTCACATATCAACACAATCGGGGGAAAAAGGAAGCAATCAACCAGGTAAATTTAAATTTGTGTGAATGACTAGAAGGTTTATAAAAATCCTTGATAAATTAAACTAGTTTAGCTTAGATTGAATTGATGTGATTATCAAATAAATAAGAGATTTAGTTTGTATTGGTATATGATATAGATTATTTATATATGATTAGAATTACTTATTTAGATAGAATTTAAATATTCTATATGTATAAATAGGCCCTCTAGAAAAAATAGTCAACTTCATATATGCAATTTATTTTTTCAATTATTTATTTATTTATTGTTATATTTATTTCTTTGCTTTATTTATCTTTACCTATTCTTCTTGTGTATGCTGCTACTTATGATAGATATATATTTTTAAGGTTTGAAGTGTTTAAACATTCTTATTTTGTTAGATATATATTTTTTAAGGTTTGAAATATTTGAATATTCACATTTCATTTAATTTTGGAGGTTACTACTTTTCTCTGCTTATAATTCAATTCTCAACTATGAATTTTTTTAAAATTGGAAAGAAAAAACTTAATCAATTGACTAGTCAATAATTGATCACATGATTATTTATCAAATTGATATAATTAAACACTATTCTTTATTAAATTTCTTAACTAAGCTAATCCAATTGTAAAAGCATTTGTTTCTTTGTTTAATTAGAACTTACGATCAAAAACTCATCGCATCTATGTTCTTTATATTCACAACCCAAATTACCTTGTAAAAACTCATCACCTCTTTCATTCAACTAAAAGACACCTCTATTCTCATGGTTTTCATTGCCAATTCTTTTACACAACAACATCAATACCACCATCCAAACAAATAAGCCTAACTTTCCAAGGCCATAAAAATGCTAAGAGCAACTTTAAAAGGAGTTCTTGAGTCAATGTAAGCAACATATGTCACAATTAAGACCAAATTCAGCTCTGAAAAGGATCCACGATCCACAATAACTGGAGTAAGGATAACTTCATAAAAAAGATTGTTTGATGAGTTTGGACTTCTTATTGGACTTAGACTTGTCTATTTAATTCATAAATGTATATGCTAGACCTTCTATATAATCCAATTACAAAAAAATTCATACTAAAAGCTTAGATTCTCCATAATCTCTTGTATAACTCCAAAACCAAACAAAGTATTTCTTATAAGAATATGCATGCTAATATAAACATACAAGGAAGGACCGAGACACAAAACCCATGTGAACCATAACATACGTATTCCTTTTCCCTACATGCACAACATAAAATCCTTATAAAATCATAATATATCTCTTTCATTAACAAAGTACAACCCAATTACTATATATATATATATATATAAAAAAAACCACTCACCATACTGATTCATAATGGTAAGGCTTATAACAATAGCAAATCTAGCACTACTTTTTAGTTTGATAACTATTTTCAATGCCTTTACATACAAATTCATTATCACTATCGTTGAGGTTAATGAACCTAATCAACCATCAATAACCAAAAGGTATTATCAATAGACATGAAGGTAATACTTGGGGACCCTAGAAACATACTTTTCATAATCAATAAGTTAAGACTCGGCATTATGAGAAGTTAATAATGATGATGATCTATAATGTCGGAAGCTTCTTCAACAATGTTGCTACCAATTAAAGATTGTGATTGGGAAGTGCTAATCTAAAACATTACAATCCATAAATAGTCCACGAGAAGCAACAAGAAGAAAAGATGATGAGAAGAGTAAGAGAGGTGCTTACATTAATATGATATGCTAGTAAATGAAGTGCATTCTAGTACCAATATGTGAGATTTATATATGTATATTACCAATGCAAACATATGAGACCATTGATGCACTTATAGTCTTCTTATAGAATAAGATGAAAGTTTGTTTAATATTTTATCACATATGCAATGCATCAAAGAAACAAGCTTTAGTTTTAATTAAAAAAAAAAACCTTTATAAAAAAAGACACCAAGCTAACATACTTAATAAATAGAACATCAAAAGAAATAAAAACATGGCTAGTAAAGAAAGTAAACAAACCTTCAAAGCAATGCCTTTTTCAAAAGCTAGAGCAATATTGTAACTTGCGAGAATGTACTTTCCAACCTCAAATTCAGCTCAATATACTCTTAACTACAGAGTAAGTACCTAGTTGCATAACATTGTTTTAATGTATTATAAGAATAGATTTAGATTGATAGCAAAATTCTGGTGGTTCTAATCCCTCTACTATCAAATTATAATTAAGACAACCATTCAACTTTGCAAGAAACTTTCAAAAAGATAAAGAAGCTACTTAGACATCCTTGGAAAACATATATGGTTTCATTAGGAGATTTCCTTAAAAAGAACCATAGAAGTAAATATACATTAAGAGAAAATAAAAGTAAGATCAAACCTATTTGAAAGATCAAAACTACCTCTAACAAAAAAAAATCACCATAACCACCCAAAATAACTTGCAAATTGCATAGACCTTAACAAAATTCAAGAGGTTCAAGGATGATGGTTTTTTACTCGTCATCATTTTGAATTATTTTTCAAGTTTGTATCTATATCTATAAACTTGGAACAAACCTCGAATATATTATAAAAAAATAAAGAACATTATAGAAGTAGAAGTATAAAATGAGGACCTTATTTAAAAAATAAAAATATATTAACAGAAGGTGAAATATATATATATATATATATGTATAACTTTATTTAAGAGACTAAAATGTAATAGTAGGCTTTCATTTCAACCATTATCATATTTATTTATAACTGAAAAAATGCCTAGAGAAGCTTGGTAAAAGTATTAAACTCTATTAAGAGAAAGCATAATTATTGGATACTTAAAAACCATCACAAAGATAAAGTATCAAGATATAGAATGGACTCTTTTGGATGTTGTAATCTACTAATGTATGAGTGACAAAATCATGAAAAACTTCAAAAATAAATTGAGCTTTATAGGGTTGTGATCTTGAGTTAGTCCATGAGTTTTCCTGTAAAATAGATTCCTTATGGTTACTAGGAAAATGTTAATGCCTAAATAAAATATAAAATGTGAAAATAATGTACAATATATGAAAAAAATAGTATGTGAATAGATGCAGTTGAGATTGTGGAAAATGAGATTTTGAGCATTCAGGTGAGAATCTAACATAACTAGATAATGATCTAACTCAGACAGACTATATGGGTGGTTGTTTGAGAATATAAACAAAATTATATGTTCTAGGAATTATTGGGTGGTTGTTGTGGTAAATTAAGTTATTGGGTAATTGATGGTGGTTTTTGAAATTATTGGGTGGTAAGTGGTTGTTCCTAAAATTATTTAGAGATTGATTGTTATCTATGAGATTAAATGGTTAGGCTTTTAATGGTTTTGTGTGGGGACCATGACTTAGGAATTGTGTTCCTCTTTCTTACTTGTGGCCGTGTTTATTTTTCATCAAGTTTTTAAACTTATCTTATAGTGAAGAAAAAAACTTTTCTAGAAAGTTGGTTCATGGATTGTTATGACATATACAACATTAATGGAGATGTTGGCTAGTTACAACACTAGGAAATAGTCATAGGTTAGAAAACTGGTATCTACACTACATGGAAAATGTATTGCATGCATAGAAAATTATGTGTGCAACTCTATGAACTTGAAAAGGTATATAAAGGTATGTGTTGGGGCAAGATTGGACAAACCAAGGTGAGTCAAAATTGAGTCAAGGCTCAAAATGCTAGGTTTTTTTTTTGTTAGGCCAAACAACTAGGATTTTTAGTCGTTGGGCAAGCCCAAACAATTAGAATGCGGTGTGTGCAATGCGCCCATCAACTTCTTTTTTCTTTTTTAATCAATAACAACCATTTTCCAGCTACTTCCTAACAATGATAACCTTTTTTTTTGTTTGGTGAGATACTGTCATTGTCCTGAATCTTTCCTTTATATTATCAATATTATCCAAATTCTTGACATCTATTATGACAATTTTCACAAAAATACACATCCCACAATGTAAGTGAAGAATCGAGTGAAGGTTTGACTCCATTAGAATTTTATAATCGACCAAAATCTTTCCATTTTCAAGTTACTTGCCTGTAAATTGGAATTAAATTGAAAAGGATTTAGCTATCACTATATGTACGCCAAATGTATATAGAGGAGATTTTTATATGATTTAGCAACAAACAATTGAAAAACAAAAATTATAGTTTGGTTCCATATTCGAGAGTAATATAGGTCCTTTCTATGAGGGGCTTAACAAAAATTGCATTCAACCATAAAGACAGAGCACCAAATGCAGAGTTGATTTCTTCAGAATATTGTAGTTCGCCATGATGCAAGTTATTTGCTAGCAAGAGATCAAATGATCCATACTTGAATCCTTGTTTTTATATCGTAAATGGTATATGAACTTTCAACCTCTAAGATAATAGTTTTTCCAGTGAGTGTTCTCACAAAAAAAAAACATGTGAGCATCTTGGATTATGTGAACATCTTGGACCATTCTAAAAGCTAATGGATTGTAGGCCAACTGAGCTTTTTTAAAATGATGTCAGACATCGTGGGTCATTTAAAATATGGAGTCACATGGCATTCCTTAATCCGAAGGATAAATTGGGCAATTAATGTACAAAATGCAAATAAATAGTAAATTAACATAGGAATAAAAAGTTTTGGTTAAATAGTATAATTTGAGAAAGTCATGGTTTAGAAATAAGATATTTAACTAATATTACAGTTCAGAAACATGATATTTAATCACATGTCATGGTTAAAAACTAAGATAAAATTATAATTAATTCATGTTTATGAACCGTGACATTTCATTAATGTCGCAGTTCTAATACACAATATTAATTGTAATTTTATCGCGTTTATGAACCACGACATCAATTATAATTCAAGATCGATTTAAGAAAAAGATCATATCGTTTTTAAAAACAAATAGACTATTTTGATTAATGTCTAGTTTTGAAATTTTTTTATGTTTTGAGCTTGAAAAAAAGGAATGATAACCACAATGATATAACCAGTTTTGAAAAACTTTTACACCATTCATTGCTAATACCCAAATGAAAATGGAAAGATATCATTATGAATTTTATGATAAGATTGCCTAGGAAAAAGAACAACAACAATGCAACTTGGGTCATTATGGATCGCTTGATAAAGTCAGCACTTTTCTTGCCCAAGAAAATGATAGATAAATTGGGTAAGTTATACATGATATGAGCTTATTTTATTCAAATAATGCTGATCATAAATTAGAGTTAAGAATTTTATAATTTTAATAAACTAGGATGGGTTTGATTTTTGGTTGTTTAAAGGGTAAAATGAAGGTGTTTTGTGGGTTTTTCAAAGAGATAGTGAGGGTCTCAGGCAATTGGGAGAGAGAGGTTGCGTTTATGTTTGTTTAATGTATTTTTTTATTTGAATTTAAATTTTAATTGATGTTATGCTTTCGAAGTATAGTATCTTAAATTATTATATTTTTGAATTGCGATATTTATTAAATATTATTCTTTCAATACACAACAATATTAATATATGCTATTTTACTTCTTCTTTTTTCCGCAAATGATGTTACTCCCTCAAAACTTTAAGTTTACTATGCTGATTAAAAAATAATAATCCTAAGTAGTATATTTCGCACTTTAGCTTTGAATCCTTGGAGGCTTGGATACACTACATGACGCATTAGTTTATGGGCTTTAGCTTTACCTCTTGTTCTGGGTCATAAGCCTAGTATTTCTGGTTGTAAATCTCGAGCCCATCACCATCCTTTATATTATCAATGGTAAAAAAGCTTTCAACCTCCAAAGTTATGATGTTACTGACATCCGGTATTCGGATTTTTTTTTAATATTTATATTTTATTTACTGTATAAAAAATTTAGGCATTCAAAAATTATTATTGAGCTTCAGATATCTAATAAGTATTTATTATGTACTATTATTTATTAATTAATAAAAAATAAATTAGTTAATATATCTAAATATTCTAAAAATATATTTATATAATATAAATATATATTTCAAGGCTTCTAGTTGGGTTTAATATTATTCATAACTTACGAAGTCCAAAATATTCTTCTCCATTTGAGAATTTTCAATAAATCTGCAAATCACTCAAATGTGGCCAAACGGATTTCTAATAAACCAAATATCTAATCTTCCAAGTAAGATGCAGACAGACAACAATGAAGCTGAAGAGAAAAGGTACTAAGGCAGAATTTTCTTTCTTTCTTTTCTCTAGGTATTTCGTATTTAGCCCAAAAAACAGTTGAAAAAACTTCATTTTAGAATCGATTAATAAAAGTTCCAATCTAAAACAACATTTAAAAATGTCATATTTCTAGTTTCATGATTTTAATTATAATTAATTTTTTCAAAATATTCGGTGTTAGATTCATAATTCATTCATATTTTTGAACAATTTGCTGCAAAAATATTTGTAACTATATGAACTCGATAACTGCAACATCAAGAGGACCTCACCGCTTGCAACAGCAAAAGGCAAATGAGTAAGGAACACTGACAAACAAACAGGAAGCAACATCACGCCAGAACTAGAACGTAGTAGAGTGCTGAAGAGCTTGTTTGGCTTCACATATATCACGCCGGCACTAGAATGGAGAACCAAGAAACTGCGAGCATCACCCGCCAAAACAGGCATTCCACAACAAAAGAGCACATGCATAAACTAAAATTTATTTGCTTAAATACGAAAGCTTGCAATAGAACAGCCCTTAACAGCCAATCTAAACAGTTCCAAACAGGACGCAAACACCAACTTCTACAGAGTACAGTAATTTATTTAAAGTAGCCATTCGAAGATGGCTACTGAGCACACACAAGAGAGCCAAACAAGGCATAAGAGACCCAAGGCAACATGCGGAAGCTTAAAAACCACCACGGAGACGGAGGACAAGGTGAAGGGTGGACTCCTTCTGGATATTGTAGTCTGCTAGGGTGCGCCCATCTTCCAACTGCTTTCCAGCGAAGATCAACCTCTGCTGGTCCGGAGGGATACCTTCCTTGTCCTGGATCTTAGCCTTGACATTGTCAATGGTGTCAGAGCTCTCCACCTCCAGGGTGATGGTCTTTCCTGTCAAGGTCTTGACGAAGATCTGCATACCACCACGCAGACGCAGCACCAAGTGAAGGGTTGACTCCTTCTGGATGTTGTAGTCAGCAAGGGTCCTTCCATCCTCCAGCTGCTTTCCAGCAAAGATCAACCTCTGCTGGTCCGGAGGGATGCCCTCCTTGTCCTGAATCTTTGCCTTCACATTGTCGATGGTGTCCGAGCTCTCCACCTCCAAGGTGATGGTCTTCCCTGTCAGGGTCTTCACGAAGATCTGCATGCCACCACGCAGACGGAGCACCAAGTGGAGGGTTGACTCCTTCTGGATGTTATAGTCAGCAAGAGTGCGGCCATCCTCGAGCTGCTTGCCGGCAAAGATCAACCTCTGCTGGTCTGGGGGAATGCCTTCCTTGTCCTGGATCTTGGCCTTGACATTGTCGATGGTATCAGAGCTCTCAACCTCCAAAGTGATGGTCTTTCCAGTGAGGGTCTTCACAAAGATCTGCATGCCACCACGTAGACGAAGCACCAAGTGGAGGGTGGACTCCTTCTGGATGTTGTAATCAGCAAGGGTGCGACCATCCTCAAGCTGCTTGCCAGCGAAAATCAGCCTCTGCTGGTCTGGTGGGATTCCCTCCTTGTCCTGGATCTTGGCCTTAACATTATCAATAGTGTCTGAGCTTTCCACCTCAAGGGTGATGGTCTTGCCAGTAAGAGTCTTGACGAAGATTTGCATCTGACACCCCAAAATAATAAAAATCAGAGACAAACTAGATTCAGATCTCAACATTTAAGAATCCTTCAGATCATTAACAATAGCAAACAAATTCAATTGATCATCTGTCTTTTTTTTAAGAAAACCTTTTCCTTTAATCAAAATAGCATCAAAATTAAACGAATAGAAACATGATCCATATTAATTAATTAATTAATCAAATCTTAAGAGGCCCTTGAAAACACCGACCAATCGAGATCTAAACAACAGAGTTAATGATAGAGCTCTAGGATCGAGATGAATAAATCTGGACATCAGGCAGATCTATGTTATCCATAGAGCACTAACAGATCTTAGAAGAAAAAATCAATTGATCAAAATTTGAAAAAAGGAAAGAAAAGGGCCCTCGATTACCCCCATCAATCGAGATCTAAACAATAGAATCAGTAACAACGTCGTAAAATCCAGATTAAAAAAAAAATAAAACAGATTAATGTCATCAATAAACGATTATTAAGGACTGATCCATAAAACACTAACAGATCTTATATGAGTTATTTATTAAAAAATAAATATAAGAAAAAACTAGAGAATCGTACACGAGAGGCATACCTTGAATGAGAGCTGTTTAAAGATTTTGTTAGAGAAGAAATAATCACAACTGTGAGGAGAAGAGAGCTGGAGCGTCTCAATATATCATAGAAATTTGATGGTGAAATTACGGGAATACCCGGTTGCAGGGTCCAATTATGAAACGCCACGTCTTAGGATGATCCTTCCGGAAGACTTCTTGGTTGTTTTTCCTTTTATCTGTGGCGTCTAGTGGAGGCGGATATTGCTAGGAAACCGAGAGTGAGAGCAAAGGGCCACGCTCTTCGAGTACGCGTGTGTTATGCGGTATTTGAACTTTCCTGTTCGTTTGTAAGGAAAAAAAAAAAAAAAAGGTTTCTGCAGGATTTACGTCGTTATATTACTATGAAAAAATAATCAAAATATTTTTTAATTAATTTTTAATTTAAAAATAATTTTTTATTTAAAAAATTCATTAGGCACTAGAACCTTATTTTGTTTTTATCTACTGTTAAATTTAAATTTTTTTCTTTGAAGTTTTTTTTTCCCTACAAGCTTATTACTAGTTGATTTTTAGTTATCAAATTAAATAAAATTACAAATATTTATTAATTTATATAATTTTTAGATTTGATTTAAATATTTAGATAAAATTATTTAATTTAAACACGAGTTAGCGGGGTTATTTTAAATATTTTTATATAAATAAATAAATAAAATTATAAAATATATATATATAAAAAACTAAAATAGAATATTTTCCATGTTAAAAAGTGAAATTCCCTTAAAAATTAGTTGTATTTTATCAGCATTAAACTTGAAAATGACATCAAAGTAAAAAAAAAAAAAAAACAGAGAGAGAAGTTATTGTTGGGATTTATGGATAATAATTAAAAATATAAAAAAATAAATAATAATAAAAACAATTATTTTATCTAACAATTACATTTTTACTCGGTAGAAATTTATCTAACAATAATAAAAAAAACAAAAAACAAAAAAAAGAAGAAAAAAGTGTTTGCATATAAAAACCAAAATTAAGTAATTGAGGCAGTGTAGTCCACGCACATTGAATGATTAGTTTATATCTTTCTTATTTGGAGTGTTGCGGAGTTGGAAGGGAGAGGAACGAGCAAACGGTGGGTAGCCGTCTGCTTACGCCTATAATATGGATCACACAACTGGCAAAAGGGGTTTGGATTTGGTGGACAACTCCGTCACCATCCATTTATGATAAAATAAAAAACAAAAATAAATTAAAGAATTATAAAAAAATAATATTTTTTTTATTAAAGAAAAGCTAAAAGAGGTGAGATTCGGCCATTCACGATAGATTTAAATTACTAGTAATTTGTTTTAAATCTTTTGATATGTTTGGTTTAACTAGATGAATTTTGTATACAAATGAAGAGTAAGGAGCCCTCAGTTTCTTAGTTTTGAAAACTTAACAAGTATAAAATAATTTAAAGATAAATTACAAATAGGTGGTTGATGTTATTAAAGAATTGTATATTTTTTTGCGTTTTAAAAACGTTTTTAAAAAAATTAAAATTTTTTATTATTTTAAATTAATAATTTTTGGGTGTTTTCAAATTATTTTGTTATGTTGATATAAAAAATAATTAATATTATTTTAATGTATTTCCAAGTAAAAAACACTTTAAAAAATAACAATAACTATAATTCTAAATAGACATGTAATATCTCAAATAGAATGTTATGTATGTACTGATTTTTTGAAGCATTTAGATGACATAAAAGATGTAAAAAGTATATTTATCATTGAAGTCTTATTATTCATCACTTGGTGTAAATAGATTGAAATAGATTGAATGCATTTAACCTCTTAAAAATCCAACACCATTATCTTAATTAGTTTTACTATTAATTAAGGTCTACAGACTTAGAAAAATGGACTAAAAATATCTTTAAAAAAAATCTAAACTTTAGAATGATTGGAAAAAAAATCCAGTAGAAAAGATTGAAAAATAACAAAAAAGAACGCTGCTTAGTATACACAACATTTCCCATTAACCTTTTTTTACAATGATTTTTTAAACTAAAATTGATGTAAAAATAATTTTGGTAATTATTATAATTAATTCTCATTGTATTGCTTGAATTAACCACCACAAACAAAGATTTTGTTGCCTTAAAATAAGATTTTTTCCATTGAAAATAAATTGTTTAGGTAAAGAATGGTTACACAATTTAGTCATGGGTTGGCAAATGATAATTCTTTTGGACTAACAAATTATTTTATCCAGCCTCAACTTCGGGGCCAAGCTTAGCAAGTCTTTGTGACTAAAGCCCACAACTTATCACTCAGGCTTGCGCATATTCTCTCTAAAGATTTTGGTGCATGAACTAAATTTTAAATTTTTCATTATATAAGCTACAACAAAATCTTATAATTTTTTAATGTGAGATTGTGTGTTTTGAATTTGTAAAAACATGTGAACTAAGAGATTTGTAATATATTTTTTTTTCAATTATAATCTATTTTAAACATTTTAATGCTCCAAGTTAAAGAATTTTTATTGAAGAGTAATTTTTTAAAAAAAATTCACCCGATTACTTTAAAAATAAAGATTTTATCCAAGATATCAACAAGGAAGAATATCAAATAGGTTCTATTGAACAATGATTTCAAAATTAAAACATTCCTAAATAATCAAAGAAATATATATATATATACATATATATTAAAAACAATTTTTTGACAGATGAAGAATGAATTATTCAATAGAAACTACTTACAAACATTACCCGTGAATTTTCAAGTAGGAAGTGTGTTTGGTGAGAGGGAAAGTGAGAGTAAAAGAGAAGCTTCGATATCAATCTTGTTGCCGAAACGTAAGAGGCACGCGATGGAGCGAGCAAAGGTTTCTAAGACTACCTAATTAGAAGAATAGAGATAAATTAAAAAAATAAGAAGAATAAGGATTAAATTGAAGTTTGCCAGATCTAAAATTAAAAAACTTTAATTTGTAGGGTTTAGCCTATATATCGTTTAGCTATTATGCACCATCTTCTTCGGTAATTTTACTTGATCGAGTAAGCACTTTTAATAACCTCTATAAATTTTAATTCATCAAATTAATGGTCAATATTCTAGTATAAATATTGGACCTATAAGAAGGTTGATATTTAAATATCAGGAGTTGACCAGAAAATTCTTAGAATTATTTTAAATATTCACCAATTTTAATTGAAAATATTTTTTTATCACAATATATGAATTGTAAAAAAAACATTTCTATAAGAATTCATTTGGGCACACAAGCTCATAATAAATTTCAAAACATCAGATTTACTCACACGAATGAATCTTCATCCTAAACCATAGACAAATTATCGGTTAGGAACACATCAAAACCTTTAAACCATATTTAGACTACACAATGCAATTTACATCAAGTAGGGTGTGACAAGTGTTTAAATACCTTTCCTAGTTACAATTAGTCCTTTACCCTTAAAATTTCTAATAAGACCAACATACCAGGATTTTTTAGTGATTAAAAACCAAATAACTAAGTAGTGACTCCTTAACTTATCAACACCGCGCATCCACGTGTGACATTGTTTTGTAGGCTTGCTTGCCTAACAAATCTATTGTACATATATAGTAGTTGGAGTATGCTAAAGTAAATTAGATCAATATCTAAAATTCTATACAAAAGTAAATAAGGAAAGAAATGTTAACTAATACTCTAAAAGGCATGAAAAAGTACTGTAGCTTTCCCCATGCGACAAGTGCGCTCTTTCTCTCTCTCTCTCTCACTCTTTTTCTATTTGTTCTTTTTTCTTTATCGTGTTTTTTTGCTTTTTTTCCCCACATTTGTTTTCCATTTTTCCCTTTTTTAAGGCTTTACATGTTTTTTTTTCTTTTTTTTCCAAGATTGTCTTATTCTTTTTTTGTTTTTGTGTTTTTTTTTAATTATCTTTTTTTATTTTTTTTAATATTAAACTGGTTGAACATTTAGTTCTATAGTTTTTTTTTTCTTTAAAACATTATGAATTACTACAATGTTTCTCTACATGGTTTTTTTTTTTTTTTATGAATTTGTTTCTTTTTTTTTTCAAAATAATCTTTGTCGATTTTGCTTCGTAGCTTTTTCTTTAAAATACTGTGAATTGTTACAATGTTTTCCTACATGATTTTTGTTTTGCTATAGTGTTTCCCCACATATTTTTTTTCAAAATTATCTTTGTTGAATTCTTTTTAAAAATATTGAGCTGGTTGAGAATTCAGTTTTAACTTTCCCCATATATTTTTTTTTCCAATTTTTTTTCATTTTTTGCCTTTTTTTACTCCAAAATTGTCTTCTTCTTTTGTTTTTTATTTTTTTGTTTTTTATTCAGATTTTTTTTTATTTTTTTTAATATGAAACTAGTTGAAAATCTAGCTTAGTAGTTTTTTTTTTCTTTAAAACACTGTGGATTGCTATAATGTTTCCCCACATATTTTTTTTTCTTTTTTTATGATTTGTTTTTTGATTTTTTTTTCAGAATTATCTTTGTCAATTTTTTTTTTCATATTGAACTGGTTGAGAATTTAGCTTCGTAGTTTTTTTCTTTAAAACACTGTAAATTGCTATAGTGTTTTTCCCCATGATTTTTTTTGTTATGATTTTTTTTAAAATTATCTTTATCAATTTTATTATTTTTAATATTGAGCAAGTTGAGAATTACAACTGTAGATTTTCTCATGAAACAACATATAATTTGCTACAGTGTTTTCCTGCATGGTTTTTTTTTCCTTTTGGTTTTTTTTATTATGATTTTTTTCAAAATTTTCTCTGTTCATTTTATTTTTTAAATTTAAATTTGGTTAAGTATTTAGCTTTGTAATTTTTTTATTAAAAACATTATAGATTGTAACAGTTTTTCTTCATATAATTTTTTTTTTATAAGTTGTTACAAGCCTGCGGTATCGCACGGGCATGGCATCGAGTGGAATACTTAAAAAGATAGGATTGGGTTGACATCTCTTATATTTAATAATATCTAAAATCAATATAGAGTAGTTGGAGTGTGGTAAGATGAATCTCGTGCATGATCAATATCTATAATTCTACTTGAAAGTAAATATGGAAAGACGTAAGGAATATTGAAGAAGATAGGATTGGATTGACATCTCTTTGTCTGGTCATATCTGAAATAGTTTCCTTTTTTTTTCGAAACGATTTTTTCGGTCAAAATAGAAGTAGCATGTCGGTCTGTTTATTTTTTTATTTTAAAAATATTTTTGAAAAAAATTAAAAAAATTTATTTTTTATTTTAAATTAATATTTTTTAATATTTTCATATTATTTTGAGATATTTATATTAAAAATAAATTTTTTTAAAAACAAAAAATATATATTATTTTAATATATTTTTTAAAAAAATACATTAAAAAGTAACTGTAACCACGGAACCGTTACAGAACAGATGAATCGAGACGTAGAAGTGTCCGGTCACACAAAATGCCACAGCGGGTGCATGTAAGCGGCTCCCACCCACCCAAGGAAATACGCGCTTTGCATGACATTACCAAGTTTGTATTATTAGACTGCACTCCCAAGTTTCCTTGCTTTATATAAACTGAAGAATTACTCCTTTCACTTTCAAAATCTGAGAAACATCACATTCTTTCCTTCACCGTCGTTCGTCCCTCTCCCCTTCATAACACAATGGATCCTCCATTTGAAGAGAAATACAAATCCCTCTTAACCAATGGTACTCTACTTTCAAAAGACAAGGATTATATTATAATGAGTGATTACGAGGAGCATGAGCTGCCTATCATAGATCTTCACCGTTTGACTCTCTCCTCCTCGGAGAGAGAGCAGTGTGTTAAAGAGATAAGGCAGGCTGCGCGTGAATGGGGCTTCTTTCAAGTCGTGAATCATGGGATTCCTCAGGAGATTTTGGAGCGCATTCAACTCGAGCAGAGGAAGCTTTTCCATCATCCATTCAGCAAAAAGGCTGAAGAAAACATTCTGAATTTGTCTGAAAATAATGGTTACAGATGGGGTAACCATACAGCCACTTGTTTGAGGCAGATATCATGGTCAGAAGCCTTCCACATACCTCTCACAGATATTTCAAAAATCGGTGGTGAATACAAGAGTCTCAGGTGCTGTTAAATTTGGTTATACATGTATTGTTTTTTATTGAACTTATTTCTAATCTTTCCACCATTCCTCCATCTTAATTTACAGAGAGAGCATTGAAGCTTACGCAGCAGTTGCTGAGAAATTGGCTAAAGAGATGACAGAGATTCTAGCTGAGAATCTGGATGTTTCCTCCGCTTACTTTCAAGAGAATTGTCTGCCGGAAACTAATTATCTTCGAATGAACAGATATCCTCCATGTCCATTCTATTCTGAGGTGTTTGGCATACTTCCTCATACCGATAGCTGTTTCGTCAATGTATTAATTCAAGACCAGATTGGAGGATTGCAACTTTGGGTAAATGGAGAATGGATTAGCGTTAAACCTCACCCAGAAGCTCTACTAATTAATCTCGGTGACTTATTTCAGGTATGTTCCTATGAGCTTGTGAAGATTGTTATTAGAGTCTAAATTATTTTTAGGTATGTTCCGATAGCTGCTAGACTTTTAAATCCTCTTTTATATACAATCCAAACTACACCATTTAATTTAAAATTATTTATAAATTTCGAATATTTTTTTTATATAATTATTAAAAATTGAACTTTCAATATCAGTTGCATATTTAATTCATGCTTGTGTTTGATGAAATGCAGGCATTGAGCAATGATGTTTACAAAAGCATTAGGCATCGGGTAGTTCTTGCCTCCAAACAAGTTGAAAGGCTTTCTCTGGCATATTTATATTGCCCCAGAAATGATGCTATCATAGAGAGTGGAAAGAAGCCATCAATTTATAGGAAGTTCACATTCGAAGAGTTGATGAAGCAAAACTCAAGGGATATTGAAGAAACAGGCCGTAAACTCGGGATCTCAAGGTTTCTCATGTGAATATGAGCATATTAGTGCTGCTAAAAATATTTATCTGTCAAGAAACAAGAATTAGTGAATAAAGGTGGGAATGAGTCGTCTTATGAACAACTGTAACTTGATTGAACATTTCAATTTCTATAATATATGAATAAAAATATTTCACAAGCTCTTTTTTTTTTCTGATAGGGAAACATTCTGATCTGAAATAGTAAATTGTGGAACAACAAGTATGTTTGTTTCTCAATTGGAGCAGGAAGTGGAGTTTCTAGACCTCTTACGAACATGGACCTTAGTGATATTCGGCCTCACAAGCATTTCTTAATTTTCCCAATCCAGCTAGTTTGCCTACACCTAGTTTGCCCGATAGATTTAAATGACTAGTTATTTGTTGAGTATTTTTGAAATGTTTAGCTTAACCATATGTAATTTGCATAAAAAATAAAAACTAAAGAACCATGATTAATTAGTTAGTTATGTAAACTTAACAAAGTACAAAACAATCTAAAGATAAATTACTCGTGGTTCGTTGATGTTATTAAAGAGCTATAGCCTTATAAACAAAGCATGTATGAAAGATTTGTACAGGAAAACCTCAAACAAAATGTTAAGTACACTCGTTAAATAACTTAGATTGTATAAAAGATGGAGATCACCTTACTATCAAGTAATATATCCTTTGTTTTTAATGTTTTATTGCTCATTACTTACAAAATTTCAATAGCACCACATTGATTTGTTGTACTACTAATCAAGGTTACAAACTTTTAAAAATAGGATAATCTATCCACAAAAAACTTGAACCTAAGTTGTAGAATCATTGAAGAAAAACTAAAAAATGAATACAACGTTTAGCGATGATAAAAACTAGTATTTTTAAGCTGTAAAGTTATAACTTTAACGTTATAGAGGAATAAAGAATATCTTTGATATCTTACAAAATGTTTAATTAATAATAAAAACACTTCAATTATTTATATAGAAGTCCTAAAAACTGACTTAACTAAAGAATCCAAAGTTAAGCAGGAAAACTAATTAAATGTGAAATTAACTAGGAAAATAACTAAAATGAGAAAAAAGTAACTCTTAAATCTTATTTAGTGTGTGTTTGGAAGTGTGGTTGCTGTTACTTTTCAAAGTACTTTTCACTCAGAAAAGCATGCCAATAATATTTTTTTTATTTTTTAAAAATTATTTTTGAGATCAGTATATCAAAATGATTTGAAAATATCAAAAACATATTACTTTAAAATAAAAAAAAAAAATTAAATTTTTTAAAAAGCGCTTTTCCACCGCAATGTCAAGCGCCCTCTTAAGGGATCCAAAAGCACTTGGCCAAACAAAAGAATACCAAGTGCGCTTAGGTTGTATGCTAAACTCAAGGGCCTGAACTTGCTTTTTTTTCTTAGGAGCGGATCAATTTAGGGTTGTTTATAATTGAAAGATTAATTTATTAAGGTTTTTAGAGTAATTTTAGATGTTTTGTGTCAAAATAGAATAAAAAAATAGAATTTAAATAAAAAAACATCCTAGCTTGATTTTCCAGCCACCCCTAGATGACCGAATTTAATAAATTGATTTAAGTTAATTTATTGACCTAATTTGATAGATTGATCCAAGTTAATATATTCAAACTTCATCCTTTCCTTTTGATTTCATAACTAAAATCAGAAAAATAAAAATAAAAATAAAAAATATATATTTAATAATATTTAATATTCATTGAGCAGTCAAATTATCTTCTAAAACTACACAATTAACGAGTAATAAAATCAATTTGAACTTATTAACTAAATTTAAAGAAATAAATATTTTATTGTTAACCACAATGTCTAAAACTAATTAAATCAGAAATTTTTTTCATATTTTTTAATATTTAATACTCGTTAATTATCCTCTACCATTATACAAGTCTAAGCAATCAATCTGAACTTATTAACCAAATATAAACAAGGAAATATTTTATTGATAAACATAATTTCTAATTAAATTTAAAGTTTATTAATCTTCATTGGTAATGTTACATTATATTATTTTTATATTACGATTTTGTAGATTTGTTTTCAATCTTAAGCTGTGGTGTAGGTTATATATAATCTTGGTAAAAAAATTACTTTAACAAATATTATGTTTTTTTTTTGTTTTGTTATAACGTAACCATAAGTAAAACTAAAGACAAAAAAGAGCCGAGAAAACAGTAGAGAAGAATGAAAATGAGTTATTGCAGGGTGTATAGAGCATCTCCCTTTCAAATCCATTTTATACAGATTTTTAGAACTAAAATTGATGCAAAATTAATTATGATAATTATCAGAATAATTAATCTTCATTGTTTTCTCTTAATTAAAGTTATAAAAAGAATAAAAACATGACAATGTTTTATCTTAAAAAACTAGATATTTTTCTTTTAAAAATATATTGTTCAAAAAGTGGAAGGGTAATATTCAGATTGTTTAATCATGGATTGAAAAAGTTAATAAACACCTTAAAAAATTATTATTTATAAATCAAATAATTATTTTATAACAAACCTAAAACCAAGTTCACAACTGTGAAAAGATAAACCTAAATCCAAGCCAAAGTTTTAGAGCCTAAGGTCTAAGCCCAAGATAAGCGAGCATGCATAGATGGCATTAGAATGAAATTGTTTTTTTTAAGCTCATTTATGACTTTTTAATTTTTCATTTAATGAACAACAAAAAAATATTGTATTTTTTTTATTTGAGATAAAGAATTTTAAGTTTTATAAAAACATGTCAATCAAGGATTCTTTGAGATTAATTTTTAATTTATCTATAATTTATTTTAATCATATTAATATTTAATGTTAAAGAATTTTTATTAAAAAATAATTTCTAAAAGATTTTTACCTTAAAAGTGAGTGGATCATGCTTTTAATTTATTATTAATAATATTTTTAAAACAAATTTTCTAACATGGTTATCTTAATCTAAAATCATATCTAAAATAAGTTATCTATCATATAAAATTGAGATAGGATTGGATTGACATCTCTTATATCATATCTAAAATCAGTACATAGTAGTTGGAGTATGGTTCATTGAATTTGATGCATAATCAATATCTATAATTCTTAATTATATCTGAATAAATAAGGAAAGAAGTATGGAATATTGAAGAAGATAGGATTGGATTGACATCTATTATGTTTGATCATATCTGAAATAGTTTCCTTTCTTTCAACATGAATTTTCTTTCAAAATAAATATAGATAGAAAATAGAAATAATCAAAGGATAAGGCAAATTTACTATACATATAGAAAGAATTTTATTATTCCTAAAAATATCAATGGCCTTGGGGGTATTTAAACCTTTTTGCGCGGTAGTTATTAAAGAATTGATTAATGGTATATGTGTTTTTTAAAGATTTTTAAACATAATAAAATGATTCAATTATTCTCCAAGTCAAAAATTTTAAAACTAACAAACAAGTATATTTTTATTTTTTTACTTTTTAAACACAGTAAAATAATAATTTTACCTTTGAAACAAAAATAAATAACACAGGTGTCTAGGAGCCTTTTTTATTCTTTTTACACATTAAACATTCATTGAATGGAAAAAGATGCTATCACATGGAAGGAATTAAGGTACTTAATTTTTAAAAATATATTGATATTTCATATTAAAATACCTATATTGGATTAAAAAAATAATTAATCATTGCTTTTTACCAAAAATATAAGTGGACTTGACATTTATAATTTGGATTAAAAATATATATTATTTTAATTATTGTTTTAAATTAAAATAAGTACCGTTACCATATTAAACCGTTACCATTCCTGTAAAAAAACCGTTACAGAACAGATGAATCGAGACGCAGAAGTGTCCGGCATGTAAGCGGCTCCCACCCACCCAAAGAAATACGCGCTTTGCATGACATTACCAAGTTTGTATTATTAGACTGCACTCCCAAGTTTCCTTGCTTTATATAAACTGAAGAAATACTCATTTTATTTTCAAAACGCGAGAAACATCGCATTCTTTCCCTTCACCCGCATTCGTCCCTCTCCCCTTCATAACAATGGATCCTCCGTTTGAAGAGAAATACAAATCCCTCTTAACAAATGCTACTCTATTATCAAAAGACAAGGATTATATTATAATGAGTGATTACGAGGAGCATGAGCTGCCTATCATAGATCTTCACCGTTTGACTCTCTCCTCCTCGGAGAGAGAGAAGTGTGTGAAAGAGATAAGGCAGGCTGCGCGTGAATGGGGCTTCTTTCAAGCCGTGAATCATGGGATTCCTCAGGAGATTTTGGAGGGCATTCAACTCGAGCAGAGGAAGCTTTTCCATCATCCATTCAGCAAAAAGGCTGAAGAAAACATTCTGAATCTGTCTTGTTACACATGGGGTAACCCTACAGCCACTTGCTTGAGGCAGCTCCCATGGTTTGAAGTCTTCCACATACCTCTCACAGATATTTCAAAAATCAGTGGTGAATACAAGAGTCTCAGGTACTGTTCAAATTTCCTATTATAGCTAAATAATGCAGCAAATGCAAGGTGAAATTAAACTTTAGGTTACCTGGATAAGTTCACAAATGCAAGGTGTCTCTAATGGTTTGCTAACTACCTTAGTTTAGGTGATTATGTGTTGAAAATAAAAACCAACTATAAACTCCCAAAATAATTCATATTTGATAATATCTTTTTAAAATATTAATACGACGATATGGTATATTAAATGTTATTTTAAAAAAAATATTGAAATTGTGACATGTTGAATCAACCTGGATTAACTTGTCTACAACTCGAATCATAAGATTATGATAACCTGAAAAACAAGTCAAAATAATTATAAAGATTAATTTTCAATCATCTTAATGTTGAAGAATAAAATTAAAAGAAAATTAAAAAAAAACTATTTGATTTAACTCGGGTTAACTTGTCAAACCCGCAACTCAAATCATGAGATCAGGAAAAACTCATAGAAAGAAAATAAAAAAAAAATTATGAAGCCTAATTTCCAAGTAATTTAGATAAAAAAATCAATTAAAAAAATAATAAAAAAATAATTCGAGTCAACCTGAGTTAATCTATTAAATTTACGATCTAAGTTATGAGATCGGGATAAGTTAATACAAAGAAAATAAAAAAAATAATTATGAATCCCAACTTCGAATTGATCTAATGTCAAAAGTTAAAATAATAAAAAAAAAATCAATAAAACCAGTATATAATCCAATATAAAAAAAATACAAATCATAATTCTTAAAACAACCTATTATTAAAGAATAAAATTAAAAATAAAATCTAGAAAAAAGAAGATTGTATTCTTTAAAGGTTATATTGAAAAAACAAAGAAAAAAAAACATATTCATATGCAAATTTAGTTGACAAATAGTGTTTTTTTTTTTTTCAAATTCAAAACTTTTCGTAAGAAAATATAAAAAAAAAACTAGAAAAAAAAATATAGTGTATGCATATAATTTGATTTACTTTATTCACATAGAAAGGTTATAATAACACACGTTGACCAAATTAATTTTATAATAAGGGAGGGAGTAACACATTACTTGCATGGAAGAGATTCTTTAATCTTAAAGAAAATATCGAGAAATCATTGTGGCCGGCACACAAAGTTTTTAATATATATATATATATATATATATATATATATATTTTAAAAAAATAATAATAACTCTCTTTTCTTATATAAGCATTTCATTTATGTATTTCCTTTTTTCAAACCCATTGTTGGCTTGGATAATTTTGGATTGTTGGAGTTGGCTCCATTAAATAGAAAATCAGGGTACAAGGTTTTGTGCTCCAAAACCTCAAATTTTAACATTTATAATGAAATAAAACATCCTATCAATCTCTATAATCCAATTTCCAACCATAAAATAAATTTAAATAGTCTAAAATCTCAAAATCAAATATAATAAAAAATACTTTCAGCTTTAATCTATTTTGGTGTCACTAAAAGTAAAACCACTTTTATATAATATCTCTTTTAAAAAAGAATTTATATAGATCAAAATTAAAATTATTGATGGTTAGAATTTGGTCATCCAAAAACTCTCTCTTGAATACAAATTAGATAAAATTTTATGACCAAAATATAAAATTAAAAACTACATGGACCAATGTGTATTATCATGTCATTTGAACTATAAAAATGGATAAGTTTTTTTTTGTCAAATCCTTATTTAATTTTTTCACTTAAACCTATAATTATATTTGGTAATATCATTACAAATCAAAATAGAGCGGTAAAAAAGTAACAATAACAAATCTAAGTAGTTATTATAAACCAAGAGAAAATACAATACATAAAACTATGACAACATAAATTGAAGATACTAAAATAAAAAGAAGGAATAAAATTTAGTAACTAAAGTGAAAATAAAAAAAGAAAACAAAACCCAACACATAAAACTACAACAACAAAACTCGAAAGAACTAAAATATAAAGAAATAAAGTTTAGTAAAAAAAAAAAACACTTCTGGGATTTAAAAGGAAAAATAGCATGAACATAATGTAAGAATGAACAGTATTACTGCAGTAAAAAGGCCATCCTATTTTAATTTATAGTTAATTACCATACATTTCATTTTAATAATTTTTATTTTGATATTCAAAAAAGTTATTCCCGAGAACCAGGACATTTCATCCTGGCTACACTGCTTTTATGACTCACGAATCACCCCGAAATTACATATTCTTGCGCAAGCATGGACAGAATTTATAGCCAAAAGCTGTTCCTATATTCAATTCCTCATTTCAAGGCAAGCTTAAGCATGTTAATATGGAGTGCCTCCTACCGCAAATCGTCATTGCAACCTAATTGTAAACATATATTTGGCTATACAAGCGTTGTTTTTTATTGAACTTGTTTCTAATCTTTCCACCATTGCTCCATCTTCGTTTCCAGAGAGAGCATTGAAGCTTATACAGCAACTGCTGAAAAATTGGCTAGGGACCTGTCAGAAATTCTAGCTGAGAATCTGGGTGTTTCCTCCACTTTCTTTCAAGAGAATTGTCAGCCAGAAACTAGTTATCTGCGAATGAACAGATACCCTCCATGTCCATTCTCTTCTGAGGTGTTGGGCGCGCTGCCCCATACCGATAGCTGTTTCGTCAACGTATTAAATCAAGATCAGATTGGAGGATTGCAGCTATGGATGAATGGAAAATGGATTAGCGTTAAACCTAATCCAGAAGCTCTAATAATTAATATCGGTGACTTATTTCAGGTATGTTCCGATGAACTTGTGATCGTTGTTAGCGATCATTACAATTTACTTGCATATATAATGATCGATGCAGGTAGCGAGCAACGATGTTTACAAAAGCATAAGGCATCGGGTGCTTGCCTCCAAACAAGCTGAAAGGTTTTCCTTGGCATATTTATATTGCCCGAGAAAAGATGCTGTCATAGAGAGTGGAATGAAGCCATCAATGTACCGGAAGTTCACATTCGGAGAGTTGACGGAGCAGAATGCAAGGGATGTTAGGGAAACCGGCAACAAAGGGGGGATCCCAAGGTTTCTCATGTGATTGAGCATATTGTGCTGGAACGTTTCATCGATCAGGACTGAATAAAACTTTGTTATTAGTGTATTAATCTCACATGGAATAATGTTTGTTTGTTTGTTTGTTTTTCAATTATCAAATTCAATAAGTATATTTGGTTATTTAAATTGTAATTTAATTGAACATTTCAGCTTCAATAATATATGAATTCAAATATTTCACAGGCGCTTTTTTTCCTGATAGTATATGGAACAACAAGTTTGTTTTTCAACTGGAGCGGGAAATGGAGTTTCTACGGGGCTTTCAGCTATCATAACTAGGACGTACAAACATGGACCTTAGTGATATTCGGCATTTCTCATATTTAATATAATTTTAAATATGTTCATTAAATATGTTTTAACAACAAATTACAACCATTAGATAATGAGAATTAACCATGATTCCTTGCTATTCCACTCGTCCTAGTTACTGGCTTACTGCCCGCCAGTGTTCTTGTAAAATTTGAATGCATCAAATACGTGTCGTGAGTGCAATAAAATTTACCGGACTAATTATTCAGATTTTATTATTCAAACATAAAAAAAATAGTTATTTCTAAGGTTGAGAAATGAGGGAAAGTTTTTATATATATATATATATATATCCAAGGACAATTTATTAAGCCACTTTGAAGCAAAGTAAGACAACCAATATTTATTTATTTTTTAAAAAAGGGAAGTAAGCAAACATGCAATTAGCTCATTTTCTCTCTATAACTACATTGATAAAGAGATCCTATAATAAACCTTGTTTAATAGTATTTACTAGTTATATAAATGGTGCTCTACAATGGGAAACAAAATCTTTTTTTAGCAAAAAAAAAATGAAAATGGTTGTGTTTTTAATGTTTTTTTAGACAAAACCAAATAATAAATTAAAAAGACCATGCACGTATCTAATATATAAATCGTTGACTTCCGTCTCATTATGGGTTGTAATTTTTTTTTACTAGAAAAAAAAAGTACATGTTTTTTTAACATCTTTTTTTTTAAAAAAAATCATAATCATAAATTGAGAAACTCATTCATATATTTAATTAAATGAACTAAGCTGTGAAAAAAAAAAATTAGACTTCTAATTCAACCTGCTTTATTATAGATAATTTTAGTTATAAACTAGCCTCACTTAAGGTTTTGGTTGCGTATAAGGTTAATCAATTTAAGTCATCTAAAATGGTGTGGTTTCTAGATATTTTTTGACAAAGTTGAAACGATGCTATTTTAAAAAAATATATATATTAAGCTTGAGTTTTGACTAGATCGACTAAGTCATGAGTTTATTAGGTCTTATCAAGTTAAATTTTAACCCAAATCGATATAAAAACTGAACCAAACTAGGTTCCAAGTTAGTGAGTTACTTGGTTAACCCTCCAGCCATGCTGAGTTAAATAAAACTGATTAAAATATTAGATAATATTTGAAATATACTTAAATTGATTAAAACTAAGTAGGAGATTTTGGTCAAAATAGATAGCCTTAACACTTTGATTAGAGGTTATAAAGGTTATATATTAGAGCCCAATAATTTTTTATAATTTATTGTTGTGTATTGTTATTAGATCATTTATTTAAATTTAAAATAGCTTTTAAATTTAAATAATATTATCTTTATCTCAGTTCTAATAAAAATAATATTTATTTATTTATAAATTCAATTTTTTTTTTAAATAATAATAAAACTGTATCTGTCATTTTTTACAAAAGTTGCAGATAACTTGAAAGTTATAAATATTATCTGTAAACTAAGTTTTTTTTATTTATTAAATTTTTAATTGTGCTATTTCCCATACAATACCTGTCAAAAAAAAAAACTCCCTGTCAGCTTGTTTGTAATGCTTTGGTTTTAGAACATTGTCGGCTTGGCAAGTGACGCCAAGCCCGAGCTCGGCTTGGCATAAGGTCGTTTCAGATTCCCTGGGACGTTAGGTCTGCTGAATTATATTATGGACTGGTTTTCGTCCAAATCCCGAGAGTGTTAACAATGGTCCAAATCCAAGAAGAACATGGGCTTCATGCTGGGCTCGTTGCTTCATTATTGGATTTTCATCTTAGAGTTTGCTAATCCAATGGACTTTTAACCGGCCCATTTTCTTATGTGATAGAGGAACCTGGATCCTAATATCCCACCATGGATCAATAGCCTGGATGATGGGCTTGAGGGCCCGTTAGTAAAATGGCATATAAACAGAACAGGAGAAGCTTTAAGCGCTATCAACATAACGGTAGCTTAAACCGCCTCAAATGGTCCCTAAGATATTTCATGATATTCACTTTGATCCTTCATTGCAAAGTTCTTTTCAAATAGGTTCTATATTTCATATATATATATGCATGCACTTAGAATGAATCCTCACTTTCATGATATTATTTTTTTAAAAAAATTATTGTTGTAGTTTGTTCATTGTTCTGGATTGAGTTTATTAGTTGCGAACATAGAAATTTAATTTATAGCTATACAACCTATGTGTTGCATCACTCTAACCTTAATCAAGTGAAAGCTTATAGGGTTAATTTTAAATATTTAATTTAATAATTTGTAAAAATAATTAAATTGCAGATTTTATTAGTAATAGCATCATTGAAAACAAATCAAAAAAATTAAGTATAATAACAATAATATTTTAAAATATTTAACACTATCATCATGTTAGTGATGGTACAAGAAAAGTAAAATGAAGAAGAGTGGTGTTGATACCTGTAGTGATAAAAAAATGTTGATTTAATGGTTGGAGTAATATATCGGAAAAAATATTATCACCACCATCACCAATAATAATAATGATATTTATTCAGATTCGAGCTCTGTGATTATTAATATGATGGTAACTAAAAATTTATATTATCGTTAATTTCAGGGATCGTGGGATTAATTAAGATATGTATAAACTAGTTCAAACACTCATATTAATTAAAAAGTTGACATTTATAATGATTGAAATGTGAAGAGTGACATGAATTTTTTTTTTATATATATATATATATATATATATATATATTCACATGTTTTATTTTTGTTCCCACATCCTTCGGTTAAAATGAAACTATATTTAATTTTAATTCAATTCTTTGTTATCAAACAACACTTAAAAAAAAGAAGTTAGAAATCTAGCTTAAAATATAATATATAAGGAAAAAGGTGAATATATACCCTAGTTACAATTAGTCCTTTACCCTTAAAATTTCTAATAAGACCAACATACCAGGATTTTTTAGTGATTAAAAACCAAATAACTAAGTAGTGACTCCTTAACTTATCAACACCGCGCATCCACGTGTGACATTGTTTTGTAGGCTTGCTTGCCTAACAAATCTATTGTACATATATAGTAGTTGGAGTATGCTAAAGTAAATTAGATCAATATCTAAAATTCTATACAAAAGTAAATAAGGAAAGAAATGTTAACTAATACTCTAAAAGGCATGAAAAAGTACTGTAGCTTTCCCCATGCGACAAGTGCGCTCTTTCTCTCTCTCTCTCTCACTCTTTTTCTATTTGTTCTTTTTTCTTTATCGTGTTTTTTTGCTTTTTTTCCCCACATTTGTTTTCCATTTTTCCCTTTTTTAAGGCTTTACATGTTTTTTTTTCTTTTTTTTCCAAGATTGTCTTATTCTTTTTTTGTTTTTGTGTTTTTTTTTAATTATCTTTTTTTATTTTTTTTAATATTAAACTGGTTGAACATTTAGTTCTATAGTTTTTTTTTTCTTTAAAACATTATGAATTACTACAATGTTTCTCTACATGGTTTTTTTTTTTTTTTATGAATTTGTTTCTTTTTTTTTTCAAAATAATCTTTGTCGATTTTGCTTCGTAGCTTTTTCTTTAAAATACTGTGAATTGTTACAATGTTTTCCTACATGATTTTTGTTTTGCTATAGTGTTTCCCCACATATTTTTTTTCAAAATTATCTTTGTTGAATTCTTTTTAAAAATATTGAGCTGGTTGAGAATTCAGTTTTAACTTTCCCCATATATTTTTTTTTCCAATTTTTTTTCATTTTTTGCCTTTTTTTACTCCAAAATTGTCTTCTTCTTTTGTTTTTTATTTTTTTGTTTTTTATTCAGATTTTTTTTTATTTTTTTTAATATGAAACTAGTTGAAAATCTAGCTTAGTAGTTTTTTTTTTCTTTAAAACACTGTGGATTGCTATAATGTTTCCCCACATATTTTTTTTTCTTTTTTTATGATTTGTTTTTTGATTTTTTTTTCAGAATTATCTTTGTCAATTTTTTTTTTCATATTGAACTGGTTGAGAATTTAGCTTCGTAGTTTTTTTCTTTAAAACACTGTAAATTGCTATAGTGTTTTTCCCCATGATTTTTTTTGTTATGATTTTTTTTAAAATTATCTTTATCAATTTTATTATTTTTAATATTGAGCAAGTTGAGAATTACAACTGTAGATTTTCTCATGAAACAACATATAATTTGCTACAGTGTTTTCCTGCATGGTTTTTTTTTCCTTTTGGTTTTTTTTATTATGATTTTTTTCAAAATTTTCTCTGTTCATTTTATTTTTTAAATTTAAATTTGGTTAAGTATTTAGCTTTGTAATTTTTTTATTAAAAACATTATAGATTGTAACAGTTTTTCTTCATATAATTTTTTTTTTATAAGTTGTTACAAGCCTGCGGTATCGCACGGGCATGGCATCGAGTGGAATACTTAAAAAGATAGGATTGGGTTGACATCTCTTATATTTAATAATATCTAAAATCAATATAGAGTAGTTGGAGTGTGGTAAGATGAATCTCGTGCATGATCAATATCTATAATTCTACTTGAAAGTAAATATGGAAAGACGTAAGGAATATTGAAGAAGATAGGATTGGATTGACATCTCTTTGTCTGGTCATATCTGAAATAGTTTCCTTTTTTTTTCGAAACGATTTTTTCGGTCAAAATAGAAGTAGCATGTCGGTCTGTTTATTTTTTTATTTTAAAAATATTTTTGAAAAAAATTAAAAAAATTTATTTTTTATTTTAAATTAATATTTTTTAATATTTTCATATTATTTTGAGATATTTATATTAAAAATAAATTTTTTTAAAAACAAAAAATATATATTATTTTAATATATTTTTTAAAAAAATACATTAAAAAGTAACTGTAACCACGGAACCGTTACAGAACAGATGAATCGAGACGTAGAAGTGTCCGGTCACACAAAATGCCACAGCGGGTGCATGTAAGCGGCTCCCACCCACCCAAGGAAATACGCGCTTTGCATGACATTACCAAGTTTGTATTATTAGACTGCACTCCCAAGTTTCCTTGCTTTATATAAACTGAAGAATTACTCCTTTCACTTTCAAAATCTGAGAAACATCACATTCTTTCCTTCACCGTCGTTCGTCCCTCTCCCCTTCATAACACAATGGATCCTCCATTTGAAGAGAAATACAAATCCCTCTTAACCAATGGTACTCTACTTTCAAAAGACAAGGATTATATTATAATGAGTGATTACGAGGAGCATGAGCTGCCTATCATAGATCTTCACCGTTTGACTCTCTCCTCCTCGGAGAGAGAGCAGTGTGTTAAAGAGATAAGGCAGGCTGCGCGTGAATGGGGCTTCTTTCAAGTCGTGAATCATGGGATTCCTCAGGAGATTTTGGAGCGCATTCAACTCGAGCAGAGGAAGCTTTTCCATCATCCATTCAGCAAAAAGGCTGAAGAAAACATTCTGAATTTGTCTGAAAATAATGGTTACAGATGGGGTAACCATACAGCCACTTGTTTGAGGCAGATATCATGGTCAGAAGCCTTCCACATACCTCTCACAGATATTTCAAAAATCGGTGGTGAATACAAGAGTCTCAGGTGCTGTTAAATTTGGTTATACATGTATTGTTTTTTATTGAACTTATTTCTAATCTTTCCACCATTCCTCCATCTTAATTTACAGAGAGAGCATTGAAGCTTACGCAGCAGTTGCTGAGAAATTGGCTAAAGAGATGACAGAGATTCTAGCTGAGAATCTGGATGTTTCCTCCGCTTACTTTCAAGAGAATTGTCTGCCGGAAACTAATTATCTTCGAATGAACAGATATCCTCCATGTCCATTCTATTCTGAGGTGTTTGGCATACTTCCTCATACCGATAGCTGTTTCGTCAATGTATTAATTCAAGACCAGATTGGAGGATTGCAACTTTGGGTAAATGGAGAATGGATTAGCGTTAAACCTCACCCAGAAGCTCTACTAATTAATCTCGGTGACTTATTTCAGGTATGTTCCTATGAGCTTGTGAAGATTGTTATTAGAGTCTAAATTATTTTTAGGTATGTTCCGATAGCTGCTAGACTTTTAAATCCTCTTTTATATACAATCCAAACTACACCATTTAATTTAAAATTATTTATAAATTTCGAATATTTTTTTTATATAATTATTAAAAATTGAACTTTCAATATCAGTTGCATATTTAATTCATGCTTGTGTTTGATGAAATGCAGGCATTGAGCAATGATGTTTACAAAAGCATTAGGCATCGGGTAGTTCTTGCCTCCAAACAAGTTGAAAGGCTTTCTCTGGCATATTTATATTGCCCCAGAAATGATGCTATCATAGAGAGTGGAAAGAAGCCATCAATTTATAGGAAGTTCACATTCGAAGAGTTGATGAAGCAAAACTCAAGGGATATTGAAGAAACAGGCCGTAAACTCGGGATCTCAAGGTTTCTCATGTGAATATGAGCATATTAGTGCTGCTAAAAATATTTATCTGTCAAGAAACAAGAATTAGTGAATAAAGGTGGGAATGAGTCGTCTTATGAACAACTGTAACTTGATTGAACATTTCAATTTCTATAATATATGAATAAAAATATTTCACAAGCTCTTTTTTTTTTCTGATAGGGAAACATTCTGATCTGAAATAGTAAATTGTGGAACAACAAGTATGTTTGTTTCTCAATTGGAGCAGGAAGTGGAGTTTCTAGACCTCTTACGAACATGGACCTTAGTGATATTCGGCCTCACAAGCATTTCTTAATTTTCCCAATCCAGCTAGTTTGCCTACACCTAGTTTGCCCGATAGATTTAAATGACTAGTTATTTGTTGAGTATTTTTGAAATGTTTAGCTTAACCATATGTAATTTGCATAAAAAATAAAAACTAAAGAACCATGATTAATTAGTTAGTTATGTAAACTTAACAAAGTACAAAACAATCTAAAGATAAATTACTCGTGGTTCGTTGATGTTATTAAAGAGCTATAGCCTTATAAACAAAGCATGTATGAAAGATTTGTACAGGAAAACCTCAAACAAAATGTTAAGTACACTCGTTAAATAACTTAGATTGTATAAAAGATGGAGATCACCTTACTATCAAGTAATATATCCTTTGTTTTTAATGTTTTATTGCTCATTACTTACAAAATTTCAATAGCACCACATTGATTTGTTGTACTACTAATCAAGGTTACAAACTTTTAAAAATAGGATAATCTATCCACAAAAAACTTGAACCTAAGTTGTAGAATCATTGAAGAAAAACTAAAAAATGAATACAACGTTTAGCGATGATAAAAACTAGTATTTTTAAGCTGTAAAGTTATAACTTTAACGTTATAGAGGAATAAAGAATATCTTTGATATCTTACAAAATGTTTAATTAATAATAAAAACACTTCAATTATTTATATAGAAGTCCTAAAAACTGACTTAACTAAAGAATCCAAAGTTAAGCAGGAAAACTAATTAAATGTGAAATTAACTAGGAAAATAACTAAAATGAGAAAAAAGTAACTCTTAAATCTTATTTAGTGTGTGTTTGGAAGTGTGGTTGCTGTTACTTTTCAAAGTACTTTTCACTCAGAAAAGCATGCCAATAATATTTTTTTTATTTTTTAAAAATTATTTTTGAGATCAGTATATCAAAATGATTTGAAAATATCAAAAACATATTACTTTAAAATAAAAAAAAAAAATTAAATTTTTTAAAAAGCGCTTTTCCACCGCAATGTCAAGCGCCCTCTTAAGGGATCCAAAAGCACTTGGCCAAACAAAAGAATACCAAGTGCGCTTAGGTTGTATGCTAAACTCAAGGGCCTGAACTTGCTTTTTTTTCTTAGGAGCGGATCAATTTAGGGTTGTTTATAATTGAAAGATTAATTTATTAAGGTTTTTAGAGTAATTTTAGATGTTTTGTGTCAAAATAGAATAAAAAAATAGAATTTAAATAAAAAAACATCCTAGCTTGATTTTCCAGCCACCCCTAGATGACCGAATTTAATAAATTGATTTAAGTTAATTTATTGACCTAATTTGATAGATTGATCCAAGTTAATATATTCAAACTTCATCCTTTCCTTTTGATTTCATAACTAAAATCAGAAAAATAAAAATAAAAATAAAAAATATATATTTAATAATATTTAATATTCATTGAGCAGTCAAATTATCTTCTAAAACTACACAATTAACGAGTAATAAAATCAATTTGAACTTATTAACTAAATTTAAAGAAATAAATATTTTATTGTTAACCACAATGTCTAAAACTAATTAAATCAGAAATTTTTTTCATATTTTTTAATATTTAATACTCGTTAATTATCCTCTACCATTATACAAGTCTAAGCAATCAATCTGAACTTATTAACCAAATATAAACAAGGAAATATTTTATTGATAAACATAATTTCTAATTAAATTTAAAGTTTATTAATCTTCATTGGTAATGTTACATTATATTATTTTTATATTACGATTTTGTAGATTTGTTTTCAATCTTAAGCTGTGGTGTAGGTTATATATAATCTTGGTAAAAAAATTACTTTAACAAATATTATGTTTTTTTTTTGTTTTGTTATAACGTAACCATAAGTAAAACTAAAGACAAAAAGAGCCGAGAAAACAGTAGAGAAGAATGAAAATGAGTTATTGCAGGGTGTATAGAGCATCTCCCTTTCAAATCCATTTTATACAGATTTTTAGAACTAAAATTGATGCAAAATTAATTATGATAATTATCAGAATAATTAATCTTCATTGTTTTCTCTTAATTAAAGTTATAAAAAGAATAAAAACATGACAATGTTTTATCTTAAAAAACTAGATATTTTTCTTTTAAAAATATATTGTTCAAAAAGTGGAAGGGTAATATTCAGATTGTTTAATCATGGATTGAAAAAGTTAATAAACACCTTAAAAAATTATTATTTATAAATCAAATAATTATTTTATAACAAACCTAAAACCAAGTTCACAACTGTGAAAAGATAAACCTAAATCCAAGCCAAAGTTTTAGAGCCTAAGGTCTAAGCCCAAGATAAGCGAGCATGCATAGATGGCATTAGAATGAAATTGTTTTTTTTAAGCTCATTTATGACTTTTTAATTTTTCATTTAATGAACAACAAAAAAATATTGTATTTTTTTTATTTGAGATAAAGAATTTTAAGTTTTATAAAAACATGTCAATCAAGGATTCTTTGAGATTAATTTTTAATTTATCTATAATTTATTTTAATCATATTAATATTTAATGTTAAAGAATTTTATTAAAAAATAATTTCTAAAAGATTTTTACCTTAAAAGTGAGTGGATCATGCTTTTAATTTATTATTAATAATATTTTTAAAACAAATTTTCTAACATGGTTATCTTAATCTAAAATCATATCTAAAATAAGTTATCTATCATATAAAATTGAGATAGGATTGGATTGACATCTCTTATATCATATCTAAAATCAGTACATAGTAGTTGGAGTATGGTTCATTGAATTTGATGCATAATCAATATCTATAATTCTTAATTATATCTGAATAAATAAGGAAAGAAGTATGGAATATTGAAGAAGATAGGATTGGATTGACATCTATTATGTTTGATCATATCTGAAATAGTTTCCTTTCTTTCAACATGAATTTTCTTTCAAAATAAATATAGATAGAAAATAGAAATAATCAAAGGATAAGGCAAATTTACTATACATATAGAAAGAATTTTATTATTCCTAAAAATATCAATGGCCTTGGGGGTATTTAAACCTTTTTGCGCGGTAGTTATTAAAGAATTGATTAATGGTATATGTGTTTTTTAAAGATTTTTAAACATAATAAAATGATTCAATTATTCTCCAAGTCAAAAATTTTAAAACTAACAAACAAGTATATTTTTATTTTTTTACTTTTTAAACACAGTAAAATAATAATTTTACCTTTGAAACAAAAATAAATAACACAGGTGTCTAGGAGCCTTTTTTATTCTTTTTACACATTAAACATTCATTGAATGGAAAAAGATGCTATCACATGGAAGGAATTAAGGTACTTAATTTTTAAAAATATATTGATATTTCATATTAAAATACCTATATTGGATTAAAAAAATAATTAATCATTGCTTTTTACCAAAAATATAAGTGGACTTGACATTTATAATTTGGATTAAAAATATATATTATTTTAATTATTGTTTTAAATTAAAATAAGTACCGTTACCATATTAAACCGTTACCATTCCTGTAAAAAAACCGTTACAGAACAGATGAATCGAGACGCAGAAGTGTCCGGCATGTAAGCGGCTCCCACCCACCCAAAGAAATACGCGCTTTGCATGACATTACCAAGTTTGTATTATTAGACTGCACTCCCAAGTTTCCTTGCTTTATATAAACTGAAGAAATACTCATTTTATTTTCAAAACGCGAGAAACATCGCATTCTTTCCCTTCACCCGCATTCGTCCCTCTCCCCTTCATAACAATGGATCCTCCGTTTGAAGAGAAATACAAATCCCTCTTAACAAATGCTACTCTATTATCAAAAGACAAGGATTATATTATAATGAGTGATTACGAGGAGCATGAGCTGCCTATCATAGATCTTCACCGTTTGACTCTCTCCTCCTCGGAGAGAGAGAAGTGTGTGAAAGAGATAAGGCAGGCTGCGCGTGAATGGGGCTTCTTTCAAGCCGTGAATCATGGGATTCCTCAGGAGATTTTGGAGGGCATTCAACTCGAGCAGAGGAAGCTTTTCCATCATCCATTCAGCAAAAAGGCTGAAGAAAACATTCTGAATCTGTCTTGTTACACATGGGGTAACCCTACAGCCACTTGCTTGAGGCAGCTCCCATGGTTTGAAGTCTTCCACATACCTCTCACAGATATTTCAAAAATCAGTGGTGAATACAAGAGTCTCAGGTACTGTTCAAATTTCCTATTATAGCTAAATAATGCAGCAAATGCAAGGTGAAATTAAACTTTAGGTTACCTGGATAAGTTCACAAATGCAAGGTGTCTCTAATGGTTTGCTAACTACCTTAGTTTAGGTGATTATGTGTTGAAAATAAAAACCAACTATAAACTCCCAAAATAATTCATATTTGATAATATCTTTTTAAAATATTAATACGACGATATGGTATATTAAATGTTATTTTAAAAAAAATATTGAAATTGTGACATGTTGAATCAACCTGGATTAACTTGTCTACAACTCGAATCATAAGATTATGATAACCTGAAAAACAAGTCAAAATAATTATAAAGATTAATTTTCAATCATCTTAATGTTGAAGAATAAAATTAAAAGAAAATTAAAAAAAAACTATTTGATTTAACTCGGGTTAACTTGTCAAACCCGCAACTCAAATCATGAGATCAGGAAAAACTCATAGAAAGAAAATAAAAAAAAAATTATGAAGCCTAATTTCCAAGTAATTTAGATAAAAAAATCAATTAAAAAAATAATAAAAAAATAATTCGAGTCAACCTGAGTTAATCTATTAAATTTACGATCTAAGTTATGAGATCGGGATAAGTTAATACAAAGAAAATAAAAAAAATAATTATGAATCCCAACTTCGAATTGATCTAATGTCAAAAGTTAAAATAATAAAAAAAAAATCAATAAAACCAGTATATAATCCAATATAAAAAAAATACAAATCATAATTCTTAAAACAACCTATTATTAAAGAATAAAATTAAAAATAAAATCTAGAAAAAAGAAGATTGTATTCTTTAAAGGTTATATTGAAAAAACAAAGAAAAAAAAACATATTCATATGCAAATTTAGTTGACAAATAGTTTTTTTTTTCAAATTCAAAACTTTTCGTAAGAAAATATAAAAAAAAAACTAGAAAAAAAAATATAGTGTATGCATATAATTTGATTTACTTTATTCACATAGAAAGGTTATAATAACACACGTTGACCAAATTAATTTTATAATAAGGGAGGGAGTAACACATTACTTGCATGGAAGAGATTCTTTAATCTTAAAGAAAATATCGAGAAATCATTGTGGCCGGCACACAAAGTTTTTAATATATATATATATATATATATATATATATATATTTTAAAAAAATAATAATAACTCTCTTTTCTTATATAAGCATTTCATTTATGTATTTCCTTTTTTCAAACCCATTGTTGGCTTGGATAATTTTGGATTGTTGGAGTTGGCTCCATTAAATAGAAAATCAGGGTACAAGGTTTTGTGCTCCAAAACCTCAAATTTTAACATTTATAATGAAATAAAACATCCTATCAATCTCTATAATCCAATTTCCAACCATAAAATAAATTTAAATAGTCTAAAATCTCAAAATCAAATATAATAAAAAATACTTTCAGCTTTAATCTATTTTGGTGTCACTAAAAGTAAAACCACTTTTATATAATATCTCTTTTAAAAAAGAATTTATATAGATCAAAATTAAAATTATTGATGGTTAGAATTTGGTCATCCAAAAACTCTCTCTTGAATACAAATTAGATAAAATTTTATGACCAAAATATAAAATTAAAAACTACATGGACCAATGTGTATTATCATGTCATTTGAACTATAAAAATGGATAAGTTTTTTTTTGTCAAATCCTTATTTAATTTTTTCACTTAAACCTATAATTATATTTGGTAATATCATTACAAATCAAAATAGAGCGGTAAAAAAGTAACAATAACAAATCTAAGTAGTTATTATAAACCAAGAGAAAATACAATACATAAAACTATGACAACATAAATTGAAGATACTAAAATAAAAAGAAGGAATAAAATTTAGTAACTAAAGTGAAAATAAAAAAAGAAAACAAAACCCAACACATAAAACTACAACAACAAAACTCGAAAGAACTAAAATATAAAGAAATAAAGTTTAGTAAAAAAAAAAAACACTTCTGGGATTTAAAAGGAAAAATAGCATGAACATAATGTAAGAATGAACAGTATTACTGCAGTAAAAAGGCCATCCTATTTTAATTTATAGTTAATTACCATACATTTCATTTTAATAATTTTTATTTTGATATTCAAAAAAGTTATTCCCGAGAACCAGGACATTTCATCCTGGCTACACTGCTTTTATGACTCACGAATCACCCCGAAATTACATATTCTTGCGCAAGCATGGACAGAATTTATAGCCAAAAGCTGTTCCTATATTCAATTCCTCATTTCAAGGCAAGCTTAAGCATGTTAATATGGAGTGCCTCCTACCGCAAATCGTCATTGCAACCTAATTGTAAACATATATTTGGCTATACAAGCGTTGTTTTTTATTGAACTTGTTTCTAATCTTTCCACCATTGCTCCATCTTCGTTTCCAGAGAGAGCATTGAAGCTTATACAGCAACTGCTGAAAAATTGGCTAGGGACCTGTCAGAAATTCTAGCTGAGAATCTGGGTGTTTCCTCCACTTTCTTTCAAGAGAATTGTCAGCCAGAAACTAGTTATCTGCGAATGAACAGATACCCTCCATGTCCATTCTCTTCTGAGGTGTTGGGCGCGCTGCCCCATACCGATAGCTGTTTCGTCAACGTATTAAATCAAGATCAGATTGGAGGATTGCAGCTATGGATGAATGGAAAATGGATTAGCGTTAAACCTAATCCAGAAGCTCTAATAATTAATATCGGTGACTTATTTCAGGTATGTTCCGATGAACTTGTGATCGTTGTTAGCGATCATTACAATTTACTTGCATATATAATGATCGATGCAGGTAGCGAGCAACGATGTTTACAAAAGCATAAGGCATCGGGTGCTTGCCTCCAAACAAGCTGAAAGGTTTTCCTTGGCATATTTATATTGCCCGAGAAAAGATGCTGTCATAGAGAGTGGAATGAAGCCATCAATGTACCGGAAGTTCACATTCGGAGAGTTGACGGAGCAGAATGCAAGGGATGTTAGGGAAACCGGCAACAAAGGGGGGATCCCAAGGTTTCTCATGTGATTGAGCATATTGTGCTGGAACGTTTCATCGATCAGGACTGAATAAAACTTTGTTATTAGTGTATTAATCTCACATGGAATAATGTTTGTTTGTTTGTTTGTTTTTCAATTATCAAATTCAATAAGTATATTTGGTTATTTAAATTGTAATTTAATTGAACATTTCAGCTTCAATAATATATGAATTCAAATATTTCACAGGCGCTTTTTTTCCTGATAGTATATGGAACAACAAGTTTGTTTTTCAACTGGAGCGGGAAATGGAGTTTCTACGGGGCTTTCAGCTATCATAACTAGGACGTACAAACATGGACCTTAGTGATATTCGGCATTTCTCATATTTAATATAATTTTAAATATGTTCATTAAATATGTTTTAACAACAAATTACAACCATTAGATAATGAGAATTAACCATGATTCCTTGCTATTCCACTCGTCCTAGTTACTGGCTTACTGCCCGCCAGTGTTCTTGTAAAATTTGAATGCATCAAATACGTGTCGTGAGTGCAATAAAATTTACCGGACTAATTATTCAGATTTTATTATTCAAACATAAAAAAAATAGTTATTTCTAAGGTTGAGAAATGAGGGAAAGTTTTTATATATATATATATATATATCCAAGGACAATTTATTAAGCCACTTTGAAGCAAAGTAAGACAACCAATATTTATTTATTTTTTAAAAAAGGGAAGTAAGCAAACATGCAATTAGCTCATTTTCTCTCTATAACTACATTGATAAAGAGATCCTATAATAAACCTTGTTTAATAGTATTTACTAGTTATATAAATGGTGCTCTACAATGGGAAACAAAATCTTTTTTTAGCAAAAAAAAAATGAAAATGGTTGTGTTTTTAATGTTTTTTTAGACAAAACCAAATAATAAATTAAAAAGACCATGCACGTATCTAATATATAAATCGTTGACTTCCGTCTCATTATGGGTTGTAATTTTTTTTTACTAGAAAAAAAAAGTACATGTTTTTTTAACATCTTTTTTTTTAAAAAAAATCATAATCATAAATTGAGAAACTCATTCATATATTTAATTAAATGAACTAAGCTGTGAAAAAAAAAAATTAGACTTCTAATTCAACCTGCTTTATTATAGATAATTTTAGTTATAAACTAGCCTCACTTAAGGTTTTGGTTGCGTATAAGGTTAATCAATTTAAGTCATCTAAAATGGTGTGGTTTCTAGATATTTTTTGACAAAGTTGAAACGATGCTATTTTAAAAAAATATATATATTAAGCTTGAGTTTTGACTAGATCGACTAAGTCATGAGTTTATTAGGTCTTATCAAGTTAAATTTTAACCCAAATCGATATAAAAACTGAACCAAACTAGGTTCCAAGTTAGTGAGTTACTTGGTTAACCCTCCAGCCATGCTGAGTTAAATAAAACTGATTAAAATATTAGATAATATTTGAAATATACTTAAATTGATTAAAACTAAGTAGGAGATTTTGGTCAAAATAGATAGCCTTAACACTTTGATTAGAGGTTATAAAGGTTATATATTAGAGCCCAATAATTTTTTATAATTTATTGTTGTGTATTGTTATTAGATCATTTATTTAAATTTAAAATAGCTTTTAAATTTAAATAATATTATCTTTATCTCAGTTCTAATAAAAATAATATTTATTTATTTATAAATTCAATTTTTTTTTTAAATAATAATAAAACTGTATCTGTCATTTTTTACAAAAGTTGCAGATAACTTGAAAGTTATAAATATTATCTGTAAACTAAGTTTTTTTTATTTATTAAATTTTTAATTGTGCTATTTCCCATACAATACCTGTCAAAAAAAAAAACTCCCTGTCAGCTTGTTTGTAATGCTTTGGTTTTAGAACATTGTCGGCTTGGCAAGTGACGCCAAGCCCGAGCTCGGCTTGGCATAAGGTCGTTTCAGATTCCCTGGGACGTTAGGTCTGCTGAATTATATTATGGACTGGTTTTCGTCCAAATCCCGAGAGTGTTAACAATGGTCCAAATCCAAGAAGAACATGGGCTTCATGCTGGGCTCGTTGCTTCATTATTGGATTTTCATCTTAGAGTTTGCTAATCCAATGGACTTTTAACCGGCCCATTTTCTTATGTGATAGAGGAACCTGGATCCTAATATCCCACCATGGATCAATAGCCTGGATGATGGGCTTGAGGGCCCGTTAGTAAAATGGCATATAAACAGAACAGGAGAAGCTTTAAGCGCTATCAACATAACGGTAGCTTAAACCGCCTCAAATGGTCCCTAAGATATTTCATGATATTCACTTTGATCCTTCATTGCAAAGTTCTTTTCAAATAGGTTCTATATTTCATATATATATATGCATGCACTTAGAATGAATCCTCACTTTCATGATATTATTTTTTTAAAAAAATTATTGTTGTAGTTTGTTCATTGTTCTGGATTGAGTTTATTAGTTGCGAACATAGAAATTTAATTTATAGCTATACAACCTATGTGTTGCATCACTCTAACCTTAATCAAGTGAAAGCTTATAGGGTTAATTTTAAATATTTAATTTAATAATTTGTAAAAATAATTAAATTGCAGATTTTATTAGTAATAGCATCATTGAAAACAAATCAAAAAAATTAAGTATAATAACAATAATATTTTAAAATATTTAACACTATCATCATGTTAGTGATGGTACAAGAAAAGTAAAATGAAGAAGAGTGGTGTTGATACCTGTAGTGATAAAAAAATGTTGATTTAATGGTTGGAGTAATATATCGGAAAAAATATTATCACCACCATCACCAATAATAATAATGATATTTATTCAGATTCGAGCTCTGTGATTATTAATATGATGGTAACTAAAAATTTATATTATCGTTAATTTCAGGGATCGTGGGATTAATTAAGATATGTATAAACTAGTTCAAACACTCATATTAATTAAAAAGTTGACATTTATAATGATTGAAATGTGAAGAGTGACATGAATTTTTTTTTTATATATATATATATATATATATATATATATTCACATGTTTTATTTTTGTTCCCACATCCTTCGGTTAAAATGAAACTATATTTAATTTTAATTCAATTCTTTGTTATCAAACAACACTTAAAAAAAAGAAGTTAGAAATCTAGCTTAAAATATAATATATAAGGAAAAAGGTGAATATATACCCTTCTCTCTCTCTCTCTCTCTCTCTCTCTCTCTCTCTCTCTCTCTCTCTCTCTCTCTCTCTCTCTCTCTCTCTCTCTCTCACACACACACACACACACACACACACTTATTTCATTATTAATCTCCGAAAAACTATACAACTTAAACTATACAACTATACAACTCTCAAGATACAAGTCTAATCTATCTTAAGCTCTCGTTCATAACCAACAAGACACGTGGATTGCACATCATTTTGAAGATATTGATCCATTTTGAAAAATAATGGTCAAATACTATGATTTTCTTGATATATATTGGATACCATATAAAATCCACTTTAGTTGTCCAATAATATAAAGTTTACTCTTTCTGAAATTAAAACTGCTAAGAAATTTATAAAATCATGGAAGAACATTCCTAAACTATTGGTAACTCACTTCTTAGGACATTAATAACTATTTTAATCATTATAAAGTATGATGGTTATCGTATAACATATTATTGAAATAATAAATATTATTGGAAGATTTAAATCATTGGTAATGAACATGGATGAAAATTTTCCCGTCAATGATATTACGAAGAATAAATAGAATCAAGAAACTCATTCTATTTATTTTATAAGTAATAAAAAGTATGGAAATAGTAAACATAAACCACCGGTGATAAATAATTTTTCCATCCAAGTTTGCAATAAAAAGTGTAAAATTAATGGGTATATTTACGTGGAAAATATAGATGATTTTAAAAATATTGTCCTGAGATGTAAGGCATAGTTGGAAAAATAAAAAGTAAACCTATTATTTTTATATATTTTGAATAAATTTAAATTATATTTCTTATAATTTTTGATGGATTGATTGATATTCTTAACTTTTTAAATTTATGAATATTGATATTAAAAATATTTTTTTAAAAATAAAAATATGTTATTTAAAAATATATTTTTTTAAAAAATATTATAAAAAATAACAGGTAACTGAGATTTATCACTGGCGAGGAGCAGGAACAATCTACTCACCAGCAGTGTACGTACTCCCCCCACTGCCTTACAACATCATTGGTCTAAATAGTTAAACACCTCCATTTCTCTCACCAACCTTAGATCCTATTGGCCAGAATTTATAACCAAAACAACTGCATGTACATTATCACATCTCTAAACAAACAAAAATTGAATCCGTTTGTCTACGCGTTAGCGTTTATATTTTCTAAAAAACACACTGATTAACCGTTTGGTTACGAATTGTCAAAAGATAAAAAACATGGGTCCCAGTATTTATTTGCGGCAGAAACTCGATTTTCAGAAAGCAGTGAATTCATGCTTTTCGTTTCTATTCAAGTGATTGGTATACTGCGCACTATAATTGCACTGTTCAACAGTGCAATTACATCAACCTTTTTTTTTTTCCTGTTATTTTTTAACAGCTAACTATAATTGCACGATGTGAACAGTGCAATTATATGAATTTTTTTAATAGTTTTTTTTTTATATATAAAAAAACTAGTTTAAATTGAATTAAATTTTTTCATATTATGATAGGAACAATATTTTTTTTCTTGAAAAACTAGTATAGAGTGAATTAAATTTACTTGCATTGTAATATCAATTTTATACTTGATAATATTTTATCTAATTTTATTACACACTCAAAAAATTATGAAAACTATAATTTTTATCGGATGAATTTTATACGTAATAGAATTATATTATTTATTTCATGATGTAATAGAAGTAATTAATTCTACAATATTTAAATTTAAAACCATCAATATTAATATAAATATTTTTAAATTATTTTATAACCTCAATTTCAAAAACATTCTTAACCAAACATATTAAACTATTTTTTTTCAACTTCAATTTTATTCACAGTTTTAACCAAACACCTATTTTTTAAAAATAATCTTAATTAAAAATATTTTTTATAAAATATTTTTTTTCAAATTACAACCATAACACCTACTACAAATACCAAACAGACTAAAAGAAAGCAATAACGTGCATTTTGTCCCCACTCTTGTCCTTTATGAAAGGAGAGATAAACAAAGACCATTACTTCAATTAGTCTCTCCCCAAAACCTATCTCTCTCCCTTCTTGTTCTCCTCCATCATAGCCCTTTTACGGTTCACCTGGAAACCACCCCATCATGTCGGATTCCGGTGGTGGTTGCTGTAAGTGCTGTTTTAACTTCATATTCACTTTAGGGCTAACAGCTCTTTTTATGTGGCTCAGCTTGCGTGCTTCATCACCCGATTGTCTACTTAGCAAATTTTACCTTCCTCTTGACCAAACCTCAAACTCTTCAAACCCTACATCCCTTGAGTTTGAACTTAGACTTAAAAACACCAACAAAGACAAGGGTGTGTACTATGATCCAATAAATGTCACATTTTACACTCCAAATAAGTCCCACGTCATTGGGAATTTCACTATAACAAAGTTTTATCAGGGGCATAAAAAGAATGCTAGAAAGAATGGTACCATACCAATTATTGACCGGGATGTGGTTTCCCGGGCAGCTCCTCCGGCAAATGGGTCGACGGCGCCTTTCCGGGTGGATTTGGTTACTTCAGTGAGGTACAAGATTCTCATGTTCAAGACTAAGAGGCATACGATAAGGGTGGGGGCTAATGTGGATGTCAATGGTACCCTTATTAAAGTCAACCGCAAAGACATAAAGCTCAAGTCTAATGCAGATAAGATTAGGAGCTATTGTGGGCAAATGGGATTTTTTTTTGCTAACCTTTTGGTTTTAGGTTTGCTTATTTTTTGATGAATCTAGATGACATTGTTTCTTGTAGTATGTCTGAATTTTGGAATGTTTGATTTTAGTATCTTTATTTTCTGGAAAATTCTTGCTCTTTTTACTAACAGATTGTATCTGAAGTTTATACATGGAATTTACGATATATATATATTTTCTTCTTTTAGAGAATTGAAATTGCTTTGACCATTTTGTGATGGATTTGCTGTTGATGTGTAGAGGTTCAATTAATTTATTGAAGTATTCAAATTTCTTTTCTGGTATGGAAATATTACTGGTTTGTTCTGCTGCCGGATGCAAAGGAGAGCCAATAAATGGCACCACCAGTTTTCTTCCATAACGGTCATTTCTTTTTATGAGTTGATTGACTGAGTGCATGCTTTAACTCGTGGACTGAAGTCCCCTTCAAATTGAATGTTAAGGTGATGATTGCATGAGAGGGATTTTTCATAGATTAGAATGAAGAAGGTCTGCAATTTGCTAAGCTCTATTTAAGACAATTTGGTTTGCTTTCCCCGAACACAAGTTTTTTAGACAACCTGCTGCTTGTTGGGAAGAACACCGGCTACCCAGAAATGGTGGCTGCTTCTATTTCTGAACAGAGCATTCAGGTTTATGGACTCAGACGTCCTTTCTATTCTGGAAATGTTGAGCTCAAGTCACCTCTTAGCTTCACCAAAACCAGTGTTATCACTGCCTTTTCACCAAACTGCTGGATGCTCAATTTCGGCAAAGCTTTGGCAACCCCATTCTCAGTATTCTCTTCCACTAAAATTCATTTCATTTGGAGAAATTGTCACCTGACTGAGTCCTAGTTGTGGGAGTTCTGAGAGAGGGTTACTCTGAGTAGTAGTGGAGTTTTGCCCTCAATTTCTTGCCCTTTTAAGCAATTAAATGGTAATTTTGGAAAGAGACATGAGTTGTGTTTCTTGCATTAGATTCCCCTTGCTTCATTAGAGATAAGATGTGGAAATTACTACTTTGTTTTTTCAACGAAAGATGCTAGCTTTTGGACAATATGGTGATGACAAGGAGAAAAGGTCTTAACAAGCAATTAGCCAGGAATTTATGAAGATGTTTGGCAACAGAAAGCGCAATCGAAAGTAAAAGCACGAAAATTCTGTGAAAACATGAGAGCAATGAACATTTCATCAACTGGATTGCTTTTTTATTTAAAAAGTTATTTTTGTATTTTTTATTTGTTTTAAATTAATATTTTTTTAATATAATATTTTTAGTATTTTCAGATTATTTTAATATATTAATATAAAAATAAAATTTAAAAACTAAAAAAATATTATTTTAATATATTTTTAAACAAAAATAATTTTAAAAATATCTATTAATACAATCTTAAACTATCTTTATTTTCTAATGATTACAGTGAACCTTGCGAAATGTAACCTATATTTATTAGCAAGAACAGGACACTGGGACACTGCTTTGTGTTTAACTAGATGTCATGCCCGTGTGAAGCTATAGGTTTATGCCAGTGAGATGCTGTAGGCTTGTAGCATGTTTATATATTATTGTGAGTCTGTGAAAAAAATAAAAAAAGAATTATATGAAGAAAAATTATTGTAATTCATAATATTTTTAAGAAAAAAATTATAAAATTAAATTTTTAATCAGATTAATATTTAAAAAATAAAAAAAACAAATAAAATTTTGAAAAAAAATAATAACAAAAAAAACTGAAATAAAAAAAAAACTATGCAGGGAAACATTATAGCTCTACAGTGTTTCATGAGAAAATCTACTGTTGTAATTCTCAACCAGTTTAATATTAAAAATAATAAAATCAATAAAGATAATTTTTTAAAAAAATTATAATAAAAAAATATCACGTGGGGGAACATTGTAGTAGTTCACAATGTTTTAAAGAAAAAAACTACGAATACAGAACATGAAAAAAAAAGAGAGACAATTTTGGAAAAAAAAGCAAAAAACAAAATGAAAAAAAAACATGTGGTCAAAGTTAAAGCTGAATTTTCAATCAGCTTAATATTTTTTAAAAAAATCGACAAAGATAATTTTTTAAAAAACATATGCGGAAACACTGTAGCAAAAAAAAAAAACCATGTCGAGAAATATTGTAACAATTCACAGTATTTTAAAAAACAAAACTACGAAGTAAAATCGACAAAGACCATTTAAAAAAAATCATAAAAAAAGAAAAAAAAAGCGATGTAGAGATATATTATAGTAATTCATAATGTTTTAAAGAAAAAAAACTACAGAACTAAATTTTTAACTAGTTTAATATTTAAAAAAATGATAAAAATAATTAAAAAAAAAACAATCTTGAAAAAAATATATGTTAAGCCCAAAAAAATAAAAAAGAATGTGAAAAAAAAAAGTAGCGTGGGAACAATAATTTCCCACACCTTTTAGAGTTATTGATAATAAAAAAGTGTTTTTGTTCTAAAAAGCCACAAGTCAAAGAATAGTAAACTTGTGCAACTAGTTTTCAAAGTGTTTGAAAATTAAACTTGTGTTATTGATTTTTAAAGTGTTTGAAAGTGATGAAGTGATTGTTTTTAAAATATTTTTTATTTAAAAATATATTAAAATAAAAATAATTGATTTGAAATAAAAAAAATAAAAATTTTCAATTTTTTTTAAATATTTTTAAAACACAAAAATAAATAGGATTTAACCTAGAATTTGCTTTTGATTATTACAAGAAATTTTATTAATTTAAATAAAAAGAGGATGGCCTGATGGATAGGGGCATGCTTCTTAATGAAAATAATAAGGTTTCATAATTATAAGAAATCTTGAGGCAGATTATATGATAATATTCATGTTTTTTAATTAAAAATATATTAAAAAAAATTATAAAAAATTTTACATTAACATATTAAAATTATAAAAAATAAATACTTAAACAAATCAACTTAATATTTTTTTTAAAAAAAACATTTTAAAAATAAATTAAACCAGATTACAAAACACATCCGGCTTGCTTTAGTTATTGTGCTAACAAACATGGCTTAAAAAAATGATGGAAGATGCGAAAACAAAAGGGAAAAAAGAAAAAAGGATTTATGGACATTGTCACGTGACTGAGCTTCGTTCTGATAGGTGAAAAGACGATTTTGATCGATCGATCGATTGATTGAAGAAAGCAAGGAAAACAGGACGATGTTTCCATGGATTAAAGATCGACACAGGAAGACACCTACCATTTTCCTTGCAATTTCACCAGAAATCACAATCCTTTTCCTTGTAGTGCCACGCGCTTGCGTTCAGGAATCGTTATGCACGAAATTTCTGAGTCCGTGCTGTTGATTTTGGTGAAAACTTTAAGTAAAGCTTGTCATGATTTTATTACCATACTGTCCTAATTGAGTAGCTAATGTAGCTTCACTGTTCACTTCTTTTCCTTTTCAATTCAGCCAGACTTTTTAAACCAGTCAGCCGACTCGTCTCGAGTCATAGATTTTATCCGGATTATTAGGTTTTGATCAGGTTAATTTTTTTTATAAATTAAAATAATATTATTTTAATTTAAAAATAAATAGTTAACATGCTGCAATCAAATTTTTAACTGAGTCATGCTGGTTTTTGACTTCTCTTATTTTTTCTAAATCCGTTCCGGTTCCAATCCTGAATCAGCTAAGTCCCGGGTCGATCTACCAGACTAGACATGATTTTAAAACTATAAGCCCTTTTATTTATTTATTCTCCTCTTTATTTTTTTGTACTCAATTTTATCATAATACTTTCATTTTAATAATCATTATAGATATCTTTTAGCATATTAAGTTCAGCGAATCATATTAAGATAGCTTTTACATAGTTTAATTTTAAATCTAAACTAGGTAAGGAGTTGGGTTGGGAGGATTTTTTTTTTTGTTATTTTCATCTTTTTTTATTCACATTTTCTCCTCGAATTTTATTTATTGATCGACTACGTTGCTTTTAGATAAACCAAGTCAAATAGATCATCTTAGAGCAACTCTCTTTATATTTAGTTTTAAACCCATGCTATGACAAGAATTTAGTCGGGAGGATTTTTTTTATTAATTTCATCAAAAATTTATTTTTAATTTCATTCTTATATTATTTTTATTGATTGGATAAATTTTTTTGAACCGATTAAGTTGATTTTAATATAAATTTAGGTAAAAAGAAAAAAATTACATCAATACATTTTTAAAATTAATTTGCTGGAAAGAGTTTAATAACACTCGAATATAATTCTTGTCGTTCGATTCAACTCACAAAGTAATTTTAATAAAAATTACATGCAGGAGTTTCTTGGCATTGCAACTCATTCTTTGTTCAAGGGGAAATGATTCATATATTTAATCAATCCCTAAAATAGGTCAGCTTTATTTGAAATATACGACGATCTCTAACTATGTTTTTTTTTTGTTTTTAATTAATCCCTAAAATATATACAAGATAAAATACAGAGCATATACAAGATCTATTTAAATTTGTACAGAAAACTTACAAAAATTTGAAAATCGTTCTTCTGCATAATAATTTGGACTAGTAATCTTGTAAGAAAATATTTGTCCATGTAATTTTAGAGGAATTTTGATGGGAACAGAGAAGAGAACGTATTTCAACTTCGACTCTCAAACGTAAAACCAAGTTATTTATAGAAGTAGATGGATTAGTCACCCTTCAAATTCTCTGTGACAAAGACAATAATAAATTACAACAGAATATATTCTGCTTCAATGATAAGAGGAGCTTCCGCTTTGTAGTTCTGTCAGAGAATAGTATGCTCCACCGCGACCTAATGCTATGAGTTCTTTGTATGAGCCTTGTTCTACGACCTTTCCATTCTTGATAACCGCAACATGTTCTGCCAACCATCATCTTCTTCAACTAAGCTCTCTGACACACTGTCAAGTGTACTGGTTGCCTCATCCAACAGCAAGATTGATGGATCCTTCAGTATCGCACGAGCAAGTGCTATCCTTTGTTTTTGACCTCCTGATAGCTGAACTCCTCTTTCTCCACAGTAGGTATCATACCCATCTTTCATTCCACTGCAAAAAGGAAGAAATCAAATCAAACACGAGATATATAGCTTTCGTTTGCAGCTTCTCAAGTAAAACCAGGTAAAGGATTTTTGTATTGGTCCTGTAAACCATGACATTCACTCGTATGAATATATCTGAGTACATTTGATTAAATATTTCTTATACCTGATGAGTTAATGTGCATTGGCAACAACTGCAGCCTTTCGTATCTCAGATTCTCTTGCATCCTCTTTGCCACAGGCAATATTTTCGCGGATAGTGCCAGCAAACAGTGTTGTTTCTTGACTGACTAGTGCAGTATGAGATCTCAGTATTCTCAAATTGTAGCTCTTTATGTCCTGTCTGTCGATAAAAACTGCTTGTTCCATGGGATCGTAAAACCTCTTGATAAGTCCAAAGATGGTAGCTTTTCCAGAACCACTTGGCCCCTCCAGTGCCACTGTTTTCTCTGCATCAATTTTGAGGTTCAAGCCTTTGAAGATCATTTGATCTGTTCTTGTTGGATATGCAAAGAAGACATTGTTGAGCTCAACTTAGCCATTTAACCTTTTCTTGATGTCCAGTGTACCCCACAAGTTACTTGGGTCAATCTCGCTTTTCCTATCTAGGATTGCAAACACTGATCCAATGTCATTCCCTCCTTTTGATAAATCATTGGTCATACTTCTAGCTTCTGCAATGACATAAGCAGTATAAAAAACGCTTGGAAAAGTTGCTCTGGTGATATTAACTCTTCCGTCAAAAGCCTCTCACCATGCCAGAAAGCTAGTGCGGTAGAAGCTGTGTTAAAAAATTGTGAGCTAAACAGGCTAAAATCTTTGAATTAATGAAATGACTGTGGACTTTCCGGAGCCACTGCCTCCCACAAGACCACCTGTCTTACCAGCTGGAATCCTGAGATTCAACCCTTGCAAGATAGGGGTGTCAGGTCTTGATGGATAGCTAAAATGTATGTCCTGAAAATCAATTTCTCCTCTTACATATGATAAAGCCTTCCCCTTCTTATCTTCCCAGTCTATGCTAGGAGTTCGATCAATCGTTTGAAAAATACGAGTAGAAGCACCCATTGCCTTTGTGATGGAAGTTAGATGTGGGAGAGCACCTAAAACACTAGTGCAATTGCAGAATAAAAACTATGATCCCTTGAACTCAAACTAGATCAGGTAGTATGCTGCAAAGCAATATTCAAAAATTGGGATAGAAACTGGTAGTTTTTTTTTGGAAATTTATAGCTCTAATTCTTGCAAAAATACCAAAGGATTTCGTGATAGCATAACAAAACTGATGCTTTTATTATTGACCAAACAAAAGTGTGAAAACACCGAGGGAATAAGAGAGAAGTGTTGAAGATCCTACAAACCAGAAAGTTGTTTCAGACAGAATCCTATATCTATGTAAGACAGCCAAGTACATTAATTTGAATATACAATCTGATATGAATAAGTCGAGAACTGATTCTCTTTAATATGCCCCCTCAAAATAGAGAGAGAGAGAGAGAGAGGTCCAATCTTGTACTTGAGTTGAGGAAAACATTGGCGCAGAAGAGGCTTTGTAAGTGCATCAACAAGTAAATCTTTAGAAGAAAAATGAGCTACACGAAGAGCATCATTTTGAACTTGATCTTGAATAAAGTGAAAATTTACAGCAACATGCTCCATTCGGGAATGAAAACATGCTTCATTCTCTAAAAGGTGGCCTTGAGAAAAGGCATTGTTTGCATCAAGTTGCCTCAAGGACCAGCCATGGCTCCTAACTAAACTGATAACAATTCGAACAGTTATTGGTTTTACAAGTGCACTGCATGTGTCTTGGCAGAGTTCTTTTGTTATTGCGGTAGTAGTTGTAGTTGTGGTTTAAAAAATATTATTTTATAAAAATTATTTTTAGTTGAGATTGGTTTGAAAAATAGATGTTTGATTAAAATTGTGGTTGAAATTGAGGTTGAAGAAAAAATAGTTTCATGTGTTTGGTTAAGAATGTTTTTGAAATTAAGGTTATAAAATAATTTTAAAAAATATATATTAATATTGATGATTTTTAATTTAAATATTGTGGATTTAACTATTGATATTATATCATGAAATAAATCATACTTTATATATAAAAAAATTACTTTAACAAAAAACTATTTACAGTTTTATTACGTACAAAATTCATCCAACAAGAACTACAAAATTAGGTAAAATATTATCAGGAATAAAATTAAGATTACAGTACGAGTAAATTTAATTCACCTTAAACTATTTTTTTTAAAAAAAATTATTGTTCATATTCATGTGAACAGTGTGAGTGAAATTAATTAACTACACTGATTTTTAAATAAAAAAAATAAAAATTGTTCACTGAACAGTGGAGCACGATGCAACAAAATTACCTCGCAGGAAGCAGCTCTTAGGTGCTTCCTTTTTTCTTGCGTTTTAAACACTAAAGACTGCGGAACCCATGAACAGTAACACATGTTTGTTAATTAACCAAACAGCTTGTCAATTGAAAACGCAGGAAACGTGGACACAACCACGTAGCCAAACGGGTTCATAGTCTATTCCAAGGTGTTAATGGAAGCTTTTTGCAACCAAATGGGCCTTAAACATGTCAACATAACCATCATATTTTCGTTTAGTTCTAAAAATTCATTTACATCCAATTAGGAGTGAGCAAAAAAAACCAAAAAATCGATTAAACCGAGAAAACTAGAAAAAAATAACCGAAAAAACCGAACCGTGAAAAAAAAACCAATTAGAATTTTTAAAAAACCAACCGATTCGATTCGGTTTTGGTTTTATAAGCTTGAAACCGAAAAAACCAAACCGAACCCAAACTGAAAAAAAACCAAGTCAAACCAGAAAAAACCGGTTTTGGTTTTAAAATAACTGAACCAAAACTGTTCGGTTTAAACCAGTTTCAGTTTTTTTTTAAAAAACCAATTTGATTATTTACTTTTTATAAAAATCAAACCAAACAAAAAATAATCACCACTGCATCTAACTAAATTTTAACTTGTTTTCGAGGAACTAGCTCCTACATACCATTCTTTACGAAGGCATCATACTTTTCAAATATGGCTCGACATCATTTATGATCTTTGAGATCTTGGGTCAGGGTGTTTACTCTTTCAAATGATCTCAAAATAAGAGTCAGTGATTGTGATGCTTTGTTGTTTCATTAGTGGAAAATATTGGCACTCCACTCATCGGAGATTGCTGAAAAGGGAATAGCCATTGACAAGTTGAGGGAGGTAGTTACTGGCGATAAAGATAGCGCCCATACTTACAATTCATCCATGAACATTGGAGAGCAGAGCACGACGCCATACTGATTTTCTTTGAAAAATTAACTTTGTCTTGTAATGTGTACTAATCGTGAGCTTTCTAGAAATTCACGCTTGACCGCCATACGGCAAGCCAAAGATTTTTTTTTTTTGGGCACCATCAAATTGTAATACTAATTACCAACAGAAACTTGCTTTCTATCTTCATAAATAGCTAATTACTAGCATAAATATGCTTTTTGCCTTCAAACAGACATATATAGCATCATAAAATATCTTGAATATGAACAAAAAGTATGCTAATTGTCCATCTTGGAATTGTAATTTTAAGTTCTCTGCTTTTTATTTAATACATTATGATATCATTTATGTTGAAATGGTTCTCAGTCATAAATTAATTAATTAAATGCTCATTCAAGCATCATATGATCTTTCAAATTTGGTGCTTAGATATTTGATCTAGTCAATGTTGATTTTGATACTGACTTTGAGCTTTGAACAAATATTTAGTGACTAGACATAACTAATAAATATTCTCTTGACTAATAATTCACAGACATACCTCAAAGGCGGTCGGAATTTTGAATGTTGATTTTCCTATATGTTGTTGGTCAAGATGTTCACGTGGACGCCCGAAACCACATCGTCGTTAGAATAAAATGCCCAGATAGAGTGGTGATAGTTGTTTGCCAGTAGGATTTCATGGATTCAAGGCTATACAGAGTCGCAAAATCAGGAAATGTTTATATTCTCCTACAACTTCTCAACGAAAATCCAAGGATACTTACTAAACTTACTCCACAAGGGAATACACCTCTCCATATTGCTGTGCAATTTGGACATAAAAGAGTCGTCGTTGAAATCTATAATCGATGCAGGTCTCTTCTTACAAGGCCGAATTCGAGTGGAGACAGTCCTCTACATGTTGCTGCAAGGTGTGGACACTTCTCTATTGTTGATTTTCTGGTGAAAGAAGTTCTGTCTGCAAAAAGGATAAGCACTGAAAATGGAAAAACTGGCAAGTTTGACATCCTGAGGCAGGGAAACAAGGAGAATAATACAGTTCTACACGAGGCTGTTAGGAATGGTAATACGAGTGTCGTAAAGTTGTTGCTGAGGGTAGATACTAAGTTGGCCTGTTTTGAAAATTATGCTGGCGAGTCGCCGTTGTTTCTTGCTGCTAGAGAAGGGAAGAAGGATGTTTTGAGTCAGATTCTGATATCAACTCCGGCTTCAGCTCATGGGGGATCAGAGGGCCAAACTGCTTTGCATGCTGCTGTGATAGAGAGACGTTCAGGTAGCGTCCTCTGCTTGGACAATCCCTTCTTTTTACTTCTCCACATCAAATGGCTGTCAATTGAATCTTTTAAGCTCACATCCTCATTGCTATGTGTTTCTTTCTGTTTGTTTGGTTTCTGATGAAACCTAACTTGAAATGACTCGTATATACTAAGTAGAATTCAAGCTCTTGTATTATTTTAAGATCATAACTCGTTTTCTGTGTGATGTCAGATATCATGGAGATCCTTCTGAGAGCAAAACCATACCTCATCACAGAAGCTGACCATCATGGCAGGACCGCACTCCATTATGCTGCATCCCTTGGAGACCGCAGGGCGGTTGAAAGATTGCTGGAAGTTGACGAGTGCACTGCATATGTATTGGATAAAAATGGCCATTCACCCCTTCATGTTGCAGCCAGGAATGGTCATCCCGGTGCAATAGAAAGAATTATCCACTACTGCCCAGATTCTGGAGAGCTTCTGGACCTGAACGGTAGGAGTGTTCTTCATTTTGCCGTTCTTAGTGGAAAAGTGAATGTGGTCAGATGTGTGGTGGAAATAGCAGAGTTACAATGGCTCATAAATCAAGCAGATAATGGCGGGAACACTCCTTTGCATTTGGCTGCTATTGAAAGACAAACTCGGATTCTGCGGTGCTTGATATGGGATGAAAGAGTGGACCACAGAGCCAGAAATGAAACTGGCCAATCAGTTTTTGATATTGATGGATCTATCAGAGAATCATGCTTTATATATCGTTGTGTAAGTATGATTTCATAGCTTTCAGAAGTACATAAAATTTAATTAGCCCTAAAAGCAATTGCTGTTAGGTGCATTTCGTATTATGAAAAACAACATATAAAAGCTTGACATTGTATTCACCATATTCTTCTAACACTGCAGAATATAATCGAATGCGTACGGAGGAAACTTATCCCTGTATCTAATCGAATCATTGGGAAAAAGAATCCCCCATGTACAGACCAAGAAGCTAATGCCAGGATTCAAACTTACAGGCGAATGGGAAATACCCTCTTAATGGTAGTAACACTAATCGCAACAGTAACGTTTGCAGCAGCTTTCACACTTCCTGGAGGCTTTAACAATGATCTTGGCCGCAAGCAAGGCGTAGCATTACTGGAGTCAAGCAAAAATCTGAGATGGTTTGTTTTCTCGGACGCGATTGCCATGACCAGCTCCATAATTGCAGCATGCATAATATTTTGGGGAGCTGTTAGTAACGATGAGTCCTATGTTTACTACCTGGCAAGTGCGACCTTGCTAACTTGTATAGCGCTACAATCAGCAGGGATTGCATTCCTATCAGGAATTGTTGCTGTTTTGCCTGATCAACCCTTTGTTGACAGTGTAAGTTATATTGTGGGGATTGCTTTCCATGCTAGTAACTTCTTGTTTCTGCTCCAGTTGGTGCGGATTTTTCTTGTTTCTGAAATCTGCCAGTTCTTGATTTTTTGTTTCTGGAAGATGAAGTCCAGAATCAATAAATGAGATCACCAAGGAAGTCTTCTGCCATCTGCTTCAAAATGTTATGACAACGTTTTTGGACAGCTTCTGTTAAGGTATCCACAGCATTTGGTTTGTGCGTTTGATGAGCCTTCGGAATCAAATTCCATAGATAGAAAATGTATAAACAACTTACAAAACGTGATTACTTTTATCCATTGTCCGATTAATTCCATTGAATTCACATCAAAACATACTCATGCTTCTGATGAAACCAAGTTGGATGCATCGTAAAACAAGCAAACAAATCCAAAATCAGGTAATTTGTAGTAAGTTTCTTGATTCTGTGCAGTAAAAACAGTAAATTTATCTAGTAAGTAGATACTGATGCTGTGGTAGTACACATGAAGTTTCTAATCTTGTCAAACTAAAACTGCTTCAAATGATATTTGGAGTTCTTCTTTCGTAGTCATGATATGCTTCAAAATTTCAAGTTACGATTCCCGGTCTCAGTTTAAGCCATGAGAAGCTTTAATATGGCAGCATTTTGCCTTTACTCTCTTTGATGATTCAAAGAAAGCAAACCAATAAGCTTTAGTCATACCAACTGCAAAGAAAAAGAAAAAATTCTAAACATTAACCCTGTTTCTGACCGGTCCTTAATCCCTATCAAGTTGTAAGTTGGTTCATAGATATAGGCAAGGAGCTGCTAAGATTAATGTGACAAAGGACTCAACATGGCTAAAGGATGAATATATGATTAATCAAGATTTTATCATATATCTTTATATATCTTTTCCAAAAATATACCGAATGAAGAAAAAACATTTCTATAAAAGCATGCTAGGTTTGATGCTAAATATATCCGGGTGTTGTTGGGTTTGGGTATGGATGAGCTTGGTAGTATTCTAGGCCCAAACACATTTGAGACTAGTGTATGCTAAACTCAGGCATCATCTGGGTCTGACATGTGTCAAGCCCAATAGCTTGCCCAGGATGTGCTAGATCCAGCTAAGGCAACGAGATTGGTTTTTTGTGTATTATTTAAGGGTGTTGAGCTCAAGGATTTTTTTCATCGCATCCTAGGTATGACTGGGTTCACTGCACCTTTGGATTCAAATATAATACATGAATCTAATGCTATTAATTCTATAGATTTTTATATAAAATCTTAGAGGATTTATTTCTTAACAAATAAGCTTAATTAAAAAAGTGTATACTCCATCGACTTTATTAGGTGTATGAAAGTCTTTCATGGCCTACCATGTATCTATGTTTTTGTTAAATAAAACAAGTGGAATACAACTTAAAATATTATAAAGGTGGAGTTAAACTTCAGCCACTCTTCTTTACAAAATGACTAGGCTTTGAGTTATAAATACACAATGAATTCTTTAAAATAAAAGTTCACAATCTTCATTCTCTACTCTATACACATTTGAGAGCATCTCTCTCTATAATATTACTATATTTTCTTCTCTAAAAAGATTTATTTAAGTATATCAGAGTCTTCACATCTACCATAAATGATCTTTTAAGTATAGGTGCTAGTCACAAGCAAGCTCTCTTCACCTATCAAATACCAAATACAAGCTATCAATTTCCGAATATAAATGAGATTGTTATTCTTAAACTACTTAGATGTTTTAGGAATTCGTAAATATAGAAGCAGTGAAAAGTTTCAGTTTATCACAAACATAATGGGTAAGTAACTTCGTAGGCAACATCCATTCATCAATCTCATGATTCTCATCAACAACCCCATTCATTCATCAGTCCTTCGTCCACATGCATTTAACCAGCATAAGGGTGAGCAAATTCAGTCCGGTTTGGTTTTATCAAAAAAAATAACCAAACCGAATTTATTTTTTTAAAAAAACCAAAACCGGTTTGAACCGGCCGGTTTTGGTTCGGTTTTTTAGGGAAAAAACTGGTTTGACTCGGTTTTTTCCGTTTTGGCTTGGTTTTTTTCCGTTTTGGCTCTATTTTTTTCGGTTATTTTTTCGGTTCGGTTTTATAAGCCTAAAACTGATACCGAACTGAACCAGTCAGTTTTTTCAAAATTTTAATCAATTTTTTTCTCGGTTCGATATTTTTAGTTATTTTTTTTTCAGTTTTCTCGATTTCTCGGTTTTTTTGCTCACCCCTAAACCAGCAGCCAAGAGTCCTCATATTTCTTCCTGGCCAACCCTAATGTCTTCTATGGTTGAGTATAGTGAGCCACGAGCCAGCTCATTCCAACTGCCTTCAAATGCTAATATCCAAACCCATTAGAAGTTAATTAATTCAGTTTTGACAAAATTGATTTTAGATTTAATTTTACTTCCATGAAATCTTTAATTAAATCAATTAAACTTATTAAAAATTTAATTATTTTTTTTAATTTTGTTCAACTTAGATTTCAATCTTAACCTTTTTTTAGCTTATCTTATTAACCAACTTTAATCTTGTTATTCTTTTGACATTTTAAGTTTTTATAGCTCAAAGACTTATCTCTTTATATACCAAAAATATTTATTTGGATTTTTGAATAAAAAAAAATATGCAAATCAATTTTGGGATCCAAAATTAGGTTATAACATGGTTATTCCATTTTTATTAGTTGGTCCATGAAATCTTTAATTAAATCAATTAAACTTATTAAAAATTTAATTAAGTTCTTAAATTTAATTATTTTTTTTAATTTTGTTCAACTTAGATTTCAATCTTAATCTTTTTTAGCTTATCTTATTAACCAACTTTAATCTTGTTATTCTTTTGACATTTTAAGTTTTTGTAGCTCAAAGACTTATCTCTTTATATACCAAAAATATTTTTTTGGATTTTTGAATAAAAAAAAAATATGCAAATCAATTTTGGGATCTAAAATTAGGTTATAACATGGTTATCCCATTTTTATTAGTTGGGTTACAAGTTTATCATACTAATTTGGGTGGGCTTGGGTTTTTTTTTTCTTTAAATTTTATCATTTTATATTTAATTGGTTGGGAATTGAGTTATATTATTTTTTTTTTCAAGTTATCAGTATTTTTTTAATTATTTAATTTATTTATTTTCATTAATTATATTTTTATTATCTAATTAAAATAAAATCAACTTAATTAACTCAATCAAGTATTTTTCATCCTTCTTTCAAACAATCTCACGAAGGTTAAACATTATTTCTTATAAAAATATAATAATAATAATAATAATTCATCCTAGCGATGTAGTGGTAGCCCACAGATCTATTGATTTTGTATTAGTTTGCTCGCCTTCAGAGCACTCAGAGAGTTTAATGCAGCATCCATTATCTTAGTAATGAGTGCTGACAGTGAACTGGATTAGGAGGACAATTTCTATCTTAAATCGAGCTTGTAAAATCCATGAACTACGATGATGAGTCTTTTTATTCTCTACAGTGTTTATGTTTTGTTTGAAAATACAATGTAAATTGTTTTTTTTTTTAATTTTTAAATTGTTTATTTAAAATAATTTTTTTATATTTTCGAACTATTTTATTAATATTAAAAATAATTTTTAAAAATTAAAAAAAATTATTTTAATATATATTTTAAACCATCGTTACTATTACAATTTCACAGTACAACTGAGGCTGAGCAGTAGTTTGAAGACCTAACTTAACCGTTCCAGAAACATCCAGTGTGTTTGAAAGTAGTTGTTCACCTAAATTCTCTAAATTGGTGTCTTCACAACCCTATTTTTATGCACACCATGCCTCAGGGTATTAAAAAATTTTGATTTTTTTTTTTATTTCAAATTAATATTTTTAATGGTTTTAGATAATTTAAATGTTTTATTGTAAAAATTATTTTTTAATAAAATAAAAAAATATATTATTTTAATGGATTTTTAAGTAATATAAAATCAATCAAAAGAATAAAGACCAAAATTAATATAAAATCAAATTTTAAAAAATAGAATTAAAAAAAATTAAAATAAAATATATAATAATTAAAAGTTTAAGGATCAAGTTTGATATAATCAACAAATAACAATATAATTTTGAATTTTTCATAACTTCTAGAAAATATTTTCTATTAAAAAATAAAAAATATACTTTGCCCTCAACCAAGCAAAAAAATTTTTTAATTAAAAATGTTTTTTTAAATAACTTTTTTTAATGGTAAACAAATATAAAAAAAGAAGAAGAAGAAAACAACTTTTCATTAAAGAAGGGGCTTATTCATACTTTGGAGAAAGAAAAGAAAGAAATTTGTGAGGTTCTTACGTCTTCTAAATTCGTGTCTGGCAAGTTCCCCTCCCAGTCCGGTCTCCATCGATATAAATGTCACATTTGATGACGATTTACAACTATCTACTATATCTTTGAAATGGTCACAAGTCATAAATTAATTAAATTTTTATTCAAACATCAAATGATTTTTCAAATTTGGTGGCTAGACATTTGATCTAGTCAATGTTGATTTTTGATACTACCTTATATTTAGTGCCTTAAAATACTGCAACTTCGATAGCTTTCATTGACCCATTAACAGTTCTCTTGACTAATAATGGACAACATACCTCAAAGTCAGTCGGAATTTTGATTTGCCTATATGTTCTTGGTCAAGATGTTCACATGGAAGCCTGGAACCACATCGTCGTTACAATGCAATGCCCAGATAGAGTGGTGATAGTTGTTTGCCAGTAGGGTTTCATGGATTCGAGGCTATACAGAGTTGCAAAATCAGGAAATGTTTATATTCTCCTTCAACTTCTCAACGAAAATCCAAGGATACTTACTAAACTTACTCCACAAGGGAATACACCTCTCCATATTGCTGTGCAATTTGGACATAAAGGAGTCGTCGTTGAAATCTATAATCGATGCAGGTCTCTGCTTACAAGGCCGAATTCGAGTGGAGACAGTCCTCTACATGTTGCTGCAAGGTGTGGACACTTCTCTATTGTTGATTTTCTGGTGAAAGAAGTTCTGTCTGCAAAAAGGATAAGCACTGAAAATGGAAAAACTGGCAAGTTTGACATCCTGAGGCAGGGAAACAAGGAGAATAATACAGTTCTACACGAGGCTGTTAGGAATGGTAATATGAGTGTCGTAAAGTTGTTGCTGAGGGTTGATACGAAGTTGGCCTGTTTTGAAAATTATGCTGGCGAGTCGCCGTTGTTTCTTGCTGCTAGAGAAGGGAAGAAGGATGTTTTGAGTCAGATTCTGATATCAACTCCGGCTTCAGCTCATGGGGGATCAGAGGGCCAAACTGCTTTGCATGCTGCTGTGATAGAGAGACGTTCAGGTAGCGTCCCCTGCTTGGACAATCCTTTCTTTTTACTTCTCCACATCAAATGGCTGTCAATTGAATCTTTTAAGCTCACATCCTCATTGCTATGTGTTTCTTTCTGTTTGTTTGGTTTCTGATGAAACCTAACTTGAAATGACTCGTATATACTAAGTAGAATTCAAGCTCTTGTATTATTTTAAGATCATAACTCGTTTTCTGTGTGATGTCAGATATCATGGAGATCCTTCTGAGAGCAAAACCACACCTCATCACAGAAGCTGACCATCATGGCAGGACCGCACTCCATTATGCTGCATCCCTTGGAGACCGCAGGGCGGTTGAAAGATTGCTGGAAGTTGACGAGTGCACTGCATATGTATTGGATAAAAATGGCCATTCACCCCTTCATGTTGCAGCCAGGAATGGTCATGCCGGTGCAATAGAAAGAATTATCCACTACTGCCCAGATTCTGGAGAGCTTCTGGACCTGAACGGTAGGAGTGTTCTTCATTTTGCCGTTCTCAGTGGAAAAGTGAATGTGGTCAGATGTGTGGTGGAAATAGCAGAGTTACAATGGCTCATAAATCAAGCAGATAATGGCGGGAACACACCTTTGCATTTGGCTGCTATTGAAAGACAAACTCGGATTCTGCGGTGCTTGATATGGGATGAAAGAGTGGACCACAGAGCCAGAAATGAAACTGGCCAATCAGTTTTTGATATTGATGGATCTATCAGAGAATCATGCTTTATATATCGTTGTGTAAGTATGATTTCATAGCTTTCAGAAGTATATAAAATTTAATTAGCCCTAAAAGCAATTGCTGTTAGGTGCATTTCGTATCATGAAAAACAACATATAAAAGAATACTGTTCTAACACTGCAGAATATAATCAAATGCGTATGGAGGAAACTTATCACTGTATCTAATCGAATCACTGGGAAAAAGAATCCCCCATGTGCAGACCAAGAAGCTATTGCCAGGATTCAAACTTACAAGCGAATGGGAAATACCCTCTTAATGGTAGCAACACTAATCGCAACAGTAACGTTTGCAGCAGCTTTCACACTTCCTGGAGGCTTTAACAATGATCTTGGCGCCAAGCAAGGCGTAGCATTACTGGAATCTAGCAATCATCTGAGATGGTTTGTTTTCTCAGACGCCATTGCCATGACCAGCTCCATCATTGCAGCATGCATAATATTTTGGGGAGCTGTTAGTAACGATGAGTCCTATGTTTACTACCTGGCAAGTGCGACCGTGCTAACTTGTATAGCGCTACAATCAGCAGGGATTGCATTCCTGTCAGGAATTGTTGCTGCTTTGCCTGATCAACCCTTTGTTGACAGTGTAATTTATATTGTGGGGATTGCTTTCCATGTTAGTAACTTCTTGTTTCTGCTGCAGTTGGTGCGGATTTTTCTTGTTTCTGAAATCTGCCAGTTCTTGATTTTTTGTTTCTGGAAGATGAAGTCCAAGATCAATAAAAGAGATCACCATTATTGACTAACAGACCCTCTGCATTCCGCTTCAAAATGTTGTTAGCAAAGTTTTTGGACAACTGCTGTTAAGTTTTCCAAAGCATTTGGTTTGTGCTTTTGATGAGCCTTTGGAGATGATCAAATTTCATAGATAGAAAGTGTATAAACAAATTGCAAAATGTTCCATTATCCGATTAATTACATTTAATTCACATGAAATATGCTCATGCTTCTGATAAAACCGAGTTCGATGCATTGCAAAACAAGCGAACAAATCCAAAATCAGGTAGTTTTGTTGTAATTGTCTTGTTTTTTTTTTTTTTTTTTGCAGTAAAAAACAACAAATTTATCTAGCATGTAGATACTGATGTTGTGTTAGTACATGAAGTTTCTAATGTTGTCAAACAAAAACTGGAGTTTCTAATGAAATGTTGTCTCCTCAAAACTGCTTCAAATGATATTTGGAGGTCTTTTTTTTCATATTCATGATGTATTTAGTTTAAATAAACTTATATTTTGGACTTAAATATAAGATGAATTACAATCCAAGTATGAAATTACATATATCTTTGCTATAAAATTTGGACCAGCCTTATAGGTTAATTTAAGACTCCACTGATTCAGGGTATAGATCGATTTAGGTTCGAAAAAAACAAGTTAAGAAATTGATCTAGTCTAATTTAGTTAAAAATTCAGATTAATTTGTGATTTGAGGTAAAATCTTTTCAAAACTTGTTGATTTTATGTTAAAAAAGCAAAAAACTTGCTCCAATTAGATTTTATAATTATGATTTGGATAATTGACATAACTATTTTTATTCCTTCATAATAAATGATGAGTGATCCTAAAAACATTTTATGTGAAAAAGGGACGTGTGTGATAGTTTGTTAAATATAGAGGGGGTTCTCTCAAGGTTATCATTTTTTTTGGGGTCAAATTTGAAATTTCCAACGTAAGAAAAATCCTAGGATGAAAATGAAAATTAAAAGATGAAATTGAAAAAAATAGTAAGGGTTAAATTGAAACCAAAACTTGGTGAAGGTCCATTAAGTTTCCCTATTATATACGGTAATGATGCTTGCTTGTTGAAACAAAAAGAAAATAAAATATTAAAAGGAAAAAGGGTTTTGTAATTTTCAAGAGAAACCACCCAAAACCCCCCTACGCACTGCTGCTTAATCCACCACCAAATGCCCAAATTCAAGATCCTAAGCAATCTCGTCCGTGCAGCCATCAAAACCACCACTGCCTCCACCACCACCGCCAGTGACACGACTTTCAAAAGCCTCGTCAGCCATTTCGAATCCATAACACCCCCCAAACCAGAAACTTCTTCCAAGTCCAAAAAACAACCTGAAACTAAACCTCAATCTCCTCCGTCACCCGCAGTTAAGTCTAGCCCTGGTGCTCTCGGATTAGAAGACTTTTATTCTGGTACGCCCTTTTTCGTTTTTCTTAAAAAAAGAAAAGAAAGAAATTTTTTGTTACAATTGATTTTTTTTTAATGTCTTCTTTTGTGTGATTCAGAAACAATCCCGACAGCAAAAGGCATGGCAAAGACAGCAAAAGTCATAGAAAAGATTATAAATGGTACACTGCATTAATGAAAAAAAAACTGGGTGCTTTTTGTGTATTTTTACTGCATTAGTAAAAAACTGGGTGCTTTTTTTTTTTTGTAATTTGTCATTTGGAGCTAATCCTTCTTAAATTTAGATGCAAAAGAACTGCGGGTTGTTATTAATTTTTTGTGATGTAATCTGATGTTATTTTGTTTCATTTTGTAGCCAAAAGGAAGAAAATTAGATGTTAAAGAATTGATTTTTGTAATGTAATGTAACGTTATTGTTAGCCAAAAAAGAAAAAGAATAGAGTATTTAAGTTATAGTTCTAGTTTGGATATCTGGGTTCATGCAAGAAAAAGGGGTTTGATCATTTTCTGCAAATTGGTGCTTTCTGGGTTGGTGTTGTTGTTGTTGTTGCTGTTGTTGTTTTGTTAGATGTGGTTTTGATCATTTTTTTGAATTTGTGTTTATTGTTTTTTCCCTTGTTCTTTTTGTAGATGTTTTGAAAATTAAATCGCTAGGTTTGGAAAAAGCAAATGATGAGAAAGTTGTAGAAAACGTTTTCAAGACACCATGGCTTTCAAATTGGAAGAAAAACAATATAGGTATACAGCGGAAACAGATATCTTATGAAAGGAAACAAAAATGGATTTTCAAAAATAGTCAGGTCTACCCTTTTGACCGATTAGTTGACACATGTGCCTTCAAGCTGGGGACAGATTCTACAATGGATGTGTTTGGAATGTTGGGAAGGGAAACAGGTTTGAAAGAGTTCAATGCATTGATGAAGATGTGCATTGAGCAATGTAGGGAAACGGATGATGAGAATGTTGTGAAGGAACAGATTTCTCAAGTTCTTGAACTTTTTATATCAATGAAGGAGCAAGGTTTCCCAATAGAGGAGGAAACTTATGGTCCATTTCTGATGATTTTAATTGATAAGGGTATGTTGGAAGAATTTGATTTCTTCTATGGCATTATCAAAGATACAAATCCTAGTGAAATTGCACGATTAGGCTATTATGATATGCGTTTATATATCAAAGTCAATGATGAAAAGAAGATTCAGGAACTTTGCAATTGTATTTGTACTGATTATGGGGACGAGAATATCAGTTTACGAGGTATGTACCTTTTGCTTGATCTACCTTAGAAAAAACTATTGTAACACCTTAAAAACGCATTTGCTATAGTTTGTGAATGTATCATGACTTATACAAGTACTAAGGTGTAAATAAATTAAATAAAGCAAAAATACATGAGAAGATAGCTAAATGTCAAAGAAAGTTAGGGGACAAAAACTAAAGTAAGGCTCAAACTGAAATTATCCAACCCAAGTAGGTGAAGTAGGGTGATTTTTGCATGATAAAGTAGGTGAAGTGGGAAAAGTTTTTCTTTGTCATGCTTGTGAGATGTTAAGATGAAGGGAGGGACATGCTTCTCCTTCACCATCTTTCATTATACACCATTCCTACAAACTAACACTAGCAAACTGGAGCTTGAATACAATAGAATTGGTTGAAGGTAAATCAAGGGCAGATTGTATGGGGTTAAGAAGTAAACAAAGAGAGTAAAAAGGGCTTGAGTTTAAGGTGAGTGATTAAACCAATAAATATGCATAAATTCATTTGCTAATATGTCTTTATATCAATAATTTCCTTAAGTGCATGATAAATTTGTAGAATTGATATTGAATCCTTTTTGAATGGAAACTTTACATGATAATTATTAATTAAGATTGTGATTATGAAAGATTAAACCGTGATTCATTCCATTAAAGTGAATGGTGTGTTTTGGCACAAATGTTGTGTTGAGATAATTGCACATGATATGTGAAAAGGGGACACCTTGCTTTACATGAAATTGTGGCCGCCTACATGCTACATATGCTACTATTGAAATAGCATATGGATATGGGAAATGAATATTGAATTGTCATACATGTTGTTCTTGTACAATTTGATGTAAATATTATAGCGGGGCCCAAATCTTGAAAACTTGTGGAAGTTTTCCATGCTTATCACGTTAATCATTCACTGAGCTATTCTCATTGGTATTTAATAAATTATTTTCAGAGGACCCAAGCGAGAATGAAAGCGAGCTTGGGTTGGGTAGTAGGTTGCCAACCAAAGTGATGGGAGAGTGCTAGCTTGAAGTGTGACTTGAGTTGTGTTGTTGTATCTCTCCATTTGGAAGTTTTTGGTATGGGTCGTTAAACATGTAAATGCATATATGTAAACATATCATGTATAAAATTTTTTGGTATGTAATTGATAAATAGGACAACAATGTACAAAGATGCAAAAATAGGACAGGTTGTGTGTGCATATAAGTGCATGATTGGTTGGTGAATTTGATTGATAAGGCAGCAATAAGAAGTAATGAATGATGTTGGTTTAACCAAAGACCATGTTTCTAAAATGATAAAATTAAGGCTACGGGCTAAGATGCATCACAATAGGAGGGGTTTAATTATAATTGAGAAGTGGAAGATGAAGATAATGATAATGATAAATGGTGAAGGAGAAACATGTCCGTCCCTTACTCTAAGCATCTCACAAGCATGACAGCAAAAATTGTCCTACATGGTCATGCTAAAATTGTCCCCCTTGACCTACTTAATCATGCAAAAATTATCCTGCTTAAACCTACTCGGGTTGGGTAATTGCATTTTGAGCCTTCCTTTTCTGTGATTTAGTTTTTGTCTCCTAACTTTCTTTTAACTCTACATTATTTGACATTTAGCTATCTTCTCATGTATTTTTGCATCATTTAATCTATTTACACCTTACTATTTGTATAAATAATGGTACTTTCACAAATTATAGCTTTAGGGTGTTACAACTATTTTCTGGTATATATATATATAAATGGAAAATTATTTTCTTTTGTGACCCTTTATGACACAATCAACTTTTGTGCATTGGCCATTAGTGATACCTTCAAGAAGATCTTCCTCCTGTTGCAGAAAATTATTTACTGGCACTCTGTGAAAGTGACCAGAAGAATTACCTGTTGCAGCTGTTAGAGACTGTGGATATCACAAAACTTTCATCGTTGGGCAATGCAGTCAGTATCTTTAAATCCTTAGGGAGGCTATCATTGGAGTCCTATGTAGAGAAGTTTCTTTTGGTGCTAAAAAATTGTGGTATGTTCATTATACAATATTTTTTTAGGATTGAGATTCCTGTACTTATTGTTTATTGAAGGCCATGAATTGCTACTGAAAGCTGGGAACTGATTTCCTTTCCTAAATCAAAATGAAAAGTTTTGGTATCTTCATCTTTTTCTAAGACTTCTTTTTTAAAATTATTATTTCCTAATTGTAGCTGCATTTTTCATTCTAGCTTCTTTGAAAAATTATCGCTTCTAAGAAATTAAATCAATTGGATTGTCTCCACCAACCGTATTGTAGCACCTATATTTTTATGTGCAGGCTTCTGGTATATGATCTCTAGAAGCTTTTTTCACCTTTTCCCCCCCTTCTAAATGCAAATTTGAAACCAGGCTGTAGTTCTGGTATTTGAAAGAGACTGAGAATGTATGAGATTTGATGGAAGACAAAGCATGCATTTCTTCTTGATAGCTCCTGTCTTGTATGCTTTGTGATATAGTACTGTGATAAAGTGCAGATTATGGAGCAGAGGATATTTCAACTCTCATCTTTAGTTATGCTACTAGCATTCCAAATTTAGCGGTGAGAAACTACTCATGAATGCTGCTGGTAACGTCCTTGAGGCCATTATGCAATGAGGAACAACTGCTTAACACATGTAGTTTGCTTCTTTGAAACAAACTCATTCTGAGTGAACCTGGGGAGAATTGAATGTTGCTTGCGTTAATAATTTGTCTACAATAGTAGGTTGCTTCTGATTGATTCAGTCATACTAGCAATATTATGATCTTTCAAGATTTCTATTTTCTTTATGCTCATTTATTCATTGCCTATTTGGGTTACTGAGGTGGTGTTAACAAGCCAACTTTGCTTTTAGATTGATCATGAATTGGGAAACCAATGGGTATGAAAATAATTCGCGTACAGTAACAGCAAGGTTTGTAAAAAATGACTTTGTCTGCTCATTACATAATAGGAATTGATCTAGTTTCAGTGAAATCTAATTTTAATTTCACTTTTGATGAAATTTTTCATTCTTTTAAATGGATAGGAAGACATTTTATTCTGTTCAATGGATAGGAAGGCATTTGTAGTCATTGAATGGGATGCAAACAGATTGGTTTCAGGGCAAGCATGTAAATGTCAAGATTTATTGACACTCTATATCATTCAGACTGGTGCTATATATTAGGGCTCCTTAGCAGGATTATGTCATATCAATTATTTTGATGTTAATTCTCACTGTTGCTATAAGTATGTGCAATTTGTTGATCGCAAGTGGTTGTTTTCCTCACACCATCACTCTTTTGTCATTACTTTTCACTTCTCCTTTCTGAAGGCATGATATTGATTTCTCTCGTTTGCAATACCGTGACAGTTATTGGAAATGTTAATAGCCAAAATTACCATATTAACTGTTTTATAACCATATGTCTTAAATCCTCTAACAAATCCATATGAACTCAGTTATTTTAAGTGTTTGCACTATGAAAAACCCATTTCAATGTCTTTATGCATGAGAATTCTTGAAATGGTTGATTTTAATTTGGCTTACAAACACATTGAATGTGATTTTTCCTGTTGTAGGTTGAGGATGTTGTTTCAAAATTCAAAACCTTACACAGAGTAATGGAGATGAGTCCTTCTTCAACTTCATATGAGAGGCTCATTGTATACAGTTGCAATTCACTTAAGGTATGACCTTATCTTTTTTACTTGAAGGGAAACATATATTCAAGGTTCTACCTTCTTCAGGTTGCAATTCATTTGAAAAGTTGAAGATGGGAATTCTCTTCTTGTTCAGGGATTTAACTACTTAAGAAGCCACATCAAACTTTTTAAAATACTAATCATTTGTTTCCATATAACCTATATATTGATCAATGTCTATTGTCTATTCATCTGAATGCAGGTGCATCATGCTATTGATATGGTAGACGAACTGTGTGAAGAGGGTTTCACCATATCCATAAACACAATACATTCTATGTTGAATGCTAGTGAGGCTAGCCTTGATTTTAATTTGGTATGGTGTTCACTCTACATGTCTTTGCATTAAATATATGTTGTATTGGTCATTTTGGATACAATAGTTCTGTTTCAAGTCAATTATAGAATTCAAACATATTAAATTTGAATCTCTTGATTCTACTTGTGTCTTGAAGTCTGATCTTAACCCGCCTGAGCTTGATTATGTTAGATTAGTTTCATTTATGCTAACATGTGTATTTTAATAGCCTCAAATGCAGTTACAAAATAACAGTATACTTCTTCACAGCAGTTCAGCTCTCTTGATTCAACAAGCAAGACAGCCTTTTGCTTTCATGTATTGATTAATCCCATGAATTATCTTTGCTGTTTGAATTCTTTTCAGCTTTATTCTACTATTGTCTGTTCTTCTGAATTGATTTTTTCTGTACTCATCTGTTCTCACCTTGATGATGTTTAGGTTCAGCGAATCTATTCATTGATTTATCACCTGGACTTGACACCAACTAATGAGACATTTAGGAGAATGATAGGTTTGAGTGTGAAAATGAAAGATGTAAGTTGCTAGTAGCTCTCTCTCTTGCTTGCTCTCCATGTGTCTCTACTGTCCTATGTACTTGCTTTTGCTTTCATTTCCGATGCTATCTTTTGCAAAATAATATTCTCATAAGCCATGGTTATTTATTTTTCTCGGTCTCTTCCTATTCAATGCAGTTTGATGGTGCAATTGGTCTGCTCAATGATTTGAAGAAATTGAATATGACACCGACAGCTGGCATGTATAATGCTATAATGGATGGATATTTTCAAGAGGTAACTTAACATGTCAAGTTATTCTTCCTGGTCCATCTCATGTGTTTTAATTTTTTCACTGCAAGTTGGTTTTTGACTCATTGGACAACTTGTGACATTTTCTGCAGCTGTTTTTTTATGTAGTACCTATTACATTTTCTGCAAATATACTTTATGCAGTCTTGACCTGTACATGGGGATAATAGGCAGATGTGTTACAACACTCGGGGGGGGGGGGGGGGGGGGGCTCTACCTATTGGGGAAGGATACAGCTCAAGGTACTGCCATGGAAAGAAATCTTTTATTTCTTCATGTCCCAATATGGGTTGTAATGACCTTACTACGGATTCCTGAAGAAGCTAGGGAGCTAGATATGTTTAGGACTGCATTTTTTTCAGGAAATTCATTCATTCACAAATTGATTATATGGAAAATTAGGATTCATGTAATGATTTCACTTTGGTGGGATGGGCACTTTTATACATCTCTATTATCAGTTCACGTTTCTTCTTTACCCTGTAGTTGTTGGTCCCTGACTTGTAACTACATGAATGTTATGCTTGTGTAAAGTTAGCTTTATGTTTTAGGTCTTACATTTTCCTGCAATATTTCCTATATTCTTGATGCCACAGATATGATATTCAACATGCACAAAACTGCTTAGTTACACTCTGTATTTTGCGATTCTTCTTAACCTCTCATAATTTTTAACGGTCTTCCTCTTATGCTGAATGGTCTTCAGAAAAACATGAGTGGTGCATTAATGGTTCTGGAGCAAATGAAACTTGCAGATGTGAAACCAGATTCTGCAACTTACAGTTGTTTAATAAGCAATTGCGACAATGAAGATCAAATTACCAAGGTAATTTATTTTTAAGAAAAAAAAAACAAAATAACATCTATTTAACAAAAATGTTTGGCCTGAAAACCTAATGATCTAGGTCCAACTATAAATCCATTGTGATGCTCTCTCCCTTTTCAAGGGAAACTAAGGGTGGGTGTGGTTTAACAGATTGTTCAACTTGTTTTTTAAAGTGTTTTTTAAATTATTTTTCTTCTTAAAAAGTATGAAATTAATTATTTTTTAGGTTTTTATTTTATATGTTTAATGTGCTGATAAAAAAAAATTAAAAAATTGTTTTGATACATTTTCAATTAAAGAATGTATTGGCAAAAGCATCATGAACTGAATTACTAAACATACTAAATAAGAATGGCCTCAATACTTTGTAAAGCATGTCATATAGTAATAACGTGTAATTCAATTGAGAATTTTGCTAGAAATAATGAATTAACTGCTGACCACATTATAGAGAACAGTATTTTTATAAAATCAATATAATTGAGAGAGATGTCTTTTATATTTCCTTTATTTAAAAAAAAAAAAAAAACCATGTTTAGTAGATAACTAGATAAAGTGTTATGCCGTAGATAACCTTTTAGCGAAGTACTGCACCTATGGTTAAGCAGACGATTGATGTGGTCAGCAGGCAAAGCAAGGCTAAAGATTCTAAATTTGTTATGCACAAGATTCATCGGCAACAAGCAAAAGGGTGGGTAAGTTACGGTGTCCAAAAAGCAACAATGGCAGGTTAAACAGAGCAATGAAGGCAACATCAAAATCAATTATGAAAGTGCATAGAGTCTGCTCAATTTTCGCTGCAGGTGATTTGCTCAAGCTTGCTGACAACGTCTCTAAGCAACGCAACAAGGGGTAAAAAGCTAGCAATCCTGCAACCAAGGAAAAATGGAAGTTCGAGGAAGAGATCCAAAGATGTATCTCATGAAACAAGTGATTAATATATGACAAAAACCCGCAAGCAAGATGGGAAAAGCTTGTGTGAACAAGCGGTGAAAGCATAGAGTGACAGTGTATAAGCAGTGTTGTTGCAAATGGAAAAGCATTTCCCTTCTGTAAGTTTTTTTAATGGCATGCTCATTATAATCCTGTTATCTTGGTATCAAATGTGAGAAACATTCGCACATCAATTCGAAAGTGGATAGAACACACATTCATTGACTGGAAAGGACAGCAAAAACTACAAATAAAAGGCTGCAAGGGCAGTAGCAAATGCAAATAATAGCCCTAGCATTTCATGGTTAAACTATCCAAAAGCTCCTAGGTAACCAAGTCTAGTTACGCAATTTCTCATAAAAGTTCCTGAAAACAGAGATAACGATGCCATGTTATTGATTGACAATTAAAAACTGTGTTTACTCTAAACTTGACCAAATTGGTCGGAAACATTTCCAAGCAAGCAAGTTTAAGAGCAGATTGGCATCTAGCAACCCAATAATTGAGTGGTTAGCTTCATTTATATAAAAATACTCTTAATTCGATCAAGCTAGTACGCGAATAATCTCTTCAAATACATGTGAACAGTAAAACTTAGTTTTTCTGGCAACTTAGAGGGTGTTTGGGAATGTGGTAGCGGTTGTTTTTCAAATAGCTTTTCGTGCCGAAAAGTATGTCAATAATATTTTTTTATTTTTTAAAAATTATTTTTGATATCAGTACATCAAAACGATCTAAAAAGTACAAACCGTACTTAATTTTAACAAAAAAAAAATTAAAATTTTTTAAAAAACAAGTTACACCTCAATCCCAAACGGCCTCTGGAGTCCAAAGATTTGCACAAGAAAAGTACTTGATGCTATACATTTTCAGCACGTGCTTTTAATTTTTGCCTCCATATTATCTGCAATAGAATTTCCCGTGTTTGAGTTGGTGGTCTAACCAACCATGTTTTTTTTTTAAATTTTAATTTTTTTTGGTTTTAGATTAAATTTTTTAATATTTTTGAATTATTTTAATATATTAATGTGAAAATAAATTTTAATAAATAAAAAATATTTTTTTTAATATATTTTTAAACAAAAATATATTAAAATACAATTTTAATCCCTATCTCATACTGACTTTTAAATGAATTTGTGCTCCAAATATAGGTACCTATTCCCTTTCAATGTACATCATAATGTTGCCTAATCTAGAGAAATATAAGCTACTAAGCTTCTCCAATTAAATAATTTATACATAGTAAATCAAGTAATGAAATACAAACTAACATAAATATAATAAAAAAAATCTCAATATTAGAAAAAAAGGTTCACATCTTCAATTTACTTTCTAATAATCACAAATATAAATTTTCTCATAGCTATTGAAAGCTTATATTAGGTTCCATACACAAATTAACTTAAATATCTAGATTTATAAATAAATAAAAGAAGAAGAAAAAATCTCTATCCCCAAGTTAAAGGCAAGAAAAGAAAAGAAAATGCATGGATTTCCAAGAATAATTAACCTTATGTATTATTTATTTATCTATTTCATGACCATCAAAAAGAATTAGCGACAAGTATTGCTTGTCTACACCTTGCCTTAGCCTGCTCAAGCCTCTCATTCAAAGTCTCTTCTTTAACAGCTGCTTTAACCATTGCCAAATCCATCTCCATCAACTTCAAAACTCTGAACAACTCCGTCACCATTCTATCCTCCACTTTCCCTTCATCTCTCAAGACTTCAGCTTCTTCCCTCGCTCTCTCCGCCACTATTTCACCAACCTTAGCCAAAAGCGCAGTTGAACCAAACTCTTTATCCATCAGCTCCACCAACTTGTCCAAAAAATCCATTATAACATACCCAACTGGCTTCTCAAGCTTTATCTCTTTCGTTCTCTTCCACCCCACTTCATAGTTTGGAGGCTCACCTTTGACAAGGTCTGTTTTGGCCTTTCTGTCCCGGATTATTTGAGATCGTCTTCGCTTTTCGATAGGGTAGTCTGAGTTGTTTAGGGTTGTGGAAACTGGAGGCGGGAATGGGGACTCATTGTCATCAGGCTCTGTTAATGGAGCTGAGTTTGACGGTGTGCATTTGATGGAGAAGAAGTGAGAGTGCTGGTCTTTCTTAAATGGTAATGTTGATGGGGTTGTGGGGGTTTGGCTTTGGCTTTGGCTTTGGTAGAGTTGATTTAGGCAAAGTGGGTTTGGAAATGAGAGAGAGTGAAGGAGAGAAGCCATAGGTGCTCTGAAGCAAAAGTGAACGGAAGAAGATAAGGTCAGCTATTAGTATTTTGTTGGATAAATTAATTATGTGAGCAATAAAAGAAAGATATTTGCAAAATATCCGGAAATACAACAGTTTTTTTTTTTATATATATATTAAACTCGAATTTGACTTTTATCCTGGATTTAGCCAATCCACTCCTAACCTAGACTATGTATTAAAAAAAGTATCCTGAAATTATTTTAGTCGACCTAATGAATTAACACAAGAGCTCATCATAACTCAATTTGATATTTTTAAAAAAATTAACACAATTTTATTTTAACTTCAACAATTGAACGATGTTATTTAAATTTAAACAACAATGTATAACCTATGCTTTAAGCTAAATAATAATAAGTCAAGCTGGATTTAATTATTATGTTTTTTTTATTACAAGCTTTGGTAATTCACACTAGAAACTTTTTTGTTTAACCTTATTCTTTTTTTAAGAGTAATTTTACTTTCTTTTTTCACTAATGTCTTTGTGAGTATATATTTTTTCCCTATACATGATATGGTTTTCCTTGGCAATTATTTATAAGGAAATAGTTTTGAGAAGGTGAAAAGAAATATATATGAAAACTTTATTTCCTTGTTGAATTGTGATAATAAGTAATAACACTGAATTTTTTAGGAAAAAAAAAGAAAAGAAAACTAATTTTTCTCAAGAAAAAATTTAGTTTTATGATATTAATTGTTCTAAATTTTCCAACAAGTTAATAAATAAATACATTAAATTTTATTTTATTAACACTTTTTTTTCGAATAACTTTTTACCATCATAAGATTCTATTTGTTTTTGCATTCAAAAAATATTTTTGAATTTTTTAAAAAATTAATTATTTTTATAGTTTTAGATTATTTTAATATGTTGATGTTAAAAATAAATTTTAAATAATAAAAATATTATTTTAATATATTTTTAAATTAAAAAAATTAAAAATTAAAAATCACTATTACTATAATTCCAACCCCTACCGTGCTATAAAGCAAACAACATAACAAGTTTCATGCCATGATATCATATGGAGAATAAAATAAAAATTAGGAAATATGTTCATGACATGATATTATCAATTTGGACTCCCAGCAAGATACATTAAGCAAGGGCTGCATTCTCCAACAACATATTCAAAGATTGGCATTCCCTTGACGCAGCATTTTTCTTAATTTCTTTCTTTGTTATCATTATTTTAATTTTTATATTTCTTCTTAAACCACCTTCATTCTGGGTTTATCTATAGAAGAAAAGTCCCCCACTCTTTATAAAATATGATCCAAGCAACCCATCATCCGAACTTTGTAACAAAAGGCAGTCACGACATGTCATTCGAGCACCTCAACTTCTACCATACTCTTTGAATCATATTTGTATAATCCAACCCGACATAGGCAGAGGTCGAGGTCATAAGTAGAGAGATTAATTCAAAACAATATTATTTCAAGATTTTATATAAAAAAATATTAAAAAAATATTATTTTTAAAAAATAATAATATAAAAGGTTTAATAGATGTCATCCAATTTTTAACTGAATCGACTAAATTTTAAGTTAATACCAAGTCAAACCAAACAACAATTAGTCATATCCTACCAAAGATAAACTATGGTTTCATATATCTATAAATTCTACACTACGAATTCCTTATGCATCCTCCTTATGAATTTATCTAAAAGACTTATTTTAATTTTATTTGTAAGAACTTGTGAGAATTTTTTTGAAAATTAGCATGGTTTAACCAAAAATTTAGCAGATTTAGGACATGCAAAAAAAAAAATTATAGTTGAGTCAGTCATTCTTTCTAATATGGTTTATAGTTGAGTCAGTCATTCTTTCTATTATGGTTTCGTAAGAAATATAGACTTCTTTGTATGCAAACCACTATAAATATTTTTTGATAATTTTTTTTTTAGATAGATGTATCGTCATAACATCTTTAAGATGAAACCTTTTTCTTTTTATTTGTACTTTACTCGTGGACATCTAATTTCATCCTCACTAATATTCTTTAAATTCAAAAGTATAAAATTAATAAAATCATCAATTCAATCCCTTAAGATAATCTTTGTTCAAAAGTGCATGGCTCAAGAGATATATGCATTTATTGTATAAGTTGGTCATGGGTGGGTTAGGGGTGTATAGTATAGTAATGATATCGTTTCTTAAAATATTAATATAATGATAATAATTTTTTTAAAAGTATTTTTTATTTAAAAATATATTAAAATATTTTTTTAATTTTTTAAAATTAATTTTTAATATCAGCATATAAAAAATTAAAAAATAACAAGAAAAAATTTATTGAAAACAAGAAAAAAATTAAATTTTTTTAAAATCTGATCGAAATGCTTTCATAAACATATTATTAGATTGTGTGGTATTTGAATCACAGTTTTTAAACCTGGCTTAGGTTCCAAGTTATAACTGGATCACCGGATTTCTCGGGTTAATTCGGTTTTTTTTTAAATCAAAACAATATTATTTTAGTAAAAAAAATTAATAGGTTACAATTATATTTTTTATCAGTCACCGAATCCAGTCTTTTTCTATTTTTTTTAAACTTGATTTAATTTTAATCTGGTTGGATTTCAAAACTATGTTTAGAAATAATATGCCATTCAGCTTCGCGGAGTAAAGCCTTTCTCTTGGGCCAGGACTGTCGCATCATGTTTGTTTAGAATTCGAACAGAGTTTCATATCTACAGGATAGAAAGTCTTTTGCAACAAATGTACAGCCTTTCATGTCTGCTTCATTGCAACACTCATTGTACATAACTAAACGACACAATTTAACTCAGTTTTACACATGAATTCCATCACTTGACCTTTGTATATTTTCGAGCTTCTAACTGAATTTCTCATCATCAGCTACATGGCAGGCATATTTTGGCTTGGATAGCTTGCTACTTCTTTTTTTTTTCTGCACGGTATCAGAGCATGGTTTTCACCTTCAGTGAAAGTTAATGAAGAACAGCAGTTTTTTAATAGATGTGGGATGGAAGCATAACCACGAGCCGAACCAGGAAGTAAACAAACAGAAGTCGTCTGAGCAAGCTTACAGAAATCGTAAATAGGAGCGAAGATTGTACCCCATAGAAGTTTTTACCCATCATCAAGAACACAAATTCTAGCTTTATTTGCTGATCGAAGACCATTGCAGAGTGAAAACACTGAAATTCAGACCAAACTAGTGTACATTTTAGCAACCCTGATGGCAGATGAGCACTCCAGATTTCCGGCAGGAGTCAATTCTAAAAACCGGCTAAATGTTTCGTATCAGTTCTCCAAACCAGTTGGGTTATGCTGTCAAGATACAAACTTGTCATGGCAGAAAAACCCACCAGAAATGATTGTGAAGTGGAGCACAAAACATGTTTATTTAAACTTTGAAACCATAACTTATATGGTAACTTTCACCTATTAGGATACAAAATTTTTTACAACAAATGAAAAATTTTCCATTTTGCCTCGTTGCAATACTCACCATGCATCTATACCTATAATATATACATGAAAGAATCGCTATACTAATAGGAGATGGTTTAAATTCTGGTCCGTAATTGCATCACCAAACTCTGAATGCTTTCAAGCTTCCGGCCGAGTTGTTTAATATCAGCAAGATGCTGTGTGGAGGATTCTGAACTAGATAAATCAGTAAAAAGGGCAGCCAATTTGGCCTGTGTGTCCAAAACTGCTTCCTCAAGTGAAGCTACTGTTGATTCCACGGTTGTTCTTCGGGGGCTTTCATTAATAATATGTAGTGATGGAGAGAAAGAGGTACTGGCAGGACTAGTACCCTTTCTGAACTTGTCCGGGGTGAAAATCTTGTCGAAGCCTTCACTTCCTGCAAGCATAATAAATTGATAAATTCCAAGCCTCACAAAAAGATGAAATAAGCAAATATCTAAGCCACAAACAGAAGAGAAGTTCAACTCAAGGAAGTTTAATCATAAATTCCTCTAGTGGAACTCAATGAAAAAGGATAGGGGCAATTAGGTTGTGATTTGAAAAAAAAATGATGCAAGGCTACACGCATTACCTGTTTCAGGTACACAGTTTATTATTGGACAGTACTTTAAAAAAAGTGCGTGGCAGTATTGACAAGTTCATTAAAAACAATCAGACTGTACCAAGGTTGCTAAGTTGGTCTATGGCTGCCTGGCCAATTGACCCTTCAAGCTTGAGTAGCTTCAGGACACCAGCAGCTATCCGACCCATCGCATCAACTTCAGACTTGCACAACAAAGCAAGGTGCTGGAGCTCATCTTTGGTCACAACAGCCTCAATCTACGAGGAATGAAGTATGAAATGTCATGTTTCATTTATGGTAAGAGCCGCTGATCAAATATTATAAAAGTTTTTATTTCATTACCGGTTGCTTGACAGAAAATTTCAAGTTTTCCACAGCCCAATTGGCCATCTCATCATCAATGTTTTCCTCCGACGCCACCATACAAAATTCAAGATTTACTCCTCCAGATGTCTCCACAACTTCCTTTATCCCATTTGCAGGCATAGACACACCTTTTTGTCCCTGTGGTTTCAATGTCTGCAAGCCTTCCACCCCAACCTACAAGCACCATCCCACCGTGTTTGAAAAAACCAAGGTAGAGAAATAAGATCCACATAAACTGAAAACCAATCCACACATACAGCCTAATCAGCCCCAGATATCTAAGAACCATAGAAAGCATAAGACACATCATCCGCTTCTTAATCTGAGTCTCAACCCTCAATCCTACATGCTTTTTTAACCTAGGACGCGAACAGTACTGCATTTAAGCAAAGCCTAAATTTACAAGATAGCCAAAAGTAAAATCACTACTCCCAGCTGGGGACCAAGTGTCGCTAACCAAAATCTTATAAATCCTCTAAAAGAGACCCGCTAAAAATGAAGCTACATGACAGCAGATATGTGTCTAGGCAATAGCATGCGGGCATAACCCAGAGTACTAGCAAGTCTCTATAATATAGGTAAAAGCTGACAGAATTAGCAAGCATGTAAACTAAGTTATACAGAGTAAAACCACACTAGATAAGTAAAGCTGTTTGCAGCTTTGCAAGACTAAAATTATCATTAGATACGGAGGGGGGGGGGGGCGAGTTCCTTACCGTGACTAATTCCACTGGATATTTCAGTTTTCCTTTTCCATTTCGCTCTTTCTTCGGACCACTTTTAGCTTTTACCAGCAAACTTTGGAAAGATGTGTGCCAGCACCTCTCTTCTCTCCCCACATCTTCATGATTGTAAAACCACCACCTATCTGCCATCTCCTGTGCACCTTCAAGAGCAAATAACCAGTCTTTGAATTCTATGCACACATCCACATCATCAGGTATTCCTAGGTGTACGACTCCATCTTTTCCATCTACTGGACTTGCATCTGTAGAATAGATGAAGAGATAAGATAGAAGCAAACAAAGTAGAAACTGGAACAGAACCTAAGCAGTACTGCATGGTAATGACCAAACAATTATAAATGTTGTGACATACCTTCTTTTAGATTATCAATAAGAGGCGACCCTTTAAAAAGTTTAGACAGTGGCCCAGTCGATAAATTTTCTAATCCTTTAGAAAGCCCCTCACCTGGACCACCGTCAGGCCCCAATACTCCAAACCGATGGAGAAGAGCTTCAGCATAGTTCATTCCTCCACCCAGGCGAACACCAGATATACAGGCAGAAACACTTAAACTGTGGCACTCTCGATCCAATTCGCTTAATGGAATCACATGCACCATGCTTGTGTCTAGAAATGGGATTGTGCGAGTAATACCGTTTGCTTGATATTTGTGTCCATTATGCACCCAAAACACAGCTCTTAGTTGAGGATAACCATTTGCAGCTACAAGACATCCATTTTCAACAGAACTTGTTTGTGTGCCATTTTCATATGCCAAGCTTCCCTCGGTCTCTACACAGTCCACCTCAACACTCTGCCAGCATATAGAGGATGAGATGGCAATGGCACCGCCGAGGGTTCTATGAGCAACTTTTATGAAAAGATCTTCCCCAATAAATTGAACCAGAGGCATTCCCTCAATATCTGAGGTGGAAGATTCTAAAAATCGAAGTCGTAGTTCCTTCACTGCTAAGCTTACTGCAGTGTCACAGGGAACCTTATCCATTAGCCTAACACCTGAAGATTCATTCCTATTTATCTTCAGTCTCCTATTCTTACCAACTGAGGCAATCGTTTCACTAACTCTGCCAAGGTGTGCATAAAGATCAAGGACGAAGAATAACTGCTCAACAGAAGTGTTGGAAAAATATTGTTGACAAGCAACACCAACTCTGACAGTACCACCAGGGGGAGGAACATTTGTTAATGGACCCCCATCAGCTGATATCATGGCAACCTCCACAGAAGCATCTTGTAGCTCAACACATCTCCATAAGCCACAGGTCATCCCATTCAAATTCAGCATCCCATTTAAGCTGGAAGATGTTTCCAGAGATAGAGTAAGATGCGATGCTCCAGTAGTCCATTTCTTCTGGCTAGCATCAATTGGTTGACCATCCCAAAGACAAAAGCAAGCAGGATCTTTCTCAAGGTTCAGTAGCCTGAGTTTTAGTTTTGGCGACTCTGAGAAGAACAAATTTTCAATATGAAGCCTTGCTCCAGCAAAGGCATTGTGGACAGTATAGTTCCCATTGTCAGCTGGATTGTGTGATTGACTCACATCCAACGGAACAATAACATCTAATTCCTTGAGAACAAATACCACGGAATTTACTGAAAAATCAGGTAAAATATCCCCAGGATTGACAGCAATGCCATCAGCTAAGAAGGAAGTTATCCTCAAACACGATTCTTCCTGAAGGTGAATCTAAGCAAAATAGAGAAACAATTACTAGAAGAGAGTATAAAAGGAAGAAAAACATCAACAACTGAGATTATCAATGCATACCATAAGAGGCTGGCAAGCAATAACTGTTTGCGAAGCAAAACATGGTGGGACTGGAGAGGGCTTGAGCTGAAGAGAGTGGAGACATATCAAAGGAATACCATCATTTGTCTTCCACTGGTGGTCTCCCAGAGGATATATAGGAGGGCAAAAATTCTTTGCTGTGAAGACAATTGAATAGGCAAGATCAACTTTAATTACTTTATCTTCAGACCTAACTAGAAATGCATTCATTTGATTGAATAGTACCAAAGTCAGGAATCTGCCCATCATTTTCTTTGATGGCCTGCATGGATGGTTGCACTAAAGTGCAAGGAGGACGTGAGAAGGTATCCCTACATTCCCGCAATTTACAAGTCATTAAATCTCAGTTACGAATGATAAAATCAAGTCCTTGTTGCCCAAAGAAGGCCTTTTTTTATCTAATCTAAAATTAATCGTGCGAAAGAATTTAGAAAAAAAGAAAAAGGGCATGAGGAAATAAAAACTGGTTGCACTGGCCATTCTTCAACAACTATAAATCTGAATCTCATGGCATCCCACATCAGATTATTACTTGTCAGTAACAATATTTTCATATGTCCTATTAAGTGTGAGAATTCATATATTTGTGTACAAATCTTGCCTGTTAACGACAACCCATGATAATCATATTGACTAAACCAAGATTCAATCCCAACTTGGTCAGGGTGTGATCCATTCCACCACTGCATCATAACGTAAAGATGGCCAATCATACAGAAACTACTCTCTGACTAGTCAAATTGAAAAGGAGAAAGTCTATAAAAACAATTTTTATACAGGATATTAATCCAAAATGACATCACAAGTACAAGTGAGATGACACATCTCTATTTTGTAAGATTTTTTTGTATGATATGTGTATGCTGTTATGTGTAGTGAAACACAACAAAGGAATGCCACCGGCATAAATGCTAATACTTCGAACAACAGCATACAACAAAATAAAAGGCCAGACCAGAGTGCTATTCAAAGCAAGAACAGATTATTTGAATGAGAATTAACAAGATATTTACCGGTGTCAAACTATGACAAAGAAGAGTATGAACTTTACCTCAAGAACATTCCACCAAGCATAACCTTAGTCAGATTACTGGCAATTTTTCCATCAGAAACTGTGGCCTGGAAAATCAATCCCAGTATGAGATCTCAGAATGCTAAATCATGTCACCATGCATGGAAAATCCATCCCAGCATGAGATCTCAGAATGCTAAATCATGTCAACATGCAATTTGTAACAGAAATACATGGAAGCACAGAGAACACAAAATGCTCAAGAATCTAAGACTCGTAGCTTCTAAAATAGGTAATGCCAAATAGAATAATATCATTAGAACTCAGTATTACTTGTCAAATAGAATAGCTCCAGTCCATGTCACAACAGAGTCTTATTTAAAGTTTTTGCCTTTTTAAGACAAAATTTCAAAAGAATAGTGTCTTTCAAAATAAAATATTAGCAACTATTTCATACAGCTCACCTTATTTCCAGCTACATCATTTGATAGTTTTGAGTGTTAAAAATCACATGCTCATGCAAAATCAGATATAAGTTCTTCTTAAGTTACTTGAGAAGCAAAATAGATAATACTCAGTTCTAAAAGGCTGAATATCTAACTCAGTTCTATCCTAACACTACTTATTATTGGAGTAAAACAATATGCATGGAGCTCTGCAACTAAGTTATTCTTAAGTAAACTCACAGTTTTACGTTCCTACATGATAGATGAATACTCACAAGAAAATGGGACCAACAAAAGAGCAAAATGTTCTTTCAAAGTTCACTTTTTAAAAGGAATGAGATAATACCCGAGAAAACAGAAGAGATTGCATCAAAAGTTCAAGCTGGAACTCTGCAAGTAAACTAGAAACATTAGCAAATTTCTAGTGGTGGAAAACACAAGCTAAGAAAGAGAACTATCTTGTATTTCTGGCTACATATCCCCTCCTCTACACATACTCTGGGCCACAAATGGAGCCCACATGTGGATGCAAGGCTAAAAGATAAGTACCCATAAGATACGCTACTTTACTTAAGAAAGAGAATGTCATGTATTGTACCTAGATAATGCAAAAGAAAATCAAATTCACAATTCAGACATATTTTAAGAACAAAATGTAAAAAATTGCTATTTGATTTTTTATAGAAGAACACAACTAAATATTAACACTAGCAAAAAAGAAAAGAACACAAACCAGCATCTTTGATGCAGAGAAATATGTGGTCCACAACAATTGAGACTAGAGAACGCCCTGCTGCTTCTGTAGATCGCTGCAGGGATTCAGAGAGGAAAATAAAGCACTTAGTTTTAACTCATCTATGTTATGTTAACCTTTAAAATGCTAGGGAATGGAGTAAAAAAAGGAACAACTAAAAACCTGCTGAGGCTGTAGATCCACATCTCCTCTATTAAGACAAACATATAACCCTGTCATGAAGCGGAGAAGAGCACGTAGTCCTGCTCACACAGTACCATGTTACCAACTTGAAGCATTTATTCCGTATATAAGAAATGGATGGGTGGTAAACATTTAAAATATACCTGGTTCACTCAATGCAGGACAGATGGCTTCTGGAATGTGTAATTGAACCTCAAGCCCGAGTGGACTGTTTTGTTCAGTTCTCTGCATTGTGATCTGGTAAAAATTAAGAAGTTAGGAAATATATTTGACCAGTCACTGCACAAGCACAGGTGAAACTGGAAAATGCTCAATAACAATGCCCTACTATCTAGAGCAAAGAACTCATAAAAAGTTACTTAAAAACTTATGATTCACATTACATAGGCCTCTCCAGATATTCCTTCCAGAAAACGTTCTCCACCAAAGAAAACTCGCTTTGCACCATCATCATCTCTCCGGGAGGCTCCCTCCTGAGCACATGCCAAACTGGCATCGGCGAACATATCAGGATGAGGCAGGAGATCAATAGACAAAGATTCCCATTCAAGTTTCTATCAAGGAAAGAATTCATCATTGATCAGATGCTTCGTATACAGCAAGCAGAAGACACATATATCTCCTATGGTCCTACCTCCCACACTATAAAAGTAAATAAGGCACATTACAGACCCCACCCCGACACAAACAGTAGAAAAGCCCTTGAGATACACAATAACAAAATGATGTGCATCTCAGTATTGTCAAAAGTTTGTATATTACCTTGAATACATATATGAACTTTTTGTTATTGGAGAAGTCGCGTGCTTCCTTTAGGTTTACTACCTGTAATATATGCCAAACCACAATAAGGGTGCAACTAAAGAAAGTGGTCAAAGTTTGAAGCTAAGAGGCTAAGGCAAAATTACCTGCCAGTTTTCATTTGTTGTATATAATAAAAGGTTGCGTATAGTAATTGATGCCAGTGGTGAAGCCCTGGAGATGGACAAGATATAGATAAGTATCCATCAAAGTTTTTTAAACAAAAGGAACAACATACTGTATCATTTTAGGTTTCGGTAAATTATCAAGAGTTCTGCTAAGGTTAATTCAAACAAAAACCTGATCCCTATGTAAACATCAATAAACAGCTAGTATTTTACATTGAATACGGTGCAAGGCTTACAGCAGTTATGAACAAAGAGAAAAGCAGTACATGTACAAAAACAGAAAAGTTAATTCCCAAATGTCTGTATAAAGTGGGAGAAGCCAACAACTTACCAAGTAGCCCCTCCCCCATGTTGAGCACCCCCACGTGTTTCAAGTAGAAGATTAACAGTGGAAACCTGGATGGTCATTCCATCCGCGATCTGGTAATGATAAAAGTAAACTGTTGAATCCAAATTTCTACACGGCTTTTGCGAGGAATTAACTACAATACAAATAGATGAAAAAATTTTGGGTTGTCATGGTGCATAACCACTTTCACCCAAACTCATAGACATAGATTCTGAAATATGGTTCATAGCAATACAAATTACATGTGTGCATACAACTCAGAAAGTATTGGCAGAGCAAGAGATAAATGACTTGTACTGGTCATGTCAAATTAAAACTGAATACGTTAATTGTCAGATTCAAAATAATTGAAGGCAGCTAGATCAATCCAATATGTTCTTTTAAATGTCGGAATTTGAGTCAGTTACTACAATATACTTCAAAAGTCCATGTTTATCAAGGAAGTTGGTATTGCTCCTTTTTTACTAATCCTTCATTTTAACTACACATAAAACATTTTTTTACCAGAAGGAAAGACCGTCTGTGTGTGCACGCTCTGATACAGGAAACACTGGTTTGAAGTTAAGGAATTAGTATATACCAACTCACTTTCTTCATACCCCTTTCTTTGACATGATTTAAACATATCTTGTTCATTAGCTGCCTTACTAGGTTATTTCATGGTTGAATTCACCCAAGAAAAGTTTCAGCTTCAAAACAGTCTTGTATTTAAGAGATTAGTTTCCACAATATATCTCCTCTCACTCCTTCAAACCACAAAGACTCTTTTGCACATCCTTATTCAATTTCACTACATACTAACCATTAACAGGCTTTTCATATAGAAAATTAAGGGCTAGCTAGGGCTTGGAGAAAAATTAGATTTCCAAAATACAGGCCTAGGTCGAATAAAATGCAATTCAACCCAAGATGTCGCCTAACCTTATCAGCAAATCCATATCCGCTACCTTTGCTAGAACTGCTAGACAAATGCGCACTGCAAAATTGAAAAGCAAATGAAAGCAATCTTTAACTTCGAACAAACAGCATTACCATCACTTCATAAATTAAACTCACAGAAAATCACACTACCTGTTCGGACCGCTGCTTGCATCTGATTCACTATTCTCCTCTAAAACCAAATCCAGCTTATCAATCTGGATTACAATCGGTTCTACTTGTACATTACTTACATACGGAAGCTGAGATTAAAAAGGGGGGAGGAGCAAAATGTAGTTAAGCCCATAGAAATTAACATTTTCAATTCTTTTAACCACTAAGATTAACTGCTAATCAAAAAATAATCACAAAATTTAATTAGATTAACAAGTAAGAAAAATTACTTACAATTATCTCGAATTTGCCTACTTTCGCCTTTGTTACATTCAGCGCCGGCGGCAATCCCATACTCGCGTGCAAAGCGTCTCCATTTAATTCTAACCAAATGAAATTAAAAAAAAAATCAAATTCAAAAATTTATCTCTTGAAGTCTTCACCAGACTAAAAACTTGTAATTCCAGATTTAATCTTGCTAAAAAAATGGAAGCATAACAGCTAGCGATTGCTCTCTAAATAAATAAAAAAACACTAAACTTCCCAGAATTAATACGATTAAGAAGTTACCTAAATTAGAAAGTTGTACGGTCCTTCCATGAAGCTTAAACTGATCTCTAGAGAAAGATTTAAGCCAGTACTTGAGCGTGTACTCTAACGCACGTGCCAGTATCGACTCCATTGATTGACGCTTCTGCTGATGATGGTGGTGGAGGCGTCAACTACGAAATGAAAGATTTAGATCTAAGAGTCAGGTTAACATGAAGGAGAAGCGATTTTTGAGAAATCGAACCAAAAAGAAATGTGAAGCTGAGGGAGGGATTCTGTTGATCAATCGATTTATTGGTTCCTTTGGCTTACTGTAGCTTTGGAGGAATCTGTGGAAGAGTGAAGGCGAGGGTGGGGGGTGGCAACTGGCACGTGCGAGGGAATATTGGTTGGCACGTGCGGAGAGGTGCGGCACGTGCGGAGAGCTATGAGGTGGCAAGGAAAGCGCATCGGATCGCGGGGGTGTGTCAGAGAGGGTCTGGCGTTAGGCGTCAGAGGTGGATTTGTCGGTGTGTCTTCGTGTTTGGGAAAAGTAACCGTTTTTGTGTAAGAACTAAGACAGGGGGGTCAAGGCTGGATTTTGAAATAAAGATATTGCCTAGGTAGTTACAGTAATTTACATGCGCTGGTGGATTAATTTTTTATTATTCCTTTTATTATTATTATATATCAATTTGTATAGGAAAATAATTATTGTAGACACCTAGATTTCAAAAATTTATTAATTGTTGCTATTTTCATTTTTATTTCCATATAATTCACCAAAATTATAATTTGAATAGGATCTTCAAAAATCCATTTGCTCTGGTGGCTTAGCATTTGTTCAAAAAACAAAAAAAAAATGACTTTTTAACATTGATATCCTCAAATTTCCTGGTCATTCATAATTCAGGAGCTAAGGTTTTCTATTCAAAATACTTATTTACTAAAAAGGGTTTTATTTTTCATATGAAATTAATATTTCTTCTGTTTTATTACTGGGAAATGGTGATATTAAACTTAACCTGATAAATCAACTCAATAATCTGTTAAAATTCAATTAATTCAATGAGTTAAATCATTAATCTAGTTATAATTTATTTTGATTTTTTAAAATAAAATAAAAGTACATCATTTTATTTTATTTTTAAATTAAAACGATATTATTTTATATTAACTTAGATTAACTTAACCCATATGTAATTCAAACCTTAAATCAGGTATAGAACATGCCGGATTTAATAATATGATAGGAAGTGAAATAATGTGATGTTAATAATGTTGGCAAGTGATCCAGCTAATTTGTCGGCATTCCCAAATGTGATTACAGGGCAAGAAGTCTATGCTTTACAGGGTGAAGAAAAGCCGGCTTTAAGTCACCTTCAATCAAGATGGCTTCCACGTTCCAAAAAAGAAATTTTCTTCAATCTTTTATACAATCGAGCATCCTGCAGCAATAAAATATTTGCCAAAAGCTTGCTGATGCAATCAAATTTATGAGAACGAAGAATAAAGTTGTCTTCAATAAAAAATTGATATCCTAATGTAATTTTATTAGCCCATGAGGATGTGTTCTGCCATGCCAGTAATCAAATATTTACCGCCGTCACCTCCGCCGTCACCCCCGTCACCATCACCATCATCTCGCCGTTGTCAAACTGAATTTCTCCAAAGAGACTCGGTTGTTTTCGACCAACCCACCCCCAACGTAATTTGTCTTCAACCCAGTGTCCATCAACTACTCCCAATGCATTGATCAAGTCTGGATTTAGTATTCTTGTTTTTATATTTTAAAAATATTTAAAGATAATTAAATTTTTATTTTATTTTTATTAAAATTAAATATTTTTAACGTTTGGAGATTATTTAAAAAAAATTAAAAAAATAAATTATTTTAATATATTTTTAAACAAAAATATTTTAAAAAATAATTATTATTCTCTTTACGTATTTTATAATTAGACGCGTTCAAAGTTTACTGTCTATTTTATATGTGTGCGCTACCAATATGGACTTTGAGCTTGTGTGAATGGAGAATCAGCTGGGGGATAAGACCAAGCAAGTACATTTTATAATATGGACTTTCATATTTAATTTTATTAGGCCGCTGTTGTTTTTGGATGGTTTGAAATAACCATAAAAAATATTTTTTATTTAAAAATATAATAAAATATTTTTTATTTTTTAAAAATTAATTTTTAACATTAATCTATCAAAACTCATAGTTTTAAGACCCGGTCTAATGGTCGGTCCGGTCTAAGGCTCCGGTTCCGGGTTTTGATCGGGTCGTTGGGTCTTGACCAGGTCATCGGGTTGGCCGGATCAAATTTTTTTAAAAAAAAATCAAAACGACGTCGTTTTAGTTAAACAAAAAAATAGTCAATAGGTTTGCGGCCAGATCTTGCCGGGTCAACCAAGTTATATTGGGTTTTTCCTTTATTTTTTCTTCAACCCGGCTCGATTCCAACTTTGAGTCAGCCGGATCCCGAGTCGAGCTGGATTTCAAAACTATAATCAAAACATCTAAAAATATTTAAAAAATTAATTTTAAAAAATAAAAATTTTTAAAAAGCGAGATTGAACCGCTCCGGACACTATTTTCTTCTTTTTTAATGAATTCATGGCAGCTGTATAGAAATTGACAAGCATGTTTGGCAGTGTGGTAGCTGTTACTTTTCAAATAGCTTTTCGTGTCGAAATACATGCCAATGATTTTTTTTTATTTTTAAAAAATTATTTTTGACATCAGTACATCAAAACGATCCAAAAAGTACAAACCGCACTAAATTTTAATAAAAAAAAATTCAAAATTTAGCAAAACACAAGTAGAAACGCAGCCCCAAATCTTCCCTACATGAATTTAATATATATAAGTAAAAGACATCGAGGGTTGATTAATGGTTTTACTTCGTATATGTCCTTAAAAATTATTGTCGTCAAGCCGTTTAAAATGTTTAAACATTTATCACATAAATTTTGAATTTGACATTAATAAGTATAGTAATTAATTAGAAAGCTACATAAATACAATACTTCAAAATTAGCTTGGAAGTTAACGAGCATAATCTCTATCCATAGACATAAAATACAAGGTGGATGATATTTAATGAGATGATAAATATCGATTTAAATTGATAATAATTGAATGGCTATTTTTTTCAACACATATCCATTTAAATATAAATCTCCTAAATGTGATCATATTTTTATTTTCCTATTTCCAATCTAAGTATTTTCGTATATGTTTTATTTTTTTTTAATTCTCAATCCTAAATTTTAGAAACGCAAACCGTGTTTCCAAACATTATTTTACCGGTAATTAATATCGAGTGCCTGTCGTTTCAATGTCAACCATGCCTGTGGGAGTAAAATCGGCCACCCCTCGTGCCTTAATTATTTACGACATGTCACCTGTCAACTTACTAACAGGTCACTTGTCAATTCCCTCTTAGTCAATTACTCAGACGTATCCCGTGCTATGTTTATTCTGAGTATCGATAAAAATATAATAAAATCAGAAAAATATTTTCATGCAAAATATTTTAACCGGAATTAAGGGCCCGAACACAAATATTATTATGTTTTTCCATTTGAGGAGAGGCAAATCGAGTTACTTGTAGTTTTGTTGCCCTGTTAACAAAAAGTAAAAATAAAATAAAAATGTTAGCACAAGTCCAGGGTGATATAACGCAATATTCTTATGTTTAATAATTTTATTTTATTTTTATCTTTAAGTTTTAACGGAAATGTATCTTCCCACGAGTTTTCCTTCACGGTGAAGAAGATATTTCTCCAACATCAAGCCTTCGATTGGCCACCACCCCAGCCTACCACGACATGGACCAGAATGATTTTGGTATTACCATGTTAATTTTATTTATTTTTTTGTTAGATATTATATTTTTATAATTATTTTTGTTGTTGTTGTTCTTGTTATAAGTGTGATGTATTTTTATAAATTGCTTTTAATGATGTAATTAATTCCATGGAGTTCTTCTTCAGGGTTTTAATTAAATTTTTGACATGTGTAAATTAGTTTAGTTACTTTATTAATATTTTTTCTTGTCATGGGTGAAATATTTTTCTAATTTTTTAGTGGTGCAGTTAATTCCATAAATACCATTCTCAATATTTGTATTTTTTTTTCTAATTTGTCAATAAAATAATTATTAGTTGCATATCATGTAATTCATTGCACTAATGGATCCATTTTACTTGGTAAAACTATAATATTTTTCTTGAATGCATCAAAAGTGAACATCTCATTTATTTTTATTTTTTAATACATGTCAAGTATATAATTTTCTATTCTCTTTTTTTTTTTTCATGTAAGATTCTCAAAATGGATGCATTCAAAGTGGTGTAATAGTATTTAGATTGCTGATGTATTAATATATTTAAGTTTTAACTAATAATGTTTTGACATCTACTAAAACAAATTTTATATATATATATATATATATATATATATATATATATATAAGAGGTCAATCTTGTCATGTAGGCATATCAAGAAAAAAAATCAAATCATTGATACCAAGTTGAATAAAGAAAAATATGATGAGAATTTCCCAACTAAATACTTAGAATCATTATTTTTAACACAATTTTATTACAAATTCTTTTTTCTTTAACCGTTTGAAAAATCATACCATAAACTTTAGCTTAAGATTATATTGAATACTTTTTGGTAAGATGTAAAAATAGAAAAGTTAAGAAATCTATTTTTTATGATAGATCAACTCATATCATGTTCTTCAAGTTGTTTAACAATTTATCATTATATAGGAGTTAATTTCTATGTTATTTGATTTTTATTTTTATTAATTAAGCCACTTTTCTTAATAAATCATAATATAAAATGATTCAAAAAAATATTTTAAAAAAAATAATTCAAAATTTAAACTTGATATGGATCGAGAGAATTAAATACACCATATAGTTTTCTTAAAACAAATTATAACCTTTTTATTTTAGTTTTAGGATATGGGTTTTTCTAAATTCAAGTTCAATCAATAAAAGAAACTTTAAAGACTGATAACAAGTTAGAAAAAAAATTAAATTCCATGAAAATTAATTTTATGGGTAAATGTTCTATTAATATTTTTTCAAATACACACAAATCTAATTACCAGGATAACACACAAACAAGATTATAATAATATAAACAAATACTAAATAATTGATTATGTATGAATAATTAAATTTATATTATCCCTGTAATGCAGTACAAACAACAAGGTGTTCTAACAAAACTCTTTCAATTTAAAGTTGAGTTCATATTATATTAGTTTATTTGTATAAAAAATTATTTTATTTAAAAAATTAAATTGTTAAATAAAATTTTAAAATATAATTTATATTATTTTCCAATATATTTCTTCAAATAAAAGTTATTTAAACTTAAAACTTGTTTATAATTACACTATTTTATGTTTAGTTTTTATTAATTAGATTAAAGATGGTGAAATTTAAACTCATGACTATTTAACTTTTCAAGTTTGAAATTTACACGAGTCCACATTATTTTGTGTTTTTAATTAAAAGAGAGAATAAAGTTGATAAAATTTAAAATTATAACTATTTAGTTATTAAAATTCTGATATCATATTAAAAAATATTTTATTAAAATTTTAAATTATATAATTTATATTATTTCATAATTTAAAGTCACATTTTTACTTCACAAGGCGCAATCATGACACAATCTTAAGCTTCAACCCTGGTATATATTGTCAAAGATCTCTAGAGAATACTTTGAGTGAAAAATGTACTTGTTTTTTTGTGTGTGGTTATAATTATTTTTTAAAATATTTTTTTTATATTTAAATGTATTAAAATAATATTTTTTTATTTTAAAAAATTATTTTTGAAATCAATATATAAAAATAATTCAAAATATTAAAAAAAATTTTATAAAACGTGTTCCTAAACATTCACATTAATGCTGTTGATTGTGTGTAAGATAGTGTATTTGTACATTAAAAACTGTTAAAATAAAAAATATATATATCATGTAACTCATTTTGGGTGAATATGATCGTGGTGAATTTTTAATCCTGTGCTTCGTCACCTAATTGCGTTGCAAATTGTCCATTATTATTATTGATTCTCAATGCATGCTTTAACCTCTCTGCGTATATATTTATACATCTTCACTGTTCTTATAAATCTTGCTTCAACTCACACAAGCCCATTTGTATTTCTTTCATCAGAAGGTACGTAAAATTAAATTGAAACATATTCTTATTTATCATATCCTTTTTTATATTTTTCTTAATAAAATCTAAATGTCTTGTCATGTATAACTCTAGATAATGTGAAATAAATTAGTTTGATGTGTGTGATGGTTTCAGAACATAATATTTAAAATTATCATAGATGAAAAATTTGATATATATCAAACTATATATATTATTTGTTAAATTTTCTTAAACTATGTTATGCTACCAATTTCTTTTATGAATAGTGTTGATTTTTTTTAAAATAATAATGGGACAACAAAAACAATATTGTTTCTTTATTTAATGTTTTTTAAATAAAAATATAGATGATATTAAAACCTTCTATAAAGAATATATTATTCTAGATTGGCTTTAATATAGACTACTTTTTTTTTCAAGTGCCAAGAAAATAAAAAGATGTATCCACCTTTATCAATGAGGATAAAAAATCCATCCTAAGAAAATGGGGCTAAATTAATAGTTAAGCATTCACTAATTTAATTAGGAGGATTAATTGCCCAATGATTTGGGTTTTCGGGAAAATTCATTGAAACTGTGTAGCTATAACATATCATGTTGTGAACTGTATCTACGTCATCTAGCCTTTGATATTGAATTGAAGCTAAATTTATGTTAAATCTGTGAAATGTTGGAATATACATCGAAAGCGAATTCGGAAAATGTAAGTTTAATCCAACTAGTATAACTATGTAACTTAAAATCATAAATAAAAAAGAAATCATTGAATTTTAATTATACACAGAAGATCAACAAGCTTTTCAAAACAAGAAGATTAATTCACGAATAACACATAATATCATAGAAATTCATTGTATTATTAATTATTGTCAAAAAATTATCTCAACTCAATATTTTATTGTTAGATAAGGTCTTAAAATATGATTTTATATTATTTTCTAACACACTCTTTCAAATTAAAATCCTTTAATTTTGAAACATGTATATATTCATATTATCTTGTGCTTGATTGACCGCTTAGTTATTAAGATTCCGATATTATATTAAAGAACTATTTCAACTTAATAACTAATTTAAATAAGATTTTAGAATATAATTTTATTTTATTCTCTAATAATTATTATGTACATGATTTACTCCAAGTTATTATACAAATTTATTATTCTCTACAACGAACTTGATATGAAACGGGTAGTGGATGATGAACCAAATTCAAAAACTAATCTTTTGACTCCTAATCTTTCACAAGGTTATGTTTGGACACCAAGTCTTGACTAGAATATTGAATAATCGCCCAAGCTGTTGAGTGCTGAATTGAACTGAACAGCCTATATGGTGTTTAGGATTGATTGTGTTTTGAAAAAGATTAAATTTTTTTTTTGAGCTTTGAATAGATTTTTTTTTTAAATTGTTTTGATATGTTAATATTAAAAATAAATTTTAAAAAATAAAAAAATAATATATTTTTAAATAAAAAACATTTTAAAAAACAATTTATACTAGGCTCCGAAACAAGTATCGAAACTTGTTTAAAAGTGTTATAGTGGTTGCTTTTTGCTTGGAAATATATCAAAATAGTATTTATTTTAAAAAAATTATTTTTGATATTAACATATCAAGATGATTTAAAAACATGAAAATATTAATTTGAAGTTATAAAATAAAAAAACTTTTTAATTTTTTTTAAATATTTTTAAAACATTAAAATAAATAAATTCTAAATTTACATGTACTAATATTCTAAAAAAAAAAATATTAATTTGAAATAAAATAATAAAAAAATTATATTATCCTTTATCAACGAGGATCAATACTCCATCCTAAGAAAATGAGGCTAAATTAATAGTTAATCATTCACTAATTAAGGAGGATTGCCCAATGATTTGGGTTTCAGTAAAATTCATTGAAACAGTAGCTATAACATATCATGTAGTAAACTGAATTTATTATTAAATAATTTAACTCAAAAATTTAAGTTATTAGATAAGATTTTAAGATATGATTTTTATTATTTTTTAAAATATCTTTTAAGTAAAAGCTTTCTGGACTTGAAACTTTTATATGCCAATACTATATTATATTTAATTTTTATCAAATAAATAAAGATAATGATATTCAAATTCATGACCGCTTGGTCATTAAGATTTTGATACTATATCAAAGAATCAATTTAACTAAAAATTTTAAACTATTAAATAAAATTTTAAAATATAATTTATATTATTTTCTAACATTTACATATTTAAAATTGAATTGAAGCTAAATTTATGTTAAATCTGAAATGTTGGAATATACAATGAAAGGGAATTCAGGAAATAAAGTAAGTTTAATCCAACAAGTATAACTACGGAACTTAAAATCATAATTAAAAAAGAAATCATTGAACTTTAATAATACGACAGAAGATCAATAAGCTTTTAAACCACATGTTTCAATTTTCAAAACCAGAAGATTAATTCAAGAATAACACATGATATCATATTTAGAAAATCATTGTATTATTAATTATTCTGTACGTGATTTACTCCTGGTTATTATACAAATTTATTATTCTCTACAATGAACTTGAAATGAAACGGGTAGTGGATGACGAACCAAATTCAAAAACCTATCCTTTGATTCCCAACCTTCACAAGCTTAAGTTTGGACACCAAGTCTTGATTATAATATTGAATAATCGCCCAAGCTGTTGAGTGTTGAACTGAGCAGCCTATGGTGTTTGCTTTAGGATTGTATTTTTGAAAAAAATCTAATTTTTTTTTTAGCTTTGAATAGATTTTGTTTTGTATTTTTATATTATTTTGATGTTTTGATATTAAAAATAAAATTTAATAATAAAAAATAATATATTTCCAAACAAAAAATACTTTAAAAAATAACTATGAAGCATGTATCAAAACTATGAGGGTGTTTGAGAGTGTATTAATGGTTACTTTTTAAAATATTTTTTGTTTGAAAATGCATTAAAATAATATATATTTTTTTAAAAAATTATTTTTGACATCAATATATCAAAATAATTTGAAAAGATAAAAACAATATTAATTTGAAGTAAAAAAATATATTTTTAAAATATAAAAATAAATAAGCCCTAAATTTACATGTACCCAGTACATAACTATAAAGGAGAATACGGGAATAAGGGGATGATTGAATGTTGTTTGCTTGCCACTCAAGAAAACTTAGCTTTTCAAGCAAACCATTCAAGCCAGGAAATCCTCATGTTTCATGCTCGATCCCTTAAATATCCCTACGTTCTATACAAGATCCTCTTCGGAGCCCATTGATCCTGAGATATGCACCGTTAGATCACAATTCTCTATGATCATCACTTTGGCAAACTCAACATAGATGCCAAGAATACAAGAAAAACACACCACAGCGCAGGAAAACCTAACCAAACATATCCAAAGCATTCTCGAACCCGTAGGTTCAAGAGGAAGAAGAAAAAAAGACAATTTTTTTTTAGAAAATCCAATAAGAATAATTATTTACTTTTATGGTAGAAAATAATAATAGGATATTGAGAGATGTCAACCTTTTCTAGCTCCATCTATGAACTCACTACATACCTATTGATGGTTGGACAACTCTTATTGTTCGATTAATCCGCTTAGTAAGGTATTGAATACGGTAACTTTTATTTTTAGTTGTTTTTTAAAAATATATTTATTTTATTAAAAATATTAAATTAATATTTTTAATGTGTTTTTATGATTTAAATGTACTGAATTTAAAAATAAAAAATTTAAAAATATTATTTTGATTTATTTTCAATTAAAACACTTATAAAAAATATTTTATAGCATAATACCGCATTAAAGCTTGAATTCATCTAATTTGTCTTTTCATGTTTCTATAAAAAATCATAGTTTTTAAATTTAATCCGGTGATCAATCCAATTCAAGATCCGGATCATGAGTTTTGACCGGATTATTCTCACCAATTATTCTTTTATAAAACAAAACCACATTGTTTTTATTAAAAAAATAAATATTTAACAAATTACAACTAGAGTTTTAACATGATTAACTAGGTTTTTATTTTTCCTTATTTTTTTAAAACTTGTTCTAATTTTGATTCTAGATGGGTCTAATCTTGGATCAGCTAACAGGATAAAACGAGTTTTAAAACTATTAATAAAAAAACCTTTGCGTTTCTTCTATTTATTTAAAATTATTTTTTTATTGAAAATTAAAATATTTATGAAAATATTTTTTAAAGTTAACGGCGTGATTTAAGGAATAAATAATTATTTTGCATTTAGTTTAAATTTCTCATAAATAATTAAATATACACCTCCATGATTGGTTTATTTAAAAAAGAAAAAAAAAGTGAAAATGGAGAAGGTGAAAATTGATTGACCTCATTTAATTAAAGGCAAGAGCAACCAGACGTCCATCTTTTTATCGTGTTTTGTTTTTCTTTTCTTTTATACATACATACATACATACATACATACATACATACATATATATATATATATATATATATATATATATATATATATATATATATATATATATATAAAGAAAGGAAAACACGATAAAACTGGATGCGGAGAGAGACAGAGACGTGAACGGAGACACGTTTCCTCTATTTTCTCTTTCACCACGCTAAATCCTTCCTCTTCCCATTATCCTTTTCTCTTTCAAATTCCTCTAAAAAAAACCTTCAAAAAAAATATCAAATTAATCACCTAAATCAAATTCTCTGTACCATAAAATTAATTAATTTTTTAGACAATCAAAAATATTTATTCATCTCTTTGTATATTCCTCCATTTCTCTTAATCATTCTCTTAATTGGGTTTTCTTTAGATCTTTTTTTGCCTCAAAACACCCCAAAAAAAAAACATTTTTTTTGAAGTTGAATTGGTGGTTTTTTTAATATATATATTTTTATTTTTGCCTTTGGTTTAGCTGCTTTTTTTCATATAAATAAAATTGAAAGTCATGGATGCACTTGTAAACTAAAAGATTCAATTTTTTTATTTTGGGTTGAGTTCAGGGTTTTTTTTCCCCTGTTCGATTTCTACTATGGTTTTTTGATTCTTCAAAAAAGGAGCAGTCTTTTGTTATGCTAAAAAGGGAAATTGGAGAATCAGAGGTTATAGCAAATTGGGTATTTGTTACCTTTGATTTTTTTGGCTTTTGTTGCTACTATTATGAGGAATAGTAGTATTAACAGTGATGTTCAACAACAGCAGCAGAAGAATTTGCAAGGGAGAGTTAATGGTAATAATATTAATAATAATGGTTTTTTGCCGAGCTCGTTTCGGGCGATTTCGAGTTATTTGAGGATTGTTTCGTCCGGTGCATCAACGGTTGCGAGGTCTGCTGCGTCGGTTGCACAGGCTATTGTGGATAGGGATGATGATGCCAATCATGATCAGGTAAAAAAGAAAAAATTTAAACTTTTTTTATAACTTTTTTGTCTATGTTGTGTAAGATTGTAGAGAAGCGAAGATGTTAGATTGTTGATTTATGGTTAGAAGATTGAGTGTGCAATCTAGTTAGGCTATATGGTTTTTGTTTCTGGTATTTTAGAGTGGGCCATGTTGAATTTTTAATTGAAAGTATTGTCCTTTTTAAGAGGTTTGTGTGCATGTGTGTGAACGTGTGAATCTAAAGTGCTCAAGTTAAGATTGGGAATAAGTGGGATTTTTGAAGCATAAGCAGCTCATATATGGTGTGTGATTTATTTTGGAAATTAAATGATGTTGGTGTTAAATTTGTGATCCAAGTCAAGATTATGGAGTTTGAATGTGCAAAATAGCTCATTTATGGTGTTTTGATCCTATTTAAATGTGTTCTTTATTAGTTGGAGGTGGTTTAATTTGGGTTAAGCAGGTACAATTTGGAACTGGCGTGTTATTTTTGAGTGAAAGAGGGAATGGTGGATGGATAGTGAGGGATGGAAGAGTAGGAAACGTACTGCCTTACATGACTGAGTGGATTATGTACCTTCTTGAACCTATCTGTTCCTTTGATTCTGATATATTTTCAAGTGTACAAAGTTGAAATGATTTAGAGAGAAGGCATGAATGGAGTTGGTTTTTGCTTTCTTATCTTTCATCTAGATACTCTTTTATTAGTCAAATCAAACAAGAGAAGTTTGGGTTCAAAGTTTGATTTCTTTCCTTGCTTCTCAAATAACTGGAGAGATGGATTACTTTTTCTTCCTTTATTTTAGTTCTAAGCCAATTCATCCCTTCCCTAACCAAATAAACTTTTCATGTGAAAGATATGGTGAACTGTGGTGCTAGCCATTTCAAACTTGTTGAATAAATTGATGTTTGGGGACTTCAAATATATCTTTCAATTGATTTAGGGGACATTGATAAAAATACAAGTCTTCTGTAATTTTATTTTGGATGATAAGGCTGATGTTCTCTGCTGCAATTTGGAGAGTGAAAATTCTAGCATGCTCATTTGTACTTATCTTGCAAGTTAAATCACAGCGATTTGGACTGTTGATTTTATAATCCACTATAAATTGAATGGGATACTAGTGTATGACTTCTGGTCACAATGGAGAGAAGTTGAAATACTGGGTGCACAGCGATTTGGACTGTTGATTTGGAGCTCTTGAAATCAAGATCTGAAAGGAGATAGCTCTGATCCCTTATCATTTGTATAATATGCAGGTCCGCTGGGCTGGGTTTGACAAGTTAGAGGGTGATGATGATGTCATTCGTCAAGTCCTCTTATTGGGATATCAATCTGGTTTCCAGGTTTGGGATGTTGAAGAAGCAAATAATGTCCGCGACCTTGTTTCCAGACATGATGGTCCTGTGTCATTCTTACAAATGCTACCAAAACCAATAACATCAAAGAGATCAGAAGACAAGTTTGCTTACAGCCGACCTCTTTTGGTGGTTTGTGCTGAAGGTGAACAAGATGGGCCAGCAACTTCAATGAATGGGAATGTTTCTAATAACCATGACCCTGTTAATGGTAGCACTGCATCAACTGCTGTCCGGTTTTATTCTCTTAGATCTCAGTCTTATGTACACGTGCTCAAGTTCAGATCAGCTGTTTATTCTGTAAGGTGCAGCTCTCGAATTGTGGCTATTTCTCAATTGTCTCAGGTTTGTTTGCTTGTGCAAATTTGTCTTTTTTCAAGCACCTTTTTTTTTTTTCCAGCATGTGATAGTTAGGCTTTTCTGCTGCAGGTACACTGTTTTAATGCCACAACATTGCAGCGGGAATATACTATTCTTACAAACCCTATGGTCATGGGTTCTCCTGGTTCTGGGGGTATAGGCTATGGGCCTCTAGCAGTTGGTCCCAGGTGGCTGGCTTATAGTGGAAGTCCAGTTGTGGTTTCCAATTCTGGTCGTGTGAGCCCGCAACATCTAACACCTTCTGTGAGTTTTTCTGGCTTCACTTCAAATGGGAGTTTGGTTGCTCATTATGCAAAAGAATCAAGCAAGCAACTTGCAGCTGGAATTGTGACCCTTGGAGACATGGGATATAAGAGGCTGTCCAGGTATTGTTCGGAGCTCTTACCTGATTCCCATGGTTCCCTCCAATCAGGGAGTCCTAGCTGGAAAAGCAATGGAACTGTTAATGGCTATTTTCCAGATGCAGATAACATTGGAATGGTGTGTATTGTGCTTCCCCTTTTGTTTTGTTCCAAGTGCTACTAGAACCTTTCTTTTCAACACCGTTTCTGTTTACCCATATGTTAATTCTAAAGTAAATGTGTTTTGTTCGCTTTAATGAGTTTTTTTCTGGAGAAATGCATGATATTACTTTATAACACGTTAAGCGTTTTAACTGGCACCCTTATGCAAGTAATGTTCATTTATTCCGAGGGATGAATTTCTGCCCAGGAATGTTATGTTAGGAAGTAGTTATGGGGTGATGCTATTGTGTTTCATCTGCATCTGTCTTTTCTGCCTCGATTTGGATTTTCTTTAATGATCGGGTACAAGTATGATTGCTCTTGTAGAATCCGCCCTCTTATGTACTCTTTGTTTTTCAGGTTGTTGTCAGGGATATCGTCAGTAAACTTGCTATTGCCCAGTTTAGAGCACACAAGAGTCCTATCTCTGCTTTGTGCTTTGATTCTAGTGGGACCCTTTTAGTGACTGCCTCTGTCCAGGGTCATAACATTAATGTTTTCAAAATAATGCCTGGACTCCAAGGAAGCTCCTCTGCTGGTGCATCTCATATACACCTGTACAGGCTGCAACGTGGATTTACAAATGCAGTAAGACCAGAACATATGTTCCTATATTTTGTTTTGGATTATTGCATCATGAGCAGTTAGATTTGATCTTTGTTTATCTTGTTTCTTCTGGTTTTATTTCTCAGGTTATACAGGACATCAGTTTCAGTGATGACAGCTACTGGATTATGATAAGTTCATCAAGGGGAACAAGCCATTTGTTTGCTATTAATCCCTTGGGAGGATCAATGAACTTTCAATCTTCTGAATCTGGTCACGTCATGAAAAATAGTGGATTGGGAGTAATGACTAAGCCGACTGTTCGTAGCTTGCCCAGTTTAGGTTTACAAATGCATAGTCAGCAGAGCCTTTGTGCATCTGGCCCCCCAGTCATACTATCTGCTGTCAGCAGAATAAGAAATGGAAATAATGGCTGGAGAGGCACTGTAACTGGAGCTGCAGCAGCTGCTTCAGGCAGACAGGGTTACCTTTCCGGTGCTATTGCTTCATCTTTTCACAAATGCAAAGGCAGTAATGATATGTATGTGGATGGAGCCTCTTTCAAGTCAAAGTACCATCTTCTAGTTTTCTCTCCTTCTGGTTCTATGATACAATATGCGTTGAGGATATCAGCTGGTGTAGATTCAATGGCAATTGCATCTGGACTTAATGCAACTTATGAATCAGCTGCGGAAAATGATGGAAGGTTAGTAGTTGAGGCAATGCAGAAGTGGAATATATGTCAGAAACAAAATCGAAGAGACCGAGAGGATAATGCTGATATATATGGTGAGAATGGGAATTCTGATAGCAACAAGATACATCCTGAAGGCGTAAAGAAAGGGAATAGTATATATCCTGAAGATAGTGCAGTCACAAATGCAAAGATCAGCTCTGAGGAAAAGCATTATTTGTATATTTCCGAAGCTGAACTGCACATGCATCAACCTCGTTTCCCATTATGGGAAAAACCCGAGGTATTTTAAAAAACTGTCAATAAAAAACATGCACATTTTAATTCGTGTCTGAAATGCTGTCAATTGCTTGCCAGATATACTTCCAATCAATGATGATTGAGGGGATAGAAGTGGATGATGCAGATGCATTGCAAGGGGAAATTGAGATTGAAAGAATTCCAGCCTGCATGATCGAAGCAAGGTCAAAGGACCTGGTCCCACTTTTTGATCATCTTCAAACACCAAAATTTCTACATACAAGGTAGGCATACAATTTTTGTATCCATTAACTTTTCTGATTATGTTGAAGTCTTCAACTTTATTGAATAAAATTTGTTAGCCACTCCAAAATGGAAAAATCCCTCAGGTTTAAAAAGTGTCAAAAGAATTTGGCCTTTTACAGATTGGAGTTCAATTTTGTATGCAGAAGGCTCTTGTTTCCTAACAAAATATATTTTTTTCTCAGCAGAAAATTTTATATTTTTGCTGATATCAATGTTCTCTTATTCTTACAAAGTATAGTTTGTTCTGAAATGATCTTACCTAATGTGACTTAATCTGTAGAAAGAAAAAAAATTGTTACTGTGCTGATCAAGTGTTTTTTTATTAATTTTTTTTTTCCACCTGATTACACTCTTTATTTAATTCCTCAGAAGATGGCCTCAAAGTTGATCAAAGGTGATTTTAGATTCCTAATGTAGATGATGTATATTCTATTTTATGGTCAAACAAATTCATTTCCTCAAATGCTATTAAGTTGATTGGTCTTCGGATAAAAACATTTTGATTTTAGGCAGCATATATTTTTGTGGGCTGATCAGATTGGAGCATTTATTGAGGGATGATTGAATCATGAAATCCGTGACTAAGGAAAACTTTGTTTAATTTTTTGAGTACTGCAAGTGGCTAGGTTTTAGAAGTTGCAGGTTACTGAAACATCTTTATTGGAGTCCACATCGTTGATTTATTTTTTATTTCCTGTTTTTCCTTTCATAATTTTTTATGTGCAACAGTGAGAACCCATATTGATTACCATGCAAATATAATTTCTGTCACTTACAGGGTTCCTTCCTTAGATAGCAATAGTAATGGGCGGCTGCAGCATCAAAGTTACGGGGTGTCTGAAAATGGCAGGCTTTCTTGCAGGAGCAGCTCTGGCTCCCTTGACTCCATGGCTGAGAATGGTGCTGCAGTGGCTGAACTTCACAATGGTGTTGAAGAAACTGGGTGGAATGGTTCTAGGATGCCAGTAGAAACTAGGGGCATTGTAAATAGCAACGGCAGCCCTAAAACTAATACTCGGCTAGAGGTTGTAAATAATAGAGAGAGGTCAAGAACCGAGGCGCTGCTCAAGTTTGTAAATAATAACAATGAAGGTCTGAAAATGGAGAACCAATTTGAAAATGAAGGTGATGAATTTGATTAGAGGTAATTTTCGACCCTTGAAATCTTTTTAGTTCATCAAAACGAGTGCCTTGAGATTGATCACCTCTTCTGGAGCATCATCGAATTGTCAGACACTAACATGGAAATTTCCTTCTCTTATTTTTCCCTTTCAGGCGTGCAGTTATTCTTTTATTATGTAGAAGGTTCATTAACCATGTTAAATATTGTGGACAAGAGTGAGGCTTAGGTGGTTTGACTCCGGAGCGGAATTGTGGATTACTGCTACTATGTTATTGGGGTTTCGTACTTTTGATCACCTTGTAAATAACTGACGAATATTCCCACCAATCCGTTGGGATATGTAAATAATAGCTCAACTGTCAGTTCCTTGAACAGGTTGCTTACCACGCTACGCCTCAGGTTCGACCCTTATAGGATTTTTTATATATATTATCATTAAACTCAATATAATAGGTTGAATCTGAAAATTAATAATAGGTATATAATAGGATATATATATATATATATATATATATATATTTGTTTAGTTTGAATTTTAAATTAAAGTTTTGTAGACCTAAAGAGATATAAAAGAAGAAATAGTTTAGGGGAACTATGAAATTTAAAATATTTTAGTATTTATTATCTGTTATATATATATATATGTATTTTCCTTTCTTGTCCTTATTTTTAGACATGCAAGCTTGTTATATATTATGAAGGTAGAATGTTTCAGTGCTACCTTTCTTTAAATAAACCCTGGAAATATATTATTCTCCAGGTTTGTCATATTCCTCAATAGTTATAGTGCCTATATGCATGCACGTATTGGGATATAAAATGATCTAAATCAATTGCCTATTGCACATAATCTAGAATGAGGAATTTGTTTTTGCTCTCAAATCTTTAAGCTTATTTGAAATTATGGTAAAAGTTGTTTTTTTAATATATTAAAATATTATTTTTAATATTAACATATTAAAATGATCTAAATATAAAAAAATATTTATTTAAAATAAAAATTTTCAAAAACAATGCAGTTCAAACAGGAAAACAAACACTGTTTTCTGTGCTTACTTGGTGATTGGAAACCACCATGCCTGCAGGAAAAGTTCCTGATTTCTGAAGCCTGTCTACCTCCTTGAGCATTTTCTCAACTTTCTTGCCAAGTTTATGCTGCCTTATGCATGCGCAAGCATCTTTATTAATGGCTACCATACCTTCCTGCATTGAATTTACTTCAAGGAGTGTCTTTCGCGGCCACTCTCTACTTGTTTTGCGGGTAACTTTTCGTCTCTATCATCCAATTCAAGTTCATGATTCATTCTGTTCATCTGATGTAGTAGATTCTCCATTTCTTTCTCCAAGGCTTTCAACCTTTGATCGGAATCTAACAGTATTGTTGATATTAGAGTAGACAGAGTCACAAAGAAGGAGGCCATTCTCCTACAGTAGTGAACTCACAATGGAAGCCACAAAATCCATACAATCATAGCATCCGCTATCATATACACAGTTCCTGCTATATGATATTTAACCCTTCTACAGTCACCTACTCTAATCTTTTCAAAGATTTTCAAATGTCGAAGAAAATCAACGGATAGCAGCTGGTTCTCCAGTCTTCAACAATCTACTACTTCTAAGGTCTTTAACTCTTTTAGGGACGATTCCTTCCAAATTAGCAGATATATTTTTCAAAAGACTGAGTTTCAAATGCTCAACATTAGGTAACAAGCTTCTCAGGATAGTCTCCTCGTTTATCGAACTTGTAACGAAATTACAGCTTGATATTTTCCGAGTCTTTTAAGCTTGATAGGCCACACAGATTATTCTTGACAACTACTTCAGAAAAATTATTCATTCCCCCACAAGTCACAAGGTCCAGCGCACTTCCTTCAAGCCCTCCTCTCATCAGGTCAATCCCTCTTTGAATGACCCTCTTATCATCATGTCGAGTAGGCAGATAATTTGAATCACAGCTCCTTGGACACCAATCCTTACATGGAACTTCCTCAACCGTTTCAACCAGTCATCTTCTATGGAAAGGCAATCGATTGCATCCAGCCTTACATGAAGAACTGAAAGGTTTGTTGCAGTCTTGTATCTAGACTGCTGTTTCTCGTGGCGCCGCTGCAACTGGGATTGTCGTCGTCTCAGTTGCTGCTACTTCTTTGCTTGATCTGCTACTTTTTTTTTATTGGCGAAGGTGTTGTTTGCCGCCACTGGTATATTCTATGGATTATCTTCTGTTAGTTTATCTCGCCTGATTTATGAGACATGCTCGATCCATTGATGTTGGATGTGCATCTCAAACTGGTTCTATAAAGTATAAACTCAGCAATTCGTGACTAGTAAAAAAAACTCGGGTTAATTCACAATTTGGAAAAACTCGGTAAAAACCTGTGGATTTTTTTCCTTTTTTTTTTATAAAAATATTATTATTGCAATATGGTGAAAAGACTTTCCCTAGATTGATCTCAAATCAGGTTTAAAAATATGGTGAAAAGAAAGTAACTATAGCGTCTTCATGTTCATCCATTACAGTAACAATAGAAAAAATAGGTAAAATGTCACCAAGCGTGCTAACTACTTCTGTTCTAGATTTTAAACTATTTGAACCTTTAGGTGGTCGTGCTTTTATCTTTACTAAAACATTGTTTAGGAGTGAATTTTTAACTTTTTTTAATTAAAATTTTAATTTTTTAATTTTAAATTATTTTTAAATCGTTTTAATGTTTTAATATTAAAAATAAATTTTAAAAAATAAAAAAAATATTTTTTTAATATTTTTTTAAATAAAAAATGATTTAAAAATAAATCTTTACCGCATTCTCAATTTCCCTCTAAATCTTTAAAACAATTTGGCTGAATCATTAAACACTTCAGTTGATTTGACTTCTATTTTATCACTCTAACAAACACTATTAGTTCCAACCTTATCCAGTAATCTTATTTTAATGCCTCGCATAACCGAGGAACCAAATTGTTTAGTATTAATGTATCCATGTTTCTGCCTTTTTTTGAAATCTCAACAGTTAAAAAAGAGGGACTATATTATTTTAATAGCATCTTTCCAGGAAAGTGTTTGTCTACCATATGCATGCATCTCATCATCATCTTGAAAGCAGACATGGTTGTGGCATCGTTGTTTTGGGACATGCATGTATTTATGATCTGTTTCTAGTCGTGTGCTTACCTTCAAAACATCATTGGGTTGTCTCTCTTCTTATATACTACAGCCTCGTCATCTGATATTATTGCCTCGAGCTTTTGGTTGTGTTGTCTTTGTTCACTTTCCAAAATATTAGCGTACTGAGCTTGATCCATGTGCATTATTGTTGTCTATGTATTTCATCAAAAGGGGTATAGGATGTTTTTTGTCACAGAAAATATGTTATGGACTTGTTAAAAGAAGCTGACATGCTCTGGTGTCAATCTTCAAGTATGACTATTGAACAAAAACATGACTTGAAAGAACTTGCAGATCAAGTACCTACTGGTAAGGGAAGATATCAAAGATTGGTTGGTCGATTAGTCTATTTTTCACATATAAGACACACCATAATTAAAGGAATAATATATCAGAAAATACTATACTTTACTTGTATATTGTTAATAACAACATGTTTATATTCTTACATGGGTTTTTATTCTTATCCGAGCAGAACACAAGCAAAAAGATTGTACAGACATGGTCTTTGTTCTCTCAGGTTCTCCGAGGATAGAGGACCAACCTGGATGCATGTTCTGTTTGCGTTTTGCAGGCATATCTCGCGAATTTCCTGCTAGCTTGTCAGCATCAGAGATTGGTCATCAGCTTGCTAGTTCATAAATCGATTATATAGTGAATATATCAGATCAATCACGCCTTAAGTAATCTGATTGCTATTCCCTACAATACTGATCAGCTTGATTTGTTACTGGAGAAGAATAGTTTCCTCTTCTTACACACCAAATACGGTCCAAAACAAGGAGTCATTTTCCATTTAGAAGCCCTGTGATGTCGAAGTCCAAACTCCCTTCAACATGCTACAGAGCAAAAAAACTTCATTTGTTGGCAAGGTTAAGTGGCACCAAACAACTAACCTTCTAGTTAAATATATATATTTTATCAAACCCTTCCTCTCAACTTCCCTCCTTCAGTGCCAAGCCAAAGTACTCCAAACCCTTCAAAGCCTCTTCTAAGTCCCATGTCTCTTTCTCTTTAACAACCCTCTTCGATCTTTCTCATGTATATTAAAACATTAAAAAAACAAGTCTAAGAACACCTGTCTAGCCCAATTGCTAAGCAAGTTTAATTAGGTGACAGATAGAAACCTCCTTAAATTAACTCCTACCAAATCCTTCCTCTTACAGCCGAGTTCTTGCAATTCTACTCATCAGTTCTTCTTTGAGTGCGACTGCCAAATGATGAAATAACCAACCAAGAAAAGACAACGAGAAACTGCTCTACTTTTGGGGTTGATATTGCTTCTTGTTTCTTGGTTTTGCTGTATTTAGGTGTTTGGTTTGAGATAAAATGCAGCTTCTTATATCACCAAGTTTGAGGCATGTAACAGTTCTTCCAGGAAATGGTGTTAGAGAATTTATCAAAGTGAAGGTTAGAGCAAGAAGGGTTTCGTATCGAATGCTCTTCTACTCTCTCTTGTTCTTCACATTTCTTCTTCGGTTTGTGTTCCTTTTGTCCACCGCTGACACCATTGATGCGGAAACCAAGTGCTCTTCACTAGGTACATTTTCAATATTAGTGTATTGCATTAATTTCTTTTCGGTTCTTCTTGTCATGTCTTTTAGTATATTGCATTAATTTCCAAAATGCAGATTGCTTGCGTTGATTGATGATATAGTCAAGGATTTTAAGAATAATGTTTCTCCAAAGCTAGAGATTAATGAATCTTAAGATATAACTTCAAATTATGAACAAATTTTTTGTTAAGATTGATACAGAACAACCAATGACCGGCCTGTTATGTATAGAATAGGAGGCAATGGCGATTTAATTTTAGTTTATTTAATAATAGCTTTAAATCAAAATGTCATCGGGAAATGATTTGGCTATCGAAGAAAACACACACACACATATATTTTATCCAAAAGAAATTAAGGATCAAGAATCATGGAATGAATTAGATCCAAAATAAAAATAAAAATACAAGGATAAACTTGGAAGTGAATTAAATTAAAGAAAGGCTGATGAGAAAATATGTTACTTTTTGGGGGCCAAATGCATGGATATTATGAAAAAAAATAGAAACTTAAGGACCAAATTGGAAGATATTAATCCTTTGGAGCACCAAAGCATGAGGTAGCTCTGAACCTGTCAAGCACTCTTACCCTAACATCAGGCTATTTCATTGACACTTATCATTAATTAAACAACCATTTATAGCTAGTGAATTGGCACATTCAAATAATTAATTAGCACATAACATATCTGAAAAAGGAAAGATTCAACCATTTGATACACTCACCGTGAAACCACCCTCTGCCCTTAAAGAGGCTGCCTTAATATTTATTATGTGTTTCGTGTTGTTGTTGTAGTTTCCGCGATTATGATTTGCAAAATTAAATTAAGAAAAAAGTTATAAATTATAGTTTTGTTTTAAATAAGGTTTTTAGTGAGAGTTTTCAGTGAGATCTATTTAAAGCTATGGTGTGTGTTGATTAATCAAATACCTGTAAAAGTATAGATGGGGCAATACGCAATTCTAAACGGATCCTTAATCCTAATATTGATTAAGATGAGGATGATAATATTATTAGTACTTCCTAATGCAATATAATTTGGTATTTAACAGCTTAATGATCTAGCCTTAATATTTAATCCAATACTGATAGATTGCCTGGGGAAAAGACTAAGACCAGGAATACTGGGGAGAAGGCTTGATTCTGCTGTAAGCTCCCCAACCCTTGAATTTGATTTTGTGTATCAAACTTTCTATAATGTTAATTGCTAATGATTGGATTCATTGTTTGGTGTCTAAAGGTACCAGAGGTGATATATCAAGTACTAGAACAACCACTCGGCAATGATGAATTAAAGGGAAGAGATGATATTCCTCAGACATTGGAGGAATTTATGGATGAAGTGAAAAACAGCATATTTGATGCAAAAGCTTTTGCTCTCAAGCTCAGAGAAATGGTATCTTGTGGTTTATATCTGCAGTTTGATGTCCATACTAACTGGTGGGAATTCTCATTGTCAATTAACAATCGATATTTTTCAGGTCACTCTACTTGAACAGAGGACTAGAAATGCCAAAATCCAAGAATATCTGTACAGGCATGTCGCGTCAAGTAGCATACCTAAACAGCTCCTTTGCCTTGCCTTGAGGTTAGCCCATGAACACTCCACCAATGCAGCTGCTCGACGCCAGCTCCCATTGCCGGAACTCGTCCCTGCGCTTGTCGACAATTCTTATTTTCACTTTGTCCTAGCTTCAGACAATGTGCTTGCTGCTTCTGTAGTCGCCAATTCACTTGTCCAAAATGCTTTGCGCCCCGAAAAGTTTGTTCTGCACATAATAACAGACAGGAAAACGTATTCGCCTATGCAAGCATGGTTCTCATTGCACCCTCTATCTCCTGCAATAATTGAGGTCAAGGCATTGCATCATTTTGATTGGTTCGCAAAGGGGAAAGTCCCGGTTTTAGAAGCAATGGAAAAGGATCTAAGGGTGAGGTCACGGTTTAGAGGGGGCGCGTCTGCAATCGTGGAAAGTAACACCGATAAACCTCATATTATCGCAGCAAAGCTGCAAACATTTGGTCCCAAATACAATTCAGTGATGAATCACATTCGAATTCATCTACCTGAGGTAATAACGTTTCAGCAATGTTACATGAGCTTTATTCAATCCTCGTAATGCTTTGTGTCAATGTTCCTGCTTTTGCAGTTGTTCCCAAGTCTAAACAAGGTTGTGTTCCTAGACGATGACATCGTGGTGCAGACCGATCTTTCGCCTCTTTGGGACATTGACATGAATGGAAAGGTTAATGGGGCAGTAGAAACCTGTCGAGGACAAGACAAGTTTGTCATGTCGAAGCGGTTAAAGAACTATTTGAACTTCTCTCATCCTTCGATAGCAAAAAATTTCAACCCTAAAGAATGTGCTTGGGCTTATGGCATGAATATCTTCGATTTAGAGGCTTGGAGGAAAACCAACATAAGCATAACATATCATCACTGGGTTGAAGAGGTAATCACCGATATAAATCACTTTGTTTCCAAGCAACATTTGACGATCCTTAGCATTCAGTAATCGAAAATTGTTCTCATTTTCTCCTTGCAGAACTTGAAATCAGGCCTGAGTTTGTGGCAGCTAGGAACATTACCTCCAGGTCTTATAGCATTCCATGGTCATGTCCACGTTATTGATCCATTTTGGCATATGTTGGGGCTAGGCTATCAAGAAACTACTAGTTTGGCCGATGCTGAGACTGCCGGCGTCATCCATTTCAATGGTCGAGCAAAGCCTTGGCTAGATATAGCATTCCCTCAACTCCGGCCCCTGTGGGCCAAGTACATCGACTCTTCTGACAAGTTCATTACCGGCTGTCATATTAGGACATCTTAACTTGAATTTTGAGAGGATAACGTTGACCGCAATGGTGGTTAATATATGAGGGGGGGAAAGGAAAGAGGGGAGAATTCTTCACAAATTCAAGGTCTTGACTTCAGAATGTAAAGATATATACAACCACAGGCATTTGTTTGATTGATTTTTTTATAACTCTTCCTCTGAGGGTGAAAATTCTTCCCTTCCCTTTTTACTTCAATTCTCAATTCAATTTTAATGAGAAAATCATGTTTATGGATTTTCAACCATTGAAAATAGATATTAAACCTGGCCTGAAAGTTGATCCAACCATTGTTATCACGCGGATTACAGGTCTTCACAGGCTAATCACAATCTCAGTTTTTATCTTTTTAAAATCTATTAAGAGCTTGAGTTAACCCATCAGAATAAACCAAGTTTAATAACCATGACAAATATTTATATGTAGAGAATTTTCTCCCTATAAAATAACAAAACATTTTGACTTTAGGATTGATCAAAATGATTTTGGAAGGAAAAAAAATAAAATTAGTAAGACAATTTCCTTTACATTACATTATACCAAACAAATATCGTTCATTATAACGATCATCTAATGACATAACTACGCAAAATAGAACATCTGCACGCAGCCGACAAAGGAACAAGAAATCATTTGATTGGATTCATAGGATTGGCCCTCTAACAAATTTAAATCAAATTTTATCAAGAAAGGAAATCCGGATTAAATGGAAAAGGGCCTAAATCAAAATTGAATTAATTAAGGTAAAAATCAATAGATTATATTAATAAGGGTGAAGAACTACCATTTTTTACTGTGAAGAGTCATGATGTAACTCATCATCCTTATCTCTTATAATACTCTATTAATATAAATTTGTCTGACTAATCAATGCACCATGGAAATAAATGCACAACAACTAATGCCACATCATTTATATAAATTATAACAATTAATGCTACATCATTAATACATATTTATGCCCCCTTTTATTGTGTGTGTGTGTGTATTATTATGTAGATATATTAAATAACAACACGCAGTCTGCAAGTAGTAAGTATTTGTTTCCTTTTTAAGGTCTTAGGTCCAATTCTCATCAGACAATCAACAACTTTTCTTATCATTAAACACATATCGTATACGCTTAGCAAAAGCCAAGCAACAAGCCAGTGGTATTGGCCTAATTAATTCAATTAAATTCGCGGAGGGATTTAGAAGTGTGGTATTGAATATTTTATAAAATATTTTTTGTTTAAAAATATATTAAAATAACATTTTTTTAAAAAAATATTCTTAATATTAACAAATCAAAACGATACAAAAATAATGATAAAATTTAAATTTTGACTGCTCCCTATTAAGTTATTTGCTTTCTTTCTTTCTTTGATTTTGTTGCTTCTTCATGTTTTTTTTTTTATATTGTGTTTTCTTGGTATTTTGTTATGTTTTTATTGTTTTGTAGGTGGTAGTCTTCCTCTAGTGTTTTTATAAAACGGATGCTCAAAATAAAGGGAAAAAAAAAAGAAGGCAAACATGGGTGTGTGAACTATGACTAAGCGCTACAAAATGGTGATAATTGTGGTTAATTAAGCAATTAAAGATGAATAATTGGGGAAAAATCACTAAGTAAATTCTTAAATTATATCTGACTCTCTTTTGGTTACATTTGTCACTAAAACTTTGAAAAACTTAGCATACTTGGTAATTACTGGCTATTGTAGCCAAACATCGAAGGAGCATACTGTGAAATCTATTGTCTTAATTAGTTCTAACTCGAGGTTGAGTCTTCTACTAGTGGAAAGAAATGACATGGAAAACCTATCCAAGGATGTTCTTGGAGCAGCTAGATAGGTAAAAGCCTTAGAAGATGACTTGGAAGGAAAAACTTGAGTTGTTGCTTCGACAACCACAGGTTTTGACTTGAATGCCTGATCAATACAAATCTTATCGATCTAGAAAGGTTATTCAGAGTCCGATAGCCTAGCGGTGAGCATGGAGCTATTACCGGCCACTTGTTTACCAGTATTAGAAAATAGTTCAAAACTATTCATAAAAAAAATGTTTTTATGAAAAAAGAAAAGAATAAAATATAATTTTAAAATTAAAAACTTAATCCAAAATGCGCACTTTACATTGAGAAGTTTTTATAAAAATTGGCGAAGAAAATTACATTATAAAAAGATTGATTTTTAATCCTAGAAAGAGAAAAAGTTGAACTTCTCTTACAGTGTTTAAGATTCTTCGTTGTTTACAAGTGGAGTTCAAGTTGGAGCAGGAGAGGAAATGTTTGTTTCATATATAACTTATGGAGGTAACTGTGATGGAGCGAACAGAAGTATAACATTAGAAGATTCAAGCGAATTAGAAAACTTCATTGGCGCAAAATCCAGAGCATACATTCTCAAATTCTATTTACTTTCTTCCTGTTACATTTGACACCAAATCCTTGAAAAACCTAGCAGACTTGGTAATTGGCGAATTGATAGCCATCAGATTGTACAAAACATTCTCTACTTCACCGATGGATGGTCGTGCCTTGAACCTTGAAACAACCTTCAATTCTCCTCCTTCTTCTTCAACAAGAACAGTCCATTTCTCACCACTCACAACCCCATCTCTGACACACTTGAAAATCACTCCTTTCCGCTTGTTCAAAATACCTCTAACCTCCAACCCCATGAATGAATACACCACTTCAAAGGATCCCACAAAGCCACTCAAATCACCAAACTCGTTCTCCTCTCCAAACCCCCATTTGGGGTTGAATATGACTACTGGCTTTGGGTACAAAATATCAGTAACAGTTTTGATATCAGGCAACTGTGAAGTCTCTGGCCCCAGAAACACTGCCACCTCGGCAGAACTCAAAATTCTGTTGTCTGTATTTCTGACAGAAGAAACGTCGACGTGCTCAACATTTTTTGATGAATTGTAAGACTGAAATGCTTCCATGCCTCTGTTCTTCAATGTGGGACTCGGCCAGAGGATTAAAATCTTGACCGGTGTCCCTCTTCTCTTAATGGGCAGGTCTTCGAAAACATCAGAGGCAAGTTGAGAGAGAGAAGTTGGCGAGTCATCTATGACTGGGATTTCTACCTGGAATCTAGGTTGCTTCAGTTTCTTGAGTTTGCCAGCTAGTTTTGGGTTGTTTAGGGGCTTCTCTAGGGTGGTTGAGAGACAGGTTTTTGCTTGAACAATGGCTTCTTCTTTGGAGGTAGGAGGGGAGCTGGAGGAAGACAAGGAGTGGATAGAAAGAGCGGGACTTCTGGATTGGTAAAGGAGAGGTGAGGGGAAGGAAACACGGGAATGGACAAGGTCGTGGTGGTGGTGGTGGTTTTCTGGGAAAGCAATATGTGGAAAGAGAGTTTCATGTTGAAGAAATTGTGTAGAACGATTTGTAGTTTTGAATGATTGGATGTGAAATTTGAGGAGATTGGAAGCCATGGGAGTTTTTGTAAACAGGATAGCAAGATTTTGAAACCAAGACGGTACACGAGCTGGAAGTAGATAGAAGAGATATCATGGCAAATTGGCAACCGCACATAACGATGGCCCACGGATGAAGGGTTTATATATTTTACCTTCACTACTCTTAACATTTTAATTAAATCTTAATTAAAATAGTTATTTTAACTAATTAATTAAAAAATATTTTCATATCAAAATATATTAAAATTTATGTTGAAGGTTAAGTTAGGGTGAGGATTATTTTTTAAAATGTTTTTTTATTGAAAAATATATTAAAATAATAATTTTTTAAATTTATTTTTAATATTAATGGATCAGAAAATATTAAAATAATTAATTTTAAAATATATATATATAAAACACAGTTGTAGCCATTGAAATCTAAACTTTATCAAAGAGAAGTTTTTTTTGCCAAACATCATACCAACCTCCTAGTGTAACTCGTTTGTTTGTATGATCTAATCATATTTTTAAAAAGAATTTAAGAATTTTTTAAAATTATTTTAATATATTATTATTTAAAAAAAATTTAAAATAACGGTAAATCATAATCCAGTTTTACTCAGTTCTAGTCAAACAAAAAATTAACACTACAGAAACACAAACTTCTCCAAACGCAAAATGATCAATGGAAACCAATAAGAAAACCTACCCAAAAAAATCAAATTAAACAACACAAAATTGAAAAATCTACAAAACGCAAAATTTTTTCTATCTTAAACAGAAAAAACCAGTTCAATTATTCAATCAACAGAAATTAGAAACAACCATAATTCAAACAACAAAAGCTTAAAACTTTACCTTAATTTCTTCCAATTTCTCTGCGTTTTATCAACAAACAGAAAGCGGGCATGCATAAAATCAAAGTGGATTCTTGACAAGGATTTTTTATTTCAAGGCGAAATAAGTTTTAATTATTATAGAGAGAAGAGATCGAAAGAGGATAAGAGATAAGAAACGAGGGTGCCAGGTACTTCCTCTTACATTCTCCACCCCCATTTGGTCGACGAGGTACCCCGGAACTATGCCTTCATTTTCCATCGAGCGACGTTGTCCAATCTTCTCTCACGCCACTAGCCACCAACAACTGAGGAGTGCTACAGTGCTCGCTCTATGTAGCAAGAAGTGTTCTAAAGAGCATGAATGTTTTGGGAAAAAAAAAAAAAAAACCCATGCTAGCTATTATAGCCGAGGAGCCATGGCTATGATGCTCTCAAGGCATTAACCAGTTTCCAATTTCCAATTTCCGTTGCTGCTTTCATGTTCATGAGAAAACATAATTCCATTCGCTGTGTTGATTGGACGAAGCCAAACACCACAAGTTCTTGACATTTCTAATCTGTTCAAAGGCCTGGTACATAGCTACAATTTGAAGTGGCAATTTCACCCAATCAACACAGCATGAAAGCATTGTATGGGACAGATTTGGGCTGGATGAGGATATTCCAGTCAGGTTTGCATGGTTGATAATTGGATATAGATATTCAGGTTGACCTAGACTCAACTCACTACCATCCCTGACTACAAAGAACAAGGCACAAGCATGCCTAATTCCTCAGCCATTGAGGACAAGAGATGAGTACTCAACAAGTGTTAAAATTTATTTATTCAAATACTGTGCAGTGATTCCCTAGTTTGAAGAGTCCCACGGCCAGCAGAGATTAAGGGGAAGCCATAGACGTTACCAGTAACATATGAACTGGAAGAAACCAGTCAACTTCTAAAGCTAAAAAAACCCCTACAAGCAGTCAAACCGAAACATAGCTTGCCAGACTAAGCTTATTAAATTTACAAGTGAACACCAGCCAAGATTCATATAAAGTCCAGATTGAAATACAATCAGTCAGCCACCAAATCCAGTGAGAAAACCTCAGCAAAAACTAATGCAGACAAAGCAATGGCAAAATAAATGCATTTTGTTTGGGTGCAAAATGCAAACCCAATTCATAGCAGGTCACCAACTTAAGCAACTGGTGGGCGGAGCACATGATCTTGCGATGTGTCCACTGCAGCGGGTGGCATGAACTGCCACATGGCAACCCCTGGATAACTAATGAAGGGCATTAATTTGTTGCCAGGTGCTTGGCCTTGAGTAGTGAATGCTGCAGGGATTGCAGGAGGGGCAGGCATGAAGCTGGGCTGTGAGTTCATGGTTTTCAGCTGCTGCTCCAACTTCTCCTTCTCTGCCTTCAGCCTCTGCTTCTCATCGCGAAGCTCATTCTTCTCAGCCTATGCAAGACAAAGGAAAGTTCAAAAGAATTGCAGCAGTTGTATTAGGTGGCAGGATATTATGCAAAGGGAAGAAATCAAACACAAATAAATAGCTAGAGCCCAGAAGTCCATCACAATAAAAAATAGAATCGGAAGCGCATAAATGTCAATAGACCTTCAACTCTTTAATCTTCTCTTGAAGACTTGAATTTGAGTCCTTCAACTTCTGGGCTTCACCTCGCAACTGAGTCACAATGCGGACAGCATCAACCAAAATAGCAGCCTTGTCTGTTTTGGGAGCTCTCCCAGGATCCAAGATAGAGCCCAATTCCATAAACCTTGTAGACATTCCAAATACAGAGTGTGAGTGCCTAGGAGAGGCACACAGAGAACAGAGACAAAAAGGGATGCAAGAGAATATGAGCGTACTTGTCATTTAGCCTATCCCTTCGCAACTTTTCCCTGCATGCTTTGGAGCTAGACGCACTACATGATTCAGATCTACTCCTGCAGCAAGGAAACATGTGTGAGAGAGAGGTGGGATGACATCACTCCACAACATGCTCACTCCAATCCACTTGTTTAAAATGTAAAACAGACAAACAAATAATTCATGCATGTATCACACTTTTGCACATGCAAAACAGATTAACATAGTACCATGTTAAAAATTATTCCATAAACTGCATAAAGAATAGAAGACATGATAACTCTACACTAGTGCTACTAAATGTAATATCATCTTCATGATGCTTGTTTAGAAACACCTCCGACATGTATGGGTCTTACTGTGGGACTGGTAGCAATAGTTATCATATAGTAGTGAAAAGACAAATTCAACGATCATAATTGGAATGGTTATCTGATTCAAATATATTGGCGTAATATCTTTCAGAATTTCACTTCAAAGACAAACAATACCAGCAAGCATGATTGCAAGAGACTTAACAGTAAAGGACAATCTGGTTTATTTTTCCTCAATTATGGCATCTAAAAAACAACATAAGTATCTACGCTCTGAAACCAGGTCTATGCTGCTCTGTCTCAGCATAAAGGCATCAAAAGGTGGGCGCACGAATTCTCAATTCCAACTCCCAAACTTTCCAAGGAAAACACACATATGGGGAATAAAGTTGAATCAGCTCAACAATATCAATAACCACATAATCATTACAGGGAATTCAACACCCAACCCCAACCCCTTCCTTTTTAAAAGGATTGGAGCGGAGAAAGACAAAAGAAGTAGTGTACCTCTTCTTGGAGTTTGGTTCCTTCTGCACATCACAATCCCCAAACGATCCATCGATTTCCACACTATACATGTAATCACACATGCACTGATAGAGTTAGAAGATCAAGTGAATAACCACAAAACAACAAGAAAGATGACATTCAAATCCAATTTAAGTACCTGTTACAAGTATGTAATTTATATATCCAAAACAAGAAGAGTAAATGTCACAAAAGATAAAAAAGAAGGCGAACGGGAAAAAAACAAAAAAAACTAACAAGGAACTTAGAACGGAAAATACAAAAAGGCCCTTCAAGTAAAAAGAGTTGTTATCTCTCACTCTCATTAATGGAAATATGAAACACTAACTACGAAGCAAAAGTCAAAAGCTGCCCATTTCAAACTATTATAACAGAAAGAAAGTAAACCCTCGCTGTTTGCAAGTTCCTACTTCTTAAAGAAAATCCATGTGCCATTCTTGCAACTTACACAGGGTCTCAATAAGTACTACCCTCTTGTCCACTTGCTTATACAGTGAGTACTGCTCTCATTATACAATATAGCTATACTATTCGTCTGTGTGTAAATGATGCAAATCAAACTTCCACTACTTAAAACTGAAGCTCATGTCACATAAAAAAAAAGAGTAAAAGCAAATTGGCCTCTAAGTACAAGATTATTCAAGGTAAATACGCTCCATAGTAACCACCCTTCAAATTTCGGCCAAGACCCACCGCAATTCATCTTGTAATCAACCTACTAGTTAAATCAAATCATGCATCAACCGCCAAATTCTCAAAGGAATAATCCAAAAGTCAATCATGCCTTGAACAATTACATAACTCATTTGAAACTCACTTAACTACTAGCATCAACAAGCAAAAAACAACCAAAAAACATAGAATCTCACTATTCATAACAAACCCTAATCACTAAAACCCCTAAATCAGCCAAAACAAAAATAAATCCCTGCTTTTTTATATTAATATGATCTAAAGCAACGAAAATTCAAGAGAAATTGGGAAATTTAAAATCCCACCCGAAATTAGGAGACGAAGCAGTAACAACAGGAGCAAAAGCGTCTAGGGTTTGATGGTGCTGTTGTTGTTGAACCGGGGGCGAAGGAGATGGCCAGGAGAAACCAGAGAAATTGGGATCATGAACTGTAATATCATCCATAAAATACGAATCACTCACCCAACCCGCGTTTCCCGTTGACGCCATTTCTTCCCTTTCCACTCAATCAGCAATTGATTTCCCAGAAATAATTTGTGGGTGTGTGTTTTTTCTGTTCGAATTTTCCTGGAAAACAAACAGGAGAGAGGGGAAAGGGGTTATATATTGGTGTTGGTGTTTCGGGGTCGTGTTTTTTTTTTTTTCCTTTTGGGAGGGGGGGGGGGGGGGGGAGCAGAAGAGGATTTGATTGGTGTAAGGTGGTGGTGGTGAGGATTCGTTCGTCATGCTGCACACCCTCTTCCACCCCCCAGTATCCGCTTCTTTTGGGCTTTTCTCTGTGGGCTTTCTTTACCAAATGAATTTTGGTTTTGGGTATTGCGGTTTTTTTTTTATTATGATCTTTATCACAAATGCCAAGATTATTTGTGGGGATGATATAAGAGTCGATTTAACTATAAATTTTTACAAGCTATATTTATTAATTATGTTTTATCGAATTAATATTTTATTTAATTTAACTGACAACCTGACGTGAATTAAATTTTAAATTTTGAGTTCAACTTGGTTACGTTGTTGTGATGATGCCACTTGTTCTTTTTTATATTTCAAGTTGGATTTGAGAACGATCACAACACAATTAACTGAAGGGAACCTTTATAATTTTTTTGAATTCTGAATTAAACTTGGTTGTATTATTATTATTATTATTATTATAAGAAAACTAAAGGATGTGGTTAAATTGTTGCGTTCACAACCATATAATACTATTTATTAAAATAGTGTTATGTTTATATGGTTTTATTTTTCAATTTTATTATTTAATAATAGATTGTCCTGAGAATTGTATTTTAAAAATTTTTTTATTAGGTTATTTACTGGTTTCATGGATTTGATTTTTTTTTATTTGTAACCTTTAAATTTGTTGAAAGTGGAGTTTTAAAATTTTTTTATTTGTTTTTTATAAACTTATTTCAATCTCATGACTCAAGTCATATATTTCACAAGTTAGGCTGACTTAACTCGAGTTTTTTTTTCTCCATCTTTTTTAATTAAATTTTGGTTAGTTTATTCTTCAATATTAGATTAGTTAGAAAATAAGCTTTATAATTTATTTTTTTATTTGCTTTCTATGTGATTATCCTGATCGTATAACTCAGGTTATAGGTTTGACAAGTTGACCTAGGTTAATTTTATTCATTTTTTCAAGTTATTTTTTAATTGGTATTTTGTAAGATTACCACAATTTCATAACTTGGTCGTGAACTCAATCTTCTTCTTTTATTTATTTTTTTTAATTCTATCTCTTAATATTTTATTAATTGGGACTTTCGCTTCGTTATTTTTTAAGATTTGTTTTCTATAGGGTTAATTCTTGGCTCTTTACTAGGGTCACAAGTTTTGAAAGTTAGAATGGGTTAACTCTTGTCTTTTTTAGGTTCTTTTATAAAATTGATTTTTTTTAATTTTACCATTTAATATTTGGTTGATTAGTAATTGATATTTATGCTCTTTTTTTTTCTTTTTTTTTCTTTCTATGGGGTTATTTCAGTCTTATGATCATGATTGCAAGGTTAGAAGGTTAAACCAAGTTGACTCGATTCTTTTTTTTTTTTTGTTTTTTTTTAAACAAATATTTTTTTCAATTTTTTCTTTCAATATTGAATCATTTGATAATTAAAATTTATAATTTTATTTCATTTGCTTTCAACTAAATTACCCTAGTATCAATTTTTAATATCGAGATATTGATATATCGGATCAACAGGGATTTCACGGCTTAACCTATCAAATTTGCAATTTGAGTGATGAATTGGTTGAACTTTGTTAATGAGTTTAAAAACTTAATTATTAGATAAAAAAAAATAAATATTTATAAAATCAAGTACAAATCAAGTTTAAAATAAATTTAAAATGATTAACTACATAAAAAAACCAAAATAATTTATAAATATAAATTTAAAATAAAATAAATGTTAAAGAATAAAACAAAATAAAAATAAAACCCCCTCCTCCATTATTTTTCACGGTGCAACCCATGTTTTTTGGTATGAAAGTAAAATTGTGATCAACTACATAAAATAAATCAGTTATTATTGGAGCAACAGAGCCTGAAAAAAAAAATAGTGAAAGCGAAGACAAAAGAAATCCCTCAATGCTATAGATATTTACTGGACCCTAACACAAAAAGACTCCATTTCCAGCCTTTGCAGTGCAAGCATCGTTGTAGTACCTGAAAAATCACAGAGCATCAAATAAAAATCAGAATAAAACAGAAACTACTAAGCAATGTTGCCAATTAATGGCACCCAAATGATTTGTTTCTTAGAACTAAGAAGAAGATATTGAGGTTATTTGTTTTTTAAAATCGACATTATTGTTTTAATTTTTTTAGTAAAAAAAAACAAACAAACGTGTTTTAACCGACTAAACAGGATCAAAAGAATCATACATTAGTGAAAAGACAGCTTCTCAGCCATGGTTTTCTGGATGTGATCATACAATGTCACCAGCAGATCAGCAACGCCTTCTCCACTGTAACAACACAGAAAATCAGAATATTACTACATTAAATCTAAAACGAGAGTGGATTTCATAGAGCAGTTAGGAAAGCTTAGAAAAACAGAGGATCTAGGGAGGGACCAGGACATGCCTAACTGTGCTAGTAGGTAGAATCCTGACAGCTTCTACTCCTTCCTTCGTTAACGCAGTTTTAACCTGGGGTTGGAAGCCATAGATTATAACAAGGATGAGAAAACGAATCGAGAAAACACTTCGTAAAAAGATGGTGAAAAGTGGACAAACCTGTTTGATCCTTGAAGATAACTCAGATTGCACCTCTGTCCTCTGCAGGGGTACTGCCCTTGAAATAGGAGTGTTGGGGCAATTTCTCCATCCTAAAAGCTTGTCCACCTGCATAATTTCGAGACAAAAAAAAAAAAACAATTAGAGGATCAAGAATTAAAGCAAAGCCCTTTCTGCAGAAGAAGAAGAAGAAGACCTTATTCAATACAAGGACGAAATCCTTATGAAACAATCTTAAGAGCTTGACTAATTCAATTATTTCATGATCGACCCCAGCAGCAATGTCAAGAACTAAAACAGGAAGATCACATGAAAGCCAAGCCCGCAGACGCTTATTAGAATCCGACTCAACAGCGGAGATATCAACGATGAGTAAACCAGGGAGATTGATTGATAAAGCACCATCCACTTCTCTCTCTTCTGCTGCTGCTGCTCCTGCTGCTCTCTCCTCTATGTACTTGGCTGGAAAGAAAGCGTCTCTCCTGCCACCATGATTCTGCTGCTTCTTTATATCATCATAGCTTCCCATGTATTCCAACAATTTGGTTTTCCCACAATCTGTTGGACCCATAATACAGCAAACCGGAACCTTTTCCACAGACATTGTCGCTCCAATTGCCCTGATGACGTGATTGATGGCTTTAGTTCTATATATATATATATATATATATATATATATATATATATAGAAGGAGGAAATTACGAAGTGAAAAAGGAAATATATAGAAGAAGGAAACTTACTATATATTTCCTTTTCCGAAGTGCTAAAGGAAGAGTCCCGAAACAAGAAGTGGTGTGCTTACTGCGGCGGTGCCACAAGCCGGTTCGAGTCCTGTCCCTGTCTAAGAACGTCAAGATGCTGGATGTGCGCTATTGCAGGACGTTTTTCAAGCTCATGATCACCGGAAATTAAATAAGAAAGGAGCTCTCTCTTCCATTATTCCCGGTGACCGTCAGCGTAACCAATTAATTCGTGATTATAAGACATATTTATATATTACCGTTATTGATTTCTTTTACTCTATCCATTTCTCATGAGAAAAAGAAAACAATAATAATTTGTAATCCTTGGGATATAACTTGTCAAATCTTAAATTTACTTTTAAATGTTACCAATTCAAATCTCAGGACAAATAAAAAATTATATGGTCGTTAACTTCAATGCTTGTAGAATTAATCAAGATGTACACAAGCTAGTCCGAACATCCACGTTAATAAAAATATATATATATATATATATATATATATATATTTCATTGTGTTTTTATTTTATAAATGATAAATATGTCATATTGTGTTGCTCCAAATAGATTGATTGGCTTTCTAATTCCGTTCATCTCAAAATTATTGTCTACTTGAAAATAATAAATTATTTTCCTGCAATATTCTTAATTAATTCATATTTTTGTAACAGATCTACAATTACAAATTCAGTGTCTTCGAAAATTATGAATAGAAAATGGCATATCAATTAATGTCATTCATAATCCATACAAAAAATCAAACATGACATTCACTTTTGAATGGAAAAAAATAAATGCATTTAAACTTTTTGATTCGATAAAATATTCATTCAAAAAAATATGCCATACTTATTATAATCTCGCAGAGGACTCATTTCAAAGTTCAAACCACAAGAACACTAGCTTTAGGCCCTTGCTTCAATAGCTCTTACTGGAAACTCCAGTACTGGCGTCTCTCTCGCAGAGGACAATTGGTGGACACGTGATATTCCCCTGCCTGTGCCTTCTGTGGAGAATGGAGAGCTCTGTTTCTCACAAGCATCACAACTTAATGCTTAGTTTCTCATTGTATAAAAAAGAGTCGCTTGAGTGTAGAGTTCTGACGTGGTTGCTGCAACCATTCTTCATTGTTTATGCAATGCAGAACCAGGAAATGAGGTGACAGGCACCCGTTCTTTTCCGAAGAAGGGGATCTAAATAGCAAATGTTGGGTTACAAGGAAGCATGCGCAGGGTTAAGAGATATGCCTTTGATCTCCTGGCTCTGGAGGACTTGATAGGACCAGACACCCTTAACCATGTCAGGAAGTACTTGAGAATCAAGTCCACCTTCTTGTACTAGGATTTGGACAAGATTATCTCCGCAGTTCCAGTCAATGATAAGCAACCTCTTACTGATAACAGATTGTTTGACAATTTTGAAAAGGGAAACCAATTGTTCCATGCACAGATATTTCTCCACTTAATTGCTGAAAATTCCTTTTAAATGAACTTGAACTTCGAATGCTTTATTTGCACTAATTGTTCAGTTTCTGATTCATTGAGAGCTTCAAGTTGCATCAAGGAGGAAAAACCTGTCTGATACAGAATCAAGTTATCGAGACACGAAAGTACTTCTGCAAGATGTCATTCAACAGAATCCAATTGATCTGCAGAGTAAATTTACCTGTTATCCGGATGGATTCAAAGTTTAGTCCAGCTTTTCCAGTGATGGAGAAATATATTCACATTACAGTGTGCTTTCTATTGATTCCTAAATTGCAATTTAGCCTTCCCACTTTTATTTCAAAATTCTTTGTTCATGTACTTTTAGGCAAATGACACAGCATGCGGGCGCCCAAAGCACTAACACAGATAAAAGAAAATAGGAAGTAAGCAAGTACAATAGAGTGCGAGCAAGTAATTACATTCTCAATTACAAAACAATAGAACGTAGTTCACTACACAAGTTACTATCAGCTCATGTTAGGATCACTCTCACTTTCTCAATTTACCAATACCCGTGACAAGGATACATAATACTATCAACTCATGTTAGAATCAGCCCAAGCTCAAGCGAGACTCAAAAGACCGCATGTTGGCTTGACGTCGAGGAATACCTATCTCACAAGCATTAACCCTGGATGCAAATCGGAGCGAGCAAAGTGACTCACCCGATGAAGAGTGATCAGGAGATATGTTTACGAACATCAGTGTCTTTGAGTCTCCACCCAAACACGGCTGAAATAAGATGGAATTGAATAACACAAATATCTTAGATCACCAAGATAAACCAAAACAGTGGGAAAGCATGATGTGGAATGTTCGTGTTAGCCAGGATTTAATTTGAAATGCCACCTAATTACGTTTAACTTCCCAGAAAAAACTATTCAAGTAATTTTCTTGGGATGCATGTAGGTAGGTCAAACATATAATTCTGTAGCACAAAAGCTCCAAGAAGATATTAATTTATATATAAAAATCTTTTGGCTGACATGATGGCTATGAGATCTTAATAAGATAGATGAAAATACTTGATGCGGCATGGAAGAAAAATAAAACTTCATGTAATAGTTTAGTGTGAAGATCTTCGAAGAAGAATTACCCTCACACCGAAGAAGGTTTCTTTCATTGTTGTGTATGAGATTTTGCTACTAGAATCATATAAATAAAAAAGACTTGGATCTATCAAAGATAATTCCATAGAAGTAGCAGCTTAAAATTCATCTTCTAAGTCCTTTAAGCTACTTACCTGCAGAAGATAAGTAAGCTTTGAGTGTCTAAACGGCACATGATCCTCCTTCTTTGCCAATGCAAATATAACATTGCTTAAAGATGATAAACTTTTATTGATAGCCTGATAAAAATTGCGCGAAGAAAGTAATTGATTACAAAGAGTGAATAAATCATAAAATACTATCAGATCATAATAGTTAATTCACATACTTGGGTTTCTCTCAATCTATCTCCAGTTGAGCCACTCTTAGAAAGACGCTCACTCCCAGCAAGATCAATAAGATTCAAAACACCTTGTACTTGTTGTTCTGTGTTCTAAGGGAAGCAAACAGACATTCAATTTAAAGAGGAGAAAAGAAAAGGAACAGCATAAAAAACCTTAAAAAAAACAAAGAGTATTCTTACCTCATTAACACCAGATATTCGCAATGTGAAAACAAAGTGACTTCTAGATGATTGCTCGTTCATTTGAGTCTTGCCAACAGACCTACAAGAAGCAAAATTTTAATTTGAGGTTCCATATCCCTGTATTTGAGGGAAAACAAGTTTAAAACATACAACACATTGTAGTTGTGTGTGCATGTCAAACAATTTTCCTTTTTCAAGACAGCTAAAATTAGATTGTTTTACTGCCAATTTTTATCCAGAGTAGCAAGTATCAACAATAAGTAGAGTTGCCAATACAAAAGGAAATATGGAGATTCGTAAACATTGCAAACAAACACAGTATTGTATAAACATACTAGATGGTTAAAACATCTATTTTGGTCATACATAGCCATATTATCGAGATTAAAGTAAATGACTTGAGAAAGCTCAAGGAAAATTCATGTTCCAAACTGTACTCACCTACTATGAGATGCCTGATCCAAAAGAAAAGAAACCTCTCTAGTACTGCAAACGTCCACAACAGTAAGATCGGAAACGAGGGTCTTCCCATTGGCATCATGTTTAATTGCATATTGCTTTCCATTACTACCATACTCTGTTCGTGATGAATCTTTTGTCGACAATAAATCTCGAATTGTTTCATTGTATATTTCCAACATTGACACCTGTTATTGTTGTATAAATAAAATTAAGTCATCGATTCTAACAAAGAAAATCTAATGGCATTACTATTCACCTGCATTTCATATTTCCAGCCTTGGGACTGAAGAGATTGCCTAGTCTGGAATATTTGTTCTAATGACCTGGGAATCAACCCCTTCTGCTCTGGGTTTCCTGATTTGCCCATCATGGTATAAGTTTTACCTGAACCTGTTTGGCCATAGGCAAAGATGCAAACCTGGAAAAACAAAGCTAATCATCTCTTAATGCAAAAGAAAAGAAAAGTTCAAGATTTCTCTTTCCATCACTAACTGAATGAACAACTTAAGATAACTTTAGAGCCAAAATAACTGAAAAATTAAGAAGGAACAATGAGTTGAAACAATTGATTTAAAGTGGGAAAAGCTAATGAGAGCCCTTAGGGCACCCGTTCAGCATTATCTGAAAGCATTTATTGGACTTGTTTATTTTTAAATCGTGTTAAAAAAAGGAGTAAAAATCAAATATTCAAATAAAAGTCAATGATATTAATTAAAAATATAAAATAATTGTTATGTTATATGTTCATGTTTTTAAGTGTTCACTTAAAGGGATTGGGAAAAAAGAAAACAATCAAATTAGCACATAAGTGCACACATGCAGTTGCTATTTCCCACATGTGCTCTTGAAATTGCAATAGAAAAGACTTGGTGTTGGATAAATCACCTTATAGCCATCAAGAGCACTTTGAACAAGCTGTGAAATCTCCACAAAAACATCCTCTTGTGATGCGTCGGGCATAAAAACTTTATCGAAAGTGAAAGAATATTTTTGCCCTGTTGAGAACGTAAGCATAACATTAGTTTGAAAGGTTCAAGATACATCAATTTGAACAAGAGAATAATATCGCAGACTAAAAAAAGTTCTGTCTAATATTAAGTTATTTCAAGCATACCATTTTGTGTCAAATCAATGGCTCGCCCTAGAGCTTCTGTCGTTGTGGGATAAGATACAACTTTCTCATCAGCACCAGGACAATCCTCTGGTATCAGAGGACGCACTCGACAAAACACACGAATATTTCCCTTTAGTTCCTGCAGCATAGCAGAGCTTCATAAGATAAATGTACATTGCACTCAAATAGAAAATAGTTAGAGACTTTACGATTACCAATATTGTATTGTGTAGCTTTTTTCGAAACTTCTCTCCTTCAACAATTTTAAGTTCTGCATCTTCTAAGCGGTTCTCTAACTCGCTTATAAGTTTCTTTTGTGCTTCAAATTCAGTTTTTGTCTCAAATACAGATAAATCAGATACCTAACAAGAGAATGACCCTAACCATAAAAATAAATCCAAATGACAATATAATATAGCAACAAATTAAACAAGAAAATGAAAAATCTCTTGAAAACTAGATAATAGTACCCTTAATTTATTTTGGGTAGCCTGTAGCTCATCCTGCAGAGTCTTCAACTGGTTGCTCTGGGATAAACATTTTTCCTGTGCATAAATTTAACATGTAAGGAAATATAATTGTAAATGCATTGGAAGTCAAATCAAATTTTAAAACAAACCTTCAATTCATTAGATTTTTCAACGAGCTCTTCACAATTAACTACTTCAGCTGTTAAAGTCTGCACTTGCAATAGCAGACTATCACGATCCTCGCTCACCTGTTGCAACTCTGCCCTTAAAGATGCAACTTCATTCACCAGTGTGTCCCTTTGCTTTGCAACTTCATCCACAGATGCCTGATAGGATTATCCATCAATAATAGAGTCAGAATACTAAAAGAAGAGTAGAGAAAAAGTTTTTCAACTATGCTTAGACTAGGTAAAATATAGTTAGAAAACAATATAGGGATATTTTAGGGACCATATATAACTAACAAAATTAACATGCCCCCACTAAGATCTAATGCCATGATTTGACAACCTTTAACAAGGCTTTGCAAAGAGGTCTCAAGTTAAAACCTCTACTTTATAACCCTAAAAAAGAAAAGGCTGTGCAAGAAAATAAGTTGGTACTAACTGAATATCCTTGGACTAGACAAAAAAATCTTATCCAAATGATTTCATGGTCAGAGCACTAAACCTAATTAAAAATTTCTGTCTATGATGAGGTCCATTTTAATAGTTTACCCATCTTAAAACCCTTGGCAAAGGAATGTGGATTGTGGACCTTCCCCATTGAATATAGAGAACATTTTCCTATAGCAAGGGAATTTAAGTTAGATCACTGAACTGGGACAAGCTCACCAGATTTATTGTCACTGTTTGCTTCTCTACGCAGATATCAATTCCTGTAATGCTAGGCTTTTTGTCTTCAAAAGTTAAATATAGGTGGACCCATACTTTCAGAACTGCCATCATCATCCTTCAAGATCAAGAACGTTGGCATTCAAATTTTAACTTCAATGTTAAATGAAAAGCATTTTTCAACCTTCCTTACATCCCACATTACAGATCTGTAAGTCAAGATATCAATATTCCAAACAGCTTAGAATTTTAGGTTGGATAGTTTTTCAATTTTGTATAGGAACACCATTTGAGATGAACTCATAACATTTTAGCAACTTAAGATATCACAATTAAACTGCTTAACATAAAGAAGCCTCTAGAGTGGAATGTAATTTCCCATGTTTTGGATACATTTTTTAGTGATGTATATATAATTTGAGTCTAGACTCTGTACATCTTTCCTTATGTAATTTCCCATGTTTTGGATACATTTTTTAGTAATGCATATATAATTTGAGTCTAGACTCTGTACATCTTTCCTTCCAAAACCACTTATATTCACAACATTCTTAATCTTTTGGGAAGCCTTACATTTTGAACAGTTTTATTTCAAGAAAATGCTTCTATCCAAAATTTTCAAGTGTTCCTTAGTGAACACTAGATCTATAACAGAAGGTAAATATTGCCGGCCTACATTTTGAAAGCAATAGGTCCAACATATATGCCAAATGGTGCTTGAAGCCTAAGTGCATCAATACTCAATGGCAATCTTGATAACAGAGAGTTGGAACTACAAACTTGTAAGTGTTTTTCTCATGTGTGCAACAACAAATCCATTTAGTAGAATGCTTCTTTCTGTACTCTGAGCTACAAAAAATGGTCCTAACTACCTCATAGGTAATACTTACTAATAAAAGTTTTTCTCCTAACTACTGATCGCTTTCTACTTAACAAGTGTCTACTCTTGCAAGCACATTGAATTCAGCTTCCTGACTATTCATTAAGAATAACATTGCACCATGCAGTAAACTAGTGGATGTCACGGGAAATGATTCAACACTTCAACAAGAAGAAAAAAAAAGGAAGACCAATAAAAGCTTACTTTGCATGAATTATATTGATCTTGCAATAACATGAATTGACCCCTTAAGGTGCTAAGATTCCCAACTATAGCAGCTTTCTCTTTTTCTCCGCGCTTTACATTTTCATGAGCTGTATCAAGATCTGTCTGAAGCTTGCTATTGTAGAGTTGTAAGCTTGAATTGTACTCCTGTAGTAACTTGTACATATCGCTTACTGATGTTATCTGCAGGATTCAACAAAGAATATAAGCACACAAGATAGGTCACTTCTATAAAATCATCAGGACTAATTCAAAAAACATTTATTATGTTACCCTTTGGTTAGCACTTTGAAGCTCTCCTTGAATCTTTCCTTGCTCTTCCAAGAGGGAAGCTTGTGACTTCTCAACAGTAAGTCTGGCCTCTTTCTCTCTGGCAAGAGAATCCAATGCAGCCTGGAGAATCAAGAAAAGAAGAAATCAATTCACAAATCAGTATTTTATTGGTGAAGCATGCTTAAGTTTTCATTTACTCTTTCTTACCAACTTCTCAGATTCCTCTTTGGAAAGTTTTTCCTGCAGAGAAGCAAGGCTCTTTCTCAACTCCACGATAATCAAATTCAACTCTTCTTCCTTGTTTTTCAGCATCAAATCTAAAATGAAAAAAAAAAGTTCCATTAGCAACCATATGCTTAGCTAGCATCCAATAAACACAGAAAAATAAGGGAAACAATAATCAAGCATACCCATTTCAGCACATTTACTCTCAGTAAAATCCAAAGCATTTTGCAACTTCTCCTGCTCAAAGAGGTAACCTCCTTCCAGCTCTTGAAACCATTTGATACAAAGCCTTAACCTCTTTATATAATCCATCATGTTTTCACATCTTTCCTACATAACCCACCCAAAGCAGCCAATCTTAAAACACAATTGCCAATTAACTGTTTTAAAATTAACAGAAGAAAAAATAAAAACAAAAACTTTCACTAACCTTGTAATTGAACTTGTTTTTGTATTTCATTCTCTCATTCAACAAACCATAAACGTCTTCTCTTGTGAACTCAAACCCACCATACTCTGATCCAGCATTACTAGGGGGTACACTATTTACACCAACCTCTTCCTCACCATTTACAACTGAAAATGCATGCCTCATTCTGCCATTATTTGCAGTCCCAACCATTTTTTCTCAAATCCAAGTTCTTGCCACTTATCTACACGCACCTCGTCACCAATATACTTCTAAGAAAATAACAAAAAGAAAACAGAAAAGGAAAAACTATTAGCCCAAAATAAAAAACAAAAAACTAATTCCTCAGATGGAGATGAGAACCCTGATTTTTAAACAGTAAAAAAAAAAAAAAAAAGCTTTACATGTGAAGATCACAAATAAACTTCTCTTTAAAGACGACGACGACAACAACAACAACAGAACAAAATATCATTATCTACAAAAAAGACCAGACCCATTAGTAAGAAGAGCCTGAGAAAGAAAACCCACATTTTAGAAATTTAAAAGTAGCTCACTTGTGCAGAAGGATTAGTAGCAGTAGGAATGGATATGGTAGAGTAGTTGAGACTTAAGAGGAGGCTTGTTCTGATTCTTACAGGTCAGTTTGAAGCAGCAGGGAAAAGCCAGAGTTTATGTTTTTTATTATTATTATTATATTTTTTTAAAGAAAGCTAGCAGTACTAGTGATATTTATTTATTTTGAGACATGTATTAAAGAGAGAAGGATAAGTTTAGTGGGGCCATTGATTGTATTCAAAGCTACCAATGAGAATCACAAGCATTGCTTTTCAGAGCAGGAAGGAAATATTTACCTGCAGAGGGGAGGCATATAATTTGGGAAGGAACAGTGAAATTGGAGGGTTTTTTTTAACTTAGCACAGTAAAAATTTATATATATATATATATATATATAAAAAAAAAAATAACATGGGCAAAAATTATTTAAGTATCTATCATTTTTGATGAAGTCACGGGTAGTAACTTGTCAAAAGTTATAAATGTCAATTGCAATATTTGAGTATGTGACATTTGACTCGTAGATATTATCTATAACTCCATTAGAAGACTTATCTTGGAACAATTTCTTCAATTATTAACTCTCTATCTAAAAAATCATAATTTGCATGATTCAAATAACCAGTTTTTCAGTATCAAAACATAATTTATATAACCAGCACATAATATCTTCGATCATAAATAACAAAATTAGACTAACAATTAACATAACATAACATAATATTTTATTAAAATTATATATTTATTTATAATTCTCATAACATATAAAAACATGTAACTATATCTAATAATCATCCTATCTCATAGAGAGTCCTAGAGCACTTATGAACAAGTCTGAAGAATCACTTTAACTCGTCCAACTCAAGGACAAGTCTATATCATTCAAATAAGTGTGAGGAGGATTAATATCACCACAACTCATGAATGGACCTGGGACACTCATGAACAGGCATGGATACTCATGGATGGGTCAACATTCTTAACATTCTCACAATAAGTAATCTCATATTTTGTTAATGTCACTTCAAGATGTTCAACCTCTCTAACCTCTTGAAGTCAATTATGACATAAATTAAGCGTAGTAGTGGCCATAATATATCACATCTCATTGACACCTTCATGAATAATCATTGTTGTTTTCGAGCCTCTCGTATCAAGTAATGAATCTATATACATACATAAAAAAACTAATTTGTAGTCATCATCCATAATAACATTAACATTATTTAATAAATGTTTGTATGTAAAACAACATTGCATACCAATCAATTTTATCTCAAATATCAAGGCACATAATGCATTAGATTGCATAGACAGCTCGGGAAATGTGACCGGGTAAATATAATAAAACAATGTGTAATGGACAAATATCATATCATATAATTATATATATTAGTCATCAGTTGTCGCTTCTCAAAAACACGATCTTTCATAGCATCATCAACCAATTTTCTTTGCGCTTACCTTGATGGCTATTGTTATGCAACTCGTTATTGATATTAATATAATCTAGTATATGTTGAGATAGTTCAAATTATCGCATTATCCAATTTAAGCAATGCATCTCAACAATGTTGAAGCAGTACAATGAGATTTGTGCTAATTAAAGGTCAAATTCCTCGCGGCATATAGGCGAAGCTAAAGTATCAAGTCCTTTGTATATGATATTAATATAACTAATCAAAACATATTAAAGACTTATATTAAATAACAAATTGAAACTAAATATTTTTTATTCAAATAACAAAAAATACAATATATTTGTAACCATTACCTAATATGGTTGATGTGCGTCCAACTCATCATAGCAGAACTTATAGACATGAGTGAGATTTGTCATGAAATGTCTAGTCTCACACCTTCTGACATGACAAACCATAAATCTAGTGTATTTTTTGCATTCAATTTATATAAATAATATGTTGATTAAAATCAATTTTATTTTATTATTACCTAAAACAAATGGATAGTGACATTTGAACTATAATGTCAAACATATTATTACCCAAATTACTAGACATCCGATATGAGTATGATCTCATTATCAAAGCTATATTAATCAACATTGATAATTTTAAGTTAGTATTTAAAATGTCATTAATTCTAACAATTAGAGAATTTAAAATAATTATACATGAAGGAATAATAGATACCCCAGTAATTTATCTTTTTTTTAGATATGCTTTACGTAATTGTCAGTATAGATATGCAAGCATGCCCCCCATCTGTCATTATAAATGACCCAAAAGAACAAAAGTATTTCATTCTAGTAGTACTCGTGAAAATAAAACCTTCAAACATATGTAATATGTATACTCAAGCATACATAATCAACTGGTCCTCTATCATATCTGCCGAAGGTCTTAAAATTTATATTCAACCATGTTAATTTAATGCAATCGCCCCTATAAACATTGGCCGGATGCACCCGTTCTAATAGATGATCACAAAAAAATCTTTGTCAATTGACCTTTCTCTGTTAAATAATACATCATAAACTTAGATTGAATGATAAAATTAAAAACCAATAAAACTTTAATAAAAAGGCTAAGGACTGAATTGAGAAAATAATAAATGACAAATTATAATTGAAGAACTAAATTAAAAACAAACAAGAATTTTAAAAAAAGGGTCAAGAATAAAAAAAAAAATAAGGACTGAAATCGAAACACAAAAAACAAAGAGGATTGATGTATACTTTTTTAGGGGAAAAAGAGAAAAGAAAAGGGAGAAAAAACAACCACTGGTGATAAACTGTCTATCCTCCACTGTCATGCACCTCTCAAAAAGGAAAAGAATGCAGCAGTGCTTTCAATGACATGATGAAAAAACAGGTTTTGCCAACGGAAGGCACCACAAGCGTTGACTAAAAAGCATGCGTCAACAGTTTTTTAAATTTAAAAATCAATTATTCAATGTAAAAAGACTAGAACACCCTTAATAAATATGGAAATAAGAAAAGAAAAACCAAGTGAAATGATAAAAATTCCCCTGCATGAATGCCTTATTTTTTCTAGATTCCAAGGGTAAAGACAACTCCTTGTTGTATTTAAAAAGATAAAAAGACACAAACATGCTTGGGAGAAAAAAATAATTAAAAAAAGAGCTAAAAACACCATTTTTCAACTAACTTTGACAAGTGTAAGGGTCGTTATGCTCAAAATTTCAGTATAGAGGTTAAATAACTAAATTCAGAAATATTAAAAACCACATATAATTAATTTATTCATATATAGTTTGCCGCTGGAAATGGAATATGAACCTTTTAAATGGGGATGGAGCGCTATAATTGTTAGGAGCCAATAAGACTGAAATGCTCTTGATTTTATTGGCATTTCCCAATATTTTTCTTACCAACCATTTCTGAAATTCCAACCTTGACTTTTGGTGTTACGGTGCGGCTAGGCAAACAAACAAAGGAATTTTATTATAGTTGATTACACAAACAAATAAAAAGAAACTAAGCCCGTGTGAAGACATCATTGTAGCATAACATTTTTTACTATTTATTTTTCATAAATTATTATGGATTGAAATTATATTTTTAATTTTTTTTTTTTAGTTTAATCCTTAATTGTTTTGTACAATTGAGCATTTTTAAACTTAGATGTCATCTACTTACCTTTTTTTTTAAGGAAATATTGGATTGAAAATTAGGAGACCGAAGTGAGTAAAATAGATGAGAGCTTTAAATTTTATTTGAAAAGTTTATTTTGATTCCTCTTTTTTTTTTTTGTTTATAGGTGATCGGTCCATTTAGTTTACATAATTTTGATATCAAAGTTCATTTGCTTTATTTTTAGTCTTTAAAAAAAAACAAAAAAAAAAAGATAATTATTGAATTCCAACTTAGAAAGAAAATGTAATCGTTAAAAACAATTCAGACCACCAAAATGGTTGAAATCAATATTGTCAATGGATTATATTTCATGGAGATAGTTTCACTTGAGTATTTGTTTTTTTCTTCTTCTCCTTGCTTGAAAAGGCAAATATGGCCGTGATGATGTTTTTGGATTTGGGTTAATTTTAGTTTTTGAGCTGTTTTTTAAAGTTAAGAATAGATTTATCACTATGTTTAGAGTGTTTCCTAGGTTTTTTGGATAAAAAATAATTTGAAAATGAGTTTTTAAACTAAAAAAACTGATACCTTATTTTTTTGGCAACCTCTGGTCACTAAATTATCAGAAGATTGATAGCACGTGATTTGTTATCTTTTTTTTAAAAAAAAATAGGGCCACCTTTTAAGAAATAAAAATAAATAAATACAAGCATCAGCGTACAAGTTGTGTTAGAAGGCTTATATACTGGGGCTTTTTTTTTAATGCTCAGGCATGTTGGGCCATCAAACCCACATGCCTGGTCTTCTTTTAGCTTTTTTTTTTTTTTTTTGCTATTTTATATTTAAGTAAAAAAAAATTATTAAACCTAATTGAATTTACAAGCCGGATCACAAGTTTAATCGGTTAAAATGCAGCATCCATGTTATTATTTGTTTTTTAATGCTTTTTCTACCCCTCAATTTTTTTTAAAAAAACACAATTTTATTATTTGTTATCGATAATCTATTTTTTTTAACTCAAATAATAATGCAATTTCACCCCTATATATATATATATATATATATATATATATCTACTTTTGTAATCTTGACACCACATGTCTATCACAATTGTTTTTTTTTTTTACTTTAAAAAAAATACTTCATATCAAAAAATTATCATGCGCTTTATTGTTATATAATTAAACGAAAAATAATCTTGGAAATAAAATTTTTTATTGAATTCAATGACGTGCATAACTTGCATTGCAAGTTTACTTGGTTGACTTAGTTTTATTTTAGTTTTTTTAATTAAATGCTATTTTTACTGATTTTATCCTTTAATATTGAGTTAATTTAAAATTAAGCTTTTTAATTTATTTTGTTTAAAATTATTCCTGTGAATTTTGCAAGTTAATTTAAATTAACCTAGATAAATCAAATGTTTTCCATTTCAATATTATATATAAATATTATTCAATTCATGATGAAAATCAGTTTTTTTAAATACATGTCAGCAATGCCTGGATCTGATGCGTTATAGAGTGCGGGCAAATGAACAAGTAGATACTGAATAAAGTGTTTTGGAGGTTTTTTTTTCTAAAAAAAAAAGAAGCTTGCAACATGAATAAAATTCATGGCATGTAACCATTCGTGAGATTTTGCATCGGTTTCCAACTCTGAAAAAAAAAAAAAAAAAAGAAAGAAAGAAAGAAGCTCGTTTTATAGATTTGGATTGACCTCAATTGGGGGCAGAAAGGATAAAAGGAAACTATATGGTTGGGGAAAATACCATGCGATAACAATTAAAATAAAATAAAATTAAAGGAGTATCTCTCTCTCTCTCTCTCTCTTTTATATATATAATCTGTTCTACCTCTCCTTATATAATACTATTCACTGTAATAATATTTTTTTTATGCTTTTTTTTTTCAATTTAAATTTATCTTTTAATATAAAATTTATTAAAAATTAAATTTTATATTTTTTTAATTTATTTTTTATGAAATTATTTTAAACTCATAACCCGGATTATAGGTTTAACATGTTAACTTGGTTAATTTAAATTTAATTTTTTTGTTTTCCTAATTAACTCAAACTATATCTCTATGGTTATTTAAATTATTTTTATACTATATAATTCATTAACAATATATAAATGTTTATATATATATATATATATATTAAAAAAAAAAGAGTTAATCTCAGGTCAAAAAAAGTTAATCTCACCTGCAATATAGTTCAAATACAAAATAATCATCTAGAATACTCTAAAGGGCTTCAACACATGAAAGAAAAAAAATAAAAGCTGACAGCTTTTACGTGACAACACTTTTCCTAGAAGCAATCTCAATACTGATCTGTGCCTACCATTTTCCAACAAATTATTCGCACGAAAACAAATAAGTGGCATAATCAACTATTCCATATACACATCATAGTTATTAAAATCTTCTTGTTTTTTACGGGTCAACTCACCTGATGATGTGAAACCTGAATTTTATTTTGAACTATTTTGAATATCAAACTAATTAAATCCAGCTAAAAATCAATTGAATTAATTCTATTTTTTATTAATTTTTATTTAAATTAATACCATTTTAGTTTGGTTTTTTATTTTTATCCCAATTGACAAAGTTTTAGATTTTATTTAGGTGTGTTTAATAATTTACAAAATGATTAGTAATAATATAACTTAAAGTAATCTTATAACCTGTTTTGAACCAGATTGTATCTTAATCAAGTTTTAAATCAAGTTTTATAACTATCATCAACACATTAAAATTAAAACAAAAGGGAGATAATCTAATGTTAAGTTATTCCTATTATGTAAATTAATTAGATGGAAAATTGGGCAAGGTGCTAGCCCTATAATAATATTGTTTATCAATCAAACACGAAAGTACCTGTATTATAAAGCTTTGTTTAATTTTGTATTTTAAAAATATTTTTTAAAAAATTTAAATTTTTTTTCTTTACTTCACATTAATATTTTTTTGAATATTTTTAAATTGTTTTGAAATATTAATTCTAAAAATAATTTTTAAAAAATAAAAAAATATTATTTTAATAAATTTTTAAATAAATAATATTTTAAAAAATATCTCTAATCACATTTCAAACGGTTGGCCAATGATTATGTAGGGTTGGCCAATGATTATGTAACGCGTGAATAAGTATTAGAAAAAATAAGAAGTTGACTGGAAGAGGTAAAAAATAGGAAAATATTTGCCTTTTATCATCAAAGCTAGCAGCTACACAATAAAAGAGGTAATAAATGCTTTGGAAACCGCGATGATTAATGTTTTCTCCCAAGATGAACATCTCCTCCACTGATTCTGGAATCAGCATAATTTGCACACCTCCACTTCTATCTAGCTGTTGAGATTTTTATATGGAACAACTCTTTTATTTTTTATGTGTAAAATATATAGCAGAAGTGGCTCTGATGGGTCAACAATTGGGTTATATATTTTTTATTAAAAAAAATTGGATATAGAAATCTCTATTTGAATATTCTTCTCGAGTTCAAGATGAATTCATGGCTATAATTTAAGAAATTGAAGAAGATATTTTTATTGTTTAATTTGTAAAGTTAAATGATGATGTTGATCCAAGCATGTTATATATAACTGACTTTTCAAGATGTATTTTTTATATATTTAAATTCATAATTTAAATATTGAATTCTGTCTTGAAAGGATTTTCTTTTAAAAAAATATTTATATAATTGATAAAGAATCTATTTGTTTTTATGATCATATCATGTTTTTTAAAAAAATTAAGTTTTTTATTCTTCAAATTAAATTTTTTAGTGTTATTAATTAAAATTTTTTATTTGTTGATGCAAACAATAATTTTTATAGAGATTTACTATAATCTCTTTTGCCACAACTTAAGTGAGTGATTGAAAAAGTGGAATAATTTTTTGTTTTGGATATGTTTTAAAATTATATTTTACTTGAAAAAATATTAAATCAATATTTTTTGGTATTTTTTAATGATTTTGATATTCTAATAAAAAAAACTTATAAAAATCATTTTAATATATATTTAAATAAAAATTATTTTTACAAAATTATTGTGTATCATAATACCAAATACCTCTTAATGGAATTACCAGACTTCAAGTTATCTTATCAGTGATTTATATTATAAAAGCCTATTTAGAAGTGTAGTTTTTCAAAGTGCTTTTTACATGGAAATATATCAAAATAATATTTTTATTTTATTTTTTAAAAAATATTTTTGATATTAATATATTAAAATAATATAAAAATATATAAAAAAATATTAATTTGAAGTAAAAAAATAAAATAAAAATTAAATTTTTTAAAAAATATTTTTAAAATATAAAAACAAATAATGTCACTAGACAAATAATTTTCTCTTTGCGTCAAATGGGTGTCGAGAATTTTTCACTTTCTCTGTAATAAAAACAGCGTCATCACTCTCTCCTAGATGTGGCAACATATATAGATAAAAAAGGGAGCAAAAGCCCCCATCTCACATGGTGGAAGAAGTTGATATATCCATTTGGCTTTCGGTGCTCAGTTCCATTCATGTGATCCTTTTCATAGAGTGACAATCCCTTCAATTTTGGATGCTCCATAGTATTAAAGAGTGTTACATGGAGATATGCTGAATTAATTATTTCCCAAGTTGAAAAAACAATCGAATCTTCTATATACCTAATAAAACAATGTTTAGGCATCTTTCTTTTTTATGCTAATAGCTTAACTATCATTTTGGTTCAAGTTACGTGTTTTTTATTTTTATGTTTTAAATTAATAGTTTTTGGTGTTTTTCAGATAATTTTAATATGCTGATGTCAAAAATAATTTTTTAACAATAAAATAATATTATTTTAATATATTTTTAAACTAAAAACATTATAAAAAGCAACTGTTATTACACTTTTAAACATGCCATGTATATAATACAATGGATATGGGATCATTTAGTTTGTTATATGGTTAATGTCTTGCAATAAAAAATAAATATAAAATGGATAAAAACATATTTAATTAAAGAAAAAATAAAAATACATAAAGAAAAATATATTTTAAGGATAATTTTAAAATGAATTTCTATAATTTTGAATAAAATGGATAGAAAAACACATTCTCTTCATCTTCATTTTCTTTTATCTCGATATGTGGACATGCTAGCTAGTGCATGTGCATGCCTTGTTGCTAGGGCATGCACTTGGATTTGATATGATTTACTACGTGGACTAGTTTTGTTGCATGTTAAGAGCAACACACTAGGAGATTGGTGGCATTTGTCTGAATGATAATTGCCTGTTTATCAAGCAAACGAGGTGAGATCTGCCTTGATTCAGCGTAAAGATGATACAAAACTTCCATCTTCAATCCAAGCTCTTTTATTTGGTGTCTTTGAATGCGTGATGAAGCATTAAAGAATGTTAAGTGGGAGAAATTCTAGAAACAAAAATGGATATCCATGACTAGGGTTCAATGAATAATATTTCTAGCAATTAAAAAAAAAAAAGGTATTAATGCTAGCCGCTGTCATTTAAGTCCGCATTCAACAAAATGCCCAATAGAAAAAAAGAAAAAAAAGAAAAAAAAGGGATTTTGTAGAGAACAAGCTAGCATCTTCTCGCGTGTGTGTGTATATTTCCTTTACTTGCTTTTATTATTTTTGGATTTGATGTTGATTTTGATTCTCTATTTTATTTGTAAATTAAAGGAAGTTATTCTTTTAACTTTGAAGGTTTTGATACTTGATTATCAATTAACTATTTATAAGTTTGGTTTATAATTTTTTAAAAAAATTTTGAGCGTGATAAATTTTATTTTTTATAGGCTGTGTAAAAAATAAAATGAGTTATATCTTCTTGTGCTTATAATAATTAAAGGGGGGAAAAGCTATTATATAGATACTTCTGGTTGAGGTAGTGTTTGACGTTACGAGTAAAATACTATTTGTTTAAAATTAATTTTTATTATTTTTTGGATTGTTTGATATGCCGATGTAAAAAATAATTTTTTTAAAAAAATAATAATATGATTTTAATGTATTTTCGAGTGAAAAACACTTTAAAAAACAATCGTTACTGCAGTGTCAAACACTATGTTAAAGATTATTTGGTATTATGATATCTTCTATATTTTAACCAATTACATAAAAAAATAATTTATTCCTTTTGCAATATGCCTTACATATAATTTCGTTTCAAATTCTAGTTTTGTAAAAACTAAAATAACATGTTTTTTTCATTAATAAAGAGTTTGTTTTTATTTATTTTACATGTAAAATTTATCTCCTGATAGTTTTAATTGAACACATAGTTTTTAAAACATCTTTTTATAAAACTACTGCTAATAGTATATTTTTAAAATGTAATAGTAAAAGTCGCCGCAATATAAAACATTCACTTAGTCAAAAAGCAAAACCATTTAAAAAAAAAATTAAGAAAAAAAGCAACTCCATTTATCAAAAAATATTAAGAGAAAAAATGTACTTTTTAGTCAATTTAAGGTCATAGCAATCATAGCTTAGTCAATTTCACTCCTTTGGTTAATCCGTGAGATCAGAATAAAACTTGATACTCTAATTATGTTGTCTGTTGTTTGTGTCAATACAAAGGCTACTTCACCTCTCCAAAATGCCTGCCAGTTTGCTTATTTTCCATGCTTGCTAGGAGAAACAACAAGAAAAGAACGGCAGGCCAGAAGGGAAAAAAGAAGGGAAAATTTATGAGATTTAGGCCCAATTGTTTTTGCATTTTTTTTTTGATATTTTATGCTAATATCAAAAATAATTTTTTAAAAATAAAAAAACTATTATTTTAATTTATTTTCAAATAAAAAACACTTTGAAAAATAATATTTGTCAAACTCAAACACCTTATTAGTGTCCCTGTTCAATTGCCACATGGCAGGCACTATTGCTTGCTTGTTCACAATATATCTATATATATATATATAAAAAAAAAATAAAGGGCTACATTGTGTTGATTGATAGCATGAAACTAAGTTCTAGTTAGATTTTTATTTATTTTGATTTTCAGAGAAGGAAACCGCGTGCATGTGTTTATTAATGCAGAGACAGATTTCTAATTTGCTTGTTAATTAAAGATGAAACCAGTTCTATAGTTTATAAAAGATAATTTTAAAAGGATAATTTAATTGTTAAGAAAATATATTTCTTTTTTTAAATTCAGACCTTGAAAACCACGTGGAGAATAATATACTCTGAACATTGCTCACGGAATGAATTTAATATGAATTAGCATACATACTAATATAAAAATACTTTATAGAAGATAGATTCTTAATGCACAATCTAAGGAAAACATTCGAATATTATTCGGGCTAATTAATAATGCCAAGTCAAAAATCAAAACGTGTTTTAGGGAGGGGTTTTTTACAAGTTAAAAATTAATGGGCCTTATCAAACGGAACTAAGCGAGCTTTGATTGAATCCATAATCATATCAAGGGCCCATTTCACGATCCATTAATTCATCGATTAGAATTTAGAAGAAATTGCTAAAAGAGGAAATGAAAAGTGGAGATGCGGGGTATCGATCCCCGTACCTCTCGCATGCTAAGCGAGCGCTCTACCATCTGAGCTACATCCCCTTGATGTTTTCCCGTTTGAAGTATGTTTTATATATCAGAAAATAAACCTAAGATTATCACATGTTTAAAGACTAATCATTGTCACATACTTGGATAATGAAAGGTATGTGAAAAGCAAGATCATGATCATGAGCATACAATTGGCTCACGGAAGCGTCTTCTTCAGATGGCAAATGGCTTCCCTGATTTAGATTCGAAAGTTATGACTCTATGTTGCTTTCGTTTTCCTTAAGACTACTCGTGCCCTGCAATGGACATAGACATGAACACTTGGACACTTCTAGTACATGGAAAGATGAAAGAAAATTTGAAAAAACAGGCAAGTCAGACATGTATCAGTGTGTCGGATATAGGATCCCGAGTCCAAGCAACATTGCTATGTATATTATCCCTTCTCTGCTTATGTTCGGTTGCCTTACACTCTTGGCTATCAGTTTTTATGAAACACCTATGTTTTCTTTAAGCAAAGCTTGGCCTCTGATGTCAGAGACAATCATTGGATTATGCTGGGATCTTTCCTCAATATTCTTCATCAGCACTCTTGATGACAGTTATTGGAAATTTCAGAAAATAAAGGAGCTTGATTTGGCTTATGTTCGTTCCAACACAAGTATATATGTTACTGCTGAATCCATTTGCTGATTTATTTTATCTGTTGATGTTCAGTTTTCATAGTTTTCCCTTCCAGGAGTTACTCAAATGCATGACAATCCTTTTGAGACTCTGTTAATTAGTCTTAGTCTTAGCTTAGCACCTTTCAGGTGAACAGGAGGTAAAGATTTGTCAGGCTTAGGCATTTGCCTCTTGCCCAGTCTTAATGAACCTCTCCCTTTCTCTTGATTTTTGGCCTTTTTTTCTTTTTCTCTGCGTGCTAGTAGTGAACTCTGCTGCTGGAAAGAAGATGAACTCTTTTTTGGTTATAATCCACTTCATGCCATCATGATCAGTCTCTTAATTCGTTGCTCGTTAGATCAGATGCTTGTAAGGTGAAAGCTGTCCAAGACCCATCATGTGAAAAGGAACCTTTGTTGCCTTAACAAGGGTTACTCAATAGTGTTTGCTCATGTTTCAAACATGATCCTTTGATGGGCATAAATTATGTTCTTACGGGGTTCTTGTCATTTACACTAATGATGTAAGAGATTTCATTATGCTAGGAATTAGGAGTAACATTACCTTGTAAAGTTTAATTTCTTACATTCACAGACTCACTTAAAACTTACAGATGATCAGAAATTTTGGCCAGGATGCCTTTTCCTGGAGCTGGAGGAGTATCAGAAACCAGAGAGCTCTTGGGAATTCTTACTTCTAGAAACATGTCATTATTCACATACGCCTCGGTATCTTTCCAATCAGCATCTCCTGGAATCTCAAGCCTTCTAACATAACCATGCTCCCACCAGTTGCCACTTCTCCAGTCTTTCGTTTTCGACTGATCTCTTTTCGGTTTCCACTGACCACTAATTTCCATGATTTTCCCATTTTCGACAAAGAATTGCACGGTATTATTCTCCACTCCCGCTGTAACAAATCATAACATTTGAGAAAATTCAAAACCATTCCTTAAAGGGAAAATTTGCTTCAGTTTAAACCTATGGAGTTTTGGCCTTATCTTCAAGTCTTCTGGTATAATCATATTTAAGCCTGTGACTCCTTAGGTTTTATTGTTTCCTTGGTTCATAATCATCATTTCAAGCAAAGTTCAGAAATTTTAAAGATGTTCGCGAATTGCTAAGAACACTTACCTGGTAAATCAGCTTTTAGTACATAGGCATCGTCTGTCTGAAACCAATCAATATTAGTCTTGCCAGAGCTCCGAAGATTAGATAACAAGACATCTGACTCAAACTCCCAAAGTGGAAAGGCATCTGAAGGATCGAAATATTTTCCAAACAATAATGGACTGAACAGTGATCCGTCACCAAAAATCTTATGCACTACTGGACATCCCAGCGAAAAAAATCTCTTGAACATGTCCTCACTTAATGAAACACTCCATTTGTGTGGAGTTTGATCTTCCGTGTGAACTTCTAGCTGTTTCCAACTTGCCATTACTAACTAGAGCTGAGAATTTTAAGAATTTTTCCTGGAGACAGTTTATACTTGATATGCTTTAATTTAGACTTCTTATAGTGTGAGAGCAGCCCTTTGAGAAAGCAAAGAACAAATTCCTTGAAAAGATTTGGAGGGCTGTAAAGCAAGAAGGAATATATTCCTTTCACACCTTGTTCAACAGTAAGAAGTAATGGAAGAGCCATGCACCGGTGCCATGTGGCAACCCACTGAAATAAGCATGCCAATAGATTATTTTGAAAGAACGGATCAGAGCTCATTTAGCCTTTAGAAGAGAATCTTCAAAAGTTTTCCAGGAACTATGCATACCCTTGCTGTCCACACAATCACAATGGCAGGACACTTCATCAGTTCTTTGTCTCTAGTACTTGTCACAATCTTGATGTGTTTAAGCGAATGAAAACACCTGGATTTGAAACTCAGACAGTTTCTAGAGTACTCTAGGTAAACGACTTTTTGGGTCAAACTGTCACGCTGCTCAGTAATTTTGTATATTTTGAGCTAAGGAGAAGAAGGAAAGTAACGCATGGATTAATTTTTTCCTTGGTCTACTAAGTTCACGGTGCTTCAAGTCCAAGGCAAGGTGAAATAAATGCAGTCCATTGGAAGGATCCTGATTCCTGATCTCTGGTGAATAGTTCACCAACCACTCTGGTATTGTTTTTCACAGACAGGGAAGAGCAAGAATTCAAATATTGGTCTGCATACTGTTTATGTTTTAAGATCAGGCAAAAGAACAATAGTATGATTTGAATGTTAATTACAACATGATTTGTATGCAAAACACTGTTTTAATTGCATTAACACAGAATTTACGTGGAAATCCTGCGATATTCATATGCAAAATTTGCTTGATCCCACCAGCTTAAAGTTTGCTTCTTGATGCAATTGCGAACTTGGGGATGAAAAATGCTGACGTGAAAGGAATATTTTCTTTGTAATGTCACGCTGCACATTCTTCCTTTCATGCTTACAATTTTCATATCTCTAATCTTTCTTGTTTCAGTACCCATAATTCTATTGACTACTGTATTTGAAGCTTTATGCATTGCAATGCATCTTCAATGGCATCCATGGGAGTTGCTTTTCTAAAAGCAGCATTAGTATCTGCTCTATAGATGCTTGAATTTCTAGTCATGAATAAGGCAAAAAAGCTTGAACACAAACTACAGATGCAGTTATCTCTAAAGGCGAGGGCTAATCCTGCGTTGCCATTCTTAGACAAACTTAGAGGACAGGTTTGGAGGCATCTGCTGATGGATAGAGAGGACAAGATGATCATGATCAGTTGATCACCACGGCAGAAAATGCAGCAATTTGACACCTTCATCAGTTTGGAATGAAGTTACCGTGAAAAATACTTTAAAACTAATAGAGGAAAAAATCATGTGCATTGTCTAGGTGTGTCATCCTTGGTCTCTTGGTGTGGTTTCTTTCTTTAATCTCTTGGCAAATTTCTTACAGAACTGACATTGAAGTCAAAGATTAGCTCAAATTTATGGGAATTGAGAAGTTGGCCAGCAGCTGCCAGTTAGGTAACCAAAGCTTGAACTTTTACCTGATTGTTTTTGTATTTAAAAGTGTTTTTTAAAAAGTTTAGTTTTTTTTAAAAAAAAAATTAATATATTTTTAGTATTTTTATATTATTTTGATATGCTGATATAAAAAATTATTTAAAAAAATATATATAAAAATATTATTTTAATATATTTCTAAATAAAAAATATTTTAAAAAATAATTATAACTACAACCAAACTTTTAAATAGTCTTATCTTTAATATGATTGGAGAAGCAGATATTGCATCTTGATTTGAAATTTTATATATATATGTGTGTGTGTGTTTTAAGACATGTTTAGTATGAAAAGCATTAAATTGATTTAATATTTTAGTTTTATTTTGATGATTTTATTATGGTGACGTTTAATATTTTTTAAAAAATTATTTTAATATAATTTAAAGAAATAAAGTCAATAAACACTTTTCATCTAGAATATTAAGGCCTCATTTGTTTGCAAGAAAGTAGTTTTTTTTTGGAAAGTGAATTCCGAGAAAGTATTTTTCTATGTTTGATAGTGTAATGCAAAATAAGCAGGAAAATACTTTCCAGTGTTTGGTTATGTCATGGAAAATGAGCTGGAAAATAACTTATTAACATTTTATTTTTCTCAAGTTTATTAAAATAATAAGAAACAAATCTTACAAATTAAAAAGTTGAATGAGAATGAAATTGAAAAAAAATATAATTTCATAAATTATCTCAAATAAAATAAATAATAATCAAAATAATAGAGATCAAATCTAAAAAAATAAAAAAAATAAAAGATGAAGAAATTAAAATAATAATAATCAACATTTCATAAATTATTTCAAATAAAATAAGTAACAATCAAAAGAATGAGGACAAATCTGATAGATAAAAATTTTCAATAAAAAAATAATAAGAAAAAAGAAAAAAGCAAATAGCAATTATAAAAATAAGGACCAAAGTTAATATAAAAATAAAATTTTAAGAGATAAAATTGAAAGTAAATATTAAAAACAAAATATATATAGCGATCAAAAGTTTGAGGATCAAATTTGATATAATCAACAAATAATGACATTTCTAAATTTTTCACAACTTCCAAAAAGTGTTTTCCCCTAAATTTTTTAGGAAAACACTTTCCTGAAAACCAAGCCAAATTTTCTTTTTACTGCAAAGTGTTTTTCATTAACTAACTTTTCTAATAGCAAACAAACACAAGAAAGTTTGGAAAGTGATTTTCCGGAAACCACTTTCCGGAAAACAAACACAGCTAAAAGGAAAACACTTTCTTGAAAACTAAATTAAATTTTTCATTGACTAAAATTGACTGGAAAGTATTTTCTGTTGACCGAAAAGTGTTTTTTATTAACTAACTTTTCTAATAATAAATAAACATAAAAAAATTTAAAAAATAATTTTTTAAAAACTAGTTTTCGAAAACAAACGAGCCCTGAGCCTCTGTTTTCAAATGAGAAGAAAATTCAACGGAGCTTACATGGTCCGTGGAATAGAGAAAACTCGGAGATTTCCATAAATTCTTGCAAAATAGCAGGCGCCAGATAAGAGAGATTTGACACGTGGTGGACTTGAGTAACCGGGTTCTATATCCCGATAATGCTAGCTGAGTATGAAGTTTTTTAAAATTATTTTTGATATTAATATATTAAAATAATTTAAAAATATATAAAAAAATTTAAATAATTTTTTAAAAATATAATTTCAAATACATTATAAAAAAAGAGATAAAGATAAGCTTGAAGGGTTTGTCAACTTATATAAACTTTAGCTTATATCAATTTTTTTTTATATATAAAAATTTCAATTCTTTACTTCTCCTTGAATTTAATTACCAAAACTAATAAGGAGTCATTCGCTATATATATGTTATGTGCGAGGACGCGTAAAGCATAGTTTAATCGGTTATTGATATGATTAAGTAAAACTCATTCAATCCTATTAGATTTTTAATGTTTCAAGTAATTTAATTAAAAATAACTCTTGATTAGTCCCATAATTTAGTTATTTTTTTCTACATCGTATCTAGAAATTTTAATTATTTTCTTTTAATTTTTTTTATTTTTTATTTAAGAATAATATATATACAAGTACTTTTTTGAATTTTTTTAGATTAATATTAGTGTTTGAATCAGCTTATATAATTTTTAATTAATTTTATAAATTATAATAATGATATAAATTTTTATCAATCTAAAAAATTCAAATTAATAATTTTTTTAAAAAATAAAATTAAAATTTTTAAAAATACCTATTTCCTTCAAAATTACCTTCTTAATTTATTTTGTTTTGGCGAATCATATTTTTTTCTCTTAATTTTCTTGGTTTCGGTGTTAAGAAATGGAAAATACAAGGAGCCCACTTGATTTGACAAACAATGTAACGTTTGAAGAATGACAATGGCTTTCGTCCTTCTCTCTGTTATACCATAAATTTGTAATCATCTATTTCTTTCTTTTTGCCCACAGTAAAGTCATCCCACCGACCCCTTCGCAGACCCTTTTTAATCTAGATTACCGTTTTATAATTATTTTTTAAAATATTTTTTATTTAAAAATATATTAAAATAATATTTTAAAAAAATTAATAAAATATAATTTTAAATTTATATTAAACAAATTTAATTTAATTTTAAATTTAAATTTATATTAGTAAAAAAAAATTAAGATGATTTTTTATTAATTTTATCATTGGATAATTTTTATTTGTCGATGTAGTTATTTTTAGATTTATTAAATTAATAATATTAAAATAAATTAATTTTTATATAATTTAATTTTAAATTTATATTAAATAAAGAGTTCAATTAAGAAGTTTTTTTAATTAATTTTACATACATATATTTTTAATTTTATTATTTTTTTTATCGAAGCATTTAAGTTTTTTTTTAACTAGTTAAATTCACTGAATTATATATATCATGATAACTTCAGCGTAATAATGGAGTTACGTAACAAGCTAGGTGGTGACGTTTTTAAAGTTGATATACTAAACGGGTTTATATTTTAATTGAATTGTCACATCACTAGGCTTATAAAAATAAATGGAATCCATCAAATCAGTTTAAAACACTTGTAAGCTATCATATCAAAAACCAAAAAAAGAAGAAGAAGAAAAACCTTTATATTCAGATATGTTATTAAAATAATTTTTTTTTTAAAAAAAAAATATTTTTAATATAAACATATTAAAATAATCTAAAAATATTTAAAAAATATTAATTTAATATAATAAAAATAAAATTTTTAAAATTTTTTTTAAAAATATTTTTAGAACGTAAAAACAAATAAATTTTTAGAATTATTCAAAAAAAATTAAAACCTGTCAAACCTAGATTTTTAAGCATATTAAGATTATGATTTAAAAAAATATAGAGTTTCTTATTAATTTTACGATGTTTTAATTTAATAGTTATGATTATTTTTCAAAGTGCTTTTCACTCGAAAATATATCAAAATAATATATTTTTTTTTATTTTAAAAAAATTATTTTTGACATCGACACATCAAAATGATTTAAAAATATAAAAAAATAATAATTTTAAATAAAAAAAATAAAATAAAAATTAAATTTTTAAAAAATATTTTTAAAACACAAATATAAACAACATCCGTTATTTATCCAAGAGTAAGGAAAGTAATTAATGAGCTACTCTTCTTGATTTTTTTTTTAAACAATGAAAAAACAAGATATTCAAATTCATGACTAAGTGAAAATAATAAATAAAAACTATACATATCCAAAACAATTTTAAAATATTATTAATTACTTATTAAATACAGTAAAAAATAATCCGAACTCACGATTCTTTAACTAATTAATAATTTTGGGTAGTGTTTCTCAAGATTTACTACCTAGAAAACTTGATCAACAATATATCTCACCAAGATATGCGATTACAAGATTTAAAATCCATGACCCGCTTGAAGATAAAAAAAGAGAGAAGAAAATGCTTGAGTTTCTAACTTCGTATCTAAAACTTGAACCAATCTGTTGTGTTCAGGCGGTCGATAAGGGGAGCTACGCTTTATTTGAAAATATAAGTTAATTCATGTTTTTTAAAAAATTAATGTTTTAGTTAAAATTATTATATTTTATATTTGTAGATTATTTTGATGTGCTGATCTTAAAAATAATTTTTTTTTTTAAAAAAATATATTATTTTAATGCATTTCCAAATAAAAAATACTTTGAACCGTAATCACAGTCACATTCTTAAATAAGCTTTTAAGTTCATGAGTGGGGAATGAGAAGAAGCATATGAAAGGGACAATTTGTGAGCGCGGTCTAACCCTTATTTTCAAAAAATTTGAATTATTTTTTTTAAAATTAATATTTTTTTTAGTGTTCTTGAATCATTTTGATGAGTTGATATAAAAAATAAATTTAAAAAATATATATTATTTTGATATATTTCTAAGTGAAAAAACATTTTAAAAAACAATCATAACCATACTCCGAACACACCAGAAAAAATAAAGGCAAAATCAATGATATTGTTGTATATAAGAAGCAAGAATAACAGCAGGTCAACTGATCAGGTCTTAGATTTGTTCTCTAGAAATCACCAGTTTGAGTTTTATAGATCTCAGGACCATTAAAAATTTATATAATTATTAATTTTAGAATTTATAAAATTAATTAAAATATATAGAAAATATAGAAACACTTATATTAATAAATAAAAAAAATAACAGCAGGGAATGACCGGTGAAAGTTTGTGGTAAATTAATCACTGCGGCACAATAATAACTCTAGCATTTGGTAACGCAGTCCAAATCTTATTCAGTAAAAATTTGAATTTTTTTAATTTTATGTTTTTGAAACGGTTGATATAAAAATTAAAAATATTATTTTAATTAATATAATAGCAGGCATAATATCACATTGTCCAAAGCAACGGTCAGTGGCAGATGCTCTAGAATTCCTCACCATAAGCAGTGGAAGCAGAGAGAGAGAGGGAGGGGGGTAGGTCGGCGACGCGTTGAACCCACCCGTGAGCCCATCGAATCGACATCTGGCACTGCTGCTCGTGCTCTAATAAAGAGACATCATAGAATTCCACTGTCCACACGCGTCGAGATAAATTTCAAATTATTTAATTTGTTACATAAAAAGTTGGGTAAAAAAATTTGAAGATTAACATATTAATTGCAAAAAATTCATTCCCAATTGATTTGTTTTTTTTTTTTTTTACATTCATAAGTATTTTAGTACGGACCACAATGTAGACTTATTTTTGTTTGAAAACGAGGTTCAAATAATTTTTTTAAACAAATATTTTTAAATAAAAATTATTTTGAAAAACAACTATTATATTCAAATTATCTCTACTGATCATAATTAAGAGTCCACAATCACTAGTCAACAGATTTTCAAAAAAAAATAAAAAGGCTTAATTTCTTTTTCTAGAAAGAGAGAAGAATTTTTAACTGAATAAGAAATCTAGTATTTGGGTTATCCTTACCGCGTCCATCTCTCTCTTCTTTCTCGCTCTTTTTATCTTTCAAGTTTTTATCTCAAGAAGCCCACCAGCATCAATCAACAAGTTTCAAACGAATAAGGTTTCATCGCAATAAAAAATTGAAAATTTACAATCTTTCTCAAATTCTTTGTCAGCTCTTACTTTTCAATGAAACCTTATTGAAGAAAGAGAATGACAAAAAAGAAAAATTCACCGTTTTCCAGGTCAACAACATTGTCTATTCATGCATAGCCAACGTTCCTTTTGAGCTTCATTTGATTGGATCTAGTCAAAATCTAACACCCTTTTGTTTTTCTTACCAAATCTCCCTCACATCTCCTTCACAAAAGAATAAGGTTTCATTGCAATAAGGCTCATTTCTGTCAATTCTATGTGGGTTTCGCTATTTATGTTATTTGATTCTATTTTTTGACCTGTTTGAGGAGATATATTCTGAGTCTTGTTTGGTGGATTGAGTTTTGATTCCAAGTTTGAATTTTTAGGCAAAAACTTTATCTGGGTTTTTGAGAATTAGTATCTAGATTTTGGTGGTTGGCTTGTGTCAAGAGGCTTATCTTGATAGAAGTTGAATTCAGTCAAAAGCTTGAAGCTTCTTGGGTTGGTTTTGTGTGTTATGAAGGTATTGTAAGGGTTTTGATCCTTCTACCAGGGGTTTAACTATTGATGAAATGAGAACGATATTTCATGCTTACAAGGATGAATCAACAACAAGTGGTTCGTATGAAGTCAAGTTGTTTCAGTTTCTTGGTGATTCTGCTATGTGCATCGGTGGTGGTGAGCTTGGATTACAGAGGAAGGACAGAGGAAGTGTTTTTGAGGCAATTAGTTAATCCAGCAACTGGAGATGTTGATAAGGACACGGTAGTACTTTATACCGTACGTACTCTTACATAATTATATTGCTTACAGTTTAATAAATTTGTGATAACAATTGAGGTTATCGTGCTTCAAATACCCTTTTGCATGCTGATAGATTGTCAGTTGGGGATGTCAAACTGCTGTTTATGCCTCTTACAAACTAGAAATGAGAGTTATGGCGTGTATGGTTCATGGTTCAAAGGTTTAGATTCATCATAATTGTGTAAATCGGTGTTAAATTATTTGTACATATGACTATTGGCTGATAAATTTATGTCACAATGAGTTATACGTATGTAACATTTCATCGAGATGTATGATTTAACCTTGTTGCACCCCTCGTGAATCACGATCACAATACTGTTTACTCTCAGTCCTGAATTTCTTCCCTTTTCTTCTTTGTTTAGGGCCTTGTGAGTTTTTTCTTAAATATTAATTTTGGGCACCGGAGGAGGGGAGGATCAGATGGAAGAGTTGTGATTATTGAATTCTTTGTCATATAAAAAGCAACGATAATTTTTAATTTATCTGAAAGCTAGTCATTGCTGAAGATAAACATCGATCATTGATAAGGATCATAATACCACAATAAACTTTGACCTGAGGTGTATCATGCACTATGGCATCCATGATTATATCCATTTTGCATATGCTTATGTCTGTCTAAGTAGGGATATGCTCTTCCAAGTTCTTCCTTTGTACTGATTATGGTGTCTTCTCTCGCTCTCTCTCATCCCCCCCTGCAAATATGGCATAGCCTTCATTTGCTTATGTTCTTTTGGATACTTATTTTCTTGTTCTTAATATGTGTGTGTGTGTGTGTGTGTGAGAGAGAGAGAGAGAGAGATGCGACCTCACATGTCTACTGCTTGTTCTTAATTCATATTTATATATGTCTGCTTCTTAATGCGCATCTGAAATACCAGTTTAATCTTCTCAAATGGGCAAATATTTACTTGAATTTTTTTTGGATTGCAGGCAGAGCTACTATGCATCATTTGCAAGGTGGATTTGATTCGTCTGAAGGAAGCTGGTGGAAATAATTTCTTTTTACCAGAGGAAACATTTAGTGGGGCCAATGAACTTAGCTCAAATGGCTGGTCAATGGCAAAAGAAAACAGTCAGAGATTGATTAAAGTCTTGCATCCCCAGTTAAGGGAAACTATTTTAGATTGTATAAGAAAAAACAGTTATATGTTCCATGTTTCTGGAGCTGAAGGCGGCGCAGATATTTATCACTCAACTTCTCTAAATTCGTTATTTCATAGGCATGCTGGTGCAAGAAGGAATTTGCTTCAGAGCATTGCAGAGGCTCCAGCCCCAGCGCCTGCTGTTGGATCCCTGATTCCTAGCCCTGCACCAGCTCCAGACCTGGCTCTTTCTCCAGTTTCCACTCCAAACCATGCCCCTTCACCGCAAGAACTATTTTTTCCTCGACCATCACCACCTCCTCCCAGTCTCAGCGAAAACTCTTCTGGAGGTCCAGCTTCTGTTCCAAATATTGACCCAGATAATGGAAAAAATAACAATAAAACAGTTCTCATTGCAGTCCTTGTGACTGCTGCAGTGACATTTGTTCTCGCAACATTGTTCTTCTTGTTCTGTACTAAGGTTTGTAGGAGAGGATCTGGTGCGAGACGAAATGATGAAAGGCCCCTTCTTAGCATAAGCTTAAGTGACTATTCTGTTGGTTAGTAAATGAACTGTCATATGTTTTCTTTTAATCTACAATTCTTTAATACAGTTCTGATATTGCTTCAAAAATTGATCTTCCAGGTTCCACACTTAAACCTTTTGGTGTAGGAAATTCCATCAAAGAAGAAAAGCTCGGTCATCAATCTTTTGGTAATATATCAAACCTTGAGAAAAGGGGAACATCTTTGGAGAGCAATTTTTATAACTCTGATGCTCAGAATGTATCGTTAGATGAAAGTCTGTCGTTAGGGGTTGTTAGTGGTGCTGCCAGATCCTCTACTGACAACAAGATGAACATACTTGTACCACCTCCACCAGGAAGGACAGGCAGCAACCCTTTTCTGAAGCCTCCTCCTGGAAGGGCAGAACCGCTTCCCCATGAACCGCCTGCTAATCTCAGGCCTCCTCCCAGTAGGGCTGGTCCTACCCCTTCCCCTCCCCCTCCCCCTCCCCCTCCTGCACCACCTGCCCCTGCAAAATCATCCAGTAGTGTGCCCCCTCCTCCCCGTGGTTCACCTCCTCCGCCACCTATTGCTCCGGGAGTGAAACCTGGTCCACGCCCTCCACCACCTCCAACTGGAGGTTCCGCGCCTCGACCACCACCACCAATGCCCCCAGGTCCAAAGGCTCCTCGACCCCCTCTTGGATCAAAGCGTCCTTCCAATAGTGCATCTAGTGAAGGAGCTGGTTTGGGGGATGATGCTGATGCTCCTAAAACCAAACTAAAGCCATTTTTCTGGGATAAAGTTCTAGCCAACCCTGATCATTCAATGGTTTGGCATCAGATTAAATCGGGATCATTCCAGTGAGTTACAATTTTAATTTAATTTTAATTGTTATTTTAATTTTGTTGTTCATGAATCTCTAAATAACCTTTGCTGCTGAATATGTTTTATACAGGTTCAATGAGGAAATGATTGAAACCCTGTTTGGATATGCACCTGATAAAAACAAAAATGAACACAAGAAAGAGTCTTCTTCTCAAGATCCTTCACCCCAGTATATTCAAATACTTGATCCGAAAAAGGCACAAAATTTGTCTATTCTTTTGCGGGCACTGAATGTGACGATAGAGGAAGTCTGTGACGCGCTTCGTGAAGGTGATCAACTCTCTTTGTTTCTTTCAGTAGATATACATTCATGGATAAGTTAAATTGGTCCATTTTCAATTTATTTATTTGTTTTTCCTTGTTTGGGGGGGGGGGGGGGTTTACTTTGTGGTGGTTTTGTTTGTCCTGTTCCTTGTCTAGGAAAATCTCTTTACACACCATTTCTGTCTAGTATGGCTGATTTTAATGATGGTGTGGCTGTGTGGATGGTATTTAATTACCCCATTTCATTGGGTTGTGGAATTTGAGTAGCAATAGTGTCCTTTGGTTTTAATGCATCAACATATTCTAACCTCTGTTAGTTAATGCAGGAAACGAGCTTCCTGTAGAGCTTCTTCAAAATTTGTTGAGGATGGCACCCACAGCAGATGAAGAACTGAAGCTTAGGCTCTACAGTGGTGAACTTTCTCAACTTGGGCCTGCTGAGAGGTTCCTAAAAGCATTGGTTGACATACCATTTGCTTTTAAACGACTAGAAGCCCTGCTTTTCATGTGCATTCTACAGGAAGAGGTAGCTACCACTAAAGAGTCTTTTGAAACCTTAGAGGTAGGAAACTGGATACTGTATTTCTTTCCAGCACTTGGTTTAATTCTTGCTTATAAATGTTGGTTGCCATTTTTAACAATGCGTTGGAAATATCCATGCTCATGGTCTGATGATGAACTTGATAGTTGCACTTTTTCTACATTTGGGGAAGCAGACTGTCGTGGAGCTTCATGATTTTGGAAAGGCATGCCAAATTGTGGAGATGTATTTTAAAAAATCATTAAAATATTGCTAAGAAAATTTTCTGTGGAGAGCCACAACAGTATTTTTTGCAAAAAAAAAAAAAAAAAAAAAACTGCATATTGATATCAGTTTGGTGCCTTGTATCGGTTTCCCTTCATATGTGACTTGGAAAGTGCGGGCATCCCTGCTACTGCATAGAGCGAAAGAGACCAGCCACTTATTAGACATTAGAGGATGGATAAGATATGATAGAAAAGATAGCATTTGTAGAATACTGACTTAAGTTTGGCTTTTAGAACGTATGCATTTTCTTGCATATAAGATGCCTGGCTGTATAAAAATATTCCTACTTTTGTAAATTTGAATATACTAGCATGTAGAGGGGGTCAGTTTCTCTTGGTTATGATAAAGTCCCCGCATCTCACATTGGACTCTCTTTTCTGGCAATTTTTTGAATTTCTCCACTTGCCAAAATCTAATGTGATGCCATCTCCATCTAATATGGCAGGTTGCTTGCAAGGAACTCAGAAATAGTCGGTTGTTCCTCAAGCTTCTAGAAGCTGTTCTTAAAACAGGCAACCGAATGAATGATGGAACATTTCGTGGCGGTGCACAAGCATTCAAGCTTGACACACTTTTGAAATTATCTGATGTAAAGGGAATAGATGGGAAGACTACTCTCTTACACTTTGTTGTTCAGGAGATAATTCGCTCAGAAGGTGTGAGAGCTGCTCGTGCTGGACGAGAGAGCCGGAGCATCTCCAGTGTCAGTGTAAAAACAGACGATCTCCTTGAGGACATTTCCCCTGATACAGAAGACAACTATAGCAGTCTTGGTCTTCAGGTTGTTTCTCAATTGAGCAGTGAACTAGAAAATGTCAAAAGAGCAGCGGTGGTGGATGCTGACAGCTTAACAGGATCCGTGGCTAAACTTGGGCAGTCAGTGGTAGCAACCAGAAATTTCCTGAATAAAGACATGAAGAATTTAGAGGAAAATAGTGGATTCCATGAAACATTAAAAAGTTTTGTGCAGAATGCTGAGGTTGATATCACGTCACTTCTGGAAGAAGAAAAAAGAATTGTGGCTCTGGTGAAGAGCACTGGTGATTATTTCCATGGGAATGCCGGGAAAGATGAGGGTTTACGATTATTCATCGTTGTACGAGACTTCTTAATAATTTTAGATAAGGTATGCAAAGAGGTGGGAGAGGCACAAAAGAGGTCAGCAAAAACACGGAAAAAAGAGGCGTCAACTGCATCATCTCCCTCTCATAAGCACCAGCAACCCTCGCCTGATATTCGCCAGCGGCTATTTCCAGCAATTACAGAGCGACGAATGGGAGATTCTAGTTCCAGTTCAGATGACGAGGGTTAATCTGAGAGAGGTAAGCTAAGACCCTATCAATAATTAATTTGTGGTTTTTCCATTTAAAATTTATACAAACACACACACAAATAAACGTTATTCTGTGAACTTCAGATGAATGTAGAAATTAAGGAAGTCCTTCACTTGTGTTATCCAGGTTGCTGATGTCATGGGAGTGTAGATTACCCTTCAAGTCATTTGGTGGTGGTATCCCACATTTTTTAGGGAATCGTGGGGAAGTGCACGAAAGCTGCCAAATTGCGTTCACACATGGAGACCAAATTGCAATTTCAGCAGATGGATTAATGGAGCTGAAAACAGATAGTAAATTAAGCCAGCAATTTCAGTCGGGGCTCAATGGATTCACGTTTCAAAATCCCTTAATTGTATTGACTTGTGCGCTGGTAGCAGTTAGGTGTATTGATGTTTATTCTTCTTCCATTTTAAATTCTTTGTTCAAACAAGATTGATTCTTTTTGTAGAATTTTGATGTCAATAGTGGAGCAATTAGATTGGAAATTACAATAGCTTAAAAGCAGTTGGTTTCTCTTTTGATGTTAAATAGCAGTCCGAAATGTGGAAGATCAGCATATGATGAAACTGTAGGACCTTGTTTTTTGAAAAAATTGAAAATATAATTTTTTTTAAATTAAAATATTTTTAAATTATTTTAATGTGTTGATTCTAAAATTAATTTTTAAAAATAAAAAATATATTATTTACATGTTAAAACACTTTAAAAAATATATGTAAGATTCATTTTATATTTAAAAAGTATTTTTTTAAGTTATTTTAAATTAATTTTTTTCTATATAATTTTATTTTGATATTAATTTTGTTAAAAAATAAAAATATATTTTTAAATAAAAAAATACTTTAAAAAACATTTACTTATAATTTTAAATATTATTTTAGTTCATTACACGTGACGTGCAAATTTGATAGAAAATTTTACAGGTTGCGGAAGAAGACGGGGTTCCCTTGGTCATTTGGCTGTCTCTGACTCTCTGCAGCATCTCGGAGGGCTGCCCCTTCTCGTGCTCATCTGCATGCAATAAAAAATAAAAAGAAAGGATTAAACGAGGATCAAGACCTTTTTATTTTTTATTTTTTATTTTTTACAAGTGATTGTATTAAAGGTAAAACTAAACAAAGTATTACGGCGTACTCCGAAAGGTACACAGGTTCTAAATGACCTTAGGCAACAAAAAAAACAAAGTAGAAATCTTAAAAGTCTAAAAAACAGACAACCAACATGATAATCAGTCTACCGGTTTCTAGAAATACAAGATTGATCAATCCATTATTCAAATAAAAAATCATAAATTCAGAAACCTGAGAATCGGTCAACTGGTTTTTGGAAAACTGATCATAACTAGTCTATCGAGGAAGCAACAATAATAGACCTGAAAAGTAGAACTCGGATGACAACAAAAAATAAAAAAAAACCTCAACGACACTGGAAGACGCCAAATGTACTTGAGATCAAGAGAATTTGATACCTTGGTTCGAACTTCACCAAGTAGAATCGGACAAGCTCAAAAATCTTTTCATTAACATCTTGGTAAGGTTGATGTAACTGGTGGAACAGCTTGTTATTCCTCTCATATCAAATGAAGTATATCGTGGCTGAGAATACTAACCTAGCAAGCAGAAGTAAACCTCCCTCATAAAATATACAAACTCAGAAAATGTTGATCTGAGTGCATAGATGAACAAAAGAAACAACTCATATGACAAATGAGTATCTCAGTATGTGTCCTGGAAGTCAGAGGGGTGATGCATGGGTCTGTGAGCCTCGGGTCTCTAAGAAACTGTCATGTCAAGTCGATAGTAAACCTCCCTCATGAATGACACCTCCAGACATAGTAATCTGGTAATGTAATGCGAGGAACAAGACGCAATGGCAGATGGTCAAAGTGGGAGAAATATTGTTAAGGCACTGGCAACTCATTGAAACCATTTTTTTTATATAAAGCAGTTGTGGGGTGATCAAAAAATTGCTTTCATATCTCCTGAATATAAATTACTCCTTCGCTTCCATATAATTAATATGATTGTGATCATCAGAAAACTGGCGAGGCTACTTGAAGGATGTATCTGTCCGCCATCCTCAGATTTGAGCTCCAAAGTCCATGGCACTTTGTCACGGAGAAAACGAAAAAGTCAAAATATGTCTCCTAAGGATGCAGCCCTTGTTTCTGCTGCAGCATCTACCGTGAATGAGTTTGCTGATGATGGAAGTTTTATGAGCAAAATTCTTGTTAAGCAGAATGAGGATGCTGGTGGTCCTGTTGGCTCCTATTCAAACCAAGAGGAGAATGTGGAGTCGCATGTTGGTTAAGGAGACACTAAGTGAAAACCAGTTGGCATCTAAGGCTTTGCAGGTTCGCATGAAAGGAAAGCGTGAAGAAGCTGAGAAAGTTATGGTGAGACAATGTTTCTACTTTTACTTACTTTTGTTTCACCCTAACTCTAATAAAGAATCAAGCTTCAGGAGGTAAATGCACGAACTTTTTATTGGCGATTAGCTGGTTTCATTTGCTTTGTTTTATCAGTAAGAGGCTGAGAACATCAAGGCGAAGCAGGGTGCTGGAGAAAATTCTAATAGACCTCAGATAGTCAGTGGCACAAACAGGTGACTTTACACGTGATTTTCCAATTAAATATGTTTCTTTTTTGAGCTTCTATCAAATACTTATGTTTGCTCAACTTGATTCAGCAACTCCACATGCCATTTTTTTTTTATTCTTATTTTCGAAAATTTGCAATTTATGCTCATCACTTTTATAATGATTTCTCTCGTATTGTTCTTTTCAGATATGCTATTCAAGGTGTTTCTGCGAGAAGCAAGGAGGATGAAGATGCTGATAGGCATCTTGCTCAATCTTCAGGCTGACCATGAATATGATTTTGAAGATGGCCCAAGGAGTAAGTCCCATAAGAAGGGCAGAGACAGTGGTCACAAGGTCTCTGAGAAGAATGATCTCGCAAAGCGCATTTTGACTCAGCAAGAACGCTGTCATTTTATCTTTGAGAATCCAAACCGGCCAAAACATATTTGTTGTTGCCTCAGTGGCAGCCTGTTGTGCCAGGTCACTGCTGCATCTCGCTAATGCAGGTAAGCTTAGTCTAGTTGCTTGGAATAGAGTAGGCTCAGTTACCAGTTGTATGATTTGTATTTTTCACCATTGAATTACAACTTGTCAATTGTCTTGGATTTGTTCTAATAGATTGCATTGGGGAGAATTGATCTGTCTCATAATTATAGTTAACAATTTGAAAATCTGTCTGAATTTGAAAGTATCCGTCTGTATTTGAATTACTACTTGTCATTTGTCTTGGATTTAACCTAATAGATGGCCCAAAGATTCTCGAGAACATGAAACAAGAATTGTTTCGATGATTTAGGAAGCAAAATAAAGTCATCCACATCGTGACGTAAATGATAAAGGATTTTATTTCTAGGATTGCCATAGGTGAACCTTCTGTTATTTCTGCTCTTCACCTGGTTTTTGTCCTTACAGCTTGACTCGGCCGCAAGGAATGTTGACAATAATGTGGGGGAAGAAATTCGCAATTTCAAGAAATGCCTTCTAATGATGTTCTCCAAGCAAGAGAAGGATTTAGTGTTTCTTGAAACAGTGATCAGCTTGTCAAAACAAAGGCGCCATTGTTTGATCGAGTGTATTTCTAAGCAAGCCCCTCTCTATTTTAAAAAGGTTAGCTTTTTCTTATAAATTTCCTGTTTTTGATGAATCAATTTTTCTTCCCTTTTTTAGTTTTCAGTTAGTTTTCTAGATTTTACCGGATTATCTCCAAAGAGGAGAAGAGCTGATCTGTTAGCAGCTATTGATTGAGTGCACTTTGATGAATATATAACAGCAGGATTGCCAATGCACTGTAACAATGATGTTCTCTAATATTTAGCAAATTGTTGAAAGTAAAAGGGGTCAAAGTGATGAATACATAACAGCAGGGAGAAACCATAATGAAAAGTAAATTATATCCATTTGTAGATGTTGCTCGTATACGAGGACAAATACATGACTTGCACCAGTCCATTCCTAACAAATACTTGCCCTAGTTACTGAAGTTCATTTCAGGCCATTGATGAAGCTGAAGATGAGTGGAGTGAGTCAACACAACACGAAGAAGCTCACTGATACAAGTGAGAAAGGACTTCGTGGTTCAATCCCCAAGAACTTCCCTTACTTTCATGTTGAATTTGGCCTAAATAGGGGGTTTGTCCATGTTATCGATGACAAGAAGACATGTAACGACGCCAGAGGCATGGAATATCGATGGAGGCACAAAAACTGGCAGTTGCAAATCCTAGAGATTGGGAACTATTTTTCTGGCAAATAGCTTTTAGATAGCCTCACTCTTTTTGAACTTCTGTAGTCAAGAGCTCTTTGGATGGCGCCCTGTTTCTAAACTGGGATGCAAAAATTTGCGAAGACAGCTCTGTAGAAACAAGCACTTTGATACTCCAACAGCTTAGATAGCCAATCTTGAAGCTAAAATTCAGGACAAGAAGGGTTTCCCACCAGCAGTTGATTTTTTTGTTGGAAACTAGCTAGAAGATGGCAACACTTTCGCTGATTTTCAACATCTCTGAACTTCTGATTGGTCTGGCTTTGAAAATGTCGTGGCAAGGTCCTGTTATTCACATTATGTTTTCTTCCTATTTTGCTGTGGATGGTTGTGCTATAGATAGCTTTATTTGTAAATCTGCAAGTTTTTGTAGCTGCAAAATCAACTTCGACTGGTAATAGTATGTGAGATGCCGTGTTCATCAACATAGATATAAATTTATGATTCACCAAAGAGTTACAGATAACAATAAAAATTCTGTTTCATTAGCTCATATTACTGTATCTTTTGGTTATTAATTGGATTGTATCAGTTCAAACTATATTCTTTTGTATTTTCAAATGAAGATAATTGCTTTATTGTTTTGCATTTGAACTGGAAAAAATCATTGCTTGAAAATATCAATCCAGACTTCTTTGATTTAAGAGAGGAAGAGAAGAGGGTTGCGTAATTTAGTGACTAATTTGTTTTGTTAATCTAATCGATAATATTGATATTGTAGTAGTGATTATTTAAAAAAAAATTAAAAATGTATATGTTTTTTAAATTAACACGTCAAAACAATAAAAAATATATATATATATATATATATATATAAAATTTTAAACAAAAAAAAAAACCATTTTAATATCACTGGAAATAATTTATTGATTTACCACTGTGTCCCGCTATAAAAATTATGAAAGAAATTCCAAGGAAATAAAACCTCTGAAGCCAAGCCCAAACCAATATAGTAGGCCCAAGTTACAAGTCCAACGAACCTCTCACACCGTTAAAATCGAAACCCTGACGCCGTGTGATTCGATTTCGATTTCAAATCAAATACCCCTCCCTCTCAACGGCTATCCCTTGCACTTTCTCTATTTGCTTTCATCTTCTAATCTCAATCTTTCTCTCTACAAGCCAACAAAATCACAACAAACTCTCTTTCTTACATGGATAAATCTCTAACAACAATATACCCAAACCCATAATAACGACGACGACGATAACCAGGTATGTTTTTTTTGGTGGGTCGTCTCTCTTATTCTTGCTTGTTCAAGTGTTAAAAGAATCATCAAGCAGTAAGGTTTCTTAATCTGTCAAGTATTTAGCTTTCACATGTTTTTTTTTCGTTACAAGTCATTTTAAGTTAGCCCTTTGTTTGTTTGTTTCTTTCTGGGCCTCTCTGTATTTTGCCAGGGACTTTATTGATTTATTTATTTGAATGCTGGGTTCTTAACAAGACTACACAGTGACTTAAAGTTAGCCATTGTGAAATCCTGACAGAAAATGAGATCTAAAGGCCTTTTCTTTTGGATTACAATGTTTTTGACAATAAGATACATATTTTGGTCTATTATTGGATGCAAAAACGGAAAAGAAATAGACTTTTTAGATTTGAATGATAATAATAATTTTTAGTCTTCGTTTAATCTTGGGAGAAAAAACATGGAAAATCTTATTAAAATTGGTATCCAAATCTTTGGTTATTTTGGGTTTTATATGATTTCTTATGATCTGGAAACTAAAGATTGGCCTTGCTCGTTGACATGTAGGTTCTTCATAATACAAAAGGGACAGCAAATAGGGTTTGTGGTCTTAAGGATTTTAATCACTTTTTTAATGGTGGTGTTTTATGCTGTCCATCTGTTCTTAATTAGACCTGGAATAGGGATGCAATGCTCTTTTGGGAAGAAAAAAAATAGCACCATAGGAATTATTACGCTGTTGCACAGTATTTGATTTGGTTACTTGGATTTGAACCTCTTGACATATCCACAATGTGATCTTCATTATATATCTGTTTGTGGTACTGTGTTCTCCATTGACATAATTGCTCTTAAATCAACTTCAATTTGTCATCTGAAAGATTTTTGCTTGTGAACAGGTGAGATTTGTTTCTTTTAAACTTGGGAGGAAATGGGTGAAGAGTTTGATGAAGCGAAAGCTGAGATTGAGAAGCTCAAAGCAGATTTGAAACTCAAAGCAGAATTGGCTGACAACCTGAGGAAAGCTCATGGTGAACAGCTTATCCGAACTCAAGAAGCATGTTCTAAGATTGAGAAACTGGCACGAGAATCAAATGGAAAGGAAGAGGAGATCTCCAAGGTGAAGCGAATGTGTGAAGATTTGCAATGCAGTTTGAATGAAAAAGAGTCCGTTATCAGACGTCTAAGCACTGCAAATGATAAGCTTAGAGTTGATTGCGGTGAGAAGTGTAAAAAATGGGAGGAGGAGAAAAGGGCGATAGTATTGGCACTAGATGAGGCAAATGAGAAGAACATAGATCAAGAGCAAAAGATTAATGTGTTTATGGCAGAAATTGAAGGTCTCAAGGGGCTTCTATCGGCTTCTCAGAAGAAATGCTTGGAAGCAGAGAAAAATGCCAAAGCATCCAAAGAGATGAGGAAAAGGGATGCTATGCTACTCAAGTTAGAGGAGGAGAGCATGAAAGTAGAAAATCAGCTAAAATGGAAGAAAGAACAGTTCAGCCATCTAGAAGAAGCACATGAAAAGCTCCGAGATCAGTTCAGGGAAAGCAAGAAAGGGTGGGAGATGGAGAAGTCCACATTGATTGACGAAATTTGCTCACTGCAGTCACGCTTAGATTCTCAGACCAGAATCTTAGAAGATCTTGAAAGACGGTTCAAGATGTGCAATGAAGCCTTAGCTCGTGAAGAAAGCAGGAGAAATCATCTGGAAGTTGAGGTTTCTGAATTTAAAGCACGCTTTGAGAATGTTTTCACTGAGTGTCAGGATGCAAAGTCACAGCTAGAATGCTTGGCCACTCGGAGGGACAGAGAAATTGCAGCTCTGAGACATTCTTTGGCAACAAAGGAGACATTTTACAAAGAAATCGAGTACAAAGCAGGGAGGCTAGAGAAAGAAAATCAGGAGTTGCTGGTGTCCCTTAAAGAACTTCAGGAGGCTGGGATTCGGGAAACGGGAAATTCTTCTTCTTTGGCAAAAATGCGAAACAAACTCAAGAGTTTGGAGCAGATGCACAGAAATTGTTCTTCAAATCTTAGAGCTAAAGAAGCTGAATGGAGCTTTCAACTGGAGAAATTGACTGAAGAGCTGGATAATTACAGGACTGCACTAGAGAGCAAAGAAACAACAGTAGAAGAACTTGGGATAGAATTGGAAATTTGCCACTCGGTGATATTGCAGTTGAAGATGCAGAATGAGGAGGCTTCGACAATGCTACTGGTGTTGAAATCAGGTATAGCTGAGGCTCAGCTGAACATTGAGAATGCTGATACTGAGGCAAGACTTCGTGACAAAGAAAGGGGAGAAAATGTCTCTCTCTTGATGAGGCAGCTGGAGACAAAGAACACTGCTCTGGCTAAAGTGAAGACAGATTTCGAGGATGAACGTCAAAAGGTTGCGTCTTTATTGAAGAGAATTGAGGACCTGGATCTTGTTGAACACCAACGACTACTGTTGCAGAAAGAGCTTGAAAGATACAAAGAATTGCTTGAGGAATCGTCCAGAAGTCAACTTTGCTTCAAGAAGCAAGCTTTGCAGACAGAAACTGACTTGAAAGATAAACTTAAGGCAGTTTGTGATGACTTGGACGTGGCAAACTCAGAATTAGCCAAAGAACATCAGAAGTTAGTATCTTTGTCAAGGAAAGCCAAGGCCTTGGATCTTATAGAAGAGAAGTGTCTCTTGATGCAGAAAGAGTTGGAGAAGTACAAGGAAGCGCTTGAGCAGTCATCTAGGCATCAACGTTGCCTAGAAAAGCAAGCTTTGCAGATTGAAAACGATTCGAAAGAGAAATTCAGAGAAGTTTGTGATGCATTCGACATGGCCAGTTCTGAATTGGCGGAACATCATGAGAAGGTGGAATGCTTTTCTAGGAGGGTTGATCACTTAGAACTGGTTGAAGAGCAACGGCTCCTGATGCAGAAAGAGCTTGAGAGGTATAAGGAAATGGTTAAGCAATCATCGAGTAAGCAGCTTCTCATAGAAAAGAAAGCTTTGGATGTGGAAACTGACTTAAAGAAGAAACTACGAGAAGTTTATGATGCGTTGGACACTGCAAATGCTGAATTAGCTAAAGAAAACGAGAACACAGCTTCTTTGTCGAGAAGGGTTCGATCCCTTGATCATATTGAAGAGCAGAACCTCCAGATGCAAAAAGAACTCAAGAAATACAAAGAAATGCTCGAGGAGTCATCCAGGTGCCAACACCGATTGGAAAAGCAATCTTTCCAGAAGGAAAAAGACTTGAAAGAGAAACTTCAAGAAGTTTGTGATGCCTTAGACAGATTGAAATCTGATTTTGCAGCTAAAATTTACGAAGGACATGCTCTGGAATTTGAATTGTGGATGTGGAAAACTATTGCTCATCGCTTAAAAGATGATCTTGAAGAAAGCCAGTTGTTGCGCAAAGACATAGAAGCTTCTCTTCTATCACAAGTAGAAGTTGAGGAAACCATCAAGCAGGAGAAAGGTGACCTTGCCCGTCTATTAAAAGCAAGGGACAGTAGAATAGATAGCATGCAGCATCAGATTGATTTCTTTGAGAAAGAACTTAAAACAAGAGAGTCAGCAGCAGCCACTTCTGCAAAGGAGACAGTAATGTCCTTTGAATCAGAGAAAGAGGGTTTTCTACGAACCATGAGAGAGAAGGACAAAATTTTAGATGATCTGCAGAAAGAGGTTGGGTGGCTGGAGCAAGAATCGCTGAAAAGAGAACTTGAAGTTTCACTGTTGACACTGGTAGAGGCTGAAAGAAAATTTGATCTTGAAAAGGAACATTTTATCCAGCTCATGGAAGAGAAAGATCAAAGAATAGACGACCTCTTGCAATGTGTGAGGTCGAGGGAACAAAAGTTTAATGGCTCGTTGATCTCTCTCTCTTTGGAGCTTGCTGAGAAACAGGCTGAGATTGGTTTGGTCCATGAGGCCTGGGAGAAGATTGCTTCAGCCGAGATTCTGGCCCAACTGGAAATTGAAGAGAAGAAAATGATGTTAATGGAGCTGGAGGATGACATCTTTTCTGTACAAAAGAAACTGGAATTGCAGGAAAAATCACTCTCGGAATCGAAACACAAGGCAATAGAAATTGAAGCTGAACTAGAAGAAAAACTGCTGGAAATGAAGAAATTAGAGAATCTAATGGAGACGAAGCTGAGAATGTCAGAAGCCTCGGTAGATGAGCTGAAAAGAGGGAACAAAAGTTTGGCTGAAAATGTAATGAAGATGTCATCAGAAAGGGACAATTTGTTTGGCTTTTTCACGGGACTTGGTGAGAGAATCAGCCAGTTCTCCAATGAAGACATGCAATTGATGGGAACCTTGGCATGCATGGTGCAGTCATTTGACAATAGTGGATCATCTAGTCCCATGTTGAAGTGTGATACTGAGCTTTTCAATGCTGTAAAGGAGAATGTCAATACTTGTCCTTCACCAACAATAAAGAGACTTCAGTCTGTTCCTGAGGAGAGAGCACCATTTAGGGAGCTCAACTAGCTATAACTGGGAAAGAGTTGTTAATATAGCTTGCAATATGCTAGGGTGATTCTTCCTTTAACATGTCTTGCTGATTGCTATTACCATGCGATTTTCAAGCACGGATTCTGCTTGCGGTTTGTATATTAGTGTATATGATGTGCACGTTTGAGCAATTTGTTGTGCGAAGAGAATTTGCCACAGATTCAGATTGATTTAACATTTTCTATGCAACCACTGTCTCTTGGTCTTGTCATTTTTTTTTACTTCATGTATTGTTGTTATACAGAACAAATGCATTTCCTTCCTAGCAAGGAGCACCACGCCAAGCCAAGTATTTCTGCGCTCACAAACTCAAACAGGCCTCAATGTTTCCACAGGATTGAAGCTCCACTGAAATATATCAATTTAAAAGAAACTACACAAGCTAAACGACCATCTATTAGCTCCTCACAACAGAAACGGAAAAACAGTCCTCTGATGTAAACAAGCAAGGGAGGACCAATCTTCCGTCATTGAAGAATTAAGACGGAAGCAACCTGGCAAGTCAACATCCATGTTCTTGGTATAAACCACTCCAACTATTCCTGAGTTAGCTGCAATAACCATTCTAATCGTGGCCCTATCTGTTAACAGACTCGCAGTCATCTCTTGTAAATTCCACTCGATACCAATCATACCCTCAGGACAACACTCGTAAGCACTTGCGTAGACTGTATAATCACATATTGGTGGCCCAACAATCCTCCTGTCAATCTCTACACCTAGAAAACCAATAAACCCAGGAAACATGTCAAGCTTCGACAAGAAATTGATGCAAATCTAGCACTAAAGATCCCGCTTTAAAATGCAAGCGTCAATATCAACCACCTATCATCTCGCTCTAAACTCCAATTAGAAAACAACACTCCACACTCACTGCCTGCTACACATCCCATCTCATTCGAAACAATAATCAGATGATAAAGTCAAATAAGGATAGATTCAAGTCGTGCATTAAATGCCATTACATAGAAAAAAAAATATTTTCCACCATAACATGAGCACAAAGATGATGATCAATTTATATTCACATCATTAATTGTAAAACCCTAACTACTAAAACTACCCTTACATGAACACAGCCTCAAGTCCTAAAATCTGAAGAAAAATTGAAGCTAAAAGACTTCAAATTTTCACAGTGACAGAAAATACACTTCCTTTAGATCTCTTCCTTCACATTTAACTGTCATCATCAGCCGAGGCCTTGGAGGAGCCACCAGTCTTCTTTGGGAGGAGAAGGTTGTGGATGTTAGGCATCACACCTCCGTTAGCAATTGTAACATCACCAAGAAGCTTGCTTAGCTCTTCATCATTCCTCACTGCTAGCTGGATGTGGCGTGGCACTATACGGGTCTTCTTGTTGTCTCTTGCTGCATTTCCAGCCAATTCAAGTACCTGACAGCACAACATACACAAGACCCATCAAACACAAAACCAATTGAAAAGATACTTTCCCTGATTTAGGCTTTGAAACAAAAACTCAAAACTCCCAGATTCAGACATGGAAATTTAAGAACACCAAAATTGACTCAGGAACAAGTTCAAACCCTAGATTCCAAAAAAACCCAATAAGCAAAATCACAGACTAGCCACGGCCACGTCTTCAAAACCACAATTAACAGGATAATTTCCGAGAACAAGAAGATAATTCCCAAAAAAAACGATCAAGATCACCAAAAAAAAAAGAACCCTAGATTCACAAAATCAAACCGAAACACTTCGAAGAGAGAAGATAAAGAAACAAAATTGAGGCATTATTACCTCAGCAGCAAGATATTCAAGTACAGCAGCTAGGTAGACAGGAGCGCCGGCGCCAACACGCTCAGCATACTTGCCGGCCTTTAAGAATCTAGCAATACGACCCACCGGAAACTGCAGACCGGCCTTGCTACTCCTTGATGTAGCCTTCTTTGCTGTTCCAGATCCTAGGGTTTTGCCTCTGCCAGCCATTGATTGACTATTTTCGAACAAATAGTCGTAACGAAATGTGGAGAGGGTATTTCTTTTGGGAGAGGATAAATGCTGAGAGGAAATCTGAAGTGCGGAATGGGTGTTTTGGGGTTTATATAGGAGAAGAGAAAATCGGGGTGGCTAATGAGGGAGGAGTACGCGGATCGAGATCCATGGCCGTTGGATTGGAAGTGGAAGGACGGTGGAGATTCTGTAAACTTCTTGGTTTTGTTATGGGAATTTTCGTTGGGATTGGTGGATCGACTGAAATGGGGTTTTGAACGTAGCTTTTGGTTATTGCAGTACATATAAATAAAATTGTGATTGATAACGTTGTATAAAATAAAACGATTATTTTCATATTTTATTTGGACGAGGGTGTGTGTATTACTTTTTATTTGAATTATTTTTAAATTTTTTTATATTAAACAAATAAATAGATATTATTTTTTTAATTTAACTTACATTAAATATTGAAATTAATAATAATATAACAACTCTTGTTATAAAATTTAAATCGATCTGGCGAATCGACTCAAAACCTTGACAACTTGAGATTTAAACTAGTTTGAATTTAAAAGAAATAAAAAAAAATAATTGATCAAGTCTAAATCAATAAAAAACACAAGTAAACTTGAGATTCTATCAAAATCCAAGTAAAAAACTTGTTGACTTTTTTAAAAAAAAAATGTTATTTCAAACCTTTAAAAAAATTGAAGTAGATTTAGGTTGACCTAGCCGATCTATGACTCGAGCATTACTTTAAGTTAAGTTTTAAAATTATAATAATAATCATGTTTATCATTACATGTCTTGGTTAGACAAGTTTAAAATTTAGAGTTTTTGCATAAATATTGTAGTGATAAAAAAATAATAAATATTATTTATGTATAAATTTTTTTTCTATAGATCAAGTTCTAAAAATACAAAAATTTATTTTAAAATTATTTCAATATTAATTTATTTTTATATTTTTATTTCTTTTTATCTTTGTGTTTTATGCTTTTTTTTAAAAAAAAAAAACACTACTTAAGAGACAATTCAGGATCTGATTCTATTTAAGCTAAATCTACATCTACATATTAGCATGTCAATTCAATTTTACTTTAATTTTTTTAAAATGAAATAAAGTTGTTTAAATAAAAGAAGTCTTAAGAAATTTAAAAGATATTGTTTAATAAAAAATTAAAAATTCAAGTTGATTGATTCTTACTTATGTTATTAAGATCATGTTTGGCAATATGGCATAGTCACGCTTTTGAGAAAATTATAAAATTAAATTGCTTCAAATTGTTTTTTTAATATTTTAATATGCTAGCGTTAAAAATATATTATTTTGATATATTTCTAAATAAAAATACTTTAAAAAACAATCACTATTACAATATCAAACAAACGATGCGTCCAACTAAATTAAATTTAATAATTATGATTTTGAAATTTGGATGATTTTGAAATTTTCTTACTCGATTGATTTTGTCGATTAAGGAATGTGGATCAGATGGTGAGGACATGTCCTTGAATTTGTATGGGTTGGATATGAGAGAATATGCTCTTTAAGTCTCACTAAGTGACTGCTTAGTGTTAATATGCTCTTTAAGTCTCACTAAGTGACTGTTTGAGAACGCTGTTAAAATTATATTTTTTAAAACATTAAATTTTTATTTATTTTTTTATATATTCTGACCGTTTTAAAGTACTAATATCAATATTTTTTAAAATTATAAAAAATTATTTTAATATATTTTTAAATAAAAATATTTTTAAAAACAACCATTATTATAATTTCAAAACCTCTTTAAACCTAGTTTAAGGTTTAAGAAGGAAAAGTCGATCCACGATGAATGACATTTGATATCATTCTATGCAAGATAATGGAAGCTTAATAATTAAAGATTTGGTTTTTGGTTTGAGCACAACTTTAAAGAGAGACGCCAAACATTTGGAGATATGCGTGTTTTGTTTTAGGCACTTCGATTGCTTTTGATGACAAGAAACAAAGAAGGGGTAAAAAAAGGTTAAAAATAAAGTTGTTTGTTTTTTGACGGATAGAAAAACAGAGTGGATTTTGTTGACGATGAATTTAATATGGTTTTCACACCTTTTGGATCTTCTTGACGATGAAGTCAATATCGCACTTCGTTTTATGATTTTACCATGGTTTTCACTCCTTTTGGACCCTGGATTTTCTTGGATGCTGTGCTAAATCGCAACAAGTATTTGAGATTCTTGAATAATATGCAATTGTTCTTTGTTTTTGCTTTTTAAAGGGATCAATTCTGCCAGGTTGTGTGAGCAGTAAAAACCCTCGTGATTTCTGATCATGGTATACCCAGAGAGACAGCGATTTCTTCTTGATTGATTGTTTTGAGTTACGATGAAGAACGATGGGAGAAACATTGTTCTTGTTAAAAAAAAAAAACTTGATTTGAAGAGAAAAAATATTTCCAGGAAAACTTGGTCTGATCTTCAGAGATGAGACGGAAAGGAAGAGAGATGTGTGAAAGCAATTGTTTTGGATCTGAAGTGGAGGAAAAAAGAGAAAAAAGTTTAAGGGAATTGTTTTAATTTTATAGAAATTGTTGATGATTTGTAGAAAGTCTTGATGTGGGATAAGTCGGCGATATGTCTTGTTAGTTGATGGAATCGGGCTGTACTAATTACAATTTAAACACTACAAAATTTCTCTAAAATCATTCATTATTCATCATTTTCCATTAGTATGTTCACCTCATTATTTGTAGACAATTTTTTTATATTCTAGGTCCTTGAAATTTTTTGTTATTTTACATTTATGTCATAATTTGTTTTTCAATTTAATCATTTCAAGGGTTAAAATCTATTTTAATTCATATACACTTTTATATGTCATGACATCTAACACTGAATTAAAAATTTATCTTTTCAAGATAGAATCTTAAGTTATTATTAAAAATAAAATTAAGAGATTAAGAATCATTTAAATAAATAAAAAACCCTTTTTCACAAATCATGTCGAAAAATATCATTTGGTCCTTCCCGTTTAAATTTTATGCGTGTTTGATTTTTATTCTTCTTAGATTCTCGTGATTTAGTCATAAACTTTATTTTCTTATGTTTTAGCCCCTACATTTTGAAAAATAAGAGAGATTCATATAAAAAAAATAGGGGAGAAAGAAAGCACTCAGATGGTCAAATTTCAACCTTTAATAACTTTATTTTCGGTGTTTATAAATTCATTTTTAAAGAAAAACTCAAATGATATATTTTCATCCTTAAATATTAAATGAAATAGTTGAAAAATATACTAGGACCCACAAATAATTTCCAAATGATCCCTAGATTTTTTAGAATGGCTTAAAAATACAAAGGAAATAAAATGTATAATAAGAGCTAAAGGTGTTTGTCAAACATGCTTTAAAAAAAGAAAAATATATTTTTTTTTCTTGCAAAAATAAGATAGGCCAAACAAGAGCTTAAAGTTTTATAGGTCAATCAAGCCAAGTAATCATGTGAGGCTAGACATGGGCTTGCTCCACAAATAATAACAAGGCCTTAAATGGATGAAAATCAATCAAACAAGGCAAAAACACAATGTTCAAATTAAAATAGATGAAAACTTAGAATTTATCGAGAACACAAAAAACATTCAACATAAACCCAGAAAATGCACATTTAATTTCAAACTAGATTTTACAAAATCAAAGACATAAGGGCATGTAAAATCATCGTTCGAAATTTTTTTTGAAGCTGGATCATCACTACAAATAACATTTATCACGATTAGTTTATTTTGTAAAAAACACAAATGAAGAACCAATGATCAAATGCTAAGATTTCAATATTTTTAAGCATTTGGGATACTAGATTAATGCTAAATTAAAGATTGTTATTTCAAAATATAAAATATAGGTTCAATTAAAAAAATTAATAGAACATGGACTGGAATTAACAAGAGAAAAAAAAAAAGGAAAGGTAGTTTTTTTTTGTTTAAGAGGTTCGTCTTTCTATACTTTAGTCCTTAATGTTTTCAAAGTTTTCTTTTTAGTCATGAAATTACATTTCTTTTACATTTAGTTCCTGATAATTTAAAAAAAGAGAGAGAGAGAATCTATGGAAAGTGAGAAGGACGTCGTCCGCTACCTTTAAACAAATAAAACTCAAGCCTGGGCTCAAGAGGCCCAAACAGAGCCTGAACTTAATGGTCCTATTTTTACAAGTCAGAAATACAGACCTACCCTTAAAGCCCAAGATCTAGGAAGGTGGGCTTGGTGCTCTTTGCCGTCGTTATATATATATATATATATATATATATATATATATAGAGAGAGAGAGAGAGAGAGAGAGAGAGAAGGATTCGTAAGCTCCAATCTCAACTCTTCCCTTTTTTGGAGGGGGGAGTTGCAGCAGTCAAAGAAGAAGGATTTTTTAAGACCTTCAGGAAGTGACTTTATATATAATCCTATTTTGATAAATGATTACTATGATTTTTAAAAAATCATTCAATTATATCATGCTTTTTAAATAAGATCAGAGATCATTTGTTGTGATATTTGCATTTTCTTGTATAAATTATATATGAAACTAGCATGAAGAATTTTTCAAAAAATCTACACACATCATGAATATTTGATGAGGTTAAAATAATTATTCTTTTATTTTTTCATACTATCACTAAAAAAATAATTGTAACATCATTTTTTATTTCTCGGTGGAAAATTGCTTTACAGTTTAGGATAGGTTTTTATTTGAGAAACCATGCTTTATATATATATATATATATATATATATATATATATATATATAAGACATGTTTTCCTCAAAATATGAAGAATTAACAGAAAGGGAGTTTTGGCTGAAAAAACATTCTCTCTTGAATTTAATCATTTTAATGAATATTTATTTAAATTGCTTTGAATTTTTTATTCAAATAAGCATATTGTTAATAAAAAAAATTCATAGTTGCGTAAAGAAAAGTAAATAAATAAATAAAAGAGTTTTGACTAAAAAAATATATTCGTACTCTGGAATTTTAATTATTATGAGTGTTTATTTTAAAAATTATATAATTAAATAAAAATAGATTTTGAAAATAATACTGTAATCACAAAGATATATATATATATATATATATATATATATTGAATTAAATTCAATTAATTTTTTTAATAAAATCTTATATTTAAAATTATATTAAGTGTTTGGAATTTAATTTTAAATGGAATTCAATCTTTAAAAATAATACAAAAATAAATTAGAGGTTAACCCCTCATTTATTACACTAAAAAGAAAAAAATTAATAATAAAATTAGCTTCCGCAAAAAATTCATTTACCCATTTTTTTAAGATTCTTTTTAAAAAAGATAAAGGTGATGTGGATAATATAGAATGCAAAATAAATTACATTATATCTCTTTTAAACATGTAAATTCAATATATTTATTCATTGAATTCAAATTAAATAATATAATTGAATTTAATTATAATAAAAAAATTACTTTTTAACAGTTTCTAAAAACTCATGATCAATAAAACAATTTCTTTTATAACTTGAGTATATTTGCAAATATATTTTGCCTTCTTTTTTCTGTTAGACAAATATTTTTAATGTTTAGGTTAGCTCGAGTTAATATATTAAATTATTTTAACTTTTTAATATTAAAAATACTTGTTTGAGAGTGTGATTGTGTTGCTTTTTAAAATACTTTTTATACTAAAATGCATTAAAATAATATTTTTTATTTTTTAAAAAATTATTTTTGAGATCAGTATATCAAAACGATTTAAAATATAAAAAAATTATTAGATTTTAATAATTTTTTTAAAATATTTTAAAAATAGAGGTTGATCCACGTTACTAAACACCCTCTACAAATTTAATCTTTAAATTAATTCAAAATGAAACTCAACCTGGGCTATATTTTGAATCGATATGTTACTGACTTCACCCACCAGACTTGGGATTGATAACTACTACCTTCATGGTTTCGTGTTGCCCAACAGGGGCTCTAGATTTCGAAACTTCAATATTAATAATTAGTTTACAGGCCATGCTACATTGTGGCTCAAATAGAAAATATATTCAGGACATATGGATTTATTTTGCTTTGATATTAAATTTATTCTAACAAATTAATTTTAAAATCTTTCAATTTGATTTTTTTAGTTAATTTGAATTTAAAATTAAATTATATAAAAATTATTTCAATATGAACTAGTCAACTTGATAAATTCAAAAATAACTTGGATAATTTATAAAAAATATAATTTGATTTTAAAAAAAATTTAAAATAATTTTTTTAATATTGAGACTTCAACATATAGGATTGGTTTGATTAATGAATTCCACCAAATTTATGATGTAACCCACCAAATTTATAATTAGAGTAATGAATTTCATTGGATTTAAGAATTTTTTAAAAAATATATTTACTTAATTACAAGATTATAAAAATAAATGCTCATTAAATTAAGTTTAAATAAAATATCAAGACAATATTTAAAATTATGATAAATTCATAAAAAAATTAAAATAATTTATGAAAATAAATTTAAAATCAAATAAATATTAAAAAATAAAACAAAAAATAATTTTTTAAAACTCTTTTACTGTTTATATAAACAATAAAAGAGATAAATTATCACCCAAGATCTTTTAGATGTATTAGGGAATAAACATTAAACCCTTTCGTGAATCTAGTTTTCTCGAGCATGCCTCTCCGACATGGTACAGCCAACAGCAAGATGACAAAACTGAAAAAACAAAAAAATATTATCCCAATTTTTTCTTTTCCCACAGCATTGAAGTGGTGCTTTAATTTATTCATAACATTATTATTTTTTGGTAATTTGCATGCCTCTTTTTCACCACTTTTCGGATTCCAAAAAAAACTTTGAGAAGTTGCATGGAGATTGGAGATGGAGTCCGAGGCTAATTATGAGCTCTTCTTTACTCCAAATCCACTTGTGTCTTCGATAAAAAAAAGAGTTTAATCATTGCTTTCCTTTAATCCATGGATTAAGGATGCACGAACGTACCTAAAACCATACTTGTTTTTCATTACAATGCTAGTTATCCGTCTTCCATTGATGGCTACTTATCAGTCTTTTTTAAGTATTTTTTATTTAAAAATATATTTTTTAAATTATTTTTATTAACATCAATATATATTAAAATGATTGTGAAATACAAAAAAATAATTTAAAATGATAAAAAATTATTATTTTTAAAAAAACACAGCTGCAACAAACGCATCCAAAAAATACAAAATCATTTCAATTTTGCATTGAAGGTGCATCATCCCCATCATATATTATACATGTTTAGAGATTATCATATCATTTGAATATTATAACACGAACGTCCTAACAAGATCTGAGGCATCAAGAAGATGTATGGACATCCATGGCGAAAACCCTATTGAACCCACCAATCTCCAATACCATGTATTCCACATGGATAAAACGTTGTCTTATGTTCTGGCCTTTTATGCTCTACCCAACCTCATGGAATATTCATATTAAATGAATGATTTTGATAGCAAACGTAGTCATTAATTTCCCAATCATGATTTTTAATTTCGTTTATTTATGTGTCTTTCATAAAACCCATTATCCATATATATATATATATATATATAAAAGAAAATTCTTGAGAGGAAACAAATTAATGGGATTTTCACCTCTTTTTTTTTTTTTGAAAATGAAAGGACTCATAAATTTCCGAACAGATGATGAACGCAAGAGTGGTCCTATACATGATGCAACAGCTTTGGTAGTGGTGGTATATTTTGAAAGCAACCATTTAAGGGGTATGAGATACGTCTATCCATCGAGTATCTTTTATTTTTTATTGACATGGATATTTAGATTAATTTATTTGTATATAAATTTTAAAGTTAATAATTATATAATTTTTTAGTGATAATAAAAAAATTTAAATTTATAATTATTAAAAAATAGATCTAAAACTTAACAGATAAACTATAATTAAGCTATCGATAAAGTCTTTACTAAGCTACACTCGTTGCATGGACTATATTGTCACGAGATTGACCAAATAATTCTTTTAGTACAAAGTCTATATGTGCAGTGATAATGTAAGAATCCGTGAAAAGTAGATTTTGACTTGGATTCATAATTTTAAAGTTGGTTTCTTACAAAATAATTTATAAATTTAAATGAATTTGAGATAGAAATAATTTATAAACTAATCAAAGCAAATTTTTTTCCAAGAATATATACAATTAAGATTAGAATCGATAAGTTAAAATTTTAACTTTTAATTAAATTAATATTTTAACTTAGAAAAAAATAATACTTTTTTGAAATATTTTATTTGAAAAAATATTAAAATACTATATATATAATTTTAGTATAAAAATGGTAAAACCTTTCAAAATATTTAAAAATTTTAGATAAAAAGCATTTTACAAAGACAATTTTATTCACATTAATAGGAAAGACGGAGAGACAAGTACGGGTAAAAAAATATTGGATGGAAATATTTTTATTATTTTTTAATAAATTATAAGTTTTTTTTTCTTCTAATTTTTAAAGTATATTTAAAAAATAACTAATAAAATATTATTAATTATTCTCAGCACTCCACGAAATTACTGGATTCACAATGAAAGGCATCGAATAAAATTTGAAAGTTTCTATCAATGCTGATGTTGTCACTATTTGCAACAAAATTATCAAGATTTTCTGTACTTTCTTTTTTAACTATTAATTATTAATGTCAAAATCATCATTTATACAAAAAAATACAAAGAAATCATATTATTATATAATCAAATCATAAATAACAATAAATTAGAAACAATTTCAATTAAAATCAATTAAACATTTAATTGAAAAATTAAAATAATATATAAATTGACGAATAAGATGAACATGTTATGATTAATACAAGTGAATATAAAACATATGAACTATTTTTTTTCATATATATAATCAATATAATAAAAGCTTATAAAAAAAATAAAAATCTGATAAATGAAAAGCATGCAAAAATATAAAAAAAAATTAATTTTTTTAAATAAATATATTAATTAATAAAATGAAAAATTATGTGTTATATGGTCAATATAATACCAACTTCTCAACAAATATTATGATATTATTTTTATCAAATATTATATCAATTTATTAAAAAAATAATATTGTTTTTATATTTTAAGAAAGTATAATTTTCTAAAATAATAAACAAATAAAAACACGAGGATGTTAGATTGTAAAAAAAACTTGTGGATTCCTTCCACAAAATCTAAAACAGATTCAAAATGAGAATAGAAAGCAAGCATAGTACAGACAAGAGTCAATTTAAGAATGTCCTTTTTATTTTATTTTAAATTCTTATGAGTTGTTTTCACTTTTCACGGGCTGCCTTTCTCAAGCTGTAAGTGTCATTTATTACAGACACCACTGACCATGGTTTTTCATGTTAGGTTGTCCTGTTCCCCATGGACCATAGATTCTCCATTTCTTGAATTTCTTCTGTACAAGTAATTGCTTTCCCCCTCCTTTGTCTTTCTTACGATGGGCTTTCTCTGGCCTTCTGTTTTTCAATTTGCCTCTCTCTTCCTCAGTCATGGACTCCCATTTTAGTAGAAGTACCAAAGGTTCTCAATATGGAATGCGCCCAACAAGCCTGTACTTTAGGAAAAAGTTCAGATTTGTTTTTGGATGCTTCGTGAGAAATTTTGATTCTTGATTCTTCTGAGTTCTTAAGCATGCTTAATTAGTAGTTCATAGAGTTCGTTAAAAGATTGGGTGTTAGCCTCTCAAAATAGAAAGGAAATTGCAGGGAAAGAGAGTTCTGTAGCATAAGTAGAAAGAAGGTTGTATAGTGACTAATGGTATATTCAGATTCTTCTTTTCAGCTAGCTTTCATGGTGGAAAAAGCAAAAAAACATGGAAATGCAAAGTGATGTGCTTTCTAGAAATTATGCATGCAGAGGAGTTTTACTTTGAAAAGTTGTGATTTTGAAACGTTTTGAAGCCCAACAAGCAAAGCAAAGGAGTGAAGGACGGTAAAGATAGAAGTATGCCAACAGTTTGGTTCACTTTGAAGAGATCTCTACATTGCAAGTCAGAGCCATCAGAAGTTCATGACCCAAAATCCACGAAGCATTTGAGTACAATCTTGACAAGAAAAGCAGGAAGGTCAGGGTGTTCAAGGTCCATAGCAAATCTCAAAGATGTCATACATGGAAGCAAAAGACACATGGAGAAGCCACCAAGTTGTAGTCCAAGATCCATTGGAAGCAGTGAGTTTCTTAACCCAATTACCCATGAAGTTATTCTAAGTAACTCGAGGTGCGAGCTCAAAATCACTGGTTTTGGTGGGTTCCAAGAAGGGGTTGGTACTGGTGTTAGTCATGGCAACAACCATAATGGTGTTAGTGGTGGTAGTAACGGTGGTGTTGGTTCAACTTTTGTCGGTACTTTAAGGCCAGGTACTCCAGGACCTGGAGGACATCCTACAATGCACTATTTCAACCCTTCATTTAGGAATGCAGCAACTCCTCCAAGAAAATCTCCTTTTCTTTCATCAGACAGAGAAGGGTCTGGATTTGGAGGTTCTGGTATATTTGGTGCTGGTGCACATTCAAGCAGTAGGGTCTCAAGAGAGACAGATTTTAATGGATCTTCTACAATCACTTGCCATAAATGTGGAGAACAGTTTACCAAATGGGAAGCTGCTGAAAATCATCATCTCTCCAAGCATGCTGGTAAGAATCTCCTATTTTGAAATTATTTGTTAATTTAGACATCTTCCATCTAATTTTTCACCCCCCCTTTTGTGCATATATTTAGTTTTGAATTTGAACCCTTTTTGCAGTTTCTTTTGTCTCTTTCTTGTTCTCTTATCCTCACAGTAGCAGTCTCACACTTGATTCTGACCTCAGAATTGAGTGGGCACTTTTCCCTTGCAACTTTTGAGATCACCATGTGCTCCGAGATAGCGGTGAAGGTTTTTTTCAAGACATGGATACTTTGCAGGCTTGGTGGCAATGGGACTGAGTTTTCCATTTCAATTGCTGTTAATGTGAACCCAGATTCTAACCACCAGTAAAATGTTAATTTTAATATAAATTCTTTTTTTATTTTTTTTAATAATTTATCTGATATTACTCTGCAACAAGCCGTTTCTTTTTTCCTGCAATATCTTCGTCTGAGATATAATTTTGTTTTTTTACTGTGATGCTCAAGAGAGGCATAGTTACTAGATGGTTTTGATGACTTTTAACTTCATAAATTATAGCTGTACTCAAAACAATTTATTCTGATCTTTCATTTTGATGTTAGTCTTTGAAACCAGAGTCAAATATTAAAGTGGTTTGCTGTTCCTGAGACTTCAGAGTAGCTTTCCTTATCAGCAGCTCATTATATTTCTCTTCTTGGCAGTCACTGAACTCGTGGAAGGTGACTCATCAAGAAAAATTGTAGAAATCATATGTCGAACGAGCTGGTTAAAGAGTGAAAACCATTGCGGTCGAATAGAAAGAGTGTTGAAGGTTCACAATATGCAAAAAACTCTAGCCCGATTTGAAGAGTATAGAGAGACGGTGAAAATTAAAGCCAGCAAGCTCCCGAAGAAACATTCTCGGTGCATAGCTGATGGGAATGAGCTTTTGAGGTTTTATGGCACGACTGTTGCATGCTCTCTTGGCATAAACGGTTCTTCAAGTCTGTGTGTATCTGAAAAATGCCGTGTTTGTCGAATTATTAGAAATGGTTTTTCTGCCAAAAAGGAGCTTAAAGGTGGAGTAGGTGTGTTCACAACTTCTACCAGTGGAAGAGCTTTCGAGTCCATTGAAATATTTGAAGATGATCCATCTACAAGGAAAGCTTTGATAGTATGCAGAGTGATTGCTGGGAGGGTTCATAGGCCTCTGGAGAATATACAAGAAATATCTGGCCAAACAGGGTTTGATTCTCTGGCAGGGAAAGTTGGTCTCTATTCCAATATCGAGGAGCTTTATCTGCTCAACCCTAGAGCCCTGCTTCCTTGCTTTGTAGTAATCTGCAAATCCTGAAGAAAGAAACGAAAATGCTTACACTACATTATGAAGTCATGTGAATCCCTTTTACACCTTTGTTTAAAGGAAATTTTCTTGAATCCTATGTTTTGAAGAATTATGTTTCTTCTTTTGAGGCTATATCCCTTGTTAGTATATCAAATTTTATGATTCATAGTTTAGTTGTATCTGCCTCACAACACATTTGCACATCTCCTGCTACTTTATTGCTGCCCTCTCCATGACTGGAGTTATAACATATAGCAAAATTTTTATTCCAGTTAGTTGCTGAGCAGTAGATAGTGATAGATTCAAGATTTGGGACACATTTATTCATAAATAAAGCAGTATAAATGGGGACCCGAGTTATCTTGAAAGTGCCTCATAACATTTACCCGTGTAGGTGAGTTTAAGAACAAATACTTTCAAGAAAAAAAGAAGAAAAGACTGTCTGATAATTAAATCTTGAATTTTAACGTCAGGTATCCCAGTTTGAATGGCAAAGTTATGAGCTTGCAGGTTAATTTGAAATGTACTGGAGTTGCAGACTTCGATTTATATGCTGCTAGTGCATTGAAATTTGAGTACTTCGAAATCCTGCTCACATGCATCAAACACTCTAAGACAAATTAAACCCAGCTAGTTAATGTTATTATATGAAGTCCTGTCTCACTTGAACACAAAGTAATAGAATAATCAAATGAATCAAGCTCAGTTTCCATTGGAGATAATTCAGAGGAGGATCCTAGACACATCTTTCATATAAAATTAGTCTAAACATGTGTTTTCTTGTGGTGTAAAACATGCATGCTTTCAATAACGATAAATCTTGCTGTCCACTTGCATTAATCAGTACAAGAACTACATGTGGTCCTTGTTGGAGGTCTGTGCATGAAACAAGGGTGAGTCCAAACCAGCAGACAACAATCTAAACGAGTTACTGGAGAGTTAGGTTTGTTTTGTCTCATATTTTCACATCCCTTTTAGAGTTTTTTTCTGTAAATTCTTTGACCAGGCTAATCTCTCGCCTGGAGCTTCTTGCAGATCCTCTTGGTGAAGAAGCAGCTAATGTTCAAGGTGAGGTTAGGGTTCCATTTCTCTCTTGCTTAAAAAATGGTAACTTTCCAGTTTCTTTAATCATTTCATTTTCCTTGCCGTAACATCTGTGAAGCTATAAATGCTGGCACATGCACCTCATAAATGAAGGTTAATCCTTGCAGCATCTCTCTGCATTATTTATGATTCCAGAAAAATTGATGGAATTCAGTTGACGGTATTAAATATTTCCGGGGGAGTAGCTTGATATCAGATGAACACAAATTAAGATACTTAGCAGTTAGCACAGTCGATGTGGCCCCCGTGATTAGGACTCCTCGTTTTGGTGGGGATGCCAGCTGCTGAGCTATGTTCAGACCGAGGGCTGCTGCCACGCTAACATACAAAAAATACCGGTTTGTTTGTATTTTTTTTTAAATAATTTTTTTATTAATATTAAATTAATATATTTTTAGTATTTTTAAATTATTTTGATGTGTTGATGTTAAAAATAATTTTTTTTAAAAAAAATTATTAACATTCATTTTAACACGTAAAATTATTTTAAAAACAATTACAATTACATTACTAAAATAAAACATGCTGAACCATTGGACTGATTTTAGCTGAACCATTTTAGCTGTTGTGCTTTAGACTTGCTCTCAAATTAGGTGATTCTAAGAACTCTCATGTAAAAAACAACAAATTAAATTATTAGATTTGAATTTAATGCCTTTTTCCCCCACCCTTTATTTAAATTAAATAGTTTCTCCTCTGGTCTTGGTAAAAAAATAATTTAGGGTATGATAGAGCTGTTACAAATGACAAGAAAGAATTAGAAAAGACAGCTCAATGTAATTTGAAAGAATGATTCTAATGGAATAATAAAATTGTCAGTTTGTGTCAATTTTCCTGTATTTTTGTTTTGTCTCTCTTGTTGTCTCTTTCAATGTCTCTTTCATAGGTAAAATCTAAACTGGTCTTATGAGCGCATTTAGAACCTAATTTAAAATCTAAATAAGTTTGGATGAGAAAAAAATTAAAAAATTAAATTAAAATTACCTCATTAACCTAATTAAAATCCACTTCCAACCTATTGATGTTTTTTTTTTAATAAAAACAACACTATTTTATTCATTTTTTATTCTATTTTTCTTGGGTCGACCTATGAACCCATCCTGGTCTCCATTCAGTTTTACAATTACGTTCTCGTCTTCTCTTCTTGCTTTAATATTTAAGAGATTATTGGGGAACACGGTTAAAACCACGCTCCCTTAAATTTTATTTTTTTATGTTTTTAAATTATTTTGATATATTAATTTTAAAAATAATTTTTTTAAAAAATTATTATTTTAAAATATTTTAAAATAAAATATATTTTAAACCATAACCATTATAACAATTTCAAACATTCTCTTTAACAACCATTTTCGTAAGCATGTGCACAGGTTGACAAGAATTCCTAAAAAAATAAGATAAATTGGAGTGGAGCAGTTTCCTCGAAATTCACATGAGAATAAATGCATTAGGTTTAATTGGTCTAAACATTGGACCAAAACAACCTCATTGAGCTTGACCCATGTTTGGACCAGAACAACTTCATTGAAGACCTCATTGAGCTTTTCATGGGTCAATTGGTCTAGAGTGGCTAGGGATTTAACTGAATTATGGTCCTACACTCCTAATGAAGATTAGTATAAAATAACAAGATCAATGTAGCAAACAGCAAGGAAATGCAAATGAAAGTGAAAGCTTTTATGTTAAATGCAAGCATCACTTTGATTTAATCCATTTCACAATCATCTTTCATGGCATCGGACTGATTGTTATTTCCTATGATTATTCTCATAGTTATTGTTGTTATTCATTTTAGGGTTTCACATAAATAAAAAAATAATAAAAAAAGAGAAAATACAAAAAATACTAGAAGAAAATCACAAAAATATATCAATAAAAAAAATATACCAGAACTCTTGAGAAATTACCAAAAACTAATTGAGAAAGATCAAAATATACAAGATTGAAAAACTTTACAGTATATTTTCGGTAGGTAAAGGCCTTATGGCAAAGGAAAATTCAATTTGAGGAAAGAAATGTTCAAGGACTCAATTAGAATTTTTCAAGGGTCTAATTAAATTTATTAAGGGCTTAATTACAAGAAAAAAAATGATTTTTGAAATCAATTTAAACTTTAATTTGAAGAAATTCAAGTCTAGGGTCGAATTGCAATTTTTAAGAGTTAATTTGGTCAAGTTAAGGGTTTTTAATACCTTATTTGGTTTGTCATAATTTTTGTTAAATGGTTTTTGAGTCTAAGAGTTTGTTTGACAAACACACTTTAAGTCTATTTTTTTAATTTTTATTATAAAGAAAAATGAGTTTTTATCAAATAAAGCCTAAAATATAAAAATAAAAATAAATATTTTTTTTTGATGCATATGGCTAAAAATCCTAAAGTTATTTAAACATTTTGTTTTTTTTTCCGATCTGAAAGACTTTGACATGTTTTTCTTATAAAAAAATATTGCATAGATTTTACAATAAGTTTATAAAATTTCAAAAGATTTTGGCTTACGTTTCAAAATTACAATAACAATTTTTTTTTGTTTTTTTTAATATTCGAGATTATAAACTTGTAGGGAAGATATATTTTTTATATTAAATAAAAAGACAGTTTATTTTAATTTTTTATATTTGCATTAGAATGGTTAGGTTTTTAACTTGATAAGATAATGATTTTTTTTACCAAGAAGAACTTTTCTTAAATTTTAAACAGATTAAGAGTTAGAAAATAAAACATTTAATTAATTTATATCAGATAAATAAATATATTAGGGGTATTTATACATCTTTTTTACATAATTTGTCTTATTATCCAAACTCTAGACCTGTTAAAGTGTCTATGAACCAAAATATTAAATAATAACTTTTATTTTTTTTTATCAAGAATTTTTTATCCTTTTCATCCATAAAATTTTCACAAGAATTCCGATCCACGAAAATATTCATCGTAACGCCTCATTGTGTGACAGTTCTTGAAAAATTTCTTAGTTGTTGAACTGCATTACATCGATCTATGCACTTCTTGTTGCAGTACCGTCCAGAATAAATGTTTCATTCTACATATTGATGTAGTCAATAGGCTGCTTTAAAGCGTATTGCTGACCCCATTTGCCTGTGTATAGCCTTTTATTACCATTCAATTCTGGAGCACCATAAATTACTTCTGTCTATGCACACAATCGGTGGCTTCAGATCAGTTTACCACCGCAAGACACGATTCCATTCTTACGGCAACAGGATTAATGTCTTGCCAGCATTCATAACGGGAATGAATTTCCAGAATTAGCAATGGAGGACTTCGGAAAAACAACATATACCGAACAACCAGTGTTTGGTCACTGAGAATATGTTGCTTCATTTATTTCTATTTGACACTTCCGCCTGTGTTGTGATGAACTGCTACATAGCCAGCATAGGCTATAAATTTCAACACTTGTATCCTGTGACAATTTTGCCAGAGATTTGATCTTGTAGATTTGGTAAATGTTGTCAGAAAGATCAATGACCTTCACTCTTACTGATGGCTAGAGGCTATGATCTAGGTAACATGTGATGGTTTCGCACATCATATCTTCAATGCCATGCTTGCACTTAAACCTCAAGTCTCTTTTCTTCTTTGATGAAATCTTTGGATGTATTGAACCTTGTTTTTCCTCTGATAACCTGAAGATGTGGAAAAATATCTAGAACTATCATGTTTTGAGTTTGGAGAGATACAGATTGAATCAAGATCGAAAGTGGGCATAAAGCCGCACCTATACTGCCAACATGCTGGAACGTTCTTGGACATGCAAATATATTACAATGTGATTTATTTTCGTAAGTTTCTAAAAAGAAAAGAAATGTAAAAGATAAAAGGAGAAGATCAGATCAGACCGGATCTCTCTCCTCTTTCTTCTTTCTTTCTGTTCCTCTTCTCCCTTCCTTCTTTTCGTTGGAGTTTTCATGATGGTAATAAGGAACTAAATTTTTATTTGGTCAAAGAAAATGAAAACCTCAAAATCAATAAAATTGTGAGATTTAATTTATTTTTATTGTTTAATTTATACTTTGAGTGTTGAAAGTATTTCTCTCTTTGCCTCTAATTTTTTTACCTTCTCAAACCCCATTCTTGTACTTGTTAAGGAAGATCCTCAACAATTTGTATCAACCTGGTTAAACACATTTTCTTCAATTAAGCTTGATTAACAATGGTGGAAAGCAACAAATTCAGAGCTCTAGAGGAGCATAATCGAAGAATTGATGAAGAAGCGCATGAGATTCATCAAGAACTGCATGACTTAAAGGCTGATTTGCATAAACAAGGAGAAGAACAAAACATAAAGATTGATCAACTGTCAAAGCAAATAGAGATAGTGATAACGAATCTACAATCTTTGGAAGCTAACAAAGATACATGCAAGAGAAAGAAGGGAGAACTCCAATTCTAATGGAATCAATATGCAACAAAGGAGTTGCAATCATGGTAAGGTATATGGACACCAAGAAAAACATAAGATGAGAATACAATATGAATCTACCGAGAATTGAGTTCCCAGTATTTGGTGGTGATAATCCCAGGGGGTGGATTCGAAAGTGCAGGAAGTATTTCAAGATGCACTATGAACTTCCAGTACAACAATGGGTGGAAGTTGCTTCAATGTGCTTATAAGGAAAGTAAGAGATTTGGTTTGAGGGGATCTTGCTGGGAAATAATGATTTGACCAACTGGGAGGAGCTTGCTAAAGCACTCTGTATGAGATTTGGAAGCCATAGTGATGTCGTGGAAGAATTCAACAAATTAGAGCAGGAAAAAGGAACTGATGAGTACATTGAAAGATTAAAATCTCCGATGAAAATTCTTAATCCCTTGCTGCCAGAATCATATTACGTGTCCAGTTTCATTAGTGGATTAAAGAAAGAGATTAAGTTAAAGATTCTCTAGCCGACTACTTTAATACAAGCCTTTGATCAGGCGAAGTGGCTTGAAAAATCAATTGTTGCAGTTGTAAGAAGAAACATAATTGCTCCCAGAATCAGTTCTTCATTTAACAATGAAAGATCAGCAGGTATTACACCCTATAAACCTTTCAACCAGCATGGAGTTGATGAGCAATCTAGTCCAAAACAATCTACAGATACACTTTATGAACAAAGAAGGACACTTGGATTATGCTTTAAATTTGACGATAAATTTATACCTGGACATAAATGTAGTGTTAAGGGGATTGATTTGATTGAGGGAAGGGAGGATGAAAAGGAGAAATTCTTAGAAACAGAAGTAAAGGAACAAGGTTGTTGTTATGGGATTGGTTAAATAGTCTCAGATGTTCATGAAGAGGCAACATATGGGAAGACCTAGAGGAATTAAGCATGCAGTTCCCAGATTTTGTTATGGATTCTTGAGGTCAAGAACTCTTCGATTGAGGGGGTATTGTTAGGACACCAGGAATCAAGAGTACAGTATTAGCCATTGACAATGTTGTGGGCAAGACAGCTAGCAGAAGAAGAATTGTAGCATGTGCATATAATAATCAAACTTCAATTTTTTCACTTTAGCCAAAACCCATGTGGAAATTACCATCAACATTCAAAATCTCAAAAAAGAAAATGCAGTTTCAGAAGTAAAATCACGAAGATTTATAGTCTTGGGCTATGAAGTTATTGACCAACTACTGAAAGAACAATTAATTTCCAATTTAAGCAAGATCCATTTTAGTATAGCATACGAAATCTGCGTAAAACAATCTCTTTACAAGTTATCAAACATAAATAATCAACCGACTATCAAAATTCAAGAGCATTAAAAATATATATGAAAAAAAAACCAGTGGAAAGAAATCAGAGAAGATTGCAGCCTACTTTTAGAGGGGAGAGAGAAGGAAGTGATAGGCGTTGGCCAAAGAATGAGTTGGAGGAGGAGAGTGAAAGATAGGACATTGAGCTTTGAAGTGCAGTCATTGCTGCCATTTCTTCTTCCTGGTCACGCTCTGGTTGCCATTTTATCTTCTGCCATTTTATCTTCTTCTGATTCATTGTTTAAAAAGTAATGATTCATCCCCAAAATAGATGGGCACAAGCCTAGTAATTCTGACTATGATCCAAGTGCATTTCATAACATGGCGCTGACACTTTCAAGGGAAATGTGAACACAGCTCAAGGAAAAGAGGGGTTATTTTCCTTGCATTTTCATTCATGATTCATAGTATCAATGTACAAAATCCTGGATGGATGTCTTTTTATCAAAGCGAAAAAAAAGAAGAAGGGACCTAGTTATGTTACAAAAAAGAAGAAACCTATAAACAAACTGAATCCTCTACTCTTCTAACTCAGAAGAGGGAAAAACAACCCCATAACTACAAATCTGCTCGCCTAGCTCCTTTTGAACTGCATGTATATCACAAACCAAAACCAAAACCAAAACCATGGGCTGTCCCGAATGAACAAATTGTTTAAAATCATCTCTATACTTCACCAGAGTCAGCACTGTCAACTGACTCCTCTCTTCGGTGGTGGTGTTCAGAGAGAGGAGTTCTGATTTCTTGTTGGTCCATATCAATGGAAACTTCATCTGCTGTGGTGGCAGAAAGGGACTTTTTGTGATGCTTCTTATTGTGCCTCAATTTGAGGATCCTGGAAAGAACTTGCACAATGTCTCGCATGGAAGGCCGTTTTCTTGGGGCACCGTTGACGCATTTATATGCTAGAACTGCCACTTCATTGAGCTCTTGAACATCAAATTTCCCATCCAGACGTGAATCAACTATTTCATCCCACCCAACTTTTCCCTCAGTATTCATTGCTGCCTGTTCATCATATTAGCAAAACGGTTTTAAACTACAAACAGAAAAAGAAAAGACTGAAGTAGATGTCCACTAGACCAACATAAGCTAACATGACCTCTCTTTTCAAATGAGAGCATACATTGTTCTGAAATGCAATGGAGAAGGTTACACGAGGAATTGAAAACAGTTCATGATGAAGTATAACAAATAACAGCTAGTTTAAGACCCTTCAATGTTAGCATTCTTTTCCAATTTATTCTTATTCAAGGGAGAGCTGTTAGTGTTACCTATTTGGAAGCATTCTTAGTCTCCGTCACAAGTGAGGGCATAGTTTGTGCATTAAAAAACCAATATCCAATTAATGGATGTTGAAATAAATAAGTTACATAGAAAAACCATCTGAACTTTGGCAAAAGTTTCAATTTAATTGTTGCATTTGAAGTTAATCATCCACCTGAGAAAGAGTTGTTGAGACTTACAAGTTCAACATATTCTAGAAGACCTTGTTGAGGATTTCTGCCAGCTATAAGCTCAAAGAGCAACACTCCATAGCTGTAGACATCACTTTTCTTTGTGAACGTCCTTGAAGATACATATTCAGGATCAAGATACCCAAAAGTTCCCCTTATATTGGCTGCATGTTCTTCCACCATCTCTTCTCTTGAAAGCCCAAAATCAGCTACCTACTTGAACCAACATGAACAGGAGTATGAAATTAGCATGAGAACCTAACACTTGTTGATAGAAGAAAAACAACCATGATTGCACACATTGAATTAAGCTAAGTTTTTCTTTAATATTCAAAACATTGGATGAAACTTTACTGTAATTTCTCACAAGGCAAAGTTTTTGTAATACACAGTGGACATACCCTGGCTCTCATACACTGATCCAACAGAATGTTGGAAGATTTAATGTCCCGGTGAATCACAGGAGGAACTGCCTGCAGCATAATATATAGAAAATAGTAAATTTCTCATGGATAAAATAATGAAGAAGTTTTATTACCATGGAGGACATGAATGCACACAAAAGAGTCCGCATAAAAAGAAAATTTACCCCATTGTGGAGATACTCCAAGCCCCTTGCTACATCTAAAGCAATATAAACCCTCAAATCCCAGTTCAATGGTTTGAGGTCTTCTCCTGCGTGAAGAAGAAAACAGTGTCACTTTTCACAATCACGACAATCAAATCTCTTCATGGTGGTTCTTGATCCTTGCTACAGGATAGACAACTACAAAAAAGGCCACAATGGTATGTTCCAGTTTTTTTTAGCTAGAGCTCTCCTAGAGAGTGACAGGCATTTTCAAATTGCTGAAATCTGTCATACCTGAGCTTTACAAGTGACACAAACACTGATCTCTGTAACAAAGTGATGGTCAATCAAAGTGCAACTATTTTACTTGCAATCTGAGACACAGATGTTTATCTGACTACAGCTTCCAGAAAGTTTGTGTGTGTATTTCTACCATACACAAAATTGATGTCAACTTACTGTATAAATGAGAAGCCAAGCTGCCTTCACTCATATAGACATATATAAGCATATGCTGGCCCCTTTCTGCACAATATCCAACCAAGTTCACAAGGTTTCTGTGATGCAACCTTCCCAATAGCATAACCTGAACATAATTAAAACAAAATTGAAAGCTTAAAAGCAATGAACAATATGATAGCAGAAAAATGTCCACAGAAACAAGTGAGTCAATCAATGAAACAGTGACACATCAAACTTCATGCAGTAGGAGCAAAACAAGAGCAATTGTCCTCCAGAGTGAAGAATTTCTTATTTATGACCTGCGTATAACTTATTTCCTAAACAGAACATAATTTTACAATTGGCTGACTCTCTTGATTTCATCACACTCCAAAATTTCTGTCCATAAATCATGTGCAAAGCAGAGTAGATTATTTTTCACCATTTATGCGTGCAGCTCTTTCTGTGATGTTTATGGTATTTCCTTTCCACTCGTTACAAAACTTCATTAAAAACTTTCCCATCTGTTGACTAGCATGCCATTAGAAGTCAAACAAAAGGGGAAATAAATTTAGTCGTACCTTACTCAGATAATTAAAGAAACTGTTCAGAAACCAGATCCAGTTCTGTTCAAGATATGTTTGTGCCAGTTGTCATTTCTTGAATCAGGCTTGATGTAACACATGTATGCTAATGTTGAAGACACATGCCAATAGCAACTTGAAGTAACAGTAATAAACCAATATGAGCATGAAAGTGAAATTGTTAACCAACAATACCTCCGTCTGAAATTCTTTCTCCCCTTGCTTAGAATCAGTTGCAAGCACTTTAACAGCAACAGTCTCACCCGCTGTAATCTGAGCTTTATAAACAGGGCCAAATGCTCCTTGTCCTATTAGTGTTGTAAAATTATAGGTTGCTTTTTGTAGATCCCTGCACGTTAACACCAGGAACAAAATTTAATCATGAACCTAAAGAAAGAGAACTATATATTAACATGAATTACTGATCATAATCCTATTGAATTTACACACACAGATACATAAATACATACATACATATATATATATATATATATATATATATAATGCCCATTATTTGTTGCAACATACATCTACGGAGTGGTTACCTTACCATTACCAGTTTAAGCGTAACGAAATACCACAGTTATAGATTAAAGAGATTGCATATCCTACTCAAATGTAATTCTGTTGCAACACACATAACAACACATCAGGAGGTTAAACCCATACAAAGCATTCAAGCCATCCTCTACATCAAGAGATTAATAATCAAATATTAAACACATTCTGAACTTAAAAAGCTCCAGTAGTTTCTCCTTCTATCTTAGACCCCCAAAATAAGCTATTTGCAGGTATAATTGAACTTCAAATCAGATCATTTTGAAGACTCTAAATTTGAAGCACAATTATCCATTCACCATCATCAACTGTTCCAAGCAGCACGGGACCTTCTACATGTGCTGGAGCCAATACGCAGAAAACAAACTCTAACATCATAATAATTATGATCAGGTCACTCAATTGCAATCAACCTCATCACTCTATCATATGTATAACCAAAAAGTAATTTCATTCAAAATCAACAGATAGGTCATCACTGAAACAGATTAGAGAAAAACATACTTGTAAGAAAATTCAGGTATCCCAGAAACTGAAACCACATGACTCCTCTTAAATCCTTCCAGCCACAAGGGCACCCTGTTTCTTCCGGCTTTCACAGGTGACTCTGGATCAATGGTCGAGTCAGACATAACAGTACATGCATCTGCACCATTAGCCCGGATAGGGATCTTCGCCGCCCTCCTAGAACTGCTACTTCCAATCTGCGACCGCCTTCTATGGTATCTCAAACAAAACAGCGCTAAAATAGCCAAAAACACTCCAATCACCACCCCAATTGAAATCCCAATAATCAACCCTGATGACTCCATTTTTGTGTTCTATTTCACTATTTGCTATTGAATTCTCCAATCCATTGATACATCTGCTAAAAAGAAAATCTTGGTCAGTGTTAAAGAAAATCACGTCACTTTGCATCTAATAACAAGAAGCCAAATACACACACATTTTCTATAGTTACGTCAGTAGTTAACAGATTCTTGAATCTGACCTTTCAATTATCATTTTTAACAATAGATTTCCTTGAAATTTATATGCTAGCAAATCATGGAATTAATAACAAAAGGGTAGTCAAATTTATAATTCTGTTTAACTAAAAATACAAGTCAATTAGAAGACTAGTATTAAATTGTTGAAAAAGACAGAAACAACAACTCTGCATTCAGCCTGAATAGTCTACCTTGTAAAAACTGATACAATATGTCTACACTACGTAAGGAACCCATTTCCAATTTGTCCTTAATTAAGCATCATTAACACATAATCATTCACTAAACAAGCAAAGAAAACAAAACGAAACCCAATTTTATAACTAAAAAGAAGAAGAAAAACCCACCATCCGTACTTCATAAAAACTTGAATTCCTTCTTGAATAAAGTTCAAAAAGAGGAAGCCACAAAGATAAAAGTTGAAGAAAAAGAGAAGCAAGCAAAACTATTTAACACACATTAAATCGTGGCCTTAATTTAGATTACTGAGAAAGGATTTGCATTGAAAAGCATAATAAAAAATACAACTTGATCAATGCTTGTAAATCGCAAAACATTAACTCAGTCTGACCTGTATGATTAACAAAGACTTACTCCAAAAAGACAGCATCTTTAAACCATTCAATGTTTGTACACAAACTTTTATACACCAGTCCAATTATATTCAAACCAAAAACACAAACACACAGCACATTTAAGTCTGTTTGGTTCAAAAGAAAGAAGAACTCAAAAACCCCAGATCAGAAATGGAAAAAAGAAAAGCAAAGACACATTCTCTTAAGAAACGTAAGAAGTTTTCCTCCCATTTTCGGGTTCAAAAATATTCATTACCTGTTTGCTTCGTTGGCAGAGAAAGGGAAACTGTTGGAGAGAATTACTGACCGTTACAGAAAGCTAAGAAAAAAAAAGAGATTTTGAGATTATTTTTTTGGTGAAAAGAGAAAAGTGAGGTTTTTTTATATGATTTTGTGTGAGAGAGAAGAGAATCTAAAGAATGCAGAGAAAAAGAGCAGCAGCTGCAGGCAGGCAGGATGTGCTACAAGGAGAAGAGGTACACTCCTGATATTGTGTTAGACAGACAAAGACAGAGCTAATGACAGTTTTTTTTATTCTTTTATTATTTTTGTGTATTTTTATTTTAAAATTGCGTGACGAGCCGCCGCTTTGCACTAATAAAAAATGCGCCTCCGGCATTCGAGAGAGTAAAAATAAAAATAAAAAAAATAATTTTTTTTTATTATTTAATCATCAAAATTATTCATTTTAAAATAGCACACCAAAATATTTCAAAACTAAAATATTTTATTTTAATTGAAAAAACAAAACACCTACCAAAACAAAATTAATAACCTTAATTTAATGTGCTTTTACTCACAAATACACCCTTACATAATGGTCCGAATGGGAGGATATTACTTCATAATTAAAATTCTCATGAATTACTGAATTTTGATTTTGATTTTGAGGGAAGTGGGTTTAATGTATATTTAAGTAGTAATGATGAGTATTAAAAAAACAAAAAACCTCTATGAATATATATTGTTAAATTAATGCGATCTGAATTCTAACTGCTGGTTTATATTTTAAGCTTTTTATTATAATTTTATATATATATATATATATATAATATGTTATTTATTATTCCCAAAAGCAAATTTAATTTAAATTTAGAGGTCGTGGTGAAGATTGTGTTTAAAACAAAATACAAGAGCCAAGTATTTAACAAAAAAAAAACCCACTAATTATTGTCCATGAGCCCATTATTTTCTGTATTTACAACTCAGGATCGGAAGAAACAGCAAAGGCTGCTTTCACATGCTTCCTGCTTGTTTCGTAAATAATTAAGTTTTCATTCTATGCGGGCTCTATATGGTAAGAAATAAACTAACAGAAAATGCATGGGGTGCCAGACCGGATAAAAAATAATTTATGCCAATGCCAAGCCATCACTAGCTTTCTTCTTATAAATGATGATTATGGCCATGTTTGGATTATGGTTAAATTATAATTATTTTGCAATTTTTTAAAATAAAAATTAAATTAAATTGTTATATATTAATATCAAAATTAAATTTTATAAAATAAAAAAAAATATTATTTTAATATATTTTAAAACATAACTACCAACCTATCCGACCCAGTAAAATACAATAAAATATTTTATTTTTTATTTTTAATTATATTTTATTTAAAAAATTAGTGTTTAACATTAGTTAATGTCTGTAGTACTTGTTGAATGTATTTCATATGTAAAGGAATTGTAGATAATTTAATGGAACATTAAAAAAATATTTTATATACAATATTATTTATTTCATGATGTAATAGCAGTAGTTAAATTTATAATATTTAAATTAAAAATCATCAATATTAATATTAATATATATATATATATATATATAATTTTTAAATTATTTTATAACTTCAATTTCAAAAGTATTCTTAACCAAACATATTAAACTACTTTTTGTTCAATCTCAATTTCAACCACAGTTTTAACTAAATACCTACTTTTTCAAACCAACCTCAACTAAAAATATTTTTTATAAAACAACTTTTTTAAAACCACAATCACAACAACTATCACAATATTAAACACACTCTTATAATTAAACTACAACACAATGAATATGACCAATTAATAGATTTTTCTCCGGCTACTTCCTAATTGAATTCATGAAGCTTATTTCTATGCAAGAAAACATTATATTATTTTGATTGCATTTAGTTAATGTCTTAGAGCAATATATTAATTGGTCATATTTATTGTGTTGTAGTTTAATTATAAATTTGAATTAAATTTACTTTTGGGAATAATAAATAACATATATATATATATATACTCGGTTAATTGGATGAAAACTGAGAAAAATAAATAAATAAATTTTTGAAACAATTTTAGAATAAATTTTTATCATTTTAAAATAAGAAATATTAAAGAGATATGTCTCATTTATCTTAATTTTCTCTCTTTTATCTTGATAGAATAACCAAACAAAATTTTTTATGATATTTAAATTGTAATTAGCAGTATCCTATAAATTACAGTTTGGTACGCTAACTAATATATTATATTATCTTCTAATTTTAATGTGAATAATTATAAAAATAAGACTTGATATGGATAGTTAAATCTTAATTTAGAAATATGAGCCAAATAATCAAATGAGAAGAAAAGTTAAGAAAATTATGAATGTAATCATGATAATAAGAAATCCAGATCACCCACATAGAAAATATCAGTTTTCAAAGAATTTTTTTTTTTTAAATAGAATTTTAAAAGCCATATGAATTATATTCGTAAACTTCTATCTAAGTTTGCAACTTGATTATAGGATTGTAGAGTTTGTTAATTGACAGAGAAGGAGAGGTTTGTGGGGTTTGTCAAGAGGATGAAGAGAAAGCTAGAGACATAGAATAGAATGAAATAGGGATGATTATTTTTTATTTAATTTGATTTTTATATATATAAAAAAATTAAATTGAGTTTTTTTAGAAAATTAAAACCGGTTCAAATTGACTGGTTTTGGTTCAGTTTGATTTTTTAGAATAAAAACAGTTCAAATAGTTTGGCTTGGTTTTTTCAATTTGACTTAGTTTTTTTTCTTAGTTTTTTTTTATTTTGTTCCGGTTTGGGTTCAGTTCGGTTTTTTTGGTTTCAGGCTTATAAAACCAAAATCAAACTGATTATTTTTTTTTAATTTTAATCGGTTTAATTATTTTTTTATGGTTTGATTTTTTTAGTTATTTTTTTTTAGATTTTCTTAATTTAATTGATTTTTAATTTTTTTTTGCTCATCCTAGAATGAACAAATAAAATCCATTCTTCTTGTATTTACAAGGGTTAAAAATGAGGAAAACTTTTCTTTCGTGTATATACTAGATGAAATCCAAGAACACAATCTATAGGGATTTTAGAATACTATTTTTTGGAAACTGAAAATTGTTTTTTACACGGGTAATTTTGATTTCTTACTACTCATAATTACATTATTTGGAAAGCATAATAAAGTTTTATTCCCTTATTTTCATATATTTTTTCTCTGATTATTTAGATCTTTTTCTAAATTAAAAGTTTGACAGCTAATATTAAGGTTTTTTTTTTTGTTATTCACATCAAAACTAGAATAAGATTTGACAGCTCATATTAACCCTTCCTTTTCTAGTCATCCACATAAAAAACTAGAAAATAATATGGATTATTAGGTAATGGAAGCATATGATATTATTAGTTATAGTTTAATCACCATAAAATTCCCAGTAACCTATCTTAAAATTGCTTATATGTAAAAACTAATAAAAAGAAAGAAAGGATGTTAAAGTGTGCAATAATAGTTGAAACTAGATCATTCATCAACGCTATGCTATCAGTTAGATAATTTTTTTTAATATAAAAAAATATTTTATGAATTACTAATATTTTTTCTAGTAGAAAAAAAACTTAATCAATATAAGAGTTGACTCAATGTGATCCGGTCAATTTAATAAATTCAAAAACAACTCAAACAACTAGTTTAACTAAAAAAATTCAAGACGATATATTTTTTTTTATAAAATATTAAAACAACAACATATTGTATTGATAATTTGAGTTTAACCTTTCAAATCCACAACTTTAGTCATGAGACTATGATAACCACACATAAAAAAAATAAAACAAATTATAAAGCCTAATTTTCTATTAATTAAATGTTGAATGATAAAATAAAAAAAATGATCTAGAAAATAACTTGATTTAACCTAAATTAATCTGTCAAATTCACAACCCAAGTCATGAGGTTAAGATTATATCATAGAAAACAAGTCAAAACAAATTATAAAATCCAATTCTCAATCAACATATGGTGAAGAATGAAATTGAATTAAAAAAATAAAAAAGATACAAAAAATAACTTGAGTCAATCTGTCAAACTTATAACATGGGTCATAAAACCAAGATAAGCTACCAAACTCGTGACCTGGACTACGAGGCTGAGATAACCTTATAAAAAGTAAATTAAAATGAATTATGAAACACAATTTCCAATTAATGTTGATAGAAAAAATTATAAAAAAAAATAATTAATTAAAAAAATAACTAAAAAAATGATCTAAGTCAACTCAAGTTAACTCGTCAAACTCATGTTTCATGTCAAGAGACCAAGATAATCTCATAAAAAGCAAACTAAAACAAATGAGAAAGTCTAATTCCTAATCAATAAAATGTTACAAGATGTAATTACAAAAATCAATTAAAAAAAAACTAAATAACCAGGTTAAGCTGCTAAACCAATGACCAAGGTCATGAGGTTTAGATAACTCTATAGAAATTTTTTTTATAAATTATAAAATTTAATTCTAAAAAATTAAAATATAAAAAGATAAAAGTGGACTTAAAAATATATAGATTAAAAAACACAGTTCTTAGAATAAATAATCCTTTATTATGTGGTGTTTTAGTGTTTTGTTAATATAAAAAATGATTCATTGCACAGAACAATGTTGGAAATCAAACCGAATTAAAAATAGAAATTATATCCAAATTTTGCTATTAATTCACAAAGTGGTAGAAAACTAGTTTTAAACTCAATTCAAGATTAATTCGGGATAAGTCTTAAGTTATAAGTTAGATAAATTAGTTCAAGTTTTAATTGGATTAATATTATTTTTAAAAAAATAAAAAAAAATCAACAAGTTTTGATTGAATTTTTTTCTGGCTCATTAAGTTGCAAGGTCAACCTAAATTTTTAACATGATCATTATTTCTATTATTTTTTTTATTAAAACCCAATACAATTTAAGTTTTGAATCACCAAGGTCATGGGTCATTTGGTGTCTGGTTGGTTTTAAAATAGTGATTGAAAGTATAGTTTTGAAATTCGGCCCAGCCCGAAAGGTTTACCCGAGACTGGAAACGGGCTAAATTGAAAAAAAAATAAAGGAAGAAAAAATTCAGTGTGACCCGGTTGACTCGGTCAAAAACCCAGTTGCAATCCGTTGATTTTTAATTTTTGATTTTTTATTAAAATATTATTTTAATTAAAAAAATTAACTCAATAATTCAGTCAAAATCCAATCACCAAATCAAAACGTGGAATGTAAACTTGAACAGGGCCAACTACCGGGTTGGATTTGGATGTAAAAACTATGATTGAAAGGCAGTAGGGCAACCAACATGGGCTTTGGATTGTACTGGCGAGTATGTATCTTCGTATACGCAAGGAATTTATGTTTATAGTTTTTTGGGATGGATTGGGTGTGTGTTGGGTCATGATTTAACTTGAGGAACTGGACACGTGGGGCCTGTAGGGTTCGTTGATTTTTATAGGACACCAAAATACCTCTTCGATCTAAAGTGAAGTTAGTATTTTGAGTACAGCTAAGCTGTCTTCTTTAATGGGTGTGACAAGGATTATCGGCTCATGCCATGTGCAAGTAAAGGCTCGCAGCCAGTGTGTCCTCCCCTTTGGAGCTTAACGTTGCGGTTTTTATCTTTACTTTATTTATGTTTTTATATTTTAAAAATATTTTTAATTTTTAAATTATTTTAATATACTGATATGAAAAATAATATATTTTTTAAAAAATTATTTTAATATATTTTCAAATAAAAATAATTTTAAAAATTAATTACTACCTTACTTCCAAACACTTCAAATAAAAGTTTTTATAATTGATAATTATGATATCAATATGTAAAAGGAGCATCTCACGAAAACATAAGACCATCAACCCGTTGCAGACAATGGAAGAAACCTAACTTGGAATAGCAAATTGGATGAGACATGATACAGGAAACTGCCCTCAAGAATTAAGTTGCATAGAACACATAAGTTTTGGTAAGACTTTATGGTTTGCAATTGCTTGCTACTACGAGATATGCAGTATATTACAGGGTATTATTAGTAGGGAAACAATACCTTAGCAACTGTAAAGGTTGTTGGTGTCGGCATCCTTTCTTAGGGGCGGAGCCATACTGGAGCATAAGAGGGCAATTGCCCTTAATTTTTTATTTTTAAAAAATAATTTTTTATATTAAAATATTAATATAATGGCTTAAGTCGTAATTTGCAAAAGGCAAATAGTTAAGAGACAATGTGTTAATGTCCTTCATTGTGATTGTCTGTATTTTCTCCTCACAAAGTCCAAAGTAAATTTTTTTATCTTTGAATCAATTGAAAAATACTTCTGGTGTTTGAATTATAAGTTGGTTGTCTCAAAACTTTGCTTTATTTATGTTTAATAGATAAAGAAGTAAAGAGATATGTGATGATTTTATTAATTCTTTGGTAAAATGAAACTAATCAACGCATATAAAGAAGGAAACTGGAAATATTTAGAGAGTCAGAGAAAACCTTTTGTTGCTGCTTCCGTGGTTTGTGATTATACCATCAAAACTTGCTATGTTTGATACTTTGATTCATTAGCTCCTTCGCAATATCAAAATTTTATGGGCGTTCAAGGCAAAAATCTCAAGGGATTACAAACCTATAATATTTTTGTTATAAATTATTTAACAATAACATTTACATGCAACTATTAATAAGTTGGATGATCATTTCACTAAGACGAGTATAGAAAACTTCTTTGTGTAGCATGTTTAAACCCAAGTGACTATTTTCTGCTTTCAATAAAAAAAAGCTTATTCATCTTGCTTTTTTTAATCCCAATGAACTCTCTATAATGGACCTTATGATACATGGTGATCAACTTGATACGTATGCTATTAATATACGCAGTGATGATGAGTTCTCTAATATTGAAGGTATTGCTAGTCTTGTAGATAAAATGATAAAAATAAAAAAAATTTAAATATTTTCATTGGTATATATGCTTATCAAATTGTCATTACTTTTACCAGTTGCAGCTGTTATAATGGAAATAGTTTTTTTTGCCATGCATGTTGTCAAGAGTGGATTGCAAAATAGGATGAGAGATAAATGAATGAGTGATGGTTTGGTTGTATACATTAAGAAAAATATTTTTGATGAGATTGATAATGAAGTCATTATGAAACGATTTCAAAATATAAAAACTAGAAAAGAACAATTATAATGTAAATTTTTTTATTTTTTTTAATTAATTTCATTTGATATTAGTTAGGAAATATATTTCAAATTAATTTCTCTATATAACACATGTCTATATAATATATAATATCAAAAATTTATTAATAATTTATTCGCTCATTTAAAAAATCCTGGCTTCCCAGTGCCTTCCTATGTCATATATACGAGGAAAATGATACTCGGTAGTGAGTAATTGTCAACCTCCCACACCTACTATGAACAGAAAGGTTAAAAATCATGATTCAACACGCAAATATATGGTGAGAAGAATATATGAACTCCCACGTATGACCTTAATTTGATGAAAGTGATCTTATTCCTTGTCGTGCTTATGATATTCTGAGACATTAATTTGATGAAAGTGATCTTATTCCTTGTCGTGCTTATGATATTCTGAGACATTGTTTTCCCTTAACTATTCTGATTATAATATTCATGATGATAAACTGAGACATTGTTTTCCCTTGCAATGGAACTGATGTTTGCCCTAAAATGAAAAATCTTCCGTCATTATAAGTAGATCCACAGCAATTTTCTCCCTATTGACAAAGTATATATTATCATAAGATGTTTCTAGAGGTGCATACAGGCACAGCCATGTGCACCAAGTCCTTTTATTTCACATCAACGTATCTTGACAATGTACTGCAAATATAAGAAAATCTGGTGATATAATTCTGTATCAATTACGACTAAACTAATTCAGGAATCAGATTATTATAATCAGCTGATTGTGTAGATTTTTAGCCACTAGTGGCCCTGCTCAGTCATCCCTCCCTCGCTGTTTGTTGCTTGAGTACTGAAATAAACGAAAGCTAACGTAGATGCCTGAGTTATTGCATGTCTCGAACGAGTTTAATTGGGTGGATGCCTCGACCCATTTCATTATAAACAATATAAGTATTCCCACCAATACATTATTATTGAAATTTAAAAGTTGAAACGAAAAATAAAAACGGGTCAAGATGCATGGAGGTGGCAAAACCAGCTCCATAAGCTGGATGTGGACTAGATAGTTCTCTTTAAGAAGACATTATTTTTCCTTTTCTTCATACAAGACTGTAGCAGAATTATTCAATTCTCAGCGGAAACATTCAATCTTCACGTACCAGCTGGGAAATTACTTAACAATGCAGGCAGAGGTGGAAGTGGGGACTGGTAGGGGCCCGGACATGTAAGGAATTCGCTTTAAAAAACAACTTTTTTGAAAAAAGATTTCTCCCTCTAAGCTCCATCGTGGGGTTAACTTCTTTTTATACCGGACGACATGAAAAGTGCAGTTAATAGGTGAAAGTTTTTTACGAGGACATATTCCAAAGAATGATTCAAAGAAAGCAGGTCCCAAATGATGAAAACAGAAGAGGAAACGTTATCTAGTGTAGAAGAAGGTGTCCTGAAAAGCTGAAGAAACCTCCAGGTATGGAGAAGAATATATCAATGGCTGGTATAAATTGTTTATCTCCGATGATACATTGGATCACCCTGACCAACTCCATGAGACAAAAGCAAGATTATCAGATCCATTTTTCTCTGCAGATTCATCAATTATTAATAAAACGGTCAAATGAGCTCAAAAGGGGGCTTCGTCGCATGTAGAAGACGTTAGTGTTTGTCCCAAGCCAACAACTGGAAAGTCACAAAAGAGGAATAACTATCATGGCTCTGGTTGCTTTACAAAGCACTCATTCTTTGGGTTCAGCACTATCTGACACATGATCTTTGACTTTACAATGTTGCTCGATCGGTTTTGGTAAGTCCTCCACTCTTTTTTTATTAAACTATTGGAGCCCTTTGGTTCGATGCTCTATGAAATTGTCTGGCCTTCTGGTATCATAAAGAAAAGATAAAAAAAAAAAAATGAAAAAGAAGAGAAGAATAACAAGAAGAGGATGGGTGGGTGGAGACAATTGTAATGAAAATCCCAATAATTGAAATAATTACTATAATAAGGATTTGCATATTGCAAATCTGCAATGGACTAATGCGGCATTGAATGGTGAGAAATTGAATTTATTCAGTACTCTCGAGAACCCTAACAAAATTAATAAAAGAAGACAGATAATAATATACTCCAAAAAGAATGATTACAAAAACTCTCTTATTTGATCCAAGTTTTATTTTTTGTTTATACTTTTATAAATTACACTTTATATTATGAATTAAACAAAATACAACACTAAAAATGTAATTAAATTGTTACAGAACATATAAACTATAGGATATAACATATAAGAGTACAGTAAAAAAAAAAATGAAATTCATATTAAACTATATGATAGTGTTTTTGTAATTATTCCATTCTAAAATCCTTAAAAAATAGCTCAAATAGTCTATCCAGAAATTCAAAATTATAGCTTTGCCCATGATTTTCATTGCCTACCATTGCCAAACGTATGAATTCCTTTAATTATTAGTGAGGGCCTGGAGTTTTAAGGGAGGAGAGTGGATCACCGGTAAATCACCACCTCCGCCAACCACATGAGATCATGCATGTGTTCGCATACAATTCATTGTGCTCTGTGCTAGCTCACGCTAACTTGGAGGCAAATACACTGCATTATTTATGGTCCCCGGTATTTCAAGCAACATTCTCACTTGTACATATGCCCATGCTTCTTGGAATTATAGTATTTTTAAAATTTTTTAACTTTTTTAATATTTTTGGAGGGTTCGAAATCAGTTTTTGTACTCTATCTCTGGTCTGTAGCCAAACTGAGTTAAAAAAGCTTTTTACTGTGCGATAATAATAGTTAAAAAGATTTCCTATCTACAAGAAAACATGGTTTTATGAACACCAAATTCTGGATTTGGCTCTCTCAATGACAGAAAACTTGGATGTGAAGTTGAAGGAGAAGAACAACGTTTAGCTCATGAAAATTTATAAAACAAGTCTTATCATGGATATAACCCAGATAGTACTAGCGATCCACCAGGTCTTGGGGCAGTAACCTTAATGGGCATTGCCTCATGTTTTATGCAAAACCTGGTGATGGATAGGAGGGATTCAACAGGAGTTTTTTTTTTTTAGTTTTGAATTTTTGAAAATTTTAAATTAATTTTTCTGAATATTTTTTAATGTTTTAATATGTTAATATTATATTTTTAAATAAAAAATATTTTAAAAAATAATCATTATCTTTATTCCAAACACCCTGTACATGCATGCATGCTTATTAAGGCTACATATCCATTGAGTGCGAGTGGACTGCACATTGATGCACGATTCTTGATCCATACAGCTAATCTTTGGAATACTTGAACCAATCATTGAACAATATCAGTTAATTTCCGAAGCTCTCCCATTACATGTACAGTATTTCAATGGAAAACTAGCTAGGTCATCAGCATTCTCTTACACTTTTTTATTTATTTATTTACGTGGATATCCGAGCCAGCTTGCGTGCACCACGACTAATCCCACGGTCCACTGAACATCTTGCAAACCCAATGAGCATGTAAAGCACCGCGGGGATGACAGACGTGTACAATGAGGTTTGAACCCTCGTGCAGATGAAGGGAACAAGCCCCTTCCACCGCTAGGCCAAGACCTCAAGTTGATATGCTTGCTTGCTTGTTTTTGTTTTTAATCTCAAATCGATATAATCATTTATGTGAATAAATAAATAAAATTTTTTAATAATAATAATTTTTTTTTAAATAATAGATGAATGTAAATTAGAAATTCAATCAAATAAAATGAAACATTTACTCTATTGTAATTACTGAACTTGTTTATTTAACTTAATAAAAGATAAATTTACACTCTAAAAAACTCATGACCTAAAAGATAAACAAAAATAAAACTGATTGAATAAACTCAACACCTAAAAAATATATTATGCAAGGCCTAACACAACAACAATAAAAAATTTATAATTGAAGGACTAAATTGAAAAATAAAAAATTATTTAAAAGAAATAAAAATGAAATAAGAAATTAAAAGAATAAGGATTGAAACTATAAAAAGAATAAAAAAAAATCATAAATTAATAAAAATAAGAATTGAAACTAAAAATAAAACATATGAGCGAGTGTAAGTGAAGGACTAAATTACAAAATAAAAAAAAATTCTATAAAAGAAATAAGAACGAAATAAAAAATAAAAAGAATAAGGATTAAAATCGACAAACAAAAAACAAAGAGGATAATGGTGTACTTTAGCTGTCAAAGGAGAGCAAAGAAAGGGAGAAAAGTTGTTGATGACAATCCAACCACCATCCCCTGCCATGCGCCACTCCTTATAGAAAAGGACACAATTGAGCATCTAAGAAGAAAGCTTAAGTCTATATTTGGTCACTGGATAGTGTTGCATGCACCACCTGAAAGGCGTAGACACCACTCACATGCCGGTGTGTGTTCAACACATGTCCACAAGTTTCCAATTTAAATATTCTAAAGTCAATGTGAAAATATCAAAACACCCCTCGTGACTTTATTAATTACATAAAATACCCATTTGAAAGTATAAAATTGCCTTCACATGCAATTTTTTTTTTTTTTTTTTTATCTTGTCCGAGGTTAAACTTGTATTTGCATTGAACTAGGTAAATTTAAAAAAGCACTTGCATGTCCAGTGAGTCATTAATTTTTTGATCTTAAGGGCAAATAAATATTTTAACAGTTAAGAAATTTGTGAAGAGTTTCTTGTTCAATAGCGCTAGATTTTATTGTTTTTGATGGTAAAAAAATATTTTTTCCGTGTAGCAATAAAACAAAAGGCGTGTTTACCCTCAATGAAAGCTTCAAAGGTAAAAGAGTGGTGTGTAAAATGATAATTACATTATAACCAACACAAAAAATATTATTGTACCCTCAAGCAAAGCTTCGGACGTAAAAGAGTAAAGAGCAAAATGATAATTTCATCTTAATATAATATATTTTTCACTGTAGACTGGCTACAGTAAAAAAAAACCAGCAGTATTTAGTTTTATAGTTAATAGATAATTTTCTTCAAGAGATCCGGAAGCCAACACCACAGCTGAAATATTTGCAAGGTGGCAGAGCTGCAAATATTTTGTCCATGAGCCCAAGACAATAAACATGTCAGGAGCTAGTAAATGGGCTGCGCTCCTTTCTCCATGGGCTTAGTCTTTAAGATAAGAGTCAGTCCACTTATCAATCATCTCATGAAAGCGGTCAAATTGTTGATTTAACATATTTTTTAAATGTCTTCATTTAAAAAATATGTTTTTTTTTTTAATATGTTTCCCTAGTAATCTGAAAAACATATTTTTTAACGGATCATCTTTGATATAGATCTTCATTTATTCAATCGGAGTTTAAGTTAGTAAATGAGCCAGTTTAATTTTATTTTTTTATATTTTTAAATTATTTTAAAATGTTAATATTAAAAATAATTTTTAAATAATAATAAAATATTATTAAACACCTTAAAAATTAGATAAAAATAAAACATAGTTAGTGTTTTTATGAAAGCGTTTAGAGGGTGTTTGAGTGTGTAGTAACGATTTTTTTTTAGAATATTTTTTATCTAGATATACATTAAAATAATATATATTTTTTTATTTTTAAAAAATTAATTTTAATATTAGAACATCCAAACAATTTGAAAATTTTTTTTTTAATAAAAAATAAAAAAAAATTGAATTTTCATGGAAGTTTGCACCGCGTTTGGTTAGTAAAAAAAACCTCTTGATCATGCCAAAAGCAGGAAAATCCAATAGATTCATCGACTACTTGTCTTCTGATTAACGATTAATTAAAGAAAAAGCATGATTATGACATGATGCATTTTCCACTTGAAAAATTTGATATTACTGTATTCAGATAAGGACACGTGGCCCATGAGAATCCTTTTTTTGTTGTGTTCATATGCTTTTTCAAGACTTCATAGTGTTTTGGCAAAAAAACTGCCTCTTCCTCTTGTCTATATATTGCACACGACATGATGTCCAATGATTGAAAAAAATTACTTACTTTGATCCTTATTATATTTTGCCCAAGGGAAATGCCTTTTCCAGTGTAATTTTCTTTTATTCATTTCAACTTGGAGAGTTTGAATTTATATATAAAAAAAGTATCATTAAAGTTTCAAAAATGCAATCAGCAGAAGCACTTCAATGACTGTAAAGCAAGAAATTGACGAATAGCATGGTCTTGACTCAAGAGTCAAAAGGATTAATAAGGCCCTAACTTGGGTCATGGTCCACTTCAAAAACAAAAATAATTACCAATTGCGGTAAAAAGGTAATCGAGGTTAATTTAGGTGATTTATCAGTTAGGTTTCTACATATACATAACACAAATAATAAATTTAAAATTTTATAGGAGTTTTAAGAATCTCATTATAAAAATCTAAAATCATTTAGAGTTTATATAAAAATTACTTGAAGATCAGATTTTTTTTTTAATTTTGAATAATTATTTCAAGATTAAGTTGTTGCAAATCATAAGTTATTTAAATATTTTATCTCTTACGATAATCCATACAAATCACTAGTGAGAAATCTTTTAAAATTTTTTAGAAGAAATAAATTACTATACTTTTGAGTGCTAGCTCTTTTATTTTATATTTCAAATATTTTTGTAACTAATATAGTTTTTTTGTGTACTAAAAATAAGAAGCATATCGTTCTATTTATAGAGAAATCTGAAAACTCTACAAATGATAAAATATCAATTTGTCTTTTAAATAATAATACATATATTATTTCATGATAATTTTAAAATTTTATTTAATCAAGTTCCTACTTGATTTTTTTTAGGTCTAAAATTACAATTCCTTGTATTAATTATATTTTAAGGATTAATTTTTAAAATTTATTTATGATCAAGTCACACTTGATTAATCATCATATTTTAATTTCTAATAAATGATTTTTATGGAATGAGTTCTTTCATTGATTTTCTTCATTATGTTCCTCCATTGGATTTCATCATTGAGTTCCTTCATTGTATTTTTTTATTGAGTTTCTCTAATGTGTTTTTAATTTCATATTTTTTTTAATAGCATGACTCTTGAAAGGTGTTTTAATTTTATATAGCCACGAGAGAAATAACATAGATAAAATCATTGCTCGAAGAGTTTCATTTTCACTTCTCTTAAGAGATTTCAAAATGCTATTTCCTTCCTTCTACTCTAATGTTCATCGAGTGATTTTGGACGTTTCAAAATGAATATTGTAAGCATATAATATAATATTAGTGGCAAATTATCCAATAAAACACATCAATTTATAATCTTTCAAACCATAAGTCAAAAAATCAATTATTTTTTCTCAATCTTTAGGGTTGGGGTTGAATTACATAATCTCTCGAGTCACAAGTGATGACCATCAAAATCAATTATCTTCTCCTTTTGACTTTTTCTCAATCTTTTGGATTTGGGATTTGAATTCCATTCACCTTTGGCTAGCTGGTCTTGTAAGGGGTGCCGTCAACGCGTGCCACGTCAGGTCAAATGAAAGGTATATTACACGTGTCATCGTATGTGTTCCATTAGTGTCATTGCTGACGTGGGCTCTCGCAACTTTTTGGCTGGCTTCATTTACGTTTGTTTCCTCACCGTGACGGAGAATTTTGTAAGATACCCCACCTTCATCTCTTCTCAGCGTGCCTGCCAATCGAGCAGGAGCATCGTTTATATATATATATATATATATATATATGTGTGTGTGTGTGTGTGTGTGTGTGTGTGTGAGAGAGAGAGAGACAATAACAAGGTGGTGTTTGGGGTGGGTAAAAATACTGTTTGTTTAAAATTTATTTTTTAATATTTTTAAATTGTTTTAATATCTTGATATTAAAAATAAATTTTAAAAAATAAAAAATATATTATTTTAATATATTTTTAAGATTAAACTATTTTAAAATATAAATTTTATCACACTCTTTAAACATGCTCTAAATACAAGGAGAGAATTCTTTGCTTCTAACCACCAATTTTAAGAGAGTTTGATTTATTTTTTTATATTAAAAAAGTTGATTTTGTGATTAAAAACATATGTTTCATTTAATTTTTTATGTTTAAATCTCATGGCTAACATTTAAAGAGATTCATTAATTATTTTTAAATATACGAGGTGCATCTTAAAATTGTTCTAAAAGAGAATCTAGTTTCTATTAACGTGCAAAGTGACTCAAGAACAACTCTTATTTTTAAAAGAAAAAACTTCGTCTCTAACAATTTATACCCTTAACATTTATCTCTCTTTAAGATTTTTAAGAGATGTTCATCACAACTTGTGATGATGAGTGTGACTTGTAATTCTGAGATTCAACCATCATGATTGGAACTCCTACTCTCTTTCCCTTGGATTTACATTGTAGAGTCAAAAGCAAACGGTACGCATGCTTGGGATCTTGCTAGGAAGTCACCTGTCAACACAACAATGGTAGACATATATTTTCAAACAGCGCGGTCAAGAATGGAAATCTAAGAAAAAACGAAGAATGTTCCTAGTAGGTGTCACAAATGGACGAAGAGGTTACCGTTAACAATCTCTCAACTCCGTCCATCAACGACCCCATCTTCATATCTTAAACTTCGTGACACCACTCGGCGCCGTTAAAATCCCACGGAACCCCCTCTATCTCTCCCTCCATTTATACCATTGTAGCCTGGCTTCTTGTTCTTAGGAACCTCTGCAAATAACAAAACACTTCGCAACCCATCAAAGGATCACATCAAAAAATCAAAGTCAAAATAGAAAATCAGACAAAGCTCAAACACAAATTCTTTCTTCTTTTCTTGCCCAGAAAGTTAGTTTCTTTAGTCTTTTTGTTGTTTCATTTGTTAGATACAGTTTTGTTCTCGAGATTTATACTACCTTTTCAAGATTTGGAACTTTGAAGATTTCCGGGTTTTGGTTTCCTTGTAAGTTTAGCTCTCTTTTTCTATTATTTGATTCTGTTTTATGTCTTTTATGCTTCATTTTTGTGTGATAATTGCAGGGTTTTTCTTGGAAGCCTTGTAGTATTTTTTACTGAATGGTTGGTTGTAGCTTGGATTCTATTTCTTTGAATGATCAATGATTGTTCAATAAATAATTTTACTTGATGTTTTATTCTATCCTTTTGGTCCAATAAGAAGCTACCTAAGTTAATTAACTCTTCATTTCTGTTTTCCTAAGCTAATTATAGTTTCTCTTGCTTTCCTTCGGAGAAAAATTCTTACCTTTTTCTAATCAAGTCCTTGTTTTTATTACATGTCTAGATTTATATTCATCGAAGTTAATGCAGAGCAAATGTTGCAAGCAATTTTATAGTTCCGGGTGCTTTCTTAGTAACTGAAATTTTAAGTGTAGTGTGAATGGATTTCTGAGGTCTGTGGTTTGGTAATTTGCTAAGTATTTCACTTTCCAATATGGTCTTGGAGAGAGCAAAGAAATTGGCGACAACCCTGTTCTTGGTTACTGATTGATTCTGCAACGGTGTTCAGCAAGAAAGTTTGAATCTTCTTCTATGTACATAGGAAATTAGGAATAGAAGTCATTAGAAATGCATGAGTTAGATTATGGATGTTGATAAAGAAGATTCTTTTGTATGACGGCTTTTTTGATTCGATTCTGCCTCTCTCTCTCTCTCTCTCTCTCTCTCTCTTTTTTTTTTTTTTTAAAAAAAGATATTTGTCATGATCTCTCTCTGATGTTTTACTGTACCTTACATGTTCACAGTTTTGACTTTTGAGTGATATGGAGTTTTCTTGTAACTAAAATAGACCGACTTAGATGTTCAATTGTGTTTCTTTTGTTTTTTACCAGGTTGATACATATTTTTCACTAAAGATAAACAAGTTTGAGTTCTCCAAGGAGAGTTGTAAAGCTGCCTTTAATTGCTTACAACAGAGCCTAGCCAAGCTTCTGTGTTGCTAGAAGAACAATATATAGGATGGGATCACACCAGTATTTTGGATACGGCGTCACTGGTGCGGGCCTATCCTACTCATCTTCTTATCCTTCTGTTCCTTCCATGCCTGATAGGTTGTTTGGTTCATTGAAATTAGATATAGGAAATTCAACCAGCTCGCCCTTCTCAACTCAATTTGATTGTGATGCATATGCTACTACGGTAAGTGACATCCAGGACCGCTACAGCTCCACAGAGAATCTCTCATGTGAATCTAGCAGTTATTTTAGTAGGCTGAACCCTTCTGGTGACACTTCATTGCTGCAAGATGCAAGTTCTAGCCATAACATAAAACACGCGTTGCTGAAATTGGAGACTACTCTAATGGGGCCAGACGATGATGAAGATGTAAACACACCAAATACTTGTTCGGGGGGAAGTAGCAGGCCACCGACATCAGATCAGAAACCTAGGGCCTGGAGCCAGCAGCACGAGGGTTCTCATGTTATTCAGACTCAGACGTCTTTTATTTCAAGGCAGAGGCAGTTCAACGAGGGTGCTCATGTTGAGAAATGCCAAAAAGAAATGGAAGAAGTACCTTTTCATGGCATTCCATCTGGAGATTTGAAGCAGCTGTTGATTGCATGTGCTAAAGCTCTTGCTGAAAACAAGGTGAATGATTTCGATAAGTTGATTGAGAAGGCCAGAAGTGTGGTGTCTATCAGTGGGGAGCCAATCCAGCGTCTTGGTGCATACTTGGTAGAGGGATTGGTAGCAAGGAAGGAGTCATCAGGTACTAATATTTATCGTGCCCTTAAGTGCAAGGAACCAGAAGGCAAGGACTTGCTGTCTTACATGCACACCCTGTATGAAATCTGCCCCTACCTGAAGTTTGGTTACATGGCAGCCAATGGAGCCATTGCTGAAGCATGCAGAAATGAGGACCACATCCATATAGTAGACTTCCACATTGCTCAGGGAACGCAGTGGATGACTCTCCTTCAAGCTCTTGCAGCCAGACCAGGTGGGGCTCCACATGTGCGTATCACAGGTATTGATGACCCTGTTTCTAAATATGCCCGAGGTGACGGTTTAGATGCAGTTGCGAGACGGTTGACTGCAATTTCTGAGAAATTTAATATCCCCATAGAGTTCCATGGAGTACCAGTTTATGCTCCAGATGTGACGAAGGAGATGTTTGATGTTAGGCCTGGAGAGGCTCTCGCTGTAAACTTTCCCTTGGAGCTCCACCACACTCCTGATGAGAGTGTTGATGTGAACAATCCAAGAGATGGGCTGCTTCGTATGATCAAATCACTCAATCCCAAGGTGGTCACGTTGGTGGAGCAAGAATCTAATACAAACACAACCCCTTTCCTCACTCGGTTTGTAGAAACTCTCAACTATTACTTGGCAATGTTTGAGTCCATTGATGTCAGATTGCCGAGAAACCAGAAGGAGCGAATTAGTGTGGAGCAGCATTGCCTAGCAAGGGATATAGTTAATGTCATTGCTTGTGAGGGGAAGGAGAGGGAGGAGCGCCACGAGCTCTTCGGCAAATGGAAGTCTAGATTCATGATGGCAGGTTTCCGGCAATGCCCTTTGAGCTCCTATGTAAACTCTGTGATAAGGAGCCTGCTAAGGTGTTACTCAGAGCATTATACATTGGTGGAAACTGATGGAGCTATGCTCTTGGGATGGAAAGATAGGAATTTGATCTCTGCATCTGCCTGGTATTGATATAGGAGGAGATGGAGGTAGGATATACTATATACCTGTATTAATTACATATACTTTTCACAGGTGGGGATGGTGCATTACCCTTTTTAGGAGAGTGGGAAAACTGAGGTTACCATCAGAAAGGTTGGCTGAGTTATATTTTTCAGTCATAGTCAATTATGTAATTCTATTGCAATTAAATTACATCCTCTTCCTATATAGAGCTGACACCATGCCAATGTTTATATTGAGGATGAGGTCTGTTTCCTCTTTTTGTTAATCACTGTAATTTAAATTCCTTCAACACATGTGATTTATGCCTCTTTCTGTGGTTCCTCACGTCACTGATGGCGGAATCTTCGTTCGATTTTGCTACTTTCCGATGAATAAATTTGGCATACGGACATCCATTTTTTGGGTGCCAATTGTTCTTCCATCCATCTCTATGCTACCCTCTCCGTCTCGGGCAATGCCTTACAAATCTGAGGTCGAATAGACATGAATTTGGTGATTTTGTTCGTGTTCAGGCTGGTCAATTTCAGTGTCCTCCCTTGTGACTTGTTAAGTGATCTAATTTTATATCATCATGATTCTAAAAACCACTAGGAGGAGATATATCACGATCACGCATGATTTTGCTAACCTGTTGCTGTCAACTTGTTTTGGGCTTCGCTTTGGTCGACTAAATTCCCTTCTTCCTGTTTTTTTACTGCGATTCAGGTCTGGAACTGGAAGATATAGACATTTTCTGTGTAATATTCGTGTTAAGAGAAAGTGAAATCTTCTCATACTTCAAATCTGTAATTTCTTAAATGACCTGGTATCTGTATATATATATAATTTCTTGAAATCATCTCATTTTGGAAAGGTGTTTAAAACTTCCGAAAACATGGAAACAACTCAACATACTAACCCATACATTTTGAGAAGAAAAATTCAAGCTTTTTATTCATTAAAAAATTAATGTGAAAACATATACAAAATAATTTATTAATTTATCATACAACTCAACTCCTTTTCATTTTCATTTGAGGGTTAATCAACTAAAATTTAAAAAACAACTATACACTGAAAACTTTGACATACTACTTGATGAAATCATGAAATTTTATATGGAAAGCATGTAATGGTTAGACCTTTTGTGATATCGATTTTATAAAGAGACATCTTAAGGAACGGTTCTAGCCATTACATGCAGGAGTAAGTTGGCTAGCCTAGATTGGTCTTAAAAGTGTCTCTTGTCGCTGAGGAAGATGAAACTTAAAGGTTGTCCCAACGCTTATAAAGTGCAAACAATATAGACCGAGGAAATCGACATCGGTTAATTACTAATCGTGACTTGTAAACTTTGGATGAGAGTTTGTGGTTTCATGGGTAATATCTTAGGCATAGTTTCATGTTAAAGTTTTATGGTTGTTAATATTAATAATTATTGAAAATTTATCTGCTTGTTAATTTTAAAACATGTAAAAATTAGTTGAGGTATGCGTAAATTATTCCGGATAACTCACGTGAATAATAAAAAAAATAGATAAATGTTTTTAGATTAAACAATTAATTTCTGGAGAAACTTGACTGCTGCAATTGTTGAAACACCATGCTGCATACTCTTGAAGCCATGTGTTGCTGTTGGAAACAAAGCACACAAATATTTGGATCACACTCTCATCAACACATTTATTATCAACATACTTATTATTCTGAATACATTAGTCTTATATTTATAAGGAGATTAATCTAATAAGGATTTTAAGTAACTAACTCTACAAGAATTGTAATAAACTAATCTAACACTAATCAATTTTCTGAAAATAAAACACACAAATAGTTGGATGAGCTGCAGATAGGTTACAACAGTGTTAAGAACCCAAAACAAACCAACAATTTTAAAACACTAATCAATTATATAAATATTTACCTTATATTAAAAATAAATAACTCTTATGTAAATAATTCTTTAACTTTAAATATGGTCAATCAATTATAAAATATAATATCTGTAATCTTAGAACTTGAAGATTGTTATATTCAAATAATTATTTAAAGAAAGCCTACTTTCATCCATAGAAAACCCTTTAAGAAAATAAAATTTATATGTAATTTGACAAAGAAAACTATGTTTCTCTTCCAACCTTTAATTAATTATTTTCACTTGAGTATCTTATGGCATAAAACGTACAATTATGGTGATAGAGGGAGGATTAATTTTCTTAATACACTTTTAAATATCACAAATCTTTCAAGTTTACAATAATTAAATAAAAAAGAACTTTTTAAATTGATGAATAAAATTTTAAGATTAATATTTATTAAACAATTTAAGGTTTACTATTTCATTCATATGGATCACATCTTATTTTCTTTTACTTGGTCCAAATTATCTTCTTTTACACACACACACATTAATATAATGCCAATAGAGTAATATAAAAACCTTACATGCATCAATCATGTCATATATGTGTGACATCACGATAATTATTCTCTCAGACTAAGATCATTAGAATGAAGGGTGGAAAGAATAAGAAATTCTTATTTTTTATTAATAAAAATAAGTTGTGATTGCCACCTAATATTTTAATCACCAAAAATTTTAATTGGTCTTAGAATCTAAATAAATGGATTGATTGTGTATAGGGATGACGTATCATCCCTAATGCATATCTTACGTAACATTCCAAGTACATTTCTTACCTAAAATAAACTGCAATATTTATTTGTTTAATAAAAATTTAGGTATTGTATTTTTTAATTATTGGTCTATCTAATAGTTAAAGCTAGTTCAACCCAATAGAGTTGACCATAGAGTCAAGTCTAGTTATTCTAAATTCAAAATATAAAAATAAAAAAAATTATCTTTTTACTCAATATCAGAGATACGTCTTATATATAAGTTTATAATCCCGGATATTAAAATAAAAAAAATATTTATTTAATTTTTTTGAAATGTAAAATAAGTTCTCAATGCTTTAATAAACTATTTATTAAATTCAATATACATAAAAAAAAAAAACTATTTTCTTGAATTTTTTATATAATAATGCTAAATTATGCCATGTATATAGACTGAGCGTAGTCACATGGAATGGTTTCCTAGCCAAGCCCAAAAATAATACAGGCTTTAGTTAAAGAAAAACACGTGGGCTACAAAAAATGCAGTGATTATCCAAGAAAAGGAAACTGAGGCTCACGTACGGCTGGAGCGAGGCTGATGCTCACAGTTGTTACAATGAAATAAGGCTGCTGAGACTTGAAGCCTCTGCTACATGGTCACAACTGAATCAAATGCTGCTCACGGCTGCAACAGAGGCGGTGCAACTGCTGCTCGCGGTGGAGTCTGTTACTGCTCACTGCTTCGGCGTTGCTATGGCTAGGGTGTAACTCTTCTGACACCGGTCAACCGGTTTAAGTTTTATAGGCAGACGGTTGAAGTTCGCTGCTGTTGCTGGTGCAGAGCCCTAGTGGAGTAATGAAGGCTAGGAGAGAAGAAGTGGTGGCTGTGACGATTCCTACCAGGGTCTCTGATTGTTGTTTTTGGTTGGAATAGGATGCTGGTGGTGTTCTCGTGTGGTGTACTAGGTGCTGTAGGGGAGGGGAAATGGTGTTTTTGGCTGGAGCAGCGGAGGAAAGTGGTGCTTTGTATTATTATTTTTTATGTTTTTTTGAGTGTGTGGGCGTGGGTTTTTCAGTTCTCTCCTTAATTGCCCCTTATTTGTTGGAATGGGTTGCTTTTATTTAGAGGAGGTGGGGACGGTGCACTCCCTTACTCCCTCCTTTTCCTTTTATGGTTGAATTAGGACAATTTGAGTTGATTATTTAAAAAAATATATAAGAGAAATAAAAATATACAAATAATTTTGGGGAACCAAAATTAAGTCATGACAAAATATCATATATTATAAGATAAATGCAACTTTTATTCCATAACATATATATTTTAGCGCTAAAATAATTTAGCAGTTTTTATCCCACGAGTGAACGATATGAAATGCGAATTAACATAAGATCTTGTTTTCTTTTAGATGAGCTACCAAAAGACTCAGTCATGTCAAGATCTTCAGGCTTCAATCCACCAGCAGGTTTCCAGTCAAAATGGTATAACATCTGCGCAAGTGGAAACTCAGTGTTGGCCATAGCAAACAACATGCCAGGACACATCCTCTTTCCAGCACCGAATGGGATGAATTCGAAATCGCTACCCTTAAAATCAGTCGAAACATTGATGAATCTCTCTGGATAGAATCTCTCAGGTTCACTCCAATAGCTGGGATCTCTTCCAATTGCCCATGCATTAATCAATACCTGACTCTTGACGTCGATGGCGTATCCATTAACATCACATCTCTTCCTGCACTCTCTTGGAATAATTGGTATCGGAGGATGTAATCGTAGAGTTTCTTTGATAATCAACTTCAAGAATTTCAAATCATGAAGGCTTGTTTCGTCAGGAATAGTTCCAGGATCATTGAAGACTTGTCTCACTTCTTTTTGTGCCTTCTCCATTACTCTCGGGTTCTTTATCAATTCTGACATTGCCCATTCTAAAGCTGTTGACGAAGTGTCACCTCCAGCACCGAACATGTCCTGAAAGGTAATTAAGTAAAGAAGGACATGTTAGATAGGATTGAGTTCACTTCCAGTTAGGCGGAGTAACATGATGCAAGTAAAAACATAGAGTATAGACCATCGGTTTGCATTTAAATATATATATGATTTCATTTCATCAAGTTTGTGGATGGTTGTATTTTTCTTGTAAACAAATTGATTAATTAGTGCGTGTGACAAAGCGAAAATATATACTAACCAGGATGATTGCTTTGATAGAGCTTGTTGTTAATTGGAATTCAAGGTTTCCATGGTCTTGAAGATTCAAAAGAACACCAAGAAGATCATCCTCTTCGTTCTTGCCCATCTTTGACGTTAAAGCGGAGTTGGCTCTACGCTCGGAGATGATGCTCTCAAGTATCGCATCTGCTTCTCTGTGCATCCTTTCGAGTCTAGACCTGAGCGGACTGACCATGTAAAGAAATTTGGAGGAAGGGAATATATCTATCATATTAAAAACTCCAGTGCCTCCGCCATTTCCTCAACAATTGGTAAGAAAGCTTCTTGGTTTTTGCATTTCTTACCAATGCTTGTTCTCGCAGTGATGTCATTTTCTAAAGAAGATATCATCCTACTAAGGTTGATTGGAGACCCCTCTTTTGAATAAATGGAAGTAATAAAATTAGATACCTCTTCTTCCCTAATAGATTTGAATGATCGTACACGTTTTGCAGAAAGAAGCTCTAATATGGAAGTTTTTCTTAGTTGTTTCCAATACTCGCCATACGGTGCAAATGCAATGTCTTTACGGTTGTAGAACAGGACGCTTGCAGCTAGGAGATGAGGTCTTTCAACAAAGTTGATTTCGTGGGTTTTCATCACTTCTTTCGCTGCTTCCGATGAAGAAATAATGACAGTGGAAACTTCACCAACTTGAAGTTGCATGACAGGTCCAAATTTCTTGGCCAAGTCCCTTAGGCGATGATGGGGCAGAGGGTGAACTAGCTGGTGAAGGTTTCCAATAAAGGGTAATTTCCATGGCCCAGGAGGTGGATTTGAACTTGACTTGTTGCTTTTGATAAGTTTCGTCCATGTCCATAAGATGGAGATAACGAGAAGGATGGTTAAAAAAACTGGGAGGGAGAGCAACATTTGCTCTATTCTGAAAAACAAATATTAATTAGTGACAGGGTCTCTGATTGTTGTTTTTGGCTGGAATAGGATGCTGGTGGTGTTCTCGTGTGGTGTATTAGGTGCTGCAGGGGAGGAGAAATGGTGTTTTTTGCTGGAACGGGGGAGGAAAAGTGGGACTGATTGCGAACGCAGTGTGTGGGTGTGGGTTTTTCAGTTCTGTACCCTCCCCTGTCTATAGAAGGTGGGGAAGGTGCATAGGCTCCTATTTTCATTGAATTCGGACAATTTGAATTGATTATTCAAGATTTTTTTATTAAACCCCAGGTCATGTTAATTTAGGCATTCAATATTTCGTATCTTTTACAATATAGTAGTTCTTGATTTTGAATATTTTTAATTTCATTATTGATTGAGCTTTAAAATTTTAAATTCTTTAAATTTATCCTTGATTTTTAATAAATTACAATCCTGAATATGCCCGTCCCTTTCACTTTGATTATTGATTTTAAAATTGTTTAATTTACCATAAAAAATAGATTTCCTGCAATTGCACTTATGATAGCACCAATTTAACCTTTCAAAGCTCTAATTATGTTTTTAATATTCTAATTTTTGTGAATTGATCTGAATTAATATCCAAATTTAATTTTTTTTCAATTGAGTTTCTTATTGATTCCTTCCAATACATTAAAAGTTTAATTAAGTCATTTAATCTAATTAAATCTTTTAATTTTCGTTCAGTTGGATTTCAACCTTTAATTTTGCTTTAAATTAAGTTTTTCATCAACTCATCTTGTCAGCATACTCTAATCTGGCTATTTTTCTGATAGTTTTATCTTTTGCAACTCAAAAATTTATTTTCTCATATCCTAAAAATATATTTTTAAAATTTTTAATTTCTGATTTTTTTTAGATTATTAAAATTTTTTTTTAGGTACTAGCCATAAGCCATATTAGCTTACCAAGAACCAAGTATAAGCTATTAATTACCTTAACTAGAAAGAATGGATGAAATTAATAAAATTAATTGATTAATCAATTATTCAACCCAATAATTTTATTTTTAAACTACTTAAATTTTGAAGACATTATCAAAGTCATAATTAAAAAAAAAAAATGAAAATACAATACAGAAGAAACATACAATCCATTACGAGTTGCAATTTATATTTAACCACAATGTATTTTTTTTTAAGAAAAATTATCAATTCTTTTATTTTTAATTTAATCCTTGCACATTAAATTTACTTGAGATCCATTTTGATGTTTTATTGGTTAATTTTATACGGGGCTCTGTTAAAAATAAATTTTAATAATGAGTTAATGCTTGATTTGATAATAAAAAATATTATTGATTCAAACCAATTAAAATATTAGAAATTAAAACAAATATTTAATATCTTTTTTTTAAAATAGAAAAATCTTTATTTTAGCTTTTTAATTTTATATACAGTTAAGAACAACAAATTTTATTATTATTATTTATTGGTGTATAAAATTCAAATTTATTGTATTTAATACATGTATAAATTTTTTAGTTTGCAATTAAAAAATTTCTTAATAGTAAACAATACGTTAACAATATTAGTAATTTATCACTTACTTTTTTTTTTTTTTTCTAATTTAATCCTTGCACATTAAATTTACTTGAGATTTATTTTGGTTAATTTTATATGGGCTCTCATTATATTAAAAATAAATTTTAATATTGAGTTAATACTTAATTTAGTAATAAAAAATATTATTGATTCAAACCAATTAAAATATTAGAAACTCAAACAGATATTTAATAATTTTTTTTCTAAACAAAAAAATCTTTATTTTAGCTTTTTAACTTTATATACGGTTAAAATCAACAATTTTTATTTATTTATTGGTGTATAAAATTCAAATTTATTGTATTTAATACATGTATAAATTTTTTAGTTTGCAATTAAAAATTTTCTTGATAAATAAGTTAACAATATTATTATTTTTTAATTTTTTTTGTATTGAGAAAACAATTATTCATCATGTAAGATAGCGTTGGAATAAAATCAATATATATGATTATCATTAAAGAGTTATATAATTATTAATTTTAAAAATTATATAATTAATTAAGATGTATATAAGTTAGTTCAGATATTAATATTAAAAAAAAAAACTTGTATACATGAAAAAAATCCAGGACAAAACGTGATGGAGAACGAGAAAAGGGGCAACGAAGAAGTATACTTCTTTTGTTGCATTTGTCTCATATTGAAAACTCAATTATTTTGTCCCAATACTGAATTCTTTGTCGAGGACTTTTGAGCGATTACTTCGAGAAAAATCTCTGTTTCGCCCTAATACCTAATTCTTCGTTAAGGATTGATTACCCATTAGACATAAAAAAAAATATCACAATATTTGTTAAAGAAGGGGGCATGAATCTCATTCCTTTAAAACGGCACATTTTTTTTTTAATTCTTTTTGTTTACGTGAGTGTCCGGACCAGCTTGCGTGCACCACGATTAATTTTACGGTCCACTGAACATTCTACAAACCCAGTAAACAGGTAAGACACCGCGGGGATGACAGGCGTACACGTTGAGGCTTGAAGCCATGATGCAGAGGTAAGGAAACCCTTACCACCGCTGGGCTATAAGCCTCGGTGTACATTTATTTCTTTGTTTTGACAGTAGGGTTGCGACCCCTGCAGTAAATCGGATCCTAAAAGAGAGTGTTTTGAGATGTTAGTAGGTATTGTTTTTAAAAATATTTTTTATATATAAATTATTAAAATAATATTTTTTAAAATTTATTTTTAATATTAATATATCAAAATAATTTTAAAAGAATATAAATTTTTAAAAAGTACAAAGAACTCTTAAGTCGCCTACCTGTGCTGTATGGAGGACAAACGGTATTTTTGGCTGGAAAAGTGGTGCTTTGTTTTTTTTTTTTTTTTTTAACGGCTGGGACAAGGGAATTCCCTCTGGTTTTGGTTGGACTGAGGGTGCAGTTATTTTCTGAAAAATAATATTCAAAAAATAATTTTCCAAACTTTCGAATATACTGACCGTTCATTTGTCTCAAGCGGAAAACTCAACTCTTTTGTCCTAACAAAGCAGGTCCATCGGAACCTACTCGCCGTTCACGTCAGGTAGTTGCATGTTCATGTCAGGTCACTAGCATTGATGATGACTTCATTGATCCTTGAAAAAATCAACTTTCATTTTTCTAACTGTGGATTCATGATTGACGACGATTCAGTACCAATTATACAATGAAGAACAGTGCAATGTATATATACCATAGGATCAAGCATGAGAGGGATGGATGCCTGTTGAAAATTAAGAGCATGAAAGAGATGGAATAGGAATTATGCTCCCTTCGACGGTGTTTGGAAGTGTGGTTACTGTTGTTTTTTAAAGTGTTTTTCGTGCCAAAAAGCATGCCAATAATATTTTTTTATTTTTTAAAAATTATTTTTGATATCAGCACATCAAAACGATCTAAAAAGTACAAACCGCATTCAATTTTAGTAAAAAAAAAAAAAAATTTGAATTTTTATCAAAAACAGTTTCAAACTCAATGCCAAACGCTCCCTTCGTGTCCTTTCAATCCATTGATACAATTCTCGTTTTCTACGTACTCTGTCCTCTAAGTAAAATAAGGAAAAGTCTCCACGTGCCTTTTGAAACTATAATTCTATTGGTTTTTTAAAGTTTGTTTTATTTAAAAATATATTAAAATTAATTTTTTAAAAATACATTTAAAATACAAAAACAAATACCTTCTTAACAATGCCGAATGCTGCCGGAATCATTTCTCCACGTAAATGGTTAATTTAGTGGATGTGCATGTCTCATGACTTTTCAATATGTGACTAAATCCTTGACCGGATTTGTTGGCACAATTTTCAATCAATCTTTCTAATCACATTATCAAATGGTTATATGCAGGTTGCGTGATTAGTTTTTCTTCTTGAAATACTCCTGGGCATAATTCCTTCAAGGATACAATATATTTTTATTAAATATTAATATTGATATAAATAATATTTATTTCTTATTAAATATTATTAGGATAAAATTATATTATTGACCATTTTCTTTATAAAATAATAAGACTAATGAACTATAAATATACCATGAGATCTTTAGAATAAAAGTTTAAAATCTTCATTCTCTACTGCATATATATTTTTAGAACATCCCTATAAAATTTTATTATATTTTCTCTATTTAAAAATATATTTATTTTAGCATTAGAGAGCATCTACCTCTAGAAAAAAAAAGATTTTTTATAGGTATTAGTCACAAGCCACCTTGATCTACCAAATACCAAGTATAAGCTATCAATTACCTTGGTTAAGGAGAAAAAATGGGATTGATAGGACCAACTGATTAATTGATTATTCAACTCGAGAGCTCTATTTCTAAGCTACTTGAATTTTTAGGATATCATCAAAATCATAAATATGCGGGGCAATGCGATATGGATGAAATATTAAAAAAACAATGAAAATATAAAATAGAAGGAACACATTATGAGTTGTAATACTTAACCACAGTGTTTATTTTTTTAACTTTTTTAACTTTATCACTTGAACTTTTTTTATACATAATTTAATTCTTTCATGTTAAATTTATTATTTTGAGATTCATTTTGATGTTTTATTTTGATTGATTTCATAAGAGGTTCTCTTTATATTAAGAATAAGTTTTAAAATTGAGTTAATGTTTGATTTGGTGAATATATATATATATATTATTGATTCGTATATATTAACTGATATGCATATAAAAAGGTGACTTTTTGAACAATGTAGTTACCATTTTCGTTTAAAAAAACGACTCATTTTAATTAATTCAGATATATTTCTCTATATATGATCCTAGCTATATGCACTTAAAAGCTCTTTTGTGCTAGAAATAGTAATTTATTGTGTGCTGTAAGGATCGAGCATATGTAAGACTTCACCAAAACTGTATTGGTTTCTATTATAGTAAATTCTCACTCTTTCTCTTACGTAAACATAGTCAAATCTTGTAAGATCGTTGTGTATTCATCTATTACGATATTTTTTTTTATCTGCATGTGTTATCCTCGCCATAGATTATATAGAGTGGTTATTACAATGAATGATAAAAAATCAGAGGTTTCCCAACTATCCATGGAAATTTTTTGATCTCAGATCATTTTGTAATGGATACGGGAAGGAATTGCATTCAGTCAGAATCCCAAATCTTTTGATCATGGTTCTAGACTCTGTAAAAGCATCGTAATCACTGTAGAAGACATATTAAGAAAAACTTGGAGAACGTCCTTCTTGGGGACACCAAGTGGTTTCTCATTTATGTCTTTCCAGTCACTCTCGACAAGTTTTGTTAACTCATCATGTGCATGTTGCTTCGATACTCCATGCTGCTTCAGACAGCATTCAACAGATGAAGCAACATGGCCTCTTTCTTGTTCAAACTGCAATGTAGAAACGAATGTTGCACAAGTTAGATAGGAGTTAATTTAGCCCGTTTTACAATTTGGACAAGTTTTTTAAGTTTATTTCCAACCTCATGAGATGCCACATCGTCGATGAGCCTGAATAGATCAGATGTAGATGCCAGAATTTTAGGATGAGTGAACAACCAATCGAACACCTCCTTTGAAGCGATTTTGCCCATCCCACACAAGGATGAAACTGTGAGCAAAGGGTAAGTACAGCTAAACACCCCATTTTTCCTGTTTTCTTCTAATGTTGGCACATGATCTTCGTTAAAACATCTTGCTTCCTGTGATCTGAATGAACTACAGTTAAAACCAATGAAGTAAAATATGCCGATTGACTTAACAAAAGAATCAAATTTACGGCTTCTTTCGCATAAGATACACAGTAAGATCTCCCTTCCTTAGTTGTTTCTTCCTCAATTTCACTCGAGGAAACAAATAGTGCCTCAAACCAAACTTTCGTGTAATCAGGGAGATCTTCCATGCTTGTATCCCATCTGAAATAAATTCATTAATCACCACTCAGTTAATCACGCCGCCAAATCTGTGTTTAGAGTTGCAATTACAGAACCAGGATATGTAATCTAGTATACCTCTCAATCATTTTGGTGAACTGCTCAAGTTCTTCAACAGTACCATGCACATCGTTTATGTCATCCAAAATGGATACAAGCATAGTGGATTTGGTTAGTATCTGTCGGGCAAGAGCGTCCTGTGGCTCGATAAACAGGCCTAACACCACAATGTAGCAGCACTCGATCAATCTGTCTCGAGCGAAAGGTAGCTTTGTCGTGAAGTCCAACTCTTTCCACCACCTACAGTGCACAAATGTAATTAATATTTTCTATCTGGTTAAATAATTCTTATTCTCCTCTAATAATCTTGCCTATAATAATTACCAACTTTTTTGTATTGCTGAATGGAGAATCTTTAAAACTCTCTATATGTTTATCATGCTCTCTAAAGTAGTATCCTCTCAGACTGCCACACTGCCAATGCTGTGTTAAATGGACTCTCAAAGTCTGTGTTTGGGCTGCCTTAGTTTCAAAATATATGGGTTTATTTATTGTGGCCTTAGCCTTTATAATGTTGGACTGGGCTTACTTAAAATGTAGGCTTAGAGCTAGTCATTTACAAGAAAACTGCGAATTAATATGAAAGCTCCTTGTCTATGCTGGGAAAATACTATGAAATTATGCCCCGAAAGTAATTTTTTTTAATTAAAACTCTATTTAAAAGTGGGTTATTTTTTTTATATTTGACAAAGTTTGAAAAATTAGTTTGAAAACATTTTCAAATATTTTGTTACACAATAAAAAATAACTTATTGATATTATAATTTATTTTTTAAGTTTATTAAAAACATTAAGACAAGATATGATAGATGAAAAAGTTGAAGAAAAATAAAATTAATAAAAAAAAATTAATTTTATAAATTATTTTAAATAAATCAAACCTGACAAATAAAAAGTTAAAAAATAATAAAATAAAATAAAAAATTTAAATTTCTTAAATTATTTCTAAAACATTTGGCTATCTTTTGGTCAAAAAAGGTCCCTCAGACCTATAAAGTGTAAAAACCTATAAAAAAACAAAAAAACAAATTAACTACCAATCATATTTTAGGGCTTTATAAGTACTAGCCCCAGGCAAAACTTACTAGGATACCACTAATTTTCCATATGCTATCTTAGGTGAAGGGGGTGTTTAGAACAGTATTAGAGATTGCTTTTAAAAGTTATTCTTTATTTACAAATATATTATATTATAATAATTTTGGAAAGGTGTTTAAAACTTCCGAAAACATGGAAACAACTCAACAGACTAACCCATACATTTTGATAAGAAAAATTCAAGCTTTTTATTCATTAAAAAATTATTGTGAAAACATATACAAAATAATTTATTAATTTATCAGACAACTCAACTCCATTTCATTTTCATTTGAGGGTTAATCAACTAATGTTTTTTAAAAAACAACTATACACTGAAAACTTTGACATACTAATTAGTTTACTTGATGAAATCATGAAATTTTAGATCGAAAGCATGTAATGGAGAATTTTTGTGATATCGCTTTTATAAAGAGACATCCTAAGGAACAGTTGTAGCCATTACATGCAGGGGTAAGTTGGCTAGCCTAGATTGGTCTTTAAGTGTGTGGGCGTGGGTTTTTCAGCTCTCTCCTTTCCCCTTATTTGTTGGAATGGGTTGCTTTTATTTAGAGGAGGTGGGGATGGTGCACTCCCTTCCTCCCTCCCTCCTTTTCTTTTTTGGTTGAATTAGGACAATTTGAGTTGATTATTTAAAAAAAATATATAAGAGAAATAAAAATATACAAATAATTTTGGGAACCAAAATTAAGTCATGACAAAATATCATATATTATAAGATAAATGTAACTTTTATTTCATAACATATATATTTTAGCGCTAAAATAATTTAGCAGTTTTTATTTTTTTAGTTTAACGTGAGTGTCCGGGTTAGCTTGCGCGCACCTCAACTAATCTCACAGGCCCTGAAGTTATCGATCATGTAAGTCTTCAGTGGTCATCATATGAGTAACCCAAGACTCAAATCTGAAACCATAGAGGAAACGAACTTTTTAATCCCAAGCTCTTATCAATAGACCACCACCTAGATGATTAGCAGTTTTTATCCCACGAGTGAACGATATGAAATGGGAATTAACTTAAGATCTTGTTTTCTTTTAACTGCGCCACCAAAAGACTCGGTCATGTCAAGATCTTCAGGCTTCAATCCACCAGCAGGTTTCCAGTCAAAATGGTATAACATCTGCGCAAGTGGAAACTCAGTGTTGGCCATAGCAAACAACATGCCAGGACACATCCTCTTTCCAGCACCAAATGGGATGAATTCGAAGTCGCTACCCTTAAAATCAGTCGAAACATTGATGAATCTCTCTGGATAGAATCTCTCAGGTTCACTCCAATAACTGGGATCTCTTCCAATTGCCCATGCATTAATCAACACCTTACTCTTGACGTCGATGGCGTATCCATCAACATCACATCTCTTCCTGCACTCTCTTGGAATCATTGGTACCGGAGGATGTAATCGTAGAGTTTCTTTGATAATCAACTTCAAGAATTTTAAATTATGAAGGCTTGTTTCGTCAGGAATAGTTCCAAGATCATTGAAGACTTGTCTCACTTCTTTTTGTGCCTTCTCCATTACTCTCGGGTTCTTTATCAATTCTGACATTGCCCATTCTAAAGCTGTTGACGAAGTGTCACCTCCACCACTGAACATTTCCTGAAAGGTAATTAAGTAAAGAAGGACATGTTAGATAGGATTGAGTTCACTTCCAGTTAGGAGGAGTAACATGATGGAAGTAAAAACATAGAGTATAGACCATTGGTTTGCGTTTAAATATATATATGATTTCATTTCATCAAGTTTGTGGATGGTTATATTTTTCTTGTAAAAAAATTGATTAATTAGTGCGTGTGACAAAGCGAAAATATATACTAACCAGGATGATTGCTTTGATAGTGCTTGTTGTTAATTGGAATTCAAGGTTTCCATGGTCTTGAAGATTCAAAAGAACACCAAGAAGATCATCCTCTTCGTTCTTGCCCGTCTTTGACGTTAAAGCGGAGTTTGCTCTACGCTCGGAGATGATGCTTTCAAGTATCGCATCTGCTTCTCTGTGCATCCTTTCGAGTCTAGACCTGACCGGACTGACCATGTAAAGAAATTTGGAGGAAGGGAATATATCTATCATATTCAAACCTCCAAGTGCCTTCGCCAATTCCTCAACAATTGGTAAGAAAGCTTCTTGGTTTTTGCATTTCTTTCCAATGCTTGTTTTCGCAGTGATGCCACTTTCTAAAGAAAATATCATCCTACTGAGGTTGATTGGAGACCCCTCTTTTGAATAAATGGAAGTAATAAAATTAGATACCTCTTCTTCCCTAATAGATTTGAATGATCGTACACGTTTTGCAGAAAGAAGCTCTAATATGGAAGTTTTTCTTAGTTGTCTCCAATACTCGCCATACGGTGCAAATGCAATGTCTTTACGGTTGTAGAACAGGACGCTTGCAGCTAGGAGATGAGGTCTTTCAACAAAGTTGATTTCGTGGGTTTTCATCACTTCTTTCGCTGCTTCCGATGAAGAAATAATGACAGTGGAAACTTCACCAACTTGAAGTTGCATGACAGGTCCAAATTTCTTGGCCAAGTCCCTTAGGCGATGATGGGGCAGAGGGTGAACTAGCTGGTGAAGGTTTCCAATAAAGGGTAATTTCCATGGCCCAGGAGGTGGATTTGAACTTGACTTGTTGCTTTTGATAAGTTTCTTCCATGTCCATAAGATGGAGATAACGAGAAGGATGGTTAAAAAAACTGGGAGGGAGAGCAACATTTGCTCTATTCTGAAAAACAAATATTAATTAGTGACAGGGTCTCTGATTGTTGTTTTTGGCTGGAATAGGATGCTGGTGGTGTTCTCGTGTGGTGTATTAGGTGCTGCAGGGGAGGAGAAATGGTGTTTTTTGCTGGAACAGGGGAGGAAAAGTGGGACTGATTGCGAACGCAGTGTGTGGGTGTGGGTTTTTCAGTTCTCTCCCCTCCCCTATTTATAGAAGGTGGGGAAGGTGCATAGGCTCCTATTTTCATTGAATTCGGACAATTTGAATGGATTATTCAAGATTTTTTTTATTAAACCCCTGGTCATGTTAATTTAGGCATTCAATATTTCGTATCTTTTACAATATAGTTATTGATTTTAAATATTTTTAATTTCATTATTGATTGAGCTTTAAAATTTTAAATTCTTTAAATTTACACTTGATTTTTAATCAATTATAATACTTGAATACACACGTTTTTTTCACTTTGATTCTTAGTTTTAGAATTATTTAATTTACCTTTAATTAGCCTTTAAACTTTAGATTTTCTATCATTGCACTCAGTACCATTTAACCTTCCAAAACTCTAATTATATCTCTAATATTCTAAATTTTATGAATTCATCTGAATTAATACCCAAACTTAATTTTTTTTCAATTGAGTCTCTTATTTAATCCTCCCAATACATTAAAAGTTTAATTAAGTCATTTAATCTAATTAAAGCTTTTAATTTTAGTTGACTTGAATTTTAACCTTAAATTTAGCTTCAAATTTAGTCTTTCTTCAACCCATCTTGTTAGCATACTTCAATCTAGCTGTTTTCCTGACATTTTTATTTTTTGTAATTCAAATATTTATCTTCTCTTGTCCTAAAAATATATTTTTTATTTATTTTAAATTTCTGATTTTTTTTGGATTTTTTTGAATAACAAGCCGCTTCCAGCTTGTAGTCACGGTCTTTTAATTTTAGCTTATGTAGTGGTCGGCCTTTCTACACGCACGCGCCTGCCAGAATGCCTTCTTTGTTGTAGACGAAGCAAGGTAAAAAATAAAATATACAAATAATTTTTGGGGAACCAAATTTAAGTTACGACAACTTACATATCATAAGATAAATTTAGAAAATCATAATTGAAACAACTTTTATTTCATAATATATTTTAGCACTAAAATAATTTAGCACTTTTTATCCCACGAGTGAGCGATATGAAATGGAAATCAACTTAAGATCTCGTTTTCTTTCAATTGCGCCACCAAGAGACTCAGTCAAGTCAAGATTTTGAGGCTTCAATCCATCAATAGGTTTCCAGTCAAAATGGTAGCATCGGAGCAAGTGGAAACTCAATGTTGGCCATGGAAAACAACATGCCAGGGAACATCCTCTAATCTCCGGCACCAATTGGGATGAATTCAAAGTCGCTGCCCTTAAAATCAATCGGAGTGTCAGCTTCACGGCTGAACATTTCCAGAAAGGTAATATTAAATCAAGAGTATGGACCATTGGTTTGCATTTAAATATATATTTATTTTTCTCTATTAGATGATATCAAACGTACATAAGGTACACAATCCAGATTAACATTTCTATTTGTTTCTTCTCTTGTATATTGACAGCATTTCTATTTGTTTCTTCTCTTGTATATTGACGGAACATGCACCAATATAGCATTTTTATTTTATTTTATATAGAATTATTATGATTTTAAATCAACATAGATTTACAAGTATATAATTTTATCACAAAATTAAATAAAAATAATTTATAAAAAAAAACAAAGTTATTAAACTTATTAAAACTTATGATCTAGATCGCAAGATGATCGAAATCGATTTAATCTAGAATTATCACAATATTAGAAAAAAAAATTATTGTTTTAAGATTTTTTTTTAAATTATATTATATTTTTACTGGTTATCCATGTTATTTTTAAACCATTAAATTAAATAATCTATTTTAGATTAGCTTCTATATATTTTAATTTGAAATTCAAGCTAGTTAAGGAATTGAGTTAGCATATTTTGAGATAATTTAATTTAATGATATTACTAAAAAATAAAATCTCTATGCTTTTAATTTTTTTTAAATTAAAAAAAAAAAAGTCTGATCAACCGCCGCTCACCGGCAAATATACTAATGTGTGTGTATATTTATATATTTATGTAAGAAGTCAGTATTTTTCTCTTTCATTTGTTTCATTTTTCTAGCAAGGAAAACTCAACTCTTTTGTCATCAGAGGACATATTACCATTTAATATACAAAGAAAACTCAACTCTTTTGTCCTAGTACTGAATTATTGATGGAAGACTTCTTTCCAACTTTACGAAGACAACCTCTACTCTTTTTGTCCTAATACTGAATTATTGACATGGGCGGTGGCACGTGGTAAAGTTAGATAGTCGAAGTGTGTGTGTTTGTTTTCCCGAACAACGCTGTTCATGTGAGGTCACTATTTTGGAACCGGAAGTTTTTAGGTAGTGTTTGACAGTGTGGTAGCGATTACTTTTCAAATAACTTTTCATGTTAAAATATATATTAATGATTTTTTTTATTTTTTAAAAATTAATTTTGATATCAGCACATCAAAACGATCTAAAAAGTATAAACCGCAGTCAATTTTAACAAAAAAAAAATTTGAAATTTTTAGAAACGCAGATTAAACCGCGTTCCCAAATAGCTCCTAATAGTATGATGCATTCCCGCTGTTTTTATAGATCTTTCCATGCAAGTACATGGGATGGTATATTTATTAGAGAATAATATAAATCATATTTTGATATTTTAATTAATAATTTAAGTTATTGGGTTGAGATTGTTTTTTTAACATGGTATCAGAGTTTTGAAGACTAAGTGGTCATGGATTCGAATTCCACCATTCCTATTTATTTGATAAAAATCAAGCGCAAGGCAATATGGGCCTGTGCAAATTTCAAATTCAAAAGACTTTCACTTGAGAGGGTGTATTAGAGAATAATATAAATCATATCTTGAAATTTTAATTAATAGTTTAAGCTATCAGGTTAAGATGGTTCTTTAACATGGTATCAGAGCTTTGATTACCAAGCGGTCACGAGTTTGAATCTTACCATTCCTATTTATTTAATAAAAATCAAGCACAAAGTATTGTGAGCCTGTACAAGTTTCAAGTCCAAAAAATTTTCACTTGAAAGAGTATATTAGAGAATAATATAAATTATATCTTGAAATCTTAACTAACAGTTTAAACTATTAGGTTAAAATGATTTTTTGATAATAATTAGTCTCATAATATATTAAATATTAACAGTGTTAAAAAAATAAAAAAGTTAACAATATAAAAAAATAAAAACAAAAAATCAACAATATAAATTTTAAATTATTAAATAAAATATTAAAAATAATTTCATATTATTCTCTAATATAATATATTAAATGCGAACACTACATCCCTTGTTCCTGTCACCAAAATATCACCTTTTTGGGCTCTCTTCAAAACCGGTGTAGAAATGGGTGCTTTCCCTAGCATTAAGATGTATATAAGTTGGTTTAGATATCAGTATTAAAAAATAAACTGGTATGTATGAAAAAAATCCGATGGAGAACGAGAAAAGGGGCAACGAAGAAGACTTCTTTTGTTGCATTTGTCTCATATTGAAAACTCAATTATTTTGTCCCAATACTGAATTCTTTGTCGAGGACTTTTGAGTGATTACTTCGAGGAAAATCTCTCTTTCGCCCTAATACCTAATTCTTCGTTAAGGACTGATTACCCATCAGACATAAAAAAATATCACAATATTTGTTAAAGAAGGGGGCATGAATCTCATTCCTTTAAAACGGCACATTTATTTCTTTGTTTTAACAGTAGGGTTGCGACCCCTACAGTAAATCGGACCCTAAAAGAGAGTGTTTTGAGATATTGGTAGATATTGTTTTTAAAAATATTTTTTTTATAAATTATTATAATAATATTTTTTAAATTTTATTTTTCACATCAATTTATCAAAATAATTTTAAAAGAATATAAATTTTTAAAAGTACAAAGAACTCTTAAGTCGCCTACCTGTGCTGTATGGAGGACAAATGGTATTTTTGGCTGGAAAAGTGGTGCTTTGTGTTTTTTTTTTTAACGGCTGGGACAAGGGAATTCCCTCTGGTTTTGGTTGGACTGAGGGTGAATTTATTTTCTGAAAAATAATTTTCAAAAAATAATTTTCCAAACTTTCGAACATACTCGCCGTTCATTTGTCTCAAACGGGAAACTCAACTCTTTTGTCCTAACAAAGCAGGTCCATCGGAACCTACTCGCCGTTCATGTCAGGTAGTTGCATGTTCATGTCAGGTCACTAGCATTGATGATGACTTCATTGATCCTGGAAAAATCAACTTTCATTTTGCTAACTGTGGATTCATGATTGACGACGACTCAGTACCAATTATACAATGAAGAACAGTGCAATATATATATATATATATATATATATATATATATATATATATACACACACACACACACACACACCATAGGATCAAGCATGACAGGGATGCCTGTTGAAAATTAAGAGCATGAAAGAGGTGGAAGAGGAATTATGCTCCCTTCGTGTCCTTTCAATCCATTGATACAATTCTCGTTTTCTACGTACTCTGTCCTCTAAGTACGTAAAATAATAAAGTCTCCACGTGCCTTTTGAAAGTATAATTCTATTGGTTTTTTAAAGTTTGTTTTATTTAAAAATATATTAAAATTCATTTTTTAAAAATACATTTAAAATACAAAAACAAATACCTTCTTAACAATGCCGAATGCTGCCGGAATCATTTCTCCACGTAAATGGTTAATTTAGTGGATGTTCATGTCTCATGACTTTTCAATATGTGACTAAATCCTTGACCGGATTTGTTGGCACAATTTTCAATCAATCTTTCTAATCACATTTTCTTTATCAAATAGTTATATGCAGGTTGCGTGATTAGTTTTTCTTCTTGAAATACCCCTGGGCATAATTCCTTGAGGGATACATTATATTTTTATTAAATATTAATATAGATATAAATAATATTTATTTTTTATTAAATATTATTAGAATAAAATTATATTATTGACCATTTTCTTCATAAAATAATAAAACTAATAAACTATAAATATATCATGAGATATTTAGAATAAAAGTTTGCAATCTTCATTCTCTACTATATGTATATTTTTAAAGCATTTTTCTAAAATTTTATTGTATTTTTTCTCTTTAAAAAAATATTTATTTAAGTATTAGAGGTTATTTATCTTTAAAAAAAAAAATCTTTTATAGGTATTAGTCACAAGTCACCTTGCTCTATCAAATATTAAGTATAAACTATTAACTATCTTGGTTAAAGAAAATGGACGAGATTGATAGGACCAACTAATTAATTAATTATTCAACTTGAAAACTTTTTTTCTAGGCTACTTAAATTTTTAAGATATTATCAAAATTATAAACATGCGGGCAATGCAACATGGGTGAAACATTAAAAAAACAATGAAACTACAATATAGAAAGAACACACATTATGAGTTGTAATACTTGACCACAGTGTTTATTTTTTTAACTTTATCACTTGACCTTTTTATTCATAATTTAATCTTTTCACATTAAATTTATTATTTTGAGATTTATTTTAATATTTTATTTTGATTGATTATATATTAAGAATAAGTTTTAAAATTGAGTTAATGTTTGATTTGGTGAATATATATATATATATATATATATATATATATATATATATATATATATATTATTGATTCGTATATATTAACTGATATGCATATAAAAAGGTGACTTTTTGAATATTGTAGTTACCATTTTCGTTTTAAAAAACGACCCCTTTTAATTAATTCAGATAGATTTCTCTATATATGTTCCTAGCTATATGCACTTGAAAGCTCTTCTGTGCTGGGAACAGCCATTTATTGTGTGCTGTAAGGATCGAGACATATGTATTATGTAAGACTTCACCAAAACTGTAGTGGTTTCTATTATAGTAAATTCTCACTCTTTCTCTTACGTAAGCATATATAGTCAAATCTTGAAAGATCGTTGTGTATTTATTTATTGCGATATATTTTTTTATCTGCATGTGTTATCCTCGCCATAGATTATATAGAGCTGTTATTGTTAACTCTCGGTGTTTAAGAATGAAAAACATAATTTTATTCAATAACAAATGGTTATAAAAAGAAATAGAAATAACAAACTTCATGTTATTACTTCCTAAAAACATGGTGAGAAATCTTAGACTAATTCAAATGATATCCTGCATTAACAAACTATCCTAACAGTAAGGAATTATTAACTGAAAATCATTAAACTTAATTTATGCTTCAACATATCATCCCTTAAACTAAATTGCAGAATTGCAATCAGTTTATTTGCTTTGAACACATGCCAAGTCTGTCACGTAGCTGTAGGAATGCTTCCAATTTCAGAGGCTTTGTCATTATATCAGAAAGTTGATCTTGTGTGCTGCAATGCACCAGTTCCACAGTTCCTTCTTTTGTCAAGTCACGTAAGAAATGAAACTTTATATCTATATGTTTGCTCCTCCCATGCATGACTGGATTCTTTGACAGTTTTATGGCTGGACTATTGTCACAGAATATGGTTGTGCATTTGCTCTGAAAATGTCCCAGCTTTTCAAGAACTCGTCGCAGCCAAACTCCCTGGCATGCACAGTATGCTGCTGCAATGAATTCAGCCTCTGTAGTAGACAGAGTCACAACTGGTTGCTTCTTTGAGGACCAAGAAACTGGTCCAGTTTCAAGCATGAAGACGTAGCTAGAAGTGCTTTTCCTATCATCAATATCGCCTGCATAATCACTGTCAGCAAACCCCACCAATTCTTCTTCTCCACCTCTTTTGTAAGCAATTCCCAGTTCAGCCGTTCCCTTCAAGTATCTTAGAATTCTCTTCGCAGCTTGCAAATGTATTTCAGTAGGCCTCTCCATATATCTAGAGATTAAGCAAATAGAGTACATTAAGTCTGGCCTGTTAGCAGTTAGATACATAAGGTTGCCTATCATTTGTTTGAACATCGTTGAATCTATAGCAGCTCCTCCCTCATTTTTCGACAATCTAGATCCTGGAACAATTGGATTCTTTACTGAGTTGCTATGCAGCATCCCAAACCTCTCCAGCACCTCATAAGCATATTTCTTTTGATTGATAAATATTCCATGATGATCCTGTATAACTTCTACATCGAGGAAATACTTCATTCTTCCAAGATCAGACATGGCGAATTCTTTCTTCATTGAATCCTTAAATCTCTCAAACATATCCTCATTGTTTCCAGTAAAAATCAAATCATCTACATAAAGGCTTACAATGAGAATCTTACCTCCATCTTCGGTTTTCACAAACAATGTGTGCTCACAGTAGCATTTCTAAAAACCCTCTTTAATGAAGTACCCTTCAATTCTGCTATACCAAGCTCTGGGAGCTTGCTTGAGTCCATACAAGGCTCTTCTGAGTTTGTAAACCTTATGTTCTTCTTCCTTCTTTGTGAACCCTTGTGGTTGATCAACAAATACATCTTCATTTAATTCTCCATGCAGGAAAGCACTTTTCACGTCCAATTGATACACACACCAGCTCTTTTGTGCTGCAAGAGCAAGGACCATTCTGATAGTATCCCATCTGGCCACCGGAGCAAACACTTCATTGTAATCAATACCATGCTGTTGTGAGTAGCCCTTTGCCACAAGACGAGCCTTAAACTTGTCAACCTCACCCTTCTCGTTAAGTTTGGTCTTATACACCCATTTCACTCCTATCTTCTTTGCGCCTGCTGGTAATGTTGTTAATTCCCAGGTCTCATTCTCTTCAATGGCTTTGATTTCTAATTTCATTGCTTCTCTCCACTTCAGACTTTTAAAAGCATCTTCGAAGCATGCAGGGTCTTCTGAAGCAATGAACATTACAAAATTATCAATCTCATTTGTCTCTAATAGTCCTTCACCTGACACATAATCTTGCATCCAAGCAGGCTCTCTTCTGGTCCTCCCTTGAGCTGGATTTAAAGAACCTTCTGCATTTCCTCTGTCTACTTCTTTAGCCTCAGCATTCACAATTTTTTCAGCCTCAGCATTCACAACTTCTTCAGCCTCAGCATTCACACCATCTACTCTGTCTGCTTCTTCAATCTCAGCATTTTCACCTTCTCCAGATTCTTGCATCCTTATTTCTTCTTCATCACCCCACTCTAATACATCAAGTTCTGTCTCTTCATTACTTCTTTTCCAGTCCCATTTCTTATTTTCGACAAATACCACATCTCTACTAATTATCACTTTCTTTGAAACCGGATTGTATAGCCTATATGCTTTGGACTCCTCACTTACCCCTAACAGAATACACTTCTCACTTTTATCATCCAACTTTGATCTTTGTTTATCTGGAATATGAACATGAGCAATGCATCCGAAAACTCTAAAATAATACACAGAAGGTTTGTTACCACTCCAGGCCTCTTCAGGTGTCGCCTCCTTGATAGCTGAAGTTGGACTTCTATTCAGTATATGTGTCGCCCAGTTGACAGCCTAAGACCAAAACTTCTTAGGAATTTCTTTGCCTGATAACATGCTGCGTACCATGTTCATGACAGTGCGATTTTTTCTCTCAGCCACCCCATTTTGTTGGGGTGTATAAGAGGCAGTAAACTGCCTGTTGATTCTATTTGTGCTGCAGAATTGGTTAAACTCTAACGAGGTGAATTCCCCACCTCTATCAGTTCGTAGGCAGCAAATAGAATCACCAGTTTCTTTTTCAACAAGTGCTTTGAATTTTTTAAATACATCAAATGCCTCAGATTTATCTAACAAGAAATAAACCCAAGTTTTTCTACTATAGTCATCAATAAAGTTGATTAAGTACCTTTTATGACTATGTGATTCAGGCTTGATGGGTCCACAAATATCAGCATGAATTAGTTGAAGATGTTTTGAAGCTCTCCACAGGCTCGTCTTAGGAATAACCTCACGATGTTGTTTTCCAACCATGCAGTCTGAACACACCTTTGATGAAGCTTGGAGATTTGGAAGTCCTCTCACCATTTTCTTGTAGATAAGAGTTCTCAATCCCTTGAAACTTAGATGTCCAAATCGACAGTGCCACAGATGAGAATTGTCTTCAGTCACAGTTTGAAAGCATGTTGTAACTTGAGGCATTGCTGAAGCTAACACAACAAACATTCTGTTTGTTGACATTCTGGATTGCATAATGAGTCCCTTCTGTGGATGATAAATATTACACATCCCCTTTTGAAAAAGAATTGTGAGACCTTTTTCTTGAAATTGGCCAACACTCAGAAGATTGTTTTTTAAATCGGGTGCAAAGTAAACTTCAGTAATTACTTAAGTCATGCCACCCACTTGAAGCCTGATATTCCCTTTCCCCATTACCATCATCTTTGAGTTGTCTCCAAGTTTCACAGACTGTCTGAATTTTTCATCAAGATCTGAGAAAAAACTCTTAACACCATACATGTGGTTACTGCACCCTGAGTCTAAATACCATGCATTTTCCTGTGCTGTTAAATTATTCATCTTGATGTATGACATTAACAACATCTCCTCATCTTCATCCAACTCAGCGTAGTTTGCAGCATTTCTAAAACGAGGACACTCATATTAATAGTGACCAAGTCTGTGATAGCTGAAGCATTCCACAAGAGCTTTATTAAAAAACTGTCTACCACCTTTGCTTCGACTCCTTCCTCTGAAAGTCCCACAAGCTCTTCCTCTTCCTTTAAACTTGTATTCACCTTTTCCTCTATCATTTTCTGAATTAATGATATTCAGAACATGCTCTTCCTCCTTCTGTCCATGCATTCTCTGTTCATGCACCAATAAACTGCTCTGAAGTTCATCTATGGTCATGGTAGACAGATTATTAGACTCTTCAATTGAACACACAATATAATTGAACTTAAGAGTCATTGATCTTAAGATTTTTTCAATGATCACACTCTGCTCCATTTTTTCTCCATGTGTTTTCATCTTATTTGCAATGATCAATGTTCTGGCAAAATATTCATTGACCTTCTCACCCTTTTTCATGCCAAGAATCTCAAATTCCCTTCTCAAAGCCTGCAGCTGAGCACGTTTCACTTTGGTAGAGCCTTGATACTTCAATCTCATTGAATCCCAGATAGCCTTTGCAGTTTCCTTATTGAGAATGGTCTCAATAATATGTCTATTTATAACTTGGAATAGATAGTTCTTGACTTTTAAATCTTTGAGTTTCAAATCTGCTATTAGCTTACGTTGTGTTTCTGTTGTGTCTTCTGTTGCTGCAAGGATCTCGTTTTCTATCAAATTCCAATACTCCTTTGACCTGAGAAAATTCTCCATGAACATAGCCCAATGATCATAATGACCATCAAATCTTGGAATCGCCGGTTGAACAAAGCTGTTGTGTTCTGTTGCTATAATTCTTCACTCCTCCTTTTGTCTTATATATCACTCACTCTCTTTTGTTTAAGAAATAAATCACTCACTCACTCTTGTTTGAGAAACAGTAGTTTCTTCTAACACTCAATTAGGCTCCTGTGATGGAGGCTCTGATACCACTTGTTAACTCTCGGTGTTTAAGAATGAAAAGCATAACTTTATTCAATAACGAATGGTTGTATATATAAGCCTTTACAGAAGGAAACAGAAATAACAAACTTCATGTTATTACTTCCTAAAAACGTGGTGAGAAATCTTAGACTAATTTAAATGATATCCTGTACTAACAAACTATCCCAACAGTAGGGAATTATTAACTGAAAATCATTAAACTTAATTTATGCTTCAACAGTTATTACAATGAATGATAAAAAATCAGAGGTTTCCGAACTATCCATGGAAATCTTTTGATCTCAGACAATTTTGTAATGGATATGGGAAGGAATTGCATTCAGTCAGAATCACACAAAACAGAAATTCTGGGTTCTAAAGAGCCATACAGATAGATAGAAAGAAGTTACATACGCAACACAAAGACAACTTACATTTTCTTATCCATGTCTACTGTACAATCCATTGTGAAGCAACAGAACCACAGAAGGAATTATTCAATGGGCATTGGATTGATGAGCAAAGCAACCAGCATATCTTTTGCCATGGTTCTAGACTCTGTAAAAGCATCGTAATCACTGTAGAAGACATCGGCTGCGCGACCAAAATTAAGAAAAACTTGGAGAACGTCCTTCTTGGGGACACCAAGTGGTTCCTCATTTATGTCTTTCCAGTCACTCTCGACAAGTTTTGTTAACTCATCATGTGCATCTTGCTTCGATACTCCATGCTGCTTCATACAACATTCAACAGATGAAGCAACATGGCCTCTTTCTTGTTCAAACTGCAATGTAGAAACGAATGTTGCACAAGTTGGATAGGAGTTTTGTCCGTTTTACAATTTGGACAAGTTTTTTAAGTTTATTTCAAACCTCATGAGATGCCACATCGTCGATGAGCCTGAATAGATCAGATGTAGATGCCAGAATTTTAGGATGAGTGAACAACCAATCGAACACCTCCTTTGAAGCGATTTTGCCCTTCCCACACAAGGATGAAACTGTGAGCAAAGGGTAAGTACAGCTAAACACCCCATTTTTCCTGTGTTCTTCTAATGTTGGCACATGATCTTCGTTAAAACATCTTGCTTCAATGATATTGTAGGACCTAACTTGATTCTTTTCCTGTGATGTGAATGAACTACAGTTAAAACCAATGAAGTAAAATATGCCGATTAAGTTAACAAGAGAATTAAATTTACCGCTTCTTTCGTATAAGAGACACAGTAAGATCTCCCTTCCTTGGTTGTTTCTTCCTCAATTTCACTCGAGGAAACAAATAGTGCCACAAACCAAACTTTCGTGTAATCAGGGAGATCTTCCATGCTTGTATCCCATCTGAAATAAATTCATTAATCACCACTCAGTTAATCACGCCGCCAAATCTGTGTTTAGAGTTGCAGTTACAGAACCAGGATATGTAATCTAGTATACCTCTCAATCATTTTAGTGAACTGCTCAGGTTCTTCAATAGTACCATGCACATCATTTATATCACACTATTATAAAATAATATAAATTATATACTGAGACCTCACTTAATAGTTTAAGTTTTTAGATTGATATGGTTCTTTAACATGGTATCAGAGTTTTAATGACCAAACGGTCACGAGTTCGAATCTCACAATTCCTATTTATTTGATAAAAATTAAACATAATGTAATGTGAGTCTGCGTAAATTTCAAGCTCAAAAAACTTTCACGTGAGGGAATATGTTAGAGAATAATATAAATTATATTCTAAAACTAAAACATTATCTAATAGCTTAAACTTTTAAACTGAGATGATTCTTTGGCATATCCAATATAAATACAAGCATAATAGATTTGGTTAGTATCTGTCGGGCAAGAACGTACTGTGGCTCGATGAGCACGCCTAACACCACAATGGAGCACTCGATCAATCTGTCTCGAGCGAAAGGTAGTTTTTTCGTGAAGTCCAACTCTTTCCACCACCTACAGGGCACAAATGTAATTAATATTTTCTATCTGCTTAAATAATTCTTATTCTCCTCTAATAATCTTGCCTATAATAATTACCAACTTTTTTGTATTGCTCAATGGAGAATCTTTAAAACTCTCTGTATGTTTATCTTGCTCTGTAAAGTAGTATCTTCTCAGACTGCCACACTGCCAATGCTGTGTTAAATGGACTCTCAAAGTCTGTGTTTGGGCTGCCTTAGTTTCAGAATATATGGGTTTATTTATTGTGGCCTTATCCTTTATAATGTTGGACTGGGCTTACTTAAAATGTAGGTTTAGGGCTAGTCATTTACAAGAAAACTGCGAATTAATATGAAAGCTCCTTGTCTCTGCTTGGAAAGTACCATGAAATTATGTCCCGAAACGAAAGTAATATTTTTTTTAGAAAGTTTTTTTTAATAAAACTCATTAATTTTTTTTATATTTAAAAATATTATAAAACATTAGCTTGAAAATACTTTCTAGTATTTTGATACGGCATGAAAAATAATTTATTAATATTATAATTTATTTTTTAAGTTTATTAAAAAATAAATACATATGATAGATAAAAAAAATTAAAGAATCAAAGTGATAAAAAAAATATAATTTCATAAATTATTAACAATTAAAATAAAAAAAAAATTAAACCTGATAAATACAAATTAAAAAAATAAAAAAATTAAATTTTATAAATTATTTCAAAAATATTTAACTATCTTTTAATCAGAAAAGGGTCCCTCATCGCTTATAGAAGTAAACCTTAAAAGGTTGCCCTCAGACCTATGAAGTGTAAAAAATTATAGACCGGAAAAATTCATATTAATTAACAATCACATCTTGTAAATTTTTTATTAGAGTTAAGGGCTTTATGAATCCTAGCCAGAAGCAAGACTTATTTAGGATATCACTAATTCCTCTCATGCTATCTTAGGTGAATGAGGTGTTTAGAACAATATTAGAAGTTGCTTTTTTATTTTTTATTTAAAAATATATTATAATAATTTTTTATTTTTAAAATTTATTTTTGATAGTAATATATATATAAAAAATTAAAATAAGCAAAAAATTTTTTAAAAAATTTGTAAAATTATGATTGAATCACAACACTAACCACCGTCGAAATGTGTGCAAAAACAAAGCAAAATTGTTTTTCAAAAATTTGTAAAATTACGATTGAATCACAACACTAAACACCCTTGAAATGTGTGCAAAACAAAGTTTCATGTAATAAGAGCATAGTTGCAAACTAAAAATAAAACGACAAGTGGTCGAGTTGACAGGAGATTAATAATGACAAAGGCAAGCAATAGTATATACGAATGTGCTCTTAGATCCCAATTGACTAAAGCGATCCAGCATCCTCTCATGGCCTCGCACACACAATTCAACGGTGCTGCAGTATTCCTCGAACTTTGTTTACCCTTTATCATCTCGGATGGCACCCTCCCCAAATCCAATGACCATTCATCTCTCCACGTGTCAATTTAAAAAATAAAGGGCTTGATTTCCTTCCAAGTGTCTTCCCGACCACACAACACCACAACTCGAGTTTTTTTTCCCCTCGGGAGACAGCCAAAAAGTGTGAGATGCATATCCCCATACAACTCTACTTCTATATATGTACTTTCTTTATATATAGTGTTATTTTATTTTTAACATCAACATTCCTTCTGCTTTTTCGTTATTATTTATTTTTGCTGACCTATATATATGGTGGTCTTGCCCCTCTGCATATATTACTCACCGCACTTGAAAATATCCACCTTGTTCCTGCGACACCGATAGATATATTATACATGTCTGCCATACCCTCATCGGAACCGGACCTCCGGTTACCCTTGCTATCTTCTTTAGAAGAACCGGCAAGGACACCCGAGAAGGGACCAGACGTTCAAAAGCTAACAATAGATGACATGTTACAGAAACATTGTGGTGAATTTGGGACATGGCAATTACGTCACTTTGTGTTAACATGCTTGGCTTGGGCGCTTGAGGCCTTCCATACTATGGTGATGATATTTGCTGACCGCGAGCCGGAGTTTAGGTGTCTTGGTTCGGGTTGTGATGAGATGGCTAAGAGTGTTTGTGGGTTCGAACCTGGTTCGTGGGATTGGGTTGGTGGTGCGGGGAGCTCAACGGTGGCTCAGTGGGGGTTGGTTTGCGGAGAAAAGTACAAGGTGGGGTTGGTTCAAGCTGTTTTCTTCGGTGGCTGCATGATTGGTGAGTATGAGTTGTCTCTCTTTGTTTTTTTCTTTTTTCTTTTTTAAGTGCAGTATATCTCGATCTCTGTTTTGTTTACCTTGGTATTTGTTCCTTTTTTTCCTCCCTTTCCTTTTCTATTGAAAAAAATGCAGAATTATAATTGGAACGGTGATAGAGTTCAAATAACATTCATGTTACAGTTTTAGTTTGAAATAAAAATTAAATTTTATTGGACTCTAATTAAGAAGAAAAATTTCAATCAAAGCAACTAAAACTATTTCTAATTATTTGGATTTTGAACTCTGGTCGCTTGGAAAGATTCAAAAATTTAGATGGGAGCAATGGGATTCTTTTATTTAATTTTTAATTCTTGGAGAAAGAAGTCATGGGTTGAGTTTGTGATTCTCTCCCTTCGTTATAACGTGAATGTCATCACGTTTTGATCGCTGTTTATTAAAATTTTAAATTTTATTTTTGTTTGAAATTACTTTTTAGTATTTTAAAATTATTTTAATGTGATTATGTTAAAAATAAATATGTTATTAATACTAAAAACAAATGTTTTTTTAAAAATTTATTTTGTTTGTGTTTCTTATTCTAGTAAATGGTATTTGATAAGGCAGACACCTCTTTTGTACCAAAAGATTCGAATTAAATAGTAGAGTTTGTCGCTGGTTATTTAATGTTGAAAGGACTTCTAAATTAATCTTGCACGTGGAAATAATAAAGACAATTTGTGTGTGATACGACAATATTTTATGTCGAGTTGAGGTTGGCAAGCTTATCATTATCTTTTTTTTTTAAATATATATATAGTGTACTAATCACATGATGATACATCTTACTATCTTGGGGAGATTCAACTTTGCATTATTGCTATTATTTATAAGTCTAGGCTTACAACAATCTTGTTTCCCACAACTTTGTAAGTTGGATAAAATTTGTAGGGTTATATACTAATTCCTCGACTACAATACTCAAAAAATAATATTATAACGAGAATGGATAAAATTAGAATGATGAGTTTAAAGTGTTTTGTTTTTTAAATATATTTAAATAAAAAAATTTAAGTTTTTTTTTAAAAAGAATGAACCTATGAGATATTTCGGAGAGACAGCAGGGATAGAGACAATCGTGACTAACAAAAATTAAAAAATCCTGGATGCTTTTTGAAAAAGATAAACATAAAGATACTGTAGAAGACTTTTCGTTCCACTATTTGTGTTTCTATGGACTCGAGGCTCTCTCTTGTCGCCAACAGTCATGAGTTACAGATTTCTGTATTCATTGTATCTGTCGTTTATGGAGTTCAAGTGGGATTTAAGTGGAGGAAAACCAAACATAGCCTTTCTTATTTAATATTGTCTGTGGTTGCTGTCTTGTTATTGTTAAAAAATCGTTTAGTATATGTATTTTTAAAATGTTTTTAATATTATAACAAATTTAAATCACCATGACTTCATCTTGTGGCTTCGGAATTGTGATTTTTACATAGCTTTGGAAACAGATTTTGAAATACCACCCCGAATACTTTTTTTATTAGTTTTTTCTGTTTAAAATTTCCGAAAAAACTACATAAACCATAAGCTGTCAAATGGGTTTCTCTACATGTGATCGTAAAATGAAGGAATTTTGCGGCAGAAAGTAGCCTTAAAAAGGGAAGGATTCCGATGAACCCCCGTAAACTTTTCGAATGGTGTCCGGGATCCTTTATTGCTTTACTAGAAGAATTCACACAAGTGGTTCATATGACATTATTGATGGCTATCATGATTGCTCGGACTTTCTACTTACTATGGTCACATGAAAATCACATTATAAGCTGCAATGATGCTGAAGATAAACACCCCAAGCACCTTTTACTTCCTTTTCTTCGGATGCCTCTCAGGAGTTCGGGTCCCCGAACCCTTTATTTCTTTTCCTCGTTCTCGGAAGCATCTTTAGCATGCTTCTTCTTCCCTACTTTATGAATTTCTCGAGGCACTTTCTCTACAATAAATGCTGTGATCGATCCACCCCCCTTTCTTTTTTGTTATCAATTGGGGGGTCACACATCACTTGCATGCATGACATTACAATAAAGTGTCTGCCATTTGCTATCACGAAATAATCAATTTATAAAATATTGTGGCAATTCACAAGGAAACAATGGAGCCTACGCATCTAACTTCTTTGTCAATATATCTAGTACTGAAGTTAGGTGTGGCTGTAAATTAACTTATTTTATAATAAGTTTTCTTGTTTGTTCGACAAACAGAACTGGATTCTTACAACGAGTTCAAGATGGAGTGTCAATGTAAAATATTCAAGGAACAGAGAACCTTGTTATGGTAGAACTGAACTATTGAATCTGAGCCTACAAAATTTATGTGCATGTACTAGAATGAAATCCCAATTTCACAAGACATTGCTGGAAATTTTGTACTGAGGGTGTGTCATGAAAATACCTTAAATGTTAGGTCAAGGATCCCAACTTTTCAATTATAATGTGAAGTTTGAATTAAGATTGTGATTGATGAATGTTATCTTAATTTTTTTCAGGTGCTGGAACATTTGGTCATCTCTCGGACTCTACGCTAGGAAGAAAAGGCTCCTTGACAGTGGTTTGCTTACTAAATGCTGTGTTTGGTTGCTTAACAGCATTAGCCCCAGACTACTGGACCTATCTCCCACTTCGTCTCCTCACCGGTTTCAGCACCGGTGGTGTTGGCCTCTGCGCCTTTGTTCTTGCTACAGAGCCAGTAGGATCCTCGAAACGTGGTGCGGCTGGCATGTCCACATTCTATTTTTTCTCAACTGGAATAGCAATGCTGTCAGGTATAGCTTACATTTTCCCCTCTTGGCGGGAGCTGTACATTGCCTCGTCAATCCCCTCTATACTGTTCCTTGTCATTGTTCTTCCTTTTATCTCTGAGTCCCCGCGTTGGTACCTTGTTCGTGGGAGGATCAATGAAGCAATGACATTAATGCGGACCATTGCTAAATCTAATGGAAAACATCTTCCTGATGGAGTTGTCTTGGCCCTTGATGAAGATGTAAATGAAAGTTCTGTCAATGACCAAAGTGACAAGCAAGGTTTTGCTACTAAAGAAGCAATAACTGGTTCTGTAATTGATGTAATTCGCTCACCAATCACCCGTATTCGCCTGTTTTTAGCAGTAGCAATCAACTTCATGTGCTCAGTTGTCTACTATGGCCTTAGCTTGAATGTTGTCAACCTTGATACCAACCTTCACCTCAATGTGGTGCTTAATGCAGTGGCTGAAATGCCAGCATTCACTATAACAGCACTTTTGTTGGACAAGCTTGGAAGGAAACCATTGACAATCGGGACTCTATGGTTCAGCGGCTTTTTCTGCTTTGCAGGGTGTTTGATGGGAGGTGTTGGGATATGGAAAGTGGTGAGGATGATTTGCGGGATTTTGGGTATTTTTGGGATGGCTGGGACATATAATTTGCTGTTTATATACACAGCAGAGTTGTTTCCTACAGTTGTTAGAAATGTAGCCCTTGGTTGTGCAACGCAATCAGCACAAATGGGGGCAATATTGGCACCCTTCATCGTAGTCATGGGTGGTGCATTACCATTTGCAGTTTTCGCAAGTTGTGGTTTTGTAGGAGGATTGCTTGCATTTTACCTGCCAGAGACACTAAATCGGCCATTGTATGACACGATCACCGGAATGAAGGAAGGAGAAGGTGGTTTGTCAGGTGTGTGAACGTGTTTTTATGTTTTGCAATTTTGTTGCTTTAGATTCATTAGATAAGCTTTTGTGAGGTTTTGCTTCTAAGATCTCCTGCTGCCCCCTCTCTCCTGATTCCCGACCTTCATCGGTGCAGAAAGCAATGTGCCCATGCTATGAAACAGCATGCTTATCTGGTCATCATACAGTGCTTGCATAAATTTGAAGCTCCACTACTATATATATATATATATATATATAGAGAGAGAGAGAGAGAGAGAGAGAGATGTAAATGAGTCTAAATCTAAAAATAATGTAACTGAAAATCGCGAGACATCATACCAATTCTCCAGAAACAATTCTTCAAGGAGAAGCAAATACCTTGGAAGCTTATCTCAGTCAACAATACTCTCCCCGTTTGAAAATAGCAAGAACAGGATAGAGCTAACAATGCAGAGCCAGGTTTTGAAAGTTCCATGGGTAGCTTTAGCTGCTTCAAGAAGCTTTACCAAACAAGATTGCAAAATTACATGTAAAACTAAATAAATATTATATAGTAGATTTAAACATAGTTTTAATTGTTTAGTTAAAAAAATATATGACATGCATCAATTCAATATGATTCAGATAAATAACATGAATATAGCAAATTAGATAAAAGTTAAACTTTAACTTCAAATTAAAGTTGCTAATATCTTCCCTTATAAATTAAGCTAGTTGGAACAATGAATTAAAAAAAGAAGAAGGTAAAAGCCTATATAGTCATTGCAATGGTCATTTGGAATAATATAATGATCATCTAGTTTTTCTCAAACCAAACCATTTAACTAATTATTGGGGTCAATTTGATCTTTTTTGGATGTAATCGAGCTTGTGATAACAAGTAATTCTAAGCAGTTAGATAAATATTTGTCACAACTAGATAGCTATTTACTCTAGATAGATTATGTGGATGGCATAACAGATGTATTTATAGACTAGTGAGACAGATTTAAATCCAAGATAAAGTATGATTGCTTCAAACTAAAATGATGATTTAAAAATATTATAACTTTTCATCCGATCATTGAACCAGACTTAAATTTTTAAATGAGTTTCTGAATGTCATTTTTTCTATAGTAGTCACTATATCATTATACAGACCATTAGATCTTTAAATATAAAAAATCTTACCTAATATCTTAATGTCGGCCAATTTTGTTATTTTCTTTGTTAATTTTAGATTTTATGATTATTGTCATTGTATTTTCATATTTTTATTTTGTTTTTCAGTTGATGTAGGGTTTCAGACCCATTTAAGGTTTTGTAAACCTCCTAAGAAGATAGATTTCTTGAGTATTATTTTTAAAGAGAATAAAACTATGAATTTAAAGTTCACATCTGCAGTCTCTTTCGCTCATTAAACTTCTATGTTTTGTGTATTTTTGTTATCTTTAGCTTCCATCAGCATCATTTTTATATAGTCAACTTATCATTCTGATATTGATTGAGGACAAATTGGTCTTTTAATATAACAAATGCATAGTGAAATGATTTAAATATCCTTAAAAGCAAAGTTTTTAAAACTAGTGCTAAGGGTGTTTTGGTCTTTCTATGTATTGCTTGCACAATGAAATTATTACATTTCACTTAACGCAAAAAATTAAAACTAATGTACAAGGGGGTTTTTGTATTTTCATCATTTTTTTTAGTTATAATCAATGTGAATGGTGAGCAATTTAACCTTTCAACAAATATAAAAATATAATTAAAAAACAAAAAGTGGGAAGGGCAATTCATATAGTCCATGTGAATGACTATATTGCAGGCACTAGCGAGTGAGAAATGCACACGCTATTTAGGTAGCGCGTGCAATATCTCCAAACGGTTAAATGCCGCCTTTTGGAATGGTGTTAGAAGTTTCGAGTTGTTTTCTTCCCGATGGTTAGGCTTGTGTGCACGATATTGTAGTGGTTAGGCTATGGTGAATTTTTTCTTTTTCTCCCTCCCTCCATCTCTCTCTCTTCTTATTAGATTTCATGCAAACCATTTCAAAAATTAAATGTGTTTTGTCAATTTTTATTTATATCAATTTACATCTTTATTCTTTTAATTGCTATTTGTTTTGTTTTTAATGTTTTTTTAAATTGATTTTTTTTTAATTTCATCCATCAACATTTTATTTCATTTAACTTTCTATCTAATTTAGTTTTTATTTTTTTGATTGTTATTGTATTTATTTTTTTATCCTTTTCTTGATTTGTTTTATCCCTCATATTTATTAACATTTATTAATGTATATTATTCTATTTTATTTTATTAAATGTATGCATCTATTTTTTTATTCACAATTAATTTTTTTATATCAAAAAACATATTAACAATACTCGCGCATTTGATTTGTTGCCCATTAACTGACAGTATCTTCTATTTCATGAGCTGGAGTACTTTTGTAAAAAGATAAAAGGAGAAATTTGAAAAATAAGTAAATAGAAAATTATCCTAGAATAGGGTGGTATATGAAGTAATATGTCACTTATGCATGCACATTCTAAGACAATTTTTCAAAAATCGAGTCTTCAACACGATTTGGCCTTTTCTTTTCAAGAGTATTGAAAGCTGAGATTGGATCACGAAAAGGAGAGGCCACGACACTTTGTAATTGCAGATATTAACAAAAAGCAAGATGGTGGAGATTTTTTTTTACGGTGCTCCAAGATATATTTTCTATTCATTTCAATACTGTAATTACTGTCTTAATTATATCTTAGTTGTTTTTTCATTTACCTTTGCTTCAAAGATAAGATGGTATTTTGTCACATACATAAATATCTTTTCTCAAGTGGAGTTATTTTGATAATTATATTTGTAAATGCACAGTAAAATAACAAATTTAACTTTAGAAATGCTTTCTTTCCAAGGATGATTTTGTATTTTTATGATTGGTCAAACACTACAATTACAGCATTACTCATGCCATTCCAATTTGTTAGCTGTATTCAGGAGCTTTGTGGTAATTTCTTCATGGTTTGTTTGTGTTTGTTGATTGATTTTGGAAGAATTTTTAGTTTTGTACAATAAAAAAACAATGAAAAAGATGTTGGTGCATGCAATGCACTTACCAACACATCAATCACTCCACCAACTTCGAGCGGTTTATGATGCTGAAACTGATGGTTGTTATGGTGCTTCAACTGCATCATTGGATTCTTCTTAGCATCCTCTTCCTCCATGTAGGGATCGTGTATGGTGGTCTGGCTCGGTATGGCAGGAAATGACTTCTTTTTTTTTTTTTTCTTCTCTTTCTTCATGAATTTGCATGCAGGCCATGCTGAAAATCAAACCAGCCCTTCAATTGTTTTGTTCTTTCAATGTAGCCCCTCCTATCTTATTTGCAATTTCTTTTATTTACAGTGGTTGTTTTTAATTGTATTTTATTTTTTTATTTCATCCCTGAATACTTAATTTCATTTGATTTTTATGTTGGATTTAGTACTTATTTTTTTAATTACTATTTTTTTTGTTTTGCATGGTTTTTTTTATTGTTTTTTCTAATTTTATCTCTCAGTGTCAAATTTAGTCTTAATAATTTTCTCAAGTTTGTTTGGGATAATTTTGATTTTTTTTCAAATTTTTTATTTGGTTTTTCCTATCTTATGTTAAGCCCTTTTTTTTTCTTTTTTTTTGCAATTTTTTTAGTAGTTTTTTCAACGTTTCCATCATTTAAAATTAAATTGGATGATATTCAAGCTTTTTAATTGAACTCAGGTTCATAATTTAACAAGTTGCAATTTTTTTAGATTAGACAAGTTTTAGGAGGTTCGCCTGACATTGCTTTGTTTTTTCTTCATTTTTATAAAGATGATTTTTTTTTTTTTTTTGAAGTTTAACTCTTTTTATTATGGTTTTTTTTAGTTAGGTTAGCATCAAATTATTTGATAATCCAGATAAGCTTAGAATCATTGTTCTTTTAATTTTTTTCTTATTATTCTTTTGTCAATTTATTTATTATTATTATTATTATTATTTTTTCATATTATTTAAATTGCCACTTTAACTAATGACTTTGAACTTAATTTTTTTTATACCTCTTATTCTTTTACATGAAAAAAGATTATTGTTCCATCAGCTATGAATCACGGGCAACATGTCTAGTAACTACTATTTAAACATTCTGAGTACTCTCATCGAAAGGTATTATGCGTAAACATTATGGAGTTTGAACTTAAAAATTCTTATTCCCGTTAATTTTTTTTATTTTTTCTTCCATGCAATACTAATTTATTCACAACGCGGTATCCACAAAAAGAAAACTGCTGTGAAATCAAAAGCGTAAAGAAAATATTTCACACCCATTTGCTTAGAGATGGGAAAATCTACTCAGAATTACCGACAATAAAACTAAACCTATTAGGAAGGGGTAATTAAAAAAAAAAAAAAAAGAACCCTCCACAGACCTGCAATTCAAATGGAACATCACTGGTTTTATATTACAAAAGATGAAACTTTGCAACCTCTGTGAGTGGAGATGATAACTTCAGGAGAACTTCCACTTGCAAGAACAACCTCTTGTCGACTCTCTTACAAGAATAATATTTACTTCCCTACTTATTATACATAAAGCCAATCACAAATTCTTAATTGAATAGCAAGGCCACTAAATCATGAATGGAGTCGGAGAGAATGCTGGAATAACAACCGAAACCCCATTTCGCCTGAAAAATCATGTGAAATATCCAATTAAATGGAAGAAAAAACAAATATCTCACACAAAATAAATCCAGTTTGTCTTTTTTATTTTATTTCATAAGAACATGAATATTTAAAGCAGAAACTTTATAATTCTACTACTTGGTCAATCATCAACCAAGTTTGATTAGTGACCACCAATCCTGAACCCCCCACGCCAAATTTTATTTCTTTATGAGCTATTATCATTATTAAAGAAAGGGATGGTCTATATATTATTTGTTTATATGTTAGACTTTCTTATTACAAAAACCAGAGAGCCAATCAACACCAAGAATTGCTCCACTTACAAATAAAGAAATAGAATTAGTGATCAGACGCACATACATACAGTATAAACATAGATACATGATCATATACAGAAGGTATACTTCATGGTCATCTGTATCAGTTTGGTACATTCTTTGTCCATTGATGTACAGGAACATATCAATGGTGGATTCTCCATTCAAGAATCCTACTGCCACATATACAAAACTAAATCTTGACAATCAGGAATTTTAACTTGCCGAAAATCTTTTCCGAATCACTTTCTGAAAGTTTAATTGTGTGAAATGATACAACTCGTTTATTCAATAGTTGAAAGGGATGAAACTTTTCGTGTGATAATTTAGGAAAGCAATGTTGGAAAAGGCACGAGATCTTAGTGGTTACGACACGAAACATGATCAACTAGTAATTAATTACCTGTAATTGTCAACGTAACCGGAAAGGTTAGCAATTTCACGGACCCTGCCGCCGCCGCCGCCGCCGCCACCAGCAGTAACACTACCTTTCCTATGAAGCACCCTTTCAACTCCTCTGTCCCCCGCTACCACTACGTTATTCTCCGATATCGCACTCAATGATGGCTTCCACTCAACCCCTGAATCATTATTCCCAGCAGTCGAAGACCCTCTTCCTCTCTTCCTCCTCCTATGATCGTTCCTCACCGTCATCAACTCACGTGTCTCCTCCTCCGACTGCCTCCCCACACTTTCAGCTGGAACCTCCTGTCCCCCACCACTCGAGACCCCACAACAAGACACGAATTCCAACAAAAACCTCATGTTCATGTAGTAATATAAGAAAATAACCTCAAAATCAATAAAAATAAGTTATTTTGATTATTCAAGTTCAAGAAAACAAAGTTTTCATTAGAAATCTAAGAAGAGGGAGTTTTCATGGTGATTGTTGTGAAGTTTTTTTGGGTTTGGCTCCTTCTTTTATAGAAGAAGAGTGAAACTGAAAGCATTTTTGGCCTTATGCGGCCATTGACAGAAATTGGGCATGGATTTTGAGTCCATTTACGAGAAAGTCCCTTCAAGTTAATTTGTCAGTGGATCCGGCGGCGGGCCCGCCGTGTTTACTGTGGAAGAGTGAGATTTGTTTTGGATAATTTTAACTGTGTTCTCCACTCCACATGTTGTGGAGAGGTTAAAGTCAGAAACAAGGCCTTAATTAATAGCATTTTGGACTGGTGAGCTCGGTCAAGAAGGCTGGGAATCGGTTCAATGATCCTACGTGTCACTCCTATCAACTTTCAGTCACCTCCAGCCAACGGTTTTGTAGTTGAGTGGTATGTGTTTGAACAAGAGGTTCCGCGGCTGATCCATGCTTTCATGCAAGGCATATCTCATTGTTTAGCTTAAAAGCAATGGAGGTGGTTTAAAATTTTGATACTCGGTGATTTTTAAAGTATTATTTATTTAAAAATATATTAAAATAATATTTTTTTTATTTAAATATTTTTTATATTTTTAGATTGTTTTGATGTGTTGATATTAAAAATAAATTAAAAAATATATTATTTTGATGTAATTCTAAATAAAAAAATACTGAAAAAAATAATTATTATTGTAATATCTTTGTTGATGGATTGACTAGTTTATCAATTCAATAATTAAGGTTATCTAATTTTTATATTAAAAAAAATTAAAAAGAAAAGAGACTATTTTAGACATCAGCTTACCATTTTATAATTTAACTAGTAATTCTAGTCCTATTTATTATACTGAATAAAGACTTTAACTTGAGACTTAAATTTTTGGATAAATTAACATGACCTTCTTAGGGTAATATGAAAATATAAAAATCTTTAAAATTTGGCAGAAACCATCTTTCGAATCCAAAATGCTCTTAACTACTTAAAAGAAAAGTCTTATATCCAAAATCCCCTTAACTAATTAAAAGAAAAGATAGCTAACCTAAGAAATGTAAAGAATTAGAGAAAAACTATTATTAAAAAAAAAGTGAACAAATAAATAACAATTAATATTAGGCATCTACTAAAGAATAATCACGTCCATTATTTTTTTAAAAAAATAATTTAGTTCTATTTCTTTTAGTGGTAATTAAGTGTATTTTAAGTACAAATGGGGATTCTTGTAATATTTTCTTGAGCATAGAGGGCTTTTTTCAATTGATTAATTATCTTAAAACTAATAATATGAAATCTTAGATGAATTGAAATCTTATATTATCCATTAATATATTACAGCAATATAAAATGAATGGAAAGATGAAAAATAATAATTATCTTTTTTTTTTCTTATTGTTTTTGCTTATCAATTATCTTTCTTTTTTTTTTCTCCCTATTTGACTTACATGACTAAATGCACCGCCAAAATATCGGTTCTTAGGAACCAAAACATTTTAATTAAAAAAATTATAAATGAATTTATTGAACTCTATCAAAAAAAATTTAAATTATTTCACTTAATTTATCCTTTCTTCATGGGAACACATAATTATTTTTTTATAGTGTCATCCAAAAATCTATCCATCCATATTATATATACACAGGACTAATTAATGTCTTAAGGTGACACCCTAAATCCCTAATTAATAGTTAGAAATTTGGGATTTTAACTGAAAGATTTAACTAGGTCCAATCTTCAAAGGGATGAGATACAAAATTAGAGATCCAAGAGAGGTCTACTCCAAGACCAACTAGATATCATGGTTAGAAAATAATAAAACATTAGTTTTTCGGTACTCATTGCGCTCATAAATGCCAATGGTCTTTTTTTAATGGATAATTAGAGGCATCGTTATACCGTAAGAGTTATAGCACACAAGCATGTTAATAAAAAAAAATTAAAAAAATATACCTTGGCACTTTTTTAAATATTATATTGATTATTAATTTCTTCATTCGATTTAAGTTAAAGGTATTATATTTTTTAAATTAATCCTTATTATTTTGATTTTTTTATTTTTTTCTTGGTTTTTTTGTAAAATTTATTATTCCTTTTATTTTCACTCTTCAATCAAAAAATTATCTTTTTTTATGTTAATTTTGACCCTTATTCTTTGAATTTTATTTTATCCTTTTACTTGATTGATTTTTCTTTTTAATTTCACATTTCAATTAAATATAAAATTTATTTTTTATTTTAGTTTTGATCTTTAATCTTTTAATTGTTTTTTTTAATTATTTTGTATAATAAAAATTATATTTTCAATTTCATCCTTTAATATTTGAATGATTAGGAACTAAACTTCATGGTTTTTTTTAAATTAAGTGCTTCAAGTCTAATAACCTGAGTCATGGATTTGAAAAGTTAGCGTATATTTGTTATTTGTTTTTTTAAATAGTATTATAATTCTTTTTATTTTTTATCAGATCATTTTAATCTTATAATTTAGAGCGCAGGTTTGATAAGATATCTCAAATTATCTCAAGCCTGATTATCATATTTATATATTTGTTATAATTAGTTTTTTGTGTTTTTTTATTTTATTTTAACATCTGAATATTTAAAAAAAAAAAAAAAAAAACAATTTGACCCTCCCGCAAAACACAATCACCGAGACTATTGTTCATCTAATCAAGCATCATTACACTTTGATCGTAAGTATCGTGCAAAACAAACATTCAATTTGGGACCTTGCATGATTTATTAAACAACGTGTTGACCTCCAAATTAACCTCATAAAGAAGTGGTTATAATTAAATTGGTCATTAATGAATCAAATTAACAACTAAACTTGACGTGCGAATTGCGAGCGTTAACCAAAAAGTGTGTAAATGTATGTAAATTTGATGTTAATTTATCAATTATACTTCTACTTCTCAGTAACTTACTGGCCATAGCTCATCAAAAGCATCAAACAGGTAAGCATAACTCATCTCATTCCATCGACGTGCGTTTCATTTCATTGCTTGTATAATAAGAAAACTCATTTGCCAGTTGCCAACATGATGATTCTATAATATATGCTTTCAAATCACGATGACAACCCAATATTGGAGTTCACGAAAATATTAATTAATGGAAAGTAAGAAATAAAATACATAAAACATGTGTAATACAAAAAGTATTAGCTATAAAAGCAGGTGAAAAATATATGTCAAGTGCAAACATGCAATAAAAAACTAAAACCATATAAGATTCCATCATGTGTACTAAAAATATATATTCAAAGAAACATAAGACATGTAAATACAAAATATATATTCAAAGAAATATATCATAACATAAATACTAATATGTTTTAATTAAAATAAAAAGGCATACTTAATTATTGAAACAAAATAAATCAAGTTTTATTATTGTAAAAAATGAATCATTTATTCTTAAGATTTTATTGTTTCTTAACTTGGTGCAAAAGATTTTTATAATAAATCTCTAAAAATTTCAACATCACCATCTTATTTGGATGCAATTATAAACAAGATTTACAAACTAAGAAAATATAACTCAATAATATCTCAACAATACATATCCTAAACTCTAGATTTTTTAGGAAACTAAAGCTCAAAACATATAAAAAAACATTCAAAATTAAGGTGAGAAAGAGCATATAAAATCTGAAAAGATAGTGCAGAAAACTCTTCTTGCACCCTCTCTTTTTATAATGAGTTTTGGAATCAAGAATGATGAGAATTAGTTCTAATTAATTTTGGAATAAATTCTCTCCACAATCAGTTTTGATTATCCATCATAATACTAGAAGTAATGCTCTAATAATTTTGGTTTTAAAGAGCTACAAAAACTATTCAACATTGTCTAGATTTATGAAAAAACAGTTCTAAAAAGAAAAAAAAAACCGTATTAGACTTAAACCATAAGCTAAACAAGACAATAAACTAGAAAAAATAATCATTTATATTTTATACTAAAGAGCTCATGTTGAAAGTTAAATTCTAACAAGATTTTAACCCTAATTTGATCTCAAATATCCTCTTTAACATTGTTTTAAACAAATTTCCAATAACAGTAACACAAATTATATATATATATATATATATATATATATATATATATTCTCTCTCTTCTTCTATTTTGGTAAGTGGAAGATCAAATTTAATAGCATTGCATTGGAATGTAAACAGCATGGTAAATTTTCAGGTGAAATTTTGAATTTTCAACTCCTTTTTTTTAAATTCTCAAAACTTGCTTTTATTACTTCTTTTCAATAGATTGGCAATTGGTGATCAGCTATGTGTATCAACACTACTATGGACAAAAAAATTAAAAACAAACATTTATATTGGCAATTGGTGGACTTATCCTTGAAGCCATGATCAATGCACTAACCTCACACCCCAATAAGATTAAAAGTTTCTCTTTTTTTTTTCGAAATCATCTTCAAAGTTTCATTTCAAAAGTTGGATAGAAGATTATATTGATCATAATTAAGGGGTTGTCACCGAATAATTGAATCGAGCTGACTCATTTTGCTGGCTTCATGGGTTATCTACTCACTCAAGCACCTTATCGTTTAATGATATCTCTATCTCGAAATGACTTGGATGCCCCTGACGTATCCTAATTAAATTCGTGCCTATCATATCTCCAAACCCATTTGCTTGCAAAACCATGTGGGTTTACAGCTTTTAATCAAATATTAAATGCACAACAAAAAGAAAATCTCCAATTATCCCATATGACAGATTTTGCCCCAAAAAAAGGAAAACCCATTTGTCAAATAGGATAATATAATTGTAAATAATATGAGACTATGATGCCATTTTCTTTTCTTATTGACCAACGAATGCAACGTTGGACCCTTTTTTTAATGAAAGATGTAGACATCAAGCTGATGGTCCAACCACTGCGGGCTGCTGGCTGCTACATAAAAAAAATTATAAAATAATCATAAAAAATATAATTTAATTGGTTAGATCTTGATTTTATTTTTTAAAAATTATAAGTATGTATTCTATAAATTTTAGAATTATTGAAAGTTTATATAATTATTAACTTTAAAATTTAAAAAATTAATCGAGGTATAAAAAGCTAACACCGAAGTTAATTCCAAAAACAAAATGGTAAGACTGTAGGATACTCGTATGTTGAAGAGAAAGTTACATATATTATAATATTCGGTCTCTTATCATGGCAATTGCAGAATGAACAAAGCCGTTTAGAAGTGAGATTCAATTTCACATAGAAAAAGAAAATCACTTCTGTATTGCTGAATTAATGAACACTAACACCTTTTGATGAATGATTTCAATTTATAGCTCATCATGGCGGGTGAAGTTGGAGTGAAAGAGAGAGATCACTCAAGATTGATGATCCGTAAAGAAAGTCATCTTTTGTAGATTTATTTCTCTTAAGGGAATCCATTTAAATAATTAATTTAATTAGATTAAATGAGGATTATAAGATTAAATCCTCAATTCAAGCTTTAAATTATTGAATGACGTCTTAGGATTAAGAAAATGTATATCTCAATTTCCATAGTTTATATAATTGACTGCAAGAAACGTATAATATATTTCTTATAATATTTATCTTAGGTGCGTTTACTTTAGAAAAATAATTTCTTATCAACAACATTGAAATATATATATATATATATATATATATATATATATATATATATATATATATATATAAAGAAAGCGTGCTTACCTTCTTGATAAAAGTAACTTCTTAGCACCAATTTAATTAAAAAATTATTTTTTTAACACGTATTCTTGCTTCAGGTTCGCCATGTGTAACCTATAGAATACTCCCATGTGGACTTTGACTTGCACAGTATGAATAATAAATTCACTTAATTAAAACGAAGTTATGATATATGGATCATCTAATACTCACATCACCATCATTTATCTTCATGTTGATATGCTGGCTTTAATTTTGAAGGAAAGGTTAAATTTCAAGTTTGTTTGTTTTAATAATTATGAGTTTGAATTTTTTTTAAGATTATTAAAAATATATATGATTTTTAATTTTTCATTTTAAAATCTATAAAATAAGCAAATTAGTTTAAACAGCTATATTAATTAAAAATAATAATAATAACATGCTGGCTTGAACAATTAGGTTGTACACACATAAAATTTCATTTCAATATCTAATACAACTAATGATGGATAAAAATATTATTTTTATATGTTTGCTTAAAAGTTAAGGATTAAAAAGATTAAAAGTAAAGTAATAACTCAATATATTTAGCATTGGCAGGACACCAAGTTCAACGTCAAGATTTATTTTCATGTCCAATATCTAAAAGGTTCAGATTTTTTAGTAACTTAATTGACTGGTTGTTTAGTTTAATTTGTTTTTCAAATTGGTTTAATTTTTTTCCCTGAGTCCATTAATGTTTTAGCTACATCTAGCCTCCCTTTCAATTTATAAATCCCTGTGTGAGCGAAACTTGAACCCAGATACCTCAGACCAATCCCTGTATGTTTTTTTCAATTAAGCTAGCCGATCCCAAAAGAAGAAGAAGAAGAAGCAACGATACTTCAAGGCATTGTTATTTCCAAAAAAACAGGTGTCAACATAGAAAATGATGTATCGGGAGAGAGACAAAATGCAAAATCTGATTTGCACCACAAATAATATCACTAAAAATATTGTAGGATCTTCAAGAAACTTGTGAAGGATACTTCTTGAATATTGTCTTCAGTTTCTCTTTCTCTCTGGAGATTTCTCTTTAGCTAGACACCAAAACTTTAAAGGAAAACAACCAATCAAGAAACTACAAACCCTACAAAGAATGACAAGACCCTGTATCTGTGAAGATGATAGAAACAGCGTCAGGAAACCAAGACGCATTTAATTTGTTGCATCTTCTATATAGTTCTCTTCCACCAAATTTCCTCCAACTGTAACTATATTTTGTTTGTTTTGAAGGGATGATTTTGATGTATTGAGAAGTCCTCTGTGGAGTTCCTTTCGAAGCTAATCCAGATTGCTGTGTTGCTTCGACGGGAAGGCGAATTCTTGAGGCCCACTGTCCTACTTGGAAAAATAATGCCGCGTAGCATTCATTCCTTTTCTAGGTCAACTGTACTCTGCAATCAGAAATTAAACAGATATCTCATTGTAATAATTCGAGTTGGTGTTCTCTTGCATTCATCTAAACCTAGACAAGGTTGTCAATTGCCAATGTTTGATGTCGTGCACAAAATTACAATGGAAAGAGTCGTAGCAGATTGGTACAGTAGAAAGAGAAAGAATCCTATTAGAAGAAGAAGCTGAGATGGTGGCAAGTAGAGATGGTGGACCTGCAAGATTTACTTAAATCTTTAGTAATCCTAACTTGTAAGTTCAAAGTATTGTAATTAACGAGTTTTTATATGAGAAAATAATTTTTCAAGGGTAGCGAAGTAGACATCAATTGGACATGTTTTTCTTCTCGTGTTGCGTGTGGAAGTTTATTTAGGTGAATAAATCAATTATTATTATTGTCTTACTGTGTCTTAGATTTTTTTATTATTATTTATAATCCTTTTTTTTTCCCTTACGTTTCAAAAATATTTTTTAAATTATTTGACATGTTTTTCTTCATATTTTATTTCTTTGCTTTATTTTTATAAAATTTATAATTTTTTTCTTTCTTTATATTAATTTTTTTTTAGTATTTTTACATCACAAATGTTAAAAATAATTTTTTAAAAAATAATTTAATACAAAATATTTTATAAAAATATCTTTTACTTGAAAATACATTAATTTAATTTTTTTAGATTTTTTTTATTTTGATATAGTACATTAAAACTATTAGAAAATATTAAAAAAAATCATTAATTTGATGTATATAATATTATGATGCAGAATGTTTCGCAAGTTTCCTACAGAATAACAAGCAATTAGAGAAAACACTAAAAAGAAATATTTATTTAATGTTTTTTCATGCCACACATACTTTAGCAAAACAATCAAACATAATTTCAAAAGCAGCAAAAACAAAGGTACTGTAAGTAAATAGACCAGACAATTCGTTATAAATCCCTTTTCCTACCATGTAACAATACTGAAACACCCTAAACAAAGACGGATCACAATAACCAGTTCCATCCTGCTTGTGCACACCTCTGAAGAACACTAAAGAACACCGGATTTTCAGTGCTACACGATACCCAATTGAACTTCCAGCATACATTGCAGAAAATATACTGATTTTGGACACTTGACAGTAACTTCTATTCCCAAAATAAAAATTATGAACAAATTCAGAGGCACTCTAACAAGTTTTTCAATGATGCAACATTCAGATATATTTAACGTGAGTTCATGGAGCACAAGATTTGTAAGATGCTCATGGAGGACGAATATAGTGTCAAGAATTCATAAATTGTACTTGCTAGATATGCATGCTCACAGTTAGTTAATATAAAAAATATTGATCGTTCCAAGCTGTGAAAGAGAAACCACAATAATGTGAGGAATTCATAAATGGTACTTGCTGACCATGCTAGTTTGAATAATGACAAACTTGATCACTTGACTATTGGAGTCACCGCCAGCGGTGCTGGCCGTGCTAGTTTGGATAATGACAAACTTGATCCCTTGACTATAGGAGTCACTGCCAGCGGCGATCAGTAGCGTTGTTTCCATAATCCCATGCCTGTGTTGTTTTGAGGTTCAGAAGGTGGTTGTCTGGGTCTAGCATACTCTGCAAATATAACCCATCCATCCAGAAACTACAATACACAGAAATCAGAAAGAAAAATTAAAAATAGACAACCAAAAAAAGAGGCGAGAAAACAAGTTTCACAATAATCATACTAAATAGGAGGCTCAAGTTCGCTGCAGGCCGGACTGAATTTTTTATAACATAAATAAACGATGTTCAGGCGCTGCTAATGTGTTTTAAAGAAGGAAAAAGATCCACGACTTGAGTCCTAGACCTTACTATGTCCAATAAGATAGTTTCTTTAATTATATGATAGAAAAAACAGGGAATTTTAAAAGAAAAGGTGATAAAGAATAACTTTTGGTCCCTTAACACTTAATTATCGAAAAAAATAAATTCAGTAATAAAAATACAATTAGGGCTTTTGTTATTGAGACCCCTTTTTTTTAAATCTCGGTTTTCTTTGTACTTTGCTTCCTTTTTGCTCAGGTTCAATTGCATCAATAAGATTGGTGAGCTAATGAGAGAAGTTGCACTAACATAAGGTATCCTTAGGTTGCTTGGTGAGCACCAAGGGACAAAAGTATGGATGGAACATGCATGAGCATGAATGTAAGCTGATGAGCTGGATTGCTAGTTAGAAGACTTGCTGAAACATACTGAACAGGATTCAAGGGATACTAAAAAATTAAGCATCTTCCGAGTGCAGATAACAATAACAGATACAGTGGCGGAAGAATAATCAATTTCATATATATGTTCCCATGTGCAAAAGTGCGAGCCCCTAACCCCATTGACAAATCTCGATGCATGCCACTGTTATGAGTTACCATAGCTAACCTAGGAAACACTGAGAAAGGTGCTTCGGTTTTTATGAGGCTTCAACATATGGAACCACCAATCTTATGTCTGTCATAGTTTTCTTAGATATCCATGTGACCATTGTTTAACTTGAGAAGAATCAAGCTTTCTTTAGTGAATCCTTTTGAATTCATATTGAACTTTAGGTTCTGGATTTTCCTCCAAAGATTTGACCATTTCATAGCTTGTTCCATGACTTAAGAAGCTGCACAGAACCCATACTGAATTTCCTAGAGTTACTGATCATGCTATGAGCTATACTAACAACTACACATCATTTTATCCTACCCACTTTGAAGTCATTACAATGATAAATCCACAATCTTCTCTCAAAGGACAAAAGTAAGGAGCCAGGTAAAACTCACCTGTCCATCCATGCCTTTTATTCCTTCAGCAGCATCTTCTAAGGTAGCATATTTGACAAAACCGAACCCCTTAGAATAGCCTGAGACCCTGTCAGTTACAACTCTAGCTGTAAAAAGCTAGAAAGGCAATTGTTAGCAATCCAAAAAAGAAATTTTTGAAATACATTTATGAAAAGAAGAGACTAACCTTGGACCACTTCACCAAATTTAGAAAAGGCCTCACGTAGTCCGTCTGAAGTTGTTCTTTTACTTAGCCCTGAAACCAAAATCATAGAAGCATCAAATAAAACTTCTGACACGTTAAGAAGTTGACTTGATGTTAAAATTATGTTCACTGGGTTTTCATAACCATCAAAGGACAAAGAAAGAAATATTTCTTTGGTTTACAATATGAAAGGACAAAAACACTAGACTACACAACTTTAATGGATGCCTATATCATTATCCCACAGCTCATGCATCCCAGGAGGACAGTCCAAAAAAACTATTTAATTCTTTCAAAAAGCTCCTGCTCACTAAGATACGCTTCTGTTTATATTATTTTTAACCAGTACTCTTGGGGAAATTTCTGTACAATCTTTTAGCCAGGATATTGAGGATTACATACAGATTATAATTGTGTCCCAAAAGTAAGCATTATTGAGTACCAGCTATGCCAGCACAAGAACATTGTCTTCCGATTCTCATTTTAGTCTTAGCACCTCCTTTCTATCCAACCACTTGAAGGTCACCACTGAAGAAATTCTGCAGACCGTATTCAGAATGCCCTTCCAAACTTCCACCCCCTTGGTACAGGTCCAAAAGACATGCAATTTATTCCTCCATACCTCCCCCACATCAAGAACAATGACTACTCTCACAGAGACCTCTCTCCATCTAAGCTTTCTAGAGTCCATCCATTCACACTGCTATAAGAATCTCAAACTTCTCAGAGATTTGCAACTCCCATCATCATGAATAATTCCGAAATCCTTTCAAACTAAAAATTTATAACCAACACAAGAAATATAAGATTGTGACCAATGACTCCGAAGAAAGACACAGATGTGCGTGCATCACAATTCACGACTACTTTCCAATAAATTCTAGAGCATGTCCAACTCTTGAACCAAAACCCGTCATTAACATAGCTAAACAACATAACACGCATATCAGCATGTTATATCATATACTAGTTTCTCAAATGTGTGATTATGATCATATCCAAATCTACCTTTCGTAGGTTTTCAACACCTAAATTGCAAGTAACAGTTACTTTTATTTTGCAAATAATTAACATATAACCAGCTAAAAAACACACATTTTTTTCAACCTTCCATGCATTTATGGGCTGTTGTCGAATCACCAACACAGACATCGCCACAAAATTGGACGTACTAATAGGCAAAGACAAAAACTAAAAGCAACTTCTTTCGGTACATAAGGTAGCAAATAAAACATCCTATCAATATACTCGCAATCAAAATCACAGGGCTCATAACCAAATAAACAACACAAAAATCTTACTAATAATTCTTAATTTAGAAAAAAATAATCAATCAGATCTCATAACGTTTAAGTCTTTCCTTTCATTTCTAGCATTATATTGACAATATCAACCCTGAAAAGATTGCAAGCAATGACTAACAGAACCCAGATGGGAATCGAGGAAAAGAACAAAGGAATGAAAGTAATTATGGAAATGTAAGGAAAGAGACACATGCCAGATACAAAGAGATTGGTGTTGGGCTCAGCCTGTTCACGTGCAGGAGTTTGCTGCGTGGCCTGAGGAAAAGGGAAGGAGGAGGATGAAGTGGAAGTTGTTGAAAACAGACGCAAAAATCCGCCACGAGGAGCTGCTGCTGCCGCAGCCAAAGCCGCCGTCTTTGCTCTCATGGCCATTGTGGCTTGTTTGCTTGTTAAGGGTTTTAGCTAGCAATAGATTGAGAGGGAGTGGGGGCGAAGGGAATAATGGTTTAAACCATAATTATTAAAGCCGGTCTAGGGGTTGACCCGGATAAAAAATCGAGTTTTGAGTTTTATGGATGAATCCAATATATATATATATATATATATATATATATATATATATAATTCATGTAAATATACATACTATAAACAATAAAATTTAAAAGAATATTTTAAATTTTTTTTTTATTTCATATTAAAAAGATATTATGTTAAACTTTTAAGTTAAAGTATTTAAATTAAAAAAGTTTTTTATCCCATATTAAAAAAACATGATTTTTTTTCTTGAAAATATAGAATATATATACTAAGGGGTTTCAAATTCCACATTGACACATTGAAAAAACATATTTTTTTTCATGGAAACATAGAGTATATATACGAAAGGGCTTCAAATCCCACATTAAAAAGATACTATATTATCCTTTTAAGTTAAAGTATTTAAACCAAAAAGTTTTTTATCCCAAATTAAAAAAATATGATTTTTTTTCTTGAAAACATAAAATATATATTTGTAAAGCAATAAAGGTATATAAAAGTATTTAAGTGATAAAAAGAGGATTCATTCATTTTCTTAGATGAATTAGAAAAAATGATCCACATGCTCAATGATAAAAAGAGAATACTTAAACTAACATGTAGATACTTATCATATGACATGTACAATGAACTAATCCATATAAGAATTTTGTATAGAGAGATCACTAGTATTTATGAAAATGCTCATGTGATAATTGTGTAAGTGATCTTTATATTTGAGATCGTATAAGGAATGTTATGCTTTGATACCGACTATATGTTGTTCTAATAAAGGGTAACAAGATAAGCAAATACTGGATATAACATGAACAGTATGAAGGTATTTGAATCATAAAAAGAGATTAGGAAACATATTTAATAATTATCAAATAGTATTGATTATGAAATCTTTGCATAAGGTGTAATGAGATTTAAAAAGATTTTTAAATTTTATTCAAAAAATCAATGATTATAGTGTTGAGAACAAATATGATTTGAAAAAATAAATATACTCCATGTTATAATGTCTAGATCGGAACATTCTTGATGAAGATATAATAGTTGCCTTGAGAAATCATTCACTGAAATGTTAAATCAAATTACTTATGAGTTTTTTAATATTTAAAGGATTATGACATATTACTAGACAATGCACTTGATCTTCAAATAAAAATCAATCATTTATTGAATTGATAATAAATTAAATTATTTAATTTATTTAATCTTATTTAATTTAGGATTATGATTTATATTTGTGCCAACATATTAGGAATCTAATAGGTCACACAAAATAAGAATTATTATTTAGAAACTAAACTGAAATAATTAATCAAGTGTGACTTGATTGTAAATAAGTTTTAGAAATTGAGGGATGCAATGTAATTTATATAAGGATTTACAATTCTAGACTTTAAAAAATCAAGTTAGGGACTTGATTGCATAAATTTTTAAAATTATCATGAAATAATATATGTTGTATTATCAGGGAAAAAAGTGATATTTTACTATCTATAGGGTTATTAAGTTTTTTCTATAATAAGAATCTTACGTCTTTTTTTTATATAGAAAAAAATTACGTAAGTTACAAAACAAAAAGAGCTATTATTTATAGGCATATCAATCTTTCTATCATAGAAAATTTTTTAAGAGATTTCTCACTAGTGATTCGTGTAGATTACTTATTATTAGAGGTCGAATACTTAGACGACTTGTTATTTGTAATAACTTAGTCTTGAAAAAATTAATTGAACCTTAAATAAAAAATATAATATTTAAATAATCTTTATATAAACCCATAACAATCCTATCTAAGAGCATCTAACTCACGATATTTTTAAAAATTTACCATTTTCTCGGTGTATATATGTTTAGGGAACCAACAACACCATCATTGCTCATCTACATTGCGAGAGTGGGAATTCGTCCACTTAGCCATACATTGGAGGTCACAACATCCTCTTGTCGCATGCCGCTGCTTATTGGTGTCATCATCTACATTTCAAGGTATTCCTGAATATAAAAATGGTGGCCCTATCAATTTCTTTTTTTATATATATAAAGGAAAAAACAGCTGATAGAAAACATTCTCTTCCAGGGAAAGCAAGGAAGTCTAATTGGAATAGCATTAGATTCCAAGTGGTACGAAACCGCTATCTGATGTTGATTAGGACAAAGATGCGGCACAAAGAGCAGTGGCTTTTGGAATTGGATGGAAGCTTTGTTGTGTTCATAATATTTGGGAAGGAATCAGTTGGGTCTTACGGGCCTCATATAACAAATCAAAAGCGTATCAGGTTCCTGGATCCACTTTTCTTGGGAAAATATCCTCACTCAATGAAAAAGCTTGTGGGCGAACGACTACCTGAGACCTCTCTAGAGATGTCGAAACTCTTAGTCGGTTCTTTGGAATTTGGTGGCATAAATCATTACACGATATTATATATTCGGAATGACAGGACATGGATTCAGAAACTAATATTGCCGGATGCCTCATCCTACGCTGCTGTGAATGCTACTTGTAAGATAATGACGTCTGTTCTGTATGTTTGAGAAGAGTGCATAATCAGGCAATGACTTGACCATCTTTGTTCATGTCCTCAACTGCAGCTTATCGTCGTGGGGATGCAATCGGAGAACTAGTATGTCCCAACAACTTACCGGCCCGGCGGCCCCTAAGATTTTGTTATAGATTTCAAACTAAAGTGAGTCAGCTTACATGTACTTCCTCCTCCAGGCAGCTTCCCTCTGGCAACACATTGTCCCATGGGGCATCCATAAATTGCTCAAATGTGTGAAAGGAAAGTATGGGAACTCACCGGTGGTTATAGCAGAAAATGGCAAGTGTTTACTCTTTAATCAAATGTCATTAGGCTAAAACTAAGAGTTGTTGCATAAAACTGACCTCATGGTTGCAGGAATGGATGATCTGAATACACCGTTTATATCTTTAAACAGGGCCGCACAGGACGACAATAGAATGAATACCACAGGGACCATCTCTCCAGCATTTCTGCAGCTACAAGGTAATGGAAATTGTGTTAGGTTCATACATCTTTTGCTTCAGAATTGGATTCTTCCGTTTGAGACATTGCGCATTTGGGCAATCTGACAGAAAACTAAATCAACACAGGCAAGACAATTGTGATGTTCCAGGCTATTCTGGGTGGTCCGGACAAACGGGAATGGAACTCAGGCTACAGAAACAACCTTACAAGGATACCGAAAGCTTCTGCTGAATGGTTCAAAAGTAGACTCGAATTAAAAGATAACCTGCAAAATGTATACTTTTAGTCACCATTTATACGTAAATAACTCTTTCTTTCTCTGTTTTTCCTGGTTTCATTTCAGTCTTTTCTTTATCCTTCAAAAATCGAAGGTGAGAATATTGACACAGTGAATGTCCCCACACGCAGCTAGTTAAAGCGTTAATGCACACCTTTTGGTTTCCTGATTCATAAACATTAAAACAGAAGATCTCAGGACATCTAAGTTTAGCATACCTGCACAAGCTAGGAAGTGTCAGGAAGAGGATGAATATGCTAAGTTGAAAACAAATGGTAATTTACTCCAAGAATTTACAACCTTAGTAGAATAGGGAACCTTAACAACCTAGTGAATTTGTACCCCTCTATAATCCAATTTTATGTTTAAGCAAATCTCAAATAAAAAGTCAACTTGTTCAACACAAGCTAAAATCAAAACCTAAAGATTTATGATTATGAATTGGAAGAGAATTGACTTATAAGTATGCATTTGAAAGATTGTTTAATAATAAAAATTAATAGAGACAACAAAGTAAAAGATTGCAAAATTTTGATAGAAAAAGGATAATATTGACACAGTTAAATAGTACAGGGACCAAATTGATACCTACCTTTATTTGTGACCTTGTTTTTTCAAAAAAAAAAAAAAAAAAAACGCACACACCCTTAGTTTAAGGTCTCTATTTTTAATCTCTTTTAGAAAGAAAGCAACTCCATTAGTATAAACACACTAAATCCTCTCTCCTCCTTCATTAATTCTCTCTTTTTAGAACCCTAAAAATTTTTATTTGTACAACCTACAATAACTACTAACGATTCAATAATTTGCCATGAAACGAGGATACCCAACTTCACCATCCAACTCTTCTGCTTCTGGCCCACCGAAATCCAGATTGAAATACACCCCTGAAGGTGATTCTATTTTCACACAAGCTTAAATGCCCTTTTTTTATTTCTTGTTTTTTATTGATTTGTTTTTGTATCTTTGACATGGGTTTTCGTTGTTTAGAAACTTTAAAATTGTAAGTTTTTGCTCATTTTCAGTTACAGTGGATTTAATTGCTATTCATTTGGTTCTTGGTGTTGTTTTGGGACTTGGGTTTTGTATGCCACTAGCTTTTGCTTTTATTTTCTTGGAAATGGAGATGATAAAATATTGAATTTTAGTTCTATGCTAGTATTTCGTTTTTCTCTTAGAATCAGAGAAAAAATGAGAATGCAATTGCTTTACGGGGTTCGACTTTTGATTGTGTTTATATTTTTTATGGGTTTGATTTGTGATTTCTTCTCTGTTTCAGTTAAGGTATTGATTTTGGGACCTGGGATTGGGTTTTTGGTTCTGTGTTCTTTTGGTATTGAAAACTGGAGAGATTTTTTATTTCTTAAAAAAAACTTCTAATGTCATTCGTGGTTGTGTCTGGTTTAAGAGAGTAAGAATCTAGGACTGTAATGGTTTCTTAATAAACTTCCTTTTACTTTCCTGCTTTGTTTAGGATTCTGAAAGTTGAGGGGTAAATTTTGTGATTGCAGGTGAGGCGGATTTTTCTAATGATTTTGTTCAGAGAGTGGCTGACCATTATAGTGCCAGGACGAATCAGACTCTGGAAGAACGAGAAGCAAGCCCAATTATCCATTTAAAGAAACTTAACAATTGGGTATGTAGCCTATTCCTGTGCGTAGTAATATCTTAAGCTGATAATGTGTCTAAATAACATAATCATATCTGTGAACAGATAAAAAGTGTCTTAGTTCAACAATATACTGCTAAAGGAGATGCTGTTCTTGATCTTGCTTGTGGGAAGGTAAAGTATACATCCCTTTAACCAGTTGCATTGGAAGGTTCACATCTCCTTATTTTGTTAGGAATTAGTTTATGATGTCATTTTTATTAGGAATTGTCTTCTGTTGTCATTTTTGTTCTCCAGGGTGGTGATCTCATAAAATGGGATAAAGCAAAGGCTGGATATTATGTTGGCATTGACATAGCTGAAGGCTCGGTAAACATACTACCTAGAGATTTACTTCTCTTTCAAAATGAACTGATCAAAAGTCCTTGTAACTGGTGCTTTGATTTTTAAATGCCTGGCTACACTTTGTATGTATGTAAATGCTTAAGTTTGGATCTCCAAGTATATGTTATGCAATATGAGATACCATGAATACGATTATTTATACTGTTTAGTGCCTAAATCTTTAATACTAAAAAGTGGTGCCTTCAATCTCCTGTTATATCTACTTTTATGCTTAAAATATATATGCTGTCAATGGTCATTGTCTATATGTATTCAACTGTCGATGCAGATGGAAGATTGCCGGACGCGTTACAATGGTGATGCAGATCACCATCAACGTCGCAAAAAGTTCACTTTCCCTGCCCGCCTTATATGCGGGGATTGTTTTGAGGTAAGTTCAGCTATAACAGCTGGTGCATTGGCAAATTCATTACATTAAATGTGATTTGTTAATTTTAATTATATGTATGCTACGCTCTATTTGAATCTAACAAGTAGGTTGAAAGTTGAATGTGCCGTCCAGAAGTTAAATTGATGAACAATTTTGGTTTCATTTATGTTATAGACATATTTGTAGAAGTAACTGAATCTTAGTTTTACATGTTTCAGCTTCAGTTGGATGAAGTCCTGGTGGATGATGCTCCTTTTGATATTGTCAGCTGTCAGGTGAATTATGATTACCATCTCAATTTTCAAAATTTAATGAGATCTTGTGTTGTAGCGTGGTGCTGGAATCAGCATCTGTTGAAGCAGCTGCCCAACATTCATTTTTTCACTGAACCTAGAGCTATTCATGACTCAACAATGCCGACCTAGGGACTTTTGGAGCCATGTCACAGGATGCCTAACTACTTTGATTGATAATGGATATTATTGCAATATATGGACACAATGTCCTCACAACATTTTTTTTTCTAGAATCTTGAGAATGCTAAAATCACCAAGTTTCATGCTCTTTTTGGCATATCTTTCTCTCTAAAAGGGCACAACATGGCTGCAGAGACCTAGGAACTAGCCTATGCTTCAATCTTAATATCCCAAGTTCTTGCCCTTTCCATTTGTCTCTGCTGTAATTATGCAAATCATGACATGGATCCATAGGATTCTTCAATTTTGTGTGTGAGTGTGGTTTTACTTAATTCTGAAGCATCAACATGGTTGCAGTTTGCCTTGCACTATTCATGGTCAACAGAGGCACGTGCACGGAGAGCATTGGCCAATATATCAGCCTTACTTCGGCCAGGAGGAACCTTCATTGGAACGATGCCAGATGCCAATGTTATCATAAAAAAACTTAGAGAAGGTTTTTGTTTTGTTCCTTTCAAATATTTTCTTTATATGGGAAAAAACTTCAAATGATCAGATTTATGAATCTTAACCAAAAAACAGTGTTTTTATTTTTACTCTACAAATATAAAAGCCCAGTCTGGAGGCACCTTCATTGGAACATGAAATTTGCTATTAATGTGATACCTTGCATGTCTGTTTACGCTGTATGGAACAATGAGGAGTCTTTTAAAGAATTCATGGGATGATGATGATTGATTAAGATCTTTCAGAGTCAATCTATTTGAAGTATTCTCGTAAAATGTTCTTTTTCACACTTCTCCAATATAAGAATTAAGATTAATGTGCATGGAAGACTATTTTTGCCATTCATGACAGAGGATTCTTTTCATGTGAATATGCAGCTGAAGGACTGGCCTTTGGTAATAGTGTGTACTGGGTAAGATTTGATGAAGAGTTTTCTCAGAAGGTTAGTTCTTTTCAATATTGCGGGCATTTTGTTTGTTTCCCCTATAATCTGATAAGTTCATTATTCTGTGGTTCAGAAATTCAGATCTTCTAGCCCATTTGGTATCAAGTACTACTTCCATTTAGAGGTATTTATGCATTATCTTCTCTTCTCCTTTACTTAAGTCTAGTTTTTCTAGAAGCAGATGTTCTGTAGAATAGCTTGTACTTGATATTTCATCGTGCATTTGCATCAATTGAAGTTGTGCTTTTATGCGACACCCGATAGTTACCACATGCCAAGAATGTAACCTGATTATTCTCTTCCCTTCTATCCATCAGAAAATACCAACTCCAATTCTTTGTTTACTTTGTCATTTAGTTCAATTTATATGCTTTAGGTGACGACTTTCATTCTAAACTCTTGATGATGTTAATACCCACGTTTCTGTTGCAGGATGCTGTTGATTGTCCTGAATGGATTGTGCCCTTCCATGTCTTCAAAGCTTTGGCAGAAGAGGTAAAAAAATTGAAGTATTAAAAAAAAAAAAAAAAATTCTCGGTGCAGGAAATGAAGCCTGTGGTTTCAACATCATTTCAAAGCTGTCAATGTGTTTTGCTGGCGTTAAAAGATGGTTGCACTTGAAGTTTTTTAAGCATTTACCTAGATACACTTATTTTGTACGCTTGCTTTCAACTTTGGCAGTATGACTTTGAGCTGATTTTTGCTAAGAATAATCATGAGTTCGTGCATGAGAATATGAAGAAACCAGAAAATGTTGAGTTAATGCGAAGACTTGGTGCTTTGGGTGACGGGAACCAAGATCTTAGTAAGTCTTTGTTATGTATCTTTTTGCTTTTTCTTTTAATTTGGTGCATGATGAAATAGCTATTTTTCTTGCTGATTTTTGAGTCTCTGTGCCCTTTGGCATCCAGGCACGCTATCACCAGATGAATGGGAAGTAGCTTATCTATACTTGGCCTTTGTCTTGAAAAAGGCAAGCATATCAGTATACATTTTTATTCCTTGATTGAGTAGTCACGATACACTTGTTTCCTCAATTACAAAAGGCTAAAGTAAAATTTGTTCTTCCAGCGAGGTCAACCAGATCGGACGCCAGTCAAAAGTAAAAGAGACAAAGGAAAGATGCATCTGGAAAAGGAGGACATTTTGTACATTAGTAGCGAGGTATAATCAGAGAACCATGCAGGATGGTTGCGCTTCAATGGGTGTCTCCCCCCTGCCCTGAAAATGAAGATGGCCATCTGCCTGTGCTTGTTTCACGAGCTTCCAGTGTATTCATGTAACCTGCACAATTTTGTAGATTGAAATAAGACATTTCAAGTGCCAATTTTATGGTTCTTGATCTCTGCATTCTCAGGACGAGGAATATAAATAGTCGAGCAAAGTAAAATATACTGATGGCACCAAAGTGGTGCCTTGATAGCATAAACACCTTGACGATAACTCCATGAATTGAAGTGGAATTATATTGAGATACAGCAACTCAATTGTTCAAGAAATATAAATAAGAGTAGGATATATTCTTGTCAATGTTCTTCTCTTTTATCTGTTCTTCCAGGAGAGCGATTGCACAAGAAGTGGTTGCCCTAGAAGAATAAAGCTGGTTTTTCAGATTTACGCATGGAATTGGTGCCAATATGCGATTCCTCTTGTATGCCAAGCATCATCATATGTAATGGATGGTAGAAGCATCGTCGTCGTGTCGTCAGCAATTTTAATTGAAAACAGTTGTTTGTATATATCGATGGAATGTTGCTGGCTAGCCATGCATCTCGTTTTACTTGATGCATGCAATAAAAGCACTTGGATCTACAAAATGTCTTAAATGAAGAGTACTAAAAATATAAAATAATAAATTTAGGTTCACCAAATTCAAGAAAAGAAAGGAAATAAACTTACTAATTGTCAAAAAATTGTGTCCCTGAACAGATATCTAAGACTAAGGGAAAAAATAATCTGAAAGTAGAATTGATTCTCTTCTCAAACCCTTCAATTCCTTGCGCAATTACATCATAATTAAGTGGGGTGGCTCTCAGTGCTCTATCAAACCTCCTCTAATATTTATATTTTTCAACAATTCAATTATTTGAATGTACAGAGAAAAACTGTAGAACACTCGAAAATAAGAAATTGAATCTCATAGATGGCTTGCCAGGAGATTAGGGCTCAATCAGAATTAGATTAGACCTAGAAAAATAATGGAGTTACTCTCATAGATGGATAATTAAAACAAACAGAAAACTGCACATAGATCATTACTTAGGTAAGGAGTCGAGCTAAAATGTTACAGCTTTTAACTTTTTTCGGCATCAATCCCATCATCCATTCAACCATCCAAAAACACAGATAAAGTAGCATGTAGACTCGGCAAATTTACAGGTTGGCTTGCCAATGAATAGAGTTTCAAGGGCGCTTCAGCACAACCACCATTATGACCATCACTGCCAAAGCCATGAGAGAGGCTCCCAGGGTCTTCTCAGTGGTAGATAATCCGCCATTTTCATCTGCGGCATCGGGTGTGTGCTCTGGGGATGAAAAGCTAAAAATCTTCTTTAAGTAAGCAGATACATTTGTCACCATGTCAACCACAGTAAGCTTAACGTTATTGAAGACATCCATGAGCCCAGTTTGAGAGTTTCCAGTTTCACTTTCATCATCAGATAATTCTGTGAGCTTCTTTGAAGATACTGCTGCATCCTGAGAGTCAGTATCTCCAACAGACTCATTATCTGCAACAGATTCCTTATCTGCAACAGATTCCTAGGCTTCAGAGGCAAAACAGAAGGACATAGAAAACAGGAATATAAAAAATAATAAGAAGAAAGACAGGTGGATTGAAAGACAAAAGGGTACACTTACTTGCATTCTGTGACTGGAGCAATTCCTGAAGGGCTTCGTTTTCCCAAACTGCATTCCAGACATTTGGATCAGAGGCAAGGGCAGCAACCACAGTCTGGGCATAATACTAAAATCAGTGAGCTACAGTCTCATAGGCTGATTTCATCAATCAAAAGACAGGGTATGTTGGATGCAATGATAGAACATGTGAAAATACACTTCAAAATGTTCAAGAGGCCTAGAAGATCCAATCAAATTAAAAGCCCTCAGGTTTTATATATGGGGGCTTATAATTTATAAAACAAAGCGGTACATCAGTTATATATTCTCGGCATGGTCCAGGCCCTGAGAAATCACAGGGGTTTTTGAAATGCATTGACAGCTTAGTGTTCTTTAAGTTAAGCTAGGAAAATAATTGCAACTAACAATACCAAGCATCATCAACCACAACAAAAACATAATTGAAGCTTAATTTAATTCTGTATGAGCAAAAAACATTTACACATATTTGTGCAACTACAACTCTACTGTCAAATTAATTCACCATGAATACAAAACAGTCTAAGCAATAGGAGGAAAGAAAAGGAAAGAACAACTTGAAGGGGGAGAGAGATATATCAGAACCTGAATTTTAGGACTTTCATTAAGCAATGAAAATGCCTGCATGGCATATTTTGGCACAGGAGCTCGATTTGGATCACAGCTAATACAACCTTTAGTTTCTAAAAAGTCCGAGTTTGTAAGCTGGTGGCTAGACAGCTGACTACCTCCAAGTGAGCTGCCAGTTCCCAAGTTAGGAGAGGACAGATATACTCTGTGCATAACAGTTCAGCATACAAAGACGATAAAGTCAAGAAAAGGTAAATACAATTTCAGGCCACCAGAATCAATATAAGGAACAAAAGGCAAAAAAGTAAATTAATGGCATAGCTAATAAAATTTTTTGGCAACACTGATGTTCCATAACTTAAACAAAACATCACACATTTATTTTTAAGCCAATTATGTATAAGACTGCAAGTGCCAAGTTTAACAACTAAGCTCATCTAGAAAAGTGATAAACGAGATGATCCACAGAGACAAATAAGCCTCAATTTTCAGAAAAATAAGAATAAGATCTCAGAAATCTTACAGAGGCAAAACTATTCAAACACAAAAGAAATGAGTAAACATCAAGGAACATACATTCCTCAAGGATGGTATTTGATATAATCCCAGCAACCCTCTAAGAAATGCATCCCCAGTTCATAATATTTACTACTTCAGCAACTACACTTGCCACGAAAGTGCAATGATAGTGGAGAAAGAGATTAAAGATACACAGACACAAACACACACACACACACACACACACACACACACACACACTTGAGAGTATTTATATGCCGGGAAGCTTCCCAAAAGGACGAGAAAAGCCACAGCTTTTTGTCAGAATGTGTACTGGAACTTTCTGATTACCGTGCATTTTGGCCACATGCCCTAAAGAAGTTACATCAAACTCAAGTTGCTATATATGAACCTTCATTTACGCTGTCTACCTTGACTCGCACATCTCAAAAGTAGATGAGAGATTATTCAATAAAAATAAAAAGAATTGATACGGGAACTGATCACACCGCATTACTCAAAAACTATGAAAGATATACAGCACAATCAGTAAGAGGTCCATCTAAAAATCTCCGCCCAAACCAATCATGCATACATAGAATGCAAAGTTCAATCAACCATTTAAACCTAACCGAAATGATGACACTAAATAAACCTACGTAGCAACAAAAGAACAAGAATTTAATGCAAAAAATAAATCATTTCTTCAATTCCTGAAGTTTGAAGATTCAAGAAACAATAAATTATCCAAAACTCTGAAATATAATGCAAACTTTTGTTCTTTTTTTTTTTTTTTTCAATAAGAAACAAGAAAGTGTTGAAAAATCTCTAAGAACTTCTACCAATTTCTTCAGTAGCCACTATAATTACAAAGGTAAGGCTTCATTTCCTCTATACATTCAACAAACAAAGTATGATTTAAGTTCCATTCTTTTCATTTCTTCGGTATCAATCACAGTTTCTACAAACTGAAACCAGATGGGAGAAAAATCAAAGCCTCACACTTTCAATTTTTCAAACAAGAATTTCAATAATCCCAATAATTGTAAATAATTTCAAATAAAATTTATACACAGAAAAGAGAAACCCAATAACATCACGTAAAATTAGAAACAAGTAAATAAAAAGAGAAATTTTGAATAAAGATCAAAACTTTACTTTTGCAAAGCATCTTTCAATTCACAAGTAGCCGCCTTAGCCTCCTGCAAACTCGGCGGGGCACCCCAGAAAACAACTCTAGCCACCGGCTCAGCCGAATCCACAACCATCTCCTCCTCAACGCCACCAGCTAACTCCCACTCATCCACCTCCCATGCAGGCCTCTGCATCCCCGCCGCGACCTCACCTCCACTCGCCTTCGACGACATGATCGCCGAAACTGGACTGGATGCGTTGCGCATCGACTGCTCCACCGGCGGTGTTCCACCAGAGATTCCCCGGCGGATTCCGGCGTTGGCCACTCCAGTTCCGACCACCTTGACCGCTGCTCTCATGACTCCTCCTCCTCCCATAGTTCGTGTTTGATTATGGAAATTGAAAACGCTGCGACGTTCCTGGGTTTTTATTTAGCGAAACGATTTCTTTATTTATTATTAGAAGGAGGAGATATGAGAGAGAGGATAGAGGGACCTATCGGGTTCTTTCTTGTGGTGGTGCCTTGGAGTGGAAGCTTTTTGGTTTATGACTTTATTCGAGGACTTTATCTTTTTTTTTAAGGAAAATACAACGAATTTGCATTTATTAATTGTTGCTTTCAAATTATCATTAAATGTTTTCTTATATAATTTTATTGTAATTCTTTGAATTCCAATTACAGCATAGTTGTAATTTAATGAAATCTCATAATTAAGATTACTTTATAAGTAAGAGTTAAATTTAAAATATAATTTAGTCTTTAAAATTAGTACTAATTTATACTTTTAAAAAGTAAAAATTTTATGTTAAAACTAATTTTTTAAAATATTTATTTTTGTTAATATATATTTAAAGAAATATAATGAAAGTGATGAGATTAATAAATGAACTCAATTCATTTTTTTAAATAAGTGAATTCAATTTTCTTTTAAATTTAATTAATTTATTTATTGAATTTTAATTAAATATTATACTTAAATTAATTATAATAGAATTTGATCACAAATTTTTAGCCATGGGTGAAGAATCTCTAGGAAAAAATGAGGTAAATCACTGCAGTGTTTGGCACCATGATTAGAAAGTGTTTTTAAAAAATTAATATATTTTTTTATATATTTAGATTATTTTAATATACTAATATTAAAAATAATTTATAAAAATAAAAAATATTATTTTAATATATTTTAAAATAAAAAACTCTTTGAAAAACAATTGTTAACACACTTTTAAATACCCTTTATCCTATAATTATCTTTTCATATCAATTTAAATAATAATATTACTTTAGCTTCTTTATTCATTTACTAAATTTATTCATTGTTATTTAAGAATATTTTTATGGTTGGAAAGTAAAAAAAAAGAAAAACGGATAAATATGGTAAGTTACTTTAGGAATCATTTATTATATACTTGATTGGTAACATACGATTTTTTTTAAATTATCTATACCACAATCCGAGTGTAGCTGCCGCAGTCCGGCCAGATACAGAGCACCTACGTGGTGAGGTTCGCAGGAAGGACAAGACCGAGAGCAGAGGATAGATATGCCTGCTAGTAAAAGTGGAGAACTTACTCACTGGGCATGAGATTTGCACATGGATTACATAGAATACGACGTCGGAGTAACGAAACATAGAGCCCCGAAAGCTCTGATCGGTCATGGAGCTTCTCTTAGAAAACAGGATCAAGTGTAGAACACCTTCTTACAATTCCGAGTACTTTATTTGATGATTATTTTTTTCTTATTAGCGTGTTATTTAAAAAATAGTGGCAAAACAACTCAGTTTAAGAAGAAATTAGTAAAATAGGATAGTTTATTGGTGAAAAAGGGTGCGTATCAAGGGAGATGAGAGATGAGAGAGAGAGAGAAAACAAGGAAATGAAGAAAAAGATATCAAAAGCGCACTGCAATTTTAACTACAATAATATTAATATCATCATAAGAATCTTCATGAGACTAATTTAATAATACTAATAAATATCACTAACAATAAATAAAATAAATAGAGTGGATGATATTAGTCACCAACAATAAGTGACTCATTCGTTATTTTTGAACAATAATTGCAACACATTTAAATTATTATTAATAATTTTTTTATATTATTGAATTTATCTTATTAAAATATTTTTTAAATAATATTAATGATTTAATAATATAGCGTTTCAACCATGCTTATTAAACCCGGCCCGGAATTGACTCGGCCAAGTGATCGGGTCTCGTGTTTCATGGGTTAACTTGAGTCAACTCGGATTAACCAGGAAAAATTTTAAAAAATTAAATTTTTAATATTTTATATGAAAAAATTAAAAAAAAAATCCATGTAAATATAAGCTTTACATATTGTAAATAATAAAGCCTAAAAAAATATTTTAAAAAAAAATTATCACACATTAAAAAAATATTGAGTTAAGCTTTTAAGTTAAAGTATTTAAACCAAAAAAGTTTTTTATCCCACATGAAAAAAAGATAGTTTTTTTATTGGGAACATAGAGTATATATATTAATAGCTTTCAAATCCCACATTGAAAAAACATAATTTTTTTATTAGGAACATAAAACATATATATTAATAGGTTTTAAATCTCATATTAAAAGAATATTATGTTATTCTTTTAAATTGAAGTATTTAAATCAAAAGGTTTTTTATCCAATATTAAAAAAACATAATTTTTTTTCTTACGAATATAAAATATATATACTAATGGGTTTCAAATCTCACATTAAATTTTTTTTATTAAATCTTGCTCAGGTCACGGGTCAATCGGGTTTATCCGAGTCGTTATATCAGCTGATTTTTTAACAAATTTGAACCAGTACAGCTTTCAAATTAATCAATGAATTGACCCGTTAGAGTGATACGGATTTAATAACTATGATTTCATCAACTGTAATGAAAATATATATATATATATATATATATATATATATATGAGAGAGAGAGAGAGAGAGAGAGAGAGAGAGAGAGAGAGAGAGAGGAAATTCTCATAAAATTATATAAAACACTCTCATGTCCAAGTTGGTAGTAGGAGGTGGAGAGCTAGAGATCCTTCGAGGACAGCATCCTCCCTGTGCGTGTGTGTTTTTATGAAGAAAAAGAGTTGTATATAAGATAGAATCATAACCCAATAATGTAGGTTTTCGTGTTAAAGTGATGTCTGACCTTGTAGATGAAGGCCCAATTGACTTTCCACTACAGATCTCCGCTAGAAGTGATGGCAGAACCAATGCATGGAGGAGGGCATCCCTGGGACAGTCATCATTCACCATCCGAGGTGCAGGCCTACGGAGAGGTCTTGTCAAGGGTGAGCTCCCCAGCAAGCTTGTCGCGGCTAGCTGCCAAGGGCACAAAAGAAGTGGCTTGGTCACCTGAGGCACCGCGTGCACAACCAGAGTCATGATCAGTTTTATTTTCCAAGTCTTTTTTGCATGATTTCTATGATAACCAAAGCATTGGCTGATCATCAGTTCGCGGATCCTTTTCTTGCATTCAAAAGCTCAAGCAGGTTGATGTATTTTAAGGGGGTGACATAACATTATTGATTGACTGATCTTTCGCGGAGTTCGATTTCAATTTGTTCTCAATTTTTCTTTAAAATTATTCTTGTTTAGCTTCCACAGATTTGGACACCAAGTAGCATTTTATGTTTCTTAGAACAATAAACACGTTTTGGGGGGGGGGGGGGGGGAGAGAAAAAAGGAAAAACCAAAGAAAGTCAAGTAATATCATACAATTCGATACTGTTTTTTTATTAAGAAATGGTGTTTTCATAAAGTAAAGTAAATTTAATTTAACCAGATTAATGGTAAATTAACTCGGAATTTAATTGATTTAGTTAAAATTGAATTGATTTTTTTTATTTTAAAATAATATTATTTTTTATTTATATTTTTTAAAAAATAAAGCGCTATCATTTTAATTAATCTGGATTAACTTATTATTACTTGAATTAAACTGATTCATGTATAGTTTTATCATGAGCACACCTAATAGGCTTGTAACATTAGTAAGAACGTTAATTAATACAATCTCATCGGTGGAAAACTTCTATGTATCTCGAGCAGGAGAGCCATCAGCATCCCATTGCATTATATAGTTTTACTCGCATAATTTCCCAAGTTGATTAAATGTCAACTCACCCTTTTAATACTATAATTATTTTTATTATTATTGAATATACTATAACGATGCAGGTTAAATCTTGGATGGTTCTAATGTAAAGCCAAATGCAATAGACAATGACCCCTTTCTCTTTAATTACTATATATGCTACAATTTTATTAAATAAAAAAACAATTTCATAGCCATACCTTGCAAGTTCCCTATAATTTTTTTTTTATTATTAATATAGATATTTAAGTCAGTTTATATGAATTTTAATTAATCATATAAATTTTAAAATTAACAATCATAAAATTTTTAAGTGATTATCATATTAGTAACTACAGTATTTTAATATAAAACTAAAAAAAACAAATGCTTTAATTCCTAAGTCTTACCCATGGTTGCAAGTTGGCCATAATTATGGAAAAAGTTAAGTTGAGAACTTGACCTTTCATAAGGCAAATAAATATGAAAGGACAAAGTAACCAAAATTAGATTCCAGTTTGAAAAGGAGGAGGAGGAGAAGTTAGATGAAAACAAAAGAGTTACAATCAAGATGAGACATTTCAAGATTTTTATCAGGTCTCCAGCTTGAAATATCTCAAGCATTTAGCGTAAAGATGAAGAATGTTTGTTTTTATAGTAAAATCGTGTTTTTAAAACAATTTTAATTTTTTTAAATAAAATTAATGTATTAATATTAAAAATAAAAATAAAAAAATATTATTTTAATATATTAGAAAAAATATTTTAAGAAATAATTTCTTGACTTAGTGCCCAAAACTTTGATGGAAGTTAAATATCTTGTAAGACAAGAACATGATGGTACCTTGGCAAGTTCAAATGCTCATTTTAAAGAGGAATTAGTACATAAACCAATTTATGTAAATAAATCTTAGTTTTTAATTAATTTATTTTGTTAATTAAATTGCGCCAAGGTATTTCAAATAGCTTTAGAATTGTGATAGAATCCATTTATTAATAAATAAAGGAGAGAAATTAAAGAAACTGCCCGGTGTCATAATTTATTTAATATCGATATTTGAAGAAATAAAATTTTATAAAAACCATTATTAAACTTTGAACATATAAAATAAAAGATATATGACCCCACCATCGAATAAGGATCACCAGTGCCAGAGGTGAAGGTCCACGAAAGTGCCAAAGGCACAATCACAAAAATAAAGTGCAATTATTGATGGGGGAACCCTACGGTTAGGTGCTTGTGGGTCCCACTAAAACAAAGATATATGACCCTACCTAAGATCCCTCCAATTTCGGCGTATATTTTAGTTCCCTAAACAATAGGGATTTTCACTTAAAAAACAAAAAAGATTACAATAACATGTATAGAAATAAATAGAGATTGTATTTGAGAGTATAATACTTGTTGTTTTTTAAAATATTTTATATTTAAAAATATATTAAAATAATTTTTTTAAAAAAAAATTATTTTTGATATTAACATATTAAAATGATATAAAAACACCAAATAAATATTAATTTAAAATAAAAAAAAATTAAAAATTTTGAAACTCAAAAAAATATATAATCTAAATTTTTTATTTTTTTTTTTGCTTGCAAAGAAGCACCAAACTTTGGAGAATTTTGCTTTACTCCATGAGTGATTAATTATATCCTGCTAATTATTCTATAAACTCAACTTTAAATAAAAAAATAAAAATAAAATTTATAGCGCATCAATTATAAGAATTTTTTTATTTAATATTTCTCAAAAAAATATATAATTCAGAAAATAATTAATATAATAACATATGAACAACACAAAATTTCTTACCCGTGAAGTTTTTTTTTTTTTTTTAAGTGCTCTATATGTAGCCGGCTATTAAGATTCGTAGAAGTGGGTAATTGGAGAGATGGTGATTTATTAGAATAATTGTATTGTATTAGATTCCTTGCTTTTATTTTATTTTATTACTGTAAACACTAGATCAATTGGTTAGGGTGGCAACAAAAGGCAATTAACAAAAAGTTAGAAGATTAGAACCTGTAATTTGATAAGGACACCAGATTCCATGATTGCCATTTTTATACTTTATATAGCTAACAAAACCTCTAATCTAATCTAAGATTATATTATGGAATCATTAAACAAAACATTCCATGGAAAATGACAAAGTTGGAACAGCATGGCATGCATCTTCTATCTCACAGCCTCAAACCCTCTCTCCTTCCTCGCATGATTCTTCGACTCACCTGCACGCATTCACATGATTAACAGTACTCCCAATCATGAAAAAATATAAATTGATAAATCAAACAATGTTGTACAGTTATGCCTTCCGGTTAGAATGCTGTGCCTGTTCTTTTTAGGAAATTTCTTCTGATTATTTGTGAAAGGTAACAGAACACGGGAAAAGGTGAAACGCAGTACTCTGTGGCCAGTTTCTGGGACTGAAACACAAGCCAGTGAAAGCAACAGGCATGGCAGATAATAAAATTCAAGGCAGCTTCATCTTCCCAACCATGTCCAAAGCAAAACTGCTATATTTCCTTAGCCATTCCATAACTTACAAAGGAAATATGTAAACCAATACCAAGAACGATGAAGTCAAATCCTTGCAGTAGGAGATTAATTACTAAAGATTCAGGACTTGATGGAAAAAAGAAGTAAAGATTAAACAAATGCGATACCTTGAGGCTTACAGTTAGGTGGATCTTCAAAGAGTGACAAGGACAGTTGCTTATGAGCAACCCCAATGTCAAACAAAATAAGTCCTGATCTTGGGTCATCAACTGTGATGTCTTTCACTGGTAGCCAAAGAAAGAGTTCTTCTTGAGACAAGCCAACAACTCCTGAAAGGCTAAGATAAGTGAGATTAGCCCTCACTACACTTTCAAACAAGACCCTGTTCTCATATCTGGTCAAGCATGGACCATCAAGAAACACCTCCAAGTAGCCATCTTCAGACACAGTGTAGGACTTCACTTCCTTCGGGAGTAGACCAGCTGGCAACCCTTTTGAGATAAGCAGGTCGTGGATTGAGGAGGAGAAAGAGAGCTGCGGGGAGAAGATGAACACCAAGCTCAGTGTGCAGAAAGAGACTACTATGGTCTTGGTGTTAATGATGGCCATGGTGGTTTGTTTAGAGAGAGTGAAGAGAGGGAGGGAGAGGATCGAGGGAACGGTTTGGGGGGTGGTTTTGGGCTAGAGAGTAGACTGTTTTAAAAAAAAGGAGAGGGTTTGAGAGGTGGAATGACTGAATTGGCCTTGGTTGTTGGTGAAATGGGACCATAGTGTGTTTGATTAGGACCTTGTATTGTTCCGTAATGTATCACCTCATGAGCCTTAATCATAGATGTTGGGTTTGATGTTATATTTTATAAATGAGGTTTGGTTATTTATTTTTGTGTTTTAAAAAAATTATTATTATTATTTTTTAAATTAATATTTTTTTTATGTTTTTAGATTATTTTAATGTGTTAATATTAAAAATATATATTATTTTAATATATTTTAAAATAAAAAAAATACTTTAAAATAATTATTATCGCACTATTAAATACACTTTAACCTCCTTAAGTAACGCATCCAAGAATAATTTGCATAATTGCGAGAGCAACTTGTTGGTAAGTATTTATTATATTATTAATCAATTGGTCAAAATCAATTTCTTGAGATATATCTATTTAGTCCCTTGAACAATTTGTATTTCTTATTTGGGTTTTTCTAACATAAATTGGTATGTTTTCTATAAAAAGAATAGCTTTTTTTTTTTTTTTATGATAAAGAGCATAATTTAGATGGAATTCATGATCAGATACGATTGAAAAGATTTAATTAAGAATTGTGAAACTTGGAGGATGAAATTGATTCAAGGATTTGTTTGAGGTAAAATTGAGACTCCTATATATATATATATATATATATATATATATATATATATATATATATAGCAATTTGAAGATGCATCCTTGTTTTCTTCCATCACGCGAAGGAATAATCATGATAGGTAGTATTGTAAACAAAGTTTTAACATGTACTTCAATTCCTTGTCTTCTAATACTCAACATTTAACTCACATGCACAAGCAAGAAAATCTTCTTTTGTCATGAAATTAAACATGACTTAACAAGCCATTAAAAAATAAGAAACAATTAACTAGAATTCTATCTATTAATGGCTCGATTTCTAGAGTTTATATATATATATATATATATATATATATATATATATATATATTCGATGATGTGTGTAGTAGGATTCCTCTATATTGATTTTATTTTAGTCATGAAACCAATATGCTTATTAAATTAGACTGTTGTGATCTATCATTTTCCATATATTTTTTTTTATAAAAATTAAGTCTCGATCTAGGAATAAATGTTGGTCCAAGTTGCAACTAATTTTTCATAATTATAAGCTTTGAATGAAATCATTGACCTTGCAGAATGACCATAAAATCAATGGCCTCCGAAAACTGGTGTTTCATTGTGACTTCGATTACAGTCAAGTGAGGTAACTACCTCCCATATGTCGTGCACCATAAAAAAACATGGGGTCCAAGTAGATTTTTTGCATTGCAAAAAATCGAAACAATAAATTTATCCCAGCAAATTAACCATGGTTAATTTGAATCCAGTTAATACATAATTTAAATCAATTCAAGTTGAAAACAGAAAAGAAATGAATTGACCCCACTTAACTTATAAAAAACCCAAGTTTACTTGTAAATTGAATAAAACCCGTTCAAAATCCACTAATCTTTTTTTATTTAAATAATGTTATTTTAATTCTTTTTTAAAAAATAATAATTAAATCAATTTAACTAACCTTCTACTTGAAACTCGGATCTGATTAGAGATCTACCGTTTTAAAAAGGATGTTTTATATATATATATATATATATATATATAGTAAATACCATGCATGCCTGACAGCCATGGCAATATAATTATTAGATTAAAAAGTTGTTGCCTGTCCAAAAAAATAAAAGTAGTTCAATGATGAAAATGCCAGAAGCAAATTGGCTTTCCCCTCATCGCAAGCAAACTTTCAATAATTTAGCTAAAATCTTGGGTCCCCTAAAATAAATTCGGGCAAGCAGAACAGACTTGTCGAAGTACATTTTTTTCTTTGTTTTCATTTCTCTTTGCTGAAAAATCATTACATCGCAATTATACTAGCCACCGAGGAGAATTTTGTTTTCTTCCATATCCCCCACCAAATCTAGCAAGTACTTACCTCTGCAGAAAAACAAAAGAGCTTACAATTTTGGAGTTCGAGTCTTACATCTGTGACTTCCGAATATATACAAATGAATTTTTGTTTTTTTTATAATTTTAAATATTTAATTTAGTTGTTCCCGTATATCTTAATTAATTTTTAAAATTTTAAAATTAACAATTATATAAGTTAAAAATTAAACACGGTTAACTAGTAAAAGACATTTTGGTCGATTACAATGACATTGTGGTATGGTACAAGAAGAATGCACTTGCAGTAAAAAAGACTGGACTTTTGCAGTAAAAAAGACTGGACTTTGAAGGTCCCCTTCATGCCCGTTCTTCAGCTCAATGAAGGGTAAAATGGGTTAATTTTTCACTTCAGTCCTCAGGTATAATTCTGTACACTTCTTTTCTTATATTTTTAGCCTACTACTAGATTTGTTTTTGCAGGAGCCACGCTACAGCCTGAATCATTTTTTTTAATATAAAAAATATAAAGACAATGATAATATAAGTCTGCTTGGATTAAATTGATGAATACATGAGACTTGAAATCGGGATACCCTGTATAATAAAAAATAAAAAATATCACAAAATTCAAGCTTCAATAAGATAATTTTAAATGATAAAACAAAAAAATAATAATTTAAAAAACAACGTCTAAGAAAAAACCCGATTCAACCTAGGTTCATTATACTAATCCGCCACCAATGACATAAAATCAGGATTAGAAAATTAAAATTTTTAAAAATGACATAGAAAAAAGAATTGGATTTAAATAAATAAAAAAACATAAAAAAACTTGAGTCACCCTGGATTAACTAACATGCGACTTGGGATAACCTTATTAATGGGGAATAACCTAACTAACATGCAACCTAGAATAACATCTTAGAAAGGAAGAGCATAAAAAATCAAAAAGCTCAAGGTCCAATAACTTCATGTCGAATAATAAAATTAAAAAAAATAAAAAAATAAATTTGAAACAATCTTGGTTAACTTGACCAATATATGACCCAAGATAACCTCACAAAATAAGAAAATGATAAAAAAAAATTGTAATTAAAAGGATGAGGACCAAACTTGGATAAAAAATAAAATAAAATGTTGAGGGACAAAATTGAAGAAAAAAAAAAGAAAAGGATAAAAAAACAATTAAAAGAATAAGGATTGAAATTGAATAAATAAATAAATAAATAAAATGTTGAAGAATAAGATTGAAAAAAAATAAAAAAAATGATTAGAGAAACAACAATCAAAAGAACAAGTACTATATTTGATACAAAAGTTATATAAAACCAAATGAAAATTGATGAAATTGAAAAAAAAAAACCAATCTAAAAAAATTAAAGACCACTCAAAAGAAAGAGAACCATAATTAAAAGAAAAAACAAATAGAAGAACAACTTTGAAATTTAATAGGCTTAACTTGGATTTCAAGAGGAGAAGACAAAAAAGATGGGGAGGAGAAAAAAATCTAATCACCTTTGAATTGCATGGAATTGTACTATAGAGTGTGTTTGTCTACACGACAATAGTTGTGTTTTGAAGAAATCATAAAAAATTGTGTTTGGTTAAAGTGTTAACCAGTGTTTTTTAAATATGGAACCCACAAAAAAAATAGCATAGAAACGCAATTTCAGGAGAAGCATTTTGCACCAGCTTCGTCGACATTGTTCACTTCACAAAAGTGAACAACGTGTAGAGGCACACAAAAGTGAACATGTGAACAGTAAAAAAATTATTTATTTTTAATCGTGTTTTATTCAAAAAGATACTATTTAACATTATTAAATGTCACTATATAAATTAAAAGGAGATCGCATAATGGTGTAGCATTTATATAATTTGATCGTAATTCTAATTTTGTTTCTGGTGATATTTTATCTAATTTTATTGTACACTAAAAAAACTATGAAAATTATAGTCATTATCAGATGAATTTTGTATGTGATGGAATTATAGATAGTTTAACGGAACAATAAATTTTTTTATATAAAATATTATTTATTTTATGATATAATAGTAATAGTTAAATTTACACTATTTAAATTAAAAAGATCAATATTAATATATATCACAAAACATATTAAATTACTTTTTATTCAACCTCAATTTCAACCATAGTTTTAACCAAATATATATAAATATCAAACTAATTTTAATTAAAAATACATTTTATAAAATAAATTTTTTAAAATCACAATTACAAAAACTATCGGCCCCATCAGCTGCGCCAGCACATGACCCTAAGGAAGACATGACTGTTAATCCTTTTTGGCTCTGGAAGAAGCGGAACACAGCGCCCAAAGAGAGAGGGCCGCAACTACATTTTCTTTTTTAATATTATATTTATTTGTTAGAAGACTGATTTACCCCTAAATCATAGGTTATAACAAATAAATTGTAGACATGCATAAAAACATGAGAATTAAATAGGATAAAGGGTTAGCTTATTAGTTTCTAGATGAAAACAAAAACTAAGATCCGAAAAATCATTTGTTTTCCGTAAATTATTTTTTTAAATAATAATAATAATAATAATAATATAAGATGTGATAGTAATAATAATAATTAAAATAATTAAATAATATTATAAACATATTATTATTCTTAAAATATTTCAAGAAATTTCATGAGTTAAAACTACTTTTGCAGTAAATAAATTAAGTTTGAAGATTGATTGTAAAATATTTTTTATTAAATAGTTTTCAAGTAAAATATTATACTAAAATTAAACATATAAAAACATTTTATAAAAAATATTAATCACGGACAAACACAAAAACAAATCTTAAGAACATATATTTTTTAGTATTTTACAATTTACACAGAAGAAGCAGAACCTAAGTTATAGTTTACATAATTTTTATGACAGAAGATGTGAAAATTAGTATTATTTTCATTTTTGCCACTGAAGACCGAGGAGCGAGGACTGGAGGGGGATCCTCTGCAGTTACTTCTGTCCATTGTGACACTGTTTCTGAGACATAAAGTTTTCTAGAGATAATGACTAGGTTACGCGTGGGGTACCTTAGTAGGTGACCCAGCTATATGATTTGACACACGTGGATCAAAGACTGAACCGGTGACTTGGTGTACATGTCGCTTTACGTGGTATTTTTCGTTTGATATTTTAGAGAACCAGACTTTTAAAGCAGGTAGCCTGTTAAAGTTGGCCCACGTGTGGTCCACAATCGTGATTTCTGCGTGACCTCTTTTATGATTAATTTTTTTGGTTGTACCTCTTCTGTAATGATGACGTGCCTATCAAAAACAGAAAAAAATAAAACCCATCTACTAATATGATTTTGTTTCTATCAAAGTCCCCCCATCTTAAGTCTGTTTGCCTCAAATTAAATTAAGAGAAAGCTAATATTGTGTAGACTGATAATTATGCATGATAATTTGTTCTTTCTGTACAATATTATGCTGTCAAAGGACTTCAATTATATTTCCAAAACTATTAACTGAAAAATTCCCAAAAAAAGAAAAACAAGATTGGCCCGTATAATATATAGTAGATATCTGTAGAAATAAATTCTGGGCATGTGAGTTTCTCAATCAGTAGATTTTGCAATATTCTCAGTCTGCATGAATGTTGTGCCACGTGGAAGAAATGGTGAGCATACCGGAAGCCATATTCTGCAAGGGGATGATGCATGGAAGATCATTTCTTTTTTCTAAGATGGTTCAAGGCAGAAGAGATTCCACAAGACAATAATATGTCTGTTTCGCGCAGCGGTGTCACCACCGTTTCGTTAAATTTTAAATTTTTATTGTGTGTTTTTAGATATTTTTAATATAAAAATATTAAAAAATAATAGTATACTTATCTCAAACAACGACCCCAAAGGGTCAACTAGTGATAGGACCTAAGCATTTGCCTTTGATCTTTGGAAAAAACCAGAGCAAATGAGAGGATGGAAAAGAAAATCCACTTGTTTTTGCAGGGTGGGATGTCATCATTTGTTTTTGTTTCCACTAGAAAAAAAGGGCGGGCAGGCAAGCACCATGAAGGTCATTCTTAGGATAGACACCATTGTCAAACTTTTGGAAGTCTTAAATATGATCATTAGCATTGCACGTCATGATCCCATAGTTTGGACAAAAAAGATATTCAAGGAAGAAGATGCATAGGCATAACACTCTTCGAATGTTTGGGACCAACAGTTGCAAGAACCTTGGGATATTCCAGAGGCTTGATATTCACTACGATAATCTTTCTATGTCAATGATCATGTCGAAGAATGTGTTGGATTTTCAGTAACGCTGTTAATGATCAAGTTTGCTTTCAGAAAATTGATTTATATCGTTTAACTTTACAGGATTAAAGATCATAAGGCTTGGAATCACAACAAGAACCATGAGCAGCTTTTGAATATGTTCTTTCCTTTCTTTATTATTTTTGTTATTAGTCTTTTTTGTTTTTCCTGTTTGAGACTTCGAGCAGGAGTAGTAGTTTGGTGACGATAAGCATGATATTGAGATTCAAAAAGTACCTTACCAGAGATCATTTCTAGTCCTTGGTATTTAATCTTTAATCAGAGTCGGGGAAATTAACTCTTTTTTTTATTTGTCTTGTTGTTCTTGAAATAAGAGTAGGCATAAAACATGAACAGATTAGGTCTCATTCACTCTGCGAAAACTGAAACAAAATTGGCGTCAGCAGTATGAGCAACATATCACATGTTACAACTGTATTTAGGTCCAGCACCAAACATTTATATAACGTTAGTGTCATGAAAAAATCCAGCATGCCACAACCTAACAATGGCATTGCAGGTTGCAAACATGGCAGAGGCTATGGTTGAGGCTCTTGAAGAGCAGTTGGTTCAAGTTCTCAAGAAGCCAGGAGAATATGTGCTTGAAGTTCAAAGTGAGTTCAATGATATGAAGACGCAGCTTGATCTGATGAAATCCTTTCTTGCTGATGCTTACAAGCTCAAAAGAAAGAAGGAAACTGTCAAGACAACCTTAAGCATGCTGCGAGAACTGGTTTATGTTGCGGAGGATATATTGACAGATTGCCTGCTCAGAGCTGAATACCGGAAAGAGGATTTTCAGTGCTGCAGCAACTCACCCCACGTGAACTGATCTTCCAGTATCGGACAGGAAAGAAGTTGGAAGATATCAATGAAAGAATTAAGAAGATGCAGAAGATCTTGAAAGCCTATTTCAAGACAATTGGACAGCAAAGCATTCATGATGACCGCAGCAGCATAGGAAAGAGGTGGACTCACCAGTTTATGATGAATCTGCCATAGTTGGTTTGATAGAAGATACAGAAAAGATAATAGGCTGGATTCTTCCTGAAAACAGGATGTTGCACCAAGTTGGGATTGTTGGAATGGGGGGTTTAGGAAAAACCACCGTATCACAGAAGATTTTTGACAGTAAACAAGTAGTTGATCGCTTTGAGAAGAGGATTTGGGTATCTATATCTCAAATTGTCAATGAAGAAGAGATCATGAAAACTGTGTTGAAACAATTTGGAGAGGATGTAAATGGGCTGGATATGGCTCAAATGCTTCCAAAGATTAAGCAACTGCTTGAGAATAAAAACTACGTGATTGTAATGGATGATGTTTGGAGTGCCGGAGGCTGGTCGGACAGAATGTGTGCTGGGCTACCCAAGAGAGAGGGGTGGAGTAGTTGCATAATAATGACAACACGAATAGAAAGTGTAGCGATAGATATGGGCGTTGAGAAAGCACGAATTCATCAGCCGAGAATTCTCAGCGAAGAAGAAAGCTACGCATTGTTCTGCAAAATTGCATTTTCATCAAATGAGGAAGCAAAACAGCATCCTGAGTTGGAAGAAGTTGGGAAAGTTATAGTGAAGAAATGCCATGGACTTCCTCTTGCTGTTAAGACCATCGGAGGCTTACTGAAATCGAAAGCTCAATCTACTGAAGTTGGGAGAAGGATTTGTCACAATTTCCATGATGCATTAACCACAAAAGAAAGCGAAAATTCGGTCATGGCTTCTTCGTAGTTGAGCTATGATGAGCTTCCCATTCGTATGAAGCAATGTCTGTTGTGCTTTTCCCTATGCCCGGAGGACTCTGAGATAGGCGCTGGGCAACTAGTTCATTGGTGGGTTGGAGAGGGTTTCATCGAGGGCAGAAACACATCAACCACGATGGAACTGGCTTTTGACTATCTATCAGAACTAATTAGCAGATGCCTAGTTGAAGTTGTGCAGCGTAGAGGTTATGATGGAAGAGTCTACAGTTGCCAGATGCATGATTTGGTGAGGGATTTAACCATAAAATTGCTAGAGAGGAGGGTTTTGGCAGCTTTGACGATCAAGGCAGGCGAAGACCCTCAGCAAGATCTCGGCGTCTGAGTTTTACAAATGAAGCAGATGTAAGATCAATGAACAAAAAGTCAAGGATCCGTGCAGTGCTGATGATGACAAGTTCCCCAATCCAATTTAATAGGAACATCGCAATGTTTACGATAAAATCCCCAAGGGTGCTTGATTTCTCAAAAAATAAACAAGAGAACATTTGCATTGAAGACCTTTTGAATTGGATCAGTTCCCTCGAACGCCTAGCAAGTCTGAACCTAAGAGGGGTTTCTGCACTAAAAGAGCTGCCATTTTCAATCGGAAAGCTCCGCAACCTCCAGCTTCTTGTTCTGTTTGCAACAACCTACAAAAATTGCCCTTATCCATCACAGCCCTGCAGAAGCTCATTCTGTTGGATATAGGGCGTTGTCCTATTCAGTACCTTCCACAGGGAACGGGAAGGCTCCCGAATCTTCAAGAGCTGTCTGGATTCAAGCTAGTGGGTGCCGATAACAAGGATGGTTGTCGACTAGCCCAGCTCCAAAATCTCTGTTACAGCTTAGGGTACTAAGAGTAAATATAAGTGAAGAAAGTGAAATTGCAGAGGAGGAACTAACAGTCCTAACACATCTTAAGCAACTTAAGGTTTTATCTATCAACTCCGAAGGATGTGATAAAGAAGAGATCTTTCAGAATCTGGAGAGACTTTCCCCTCCTCCACATCTGGAAGAGTTGTACCTCAGGCATTACCGAGGAGGACTTACCCCACAATGGATAAACCTCACATTACTCTGTCATTAGCAATATCTTTGCATGGAAAATGGAGACATCAAGTCCACAAGTCCTGTCTGTGAGGGCACTAATGGCACCACGTGGAAGGTTGTGGGTTTATGTTTAAAAATCCTTCCAAGGTTGCACATGGAGTGGGAAATGGTTCAGCGAGTGATGCCACGGATAAGGTATGTGGAGGTTAGCCACTGTTACAAGTTGAAATCATTCATTCCCTTGTAACATCGACAAACTAGGGGTGTGGAGAAAATGCGGAAGAAAAACTTGGTGATTGTAAGATTGAAGCTAGAAGGAGCAGAGCTTCAGCATCAAATAATCAGCAGAAACCACGACTCCTAGATAATGTTTTTCTTGACATTCTTGTACCTAAGATAAGATGTCCTCTGCATGTATCACAGTCCTAAACTGTCTGTCAAATAATTCTAGTTTCTCTCTTCGGCAAGTATATTTTGGTTGCAGTTCCATGCATGCAACAAAAACTTTCCACCCCTTAAGGAAGCTTTGCTTCTGGATACTTCAAAGAAAAAACACAGTTTACCATCGAAAGATCATGCGGTTGACAAAATCATCGCCTGCCAATCTCACCTGCCTTGCACTTGGTGTGGGCTTGGAGAGAAATAGTGAAACTAACGAACCTGTAGAGGAGTGTCATAAAATAGATCTACTACATATTAGGCCGGAGAGCTTCATAGGCCTTCTTGCCGTCAAGGACTGCGGCAGGCCATAGCTACCAGTCTAGTTTCATGTCAATAAAACCCATCTAGAGAAGAGGGCCTTCCCTTTACATCAAAACAAAGATAGCCCACCAAAGAAAATTGCAGTCAATAATAGAGGATGCAAACAAATTCTAATTATCCATCCTTGCACAATTACATGCCTCAAGTGAAAGTCATAACAACAAGATTTTATTCCGATGTATAAGGTTGAATCCAAATATATTAGTTCTAACATCTTGTTAGATTTATATTGTTTTAGGCTCAATATATTTCTAAATTATAGTATATAAGAGCTAGGTTTGGTAAGATAACATGTTTATAATATTATTATCTGGTTAAGAAGATAAACAACCACCCAATCATACTGAATATGATAATTCATGATAAATCCTGATATGTAGCTTATAAAATGTGACAATGTTGTCGAGAAGATGTAATAACATTCGGTTCAACGCCATTTACATGGTTTTTTTTATGCTAGGTAAGAATTTACCCTATACTAGAGGTGTAAAATGCCAGCAATAATAATTGAGAAAGTGGGCTTCTGCCGGAATCTGTGGTTTTACCTAACCATAGAAAAATATCCCTGATGGATCGATCCAGTCTTCGTTATTTCTGGATCGATGGGCATATAAAACATTCATGTATTCAACGGACGAGCAAAAATTAAAACCAAGCATGCACGTCGGCTGAGTTGATGTCCCTCTAAGCAATGAAAAGGACTAGGACCTAAAAGTTTTTAATCTTGAGCATATTTATTAAATCTAACCGTGTAATTTGGCTGTCAAGTGAATGTCAAAACAATATCAGTTAGTTAGGGGCTATTTGGAAATGTGTTTCTAATTATATTTTAGTGCATTTTAAAAAAACATCAATATGATATAATTTTTAATGATTTTGATGATTTTGATTTTATAATGTAAAATAAAATTTAAAAAAATATATATTTTAATGTATTTACAGGATAAAAATATTTTTAAAAAATATCATGCATCAAGCATGCACACACTTAGTCTAATGAAACCTTGTCATTAGAACAATTTTTTTAAAAGAAATATCTAAAATATTGTTTTAGGTTTTTTTTCTTTCAAAATTCTTGGAGTTATCTAATTAGATCGCATTCGAGTTCAACCAGTATGTGAGTTGATTTTTTAGGTTATCAAAGTTCAATTAAATCAATATTTAAATCAAATGAAAAAAAATCTCAGCTAGATTTAGACCGACCAGTCTAGCCTTCTCAAGTTTTAGATATCAATATTAAAATTATGATCAAGCCACTTTTTACCTATTCAAAATGATTTTTTTTCTCAATCAGGTTTTAAATAAGTCATCTTCCTTGTATATTAATGTATTCGTAAAAATATTTTTTCTTATAAGTTTTTTAAATTCTAATTGTACATGATATAGGAAATTAATGCATAAACTTCTCACTAGAGTGGACTTGAATGATGTTCCATTCGTCAGAACAACTAGAACAGACCTCGAATGGTTGTTTATTTGTTGAAAAAGCATTTAACATTTCATTTTCCTCCCTACATTATGAACGAAACAGCGTTATTATCATACGAAATTAGGGCAAGCTTCCACGTACGTCCACATATTATCCTTTTCGGAGCTGTAGCCATAATATATAACCAAATGTCAGAGACAATTGCTTCCGAAAGCACCAAACAATAACATGGAAAAAGACAGGGAATATCTTGGTGCCTGCAACTTTGCTCCGAGTAGTTTTCAGTGATGGAAACTGCAGTAATCACAGCGACAAGTTGCTATCCTCATAAATTTTCAAGCCAAGTGGTCACTATAGATTCGAATATCATATATAACATGGTAAGCAACACCTAAGGTATCAATAATCAAGAGTGGGTTCGGTAGCTACTTTCTCTATCAATTATTTTAGTGTCTTCGAGAAGATTTATTACACGAAGTTGACAGTGACAGATATTGCAAGAAACATGGATGTTTCATTAGGCAAAAATCCTCAATATATATATATATATATATATATATATATATATATATATGTAGAAAACGATCATGGCAACCTCCACAAACCATCAAGAACATGCAAGAGAAATTGAATCTACATATCTTTTCCCACTGTTCGAGCGCAAGACTAGCATCAGCAAGGTGAGAGTGTTGTCGTCGCTTAATTATTAAAAATATTGCAAGGCATGTTTCGTGCATTTGTATTAAAGAATGTTTAAGCAGCAATCACTGATGTAAGTGTAGGGTTGCTCAAGAACAGGAGGGTTTTATACTGCCATTTCTTCATGGCCACGTACAGTGAAAGAATATAAGAGACAAAAGGAGTAAATTAGGGTTTATGAGAAGTGGTTCAGGTGGCTGTATCTTTACACTCATCCACTTATGTCTCCTTAATCTTAAGCATGCCCATTTTTTTTATAGCCCCGCCTAATTGTGATACATTTTATTTTAGTTCATTGTTTTAGACTTGTGCTGAGATGTACGTAATTATGCTGGATTATATACTTTTGTCGTAGTCTCATAGGCTATTAAGTTAATTAAACTATGATAAAAATAAAAATAACTCAAAAAAATATTGCACAAATATTGTGATACATTTTATTTTAGTTCGCATATTATTATTATTATTATTATTATTATTATTATTATTATTAATCTTTGAAGCATTTTCTATTTTAATCACCCTTTTTTTTTAAAAAAAAAATTTCATCTCGTCACTTTGTATTGACTAAAAATAGAACCTAGTAATTTATTTTCATTAAATCTTTAAGATTTTTGTGTCCAAAAAATATACAGTATTAATATATACTAAAAAAATAGTTAAATTAAATACATAACAAAAATAATAATTTATTTTAAGGCTCAATCTCCTAATAATCTCATTGATTATTGAAATTCGTAGACCGATTCAAGTCGCTAGGTAGCCATCACATGAGATCACATAAAAATAACAAATTATTCTTATAGAAAAACATCTACATCACCCCACGACCAACCGACTGTTACAACACAACTGTTAATGTCTACATATTGGGCCCAGAACGGGCTGAGAGGCCTTGTAGAAAAGGCCCGACAAGAAAGCAATGTAAGTTCTCCCCCACGTGTGGGTGGGGTTTTCTCCGAGGGCCGGTCAAACTGAACATTCATGGTCACACGTGTTCGTGTCTGGTGATGTACGTGTTGTAAACAGTAGTTGGGCCGTCACCTTTGGCTTTAGGGTTTAGTAAAATGCAACGATTCATGTGGACATGGGCCCGACAGAGAGAGGCTTTATTTTGGGTGGCGTGGCTCTAAATTATGCTAATTTTGGCAAATTATTTACCCTTTTTTTCCCTTTTTTTTTTTCTTGGGGGGTTGGTTTGCCTTATTATTATTATTATTATTATTATCATATTGGACCCACTTTGACTCTTAACGCGTGCAAGCCCTTTGTGTAGCGATTAATAATTTGTGGAGATTCTTTTTTTTTCTTTTTTTTTCCCTTGCAATTGCTTGTTGCTATCCAAGTGATAGGCAAGGGAGACATTGATTTTCAACACTGGATTTTTGGGAGTTGTAGCGGATTCTCCCAACCCCAAAATATTGACTTTGGATTAAATTATTAATACCATATATCACATAGTCCCCCAACAATTATTGTGCCTTTGAAATAAAAATAGGATACATGAAATAACCCTATAATCCGATCTCTCCCTTTTCTCTCCCTGTAACATGAATTTAGACCAAAAAAGCATTTTATTTTATTTTTGAAAAAATGGAAAAATCATTTAACAAGAAAGAGAGAAAAAGCTTCTCTCACATGTATCGATCCCGCATTGGATGCATTTTTCACTATTGGATGCAAAACTCGCTGTCTATCAATCAACTTTTGCCCACTATCAGCATCACTTAAGACAATAATTGGCTACAATCACAGTCAGTGTTGGTTTAGTTGTCTGTAAAAGCAAGAGTTCGATCCATCAGCCCCTCAATGTTTCTATCAAACTTTTCAATCACTCTCAATCAATCCTCATTTTTCTTCACCATGTGCTCTCCAGATGGTTAAATCACTAACATGGCAAGAGATAAGCAAAAAAAAAGAAAAAAAAAAGGAGAAAGTTATGCAAAAAAAGACCTAGTTCCATGTCCCTTTACACTCCATCAAGCTTTGCTTGTCTGAGTTTGCACACATCTCTTTTTGAACACAAATTCACCCATAAAATGGACGCCCTTTGTCATTTATTACACTCCCCTCGCTATTACATGGGAGGATTGCGTTTGTGTTTATCGGTTTTTAAATAAAAAAGCAGCTAAACATTTTAATTATTAGGATTTGTTCTTGTATAAGGTGTGATTTATCATGTTGTTAAAACCAAAAATAAAAATAAAAATATACATAACATATATATTGATTTATCCAATTATATAAGATTTATTTTATTTTAGTTCTTAGTTATCACATACTGAATTCCTTATTAAAAGCAATCAATCCTTAGTCGATTATAAAGGGATGTTAGCTTACAGTGGTAATGATATTGTAAGGTGGTATTTGATATTCTATTTTAATTGTATTTTGAAAAAAAAATGATTTTAAATTATTTTTTTTATTTTTTTAATAATTTTGATATGTTGGTGTTAAAAATAAATTTTAATAAAAATAATAAAATTATTTTTATTGTTGATCACGAGTACAATCACAAAAAGCATAATATTTAGTAAGACAATGCTAAACATCTCTCTCTCAACATGATTGGAACTAATTTGGATTAATCAACTCAAAATTGATCCTCACCGAGAACACTCTTGATCATATGTGACAAGAAGGTCCTTAAATTTTCTTATTGCTACGTGTCAGTACATGACAAGACAAGATCACATAGCTTCCGTGGTACTAACACCATACGAAAACTGCGCTGGTATGTGGGGCCCAGAAGATAACAAACTTAAAAGGACAGCCCCACGTGGATTTCTGTTCTTTGATTGGCACAGCAAGTTGGGCCCATAAAAGTTTTGGTCAACGCATGAAGTGAGAAACGTGGCAGATATGTGTAATGGTCCCCCACTCGAAGAGAAAGAAACCTCCCACATCCGAATATTATTTTACCGGATTCTTCGCTTCTTCACAAACGTGCAGACTGTGCAGTCCTCACGTAGGTCCCACGAAAAGAAGTGTCTCGATTGAAGCGTCTTACGTGGATTTGTCTCAATTTCTTACGTCGTCTTCGCCTTTAAGCCTTCGGTATATTGTTTTTTCCATGTCCCTTTTAGATTCTATTTTAAGTTTGTGGAAAACCTATTAAATTGATTTGCAACTTGCTGTAGTTATTTGAAGTAATTACAAAAATGGTGTTCTAAAATTTAAACATAAAATAAAATAATGTTCAAATACAATAATTCTAAGTTTATGAAATAATACAAATTGTTTTTTATATAATTTAAATTATATTTTTGGTTCTTTAAGGTAATAAATCATTTTTTTATTGCAATTGTACTTATTATTATTATTATTATTATTATTATTATTATATGTAATAATAATAATAATAATAATGAGGACATTTGATAATTTCTTATAGTACATTGAATGAATTTACATAACAGTTGATAATCACTTACTTATTAAAAATAAATGATATTTATTTTCTTTTTAAATGTAGCAAGGTATTTTTTGAGATGTAATTACTATAATTATATTCATTATAAGAATTAAAATATTATTAGTTAAATTACATCATAACATGAAAGCACTATATATAATTATAATATATATCTTCAAATAACCCTAGACATTGAGAATTATTGGTTATTATTTTCCTTTTATATTTATAAATTCTTATATTTTTTTTTATGTTCACTTTTTATTTTTAATAAAATAAAAAACTTGATGGATTGAAACATTTTTATTTTTTCAGATGAAAGTTTTTTGAACTAGAAATTTTCACAGATTTACATTACATTGTATTTAATTTTTATTAAATAAATATAAATAATAAAATTCAAACTCATGATTACTTGTTTATAAAAACTCTGATATATTACCAACTGCATATGCTCTTCGAAATTTTTATGCATCGAGATCGACAGGAGATGCTTTGAAACGGTAGGAAAATTAAGCAGGAGGCTGATGACAAATAGGATAAGATGATAGAAGAAGAAGAAGAAGAAGAAGAAGAGGTGATAGAACGGGCTTAATTGCACGCTATTCCTTTTTTTTTTTTTTTTTTTTTTTTGTGTACCTCACAAAGACCGGAATTTCAGGCCAGAATTGAATCTACACTAGGATACAAAAGTGAAATGACAAGAAGAATTGCTATTGCTGACATGCGACACTTTATGATCCATCCATTCATAAAGCCATTTTAATCTTTTGGATTATATTGGGCAACACTAGGTCGTGGGATGGGTTAATTTAAGTGATTTCAAGTACTTTATGCCTTGATTATGTGTATGATTTAGTCCCAACTTCACCATCGATCCTTCCTTCCAATGGTGATGTGAGGTATACATGTTTATTAGCCAGCCATGATCATGTGCTTGGAAGAGCTTGAGGCTTCTACGTCAGTGAATTGATGTAAATTAAAAGGATTTGTAGTGCAGCTTCACGGATTTGCATGTTGTAATGGAGGGCTTCAATTGCTTGCAGTTTATGTCCACCAAATGTGTGTAAACTATTTTATTTACTTATTTTTGCAATGATTTTCACTCCATTAAATGATCAAGAATTCAAATAACCAATTCAAATCACTTCATTTTGCTCTCCAAAAAGATCTAGTTTAAATGATTTGTGCTAAATTCCTTTTTTTTTTTTGTTTAATCACAAGAAAAAAATTGTTTGGCTTGTCAAATAATTTTAGATTTTTACATTAGACTCTATACATAGTTGCGTATTAAATTTTAGTTTTGTAAAACATATATTTTTTTTAAAAATCATAACGGTAAAAGTTAACACACACTAACAATCACCAGTTATAAAACGGAAATGATTTTGATACTTTTGGGTTTTATGATTCTAAATTTTTTCTTAAATATGTTGCATTGTGAATTAAATTTTTTTTTTATTATTTGTTATTAATTTTATAAATATATTTATTTTGCATGACATTGCTAAAATGCGATCACTTATCTAAAGTACAAATATTAACAAAAAAAATATTAGAAAGGGAGGGGATTTTACTGCTCTTCTCCTCACAAATCAATTCTATCATTTAATATTATATTTATTGGGGGTTAAACTTCATGATTTTCTTCAATTTACTTTTTATGAGGTTATCTCAGTTTCATGACTTGGAATACGGGTTTCACCGGCTAACTCGATTAACTTGGATTTTTTTTATATATATAATTGATTTTTTTTTATTTTTATCATTCAACATTAAATTGATTGTGAACTAGAATTTGTGATTTGTTTTGATTTTTTTTCTATGAAGTTATCATCATGACTCGGATCACAAATTTGATAGGTTAATCCGGGTTAACTCAAGTTGGTTTTTTTTATGTTTTTTAATTTTAATTACATCATTCAACATTAAATTTATTAGGAATTGAACTTTATAATTTGTTTCAATTTGCTTTTTATTGGGTTATCCTGATTTTATGACCCGGATTTTGGATTTGACAAGTTAACCAGAGTTGTCTCGAGTTATATTTTTAGTTCTTTTATTGTTTTTTTTTTCAATTTTACCCTTTAATGTTGGATTTGATATTGAAAGTTGAGCTTTATAATTTATTTTGATTTACTTTCTATATGGTTATGATAGTCTCATAACTCGATATACAAATTGATAAATTAACCTAGATTGACCCGAATTGATATATTATGTTGTAGTCTTAATATTTATTAAAATAATATATCATTTTAAATATTTATTTTGAGTCGAATTAAGTTTTTATCTGTTATCCAAGTAATTTTTAGACCTGTCAAGTCAAACGAGTCACTTTAAATTAATCCTTGAACAATTTAAAATTTCTTACATTTTGTGTGTTAAAAAAAATAATCCGATGAATGACCTGTTCACAAGTAAAATGATTTTCTTATATTTGACGTCATCAACACATGAAAGCAATTAAGCAAATCATGGGGTTATTGTATTGAGTAGACAGAGTAAAATTGGTGCTCAAACAAACAGAAAAAAAATCATTAAGGAAATCATGAGGCTAACAGACCCACCGTCTGAAACCAATACAGCACTTGCACCGCACCGCACCATACCGTACACACACATACAGGCACAGAGCAAACATGCACCAGAAACAAAAAGATATCACCTTATCTTCAAATAAGTGGCAAGCCTCTGCTTTTGTTCTTTCTTTTTCTAAAAACTGAGGATACGTCTCTGAGATTTGTCTCTCTTTTTTTTCTGGGGCATTATCTGGCTGCTGACAGGCTGCTATCATTACCATCTGACTGCCCATTCTGAAAAAACAAAAACTGATTTTGTTTGTTTTCCCAGACAATCGCAATGGAGAAAGGGAGCAGCCACTGATCCTACCTTATCTGTCCTGCCACTCCAAAACAAAAGCTCCCTGCCCTATCAACAGTTGCTGTCTTTTGGCCCCCTAGCTACATGAATTCCAGGCGATTTTCATGGCTATATCAAGGACTGGGTCCGAGGGACACACTCATAAAGGCCATACTCTACCATATAACAAGCCTTCAAAAATTTCTCGCTTTTCTCAGCAATACATGAAATGATGTGTAGACATACACTTTGCTAGCCTGGGTTTGATAAAATAATGCTTGAATGTGGACATGGCAGCTGCATGCAGTTACAGGGTTCTATTATTTTGAAGTGACATATATACTTGCATAGGAAGATCACAGGGAGTCTTTCTGGCAACCATTATCATCATAAACATGCAAATTCAATATTATTATTCTTGCCGTATGCTATCACACTTCGTGACATAAACAAATCAGCACTCCATCATGCTGTAGAGTTATTAATTAACTGGTTCCCTTACTACTTTGAATTCCTGAATTTTACATGCCTTTGCAGAGAATTTAGCCCCCGGGTTTCCAAAAGAACTCCTCCCGAGAACACTTCCTGTGTTGGGATTATATTACAGTGATATTTTCAAAAAAAAAAAATTTGTACTAGCATGTCAAAATCATTAAAAAATATTAATTTGATATTTCTTAAAGGGCAATGTATTATTGAAATGAACCGAAAGCAGAAGCTATATTCCTCCCAGACACTCACTCTTTGAATCTATGTAAACATCCCTTCCTTGGGGAATCTTTTATGCCAAAGCTAAAATAATTTGATGGCCTGGTAAGAGAATCGATTACATTATTTTAGTGATTAATTATAGAGTGAATGTAGTTTTCATTGACCTTAGAACTCAAGTGATATTTACACTCCCTTCCTTCCGAAAGGTTTTAGTTTCCATGTCTTTTTCAAAATAAACAGGATATTCAACATAATATTATTGTTTGATTGGTAGGATTTTAAACCTTCCACGCAAAAGTCACACCTCCTTCGAAAGAAATTCCAATTTTTAAATGATGGAGTATAACATTAGAACATCTCATGATTAATTGACCTTTTTTTTGGATAAAAATTACTGGCTTGAATTTGACTTCTCAGTTAGCTCTCACGATAATGACAGGAGAGTCCAGGTTCGGGTAATGAAGTTGTTTTTCAAACTTAAGTGTTGAGTTCACCTACTTGAGGTCGATCCCCTGAAATGGTGATCTTCTTTTTAACTGATGTGTTTGTTCCAGAGTACAAATGGCTAGTTGGAGTACCGTTAACTGAGAAGTCAGCAAAGAGGAGAGGTGCCCTAGTTGTTGTGGCAGTCGCTTTGAAAAAGAGTTGGCATTAATGCTACAAGGACAGCATTCTCTTGGACTAACTCCATCACTGTAGCAAAAGCAGGCATGCTTTATCGTAAAAATAGTAGATAAAGATAGGACTGCTTCAACTTCATTCCAAGTGGGTGGATTTCTTGTTTGCCGTTTTAGTACATGCCCTGTGAGGTTTAAGAGGGCAGGATTCCAGGCTCGAATTAAGAATCAATTTCGCATTTATAAAATGGAAAAGAACAGCTAAATTAAGTAAAGGAAGGGGGGAAGTGGAAGCTTTCCATGGAACAGGAGGTGTTTTTGTACATTGCTAATCCGAAAGTCCCTAATGCATATTAAACAACGGCTAAAAAAAATTCAAGAGAGTACAGAGGAGAAGAAAAGAAAGGGAGAAAAACATTAAGACGCGGGTTGACCTAAAATGGGTCCTTAACATTAAGACACGGGTTAACCTAAAATGGGTCCTTAACATTAGCCTTGAAATGGCTTTAAGAAGCAGCAGTTGGGATCAGAGACAAAGGGTCTTAATTTCCACACCCTTCAATTCTTGTTCCATTGCTTGTGACCAGGGACCCATTTGGGACACTTTGGACTGAAGTAACAAGACACAGCCCTCGAGTTCAAGAGCTCAACAATTGGTGGAAATTTCACACACCTAGGGGTCTTGTATTGGTTGATCGATGCCCCCAAGCTAATGGCATAGTCCATAAGCTTATCAAAAGTCCCTGGCTCAACGATCTTGATCTCAAGTGGCCCAATTGACTTATCAGACACACGTCCTTGGCGATATACACTATTGAGCGACTCTTCAATGGTCAAGCAACAATCCTCAAAAACCGAGGGAGGAATAGGGGTTGACCCATCGAGGCTAAGCTCCCAAAATAACACATAGTGGCCTGGAATGGTAGTGGTATCTGCGTAGCTAGTGTACTCAGCTAGTGTTGCATCAAATGGGATCAAATGGTTCACAGCATTCTTAACTGCACTTTGTAGTTCAACCTCATCGGTCTTGTCTGAATCAATGCTCAAGACTACATTTTTCCGGCATATGAAGCTGAACTGGGGTGCCTTGTTCTTGAACCCAACCACTCTTAGCACATCACCAACCCTGTAGCGATAAAGACCTGCAACAACAGTTTTTATTTTATTTTATGCAAGTAAGACAAACTATGCAATACATTAAGAGAAAAGAAAAAGGGTGAGCATTGATTTTAGATAAATTTAATCACCTGCATAGGTTGTGACCACAAGCTCATATTCTTGGTCAAGCTTGACATCCACAAGATCAACCAGTTCTTGCTGCTCCTTCTCCTTAAGTGATTTAGGCCTGGAAACTGAGTTGACGACCCCATTGTTTCTATTAACCGGTAAGAACTCAAAGTAGGCCATGGTGGGAATGAGGGTGTAAGAGACTTCACTTGGCTTGCAAATAGGATTAAGATTGACACCAAAGTAGCACTCAGAGGACGCATACATGGTGCAGACTAAAGGCAGCCCATTGCTGTAGTAATCAAGAGTTGGGATATATTGTGACATGGTGCCTGTCACAATAACATCTACATACTTGGTGTTTGGCCACAACCTTGTTATGATTCCTTGCCAGGATTCCTTGCTGCATTCAGCCTCAATAAAATCGGCGAGTTTTGCATCAGGTTTAAGTATTTTCATGACTGCTTCACGTATCGAAGGATCCGTGATTTGGGGGTCAATTATGCCAGTTCTAATATCATTCGCAAGAAACTTCCAGTATTTTTCCAAGAAACGGATTGCTCGAATAAAACCAGAGGCGAAAACAGCCCCAACACGGAGGACTTCTTTGTGCTGGCAAAGGCCACAAAGCATTTGGGAATACATGGATTGGTAAGAGTCAGGGCAAAGAATGGTTTCATTTGGGCTTGTGTAGTTGGTGTACGGGTCATAAGGCCTGTCCTTGAAATGGGTGCTTTTGTAGTAACTAGTGAGAACTGGCCTAGCCACAAGTCCACCTGGTGTCTTAGCCTCAGATTTTATGAACAAAAAGTACATTCCTTTGCCTTTTTCTAGGCCAGGAACAAACTGGCTCATTACAGGCATCAACAGGCTATATAACAGTGATCTCCTCCCCAGCTCCTCCACAATTGTTGGCATCAACTTTCTCTCCCCTCCTGAGGTCCCAGAGCTGCAAACAAAACCACACCAATTTAGCCAAACCAGCAAAAAATTGAATACGAGCCTGCTACAAGTTACCGGAGACAAGAATTACAGATTTGAACGGCCCACCGAGCCAAAACATTAAAAAAGAGAGAGCCTCGAATAACTACACAAGGTACTAAAAAGCCACCCACCTTGTCAAAAACTCTGAAATGGGCTTTGAGCAGAGAATTGGCGAGGCATCACCGTTGGCAATACGGTTGATATCAGGCTGGATATCCTCGTAATTAATCACGGGCATGACTTTCTTGAAAGTCTCACGGTTCGTCTGGCCATTAAGACCATGCCTTTGCAAATACTCAACATGAGCATTGCGAGAAAGAATTTCTTCAAGAACCTTCTTCTGGACCTCATCAGCGTTTGAGGTCACATCTTCAATGAACTGAAGAGATATCTTGTTCTTCTCAGCAAGGTTGTAATCAGAGGGTTTCAAAGTGTTTTTTGGTGCCTCAGGCATGATTTTTGAACCTTTGAAAGAGATATACCTCAAAAGTAAGTGCGTGGATGCGTGCTATGTGTGCTTGAGAGAGAAAAAACACAAGAGTCGGAAAAGATGTGTATTGTAGAGAGAAAGTGTGTTGTGGTTGTGTGGGAAAAAAAAGGAGTGGAAGTGTGTATATATAGAGGGAAGAGGCATGAAGGTGGCTATTGTTTTGTTTTCAATTCTTGGGACCGAGAAGTAAACATTTAGTACAAGCAAGGGTATTGTTGTAAACACAAGCTATTTCCCTTTGGATCATTTACAAATCCCTGTATATGTCTGCACGCAAAAGAGTAGAGTTCCCATGCTTTTGTGGGTCAAATGAAGTGCTAGCCTTTCCTTCGACTTTTAATATATTATATTTTAAAATTTTATTTAATAATTTAAATTATTAAATTGAGATGATTTTTTTAATATGATATTATAGTTTTAATAACTAAACAGTTGTAAATTTAAATTTTACCATTCTCATTTATTTAATAAAAATTAAATTTAAGATAATATAAACTTGTACAAGTTTCAAGTTCATAAATCTTTTACGTGAGAAATATATTAAAAAATAATATAAATTATATTTTAAAACCTCACATAATAACTTAAATTTTTAAATTAAAATGATGCTTTAATTATATCTTCTACATAGTGCTAGATATCTAATTAGTAATGTTAATTCTCTTCTTCCATGATAATTTCCAAGTTCAAGAATTGTTTTTAATTTTACTTTGATAATTTCTCAAAAAAAAAAAACTTTGAGATTCAATCAAGAATGAGAAGGATCTTATACTGGTTCTAGATTTGTATTTAATATTAAACTTGACCAATGGGATGATTATATGTAAAAAAATAAATTATATCAACAAGATGGTTAAATAAATTAATTAAATTGTTCCGTTCCTTGTTTTTTTCCTTGTTACAAATAAAATTTTGTTATTATATAAACAAATCTTTAATTAGAAAAACTCAATATTAACTTTAAAAAACAAAAAACTAGTTCAACAATCATCTAAATTACATATTTTATTATTTCACAAATATTTCAGGAATATAACGTTATAAGATCTCGCCTGATGATATATATTAAAAATAATTTTTAAAATTTTAAAATAATATTTTATATATATATATATAAATTTTTTTTTCTAAAAAAAATAAGTTAATTTTTTTAGAAAGGTAATGCTGAGGTGAGTGTGCTGTGCATACCGTACACGAAAAACCGGGAACCGTTTAGAATGTACCCTCTCAAGTTGTTTGGAGACCATAAAAAGGAGCCATTTTGACCGGCAACATCCGGTTTTACACTATGAGTTTGACCGGCAGTTCCCTGTAAGACCGCAGTAATTCCACCGGTTACAGGCGTGATTGTACCACGGGTGTCCTCCAAAATACCGGCAGTCCTTACTTCCATTTCCCGAGTAAAAAAAGAACAGCGTTTAATAAACCAATTTAGCGCGATATTTTGAAGTCAAATAAAGAGATAGAGAGATGTGTGTATTTGTGTACGGTAAAATAATTGAGAATTTTCAGCTGGTGGCCTTACTTGAAAAGTCGACACGTGTTCAAATAGAGTTCAATTCGCATCTATAACATTAAACAAAAACGTTTTATAAAAATAATTTAAATTTAATTTTTTATTTGTTTTAAATTTTTTTTATATTTTCATATTATTTGGATACGTTAATATTAAAAATAAAATTTTAAAAATAAAAAAAATATTTTAATATATTTTTAAATAAAAATATTTTTTTAAAAATCACTACTACAACATCAAACAGGTAATTTTACAAAGCCACTAATCAAAATGACTTTCATTTAATCAATCATTTATTTATTATTGATTACACTATCAATTTTACTCCCATCAAATTTGAAGTTTTACAAAATCATAATTATAGGCTTATATGTGTTTTTTTTATAGATATTATGCATTTTTTTTTTGTTATAAACATTAAACTCAGGTTAATTTAAATCTGAGTTTAAAAAATTCAATTTGCAATTGAAGATATTTGATATTGCATACATTTAATCCCAATACATCTATTCAATGGATCAATATTTATTTTCTATTTATTAATTAAAATTAATTAAATAAGAAAATAATTTTAAAAAATACACTAGAGAAACACATTCTTGTTACAATTTATATATTAATTGGTATTTTATTTATTAAGAAAATATTACAAAATTGTATTACATTATTTTTATTTTATATTAGTAAAGGTCTTAATTGAAAAAAACAAATAAGGTATTAATGTCATATAATTTAGGTTTTGTACAATCATGAATTTTTAAATATTTAACGTGACTTTTAATAAGAATTTATTTGGGATTAAAAAAAAAGTCTTCTTTCTTTTTTAAGAACATATTGGTTTTTTATATATAAAAAAATACAGTATAGATATAAATCAAAGCTTATGATTTAAGCTTTTAATTGATTGAAGTAAAAACAACAACTAAAAAATATATTTTAAGAAATTTAAATTTAACTTTTTAGTATAAATTTTTTCTTGCTTTCTCTCTCCTAAAGAATAATTAATCTTGTAGTATTTTATTTTATTTTTCATTCACACATGGCAAGAGGGATTCGATTTATATTTTTTTCATCAGAGAATATAGCAAATTCATTAAATAACAATTAAATAACATACATTTTTATTTCCAAGAATTTTGATTTTCTCTATCCGAAACCTCCTAAAAAATTGTTGTTGTTATATCTCATGTGCGCAGAAAAGTCTTAAGTCATCATAAATTAATGGAAAAATGATCTGCATTGCCAGGCTCCACTGATAGAAGATTCTATCTCTCTACGATTGCAAAAGAGAGTGAATCTTATATAAAATTAGAATACTGGTGGAGAAAATAAATAAAAAAGAAAATTGGATCCTGACCAATGAGGAACTATATCTAAATTTATTTAATTTTTTAAAAAAAACCAAAAAAAAAAAAGGAACAACCACAGGTGATTTATGAGGTATCTCTTATGATTTGATGAGAAACCACATTGATAGCTAGGTTTTTTCCCCCTCTAAGAGAGAGAGAGAGTGTGTTTATTATGGTTAATGACTATATTTGATGACAAATTAAAAATAAAATCTATTCACTTTTGGGGTTAAAATTTTATTGAAATTTATCCTCCAACATAATCTTTTTTAACATGAAATATTAATATGATTAAAATAAATTATGTGTGAATGAAAAATTTATCTCAAAGAATTTTTAATTGACATGTCTTAGAAAACTCAAAACCTTCTAAAAACTCTATCTCTTATATAAAAGAAACAAGCTTTTTATATTGTTTATATGGTAGGAATGTGATTTAAAGGCACCTAAGCTTTTAGATAAGAAAAGATCTAAGTAAAATAATCCTTAAGCATAAGCCATGCATGTACAACTCGATTAGGCTAGAGTCCAAGCCTTAGCCCGGGTTAGGGTTTGAGTTTATTAAAAAAAATTGAATAACAAAGAATTCTTTTGTTTTGCCAACCTTTTTTGGGCTTAAGCTTGAGTTTATAATTCTTTAGCCCATGAAGAATTATTTGTTCCTAATTTTTTATTTTATTTAGCCCATGAATAATAGCATGTTCAATTAGTCATTTTCTTCATGAACCTAAATATCTTTTTCATCATAAAAGGTGCAAAACTATTAGGTTTAATACTATTTTTTAATGAGTAATTAAGATCAATAATGGAGTAAATTTATTATGGTAATTACTAGAATTAATTTCATATCAGTTTTGATTTCAAATCTACTATAAAATAAGGGCAAAGAAAGAGTGTTAAGATTGATTTTTTCTGTACAAATTCTAGATAGATTATGTAGATTTTTTTTATACTTTTCCTTACTTTAGTTTTCAACATATATTACTTAGTTTTAAGTTCTATTTTTCTCTTTTCTTTACATTCTAATATAAAGATTATGAAAATCCCTTTAGAAAGATATTTGAGTCAATATTCCTTTGAGTTTGTTAACTTTATATAGAAGTGAACCTATACATAGTATTGTTGTTAGAATATTGAAAAAACTTATTGATATAATCTCTTTTTACACCAAGTGAGGATCAATAAAATCTTAAAAATAAAGGATTTATACTTGACAACAACAAAGTTTTAACTTGATAAAATTCTAAGATCTTCAACAAGTAAGTGCTTTATATAAATATGCTTTTAACTTAAGTATAATTTTAGTATATGCTTAGTATGCATACTAGGAGTTAGTTTTAATATGTTTTGCACATTTCAATAAATGCCTATTATGAATTTGTCTTTTGTTATGATTACAAGTTTACAATGATATTATGACATTGCATGCTTATAAAATAAACATTTATGCTCACTAATTAGTCTAATATATTTAGACAATAATCTAAAGACTTTATTCTTAATTAGTCTTTATATATATATATATATATAAAATTTTATTAAAGTTTGGTTAATTAAAGTTTGGTTTGTTGTAATTTTGTGTTTATTCAACTTATTTATTTTATACTTTCTTTGAGAAGCCAATTTCTTATATAAAATTTTGATTATTGTTTCAACAAAAAAAAATCATGACATCAACTCAAAAATTATTTGTCCCAACCAATGTTATTTTGGCAAGTACTATTTTGGCATGGAGGAGGATTCGATATTTACCTTACATAGAGTATGGTGAAAAACTTGAAAAGTTAAATGAATTGAACTTTAAAATATAGGAATAAAAAAAATTGTTCTATCCGACTACCTTGAACTTAGTAAAGTTCTTGTTAGAAGTAGCACCAGAGCTATCAAAAAATGAATATAATCCCATTATTATGGCAATTATGGATGATAGAGTAATAACAATTTTGTGTGCAAGAAATATAACTTGAATGAATTAGACAATACACTATATGATATGTATAATTTAATCAAAAGTGTAAAGGCACTTTGAGAAGATTTGGATAAAACAATGCAATGCTAAAGATGTTGGTATTAAGAATTTCATAGTTAACAAATTCTTATATTTCAAGATGGTTGATTCAAGAACCATTATTAACTAAGTTCAAGAGTTTCAACTCTTTTTGTATGATATTCATGCTAAAGGTATGGTTTTAAGTGAATCATTCCAGGTGGATGCATTAATTGAAAAATTACCATAATCTTGAAAATTATCATATGAAAATAGAAGTTGAAGACCTTATTTTAAGGCTAAGGATATATGAAGATAATGAATTATTTGAAAGAAGAGTCATTTATTCTCATATGGCCCTTTAAAAAAATATTATAGAATTAGTGGAAAAGTTTTATAAAAAAAAAAAAGAAGAAGAAGAGAAAAATGCTTATTGTAAAAGGAAAGGGATTTGTTAAGAAATTCAATGATAAATGCTTTATCTGTAACAAGATTGATCACTTGGTCAATGATTGCGAAAATAAGGCACAACAAGTGAACCTTAAAAATGATTGATGAAGCAGACACCTCATAAAATACGCTAAAATCATAATTGAATGGTTTATAACTTGACTTAACAAGAACATGCCTTAAGAAATCAAAATTACATACAATGATCACTACCACCTTATGCCTATAAAAAGATACGAATAAGTAGTATAAATCACAAAAAAGTTGAAAAGTTTGTGAGTTCAATCAAGAACTTAGCATGTAAATCACTTAACCACATAAAACATAGTAAGAATGCTATTTTTATCTATTTATTAAAATAATCTTTTTATCTAACCTCTTAAAGTCTATACAAAATAGTATTAATACTAGAAAGAATCTCAAGTTTGATAAAATATCTTTAATGAAATAAACTTAATAAATAATAATAATAATAATCCAATGAACTTAAATTTAAATAAAAGATCTAATATCTCTAAAAGATCTAATAATAATTGAAAGATAAATAGAACAATAACTCAACTTATTTAAATAAGACTAAAGTAGTTTTTATAATCTATTGGCAAAATCAAAACCTAACTTAAAACACATGGTTCTCTCGTATCTTAATGTAATTATAAGGCTATTAGGTTGTTTGGAAATTGAACTTTTTTTTTTTTCAATTTGCTTTATATAGAGTTATCCGGGTTTCATGGATTTTTTTCTTTTCGATTTCAACCTTTAATATTGGATTTGTTGGAAAAGAAACTTAGTTTTTTTTTCTTTTTATGAAGTTATCCCGGTCTCATAAGCTAGGTTATGAGTTTAACAAGTTAGTTCGAGTTGACTTGTGTTATTTTTTTAATTGATTTTTTTTTAATTTCATCCTTCAACATTGGGTTGGTTGGAAATTGGGCTTTGTAATTTTTTTTGATTTCATTTCTATTGGGTTTATCTAATCTAATGATTTGAATCATAGGTTTGGCAGGATAACTCGAATTGACTCGGGTATTTTTTTTTTAATTTAATATATTTATTTCAATTTTATCCTTGAACATTGAGTTTATTAGGAATTGACCTTCATATTTTTTTTAATTTTCTTTCTATATGATTATCATGGTCTTATGCATAGTTTTGAAACCCAGCCCGCTCGACTTGGGCTTAGGACCAGGCCGAGTCTAAGTAAAAACTTGCCGGGGATTTGGCCCGGCAAAACCCGGTCGACCCGGGTAAATCCATTTGAGACCTAACCTTTTTATATATAGAAACACACACACACACACATGTGAAACTCACCTTTTATGATTTAAACCACACTACAAATCAAATTATCTTTATAAGCCAAAATAGGCACATTAAAAATCCCATCTTTAAGGCTAACTTTAGGAGATAAAGCAAAAAACAATGGCTTTAAACTATTTTCAAGACTTTTTACATACTGGGCATCGTCCTTTTTGTGGTAAGTCAATGGAGATGAATCAGAGCCATTGATTCGATTGTTGCTGATCAATATGAGCCATGAGATTCCAAGAGAGGATAAGAAGAGCTGGAGGTGACCTGACTCGTTTAAGAAAATCCAGTCTGGTTCACGGGTTTGAGGGACAAAGAGAGTTGCGACTTGAGGAGACTCAGTGAGTTGGATTAGGGAGTCGAGGATTGCAACTTGGAGGAGGTGAGTTGGGAGTATGGGGTTGGGGATTGTGAAAGAGAGGAAAAGAGAGGGGAATATGGTTTCGAAGGTTTTTATGTCGAGGGCCATTGAGTTTGGTTTTAGAAGAAGAGGGGGAGAGGGAAAGAAAGGGAAATCAGGATAGGGGGGAGGAAGGAAAAAGAGGAGGATGGAAGGTGACGTCAATTTTCCTTATGAGAAAAATTAAATAAAAATTCATTATTCAATTTGCTGAAAAAAAGCGTTGGACAAAACTACCTTGGAAGCAAAGGGCACAAACTCAGTCTTTTTGTTTTGTTAGACCCGGGTCAATCCATCTAACCCATAACCTAATCATTATACCAGATCAAATACCGGAATGAGTTTAAAAACTATGGTCTCATGATTCAAGTTATAGGTTTGATAGGTTAACCTGAGTTAATATTTAATATGTTACTATCTTAATATATTTTTAAAATATATCATTCAATATATCACCGTGTTCAAATTTAAAAAAAGTATAACGTCTAATATATATTATTTTGAATTCAAGATTAATTTTTTTTATTAAAAAACATGTTAGTAATATTTAAATATTTATTTACATTAATAAAATTTAATTCAACCTGTATGGTAGCGTATCGTAGCGGGTGCTATTGATCTAGTAAAATCCATTAAAATTGATCATCTGTGTGAACATTGTCAGTGGACGTGGGAAGTGGGTTGAAAAATGGGAATATGGTTAAACCTAACATGAGACTTGTGGAAGAACACACGGGATCTGGGAAGGAGTCTTTGAGGGCATTTATTGCTTCTTTGCTAGTAAATTTGGCGAGATTTGGAAAAAAAGTAGTGTGAACAGTTTCGCTCTACTTTTTTGAAGTCGCTCAACGATGTGGACACATAATTCTCTTTCACAATCTTGGCAAATCAGTTCTGTTTTGGCATTTAAATTGCTAAAAACTAAATATATAAGCTAAAAATACTGGCTTCTGTACGTGATTATTTTAATCTCTTCGATAGCTGATACACACGTATATATGGGTTTTTATATTAGCAGGTTTTGAGGGTTTTTTTCTTCTTTAAAAAACTGATAGATTCTCAGGGGTTATGCCTAACTTGTTAGACAGAATCGCAATTATCAAGGTGGGGAGTGTCCTCTTACCACCTCCAGATTTTTTTTCCAAACATGGGCGCTTGCCAGCAATCTCCGAGGGAAAAAAAAAGAAGAAAATAACAACAAACACTTTTGACTTTTTCTTTAAAAGCTTGAGAGTTTCAATTGCTTTTTCAAGAAAATTTCTTTGACAGGGATGTCCCGGCAGATATTTACAGGGAGGCTCACGTAAAACCTGGAAAACTACATTGAACTTGGGAGATATAGGACACATGTCTATCCATTTTGTTACCTAACAAATCTTGGAACTCAATTTTATTGTTCGAAGTCAAAGACATATAGGTTATTAGGAACACGCAACGCCGGAAAGTCTAGATATCGTGTTTATCTGTCACTGATGAAAGGTAGCAGGTAAAACGTGCATGGAGAAATTCAATTTATTCAACGTCCTTTTTATTAATATTAGACAATTTGGTTAAGCCGTTAATTTGATGCAATTTATACCTATAGCCTTGTGATTTCTTGTAGCATTATAAAATGAAGGTGCACAGCTAAGAACGATTTGACTTATGTGTAGGATAGAGATTTAAATTGATGTATATTAACATCTTAAACGGTTTTCATGAAGACAAATTAGCCATTGAAATTTAAGATTTTCAGTTTGAAGTTTTAGAATCAATTAATAAGAACGATGGTGGTTGGGTTTAGGGTTGACAAAAGGATAAATTCTATTATATACCTTGTGACTCGTTAAGACTTTCCATAAAAAAAATAAGAGAAACTCTTAGGCATATTAATTTTTAATGCTATCTAACTTATAGTAATAAATTCTTATTGTTTCAATGTAAATTAAAAATAAAAGGAGGGAGGTTATCTCAGTCTTATAAACTAGACTGCAAGTTTGATGAATTAACTCGGTTAATTTGAGTTTTTTTTTAATTGACTTTTTTTTTCTTGATTTTATCATTTAATATTAGGCTGATTGAGATTAAGCTTTGTGATTTATTTTGGTTTGCTTTCTATGAAATTATTCCTGTCTTATGACTTGGATCATGAATTTAATAAATTAACTCGGGCTGACTCAAGTTGATTTTTATGTTTCATCTATTTTTTTTTAGTCAAACTATGTTTTTACAGGTTGTCTTTGGAGACATTAAGTCAATCGAGTCATATTAAATTAATCTCCACACAATTTAAATTTCTTTTATACTAAAAAATACATTAGCAACACCTATATATTTTTTTATGATAAACCAATTTTTTATTAGACTCGCAACATAGTGCATACCAATAAACACTATATAATTGAATAATGTTCTAACAAATTTGCCACCGGCTCAAAAAACCATCAAGCTAGGATTTGAGGGCCTGATTGTTTTTTTTCTATGATTCAGTGATATTTTTAAATTGTTTGGAAATATATTAGTCTTTTTAATTTTTTAGAATATTTAAATTACTTAAATACCTTGAGAACAAAAAAAGATGGCTTAAGCCTAGGGGATTTTATGTCCTTTTCTTTATTTTTTTATTAAAGTTAAATTACTTAATTACCCCTAGGTTCAAAATTAAGAAAACTATCCTCCAATGGTGTTTAGGTCCTTTCATCCTTTTTTTTTTTGTTAATGTCAAGTTAATTCAAGGTAATTTTTTTATTTTTATAAATGTTTAATATTAAAAAAAAAAAACACACCAGTAGGTGAGTGACACATGCGAGGTTGTCTGATCACCAAACATTACCTTTACCAGTGGTGTTTGAAAGGTCTTAGTGCCCCTTCTTTGAAGCCCCGACACGTGCACCAAACGCATCTCTAGTTTGGTGTTGACAGTCATTTCCTTCTTTTCCTTGCTCTCTCTATCCACCTCAAATTTCACACATTAGATCCTTCAAATTTTCAAATCAACCTCTTTAAATTTTTTCTTTAACATTTGATCCCAGTAGTTTTTTATTATTTTTCAATTTCACCCTATTCTATTTTTTCATCTTACAAATTTGGTCATTGTTTTTTTTTTTTTTTTTGCTATTTATTTTGTTAGGGGATCATTTTTTAAATTTGTTTTTTTTACAATCTCTTTTGGTTTTTTTTTTTCTTATCAAATTTGATCTCTATTTTTTTTTATTGGTATTTGTTTTACTTTGGCAACTTTTTTAAATTGATTCTTTTTATTATTATTATTATTATTATTTCATCATTTGACATTAAATTGATTGAGAATTAAGCTTTATGTTTGAACCCGAGTCCAAAGTTTCACGGGTTATAAGTTTTATAAATTAAACCAGGTTTAAGAGGTTTACAATGAGTTTGTTTGGTTTTTATTTTTCTTTGTTTAAGCTTTTTTTTTTGTATGTTTTCATCCTTTATCTTTTATTTAATTGGAGACTACGTTTTGTTCTTTTTATTTACTTGCTTAATGTATTTTTTTTTGTGGTATTGAAAATGACACTAATTATCCCGAGTCTTTTTATTTTTTATTCTTTTTTGGGTTTTTATTTGCTAGTTCTTTAAATTGATATTTTTTTTTCCTGATTTTATCCTTCAATATTTGGAATAATTTTTTTAAAACAATTTATAAAATTAAAATTCTTTCTCAATTTCATCCCCTTTAATTTTTTAATTTTTCAAATTTAGTTCTCATTCTTTTAATTGCTAGATGCATGGACCTAGATGCGTGGACCTTCAAGGCCAAACCCGCATGCTTGGGCCTGTATTTTTTTTTTTATTTAAAAGGGTGGACAACCTTTTTTAAAAAAAAAGGAGCAAAAAAACATGTAACTCGTTGTAGCAGATGATGCATTGTTTGTAAGCCTAGAATCCAGCTACCACAATGGTGGCTAAAAAATCAAGCTAATGAGTTTTTTTTGCTAAAAAAACTCATTTTAAACTCATTTTTATCCCAAAACACCTTACAAACACTCTCATAAACATCAACAAATCAACCTATCAACCTAATAAACAAACAAAAAAAAAAAGATCCAAATCACAAAATCAAAATAAATAAAATTTCTCAATCTTGACTTAGACTTGATTTTTTTTAGACAATATTGAAGTTAAAAAAACCTACTATAAGACTCTACTCATCAAATGGATCTCATTAACATCAATTTCAACTGTTTTGGTGGCCAGAATATGTGTAAATAATGACTTTTTATCTCTATACAGGATTCTAGTGTGTGTCTCTCTCCTTTCACAAAAAAAAAACACTAAAACATAAGAAAAATAAAATCTAGTATCAAATTTGACTTTTTGACAAATAAAAGGAGCAATCACTTATCACCTAAAAAAGATGGGACCAAATTAATTTTTTGGATGAAACTCAAAGCTACCACCTATTTTTCCTGTGTTTTGCACTTCGGTCTTCTGTGTTTCAATTTCACCCTCTCTTCCATAAAAAAGATGTGATGGACTATTAATTTGGGGTCAAAAGGGCTCAATTGTGCAAAAAAAAAAAAGTTTGAGGACAAAATTTAAAATTTAGAAAAATTTGACTATTCCAATTCACAATAATTTATGAGAAAGTACACGGTGCAATACGCATAGTAATATCACCACACGACTTGATTTTTGTTAATTATTTTTATTGAAACCTTTTTATTTTGTTTTTTTTTAAATTGGTGTTGGCTCGGTCTGGTTTGAACTGTGTTTGGCCAAGTGAATTAAATTAGTAAAAACTTGACGGGTTAACTGAATCTTATTTAGTCAATGTATTATTTAGTTCAACTAAAAGCCTAATTCAGATCAAATTTTAAATTTCTTGAGTCAAGTCATTAAATCTAGTCAAATTTAATAATTATGCCTATATCATTAACATAATAGATTCCATTAAAATGGTGACAAAAAAACACAACTTCTTCCATTAAATTTTCATTTTATATTTGAGATGTAAATGGAATTACTTGGCATCTTCCAAATTTTACCAGTCACTTTGTATTCATCTCTATGAGATAGACATGGAGTCAAATGATCAGCGACCATTCAAACTGAGTTAAAAAAAGCAAAAGATCGCCACGTCATCGTATCATCACCGAAAGTTCCCGCCTTAAAGCTCAGAAATCAAGAGAAATTGTTTGATAAAGCGGTCTCAGGCTGATGTCACTGCCATATCATCACATTACACTCCACCAAGGATGTCTCCAGTTTTGCCACGTGTACTTGCCCCGCCCTTGTCGCCACTTGTCCACTCCCCTTTTTCTCCACCTTAAGATATACGTCATGGCATCTGATGGCAAGGAACCCAACATAAATTGGGGACACAAATACATATATATAATTTTATTTTATTAATACATGCTTTACCAAGATAAAATTTTTAGTTGAATAAACTTAATAAATATATATATATATATATATATATTTATATATGATAAACCTAAGTTTAATTGGCTTAAAAAATATATGAAGGTCTAAAAACTGACTGTTTTAAATAACATGTGTAAGCTCAAACACCCATGGATTTATCTTTGAAAAAAAACCTAATATCATAGAGCTTTAATGGGCTCAGTTTGGGGAAAAGACTACTCGGGGAAAGAACCCTACTTATTGATCTAGTATATTTTGGATTCTATCTTTTTTAAATTTCTAGATGTATAAAAAGCCTTACTGAACTATCATTTTTCTATCTTATTAATATTTGTGTAAGGAAAATCTATCCTTAATTAATGTATATGTAATAAATATTTATCCCTAAAGCTATCAAGTCAGAATACCTCTCCAATCTTTTATTTTCGTAAAAGAACATGATTTATAGGCTATATATACCTCATGAATCCTTCAAGCTCTAAATTCACTATCTCTTCATATTTATTTTAAGAAAGACTATATAAACTGAGTTTCATCTCTCTAGTCAGGAGGTTTGTCAAAGCTCATCTCTCTAAATTTTATATCTTTAGATAACACACATATAATATAAGATTTAAACAAAGCTAAAAAAACACTCAATTCTAGAGAATATTTATTCTCTTTGTTTACTGTATAAATAATTAAGTATCAAAGTGTTTTTTTTTTTATTTGCAGGAGTCGCCCAATAAATTTTCAAGATTTGGTTGATGCTCATGAAAAACGCTCACAATCTTTCTTCTAGGAATTTTTTCCAAGCCTCATTAATATACAAAATCAACCGACTGAAGAATAATATGATCAGATGGCTAGGAACCTCACAAGAATTAGATAAAAAAAAATACAAATACTTTATATAATGATTGGAAATAAAGCAGGTTATACATGCAAAAATAAAAAAAAGACTTAACTGAAGTCAACGAACCAACCGGTCATATGATATGCATGGTTAGGCAAGAAAAGAAAGAAAAATTAGCAGGAGAAAGTTTTAAATTTAGGGAACCATACAAAAAAAAACAAAGAAATATAAATTATTCCACAGATTAGTATATAAACTCAACCATGACCAGTCATGCGCTTCGATGGCAATAAAGCAATGATATTAATGAAAATAAATAAATATAGAAAACAATTAATTGTTGTATTATATATGATTTGCTGTACAAATATATAGAGAGAGACAATTAATAAATATGTACTTAGAAATTCATTGATGAGTAATAAATGTATGATATATAAAGTTTTTTGGGTAGGGGTGACAATAAGTTTTCATGATGAATTTCTTAATATTTATATCCTACTTATTATCTATTAGATAAAAAAAATTTAGATATTCATAAACTATTCATAAGATTTTGAGTATTTTTTAGGTATCCATTATTTATTATTATTCATTAATCAATAAAAAATAAAATAGTTAATATATATATATATATATATATATATAAATATGTGTGTGTGTATGTGTTTTATGTGAATATTAAGGTGTGTGTGTATATATATTATATTGCATTAAAAAATCTAAATATGCTACCAATATATTTATATAATATTAATATATATTTTGGGTTAAGTTCCAATGAGTTTCGAATCAGATGTGACAATATCTATATTTTACCTATTATACACCTACAAAAAACTTGAATTTTCAAAATAGATCAAATCAATACCTATCATGTTCATATTAAATTATCTTCTCAAAATGTTGCTTGGTGGGGGAGAAGGGGGTGAGGTGGGTGCACCGAGGCAGGTAGGGTCGAACCCAAGTGGGGTGCATAGTGCTTGGTGTAGTGAGGGTTTTTGGAGGATGTTATGTGAGAGGGAAATCGAGTGTATGGGAGACAGAGACGGTAATGCAAATCTTTGACCGTTGACTTCACATGAGAAGATATTTTAGTTTATTATTATTATTTCTTTTTTTGGGTTCTTAACATCTCGAGAAAAATGGCAAGAGTTAGAATAAAAGGTATATGGGGATTATTAAACCATGTTAAAATAATTTAAAGATGTGAATGCGAAAGAAAATATATACCCAAAATCCTTGCTCTTCTTCCCTGTCTCCCATTACCCCAGCTCTACCGTTATTGGATTGATAACTGGGTGAGAGCAATATATGCAATAATTTATATTATTTTTGGGATAATTTAAGAAATAATTTGACCAAAGAATGTTGAGTTTTGTGCCACCAAATAAATTAAAAGATTGGTAGTGTCATAAGATCAAGGTACTTCTTCTGCATCTGTAAATCTCTCAAGATGGATCTTGTTATTGCTGAGCTAGGGTTTTTTTTTCTTTCCTGTGAGGTATTAATCGTTATGGAAATAATTAATTCGGGACAGGAATGCCTGGACAGTACTTGAATTGAAAAATAAGCTTTTTATCATCATCTTTTTCTAAGAGGAGGATCAATTCGCATTATTTATTAATATAATAATCCTTGGGATTAATGCAATGCTTCTGAAGGTTGATAGAAATATATATGATATTGTGATAATTTTTATACTTTTTTTTTAAAATAGATATTTTCAAAAAAAAGTAGTTGTTTTATTAAAAAATATATCCAATTAAAATTATTATGAGATGGATTTTTGTATATAAAATAAATAAAAAATAGATTTTAATAAATAAAAAACATATTATTTTAACTTTTATAGAATTCATCTCACAATAATTTTAATCAAACATATATAGTTTTTTTTTTAAACTACAACTAAAAATACTTTTTTTAAGCCTATATTTTTAAATCACAATCATAAAAGTACAATATCAAACACATACTAAAATTACTATAAATTGAAAGGAGATTGAAAAATGCCAACCCTTTTCTCATGCAAGTGGATATATATATATATATCCCGAACTAATACAATTTGCATAGTTTAAGGACATATAAATGTCATTTCTAGCCGAAACCAAACATTTATTTTATTACTATATTAGTGGATATATATATATATATATATATATATATATCCCGAACTAATACAATTTGCATAGTTTAAGGACATATAAATGTCATTTCTAGCCAAAACCAAACATTTATTTTATTACTATATTAACTAGTTTCTCCAATTACCTATTAGCTAGGGTACTAGTCTCATCAACCTAGGAACTAATTTCTCCAATTACCCATTTATCAGATCATTATCTCATTAATAAGGATGCTAGTCCCATTAACTATGATAACTAGTTCATCTTATTATCCATTAATCAATGCATTAGTTCCATTTACTTGGTTAACTAGTTTTTTAATTGTCCATTAACCTGGACGCTAGTCTTATTTACCAGAGTAACTAGTTTCTCAAATAATTTAACATTTATCAAATAAGATTAAGATATATTTATGGAAAATTACATTCACAGTTAAATAATACTTTAGTTTTAAGGTATCGAGCACCTACCTAATGTCTGAGCGTGTGAAATAGTTCCCTATAGTTAAGTGGGTCTTGCGGTCTTTGTTGTGTCAATAAGAACAATATGATTTACTATTCAATCCTTAACTTACTTTGAAATTTAACTTTATAGACAATTATTTTATTCTTTACTTAAAATGACTTGATACGATTCCATATCACTTAAAATAAACATCATTAACCATTTAACCCATGTTAAAAATTTCATTATTATAATTTACATAATTTAAATCTTTACATTAAGAGCTATTCTAAACAAAATTTAAAGTTAGCTACTTCTAGCCGACTTAACTTAAATTAATTGCTTACAAACCCTGGTCAATATTTTAACTATATTTGAAGTTAAAGAATTCAATTCTGTATATAATTTGTTTATTCTAAAAACTAAGATATCGAGCTACAACTTTATTGATAGGAAGACAACTTAGTTTTGTCATCAATACATTCAAAACTACTCGTTATTGCAACATCTAAAAACTATATATCAAGATTTAATCCGATCATTTCCCAATTCTTAACCCAAATTTGGAGTTTTATAACTCCAATTTAAGCAAGATTAGTCTTGTTGGAAAACTAATATCTCCAACTTCAACTTTAATGAAGAAATGTATTCCAATTTTTATCATTTTCAAGCTCTAAACCTAGCTGGAAGTTGAGTGATGAAGTTGTTCAGATTTTTCAATTTTTGCTTTTGACATACAATAAAGTATTCTCATTTGTTTTCTCACCATTCAAAGTAACTAGTTCTCCTCCACATATCTTATAACATCATTAATTTTACCACCCTAAAAATCAACTCATTTTTTTCTTACATCCTTCTTGAAATAACCAAAATTGTCTCACCGAAAGCGTATTCACTTTCTCTAACATTTATTCATTAATAATTCTTCAATATTACATGAAAATTCCATAATTCCCTTCAAACTTGCAATGTTTATCATTCAAATCATAACCAATTTTTTCATTATAAATTAAACACAAAATTTATATTTCTTTTCGATTCATTCTTTATATTTCAATACATGCTATAATAATTACAACCAAACAACATTCATGCATTCTTTAAATATTTTTCCAATTTGTCCCTTTTATGGTCTGCACCACCACCCTTCATAGCACTATGATTTTTCTCCGATTGTTCATTATTCAAAGTTGTTTTCATCCATTTTCATCCTAATCACATTAAACAAGGTAAATTTATAGTTTCACCTAATTTTCGTCATTATACTTAACCTAGAATTTACAATTTATACATCAATTATTAATTGTATTCATTTTAACTTATGTAATATAGTCTAATACCCCTTACATGATGATAAAGTAAGCTTTGATCCTCAACTAGTAAAAATTATTCGACACCTTATATTTCTCCCTCTTAGCCAGCTTCCTTCCCTCTCCAAATCCCCAATTTCTTTCGATCGTTTTCATGTGATTCATGCTTTGATGTTGTTTCTCTCACCACTTAGCCTAATCTTATCGAAAACCCTTTAATTTGTAGAATTTCCTCTCAATCTTTGTAAATAAGCTTGAAAATATTCATCCATTTTCTTCTTTATTGTTGCCGGTTTTAGAGAGAGAGAGCAAAAAGGGTATCCAAAGTCTAATCTCTTAACATAGTGAACCCATTTTGCTTAGTTATTTCATTTTGTTTTCGTCTTTTCTCTTTTTCTAACAATTAGTGCTATATTTGTATTTATTTATTTTAATTTCATCCATTGTCATTTAATTCTATATCATTAATTTAATTTAACCATTCTATCTCCAGGTTAAAATTTTAAAATTTCAAAAAAAAAATAACTAGGGTTTCACAATTAGGTTGATTGAGAATTAAACTTCATAATTTGTTTTGATTTCATTTATACAGTGTTATCATGTTCTTATAATTTGGGTTGTGAATTTGGTAGGTTAACATGATTAGCCCATTTCATTATTTTTTTTTTTAAAAATGTCTTGAATTTTTATGAGCCAAACAACTTTTTTATTGGTTGTTGGGTTGTCTTTGGACCCAACAAGCCAATTAGGTCATATTGGGTCGACCTCTATATGGTTATTGTTTTTTTTTTTTTTAAAAAAAATTAATAATGCTTGGATGTTTCTTTTGTATGTTCCTAAAAAATTTAATTTAACTCACAGTGTAGTGCGGCCCATTGATCTAATTAACATGCATTAAAAGACCTTAGCATTTCACTGTAGTAATGAATAGTAATTTTTTTTTTTTTTACTTTTACATTTTGGTAACCAAGGTTTATTTTTCTTCAATTTCATCATCCAATGTTGGGTTTAATAAGTGTTGGATTTTATAATTTGTTTTAATTTATATTCCATAGAGTTATCTCGGTTTTATGACCCGAGTTTGGTAGGTTAATTTGGGTTGACTTAGTTCATATAATTTGTTTTTAATTGATTTTTTTCTCAACTTCATCCTTCAACATTGAGTTGTTTAAGAATTTGGCTTTATATTTCTTTTTTATTTGCTTTTTATGGGGTTATTACGGTCTTAAGACACGGGTCATGAGTTTAAAGAGATAACTAGGTTGGCTCAGGTTTTTTCGGGTCCTTTTTAATTGAATATAATTTTTTTTTTCAATTTCATCCTTCAACATTAGGTTGATTGGGAATTTGACTTCATATTTTTGTTTTATTTATTTTTTCTATAGAGTTATCCTGGTCTCATGACCTGTGTTTAACAAGTTAACCCAAGTTGACTCGAGATATTTTTTTTTAAATTTAATCCTTCAACATTGAATTGATTAAGAATTGTGCTTTATAATATTTTTTTATTTATTTTTGATGGGGATATCACAGTCTCATGACCGAGGTTGCGGGTTAACTGATTGCCTTAGGTTTTTTTTTAATCTTTTTTTTTTAATTTTCATCCTTCAAAATTAGATTGATTGAGAATTAGGCTTCATAATTTATTCCAGTTAGCTTTCTATGAGGTTATACCATCTTTATGACTATGTTTACGAATTTGATCAGTTAACTTGGGTTGACGCAAGTTGACTCATATATATAAAGCGATCGTGATAACATGGCAAAAATACCTTTATCCAAAAGCAAAAAACAGGTCATCTACATGATTGCATTTAATGAATTTATTTATTAAAATTAATTTGCAATAGAAATAGACACACAAATAAATTTATTGAATAAAATAAAAGGAAAAAAAATACCATGCAAGGCTACATATATTCAAAATATAATAAAAAAACAAATATTTAATCTATATAAAATATATAAAAAAATTAAAGATGAATCATGCTAACCTCTTAAAAAATTAACACATGCAATATAATTAAAAAATAATTGCTATATATAAAATGCTAAAAAAGCCAAAAAAAAAAAACAGAGAAGAAGTATTAATTAAAGCATAAATTTAAAAGTTTTTTTAGAAGACATATATAAAAATAGCATTAATAAAAAAATGAAAATTTAAGGAAAAAAAGAAAGAAAAGAACCAAAATGAGGAAAAAAAACAATATACTATTAACTTGGATTGAATGGTAAAATTAAAAATTAAAAATCATAAAAATAAGAATCAAATTAAAAATACCAATACATCATAAGAATAAAAATTGCTATACCCTCAAGCTTTAGTTTTTGTTAATACTAGACTACCAACCTGATAAAGAGTGGCATTAGATAGCAGATATCATCGGAAGGTTTGAGTTTAATGTTAGGTTACAATGGAGTAGAAATGTTCTTACTATTTCTAATATATATATATATATATATATAGTTGGATAAGTCTCAAACAAAAGTGAACTGAGCATTTCATAATTCTCTTTTCGAGCTAGCAACCAAAGTGGTACTTACTTTTTTTTTTTTTTTTTTTGTGTTCTTTTATATATGTATATATAGAACAACCTTGGAGGCTGAAACTACTAGCTTCTAGGGTAACGTAGAATATATTATTGGCACTGAGAATTAATATAGTATTGTAAAGACTCAAATATCCACCAAGTAACACAGATTGCACAAATGCAGGCACGTGAAATACAAGTTGAACAAAAGTAGAGTCTCCTCCACATTTTGTTCAAGATTTGATCAATCATAGCATCACAACGTGTAGGGTACTGAAATGTTTGGAGGAGATCTTGAGTCACGAGATTGGAAAATATATATATTAATAATACCCAAATTCCAGCAAGCACGCAGCACATAGAAAATTTCTCAAACTAACCCTTTTATTTGTTTTTGGCTGATAAACGTAAATTAATTTTGACTTAATTAAGAGACCAATTATGTGGTCCCTAAAATCATGTTACCTTAGATAATGTCAGTCACAGTACCAACAAGGAGACATTTTCATCAGATCCATAAAGGCATCATCACGGGATCGTTAAGGCAGGATCCTGCCCTTAATTGCGACATTTTATGTATTAATTTAAGTATTGTACGTGGGCAGAGATTGGAATTAATTGGCCAGTAATGATTTGAATCAATGTGAGTAGGAAATTGATACGTTAGCACATGCAACTTTATCAAGTATACGTAATATTGGGAGATTTGGTCGTGCCCACTGTTATACTATAAAAATATATAGAAATAAATAAATGTTATATGATAACTAGGATTAATTTAAAAAAAAATAGAAGATAAAAGTTACTGTTACATATAAAAGAAGAAATATGCATACAAGATTTACTCTACAAGTAGGTGTAACAAGCCATGTAATTAAAAGACAACAACAACTCTTGTGAACGTGAAATCCTGGAAAGAGCCTTGGAAGATGAGAGGTTATCAGTAGTTGGCATACAATTAATGTACAACTGATTGTATAAGGCTGATTCCAAGGAAGATTAATAACAATAATTAACAACTCAAACTTAAATTACATCATTGCAGTTTTATCAAGTTTTGATAATCTTTCAAACTTGAAATCAATAGGTGATAACTTTGGAGATGATAGTTAAGTTCTTTTGTAACCAGTAAGTTGGTAGTTTCAATTTCATTAAAAAAAATATCAAAAAGATGTTTTATTATCTAGGAATTTCAATTCCTTAATGTAATCAGAGTATAAATCACTCCATGAATATACATATTATTTTTCTAAGTTATTAAGTTTACTTTATATTTAAGTTGTTTTAATTATTTCATTACTTCTTTTGTTGAATTACTATTTGTATGAAGTAGGTTTAATCATATTGATAGTCGTGTAACTCTATGATATAAATATGAAATTATTAGAGTAAATCGAGGACTAAATCTAAAGTTCAAACGAATTAATTCAGAACTTCAATCTTAGGTTGCATAGTTCTCTTAATTGAGATAGATACAAAAGAACTTACATCAAATAATTAACGACCATAATAAGGGTGTCAAATTAATTCTTTAGAATTATGGTACTAAAAAAATCAAAATTACTAGAAAGTTCAGAAGAGAAAGTGATTTAGTTGACGTTCCTATTTGAACAAAACATAAAATACAATTTTTTTTTTACGAATAAAGTTACAAAAGGAAGAAGAGAGAGACATATATATGTTATCAGAAAAGAGATATGCACGTCTTGAGCAAAAATGAGAAGAAACTAATAGAATCATTGATGAAAAATTAACATACATTCATGGTACATTAATTATTACAATGGGATTGCAACAATGAATGATAAATTATTACAATGTGATCGTAGCGATGAATTATAAATTAATTCATGCTGTGCTAGAGTCCAAAGGCAAACTTATAAAAGGAATTTAACATGAAGTTTTGAAAGGGACTTAGTAAGAAGCTTTGAAAAACTAGATAACTTTAATAAAGTTTCTTGCCAAGAAATTGTTAAAACATGGAAGATGTTAATCTTAAGATTGACACCAAAATAAAAAGCGGAAATGATAAAATAATATCTAACTTTAACTATATGATAATGTAAACAATTAATAAGATATATGAACATGTGGCAATTGAAGTTAAAAACATAGATAAGAAAAAAGTTAAAAAATCAAACTTTAAAAAAACAGATCCTAAGCCAATTGGTAAATAGCCAATTTAGCTAAAACATTTCAATTCAAAGAGTTGCTTCTCACTATAACCTAGAATAAATTTAGCTGAACTTATAATTATAGAAGAAGCTAAAAGTAATTCAAAAGTAAAAATTATAAATTATAAAGATATTTTACCAAGAAGCATAATAGAAAAAACAATACCAGACAATCTAGAGTTTAATACCCAATTAGATAAGATTGATCCAGGATATATTTTGGGGTGGTTGAACATGCTTATGGTTTAAGGGTTCAACCAATCCATAGACAAATCTATACGAGACCCTATACAAACTATTTAATTTAAAACTTTAATTTGAAATTGTAAAATTCTCTTAATTAAAACAAACATAAAAATACCTACATTAAACACCAAGGTCTCCAGAATTTACCCCAATGCTTTGGGGTTTGCTGTTTTAGCGTGGAATTCATGATCATATCATATGGTATAACAGTCTAGGTAAAAAGCATAAAAAGGTGGCTTGCTTTTTGAAGGGCTTCGGAGATTGTGTTCGAATTTTTTTATTTTTTAGTTTTTGAAATCTCTTGATTCAAATGGTGCGATCAAATTATGGTCTGACACGGTGGTTTTGCTTTAATCACTGCCATCAGGAAGCTGGTGAAAGAGCTCTGCTCCCAATTCATGTCATAATGGACTCAAGACCCTTTGAGACTCTTCTTTTGAGTTTAGCAAACCGTAACCTGCTTGCTTCATTGTCACTGGCCATGGAATCTTTTTCTTATCTTCCTCATGTGATAAAGTGTAGTATTCATGCAACAAAATCATGAGATTTCAAGACTCACGAAACAACAAAGTTGTTGAAAGCATGAAAAATGTGGCATATTTTATAAATGTTAGAAAGTGAGCCTTCTCATATATAGAATGTTTCAGGGCAATACTTAATTATGTCCCATACACAGTCCATGTATGCAGCGATGGATCACGATCCACTATATAACATCTTGACCTTGAAGATTGATGGCCCTTTTGGCGTGGGTCACAATTATTTCGCCTAGCTTCTCAAGCAAATTAAGCACTATAGTCTAGGACACCATGGATATCAGTTAGAATCGCAGTCCAGAGAGCAATGATTTACTGACTTGAAACTTGCACTTTGTAACGAAAAGGAAAAGGCAACTAGGGAATGGCCCTTGTTAATCTTAGAATCATGTGCTCTTATGGAAGAAAGTATTCTGGTTCTCTTTACATCTTTTGTGTGAATTGTCTTTTCAAGCTTTTCAATTTTTTGATTTGAAAACACCGTTAGAGTGTTTTTGTTTATGGATAAATCTACAAGGGAACCCATGACTGGTCTTTCAAATATATGTGTCACAACCATTGGTTATGATCTAGTCGTAAAGTGGTCTATCCAGGAATTAGCATTGTTCGATTCTCACTAATTTCGGATTAGGAGCCATTAAATCTCTTCTGATACTTGGTTTCGTTAAATTAGTGGAGTGTAAACAATTGAATATCATTAGAGTCATGATTAATCGAGGACTAATGCATTTTGTTTTTGATATTGCAAGTGGAGCAATAATTGTAGTGACAGTCCACAAATATCCCTCTCTCTCTCTCTCTCTCTCTCTCTCTCTCTCTCTCAATAAAAAAAAGAAAGAAAGAAGAGTATATTACTGTGTACAAATCGTAATTTTGAGGCAACAATTTGCACTGTAATTAAAAGCAAATGACTTGGATTCTTCTCTTGTGTTGGGTTTTTCTTAGATAAAATTCTAGTTTATGTAAGAATTCTAACAAAATTCTTATTGAACTAGTTAATTAGAAGATTGTTTAGATTATGATCGTTGGAGGTTTTAATCTATCTATAAATATAAAAGCCAATGAATTTAGAATTTTAAGAGTTCTGAATTAATCAATAAAATCTTTGGAGCTTCAAATACTTGTTTGTTTAGTTTCTAAAATTTAGTATCCAAGTTTAGATAGATTAAGAGATCAATGAAGCAAGATAAACTCTTGGTAGCAGCAGGAAAAGATAAACGCTTCGCCAACATTGAGATCATCATAATATAATTGGCAGAGCAAAGCTAATCAAAGTGGCTAGTACTTGGTTTGTACTCACAATCACCAAAATGGAGGAGTCCTTTGGATACGTAAGACGAAAACAAAAACTAGCCGATTTACCTCTTTGGAAACAAATGGTGCTATTTTCTCCACTTCATGCCCACATATAGCACACACCGTATATTGCTATGAAAATAACGACAATCACTCTCAATTTTTTCACCCTTCAACAAGAAACTAGCAAAACCCCATTATAGTAAGTAATACATTAACATAGCTGAATCAAATATCATGCAATATATATATATATATATATATATATATATGTGTGTGTGTGTGTGTGTGTGTGTGTGTGTGTGTGAGTGAGATCTTGCTTCAGGGCATGTATCCTTGCTCCATGAATTTATTAATTTGTGCAACGATAAAAATGTTGCCGTTAACTCTGGCCTTTTGAATGTGCTTCTTATCGAACTTTATATGTTTTTTTTGCTTTTTTCATTTTCAAGGATAGTGATCTTGCTCTAGGAATTAAGGTATATTTGTTTCATCTTCAACAATAAAAATTAAGCTCAATGCAACTTCAGGGCATGTATCGTTGCTCCATCTTGTCGAATATCATTACGTACAAGAAAGTATGTTTATAAGCATTTGTCACTTTGGCAAAAGTTTATCAAATTATATGCATCCATAAATTTGATGAAAAACAAGTGAATTTTGGAGGAGACAACATAATTTGTGACGATGTCCCAAAACATCTAAATTGCTTGGGGATAAGGTTTGTGTCTTGAATAATTGATTAATTTCTTAGTTCTGATAATTTGATTCATTCTTCCTAACTAAGATGATTAATACTTGCAAAAGATCTCATTTTGTGAATTTAGAAACTCTCCGATGCTCAAGTAAATATCTTTTTGAGAGAAAAAAGTATGATATTTTAAAGAGTCTCTGAAAATAAATATATACTAGAGAATGGAAATTAAAAACCTAATATTTCAAGAATTTATTGTATATTTATAACTCATAAGTATTGTCGCTTTAAGGAGAGAAGGGGTTAAATAGTAATATCTCCCTCATAGTTTTAGTGAGGAAAAATATCTCTAACTTTATCAGAAGAAAAACAATGTTTGGAGATAGGTACCCAATGATGCTAGGTCTGGTAACCTTTCTAGACCCATTTATGATTGAGCTCAGTGTTTGGCCGAGTCCAAGGACGTTAGGTTTGGCACCCTTGCTAGACTTATGTATGATTGGGCTCGACATTTGATTGAGCCTAAGAATGCCAGGTTTGGTGGCCTTTTTTGACTCATCATTTTTAGACCCATGTATAATTGGATTCAATGTTTGGCCGAGCCCAAAACACTAGGTCTGATAGCCTTTCCAGACTCATGCATATTTGGGTTCAGCGCTTAGTTATGCCCAATATCTGTTTTGACCATCTATCCTGCCCTTGATTCTTCTCAATGAGGATCTAAGCAAAAAAAATATATGAAAAATATTGATCCATCAATTTACATACCACAATCATTTTTACATGTCAATTAATTATGTATTTACATTTGCAACTTACAACAATTATTGTTCCCAAATTGATCGTTTCATCAATGGATTGAAATTAACAAAACACTAAGGGTGTGATTAAATTACTATAGTTACATCTATAAAATACTATTTGTTTTTTGTGTTTTTTTTTTCTTTTTGTGTTTAGTTTTTTTTCTTTTTTTGGTTTATATTTTCATCCTTTATTGTTAAGTTGTTTTAGGAATTATGCTTCATAATTTTTTTTATTTTTCTTTTTGTTGGGTTATATATTAGTCTTATATATTTAATTTTTTTTTCGATTTCAACTTTCAACATTAGATTGGTTGGAAATGAGGCTTCATAATTTTTTTTATTTGTGTTTTATGAATTTATCTATATCTTACTAACAAAATGCTAAAAGATGTGGCTAAATTATTGTAGCTACTATGGCTAAATAATTGTAATCACACACATAAAACACTATTAGTTCGAATTGTGTTTTGTGTTTTTCTTTTTTTTCAATCTCATTATTAAACAACTCAATCCTCTTCTTTTTTATTTAGTTTTATTTTTCATTTCATCTTTCAATTAAGTTGTTTTGAGAATTGTGCTTCATATATATATATATATATATATATATATATATATATATTTCTTTTTCTTTTTCTGTTAGGTTATATATTGGTCTAATGAATTTGTTTTTTTCTCAATTTTAAACTTTAACATTAAATCTGCTAGAAAAAAGGCTTCATAAATTGTTTTTTATTTGCTTCATTGTGAATTTATTATAATTTCGCAACTTGGGTCGCGAGTTTAATTAGTTAACCCAGGTTGACTCGAGTCATTTTCTCAGGTCATTTTTTCAAATTGATTTTTTTTAAATAATTCATCATTCAATATTAGGCTAGTTGGAAATTGGGTTTTGTAACTTTTTTTTATATTTTTTTTATAGGGTTCTCTAGATCTCATATCCTAGATCGCAGGTTTAAAAGGTTAACTCGAAGTCATTTTTTGTTAGGCAACTTTTTTCTAATTGATTTCTTTTATGATTTTACCTCTCGGGTTGGTTGAAAATTGAGCTTCATAGTTTTTTTCTTTGTTTCTACAGTGTTATCTCAATCTCATAACTCACATCACGAGTTTTGTAAGTGCACCCCAGTTGACATTGTTATTTTTTTTCTTTTTTTAATTGAATAATTTTTTAATTATATAAAACATTAAAAGGTGTGGCAAAAACTCTGCAAACTTTTGCAGTGTAGACTAAGACACATTTCATTATGGATGCGCTTTGCAAAATTTTCTCTTTTATTTCTTTTTTTGGTCATCAAACTTTTTTTTAGGGTGATTTCATCCTTTTATGGCCAAATTAAAGTTTAGTTGCTTCATATTTGATGAGGAAGGGTATGATTGAAAGAAAGAAGACCAAAGTGAAAAAAGCAGAAAAAATATATGGTAGTTTCAAAATTGGGTAAAAATGTTTAATTTGTTCATCCTACTTTTCAAATCATAAACTTTTGATTACTTGATATTTTTAAAATTCAATTTTAGTTAAAAACTTCATTTTCTTTATTGTTTAGTCCTTGGTTTAAGAGATGATAGAGAAAGTAGCCAGATTTCAATGGTAGCGAGAAAAAGTTTTAGTTGGAACATAATTATGCCACTTAATTATGTATTTTTTTAATTTGTTTTCTATGGTGTTGTTCCAATCTCATGATCTAAATCGCAGATCTGACATGTTGATTCGAGTTGATTTAGTGCAATTTTTAGGTCCATTTCTAAATTGAATATTGTTTTTTCAATTTCATCCTCAAACAGCTTAATCTTCTTCTTTTTTATTTAGTTTTTTTCTTTTTATTTTCATCTTTTAATATTAGATTTGTTTAGAAATTGAGCTTCGTAATTTTTTTTAATTTACTTTTTGTGAAGTTATCTTGATTTTATGAATTTAATTTGTTTTTCTTGAGTTCAAGCTTCAATATTGAATTTGTTGGAAATGGAGTTTCATATTTTTTTTTATAAAGATATCTCAGTCTCATGACCTGACTAGCGAGTTTAATAGGTTAGCCTATGTTGACTTGAGTTATTTTTTTCTTTTTTTTAATTAATTTTCTTTTTTATTTCATCATTTAACATTAAGTTGGTTGATATTGGGCTTTATAATTAGTTTTTGATTTAATTTTTATAGGGTTATCCCAAACGGATTTGGTAGGTTAACCCGAGTTTTTTTGTGCTTTTTTATTTTCTTTTCGATTTAGTCCTTCAACATTGGGTTGATTAGAAATTGGTATTCATAATTATTTTGATTTACTTTTTATAGTATTATCATAGTCTCATGACCCAAGCAGCAGACTTAACAGGTTAACTCAAGTTGACTTGAGCTATTATTATTATTTTTTTAATTGATTTTTCTTACTTCATCTTTCAACATTAAGTTGGTTGGAATTGGATTTCATAATTTTTTTTAATTCTTTTCTATAGTGTTAACTTGAGCAAGTTTGATAGGTTAACCTAGATTTATTTGTGCTATTTTTAATTTAATATTTTTTTTTCAATTTCATCATTCAACATTAAATTAATTAGAAATTAGGATTCATAATTATTTTGACTTACTCTTTATACAATTATTATAGTCTCATGATCCAAGCTGGAGATTTTACAGGTTAACGTAGAAAGATCTAATATGTCACGTCTCAATATTTTAAAAATACTATCTAATATGTTATCGTATCAATATTTAAAAAACTATTATTTAATATACATGATATTTTGAATTTATGATTAAATGTTTTTATAAAAATATTACCAACATTAAAAAAAAATTATACTAAAAAAATTAATTTGATTCGCATTGCAACACAAATCAATTTAATTTATTTTAACAAAAAATATTACTTGACTTGGTTCTCGTAGACAAATTAAACCAATGGCAATACACGATTGAGTACTTATAATATCTAGTAATTAGTATTAATACTGAGATTTAATTACTGTACCAATTAATTAATTACACGGTTTGGTGTCTACACGAGCCCTCTCGTATAATAATTTATCTCTGTTGGTTATGAGCTAATATGTAATTATTCACTGACTCGCTGGTGACTAGGTGCTTACTTTACATGGAAAATATATATAATAATATTGGTTATTTTTTAATGTTCTTTTTATCTATAAATATATTAAAATAATACTTTTTTTATTTTTTAATATTATTACATTAAAATCATTTGAAAACACTAATAAAAATTTAATTTAAATAAAAAATATTTTAAAAAAAATATTTTTAAAATACAAAAAGAAATAAACTATAGCAGGTGGGCTGAAATTTATTTGTCTAGATGTTAGGGTACTAAATCTAAAAAAACCTTTTGAAAAAGCTGAATAGAAATCTTGCTTTAAATTGAGAGACGTCCATGGCAAATAGAATCTAAAGCAATATAGCTGGACTCAGCTTCCAGTCCTTGGTGGCATGAACTGGTGATATATAGTACCTTCAAACATCTTTCACGTAGCTTTTTAAGATATGATTAGCATACGAAAATTCTTGTTAATTGAAGCTTTAGATCTTATAATCATGTTTTCTCTAGGTTTGTGCAGCTAGCTAGCTAGCATCCTACAACACGATAAAAAAATAATAATATATAGATTAAAAACGAAAATAAAGTGTGCGAGCAACTTGTTGAATGGCTACAGTGGTCTGCATAGAAGGCCTTATAAAGGCATATTTCCAAAACGGGTAAATTAAAGAAGTTGAGAAAAATCATGATAGATCGGTGCTTTGCCAAATTTATTAAAATTCCATTGCCTTTGATGCCATAAAAGAAGAACCAGCCAAATGGGAGTGGCTGGTGATGGCCACAAATCACATGGTGATGCCATTAAAATGAGTTTGTCGGCTCGCTTTTTAGGGCCTAGATTGGAAGGCTGGTGATGTGTTACGCTTTGTGTCGATACACAAACATTTTGATCATGGTCTATCATGTAGCTCGGAGAGGATATACATTAATCTATAGTTGAAAACAAGACAAGATGGATCAAAAGGTGTAGACAGCTCAAGATTAATAAAACATAAAAATTACTTTGCTTTTTAGGGTATTATGATTCCAAACAATTCTCCATCGCTAACCAGTCTCGCATCCCTTTGAATTGTTGTTTCCTCTTGCCTTGCTAATGAAAAGAAAAAAGAAAAAAGAAGACCGCAATGCTGCTCACCATCATAGTTATTTAGACTATGTTGAGTTACTTGTCCAATCCTAGATGCATATGATCAGTTTTGCTTGTGCTTAGGTTAAACCTTTCAGCCCATCGTTTCCTGTCGCCGGTTAGGCTAGCCGGTGGGTCCTGGCAAGGCGAACACTCGCTTGCCAACAAGTACATTAAGAAAAATATATCTCTTTTGGATTATGATTGCAGCCATATGGGAGGAGGGGGCCATATTTTTTTAGTTTACTTTTTTATTCTTTTTTGAGCTTCATTACCATCGATTGAACATCATCCCACATTGAGCCTCCCTTTCTTACCCCATTTGATTTGTCTTTGAAAAAACATGGTGTGACAAATTAATAAAGATATAGGAGATTAATTTTGAAGATAGAGAGGGAAGGCAGGGGGGATGCTTGAGACCAAGTAAGGTGGGGAACATATTCATATGGAAGTTGAACAATTAATATATATTTATATATACATAGGCAAGTAGGTTCATAACTGTGTTCCTCACCTAAATAGGATCAGAGATTATCATATATTCCAATACACAGTCGTCTTGGGAGGCGCCGTGGACCATTCATGTTTAGAATTCAATGCTTGCTTTCTCTAGTTAGTGCAAGGAACGTGGAGATCGATAAAAGCATTTTTTCTGCTATTTATTTGTATATTTTTCTTTTGGCTTATGTCTGTGTTCATGAGGTGGTGTTGGTAGATAGGAGCTTGGGAGATCATTGGTCCCATGAGCAAATGCATCTAAAAAGGGAGGTGGTGTGTCTTGTCCCCCTGAAATTGCCCCCCATGAAGAATGGAAAGGAGAGCGCATAATTATGTCTTGTTTTAGAAATTTTTGGCCCCCCCTCCTCTTCTCTTTCTCTTGGAAGAGAGGTGGAAGAACATAAACACAGCTTTGAATATGCCCCCCCACATCATATCACCTCCTCAGCTGGTTTATGGAAGACGGGCAGGCTTGGGTAAGAGGTATCTGGACAAGACCAAGTGCAATATTGAAATACCAAGATGACATGACAAGTAACATCTGGCCTTCTTCAAAGATGCATTCAAAGTTCAATTAAAAACCCTGCCCTGAATCGTCCTCAATCCATTCCGAGCAGTTTTTGCTCCGAACTGGATAGTTATCATCTTTATATTATTATAAACCAAATGAGTCTAGGGTTCAAGACAGGCCCAATGGGGGGTGTGTGTGTGTGGGCCTGTAGAGATCCACTCTGGAAGCAAAACTACATGAAGATGTTAAAAGAAAAATCATATCACACCTCTCATTATCATATAAATAGACACGCGGATAATCCATATGGTGACAGAATTTTCCCTGATCATTCAATATGCAACCTGCAACTTGATGATGCCGACTTGGGTGTCATTTTCCTCACTAACAATCCTTTTTCGAAAGCAGCACTCAGATGAAACCGCACGAGCTTCTTCCTGGCTTTTTGAAAGCAAGCGTGGAAAGTGGCAAAACATTCAGAAAACATTTTGTAGATGGCAACCTTGGCTAACAGCGTGCTTTCTTGTAGCACAAATTCCAACAATAAGCACATCTATTGATCTCCAGACAGTGGGATTTGAGCTTTAACTGGACAACTTCAATCACTTCAACTGCACTTGGAAAACATCGTGACAAGGAAGCTCCTTTTAACCCTATATTTTGAGGGTCAAAACAATCAATTCTGTAGAAGAGGGTTTATATATATATGTATACAGACACACACACACAAACAAATCTAAAGCTCCGTAAATGCTAGAACATAGAGCAATTCACATCCTACATGTCCGTTTTTTAGGCTTAAACAAGACACTCGTAATATCGCTGCATGAACAAGACCAGAGCAAGGCCAGAATAGCAGCCACGGCTCGTTACAGCTTAATTAATTGCTCTTGCCTTTCTGTTCATGCGTAAGGTACAAAATTGCCAACAAGATTTGCCTTTTTGTTTGTTTGCTCCAAGTTCCCAGGGGAACTGTTGAACCAACCATCGTGAAAATGCTCACTCAAATATTGAAGCATCCCCATTCCAACAGCAGGAAGCAAAACTGGGTGGAAAACAGCATTTATGCATGCTTGCTCATATGCCTTGATTTTCTTGACAAGCTCTGATGACATATAGTTGTTCAAGTATATAGAACCATCTGAGGAACCAGAGACAAGGTTCTCACCATCCAAGCTGAAATTGCACTTAATGGGGAACCCAGAGACACCATGGCTTTCATACCTTTAAAACTTGTCCAGCCTAAAAGGGGGGCTTGAAGAGAAGATAGCAATGTAATTTGCATTTGACTGGGCAACAAAACATGGATCAAATGTATGGCACCTAACACCGGGGCATGTATAGGCCTCCACATAAACCTGTGACTGGGAAAGCAAGCGTCACTTAAATGGTAGACCAGGCAAAAATGCACTGATGATCAATAGCTTATAGTGGGGAGGGAGGGCCTCAGGAAGGACCTGAGAAGTGCCTCGGCTGCTGACCAAGCATCTAAAAATGCAAGATTTTGGAGCATAAATGAAGTGTTTCTTTGGGAAACATGGTGCTTAGTTCCAAGCTTCCGAATTGTTTAAAGAGGCTGCTGATTCAGTGAAATGTGATATTGATTGATTATAACATGGTTCTGACAGCAACTTCTTAAGAAGTAGCTGCGACAAAATTACCAATTCACTGCTTTATTCAGCAGAACTTAAAAAACAAAGCCTGGTGCCAGGAAAACTCACTCCCAGGCATTAGTTATCCACATTTCAAGGTTTTTGAAGTTGGCCTTTCCTTGAATCTGCATCACTGAAACTCTAAATGCCTTAACTATGCCATGTTAATTAAACTCCACTCCCCTACATATCCTAAAACTACAAGCACCATAGCTATTTCAGTACTCTGTATCAGGTCTGTTCACCTTGTCCGGATAATTTATTGTGAAATGGCATGGCACGAGGGGCTTCTCCCTGCAATTTTACCACACAAGCGTGATAAAACGGGCTGACGCACGATTAAACCTAAGAACACAAACATCTGGAGTCCCCTAGACACAGGCAACCCTCAAAATCAAAACACCTACAAACATGGTGATAAAACTGAAAATACAGAAATCCAAAAAATAATTATAATACATCGAGTAATAAAGGTTGATCATTGATTTTCACTCCGAGTTATTCAACAATCCCCCTCTCCACCCTCTCTTTCTCTGCTTTTGTTTAAAAAAAAAAAAAAAACATAGCAAAGAAGTGACTATCTGAGCATGTCATGAGCATATGTCTACGCAAATCCACAGCCTGCCTTTCAGGTATTTGACTTCGCGATGCACGGCCCTTTGATTGTCTCGATGACGATAAAACATCACTGGGTATCTCCAGATCACCAATACTTCCCAGAACTGATAACCAGAGTTCGGAAAAAAGAAAAGATAAGAAAGACTCAGCAGCCCTTTACTTAATTACAGTATCTACAATAATCATAATCAAACTCTAATGTTGCACAAAACAATCATGTGATTATTTTTCAGTGGCTAAACAAGAAGCTAGTATTGGCCAATTACAGAATCACTAAACAAAATAAGACGGAGTGAAATTTCTGGGACTCACAATTCATTATCGAAGTCATTTTCTTTTGGGCACCACATTCAGTAGGCAGCTGCTGAAAAGGCCTCGAAATTGAGTGCTGCCTAATTAGGATTTTGACAGATGCAATGTAATTTAGAGTTGGATTTACAAATTGAGCTTCTAACATTTGAGTTTGATATAAGAAAGAGGGGCAAAAATTGTAGATTGATGGATGGATCTGTTTAAATGCTGGCCCATCAAAGGATCCACCAGCTCATTCAACCCGTCCTTGACCTATAGCCCAACAATAGGTCTCTCCCTCTCTCTTCTTCTTCTTCTTCTTTTTCAATGCACTATCCGGGATATTGAACTTGCCGTTTGGCTTGGATTTCGATTAAGATTGATCAATATTAATCCAATTATTTTTATAAAAAAATTTAAAATATTATTTTGATATTTTAAAAAAAAAATTAATAAATTTTAATATAAACTAAATTGATTGAATTATTAATCAACTTAAATTTTTAATCAGATCAAATTAAATTAATTTTTTTTAATTTAGAATGTTCTAAATGTCAAATTAATTATCGAACTAGTTTAGAATTTATAATTATAACATAATCATCATTTATTTTTATCTAAGAATCAAAAGATTCTAATCCATTGATGATATCTTTTTTTTTTTTTTAAATCCTCTAAAGTTTAAATCCTTCAAGATCACATTGGATAATAAAGATATGAAATTGAATCATATTATTCGCCCGGAAGTAGAAATGCATTTGACAAGACCACCGATTGGTGATATAAAACTTTCCATTATAGGGTATGCATATTAAAGAGAGAGCAAATAAGATGAGGTTCGTAACTTTCTTTCCTTTTTTTGTCGTTTCGTTTGTGGTATCGTAACTTTCTAGGCTTTTAAATTTTAGGCTTTTCTTTTCTTGAGATTCTTCTAAACTTTTCCTTATCTCTCTTGATATAGAAATACCCAAAAAGAGAAGCAAATAAAATAAATAAAAAGAAGAAGAAAATGAAAGTCTAGCAATGCAAACGAGGAGGACAGCTTGTTCTAGTCAAGAAGCAACTTCAAAGTGTTTAATTTTTGGTACTAGAAATGAATTCTTTTAGAAAAAAATAAAGGTCTTGTTCTACTCTGATGTAAGCCCATAAAATATAGGCTTGACCCTTAACAAGTTACACAAAATTAGGCGACTAAATTCCTTAAGCAATGTCTTACGCTTTGATTTCTTTCTGTCACCAAGAAATTGTTTTTTCTTGAATCCACACCTCAAAAGTTTTACAGGACCCATTAGACCATCTATTTAGAATATGAGATTTTTGAGAAGTGAATTCAAAACAATATTCGATAAGATTAACGTTATTCTACACAACTTCACTTCATAGTTTATATTTTTTTTAATACAATCTTCTTAGATTTTATATGATCTATGTGCGTGTAAAAGAAATTTCTTGAGCATTTTGTCCTTTTTATTTTCTTTTTCAGTTATTTGTATGAAATATTAAATAAAATCGTTATTTTTTTATTATTATTAATGTGGATTTTCGAGTTAATTTGCGTACGTATATCTAGATTAATCTCATAAGCTCTAAAATTAACGATCATGTAAGTTTTTAATAACTATCATATTAGCAACTAAAGACTCAAATTTAAAAAAAAGAAAAAACCTTATTAATAGCAAGAGTGCTTGCCAAATATTTGTGCCACTAAACAGTAATTGGGGCCCAACACTCGTTATTGATAGCAAGAGTGTTTATCCCTCCTTGAAAGAAAAAAATTATATGCGTACAAGACAAGTTTTTTTTTTTTTTTTGGATTGAATTGTAACCTTCAAATGAAAAAAAGAAAAAAACATAAAACGAGAAAATAAAGCCCATTGACTTCGAAAATTTAGTGACACAGACAATGATATCAATACCGTGATTTCGAAAGAAAAAAAAAGGAAAAGAAATGATCCCATGTGAGAATTTTTACATAATATTTTATGCACATATATAGTCGTATAGATGTATTTTAATTTATTGCTTGAACTATATGCATGCCCTTGTATACAAACTTTTATGTATGTGCACTAGCTATTATTTTCTGTTCGCTTTGCTAAGCATTTGGAAAAAAAAAATTGCCTGAAATTCATTTACAGTTTCACATTTTAATTTATTTTGGTGGATGCACATTCCTTTCGGCTTCAATCTTGCAATTTTATGGGGTTAAGACTTGATGTGGTCCATTGGACAAGGGACTCGAATCAGCCTCTCTAGGGCTTTCTTTGATACAAGGTGATATGAACAGAAAGTCGAGGTTGGCCTTAAAACAACAATCATGACTGGTGAAGAAAGGGAATGGAAGGACCAAGAATTGTAGGTCCATCCAATTTTCAAATCCTTTATCTTCCAATCATTAAACTTTAAACATAGCCCCTCTCTCTTCCCTCTCTTCTCCGTACTAAATTCATGGCCTTATGCATAGTTATTTGAAGTTTATAATAAAAGAAAACAACAAACTATATACATGTATTTATGATGTATATATGAGATCATGCTGTGCACTTGGTAGCCTGGATCGAATCGTGGCCGCTCGGCCACATCTCATTGAAAGTTGGAAGTCATGGTAATCTTCTCTTCAAGGTTTTTATCATTTTATGATCATGGTGGTGCATTAAGACTAGTTAATAAATAAATAAAAACAATTAGCCATTCAAGCTAGGCCCAAACAATCTTATTCTTACCTCTATCAAGCCCATTAGAATTATCCATTACGTTTTCTTAGCCTCGACTTAGTATCTTTACTAGACACGCATGCACCTTAGTGTATGTTTTTGGTTTTAAGATATCAGAATATTGTCACGCATCATTCACTAGCGCACACTAGATTTTTTAGTCAAAGAAGAGACACCTCATTTCCTATCAATAATTATTTTTTATTGACATTTCACCTCAAAAGGCATTATCAATCACCAACTCCTTCACTAATAGCACAACAAGACACAACAATCAATTGCGAGTATTAATCTCTTTACCAATTGTATTTATTTTTCTCTATTTATTTCGAGGTTATTTTTTATAATTACTTCACTTTTAATGAGGTAAGTTGACATGATTGATGTTTATAAATATCTCATATTACTATATAAGTTAACATGAGCAACAACACAACTCAAAAACAAATATTTATAATAGAACTCTAGACATAAAACAGAGCATATCATGCAAGGTCATAAAGCCACATTGCTAATCCTATTCTCCTCCTCATGCTCAGCTGCTATCTACTTATCTCTTTCGTTACTCACTTCCAAGCTCTATATATTCTTCTAGTCATAAATTTACTAACTTAAATATAAAAGGTTTTCTTGTTCTGATATAGACTTATTTTGCAGGAAAGTTTGTGAAATTCATTTCATCAACCCACTAAACTAATGGTTAAACTCAATCACTTAATTAACCTATTTAAGATTGTAAACATGAAAAACATGAAATTAATTTAATTTAAAGTTTTCACAACTTCATCGTATCTCACTAAAAAACCCCAATATAACTTTAGCCACATTAAATTTACATAATTCTTAGTTCTCTAATAGACCAAGGTAACACGGAAATTGATTATTAGAAAACAGAAATATAAGATATTTTATCCCTTGTTAATTTTCACCGGGCTAAATTAATATACAATGAGCTACAATGAAGATCGGGAGAGCATTCCTATCATCAATCCAGCCTAGAGTCAGATTAGATGATGGCCATACAATTATAGTACTAGCCTTAATTTTGTTTTTTCTAATTCTATAGCTAGTAGTATAGATGAATTTTAATTTAAAACAGCTTAAAAATTAACATAAAACGTGTTTATTATAATGAATTTAGCTAGCAATCATTATGAAATGATAATATTAATATAGTACGATCTCCATGAAAAGGAGAGAAAAACTGATGCTAGCAAAGGCAAAGTCTTATCTCCCTTTATATCTTCCATGTCCCTACTATATATTAAGTAAATTACACTTGTTGAAAACACAACCAGTGGACAAAAGAAATAATAGAATTGTTTTCCAATTAGAAAAGCATAACAGGACAACCATTGAAGCAACAACATTCAATTCCAAACCCTTGTCTTCAAATATTGTAGGATTATAAACAAGTCTGAAATAGGTGGGGACTGAAATGATGACCAGAAAGAATGTTTCAACAGGAAGGGTCAAGATCCATGTCAACCCCCACCAGAGGGGGGGATAGACTAAATTAGTGGAAAAGACATAACCCACTAACTAGTCAATTTTTTTTAATTTACATAGAGTATTATCATATCTTGTTGAAAGATGAATTATAGGTCTTTTTTATATATGGTGTAAATTGCACAACAATTTTCAAAGGGCTGAAATTCAAACAAGTCAATGAAAAGAGAGGTCACTACGCATGGACCTACAATCTTCCACATCTTTTACACGAGCTCTTGCTAACGTTGTCTTACCCTTAATAAATTATGAGGAAAAAATATTTTAAAATCCATAGAAATTGGTTTGGAGATGGTTGGTGACGAGAATATGTAACAAGAATTTATACGAGTTAACTAAAGATAATATATTCACAAGAAATTGGTTTAGAACTTAGGTGGGAGGGAAAAGATTTATCTAACTTTCGATTTAATCTTTTTTAAGAAGGTGAAATATATACGTTTTATTAACCTCATCCATGGAGTTATTTATAATTTTGATTTTTATGCAAATATGGTATAAATCTATGAGAATATAATAACTAAGAACTTCTATAATTAAGGACATAACTTGTCGAATCCTGGGTGAAATTATAATTAAATACCACATATTATTAATGCTCTCACTAAAATCACTTTCTAAAACCACTAGTGGATCTTCCTAGAACAAGAAACCATGGATCAAAACCTTCTTCCTTTTTCTTAATGAAATTGATTGAATTGTTTTTGGCTTTCAAATAAATATTTATATCCATTCCCCACTTGCCTTTTCTGGGCAGCCTGCTTTTGAAAGGTTGGCAAATTGTCTTTTGTCTATTACACGGGTTTTAGGCAAGCAGTCTGAGATCACAAAGTGGAAATCTTAGGTGGTTTTTGTAGGATTAGAACTGCAATAATTAATTAATTGCAAAAATTTGGTAAGTAAAACATACTTTATTTTTATTTAATAGAAAGAAGAAGAATATACAATATGCAAAAAAGAGAGAACCAAAACGTTCATAGAACTAGAAGCATAAGTTCCATAATCTATATCCCCTTATTGTATATGCTTCTACGGGGCTAACATTAAATGGTGCAATTCAATTATTACATTACAATACTAAAAGATTTAAGGATTAAAGTAAAAAGAGTTTAAGAGATTGATGACCAAATTGTAAAGACAGAAGATTGAAAATGTATCTTTAATTTCAAAGCTTAACTCCAACATCCGGTTGATCTCCCTCAGTTTCACCCCTTCCCTTAGTCAATTTCAAAAATTATATCAATTGACTACGACTAGTACTTTCTTCTTTTAAATGGTTAGAATTCATTGACTTGAGACTCATCAAACTAGCATCATCATGAACCATTGGATGATTTCCACACGAATCCATCACGTCAAACAAGATGATCAATTACCCTAAGCCACTTCATATATATTTTATTCTCTTAGCATTGATCGTGCACTTGATTAATTTTATAGTAAATAGTATATTAGGGGAATATCCAAGAAGTAAACATGCCCGTTGTGATCATATACACTTGGAATTGACTAAGATATTGGAGAAAAAACATAAAGAATGGCAAGAGAGGCTTGGAGTTGTAGATGGATAGCTAGAAACACATGGAGTTGAAATTTAACACAAAGCTAAAAGGTTGGTGTATTTTTCATGCTTGTGTGTGTGTTGCCGTGTTCCTTTTACTTTCGTTGAATTCCGAAAGACCCCACATGCTTTGCTCTGTACTTCAATCCTTCATTCACTCGTGGTGCTTGCTCTCTCTCTCTCTCTCTCTCTCTCACTTGCAGACACACATGGAGGTCACCACTTTATGTCCAAATCTAAGTATGGCTGTCTGGTTTGTCCCTTTCACACCTCAAGCTTACAGCATCGTGACATCATTTTGATGAAATAATGATTCGGAAACAAAATGGCCACTGGGTTTTCTATTTACATGATTAACATTTTATGTTGTTATCCTAGTGTTTTTTATTTTTTATTTTTTTATTTTTTACAAAGGAATTATTTTTTAGTTTTATTCAAATGTCGGTAAATTCAAAATAACGTAAAAGTACTTTTTAAGTTCCTAGAAGTTTCATTGATGCTAACATTGCTTGAATTCGTGAAATGTACTTAAGGTGACAATTTTCAAATATGGTTGACGGGTTGCTTGGAATTGATGGATTCTGTTCAGTGATCATTTGTTTACTATCTTTTTTTATATGTTTTAATTATTCTTTAATTATATGGATTTTAATTAAATTATGTAGTAGTCCTATCAACTAAAAAAACATTAATGTTTTAATTATTTTTTCTTCTTTATTTATATTTTTTTTATGAAATTGATCGTGTATTTCTCTAAGAAACAAATTCAATTTCTAATTTCTTAATTATAATATTTTTAAAAATATATTTAATTTAAGTTACATTTTTAATGATAATTCTTATTTAAGTTATTTTATTAACAACATAGGACAATAATAATTATCAAATAATTTGATGTGTTTACTCTTACATCATAATACGACACGGTATAATAGGTATGACTTGCACCACACAGCACAACAAATACAATACGACTTAAACAAGTTATAACATTCTTGCATGTGCAAAAGAAGAAGAAGAAGAAAACAGAGGGAGAGGAAAATAAAAGCTTAAGAGCATTCATTTTAGTATAAAAATAATTAAATAATACATACATGCCATCAAGGACACAACATAAAATATTATTCTTTCTTTCTATATATATATAGGATCGGTTATTCCCCGTATAAATAATGAAGTAAAACCGAAGGACACGGGAGCATGTAATTTTTAGTAAAAAGAGGAAATAACTTAACAATTCCTATTTTTGAAAGATATACACAGAGAACTTATTAAATAAAACTTACTAATTCTAATTAAGGTTACGAGGCTTAGTTGTACCTGCGGTGCCATCTAATTTCCAACCAGACACTAAAATTACTTTTAAAACTAAAGTTAATTAGATAAACTATCTAATTTCTCGTAATCTTTTAATTATTAAATATGTATATGTAGAGACAACATGTGTAAATGTACAAAAAAATGAATTTTATGTATTCTTGATTAACGTTGTTAACATATATTATTGGTAAGGACCGTTTCTTTGACCAAAAAAACACACAAATCTATATTATTGGTACTGATTTTAATTAGCAATTAAAAAAATAAATCGAGGACCTATGAGTATATTATAAATTGGAACTGGTTAATCTATATTAATTAAAAAATATATAATTTTAGTTTTTTTAAAAAAAAATGACTCGAGTTTGATTATGTTATATTTTATCTGATTTATTTTATTTTTTTAATCTAACTGACACTAAATTGATATTAGTTGAAGAATGGAACTAGTCATTTTCCTATGGCACAACAAATTAAAATTAATTTTGATGGGGTAAAAGCAAATGTTTGTGGTTGACTGGCTTCAAGTCCGCAAATGCTTCAGGCGCAAATTACGCTTACATGGTGTCACTTAGGTCCGTCTGTCATGTATTTCTGCATCATAATAAGTGGATAATGGAATTCAATAATCATTTATTTTTATTTCATATTACAATCATCACTTCACTCTTTAGCCTGGAATCACGTATAAAAAGATGTTGATAATTTAAAAATTAATATTTATTTTATGAACCGTTTGTTATTATTTGTAGTTTTCTTTTTATGTTTTTTGTATTTTAAACTTTTCAAAACAAGAGAAAAAATAGATGAAAATAAAAACAAAAATATTTATTAGTTTTAAAGACCTTTAATTCTTAAAACTATCATTGACAGCCATTTATTTTTTGTCTTTTAAAAATTTACCATTCAATTGTCAATTGTTTTTACAAATTTCACCGAAATTGAATATCATTTAATTGGTTGTTAGCTAGCGTATATAAAATATGATATTCTTTATCAACCTCGAGAAATATATATATATATATATATATATATATATATATATATATAAGTATTTGCTCCTAGAATTCTTCTTAAAAATAGAAAAAATAATAATTAAGAGATAGAATACATATCCACAAGTTTTTACAACTCAATTATGTATAATATAATCATCAAATATTTGACATTATCTACAACTCATTATATGCTTGAAAAAAAAAGAAGAAATGATGTGTATGAAATAATGAGATATCTTGCAACAAGATGAAAGAAAAATATTGAATAAAAGAACTCTTGAATATAACTTATTTTATGAGTTAATTTGATATATAAATAAAAAAAATAAAAAATATTTTTCAATATTTTATGATTTATTATAAATTACTTTTTTTATGTTTGGATATTTTACTCGATGAATTTTTTTTTTTGATGAATTTACCATCATTCTTGTTGATGGAAATAAGAGCTTTCACTTTGGATGTGTTATAATAACTTCAATAAGCATCATTCAACTTATTAATCATCAAATAACTATATTAATCTAAAAATTTTAATTATTAAATGAAATTTTAAAAATAATTTTATATTATTTTTTAATACATCATCTAAAGTGAAAAAAAAAATTATACTTAAAACTTTCACATATCCAAACCACAACCTTATGTTTAATTTAATTAGATATAATAGAGTTGTGAAGCTTAAATTTTTTATGTTTAACCATTAAGGTTTGATTTTATGTAAAAAAATCATCTCTATCTAAAAAGCTTGATTTTATGTAAAACAATTATCTCTATCTGAAAAATTTAAACTAATAAATTAGATTTTAAAAATAATTTTATATTACTCTCTAATGTCATCTACTTTTTTTCTTAAAGGTAGCCCACTGTGTTTGGGAACGCGGTGCAAACCGAGTTCCCAAAAATGTTGAAATTTTGTTTTTTATTTAAAATAAAAAACATTTATATTTTTAAATCATTTTGATGTGTTGATATTAAAAATAATATTTTTTAAAATTTTTTATTTTAATACATTTCTAAGCAAATATATTGCTATATAACCCCACTTCTAAGAAAAATCAATTAATTAATAAATTGACAGGGATTTTTGACTCATATATTTATATAAAACTTACAATTTTTTCAAAAGATCATTTTTATATTTACAGATTATAAGTTATATATCTTAAATCTATCATTGGCTTTCATTTAATAATTAAGTTTTTGGAATAAATATAGCTTGCTGATTATTACTAATTGAGCTTCTTTGGAGCTAGCAGGCGTAAGTAAGCTCGTGTGTGTGTGTCTATATATATATATATATATATATATATATATATATATATATATATAACCTTTAAAATCTTTAATTAAATTATTCTATGTATATATATATATAAAATAATTATTTCAAACCTTTTTAAAAAATATAAAATGATGAAGAATGAGTTGAAACTGTGTATATATATTAGTTCATTCATGCATGTAGAAGCAAGTTTAGTTTCATGGTTATTCAGCTAATTGATAACAATTTATTTTTTATTGTATGATATTTTCTTAGAGAAAATTGTTCCCAATAAAGATACGTGCATATTCATTCATTCTTTCAAGTGGGGTATATATAAAAACTTATCCTATAATTTTCTTTAATGGTTTAGAATTTTAGAATTATAAGATATATCTTCCAAGACAAAATTGTTCCCCATAAAGTTAAGTCCATATTCATTCATTGGATCATATACAACAGGTCCTTGAAATTGCCACTTGCCAACTACCTCCACTAATTTCCAAGGAAAGAATGTATAGACTATGAACAACTGGCCAAAACTCACCTAAAAATCAAAAGAAAAGCAAAATACAAACACCAAAACACCACCCCCACCTACAAATATAACAATCCCAGGTGTTGCCTCCAGACAATTCCGATCATTCTTATATTTTTATTCATCTCTTATGGATGGCTTTCTCATTAAGAGTCACAATGATTTTGTTATATTTTCTTATGAATTTGTTATGATTTCTCTGTATAATATAAATATATATTTCGATTTAGGTTCGAGTAATTTTTAGATCAGATTTGATAACATACATGCTTTACTTATTATTTATCGAATAAAATAGCTATCCATAAAATATTTATCTATTCAAATTGGATAAACTTGATGTCCATCGGGTTTAAATTAAATTTATATTCTTATACATGATGCATATAATCAAAAATATAAAAACAACAATTCCTCTAATGGTATTATTTCACCTAAAATTTGTACATAAAGAATACATTAAATGGAGTCTTAAATTCATTATCATGATTAATGTATTCATGATTTTTTTTCTTCTTGTGCTAAATAATAATATGAAAAATAGAATCATTTGCCACCTCAAACAATCCGAGTGTAGTCCATGACATGTAAATTTCTTCAAAGATTGAAAGATGGAAGAAGAGTAAATTGTACTGTGAACAACGGGAGGCCAAATGATTAGACTTTGAAGAAGACAACACCAATTTGTTTTTAATATGTACAGGTCCTCCTAGAAGTGTCAATTTCTGGCTCTGACTTTGATGAGGCAGCTGGCTGACCTGTGGATGGGTTTGGAATTTAGGAGGCCTTTGTCGCGGGACCCACTTGTCGTGGCACGCGTGCAAGTCTCGTGGACCCTACCCGTTGACTCTTTTAGATTTTCAAAAACAAAGATTATATAATTGTTTCCCTGTGACGCGTGATTCTTCCTCTATTCTCTCCTCCACCATTATCTTTCTCCCTCCTCCTCCTCATGCTGCAGCCGCCGCCTCATCATCTATCACCCAACCTTAAAACTTAAAAGTCAAAATCTAAATGCTTTTCCTCCTTGTTCTTTTTTTTTTTCTTTTTTAATCAATTTGATAATATTTTTATATTAAATAAATACTATAATTTTAAAGTGTTATTAAACCTAAACCAAAACATTGCTATTTTTTATGTTATTTTTTTATATAAGAATTGACTTATAAAATTTAATTGATCAAATAAAATAATTCATAACTAGAACAATTTGGTTAGAATTTAAATGTGATATAATTTGATTTTATTTTTTAAAATAATATTTTTTTTATAAAAAAATTTCTAAAATAATATAATTTTAGATTGATCGGGTTAACTTAAAATGATTCACTCAACCTTAAAATTAGATTATAATTCCACCTAGTTTTATACTATACTATAATTTATCCCCTAATAATGTTTTCGAGGAAATAGTGACACAATTGTAATGTGTGTTAGTGATTGTCAATTTTCTTCTCTCTTGATGAAAAAAAATTTGGTACATGTAATAAAATAAATACTATTCAGGTTTTGTTTTTGATTTTTAGTTCTTTGTGATGAGATATCAATAAATAAAAATAATAATTCTATAGGGATATTTTCTTTTTTGTAATAAGTAAGATTATTTTCAAAACAATAAATTATATTTTGAAGGGATTTATTCCATAACATGAATTCTTTTAGTAATTGAGTTGGATTATTTCGTAAGTAGCTACCAATACTTATTTCTAGTTTTATTTTGAAGAAATGGATAGATAATAAAAATAAATAAATTATATTAAATTCATCAAATTAAGTAGTAAGAATATTTTTATTTAGACTCCAAAATAATTTTTTTAAATTTTTTCTCTCTTTTCTTTCTCCAATCAATATTGATAATTATGGCAAAAGCATATATTCTACAATTTATCGTAAATGAATAGTACTAACTAATTTTCTTAATGCTAAAAACGAATATAAACATAGAATTATCACAACAAATGTGTTAAAAAATTTATACAATTAATATTGTACATTTCAAACTCATAGATATTTCAAGAAAATAGTGAATTGCTGATGAAATATTAACAAATTAATTATTTTTAATTTCCAATGGTGGTGATTCCTTGGCCGATTCCGATTGAAAAGGGGGGGGAAAATCGTAGAAGACGAGGCTAAGAGCATGGCTTCGGCCTCTCAAGTCAAAACTAATTTGTATTTTGGTTTTGTTGGAGTCAGCTATCATTGCAAGGAAACGCAAGGACACTTACTCCTCTTCAACTTCCAATTTATCTTTGACTTATAGCAAAGGTCAAAATGATCTTATCCTTCACTAAAAAAACAAAAAAAAATACTAACATAGTTGAGGAATGACGCTTAGCATAGATATTTAATCTTCCTTTAATTAAAGTATATGCTAATCTTGAATCCCAGTCATTTCACCAACATAAAAAATGTAGGAACAACATTAATTGACGCTTCGGGTTTACAGTTTCACATAATTAGCAGACAAAATTTTCGTGATCAACAACAATTTTACCAACCCACTAGATGTTCTTGATATGCTGAGTTGATTGCCAACTTCTTTCAGGTGATTTTTATTTTAGGGAAGCTGGTGATTGTCAGAAGCTAATGGTCTTGTCTTGATGATCTACCAAGCACCCATGTATAAAAGTATCTGTTTGTTAAAAAAAAAAACCTTAATTAGTTCTTGAGTATAATAAATATTTATTGTGTTAACTATATATTAGTTGGAATATATGCATTACATTGTATGTTGTATTTTGATTAGGATAAGATTATTGCTTGTTGCTGAAAATTATTCCCAAAAACACTTCTCCTAAAAATCTTAGTTATCAATTCAACTTATGTTTTTTTTCTTTTTTTAAAAACAATCTTAGTTATTAATTGAAATTAGTGGATTTCACGTATGCATATCCAAATCCAATGATTATTGGTGAGGATACTTTGCTTTTATCAAAGACTTTCCATCTAACTTACTCTTAATTCTAGGAGATTTTATTGTGTATTTTCTCTATGTTTATATCTTTAATTGATATGTAATTAATTCATGATTTTAATATAAATAAAAACACTCATCACTTTATATATGTGACAGTTTTCATCAAAATCTTTCATGGTATCAGAGTTTCAAATTAGATTAAAATCTCTTTTTTGATCTCGTAAACCTTCCTTTCAATGGCTATCGAATCCTCCTCCACCATTCTCCCTTTCAACACCTTGATTCAAACTATCATCATGCATCAAGCTTTCTTCCATCAACTATCTCATTTGAAAAAGCCAACTCCTTTCCCTTTTTTAGAGTTAAGAATTAATGGGCTATATCAAGGTTGTCAAAAATATATTTTTGACATGGTATAAAAAATACAAAATAAACCTGAATTGTAAAATTATAAGAAAATATTTTTCCATATATTTAGCTAAAGTAACCCACGGATACATTAGGTGATTATCATTATAAAATATTTCAACATCAAAGAGTAATTGTTTCCTACAACTTTCTAAACAAGTTCAAAATTGAAGCCCATCCATTTTACCTATTCATTTTTCCAAACCAAAGAACTACTCTTAATCTATTTCCCATGAATAAAGCCATCAAGAAAAAGCTTATAATTCTCAATCAAAAGCTTACATCCATCACTCTCATAGCTTACAAATATATATAATTTGTGTAGTGTTCACATGCAATAATATACATAAAAATTACAGCACAACATAACCACAAGACCTGACAACAAAAATATATGATTGTGAACAAAAAGAGAGGGATCTACTTCAAACTTCTAGCATAACTCAAATAATCTAAAATATATCAATTGATGATCATTATATTATATATATAAAAAATACTAATTCTAGAGTTATAATTTAGAAGCTCCATAAGTCCATATACAAAAAAAAAAAAAAAACTTCAAAGTTGCAGATCATATATCACTCACCATTAGGTTGTAATTTGTAGATTTAATTCTTTTCCACCCAGATTGATTGATTGATTTTCTTCCAGGAGTACAAGTCAGTGGAGATTTAGATTTTAAGGAATAGTTAAAGAAAAAGAAAGGGATAAAGGTGGAGATTTGTTTGGAATGTGAAAGTTTGGACTTTAGAACATTGGAAGTGGAAACATTTTGAGAAAAAAAAAAGCTAGGATGCTAGGTTTTTGACTTTTTGGTACATTTATTGCAGTATATAATAAATTCCTTATAAACTCATAAAATCGAATTTAAAATCATGATTTTACACGATTTCACCAATTTCAACTGATTTTAATACGATTTTATTATTTTTCAAGTTTTTAAACTGATTTAACATGATAACATATATTGAATCGTAAAATTATATGATTTTACGAGTCAACTTGTGATTTTAACAACCTTGGGCTATACTGATGAAACCATTGTGCATCCACCTCAATTTGAACCCCTTAACTCTTGCATACCAAATGAAAAACACTTGACATGAAAAGCTACTACCCAATGTCTTATTAAACCACTGTTTTCCTCTCTTATTGAAAGGGCCTTGACTGCGGTTATCAATCTTTCTACCACACACAATGTTTGGATCACCTTAGAGCATATTTTTAGCCACCGTTCAAAAGACCTATGAACTTCGTCTTAAAAACAGTCTTCAACCGATAAAGTGCATCACATATTTTATTTCTAATTATACCCCTGCCTTCAAGGCTCTCAATCACTAACTCTATGAAATTGGTCAACATATTGATGATGGTAATAAAGGGAACTAGTTTCTCCATGGTCTCAGTTATGATTTCTTAAGCTTCTCGACTACACAAATGGCCTTTACATTTTTCCTATGTTTTGGTGATTTGGTCTCTAAAGTTGAGAGCTTTGATATTTTTTTTAGAAGTCTCTTGAGCCTTTTGCTCCTTTTATTGTGTTGTTCATAGCCATAACTCATGATTCCAAGCAGTCAAATCAGATAAATTTCTCAACTCCAATGGTCGTTTTTAATCTGTTCAAAGACATCACCCTTCTTGTTGTCATCAAATTTATAGAATTGATGGTCACTTTGATTATAGGTGTAATTAATGATATGCTCGCAATGACTCTAGTGCTTATCTTACCAAGACATTCAATAGTTCTTGTTCTATAAAAGAACCTATGGCCTTTTATTAGTAAATAAATACTAGAGCTTAAGCCCATATGTCCAATGGCCCATCCATTTTAAACCAATATTGTCATTATATGGGGTTTAATAATTATAGAGAATGAAGCCTCCGTACCCATTACACATACCGATACCCTCTCTTCTACTCTAAATATTCAAATATTAAATGTCTTGGTTATTCCTCTCCTTATAAAAAATATCCTTTCAATTAGTAAATTAATTTTTTATTTTTTGTTATTAGTTACCTTTATTGATAATCTTTTCTTAATTTAGAATTGTTAAACAAGAAGTGTAGTATAACCAACAAGAGAGATGAAGGCTTATATGTACTAGAGCATGGTGACTTAGCATTTATTTCTATATTTAAGAATAAATATCTACATGCTTTATATGATTTATGGTATGCTACATCTTTATCTTTATTTTCATATTTAAAATTACGACTACATGTCAACTTGCAAACAATAATTGCTTACCTTATTTTTGTAATAAACATATGTCATCTACTGTGTTGGATCTTATATATCATGATATATAAGGGTCTTCTCATATCAAATCATATTTGGAATACACTTATTACATTATATTCATTGTTGATTATTCATGATTTATTTGGTTTTATCCTTTGAGACTTAAATCTAAATTTTATGATATTTTCACTTTTCAAAATTTATAGAAAACTAAATTTTTGCTCATACCAAGTTTTTTCAAAGGATGATGGGGGTGGATTTACTAATACTTTCTCCAAAGATTTTCTTTATACCTCTGGTATTCATTATCAAATTTTTATCCATATACACCTGCTTAAAATGGTCGTGCTGAATAAAAATATTATCATGTGAGTGAAAACTGCTTTAGCTCTTCTTTTTCATTCCCATTTTTCTTCTCAATTCTAGGTTGATGTCTTCAACACTATAGCTAATATCATTAACTATTTTCTTACATCATTTCTTAGAGGTAAGTCATTGTTTGAGTGTTTTTTATTATTGCTCATCTTCAAATTATAAAAATCTTCATGCATTTGGTTGTCATGTTTATCCTTCTTTAGATGATTATATGTCTCATAAAGTTTCTTCTTTTAGTATTCCTAGTATTTTTTTTAGGTTACAATCCCTCTTATAAAGGGTCTTATTGTCTTGATCCTATAATCTCCTGGTTTTATATCACTTAACATATTCAATTTGATGAAAATATTTTTTATTAATCGGTACATATTAAGCTCAATCATTCTCTCTTTACACTTTCCTCACTTTCTAGAATTGAATCTTTTTCATATATATCCTCCATCCTCAATCTTGAAACACTATTTTCCTTATATTAATGAATCTAAATCTGCTATGTGAGTTATTTATAATATATTGGCTAAGTCTTAATTTACAGGGTACTAGTTCCTTTGCAAGTCCCTCTTTACCAACACTAGCTTCTAGTTCATCCTTTACTAAGATATAATCCATTATTGATGTTTCTTCTCCTTTGGGGTTCTCATACTATGGTCACTCAAGCTAAAACTAGTATTTTCAAAACATGACATTTGGCAAACCCTGATGTAATGAGACTTCTATACTTTTTTATGCTCTCCTTACCTCTACTTAACCTAAAGTATTTAAATTTATTGATAAGAATCCTGCATTGATTGTCGTCATGGATGAAAATATTCATGCTTTACAAGATAATCACACTTAGATTTTAGTCCTTCAACATGCAAACACCAATATTATGGAATTTAAATATGTTACAGGTCAAATATCTACCTAATAGGTCCATTGAGCAATTTAAAGCTCACTTTATTGTCAAAAACTATACACAAGTACTTGGTCTTAATTATATTGATACTTTTATTCTTGTTATCAAGGTTACCATTATTTGTGTTATGTTTTCCATTATTGTGGCCAATAAATGGTCTTTTCATTAACTTAATGTTAAGAGTGCATTTCTTAATGAAACTCTTACTGAAAATGTTTATATAAAACAACCTCTTGGATACAATTACCCTTATTTTTTTTAATCATATAGGCCAACTAAAGAAAACCTTTTTATTGTTTCAAGCAAGATCATCATGCTTGGTTTTAGAGCTTCAACACTTTTCTAATTAAACTTGGTTTTTTCTGCAACTGTGTTGACACTTTTTTATTTGTCTTTTATAAGCACTCAAAAATCATCTATTTTTTTTTATTTATGTTAATGAAATTGTTATTACTACTTACAACTTATCTCTTTTTAACAACTTTACTCGTAAGCTTCATTTTGAAGTTCACCACTCATGATTTATGTCTTTTGAGTCACTTTTTTAATCTTGAGACTTCGCCAATTGTGAATGGTCATTTTATTATTCATTTGAAATATACACGAGATATTTGTACTCGAGCTCAATTACTTAATAGCAAACCTGACCATATTCTCATGGTTGTTTGCTAGTATGTATTTGTTGATGGTCCTCTTTTTCTTAATCCCACTCTTTACTAGTCTCTCATTTGCGCACTCTAATACTTGATTATGACACACCCGGACATTGCCCATGTTGTCAATCTTGTTAGCAAATATTTGCATACTCTACTCAATGATCATTTCCTTATTGTTAAGCATATTCTATGCTATGTTAAAGGCACCCTCTATTTCAAACTTTATTTTCATCCATCTACACTTTGATGCTCTAGTTGCTTACTCTAATGTTGACTAGACAGGTTGTTCTAACACTCATCATTCTACCTTTAGCTAATCCATTTATATTTGGTGACAACTTGGTTTATTGGAGTGCTAAAAAAAACCTATTGTATCCCATTTTAACCGTGAATCTAAGTATCGTGCTCTTCCATGTACCACAACTAAACTCCTTTTGGCTCAAACATCTCTTTCCTATATCACAATGGCCTCTTCTTTTATATTACAACAAAAATGCCACCTTTTTTAGCTCCAACCTTGTATCTTACAAGTGGGCTAAACTTGTTGAAATAGACAATCATTTCCTTTAACAACTTATTGTTGTTGGCAAACTTCAAACGTAGTATGTGCCCTCTCATTTATGGGATGTCGACATCTTTTCAAAAAGTGTTTCCCAATGTTATTTTGATTTTTTTTTAGATCGAAGATTCACATTCATTCCAATCCAGCAATCAACTTGCGCAAGGGATGGGGTTGGAGCTGGGTTAGAGGGGGGGTATTTATGATACTTTGCCTTAATCAAAGGCTTTCTATTTAACTAACCACTATTTATAGGTGATCCTATTTTATATACTTTCCATGTTTTAACTTCTAATTGATATGTGATCAATTCATGCAATCTCTAATATGTAATTAATTCATGAATTTAATATAATTACAAACACTCACCACTTTACATGTGTGGTGGTTCTCATCATACCATCTCAATTATGAATTTCAAAACGTAGTTAAAACATTTCGATAAAATTAGTAATAAATCATAGAAATTTCAAGTTTTGAATGTAAGGTTTTTTTAGGTTTTATTGAGTTCAATTAAAAAATTTTCATGAATGCATATAAAGTTTTTGTTTTTCATGTGTGTAATATTGAAAAAAAAACACTTAATTTGTAAATTAAATCCCTATCTCATATAGGAACTATGTGTTTTTCCTTGTCCATATTCCTCCCTGTCTGATGGAATGAACAAAATTTCATGAATAATGCATGTATTTTGGTACATCAGAATCCGGTGGATGCATATATAGCTTATTGCAAATTCCGGTAAATGAATTGAGGAAGTGAAGTGAAGAAACTTTTAGGTTAGCATCATTAACTTGTTCTAGTACTGTGCACGTACGTGTGCTTCGGTGCCTAACACTTTCTGAGCAATGTAGTGTGAAGTGATCATGGCTCTTCGATTTCTAAAATAATTGTCCCATGACCGAAGGTATAAATTAATTACTGGATGTGATTTTTATCAAACTGTTGCAACTATTACATATAATTGCGCAGATCTATAAATATGTTAAATATTTTTTATGTGAAATCTATCAAGATAATTTTTTCCATTTGTTAAACTCAGAAATAAAATATCTCATACCAAAACCCCATGAAAACAACCATTAAATATTAAAAATTGCAGCTGTAATACCTGTATAAAATGAAGCTCTGTACATGGAAATCATTGCTTTGAGGAAAATACCAACTATTATATATTATAATAGATGATGATGATGATAACAGTGTGAGATGGCTAGCATTCCCTGCTCTATGATTGGCCCAGTGGCTCCAATTAACACAAGTGGATCCTAACCTGGCATGATTTCATAGGCATGGCAATACCGTATCAAAATATACTATTCTTTGTGAACTTGTTAAAGGGAAAGGCAGCCAGGCCAAACAAATGAATAAAAAAAAAAAAAAAAATCAATATCAAAAAGACATTTCCTTAGTCACTCAGTCACACACACAGAGAGAAAGGTCAACCGCCAACATTCCGGTTAGTTCTTTCGTTAGCACACCACAGGACCCAAATGGTCGCTTTGGCTACCACTCCTATATATACTCGAGTTTTGCACTGAACGGTTTTCTATCATTTTATGTAACCATAGAAGCTAAGTAAAAGCATCCGAGAAATCAAGAAACAAAGCACAAGAATCTTGCGCCCAACAACCACACAGAGACCAGCTTAAGAGAAGCAGTCGCTATAGTTAAGCCATGGCAGATGAGTACACAAGCACAAACTGGTGGGATTCATCTTCATCAAGCAGGAACAGGTTTGATAGCACTGGATCATCATCTACAACTTCGGGACATACTAGTTTAGGAACCTTTGCTTGGCCAACAGAAATGGTTGATGTCAAAGGAAGGTCTTCTATGGAAACTGTTTCAGTCTCGGATAGTTCTGTTGTTTTCCATGATTCCCAGAAGCTGCAACAAGGCCATGATTCTTCTGCCGACTTGCATATGATGGGTTTAGGCCTCTCTTCACCAGCCATTGATTGGAATCAGACCTTACTGTAAGTTCACATACAAATACACACTTGTAACGCTAGCTCGGTAGCTAGCTATGCGAGTTTGCTTCATGTGTATATTTTCTTTGTTTGTTTATATGCATACCTACCGAATTTAAAATGAATACCTTTTAATTAATACACTCCATTATTATAAAAATATAAATATCAAGTTTAAAGCTCAAATTTTTTGGCAGTCGCGGAGATAAGTCTGAGAGCAGTTTTCGATCGATGCTGCAAGATAATTTGAGTTCAAGCACCAATTATCAGCAAGAAACTGGGATTGGATCTTCTCAAGCTCAGTGGAGATCATCAGAGAGGGTGTTCGCTGTGGTCAGTGGAGACACCTCTATGAATGAGTTTAAGCAAATGAATCGGGGCTTTTCCTTAGATCAACCACAGTTCAGTCCTCACGGGAGCTCCAGTGAAAGTACTGTGACAGGTCAAGGCTTGCAGTCTAGTTTCCCAATGGATTCTTCAGGTATATATGGAAGCCCTTCAACTATGTTGCAAGGACTATTGGGATCAGATAATCAAGGACAGCAGTCTTCGTTCGACAACCGATCGATGGGTTATGCATATGGGGCAAATTATGGTGTTAGCACTAATGAATTGTTGCCTTCTTGGTCTAAAATACCTCAATTCTTGAGAAATTCACCACCCAAACATCCTCCTCATAACCAGTTGCACCTCTCCAATAATGCTCCCTTTTGGAATGCATCTTCAAGTGCCATGAGTGATGTCCGTCCGAGCTTTTTCCCGTCGATGCAACCGCAGTTTACCACATCCAATTTCGATGAAAAACCCAAGGTATGAAAATATAAAATGATAATGGAAGAGTACAACCAGGCATCTTTACGCCTGAGCCTTGCATATATATATAGTTAAATGCAATTTACAGATATTCGATTGATGGTAATTAATTGTGCTTTCAAGATTAGGGTTTGGACTATTGAGATTGATAGTTTTTGGATCACTCGTTTTTTCGAAACAGAATATATCTGAAGTACGGGATTCGAATACAGCGGTAAAGAAAAGTGGGGGTGAAGCAGGAGCAAAAAGGCCAAGAAATGAAACACCATCACCTTCGCCAGCTTTTAAGGTACAAAAAAACTTAAGAAAAGATTTTGACAAGATGAGTCTATACAAGCCTTTTATCCTTTCCATCATTTATAGACATGAATGAGAATTAGTAGCTTTGATCATAGGCGAGGAAAGAGAAGATGGGGGACAGAATCACTGCACTCCAACAATTAGTTTCACCTTTCGGAAAGGTAAGATAACTCTCTTGTTTTTCTGCTGCTCACTCTCACGAGGAGTAAATAGTGACAGATCATTTTCATTCTTGAATCATTAAAGCTTATCAATGATTGTCTTTTTGGCCTGTGATCATGTTATCATGTCAGACTGATACAGCCTCGGTGCTCTCTGAAGCTATTGAATACATCAAATTCCTCCATGAGCAAGTCACAGTAAGTGATCTTATACAAATCTTGCATCCTTCTAGTGAAAACTACACCAAAGAAATGATGCAGGACATGAGTTGTAAATAATGCATTCATCCATTAAGTGTAGATTTGTCTAGCATTTCTATAATATTCATGTTCTAATTTTATATTTCAGGTCTTGATCTCCCCATACACGAAAAATGGAGCTCCCATACACCACCAGCAGGTACAATCATATTCTCCCTCCAGAAGTATATAATCATATAGTAACTATTCCAACGATTATTCAATACTTAACTATAAATTCTTCAATTAATATCAAGGACTAAGAATCTTTTTTTCTGTTCATGAAATTGATATATGGCATCTTCTTTTTTGCTGTAGAGTTCTGAGAAGTCCAGGGACTCTGAAGGACAAAAACAAGATCTTAGAAGCCAAGGGCTCTGTTTAGTACCGGTATCGAGCACTTTTCCGGTTACTCATGAGACCACAGTTGATTTTTGGACCCCCACATTTGGAGGGACTTTCAGATAAAAGGAAAGGACGATGGTAAAAAATTCGGGCATGGGAACAGATTCTATGCAACTAGAGTATATGATCTTATCAAAACCCTAGCCAAGTTGGGAATGATAAGATTAACGATAAAAAAAAATAAGGAACAGAAAACAAAGAGGCCCCATATTAAATGTAGTTCTGGATGGAAAAGAACACTATGTAGAGAAACTGTGAAAGAGAAAGAAAAGGAAATGACTCTCCAAGCGTACACGCGGCCAGCTACAGGCAAACTGATATTTTTGTTTCGACGGCAAGAAGTATGTTAGCGCTAGTTTCTGTGTTGATCGAGAACAAATCCTCTCTTCAGATAATCTTAAAGGCAGGCAGGCTCACTTACCATATCAGCTAGTACATTCAAAGAGATTTAACACATTTCTGGGAAAGTCAAAAGGATATGGCCAATGTTTGGAAGTATATTATTTGCTGTAATAAACGTGGGTCAGGAACGAAAATAGGTGCTGATTTTAGGGAAACTACTGTCAAGAAGTTTTAGTTTAGATAACATTAATCTGTTATTAAGTAGCTGAGTTTAGTAGAAGATATATAAAGAAACTCTTGTTTTTTATATTTTTTTCCTACTGCTATATATATATATATATATTTCATGAATAGAACTGGCACTAGCTTCAGTTTTGATTTAACTAAGAGGGAAAAGGAATGAAAGGGAATAATTGAATTCCAGGATAGGGAGTGAGTGTGGGGATGTCATTTGATTGGAAATCTCACTTTTGATTTGTTTATGTGTTTGGAATATTGTTAGTGGAAGTCAGAAGGTGGTCCACACCTCCTTCTCTTTTAGGTTTTTATTTTCTATTTCATTTCATGAGATGTTAGGGATGGAGGTATGTGCGTGTAGATGCTATCAGTCTCTGCTTTTGTGCTTTTCATCCAATGGCCACATTGTGGGGCTTCCATTGGAAGGTGAAGGCAAGCCGATTATTCATTAATCTCTCCTACTTTCACACGTAGAAACATTAAAAAAAAAATAGTGCTGATTAATTTTATGCTTGAGACTGCTGGAAACTATGAATAGATGATCCTATTTACTTATTTCAAGGGTTGCTTGTTTGTATTTATGAATTATGATTAATGGGAACTCAAGAAATATATGTGTTGTAGGAGGAAAGTGGAAACTTTGATGTTGAATTCTTCTGAAGAAAGCAACAAGAAGATGGGTAAAAGTTTTTGTATCAAATGACGGACTGGAGAGAAACCATTTATCTTCTTCCAGTCGTTGCAAAGATTGATTTCTGTGTATAAATTTAAGCAAACAAGGGCTCAAGTTGTGATGATTTTTGTTTTCAAGACACATCTGTACACGAAATATGGAAATCGATCGTGTCAAGATGCCAGTCAAGAACGAATGAGAAAAAAAAATGGAGAGATTCTTTCCGAGTAATTATTTGGAATTAATTTGTTGCTTTATCCTCTAATTGTGCAATAAATTATGATCTTACATCATGAAGAAACTTATAGTTTTTTAAGCTCAGCACCGGATTCGGGACCTTATAATTAATATATCGAGTACTTTATGATTTTTAAAGTTACTGAAAGTTACATCAACTTTACTAAAAATCATAGAATCTAAGAGTTGATTATTGTTTCAGCAATATTACAGTCTTCCATGTGACTTCAAGATATCAAAAGCTTACTTTCCTATCTATATATTTGTCTTCTATTACAAGTTTTTATTGATTCTTAAATGCACTTTTTTATAGTACATGTACAGATATCAAAATCGAGCGGAATAAGAAGAATGAAGAAATACGATAAAAGGATATTATTTGAAATTATTAATACTCTTGTAAGACCGGGATTTACTATAAATACACATCATGTAAATCTAATTTGATACATAAAAAAAATATAGCTCCTCGTTCATATGAATATAAATACATGACAACAAATCTTTGTTATCTTTCTTGTTTTTCTCTCTTTTGCAATATTCATATTTATTTCAATCTACTATCCTACCAAGCTGAGTAATTACAATATTAATGTTGACAAAGATTCTTACTTGGAAGGAATTAATTATAGACATTCTTTACTAATATAATATAATGTCATTAATTGGGTTATATATACATCATATATTGCAAGATAGAGGATATTACACTTCCACATGCATGTGATTCACTGATCATCCTGGGCACTGGACCTCTTCAGGGAAGTAGAGAGGAGCAGAAACTGGAGACTGCTCCAGTTACTCAAATTGTCAAAAAGAAATTTCCACAAAAGAAAAGATGAAATCTGTATAAACCCTTCAAGGAAGAAGGATCGAAACAAACAAAGATTACTCTAGGAGCTTTGTTTGATTTAATTCTTGCACTTAAAACATATCTTTCTCTTAAAGTACAGAAAATTTTCAATGTTCACGAGCATCATATCCTTTTTTTTTTAATATAAATTTAAGACATAAATTCCAAGGCTAGATACCACTAGACTAGCTAGACCAATCGAATCCAATGACATTGCAACAAATAGAATTGGTTTTTCAGCTTGTTTAATGCCATCATTATCTTGCATTTAAGCATAGCTTTTGCCTGCTCATGTTCAGTCAGTACTCATCATGTGAGTTTAAAGGGACTGTTTCCTCTTTGATCGTTTCATCAATTGGAAACCTTATTTTCAAAGTTCATGAGCTTTTTGTCAGCCCGTGCTGCAGCAAAATTACCACTGCATGATTTTTTTAAGATTTAAATCTAAAATGCATCGGAAAGGAGAACCATAATTAGAGAGAAAAAGTGGAATCTTGTAGTTGTTTAGGGTAAAAATGATTGCCCTAAGACTCTTGTTCTGGGTAGTGCAGTGGGGTTAAAAATGTTTTGAAGAGAGTTTATATTTGTCAACTTGCGAGACAATGAGTGCTTGAGATTTTTATTATCACTACTAATGGGCATCCAACTATGCAAGCATGGCATGAGCATAAAGCAGAGAAGAAGATATGAGGTAATACATTACATCAGCCTAGCTACCTTGGAAATCGAGCACAGAATTTAATGTCGAATCATATATTAAGTTGAAGATACTGTAGTACAAAGTTTTATTTATTGGTACAAGAATTGATTACTGCATAAGCAGAGAAGGGAAGTCAAGCATTTAGGCAGAGAAAGAAAAGCTATAGGTAAGTTACACGTAAGAAGTGGTGAGGCTGGAGAATTCGCTTGCGACCGGATGGCTGGCCGGATTACGGGACGAAACAGCTTTGAGAGTTACAACACTTCTTCTGGTGACAGATGCCTGATTGCAATGATAATTCGAAGTTCATTGATTGCAAAGAAGCCAAAACCCTTTTACGAGTTGGTTGTAAAACGATAATTTACAAGCTAGAACAAGGAAAAGACGCCATCATATATTGCATTTGCACCATGTTTGACAAATCCATGCAATCCAGAATCCGAGTGGCTGAGAAAAAGCACGCTTTTTAATGAGACGAACAGCCTTGTTAATTTGGAGATTCGTATTCCGAGAATAGGTTGGTTCTGATCATATCTACTCGGAGAACAATAAATAAATAATAAATGATTGATGAATCAAATTCCTCTTAATATTTACCGGACCATCGTGTTTTATATATTTCTTTCAAGCATGAACATGAAGGTGAAGTTATACTTTATAGCTGGTGGAACTTCGACTGTATTAACTTTTGTTAGATGTTATTATTCTTGATGCTTTGTTTCACTTGGCCCTACTATGACATCATGTTTGTGTTATGGATAGCTGGTAATTTTGAAAATTTTTAAATTTTTTTTATATATTTATTGTTTTGATATGCTGATGTTAAAAATTAAAATAAAAAAAAACATTATTTTCTAAAGAATGAGAAGCAACTGTTTCTGCAGGCACAATCAGCAATGGCAAGATAAGGAACTTTGATAGAACTATGGTTTAATTTCATAGATTGATGCGCAGCTTAAAGCAGGGCTCTGCCTGGCATCAGCTTTAAAAAAAAAAAAAAACTTATTTCATACGATTATGTAAATCTTAATGCTTTTCAACATACAAGAGAGTAGATTAAGGTAAAGGTCCTGAAAACAGAGGACGGAAGAAATCAAATTATAATGCATTGGGGAATGGAACAAATGGAAGCACAATCAACCTTGTGATCATTGGCAATTAATACTATCGTATTACACACATACTAGGCATATAATAACCAACAGATCAACAATTTATTCTTTGCAAATGCATATTTTATGAGAGTAAAAAATGGAAGACCAGCCTGTTTTCTTGTAATCGAGGAAGACTTATGCAGCTCCCTTGAGCTTCTTCGTGATGGCAGCAATGTGCTTGCCCTGGTGGAAAGCCTGCTGCAGTTCAAGCTCGGTTGGCTGTCTTGAGCCATCCCCAGCAAAAGTTCCTGCGCCATAAGGACTTCCACCTTTAACCTTCTCCATCTCAAACATGCCAGCACCGAATGTGTAGCCAATGGGAACGAAGATCATCCCATGGTGAACGAGTTGGGTAATAGCAGTCAACCTGTAACAATCTCAGCATTTTCATAAAGCGTCGTTGCTTTCACTTTCTAGCAGGTTTTCAAGTAAAACACTTAACTTGCTAACGGTGGAAAAAGGTAATTTGCTAACAGTGAAAGAGGGACTTACGCTGTGGTCTCTTGGCCACCACCTTGGGATCCAGTGCTAAAGAAGACTCCTGCAGGCTTGCCAGCAAGTTGCTGTGCTTTCCATAGACCTCCAGTTGCATCCAGAAAAGCTTTGAATTGGGCGGCCATCATTCCAAATCTTGTTGGGAATCCAAACACAAAGCCATCAGCTTCTGCAAGTTCACTAGGTTTAATGATTGGTACATCACTCTTTGGTGGTGCACTCATCATTCCTAGCACCTCTTCTGGCAGTATCTCAGGAACCTGATACACATGAGGACTAGATAAGAAATTTTTTTTGCAATATCTTAAAATCCAAGGAAGAGCATCTGCTTCAAAAAATAATCCAAGAAATTTCAGCATTGTTCCAAAACCATGGTAAGCAACAGACTCTGACAGCCAGTGGAATTTTGTGCTTAAAATGATAAGTAGCTGTACCAATCAATTCAAGTAGAAAACTTGAGAAAAATTGAACTGAAAGGATTTCCTAGCCACCAGTTGAACTATCAAGTTGCATTCCTATTTTATTAGATTACAAACTTGAGTGGCAAACAAGATGAGAAAACTTGGGACGTGGGAGCAACATTGACATAATTAAGAAAGAGATTAAAGTGATAATACTGATCGTCATAAATGCAATGACATTGAAAACCTTCAAAACTGCATGCAGCAGTTCACACAAAGCATGGGATCCATGGATGTTGATGATGAATTCTGATAACCACAGAACTTCACAAGCAGCCAACATTTTTATAAGCAAGTCAAGATTCATGTCTCAAAGGAATCCTAGTTCCTTTTCAATCTAAAATTCTAGTGGCATTCTTCTATGTATCATCATACACAGGCTATAACATGAAGGTAAACTAAATAGTTCAACATCACAACAACAAAGATGGCATCATCATATACTGGCTACAACATGAAGGTAAACTCAATAGTTCAACATATACTTCCTTACCTGCCATAATTTGGCCTCAACACCTTCAACGGATGAAGCCCCTTTCTTAATCTCTTCTGCCAGTTTCTCTACATGCCCGTACATGGAATAGTACCTGTAGAAGTTATAAGAAATTTTATGAGACAGATTATGAGGAGAAAAGTCCAAAGCATGCGTCTCACCAAAGCATGCTTCATCATAACCTCATCCCTAAACCCCCAAAAAATAAAACCTCAGTAAGGAGAAAGAATTTGAAGGAGAGATTGTAGCATATAAGAATAAGTTGCATGCAATCGCATATTCACAAGCTGTTAATAACAGTCTTTAAAGGTGATGCCTTTCCATCATGTTTTTAAACCCAATCGAATATCTGTCCATAAGATCGTCTAATCCAAACCAGAAGTTGGTCTACTAGAAAGTATTTGCATAATACGAAAACCTTAGATAGCAAAGGTTAATATAGAGTGCAATACTTGGTGTACCATACATAATGATCAAACAGTACAGCAGATGAGTCCTTAAGATATGACAAATAACATGGGACCTCATACCCATTACATTCAAAAATTTGCAACAGACTACCATCAGGCCTCTGAAATGAGTGAGTCATATGTCATGGTTACTTTGGACACAGTGAGAAAATAGATAAGGTTGACTTTCATGCTTCATCATGCCTAAACTGACACAGCGCCAAGCTCACCACATCATTTAATCCTGTCTTTCAAAGAATTGACTTACTATACATTTTATGCTGTAATGTCTGGATTCTGAGAATTCTAGATCTGCAAACTAGACTTACGCGCAAACATATCCCCATTCAAACACCCCCTACACCCAATAAAAAAAGGAAATACTCTGTGTTTTGTATTTTGTCAGCAATAAACCAACTGACCCCAATAGACCATCCCACGAAATAGTGGATGCCTAGATAGTGCCCACTAGCCCACTATGTATGAGATTGGAAAAGACTTCATACCAATAACATGGCAAGAACTACCAGCTAAATTGACCATTCTTAGTGAAATAATAAAGTGTCCGCAAACCAGTACTATATCCATGCAACTGGTGAAAATCATGAAAAATCGTAGTCTGTAGTCTGTAGCAGCAGCAAATGCCTTTCTTTTAATGGGGATTTAGACTGGATCTTCAGAGAATTATTATCTCAACTAATCTATCAAAATTTTATGGAACGAGAGAGCTAAATATACTCTAACTTCAACACTTAAGCAACAAAAATTTACTTCCTCCAGAGCCTTTAAAAATATTTACTAGTGGAAAATACCAGGCAATGAAAGGATTGCCAGATGAACAATAAACGAGCAGCAATAGAAAAAATTTATAATTCTTTTGGGTTACAAAGGAGAAGATCGAACTTGAGACCGGCTCACTCAATAAATAATTGAGTTAAATGTTCGACTGACATGAAAACAAGAATCATGTGAATACCGACAAGACCTCGAACTCCATTGCATTCAAAGATCCGAAAAATCAACACCGCACATTTATATCTTATCTTAGTCATCAAGCATAAGATGAGCTTAGCAACACTAATTAATCCACAAAATAAAAAAATTAATTAAAATTCTAAACTGCATGATTAATTAGAGATACAATACAGATCAGACACTAAAAATCAGAACTTATTAGAAACAAACAAACGCAATGCAGGCTTTAAATATTTGCAAATGAATCAATAGAATAAACCCTTGCTCAAATCGCGATTGAATACAAGTAAACTAATTCAAGGTTATAAGAGATTAGAAATGGAAAATTAAGAGAATAAAGAGAGAGAGATTTACACAATATAGACTTTGGTTGCCATTGATTTGGAAGAATTTTGCAGAGCGAGCGAGATATACTACTTTTGTGTGTGTGGTTGCTTGTGTGATTTTAAGAAGAGGAGGAGAAAAGGAAGAGAAACGTTGATGATTTTATAGTATAGAAACTGGTGGGTGGTGGCCAGAACGCGTATTTATAGAGTTGCTTACGCCTTACGGAGGGGAGGGAGAAGGAGGGAGATTAATTATTTTTTTGAAATATTATTCTGAATTAAATAATTAAAAGAAAAAAACACAAATAAATAATCAAAGGAAAAAGACAAATAAATAATTATTCAATATTGGCCAGCTCTAAAAAAATATAAGTTTTTGTTATTTTCTCAAGTTCTGACGGGTGCCGTGAAGAAAGAAACGGACGAAATGCATTTAATTAATTTTCAAATCGAAATAATTAATGATTAATGATGATGATGAAATGTTGTGGTCATGCTTATAATATCATGCTTAATGTTCATTTCTTCTTTTCTTTTCTTTTTTCCTTAGGTTTTTTTACGTTTTGGTTTCTCAATTTCTTTTTCTTCTTATTTGGCTTTTTTTTTTTTTTGTTATTGCTTTAAATTGTGATTGTTTTAGGTGATTCCTTTTTTATGCCTGCATATGAGGATTTTAGGATGTTAAGAAATATTTTGTTAGAAAAAAATTTAATTTTATTAATTTTTTAAAAATTATAATTTAGGGAATCAAAATTTAAACTTTGACAAATATTCATTTTTTTTTTTAGTTAATATCAGGGACTATATTTTATGCTTATGTTAGTCAATGGTTTGTGATTAGGTGATGACATGATTTTTTATTTTTATCTCCTATACTCGAACTCGGGGTCTGTTCTGGGACTCGGGGTCTGTTCTGGTCTAGCCAAAATAAAAAAAAATATCCTAACATTTTGTTTTTATGTTAATTTTAGGTCTCACTCTTTTGATTAATAATGTTTTTTCTTTGGATTTTTTTTAAATTGAGTTTTATTTTTAATTTTATTCTTCAATATTGGATTGATTTATAATTGGACTTTATGATTATTTTTTCTGTGAGGTGATTTTGTCCTCATGACATGTATCACACGTTTGAAAGATTAACCCCGGTTAAAATTAGTCTTTTTTTTCACCAATTTTCTTTTTTGATTTTATCTATTGGTGTTGGGCTTATTGAAAATTGAGCTTTGTGATGTTCTTTACTTTACTTTACTTTACTTTATATGGGGTTAACTTGGTCTCACAACATAATTTGTGGATTTAGTAGGTTGGCGAGGGTTGACTCGGTTTTTTTTAGGGTTGCTTGATAAAGTCTTTTTATTTTTTAGGATTTGTCCTTCAATACTTGCTTGATTTGGGAATCAAACTTCTTAATTTTTTTCTATTTTGTTTTATATTAGGTTATCATATTCGGATAATCCATCTCGCGAGGTTTAACGGACTTGCCCAAGTTTATTGGTTTTTTTGTCCTTTTTGTTAATTGACTTTTTTCTTCGATTTCATCCTTCGACATTTTGATTGTTGGGAATTAGGGACTATAATTTTTTTATCTGCATTTTACTACCAGAAAACTAGCAAATATTAATGTAAATACCAACATAATATTTTTTTCGGTAAATTACAATAAATTTTACCGACATAATATTCTCTTGTTATATCCATAAGTAAACATCGACAGAAATACCTCATCAGTATAAACCGAGAGAGTTGTAGTAAGAAAAGAAGGAATTAAAAAAAGCTAAAAAATATAATGACTTGTCATTTATACCGGCGGTACTACCCACGGTATTAGTTTGTCAGTAAAATTTGTTTGCAATATTTAATAGAGCATTGAAATTGTAAAATACCAACAAATACACGGACATAATAAGTCTGCGGTATATTCTAGAAAGCATTAAAACTATTTCTTTTTCCCTAGCACTTTTCATTATGTTCATATAAAGCGTATCACCAACATATTAAGGCCGCCAGAATATCCTACAAAGCTTTAGAACTATTCACTTCTTAATTGCATTATTTATATTGTCAATTACATAAAAAAAAAAAATCACTCATGGATTATATTCGTCAGTATTTTTCTGGGAGCTCTAGAACTATTCACTTCTCAATTGTATTAATTACTGTTCTTTACAGACAGAATAATCGACGGAATGAAAATGTCTTCGATGATATTTGGGGGGTTTTTTACAAAATTTTATTAAATTGAAGATTTAAATTAAATATTATAAGTGGAATTATTGATGGAATTGTTAAAAGTATTAATATTTAATTATCTATCGGTAAAAACATCAATAAAAAAGCACAATTAAAAAACTAGAATCTTCAATTTTATAACAGACGCACCTCTTCTTCATCATCAACTTCTTCTCTCTTCTTTTTATGTAAAAAACATCAGCATCCCTCTCTTTCTTTCTCTTCTCTCCTCAACTCTTTTTTTTCTCTTCTCCTCCATGCACAAGTAAGTCTTCTCCTCTCTTCTTCTTTTATCTCTTCTTTTTTTGTTAATTAACATACTTTATGAATTTGTCTTTTTTTTTTTTTCCCTATTCTCATCTTCATTTGCACTGTAGTTTAGGTAAGATTTTTCTTTTTTCTTCTCTTTTTTGGTTTTTTTTCATTATATTTTTTCTTAATATTTTTTATTTTAATAATTGTAAGAATTTTGTTGTAGGAATATTTTTCATATGAAAAATATTTTGTTGAATTTTAGTTGGATTATGTTTTTCAATTTTGTTGTTTAATTTCAATTAAATATATATGATTGATTTTAATTACTATTAGTTAATTTTGTTGTTTAATTTCAATTAAATATATATGATTGATTTTAATTACTATTAGTTAATTTTGTTGTTTAATTTCAATTAAATATATATGATTGATTTTAATTACTATTAGTTAATTTTGTTGTTGAATTTCAATTAAATAAATTTATTTATTGTTGGATTATGCGTTATGAAATAGGTTTTTTAGGTTAGGTGAAAATGTTTTTTAGTTGATTTATTTATTTGTTATTGTTGTTTATATTTTTGAGTTATTTATTTGTTGCAAATTTGTTTGAGTTAATTTTTTTTTTCAAGCAACTCAGTTCCTGTGTATTATTATTGAGTGTTGATTTATATTAATTTAACTTAATTTAATTATTTTGTACTTTTGTTTAATAGATTGTTTTAAAAATATATTTTTAAATAATTATCGACGAATTAAGTCCATCAGAATATTCTAAAAAATTGAAAATAATTATTGCAAATACCATTACCACTATTTAATTACCGATGAAATTGCATATGGTCTTTTTATTGGTTACATATCAAATTCTCCGAGAAAAATACCAACAGAATAAAGTAGGTAATTTTTTTTAAAGTGTTTTTATCATCAGTAAATCCATTAATTATTTTACCCATGGACTCACCAAAAGACTAGAAGTCATTGACGAGAGTTTTACCAACAGAGTATTTCTATTTGTGAACCCATCAGTAAAAATAGTGCCAATGAATTGAGAGTATAAATACCGATAAAAAATTATATTGGTAAAGCTAAAAATCCTAGTATTGTTATCTTGGGTCAATACATGTCACTGTTTTATCATTTTTTATTTTTATTTTTAATTTCATGATACAATGTTAAATTGTTTAAAAATTGAGCTTCATGATATTTTTTTTTTATTTTGGATAGCATTCTTTTTGTGCAGGTTATGATTATTATTGTTTTAAAAAGATTTAGTCTATTTATTGTTGTTGCGTGCTTTATATCATATAATTAAATAAAAGTAGATTATTGAACCTAATCAAATTTATCATTTGTGTCATATTTTTTTAAAAAAACTTTTTTAAAAGACATTAACATTATCTATGTATTTTTTTAACATTAAAAGATTTTCTTAGCCTGAGTTGTGATATAACTCGGCCACCTATCTATTTTTCTCTAGAAGATGTCACCCTACTCTTTTGTTTTACAAGTTTTTGTATTTTTTTTATTTTAATAATATAAAAACAATAATTTGATGTTTAGTGTGAGCTTGAAAAAAAAATGTTTAGTATTCATGGTGTCTTTCAAGCCATCATAGAGGCAACTAATTAAATAATATTATTTTATTATACTATTAAATCTATTATCATCCTTAATATATGTATTAATGTCAAATAATAAAATAGCAAACGGTAAGGGAAGGAATATTAGATGGGTGGTGGTGGGGTCAATGAGATGCGTTTGTGCAGCTGAGTCATTTGCTTGTTTTGGATTATACATCTTGATTTTTAAGAGTCTTGGAACCATTGCGGATCTAATTGGAATATTATCTTCTTTTTGTGTGTGAAATCGGAATATTAATTGGTTGACTTTTACTTTTGCAAAATAAAAATGAAAACGAGTTTTCGATGTAGACAAATTCGAAGGGATGGGTGGATGACGTAAAATAGATTGCATGCTGACCCAAACCTAAAATGGTTATCGAATTTACAAATGTGCCACGCTGTGAGAAATTCAAGATCACTCCTTTTTCTCTCTTTTAGACTTTTCCATTATTGATGCACAATAACTATCAGCCATCCTTCTTTAACTTTTGAAAAGAGGAACACTTTTATCAAAGTATGAGAAAAAGAAACCAGAAGAGAGCAGAGCTAGCCAGTACATTTTCTTAGCTTGATAATTACTTAACCAAAAATTATAAAAAGTGGAAATAATTCTGGCTAAATGGAACGTGATGTTTTATGAATAAGGTATGATGCAAAAATCCCTAGCTAGTACAGTGAAATGAAACCAATGTGCAAAGAATGTGATGATAAAAACCCTAAAATTTTATTATTTCTAGCCTTTTTATCATGTTTAAAGAATTAGCAGTTTGCGTACATAGTTTATCATGCCTGCAGTACTTTTAAAATTATTATTGTTTTAATAGGTAAAAAAAAAAAACAATAGTCGTAGTGCGTGTAAACTGACCCGGACACCTCGGGTTACCAAAAAAAAAAAAATTGTTATTATTTAATAGGTAAACTTCAATCTTATTAACATTTTAAATCTAAATCAAGTTTTAAAAAAAATTGAGTGAGAGTTGATCTACTTAATCTGCGACTATATCTATATAATTAAGATCTGATTTAATTTTTTTGATTTTTTCTAAATAATATTATTTTAATTTTATTAAAAAAATATCATCTTGATTAATTTGAGTCAACATAAATTTATATATATATTGTTACAGCCCTCTTGCAAAAGTGATCATAACGTAGAACGAGTCCCACACATGCAAGACGTTATTAGAAAAGACGATTACGTACCAAGAACATGCTCTATATATGTGGTAAACTTTGAAAATTAATTTGCAGCAGCAATTTAGAAGACAAGTGCTCTTGTTTGTCGAGAAAAGCCGACTCCCTTTCGGTCAATTTTGATCATATAAAGAGAGCTTTTGCATGGTCCAAAGTTATAATTCTAATTTATAGTTATCTTTATAAGGCGATGTAAGATATGTTAACGAATTTGACAAGGATGCATGCATGCACGCCGATCCTTTTTCACCTAACAAGATCACATCATCAATTGTTCTGAGTTTATTAAAGGGTTCCTTTTCACTTTGAAAAACCCTGGAAAGAGATTAATACATTGCTTTGGCTAAACTTCAAGTGATTAATGCAACTTTTTCCAGCTAATTAACAGATCATTTTTCTTGGCTAAATCTTATAATCACTAATTAGGCTAAATCTTTGATTCAAACATATATTATATTTAGATTGGATATGAAGATATTTTCAAGAGTTTTTAGAATAATAACACAAAACATATGTATAATCCATGGTTTCCTTAATTTAATTCCCTAGTTTTTTTTTTTTTTTAATGGCCATTGAATCTGAAAGAGATCGAACTCTGAAACCCAAGCAGAAATATAAAAGTTGTCTTTCTGGTTTCCTTAATTTAATTCAATGGGACATTTTTATTAACAAGATGTATACCTTTTCTGTATTGTTAAAAGAAAAAAGATACTGAAAGATGGGATATTCCTTGGATAATGAGAAATCTATCACGGAGGCCCACAAGGATACGAATAGCAACTTGACTTTTGCTCCGACGATCCTTGGCAAGTCGTTTTTTCATATGTTTTTTAATTAAAATAATAAGTTTTTTATTTTAATTTTTATATCAACAAATCAAAATTATAACTTTTCTATCCTTGTAATTGATATTACATGCATTATTATCTATCAAGCAAAGTCATATGATATGTAAAGCTGGTCTTAAACAAAGACTTACTGTTTAGAGGCCACTGGAACTTTTTTTTTTTTTTTTATTAGCGTGGGGTGTTCGGGCCAGCTTGCGTGCACCACAACTAGTCCCCACGGTTCACTGAACACCCTACAAGCCCAATGAATAGATAAAGCACCGGAAGGATGACAAACATACATATAAAAAATCGAACCTGAAACAGCAATAAAAAACAAGACCCCATACACCGCTGGAGCACGACCCTCAAGCGTGCCACTGGAACTCTTAATTACCTTCGGAGCTGCACAAGGGCCATATCCATATAAAACAATGAACGAGAAAGGTCTTCGTAGCTGGCTTGTCCTATTTGAGGATGAGAGTTTGAAAGTGTTACTCAACCTAGAATTAATGTTGTAATAATCCAAGCCGGCGAGGCTTCGAGAATTAAAATGGAAGAAATGGCCATTTATTGGACGTCATAACTTGCCATGTCAACTTTAGGTAGCTAGGTTTAACGAGGAACAAATAAAAGAATTTGATCATATCAAGAATCTTTTCTGTCAAAACTGCGCCTCCTCTTGTTAATTTAGTATTTAGTTAGAACCAAATTTCATGGACGCAAATGCTTACATCAAGCTGATGCTCCTTGAGCCTCATTGCTTACATGGTATCTCAGATCATCTCTCCTTGAAAGATGGGTAAAACATACTGTTATAATAGAAGGAAAGAAGAAGACTTTCTGCTTCAGATCTGAAAAAATAATTCACTTCAACTGCCCCGATGCATAGATTCACCTCATGTCACTCTCCAGGCACCGACAGCCACGATGGTGTGTGGGGACATGCAGCGGCCTGATCCCTAACGACTGTGTCCAAGTGATCACTAAGGTTATTTAATTTCATCCTCTTTGTGCCTTGCATGTTATTATTTTATGTGAGGTATGTTTTGTTATGCCAATTTACACCAACCTAATTAAAGGTTGGAGACCATTAGGAAGTTTCACTGCGGGAAAATTAGAAAAAAAAACCAATAGAAATGCTGACGGATAATATTTTAATGATAACTTTTTAATGAAATGCTGATAAAACAATTTCATCATAAATTTCCAATAAAAATGAAAAAAAAATAATTAAAAAAAGGATCAATAAAAATTTTATCGATAACTTCATTGGCAATTTAAATCGTCATCAATATTGATGAAATTGTCAATGAAAATTATGTTGATGATTTTAAATGAATTAAAACCTGACATTTCCTCATATCCTGGTCCTTTTCTTTGTTTTCTTTCAAAACAACATCCTATCTCTCTCAATTAATTAGCAAATTTGGCCAACCTCTTCACAAATCTAGCCACTCAACTTGCTAGTGTCCATTTATATTTTGTCAGTAGTGTTAGCTTCTCTCTCTCTCTTTATTTATTGTGAAGCTTCACTCTACCAAAAAAGCAAACCTATCTTTTTTAAAAAAACTCATTTATGTTTAAGTTAAATTATTGAAATTTATTTGTAGTATTTGTAGTTTGCTTGTATATTTAAGTGTTTTAAAGTTTTTTCCCTATATAACTTTTGTTTGGGATTTGGGGGAAATAGATTTTATTTATCACTTGATGAAATTAAGTTTGATTTTGTAACTTAAATGTGTTAGAATTGAAGAAATAATGAGTGGTTTAATGGGTATCAATTATATTTTATTAATTTTATTGTTAAGTTGGAGATTTGAGGAAAATTGATTTTTATTTAAAGATATTAATTTAGGTTAAACAAGTTTGGATTGAATAAATCATGGATAATTAGTTGGGTGCTGATTTTTTGTATATGAATTTTATTATTTAGTTAAAATGTTGATGAAAATTTGAGTTTGTGTGGAATTGATACCAATTAAGGTTTAATAAGTTTTAATATATGAAGTGTTTGCGAGTTACTAAATTGTGAATTGAACTTTAATAAAAAGTTGAATTTGCTATTGATAGTTACATTAGTAATAAATGTTATCATCAATATTCTGTATAAGTTTCATGAGTAATGAACAACTATTCTTAAATGTATTAAGAGTCAAGTGAAAGATTGTATATGCTAAATTAACTTGGGGGGTTAAGGGTCTTATTAATTTTGTACTTTCTAATTTGAAGAATATTAGTGAAGGTAAAATTAAATGTTCATATTTATATCATAAAGATGTTGTGATATTGCATTTACTTAAAAACACTTTCATTGAGAAATACTTAAATTAGTTTGCACACAAAGAATTTTATGTTCCTTATAAAACTATGTTAAAAAAGATGGTTGGCTCAACTTCTAATTATAGCAATATACATGGATTTATGAATGATAATATAAATTATTATAAGAGTATGGTGATGGATACAATGAGAATGAATCAGGATTATTCAACTAAAGGTTCATGTAATACCCTTTAAATGAAGAACCAATTATAGATACAACTAGGTCTTCAAACTTTTAAAATATTATAATGAACTATTATGAGATAGGTATTAGCACCCTAACTACGTCCTACCTAAGATAACCTGCATTGTTTTGTTGTCTGATAAAATCTAAGGTCTTATTGTGGTTTCTAATTGCCGGTTTATCTACGGTTTAAGAAAAGTTTTTCTTTGTAATAAAATCCTTCTCTTATCAGGAAAAAGCAATTGTTCTATGTTGGCAAAAGAAATATCTTTTTAATATCAGGAATATGTTTTATGTATAAATTCATAATCCCTTGTACTAAAAGAAAACAAATTTTTTTTTTTGAATTTTTTGAAATATTAGTCAAATTCTCATGACTTTAATAAACTAGCTATTAAAGCCAAAATGCATGCCAAAACATATTTTTTGAAGTCTTCTTTGTTGTATGAAAATGCAATATGATTTTTAGCTTTAAGAGACTTTGTCGTATGCATGAAACAAAAATATTTTTTTTATGTTTTGACAAAAATCAGGTATTTTAATAACGGATTTGTATTTTTATGGTATAAAAATACAAACCAATATTAAGCAAAATTTTTGTAAAGACAAAACATGAAAAAATAGAATTTTTTCGAAAGAATTTTTTTTGAATTGGGCCAGACTCGGCCCAACTATTTTTCTTTAGACTAGGTTGGGCCAGCTATTTGGGCTAGGCCCAAATATTCGACTGGGCTAGAATTGGCCAAGCCATGAACAGTGCTCTCCACTGTTCCCAAACTACATAAACAGTGGAGAGCATGGAGATGAGACAATGCAGAAGAAAAGAAAAAAAAAAAAAAAAAGGGAGAAGGGCTGACCTGCAGTGGCTACAGCCGTTAACTGTGCTGCTGGAGGCAACAAGCGGCGACGCTAGTGGTGGCACTGGTGGTTTCTTTCCTCCAGTTTCTTCCCATGTTTTCTTTCTTTCTATTTTTTTCTTCTTTTTCTTCTGTTCTCCCTTTCTTTCTTCCTCTTTGGGTCTTTTTCTTTCTTTCTTTCGATCTTCAGAGCATCTCCTTTTTCTGCTCTCTTTTTTGCTCTCTCTTCACCTGTTTTTATAGGCAAAAAATAAGGGGGAGAGAGGCCAAGACGGCTAATATGCTGCCACCCCTCCAACACATGGAAAGCTTTGGGCAAGTGAGGGTCCTTGATCAGCGTCTTTTTGATGCTTTTTAGAGGAAGAAAGTTGGTGAAAACAAGGCGAAGAAAAATCTTTCCAAAAATGGGTTATGACATTTAAAAATGACGTCATTCTGATGGAGTCAAAGATTCTATACAACGCATCAGGAAAAAAAAAAAAGAGTTGTTGTGAGAGATTCTGTTGCTTGCTTTTAACCATGGAAGACCATTGGTAGCACATATCGTCAATAGATTTTGAAAAAACACTGTAAAAAACCCCAATTAGAAAGTAATTTCATCCATATATTCCAAATGAAGTGGCAATGAATGAAGAGGTGACTTGAAGATTCCAAGTTTTTATTGCAGAAAGTGCATCTTGATTCCTAAAGGATGAGGTAGTCATGTTGAAATAGAAAATCTCTTGTGGTTGCTCTATCTTGGACAAGGAGCTAGAGGAAAAGTTATACTTTTGATGGGGTTAGTTTTAACAAACAGAAGATTGGAATGGTTTAGCACCACTGTAGAGTAGTTGGTCCATTATTTTGGAGCAAGATTTTACACTGAAGAGGCCATCGATGTTGAGAATCTAGATTTCTTATCTATCTTGCGGCATAAAGTTTGTCTTAAAATTGTTTTTAATAAGTGTTGTCATGAATAGTCTTATCTTCAATTTTATTTTTGGCTTTTCTTACTATTATAAGTTTAGTTTTATATGGTTTTGGATAGGTTTTGGTGACAAACACAATTTTATTATGGTTTTTCTTTGTTTTATTTATTGTGTAATTAGTTTTCATTAGCATAAGTAATGCAAGTTTATTTTATGTGGTCATGGTAACAAACACAATTTTGTTCTAGTTTTTCTTTGTTTTATTTATTGTGTGATCAGTTTTCATTAGCATAAAAATGCTTTTAAAACTTGTTTTTAAAGAGGTTGAGGTTATCAAATTCTGCTTTCACATTAAGCTTATGCTATTAATTAATTGTGCTTATTCTATATTGTTTTTTAGTCATTGTGTGTATCTTCAGAAGTTTTTTTTTATTACAGCTTTTTTCGAGCCCCCATTTCCTCTTTGCCATTTTCTTTGGGTTTTTAGGCCTCTGTTTAAATCTTGTCTTTTAGTTATTTTTATATCAAATATTTTATCGTTGCGTACTTATATATTTACTTGCAATGAATTATCTTATCTTTTCCTTGTACTTGATGGCTATTATTTTGATTTCAAAATTTCCATTTGTATGTGTTTTCTTTTATTTTTTTATATGCATATTTTATTTGAAAAGTTAATTCGATCCGACTTCAAGTGGACGAGACTCCTAATTTAAGAATTTAATGATTATTATGCAATTCCATGAATTGTATCAAAAAAAAAAAAATTCTTCTGATTTTTGCAATCCCGTGAGAAGATATATTGTGGAATTTGTACAAGACTATATGTGAATGAGTTTTTTAGCTTCATGTATATGATATTTTCTAAATGAGATTCCATGAAATTATTGCACATATTTTTTATCCAATACTATGGAGTTATGTAGTGTTTTGTTTATATATTTTAGCTTTGAGCAAAATACAATTGAAAAAATAATTAAATTATAAAAAAAATAAAAAATATATATGAAAAAACCGAGAAAAAAATAGACAAACCAATTAAAAATACTTAAAAAAATAACTCCCCTCTTCTCTCCATCCTCCATCACCATTGCAGGTATCTCTCTCTATCCTCCAATATCACCATCACCAATCTCTATCTCTAGGTAACAATAACTTTTCTCCTTCTTCTACTTGTTTCTTATTAATTATCACGCATGTTTGATATTTACTTGCTAGTTGGACATTAGTTGGTCTAGGAAAGAGAGATTTTAAATCAGAGGTCAAAGGCAGTTAAATCTACTTCTATCTATTACTAGTTTTTCATTAATTTGTCTAGAGGCAAATGTAGTTAATATATTTCATAATTACACAAATCAAACCAAATTGGTTGATTTTGAGTAGATTAATTAATGATTTTATGGCTTTTATTAAGAATGGCATAACATGTATTTTTTATTTTTGAAAATTAATTCTCATAATCTTATTTGGTGTTGTTGTTCAGGCTTTTGTTGAGAATATTTTTTAGGAGGAAGAGATAAATATTTCAGCATGGACTCGTTCTCTCCATCCAGAAGTTCTGTTTTCTGAAGTTAATAATATGTCCACTGTAAATGCAATATTGGAAATATAATTATTATTATTATTTTTTAAAGTATTTTTCACATTAAAATACATTAAAATAATATATATATTTTTATTTTTTAAAAAAATTATTTTTGATATCAACGTATCAAAATAATCTAAAAATATCAAAAAAATATTAATTTAAAATAAAAAAATAAAAAAATTTAATTTTTTTTAAAAATACTTTAAAAAAGTAAAAATAAACCGACTGTAGTATGCTTTTTCTGCATGTCAAGTGGAAAACGTCTGTTGGTTCAAATATATTATATATTGTCCTTTAGTGACCTCAGTTTATTTGTATGTTTAGGTAAACATCTCTCATTAATTGCTGATGTTAGTTCTGACAGGAAATCTCAAAAACAAATTTGTAATGTTTTAGTTCCCAGCTATGTATATTTATTCGATTCTTGTCTTATGTCCTATCAAAATAATTATAATAAAAAAAAAATGGTTCGTAAATTGCCTTCCTATTCCACTACATGTTGATTATTGTTTGTATAATTGTGTTTGTTCATGTGACAAAACTATGTAAAGCAGGATGGATTGATATTGTTAATAACTCCTTAAAAAAAATAATTAAAACGCCAAGTTCAATTTAAAAAAAAAAAAACAAAAAAAATCTAGGCAATAGGTTTTTTACATCAATTAAAAGTTCTTTAAAAATCACAAAAAAATTCAATTAAAAAACAAAAAATTATGCAATTAAAATGATTTTTACATCATATAATAACTTTTTGAAAGCCTGAAAAATATCTAAAAAAGCCACCAAAAAAAAAATTAGGTTCTTTGAGTTTTTAACATAAATTAATTGAACCGAACCAAACTAAAAATTATCGATTTGAATTGATTTTAATTCTAAATTAGTTTTAAAAATTTTATTTTAATTAATTTTTTGAAGTGAAAACCAAACTAAATTGAAAATAATCACCGAGCACTTAATACTCAACATTCTAGAGCCTAACTAAATTGAAAATATATCCTATATATATAATGTTTTCTCAACAAGATTTCATATAATTATTACACATATTTTATCTCCAGTATAATAGTGCTTTATAGTGTTTTATCTATATATTTCATTATTTGGTTGTGTATGTGTTAACTATAAACTTGATTTTCAAATTGATCTTACGCAAAAACTTGAGTTATTGGTTAGTTGATCATGATCAAATAATTTTTATAAAGTCTAAATGATGTTATTATAAAATTAAAAAATAATTAATTTGAATATGACTAGATTAACCGGTCAAAAATGATCTATTAACATGTTAATTAAGTAAACTCTTAATTTATTTAATTATTTTTTACACCGACTCGGACTAAAATACTGGTCAACTTGAATTTTGGGTTTACCCACCATGTCAACTGTCAAGTGATAACAATCTTCAATAATGGTGGTCCAGCCTTACACGTTAGGCATACGGCTTGACATTCGAGACGTATCTAAATGGTTTTGGTGTCAGCCATTGTTTTGTTTTGATTTTTCTTTGTTTTGTTTTATTGTGGTGTCGTCTATATATCACTAGCATAAATCGTGTTTTTAAAACATATATCTTTTTTATATACAATAAGTCGTCATGCATATTTGCTTGCCACATAAATTCCCTTTTCTTTTATTTACATTTCATGACTATTATTCGAATTAATTTCAAAATTTGCATTTTCAACGTAAATATTTTATTTGGAAAGTTAGTTGGATCCAATTTCGAGTGGACGAGATTTCTAATTCGAGGATTTGACAATTATTTTTATTCAATTCCGTGAATAATTGCATAAGATTTAATTTTCATTTTTCATGTATGTTATCAATGACATGAAAAGTAAATATAATAAAATATTGACGAGTTAATACTAAGATTAATTCTAAATTTATATCAAAGACCTGACTTAAAAATAAACTTGCAAAATAAACTTAGATAATAATTGGATATAATTAAGCTGTGGTTTAGAATAAATGACTTAGAAATAAAAATATTTAACTTTTTTTTAATTTTTTTTGAATGATCTCATTTTCTCTTGAAAATATCTAATTATTTATCTTTTTTTCTTGTAACCATAGCACATCTCTAGAAATTTTATCCTTCCTCTGTAAGTAGCGCTTCCAGTTCGAACTTTTTTCAGTTCGAATATATATATATATATATATATATATATATATATATATATATATATATATTTTAATCGGATTATTTGGGTTAATTTTTTTAAAATTAAAAAAATATTGTTTTAATAAATAAAAAAACAATAAAAATCAATATGTTGTAACTGGATTTTTGACTAGATCAACCAGCCGGGTCATCGGGTCATCTCAAATTTTATATTTTTCTAATTTTTTTTTAAATTTAGTTTAATTTTAACCCTGAACTAAAACAGGTTTTAAAATTATGATGATAATATTTAGATTTATTTTAGTAAGTAGTTTTAGAGAAACATTAATTTAACATTCCTATATTGATCACGTCATAAATTAAGTAGTTGAGTTTCTTATGTGGAGAGAGAGTTTAAGAAGATCGATCCTAGCCTCCCTTGACAAGTATCACAGCTTTATTATTTTTTCTTGCCAAGGTCATTATTGCTTAAAAATCATATGAAACAACACGCTTTGACGAAGAACAGGAAGACTGGAAAGATCTTCTTACAGGCTTCGGCAATTTTTCAATTAAGATTTTCGGACACAGCATGCATCATGCTGATGCTCCTATAACCTCATGCTGTGCTTATAGATACTGATACAAAGTTGCACAACATATATGCATCATATATATATTGAGAAAACAGAATATAATTCAGAAATACAATTAGAGTTGATCGATCCTGCTAAAAAGTTTATGACCAGACCTTATTAATTCAAGTTAAGCTTGCCAGCTAAAGGAATATAGATTCAATAATTAACATTACCACAACCTGTGAAATCACTGAAAAATTCATATCCAGTAATTAGCTACCGAGGCTCTAAGACTGAGACAGTGATCTCATTGGTTGAAGATAATCCAACCTTGTTTGAGGATGAACTTGATTCAAGTGGACCTCTGTCATTAAGAAAAGCTGGTTCTTTTGGATTGGGCAAAGCACTATCTCCTCCCAACATCCGCACGACGGAGGCCATGCTTGGCCGGTCATCAGGGTGCTGTTGCACGCATAAGAGGCTAATGTGTACGCACCTCAGCACTTCTGAGGGATTGCAGGACTCATCTCTCAGTGCGTCAATTAACTCTGATGCTTTGCCTTCATTCCACAATCTCCATGTCTAAGACAAACAAAAGACTTGCTGTCAGCCATGAGCTCAGGACATGTAATAAGACAACGCAATTTAACCTTGAATACTTACATGTCCAATAAGGCTAAGGCTATGGTCTGGATGGTAAAACCCTTTACTTTTCTTTCCGCTTATTATCTCAAGCAACAAGACACCAAAACTAAAGACATCGGATTTCACCGAGAATAGACCATCGGTGGCGTATTCTGGTGCCATGTAACCGCTGCATGAAGCGTTTAGCATAAGAATACATGATGGTAATATAGGAATATTAGAACTGGCTAATGAATCAGATGTCTTACTAAGTTCCCACCACTCTGCTTGTGTCGCCTTCAGTTTGGTCAGCCTCGAACATTCTAGCCAAACCAAAATCAGAAATCTTTGGATTCATGTGATCATCAAGTAAAACATTACTTGCTTTGAGATCTCTATGTATAATTCTCAATCTGGAATCTTGATGAAGATAGAGAAGCCCCCTTGCAATCCCAGAAATGATGTTGAAACGCCTGGACCAGTCTATCATTTTTCCTTTTGTCCCATCTGATAAGTCATGTTTTTCATATTAGGCCAAGCTGCTATTGGAATACACAAAATAAAGAATTTAATAGCAACAAAAACATATAACATATTTTTGCATATTAGGCCAACTAAGTTAATTATTAGGTTACGACAGACCCGTACTGAAAATGAACGAGTCCAGGCTTCCGTTGGGCATGTATTCATAAATCAGCATTTTCTCCTCTCTCTCAATGCAGCAACCAAGAAGCTTTACAAGATTTCTGTGCTGAAGCTTGTTAATCAGTATCACTTCATTTTTGAACTCATTTAATCCTTGTCTAGAACTCTTTGACAGTCTCTTAACAGCAATTTCCTGTCCATCTTCTAGCTTACCCTAAAAAAAAACGTTTATAAAATGCTTGCGCTACTCTGCATAAATTAAAATTCCTTAGTTGTCATACAGGAGGTTTGCCAGGCATTTTTAAAGTTTACCTTGTAGACAGGTCCATATCCACCTTCTCCTAACTTATTGTTGATTGAAAAGTTGCTGGTGGCATTAGCTATTGCAGTGAACTCAAAGAGTGGAAGCTCCAAGTCTTCCTTTTGTCCTTTATCTTTCTCGTGATCATTTTGCAAGCACTTTTCCATTCTCTCTAAAACAGGATAATATCAGCACCATATTAAAAAAAAAAGAAAAAAAAAGAAAAAGGAATGAATGGTTACAAGTTATTGAAATATTAATTTCGATCACCGAAGAAAATGTTCGATTGTGCTGAAAATGATTAGAACATTAGATCAATCCTATAATGATTAGACATTGTTACTAGAGGGGGCTGGCAAGTGCAGAGGCTCCTGCAAGAATTTTTTTTTTTTTTCAACGCTCTCCTTCAATAAATTAGATTTTTAGTTTAAAAATAAAAAAAAAATTAAACTTTAGCTCCTTTCAAATTTTGTTTTCTCTAATTTGGTCCTCCCAAACTAAAATTCATAGCTACACCCCGGTTAGAAGCTATAATGTCTTCGAGTTGAAACCAAAATGAAATGCAATACAGCTCTACAATGTTTATGGCTATAACAAGCTTTGATAGCTCAGCTGTTGTGATTTGGAAGTAACTGATTTGAGTAAATTAGTCGCCCTCTTAACAATACTACAACACTGGCATAGCTAATATGTTAGTTTTCGTGCTGAAATTCTACAGATTGAAGACCATTTCATATTTTTTTTTTAACAGGGTACATGAAAATTTCTTTCACAGGGTAAATTAGACATAGATAATTCAAGAAAAATAATAAATACAATTCTTCTTAATTGAGTTATAACACAAAAACCCAATTTAAAATTTTATTAATCAATATTTTATTTTAAGTAGTTTGCTTAATACACGCTAAAAATTCTATTTATACTAAAAAATATATCCTAAACAAAGATATAAAAATAATAAAAGATCTCAACTAAATAAAAAAAATTAAATCTCTTAAGAAATTATAACAATTCTCGAATACTAACTTCTATTTGAATGCCTTAAATTATGTTTATTAGCATAAAATTATCTATTAAAATTTTATTACTCAATATATTTTATGTTCAAGCTGTTTAATAAAATACAAGCTAAACAATCCTATCTATACTAGAAAAAATATCATAAACAAAACTTAAAAAAAAAAAATCTAAACTATATAGAAATAAAAATTGTAAATCAATTAGAGAATTATGTGTGAATTCATGAATAATAATTTATAAATCTTCTTTTCAATCTCTAATTTTTATGAAATTTTAACTTTATATGAAATATATCCTATAAAAATCTTAATCCCATGTAACAATTAGGTATACTTGTTAATATAAAACTGTAATTTAAAAAAGGAAAAAAAAAAAAAAAACCCACGTATCAATCCCGTAGTGATATATTGTTCAAACTAATTCTAGCTATACACTCGTAACCCTAAAAGTAATTGAAAGAAAACCAAATGGTCACAAATTTAGTGACAGTGATCGGTCTAATGAACTTACCTGCGCGCTTTGCCTTGCTTTTGCGGACGTAATAGATGGCCATGAGCATCCCCAAGACCACGGCAATGGTAACTGTAGTTATCACTGCAATCCTTATCTTAGGTTTAGCTTTTGCCTCTTCATGGTCATTTGCAAAATGAAGAATAGTTAGAATTCTGCTAAAACTGAAGCAAAGAAGCTGTGATCAAGGAAACAGTGGTTAACTTCAGTAGCTTATTCACATGCTCAAGGAATACTGAAAATTATAGCAACCACATACCTATTTCTGAAGCGTGCACTCGAACGTATAGTGTCTGGCCTCCAATTGGAACTTGTCTAATATCTATCAGATCGCCAAACCAAATAGCACAGCCACTACCTCTTCCTCTAATATCTAAATTTGTATATGCCATACAAGAACAGTTTTGTAAGCATTTAGCCCTGCATTCCTTGAGATTCATAGTTTTGTTGACCCAAGAATCTGTAGCATCCGGCACCTTGAGCCCATCAAGTTTGATGAATCCATCTCCTTTCTGACATTCTAATTCCTTATTTCGCTCACATCCTTGAGACCAGTCGATTGTGTTCCATGCCTCTACTAACTTAGGCTTGAATTTTTCTAAACATTGACAGACCGGCATCGCACTAATAATGCAATTTCCATTTACACCACAAAGACCATAATTGTCACAGTAATCTCTTGGGACAGAAGCATAAAGAATCCAACTTTTAGTATCTTCACTCCATGTGAATCGCTGACGATGATAGGTAGTTTGGTTCAAGACTATCCTCGTGATTACAGATGGATCCTTAAGGTCATATGAATAATACACCTCCTGGTCATTTGAGATAAAATTAAAATAAAAAAGTGGGTTGGTCTTTATCTCTGGGGCACCACTAAATCCAATGCCATTCCATGGGCCACTTCTGTAGAACTTATTTGATCCCTTCCAGTTCACTCCCTCAGGGTTACTCTGACGTTCCAGTGTCCACGTAAAGTCTCCAGGAGATGGATTATCCGGGCTCTTCCAAGATGATAGACGCCGATCAAATCCTGTCTTTAAGTCCCATCCGAGCTTCATTCCTGGCAACAGTGTATCACACGGATAGTCGAAACTTTGCCATATGATTCCAGTATTTGCATCTTGTTTGTCACTTAAGACCAGATTTCCGGAATCCAGAAGTTGTACTATTGGACTTCGAGCTTTTATTGTCGAGTTTGAAGACCAAACAACAACATTACTGTTCTTGCTGAGAAGTACAAGATTTCCTGTGTCGTCTATCTTCAACAAGCCAGAAGTACCATTGATAGGATTGCGCCGGTTTGCCACCCAGACAATGGTTCTAAGTGGGATATTCTTGTACCATATTCCCAAGTAACTGTTATTCGAAATGCCAGGACTAAAGAAACCCAGATCAAAGGTTCCCTCTTTGGAGACCAATGTCTTTCCATCACCCATAGATTCTGATGGACTAATGCTTTCAAGGGCATTGGAGAATTTCAAAAGCAAGATAAGTACATGAGTACTGATAAATGTAAATAAAAGGATCATACCCATTGATGTCTAGCGTTCAAGCTGTTTAACCAGTTGCTAGCTATAGAGAAAAATACTGCAATCTATATGAATGATTGCAGTATAGACTTGGGGAAACATGATTTTTGAATAGGAAAATGATGCCCAGAAAGTTGGGTTACTGCTGAGTGTTGATAGATAGCAACAGGTTACCTTGTTTCTTAGGTCATTTCTTTCTAATGGCCCATCATTGCATTTGGGTGGTGTTATAGCCAATAGATGTACATAAGAGGAAGAAAGTGTTCACTAAAAATCTCAAGATTTTTTATTTTTATTTTTCCTTTCCAAATCTCAAATGCCTTTCGAAACATGCCTCCTAAGTATTTGGAGAAGTTTTTAGAACTATTTTTATTTTCAAAAGTGTTGAGAAAAGATATGAAAATGATGACTTTTGTGTCGTGTCGACCAGGGTAGAAATCTGGTGCTTGGGTTGAATTGTTCTTTATGAGTATCGTTTCCCCTTAAATACGTTTGTTACTTGTCTTTTTTTGTTAGTCTTGCCTGAAAATGATGCAATATAAGACTGCTTAGATTTTTTTTGCGTGTACTATATAAATTTTTTTAATATAAAAAACTGAATAATGATAACAAATCATTGATTAATTAATAATTTGAAATAATTTCAGATGAAGCTAAAAATTAAAAATATAAAAAATTCAAGATCCAATAATCTAATATTAAAGGATAAAATAAAATAAAATTAAAAAGATCTAATTTTTGAAATAATTAAATTTAGTCACGAAACCAAGATAACCACATAGAAAACCAAAAAACTCCTAAACAAAATTTTTAATAATAAAAAAATTTAAAATAAAATTAATAATAATCAAAACAATAAGGACAAAATATGGTATAAAACTAATGAAAGAGAATGATGAGGGACTTAACAAAAAAAAAGATAAAAGAAAAAAAAAAGAAAAAAAACCAATTAAGAAAATGAGAACCAAAATTGGATTAAAAAAAGCAAATGAAATAAAATGTTGAGGGACAAAATTAAAAGAAAAATAAATTTAAAAAAGGATAAAAAAGAGAAATTAAAAAAATAAGAAAAAAATCTGAAAAAAAATACAATAAAATATTGAGGGATAAAATTAAAATAAAGAAAAACCAAGAAAAGAATAATAATAAAAAAAAAAAAAACAACAATCAAGAGAATGAGTATCATAGTTGATATAAAAACAAAACAAAATCAAATAGAAATGGATGAAACTGAAAAAAAAAATCTAATAATAATAATAAAAAAAAAAAGATCAATCAAAAGAAAAAAGATCATAATTGAATTGTTTTCTCTATTATTTCTTTTATTAAGATAATACATTTTTTTACTTTTTAGCTAAATACAAAAACCAAGTGATTAGCTAGAGGAAAATCATTTCAACACCCTTTAACTTTATTTTTTTGATAAAAAATGGTATTTTTACTTGATGCACAATAAAAAAATCTAATTGACCCCAGTAACCCCGATCATTCAACCCACTCCGTGAGCTTGGACATGACAAGGGTCGACTCTTGGGCTAGGTTTTAAAAGCATAATAAAAAAAAACGCATCAAATATGATATGAAAATTCAATAAAATTAAACTATAAGGGATGAAATTGCAGAAAAAAAAATTAATTAAAAAAATTTCAAAATAAAAGGAACTGCAATTGTCACAACTTCACGGCGAAGTGGTGACCCTCGATTGATTTCGAGGTTTTTGTTTATTGTGTAAAAGAGAGTCAACACCTAACATTTTGTCTACTAGGAACCCTAACTGGTCTTTCAGATATTCTTAGGCAAGAGACTAGTTGCGTAAAGAGAAGGTATTAGCACCCCTAATACGCCCTACCTAAGGCAAGCTGCTTAGTGTTTGGTTTGTCTTATAATTGCTATGGTGTTAGTGTTTTCTAATCCCATCAATTCTCCTAGGTTTGATTTAAACTAAATTTATTAAGATAGATATCCAAAGAGATTTCATATGCTTCAAAAGCTTATTTTTTCCTTAGTATTTCAAGAGTTTACGACTCGTAAATCGCAAGGAGGAGGGACAAAACTTTTGAAATCTAGGGCACTTTTAAAAGTCTATTTTTGCCTTAGTGTTTTATACTCTCACGGCTCGTAAAAAAAATTAAAATGTCCTCGATTATAATCAAGGCTTCTTTCAAGGATGTGTGAGGATTTATTAGAAAATTATTTTGCATATTTACCACTTAGGGTTTCTTTATCCAAATATTAACAGTGAATAATAACAAATTATTTCCAATAATATTTTGGATATTCATCCTTTAAGGATTTCTTTATCCAAATATTAGCGGTGAATAATAAATGAATTCCCCCTAAAATAAGTTTTTTATACTTTTTGGAATATTGGCTAATACCCTTTGGAGTTTTACAAATATGTTGTAAAATCCAGAAATGCAAGAAAATAATTTTTTTTGTATTTAAGAAATCCAAGAGAAAACACATTTTCGAAACTTCCAATATTTTTTGTATATAAAAAAAAAACATTCAAAACATGTTAGGGTATTGGTCGTATGCAATATACAAGAAACATTTTAATTTTTTTTTCAATCAAAACACAAACATCACAATTAAACACACAAAAAATCACAATAAAAGCTAACCAGCCGTCATATATATTCTAAGATTTATAATAAGCTTAAAGCAATTAAAAAAAAATCAAAGCCAACTCATCCCATGCAGACAGCAAGAACAAAAATAAAACTAGAGCAATCACTAAGAAAAACAAAACAATGGCTGGCTGATTTCTTCTCCAGCAGGTGTAAGGAAAACAAAAGGAAAGTCCCTAAATGTAAAAGTTCCTAAACATGAAAGACAAACCCTTTTTACATGGACAACAGCTAACTCAAACATCATGGAAGAAATGGACAAGTGTTGGCTTTGTCTAAACAGAAATCAATTATTCAGAGGGAAGAAAAAGTTTCACAATCGAATGACCAACGAATGCCTATAAAAAAAATAACAAAGGAGGAGAGATTGGGGCCTATACCTGCAAATCCTTTTAAAGCAAATAATGACCAGAGGCCGAAAGACAATTCACGTGTGCCTCCTTCGCTACTGTAGATGATGAAAGAAACAAAGATACTAAAGCTGATATACTGATATTAACGTTCTTCTTCTCTTGCTTTTACTGGTTTCCTCGTCGCCTGCCTTTCCTTTCTCCTTTCTTTTGTTTTCTTTCACAGTGATGAAAGGATGTATGGGAACCAAAGGCTCTATGGATCAAAGAAAGAAACCCCTTTGTTCCCCTATTACCTGTATTTGTTTTTACTCCCTGCCTCTCTTGCTTTTTCCTTCTCCTTATTTTTCTTTTTTTTTCCTGCTCTTTTCTTCATTTTTTCTCCTCGTTTCATCTGATTTCTTTCCAGTTTTAGAGGATGGTGTGGCTCTTTTCTTTCCTTCCATAAAGCCAGCTGCTCCTTTTGAAATAAGTCAATAAAAATGTGGTTTGCAGCTCTCCAATCAGTAAGACAAACATGGAGACCAACAGGAAATTTGCAAAGAAAAAAAGAAGAAAGAAATCAAATGGGTAAAGATGCATGCTGCAAAGTCTTATTTTCCTTATTCAATGTGGTAAAAATCCTATCATTTATGATGATCCAACCCCCCTCTCCAGCTTTCAATATCCTTCTTCAATTCAATCCCTCATTTTAGCACTTTTCAATTCAGTCCTTGGTCCAAAAAAAATCCTTCGAATCAATCCCGTGAACTTGGGCTAAACCCTTCTTGCGGTAGGATTCTCTACCTTCACGTTAGATATTCAAATGGGAATATCTTGAGCTTCTGATATCGAAATCAAGTGATTCAAAAGCCCAAATTTATCTACGTATTTAGGACTATAATTTCGATGAAGGAGTCAAAGTGAGATAAAATCATTTTAGATAACAGAATATGACAGTAATCCGGTTGGTCAAAAAGGATCTCGGGTCTACTTTAGAAACTAACAATGTCGAGAATCCTGGTATGATTGAGAGTATGATCTAAGAACAAATCAACAAAATTTATGATGGAAATAGACTTTTTAGTGCAAAACTCGGGTTAAATCCTTCCCGCAGCAGAATTCTCTACCTTTATGTTAGGTATTCAAACGAGAATATCTTGAGCTTCTGATATCGAAATCAAGCGATTCAAAAGCCTAAATTTATCTACGTGTTTAGGACTAAAACTTTGATGAAAAAGTAAGATAAAATTATTTTAGAGAATAGAATTTAGTAGTAATCTAGTTGGTCAAAAAGGTTCTTAATCTGACAATGCTGAGCATCCAAATCTGACTGAGAATCTGCCCTAAGAACAATAATCTTTAGGACCTAATAAAGGTGTAGGTCAATTTTTTAACATATCATGAGTGACAGAATATGGCTAGGATAGTCAGATATCATACGAAACTAAGTCACAATTCTAGCCTAAGTTGGAACAAAAAAATACGACAGCAGCAAAACTATTTTTTTTATTGCAAATTCTAAGGGATTTATCTAATCTTAAAAACCAGATAAAGAAGGAATGAATTTGGCATAATGAAGACTCCTGATCAACCTAAGAAAACCTGGTGGTTTTGGTAGCAAAGGGGAAGGATAAAAAGAGAAGAAAACAACTCAAACAAGGTTTTGAAAAAAATATTTCTTTCTCAGCTTTTGTCAAACTTCTAGCGAACATGAGCTAAACTCCTACACTCAGTTCAAAAGAGGTATACATTGTCTCCAGCACGTAGGGTCCAAAACTAATTAACAATAGCAATCACAAGAATGACGATCAAATTCAATAAATAAAAAAAAAAGCTTTAAAATCAAATGACTAGAGATTAAATTGAAAAATAAAATTCAATCAGAAAAAAAGATTAAAAGCAAAATAAATAGGAATCAAAAGAATAAGGATCAAATTTGATAAAAAAAAGTTAAAAAATCAAACGTCAAAGGATGATATTAAAAAATAAATAAATCAAATTTGATATAATTAAGAGATTGAGGACCACTTTGCAATTTTGCATAGATAACACACTTTTTAAGGTCGAGGAAAGAGGAAAAAAAGAGGGAGAATAAAACTTATTGTCGAAGCTCCGTCGTGATATAGATGATGACAAACATCAGCCCACCATGAAAAAGGTGGCGTGGTCTTTCAAATGACACCATGAAAGGCTACCAATGACAATTGAGAGATGTCAGATGCCTCGTCTAAAGGGCACGGGTGCCCCCACCTACTGAATACACTCCAACCTCTTTTCTTACAAAAGACTGGAGCACTTTTGATCCCACGTGACAATTATAAAAAAATCAAGATCAAAAAACCAAAAATACCCCTTGATCCTAGGCAAAATAAAATTGACCTCAAGGGTTATTCGGTAATTAAATTGTACAAAACAAAAATTCAAAAAATTCCCGCAAACAATGATACTTTTATAAAAGATTCAAGGAAAAAAATAAAAAAATTTATAAGAATAAGCATCAAATCTAAAATATCAAAACATAATAAAAAATTAAATATGCATAATTTTTTGATGTGTTTTTTTACACTAAAAAGACTCTTAGATGTAAATAAAAAACACCTGAGGTCACAAAACACCTCAAAAACACCTAATCATAGCCCCCTCATCATATGAAACCTTTTGACATAAAAATCAATCGTTTTGGTGGTCAAAATCTTCCCCTAATGCCACTTCTCTCTCTAAGTCGGAATCTTTTGACTCCCTCTCTCACCTCCCACCAAAAAAGAATTGAAAAACCAGAAAAGAAAAGTAAAGTTAGGTATCAAAATGTTTTTCTTAAAATTCAAGGGACTCGTCACTTAAAATATAAAAAAATAGGGGACTAAAATGAATGTTTTAACGAAATTTTCAACCCGCCCCTTATGTTATTCGAAATTTCTACTTTAGTCCCTATCTTTCAATTCAACCCTTTCTCATGCAAAAATATGCAATTTGACAGCTAATTTAGGCTCAAAAGGGCCAACTCATGTAAAATAAAAGTTTGAAGAATAAAATGAAAAATATATATTGCTTAAATCTACAGTGTATTGTAACAGAGTGCATAGTTAACAAAAAAAATTAATCTCTTTTATTATATTGTATAATATAGTCATATAAAAATAAAAACCTAATCGTGTTGTAATGAGATGTATTCTTTGATTTCTTAATCAATTTCAGAGGTCAAGTTAAGAATAATTTTTTATAATTAAATGGCACATCATTTATATTAATCATGATGTTGGAAAAAAAACATAATTTTTACATTAATTTAAAAGAATAAAAATTATAAAATTATGGTTTATGAAAAAATATTTAAAAATGCAAATATAATATACAATATTTTATAAATATGCATGGAAAAACATAGTGATAATTGTTGTAACCCATTTCTTACCTTTGTTTTCCAAACATGTTTTTTTAAAAAAGTTTAAAGATATAAAAATTGTAAGAAATTACATTTTTAATGAATCTCAGCTAATGTATAGCAATTTTAGAATTTTTTACCCTTTTCACTTATCATATTCATATTGACGTAATGAATTTTTTAAAAAAATCAAAGAAAAAGGAAATTGTTAAAAACAATGAGTGAGTTAAATGATAAGGAAAAAGGAACCAAAATAAACATGAAATTTTTGGCTCACTCTCTAAGTAACTAATAAATAACAGGAAAATATTAAAATAAAATAAAATAATAGAGCATACAATGATTCAAGAAAAGAGAAGCTAAAAAGGAATTAAAAAAAAACAAAGAAAAAGTAAGGGTATAAATAGAAAGAGAGGGGAGAAGGACTAAACACACAAATATATAGAATACAAGATTCATACAAAGAAAATTTAAAGAGAACAAAGAAAAAAAATCAAATCGAAAAGAAAGATATACAACCTCCTTCATCTCTCTCATCGTCGATCTCTTTCCCTTTCCTTTTAGAATTTAAAAAACAAACACCATAGTTCATTGTAAAACACCAACCACCAAACAACCTCATTTCCCTTTATCTCTCCAAGTGAATGAACTCGTTATAATAAGCCCCAATTTGCTCTTCTTCTTCTTCATCTATTTATAATTGAAATACAAAAAGCCCTTTCTATTCTTTACAATCATTATATACTGCCAAACAACAACACCATTATAACAACCACCATTAAAGACCAATGCCCCCATCTTGAAAACAAACCACCCAGAAACCAATCACTGTCCATCTTGGGTCAAAGTAACCAAACTTATGAAAAAAGAGAAGTAGGAGAACTAAAACATTTCATTGGCTCGATCTTCTCCTATAAATAGTAGTAGGGCTCATTGTCGATGTAGAATAGAAAAGGAGATAAAGTTGTTGTTAATCTAGTAGAAAACACCCCTAGCATTAGTTGCATATAGATTATATGTTATAATGAACCTTGATTTTCTCCTGTTCTTCCTCTTTTTCTACCAAAAACAAACAATCCCTTTCTCTTTCATGCAACTATCATAAATCACCAAGGAATAACACCACTATGATAGCCACAATCACAAGCCAACTCCCCACTCTTTTCTGCATAGATATCATCAACTGCCAAACAACAACACCACTATGATAGCCACCACCTAAAAGTGGTGGCTATCGTTTCCCTCTCCATACCAAATCACCTAAAAGCCAATTGCAATCCATATTTAGTCAAAGTAACCAAACTTGTGAAAAGTGAGAAACATGAGAGGAAAAAACATTTCATTAGCATGATCTCCTTCTATAAATGATGATAGGGTTCATTGTCAATATAGAATAGAAAAAGAGAGGAAATTATTGTCAATCTATGAGAACACCCCGACATTAATAGCATGTGGAGTATATATACTAGTAGTGTCAGGGCGTATAGGTCCATGCACAACTACTAATCCATTCAAATTCCAATGTTTTTTTAAGACACCAATAGCTCATATAAGTTGTTTTTGAACCCCTAACACATTGGATTATTTATTTTGAATAATTTTTAACATAATTTTGATTTTAGATCAATTATGATGAAATATTTGTTAGTTACAATATCTTAATTTAGGAAGATTGATCTTGGAAAATTGATTGATATGTAATTACTTGATTTAAAAGGATTAATCTAGAGAGATTGATTGATAGAAAATTAGTTGTATATAGTTTTGTTTAGAGAAAATGTAATTATAGTTTGTGAGTGATTATAAGATGTGATTATGTTAATACTTGACTATTTAAAGAGAAGAGAGCTTTCATTAAAAGGCATTCAAACCATTTTAACATGGTATTAAAGTTTGAATTTTAAATTTTATACTCACCTTTTTGGGTTAGTATATTTTATTAGTTGAGTTATGAGATATTTTTCTCTATTTTCTCTTTAAAGTCTTCTTCTTGGTTTGGTGCTATGAGAAATTTCTAAGTGTGGAGAGATTTTGTTTTGGCTAGACATTATAATGATATAGTTGGATATTTTGTAAGTTCTCATTCCCAACAATTTGAATTTTTGTTTTACATCAAGATCTATTTTTTCTTTTTTAATAGTTCAATTGTTTACTTCTAGTTTATCACAAAAGAAGAAGAAATTATTTCTTGTTGTAATCGAAAGAATTACTCCAATTTAATATATTTATAATGGGAAAAGAATTGCAAAGTCACTTTGATGGGTCATCTAAGGCTCGTATTATCTCGAGGAGATTGATTCATGGGAGAGAAAGGATGTTGATATTATCTCTTGATTATTGGGCTTTATTGAAATATAAATGGTGAATCATCTTCAATCATTCATTACTTCTATGAAAGATGTGGACTTATCTTCGAGCATTTATTCTCAAAATAACCCCTCTCAAAAGTTTAATTAGAGTTACAGATTCACAATTATTGCCAAGGTAATCTTTTTATTAAATAATTATATTTTGGATTTCTTCATTTATGGAGTGAATATTCTTGGATAGTTCATTCTATCATGAAAGCCAAAGATATTAGCTTCTTTTTTCATTATTAAACTAAGACTAGAATTTGAGACCGCGCACACTAATTTAATCAATCAAAGTTTTATTCCATCTTTGAAGGTTTGTTTTAGGGGATTATTACATGAAAAACAACGTCTAGTTACTCAGTTTGGCTTTCATTTAAAATTCAAAATGTCTAATGGTTAATATGTCATATGTTGCTTAGGAAAAAGGAAAATCTAGGCCATATAATTAGTGGTACAATTGTAAGGAGCTTGGACATATTACAAAAGATTGCAGCAAGAAATTTTATAGTGGTTGCAAAAAAAAAAAAAAAAAGGGCACATCATTAAATATTTTTTAATGTGACCTCAAAATCAACACGCTTTATCCCCTTGTAATGATGCCCAGTATAATTTCATGATAGTCTCTTTATTTCTTTCTTTAGATTGACAAATTGTAAGCATTTTCTTTATATCCAATGACACACGAGATAGTCCAATAAATAATTGTTTTTGTCTTCTTTTCCTTTGGCATACAAGGTAAAATAAATATACTTTCTAATTGATTGACTCTACAGGTTTCAGTCATATGATTAGTAGTACATATGTTTTACATAATGTTTGTAAGTATGAGGATAAGCAACATTTTTAGATAACCAATCACAATGACCTTCCTACCATTACAAGTGGAACTTTGAAGTCTTCTTTTAATAATATTTTTATATCTTCAGATTTATCAATAAATTTAATTTATATTGGTCAATTGGTAAATAATAATTGTGAAATTCACTTTGATCATAATGATTATCGTATGCAGAATTAAATATCAAGGAAAGTGATAACAAAAAGGCTTAAGGTGTTACGTCTTCTTCCTCTCGAATTTTTCGTTCCAAGGTTTATTTCTTTTAATAGTATTGCGATTGTTAATAATAGTCATGTATGTCAAATGGAATCAAGACATCACAATTCTATTGGTTTGACATATATTATGAAACATGGTTATTTGGTAATGAAGATTTATTTTCACCTTCTAATGTGTTATATGATTGTGGCACGTGTAAGCTAGGTAAAAAAAAAAAAAAAAACTCCTTACCCTTTCCTTTACATGGCAATGAAACTTCTTATTTTTTTTAGATAATGAATACTATTATAACCTAATTTTTAGTTTCCAAAAACATAATAATAAAAAAATAAAATAAAATAAAAAATAACTTGAGAATTGGGTTAACAACACAAATTGAAAGTTTGAGGACTAATAAGGATGAGATTATAAAGTTAAAAGTTAATTTGGCCAAAAATTGAAAGAATTTAAAAGTTTAGGGACTTAATTAAACTTTGAACTAGTTTAATTAATGAAATTAGGGGCTTAATTGAATAAATATTAAAGTTCAGGTTCAATTTGAGCCAAAATTACAATAAATTAAATTCCAAAGACCGAAGTGAATGGGCGCTGATACTATAGGGGGGTTAATTGATTTTTTCAGGGGTAATTTTGAAAGAATTACAAGTTGAAAAGTCAATTAAAAACTGAATTGATTAAAATTGGAACCAAAGATTATTTTGTAAATGAAGTTGAAATCCAAGGGTCTAATTGCATTGATCCAAGGGTGAAATAAAAAAAAATCAAAGAATAAGGACTTAATTGTAAGATATTAGAACTCCAGGGGAAAAATGAAGAATAATAGTCCTAGCCTAAAACACCGTCATTCAAAACACTATTCATTCTCTTCTCCAGGTATGCAGGGGAAAATCAATGTGAAATGCCATAAAAAAGGCTTCGGCCAGACCCTAACTCCCCACCAAATTCACACCAAGTCCAAGCCAAAATGTAGACCAAATGGTCTACCACAAAACTCATAAGTTTGGTTCAGTATCCCTCGCCTTCACAAAACTTATAAAAGTAAGGAACTAGAGAAACACAAAGGGGGGGGAAACGAAGAAAGATGAAAGAGATAGATAAAGAAGAAAACCTAGAGAGTAAAGGAAGAGAACAAAAAAAAAAAAACAGTGAGGTGAAGAACAAAAATAAACAACAAAAACAGAAGCAAGGATCTGGTGTTGATTCGCCCGGTCCAACCAATGAAAAAAACCACAAAGAAAGAGAGAGAGAGAGAGAGAGAGAGAGAGAGAGAGAGTATCCAAAGAAAAGAGGAGTAACAAACCCAAAGCCAGAAAGAAAGACGATCATAGAGAAACAGATGAAATAGAAATGGAGGGGAAGAAAGGAGCATTGCCCAATAAGCATTGCCTCAAGTCTTCGTCTCCAACAACTAAAGTAGGTAAGTTCTTATTTTCCTCTATTGTGCAATTTTAATTGGTTGTTCACTGTACAAGCACGTTTGTCCGCTGTTGCAAGACTTGGTCATGGTTTGGGCTAATGACCAAGCTTGATAGGCTGGATCAAGCCCAGTCCATATTGCTAGGTTAGATTCAGTCTATAAAAAAGATAGAAATTGTTGAGACCAGGCTGGGCCTTTGTCTTAGGCCCATCTGACCTAATTTTCTTTAAGCCAGGAATGTGTTTGGAAAAACATATCTTTATACCCTTTCCTTTTTTCTCTCTCTCTTTTTTATTTTGATATTTAGCCAAACATACCTTTAAGATATCAGAAAATTAAAAAAAAATCAAGGACCCTTTTGGATTTATTTGTCGGTCCCTCGAATGTTTTATACGACTTTACTTAGTATTGAGTTATAGATTTATACTGTGAAATGCAAATCTAGTATACAATACATATCTATCCTTTCTTTTTTATTCAAATGTTTTTGCTTTCAATTCAAATTTTACTCGTTTATTCACTAATACCAGAGTCAGGAATATTCGTATTCACTAATACCAGAATTGGTAATACCCTTAATGTTCACTAATATTAAAATTAGGAATATTGATAATAGAATTGAGACTTATTTTAAATCCCTAAATTCATGTTCCAAATTCTTTGTCCTTAGGTGTATTCCTGGTATTTTAACTACAATATCTAGCATGAGTATCTCATCATCATCATCAGAAGATATAAAGTAAAATAATGGTACTCATTTATAGCAGAAACCAAAAGTTCTAAACTTGTATGTTCCTGGTATTTTGACTACAATACCTAGTAAAAGTATCTCATCATCATCAGAAGATATAAAGTAAAATAACGGGACTCCTTTGTAGCAAAAACCAAAAGTTCTAAACTTGTTGTCATAAAATGGTGATAACATCACCAAAATGCTCTGATTATATACTCAAATCCTCAATCTAAATTCATAGCATATAGATCTCATGCTTCTGCTTTTCTTGCCTCAACAATATAATTTAAGGAAGAGTGTTTCAAAATTATGAAGAAACTCATAAAAAGCACCAAAAGACAATGATTTATCTACATCTTCATCATGCTCAAGTTCTATAATCGGCCTAGCAGATGATAATGAAGATGATTGTTAGAGTATCCTCTCTCTTTTACAAAATCTTAAGCAATCACTACCTTTGTATATATAAAAAAAGGTATTTTAAGAAGCCTAAAAATACTTTGACCTATTTTATTTCTTAGTCGAGATCCTTCAAAAAAATTAGGCTCATCTTCTCTTGTTAGCACAAATGGTAAAAATAGCCAGCTACCACTTGAACTTTTTTAAAGCTGACCCCCCCACTTGCATAAACAATAAATAAGTATCGATGGAAATTGACAGACAACATTTTTAACTTTTTAAAAAGCAAATTATTTGCTTTACAAATTTTTCAAAGAAGATAGTCTCATTCTGCTCTATATAAAGAGACTCATCCTCGGTTTTGAGGACAAAACTTCATATAAGAGTTCCTCTATAAAAAGCATCACACATTTATCATCTTATAATATATTCAAATTTATTTGTAACCTTCTGTATTACCATCTTTTATAATGTAAAAAGATCCATACTACTTGGATTCAAACCTCTATAACCAAAATCTCCTGTAATAATTTTAATACAAATTTAAGTAAGGTTCATTTAAATCTTATTTTCTATATATTTTCTATTTAAATTTTTGCACTTTTTCTATAAACTTAAGTATGTTCTGTGTGTTTTAGAGGATCTTGTCATTATTAAACTTGGCTTTTCATTCACATTAGAAATTTGTATGTTTTATATTCTGTTTTAAAATCAAGTATATCGATTGAAAACCTGTTATTGAAACAGATTGTCTTATAAGCTCAACGCCTTCTTTACAAATCAATAATGGGACTTGAATAAGACATTTGTTTACTATCATAGTCTCTCTTTTTTTGGTTTTGTTATTTGCTTGTTCACAAATAAGATACCTTCTAATTTAGCTAATCTAGGCTGTATAATAAGGAGACTTCAGTTCAATTTTTTTTATTTATTAAAACAAAGGTTTTTTTTTTGTGTGTTAAGTTGTTTAAGTTTGGATTAGGTTTGACCAGATCAACCATATTACTAAAAAATTGAATTGAATGTGTTTATTTAGATGAATATTTTGTTCGTTTAAATTAAAAACTTGGTCCAACAAAGGCTTTGAGTTTTGAATTTTTCTAATCAACCAGCCAAACTAGATCATGTTTTGAATAGTCAATTGAATCACTAAAAACTCAATAAAATCAAATATATTTGACAAAGTCTATATCTTACCTAGTTCCCTCTAATTTAGCTAATCTAGGCTGTATAATAAGGAGACTTCAGGCCAATTTTTTTTTATTTATTAAAACAAAGGTTTTTTTTTTTTTTGTTAAGTTGTTTAAGTTTGGATTAGGTTTGACCAGATCAACCATATTACTAAATAATTGAATTGAATGTGTTTATTTAGATCAATATTTTATTTGTTTAAATTAAAAACTTGGTCCAACGAAAGCTTTAAGTTCAGAATTTTTCTAATTAACCCGGCAAACTAGATCATATTTTGAATAGTCAATTGAATTACTAAAAATTCGATCAAATCAAATATGTTTGACAAAGTCTATATCTTATCTAGTTCAATTAAAATCTCAATCTAAATCAAATTATACTAATATAAAAAGTTTTATTGCTTCCTTGTTTTATATGATATGTTAAATTTATCTTCTAATGAATAAATAATTAATTTTTTTTTCTAATGAATAAAGAAATAAATAATTATTATAAATAAATAATTATTTAAAAAATAAGACAATATTTTTTCAGTTCCATAAAAAAGAAAAAACTTGTTGCATTGCACTTTATAAATCCAAACTCCTCTTTATTTTGCTTACAAAAGAGAGGAAAAACACAATCAACCTAGAAACATATAAAAATAATAAAAAGATTAAAAACATAATAAAAGGTTGAATTACATTATTTCCCCTTTATTTTTTTAAAATAAAAATGGTTTTTCATTAAGGTAAAAAAAAATCCCTAATTGTTTTAAATCCCTACGAGAAATTGTCGTTTGGAAAACCTAAACAGACAAAGCAAACGGAAAAACCAAACACACTGTCGTTCAATAATTCCAACGGTCGATAATTTTTTTAATTGTCTGTAGTTTTTCTTGCAGTGTAAAAATCCAGCCTCTCCAAAACTTCACATTCAATTTCAAAAGAAAAACTCTCAATCTCTCTCTCTCTCAAGAAACGACAATCCTCTTTTAGTCGTTTAAACTCTCTATTTGAAGTTTGATTCAAATTCTGTGTTCTACTTCTGTGAGTTCCAATATTTTTCTCTATCAATCTCTCTTTAGATACATAATTTGTTCTTCTTCTATGGGATTTTTTATATATTTATTTTGGTCAAAAGTTTTTGGTGTGTATTTCTGGATTTTGATGTTTTAGTATCTGGGTTTCTTAAAAATTTCTAGTCATTGTAAACTATGATTTCTTGACTTTATTAAGGGATTGAAGAATTTCAGTTTTAAAGTTTTGGTTTTTTTAGCTTATTTACTTTTTATTTCATTCTTAGATTGAATTTTGTTGTCAATAGTTTCTTGTTTCTCTTTAAGATTTATTAATGTCACTTTCCTTGTAATTGGTTTTTTTTTTTTTTTCAAATATTGATGTGTTTTTTCTTTAATATGAATTTCTCTGCATGTTGTGTGTCTTAATCTTGATAGGGTTTCTTTGTTGTAATGCTTTTGTTTTAATTTGTAGTGTAAATGCCATATTTCCAAGTAATGTTGCTGCCTAATATATGTAAATTTCTTGTTTCTACACTACTGAAGGTATCTTTTTCTCTATTTTATGTCTTGAAAGTTTTTATTGTATATAAGGGGTTACAAATGCTTTTGCCTTCTTGCTACAACAACTGATTTGTGACTGCTAGAAGCATATAATATCACATTCTCGATATTTAATAACTAATCCTATTATTAAATTTGGGCAAGCAGACCATTTAACTGGTTAATGTTTGAAATTATTATAGGTCTCATTTAGTAACTAATCCTACCTTGGCTGATATTTTTAATAAAGTGCTGTTGAGAAAAAATGGATATTTTTTTTTTTAAAATTTCTGTTGTATAATGTGTAGGGATGGTACTTCCTTGTTAGCAAATTTCTCAAAGAGGACATTGTTGTTTCATGTTACCATCTTTTCTTGCATATGCCAAAATATATGATTCTATTGACCTTGATTTCCTTAAGACCCTTGTTTTCTGCTTCTCATCAGGAGGAATGCTTGCATAGGCTGCAGAACTGTATAGATGTCTCCTATGATAGTTTAGTTTTATCACGCCAGGTACCCTTTCTTCTGAAGAATCTATTAAGAGTTATGGTGTGACAAATATAGAATCATCACAACCTATTTAAAATAGATAGATGAATTGCTCGTTTGTTGTATATTTGTCGTTCTTATGAGTCCTTACCTTTTCAATTCACACATTTCATGCATTCAATCAGGTCATTAATTTTTGAAACGTGAATGTTCCCTGATTGCATTATTCTATAGTATATTTCCTTTCCTCTCAGAAGCTTTGAAGGCCTTACAAAATGCTGCCTTTCTCGAAGAAGAACTTAATTTATGGTTTAATATTTGAGCAGTAGAAGGATACGGGCTTGCCAGGAAAGGACCCATCAACAGATTTTAGATAGACTATTGGATCCTTTGTTAAATTCCTTGATATTGCTCTCATCATTTTCCACCATCATTGCCTTGTTATGCTTATGATGCTTGCATTTTTCTATGGGTGATGGTTTTATCGTTGGAGAATTTGTTGTTCTTTCCTAGGACCAGTATATCTTGTTCGTCTTGTTTTGCAACCTTAGTCAACTTAAACTTCTTTATGGTTCTCTCAGTCTTCAAAGAATGTTTTTCTAGCTGACATGCGAACTTGGATATTAATTTTTTAATGGACTCAACTGTATTTATGTTTGGCTTACTGACATTGCTCTATCTCATGGAATTTATAGTTTTACTTTTAGTAAATTCAATTATCTCAGTCATGAATATGCAAATTTCATGATTAACCTTTCCACTCCAATATTCTGCTTGTTTTTTCATGGTTATGTAGGGGGAGAAACCTCTTCCCATAAGCATCTCTTGATCTTTATTCATGGTATCAGTTATTAGTCTAAAACTTATGCACCTTTTGTCTGTAAGTATATTAATAGATCATTGGCATTGAGACAAAATCCAGAACCTTGACAAAGGTTCATGGGTAGAAGGTGTTGTGGATTCTAAAGATAGGGTGGGAAAATTTATACCTATGAAGAAATTAATTGATTCTAATCAGACCGACCCTATTGAGCAAGTTTCTGTAAGGATTCTAACTGGACCAAGGCATTAATTTGAGACCTATAGGGGGATTGTGTTATTATACAAGTTGTAGATGTTGTTAAAGATTCTAAAGATGGGGTGGAAAAATGTATACTTGTGAAGAAGCTATTCAATGCTAATGGCCTAAGATTGCTCTCGTGTTTCATCTTCAAATCTTTTCAATGTTGGAACTGCCTTCTGTTTGAATTTCACATTGTCTGAAGTTACTTGAACATTTTAGTCATATGCTCAATGTGGCATCTTTTGATTAATTTAATATGAGATCATCTCATTTATTATAGTTTCCCCCTCCATATTGAATACCAATCCATCTGAGATGTACAAAAAATAAACATTTCTTTTTTGGCTCTTTTACATTCAGTATTGTTATCGGCTGCTATTAGCCTTGGTATTCTTGCAATCTTCAATTCATCCACCCAAGTAAGTGTTTTTCTCGTTATTTTTAGGGGGCATAACTGTAAGTTGCTCTTAAGGAAATAGTTTAGTTTTTGGTCAGGTTCTTAGGTAGCACTTCTGAGTTTTCTAGAATATAATCATAATTCACCTTCATTAGGGTATGGCTGGCTTGTCTTTTATCTCTGTTTGATTTTAGTTTTTGATGGGATTTGAGGTGGTATTTAGAATAGGATTATAATTCACCTTCACCAGGGAGCATTTATTTTTAATAGGACTGCGTAGGATTAGAATCCAGGGTCTTTTACTTCAATAAGGATTACAATCAATTAAATTTGGTCAATGAAATCTTGTCCCCCGTAGGGATTTTGTTTTTGTTGCGTGTGGAAATGTCATTAAGTTGCAGCCTAAAATGTTATTTCCATTTCTCTTCCCATTTTGAGCATATGATTTCGTTCCACTTACATGGGGTATATGTTTAAGCTTTGTGCTTGCTTGGAGCTTATCATTGATTGCTTTGAATGGGTTAAATTTTGTAATTATGTCCAGCTCATAACCCTCTTTCGTTCCAGGTCTTGGTTGACTTGATTTCCATGCATTCAAAATTTGTATTTAGAATCTTTATGTAACTTGCTTCTTTGTAAGGAAAAGCAGCAGGTGTATCCTTGATTAGTTTATTTTAGGAATGCGGTTAAAACCGTGTTTTTTAAAATTTAATTTTTTTGTATAAAAATTATTATTTTTTATGTTTTTAGATTATTTTTATGTATTGGTTTTAAAAATAAAAAAAATATTAGTTTAATATATCTTTAAATGAAAAGCATTTTGAATTACGTTACCACAATTCTAAAAAGACCCGAATCTTACACTAAAAGTTTTCTTAAATTTCCCATGCACTTACCATCTTGGATGGAGGTATGATAACTAATTATGGAACTTAAATGCTATTGTTACCATTAGCTATAGAAAGTGTAATTAACGAGTTGTGAAATTAAATGTCCTAGCCGGGCCTTCATTTATCAACCAAGCCAAATGCTTGAAACTAGCCTCTAGTTTGGGCTATATTTTTCAAGTATATTGAGTCATTAAATAACAATTACTAATTAAAAATACATTTATTTTTATATTTTAAAAATATTTTTTTAAAAAAATAAATTTTTTCTTTAATTTTATTTTTTGGTGATTTTAGATTGTTTTGATATATTGATGTAAAAATAAATTTTAAAAAAAATAAAAAATAAATATTACTTCAATATAGCAAAAGGTATTTTATGAAGCAATCACCATTATAATATCAAACAAAACAAGCTTTAAATAACATAGGAATGACTGTTGGAATAGCACAAATTTAAAATATAGCCCAGCTCTGACATGGATTATGAGTTGGATGTCACACATTTTCTTGAGATGTATGGTTTCCATATTCACTAGTTTTGCATCTCAATTCTTCATGCTTTGTTTCTTACTGCATTACTAAAGTAATGTTCGATGTACTTTGTTGTTTGTCTTTTTTTTTTTCTTTAGACGAGTATGAGTGGTGTGTCAATGACTTGTGCTTGTTACATTGAAATGTCTTCTGCTTTTATTTTAGATGAATTATCCCATGTTTCCTTTCCTTTTATTAGTTTATTTACGCGCAACTTTTTTATAATGCTCGAACCATATAAAAGCAACATAAAGGCTAGCTAAAGTATAGTTTGATATAAATATATAAAATTCACTCTCTTTTGGTTTGTTTCCTATAACTCCAAGCACCAAAATGTACATTTTAAATAATTATGAAAGTCTCATTAAATTAGAAATTATATAATCAAAATAATAAAAGAAAAATTTAATAAATAATGTGTTAAACCTTTGAAAAAAATTATAGGGTAAACAACAAATAAGTAGAATAACTAAATGACTAATGCCTTAATCTTTCAAATTTTGAAGGTTGGAAAAATTCACAACTCAACCTTAAGTTTTGTTGTACTTCGTGAGTGCATGGAAAAAAAAAACATATTTTATTATTTATTTATTTTAAGAAAAAGGTATGGTTAAAGTATAAGGTGATTTGTGAAGTTTGATATATCTAACAATAAACTCTTGACTAAATCACATATATCACCCCTACAAATGAAATATTCATAGCTAGATACAAATGATATCTTCTTTGACAAATCGTTGGAGAGATTAAATACATCTTAGGTTAATTTAAAATTAAAATTTCTTTCCCTATTTCTTTCTCTTATAATGATAGAATTTTCAACCTTTATGGTAATATGATATAAGTTATTGAACTAATATAAATTGAATTATATTTAGAAGTACATGATATTTTAATAATGCACTTTCCCCTTTTAATTAAAATTTAAATAATCTAAATAAAATAAAATTTACATGGTTGTAGCTTAAATCTTAAGATTCTTGAAGGTATGATAAAAAAATAAAAATAGAAAGATTCTTGAGATTGTTTTGTGTGTGCTAGACTTGTATTTGCATTATGTTCGTGAGTTGTTTTTTTCAGTAAAAAAAGTAAATATACATGCATTTGCAATGCATTTTTTTATATAAAAAAAATTCTCAATCATAAATCAAAATGCTTATACACATAGCTAATATATTAAATTAATATTTGATCAAGAGATAACTAAGACTAGGATATTTGATTTTACAACTCAATTGTATTTAATAACTCTGTTTCTATAATATTATTTTTATTTAATGAAACAACCATATGTGCAATAAAAGGTAAAAAAAAAGAAAAAACTCATAAACGAAAGCGACTTGAATCAAACCACGAAACTCAATTATAAAACAATTCAATATTGAATAATGAAACTAAAAAAAATACATTAATTAAAAAAATAATCTAAGTCAATCTACATAAACATGCTAACCCCACGACCATAAGCACATGATTAGAATAACAACATAGAAAGAAAAGTAAGAGAAAAACAAAGCGTGAAGAGTAATCTTAAAAAAAATATATATTAAAAGATGAAATCAAAAAAATATTAAGATATTTTAGTTTGCAATAAAGGTCATGTACTAAGTTGTGTTTAATAATTATATTTCTTAGAATATATTTTTTATATAATCAAATGATTATTTGTGTCAATAAAAAAAAAAGTCTTCTAAGAAAGCTAACTAAATCAAACTATGAAGCTTAACTATAAAACAACTCTTAAATGATGAGATTGGAAAAAATAAAATAAAACAACACTGGTGTAACCTTTGAAACCTCGAAACTCATTATTATAGTAATAAGGTCTAGATTGCCGTGTAGAAGGCAAACCCTAAAAACCAACAAAGATAGATTCTAAACAAAAAAAATGCTAAGAAATGAAACTAAAAAAAATAATTAAAAATGCAAAAACAAAAATTTTGAGTAACCCCTGATTAACTCGTCAACTTTGAAACTGTAAGCATAGAATTTGGATAACACTATGAAAAGAAAAGTGAAAAAAAAAAAAGAAACTTAAAGACTAATTCTATAAAAATTAAATATTGAAGGATAAAATTATTTTTTAAAAAAATCAATTTTATAAAAGGATCTAAAAAGAACCAAAGTAAAGTCAATAACCTTAGTGGCTCCATAAAAAATATGCCAAGGTATGAGATTTTAAAAAATACAATAACAAATTATCCAAAACAAAATAAAAATCATTAAAAATAATGGGGGGTGAATTTAACATGAAAAAAAAATTCAAAATCAAATGATGTGGGATGAAATTGAAATAAATTTAATTAGAGAAATGATTAAAAAAATATCAAAATAATATACATCAAATTTGATATAAAAATCAAATAAAACTTGATGATTAAGAATGAAATTGAAGAAAAAAATCAATAAAAAAAAGATAAGAAACAAAATAAATAAGAATAAAAATATATAGAATAAATTGGATATAAAATATAAATGACAGAGCACTTTTATACTTTGACCATTCATTTTTTATTTTAATTAATATTTTATATTTGTAAAAAATTAAATTGCCCATAAATTTAATTGATTATAACTAAAAAAATAAATTGAAAAAGTGTTGTAAGGAAGCGTTATAAGGCTAATTAAATCATTATACTATTTATAATGGAAGTAAAAAATTATTTTTATCTTTTATCAATGATTAATGTATCCTTATAAAAATGTCGATTTACTCCTCAATGGCTATGTTTTTGGCTATTTTTAAAGGACCAAATATTTATTGCTAAAGAAAAAAAAAAACAAAATAACTCTAATACAGAAAAAAACGCTTACTCTATCCACTTATAAGAAACTATATGTACAAATTGATAATGACATATAAAAGTAACTTTTAGACTTGGTAGGTGAGAAGAAAATCTTACTATTTATTTTTTCTAACACAATTCCATATATATGTCTCAATAATACTGTCCCCGTCCATAAACCACAAAATTTATGAATGATTTTCAAAAAAATAAATAATTTTGTAAGACAAAAGCTGATTATTTATGACGATTTGAGCTTAGAGTTTTGGTTCAAAACAATTATTAATGTCCTGAATATAATAAAATTAAAATTTGAAACTTAAAAGATTTTATTTAAATATGATTGTAATTTTTTCTCACAACTACTTGAAATATAAACATGATATTTTTTTTAATAATTTTAAATATAATTGAAAAAAGATATTATCAAGATTTCATAAAATATTTATTTTCAATTTAATTTTGAAATGCAATAAGGACCAAGTTAAAATCTTTCTTTTATTGAACATTAATATTTTTAGTGAAAAGGGGTATCTGATGACACCAAAAGGTGTTTTCTCTCTTCTTGTACTTCTTTTTTTTTTTTTTTAAAAAAAAAAGGGAATGTATTATGATGATATAAATTAACAAAAAATTAAAAGAGAAATAAGACAATTTATTTGAATAGTTATTTATTTATTTATATATATATATATATATATATTATTTTTTAAAAATTATATCCTTTAACATTATGTTTATGGAGAATTAAGTTTCATAATTATTTTTTAATTTAATTTTTATAAGGTTATTTTAGTCTCATGACTCGAATTGCAGGTTTCACAGATTAACTCGATTAAATAAATTTTTTTTTTCTAATTGACTATTTTCCCTTTAATTACATTAGAAATTAGAAATAAGTTTTATAATTTGTTTGAGCTTGCATTCAATGTAGTTATCTCTGTGTTATAACGCAGGTCACAACTTTAGTAAGTTAATTAGGGTTGACTTGAGTCATTAACATTGTGTTAATTTAGGAATAAGATTTCATGATTTGTTTTGGTTTTTTTTTTATAAGGTTATCCTCATTTTATGACTTGGATTATAAGTTTGATGAGTTAACCCGAATTGATTCAATTTTTTTTTTCTTCTTTTTAATCAATTTTAAAATTTTATTTTATTTTTAAAAATTAAATTTATTATGGATTGAGCTTTATAATTGTTTTAAATTTATTTTTATTAGGTTATCACAATGTAATTACCCAGACCATGGGTTTAATAAGTTAACTTGAGTTTTTTTTTTTCATTTTTATTTTCTTAATCAATTTTTTTTCTCAATTTTATCCTTTTAATATTGGGTTGATTGAGATTATCTTTATTTCATGACTTGAGTCACGTGTTTGGCAAGTTAACTCAGGTTGACTCAAAATGTTTCTGTGTTATTTTTTAATTGAATTTTTTTCAATTTTATCTTTGAACACTAGGTTGATTGATTATTAGACTTCATAATTTGTTTCATTTTGATTTATATTGGGCTATCCTAGTCTCATAATCGAGTTATGAGTTTGAGAGATTAACTCAGATTGACCCAGGTTATTTTTTTTAGTTTAATTTTATTTGATTTTTTTTAGTTTCATTATTAAACTTTGAGTTTATTGAAAAATAGGATTTATAATTTGTTTTGATTAGTTTTTATTGAGTTATCTTGGTCTCATAACCCGACATCAGGATTGTTCTGTTAATCCAGATTGACCCGAATCGATCTAATATGTTGTCGTCTCAATATTTATAAAACAAATCTCATTTTGAATATTTATTTTGAGTCAAATTATGTTTTTACCAGTCATCTAAGTTGCATTTGAAACTGTGAAATTAATCGTGTTACATCAAGTTAATCCCCATATTATTTTTAAAAAAATTCTACTAGAAATTTTTTTAGCAATGCCTCAACATGTTTTTTACTTTAAGAAAAAAATTAAATTCACCCCTCGCGAAGCGAACTGCATGACAATGATATAAGTACTTAATTAAATTAGTTATTCAAATGATATCTAATTGATTTCTATTTTCTTTTGAAAAATGATATATTATTATAATGTTTTAGAATTCATATACATTGTCATAATCCAATTTCTGATCATTTTATTTTAATTATTATTATTATTTTATTTACTAAAAATGATAAAAAAATTGATGATGAAAAAATAATAATTATTAAAAACAAATAAAATGAAATAAATAAAGAATGAATTAAAATTTGGGTTAAGACAACATGATTGGAAGTTTTGGGGTTTAATTAAACTTTAGAATTAATCTAATTAATCCAATCAAGGGTTTAATTGGAGAAAAATAAGTTTTGAGACTTAATTAAGCTTAAAATTAATTTAATCAATTTAATCAAGGTTTTAATTGGAGAATTGATAAGTTTTGAGACTTAATTAAGTTTGGAATTAATTTAATTAATACAATCAAGGGTTTAATTGGAGAATTGACAAGTTTTAGACTTAATTGAACTTGAAATTAACCTATTTAGGGACTTAATTGAAGAAATATTAAAATTTGGGGTCAAAATTAAAAAATTAAAATCCAATGACTACATTGAAAATGACGCGCAAATGCAGAGGGCCAATTACAATTTAAACCAGGGGCTTAATTACAAAACCTTTAAAACTTCAAGGGCCAAAACACAAATAATCATTAAACATCAAAACGGCGCCATCTGTGGATGCGTTGTTCATCTTCTTCAACGGACATCCACCGCCACCATTACACCTGCAATCAATGGTTGGAAGAAACGGATTGTTCTCTGGCTATAAAAGCCAGAGAACGAAAGGTCACAAGGGGACTAAAAGTAGAAAAAAGGCCACAAACGGCAAAAAACAAAAAGACAGAGACAAAAAAAGAAAATAGAGAGAGGGAGAGCATAAGGAAAGAAAAGGGAGAAGGGATAGTTAAAGAAAAACAAAACGGAGGAGAGAAGGCAGTGGCAGTGTTGGTGGGATAGCCTTTGTACACTGTTATCGTCTTCTGTAACTACGAGCAACAGGAACTAGAGCGTTTCTTTCTTTCTTTGAGAACAGAGGCAGAGAGGAGGATAGGGAAATAAGAAACCCACAAACGAAAGCACTAGCATCACAATCGAATTCTTCTTCTCCTACGCCGGCTTCCAAAACCAGAGGAAGAAGCTTAAGGGAGTGTTTGGTATTGTGGTTGTTGTTGTGGTTATGGTTTTAAAAAAGTTGTTTTACAAAAAGTACTATTAGTTGAGGTTGGTTTGAAAAAAATATATGTTTGGTTAAAACTGTGGTTGAAATTGAGGTTGAACAAAAAGTAGTTTAATGTGTTTAGTTAAAAAAATACTTTTCAAATTGAGGTTATAAAATAATTAAAAACTACTTTTAATTTAAATATTGTAGATTTAACTACCATTATTACATCATGAAATAAATAACTATATTTTTCATGATTTCTTAAGCACACAACAATAAAAACTGAATTTTTTGTTACTTCATCAAGTGATCTCCTTCTAATTTTTTGAATAAAACAGAATTAAAATAGAAATAAAAACTGAATTTTTTTTAACTGGGTCTAACACAGCAAGAACATAATTGGAATTGCGATCAAATTCCACAAATACTACGTCATCATGCTATATCCTTCTAATTTATGTAGTGTTATTAAATAATATTAAATACTAGTTTTTCAACTGAAACTCAATTTTTTTTTAAAAAAAAATTACAATTTCATTACGTACAAAATTTATTCGACAAAAACTACAGTTTTCATAATTTTTTGAGCATGCAATAAAATTAGGTAAAATATTATCAGGAATAACATTGAGATTACAGTATAAGTAAATTTAATTCACCTTAAACTAATTTTTTTTTTTTAAAAAAAAAAAGTGTTCACGTTTACATGAATAATGCGAGTGAAATCACTGGTTTTTTTTAATTGCACTGATTTTTCAAAAAAAATAAACTTTTCTTGGTTTTTCAAAATTAAAAAAAAAAAACTAAAACTAAAACTCTGATTAGTGCAAGTGAATTAAAATTCACTCGCATTGTGCAGTGTAAACTTTTCTTGGTTTTTTGAAAAAAAAAAAAAACCTCTGATTTAAGTTTAGGGAACAGTGGAGCCATACTCCACTGTTCCAGCGTTTTTCCTTCGGTTTTTTGAAAAAAAAAAAAACCCTCTAATTTAAGTTTAGGGAACAGTGGAGCATGGCTCCACTGTTCCAGCGTTTTTCCTTTAGGAGAAGCAGCTTCTCCAAAACCTCCGTTTCAATTTAAAATTGAGTGGGCCCTACTAGTAAAAAGCAGGTTTTATTTTGTTACTAAATGAAAATTTGCGTGGTTGCGGGTGAACCTCACTCACAGCCACGTTACCAAACAGCACCTAAAAAATGAAGAGAGGAACAACACGCCATCGCCTCCATCTTGCTCCTAGGTAAGTGTCTACAGTATGCACCCCAACATTGAGCATTAGAAATATAATTACATACCAATTGTTGCCAGCTGTGAATAATTCACGCCCGCTGGCAAGTAAAAGCCGCCTAGTTACTGGTCCAAACTAGTAACGAGACTAGGCCGGATGGGTTCAATCTAAATTTTTTAAAAAATAATTTTAAAAAATAAAAAATAGAAAAAATATGTACATGCATGAAAAATAAAATTTATTTTATTGGTTTATTCACTTACGCTAGAGTCTAGAATAAAAATACTGATTTAATTGTTTTTTTATTTTTATTTAGCTACATAAAAAATAACAAAATATGTAAATGCGTAATAAAATAAATTTAAATCAATTTTTTTTCCCGACTCTAACGTTAATAAATAAAATAAATAAAATAAATTTATTTTATAGCTACGTAATATTTACCAACGCTAGAGTTAGAATTATTCGTAGTTGAATATTCACCGGCACCAGAATCAAGAATATTATAAGCAAATTATCATAGTATAAACTAATAAATATTTAGCAATTTAAGACAAAATCAACAATGCAGTCTGCCTCAGGCAGAATGTTTAAAGGGTGATAATATCTTTCTTTTAAGTAACCAGTCCCGAACCATAGAATCTCTATTGACCATTTAGGGTTCCTAGTGACTATAATACTAGGTGGCGACTTCTTAAACAAGATATTTTTATCTAAAAGAACAAGATGCCAGAAATATATTCTTTTTTTATAATCAAGAATTATTTTTAAGGCCGTCGCGATGTCGGGTGTGACATATATTTACATTATATTATTTTTTTAGTACAAGAATGAACTTCGATATTTAAAAGATTTTATAATTAGACAATATATTGAACATATATGCATCATATATATATTGAGAAAGCAGAATATAATTCAGAAATACAATTAGAGTTGATCGATCCTGCTAAAAAGTTTATGACCAGACCTTATTAATTCAAGTTAAGCTTGCCAGCTAAAGGAATATAGATTCAATAATTAATATTACCACAACCTGTGAAATTACTGAAAAATTCATATCCAGTAATTAGCTACCGAGGCTCTAAGACTGAGACAGTGATCTCATTGGTTGAAGATAATCCAACCTTGTTTGAGGATGAACTTGATTCACCAGGACCTCTGTCGTTAAGAAAAGCTGGTTCTTTTGGCTTAGGCAACGCACTATCTCCTCCCAACATCCGCACGACGGAGGCCATGGTTGGCCGGTCATCAGGATGCTGTTGCACGCATAAGAGGCTAATGTGTACGCACCTCAGCACTTCTGAGGGATTGCAGGACTCATCTCTCAGTGCGTCAATTAACTCTGATGCTTTGCCTTCATTCCACAATCTCCATGTCTAAGACAAACAAAAGACTTGCTGTCAGCCATTAGTTCAGGACATGTAATAAGACAAAGCAATTTAACCTTGAATACTTACATGTCCAATAAGGCTAAGGCTATGGTCTGGATGGTAAAACCCTTTGCTTTTCTTTCCGCTTATTATCTCAAGCAACAAGACACCAAAACTAAAGACATCGGATTTCACGGAGAATAGACCATCGGTGGCGTATTCTGGTGCCATGTAACCGCTGCATGAAGCGTTTAGCATAAGAATACATAATGGTAATATAGGAATATTAGAACTGGCTAATGAATCAGATGTCTTACTAAGTTCCCACCACTCTGCTTGTGTCGCCTTCCGTTTGGTCAGCCACAAACATTCTAGCCAAACCAAAATCAGAAATCTTTGGATTCATGTGATCATCAAGTAAAACATTACTTGCTTTGAGATCTCTATGTATAATTCTCAATCTGGAGTCTTGATGAAGATAGAGAAGCCCCCTTGCAATCCCAGAAATGATGTTGAAACGCCTGGACCAGTCTAACAGTCTGCTTTTTGTCTCATCTGATAAGTCAAGCGTTCATATTAGGCCAAGCTGCTATTATACTTAAAACAACAAATTTAATAGAAACAATAACTTAAAGCATTTTCTTATTATCAAGACCATAGGACAGCTATGTTTATCAGGTTAAAAGGGATCCGTAGTGTACCGAATATGAAGGAGTCCAGGCTTCTGTTAGGCATGTATTCATAAATCAGCATTTTCTCCTCTCTTTGACTGCAGCAACCAAGAAGCTTTACAAGATTTCTGTGCTGAAGCTTGTTAATTAGTATCACTTCATTTTTGAACTCATTGAATCCTTGACCAGAACACCTTGATAACCTCTTCACAGCAATTTCCCGTCCATCTTCTAGCTTACCCTGAAGGACAAAATTTATAAAATACTTGTGACGCTCTGCATAAAACAATATGCTTCATTGCTCTTATAGAAACTCAACTTTTTTGGAAGTTTACCCTGTAGACAGGTCCGAATCCACCTTCTCCTAGCTTATTATTGACTGAAAAGTTGTTGGTGGCATCAGCTATGGCTGAGAACGCAAACAGTGGTAGCTCCATGTCTTCCCTCTGCCCACCATTGTTCTTATCACTTTCCCAGTCGTTTTCTGTTCTCTCAAATGAAGTATTTTCTTGGTACCATGTAAAATATTAAAAGATTAGAAAAGAAGGATACAAAATATTAAAACATTAGGTTCATTTATTGAAGAAAACTTTCGAAGTGCTGAAAATGATCAAAACATTAAATCAATCCAAATTAGCTAATATCATCTGCGAGTCAATACCAAAATGAACTAAAACACAGAACAGTAATGTTTCTACTTTGCTAGTTACAGAAATTGAATTGATTGAAGATCTAGGATTTGACGTTCTCTTTGTATATTTCTTTTACAATTTACAGAAGAATGTGTCCTCTATGTAATTATATATTTTTTCTGCTGCTTGTTTGTACAAGCTTATAACTCCAATTGAAATATATAACAAAGATGACGGTCATTTATTTAGTGGAGGTGATCAGTCTGGGAAACTTTACCTGCAAACTTTGCCTTTTCTTTCAAGATATGATAGCTGATCGTTAGCATCCCCAAGATAAAGACAACGGCAGCTGTAGCTATCGCAGCAATCTTCATGTTAGCTTTAGCCTCACGGTCTCCTGACGATGCAAATTAAGAAGACTTGGATGTCAGCTAAAACTGAATCAATGAAGTTGTGATCAAGGAAACCAAGGTTAATTTCAGTGGCTTTTTCACATGCTGATGGATTAATAAAAACTATGGCAACAACATACCTATTTCGGAAGCATGCATCCGAATGTATAGTTCCTGGCCTCCACCTGGAACCAGTCTGATATCCATCAGATCACCAAACCAATTAGCGCAGCCACTCCCTCCTCCTCTAATATCTAAATTTGAATAGGCCATACAGGAACAATTTACTAGGCATTTAGCCTTGCATTCCTGGAGATTCATATCTTTGTTGACCCAAGAATGTGTAGCATCTGGCAATTTGAGTCCATCAAATTTGATGAATCCATCTCCTTTCTGACAGTCTAATTCCTTATTTCGCACGCACCCTTGAGACCAGTCCATTTTGTTCCATTCCTCTGGTGACTTGGGCTTGAATTTTTCCAAACATTGACAAACCGGTGTGGCATTGAAAATGCAATTTGCATTTGCACCACAAAGGCCATAATTGTCACAGCGGTCTCTTGGCACAGAAACTTGGAGCACCCAAGTTTGAGCTTCTTCATTCCATGTATAGCACTGACGATCGTGGGTAGTATGGTTCAAAACTGACCTTGTGATCACTGTAGACTCACTCTTGAGGTTGAATGTATAGTACACCTCAACGTTATTTGAGACAAAAGTGAAATCAAAAACTGGGTTAGGCATAAACTCTGTAGAACCGCTAAATCCAACGCCATTCCATGGACCACTCCTGTATTGCTTCTTCGAGCCCTTCCAGGCTACTAACTCGGGGTTACTCTCTTGTTCGAGCCCCATTTTAAAGTCTCCAGGAGATGGATCATCTGAGCTCTTCCAAGATGATAGACGCCTATCCAATCCTGCCATTAAATCCCATCCAATCTTCATTCCTGGTAACATTGTATCACATGGATAATCGAAACTTTGCCATAAGAATCCACTACTTCCATCATCTCTGTCCCTCAAGACTAGATTCCCGGAATCCAGAAGTTGCAAAAACGGACTTTTTGCTTTTTTCGTAGAGTTTGAAGACCAAACAACAGTGCTCGTGTTGTTGCTAAGAAGTTCAAGGTTGCTGCAGGTAGTTACCTTCAACAAGCCAGAGGAATCATTAATAGGATTGAGCCGGTTTGCAACCCAAACAATGGTTCTATCTGGGATATTTTTGTACCATATTCCCAAGTAACTTTTCTTGGAAATGCCAGGACTAAAAAATCCCAGTTCAAAAGTTCCCTTTTCGGAGACCAATGTCTTGCCATCAATCAAAAATTCTGATGGACTAATGCCGTCAAGGGCAGTGGAGAACTTGAACAGGAATAAAAGTAGTTTTGTAATGATAAATACGAATGCAAGGATCATATCCATTGATGCCAAGTGTTTAAGCTGTTTCATACTTAGTTGCTAATTGCAAGGATAAATACTGGAAGTTAGCTGCATGATTACATTGTTTATAGACATGGGAAACGTGAACTTTGGTGTGGAAAATTGATGCATCCCTGGTAGGGCCACTGTCGAGTGTTGATAAATTGCAAACAAATTACCTTGTCATTTCTTGTGTCGTCTCTTCTCATCCGCCATCTTCGTTGATTTTCTACAGGATCTCTGACCTCTAAAATATCCTTGCAAAAGAATTATTTCTATAGCCTAATTACTTATAAATTAAAACGCTCTAAATTATAGCCCATTTTAATTTACATTTCCTAGATTACTTTTTTTTCCCTGATTTCAACCATTTAATTAGATAGGGTGTTTTGATTGTTCGGACCTTTTGTTTTATTTTATCCAATTTAGCCATTATATATAACATGCAAGTGCCATTTTTTTTTTCCTTAAAAATCACAAAAATAGTCATTAAAAATATCATAAACTTATCATAAATTATAATTATACATGTCAATACGTAATAATAAATCTTTTAATTTTAATAAAAAAATTGAGTCGAAAAGCATAGATACAAATATTTCTTAAAAAAAAGTTGAATATTTATTTTAATTTGGAATTGGATCCCTAAAATTTTAATTGATTTGAATAGAAAAAATTAAATTTTATTTTGTAAAATCAAACATTAACTCAACATCAAAAATTATTTTTCATATTGTAAGAGTCTTATATAAAACTAGTTGAAACAAAACATTAAAAACAATCCCAAATCAATTTAGTATGAGAGGATTAATTTTAGAATAAAAAAAGTTAAGTGATAAAAATTAAAAAAAAAATATTATGGGTAACTATCAACATCCAATGGATTGTGTCTTTGTCTTATGTTGTATTTTTTTTTTGTATTTTTTTTTGTATTTATATAATATTTTATTGATTTCACATTGCCTTATATATTCAAGATTCCATATACTAGTATATAGTTTACTAGCATCAATTTCTCAAAACCAAGTTAAATGAAAAGTAAAATAATTAAATAAAAAAATGATGAAAAAAAATTAAGGTCGAAACAATGCTCATAACATCTCGTAATATTTTGAGTGTTTATAATTTTAAATACTATTTTATAATTCTCTGAACATTAATTTTGTGAAACAAAATTATAATAATTAAAAGAGAAGAAAAAAAATCCAAGGGTGGAAACACTTTACAGAAACTTTTTCAACTTATCCGGCTTTCCATTTTTTTTTATTGAAAAAATTGCTTTTTTGAAAAAAAATATATATTGCGGCTAATAATGAAGCATATAAGTTGAAATGACAGCAGAGTCCAAATAATTAATGGTGTACGAGTGATTGAATTGACTGAGTTGATTATCATTTGAAACTGGAACAGGAGTTGTTCATCAAATTGCTCAAATAAAAAAATGAAAAGAAAAAAAAAAAGTCGAAGGGATTTACTTGTCATATAAACATTATTTTTACCCTATTTTTTTAATTATATTAATAATATCACAAAAAAATTATTTTATTTTTAGTTTACATATAACTTATCAATAATTATGATAGATATGCAAAATTAAGTATAATGATGCATGAAATTAAAAATAAATATAATAATTAAAATCAATCCGATCTAATTTTCTGAATTTGTGACGGATAAAATTAAAAAAAATAATTAAATAAATAATTTAAGATTAAATATATTATAATTTAAAGAATGAGAATTTTACTTGAATCAGCTATAAAAAATAACCAATTTTTTTTTTTAATAATCAACATGTTTTTCTAGAAAAAAAAGGTGTAAAAACGCGTTACTAGAACTTAATTATTGATTTTTTTTCTTACACGCATCTCACCATCATGATGCAGAGAGTAATGCGCATCAAACGCCATCATCGGAGACGGTGTACAGGATTGTTTTGGCATGGCACTCGCGTCTCACCATCATGATGCAGAGAGTAATGCGCATCAAACGCCATCATCGGAGACGGTGTACAGGATTGTTTTGGCATGGCAGTCGCGTCTCACCATCATGATGGAACACACTCACTTAAAAGCGACAGCTGAAAGGTACTTGTAGAAATGGTCGCAGCTTTCTTTCTGGCTGAAACCATCGAGCGGCAGCCATGGATGCCGTTTTAGAAGGGTATAGAAGTTAGAACAATAGAATAGCAGTATTTCTCGAGGACCGCCTTCCCTTGCGTCAATGAAGGAGTTAAATTTGCCTTTCCAGTATCAATCTCCACTTAAAGCTGCCTGCCACAGCCCATACGGGACGGATGAATCACTTTCTCGTAATGGAAAAGAAAAGTACTCTCAAATTAGATTCCTATCAATCATGATATGTAATTCTTGTGGATTATATTCTTCTTAATTACAAATGTTGTTTTCTACTTTATAGATTTTCCAGTTTAAAGCTTAATTAGGTATCTCTTTCTTGAGTTCTTCATTCTATATAGTTTGGATTCCTTTTATATATATATATATATATATATATATATATCAACTCCAAAAAAACAAAAATCAATTTTCTTGAATTTTCAACTTGACAATAAAATTAAAAATAAATAATTGATACCCATTAAAAAACATGTTATTTATTTAATTATAACACACATAAATTACAAAATTAAATTTATTTTCATCAAATGATAAATAAAATCAATTTTTTTAAAATTCTAAACAAACCCTCTCATATAAATCATACATTAATGCAATAAAATTAATAGGTTTACTTATTTAGTGTAGCAAGCTTTATAAGAAATTGAGTCGAGAGATTAGTAATGTTGATAGTGATAGATGTAAGTAGATAATGACAGTTTGGGATGGTTGAATTTGTGAGAAAACAGATGAAAGGGTTGCTTCTGTTTTTTTAGAAGGAAGAGAAAGAAGAAAGGGGAGAAGAGATAACTGTTGGATTTTAATTTATTTAAATGCATCGATGGAGCGTCCATAAGCAATTCCATTAAAAAATATTATCATGTCAAATTTCTAATGGAATTTTTATTATTTATTATTTTTTCTATTCCATAAAAAATTATTGACGGAACATATTATGTTTGATGGGCCTGTATTGATCCTGCAAAACAAATCTATGAATTAACTCTATTACATCACGTTTGATGGGTCAAATGAAGGCATGAGGCCCATAAATTTCCAAGGACCTCCTAAGCTTTCCTTCCTGTTCATAATTAAGAACAAAAGCCAATGACTTCTGCCTAGTTGACAATATACCAAGAAAAATGGTAAAGTGAATATATACAGGTTCCTGATATGCTGTTGCAAGAGACCGTAAACTTATTGATCACTGCATTAAAACCACTTACATTATTTTCTTGAATATAATGTTATAGACCTTCAAATTAATATAGAACCAATGCGCTGGTAATAATACTTAACACCTGTGTGGTGGAGGGCACCTTTGCTGATTCGATACATTTTTCCTTAATTGGTTTTTTTTAAAAAAAAAAAATCTGAAACAGAGAAAAAATAAATTAGAATATCCAAGAATAAATTGTAGAGTTTCAGAAAATCAATATAAATATTTCTTGTGCAAAGATCATAGGTTAGATTAACTCAATCTAGTTATCAGCCAATATACCTCTTTTGGATCAGATAACATCACTACTATCGTAGCATATATTGCTATCGATTCTCCATTCCAGAAACTCTACTCCTTTAGCAAAGACTCGTCTAAAATCAAGGCTAATATTGCATGCCCTCTAGGAGGAGTTTCAGGGGAAATTATTTGTTTATTTAGTTATTTTTATTCTTTCTAAATTTAGGAAAATATTTTTCTTTAGGATCATTTTTTTTTCCTATTTAATTCAAGAAATCAAATATGTTTCATGTTTGGTAATTTTATTTTTTATATTTAGTTTAGGAATTACTAAAATAACTCTACAATTATTTATTTGGATTTTTTTTCTCTTCAAATTAGATCAATAACTGTATAAAATAATTGTTTAGCTTGTATTTCAGCATAATAACTCAAGATAAAATATTCAATAATAAAATTTTTGTGTGATAATTCTATTTAACAGAATTATGTGTTGTTTATACTTGTTATTTTTATTACGGTGTTTTTATATGTGTTAGTTGTTATCGAAGTTATGTTAATTGATTTCAAAATCTAACAATTTTTAATAGTTAGTTGTTGTGTGCTGTTTAATAACCATTCCTAGAAGAGATAGTAGAGACATGATGTGCTTCTATAGAAAGAGATGAAAAGGTTCTCCCTCAAAAAAAAAAAAAAAACTAGTGATAAAAGACATATAAAATTAATACATTGGTTGATATTGGTGAGAGTCTTGACGGTCATGTGGAGAGTGATATGAATCCATTATTAACTTTGAAAACTTGTTTCATAGGTGAGAGTATAGAGACAACTTATTTTCTTATTTATTTTTATTCATTTATATATAGTTTAGGAAAATGGTTTCCTTTATGATTTTTTTTATGTTTTAGTTTACAAAATCAAATATCATCTTTCCTAATTTTATTTTTTTATTTAGTTTAGCAATCCCTAGAATAATTTTATTAATAAGATCTTGAATTAGAATTCTTTTATGGAGACCTTATTTGATAAAATTATATGTTGTTTATACTTGTTGTTTTTCTTATGTTGTTTTATATTGTGTTATCTTATCACATTATTTGATAACATGATTTAAATCTATCTAAAATGAAGGCCAATATTCTATTTTTTAACTTTCTCATAATTGCATTTATTAAATTGGATGCCGTTATTTCTATTAATTTTAGTACTCACCTGTATAGTTTTTGAAACCGATTTAATATTTGACCCAAGACAAGTCCTAGGTCATAAATTGGTGGTTTGATCCAAGTTGAATCGAATCAACATAATTTTTTGATTTTATAAAAAAGTAAAAATGACATTATTTTAAAAGAAAATAAAAAAAAAAATCAATAGATTTTAACTGGATTTTCCCCATGCTAATCAGGTCATAAGTAAATTTAAGTTTTTTACTAGATCACTTTGGGTTAATTCTCCTTTTATTTTTGTTGAAACCTAGCTTGACCTAAATTCAGCTCACCCAGATCATGAATCAACAAGCCAAGTGAGGATGGGTTTTAAATCAATATCCATCTATTAGTTGCTTACCTCATCTTAAAGATTTTTGTCACACCCAAAAATTGATGATGGTACTCTAGAATATGGGAAGGAGAATTTATTGACTTTTCTCATTCATGTAATATTACTCTCCTGAAAAGAAAGTCTTGAACGCATATGTTTATACTAGTAGGATAATTTAAGAGTCTTATAAACACATCTTTAATAGTTATACATAGGAGATTTCTAGAAGAATTAAAAAGCACTTTAAATTAAGAATTTAAAATTAATTCCAACACTCTTTCTTAATTTAAAAGTCTCGAAACTCTTGAAATTTAAAATGTATTAATCTTGTCATGACTTGCTAATGGCATCTCATTGTCATCTCTTTAATTTTCTTTTTTTTTAGCTATCGTATTTGCTTAAACATGGCACTTTAAGCCATTTTTTCTCTTTTTATTGTTGTTGCCACATTCTTCATCTTGGCTCTTTGGCTATATCTCTTTCTTCCTTTCTTTAAAGAAAGCTCTCTATTCTTTCCATTATGTGTGATTCTTATTGTACCACACCATCTCTTGTGCAAGAAGTTGTCGGCTTGCACAAAGTCTTTCTCTTTCTCTTAGGCTTCTTCTATCATTCTCTTAATACAAGGCTTCAATTTTCTTGTTATACTCTATCATCTTGCCCTTTTATTTTTTATTTTTGGATGTCACTTTATCTATTCATTCTCTCATCTGCACATGCTTTAATTTCTCAAACGCCTCACTAGATTGAACTAGTGCTAATACCATGTTAGAAATTACTAGGATTGTGGCTCAAGAAGTCTCCACATGCAGTTTTATGTGTAGCCAACAGAGAAAAATCACTTTCTAATAACTTGGGAGCTCAAAATATCACCACTCAAGCGATTCTCATCCTCTCAATATCAAAAACCATATTGTTTGGTCATCATATTCAAGTGCATCAAGAAATAGGCAGAATCCAGTTGCACAGCTCTCGGAGTAGTGAAATTTTGATGTACGAGAAGGAAATGATGATAACTCTGCAAACTTTCCGTGGCAAAGTTTTGATCATCCTTGTGATACCATACTATCTGGAATGAGAATGGGAATCAACTTCTTAACACGGATTGAAAGGTATCTGTCATCTTGGAAGAGCTGTTTTCGTTTGGTATAGATTCCTTACGGGTATCCACAGCTGCTTTTGAAGAGGGAATAAAACAGAGTTTAGAACGGGGTCATGGGATGGCATAAAATTTACATCAAATCCTAGACTGAAACCTAATTTAATTTCCACAAATTAATTTGTGTTTAACAGCAAAGAGGTTTATTTCGAGTATAGGATGGAAGTTCAGTTTCTTCAAGGATTGTACTAAATCCATGGGGCCTTTTCAGAGCTACACATGGAATGAACGAGCTCAAGATTGGGTGATTGTAGACCTAACTGACGTTGAAGAAGTCCAGTATGACAAAAACAGTCGTAACATTGAATCTAACTATTGGATGATGCTGAAATCTGAGGAAAAGGTTCTATAGGCCCTGTTCCATGTGAGGTAAGTCAGCTTGCACCAGATGAGGTCAAACCCCTCAATTTAGGCCTGGAAAATGCTGGTTTTGAACTTTTTATTAGTTTTCAGCGTTATATCTGGATTTTATTTCCTAGTTGGTTTTTTGTTTGTTTTTCTATATTGGCTAGGTTGGCTGTTGGTACTATGAAAACAATTGGTGTATTATTTTCAAGTCATTCTAATGCATTATTACGTTTTCAGAATATATTAGAGTTTCCTCTCTACAATTTAAGATTGTGATCTTAGAGCTTCAGAAATCCCAGTTTTAGGATTTCTGTTATACTGCATCACTAACACGCTGCTAGATAAGTAGAACTCCTATGTGTATATGCTTGGATGGATTCACGCCCAAGTCGTGGGAGATTGGAATTTTTCAGATTGGTCAGATAGTTGTATTCGAAGGACTCCACTGAAATGCTGTGATAAAGATGGCTTTCACAAGTATACTGCCAATAAGCTGTCAGCTACATCTTCTTCCTGGTTTGAAAAGAGCATTGGTCATAGGGAACGTGAGAGATTATGTTTGAAGAAATGCTCTTGCAGTGCTTGTGCGGAGGAGGAATCTTGTGAAGAATAATAGATTTGAAGAAGTAAGAAAAGCGGACATGGAGTTGCCAATATTTGATTTGAGTTCTATAGCTCATGCAGTAACAAGTTAGGAGAAGGTGGTCATGGACCTGTACGTAAGTAGCAAAAGAATCACCAACCGGTACATATCATCTCGACATACGGCATATTTTGATTGGAGGACAAGAAATAGCAGTGAAAAGGCTTTCGAAGAGTTTTGTTCAAGGGTTGGACGAGTTAAGAAATGAAATTATATTAATTGCTGAGCTTCAGCTCCACAATCTCGTAAGGCCTCGTGGCTGCTGCATTCATGAAGATAAAAACATGTTAATATATGAATATATGGCCAACAAAAGTTTAAACTCTTTTATTTTGGTACGAACCTGTCCGAATCAACAACATTTTAGTTCTATCATGTCAAGTTGTTGATCAGAGACTAACATGGATGATAATTGATCAGACCAAACAAAAAGAAAGTTGCTGGATTGGAGTAAGTGTATATGGACATTATAGGCGGAACTGCTCGAGGGCTTCTTTTATCTCCATCAAGGCTCCAGACAGAGATTACATCAAGGATGCTTTCTTTTGTTTACTCAACAAAATACATATTTGTTTATCTGGAGTTTCTAGTGACAATTTCTCTGTTGCGACATGACATATTGCCTTGTTTTCTTAGGCATGGATTATTTGGATAGAAGGGGCACCATTGGAACTGATTGGTGAAAGTTTAGCTCATCTAGGAATACATCTGAAGTTTTAAGATGCACTCATGTGGCTTTATTATGGGTGCAACAAAGAGCAGAAGACAGGCTGAAATGTCAACTATGAAAATCCATTGCCTCAGCCTTAATAACCTGATTTTTCACAGGAAAGAATCCACTTGAACAGATTGAGCTTGCTCAAAAAGTGAAGTTAGCTTGACGTTGTTAGAAGCACGGTAGACTATCATCAGTTGACAGATGAAGCAGAAGTATCCTGATAAAACAAGTGCAATCTAGCATCGGCAGGGCGCCCACAATACTGACTCCTGCTTTTCTGTTCACCATTGCAGCCAAGACCGGTGAAGTTAATGTATCCATATTGGAGCAGAATTTGGCTAAAATGTTGTATCATATGAAATTTCATTGATTGAAAACCACAGAAGCAAGTGCTCGCTCCACCACAAATAAAACTAGATGCCTCATTAGTCGTGCTTTATCCAGAACTGGTTCGTCTGTTGCTCAGTTCCAGTAGGCAACAACTTCTGACCCCCTAAACACTTTAGGAGTGATTCAGAGCATCAAAACTTACATCTCTTTCTGTTTTCTAAACTTTAAGTCTTCTAATTTTGCTAGCAACCTTTTGCTTCTCACATAACCAAAAAACACATGCTTGACTTATTTAAAGCGTCAAAGCATGCAGATTCAATTCGTGCATGAATTCCCACTCAAAAAAGACAAACAAATTGTTTTATTTCCATTAACGTGCACGGTTTTTCCACAGAAACTTAGTTGCCCAACATTCTAGGAAGCACTTGTATGTGATTTGAGGATCTAGAATAGAGTCTGTAACCTGCAGCCGTGCCTCTTACGTTCTCCAATGCCCCTATCAATTCTGTACTAAGTAGATTGTAGGGGCCACAACACAGATAGGAAGAACAAAGTACATCCTCTGCTTCTGCTTTTCGAGGAAAACAACATAAGAAAATACTAAACATACAGTAATCGCTGGAACATACCTTAATTTCAATCAAACTCAATAAATTAACCATAAGATCATGTCATTATGAAGCATAATAACAAAGACAAAAGATAAACAGATAACACTGGAGTGAAAATGGCAACTTGTTTCAATTTATAATCTTTTGTTCACTATATTCAATGATCCAATAATACAAGCCATTACAACCAATAAAGAGAAAGATCAGATACATCCCCATAAAATGGGAACAATTGTAGTAAAAACAAAAGTAAAAAAATTAGCAATCATGTTTGAATTCCTGTAAAAGTGCTTCCTCTAACAAAGACTCAGACTCTTCCATCAACTCAGGACTCAATCTGAACATCAAAACACAAAACTCCATCTGATTAAGTGCTCCATCACCATCAAAATCACCTTCTCTTAACATACACCTTAAATCATCATCACTCAAATCTTGCAAACCCAATAAAGCTGAGTTCTTTTTAAGACTATCAAAAGTGATGACACCCTTTTCACTATCCACCAAAAGATTGAAACCGTTGCATAGTTCTCCTATAAGACCGTCACCACCTAGCTTGTTGGCCATAAGAGGCAAGAAATCTTCAAAATTTGAAGAAGCCATTTTTCTATATAAAGAAAGGTGTAAAGTGTAAACAGAGGAAAATAGAAACTTGGTTTGTGGGTATTTGAGAGATGGATGCTTAGGTTCATGGCTTTGGTTCATATATAGATAGGGAATTGGGATTTCGAAGAAGGAGAGGCCATGTGAGCCAGCTAGGGGACAGATCATGAAGGAAGGAAGGTCAAGACCACGTTCTTTTTCCCCGGGGAACTGCTGCCTAGCGCCTGTGAGTTTCGGGGAAGGTTGATAGGGGGTAAGGTGGTCATTCTACGGGAAGCTTGCAGGCCTGTTCTTGGGAACTTTCTGATGGAAAGTAGGGGTAGAAGGGACAATTTGTAGAAAGAAGGTATTCTCTTGTGGACTTTCGTGGACAATCTTGGACATTAACATCTGTTATTGTTAGAAAAATAAAGACTTTTCACTAAAATAATTTTTCTTATAAAACAGGAAATCACGATTATTTATTAGTCTACAGATTGCCAAATGATATAATTGCAGGTTACAACTTGCAAATATCATTTATGTGATTCTAAGTTATTTTTTGTTAGGGGTGAGATAAAAATGAAAAAATTAATTAAATCAAGAAAAAATTCAAAACAAAAATTAAAAAAAAATGGTTTTTATTATAAAAAACTGAATTAAATTGGTTTTGATTTTTTAAAATGAAATTTAGTTTGGTTATTTTTTTTAATAAAAACCAAACCAAATTGAAAATTATTATCCTAATTTTTGCATATTTTTATGGTTTTTCTAAGGATTTAAACAATATTTATATCATTTTGTGCACCAACCAAGATTAATTTTTCCCTGCATGCAATCTCAATTGCATACTTTTTACATCAATAAAATTTAATAACTTTTTCTTAATGTTATTTTAAAATTTTAAGCTGAAAGTTAAGAAAGATAGCATATCCTCTTAATCATCACGTCGTCAACTCCTTGAATTTTTAATATTCTACCAAAGCACACATGCAACATTTTTAATTATTCAACATATAAAATGAGGTTAGTAAAATTATAAGTTTTTAAAATAGCTGTGTAATTAGAAACAATCGTGGCGATTAGCTAGAGTTAGGGGTGAGCATTTCCGGTTCGGTCCGGTTTTGGGTCAAAATAATTAACCAAATCAAAATTTTTTTTCTTCAAGTTTTTGAACCGAACCGAACCGAAAACCGGTTCGAACCGACCATATTCGGTTCGGTTCGGTTCGGTTTTTTTCCCTTCCAAACCGATTTAAACCGAAATTATTTCAATTGAGTTTTTATTTTGAGTTTTTTCACTAACCATATTTTTTCAGGAATTCTATCTTCGTCTTGTTCTTAATTTCACAGATCTGTGCTTATTTTCTGAGAAATCTTGGCTTTCTCAACATGGTTTTTTCTTAAAATGGCTGGGCATTTATGACAAACAAAAGGAAAGAACATAAGTCATTTGACTAGAAAAAAAAAACACAAAGGAAAGATCAAAAGATAGTTTACATAGATCTTCATCTGCTCATCATCTATTGAGTGCCAAACTTGATTTTGAATTTTTGTTCTCACAATACCAACATCAAAGAGAGCACAGGAAAGCGTTTTATTGGTTCAACATGATAAATTTTTTTGGTTACATATAGATGAAAAATTATACAATAATAACAAGATTATGTGAAAAATAAAAAGAAGAATAAAAAAATTAAAAGCAAAAATAAAGAGGGACATGTCTCCTATAGAGGGAATAAAACAATTAAAACTAAAATTGCAAAAATGAAGAGGGTGGCGTGCCTTTCAAATAGGAGGAGCATGGAGCAGAACTTAACAAATAAAGAAGCATGAAGGAGAATGGTGCAGAGCTTAACAAATAAAGGAGTAAGAAGGAGAATTAAAAAGTAAAGATGCAGAGAGCAAATAAAAAGGAGAGATGGAGAGATGCAGAGAGCAAGGGAGGGGGCGGCTGATTTTGTTTTTAAAGGAAAGCTAATTTAGGTTTAGGGTTAGGAAAGCATGCTATTTATACCTGTTTTTTTTTAAGTGGTGGCTTGGTTGAACCGGTTCGGTTCGGTTTAATCGGTTTTAGACTTTACAAACTGAAACCGAACCGAACCGGAATTTTTTTATAATTTTTTAATCGGTTAATTCGGTTTTTCTTTTCGGTTCGGTTTTTTTGGTTACTTTTTTTTTTGTTTTCTCGGTTTAATTGGTTATTCGGTTTTTTTGCTCACCCCTAGCTAGAGTGGATGTATCATCGTGAGTCCGAGAAAAAGGGAAAGCTACTCTCCATAGTCAACCTGTATGATGTCACGGTGTATGAAATTTTGTTTCAACTTTTTGACGTGAGGGGCAGGCCATCTGGTCAACCTGCGTGAAGCTGACCATTTACCGTCGAAGAGTCCACACTCAATGCTGAGATCACAAGAACTTTTCCTTCTTGGATTGGGCCTTTTATAACGAGCCCATCAAATGCATGAGCCCCTGTGGCCATGGTCCAGTCTCTCTCGGCCCTTTCTGCTATGTTCTTTGTTTGGGTTCCATTTTTTTTATCGAGTCCATATGCCTTTGGGGCATGTAGGAGAAACGCTTAAATGGAAGCTCTGCTTTCAAGCGATATTTCTTCTTTTCTTTTTCTTTCTTTTTTTCGGGCCTTCTGTACAGTTCTATTCTAATAATTCAAGACTCTGTACAGAAGGCATGCATATGAATCGTAATATAGAAATATTAAAATGGCATAAAGTAAAAATTCCAGTTGCATTGAGACATTGAAAACCTCAAGATAGGATTTGGTTTTTTATGTTCGTGTTTTGGATTGAAGTGCATGGTTTCAATGTAGGTTTTGTCTCTAGACTTTGTTTTCTCCCGCTAAACTAGTCTTTTATCATAACAGAAAATCTTAATGCTTAAGTGAGTAAATATAAGAGGAGCAAGTGCTTGAAAAAAAAAAGCATAGGAAGTGTATGAGTGTTGAATGAACTAGTGTTAAAGAGTTATTGGTATCTCGTGGTGAGTTGTTGGTTGTTTTACTATTGCTGGAGAGTTTGGTGCTCGCCATTGATTGTAGCGTCTTGTTGTACCATTAGCGAAAAGCTTAGTGATTGGTAGTGTCCCTTAACGTGCCATTAGCGAAAAGGTTGGTGATTTGCAATGCCTCTTAAGGTGAGATGTGGGTAGGAAATAATCAATAAAGTGAAGAAAAAAAGATCCTTATACTCTACATAAAAAACATGAAGTGCACTAGTAGATGGTGCGCAATGCTGTTTTGACTTTTTAAAATTATAAAATATATTGAAATATATGTATAAAGGTTGATATTGGATCGAGGCCTAGAAAACATGGCTAATAACCTGTTTGGGCTTGGTGAGTGTTAAGTTCATTTGAGCCTAGCTCGAATGACTAGGATTTTTTTGGTATTATATTTAGTGTACCATCATTTACGCCCTAGTCTTTTAAACATTCATGTTTAAAAGACTTAACTAGTAGAGGTAGAGGGAAGGAAAATCATACATGTCATATTACCTTGTTACAACTTTTGTTAACATGCCTATTTTATTCTTATCATGTTACTTTCTCATGACTTTTGTTAACTTGTCCGTAAGAGATATGAGAGGTTTCTTACATAAAAGATGAGATTTTGATCAATTTTCTTATTTTTTTTTTAAAGCAAATAACATTATTATTTAAAAAGTGGAGAATGCTTTGCAATTATAAAAGTAGTGCCAAAGCATTGTGTTGAGAGATGTGAAGATTCTCATGGAGATTTTTGTTGGAGACATGAAGGTCTCATCATGAAGATTTTATTGGAGATATGGAGAATTAGGTTATGGATATCTCGTCATGGAGATTTCATCGGAGATATGGAGATTTTCATTAAAGACAATGGAGATATTGAGAGACATTGTTGATTTTATAGAAAGTTCAAAAACTTTTCTTATGCAATTGAAGATATAATTTCTAAAGATTATACAATCTTAGATAATGCATTGTAGAGATCTTTCTCTATTTATTCAAGTTTCATTTCCTTCCTTAGAAATTATTGGACATAATCCCTAGATATTACTCTTTCTATCTCTTTTTTTAGGGCATGTCATTTCTCATTATCATGACAATAGTCATGGTAAAAGAAAAAAAAAATATTGGGGTTCCTTATGTTCATACCACTTTTCTTAAGAGGTAGGTATCACAAGAATTATTTTCTCTTAATGGTTGTTAATATCTCAACATGTGTGGTGGTAAAAAATATTGTTATAAGCTCAAAGAATGTCAATCAATCATAAATGAAGCTCAAGAAGATGAGTTTGATGCTAAGATCATGAAATTTAAGAACAACGCTAGGTTTTAGGTTATGTTACCACACTTAAAAAGATACTTTGAATGTTATTGAGATGACTTTACACACGACATTACTATCTTATATTACAAGGTCTAGGATTTTTCATACATTATAGGTATGCTCACTTAAATCAAAAGTGGCTAAAGTATGAGTATTCTTGTGTCTATTTACTTGCATATTGTTCTATATTGTTCCTTCAAGGAACTAGAGTTGTTTATATGCATTCACTATGGCTATTTATTATGTTTATTGTTAAAAGAGTTGTTTAAATTTTATAATGATATATGAAATAAGAATGAACCAATTTTTGTTCAATTTCCCACAAACAATATCACTAATTAGGTCATGAAAACTTCAAGGTTGAATTGTGTTCTACATGGTTGCATCTTATACTGAAATGTATGGGCTTGAATGTAAACTTTGTCTTTAGGCTTGGATGTAAACTTTGTCTTTAGACTTGGTTTTTCCTATAAAACAAGTCCATTATCAAAATAAAAGACCCTACAATGCTTAAGTTTGTAAATTTTAGAGGAGCAATTTACAAGAAATAAAAGGAAAATAAAAAAAACATAAGGAGTGGTGATTGTTGAATAATCTAGTATGGAGCTCTTGAATGAACTTGGCTTACTTGCTTACCCAATGATTTAAGGTATTTATAGAATTCAATCATTTTATCTTACCTCGTAGAAAGTGTTATAGATACCTTCTGGTGAGTGGAGTTGCAAGTATCTTATAATGCATGAAGTTGCAAGTTCCTCATGATGAATTGTTATTTTTTACCATTAGTGAAGAGGTTGTTTCTCACCATTGATACTTGATTTCTTTTTTTCTAGAAAAATTATGTATTTGATTTTATAAACAAATTAAAATCATTCAAGATAAGATAAAAAGTTAATAATTAATAAAATAAAATAAAATAAAAATATTGATAATACGGAGGTCATTTACAATGAACTTGCACAAAAACTAATTTTTGAAAATATCTTTGTTTGATTATAAAAGATCTTTACAATTGGTTATTTTTATATGTTTTTTTTTTCTATTTTCAAATTCAGTTCTAAAAAACATAAATGATACTTTACTATCCTTAAAATTCTCTTTTAAATATTTTCTTATATTTCTATATAATTTAACTAGTTTTATCACTCGCAATACGATGCAAAGAGAATTCCATGTTAATTGCAAACATAATAAAGGAATATGTTACTATTGTCAATGTATTTTAATATATCATGATTTCTTTGAATTAAAAAAAATGCAAACATGATGTTTATATTGCGGGTATGATTTCAAATAAATTTCCAACATGATAGAAAATTAATTAAATTATGAATATGTTTTCATGTATCATATTTTTTTAATTGAAAAAAAGAAAAAAATTGTTTTTGTTTTATAAAATAAACTAAGGCATGGTCCTGAAAAGCTTTAATAACAAAAAAAAAAAAACAAAAACAAAAACTCAGGCATGCTTGGGCCTAAAAGCCTAGTCTTTATACTTCATTGGCTCCTCTATTTTCTTTTATTTTTTAAAGACAAGTGCAGGTCACCTGAAATGACAGACAAACTATCATCGATTGAATTTTTTTCTAGTCACCTCTGGTGAATGGAAATTCAAGGTTCTTCTCTTTTTACCCTTAAAAACTCAATTTTAGCTTGTTTTTTACCCAAAAAAACATATCCAAAACACCATATAAATCTTACAAAATCACTAAACAACCCTAAAAGATCCAAAAACCATGCTAAAAATAAAAATCAATCAAATCAAAATAAATCAAATAGAACCCAATCTACCTTTCCAACCATGTTTAAAGGGTAAAAAACACCATTGAGATTCTCCGGAGAACAAAAACTCATTGATATAAATATCCTCTTTTTATTATTGGAATATGGTTAACTGATAACCTTCTTCTTCCTTCTTTGTTTTTCATCGTGTTTCTCTTTCCTTTTCAAACATAAAAATTAAAAAATAAATAAAATAAACTTTTAAACAAAAATAAAAATTCTAAAAAATTTGAGATTAACAACTTTTTTTTTGTATTTTATATTGCAATCCTCTCTCTTTTACTTTGATCTTTCTATAGTAATTGTAAAACTTTATCTCAAGCAATTAGATTATAAAAGGATTAAATAAAAAAAAGTTAAGATAGAAATTGAAAAAAATAATGAAAATAAATAAAATGAAAAGGATGGACAAAGAAGTTTTTTCTATTGTTTCAGTACAATTCTTAATGCCTAATCTTACCCCCGATTATGAGCCTATTTAACATTGTGATAGTGGTTGCTTTACAAATTGTTTTTCATTTGAAAATGCATCAAAATATTTTTTTTATTTTTAAAAATTTATATTTGATATCAACACATCAAAACAATCTAAAAATAACAAATAATAATAATAATTTGAAGAAAAAAACTTATTTTTTTAAAGCTTTTTTTCAATGTAAAAATAAACAGGCTCTAAAAACATTACGATGATGTATAGCATTATTCTTTTGCTGCAAAGTAAAACATGACTCAACTTTTGGCAATAGAATTGATAATTGGCTAGTGCTGCTTTGTGGAATGAATAAGTTTTTTTACTTAAAAATAATACTCAAACATTGCTAATGTGTTAAACAAACAAAAAAAAATGATGATGTCAAAATATAATGCATATTACATGATTTTTTTTAATATTTATATGGCAACATATTACATGATATTTGTTTTCAAATATTGAGACAATGACAAATTAAATCAACTTAGGTTACCTTATCATATCTTTAACCCCTGTTATAAGACCCTATAATCTTATATAACGAAAATCAAAGTAAAAATGAGCATAGTTAATCCTAGTTAACTTATCAAACTGGTGACCTGGGTTATAAGATTCGGATAACTCTATATAAAAAAAAAAAGCCTAATTTCCAACCAACATAATACTAAATAATAAAATAAAAAAAATTATTAGAAAAAAGTTACCCTAAAAATAAACGAAGTCAACTCAGGTTAATCTGTTAAGTCTACGATCTATGTCATAAGATTATGATAAATTCATAAAAAAAATATTCTTAAAAATATGAAACCTCATTTCTAATAAATCTAATGTTGAAGATTGAAAAAGAGAAAATAAATAAATTTATAAAACTAGTACATAACCTAATACAAAAAAAATAAAAAAAATAATTACGAAGTACAATTCCCAAAATATTTTAATATTGAAGGATTAAATTAAAAAAAAACCTTTAAAAAATAAAAGATTGGGTTAGTAAGGGGTGAGATTGAAAAAATAACTAAAACAGAAAAAGAAAAAGAACACAAAACATTAATAGTGTTTTATGGGTATTGCAATAGTGATTTAGCCATACTTTTCAGTGTTTTGTTACTTAGAGTGTGTTTGGTATTGTGGTAGTTGTTGTGGTTGCGGTTTGAAAAAAGTTGTTTTATAAAAAGTACTTTTAGTTGAGGTTGGTTTGAAAAAATAGGTGTTTGGTTAAAACTGTGGTTGAAATTGAGGTTGAAAAAAAAGTAGTTTAATGTGTTTGGTTCAGAATGCTTTTGAAATTGAGATTATAAAATAATTTAAAAATATATATATTAATATTGATGGTTTTAAATTTAAATATTGTAAAATTAATTACTCCTATTACATCATGAAAAAAATAATACTTTATATAAAATATTTTTTATTATTCCATTAAACTATTTATAATTTCATTACGTACAAAATTCATTCGATAAAAACTACAAAATTAATATTACTGTGCGAGTGAATTTAATTCACTCTATACTAGTTTTTCGAAAAAAAAATATTGTTTTGTGAATGAATTTAATTCTCTAAACTAGTTTTTTTTAAAAAAAAAATTAATACAATTAAAAAAAAAATATGGACAGTGCAAGTGAATTGCACTGTTCAAGTGAACAGTGCAATTCACTGGTGAACAGTGCAGTGAATTGCACTGTTCCTTGTTTTTTATAACCGGCAGAGAATGAAAAACATGTTTTCGTTGCTTCTCTTTTTCAGCGTTTTAAACGCAAAAATTATGTGGGCCCCATGAACAATAAATCACTTTTTTTAATTACCAAACGGCTGCGTGTTGCGTTTTAAATAAAACACAGCTGTAACTGTGTAGACAAACGGAGTTTTAGTTGCCTCTAGACCCTTAATCTCACCATATACATGTGATTTACAAAAAGTAAAGGCCATGTATAATACAATCTTTGTCCTATTTTAGTTTTTCCCACAATTATTAAATCCCATTTGATTTGAAAAGTCAACATAATATACGACCGGCTTAGATCTTAGTCTAGATTAAATTAAAAAAAAAAATAATGTAGAATTTAACTAACCAATTCAATTCACAGTCTGATCAAAACCTAATGTGATGTTCTTACGAAAAAAATTTGACAAAACATGTAGTTTTAATTTTTACTGTTTTTTAATTGATTGATATGTGTCAACTGCTCGGACAGGTCCATATTTTCCAGGAAATTTTTTTGAAAAAACGTACAATTGTCAGGCTATAATTTATGAGTGAATTCAAAGATGACAGGCTTGAAATGGCAGTCAACCACGGTAGCTGCAAATTGATTGCATAAGAAGATTTGAAAAGTCATCAGCTATGTCAAGAAGTCAAGGCGTGGTGCGTGTGGATGGGAGGATGCTGCCGATTGCAATCCATTTCCGCACGGCACGTGTGGTGCCCACTGGGTTTGCAAATCCCGGTGGTCAAAGATAACTTCCAAATGCCGGTAGCAGAATCTATATTGTCCAAACTATTATGAATAGAAGTAAAGAAAAATCTGCTACCAATTATCAAGTGATGTGATTGGGAGAGCTTCTATTTTTGTTTTTCGGGATTTTTAAAAAGATTTTTTTACTTTAAAAACTTTAAATTGATGTTTTTTTAGTATTTTTTTATATTTTTTATTGTTATTTATTTTGAGGCCCACATAAATATACAAAAAATAAAAAAAAATAGAAAATAAATCAAAAACTCATAAAAAAAAATACAAAAAAGTTGGAAAAGTTGGATATATATATTAGTTGAGAGAACATGAAGAACACCCAGAATATGTCCAAAGACTGGTTAATGAAGATCAAAATATACAAGGTTGGCCTTTATGGACTGATGAAGGCCTCTTGAATTTGGGAATGAAAATTCAAAATTATATGTTTAAGGACTCAATTGAAATTTTTCAAGGCTTAATTGCAAAAACCATTTATTTTAGTTAACTAGGGTCAAATTGAAGAAAAATAGAAGTTTATTAATCAATTAAGGTTCAAAATTCACATATTGGTATCCAACCAAAATGAAAAATGAACTGAACTTTAGGGATTGACATTGGTTTAATCAGGGGTAAAATTGCATGAAATTAAAAGTTTGAAGGAAATTACGAGTGCAATTAAATCAAAAGATAAGAGACTCAATTGAATTTTGGCCAAATCCCAAAGTAAAAACCAAATTTCTCGATGGATAATCTAGATAACAAACGTCTGATTCATGTTCAAAATTCATTGTTTGGAATAGAGGGCAGATGATGTGTCGTCTGCCCATTATTCATATTCTTTTTTGGTAGTCTTGGGTTAATCAAGTCGGTATCTTTAAATGAATAAATGTGAAGTTACATACTTTCAAATTGAACAAGGTTTGGTCAAATGAAAGGTATTCTTTCCCTTTACCAAGTTCAGGTAGTCTTCGACAACATTGACGTTGGAGAAACTCTGACAAGGCCTCCAAAGTTATCAACTCAATCAACTATGATCGTGACATTCATTTTATAAAACCACTAGATTTTTCAAATGTTCATGCCTCAAATCTTCTCAATGAGTTCTTATCGAGGGTTAAACACCTTTATTTCAAGATTAAAAGGCTAAAAAAACAACTCCCTTGCCTCTAATCGTAGTTAAACCACCAAAATCTCCAAAACTAAGTTTGTTATGAAACCACCATTGCAAAACCAACAAAGTATAGGGATTCCAACTGTTAAAATTTATCCAAAACCCTTTTATTTTGATTAAAAGGTCAAGCATTGATCAATCATGATTAATCCTTGATTAATTCCATCAAAAAAATCTAGCAAAAGCCTATAAATACCTATTAAAATCCAGAGAAAAGAGAGAAGAAAAAGGAGGAAAAAATTTTATTCTTTGAGTTCATTAGTAATCAAGTTTATTACTTGGCGTCTAATAGCTAAAAGAATAATTTAAAGATTGAGCAAAAGATTGGATTTTTAAATGAAGAAGAGCAATAATTATTTTGGATTTTGGGATGGTATAATCTTCCACTAACCTAGTAAATGATATCCAGGAGGCACACCTCTAGCTTGTTTTACATGTTTAATGATGTTTTTGAACTTATTTTAGTGTTATGTTGTTTTGGGTTTTTATTTTGATTAATGTATAAAAATATTGTTTTTTTATTGTTTAATCTTGCATTGAGTTGGTTGTTAATGTTGGTGGATGTTTGGATGATTGTTGTTTTTATGAAATAAAATAGATTTGAAATCTACCAAATATGGTAGTGGGGTTGTTGATGTTTTTTCTGGGTTTTTAATACATATTCTAGGCTCTTGGGTTTTGTCTAGATCTTTTTAAGTGTCAAAATATCAATTTTGAACTTTAAAATGGTTGAATATGCATGTTGTTAGTTTTGACAGTTTTAAAAATTAAAACATCATTTATGATTTTAATAGTTTGGTGTTGTTTGTTTTAGCTCAAACAAGTGTAACTATGGTAATATGATTTATATGAATAAAAGAAACATGGTTTTAGGGCTCGGTATGCACATCTCTGGGTTGGCAACTCGTTCTTTATTTTCTAAGTTTTCTAGGTAGTGTTCTTGGAAAGAACATTATGTTGGCTCTATGATTTGGACCAATTTTGATTTAATTATTTGCGCAGGCAATTTTTCATAACTTGATTAATCAATAATCTAAGGTTAGTTTGCATCAATAACTATTTTTTTTTTAGTTTTAATTATATGATTTTGTTTTTGCATCAAAACCTATTTTCATCAAATCATGAATATTGATTGATAATTGTTGATGTTTGATAATTGATTATTTTTTAGCAATTGATTTCCAACATGCCTATGACTTTGGCTTGTTTATATTTGGTCTGGATCTCGATTCATGTTGCTCAACATGTTCTTAATGTTCTTCATTTATTCCTTGTGTTCTTAGTTTTTTCTTGGTTTTGATTTAAAATTTTGGGGTTTTTGTGTTTTTGGCAAGCTTGATTTGTTTTAAGTTTTGATTTTTGTTTTGGTTTGTTTTTTGAGTCAAACTTGTGTTTTTAATTCAATTTATGGTCGAATCAAATATTTTGAGTTAATCTAATCAGGTCAAATTCGGGTCATTTAAGTAAGCCTTGTTTGGTTTTTAACTTTTTTTTATAAAGGATTTTCTCATTTAAAGATATGTTCAATAAATATTCTCGTAGGCCTATTTTGACAATTATCCAAAAAAATAGGTTTTTATTTCCAAACAAAGCCTTAAATATATTAATAATAAAAAATATAATTTTTTTAAATAAATAAAAATTATCCTTACATGTAGCCAAAAATCCTAAAAAAAAAGTTGGAGCATGTTTTTAAACTAAGAAAATATTTCAAAAAAATATTTTTGCATGTTTAGAAATACAAAACGTATTGCATGAATTTTACAACCAATTTGGAGAATTTCAAAGGATTTTGATCTACATTTAAAAAAATATATATAAAAAAACTTATTTTTGGTAAAATATTTTATTTACTTTTAATATAAGGATAAAAAACCTATAATAGGGTTAATATTCAAAAGATTATTATGGATAATAATTTATTATTATTCACTTTTAATATAAGGATAAAAAACCTGTATGGAGGTTAATATCCAAAATATTATTGAGAGTAATAAATGTATTCACCTATAATATAAGGATAAGAATTGCAAGGAATTTTATATTAAATATTATTTGGAATGACGTAACAGTCAAAAATTTAAAGTTTGTTTGAAAGAAACTTCAAAGATAATTGAAAATATTTCAACATGTGTCTCGTGGTACAAGTGTCATAAAAATTTGAAATACTGAAGGAAAATGTAAAATTTCAATAATAATCAAATCTATTTGGGTTTCTAACTTCAACTCCTTAACGACACATAAGTTGTAAATGAGTTTGCTTTCTTTTGATATCTTTTTTTATGTTAGGATCTTTTAAATCAAGTTTTTGATCTAGAAAATCAAAGTTTGTTCATCATAGCAAATCCTCCATAGTAGGGTAATAGAATTTAAAACATCTTCAGACTATAGTAACCATTAAGAAAGAAAAACGATACAACTTACCTTAGAAAAGACATACTAGAGGTGATAATACATTTTCTTTACGCAACTAGTCATATACTTAGAATCTTTCAAAGACAGTTAGGGTTCCTAGTAACTATAATATTAGATAGTAACTTCTTATCCAACCAAAAACCTTTTAACCAGCTCGAGATGGGTCACTGCAATGTTACGCTCTCGCGAAAGGCACAATAGTTTTAATGGGTTAATATAAAAAATAAAAAACAAATCTAAAATAACTCATTTTAATATGCTTTCAGGGAAAAAAAATTATAAAGCACATTGCAGCACACTAAATCTTAAATTTTCACAAATCTCATTTTTAAATAAACATGATAAATTATGTTAATGAAAATCCAGTCATTGATTGGTTGAGTATTAATTATAATAATTTTATTCTTAATAATTATTTGATGGTTATGAGTTTTTTTTTAATTGAAATTTATTACATTAAAAAAAAATTAAGATCAATGACTTGGATTTTAACAATGGTATCTATCATATTTTTTTTAAAGATATTTTATACATGCTCTACAAATTTGATATTAAAGTGAAAAGCAAAAACATGTAGGATAATCATTGTATATATACCTTTGTTTACTATGGATTATAATAGTGAATTAACGATTTTATCCTTGAAAAAACCCTCACTTGAGAACCTTTTTAGGGGTCAAATAGTCTTGTTCTTTGATTCATTTGTCATTTCTAAATTGTTAAAGGGTGTCTTAGTCATTTAATTATTCTTTTGCAAAGTTAAATGACTTTCTTACCATTAATAACAAATAATTAGTTAACTATGGTTTAATGTTTCATTTGGCCTTTCATATTTTTTTGCTACAGTGTGATTATTCTAATACCCTTAGATTTTATTTTTTAAAGCTTGATTAGAGGGGCTAATTCGTAATTGCAAAATGTTTTTTTTTTCAAATTAATGCTTGGGTCCTGAGGGTAGGGTGGTGTTTTCAAAAAATAAAAATCAAAAGCTATTGACGAGTGTGTTATATGCGTTAGCATGTTAGCCACTCTACCGCCTTCGTGCTACACACGGGGCTACATAAAGTGGTTAAAATTTTAATTTTGTCATGTCATTTTATTCTTCTCAACCTCCTCTTTATCCCTATATAACGTGTGTTCTCGTCGGACCTACAACATATCGCCAACATCTTATTTTTTCCCTCTTTACTCCTAGAAATATTGGTCTGACCCTCCACATTTTCATATCAGCCATTCAAGTTTTTTTTTCTTTTGATTTTATCCCTGATTTTTTTATATATATTTGTTTTGTTTTAATTCATTTCTAAAATCTTCTTTTGTTTTCAATTGCATCCTCCTTTAATTTTTTTCTATCAGATTTATCTTTAATCTTTTGATTTTTTTTTAAATTAAGATAGTTTTTGAATTTGTTTTCCTTTTCAATTCCACCCCTTCATTTTTTTTCTCCTTTCATATTTGATGCTCATTCCCATTTTTTCTCTCTCTATTTTCTTCTTTGATTATTTTTTTTTTAATTTGAGATATTGTTTTTTTATTTTTATCATTTATTATTAAGTTGGTTGATAATTAAGATTTTTAATTGAATCCAGGTTTTTAATTTCATGGGTTGTGAATTTAGAAAATTAACCTAAGTTTAAAAAATTTATTTGGATCAATTAGTATGGATTTAAACAGTTAACTTGTTTTTTCCCATAATGACTTTTATACTCATCCTCCTTCAATTATTGTAAATTAGTTATTTTTTAATTGATCAAAGTTACTGTTGTTGTTTAATTTTTAGTTTTTGCAAAGTTAAGTCGTTATAATGCCTATAAATGCAAAACAACACTTAAATTGGGTCGAAGGTTTTTTTTTTGGAAGAAAAAATTTAATTTTTAAAGCTTGACTTCTAAGAATTAATCATCATCTCAGGGGTAATTTGATCTTTTACTTAATGTTGATAATAATTAAAAAAAAATTCTCGATTTCATCCATAAGTGTCTAATTAGTTGGGAAATAGACTTCGTGAATGTTTTTTTTTTGTTTTATTTAGGATTATCACAATCTTGAACAAAAATTTTTATCATATAATTAAGTAAAAATTATTTTAAAAAAATATTAAATCTAGTTATACTCATGAAACGAGTCACGTATGATTTGGATCATCTAATATATTACCGTCTCAATATTTTTTAAAAAATCTTTTTAATATTTTTAAAAGTTGATCTATGCTTTTTTTTTTATCATCTAGATTTTCTTTAAATTCATTAAATCAACTAATTCACAAAGTTATTTTATATGGTTTGGTTGAAAACGGACACTTGAGAAGGAGCCAAGTCAAATAGTTTCAAGACTTGCTTATTTGCCAGAGTTTAATAACATTTGAAGAAAAAAAAATCCCTACAGTCAATGTTTTTTTTTTTTTACAGTTAAAAAAATTAGTCTAGCTGGCGTAAGAGCGGAAACCATTGTACTAGTAAAAGACTAAATAAGGAAAGCAAGCTCAGTTTCTCACGTATGTCATAATCATCCAAATAAAAATAAATAAATAAAGCATTTGAATACCATAATAAAACAATATGTCACATAATATAATATCATGGAGGAGTACTTGGCTACTGACCAAGTCCCCATTACACATTTAATGCCATCGCCGGTTAGTCTCAAACTAAAAGAAATTCTGCTCGAAACAGAGATGAAAAGCCTTGGCCTTGGCCTCACCCTTCTTTTCTGCTTATGTTTCTCTTCTTCTTTCACAAAATCCTTGGCAGCAGACACCATAGCTGCAAACCAAAACATCACTGATGGGGAGACCATTGTATCAAGTGGTGGAAACTATGGAATGGGGTTTTTCAGCCCTGGAAATTCCACACAACGATACTTGGGAATATGGTACAACAGGATATCTAAAGGAAGAGTTGTTTGGGTTGCCAACAGAGAAAAACCAATCACTGATAGATCCGGAGTTTTCAAGGTCGATGAAAGGGGAATCCTCGTGCTTTACAATCAGAACAGCAGTGTTATTTGGTCTTCCAACATATCGAGGCAAGCTCGAAACCCTGTTGCGCAGCTTCTGGAAACAGGAAATCTTGCTGTCAGAAATCTAGATGATCCAAGCCCGGAAAACTTCTTGTGGCAAAGTTTCCACCATCCGGGGAATACATTTCTACCAGGAATGAAAGTTGGACGTATAGCTTCAGGCTTGGATGTGATCATATCGTCGTGGAAGAGCACAGATGATCCTTCTCCAGGTGATTATACTTTTGAGGTAGACCCCATGCGTTTAGAGTTGGTTGTCAATCATAATTCAAATTTGAAGGCTCGTTCAGGGCCGTGGAATGGCATCGGGTTTAGTGGTCTGCCTTATTTGAAACCAGATCCAATTTATAACTATACCTTTGTTTTTAATGACAAGGAGGCATACTTCACTTTTGATCTGTATAACATTTCTGTTATTACAACATTGGTTTTGTCTGAAGAAGGTATCATGAATCGGCTTACTTGGATTGATCGAACTAATAGTTGGATTGTGTACGCGAGCGCACCCGCGGACAACTGCGATAATTATAATTTATGTGGTGCTTATGGAAGGTGTAACATTGGCACTTCTCCTGCATGCAGTTGTTTGGACAGATTCAAGCCGGGAAACCAAGAACAGTGGCAAAGGGCAGATTGGTCTGGTGGATGTGTTCGAAGGATGCCATTGGATTGCAAGAATGGAGATGGATTCATCAAGAATTCCAACGTTAAAGTGCCTCAAGCGAATAATTGGATGGTTAATATAAGCATGACCACGGAAGAATGCAGGACGGAATGCTTGAAGAATTGTTCTTGCATGGCTTATGCCAATTCAGATGTAATAGCAAAAAGTGGATGCTTTCTCTGGTTTGATGAACACCTGATTGATATCAGACAGTATACTGATGATGGGCAGGATCTTTACATTAGGATGGCTTCCTCTGAAGCAGGTAAGTACAGATTTCTGGCTTGGTATCCAGGAACATTTTGCCCTGCATAAATATTTTGAAGCAAAATTCGGGAATTTTCAGTTTTATCTTGTTCAAGAATTTTTTCTCTTTTAAAAAAAATAACAAAAAGAACTAGCCGCCTAACTTGAAATGTTATAGGATTGAATTTGAATCCAACATGGATGTGTTGTTTTCTAGACAGCAGAAAAAGAAACATCTATTTTTAACTTCGTCAAAGTTGAGATTTTGGCATCTGCTTGTTCACATGTCTCCTAAAAGCAAGAGTTAACCATCCAAATGCACAGTCAATTGTGTTCAAATGTCATCTTGACAACGAAATAAAAATATGTTCAAGTGTCACTGTCTGCCTTCAGGTGGAAGTATTTCTCCAAATTAATTACACAGTAATGGCTATTTTTCTTGTAGCTGATGCAAATCAAGGTCAAGGGGGCTCCAAATGGAATAACAAAGTTGCTGTTATATTGGGCTCAGTATTGGCACCATTGCTGGTCCTATGCCTGGGCATATGTCTGCTCATACGGAAGAAAAAGATGGAGCAAAACAAACATAATAGCAGTCATGGTAGGTCAAGTAAGTAACATTTACCCTTAAATGAATTCTCTGATTTTGTTTTATGTGGGAATGTTTATTTTTGACCATGATTAAATATGGAAACTCGTTATACTGAAAATGCAAGTATGAGAAGAAGGCTTGTTTCAGTTCATATTTGACCCTCTGTAGTTATAACTTGTAGAATTAGAAAGAAGATTACAGCTAAATTGTTTTGTTTATACCCTCTTTACCATTTCACAGGGAGGGAGCAGATTCGAGAAGATAACTTCACATTACCTTACCAGGATGAGGAGGATCTTGATCTACCACACTATGACTTGAATACATTAGCTATTGCTACCAATGGCTTCTCATTCAGCAATTTGCTTGGGGAGGGTGGATTTGGACCGGTTTATAAGGTAACACCTTGAGCTTTTGACCCAATACAAAGATAAAACTACATATCTCAAACCCTACGATTACAGATTTAACTGTAGAGAAATTTAGAAAAAATTCTCTGGTATTTTTATTGAATCTGAATAGTAGTCTGGATTCTCTAAAAATAAACTAGACATCTCCTATTTATAATAGTTTCTTTTATAGAAAAGGACCCCTAATTAAAATCTTCATAACTAATAAAATACTAATTAAATTAAAATTCTCAAGCTATGTAAAAAAGGATTCATATCAAATGTTTCGTGTTTCTTTGCGGACTTTTATCAGGTTTGGCCTTGACAATTTGGTTCATAAATTCCTATGATAATTACTATAACAATCTCCCCCACTTAAGAAAAACTCATCATCGAGTTAACTTCAGTATTTGGAAAGTACTGGGAAATCTTAGCAATATTAAAGGTCCTAGATTTGCTCATGCTATTTTGAAGATCAATAACGTAAGCATTATCACTGATTTTCTTCAGCACCTCTTACGTACCATATTCTTCATCTTCTGGTTATTATATGTGCCTACTAGGAACCTCTCCTTGTGTAGGAAATCATTCTCATGTCTTCTTGAAATGATTTAACTTGCATATGCTTGTCTCTTGCATGTTTATTTTTTGTAGTTGTGTAGGAAATCACTTTCAAACCACTACCATTATTCAAATGAAGGTTCTCCTTTATTACGAAAATTTTTTGTTCTTTTTCCTCATCCTACTTAAAATTCCCCGTCTTCAAACGTTTGGTGATCAACACTATAATGCTACTAAAATTTTGAATAAATCTCTGATAGAAAATAACCAAGCCATGAAAACTTTGCACATCACTGATTGTCTTGGGTTTAGGCTAATCATAAATTTCCCCACTTTCTCCTAATCAACTTCAACTCCATCACCTCATACTACAAAACCCAAGACTAACAATTTACTAGTCATAAAGCTACACTTCTTCAAACTCATATACAAATTGTTTTTTAGCAACACCTATAAGACACTCCTTAAGTGCTCAATATGATTTATTTCATTATAACTGGACATAAGAATATCATCAAAATAAGCCATAATAAATTTATTTATCAAAGGTTGCAAAACCTGATTCATCATTATTATAAATGTGTTTGGTGCATTTATTAACTGGAAAGATATGACTAACTTCTTATACAACTCATTCTTTGTCTCGAAATTCATTTACCACTCATCATCTAGTTAAATCTAAATTTGATGGTACATACTCCTTAAGTAAATCTTAGGCATTGCTTGTGCTAAAAGTAAAATCGATCTCATCTTTTACAAACCTTTAGATATTTTCCCACCTTCTATACCATATATTCATATTTTATTGTCATGCCCTAGCAAACAACAAGTTACAAGTGTTTCTATTAACTACTTCACCATAAACCTCTTAGTATACTTGCCTATGAAAAGAAAAACTTTACATCTTTCAATTACTGTTATGTTTGGTACCTCTTTAATCGAACCTATAATGCAAGGTTCATGATGTTTCTCAATTTCCAAACTCAATTCAATAGTTATTTCCCTACTAATAACATTCTCCCAACTATCGCTATCAATTATAAGGTTAACAATATATTGGTTTTACCGTGCATTTAGTAAGAAAAAGCTTATGTTGTTGTGTCTCATTATTAATTTCTGGTGCCAGCAACAAACATCTCACCATATAAGCTTGATCATCATCATCCTATACTCACCTTCCTCATTAGGTTCATAACACTCCTCCGAATATAATTCCTTACCTTGTCTACATGTTTTATCCTCGCATTCAACCATGTTCATAAGCCTTTTATAAGGATAAACTTTGGATCTATGGCCTTTCTAATTACATCTTTAACACTTTATGGGAGGCAACTTGGCATATGGATTATCTCTCTTCTAGTTATCCCTATTAGGAATTGCTTAGGATCTATTTTTATCATTGTCGAAGCTTGCATTAGCTTGATTGGATTGATTGTTTATTGTCTGTAATAACTTACCTTTCTTAGAAAGTGTAAATCAATGCTCAATGGTAAGAACCCTCATTTGATAATCAAATCTCGTATTAGTTCTCTCCTATATCAACATCTCTATCATTATACCTATATTTTATGCATCAATAACATTTAACAACATCTGAAGCCCAATTTTATCTCTAATTGTACAGTTCAACTCCTTTACATATTTAACAACTTATTTTTAGTGAATACGATCTATAGTCAATCGGTTGGTTATACGTAGCATTGATTTTATTAATGTAAAACATATTTATTATTAATAAAGGCTTTCTTATCTTTAATATTCAATTATATTTGATAAATAAATCTAATATTTGATTAATGCATCCAAAGTAAAGATAATGTGGAATAAAAATGTTTTACATAGGACATTATAAAGTTGTTATAATGATAAGATTTCTATTGCATTACAGCATTATTCCTAAATGTTCCTTGTTCATGTTTTACTAAGACTGGACATTAGTTAAAGTTGTTAATTGAGACTGATATATATTATGTTATTTTCTTTATGAACGAAAGTAGTTGCTCTCATAAACTAAAATTTAAAGGATACCTAAAACTAATATACAGGTGTTTGTCATATGATATCTACACTCAACTAACCTGAGGTCCACATTCAATGTTATGATGTATTAGCATAAAAAATCATTTTAATAACTTAATTATATATTTTTATATTTGGCAGGGTGTGTTTAAAGATGGCCAAGAAGTAGCTGTGAAGAGGCTTTCCAAGGAATCCAGACAAGGGCTTTATGAGTTCATGAATGAAGTTAAATGCATTGCGCAACTTCAGCACCGAAACCTTGTAAAGCTGCTAGGATATTGCGTTCAACTAGATGAGAAGATTTTGATTTATGAATACATGCCCAAGAAAAGCCTAGACTTCTACATAAATGGTAAGAACCTGTTAAATTGATAAACTTTTATATTAGGTGATTAATGATATGGATTATATATTGGATTAAAATGAGCATAAATATGCAATGGACAGATAAAAAGCAAAGCAAGGCCCTGGATTGGACTAAGAGGTTTCATATCATCAATGGCATATCAAGAGGACTACTTTATCTTCATCAAGACTCCAGACTAAGAATCATTCATCGAGACCTTAAACCGAGCAACATTTTGCTAGATGAAGAGATGAATCCTAAAATCTCAGACTTTGGCATGGCTAGAAGTTTCGGAGGGAATGAAACAGAAGCAAATACAAAAAGAGTGGTTGGAACATAGTAAGAAATTGATATTCTTTTTCTTCATCTCTTCATTTCAAGAAGAAAATAAAATGTTTAGAATTACCTTCATACATTGCTTGAAATTCATTGATCAATTTGCTGATATTGTGCAGTGGTTATATGTCACCGGAGTATGCGATTGACGGTCTATTCTCGATAAAATCCGATGTGTTTAGCTTTGGTGTTTTGGTGTTAGAGATTGTAAGCGGGAAAAGAAACAGGGGATTTCATCATCCAGGACATCAACTCAACCTTGTTGGTCATGTAAGGGCTAATTAGCGATCCCCCCCCCCCCCCCCCCCCCCCCAATCTCTTTTATTAGCTATGTCCAAACAAGTGTATTAACAAAACGTGTCTTAAAATTTCCAGGCATGGAAACTGTTCAAAGAGGGAAGAGCCTTGGAGCTGGTCGATGATTTGATAGTGGAAACCTGTAATCAAAATGAAGTGATGAGGTCAATCCATATTGGTCTATTATGCGTTCAACATTCCCCAGGAGAGAGGCCAAGTATGTCAACAGTGGTACTGATGCTGGGTGGTGAGGGGACACTGGCTCAACCAAACGAGCCAGGTTTTTACACAGAAAGAAAGTTGATTGATGCGAGTTCTTCATCAAGCAAGCAAGAATCTTGCTCTGTCAATGAAGTTACTGTCACATTAATCGATGGTAGATAAGCAGAAATTCATGTCAAGTTTAGACATTCTCAGGAGCTTTGAATCTTTTGGGGGTGGGAACATGGCCATGGTTGGCTTTCGGCAGTAAAATGTATTTCTATCCTTCCACGTTTCAAGGATGAAGTTTTGAGGAATTCGAAGAGAGGATAAATTACATTTGATTGTAAAAATATGATCGAGAATTTAGGGTTTGTTTTTTTTTTTATTATTTTTTTTTTTATTTTTTTACAAGAGTGTAATTGTCATCAATGTTCCGTTGCGTGTATAATTATTATTAACAAAATCTAATTCGAGAGGGGAAAACAGAAAAAATAAATTAAAGGATGAGAGGATTTTTTAATTTATTTTTATTTAAAATCTATAAATCTTGAGAAACCATTTGCAACCCCAAAATATCATAAAATCATTCTAAAAAAATAAAAAACCAATAAAAAAAAAAACTTAACAAACCCAATCTACTTTTTAATAAATTAGAACGAATTTGAGTTTTTCATATTGGAATATTTTCATCAGTTTTGAGAGGTATATATGTAAAAGAATAAGTTTGATAATTGTTCTATATTAAAAATATTAATTTGAAATAATTATATATGGTAGATTCGACTTCAAATATAAAGAAAAACTAAGCCAAATTACGGTTTAAGGATTCAGCGGTTTGTCAAAGCCCAATGTTTGGGCTAGGCGACTCCTGGGCACGGTTCAAGTGGTATGCCAGCCAGCCAGCCTAGTGATGGATCATGCCAGCCTCGTCCAGCCTATGCTAATTAAAAAGATAATTGTTGCTGTGTTTGAAAAATATTTTAAATTAATATATTTTTAATGTAATTATTTTAAAAATAATTTTTGAAAAATAAAAAAATATTATTATTATATTTTTTAAAATAAAAAACACTTTAAAAAAATTACATTTTTAAACATGAAATCATTTTACACGTCTATTCAAACATTAATTTATAGCTAATGCAGCGACAATTATGACTTTTTTTATTTGATTATTTAACTTATAGTTGACCCAATTTTTGAATTCTTTCTTGAGTATTTGATTTTTCCTATGTTTTTTCTCTCTCTTGAATACTTAATTTTTCCTAAAAACATTCTGTAGGAAAATCCCATTAATTTCCACATGCGGATTTTGACGGTGAGCTTGAAAATATGCCATTTTTTTCCTGGCTGTTAAATATGTTCCTTCGTGATTTGTTAAGTATGTCTGATAACATGAATTTTGAAAAAAATTATCAAATATTTTTCTTTTACTTCCACTGTAAAGTCAACGGCACTTCTAAACATTAAAAAAAAAAAAAGGAGAAAAATGAAAATCACTATTGAGTCTAGTGGTAACATTTTAATCATGAATTTACGGAAAATACTGCCGCACTGGATTTTCTTCAAAAAGCAATGAGAGCCCAATGACATTATACTGCCATTGAACAAGTTATTTAATTTATGTTTTGTTGTGGTCCAAATATTTTTATAATTTGTAAAATATATTTATTTATAGGTTTTTTTAATGTATTTTTATAATTTAAAAAATTTAAGTTGAAATAAAAGATTTTATATATATATATATAATCAAATAAATCAAGAATAATATACGTTAATTAATAAATAAAAAGTCATTAACAAAATCTAAAAATAAAACTTTAAAAATCAATAGACTGATATAAATCAAGATATTTTATATCAAAAAAAAATATTTATCCAATTTTATTTGTTAAATTTGTTTATTAATATAATTTTTTTATTTAAGAAAACGATAATAAAAATAGAGACACAAAAAGAAAAAAAACATCATACAAGGCTGCACATATTAAAAATATTATCTGAAAATAAAAAATTTTATTTTAAAAAATAAAATGCATCCATACAAAAGATAAAAAAAATATATATATAAATTAATTAGAAAAACTCTTCAAATTTAAATACATACTTAAAAAAATAATTGTTTATTAAAAGAAGTTCTCCAAACAAAATAAAAAAGAGAAGGGGTACTAATTAAATATAAATTAAAATGAATTAGAGAAAAAACCATAAAAAATAAATCATTAATTAAAATAAGAATTAGAAAAACAGGGCCTAGCAAGCTAGGCTAGCTCACCTAGCCTATATTGTCAGGGCTTGCATGATTGGGCCCTTAAATGTTTTTGTTTGCAACTGGGACGGATGACAAGTTGTCCACCTTAATTTTTTTGAAAAAAAATCAGATATCTTGTCATTTGATTTGCCCAAATTCCAATTATTATGGTGGCTGAAAAATCAAAACTTAAGCTTTTTATCAAAAAACTTGTTTTTAGCCCATTTTTGACCCAAAACACCTTTAAAACATAGTAGGAATCGTGATAAACCTATTTATAGCCTTAAAAATCGAAATCAACCCGAATTCATATTTATTTTTAACGAACTTCAAAACTATAAAAATACATAATATGAACTCCTCTCAAGAAATAGAACCATTTAACACAAATATAATCTATTTTGGTAGTCTAAATTGATGTCAACGATATTTTTCTCTTTCTACCACTGGAATTCAAAGACCTCCCTCTCTCCTCTCTCAATCTGAAATTAAAAAATAATAAAAATAAATTTTTGTATCAAAATTAAATTGAAAATAAAATTTGTGATACTAAAATTGTATAATTTGCATGGTATATAAAATTTAAAGATCAAAGTACATCTTTTGCGAAACTTATGGCATGTCACTCATATTTGACGCTTTTTATTTTTATATTTTCATTTTGGTGTCTCTTCTTTCAATCCCACCTAAAAAAAAAATGGTTAGATTTCTCTTTCAAGCACCCATTTATTGCAAAAAGCATCTTTAACCTTGTTTGTTTTTTTCGTTTCAAAAACTCTTTTAAAAAAATTAAATTTTTTTAAGTATTTTTAAATCATTTTGATGTTGTGATATTAAAAATAATTTTTAAAAAATAAAAAATATATATTATTTTAATATATTTTTAAATAAAAATATATTTTAAAAATTAATCACAACCAAATTCTCGGCTAACAAACCAAAATTATGATACATACATGTTGGTGGCAGAAGAATATATTGTCAAATTATTAACCCTAAGAACAAATGGGCCGGCGAAAAGACTTGCTTCTTCTTCTTGGTTTTTTTTTTTCTTGACGCATATTTCTTCCTCATAAAGGGACCAAAATTATTAGTCATACACGACTAACATGAGTAACATCAAGACTATAATAACAATTTATCAACTTAAGGAATAAGTTGAATGGTTGTTTTGTTTTTTATTTTTTTACTTTTCAAATTTATTGTATAAATGTATTAAGTTGAAATGAAATTTATGCTTTTAAAATTATTTGTAAAAAATAATCTTGGATTGATATACAAACTAATATAAAAATAACTTAAAGATTAATAAATTAAAACAAATTATTAATTGCAAATTGGGTTGGCCACCAGTTTCTTACCAGATTTTGTGCACTTTGAAGTAGATGCTGATATTGTTCATATGTCAATGTTAGAAGAAGTTAGGTCGTTCTAGTTTCTTCTTCTTCTTCTATAAAGTTGGTCATCCCAACCATATAATTGGTTTAAATAAATTAAAACTTAAATCATATTTTGAAATCAAATTAGATAAATAATTGATTTAATCAAGATTCAATTAAAATTAATCAATGATCTGATTATTAAACTAAGTCATTATTTAGAAACTCTTTAGGAAATCGGTGCAAACTGTGTTTTATAAAAATTCATTTTGTTTTTGTTAAAAAATAATTTTTTTATATGTTTTTGATCATTTTGATGTGCTGATCTTAGAAATATATTTTTTAAAAATAAAAAAATATTATTTTAATATATTTTAATATAAAAAATACTTTGAAAAGCAACCGGAACTAGACTTTATATAAATATAGAACATAGATAGTTATGAAAACATGATGCTAGTAAGAGCCCCTGGAAATAATAATAATAATAATATTCCATCATAAATCCAATAAAATTTAAATTTTAGAGCTAAAATCTACTGAAATTTAACCTGTAGAAATTATTTTTATTTTTGACCCTCTTCGCACCAGGAATCATGTTTTAAGACTTTGATTTTAGTTGAAAAAGATAGAGATATCAGAATCCAAAATGAAAGAGCGCGTCCATATTAGAATACACGTCGTTTGCATAAGCCACCCTTTATTTATGTTGAAAAGCCACTGGCTTTTCAAACTAGACGGCCGGAGCCGCCGGACAAATAAAAGCAAAGACTTATTAAATGCACGTCGTTTACGAAATTATACTTGCTCCGACACAATCAGACAATCAGTTGTCCTTTTCTCTCGTCGGCTAACCCTAATTTAAGGCAGGAATGTTTGTGCAAGGAAGGAGGTATCCAAAACTTTTCTCTCTCTCTCTCTGTTTTTTTTTTAGAATTGGAAACAACAATTTATTAAATGTTAAATAGAGCACAAATAAATTATTTTTTCTGATTACCTTATTTGTAAGATGATTTTATTAACAATAACAAATCTTTTTAATAATTTTAATGATAAAAATATTTATTGAAATTATCAAATATTAACAGCTTATATAATAATTTATTGCATTTCACACATGTAAATCAATAAGAAAATAAACAACCTTATCCAAGTCTTGGAATCTTATATTACAAAAAAAATGATTCATCTTCGTGTTAAGATGATGTTTAAAAATAATATATTTTTAATTTTTAAAAATTAGTTTTGATATAATATATTAAAATAATAAAAAAATACAAATCATAAATATATAATTGAGAATATAATATAATAAGATGAGATTGAGTTTTATATATATAATACATGTTTTTTATTGTAAAAAAAAGAACTCAACCACACTCGGATCCCAAAAAAAACGTGTGATTTTTATTTTCTTTTAAGTGTCTAAATTTAAAATCCTTCAAGGCCCACCACGATTCAAGTAGTCACTTGGACCATCATTGAAAAAAAGCCATACTTATCCCTCAGCAAAGGATTGTGACCTCTCTCTGCATTTTAGGTTACCTTATTCAAGAGCAGGTGATTAATGAAAATGTTGGGCAGACACATTCAAGAACAGCTCTTAGATAACACCAGCATTTGAAGGTCACTAATTTCACTTAAAATCTAGCAAAAAAAATGTCAAATACACAAGCTATCTTGATGGTCCCAAGGACCGAGTACACGTGTTTGGTAAGCATAAGTTATAAGCTATTAAATACTTGTTTTTGTATTTTAAAAGTTTTTAATTTTTTGATTAAAATTTTTTTTACTTTAAATTAATATTTTTTGATGTTTTTAAATTATTTTAATATATTAATATCAAAACTAATTTTTAAAAAATAAAAAATATTATTTTAATATATTTTTAAATAAAAAATACTTTAAAAATTAACTATTATTACCACACGTACACTCTAAATTAGTCTTCTACAACTGTAGTGGAGCCGGGATTTAATTCAAAGATTTCTGCATATGAACATTATTCTTAACAAGATTCGTAGAGATAGATTAAAAAAAAAAAAAAAAACAATAAACAAAGGCAATCAAAGCTCAAGACAGCGTGCATGTCAATGGCAAGATGTTAGTGTCAGCGTTTTTGAACTATTTTTGTCTTGAAGGAATACAGGGTCAGCATTTCTCTGCACTCCGAACGCGTTTGAATTTTTTTAAAATGTTTTTCTATAAATATATTAAAATATTTTTTTTATATTTTAAAATTTATTTTTTATATAATATATCAAAGCACCTCTAAAAAATTAATTTAAAATAAAAAAATATTTTTACACCGCATAAACATTTACGATGACATTTACTACTTCCTGTGGTTGTTCTTTTCATCACATTATAACCTGCACAGTAGAATACCATTACTGGATCATTTCTAGGGGCTTACATCTTGTTTCTTCCCTTTTCTTTCCGTTGGTTATCTTCCATCCTGATCAAATAACAATCTGCAGTGCAGGAAAAAACTAGGTGAATATCAATGGATTCCTTTCCTTCACTTCTGTTTTGCTTCTCTTTGTTGCTGATTATAGCTCCATCCACAGCAGTTGACTCCATCAATACAACTCAACCATTTAAAGATGGAGATTTTCTTGTTTCAGCCGGTGGAAGCTTTAAAATGGGATTTTCCAGCTTTGGCGCCTCCAGCAACCGTTACTTGTGCATATGGTATAACCAAATATCTACTACGACTGTAGCTTGGGTTGCTAATAGGGAAACCCCGATCAATGATTCATCAGGTGTTTTGAGGATTACTAGCAAAGGAATTCTTGTCCTTCTCGATCAAACTGGGAGCGCAATATGGTCTTCCAACTCATCACGGCCTGCAACAAATCCGGTTGCGCAGCTTTTGGATTCAGGAAACCTTGTTGTGAGAGAGGAGGGTGATAGTAATCTGGAAAATTCCTTGTGGCAGAGTTTTGACTATCCAGGCGATACGTTCCTGCCAGAGATGAAGCTTGGAAGGAACACTATAACCGGTCTGGATCGGTACATATCATCATGGAAGTCATCTGATGATCCTTCTCGAGGTAATTGGACTTACAGACTTGATCCTGCTGCATATTCTGAGTTAATTGTGAGAGAGGATTCAACTGAGAGGTTTAGGTCTGGACCATGGAATGGTTTGCGGTTCAGTGGTACTCCTCAACTGAAACTAAATACGATTTACACATACAGATTTGTTTATGATAATGATGAGGAATACTACACCTATCAGCTTGTTAACAACTCATTTCTTTCAAGGATGGTGATAAATCAGAATGGTGCTGTCCAGCGCTTCACCTGGATTGATCGAACGCAATCTTGGGACCTCTATCTCACAGTGCAAACTGATAATTGCGATCGTTATGCACTTTGTGGTGCATATGCCACTTGTAGTATCAACAACTCCCCCGTATGCAATTGTTTGGATGGATTTACACCTAAAATTCCTAAAGATTGGGATACAATGGATTGGTCAAGTGGCTGCGATAGAAGGACTAAATTGAATTGCTCTGGAGATGGGTTTCGAAATTTCACTGGCATCAAGTTGCCTGAAACAAGAAAATCTTGGTTTAACAGGAGCATGAGTCTTGACGAGTGCAGAAGCACGTGCCTGAAGAACTGTTCTTGTACAGCTTATGCAAATTTGGACATTAGCAACAATGGAGGGAGTGGGTGCTTGCTCTGGTTCAGTGACCTTATTGATATGAGACAGTTCAATGAAAATGGGCAAGAAATATACATAAGGATGGCTGGATCAGAACTAGGTATGAAATTCTCTCGCCTCAGATGCAACTCTCTAATGCTGAGATTCTATTAACTTGCAAATGCAGTGCATATTATATGAATTATCTGCCTCAATGACTAGCTTGAAACGCTATCTGACTGCAGGTTTATTTCCTCTTCTAGATTGACCTCTTACTCATTCTGTAGGATTTTATTTGTTTCACAACTAATAATAAATTGGATCAGTTTCGCCTCAAGAAAAAAAGTGCTTCAACTAATAAAATCCTACCTTATGGGGAGATTGTTGGAGATGTTAAGAAAACAGTATACTTTTTCGTTACAAAACTGATAGACCTGAAAAGATTGATTGCATTGCCTCCCTAATGATTTTTGTCCATCAACACTACTCAACCACTCTATTAAGGTAGTGATGAGATTTCCTATCTGATTCCTAACTTCCAGCTTCTCTTCTCTTAACTGCCTTGTGTCTAGACAATGCTGGAGCCATGGAGGCTAAATCCAAAGATAAAAAACAAACGCTTATAATAATCTTAGTGCCATCTGTTGCGGTGGTGTTTCTCAGTCTAGCCTTGTTCCTGCTTCTCCGAAGAAAGAAGCGGCTGAGAAAGAGTAAGTTATTCAATCCTTCAAATATTAAATTCCCTCAGTCTAGTCTTTTTCAAGCATAGCAGGGAACATTTATACTTGGATTTTACGGATATGTGATGCCTCAAAAATATGTAAAGGAACTCATTACGTTTGAATTATTAGCAGAATATAGAGGACTGTTTGTTGCTTTAGGAGTCATTGTTATGATACTTCGCAGGAAAAATGAAAGATATTCTGGAAACAAGTCAAAATAATAAAGGCAAGGAGGAAGATCTAGAACTGCCATTGTTTGATATAAGTACTATGTCTCGTGCAACCGATGACTTTTCTGCGGCCAATATACTCGGACACGGTGGTTTTGGAACTGTCTATAAGGTAACACTACTTCAGTAAACAGGGACACAATTTCTTGAATTTCGTGGTACAGACTACTGGCAGCACCAACATAGCTCTGTGCGTGGTGTTAGTTTTAGTAAAAAAAGACATGCTTATAACATATATGGAATGGCCATTTACAGGGAATACTAAAAGATGGACAAGAAATAGCTGTGAAGAGGCTCTCAAAGACTTCAAAACAAGGACTCGATGAATTCAAAAACGAAGTGAAGCATATTGTGAAACTGCAGCACCGAAATCTAGTGAAGCTTCTAGGTTGCTGCATTGAAGCCGATGAAATGATGCTGATCTATGAGTTCATGCCCAACAAAAGCTTGGACTTAATCTTTGGTTTGTATCTCAAAACCCTTACAAATCTAGCTAGTGTTTTTTACTTAGTTTTTCTGTCATGCAAACTCCAAATCCTACTCTCTTTAATTCGCTTTGGTTGAAACATAGTTAAAGAAGTGTTGGTAGCAATATCAGTTGTTAAAATATGTATCCAGATAAAGGAGAAATCATAAGTACCTAAGCCTGAATCTCTTAAGCTTCCTCCAAAATCCATTTTAAAATGATCTGCTGTGGAAGGGGTTTTTCTGCTTTCCTTGTCACACGTGCTGCCTTGGAAATTTTTTATTATTGAAAATTAATACAGCTAAATATTAGTTTTGTTTTTCTCGTTCCTCCTTTCCATGCATTTACTAGCCTGATAATAATCACATAATGAACACAAATATTGGCAGATAAAACAAGGAACAAGGTACTAGACTGGCCTAAACGCTTCCACATTATCAATGGGATTGCCCGGGGACTCCTTTACCTTCACCAAGACTCGAGACTAAGAATAATTCACAGGGATTTGAAAGCCAGCAACATTTTATTAGATGATGAAATGAATCCGAAAATTTCGGACTTTGGCCTGGCTAGAAGTGTCGGAGGAAGTGAAACTGAAGCCAATACAAATAAGGTGGTGGGAACATAGTAAGTGCTCTCCTATTTGCCAGTTGTTTCCGGTCCCTGAAATTTGATTTAGAATCTTCTAACATTGAATAACCTCCTGCAGTGGCTACATATCACCAGAGTATGCAATCGACGGGCTCTACTCTGTGAAATCAGATGTCTTTAGCTTTGGTGTGATGGTGCTAGAGATAGTGAGTGGAAAGAGAAATAAAGGATTTTGTCATCCAGACAGCAAGCAGGACCTTCTTGGATATGTAAGTTTCACTGCAGAAACATTTTAATATCTGTGCATAATGCCAAGCTGCCTGTTAATAAATGTTTGATTCCAGGCGTGGAGATTATTTATAGAAGGCGGGTCCCCAGAACTCATTGCAGAATCAATTGTAGAATCATGCAATTTATATGAAGCGCTGCGTTCGATACAAATAGGTCTACTATGCGTGCAACGGAGTCCAAGAGACAGACCAAGCATGTCAACAGTGGTTATGATGCTGGGTAGTGAGAGTGAGTTGCCTCAGCCGAAAGAACCTGGTTTTTTCACCACCAAGGATAGTGTTAAAGCAAGTTCTTCATCAATTCAGAGCAAGATTTCAGCTAATGAAATCACCATGACACAACTAGAAGCAAGATAGTTGACTTTTTGTACTGATAGTTTTTTGGTTCATCATACCTGGGACTGAACTGTTCATATAAAATAGTTCTTTCTTTTCTTTTCTTTTGGTAATCTTTTCACCATTCGGAAGTATAAAGTTATACAATCATTTGTACAGGCATTTGCTTTTTGCCCCCCTTTATGATAATTGTCCAGGTTTTCGTTTGATGTAAGCTTATGATCTACTGAATATAAAAGGAAAAAGAAAAACGGAATTCATGTTTACAGCAATAGGAATATCTCCCATTGTTTGTGTTCTTCAGTTTCAAATTCAGGCAAATCCAACGTGAATTCCATTGCTATCAGTTACATGCATCTAAAGCTTGGAGTCCTCTGCCTTTTTCTTATAATAGCATGCTTCCAAAAGTCGGGGTATTTAAGAATTCTAACACAGTTTCTTTCGTACAAATTTTGGGAAAGCAACATGTTAAAAAAAATTACTAGGAATATAGCATACCTTGAACATAAAAACACAACCGGAAATAGTATTAGTTTCAAAAATTATATCCCTCTCAATTTAATTAATATATATAAAAAATCAACTTAAAATTTTATAAAAATCTAATAATTAAGAAAAAATATTTAAGATCTAATGGTAAAAATTAAATAGATTACCAGAAACACACTAAAACTTTATTTTTAACACACCCTGCTAGAAAAATCTTGATAGAACAATTCTAATCATATATTTAAAGATTACTAATTATGATTGTAATTTGTTAATAGTTTTGTTTAGATTTAATTATAACTTTATTTTTTCTAATGAAATCAAGTGTATCAAAAATAAAATTTTGGTATGTCTTTCATGAATCATTTTCTTTTTATTTTGTTATTTTTCTCACCTGGTATATTCATTATCTCATTTTTCTTCTTAGTTGTTGAATGTTGAATCCTATTTCTTAGCCACTAAATCTTTATAAAAATCTTGGTTGATTTTTATTTAGATTAATTAATTTATTAAAATATATATTTGAAATATTTACTGAACAACTTTATTTCAAATTGCGTAGAAAAAAAATAAATCTGAGACGTTGAGACGTGAAGCTATTTCAAAAAATACAAAAAAATTATTCTAAAACAAAGTTGTGTTCAAAGTATTATCCCGATACTTTGTCAACCTGTTACAGGAAACTATGTTAAAAAAATCCAAAAGTTGGCCTAAATTTCAAGTTGACGAAACTAGGTGTCCAAAGGGTACCACCGTGGGGACAAGCCACTATGATCAAACCAATACCACTCATTTGTATTCCGGTCTCCTTTTGAATTTTCATATCTGCACTAGAAAACATGCACTGCAGCAGGTCCAATATGGCAACTAACTACATTAATATGATTGATCACAACAAGACAAAATTCCTAGTAAGGGAGAGGTAAATCAATGCCAAGTGCCTGGAATGTCCTCTAGACGGTCACCAAAAGATCTCATCCAGCAGGGTAAAAATATAATCAGTCATTGAACCAGCTTTTGATCCAACTATCCGGCTACTGGGAGACAAATTTTTCACTTATCAGCTGAAAACGGTAATATGCGTTATTTCTAGATGATAATGACCGGAAGAATTGATTGTCGTTGCCGTTCTAGTTGTGCCGTGGACAGAAGCCTATCCCACTGCATTAAGTACAGGGCTCAAAGCTTTTCCAGAGAATATTTTCAACATATCAGCCAGCCGAAGAATTAACAAAGAGAAGTGCAGGAAAAACGATGAGAATATCTAAGAATTACACTTTCCTACTTCTCTTTAGCTCTTCTTTATTGCTGATAATAGAAACTACCACAGCCATTGACACCGTAAACACAACTCAGTTCATTAGAGATGGGGATACCATTGTTTCAGCTAATGGAAGCTTTCTATTAGGATTTTTCAGCCCGGGCGTGTCCAAAAAACGATACTTGGGGGTATGGTATGGAAAAATCTCTGTCCAGACGGTAATTTGGGTTGCCAACAGGGAAACTCCCCTCAATGATACGTCGGGCGTTTTAAGGCTAACGAATCAAGGAATTCTTGTGATTCAGAATCGGAGGGGGAGCATAATTTGGTCGTCCAACACGTCGAGACCTGCAAGGAATCCAATTGGACAGCTTTTGGATTCAGGAAACCTTGTTGTTAAAGAGGAGGGTGATAATGATCTGGAAAATTCTTTGTGGCAGAGTTTTGAACATCCAGGTGATAACTTAATGCCAGATATGAAGCAAGGACGAAACAGAATAACAGGCATGGACTGGTACATGACATCATGGAGGTCACCTGATGATCCATCCAGAGGTAATATTTCATACATACTTGTTCCTTATGGTTACCCTGAGATACTTGTGATGGAGGATTCAAGGGTGAAGTTCCGTTCTGGGCCATGGAATGGTAAGCGGTTCAGCGGTGTACCGCAATTAAAACCAAATCCCGTATACTCATTTGAATTTGTTTTCAATGAGAAGGAGATTTTTTACAGATATCATCTTCTTAATAGCTCAATGCTTTCAAGGATCGTGGTAAGTCAGGAAGGTGATATCCAGCGCTACACGTGGATTGATCGAACACAAAGTTGGGAGCTTTATCTTACTGCAAATCGAGATAATTGTGAACGCTATGCCTTATGTGGTGCAAATGGTATTTGTAGTATTGACAATTCTCCTGTGTGTGATTGCTTGCATGGATTTGTACCAAAAATCGAAAGTGACTGGAAAGTCACAGATTGGTCAAGTGGTTGTGTTAGAAGAACTCCCCTCAATTGCGCTGTTGATGGGTTCCGAAAGCTCTCTGGAGTGAAGTTGCCTGAGACAAAAACATCATGGTTTAACAGGAACATGAACCTCGAGGAGTGCAAGAACACATGCTTGAAGAACTGCAACTGTACAGCGTACTCAAGTTTGGACATCAGGGATGGTGGAAGTGGTTGCTTGATTTGGTTCGGCGACCTACTTGATATCAGAGTATTTGTTGAAAATGAGCCGGAGATTTATATAAGAATGGCTGCTTCTGAACTAGGTATGAAGTCAACCCATGGATAAAACAATTGCTAATACTTGGTTTCTTATTAGTTACAGTAAATTCATAAATTAAGTATATTAACTGTTAATATAATTTTTTTCAAGCACTTGCTCAACTAGAAGCTGAGGAGGGATTTAAAATGCAGCAGAAGAAAATTTTCTTCTTAATTCTAACCATCATATCCTGTTACTTGAAACATCTTATGACAAGATGCACTGAAGAGTTCCTGTCTATGCGTAGTATTGTTTTAGCATAAGCCTTAAGTGCTCTGCCTCGATCAGTATTATTTACATTGTATGAACAGATAAAGAAAATTTTCTTTTTTGCATAATAGCCATTTTCTAATGAAAATTTTCCACCCATAATTACCAACCAAATATATATGCTGGATATTTGACATTTACTATTGTTGTCCTTTAACTCCACTTTTTCTCTGCCTTGGGGTAGATAATGGTGATGGAGCGACGAAATCCAACGTGAAGAAAAGGATTATAGTAATTTCTGGGTTGTCTGCAGGAATTCTTCTCCTTCTCCTAGCCTTGGTCTTATATATTCGAAAGAAGAAGCAGCTGAAAGACAGTACGTTACTAACCCTGTGAAATTTTGACCATTCTCCTCCCCATCCCTTTAAATATGGCAGCTCAGTTCACTTTAAAATTTGAATTTTGGCAATCTAAGTTACAATAAAAAAATTGTTGAAGAGCTCATTATAATTGATGTTTCAAAGAAAATTGAATTTAACAAAAGGCAGAGATTCCTTGTTTCCATTTAGTCACAGCAGTTCTGTGTGCAGGAAATATGACTGGTGTTTTTGAAGGAAATTTACAGCACGAGAGAAACGAAGAAGATCTGGATTTACCATTATTTGATTTTGGTGCCATGGCTCGGGCAACCAATAATTTTTCAGTTGACAATAAACTAGGCGAAGGGGGTTTCGGACCTGTTTATAAGGTACCAATCAATTCACAACCATGCAATTTCTTTTCCTAATTTAATGAGAAAAACTCCTGGCTCCACTGTATTTCTGTGGTATTAGTTTCTTTGGACCTTTTGTAACTACATTGCTAATTAAGTATCAAATGCAAGTGGCAATGTAGTATGCATCATCAAATTATGATTCTCTACTCATGAGACAGTGTTTGGTTCGCTTCTGATATTGAGTGATTCTTTACAGGGAACGTTGAATGATGGGAGAGAAGTAGCGGTGAAGAGGCTCTCTAAGAATTCAAGACAAGGAGTTGATGAGTTTAAAAATGAAGTCAAGCATATTGTGAAGCTTCAGCACCGGAATCTAGTAAAGCTTCTAGGATGCTGCATTGAAGTGGATGAAAAGATGTTGATCTACGAGTTCTTGCCCAATAATAGCTTGGACTTCTTTCTTTTCAGTTAGTATCACTCCCACCCCATAAATTCTTAGTTCAAGCATTATATTTTACTTTATTATCATCATACAAACACCAACACCTACTCTGTGTGAGTTACGCTTTGAACAACAGCCTAAAAGTATGTTTACCACAACATTTGGAGAGATGATCTGAGGAATGTAAGGGGAAACCATAAGCATGATAAAAAATACATAGAGTTCCCTAGGAAAATGGCTTGGTGGGGAAGATCTTTCTCTAGTTTTGTTGTCGTGCATTCAGCAGCATCTATGTATTTAGAAAACGCATTTGAAATTCTGTTTGAAAGTCCATCAAAATTTTGTATGCATTAGCTTTTATCCTGTTTCTTTTATCCGCATTTATGGATCTTACAAGAAGCTGAATGAATTGACATGGCAGATGAAACACACAGATTGCAACTAGACTGGCCTAAGCGCTACAATGTTATTAAAGGGATTGCTCGTGGACTCCTTTATCTTCACCAAGATTCAAGGCTAAGAGTAATCCATAGAGATCTGAAAGCTAGCAATATATTATTAGATGATGAAATGAATCCAAAAATTTCAGACTTTGGCCTGGCTAGAAGTTTTGGAGGAAACGAAACCGAAGCCAATACAAACAAAGTGGTGGGAACATAGTAAGTATCTCCTCATAGTGTAGTTTACTTCCGTTTCTCGGAAGTTCAGCCTGACATTTTTGGTGCATGTCCAGTGGCTACATATCCCCGGAGTATGCATCTGAAGGTCTCTACTCGACAAAATCAGACGTCTTCAGCTTTGGTGTGTTGGTGCTGGAGATAGTGAGCGGGAACAAGAACAGAGGATTCTCTCATCCAGACCACCAACTCAACCTTCTCGGGCACGTAAGTCTCAAAATTGTAACATTGAATGATTTCGAGATACCAAATCTCTTTCTAATGACATGGTCTCACTCATCAATCAGGCCTGGAGACTGTTCATAGAAGGCAAGCCCTTGGAACTAATTTCGGAATCAATAATTGAATCATGCAATTTATTTGAAGTGCTACGTTCGATTCACGTTGGTCTGTTGTGCGTTCAAGAAAATCCAGTAGATAGACCGAGCATGTCGTATGTCGTTTTGATGCTGGGAAACGAAGATGCATTGCCTCAGCCTAAACAACCTGGCTTTTTTACAGAAAGGGATCTGATAGAAGTGGCTTATTCATCAACCCAGAGCAAACCATATTCAGCTAATGAATGCTCTATTTCATTGTTAGAGGCAAGATAGATACATTTTGTAGCTTGATTCATAAGATTCGTATTGTCCTAGAATCTATAGCTGCTTCCACATAAGCTTTTTTCTTTATGCTCCAATACTAGGTTTGTATCAGGGTTATAAATTTAGTACAAATACGAGCCTACATACCGAAAGGACTATTTGACAACCTTGTTATCCTAGCAACAACTCTTTTATACGATGACAAGAATGTCTTCGTGTTATATTAGGACATTCTTTCCTGTTCTTTTTATCTCGGTTAGAGCTTAGATGGCAAGTACTTGCCAAATTCTCATTTACATGTTAAAACAACTTCCAATGTTGTCGGGCATTTGTGATTCAACAGCAAAGAAAAGTATCTGTCACAGCCCAATTCCCGGATCCATGACTGGCACATAGGCAAAGTTTCCCTCCAAGACTCCAAACCTATGCGAACCCAAACTTACATACAATCCTATCCCTTAAACAACTCAATCAGAGTTTAACGCAGCATTAACAACAAACTAACTTTATAATGTAATTTCATTGTCTTAATACAAGAGTTAATATAATTCATAGTTTTGAAGCACTAACTTGACAAAAAAAAAAGGTATAAATTACAACAAAAAAACAGGTGCGGAAGGTTCAATAAAAGTAACCTGCTATCAAGCTATAAGCCTGAAAAGAATAATAATGAGAGAGTGAGTTCAACAACTCAGTGAGTAGATAATATTCAATATATACACAGGAGGTAATATAACAATGAGAATTATATATAATTATGGCTCTAGGTTCTTATATAAAGGTTTCTCAAATAGGCCATAACAAGAAGATCAAATGGTAAAACTTGTCAGAAAATCAAAATGCAATGAGCATGAGGCTCCGTATTGTGGGATGATCAGTCCACATAGGTTGGTGACTCCCCCGACCAACTAGGGTTCAGATACGATATGCACAAAGACTAACACTACCTTGTTAGCATGAGTATCTTGACTGATATACCATAGGTTCATAATCATAATCAAACAAACATATTCATATCTCAAAACTCAACTCATGACATCAATCAAATGAGAAGTTATCAATTCAGAAGTCAATTCAAAATATATACTGGTTCATATCAAAAATTCAGATTCAATAATTGATCATGATTTATCATAACAAAGATAATAATCGACATATATATATATATATATATATATATTATCAAGAAGCATGATACAATTCATATTAACAAATCAAATATTTATAATAATTCTCATGCATATGAAAAATTATCCATTCACCTGACTCAAAACCAAACAGAAGTCAAAAGCAGACACCGAAGAAAATCCTACTGACGTCCTACCAATAGAATATCAAAATTATCTGAATACAAATGAGACATATTCAAGAACGACTCGAAAGAACATTTAACATATTTAATAAACTTAACTAAAGGTATATTCTGTAACCCTATATGTTTAACTAACTAGTCAATTTTCTTAAAAATCCAAAATTTAACGGTTTTTTCAAAATCTAATCCATAATAAAACAACTAATAAAATTTGTAATAATTCACTAAATAAGCCTTAATTATTCATCAAACTAATCTGCAAAAAGTTAATATTACAGCTAGGGACTAATCTGGAATTTATCATATTTTAAGGGCCAAATTGTAATTTTCATCTAATTGGAGGACCAAACTAAAATTTATCATAAATCCATGAAATACTGAAATTCTGACCAAAATTTATCCCCAAGTCTGTCTAAAATATCTCATTATGCTCTAGGGACCATTCTGAAATTTTACCAAAATTTTAGGGTCAAATGATAATTTTTGTCAAATTAGAGGACCAAATTAAAAGTGTTAAAATTTCATAACTATACAGTAATTCTGCCCATAATTTATATTTTATTCTGTTCAGAATCTCGGAATATGCTCTAGGGACCAATTTGTAATTTTTCAAATTTTGGGGACTAAATTGTAATTTTCATCATATTTAACCTTCAAACCAGAATTTCAACAGAAACCTATTGTTCTCCCCTGATTTCTAACTCAAAATTCATCATTCAAGCAAAACTATAACTCAAAATCATCACAATCTTCCATAATCAACTAAATAATCAATTAACCACAACAATCAACCCCTAACATTCAATTTAATTCATCAATTAAACCCAAAACACAAATTTTCAAACCCCTAACATATTTATACATTTAACAACCTAAATCTTACATTTAAACTTATTTCCTTCCAATCTCTTCCTTTTCCCCTTATTTTCTCTTCTTCTTCTTCTTCCTCCCTTCTCTCTCACGGTTTATTCTTTAAATTTTCATATCCCTCTTTTTTTTTTCTATTTATATTTATTAACTATTTATCCAATTACTATTATACCCCTCATTTAATTTATTCCTACATCTAAGCTTTCAAGGGCTTTCTAGCCTTTTCATATCCCTTTAACTCAAAACATTACAATCTCCCCACCTTATAAAAGTTTTGTCCTCGAAACTTAATAGAAAAGATTGAATACTTACCGAGATAATCAAAAAAATGAGGATACTCCTCATGCATCTTATCTTTGAGCTCCCATGTCACTTCTTCACGTGAATGACCTTTCCATTTCACCTTCACTGAAGTTATATCCTTCGATGTAAGCCTCCTCACTTGTCGGTCAACTATAGCTTTTAGTTGCACCTTATAAACTATATCATCTCTCAACTCAATAGGATGTGATGGATCTGACATATACTTTCTTAGTATGGAAACATGAAATACCGGATGAATAATAAACAAGTTTAGTGGTAATGCTAACCTATAAGCAACTGCCCCAACTCTTTCCAAAATCTTATACGGTCCAATGAATCGAGGACTCAACTTGTCTTTCTTCCCAAACCTGAATACCCCTTTGATCGGTGATACTTTTAAGAACACATAATCATCCATTGAAAACTCGAAGTCATGTCTTCTTCTATCCGTGTAACTTTTCTGTTTACTTTGAGATGTTTGAAGCTTCTTTCTAATTACCTCTATTTTCTCTGAGGTAACCTGAATCAACTCCGGTCCTATTAGCTTCCTCTCACCTATCTCAAACCAACAAACTGGAGAAAAATAATTCATTGGAAAGATTTTTAATCTGTAAGATTTTTTTTCAATTTCATTCTCATTTAAATTTTTAATATGTAAGATTTGTTCCTCGTTATTTTAATAAACTTGAAAAAAATAAAACATTAATAAGTTATTTTTCAGCTTATTTTCCATGACATAACCAAATATTGAAAAGTGTTTTCCAATTTATTTTTTATTACACTATCAAATATCAAAAAATAATTTACTTTTCTAAAATTTATTTTTTAAAAATTTATTTTTTTAAAAAAAATTAGTTTTTATCAAATAAACAGAAGCTTGGTGACATATGTTAATGATCCCTTGAAAAATAAAACGTTTTGAAGGGTGCGCAGAGAAAAGGAATGGGCCATAACCCAATTGGTTCAATTCATAGTGGCAAAAAGTCACTGGCAGTCCCTCTATGTTTTATATCTGGTCAAATGGACCACTCAATGAATAATGTTTTCTACTTAAGCCTTACACTTTCCCTTTTCGATGATCACTTGAAACTTTGCATCAATTTTCCTGTTCGACTTTTATTAGATTAACCGAAGAAAACGATGGCCGACTCAAATAAGACCTGCAGAAAATTGGAATCCGAAGAAAAACATTACGCTAAAAATAAAAGAATATGGGTAATTGAAATTATAGAATAATAAAATACAATATAACTAAAAGAAACTATTAATTCATTACTATAAGAAAATAGTCCATCATTATTTAGTCATTCTTGTACACATGAATTTAAAAAGGATAGCAGCATCATAACCTCACTGTTTTAGAATATAATTATAATTATTTTTTAAAATATTTTTTATTTAAAAATATATTAAAATAATATATTTTTTATTTTTTAAAAATTATTTTTGATATCAGTATATCAAAAATATTAAAAAATATATTAATTTAAAATAAAAAAATAAAATAAAAATTTTAATTTTTTAAAAAACACTTTTAATACATAAAAATAAAAACAAAAAGTAGGAAATCTTCGAGCCACCTTTCAGGCGACGATGCTCTAATCACTGTAGAATCCTCTGTTAATTAACTGCCTAAATGAATCATTTGCCAATATAAATTTCTTGTAACCTTTCCGAAAAGATGCCAAAAAATATTTTAAATTAGTTGAAAGTTGAAAATAGTACTAGTCCTCCAAGTATCATTGCATGTCTAGTAGACTTGTAAAGTAGGTCCACTAAGGCAGCTGGCCTTACCATGTACAAAATACCATTGCCGTGGAATCTGCGGCATTCAAAAGTCAAAACCTTGGTCACACATAGCACATTAACCACCTAAATTCTTTTTCTAGAGGTATTATTACCATGTAAACATTATCTATACTTTCCGTGTCTAATTTATTTATCTATTTAATTTAGTTGATCCATCAAATTAATATTGGCATATATTATTTTAGATTTAAGAATAATTTTCAGTTGTATGGTTATCATCAAGTATCATTGTGGAGCAAAACGAACAACTTCTATAATCAATAAAATATAAATATTTTTATTAAATCTATACAATTCAAATTATAAAATGCTTAATGATAAACTTAAATAACTCTTTAATAGTCATGCAAAGTAATTTTTTTTTTTTTTTTGTGATCAACAGTCATCACAAAGTCCAAATAAAAATGTATTTAATTAAGTGGGTTTTTTTTATTATTATATTCATATGTTGATTTCATCTAAATAATTTTCATATGATTTAATAATCTTATAATTGAATCTAATATATAATATGCATAAAAATTTATTTTATAAATGTATAATTTGTACATATTAGGGTTTGTTTGAGATTTCTTTTAAAATTATATTTTTTTGTTATTTGATGAAAATGAGTTTGATTTTGTAATTTAGTTGTTTTATAATAAAATAAATGATAACTTATTTAATAGGTACATTTCACATTTTGTCAATTTTATTGTTAAGTTGAAAATTTGGATAAATTTGAAATAATTTGATTTTTTATAGGAAATTGATAATGATTTAAGGGTATCATTAAAATAAATTAAATAAGTTTGAGTTAAATCAATAATAGCTAATTAGTTGGGTACTGATAATTTTTTTAGTTCACATTATTAATTAATATATTTAATTATTAATATTCTATATAGGTTTCATATAAGTAATGAATGATCGTTCTTAGATATATCGAGTTTCACTTGAAGGTTTGTGAAGGATGAATTATTTTAATGAGGTTAAGAGTTTTATTAAATATGCATTACTAATCTGAAAAATATAAGTGGATATAGTATTACATGTCCATATAAGAGGTATAAAAATAGAAAGTTTCTTGATACAGAAGTTGTTACAATGTATGTTATATATAAAAAAAAATGGTTCATGGAGAAATATTTATATTGGTTTGCATACGAAAAATCATATATTGCTTTCAAGACCATGGTAGAAAGAATGGTTGAGTTAACTTCTAGTTCTAGCAACGTTTATGGAGTTGTAAATGATAATAGTAATCATTATAGAAGTATGATTATATATGCAATGAGAATGAATCAGGGCGATGCAAATGAATGTTTAATCATAAATAAAGAACCAAATGCAGATATATCCAGATTTTTTGATCTTTTAAAAGCTTTCTATGAACCATTATAGGATGGGTGCATAAATTACAGTAAATTATTGATTGTTGCACTAGTATTTATTATCAAGTTAGATCATGGGCTGAGTAAGGCTTGTTAAGACAAGATTGTTAAATGAGTGAGAAACATTTTACTTGAAGGGAATAGCTTGAAAAAAAATTTTATATGCTGCTAAATCCAAGATGAAAACCTCTTAGTCCAAGATATCAAAAATTGACACACGCCTAAATTTTTACATGTTGTACTACCTAGAAAATATAGATTTGATTAAGTACAAAATCTATGGGCATGCTTGGTATAAACCCTGATCTGGCAATGAAAGGATTGTTGTTGCATATAGAAAACTGAGATACTTCTCAATCACTCATAGACTACAAATATTATCCATGTCTTCAAAGATTATTGAGTACTTGACATGGTATTATTCATATGATATAATGGATGAAGTAGTGATGCACTCTTTTGATGGTGAAGCCTGGAAACAATTTAATAGGGTGTATCCTAAGTTTTTTAATGAAGCTAGTGAATGTATATGTTGTGATATGTACAGATAGATCCAATTGATTCAGGTCATTTGTTGCATCATATTCTTGATGGTCGATGATACTCACGGTTTATAACCTACCATTAAGAATGTGTATAAGTTCAGAGTTTATGTTCTTATCTATGATCATACCCAATACCAACAATCGAGGTAAAAATATAGATATTTTTCTTTAACTGTTGATTAATGGGTTGAAGCAATTGTGGTCATCCAAGACTTTAACGTGATGTCTCAAGAAAATAAAAATTTTAGAAGAAGATAGCTTTGATGTATACTATCAATGATTTTCATACGTATGTTGTAGTCTCTTGTTAGAGCACCATGGAAAGTTAACTTATCTAATACTATATGAAAAATAGCAAATCCTTCACCTTAAAAATAATGATAAAAACATGTTGTTATTATTATTATTATTATTATTGTAATTGGATGTTCTTGCTAATCGAACACAAATACATAAAGAGCATATGACTTATTTATAGGTAGATTTGAAAAAGATGTTGTACCGCTAGTATCATAGGGTGAAGAATTGTATAACGTGATCTCGTAGTACAAGGACATTATGTTTGGTTTTCAATCCAGTAAACAAAAGTTTCATGATTTTAATGTGACTCACAATTGGGTTAGACGAAGTATGTTTTGAGAGCTTTTATATTGGAAAACTAATATTCTCCATCATAATATGGATGACATACATATTAAAAAGAACGTGTTTGAAAATATTTTTAACAATATAATGGATGTGAAAGGGAAGACAAATGATAATATGAAAACTATAATAAATATACCTTTATTTTTTCACTATAAGAATATGGAGTTGGTTTATAATTGATTAATGGTTGTAAAGCCAAAAGCTAGTTTTATTTTAGACAAGAATGTACAATTACTTGTTTACCAATGATTTAAGAGTTTGCTTTTTTTTTTTTTTTTATGATGAATATGCTTCGAATATATCTAGATTGGTGAATTTAGAGGATAACAAATTATATGAAATGAAAAGTCAAGATTGTCATGTATTTATGCAAACATCATTTCACTTACTTACCAGGATGCACATATGAAAATCAATTATTTTTTTAGAGATATATACTCTAACAAGTTGTATTCTTAATATCGTTCATATAATTTATAAACTTGAGATAATATTATCTCCATCTTTCTTCAACTCAATAAAGCATCTATCTATACATCTACTGTTTGAGGAAAACATTGCAAACCTTGTCCAGTATAAATTGATGTATCTATTCGAGAGGTTATGAATTACAAATTCATCCTAATTAAATTTTTATTCTTTTTCTTTTTAATTTAAAACATTCATTTAATTCCATACAAATATTTGTTCAGCCTAAATAAAAAAGTTAAAAACAAGGCACATGTTGAAGCTTCAATATATTAGGCTTATATTGTTGAAAAGATCTCAACATTTATCTTGTACTATTTTGAACCTCACTTGAAAGCAAGAATCAAACACATTCAAAGACATAATAAAGATAGGAAAATGCCTTTAAGTGAGAACTTATCAATATTTTTCCATCCTGAATGACTAGTACAAAAAATTATAGTGAAGGAAAGATATTATACAAAAATCTAATTCAGACATGTACATAATTATATGTTATTTAACTGCGATGGATTGATACATTTTATTCAGTAAGTACAATATTAACATGTTATTTTAAAATATTTTTTTTCATACTCTTATAAAATTGATAGATTGAAAACTTCATCGTAGATAACATTGTCAATTTTTATTATCTCAAAATTCATATTTGATTGAATCTTAAATTTTCCGATTACAAGATGAATAATTTACAACATGGTTCTGAACACTACTTAATAAATTTTTTTATCTCTCATAATACTTAATTTCATTAAACATTTCTCTTTAATTGTTAATGTTTGTAATCAAATACCAAGTTTATCAAATGAGAATGATAATGGTAGTTTGAATTTACTATTTTTAGGTTCTAAAAGAAAGGTCAAGTTCTATAACGGGTATTTCATCAATGTATATGTGTTTCATACTAAAGAGTATGGTCATGGTGGACCTATAATAGTGAAGTTTGTGTTAAGTGATCAACTTTTAATAAGTTTAAAGTTGATTATTATAGAAAGTTAGAAAAGGTGATTAAACTACAATATCATAGCGAGAAAATCTTCACAATAATATAGTTATTGATATGATACCATTGATAGAAAAATTAGAGCAAATCCCCACCATTGTTTGGTTGAAATTAATATAAATGCTAGACTTCTCAACATTGACGATGTCTTTAATTTTTTCAAGCAATAACAAGTTTATTGCACATACTCTTTTATTTAGAAAAGAGCATTCTAGGGTTGATTGGTTATCCATGGTGAAAACTAAACCTAGGGGTTGTGTCCATGTTGTTTAGGGGTAACGATAAAGTAATTACAAGAAACGATATTTTTTAAATTGATGAGTTAGTTGATGCATATCAAGTTAATTTGTCTATCAATTTAGAAGAAAATTCAATTTTTCATGTTGCTGAGCATGACTAAGTTAATGTTGATGTTGATGAGTTAAATGATGTATTGAAAACTATTGAACATACAGAAGTTAATGAAGATGATGATGCCAATGATCCTCAATTCAATGAAGATGATTATGATATACATGATGATGATAAAATTAAAGAAGAAGAAGAAGAAGACAATTATGATTAAATTGTAAAATATTAATGTATAATGAAATTGACTTGATGATAAACTGTTATTAACACAGATGAAACATTTATTGTTATGATTTTATTATTATGAATAGAAATAGTATTACAATGCTGTAATTTTACTATATTTACAGGTTGGATAAATAAGAAAAATAATAACATTTGTAAAAAAAAACTATCTCATACTAATAAAATTAGCAAAAGATTGCAAAATAGCCACAGATTCATTGATGGACAAAGTCGAGGATGAACTCTCTCCAATTTTTATAATTATGTTTCAAAATATAAAATAGTTGGAGGAGGAATAGAAATCAAGGACAAGTTCTTTTCAATTCGGGAAGAATGATGTAGTCGGTCTTATGATAATAGATGAGTTTGAGCAAACAGGTGTGAGTTTGCAAACTAGATGAGGATTTGCCCCAAAAAAATTACATGGATAGCCTAGCAGATGCATTTATAGACCAGTGAGATAAGTCTAGACCCAAAAGGAGATATGGTTGCGCCAGGCCAAAATAATAACTTAAAAAATCATAACAATGCTTGAAATTACTATTTTAACTATCGGAACTTTAAATTTAAAAAATCTACGTCTTGGGAGACCTGGTTTTGATGGTTTTTATAATTTTTCTTGTTATTTTTAGATTTAATGTATTGTTTTGGATTTTATAGTTGTTTTTATGTTATTTTTGGATTTTTGTTTTTGATTCCTAAGATAGAGTTTACTTTATAAACAAAATTTATTATTATTATTTTAGAGAAAATAAATGTGCAAATTTAAATTTTATATTTACTGTTCTTTTCACTCATAAAAAAAAAAAATATATTATTTATTAGTTGTTATTTTTAGTTTCCGTCAACATCAATTATCATCCTTGGTAGGAAAATTCACGGAAATTCCCACACAGAAAAAAGAGTAAATCAACGCTGAGAGGTAAACGTAACCAGAGAAGTTTCTAAATCATTAATCAAACTGTGCGACTTTTAGACTTAATAATGTAGTGTGGGTGGGTCGCTAGACTTTATCAGTCCACGGACAAGGCCATGACCCTTATCCCCACTTCCTTCAGCCTTTTCTTGACTTTCAATATTTTTGCATGCGGCGTTTCCCACTCGATCGATGGAATATTGCTCTTGATTTTATAATAGCATTTATAAATATAATTTTTTTAAAATTTTTTTTTTTATAAAAAAATATTTTTAGTTAAGATTGGTTTGATATTTATATATATTTAATTAAAAATATGATTAAAATTATAAAAAAATAATTTAATATATTTAGTTAAGAATACTTTTCAAATTGAAGTTATAAAATAATTAATATATATATATATATATATATATATTAATATTGATAGTTTTTAATTTAAATATTATAAATTTAACTATTGCTATTATATTATGAAATAAATAATATTTTATATAAAATATTTTTTATTATTCTATTAAATTATCTGTAATTCTATCATGTACAAAATCTATCCAACAATAACTATAATTTTCATAGTTTTATAGACGTGCAACAATACCATATAAAATATCATCAGTAATAAAATTAGAATTACGATCAAATTCTGTAAATACTATATTATTATGTGATCTCCTTTTAATTTATATAGTGTCATTTAATAATGTTAAACATTAATTTTTTAAATAAAATATAATTAAAAATAAAAAAATAATTTTTTTTATTTTATTAGATCAGACATAATCCAATGTATTTAAATTTAAGTCTAACCTGATCGGACCATAAAAAATAAAAATATCATCCACGGTTCATATAAACAGTAAAAAATAAATTAATTCACTTAATTCATTCTTTTCTATGGGTGTTTGGGAGTGTGGTAGTGGTTGCTTTTTAAATAGCTTTTTGTGTCGAAAAGCATGTCAATAATGTTTTTTTATTTTTTAAAAATTATTTTTGATATTAGCATATCAAAACGATCCAGAAAGTACAAACCACATTTAATTTTAATAAAAAAAAATTTAAAATTTTATAAAAAACCGTGTGAACCGCAGTATCAAACGGTAGTTTAAGTGAAGACGGCAAGGGAAGGAAAAGTAGCTCGAGTTACCCACCGTTTTAAATGTAAATTGTATTGGATCCCACAAATAATAAATAATATTTAATAATTAACTAAACAATTTATTTTTATTGTCAGCTTTAAAAACAGAAGCAGCCATATAGACAAACACTCTCTCAGCCCTCAAATGACAGTGACAAGACAGGTCTGAAAATATGCAGTATCTAACGATAAATATTTGATTATTTTCTAGTCTAAGCCACCCATATATTTAAAACCTCTAGCTACAAGAAAGAAAAATGAGATGAGAACATCCATGGATTACATTTCCGTACTTGTTCTTTGCTTCTCTTTATTGCTGATTCTAGAAACAGCTACGGCCATTGACGCCATAAACACAACTCAGTCCATTAGAGATGGTCAGACCCTAATTTCAGCTGATGGAACCTATGTGTTAGGATTTTTCAAGCCTGGCAAATCCAAAAGTAGATACTTGGGGATATGGTTTGGCAAAATATCCGTCGTGACTGCGGTCTGGGTTGCCAACAGAGAAACACCCCTTAATGATTCATCAGGCGTTTTAAGGCTTACCAACGAAGGAAGTCTTGTCCTTCTCAATAGCAGTGGGAGCATAATTTGGTCTTCCAACACATCGAGATCACCTGCGAGGAATCCAGTTGCACAACTTCTTGATTCAGGAAATCTTGTTGTGAAAGAGGAGGATGATGATATCCTGGAAAATTCTTTGTGGCAGAGTTTCGAACATCCAACTGATACATTATTGCCTGAAATGAAGCAGGGATGGAACAAAATAACAGGAATGGACTGGTCATTGACATCATGGAAGTCACCTGATGATCCTGCCAGAGGCCATTTTATAGATATGCTTTCTCCTAATGGGTATCCGGAGATACAAGTGATGGAGGATTCAAAAGTGAAATATCGGTCTGGACCATGGAATGGTCTCCGGTTTAGTGGCTCAAATCAATTAAAACAGAATACCAGGTACACATTCGAATTTGTTTATAATGAGAATGAGACATTTTACAGATATCATCTTGTCAACAACTCAATGGTTTGGAGGCTTGTGATAAGTCCAGAAGGCGATCTCCAGCGCTTCACCTGGATTGATCAAACACAAAGTTGGTTGCTTTTTAGCACAGCAAATACTGATAATTGTGAACGTTATGCCCTATGTGGTGCAAATGGTATCTGCAATATTCAAAACTCTCCAATGTGTGATTGCTTGCATGGATTTGTACCCAAAATTCGAAGTGATTGGGAAGCCACTGATTGGTCTAGTGGTTGTGTTAGAAGAACTCCAGTAAATTGTTCTGTAGATGGGTTTCAAAAGGTATCTGGTGTGAAGTTACCTCAGACGAACACATCATGGTTTAACAAGAGCATGAATCTCGAGGAATGCAAGTACACTTGCTTGAAGAACTGCAGCTGTACAGCATATTCAAACTTGGACATCAGGGATGGAGGAAGTGGTTGCTTGCTCTGGTTTGGCGACCTTGTTGATACTAGAGTATTTAGTCAAAATGAACAGGATATTTATTTAAGGATGGCTGCTTCAGAACTAGGTACGAAAGTTATCCTCTGGACAAATCAATAGCTAATACTTGGACTTTAGTACATTATAGAAAAGTCTTATATTAACTAGAATAACTGCCTAAATGATTCATTCAAATATCAAGCAAGTCAAGAAAATTATATGATCAGAAACATATTGCTAGACAGGAAAATTCTTTTCTTTTTCATTCTAACCATTAAAGCAAACGCTACATAAGCATCTTACAACAAGATGACTGCATTTCGTATCAGTTATATATCATTAAGCGGAAAGAAACTTGTAGCATAAGGGACTAATTTGCCTGCCCAGAATATTATAGTTCTAACCAAACAAGTGTAAGGGCAAGGTGTTATTTTCTATTACTGTCAGTTCACTCAAATTTTCCTCTCCCTTGGGTGTAGGTAATGGTGATGGCGCAAAGGTTAATGATAAATCGAACACGAAGAAAATGATCATACTAAGCTCCGTGTTATCTACCGGAACTCTTCTCCTTTGCCTAGCCATGGTCTTGTATATTCGAAATAGAAAGCAACGGAGAAACAGTATGTTACTATCTTCATGAAATTCTAATCAATCCCCTCCCCCCAAATCTATGTAAAGATAGGCAGTTTAATTTATTTTGAATTTTGTTTTTCAGTAATTGAAGGTACAATTTTACAGTCTCAAATGAAACTTGCACACAGAAAATAGAGATCCCTCGTTTCCTTTTTACTCATAGCAGATCTGCTTGCAGGAAAAGTAAGTGGTGGTTTTGAGAGAAATTCTAATAACAACCTCAGGACAGAAAACCTGGATTTACCGTTGTTTGATTTGTATACCTTGGCTGCTGCAACAATGGACTTCTCAGAAGACAGTAAACTGGGAGAAGGGGGATTTGGACCTGTTTATAAGGTACTAATCTATACACAATCATGCAATTTTTTTATGGCTTCTCAATTTCATGATACAACCTACTGGCACCAATGTTCGTAGTGGGAAAGTGTTCTAACTTTATAAGTTCCAACAGAAGCAAGAAGCAATATAGTATGGAGCATCAAACCATGATTCTCAACTTTCATGAAACAATGTATAGCTTGCTGACAATATCGAGCAACTTTTTTCAGGGAACATTGAAAGATGGACGACAAATAGCCGTGAAGAGGCTCTCTAAGTTTTCAAGACAAGGGCTTGATGAGTTTATCAATGAAGTCAAGCACATAGTGGAACTTCAGCACCGAAATTTAGTGAAGCTTCTAGGATGCTGCATCGAGAGAGATGAGAAAATGCTGGTCTATGAGTTCTTGTCTAACAAAAGCTTGGACTTCTTCATTTTCGGTTAGGATCGCTCAAAACTGTATAAATTTACGTTCAATTACTATACTTTATTGTGGTCATACAGACAACCACACCAATTATGGGTGAGTTTGCATTGACCAGCGGCCCAAAGGTGTGTTTCCTAGATCATTTGGAGACAGAAGTATGAGAAGAAATGGAAACTCACAAGACAAAAAGAAAAATCCTTTAGATTCCTTCGAAATCTTTGTGGAAAATGTTCGAGAAGATCTTTCACTTCTTTCATAGCTATTCATACTGCCATATGCATTTGAAAATTCATCAAAATAAGCATGCATTACCTTGTTTTCGTACTTTTTTTCATATGCATCTATAGATTTTACTAGAAGCTGAATGAATTAACCCTGGCAGATGAAACACACAGATTGCAACTAGACTGGCCTAAGCGCTACAATGTTATCAAAGGGATTGCTCGTGGACTTCTTTATCTTCACCAAGATTCAAGGCTAAGAGTAATCCATAGAGATCTGAAAGCTAGCAATGTATTATTAGATCATGAAATGAATCCAAAAATTTCAGACTTTGGCCTGGCTAGAAGTTTTGGAGGAAACGAAACCGAAGCCAATACAAACAAAGTGATGGGAACATAGTAAGTATCTCCTCAAAGTGTAGTTTACTTCCGTTTCTCGCAAATCCAGCCTGACATTTTTGGTGCATGTCCAGTGGCTACATATCCCCGGAGTATGCATCTGAAGGTCTCTACTCGACAAAATCAGACGTCTTCAGCTTTGGTGTGTTGGTGCTGGAGATAGTGAGCGGGAACAAGAACAGAGGATTCTCTCATCCAGACCACCAACTCAACCTTCTCGGGCACGTAAGTCTCAAAATTGTAACATTGAATGATTTCGAGATACCAAATCTCTTTCTAATGAAATGGTCTCACTCATCAATCAGGCCTGGAGACTATTCATAGAAGGCAAGCCCTCGGAACTAATTTCAGAATCAATAATTGAATCATGCAATTTATTTGAAGTGCTACGTTCGATTCACGTTGGTCTGTTGTGCGTTCAAGAAAATCCAGTAGATAGGCCAAGCATGTCGGATGTCGTTTTGATGTTGGGAAACGAAGATGCATTGCCTCAGCCTAAACAACCTGGCTTTTTTACAGAAAGGGATCTGATAGAAGTGACTTATTCATCAACCCAGAGCAAACCATATTCAACTAATGAATGCTCTATCTCATTGTTAGAGGCAAGATAGATTGCATTTTGTGGCTTGAAACGTTTCGATGTTGTGCTCCACAGGTTCTCCTAGTTACTCTAGCTGCTTCAGATTCTTTTTTATGTTTCTGCACCAGGGAAACTACATATTTAATCAATGTACGTGTTTTTTTGAGCTGATAATTTGATTCACAGGTAAAGTAAAAGTAACGTCTTTTTGTAGGAGCTGACTCTCTTTGTTTAGGCTTTATAACTAACATTCCTCGTACCTGTTTTGTTTTCTTTCATTCGTATATAGTTATGTCCGTATGAATATGGCCTTTTTTTTAATTAATTATTTAATTGTAAACATGATCAAATAAAATAATAATTCACATCATCTTATAACTTCATCATCTATAGTAAACCTCTTTAAATTAAAATATTGGAAGTGAATTGATGAAAAAAACTGTCTTTCTCTTCTACCATTTTAAATTATTTTAGGCAAGTTTTGATGGAATAATAAAACATATTGTTATGAATGGAGAAAATACTCTTTGTTTAGGCTTTATAAAACATATTGTAAACCTTTAATATTCCATTATTTTATTTATGTGGGTCACATTTTAATTTTTAACTTGTATTTCAATCCTATATTTTAGGAATTCATAGAATAATTTTATAATTATTCATTATGATTTTTTTTTTCAAACAGACCTATAACTAATATAAATATGATTGTTTAACTTGTATTTTAATAGAAAGCTTAAAATAAAAATATTTTGAATTATGATTTTTTAATGATGATATGATTATATAAAAACTACTAAACAAACAAATATTAAAAGGAATAAAGTTTATGACTTGCATACACCAATGAGAAACAAAGAAATCACAAGCCACCACCAGAAGTTAACCAAGAGTTTGTAAATATTATATTAGTCTCTAAAACTCACTTCCAAGCGGGAGAACATTTTCTTGTTGGGGATTTTCTTCGAACACGTGGTGACATAACGTGGTGATTTCTTCTTTTGTGAGAAAAGTGAGCCTAAATAATTTGGGCTTGTAGGAGGTCCAGAAGTAGACAAGGCCTGTCATGATGGGTATGGGATCTGATATCTATGCTTGTAAGCTGGTCGTTTCTAAAAACATTAGACGTGAAGCGTTTGTTCCTGGACAAGGCCCGTCAAGCGTTTGATTTCATATGTATGCAATATGAAACAGCATAGATAGGCTATTGATTCAGACTACGTTATGTTATAAGTTGGTTTTTTTTTTTTAATATAATAAAAAATATTTCGATATTACTAGTTTCTTTTTAGTGGAAAAAAAATTTAAATGATATGGGATTAACATGTCATGACCCGATTGATTTTGTAGGTCTAAATACAACTCGGATGATAAGTTAAAACATAATTTAATTTTAAAAAAAAAACCACGATGATATAAAATCAAGATAACCCCATATAAAAAATTAAAAAAAAATTATAAAATTCAATTCTCAATCAGTCCAATGATGAAGAATAGGACTAAAAAAAACATAAAAAACAACCAAAATTAATATATCAAACTCATAACTTGAGTCATCAGACCGAGATAACCTCATAAAAATAATAAAAAAAACCTAATATAACCTGGATTAACTTCTCGAATTTATAACTCTGACCATGAGACTGAGATAATCATATAATGAGCAAATAAAAACAGATTACGAAACTTAATTCTCAATCGATCCCATCAGACCCAATGTTGACAATGAAATTTGTAAAAATTTTATTAAAAAAATAACACAAAAAATAAGCCAAGTCAATATGGCTTAACCCATTAAACATTATTTCTAGATTATGAGGTCAGAATAACCTCATAAAAATCAAATCAAAATAAATCATAAAGTTTAATTCTCAATCAAACACAATGTTAATGATGAAATTGAGAAAAAAATCAATTAAAAAAAAATAAAAAAAATCAATTAAAAAAAAAACTAAGTCAACTTGATTAACCTAACAAACTCGCATCCTTGATCATGAGATGGGGACAACTCAATAAAAAGCAAATCCAATGTTGAAGGACATGAGACCGAGATAATCTCTTAAAAAAATAAAAATAAAAATAAAAACAACTTGATTTAACTGAGGTTAAAATACCAAAACTCGTGACCTTGATCATTAGACCAAAATATCCCTATAGAAAAAAATTAAAATAGATTATGGAGTCTAATTCTCTATCGATTCAATATTGAATGATAAAATTAAAAACAAAATTCAATTAAAAAAAAACACAAAAAGCAACTCGAGTCAACTTATGTTAACTTGATAAGCACTATTCTCGAGTCATGAGACTAGATTAACCTAATAGAGAGCTTATAAAACAAATCATGAAGTCTAATTCCCAATTAACCCAATAGTAAATGATAAAATTGAAAAAAATAGTTAAGTGGGGAAAAAAAATACCCTAGCCAATTGAGTTAACTTGCTAATCCAGTGATCCATGTCATGAGAGTGAGATAAATCAATAAAAAAAACAAATCTAATTTTAAAGGATAAAATTAAAAAATATATAAAGAAAAAAACAAAAGCAAATGCTTTTTTAGGGCCATATCATGGGGAAATTCACATCTATCTTGAATACCATGAAAGTTTGTTACAGAGTGTGATAATTGGTATAAGTTTCTCTCTATCCTAATAAAAAAAGTACATAATGGTGTCAATTTAGATGTGTTAACATCTATTTGCATTATTCTTTATTGAAGATAATATTCATAACACTTCCATCATGTATCAATACCATTTGCATATTATAATTAGAAAGAACTATGGTAATTATCAATATATTTTCATAGGAAAGGTCAATCCCTCTCCATCTTTTAGATTGAACATAATAGATTCATGCTAAGGTTTTGTTATCATGAGAAAAATAGTAATTGTTTTCTTTAAGCATTTCATATCCTATTCAAATCATCTCTTTCTAAAATTCCATCTAAGATCAATGTAATATAAGGTAAAAATCTTATAAGGAGTGTTGATTTCCTCTCCTTACTTTTTAGACTTTATCTTTTTTCTTAACAAATTACTAGCGGTATCTCTTAACGATTAATTTTTTCCTTATCTTGTTTTTTAATACATAGCAATCTTTCATATCATATCTCTATCTTTATAGTAAAGAAAATACTTCTTAGAGTTGTGCCTAATAGTGTTTCCTTTTATTGACAATGAGTATTGTATAAAGTCCTTTCCTGTAATATATGAAAATATTTTTATATTAGTGGTATTTAATAAAGTGGTCATCAATTTAGGATACACCAGCCTACAATAAAATGAACCTTTAAGTTATTCATGAATTTAATCTAAATGTGGTTTTATATTACTTATTATACCTTAATAAGAGTTCAATTCAAAAGAGTGTATAATAGTTTTTATGAAAAATAGTTATGTACCCCACTAATTAAGGTCTCAATAGTAATAGGTTCTAGTAAACCTTCCACATTAAACAGACAATAAGCTTGGCACACAAACTAAAAAAAGTTTATAATGTAACCATGTTCTAAGCTATGGTAGTAGGTTAATGTACACTATGTAACATGATGGGGAAGATTTTACACATTATATTGTTATGCTATATAACCATCCCTAGGACGCATTGTATATTCTATACTTGTTCTTAAGGGTTAATGAACTTGTCTTGTTTAGGTTTATCTTTATAGAAATAAAATCATTTAAAGATGGATGTCCAATACACTCTTACACAAAGATAATCTTTTATCTAGTAAGCATAATCTTTGCTTTCTATAACATGTGTATGAGATAATGAGAGGAGGATAAAAAGATGCAAAAGAGTAAGCTTTATATATATATATATATATATATATATGATGAAGTTATGTATTGCACCTATGATCCTTGGGTATTTATACACCCTCGAGTTACTTAGAATGACATAGATTTACTTGACAAGGACTAGAGTTGCCTCCCTATTGTGTAGGAGAGATCTTGGAGTATGGTTTTATTAGCGTGGAGATCGGGCAGTGCACCTATGAAATAAAAAGTTCATGTGAGCAACAACGTAAATGAATTGTAGATTGTGCATCCAACAAGTAGTATAAGTTATACAAATGATAACATCTTTCAGAGTTTATGTTAATAATTGAGATTATGCTAAAGGTATTGGATTCCCTCAAAGTTACTAAAAATATAAAATAATTCCTAATATTTAAAGATAATTCTAAATAAGTATCGTAATAACACCCTATAATTCTCATGTTCTTACTCTTAACCTTTATATTCTACTTAACAATATCCTTATATATCCTTATATATATATGTGTATGTATGTATGCATGTATGTATTGATATGATGAAGTTATGCATTGCACCTATGATCCTTGGGTATTTATACACCCTCAAGTTACTTAGAATGACATAGATTTACTTGACAAGGAGTAGAGTTGCCTCCTTGTTGTGTAGGAGAGATCTTGGAGTATGGTTACATTAGCGTGGAGATTAGGCAGTGCACCTATGAAATGAAAAGTTCATGTGAGCAACAATGTAAATGAATTGTAGATTGTGTATCTAATAAGTAGTATAAGTTATACGGATGATAACATCTTTTAGAGTTTATGTTTATACTTGAGATTATGCTAAAGGTATTGAATTCCCTTAAAGTTATTAAAAATATAAAATAATTCCTAATATTTACAGATAATTCTAAACAAGTATCGTAATAACACCCCATAATTCTCATGTTTTTACTCTTAAACTTTATATTCTACTTAACAATATCCTTATATATTAATTATGGCCTCCTCTGTTAGGATATTGCTATTATTGTGGCAAATACCCCACTTTCACTTTGTACAAGTGGAACAACTCATCACCCACTTGGTACAAAGTGGAAGCATATTTTGTGGCATAATTGATGCCATATTTTATGGCTTTCTTGTCCCTTCCATGTTAAAAAATATGTTGGAGAAGCTTACCATTGATTCCTATAAATAGAGGCATTATTAGAGAGCAAAGGTTGAGAGAGAGAGAGAGAGTGTGAGGAGAAAAGAAAGAAGAGAAGAAGAGAATGGATGTTGCCATTGCAGCAGTTGCAAATGCAATAATGTGAGTTGGGAGTTGAGTAGAGTGGATGTAATCCTCCTTCTCTATATGATTGTGTTGTATCATTTCTCTATCTCTAATAATATGGAACTCTCCCATGGATGTAGGTGATTTGTCAAACCATGTTAAATATGGTGTCAGTATACTAAGCCTTCAATGAGCAATATTCAGAACATCACCGGTCAGATTCCCCAACAATTGGTATTAGAGCATTTGGTTTAAAGTGGTGTTTAATCTTTGCTCAAAAATAAAAGTTGTCAAACTTATATTTTGACCATACAACTGTGAAGAGGATGAAGAGACGAGCACACTGGTAAAACGGTGTAAAATTTTGACGTGGAACATGGCAGCACACGTCAACACGCGTTGACGAGGAGGTTGCTCACGTGCTCCACACATCTTCTTCACCTGGATGGTCTGACCCAACTCGAATACCAGACAACCCGACCCATGTGACTAACCCAGATAAGAATGACATCAATATGATATAATCATGACGTCAGCATGCATAGTTGGCATGCCATGTTAGCGCCCATTCATCTGACACGTCAGTACAATGGGACCAATTTTCCACGTCATCAACCTCAAACTGAATTGAGTTGAGCCAAGCTGAGTTTAGCCGAGCCGAGCTGCGAGTCGAGGGATAAGATCTAATATGGCTGATCCTACATGCAACCGGATCTGAGATTGAATCTGGGTCGCTTATTAGGCCATAATTATTTTGATCAAATCGTAGCTATCTGAAATGCGATTTGGATAATTTCAAACTTGTTTCCAGCTAATTTGATCATTCTAGATATAATGATATTATTTGATTATTGAGATTTAAACCAAAAGTGGTGGTGGTGAATGAACAAAAGAGATTACTCGATGAGAAGGCATCTAAAGGTCATCATGGTGGTTGATGGAGATGAAGAAGAAGAAGTTGCACATATTTGCCCAATTATGTGTGCTGAATTATTAAGTGGGGAGAATTTTAATTTCCTTAAAAGAAGGCAAAATTAGGACACAAAATTAAGACACTCTAGACACTCGATTATGTGAACAATTAGAGGTGTAGAGTGAAAACTAATGAAGACCAATCTTGATGAATCTACACATTAGTAGTCTCGCTAGATGTTGAGAAATCATGTATAATATCAAAATATTCCAGATCACTTGTAAAGAAAAGCCACAACAAAGCTAGCAAATGGTTGTATATACGGAAAGACAGTACAATAGATATATATGGCCCAAGAAGTTATGTCTAGGAGATTGGGTTTCAAGCGGGACCGGTGTGACCCCTCCAATCTTTCTTGGAAACTTGTTTAGTTGAAGGATTATCCATATGGTATTATTTTCATATGTAATAGTTTATAATGAAACTGGTGAAGACTAGCATGATGACGGCACAAGGGGAAAAATTAGGTTCTGTATGTTCAAGGATCTAATGGAGTAGTGATTTCTCTAAAAAAGTTAAATTTGGTAATTGTAATTTCTCGAATGGAAAATTGATAAAGACCTTGATAATGGAAAAGAAGTATAGCAAGGGGATAAAGATTGTCACCCTATTTTGACTTGGATGGATGTTGTGACAGGATGAGCTGCTGTTAAACATAAACAAGGAATAAGAAGAAATTTGGAGAACAAAAATTACATAAGGGCACACAGAGATTGTGCAGGAGCACCCATAGAATCCAATGAGGTACTGTATTAAGACAACAGGTGCAAGAAAAAAAAGAGTTCCCAAATGAAGCTCAGAGTTGAGACTATGTGAAAAGTTATACAACATGAAATATATTGTTCTATCAATGAAGACAACATATGAGGACCTTTCTAATGCATGCAAGGATGGAAAAATGAGTTGTTGCAGAGGCACCTAATTGAGGGGATGTGACCGCCTATGATGAAAGGCAAAGACACGAAAGAAAGTTGGTGTAAATGGAGTTGTCAAGCAGAAAGACATAGAAGCTCCAAACATAGAAATTAAGATGGAGGATTGCGAGGAGTGTACCACAACTCTCTCTTTCTATGTGATTAGTGGCAGTAATCTTTCTCATAGTCGACATGGTGGTAGAGAATCTTGGAGCCACTTTGAGGCGTCCTAGATGAAGGAGGATGCGATCGTCTATGAAAGACGAAGACACCTTAAAAAGAAGGTGTGAGGACCACGATATAAGCCCAAAATTAAACCGCCTAATGACAATGGGAAAAGACACCTTAGAGAAGGTGTGAGGGCCATTATATAAGCCCAAGTACAACCCTAGAGCCAATATGATGGCTGGATATGAGTGGACATATGTATAGATAGCCAATAAAATGGCTATGATGAGTATGAAGACAAATGCCAAATTGACTTTGATAGATATTGCTCACATGCTGAAGATCAATGAGCTAAAAGACATTTGTTTTGGACAATAAATGGATGACTTGTAGAGCATTAAGATACGACTGCTATGTCGAAGCAGAGGGCATGCGCAGGTTCCTAGAACAAGTTGACTCTTGTCATGGTGATGAGCTCGGTGATGGTATTGTAATACTCAGAGTATGAAGACAGATATGGATCAACTTTTAATGGGTTGCCCCCATGGTTAAAGGTGGAGAGCTACCTGGATTCTTAGGACTAAGAGTGAGAGACTCATGGAGAAATAAGGCATGGCTTCTAAGGTGGAATGGAAGGTAAGCGCAACTCCTAGATGAGTTGACTCTTGAAAGAGTGGTGAGCTCGTGATCACATTGAAATACTCGGATAATGATTGTCACACTTGAAAATAGAAATTTCCTTTTAAGGGGGTGTTATAAGCTTTGGTGTGAGGCTCAAAAAAATCATTCCGGATTAAGCATGGCTGATACGCTTGAAGGGGAATGTTATGTCTTAGAGACAAGCGTTAACACTTTTTAAATGTGATGTGGGAGACCAGTTGGTTGAAGTGATCCTTTGGTGTGAGCAAGGGTGTGCTTTGATGACTCTAGCAATTAAAAAGTTAGCAAGTACCTGTAAACTTGGTCGAAGATGCTCTCAGAATGGAAGTTTGGAAAAGCTACAAGATGGAAGCTTGTGTTGAAAAAACAAGAGGATAATTGCCCATACAAATGGCAAAGGGGGTGATTGTTAGGATATTGTCATTATTGTGACAAATACCCCCCTTCCACTTTGTATAAGTGGAACAACTCATCACCCACTTGGTACAAAGTGGAAGCACATTTTGTGGCATAATTGATGTCATGTTCTATGGCTTTCTTGGCCCTTTTATGTTGACAAATATGTTGGAGAAGCTTACCATTGATGCCTATAAATAGATGCATTATTGAAGAGCAAAGGTTGAGGGAGAGAGTGTGAGAAGAAAAGAGAGAAGAGAAGAAGAGAGTGGTTGTTGCCATTGCAGCAGCTACAAGTGTAGTAATGTGAGCTGGGAGTTGAGTAGAGTGGATATAATTCTTCTTTTCCATGTATTTGTAGTGTATCTTTTCTCTATTTCTAATAATATAGAACTTTTTCGTGAATGTAGATAATTTGTTGAATCATATTAAATATTGTATCAGTATACTAAATATCTAATAAGTAATGATCAAAATATCACTAGTTAGATTCCCTAGCATTCTCAAAATTTTATAATTCAGCCCTCGGTTACTTTTGATAAATATTCAATACAATAAGTATGAGAGAATTTAAGATATCTGTTCGTCATAGCTGATATCACAAAAACATCTCAATCCAGTGGGCTTGTGACTGGGTCAAAAAAGAGAACTCGTCTCCTTGTACGTCAAAGTATCTGTAGTTCTGTCATGGCTGTCGCAATTGGGGAAGATAACAGAGAGACATCAGAAGGTTTCATCAGTAATTTCGAGGATTAGTCGTCCATTCATTCATCCCCCCTGACCTTCCATAGCAATATAGCACGACTTCACGTTTCAAGTCTAGAAGACTTGGAGGTTTTTTGATGAAGACGCCTAAGATTAAATAAGCTCAAGAAATAGCAGCAGCCCATCTCCCAAAAGGACAAAAACAAATGTCGATTTGGCGTGGAATCAAAGGGGTTGAAAACACGATTCATATATAAATCACAATCTATTGCGTGCAACAAGGGGCGTTGAAAACCTTGATCATTGCCATAACCAACAATCAGAATAAGAATCAGAAAGCCTCGCAATAAAAGAAAGATGAATGAATGCTGGCTAATTAAGTCAAACATCCAATTAGCTTCTTAAATTTGTATGGCTATTATTGAATGTCACGTCACAAGATTAATAAATACAAATAAAAATATCAACAGATCTATCAATAAATTAACTTTTGCTGTATCTATTAGTAAACAAAATAATCTTTTGCTATATTTAATTATTAATAAACACCAACAAAAATATATCGTAATAGTAATGGTATCCGAGGTTTGCTCGATAATGAAAGAATTTTAGATGAAGGGGAGTACAAGTCTCCTCGTCCAAGTCCACCGGACCATGACAAATTACTAATTCAGCTTTACTAAGCTTAACAACACTGCATGCCAATTTTTGAAAATAAATATAGAAATTGCGTTGTCATCTAGAAATAAAGCTTAGTAGTGGGTAGTGTACCTCTAAATGGAACTAATTCATATTATCGCAATTTTTTTTGACATGGAGTATTTCTACATCTAAGTCTAGACTTTGAAATAAAAGATGTGAGCTGCAAAGAAATCATGAGAAGAACAATGGATCGCATAGCTCCCATATTTCTCTTTTTATTGTTGATTATTGATACATCCACTGCAATTGACACCATAAACACAACTCAATCCATTAGAGACGATGATACTATTCTTTCAGCTAATGGAGCCTATGAGTTGGGATTTTTTAGCCCGGGGAATTCTGCAAATCGATACTTGGGGATCTGGTATGCCAAAATATCTGTGATGACTGTAGTTTGGGTTGCCAACAGAGAAACCCCACTTAATGATTCATCAGGTGCTTTAAGGCTTACCGAGCAAGGAATTCTTGTCCTTTCAAATCGGAACGGGAGCATAGTTTGGTCTTCCTACTCATCGAGACCTGCGACTAATCCAACCGCTCAACTTTTGGATTCAGGAAACCTTGTCGTGAAGGAGGAGGGTGATGATAACCTGGAAAGCTCCTTGTGGCAGAGTTTTGAACATCCAGCTGATACATTATTGCCTGAAATGAAGCTAGGACGGAATAGAATAACAGGGATGGACTGTTACATTACATCCTGGAAGTCACCGGATGATCCTTCAAGAGGTAATGTTTCAGAAATTCTTGTTCCTTATGGATATCCTGAGATAATTGTGGTGGAGAATTCAATTGTTAAGCACCGGTCTGGACCGTGGAATGGTCTGAGGTTCAGTGGCATGCCTCAATCAAAACCAAATCCCAAATACTCAATTGATTTTGTTTTTAATGAGAAGGAGATATTTTACAGATATCATGTTCTCAGTCAGTCAATGCCTTGGAGGGTCACGGTAACTCAGGGTGGTGATGTCCAGCGCTTCACGTGGATTGAACAAACACAAAGTTGGCTGCTTTATCTCACCTTAAATACGGATAATTGTGAACGTTATGCACTGTGTGGTGCAAATGGTATCTGTAGTATCAACAGCTCTCCAATGTGTGGTTGCTTGAATGGATTTGTACCCAAAGTTCAAAGCGAATGGGAGTTGATGGACTGGTCAAGTGGCTGTGTTAGAAGGACTCCACTGAATTGCTCCAGAGACGGGTTTCAAAAGGTCTCGGCTGTGAAGTTGCCTCAGACAAAAACATCATGGTTTAACAGGAGCATGAATCTTGAAGAGTGCAAGAACACGTGCTTGAATAACTGCAGTTGTACAGCTTATTCAAATTTAGATATCAGGGATGGAGGAAGTGGATGCTTGCTCTGGTTCGATGATCTGCTTGATGTTAGAATACTTGTTGAAAATGAACCAGACATTTATATAAGGATGGCTGCTTCAGAACTAGGTATATAGTTATCATATGAACTGTGATGAAAGGATCCAGATAGCTAATGAAAATTCTCAGGCCATATTAACTAACAAAACACATACATAGCATATTGGCTTTACCTATTATTATCTTTTAACTTTAGTTTTTTTACTCCTTGATGTGCAGATAACGGTTATGGTGCAAAGATTGAAACGAAAGCCAATGAGAAGAAAAGGATCATACTAAGCGTTGTGCTGTCTACAGGAATTCTGTTCCTTGGCCTGGCCCTGGTCTTTTATGTTTGGAAAAGACATCAGATGAAAAACAGTATGTTACACTCACACCATGAAATTCTAACCTCTTCTATGCCCCTTCCCCAGTGTTTCCATATTGTATTGATATAGGCAGTTTAGTTTGTTTTCAAAGTATAGTTTTAGTAATCCAATCTACGACCAAAAATTGTTACGAAGATCACTATACTTGATTTTCTTAAGAAATCTGTATTTAGCAGAGAACAGAGATCCATTCTTTCTTTTCTTCTGGCAGGAAAAATGACTGGTGTTTCGGGAATAAGTTCAAATAACAAGCACCAGAACAAAGATCTGGAATTATTGTTGTTTACAATAGATACCTTGGCTTCTGCAACAAATAACTTTTCTCTTAACAATATACTGGGAGAAGGAGGATTCGGACATGTTTATAAGGTATTAAACTATTACTTGCCATGCAAGTTCTATGCGACATCATATTATGATTCTCAACTTGATCGATCTCAAAGGACAAAATATTATTTAGTTGCTTATGATAATCAGGGGACACTGAAAGATGGACTTGAAATAGCTGTGAAGAGGCTCTCTAAGAGTTCAAGACAAGGCCTCGATGAGTTCAAAAATGAAGTCAGGCATATAGTGAACCTTCAGCACCGGAATCTAGTGAAGCTTCTAGGATGCTGCATTGAAGGAGAGGAAAAGATGTTGATTTACGAGTTCTTGCCTAACAAAAGCTTGGACTTCTTTATTTTTGGTTTGGATCTCTAACCTATACCGATTTAGTTGATCATTTGCACTTCATTAATATTTTCATCATTGTAATGATAATTTATATAGGATCCAAGTGGTTCTTTGACATGCATTTAAGAATCTGACAAGGACATGGATTGACGTGTCAAAAATATGTAATTGAAACAGATGACACACGGAGCATGCTATTAGATTGGCCTAAGCGTTACAATATTATCGTTGGGATTGCTCGTGGCCTCCTTTATCTTCACCAAGATTCAAGACTAAGAGTAATTCACAGAGATCTAAAAGCCAGCAATATTTTATTAGATTACAACATGCACCCAAAAATTTCAGACTTCGGGCTGGCGAGAGGTGTTGAAGGAAATGAAACTGAATCCAAAACAAGGAAAGTGGTGGGGACATAGTAAGTGTTTCCAGCATACATAGTTTACTTCCAATTCTGACAGATGCCATCTAACATTCCTTGAATATTTCCAGTGGCTACATATCTCCAGAGTATGCATTCCATGGACTCTACTCATTAAAATCAGATGTCTTCAGCTTTGGTGTATTGGTGTTAGAGATTGTGAGTGGTTACAGGAACAGAGGATTCTGTCATCCAGATCACCAACTCAACCTACTTGGACATGTAAGTACTGCCATAAAAAAAACATAAGGTTTTTTTACTTCTGGGTAGAGATCTCATTTTAGTAACATGATTTATCTTAACAGGCTTGGACACTGTTTAATGAAGGCAGGCCATTGGAACTGATTGCGGAATCGACGATTGAAACATGCAACTTGTCTGAAGTGCTCCGTGTGATTCAATTGGGGCTATTATGCGTGCAAGAAAGTCCTGAAGATAGGCCAAGCATTTCGTATGTGGTTTTGATGCTAGGTAATGATGCTGAGTTGACTCAGCCTAAACAGCCGGGTTATTTTACTGCAAGGGACGTTATTAAAGCGAGTAATCAACCAAGCCACAGCAAACGATATTCAACAAACGATTGCTCGATTTCACTGGTAGAGGCAAGGTAGATTAGTTTTTGCGTAGACATTCTACATCTTGAAGCTGTAGTTCGCTTCTAATTAAGTCTCACTTAAGTTTCCTCTCATCTACTTGGGTAGTAGGACAGCGTGTATATATACTTTTTACATTAGTATGTATATATAATGTTTAAGTTAGTTGTTTGATCATTGGTTTCAGCATGCATGCATGAAATGTCTGTAATTGTTTTCTTAACAAGAGCTGTTTTGTATACTTCTAAGAATGTCTTCGTGTCTTATACTACATTCATTTCTTTTACTGTTTCACAATCTTGTATTGAAGGCAAGACCTCACCAACATTCTCAGAGATGTAGGCTCTTCGATCTAATTCAATTTGTGAGGAAATAGATGGTTTTGATGGGAAACATCGTAACTGGTCTAACCACAAACCAAATCCCGCTTGGGTCCCAAGTCATTCTCCTAACTATCCCCGCTGGGTTTGACGGAGGTTTTCTTTGAACAGGATGGTTTTCTTTTGTACGAGAAAGCAAACCATTCTGGAAGTATGCTTCGCAGGATTTGCAGAAGCTAAAGCTAGGTATTGCTTCTGATTCTCAAGCAGTGCATCCTACCAATTTTGTCCTATTTTCTGTCATACGTTTCCAGAAGTTCTTCCTTTCATTTACTGGTACTCTTGATTATTTTCACAGCACGAAACTTGCTGAAAAAATGTTTATTTCAACGTTGTAAAAAAAATCCAACAAAGCCAAAAATCTCAAAACTCCCTAGAAATATAAAGTTCAGGTCCACAAAGCATCAATGGAGGGGTGGTCTAAGCTTCATCTAGATACTCCATTAACCTGAGCCATGTAAACTAAATTGTATGTACTTAACAAAACCAGTCTGAAAATATGTTCTGATTTTTGGTTTCTCACGGTCCGCTGATTAATAGCAGGTTTACCAACGCATAAAATTCAAAAGATGAAGGTCAATTTCAAAGAGTGTAAGGGATCAGCATTGAGCCTAGATTTCGAGGTCTTCAACATGAACAATGAGAATTTCTCCTCTCCGAAAAAAGGGAAAAAAAAAAAAGAGGTTTATTTCAGGCACAGATATCCCAAATCTTCATTTTTGTTCCCAAAGGTCATTTCTTACATCTCAATAGCCATTGAAATAACAATGTGCTTCCAGGAAAAAAAAAAAAGAATCATGGGATTATCAGAGAATGGCATTCCCTTGCTTCTTTTTTCCTCGGCTTTGTTCCCGATTATAACAATATCCATTGCAGTTGACACCATAAATACAGCTCAATCTATCAGCCATGGAGACGCCATGGTGTCAGCTGCTGGAAGCTTTAAACTGGGATTTCCCAGCCCAGGCAGCTCGAAAAACCGTTGCTTGGACATATGGTACAACAACGTATCTATCATGACTGAATCCCCCTCATCAATCCATCAGGTGTGTAAAGATTACTGGTGACGGAATTCTAGTCCTTCTCAATCACAACGGAATCATCATTCCAGCACATCAGGTGTCTACCTATAGAAACCAAAGATTCTTGTAAAGTCTTTTTAATTAACAAAAAAAACTAAAAGAACTCGGTGAGGAGAATTACCGTGAATTTAAGCAATGTAATGATAATTTTACCTTTCATTGCTCTTAACAATTGCCTTGGCAGTGAGGATAAACTCGCATTTTTCATGAAATTCAAATGTTATTTGAGAATTAATCAAGAATAAAGTTGTTAATTATTATTTTTTATGTGGAATAAAAATATTATATTACCCTTGAGAGCTCAAAAAAGTAGCCTTTGATCCAAGAGCTTTTGCGTCTTTATAGATTTATTGATATAGTTAAATAACATTTGTGCCCTTCAAATCTAAAAAATAATGACCTTTAAAAAGGGGGTTGTTTTATCTTTGTATATTTTATGCACAGTAAAATTTCATGTTTATCTTCTGACTTTGAGAAATCGAAAGTTGTCTTAGGAGGGTATTTTTATATTTGAATCATTGTTTTTTTTTTTCCCCATAATATTCATATGCCCTTAGAGCCTTTTTAGTAATTTGCATTATTATAATATTAATAAATAAATAAAATAGGTCTAAGCATGCTATAAACATGTAGCCATGTCACTGCCCTTCACGCTATTCAGGTGGCACGTATGATGGCAAAAAAAAATTGATTGGGTACTCACTCAACACAGAAGGTGGCAGCATATTTTTTAGGGTGATGTTTTTTTGTCATTTGAGTTGTTGTTCAGTGATAACTAGTTTTTTTTCTCCTCCCCTTCTTTTCTCTCTCCAAACTCTTTATAATCATATCCTCCTATTTATATTTATTTTGGGTTTCGTCCTCAGATATTAGTTTTAACTAAATATCAATATTTAGACATATAATCATGATCATCAGGTGACAAGAGATAATCAGAGGATGATGCTTGATTATTATAGTGGGTTGTTGGATCATAACTTGGTATGTTCATGTTATCCTCCTTATTGCAACATTCTTGTTTTATTGTTTGGAAAGATGTGAGGAGGGAGTTTTTTGGTTTATTTGAAGGGTGATCACTATTGTTTGATAACCAAGCATTCCCTAACCAATAGTAAATGATTTCGAGAAACACAAATACGAAAAAGTTTTTGCATAATAACTTAGGATAAAAATATATTTTTTCATTTTAACTTTGTTTTTATTCTTCAATGCTAGCTATTAAAATTTTATCAATAGTCATTTTAATTGCAATCAAGTTAAATTAATATAGAATTTGAAAGCTAGTTCACAGCAATGCCTAGTTTTAGCTGCTTCAATATTGTTTAGGAAGTAGAGTAAATTATTTTTGGTAGTTATTGGGAATGTAGGGGAGGAAAAATTAAAATCGACAGTTGTATTTGATTCTGTTTGTTTTTGTGTTTTAAAAGCAATTTAAAAAAATATTAATTTTTTTTTTATTTTTTTCTTTACTTCAAATTAATATTTTTTTGGTGTTTTCATATCATTTTGATATATTAATAACAAAAATAATTTTAAAAAATTAAAAAATATATTATTTTAATATATTTTCAAGTAAAAAACAACCATAATTATATTTATAAACAAGCCCGATAATGACTGGAAATTCCAACAAGTAATAAATGAATGGCGCGTCGTCAAGCTCGAGGTCAATTTTGTTTCTTTTCTTGTTTTGGGCCTCTTAGCTTTCAGCTTTTCTTGTGGTTTTGGGTCAAAAGAGTTTGGAGTGTTTTTTACTTCGATTGAGTTTTTTGGATTTGGATTTTATTCTCTTTCATTTTCTATTTTTTCTTGGTTTTATAAATAAGATTTTTATTTTTTTTCTTATTTTCCAAACCCTTTTTCTATCTAATTTATTTATTATTATTTTCATGAATTTTTCCACTAAAAAATCAGTTTAAATAAACATTCTTTGTTTTTTCATTTTTAGAATACATAATTCTTTTTGTTAATATTACTTGTGTACAATATCAAACACACATAATAATTATATTAGAATTTTTCTAAATATCAAGGTGAAATACAAAAATAAAAATCAAAACATATATTTCAATTTCAACTACAAACTAATATTTATGTAAGAAGTATTCCATACTCATAGAGCACATATCATAAAACAGCATATTGTATGGGAAAAAAAAGAAGGAAGAAGAAAAAGGGCGAAATTCACATCCGTCCCAAGCATGCATGGCACGAGCAGATTGACTAGCTACATCAGCGTGGAGTTAGAGCTTGTTTATTTTTAGTTTCAAAAAATTGAATTTTTTTTATGCATAACTTGAGCAAATCTTTTTTTTAATATTATTTTCAGAACGTTTTAAAAAATATTCATTATCACAATATTAATCGCTCTTTTACTGTCCATCGGTCAAATATATTTTAATTATTTCCTTGCAGTTTTTTTTCTCATTTACAAGACTTGCATATGTGATTTGGTCATGTACATCCAGCTCAGGGACAATAGCATTCAAACAAAGAGTTGGTTTCTCGCAGAAATTTATGTTTGTGTCAACGAAATTTCAATTTTGAAAACCAGATTATTCTACACGACAATGAAGACTAAATTTTATCTCTAAAAATATCTCAAGGATGCATCCTTGTACTTGTCTAGTATATCTAGAAAAACCAAATAAATGTTATTAAATATTAATTTTAAGATTTGAACCAGAAGACATAACCTTTTAATATCAAGTCAATCTTAATAAAGTTTCTATTTAAAATTATTTAAAAAAAACGTTGCATGAATATTAAAATTTTTTGTTTAAAATTATATTTTTATATTTTTTAATTGTTTTGACTATATTGATGTGAAAAATAATTTTATAAAATAAAAAAATATTATTTTAATATATTTTTAAATAAAAAACATTTTAAAAACACAGCTATTACTGTACCTTTAAACACCCTTCTGAAACTACTTAACCAAGTTCACAAAGATATATACAACTCCTCAAGACTAAAAAGGAGGACATTTTCAATGACTATTAAGAAAGCATTCACGTTTTGTTAGTATTGAAAAGAAAAAAAAAGTGTTAAAATGAGCTAATCATACAACTCACAGAAGACATTTGAAACTTCAGTGATGGCGACATTGTAAGTAGAGAATGAGAACGCACAGAGGGGGTCAAATTGTTATCATCGAATAGTCTTATATGCCTATTATCATTCAGAAGATGCATGGAAAGTCCATTTCAGAGACCATAAGAGTAAAACATTGAAAAATAATATAACTTTTGGACTTATCATTTCTCTAATTCATCACTTGCTCACAGAAAATCAAAGTAAAAGAAGGCAAGAAATAAAAGTTTATTCAAGCATTACCATGACAAAGTTCACTGCAGCAAAAATTATGAATGCATGTGTAGATAGCACTTCTGCACTTCTTTACATCTCTATTTTGTTGCTGATCGTTAAAATATCCACTGCAATTGACACCATAAATACAACTCAATCTATAAGAGATATCGATGGAAACAGCATGGTCTCTGCTGATGGGAGCTTTAAAATGGGATTTTTCAGCCCAGGCAGCTCCAAAAACCGATACTTGGGTATATGGTTCAACAAGGTATCCGTCATGACTGTAGTTTGGGTTGCCAACAGGGAAATCCCCCTCACCAATTCATCAGGTGTGTTAAGGGTTACTGGCGAGGGAATTCTAGTCCTTCTCAATCACAACGAGAGCATCATTTGGTCTTCCAACGCCTCTAGGTCTGCAAGATTTCCAGTAGCACAGCTTTTGGATTCAGGGAATCTTGTTGTCAAAGAAGAGGATGATAGTGACCTGGAAAACTCCTTGTGGCAAAGTTTCGATTATCCATGTGATACACTCCTGCCAGGGATGAAGATGGGAAGGAATTCAATAACAGGCTTTGATCGGCCCTTGACATCGTGGAAGACAACTGACGATCCATCTAGTGGTAACTTTACTTTCAGATTTGATCCTAGTGGATATCCTGAGCTAATTCTGACAGAGAATTCAATTCAGCGGTATCGGTCTGGACCCTGGAATGGCCTGCGTTTTGGTGGTCCTCAATTACGGCCGAACCCTGTATACAAATACGAGTTTGTTTTTAATGACAAGGAGATATTTTACAGATACCAGCTTCTTAACAATTCAATTCTTTCAAGGCTAGTCCTAACTCCAAACGGGGACGTCCGGCGTTTAACATGGACCAATGAAACAGGTATCTGGTCGTTTTATCTTACACTACTTGTTGATGATTGTAACCGATATGCAGTGTGTGGTGGATATGGGAGCTGTGATATTAACAACTCCCCAGCATGTGGTTGCTTGAAAGGATTTCTACCGAAAGTTCCAAGAACTTGGGACATGATGAACTGGTCAGATGGTTGTGCTAGAAGGACTCCACTGAACTGCACAGGAGATGTGTTTCAAAGGTATTCTGGCGTAAAGCTGCCAGAGACGAGAAAATCGTGGTTTAATAAGAGCATGAATCTTGAGCAATGCAAAAGCATGTGTATGAAGAACTGCTCATGTACAGCTTATGCAAATCTGGACATCAGGGAAGGAGGAAGTGGGTGCCTGCTCTGGTTCAGTGACTTGATTGATATTAGACAATTTAATGATAACGGGCAGGACATTTATATAAGGATGGCTGCATCAGAGCAAGGTATGAAGTTATCTATGACCTGAAAAAACAGTCTCTAATTCTGGGATTGTAATAACATTAAAATTTAATTCATGTATAAAGTAGATTAGCCACAAGATAACTGGTGTGAAAGGTTAGAAAGAAAACAACATGCAAGTGAAGCAAATTTTCTTGCTTTCTTTAACATCCTTAAATCAGGGAATTGAAATTTACAACAGGCCATAGGAATGTGGAAGCATGTGTTTGTTGATGCTAGTTGGTCTACATCGCGTAAATACTTGGCTCTAAATTCATAGGGTACAAGAGAACTTGAGACAATAAAAATGAATAGGTAAACATATCATCTGGCAACATGATGGACTGATTTACTTTACAAAAGTGGTAATTGTAACTTCTAAAAACCTCAAGTAGTATTAAAATATTCAGTGACACTGTTTATTGTGAATTCAGTAGATAACTGAAATGTTATCTATGCTATACTAACCAACCTAAAAATAAAATAGTGATCGGCCGTACTTTCATATTGTTGATCTTTAACTGCCAGTTTTCTGCCAACTGCCTTGTGTCAGATCACAATGATGAAGAGGGGACTAAATCCAATAAAACGAAACATACGAGGATCATAGTGATCTCTGTGGTATCAGCAGGAATGCTGCTTCTTGGCATAGTGTTGGTTCTACTTGTTCGGAAAAAGAAGCAGCAGAAGGGCAGTAAGTTGTTCAATCTAAAGAATTAACTATTTCCCCTGCCCACTGCAATTTTCTACAATTAACTTTGATCTGTAGTAATCTGAGTGACAAATCACAATCATTATTATATTTGAAATGACAATGAAATGTTTGTAGATCATAAAATAGAGATCCAGAAGAGATGATACCTACTCTACTTTACTTTGTAGGAAAAGTGACAGGTATTCTTGGAGGAAGAAGAGATGATACCTGCAAGAAGGAAGATCCAGAACTTCAGCTGTTTGATTTCGGTACAATTGCTTGTGTCACCAATAACTTTTCTCTTACCAATAAACTAGGAGAAGGGGGTTTCGGACCTGTTTATAAGGTAATGATATAGCAAGTAATCATGCAATTTATTGATGGGCACTGAGATTCATAAAAGAAACTCCAGGCCACCATAGTAGTTCGCTGGTACTAGTTATCTCTAATCTATTTGATAGATTGAATTTACCCTTTCTTATAGATGAAAAAGCAATTGCTTACAAAGTGTTCCAACTTTTATCAGTTCAAACAAATGCAAGTAACATGCAGCATTAAGCAATTTCTCAAATTTTACATACAAACTGACTTTGCTAATTGCAAGGTATGATTATTTACAGGGAATACTAGAAGATGGACAGGAAATAGCTGTGAAGAGGCTCTCAAAGAGCTCAAGACAAGGACTTGATGAGTTCAAGAATGAGGTCATGCATATTGCAAAACTTCAACACCGGAATCTGGTTAAGCTTTTGGGATGCTGCATGCAAGCAGATGAAAGGATGTTGATTTACGAGTTCATGCCTAAAAAAAGCTTGGACATCTTTATTTTTGGTTTGAAACTCTGCATACCATTACAAAGTTAATTAGACTTTCTTTTGTATATGCTTACTGACTTGAGCAAAAATTTCACAGATCGAACACATAGCGCACTACTGGACTGGCCACAGCGCTATCACATTATCAACGGGATTGCTCGTGGACTTCTTTATCTTCACCAAGATTCACGACTAAGAATAATCCACAGAGATTTGAAAGCCAGCAATATCTTATTAGACAACAACATGAACCCAAAAATTTCAGACTTTGGCCTCGCTAGAAGTTTTGGAGAAAATGAAACTGAAGCCAACACAAATAGGGTCGTGGGAACATAGTAAGTACCTCCGGCATTTGCAGTTTATGGCCATTATTAGCAAATGCGATTTAACATCCAATGTTTGCCTGCAGTGGCTACATATCACCAGAGTACGCAATTGATGGGCTCTACTCAGTAAAATCTGATGTCTTTAGCTTTGGAGTATTGGTGCTAGAAATGGTGAATGGGAACAGGAATAGAGGATTCTGTCACCCAGACCACCACCTCAACCTTCTTGGCCATGTAAGTTTAAAAAAAAAAGTTGAAACATTTTCTTAATTCTACCTACCGAATCTCTTTCCTATAACAAGATTTTAATCATCAGGCATGGAGACTATTTACAGAAGGCAGGTCCTCTGAACTAATTACTGAACCAATAGCAGAATCATACAATTTATCAGAAGCGCTTCGTTCAATTCATGTGGGTCTATTATGCGTACAATGCCATCCAAATGATAGGCCAAGCATGTCATCTGTGGTTTTAATGTTGAGTGGTGAAGGTAAATTGCCTCAGCCAAAACAACCAGGTTTCTTTACTGAAAGGACTTCGGTTGAAGCAAATTCTTCATCAATAAAGAACACATCATGTTCAGTCAATGATTCCACCATAACCCTATTAGAGGCAAGATAGGAACTTTTTTTTTTTTTTTTGTCACTGATATATTTTGTTTCTTGTCATGTTCACAGAAACTATTGTTCTTTTTAGGCTCATTCGTCTCTGCTATTTGTATAGATTATTGGGTCTATGTATGAAAACGACAGTTAGATACTTTTGTTAGCAACATGAACTTGAAAAAACCACTGAAAGTAAATGAAATGGAGCAAAATATATGACTTCCATATGGTACTTATAAGAAAAGTAGAAACGCAGAAACCAAATGCCACCACTGGATGAAACATAAAGAAATAGTGCATGAAATTATTGATTACTTTCATTTCCTTTCCTTTTCTGCGTCAACGACGTACTTGCCATCCAATTTGCAGAGACTAGATCGATGATAGTATATTGGTAATGCAAAGTCTCGTCCAGGAGGTGGCACAGTTTCTCGTTGTGGACTTTCCCGTAGCTTTTACGCTTGCCAGCAGCCGAAGAAACCACAGCACGTTGCAGTAATACATGAAATCTAAAGATGAAGAGCTTCAAGTTATTTACCTTCATGGTGGCATAATTGTAGAACTAAATCGAATTCCTACCTGGGTTTCCTTTAGGAACCTTAAGTGCTCGTTGTGAGAGACTAAATTGATGTGCTAATGCTTGGTTAAAATGAAGTCTCTTCCAACTCCAAGCAGTGCTTTTCTCGTTGAGGACTTTTGTCGAATACTGGAAGATATCTGTCGGAAGAAAATCAAATGCTTTTTATGGGTTGTATGGAGAAAATGGCCCTGAACGATACTGGGCCTGTAGGTTTTCGCCTCATTCTATTACGATACGTTAGCTTTAAGAGCTCTCTATATTCGTCTTTTCCATAAAAAAAACCATATTTAATAAACCTTTCATAACACCATTTGTACTTCATAAAAATTGATTATAGGCTCTAGATCAGAAAGATAATAAAAAGGAAAACCAGAGTTTAAATTACAGAAGTAAAATTGAAAATTTAGGTGAAGAAGAGTATAAAAAATTCAATATAATTTGTACTGAAAAACAAACCCGAAACACTATTTTATAGCCTCATTTTATTAAGTAATTTAGGAACCAAAATTGATGGAATTCTCTCCTCTATCAACTTTCTTTTCAAGTTTAGAGAAAAATTCTTTTGGAAGAAAACTAATAATATTCTATCATTAATGGGCAAGTAAAAATTTAAGATGGGAAAAATAATATTTTATACTTCAAAATATTATTTTATAATAAATTTCAATTTAAATTTAAATCCATGCAACTCGAGCTGCACATTTGAGTTTAAACTCAAATTCCAAATTAAATACCATTTGGGCTAATTTTAACTTATTACTTTCCTACTATATATACAATAAGTAAAGTTTTTTTTTTTTTTATGTGGAATAGAAATCTTTGAAGGGTTATGAGTTTTTTCAAAACATATCAATCAAAATTTTTTTGAAATCAATTTTTTGTTCATCCATTATTTATTTAAATCATGTTAATGCTTTATATTAAAGTTCATGTTAGAAATTAAATTCTAACAAAATTTTAACCCTAAAAATAAATGGATCATATTTTTAGTTTTATTTCAAATATATTCATTAATCATGTTTTAAACAAAATTAATTCCAACATCCCCTTTCTATTCCTTCTCCATTTTCTTTCTCCATTGTTCTTGGTTCTCCAGTACTCTCATAATCTATCAACCAGCAAGATTATCTTAGAAGATTAAAATATATATATATATATATATATATATATATATATATATCTTCTTTCTTACCTTTTCTCTTTACAATATTTTGGTTTTATGAATTCTTTCCAGCCTTTTACTTATTTTGGATATTATATATTGTTTTGCATAAATCTCTTAGATTTGTATTTTGTGTATTTTCTTCATTTAATTTAATTGAAAAAATCAATTCATTGATAATGATATGGAAAAATAAACACATGTTTTCTTAGTTACATTATAATTCGACTTAATTTCAGATTTTTATGTTTGAGTTTTTTTATATATTTTTATGATAAGAAATTTAAAAGGTTTTCTAATTTTATATTTTTCGAAAATTAAAATATAAAAGAAAAAATATTTCACCTATGGAACATTCTTATTCTGTCATAAATGTTGTATAAAATACTTCAATTAATTTTCTGTCAGGAAAACGTATATAAAAAGTCAAAAGAATTAATTTTCTTACAAAAATTATCCACTCATAAGCAATCCATCCTTTTATATATTCATCAAGTGATGAATGAAGACATAATGAACTTGAATTTTGACCTATATATATATATATATATATATATATATATATATATATATATATATATATATTCTGTTCTTATCAATCTTTGTACCAAGGCCAATCATGCAGAGGATCTTTCGGATTCAAGGCAGGTGAAGAGAAAAGATAAAATAATAATAATAAAGAAAATTATCAGAGATTTCCCGATGTAATGGCATCTCTTCTGTCCCCACGACAGCCATTATTTTCCCACAAAGAGCCTTCCCACTACACTTTACATCCATCCTTTCTCGACGATGCCCTAGCATTTTCTGCATAATGGGGCATATTCAACAATGATTGCTCTGTGTGTGTGTGTGTGTATATATTTGCTATCTATATATATATATATAGATAGATAGCAACCATTGTTGAATCTAATATTTTTAAGCAGTAAAAGTTTCACAATATTGACGACTCGTGTTGTCAGAAAATGGGGCATGTTCAACGATGCTTGCTATATATAACACAAAATGAAGAAAATATTTACTTGGTATCGATCTACTTAGAAATGATAAATCAATCATGTAAAATGATTTTGATATTTTTGAAAACCAATTTAAATTTCTTGGAGTGAAGAAACAATGACGTTGCGAATAAATCTAAAACTATAATAATTGTTAATTGTTGAGTCTAGTATTTTTAAGCAAAAAAATGTTTCAAATGGCAACTTGGTTTGTCAAGGAAAAAAAAAAAGTTAATGAATAAACACGTACATATCCATACAAATACAAATTAAAAATACCGAGTTGCCAACCACGGCGGCGTCACTTTTGACTGCTTTATTTAGTTTAAGCATATTTCACAAGCTCAGCCCACCTCTCTACGACAATCAGATTTAAAATATTTAATATTTCATTCTTTTAGGGAGGTTTGGTATTCAGTTTTTATTTTAAATTATTATTTTTAATATAATATTAAAAATAAATTTTATAAAATAAAAAATAATCAACCTCATTCTTGCAAAGTCCCCTTTCTTTTTTCTTTTTTTTGATTAGCGTGGGGTGTCCGGGCCAGCTTGCGCGCACCACGACTAATCCCCACGGCTCACTGGACATCCTGCAAGCCCAGGAGCAAGGTAAGGCACAGCGGGGGTGACAGGCGTACACATAGAGGGTCGAACCCGGGACGGGAGCAGAACAAGTCACACGATTGACCATAACAGCTGAACCCTCAAATGTCAAAGTCCCCTTTCTTCTCTTCATGGTCGTTGTGCAAGTTGCTACAATTTTTTTTAAAAAACAAAATATCAGAATTTTGAGCAACAACTTGATTGACTAAAAGGATGATAAGCAACCATATATTAGGCAGTGCTAACTAGTAAAAATTTAAAATTAAAAAGTTTTTTATATATATAATTTGAGGTTTAAATTTATAATTATTAATATAATAGCATTTAAAATTTATATAATTATTAATTTTAAAATTTATAAAATTAATTGAGATTTATATAAATCAGTTTGAATATCTATATTAATAAAATAAAATAAAAAGATAAGTAATAACTGCAGAACAATTATCAGCTATCCCCATCTAGTCAATGCTGGTGGCACACTAGGAGGGGAGGGGAGAGGTTTTTTTTTAACCTTAGCATAGTTAATTCCTTTTAGTAATAGAGCACGTTCCGTAGAATATTCAAGGATGTAACATAATTTCACGAGGTGCAATGATGGAAAGATTTTTAGCCTTTTAACTCCATCCCTGCATTTAAAAAATTAGAGTGATTATTTTTAGTTTGATTTAATTTTTATTAAAAAATAATAAAAATTAGTTTAAAAAAACTGAAATTGATTCAAACTAACTGATTTCAGTTCGGTTTGGTTATTTTGAAAAAAAAACCAGTTCAAACCAGTTTAACTCGGTTTTTTCTAATATTTTCTTGGTTTGACTCGATTTTTCTCTATTTAGTTCGTTTTTTTTTTTCTGGTTTGGCTTCAGTTCAATTTTTTTGATTTTAAGCTTATAAAACAAAAACCGAACCGGTCGATTTTTTTAAAATTCTAATTGGTTTAATCATTTTTTTATGGTTTGGTTTTTTCAATTAATTTTTTTTTAGTTTTCTCGATTTAATCCGTTTTAAAAATTTTTGGCTCACCCTTATAAAAAAACCAAATTAGTTTTCTAATTCTATCAATGTCCAACCCATCTTCGATAACAATTAACAATCCAATTTCATAATCAAACAGAATGATCCATCTAATATAATATTTTATTAAAATTAAACTAAATACATGTAATTATCTATTCATAATTCTTTTAATATTATATCATATAATCTAAGTGCATTTAAAATCATAACAACTCTTCTCTACACAATGCATGTTGTTACTTCTGATAATCAAAAATATCTTTTCAGGGCATCTTTAGATTCTTCTCGGTATCTATTCTATGTAACGATGATGAGTATAGAAAACAGAACTCCGGTTGAACTCTAACAACCATTTCTTTTTTCTTTTTCTTCTTTCCTTCCTCCCTTTCCCTTGATTTTTATGCCCTGCCATGCAATATTTCAAATCATGCACCTAGTTTTTTTTTTCAATTTAGTCCCTAATCTTTTGGTTAATATTTGTTTTATTTGGAATAACTTATGAAAATCAAAATTTATTTCAATTTCATTCTCATTTGATTTTTTTTTTGTTAGATTTGATCTTCATCTTTCAATCTCTATTTATGTCATCTAAAATAATTTTATTAATTTAATTTTTTAGCGATTCACCCTTGATCATTTTTTTTCCTATAAGATTTTTTCCTTATATTTTTTTATTTGTTTTACCAAAATTTTTAGTTTGATACTTTGTATACTTAATTTTATATTTTAATATTAAATTACTTTGGAATTGAGCTTTTAGTTAAGCCTATTTTAGAATTTCACGGGTTGTATTTTGGGAAACTCAGTTAGGTTAAGAATGTTCAATAGGGTTTGCTTTGTTTTTTTAATCATTATTTTAAATTTTTTTTAATTTTATCATTTAATATTTATTTTATTGGAGATTGGGCTTTGTGTTTTTATATGCTTTTTACATCATTTGTTTTATCCCTTGTTTTGTTTTTTTTTTTTTGGTTGGGTTATTAAGGTCCTTCTGTTTTTTTCTTTATTAAATATAATTTTTCAATATAAATTTTATTCTTGAATTAAATAGAATTGATTAATTGAATATGATTGGATACTCACTTTATTGTGTTTTGTTCGATTTGTTTTTCTAGAGCATTACTCTATTAAACCATGCATCTTCTTTCGATATCATCTTGCATTCTTTTGTTGTGGAGTTTGAACCATTTCATCAAACTTTTATGGTCATAAGTGATGTCCATAATGGAGTAGTAATGGCTCTCGATCAATTTTTTCTTTCTTTTCTTTACATGTATGATATTAATGACTTATTTTTTTAGTTAATTATTACCATGTCTTTTTTATGCACATTTATTATCTTTGTCTTCGATTTAAATCATATTATAAAATTAACTAATCTTACTAGATATAATCAAGTTAGTAACTTGGGTGTCAGGTTTTTCTTGCTTTTTTTTTAGAAAAAAATCATTATGATAGCCTAATCAAATTTTTTTAATATATATAAAAAAAAAAAAATTGAGTCGGTTCCCAATTGGTATCGACTAGATGGATGGTATCTCTGAGAGAGATGGGGCCAAAAGGTTAATTATAAGTAATCATTTTATAGGGGTCTAAATGGACAAACCCTTAACATAGGGATACTTTCAATTTATAAAAAAAAATATAGGGTGATTCGAAGCAGAGAAAAAGCATGTGAAGGTTCGCAATATTATGGATTGGAACTACTTATTTTAATTCTTTTTCACATGTTTTTTTTTTTACTTATTTGGTGCAATCTTGCTGTCAAACAGTCAAATTTAAAGAAGGGGGCACATGATAGATACTGCATAATATACAGGGATTCAATCAAATCAAAAGCCATTGACGAGATCTAGTAAAAAAGTTCGAAGAGTATTGTGACGTCCCACCTAACCGCGCGCGCCTCAGGCTCAAAGCAGACCACTTGTGCCCTCAAATATGCCGTTTTTAGCAAGACCATTTTCACCATCTATGGCAGCCATCAATATCAAAAAGTGAGGTACAGGGAAAAAGAGACAATGGGAGTACCAACGGAACATTGCATTCTTGTACTTCTTTTTTGCTCCTCTTTATTGCTTATTGTAGAAACAGCAACTGCTATTGACACCATAAACACAACTCACTCCATTAGAGATGGTGATACCATAGTTTCAGCTGAAGGAACCTATGTGTTGGGATTTTTCAGCCCCGGAGAATCCAAGAACCGATACGTAGGGATATGGTATGGCAAGATACCTGTCATGACTATAGTTTGGGTTGCCAATAGAGAGACCCCCCTTAATGATTCATCAGGTGTTTTAAGGCTAACTGACTTGGGAATTCTTGTCATTCTCAATCAGAATGGGACCATAATTTGGTCTTCCAACTCATCGAGATCTGCTTCTAATCCAGCTGCTCAACTTCTGGATTCAGGAAACCTTGTTGTGAAAGAGGAGGGTGATAACCTGGAAAATTCCTTGTGGCAGAGTTTTGAACATCCAACTGATACAATATTGCCAGGCATGAAGCTAGGAAGGAATAGAATAACAGGCATGGAGTGGTACATGACATCGTGGAAGTCTCCAGATGATCCTTCCAGAGGTAACTTTACTTGTATGCTTATTCCTTACGGATATCCTGAGTTGGTTGTGATGCAAGGTTCAAAAATTAAGTACAGATCAGGGCCATGGGAAGGCCTGCGGTTCAGTGGGATACCTAACTTGAAACCAAATCCCGTATATAAATTTGAATTTGTTATTAGCGAGGAGGAGACTTTCTACAGAGAAAGTCTTGTTGATAAGTCAATGCTTTGGAGGTTCATGACAGATCAGAGTGGCAATATCCCGAGCCTCGCTTGGATAGTGCAAACGCAAAGTTGGTTGCTTTATGAAACAGCAAACTCAGATAATTGTGATCGCTATGCGCTATGTGGTGCAAACGGTTTATGCAATATTCAAAGCTCTCCAGTGTGTGAATGCTTCGATGGGTTCGTACCAAAAGTTCCAACAGACTGGGCCGTGACAGTATGGTCAAGTGGCTGTGTTAGAAGGACTCCACTTAATTGTTCTGGAGATGGGTTTCGAAAGCTCTCTGGAGTGAAGATGCCTGAGACAAAAGCGTCATGGTTTGACAAGATTTTGGATCTTGAGGAATGCAAGAACACGTGCTTGAAGAACTGCAGCTGTACAGCATATTCAAATATGGACATCAGGGGTGAAGGAAGTGGATGCTTGCTCTGGTTTGGTGACCTCATTGATAATAGAAGGTTTTCTGAAAACGAGCAAAATATTTATATCAGGATGGCTGCATCAGAAGTAGGTATGAATTTATCCTCAGACTACAAAATTCAAAATTTCTTAATTGTAGAGAGTCATTTATGGACTTGTCTAACTGCCTAAATGATTGGTTCTAATACTAAATTTGCTCAAGCAAAAGGTAACATAGAAATTAAATGGCATTAAAAGCATATTTTCTGGCTCCTCTTCTTTCAGGCCATCCTATTGTGGTTTTACAGAACATGACATGACATGAAACAAGAAAATTTACGAATGTGTTGTCACTTTCTAACATCATAGACTGATTTTTCCTGCCTAGAGCAGTGTTAATCTATGAGTGTATGAGTTGAAAACTGAAGTGGAAGAATTCCATCAGCTGAAGAAAATTTCCCATCCATTCTTATTAGTAATTACTAACCAAAAACATACAACGGCCATTTTGCATTTCCTGTTATAGTTTTGTAACTTCAGTTTCTCTCTGTTATGGTGCAGATAATGGTGACGGTACAGAGATCAATACTAAGTCCAATGTGAAGAAAATAATCATAATAAGCACTTTGTCTACAGGAATTTTTCTCCTTGGACTGGTTTTGGTCTTGTATGTTTGGAGAAGGAAGCATCAGAAAAAAGGTATATATCTGCACAGCATGAAAATCTAACCACTTCTATCACCCCATCCCTCGATTTACATAAATGAGCTTTACCTTATTGAGAATTTGATTTCGAGTTTTCCTAGGTGCTCGCAAATTGTTATACTTTGTCTTCAAGAAATTTGATTATAACAAAACAAAATAGAGATCTCCTGCTTCTTTTTTATTTACACACAGTTGTGCTTGCAGGAAGAAGTACTGGTGCTTTTAAAAGAAGGTCAAACAAGAAGCACAAAAAGGAAGATCTAAAACTACCATTGTTTGATTTGGATACCTTAGCTTGTGCAACAGATAATTTTTCTGTTGACAATAAACTCGGAGAAGGGGGTTTCGGGTCTGTTTACAAGGTACTAATCTGTAAACAATATCTTGATGGTTTCCAAATTCATTATATAAACTCCTATCACCACATGACTCAAAAAAGCATTCCGTTTGGAAAGAGTTCCAACAGATTTGGTTTGCTAGTAATATGCAACATCCCATCATGATTCCCGACTTTCACTAGACAAAGTATGATTTACTTATGATAGCGAGTGATTTTTCGCAGGGAACATTAACAGATGGGCGAGAAATTGCTGTGAAGAGGCTCTCTAAGAATTCGAGACAAGGAATTGACGAGTTCAAGACTGAGGTTGAGTATATTGTGAAATTTCAGCACCGGAATCTAGTGCAGCTTCTAGGATGCTGCTTCGAGGGAGATGAAAAGATGTTAATCTATGAGTTACTGCCAAACAAAAGTTTGGACTTCTACATTTTCAGTAAGAATCTCTCAAAACCTGTACAAATCCATGCTAATAATCATACTTCTTTATCACCGACTTTGTACTAATACCAAAAACAATTCTCTGTGTACTGCTTTGAGAAAAGACCTAAAATTAAGTTTGGTAGTTCTGAGGAAAAGGAGGCTGCCATCAGCACCAAAAACAACCATTTGTTGAGCTTCCTTTATAGCCTTTATGACAAAGGATTGGTGGGAAGTATTTCCTCCACTTTCTTTGTCACACCTGCCACCTTATTTATTTGAGATCATAACTTAAAATTTCTCAAGTGTTAATCATCACAAGCTGTTTTGTTTTCTTTCAAACACATTTATGGACCTAATGTACTGACCTGAGAAACAAATTGTGCAGATGAAACAGAGGACACGCTACTAGATTGGCCAACACGCTACAACATCATCAATGGAATAGCTCGTGGACTTCTTTATCTTCATCAAGATTCACGGCTAAGAGTAATTCATAGGGACCTGAAAGCCAGCAATATTCTACTGGATTATGAATTGAACCCAAAGATTTCAGACTTTGGCCTGGCTAGAAGTTTTGGAGGAAATGAAATTGAAGCCAATACCCTTAAAGTGGCTGGAACATAGTAAGTGATATGGTTTTACCTTCATTTTCTGCAAATGCAACCTTAACATTCGTTGACTACATGCAGTGGCTACATTTCCCCAGAGTATGCAATTGAAGGGCTCTACTCAGTAAAATCGGATGTCTTCAGCTTTGGTGTATTGGTGCTAGAGATAGTGAGTGGATATAAGAACAGGGGGTTCAGTCATCCAGAACACAGTCTCAACCTTCTAGGGCATGTAAGTGTCAAAACTATATTACTTCGACTCATCATTTCTCTTTACTCTGAAACCTGTGTCAGGTTTCCATAGGCTTGGTCATGTCTACTGATAGTACGCCTTAAATTGATAAAAGAAATGAATAAATATTGAAAAGAAAACAATTCTGAGAAGGTTAAGCATGTCGGACACACATCTCTTTTTGGATTTGGATCTCAGAGTCTAGAGAACATTGTGTCAATGGAAACATTTCTTACTTCTAGACACCAAATCTGCTATTGGTAACATGGTTTTGTTTATTAGGCTTGGAGACTATTCCGAGAAGGGAGGCCTATGGAACTGGTTAGGCAATCAATAATTGAAGCACGCAATCTATCTCAAGTGCTACGTTCAATTCATGTGGCTCTACTCTGTGTTCAAGATAATCGAGAAGATAGGCCAGACATGTCATATGTGGTTTCGATGTTGGGTAATGAAAATACATTACCTCAGCCTAAACATCCAGGATTTTTTATTGAAAGGGATCCAGCTGAAGCAAGTTCAACAAGCGAGAGCACAGCATATTCAGCTAACAAATGCTCGATTACAGAATTACAGGCAAGGTAGATCCCATTTTGTGTTCATATCTTTTGTTTCGTCTTGATGGGCTTGATTTTGTATATTAGAAGCTGTAGTTCCAATGTCGTGTGGTGAAGGCACATTGCTCTGCCAATGCAACCAGAATTTTTTTTTCCCTGAACGGGAATTTATTTTTGCACTCCTATTATTTGTTTCAACCTTGTGTTAAAAGAAGTCATAGTTTTTCTGTCGGTGTTTATATATATATATCAAGATTCTTTATTGAAAAAGGGCTACTTAGATAAAAGGAATTAAGACTTATTTCTCTTTTAAGCTAAATTGCTTACACTTGTTATGAAAGGCTAAAAGAAGTAGGAGTTAGACTTTCCTTTCATTATTTTAAAATCCGGCCCGATCTGGTCTCATGAGTTGACCCGGACCTAACCGACCTGGGCCTAGAGCCAAACCTGATTTAAAAAAAATAAGAAAAGTCAAAACTTGATGTGACCCGGCTGATCTGACAGGTTGACTCAACAAAACCCGGTTTCAACCCGTTGACTTTTATTTTTATTTTTTTTTAATAAAACAACATTATTTGAATTTTTTTTAAAAAAATAAAAACTAACCTAGTTAAAATTTGATGATCCGATCAAAATCTGAAACTTGATTCTTAGAACAGACCAGGATTAAAAACTTTTCTTCCTTTCACAAACCCTGCTTCAAAGCAGATCTCTCTAATACATCTCAAGGAAAAGGCATGGACATTAGTCCCGTCACAATACTCGTATCTATCCATACGCATACGCAGTCGAATAAAGCCCATCGTGGATCCATTTGACATGCAACTTGAATCTATGCTAAGCTAAGAAAATGACATCGATTAATACATAATAAATTAATTTTGTAGGGACATCGAGCATATACAGATTATATATGTCAAGAACCAGACTAGAAAGTTTTGATGTCGATTTCAAAGGTGGGGCTGTCTTTTTAAACTTAGTAAAACGGAAGAATATTAAGGCTGTTTCCTTCAACTTTTTGTCAGTTTCTTCTAGATACAGTGGATACAACTATATTTAACATGTGATATCTTGAAATTTTAAGCTTTTAACTTTCTGAACTGAATTGATTTTTTTGACATGATATTATAATTTTTATGATAATCACGAGTTCAAATCTTATTATTTTTATTTATCTGATAAAAATCAATAACAGAATAATATAAATTTGTGTAAGTATCAAGTTCAAAAAGCTTTTATTTTAGATAGTATTTTAGAAAATAATATATATCATATCTTTAAACCCTACCTAATAGCTTAAGCTATTGGATTCAGATGATTCTTTGACATAGACATAATATCAAAGTTTTGATTACCAAGCGATCATAAGTTTTAAATCTCATTAACATCATTTATTGAGCTTTTATTTCAAAAATATTTATTAAAAAATAATATAAATTATATCAATCTTTATTATTTCCGTAAGAATCATTCCTTTTATTGCATCCGATAGATAGAATGAACTGCTAAAAATCTAAAAGAAACAAGTCCAACGAGAAAAGAACACCTTCCCTAGCTGACAAATATTCCAGCCAAAATTTCTTGCTCTCAAAATTGAGGAGAAAACAGGCCCGAAGGAAGTTCAGAAATGTGTAGAATGCTATTGGTTGTGATTGTCTGCAATGGCATGGGAATGGACAACGTAAATGTGTTACCTACCCTTGCGGGAACTGTCATTTCACAGAACAAGCTTGAACAACCATGGTAAAACTTCTATCTTAGGAGTTGTTTGCTAAAGTGAAGACTCAAGTGCTGCAAAAAACCCCAAATTGATAAAAAGGTTTTTGAGAGATTAAAAGATTGCAACTGATATGTATAGTTCTCATAGACACTGCTCTTCTAGAATTAGCATTTTCGATTTGGTTTAGTTTAATTTTTATTTAAAAATATAACCAAAATAAAATTTTAAAAAATTAAAAAATTCAAACCAAAACCAAACTAGAATCAATTCAAACTAACCAGTACCAGTTTAATTTTTTAACATAAAAACCCAAAAACCTGTATTTGTTTTTAGCTTTTTTGAGCTTTCTAATAAGCTTGTAATTAATGGTAATATTATCTAATTTTGTTACAAGATTCTATAATATATTTAATATTTTTTATCACTAAATATTCATTTATATTAAATTATTAGTGCTAATATTGTGTTTAATATGTTTTGAGTCTTTTTAATATTTGTGTTTTGGACTTCTCCTGTATCAAAGTTTAAATAACACACACACCAAGTTAAAATTTAAATTACAAAGCATTGCCTCCAAAAAGGCTTAAAAAGAAACAACAAATAACATTGTCATAAAAAATAAAACACTACAAGCAAAAAATATAAATCTTCATTGTGCACATCATCCCAATCGAAAAGCACATCAAGATGACAAGAACATTGCACTTTGATTCCTTAATACCATTGACATCAAAACCTAGAAATCAAGATCTAAAATTATAACATGATAAAATAAATTAAAATATGTTAAAAAAAAAGATAATATTTTACCATCAAAGTAACTTTTGAACTAATTATCATCCGTTACTAGATGTAACTTTCCACCAAATTCTACAAAATAAAAAAATTAGACATATTAGATGATTGCAGACGATTTAGTTAATAAATCACAAAATAAAATGTGCAATTTTATAAGAAAAAATTACCTGACTCATGGTTTTCGTAGATTTCAAGATCATTTATCAAGCTTCTAATATCAGTCGGAATTGATTCATCATGCAACCAATTTTGACAACAGATGAGTGCTTGAACAGTTGCTGGAGGTAAAGAACTTCGAAATTGATCAAGTACATGACCACCTGTGCTAAATGCTGAATTAGAAGCCACTGTGGATATAGGAATAGCCAGAACATGTTGTGCAACCTTTGAAAGTGTCTTATATCTCAAAGCATTACTCTTCCACCAACCCAAAATATCTAACTTATCATCATCAGGATCCTCACAATTATCAATCAAATACCTCTCAACCTCATTTTTATTTTCCACTCTCTCCATCTCCTGTAAATATCTTTTGAATTGAGCTACAATGTTAAAATCTACGTCCACATCATCAATAACATTAACATCTTGTTTATGCCTATTATCATCCACCACTTCATCAATTTTCAAATAAAACTCATACAAGCTCATCAAAGTATCTTTCACCTTATTTGTTAGCAATTGTGCTTTGTCATAATCATACAAATCACCAAAACAAAATTTCACATATTTCAACTTAAAACGTGGATCTAAGACATTAGCCACATATAACAAAAAATTCTGATTTACTTCAAAACTCCAATACTTCTCAAACTTTAACATCATATTCATCGCCATTCCACTTAAAATATTATCTTTATTTTTATACAATTGCAACAAGTTTGTATGCATGTAAATCAATTCATTGAAGAAAGAATTTGATGTGACATGCACTGAGCTAGAAAATCTCAATGTAACCATATAAAAGATCTTTAAGAACTTCACCAAAGTTCTAGCACTTTCCCAATCCTCCAAACTAGGTGGCCCTATGTTTTTTTTATTCCCCTTTGAATCAACCTCCAAAAAGTAACTCATATACCTAGGTTCTTTTTCACCTAACCTCACAAACACCTTTTCAAACTTTTCAGCAGCTTCTAGCATAAGATAAGTTGAATTCCATCGAGTTGCAACATCTAAACACAATGATTTCTTACAATCTATATGCAACTCTTCTGCACACTTCTTAAATGCAAGTTGCCTCGACGGTGAAGATTTAACAAACCTAATTGCATTTCGAATCTTAACAACTGAAACATTAATCTCTTTCAAGCCATCACACACAATGTGGTTTACAATGTATGCACAACATCTAACATGCAAATGCTCATTTGATAATATATTCGTTGACCAATCTTTCATCATATTTTTCAAAAATGAAATAGTCACATTATTAGAGCTTGCATTATCTACTGTGACAGTCAAAACTTTATCAATCCCCCACTCTAAGATACAATTCTCAATAACTTGACCAATTGTCTCACCCATATGATTGGAAACTTGACAAAAATTGAGAATTCTTTTATGCAAATTCCACTCATTATCAATCCAATGAGCTGTTAAACACATATAGTTAATATTTTGGATTGATGTCCATGTATCTGTTGTTAAGCACAATCGTTGACCCCTAAGAGCTGTCCTCAATCTATCCTTCTCTTCGACATAAAGTTTCAAACAATCTCTCATAATAGTGAAACGAGAAGGAATGTCAAATCTAGGTTGCATAGTACTAGCAAACAATTTAAATCCCCAACCCTCTAAAAAATTAAAAGGCAACTCATCAATTATAACCATCTTTGCTAGTGCTTGTCTACATTCATCATAATTATAACCTGTTGCCTTGAGAGTTCCCACATTTTGTTCTTCCAATTCACCCTTCTCTATCTTAGGTTCTAATACCAAAACCTTTTGTTTCTCATCAACTACAAAAGGAAACTTTTTGCACGCTTTTAAATGACTCCACATATTACTTGTGTCATTAACAATAGCATGGCATGCATAATGTTTTCCACAATAATTACATTCAGCTCTAGGGGCTTTAGGATCAACATCAAGTTTTGTATAGTGATCCCAAATTTGTAACTTTATTTTATCATCAGCATTTATTTTCCTTGATGTAAAGACTTGAGGTTGTTTACCGTTTGTATCTGTGGTGGATCCTGCAGTGGTTGATTCCGCATTAGTTTTTAAAGTTGGAGAATTGGTTGATGTTGGTGTAGTACCTGTGGATGAAGTATTTTGAATTTGAGGATTTTCCATCTGTTATTACATAATGAAAACATGTTAACAACCATAATTTATAATAGACTTAAATGTACTAAAATTCAAAGAAACTAATAGAAACTTAAATGTACTAAAATTTAAAGAAACATGCATCATGTTTTACAGTCAAAACTAAAATTCTGGACACGCTTAAGCTAACACATGATTTACATCCAAAATTTGGACTGCAGTCACTAACACATGACCTATTTTTCTTCCATCTTAAAGAAACTAATAGATGCTTAAATGTACTAAAATTCAATCCACATGAATGATTGTATGCAGACGCTGGAAAATCCACCCACCTTCTCTTTTCTCACCCCTCAAGTTTGATTCTTAGCCTTTTTGACTGCCAATGATTCTGTGTTGAGGTCTCAGTCTCAAGTTATGGTTCAAAATTGACCTTAGTACATGTGGACGGGGTGGTTTGCATATAATGGTAAATTATTCAACTAGAAAAAAAAAATTCAGATTTCAGAATTGATAAATTACAGAGTCCACCGAACCCCCCCCCCCCCTCTATTTGGAGCTGAGAACAACGTTAAACCAAATTCGGCTAAATTTGTGAGAATTAGAGAAATTTTTCATTAACTACTATCCTTTAACAAACTCTGGAGCCAAATAAAGGAAGGCATTGCCATTAGTTTTCCACAGCTGTCTCATTCCCTAGATTTTTCTTCATCTAGAACTTTATTTGTAATATATGGTTTAATTTGTTTCTCTGAGTCAACTTTGAAATTATAGATGTAATTTGCAAGTCCTTACTTGTTTTGCAGTAACCCTTGATTGGATGGCGAGGAAAGTTTTGTTGAGAGAAAAATCAGAATCACTTTTCATAGATTGCCATTTCATCATCAAATTATTTCATGCATTATTCATTGTTATTGCTTTCATGTATTCGTGGATTAACATATTCATTGTTATTGCTGGAGCATGGATTAGGAGGGCTGGAAATTGATGGAAATAGATTATTAGACTCTAAATATAGATGTCATGGTAGGAAGGGAAATTTTTATAATTTTGGTCCTGCACTGCACGATCATTTTATAGCAGGTTGCACAGACTTTATGCAAGTAAACTCACGATAAACTAAATTCATCTAATAATTTGTTCTTGACCGCGAAGAAATTTAATCTTGATATATACACAAAACCTTATCCAAAAATAACCTAGACATTATAATTAAAATAAATTGGTAAATTAATCATCCCTACGCTAAATTTATCCATATTCCCAGAATCCACAGAATCACATATTTTTTAATGCAGAAAAAAATCAACCAAAATACCACTCTAAGCTCAAACTCTAATTTTTTTTGTAAAGATATACCAACAAATATACAGAATCATAGAGCATATGTAAAAAAATAAATAAAAACAGAGATTGACAGAAAAAAAAAAAAATCATACCTAGTGTGAGTTGTGACACGATTCAAGGTCGGGTGTGAGAGAGAGAGGTGACTGCCTGATTGGTTTGCTAGATCTGGAGTTAGACTCTAGAGGTTCGGTGTGCCTGTGTGGTGTGTGTCATAGATTCAAGGTCGGGTGTGAGAGAGGGATGTGGCTGACTGGCTAGTTTGAAGATGAAGATGGTGTGGGAGAGGGATGTGGCTGGCTGTGGATGAAAGATGGATTAACTTGATTTCGTTACAGATCTGTGAGTGAAAGTGTGAATTGTGAGGGTTGAGGGAGTGGCTTAGGAGCAAGGAGAAGGACGGTTGGAGTCTGAATGCTAGGGTTAAGAATAAGAACGCGTTTTTTTTTCATATATAGTACCCCCTTAACTGAATTGGTTTGATTTGGTTGGGGTTTTTCGGGTTTCAAGTTTCTGAAACTGAAACCGAACCGAACTGAAAATTTTTTCGAAAATTTTATTTGGTTTTTTTTAACAGTTTGGTTTTTTTTGTTATTTTTTTCTCGGTTTATCGGTTTTTTTGCTCACCGCTACTGCTCTTTATTAAGATACAAATGTGTTTACATGTTTCCTTCTGGCTACCAGGAAACTAAAGCCTGTTAATGACATTATAACATGATGAACTGGAACTTCGGTATTAATATCAGGGCACTTGTGTTTATGCAACCTCCACTGTAATTCTAATTACAAATAACTAAAGTAACCAGAATAAAACTTCTTCCAAGAAAATTGAAGCTACACAAACTCTACTGTTAGGCTGAAACCCATCTACCTGTAAGTTCACCTTCATCATTTCATTGAGAGCACATTAGTATATATATGTGCAATAATCTCAACATCCACAACAAAGCTGCCACCTAAAATTATATTTTAACAATCAAAAATATATTTTCTAATTCCACATTCTTCGCACAAAATTGAGCAAGCAACTCAGGGCAGGCAACTAGACTTCACTCTAATGACAATATCCAACCTAAGCCGTGCATGAAATATTGTTAACATATCAAAATTGCGTCCTTCTCTAATAACCCTTAAACAGAGGAGACAAGTACCAATTCACATTAATCGGAAAGTTCACTATTATCACAAGTACGGGATAAAACCTCCTCCCCTAAAATGCATTCCCTCAAATTGAAAACTTAACCTTTACACTCACGTAAGAACCAAAATTAAAAGAAACCCAGTTAAAAAAATACATCCTTTCAGCTAAAAATCAACTAAAATTCATCTTTCATAACAAAAAAAAAAAATCTATCTTTAGCCATCTTTTATACCAAAACCACCCAACGGCAAACAAATTTCCCTACTAAACCACCAAAGATTGCAAAGAAAGAAAAAGACTACGTAACAAGCCAAGAAATCATCATCAATAGTAGAAGCACATAAAAAGAGAGAAAGAGAAAGATTCATAAAGAACAAGTAAACCTCAAGGAACTCCTGGGCATAAGCTTGTGCAAGTTGATTCTTTAACTGGTCCTTCAAGTCTTCAGCTGAAATTTGGGGTGACACAGATCCCATACTTGAATGTGGAGAAAACGAATCCATAATCTCTCTCTCTCTCTCTCTCTCTCTCTGTAGGCTATGTGACTGTTTCGATGCTGACAGAGAGGGACAGTCACAGCACTTTAGAGAAAGTAGGATGATCCTTTTCTTTTTCGATTTTAATCCTTAAACCCTTGTTCAAGGCCCATTTGATGTTGTCCTGAGCCAAGGCCTAGCCTGGTTACAAAACTTGTTGGAGCCCGTAAATCTAAAATTTGGAAATAATTTTTAGTCAAATTAGCATTCCTTCTAGTTTTTTTTTACGCCATAACTCTCATACTCGACTTGTACTTTAATAAAAGCTGAAATATAAAAAAACTAAATTATAGAAACTCAACTAAATTTATTTTTAAGTATAGAAACCAAAATAATAATTATCACATTCACTATTAGTAATATTATTAAAAAAAAATAAAAAACAGTAATAGCACTGCATAATTTTTTATCATCAACAATGATAATCTTAGATTTATTATCTCCATAATCATAAGCCAAAATAACTAGAGCTTAAACTAACCATCTTCACAGAGTCAATGGGCCTCCAAACCCATCTTGACAAATTATTCATCAACTTATTCTCCAAGAAATACATGAAAATTCTTTTTAGAATTAAACAAATTATCTTGACAAAAATATAATTGAACTCCAAGTCTCCTTTCAACTAGTAAGGTGCGTCAATGAAGGCCTGCGTGTATTCCCTTTCAACTTGTATCATGGGTTCAATCTATGAAACAGTAATTGAAGTCACCTTACATTGCTTGTGATTTGGGTTGAAATTGGGCGTAAAGATAAGTCTCAACAAAATGCCATTGCTGATTTGGTCTTGGTCCTTCAAGTATTTTTTGGTCTAGGCAAAGCAAGCAGGAAGGAGCCCACTTTGTTTTGATGATCAAATTCTTTCAAGGGGAGAGATCAAAATGCAAGAAGAAAATAAGAGGCACAACGAACATACAGAGACCTTGTGGGCTGGTGGTTTATGGTCGCTATGATGCAAATGGTTGATATATTATCTTATAAATTATTAAAAAAATAAAATGAAAGGGTGAAATGCACAGTGAAAAACGTTGTACACATACTCATAGTGCAGTATAAATTACTATATAGCTTTTTTAAAAAAATATTTACTATTTTGTAATTATCATTTTGTTCTTTATAAACAAGAATAGCTAACTTGCCAAGGAGGGTAATTCTATCTTTTTTATAAATTCCATTGGTCATTGGTAAATTGTTTGAGAACAACTGTTTTTTATATTTTTTTGCATGGTTAATTTACTAAATTAATCTTAAAAACAAAAAAAATAAAATTCATTAACAGTCGTCTAAGGTCATTTTCACATTTTTAATCTGGTTAGCACAATAAAATAACGCTAATACCCTTAAAAGGTAAAAATTAATAAATTGTTATCCGAGGACTATTTTGTCTGTTCACAATGGTTTTATTATTATATTTATATTGATTTAGAGGCAATTTAATCTTTTAATAAATATAAAATATTAAAAAAAGTGACCAACATGTGCATAACACGTGTTAGGTGCTTTGCTGCATTTGGGCAGTGTGTGCGAAGAATTAAAGCGATTAACAACGAGCTTCCTTGATATGATTAGATTCGTCTTGGTAACCCCTCTCTTCCAATACAGTACATGTGGTGTTCTAACCTCTGGATCGGCGTTGGTGAGCTCTTTTTTCTTCTTTCTCTCTTAACCTCAGTTTTTGCAAATGGCATTTCAGAATTTCAAACTAGTCATTTAGTTTGTTTTTCCTTTGTATTTGTTTCATATTCTTTTTTTTTATTATTATTGAAAATGGTCTATAGAATTGGATTTTTATTTATTTTTATCCTCCTTTAAATTTTTTTATGTGTTAAATTTAATTATCATTCTTTTGATTGTTATTTGCTTTGTTTTAGATAATATTTTTAATTGAACTTTTGTCCATATATGATTTGATCCTCATTGTTTGTTAACAGGGCAGCCACTTTGCTCATGACTTGGTAGGTTAATAAATCACACCAATTATTTTTTATTTATTAACATATATAGTAGTCAATTAATTTTGACTAATATATTGATCAAGTTTTTAATCATCATTTCAAATACTTTATTGAATGCAGAAAAAATAACAAGATGTTTATATGTTTTTTTAATGCAATCACTAGATTTTGATCTGCATACAATGAAATGATGATCAATTCTAAATTAGCTTAGTGTTTTACTAATGCAGGTGAGGACAAATATTCTTGATTCAAACAATATTTATTTTTTTAGTCTTTGGGACTTCTTATGCTTTGGTCACTTAATTTTTTTTTTATTTGATTCTTTAATATTGATTTGATTTGTAATTGGTCCTTGTCATTTGTTTTCATGCATATGTATAGAAATCTTGATATGTCAAGAAAATGTTATATCGCATGCTCGGTTTAGTAAAATCAAATTCATTTTCATTGATTTCAAATAATTACAGCTTCAGGGACCAAATTTTGGAATAAAAAAAATGTTTAGTACCTTTTTTCCAAAATAAAAGACTCATTTATACTATCAGGGGAGAGGTTAAGGTCTTTTTTTATTTTATTTTGGCCCCTCAACTTTTTTTTTTCAATTTGATCCTTTTAAATTGATTTTATTTGGTATTTAACTTGGTAGTTTGTTTTGGATACCTTAATATAAGGGGTCTTACAACATTTAGGAAAATTTTTAGGGCTCGGTTTATGCTTAATTTTCAAAAATAAAATTTGGTTTATATAGAATAATTAAGTATTAATGCACCAAAATTAAAACTAAAATAATTATAATGACTAGGGTAACTAGGTTGAGCAAATAGGCTGGGGCTAGTGGTACACACATAGCGTGTGTAAGATGCCCACCTACTTCAGGCGGTATGTGCAACATATCATAGCAGTCAAACGTCCGCTTCCATTGCACCATTGGAAGCGGTTTGCAAGACATCCTTAATAGGCTGGTGTGTGGCAGTGGCAAAGCAACAGTTTGGTGTTGATGATCTTTTTTCTTCTCCTCCCTCTTTTTTCTTTTCATATCATTGTGATGCATGCCACCTATGCCAAAATTAAAAAGTGTCATGTCATTTTTTTTTTTTGTATAAAATTTGGTTCTCAATATTTTAATTGTTATTTGTTTTGCTTTAAATCCCTTTTTTATTTGAGTTTTTCTTTCAATCTCATACCTAAATGTTTAATTTTATTTGATTTTTATATCAACTTTGGTTATTATTCTTTTGATTGCTATTCTTTTGTACAATTCTCTTAATTATTTATTTTTTAATTCCAACCCTCAGCATTTGGTTTTATTTTATTTTTATATCAAATTTGGTCATCATTTTATTAATTGTTATTTTTTTTAAAATCTTTTTTTTTTATTTTTTTCTCAATTTCATCCCTTAGCATTTTGTTGATTGAGAATTTTGTTTTGTGATTTTTTTTTATTCTGTTTTCTATAGGGTTATTCTGACTTCATGATCTAGGTCATAGATTTGAAAAGTTAGCCCGAGTTGACTTATATTTGTTTCATGTCCTTTCTTGTAATTGATTTTATTTTGCAATTTTATCATTAAATATTGAATTTCTTTCAAGGTCACGGGTTCATGATTTTTTCATTTTTTTTAAGAGGTTATCTCAATCTCATATCTGGGGTCACGGGCTTGGCGGGTTAACCTAGGTTTACTTGGATTATTTTTCTTTTTTTTTTAAATATTTTTTTTAAGTTTCACTTTTCGACATTGTATTAGTTTGAGAATTGATTTTTATAATTTTATTAAAATTATCCTAGTCTCATAATGAGATAGCAAATTTAGCTAGCTAACTTAGGTGGGCTCCAATTTTTTTTTTTTAAAAAATTTATCCTTCAATATTTAATTTATTAGGAATTGAGTTTCAATTTTGTTTTCGTTTTACTTTTTATAGGGTTATATCATTTTTATTTAATGTTTATTTTATTTTTAAATAAAATTATTGAAACCTTTTAAAAATATTAGGATGATATCTTTCCATTATGTTATTAACTATTCACGTTTTGTAGTTAATCATTTTGCAGCATGGTAGATTTTTAGTGCTTAAAGTCCAAAAGTCATCGGCACAACAGCAAGTCACGATACTAATTCGAACAATTCTCTCTTCACTATCAAAATATTTCCAAGTCATTGTAGTCAACAAATAAATCCAACTAGCGTTTACCTCAACAATAGGACATTGCTCTCCAGTCAAATCAATTGTGGCCTTAAATATGAGGAAGTGAGCTGCAGAAAAATCATGAGAGTACCAATGGATTACATTCCCTTACTTCTCTTTTGCTCCTCTTTATTGCTGATTATACAAACAGCCACAGCTATTGACACCATAAACACAACTCAGTCCATTAGAGATGGCGATAACATAACTTCATCTGGTGGAAACTATGTGTTAGGGTTTTTCAGCCCAGGAAATTCCAAAAACCGGTTCTTGGGGATATGGTATGGCAAAATATCTGTCATGACTGCTGTTTGGGTTGCCAACACAGAGGCTCCACTTAACGATTCATCGGGTATTTTACGGCTTACAGACGAAGGAATTCTTGTCCTTCTCAATCGTAGCAGGAGTGTGATTTGGTCTTCAAACACGTCAACACCAGCAAGGAATGCAGTTGCACAGCTTTTGGATTCAGGAAACCTTGTTGTGAAAGAAAAGGGTGATTATAACCTAGAAAATCTCTTATGGCAGAGTTTTGAACATCCCGGTGATACAATGTTGCCAGAAATGAAGATAGGACGGAATAGAATAACGGGCATGGACTGGTACCTTACATCATGGAAGTCAACGGATGATCCTTCGAGAGGTAACGTCTCAGCAATCCTTGTTCCTTATGGATATCCGGAGATACTTGTGATGGAGAATTCAATTGTGAGGCAACGGACAGGACCGTGGAACGGCCTGCGATTCAGTGGTTCGCCTCATTTGAAACCAAATCCCATGTACACATTTGAATTTGTTTATAATGAGAAGGAGATATTCTACCGATATCATCTTCTTAATAGCTCAATGCTTACAAGGGTCGTGATAACTCAAAATGGCGATGTCCAGCGCTTTGCCTGGATTTCTCGGACACAAAGCTGGATAATATATCATACAGCAACTACTGATAATTGTGATCGTTATGCCCTATGTGGTGCAAATGGTATCTGTAGTATTGACAACTCACCAGTGTGCAATTGTTTGAATGGATTTGTACCGAATGTTCAAAGCGAATGGAAGATGATGGACTGGTCAAGCGGTTGCCTTAGAAGGACTCCACTAAATTGTTCTGGAGATGGGTTTCGACAGCTCTCAGGTTTGAAGTTGCCTGAGACTAAAACATCATGGTTTAACAGGAGTATGAACCTCGAGGAATGCAGGAACACATGCTTGAAGAACTGCAGTTGTACAGCATTTTCAAATTTGGACATCAGGAATGGAGGAAGTGGGTGTTTGCTCTGGTTTGGTGACCTGATTGATATCAGAACTTTCGTTGACAATAAGCTAGCCATTTATGTAAGGATGGCAGCTTCAGAACTAGGTATGTAAATCTAACAAAGATAGGAGATAAAATGCAAGAGAATGAGAATTTAAACTTCATTTTCATCGTCACCATAAGCTGGTGAAAGTTTGCTGCCCGTAATAATTCCATTTCCTATTTTGTCTTTCAACTTAGTTTTACTCTGCCCTGGTATAGATAATGGTGGCGCTGTGAAGATTAATGCTAAATCCAATGTGAAGAAGAGGATCATAGTAAGCACTGCGTTGTCTACAGGGATTCTATTCCTTTTCCTAGCCTTGTTCTGGTATATTTGGAAAAAGAAGCAGCAGAAAAAGGGTAAGTCCTTAAGATCATGAAATTTTCAGCACGTCGGATAGGCAGTTTAGTGTATTCCAATTTGACTTTAGTAATGTAAGGTACAGCCACGAATTGTTAAAGATCTCATTTAATTTGATGTCTCAGAAATTTGTGTTACAAGAAAATAAAGATTCACTGCTTCCTATTTAATCATAGCAGTTCTGCTTGCAGGAAAAGTCACAGGTATTGTTAAGAGAAGTTCAATTAACAATCCAGGAGAAGATCTTGATTTACCGTTGTTCTATTTGGATACCTTGACTCTTGCTACCAATAACTTTTCAGTTGACAACAAGCTTGGAGAAGGGGGTTTCGGACCAGTTTATAAGGTACTAATCATTAAACATTCAAGCAATTTCATGATACAAACACCTGGAACCATGTAACTAAAACAATGACCATTACAAAGTGTTCTTTCACTGGGCAATGATCTATTTGTTGGTATTGAGTGGTTATTTACAGGGGACGTTGAAAGATGGACAAGAAATAGCTGTGAAGAGGCTCTCTAAGAATTCAAGACAAGGAATTGATGAGTTCAAAAATGAAGTCAAATGCATTGTGAAACTTCAGCACCGGAATCTGGTGAAGCTTCTAGGTTGCTGCATTGAAGGCGACGAGTATATGTTGATCTACGAGTTCCTACCTAACAAAAGCTTGAACTTCTTTATTTTCGGTTAGGATCTCTCTAACAAAACGCAGAAATTTACAAAACGTTAATTATCACTACCTTTATTCTTGTTCTTTCATTTACTTTATGTATCTGATGAGAACCAGAAAGGGCTGACTTGGGCAGAAAATTGGGCAGATGAAACACACAGCTTGAAACTAGATTGGCCTAAGCGCTACAACATCATCAACGGGATTGCTCGTGGACTCCTTTATCTTCACCAAGATTCAAGACTAAGAGTAATTCATAGAGATCTAAAAGCAAGCAATATTTTATTGGATTACGAAATGAACCCAAAAATCTCAGACTTTGGCCTGGCTAGAAGTCTTGGAGGAAATGAAACCGAAGCCAATACAAATAAAGTGGCTGGAACATAGTAAGTGTTTCCAGATGCTTATTTTGTTCACTACAATTGACAGCAACATCGACCTAACATTTTATGGATACTTCCAGTGGCTATATATCCCCTGAATATGCAATTGATGGACTCTACTCGCTAAAATCCGACGTCTTCAGCTTTGGAGTGCTGGTGCTAGAGATATTGAGTGGGAACAGGAATCGAGGATTCTGTCATCCTGACCACAACCTCAACCTTCTGGGGCACGTAAGTGAAAAAACTGTATCATTTCATAATCTTAAATACCGATCTCATTCTAACAACATGGTTTCATTGTATCAGGCTTGGAAGCTGTTTACTGGAGGCAGGCCTTTGGAACTGGTTTCGGAATCAATAGTTGAAACATGCAATTTATCTGAAGCGCTCCGTTTGATTCACGTTGGTTTATTATGCGTGCAAGAGAATCCAGAAGACAGGCCAACCATGTCATATGTGGTTTTGATGTTGGGTAATGAAGATGCCTTGCCTCGGCCTAAACAACCTGGTTTTTACACTGAAAGGGATTTGATTGGAGCAACTTATACATCAAATTCAAGCCAGAGCAAACCATATTCGGCTAATGAATGCTCGATTTCGATGATAGAGGCAAGATAAATTGCTTTTGGAGCTGATGTTTTGTGTGGTCATGAAGTTCTTGATCGGTTATTTCTAGAAGCTATAGCGACTTCCAAGTCCTCCTTATGTTTGTCGTTGTACCGCTATAAATCTATTCCAGGGAATGACAGTTTGATAATCTTGTTATGGTAAGCGCACTCAGTTGCGCATTTTCAGGAATGTCTTCCACTACACTAAACTTTTTGTAGTTTAAGGAGATGAAGTAAGAAATACTACTACTAGGTATAGGCATGATAGCAGAAGTAAGTTGACAAAAGGCTTCTGTATTGTAGTATGTCTTTCCCCATAATAAAAGGAACACATGGTATTATTATTGAAGGCACCATGTTGGGCATATAGCCATTTTCCTTTTGTTGCCTGCATTGTTCCCATGAGGAGAGAGGCATACGCACAGTTGCAGATATATATATATATATATATATGTGTGTGTGTGTGTGTGTGTGTGTGTGTGTGTGTGTGGCGAAGAAAATGGCCCAAGCGAAACAACCATTTAACAACTGGGCCTAGTCCGAGTGTTTGGTGAACTGGATCTCATAATTTTCTCCGAAAGATTCCCAAATGAACCGAGTCTACTTGAGGCCACTGCAATCGGGACAATGCTAAATGGCTCCCAACAACATAAACATAGTTCTAATCGTCGTGTATAGACTCAAAAATGGAGAAAAAGCCTACTTAAGCATGGTGATCGTCCCGTGCACATGTTCCTTGTTCAACGAATACAAACCGACTAGCTATTTGCACTGAATAAATTTTTGGATAAGTCTCAATTTGCATTAATAAGGTTTATGTATTTTCTCCCTTCCAAATCTTTCTATTTCAGTAAACTTGATCTCATAATTAAAATTAAAAAAAAAGAAAAACTAAGGCTCAGTGCTTTACTCTAAGCCAAGACTGTGAATTTCTATAATCTAATTACATTTTTTTTTTCCTCCATGTAAAAACCAAGAAAGTTCAAATTTATGGGTTTTTTTTTTTTTTTTTAGGTTCATTCATCATTTTCAAATTAATCAAGGTTAAATAAATATTTTTACTTTTTAGTACAGTAAAAAAATTCAATTACTCTTAAAAAGTTAAAAATATATATATAATTAGCCCAGCATTTAAGAGCTTCTTGGTTTTTTCATATTTTTTCAAAATAATTAAATAACTAAATTACTCTTAAAAACAAAAATTACAAAACTTACCGTTAAGTATTTTTTTATCTTTTCACTATGATATTTTTTTGCTATAAATATTATTAAAAAAATGGTTGATACGTGCATTGCTCACGTTAGCAAATGAGTGATTACTATCCTCTTAAGATAGCGCGTACGACATCACCAGGTAGCTAAACACTGGCTTTCAGGATGATGTTAGAATCTCCTCGACATCCCCTACATGACTAGGTGGTGCATGTAGTCAATGAACCACTAACTTTGCATCAATAACCCTTTTTTTTTTTTTTCTTGATTTTCATGGCAACCCCTTTAATTTTTCAAAGTGACCTCTTAAACTGTTTTTCTTTAGATTTAGTTCATGTTTTTTTTATGTGTTTATCTCGTTCTTATTAAATATTTACTTTGTTATCAATTAAGATCATTGATACCTTTTAAGAATATTTAGAAGGTATCCTTTTTGTAAAATTGACAAGCATTATACAATGTCTAATTGAATTGTCATAGAAATATAATACTTTTTTTATATAATGTGAACAATGAAATTAATTTTTCAAATTTGTATTTGTAAATTAAAGCAATATATGAAAATAGAAAACAACTCATTGAATCAGACATGTGTATTATATTACCTCAATTTTTCTTTTCATTGTATTATAATATAAAAACTAGAGGCTAAAATGTCGAATTATATCTACAATATAGTAAAATGGATGATGTCATTCTATGCCACTTATTAAGTATTATTCTAAAAGGTGTAGATTTTTCATTATACAAGGCTCCACAATTCATATTCCTCTTATACATTACAGTGGACGGGCTATGTAAAATTTTATATTTTTTTAATTTGGTCCTTAAAATTTTTTTAGTAATTTAGTCCTAATTGATGACCAATTGGTTAAGATTTTTTATGAAAAGATGAGATTGAAAGAAGATGGATCAAAATGAAAAAGGCGCCAAACATGGGTGACATTCCATAAATTTCTCAAAAGACGCACTTTGATCATTAAACTTTAAAAATCACACAAAGTATACAATTTCATTACCCTAATATTCTTCTAATTCAATTTTAGTATAAAAGTTTATTTTTGTTATTTTTAGACCCTAGTTGAGAGAAGAGATAGAGAGGTCGTCAGATTCCTGCGATAGAGAAAGAAAAGTATCATTAACATCAATTTAGGCCACCAAAACAGATGATATTTATGTCATATTATTCCATTTAATGAAGGGAGTTCATTTAGGTGATTTTGTTTTTACATTTAAAGTTAATGGAAAAACATATCTAAGCCTGGATTGATTTTTGGATTCCAATTGATTTTAGTTTTTATAGCAGTTTTTTGAGGTCATAGACATGTTTATCAACATTCCTACAATGTTTGATAGGTGTTTTGGATAAATAATAAGTTGAAAAATAGATTTGTGGGTAACAAAAACATGAGCCCTGATTTTCTAGGCACCACATTGGCCAAAATTAGGGCAAATTAGACGATGTGTTGTCTAAATTGTTTTCTTCAAAACAAAATGGGTGAACGACTCGTTAGCCTCAGTTGAAAAAAAAAAAAACCCACACACGTTGCCTGCCTGTGCACGGGCCTTGACAAAACAGGGCAGGCAGACAGGCTGGCCTAAATGGGCCCATCAATGCCTAACCTTGGCTCTTTCTTTTTTTTTTTCTAAACTTTTTTTTAATTTTTTAATTTATATTTAAATTAGTATCCTTTTTTTTTCATTTTATTTGGAGAGTCTTTTTTAAATAATAATAATTTTTTAAAGTTATGCATTTAAATTTGAAGAGTTTTTATGATTCATTTATAATTTGTTTTTATCTTTTATATGGATGAATTTTATTTTTGTCAAATAATACTTTTAATATGTGTAGCCTAGCATGGTGGTTTTTTTTTCCCCTTTTATTTTATTCAATTAATTTAATTTGTATTTCTATTTCTATTATTGTTTACTTAAAAAAATTTAGCAAATATAACTGGATAAATATTTTGTATTTCAATATTATTTCTTGATTTAGATTTGTCTCTTAATTTTTCAAATTTCATTTTATGATTAATAACTTTATTTATTTATTTATTTGCATATAATTTTTGATTTATTTGATTATATGAATACATAAATGTTTTTATTCGAACTTAGGTTTTTTAAACTAAAAAAATATATTTAAAAAACTTGTATATATAATTTTTTTTTAATAGAAAGTAAAAATATATTATCATAGTAGGCAGTGTAGGTCACATCACTAGTTTTTTTTTATTATATATATATATATATGGTTTAGTTAAAGTTGTCAAATCCTTACATTCATCGGCAAGGCTATCAAAGTTAGAATGACGATCGCATTGCATGGCTGGCCAATAACAAAGAACAAGATTCTAATAGAGTTAATTAAAATGAAAATGATAAAATATAATTTAATTTGACTTACTTCGTTCTGTACCAATGGATGTAGAGACGAAACTACAAAAAGTAAACTGAGGGACGTAACAAGTTCTTAGTTTTTAGGCAGTGTGGAATTCTGAAGATGATTATACTTCTTGCCCGGAATCTAGGCAAATCTAACTTCTTCTTTTTTCTTTTTTCTTAAAAAAAAAAACAAAACTGAGGGTTCAATCGGGCATGCTTGCTAAGGTAGGCCTGTACATGGACCCGGACAAAACAGGTTAAAGACAAGTAGCGCTTGATTTTTTATTTATTTATTTTTAATTAATGATTTTTTTATGGTTGTTTCTCTAAAATTTTTTAATTTATATTTAAATTAGTATTATTTTATTTTTTACTTTTTTTGCCAAAGTCTGGGCAAATCTATTTTTTTCTTAAAACAATTTGGGGCAGATAACTAAGTTGCAAATAAAAAAAATTTAAAGGTTTAATATGCCCGCACATGGACCTTGACAAAATAGATCAGGCTGGCGCATAGGCCAGGACAAAATATACCTTGATTTTTTAAGTTTTATTTTTAAATATTGTTAATAACTTTCTATTTATTTTTTCATTTACACATATAATTTTTTATTTATTTAAATACAATGCATATAATTTTTTTATTTAAACTTAAATTTTTTAAATTATAAAAATAAGTTGAAAAACCCTCTATATACAAATTTTTTTTATAAGAAATGAAAATTTAGAACATAAATCACATAACTAGTTATAATTAAAAGTTATATTGAAATGACCATATATATATATATATATATATAAAGAGTAAATATATATGAATTTTTAGAAGATTGTGTGTTATATAATTAATATAATAAAATCTTACTAAATTATCATTACATAGTTTTGAAATGTCATTGAAAAAAAATATAGTTTTTTATATTAAAAAATATGTATAATTTTCTGCAATGAAAGAAAAACAATACACGAACCACTCACACAACAGCTGATATTGACTAGTTATTATTAAAAGTTAAAAGTTTTTTTTGTTACAATTAAAAGTTAAAAGTTGATATAACATACTTGAAGACAAATAATTTTTAAAACAATTATTTAACAGTTTACTTGCTACGGGTCATGCAAGTCGTAGAATTTTCCAGGTTGACAAAGGAAAGAGAGGTTGTTAATTCTGGTGGATTAGAAAAAATAAATAAATTGTTGATATTAATTTATATTATTAAAACAAATGATATTTATTTTAAATAATTTTATTGATGATGAGAGTTTATATTAAATGTTTTTTTATATTTAAATTTAATTAAAAAACAACACCGAGCTTGGATTGATTTTGGTTTTTGAGGCTGGTTTTTAAATTTTTTTAAGGTTATATATAGTTTTATCACAATTCTTATTGTGTTTTATAGATATTTTGGATCAAAATAAATTAAAAAACAAGTTTTTTGTTAAAAAAACATGAGTATCAATTTTCTAGTCACTAAAGTGAACAGAATCTAGACAAATCTGATTTTCTTTAAAAAAAAAAAAAAAAAACATAAGGGCTTAATTAGACGTGCCTGCAAGGACAGGCCCATGCATGAGCCATGAAAAATGGGTGAGGCAAGCTGGTCTAACTTGTCAGATCTAATAGCACTTTACCTTTGCTTTTTTTTATTAATTAATTATTATTTTATGGTTTTTTTTCTATTTTTTTAATTTATATTTAAATTATTTCCCTTTTCCACTTTTATTTTTTGCCAAAATCTAGGCTAATATTTATTTATAAAAAATATAAGGTAGGGGATGTCATCTATCTTAGTTGGAAATAAAAAAAAAATCAAAGGCCTAATTTGATAGGCTTATAGGGCAGGCCAACATATAGGCCATGATAAAATGGATCCGGCTCGTGTATAGGCCCAAGTAAAGTATTTCTTGATTTTTTAAATTTTATTTTTAAGTATTATTAATGATTATTTATTTATTTATTTATTCATTCATACATATAGTTTTTGATTTATTTAATTATATATATGTATAATTTTTTTTATTTAAACTTAGATTTTCTAAACTATAGAATTACGTTGAAAAACATTGTATATATAATTTTTTTTATAAAAAATAAAAATATATATCATGTAGTGGATCAAGGTCACATATCTAAGTTATATATACATTTAAATTTTTAAGAGATTGCGTGTTATATAATTAATATAATAAAATCTTACTAAATTATCATTACAATAGTTTTGAAATAAAATTTGATTTGACTTCCTTCGTTCTTTACCTATAGATGTAGAGAAGAAACTACGAATTCAAAAGTAAACAGAGGGACGAGGCAAGTTCTTAGTTTTTAGGCAGCGTGGCATTGTGAAGATGGTTAGACTATTCAATGGTGCACGGCAATGTGCACCAACTTTCCATATTGGTTCTCGACAAAACAATGACTGTGGTCAGGATTCGAGTCCAATACTGGACTGTAGCATTCAAACACAAAACCCAGCCGTGTTTAAAAAATTGAGAATGAGAGAAGCCGGTCGTGAATGCTCATAGTTGCCGGGAGAGAATACGGTTATTATTGTTTTTTTAAATATTTTTTATTTATAAATATATTAAAATATATATTTTTATTTTTTAAAATTATTTTAAACATCAAAATAATATAAACATATAAAAAAATTAATTTTTTTAAAACTTTTTAAAAACATTTTTAAATACTAAAATATCCCCCTCAATCCCCTGTCAAATTGAAAATTTCTATGGATTTTTTTTTAAATTCTTTTAATTTTAAGGAGTATAACTCAACTGGTTAGGTTCTAAATATACTTTTTAAAGATAACTAATTCAAGTCTCATAAATCTCAGGGCCACTGAAAACTTACATGATCAATAATTTTAAAACATATAAAATTAATTAAAATATACGTAAACTGACTCAAAATACCACATTAATAATAAAAAAAAATATTCCAGTCAAAATTTACATAAATGTTGTTGTCAACTTATAATTATTTTAATCACGCTTACGATTTAGGGTCTCTTTGGTATTGGAATATTCATGGCAGTTTAGATTTATTTTTTTTAAATATATTAAAATAATATTTTATATATTTTTTTAAAATTATTTTTAATATTAATATATCTAAAAATATAAAAGAAATAATATTTTTTAAAAAAATTTAAAATTAAAAAAAAATCAACCAAAATACCACTCTAAGCTCAAACTCTAATTTTTTTTTGTAAAGATATACCAACAAATATACCGAATCATAGAGCATATGTTAAAATAAAATAAAAACAGAGATTGACAGAAAAAAGAAATCATACCTGGTGTGAGTTGTGCACAATTCAAGGTAGGGTATGAGAGAGAGAGAGGTGACTGCCTGATTGGTTTGCTAGATCTAGAGTTAGACTCTAGAGGTTCGGTGTGCCTGTGTGGTGTGTGTCATACGATTCAAGGTCGAGTGTGAGAGAGGAATGTGGCTGACTCGCTAGTTTGAAGATGAAGATGGTGTGGGAGAGGGATGTGGCTGGCTGTGGATGAAAGATGGATTAACTTGATTTCGTTACAGATCTGTGAGTGAAAGTGTGAATTGTGAGGGTTGAGGGAGTGACTTAGGAGCAAGGAGAAGGATGGTTGGAGTATGAATGCTAGGGTTAAGAATAAGAGCGTGTTTTTTTTTTTTTATATATATATATATATATATATATATATATATATATAGTACCCCCTTAATTGAATTGGTTTGATTTGGTTGGGGTTTTTCCGGTTTCATGTTTCTGAAACTGAAACCGAACCGAACTAAATTTTTTCAAAAAATTTATTTGGTTTTTTTTTACAGTTATTTTTTTCACGGTTTAATCGGTTCATCGGTTTTTTTGCTCACCGCTACTGCTCTTTATTAAGATACAAATTTGTTTACATGTTTCCTTCTGGCTACCAGGAAACTAAAGCCTGTTAATGACATTATAACATGATGAACTGGAACTTCGGTATTAATATCAGGGCACATGTGTTTATGCAACCTCCACTGTAATTCTAATTACAAATAACTAAATTAACCAGAATAAAACTTCTTCCAAGAAAATTGAAGCTACACAAACTCTACTGTTAGGCTGAAACCCATCTACCTGTAAGTTCACCTTCATCATTTCATTTGAGAGCACCTTAGTATATATATGTGCAATAATCTCAACATCCACAACAAAGCTGCCACCTAAAATTATATTTTAACAATCAAAAATATATTTTCTAATTCCACATTCTTCGCACAAAATTGAGCAAGCAACTCAGGGCAGGCAACTAGACTTCACTCTAATGACAATATCCAACCTAAGTCGTGCATGAAATATTGTTAACATATCAAAATTGCGTCCTTCTCTAATAACCCTTAAACAGAGGAGACAAGTACCAATTCACATTAATCAGAAAGTTCACTATTATCACAAGTACGGGATAAAACCTCCTCCCCTAAAATGCATTCCCTCAAATTGAAAACTTAACCTTTACACTCACGTAAGAACCAAAATTAAAAGAAACCCAGTTAAAAAAATAGATCCTTTCAGCTAAAAATCAACTAAAATTCATCTTTCATAACAAAAAAAAAAAATCTATCTTTAGCCATCTTTTATACCAAAACCACCCAAAGGCAAACAAATTTCCCTACTAAACCACCAAAGATTGCAAAGAAAGAAAAAGACTACGTAACAAGCCAAGAAATCATCATCAATAGTAGAAGCACATAAAAAGAGAGAAAGAGAAAGATTCATAAAGAACAAGTAAACCTCAAGGAACTCCTGGGCATAAGCTTGTGCAAGTTGATTCTTTAACCGGTCCTTCAAGTCTTCAGCTGAAATTTGGGGTGACACAGATCCCATACTTGAATGTGGAGAAAACGAATCCATAATTTCTCTCTCTCTCTCTCTCTCTCTCTCTCTCTGTAGGCTCTGTGACTGTTTCGGTGCTGACAGAGAGGGACAGTACTTTAGAGAAAGTAGGATGATCCTTTTCTTTTTCGATTTTAATCCTTAAACCCTTGTTCAAGGCCCATTTGATGTTGTCCTGAGCCAAGGCCTAGCCTGGTTACAAAACTTGTTGGAGCCCGTAAATCTAAAATTTGGAAATAATTTTTAGTAAAATTAGCATTCCGGTTCGGGAGTTGACCCGGTCAAAGGACCGGGTCATGGGTTTTATGGGTCAACCCGGGTTAACCCGGGTCAACCCATAAAACCCGGGTTATTTAAGGGTAATGTTAGGTTAAAGATAAGAAATGGAGAAGGGAGGCAGTGAAGTGGGATCCATGTGGCAGTCATGGTGTCGCTTGTGTTTGTGCAGAGAAAAGGCTCATCTCATCACCATCTCCTCACAAATTTATCTACCTTCTTTGACTTCATCACAGGCAACCAAGTTTTCTCTCCTTTTTGAACCATCTGTTTTGTGCAGGGATGAACAAGATCTGTTGGAAGCCTAGAAGCACAGTCCTTGCTCCTGTTGCCTCTCTCTCTCCTGAAACTGTGAGTTTGGTCTGCCCCCCTACTCGACGACCAAGACCTGCTAACGAAGAGGAAACGGGTGAGCGAAGAGCTTCGTTTGATTCTTCAAATCGAAGCCTTCAAAAGGAAAAACAAAATAGCTGACCACTTATATGATATGTTTGAGGAGCAGGGGAGGATTCCCTTCAAATATCTAATCTTTTCTTTTTTGCCTTCCCTGAGGCTCACGTTTCAATTGCAGTCCTCCTACCAGCCATTTTTAGTTATCTTGCTTGCAAGTTTTCTTACATCCCTTTCCAGTCATTAATAGTCAGAAGGAAGAAATGGAATCCAACGCCAATCTTAAGATCTCAAAACCCAGATCTGCAATTATCTCAAGCAGACCCAACTCCAAAACACCGGGTCTCGTCCGGGTTTGTCTGGGTCGGCCGGGTCCCGAGTAGACCCGCTGGGTCGGCCGGGTTTTGCCAGGTCGTTGCATCGGCCGGTCTTTTAATAAACCCGACCCGGTCTAGTGACACGACCAAAAGATTGATGTCTTTTCCCAAGTGCAAGAGTGTCGAAGTAATAAATAACCAGGCAAGACCGGGGTCGAACCACAGAGAGGTTAATTGTACAAATTATAAATAACAATAATACAACAACAACAATAATAATAACAATAATAATAATAATAATACAAAATAAAATAAACAAGAGGCGGTAATACCGGCCAAGCACTTCAGACAATAAATAATCAGTTCGTGGCGTTGTTATACCTGAGAATGATTTAAAGATCGGGTCACAGGTTTCCAGCCTATATACTGATTTTATGAAAAGATGAAAAAGATATATTATATAATATAAACAGAATGTAAATAATAATAATAATAATAATAATAGTAATAACAATAACAATAACAACAACAACAACAATAATAATAATAATAAAAAGAGGAGGAAGAAATTAATGAGAACTTTGAGATGGAAGATTAATGTAAGGATTAAACAATAATAAAAATAAATATCAAGGTTAGAGGATCTACCAATGGTATTTCAAACAAGTATAGTATAAACTCTTATTACTCAATTTGGAAACCACACACGAGGGAGGTTCCAATCAGATGATTTGTCATTAATAGCTCATTATAAATTATTAACATGATCATATTAATTATCTCATTTACATAACACCAAACTTTTAAATATTATCAGGAATTCATGATGTTAACAACAAATCAAGTACCTTTCATAGCCCAAGTGTAGGTAATACCATACAGTTGGGCTATGAGAGTGCCAAGCATTTGTTGTACCAAGTATTATACAACACAAATCTAGATTAACCATTTAACAAGCAAGGTATTAAGAATTAGTAAGATAAAAAGATAAGACATGTTAATATTAAACATTAAGGTTCATGTTGAGTTTATACCATACTTGTTCTTACACCATTAGTGTAACCTTTTCACCTTGACATAATAAACTTAGCCAAACATAATGAAGAAGAGAAATATAAATAAATAAAACAAGAACATAAATAAGATACAAGTTAATTAAGGAAAGGAAAGGAAATGAAAAGCATAAACAAGATATTAATGAAAGCAAAACTTAAGAATTACAAAAAAAATATAAAGAGAGAAATAAAGAGCATGAACTTGATCTGAACAACCAAGCCCTTAAATACATGGCAAATACCTCCTTTTATAGGCCAAAATTCAGAATTATTGATTTGATGACTAATTGTTGAGTGGGTGGCCAACTTTTGACTTGGTGAAAATCCTTATCTTCTTGTCTAAATAAAACAAAAATGTTACCATCCGAACTGGGTCCACTTGTAAACATGAAAGTTGCAGGAAATTGTCTTAACAATTCTCTGTAAAAATTGGAGGTCATTTGGACTTCTAGAACTCCAGATATGGGCCAAACACTGAACAGTATTCGGGCTGTAGGACAGATTCGGACTTCTCCATTGTTGCTATAATTTGGACTTGAAAACGGCCTTGTTAGATCCTGGCCTCCACATGAAAGTTGTAGGCCTATGTCTTACTGATTCTCTGTAAAAATTTGAGGTCATTTGGACTTCTAGAACTCGCGATATGATCCAATTACTGAACAGTGTTCCAGTTTGGACTCCACCAACATCTCTTTTATAAGTTTGGCCCTCTATTTGTCCTTTCAATTTCCATACTTGAACTCATCAATCAATCCTTTGATTTATGTGATAGGCCTGCATTTAAGATGAACATTTACCATATATTAGGGCATTTTATAGTATTAGACTTGTTATTATAAAACATGCTTTAGTTAAGGAGTTATTGATACTTTAAGTGCAAAATGATGATATAAACCCTTGATAAACATGCACTTTTAAGTACTAATCACACCCCCCCAACCAGCTTATTACTAGTCCCTAGTAATCAAAGTGTTAAAATAGAAAAACAATTTGCAAGTTCCACAAAGCAAGGCATTCCTCATTCAACTTACTTTACTTTATCCAGATAAACAAAACTCTCATTAAATTCATATACTGCTCAATACCTCTTAAACAAGATATTACTAAACCTTTCTTTTGTGCTCAAAATATCAACATATAGTTATGGGGCTTTACTCGGAAGAAAAACAAATTTTTGCTCTAATGTTTAAGGTTAGCTTCCTTGGGTTGGGATTATTATTATTTTTTTCTGTTTCTTTTTATTTATTTATTTATTTATATACACATACAACTTGAAACACAATGCATCTTTAACCCATGTAACGAGTTTTAGGCTAATGACTCCCAGACCAGTTGGTCTTAGGGCATTAGGTGTTGAGACACCCCTACGAGCTTAGCAACTCGGGTTGCAGATACTGATACGTAGATAGTGCAATGTTTGATTCCCTTAAGCTTTTCTCCTCAACCCATGTAACAAGCGTTGGGCCAATAGCTCCCAAGTCAGTTGACTTTAGGGTATTAAGTGTTAAAACACCCCTCCGGGCTTAATTGCTTAGGTTAGGGAGGCTACGAAACCAAACTTATCTACCTTTTTATTATCATTGTATTTTTTTTTTGTTTTTTGCAAATTATGTACTATCCCTTTTCCTTAGTTGTTACCTTTAACAAAAGAACATAAATAATGTAATAATCCAATGTGCAACCCACAATCATATGTTAAAGTGTGTGTGTGAAAATGAAGATTTAAAAATACTTGTTAAATGAGCATATGAGCAGAATCAAGTGCTACCAATACGAGAGTTTGTAAACTTGAATATTTCAAGAAGTATCCTGATAGACCTTGTTAAGAATGTTTACTAAGATGCGTCTCAAGAGTCACTTTAACAAAATAACTCCTTTTACTCTGCCATCCTAGTAACAACAGTTTTGCAAATAGTTTATGAAATAGAAAACACAATTTTTTTATAATTTTTTTTTAATATCAACTACTACCCTTTCCCCCCAACCAAAATGAGACATTGTCCTCAATGTCTTAAGGTAAAAAGATAAAGTATAGAAGACATCACCTGAAATAACGAACACTGACAAACCTGAAACACACTTAAACAAATATAAGAAACAACAAAACGCAATAATAAAACCAAAAGATGCAAATATTTATTTATTTATTTTGAAAAAGCATGTGTATGTACAGGTTGTTGTGATTGTGGCTCACATCTTTCCTTGGTTTTACGTCCAAAAACGGCTTAAACGCCCTCTATGGGTCGGGGATAGGCTTCCCATCCAGTTTTCTTAAAAACTGGCAAACAGGGTCTTTTTTAGTCAGATTCCCAAGACTAAGTCGAGCATGTTCTTTATGGAATTGTGGCTATAAATCATAAATTACACGATGCACATCTCCACTAGGGTGCGTCTCAAGAGTCAATAGAAGATTATCTAAAGACCCCTTACTCAGGCCATCCTTAATGAATTGTATTTTATCTTCACGGTTTACAGATACCATTCCTAAAAAACGACGTGTCATATTACAATTCCATCTGGCACATTTGTGACAGACTTGCAGTCGTTTTGCACGACGTTTCTTTGCAAAAGTGCTTTTACCTGTTCCAGGCATGTGTGAAATGAAAGAATTAGAGGACTCACCTGATAACCGGATCTTTGCTTCAATCAGCCAACGAATATCTTCAGGAATTCCATGGTTCATTAACAACCTCAATCTTGCACATCTAGCACGGTAAATTTTTGTAATCGCATTCTGAGGCAGAGCGGGAAAATACTTTTTCAATTTTTCAAGAGTGGTGTCCATTTTCAAATGAGAATTGGATGAGAGATTCAAAGAAAGAAGAAAGAGCAGAGAATTGCACAATTATATACACAGATATCAGTTATCATGGGAAGCTGAAAGAACCGATTTAAGAGTCACGGAGTACCGTTATCCGCCATTTGACCGGGGTGAGAGAGACTAGCAAAACAAAAGTCACACCAAAAAGAAACACAAAAAAAAAATGTGAAAAAACAAAATAATCAACCTTTATCTACAAGATCATTCAAACCAATGGATTCATTTTCACTAGGAAACTCATCAAAGTAAGCTTTCAAACGATGTCCATTTACCTTCAAAACATTGTCATTATTTGAATTCTCAATATCAAGGGCCCCATAAGGATTCACATGTTTCAAAATAAATGGACCGCTCCAACTTGATCTTATTTTTTCAGGAAATAAATGGAGTCGAGAATTATAAAGCAAAACTTTTTGACCAGTATCAACTTTTTGACATTTTTCACAAGTTTTGCAGAATGCATGCGTGTCCTTGAACATGGTGGGCCAATAAAATCCTTTTTGTAAGATTTTTGCAGTTGTCTGTCTTGATGAGAATTGACTCCCACATGCTTCAGAATGACAAAGTTTAATGACACTACTTACCTCATTGTCAGGAATGCATCTTTGAAAATTTTGATCAGGACAATATTTAAATAAGTTAGAGTCATCCCAATAAAAGTTATTCACTTCGTTCAAAAACTTTCCTTTGTCTTCAGTACTCCAGTGAGCTGGCAAATGTCCTGAAGCAAGAAAATTGATATTTTTAGCAAACCAAGGCATTGAACTAAGAGAAAGTAAGGATTCGTCAGGAGAGTAATCATCAATTGGTGGGATGTCAGATGTCAAATCTGTTGTCACTCTTGACAAAAGATCGACATCAATATTTTTTGTGCCTTTTTCATCCGTGATTTCTTCCTGAGAATAAATCATTTGCAAATCTTCAGATTCATCCAACTCAATTTTACTCAAAGTAGATTCAAGTTGATCATGAACTAATTCTTCAATATGATCTACTTCTTGTAAATCATTATCATCTCCAGGCTGCTTGCAAATGTTGAAAATATTCATCTCCAATGTCATGTTTCCAAAAGATAACTTCATGAGTCCATTCCTACAATTAATCAATGCATTAGAAGTTGCAAGAAACGGACGTCCTAAAATAACAGGAAATGAATTACATGCTTCAACAGGTTGAGTGTCCAAGACAATAAAATCTACAGGGTAAATGAATTTATCAACTTGTACTAACACATCCTCAACTATTCCTCTAGGAACTTTTACAGATCTATCAGCAAGTAAAAGAGTTACAGAAGTTGGTTTTAACTCACCTAGATTGAGACTTTGAAAAACTGAATATGGAAGTAAATTCACACTAGCTCCAAGATCAAGTAAGGCTCTTTCAATTTTATGTTCTCCAATAAAGCAAGAAATTATAGGACAACCAGGGTCTTTATATTTCAAAGCATTATTATTCTGAATAATAGCACTTACTTGTTCGGCTAAAAAGGCTTTCTTTTTCACATTCAGTTTTCTCTTCACAGTGCATAGATCTTTCAAAAATTTAGCATAGGAAGGTACCTGTTTAATAGCATCCAACAAAGGTATATTGATCCTTACCTGTTTGAAAATTTCAAGGATTTCAGAATTATGATTGACTTTCCTTTGTTTGGTCATGGCATGAGGAAGTGGAAGTGCTGGTGGAGAATCAGTCTTTTCTTCACAATGTTCAGATTCAACCCCTTCCTTACCCTCAAAGATTGACTCATCATCTTTCTCACAAGGTTCAAGAGTGGGTTTTTCAATAACCTTACCACTGCGAAGAGTGATGACTGATTTGACTTGATCCATGTGTTGGCTTCCGGAACTACTTGCATTTGCATTGTATTGCCCCTTTGGATTTTGTTGTGGTTGAGATGGAAACTTACCTTTCTCTTGAAAACTGAGAGCAGATGTTAACTTTGCAAGAGCATCTTTAAAATCTGTCATGCCTTGAGCAAGTTGAGTGTTGATTGTCTCTTGCTTTTCAATGAATGCATGCAATGTTTCCTCAAGATTTCTTCTAGGAGGTGGACCATAAGGATGTGCATATCCATGAGAATTTTGGAAATTATGGTGTGCTTGAAATGGTGGCTGTGAAGTTTGTGCATTATTGTTATCACTCTTCCAACTGAAATTTGGGTGATTTCTCCAACCAAGATTGTATGTTTGCGAGTATGGGTTATGATTGGGCCTTTGGAAACTGTTTAAAGCATGGGCTTGTTCATGGAGGCATTCCTTAAAAGAAGGCAAAGTTGGACAATCATTGGTTGCATGTTCATTTGTTTCACAGATTTGACACACAATGTCTTGAACAGATTTTAATTGACCACTCTTTTTCAATTCAAGTGCCTCAACTTTTCTAGCTAAAGATGCAAACTTGGCTTGGAGGTCATGATCTTCCCTAAGGTTGTGCATACCTCCACTAGATGTATGAGTTTTACTTGGTGCCTCATAAGTACCTGTGGTGTCCCAATTTTGAGCATTTTCAGCTAGCAAGTCTAGGTACTCCATTGCTTCATTAGGGTCTTTATCTTTAAAAGTTCTATTGCACATCAATTCAACCATTTGCCTATCTTTAGGTGTTAACCCTTCATAAAATTGTGAAACCAATCTCCATGTTTCAAAACCATGATGAGGGCAAGTATAAGCAAGTCTCGATACCTATCCCAACATTGGTAAAATGTTTCACCTGGTTTTTGAGTGAAAGTGGTGATTTGTCTTTTGAAAGAGTTGGTTCTATGAGATGGAAAAAACTTCTTTAAAAATTATTGTTGCATTTCATCCCAAGCACGAATGGATCCTGACCTAATATTTTGTAGCCATGTTTTAGCTTTATCTTTTAATGAAAAAGGAAAAAACTTTAATCTAATGGTATTCATGCTACAATTTAAGTCATTATAGGTGTTACAAACTTCTTCAAATTCTCTCAAATGCAAGTATGGATTTTCTAGATCTAAGCCATGAAAAGAAGGTAAAAGTTGAATAATGCCTAGCTTAAAATTAAAATGGGATGCATCAGGAGGGAAAACTATGCATGAGGGTGCACTTTTTCTTGTGGGATTCATGTGGTCTCTAAGTGTCCTAACACGGTTATTCTCATTATTCTCATTATGAAGTGACTGGTTATCTTCTTCGGCCATATTTTCTGAAAATGATGAGGATACCCTACAAAGTCTACCACTTAATGTACATGACCAAACACTCATGCACGTGTAGAAAGAGAATAAAAAAAGAAAAAGAAAACAAAAGAAAAAGAAACAAAATAAAAGAAACAAAGTTAGATACAAGAAAAGTGAAAAGCAAAAACAAAATAAATACTATAATTTATACAAGAATTTACCTCCCCGGCAACGGCGCCAAAAACTTGACACGACCAAAAGATTGATGTCTTCTCCCAAGTGCAGGAGTGTCGAAGTAATAAATAACCCGGCAAGACCGGGGTCGAACCACAGAGAGGTTAATTGTACAAATTATAAATAACAATAATACAACAACAACAACAACAATAATAATAACAATAATAATAATAATAATAATAATAATAATACAAAATAAAATAAACAAGAGGCGGTAATACCGGCCAAGCACTTCAGACAATAAATAATCAGTACGTGGCGTTGTTATACCTGAGAATGATCTAAAGATCGGGTCACAGGTTTCCAGCCTATATACTGATTTTATGAAAAGATGAAAAAGATATATTATATAATATAAACAGAATGTAAATAATAATAATAATAATAATAATAATAATAGTAATAACAATAACAATAACAACAACAACAATAATAATAATAATAATAAAAAGAGGAGGAAGAAATTAATGAGAACTTTGAGATGGAAGATTAATGTAAGGATTAAACAATAATAAAAATAAATGTCAAGGTTAGAGGATCCACCAATGGTATTTCAAACAAGTATAGTATAAACTCTTATTACTCAATTTGGAAACCACACACGAGGGAGGTTCCAATCAGATGATTTGTCATTAATAGCTCATTATAAATTATTAACATGATCATATTAATTATCTCATTTACATAACACCAAACTTTTAAATATTATCAGGAATTCATGATGTTAACAACAAATCAAGTACCTTTCATAGCCCAAGTGTAGGTAATACCATACGGTTGGGCTATGAGAGTGCCAAGCATTTGTTGTACCAAGTATTATACAACACAAATCTAGATTAACCATTTAACAAGCAAGGTATTAAGAATTAGTAAGATAAAAAGATAAGACATGTTAATATTAAACATTAAGGTTCATGTTGAGTTTATACCATACTTGTTCTTACACCATTAGTGTAACCTTTTCACCTTGACATAATAAACTTAGCCAAACATAATGAAGAAGAGAAATATAAATAAATAAAACAAGAACATAAATAAGATACAAGTTAATTAAGGAAAGGAAAGGAAATGAAAAGCATAAACAAGATATTAATGAAAGCAAAACTTAAGAATTACAAAAAAAATATAAAGAGAGAAATAAAGAGCATGAACTTGATCTGAACAACCAAGCCCTTAAATACATGGCAAATGCCTCCTTTTATAGGCCAAAATTCAGAATTATTGATTTGATGACTAATTGTTGAGTGGGTGGCCAACTTTTGACTTGGTGAAAATCCTTATCTTCTTGTCTAAATAAAACAAAAATGTTACCATCCGAACTGGGTCCACTTGTAAACATGAAAGTTGCAGGAAATTGTCTTAACAATTCTCTGTAAAAATTGGAGGTCATTTGGACTTCTAGAACTCCAGATATGGGCCAAACACTGAACAGTATTCGGGCTGTAGGACAGATTCGGACTTCTCCATTGTTGCTATAATTTGGACTTGAAAACGGCCTTGTTAGATCCTGGCCTCCACATGAAAGTTGTAGGCCTATGTCTTACTGATTCTCTGTAAAAATTTGAGGTCATTTGGACTTCTAGAACTCGCGATATGATCCAATTACTGAACAGTGTTCCAGTTTGGACTCCACCAACATCTCTTTTATAAGTTTGGCCCTCTATTTGTCCTTTCAATTTCCATACTTGAACTCATCAATCAATCCTTTGATTTATGTGATAGGCCTGCATTTAAGATGAACATTTACCATATATTAGGGCATTTTATAGTATTAGACTTGTTATTATAAAACATGCTTTAGTTAAGGAGTTATTGATACTTTAAGTGTAAAATGATGATATAAACCCTTGATAAACATGCACTTTTAAGTACTAATCACACCCCCCAACCAGCTTATTACTAGTCCCTAGTAATCAAAGTGTTAAAATAGAAAAACAATTTGCAAGTTCCACAAAGCAAGGCATTCCTCATTCAACTTACTTTACTTTATCCAGATAAACAAAACTCTCATTAAATTCATATACTGCTCAATACCTCTTAAACAAGATATTACTAAACCTTTCTTTTGTGCTCAAAATATCAACATATAGTTATGGGGCTTTACTCGGAAGAAAAACAAATTTTTGCTCTAATGTTTAAGGTTAGCTTCCTTGGGTTGGGATTATTATTATTTTTTTCTGTTTCTTTTTATTTATTTATTTATTTATATACACATACAACTTGAAACACAATGCATCTTTAACCCATGTAACGAGTTTTAGGCTAATGACTCCCAGACCAGTTGGTCTTAGGGCATTAGGTGTTGAGACACCCCTACGAGCTTAGCAACTCGGGTTGCAGATACTGATACGTAGATAGTGCAATGTTTGATTCCCTTAAGCTTTTCTCCTCAACCCATGTAACAAGCGTTGGGCCAATAGCTCCCAAGTCAGTTGACTTTAGGGTATTAAGTGTTAAAACACCCCTCCGGGCTTAATTGCTTAGGTTAGGGAGGCTACGAAACCAAACTTATCTACCTTTTTATTATCATTGTATTTTTTTTTTGTTTTTTGCAAATTATGTACTATCCCTTTTCCTTAGTTGTTACCTTTAACAAAAGAACATAAATAATGTAATAATCCAATGTGCAACCCACAATCATATGTTAAAGTGTGTGTGTGAAAATGAAGATTTAAAAATACTTGTTAAATGAGCATATGAGCAGAATCAAGTGCTACCAATACGAGAGTTTGTAAACTTGAATATTTCAAGAAGTATCCTGATAGACCTTGTTAAGAATGTTTACTAAGATGCGTCTCAAGAGTCACTTTAACAAAATAACTCCTTTTACTCTGCCATCCTAGTAACAACAGTTTTGCAAATAGTTTATGAAATAGAAAACACAATTTTTTTATAATTTTTTTTTAATATCAACTACTACCCTTTCCCCCCAACCAAAATGAGACATTGTCCTCAATGTCTTAAGGTAGAAAGATAAAGTATAGAAGACATCACCTGAAATAACGAACACTGACAAACCTGAAACACACTTAAACAAATATAAGAAACAACAAAACGCAATAATAAAACCAAAAGATGCAAATATTTATTTATTTATTTTGAAAAAGCATGTGTATGTACAGGTTGTTGTGATTGTGGCTCACATCTTTCCTTGGTTTTACGTCCAAAAACGGCTTAAACGCCCTCTATGGGTCGGGGATAGGCTTCCCATCCAGTTTTCTTAAAAACTGGCAAACAGGGTCTTTTTTAGTCAGATTCCCAAGACTAAGTCGAGCATGTTCTTTATGGAATTGTGGCTATAAATCATAAATTACACGATGCACATCTCCACTAGGGTGCGTCTCAAGAGTCAATAGAAGATTATCTAAAGACCCCTTACTCAGGCCATCCTTAATGAATTGTATTTTATCTTCACGGTTTACAGATACCATTCCTAAAAAACGACGTGTCATATTACAATTCCATCTGGCACATTTGTGACAGACTTGCAGTCGTTTTGCACGACGTTTCTTTGCAAAAGTGCTTTTACCTGTTCCAGGCATGTGTGAAATGAAAGAATTAGAGGACTCACCTGATAACCGGATCTTTGCTTCAATCAGCCAACGAATATCTTCAGGAATTCCATGGTTCATTAACAACCTCAATCTTGCACATCTAGCACGGTAAATTTTTGTAATCGCATTCTGAGGCAGAGCGGGAAAATACTTTTTCAATTTTTCAAGAGTGGTGTCCATTTTCAAATGAGAATTGGATGAGAGATTCAAAGAAAGAAGAAAGAGCAGAGAATTGCACAATTATATACACAGATATCAGTTATCATGGGAAGCTGAAAGAACCGATTTAAGAGTCACGGAGTACCGTTATCCGCCATTTGACCGGGGTGAGAGAGACTAGCAAAACAAAAGTCACACCAAAAAGAAACACAAAAAAAAAATGTGAAAAAACAAAATAATCAACCTTTATCTACAAGATCATTCAAACCAATGGATTCATTTTCACTAGGAAACTCATCAAAGTAAGCTTTCAAACGATGTCCATTTACCTTCAAAACATTGTCATTATTTGAATTCTCAATATCAAGGGCCCCATAAGGATTCACATGTTTCAAAATAAATGGACCGCTCCAACTTGATCTTATTTTTTCAGGAAATAAATGGAGTCGAGAATTATAAAGCAAAACTTTTTGACCAGTATCAACTTTTTGACATTTTTCACAAGTTTTGCAGAATGCATGCGTGTCCTTGAACATGGTGGGCCAATAAAATCCTTTTTGTAAGATTTTTGCAGTTGTCTGTCTTGATGAGAATTGACTCCCACATGCTTCAGAATGACAAAGTTTAATGACACTACTTACCTCATTGTCAGGAATGCATCTTTGAAAATTTTGATCAGGACAATATTTAAATAAGTTAGAGTCATCCCAATAAAAGTTATTCACTTCGTTCAAAAACTTTCCTTTGTCTTCAGTACTCCAGTGAGCTGGCAAATGTCCTGAAGCAAGAAAATTGATATTTTTAGCAAACCAAGGCATTGAACTAAGAGAAAGTAAGGATTCGTCAGGAGAGTAATCATCAATTGGTGGGATGTCAGATGTCAAATCTGTTGTCACTCTTGACAAAAGATCGACATCAATATTTTTTGTGCCTTTTTCATCCGTGATTTCTTCCTGAGAATAAATCATTTGCAAATCTTCAGATTCATCCAACTCAATTTTACTCAAAGTAGATTCAAGTTGATCATGAACTAATTCTTCAATATGATCTACTTCTTGTAAATCATTATCATCTCCAGGCTGCTTGCAAATGTTGAAAATATTCATCTCCAATGTCATGTTTCCAAAAGATAACTTCATGAGTCCATTCCTACAATTAATCAATGCATTAGAAGTTGCAAGAAACGGACGTCCTAAAATAACAGGAAATGAATTACATGCTTCAACAGGTTGAGTGTCCAAGACAATAAAATCTACAGGGTAAATGAATTTATCAACTTGTACTAACACATCCTCAACTATTCCTCTAGGAACTTTTACAGATCTATCAGCAAGTAAAAGAGTTACAGAAGTTGGTTTTAACTCACCTAGATTGAGACTTTGAAAAACTGAATATGGAAGTAAATTCACACTAGCTCCAAGATCAAGTAAGGCTCTTTCAATTTTATGTTCTCCAATAAAGCAAGAAATTATAGGACAACCAGGGTCTTTATATTTCAAAGCATTATTATTCTGAATAATAGCACTTACTTGTTCGGCTAAAAAGGCTTTCTTTTTCACATTCAGTTTTCTCTTCACAGTGCATAGATCTTTCAAAAATTTAGCATAGGAAGGTACCTGTTTAATAGCATCCAACAAAGGTATATTGATCCTTACCTGTTTGAAAATTTCAAGGATTTCAGAATTATGATTGACTTTCCTTTGTTTGGTCATGGCATGAGGAAGTGGAAGTGCTGGTGGAGAATCAGTCTTTTCTTCACAATGTTCAGATTCAACCCCTTCCTTACCCTCAAAGATTGACTCATCATCTTTCTCACAAGGTTCAAGAGTGGGTTTTTCAATAACCTTACCACTGCGAAGAGTGATGACTGATTTGACTTGATCCATGTGTTGGCTTCCGGAACTACTTGCATTTGCATTGTATTGCCCCTTTGGATTTTGTTGTGGTTGAGATGGAAACTTACCTTTCTCTTGAAAACTGAGAGCAGATGTTAACTTTGCAAGAGCATCTTTAAAATCTGTCATGCCTTGAGCAAGTTGAGTGTTGATTGTCTCTTGCTTTTCAATGAATGCATGCAATGTTTCCTCAAGATTTCTTCTAGGAGGTGGACCATAAGGATGTGCATATCCATGAGAATTTTGGAAATTATGGTGTGCTTGAAATGGTGGCTGTGAAGTTTGTGCATTATTGTTATCACTCTTCCAACTGAAATTTGGGTGATTTCTCCAACCAAGATTGTATGTTTGCGAGTATGGGTTATGATTGGGCCTTTGGAAACTGTTTAAAGCATGGGCTTGTTCATGGAGGCATTCCTTAAAAGAAGGCAAAGTTGGACAATCATTGGTTGCATGTTCATTTGTTTCACAGATTTGACACACAATGTCTTGAACAGATTTTAATTGACCACTCTTTTTCAATTCAAGTGCCTCAACTTTTCTAGCTAAAGATGCAAACTTGGCTTGGAGGTCATGATCTTCCCTAAGGTTGTGCATACCTCCACTAGATGTATGAGTTTTACTTGGTGCCTCATAAGTACCTGTGGTGTCCCAATTTTGAGCATTTTCAGCTAGCAAGTCTAGGTACTCCATTGCTTCATTAGGGTCTTTATCTTTAAAAGTTCTATTGCACATCAATTCAACCATTTGCCTATCTTTAGGTGTTAACCCTTCATAAAATTGTGAAACCAATCTCCATGTTTCAAAACTATGATGAGGGCAAGTATTAAGCAAGTCTCGATACCTATCCCAACATTGGTAAAATGTTTCACCTGGTTTTTGAGTGAAAGTGGTGATTTGTCTTTTGAAAGAGTTGGTTCTATGAGATGGAAAAAACTTCTTTAAAAATTATTGTTGCATTTCATCCCAAGCACGAATGGATCCTGACCTAATATTTTGTAGCCATGTTTTAGCTTTATCTTTTAATGAAAAAGAAAAAAACTTTAATCTAATGGTATTCATGCTACAATTTAAGTCATTATAGGTGTTACAAACTTCTTCAAATTCTCTCAAATGCAAGTATGGATTTTCTAGATCTAAGCCATGAAAAGAAGGTAAAAGTTGAATAATGCCTAGCTTAAAATTAAAATGGGATGCATCAGGAGGGAAAACTATGCATGAGGGTGCACTTTTTCTTGTGGGATTCATGTGGTCTCTAAGTGTCCTAACACGGTTATTCTCATTATTCTCATTATGAAGTGACTGGTTATCTTCTTCGGCCATATTTTCTGAAAATGATGAGGATACCCTACAAAGTCTACCACTTAATGTACATGACCAAACACTCATGCACGTGTAGAAAGAGAATAAAAAAAGAAAAAGAAAACAAAAGAAAAAGAAAAAAAATAAAAGAAACAAAGTTAGATACAAGAAAAGTGAAAAGCAAAAACAAAATAAATACTATAATTTATACAAGAATTTACCTCCCCGGCAACGGCGCCAAAAACTTGACACGACCAAAAGATTGATGTCTTCTCCCAAGTGCAGGAGTGTCGAAGTAATAAATAACCCGGCAAGACCGGGGTCGAACCACAGAGAGGTTAATTGTACAAATTATAAATAACAATAATACAACAACAACAACAATAATAATAACAATAATAATAATAATACAAAATAAAATAAACAAGAGGCGGTAATACCGGCCAAGCACTTCAGACAATAAATAATCAGTACGTGGCGTTGTTATACCTGAGAATGATCTAAAGATCGGGTCACAGGTTTCCAGCCTATATACTGATTTTATAAAAAGATGAAAAAGATATATTATATAATATAAACAGAATGTAAATAATAATAATAATAATAATAGTAATAACAATAACAATAACAATAATAATAATAATAATAATAATAATAATAAAAAGAGGAGGAAGAAATTAATAAGAACTTTGAGATGGAAGATTAATATAAGGATTAAACAATAATAAAAATAAATGTCAAGGTTAGAGGATCCACCATTGGTATTTCAAACAAGTATAATATAAACTCTTATTACTCAATTTGGAAACCACACACGAGGGAGGTTCCAATCAGATGATTTGTCATTAATAGCTCATTATAAATTATTAACATGATCATATTAATTATCTCATTTACATAACACCAAAACTTTTAAATATTATCAGGAATTCATGATGTTAATTGATGTTAACAACAAATCAAGTACCTTTCATAGCCCAAGTGTAGGTAATACCATACGGTTGGGCTATGAGAGTGCCAAGCATTTGTTGTACCAAGTATTATACAACACAAATCTAGATTAACCATTTAATAAGCAAGGTATTAAGAATTAGTAAGATAAAAAGATAAGACATGTTAATATTAAACATTAAGGTTCATGTTGAGTTTATACCATACTTGTTCTTACACCATTAGTGTAACCTTTTCACCTTGATATAATAAACTTAGCCAAACATAATGAAGAAGAGAAATATAAATAAATAAAACAAGAACATAAATAAGATACAAGTTAATTAAGAAAAGGAAAGGAAATGAAAAGCATAAACAATATATTAATGAAAGCAAAACTTAAGAATTACAAAAAAAATATAAAGAGAGAAATAAAGAGCATGAACTTGATCTGAACAACCAAGCCCTTAAATACATGGCAAATGCCTCCTTTTATAGGCCAAAATTCAGAATTATTGATTTGATGACTAATTGTTGAGTGGGTGGCCAACTTTTGACTTGGTGAAAATCCTTATCTTCTTGTCTAAATAAAACAAAAATGTTACCATCCGAACTGGGTCCACTTGTAAACATGAAAGTTGCAGGAAATTGTCTTAACAATTCTCTGTAAAAATTGGAGGTCATTTGGACTTCTAGAACTCCAGATATGGGCCAAACACTGAACAGTATTCGGGCTGTAGGACAGATTCGGACTTCTCCATTGTTGCTATAATTTGGACTTGAAAACGGCCTTGTTAGATCCTGGCCTCCACATAAAAGTTGTAGGCCTATGTCTTACTGATTCTCTGTAAAAATTTGAGGTCATTTGGACTTCTAGAACTGGCGATATGATCCAATTACTGAACAGTGTTCCAGTTTAGACTCCACCAACATCTCTTTTATAAGTTTGGCCCTCTCTTTGTCCTTTCAATTTCCATACTTGAACTCATCAATCAATCCTTTGATTTATGTGATAGGCCTGCATTTAAGATGAACATTTACCATATATTAGGGTATTTTATAGTATTAGACTTGTTATTATAAAACATGTTTTAATTAAGGAGTTATTGATACTTTAAGTGCAAAATGATGATTTCTTGTTTATGCTTTTTATTTCCTTTCATTTACTTAGTTAACTTTTATTTTCTTTATGTTCTTGTTTTGTTTATTTATGTTTCTCTTCTTCATTATGTTTAGCTAAGTTTATTATGTCAAGGTGAAAAGGTTACACTAATGGTGTAAGAACAAGTATGGTATAAACTCAACATGAACCTTAATGTTTAATATTAACATGTCTTATCTTTTTATCTTACTAATTCTTAATACCTTGCTTGTTAAATGGTTAATCTAGATTTGTGTTGTATAATACTTGGTACAACAAATGCTTGGCACTCTCATAGCCCAACCGTATGGTATTACCTACACTTGGGCTATGAAAGGTACTTGATTTGTTGTTAACATCAATTAACATCATGAATTCCTGATAATATTTAAAAGTTTTGGTGTTATGTAAATGAGATAATTAATATGATCATGTTAATAATTTATAATGAGCTATCAATGACAAATCATCTGATTGGAACCTCCCTCGTGTGTGGTTTCCAAATTGAGTAATAAGAGTTTTTACCATTGGTGGATCCTCTAACCTTGACATTTCATTAATATCTTGTTTATGCTTTTTATTTCCTTTCATTTACTTAGTTAACTTTTATTTTCTTTATGTTCTTGTTTTGTTTATTTATGTTTCTCTTCTTCATTATGTTTATCTAAGTTTATTATGTCAAGGTGAAAAGGTTACACTAATGGTGTAAGAACAAGTATGGTGTAAACTCAATATGGATCTTAATGTTTAATATTAACATGTCTTATCTTTTTATCTTACTAATTCTTAATACCTTGCTTGTTAAATGGTTAATCTAAATTTGTGATGTATAACATTTGGTACATCAAATGCTTGGCACTCTTATAGCCCAACAGTATGGTATTACCTACACCTGGGCTATGAAAATAACTTGATTTGTTGTTAACATCAGTTAATATCATGAATTCCTGACAATATTTAAAAGTTTGGTGTTATGTAATTAAGATAATTAATATGATTATGTTAATAATTTATAATGAGCTATTAATGAGAAATCATCCGATTGGAACCTCCTTTGTGTGTGGTTTCCAAATTGAGTAATAAGAGTTTATATTATACTTGTTTGAAATACCATTGGTGGATCCTCTAACCTTGACATTTGTTTTTATTATTGTTTAAGCCTTACATTAATCTTCCATCTCAAAGTTCTCATTAATTTCTTCCTCCTCTTTTTATTATTATTATTATTATTATTATCACTGTCTTATTTATTGTCTGAAGTGCTTGGCCGGTATTACCGCCTCTTGTTTATTTTATTTTGTATTATTATTATTATTATTATTATTATTGTTGTTGTTGTTGTTGTTGTTATTGTTATTGTTATTGTTATTATTTACATTTTGTTTGTATTATATAATATATCTTTCTTCGTTTCATAAAATCAGTATATAGGCTGGAAACCTGTGACCCGATCTTTAGATCATTCTCAGGTATAACAACGCCACGTACTGATTATTTATTGTCTGAAGTGCTTGGCCGGTATTACCGCCTCTTGTTTATTTTATTTTGTATTATTATTATTATTGTTATTATTATTGTTGTTGTTGTTGTATTATTGTTATTTATAATTTGTACAATTAACCTCTCTGTGGTTCGACTCCGGTTTTGCCGGGTTATTTATTACTTCGACACTCCTGCACTTGGGAGAAGACATCAATCTTTTGGTCGTGTCAAGTTTTTGGCGCCGTTGCCGGGGAGGTAAATTCTTGTATAAATTATATTATTTATTTTGTTTGTTCTTTTCACTTTTCTTTTATCTAACTTTGTTTCTTTTGTTCTCTTTATACACGTGCATGAGTGTTTGGTCACGTACATTAAGTGGTAGACTCTGTAGGGTATCCTCATCATTTTCAGAAAATATGGCCGAAGAAGATAACCAATCACTTCATAATGAGAATAATGAGAATAATGAGAATAACCGTGTTAGGACACTTAGAGACCACATGAATCCCACAAGAACAAGTGCACCCTCATGCATAGTTTTCCCTCCTGATGCATCCCATTTTAATTTTAAGTCAGGCATTATTCAACTTTTACCTTCTTTTCATGGCTTAGATCTAGAAAATCCATACTTGCATTTGAGAGAATTTGAAGAAGTTTGTAACACCTATAATGACTTAAATTGTAGCATGAATACCATTAGATTAAAGCTTTTTCCTTTTTCATTAAAAGATAAAGCTAAAACATGGCTACAAAATATTAGGTCAGGATCCATTCGTGCTTGGGATGAAATGCAACAACAATTTTTAAAGAAGTTTTTTCCATCTCATAGAACCAACTCTTTCAAAAGACAAATCACCACTTTCACTCAAAAACCAGGTGAAACATTTTACCAATGTTGGGATAGGTATCGAGACTTGCTTAATACTTGCCCTCATCATGGTTTTGAAACATGGAGATTGGTTTCACAATTTGATGAAGGGTTAACACCTAAAGATAGGCAAATGGTTGAATTGATGTGCAATGGAACTTTTAAAGATAAAGACCCTAATGAAGCAATGGAGTACCTAGACTTGCTAGCTGAAAATGCACAAAATTGGGACACTACGGGTACTTATGAGGCACCAAGTAAAACTCAATCTTATACATCTAGTGGAGGTATTTATAACCTTAGGGAAGATCATGACCTCCAAGCCAAGTTTGCATCTTTAGCTAGAAAAATCGAGGCACTAGAATTGAAAAAGAGTGGTCAATTAAAATCTGTTCAAGACATTGTGTGTCAAATCTGTGAAACAAATGAACATGCAACCAATGACTGTCCAACTTTGCCTTCTTTCAAGGAATGCCTCCATGAACAAGCCCATGCTTTAAATAGTTTCCAAAGGCCCAATCATAACCCATACTCGCAAACATACAACCCTGGTTGGAGAAATCATCCAAATTTCAGTTGGAAGAGTGACAACAATAATGCACAAACTTCGCAGCCACCATTTCAAGCACACCATAATTTCCAAAATTCTCATGGATATGCACCTCCTTATGCTCCACCTCCAAGAAGAAATCTTGAGGAAACATTGCATTCATTCATTGAAAAGCAAGAGATAATCAACACTCAACTTGCTCAAAGCATGACAGGTTTTAAAGATACTCTTGCAAAGTTAACATCTGCTCTCAGTTTTCAAGAGAAAGGTAAGTTTCCATCTCAACCACAACAAAATCCAAAGGGGCAATACAATGTAAATGCAAGTAGTTCCGGAAGCCAACACATGGATCAAGTCAAATCAGTCATCACTCTTCGCAGTGGTAAGGTTATTGAAAAACCCATTCTTGAACCTTGTGAGAAAGATGATGAGTCATTCCCTGAGGGTAAGGAAGGGGTTGAATCTGAACATTGTGAAGAAAAGACTGATTCTCCACCAGCACTTCCATTTCCTCATGCCATGACCAAACAAAGGAAAGTCAATCAGAATTCTGAAATCCTTGAAATTTTCAAACAGGTAAGGATCAATATACCTTTGTTGGATGCTATTAAACAAGTACCTTCCTATGCTAAATTTTTGAAAGATCTATGCACTGTGAAGAGAAAACTGAATGTGAAAAAGAAAGTCTTTTTAACCAAACAAGTAAGTGCTATTATTCAGAATAATAATGCTTTGAAATATAAAGACCCTGGTTGTCCTACAATTTCTTGCTTTATTGGAGAACATAAAATTGAAAGAGCCTTACTTGATCTTGGAGCTAGTGTGAATTTACTTCCATATTCGGTTTTTCAAAGTCTCAATCTAGGTGAGTTAAAACCAACTTCTGTAACTCTTTTACTTGCTGATAGATCTGTACAAGTGCCTAGAGGAATAGTTGAGGATGTGTTAGTACAAGTTGATAAATTCATTTACCCTGTAGATTTTATTGTTTTGGATACACAACCTGTTGAAGCATGTAATTCAATTCCTGTTATTTTAGGACGTCCATTTCTTGCAACTTCTAATGCATTGATTAATTGTAGGAATGGACTAATGAAGCTATCATTTGGAAACATGACATTGGAGATGAATATTTTCAACAAGTACAAGAAACCTGAAGATGACAATGATTTACAGGAAGTGGACTTTATTGAAATATTAGTTCATGATCAATTTCAAACCACTTCCAGTGAAACTAAGATTGATGAACCTGACGAGTTACAAATGGTTTATTTTCAGGAAAAAGCAAAGGCATGTAATTGGAGACCACAAATTGAAGAATTGCCACCACGATCAATTAAATCTATACCTTCAAGTGTTCAACCACCAAAACCTGATTTGAAGCCATTACCATTCAATCTTAAATACTCATTTTTGGGAGAAAATGAAACTTTTCCGGTAATAATCTCTTCCAAACTTAATGCACATCAAGAAGGTAAGTTATTACAAACTCTGAAAATGCACAAAAATGCATTAGGATGGACCATAGCTGACATAAAAGGAATTAGTCCTTTGATTTGCACACACAGGATTTATTTGGAGGAAAATGCTAAACCATCTAGAGAAATGCAACGAAGACTTAATCCTAATATGAAAGAAGTAGTGAAAAATAAAGTCATTAAGCTTCTAGATAATGGAATCATTTATCCTATTTCTGACAACAAATGGGTAAGTCCTACCCAAGTTGTACCCAAAAAGTCTGGAGTCACTGTGATAACAAATGAGAAAAATGAGTTAATTCCAACTCGGACTATTACTGGTTGGCGCATGTGCATTGACTATAGGAAACTTAATTTAATGACTAGAAAAGATCATTTTCCTTTACCTTTCATGGATCAAATCCTAGAAAGAGTTGCAGGTCATGAATTTTATTGTTTCCTAGATGGCTATTCAGGCTACAATCAAATTGAAATTGCATTGGAAGATCAAGAGAAGACTACTTTCACATGTCCATTTGGTACTTTTGCATATCGAAGAATGCCGTTTGGGTTATGTAATGCACCAGCCACGTTTCAAAGATGCATGCTTAGCATATTCAGTGATATGGTTGAACGTTTTCTTGAGATTTTTATGGATGATTTTTCTGTTTTTGGAGATTCATTTGATGATTGTTTAACTAACTTGGAAGAGGTTTTGAACAGGTGTGAAGAGAAGAATCTTGTACTGAATTGGGAAAAATGTCACTTTATGGTAACAAACGGCATTGTACTTGGTCACATTGTTTCATCAAAAGGAATTGAGGTTGACAAATCTAAAATTGAGCTAATTGCCAACTTACCAACACCAAAATCTGTTAAAGATGTTAGATCATTCTTAGGACATGCTGGTTTTTACAGAAGGTTCATTAAAGATTTTAGTGTAATATCTAAACCATTGTGTAACCTTCTAACAAAGGAAAATGTTTTTGAATGGACTGAACAATGTGAAAAAGCCTTTGTTAAACTTAAAAGCTTGCTTACTTCTGCTCATGTCATTCAACCTCCTGATTGGTCATTACCTTTTGAAATAATGTGTGACGCTAGTGATTATGTCGTGGGTGCTGTCTTAGGACAAAGAAAAGATAAGAAACCTTATGTGATTTACTATGCAAGTAAAACTTTAAATAGTGCTCAAATGAATTACACTACCACTGAAAAAGAATTACTTGCAGTCGTATTTGCATGTGACAAGTTCAGATCTTATCTTGTTGGCTCACCTGTTGTTGTTTTTAGTGATCATGCAGCATTGAAATATCTTCTCTCTAAGAAAGATTCTAAGGCTAGATTGGTGCAGTGGATTTTGTTACTTCAAGAATTTGATATCACAATCAAAGACAAGAAAGGCACCGAAAATGTTGTCGCGGATCATTTGTCAAGATTGACAACCGACTCAAGATCTGACATCACACCAATCAATGACTACTTTCCTGATGAATCTTTATTTTCTGTCTCTACAATGCCTTTGTTTGCTAATATTGTTAATTTTCTTGTTTCAGGACAATTGCCAGCTCATTGGAGTACCCAGGACAAAAGAAAGTTCTTGAACGAAGTGAAGAACTTTTATTGGGATGACCCTTATTTATTCAAATATTGTCATGATCAAATATTTCGAAGATGTATTCCTGACAATGAGGTAAGTAGTGTCATTAAATTTTGTCATTCTGAGGCATGTGGGGGTCATTTCTCGTCAAGAAAGACAACTGCAAAAATCTTACAAAGTGGATTTTACTGGCCCACCATGTTCAAAGACTCACATGCATTTTGTAAGACTTGTGAAAATTGTCAAAAGTTGGGATCTATTTCGAAACGTCACATGATGCCTTTAAATCCTATTCTTGTCATTGAGATCTTTGATTGTTGGGGTATAGATTTCATGGGTCCATTTCCTCCATTATTTGGTTTCTTGTACATATTGGTCGCAATAGATTATGTTTCAAAATGGATAGAGGCAATTCCAAGTCGAACCAATGATCACAAAACAGTGATAAAGTTTTTGAAAGAAAACATTTTAAGTCGATTTGGAATCCCTCGAGCCATGATAAGTGATGGTGGAACACATTTCTGCAACAAGCCATTTGAGTCTTTAATGAAGAAATATGGAATCACACACAAAGTTGCCACCCCTTATCACCCTCAGACGAGTGGACAGGTAGAACTTGCTAATAGGGAGATTAAACAGATCTTAGAGAAAACGGTGAATCCTAATCGGAAAGACTGGTCTTTAAGACTTAATGATGCACTTTGGGCTTATCGAACTGCATATAAAACATCATTAAGTATGTCACCTTATAGACTAGTATATGGAAAACCTTGTCACTTGCCTGTGGAAATTGAACATAAAGCTTATTGGGCTATTAAAGCTTTCAATTCAAACATTGATGATGCTAGTCAGCTGCGAAAATTGCAAATAAATGAGCTTGAGGAAATAAGAAATGATGCATATGAGAATTCAAGAATTAATAAAGCAAGAATCAAAGAGTTTCATGACAAGAAAATACTAAGAAAAACATTCAATGTTGGTCAAAAAGTCTTGCTTTATAATTCTCGACTCCATTTATTTCCTGGAAAACTAAGATCAAGATGGAGTGGTCCTTTTATTGTGAAACATGTGTATCCATATGGGGCCTGTGATATCGAGAATCCAAAGAATGGAAATGTTTTCAAGGTAAATGGGCATCGTTTGAAAGTTTATTTTGACAATTTATCAGTTGAAAATGACTCTATTGAATTGAGTGATCCTGTATATAAAGATTGATTCTTTTTCTCACATTGTTTTATGTTTTGTTTTGGTGTATCTTTTGTTTTGCTAGTCTCTCTCACCCCGGTCAAATGGCGGATAACGGTACTCCGTGACTCTTAAGTCGGTTCTTTCAGCTTCCCATGATAACTGATATCTGTGTATATAATTGTGCAATTCTCTGCTCTTTCTTCTTTCTTTGAATCTCTCATCCAATTCTCATTTGAAAATGGACACCACTCTTGAAAAATTGAAAAAGTATTTTCCCGTTCTGCCTCAGAATGCGATTACAAAAATTTACTGTGCTAGATGTGCAAGATTGAGGTTGTTAATGAACCATGGAATTCCTGAAGATATTCGTTGGCTGATTGAAGCAAAGATCCGGTTATCAGGTGAGTCCTCTAATTCTTTCATTTCACACATGCCTGGAACAGGTAAAAGCACTTTTGCAAAGAAACATCGTGCAAAACGACTGCAAGTCTGTCACAGATGTGCCAGATGGACTTGTAATGCGACATGTCGTTCTTTAGGAATGGTATCTGTAAACCGTGAAGATAAAATACAATTCACTAAGGATGGCCTGAGTAAGGGGTCTTTAGATAATCTTCTATTGACTCTTGAGACGCACCCTAGTGAAGATGTGCATCGTGTAATTTATGATTTATGGCCACAATTCCATAAAGAACATGCTCGACTTAATCTTGGGAATCTGACTAAAAAAGACCCTGTTTGCCAGTTTTTAAGAAAACTGGATGGGAAGCCTATCCCCGACCCATAGAGGGCGTTTAAGCCGTTTTTGGACGTAAAACCAAGGAAAGATGTGAGCCACAATCACAACAACCTGTATATACACATGCTTTTTCAAAATAAATAAATAAATATTTGCGTCTTTTGGTTTTATTATTGTGTTTTGTTGTTTCTTATATTTGTTTAAGTGTGTTTCAGGTTTGTTAGTGTTCGTTATTTCAGGTGATGTCTTCTATACTTTATCTTTCTACCTTAAGACATTGAGGACAATGTCTCATTTTGGTTGGGGGGAAAGGGTAGTAGTTGATATTAAAAAAATAAAATAAAAAAATTGTGTTTTCTATTTCATAAACTATTTGCAAAACTGTTGTTACTAGGATGGCAGAGTAAAAGGAGTTATTTTGTTAAAGTGACTCTTGAGACGCATCTTAGTAAACATTCTTAACAAGGTCTATCAGGATACTTCTTGAAATATTCAGGTTTACAAACTCTCGTATTGGTAGCACTTGATTCTGCTCATATGCTCATTTAACAAGTGTTTTTAAATCTTCATTTTCACACACACACTTTAACATATGATTGTGGGTTGCACATTGGATTATTACATTATTTATGTTCTTTTGTTAAAGGTAACAACTAAGGGAAAGGGATAGTACATAATTTGCAAAAAAAAAAAAAAAAAAACACAACAAAAAAACAAAAAAAAATACTATGATAATAAAAAGGTAGATAAGTTTGGTTTCGTAGCCTCCCTAACCTAAGCAATTAAGCCCGAAGGGGTGTTTTAACACTTAATACCCTAAAGTCAACTGACTTGGGAGCTATTGGCCCAACGCTTGTTACATGGGTTGAGGAGAAAAGCTTAAGGGAATCAAACATTGCACTATCTACGTATCAGTATCTGCAACCCGAGTTGCTAAGCTCGTAGGGGTGTCTCAACACCTAATTCCCTAAGACCAACTGGTTTGGGAGTCATTAGCCTAAAACTCGTTACATGGGTTAAAGATGCATTGTGTTTCAAGTTGTATGTGTATATAAATAAATAAATAAATAAAAAAGAAAAAAAAATAATAATCACAACCTAAGGAAGTTAGCCTTAAACATTAGAACAAAAAATTTGTTTTTCTTCCAAGTAAAGCCCCATAACTATATGTTGATATTTTGAGCACAAAAGAAAGGTTTAGTAATATCTTGTTTAAGAGGTATTGAGCAGATATATGAAGTTAATGAGAGTTTTGTTTATCTGGATAGATTAAAGTAAGTTGAATGATGAATGCCTTGCTTTGTGGAACTTGCAAATTGTTTTTCTAGTTTAACGCTTTAATTACTAGGGACTAGTAATAAGCTGGTTGGGGGGTGTGATTAGTACTTAAAAGTGCATCTTTATCAAGGTTTTATATCATCATTTTGCACTTAAAGTATCAATAACTCCTTAACTAAAGCATGTTTTATAATAACAAGTCTAATACTATAAAATGCCCTAATATATGGTAAATGTTCATCTTAAATACAGGTATATCACATAAATCAAAGGATTGATTGATGAATTAAACTACTGAAATTTTGAAGATAAAGAAGGGTGAAGCTTAGAAAAGAGACGTTGGTGCAGTCCAAACTGGAACACTGTCCGGTAATTGGATCATATCTCGAGTTTTAGATATCCAAATGATCTGAAGTTTTACAGAGATTTGATAAGACATAGGCCTACAACTTTCATGTGGAAGCCAGGATCTAACAAGGCCGTTTTCAAGTCCAAATTATAGCTACAACGGAGAGGTCCGAATCTGTCCTGCAGCCCAGACACTGTTCAGTGTTCAGCCCATATTTTGAGTTCTAGAAGTCCAAATGACCTCATCTTTTTTTCCCTGGAAAGCTAAGGACATTTCCTAGAACTTTCATTTGGACATCTGGACCCAGTTCTGATGCTATCATTTTTGTTTTATTAAGACAAGAAGATAAGGATTTTCACCAAGTCAAAAGTTGGCCACCCACTCAACAATTAGTCATCAAATCAATAATTCTGAATTTTGGCCTATAAAAGGAGGCATTTACCATGTATTTAGGGGTTTGGTTGTTCAGATCAAGCTCATGCTCTTTATTTCTCTCTTTATATTTTTTTGTAATTTTTAAGTTTTGCTTTCATTAATATCTTGTTTATGCTTTTTATTTCCTTTCATTTACTTAGTTAACTTTTATTTTCTTTATGTTCTTGTTTTGTTTATTTATGTTTCTCTTCTTCATTATGTTTAGCTAAGTTTATTATGTCAAGGTGAAAAGGTTACACTAATGGTGTAAGAACAAGTATGGTGTAATCTCAATATGGATCTTAATGTTTAATATTAACATGTCTTATCTTTTTATCTTACTAATTCTTAATACCTTGCTTGTTAAATGGTTAATCTAGATTTGTGATGTATAACATTTGGTACATCAAATGCTTGGCACTCTCATAGCCCAACAGTATGGTATTACCTACACCTGGGTCATATCTCGAGTTCTAGATATCCAAATGATCTGAAATTTTTACAGAGATTTGATAAGACATAGGCCTACAACTTTCATTTGGACATCAAGATCTAAGAAGGCCGTTTTCAAGTCCAAATTATAGCAACAACGGAGAGGTCCGAATCTGTCCTGCAGCCCAGACACTGTTTAGTGTTCAGCCCATATCTGGAGTTCTAGACGTCCAAATGACCTGAAATTGTTACACAGATTTGTTAAGACAATTTACTACAACTTTCATGTTTACCAGAGGACCCAGTTCGGATGACAACATTTTTGTTTTATTCGGACAAGAAGATAAGGATTTTCACCAAGTCAAAAGTTGGCCACCCACTCAACAATTAGTCATCAAATCAATAATTCTGAATTTTGGCCTATAAAAGGAGGCATTTGCCATGTATTTGGGGGCTTGGTTGTTCAGATCAAGTTCATGCTCTTTATTTCTCTCTTTATATTTTTCTTGTAATTCTTAAGTTTTGCTTTCATTAATATCTTGTTTATGCTTTTCATTTCCTTTCCTTTCCTTAATTAACTTGTATCTTATTTATGTTCTTGTTTTATTTATTTATGTTTCTCTTCTTCATTATGTTTGGCTAAGTTTATTATGTCAAGGTGGAAAGGTTACACTAATGGTGTAAGAACAAGTATGGTATAAACTCAACATGAACCTTAATGTTTAATATTAACATGTCTTATCTTTTTATCTTACTAATTCTTAATACCTTGCTTGTTAAATGGTTAATCTAGATTTGTGTTGTATAACATTTGGTACATCAAATGCTTGGCACTCTCATAGCCCAACAGTATGGTATTACCTACACCTGGGCTATGAAAATAACTTGATTTGTTGTTAACATCAGTTAATATCATGAATTCCTGACAATATTTAAAAGTTTGGTGTTATGTAATTAAGATAATTAATATGATCATGTTAATAATTTATAATGAGCTATTAATGAGAAATCATCCGATTGGAACCTCCTTTGTGTGTGGTTTTCAAATTGAGTAATAAGAGTTTATATTATACTTGTTTGAAATACCATTGGTGGATCCTCTAACCTTGACATTTGTTTTTATTATTGTTTAAGCCTTACATTAATCTTCCATCTCAAAGTTCTCATTAATTTCTTCCTCCTCTTTTTATTATTATTATTATTATTATTATTATTATTATTATTATCACTGTCTTATTTATTGTCTGAAGTGCTTGGCCGGTATTACCGCCTCTTATTTATTTTATTTTGTATTATTATTATTATTGTTGTTGTTGTTGTTGTTGTTGTTATTGTTATTATTATTATTTACATTCTGTTTATATTATATAATATATCTTTTTCATCTTTTCATAAAATCAGTATATAGGCTGGAAACCTGTGACCCGATCTTTAGATCATTCTCAGGTATAACAACGCCACGTACTGATTATTTATTGTCTGAAGTGCTTGGCCGGTATTACCGCCTCTTGTTTATTTTATTTTGTATTATTATTATTATTATTATTGTTATTATTGTTATTATTATTGTTGTTGTTGTTGTTGTTGTATTATTGTTATTTATAATTTGTACAATTAACCTCTCTATGGTTCGACCCCGGTCTTGCCGGGTTATTTATTACTTCGACACTCCTGCACTTGGGAGAAGACATCAATCTTTTGGTCGTGTCAAGTTTTTGGCGCCGTTGCCGGGGAGGTAAATTCTTGTACAAAGTTTAAAATTTATTTTGATTTTTTCTTTCCACTTTTCTTGTATCTAACTTTGTTTCTTTTGTTTTGTTTCTTTTTTTTTCTTTTTGTTTTTATTCTCTTTCTACACTTGCATGAGTGTTTGGTCACGTATATTAAGTGGTAGACTTTGTAGGGTATCCTCATCATTTTCAGAAAATATGGCCGAAGAAGATAACCAATCACTTCATAATGAGAATAACGAGAATAATGAGAATAACCGTGTTAGGACACTTAGAGACCACATGAATCCCACAAGAACAAGTGCACCCTCATGCATAGTTTTCCATCCTGATGCATCTCATTTTAATTTTAAGCCAGACATTATTCAACTTTTACCTTCTTTTCATGGCTTAGATCTAGAAAATCCATACTTGCATTTGAGAGAATTTGAAGAAGTTTGCAACACCTATAATGACTTAAATTGTAGCATGAATACCATTAGATTAAAGCTTTTTCCTTTTTCATTAAAAGATAAAGCTAAAACATGGCTACAAAATATTAGGTCAGGATCCATTCGTGCTTGGGATGAAATGCAACAATAATTTTTAAAGAAGTTTTTTCCATCTCATAGAACCAACTCTTTCAAAAGACAAATCACCACTTTCACTCAAAAACCAGGTGAAACATTTTACCAATGTTGGGATAGGTATCGAGACTTGCTTAATACTTGCCCTCATCATGGTTTTGAAACATGGAGATTGGTTTCACAATTTGATGAAGGGTTAACACCTAAAGATAGGCAAATGGTTGAATTGATGTGCAATGGAACTTTTAAAGATAAAGACCCTAATGAAGCAATGGAGTACCTAGACTTGCTAGCTGAAAATGCACAAAATTGGGACACTACGGGTACTTATGAGGCACCAAGTAAAACTCAATCTTATACATCTAGTGGAGGTATTTATAACCTTAGGGAAGATCATGACCTCCAAGCCAAGTTTGCATCTTTAGCTAGAAAAATCGAGGCACTAGAATTGAAAAAGAGTGGTCAATTAAAATCTGTTCAAGACATTGTGTGTCAAATCTGTGAATCAAATGAACATGTAACCAATGACTGTCCAACTTTGCCTTCTTTTAAGGAATGCCTCCATGAACAAGCCCATGCTTTAAACAATTTCCAAAGACCCAATCATAACCCATACTCACAAACATACAACCCTGGTTGGAGAAATCACCCAAATTTCAGTTGGAAGAGTGATAACAACAATCCACAAACTTCACAGCCATCGTTTCAAGCACATCATAATTTCCAAAATTCTCATGGATATGCACCTCCTTATGCTCCACCTTCTAGAAGAAATCTTGAGGAAACATTGCATGCATTCATTGAAAAGCAAGAGACAATCAACACTCAACTTGCTCAAGGCATGACAGATTTTAAAGATGCTCTTGCAAAGTTAACATCTGCTCTCAGTTTTCAAGAGAAAGGTAAGTTTCCATCTCAACCACAATAAAATCCAAAGGGGCAATACAATGCAAATGCAAGTAGTTCCGGAAGCCAACACATGGATCAAGTCAAATCAGTCATCACTCTTCGCAGTGGTAAGGTTATTGAAAAACCCATTCTTGAACCTTGTGAGAAAGATGATGAGTCAATCTTTGAGGGTAAGGAAGGGGTTGAATCTGAACATTGTGAAGAAAAGACTGATTTTCCACCAGCACTTCCATTTCCTCATGCCATGACCAAACAAAGGAAAGTAAATCACAATTCTGAAATCCTTGAAACTTTCAAACAAGTAAGGATCAATATACCTTTGTTGGATGCTATTAAACAGGTACCTTCCTATGCTAAATTTTTGAAAGATCTATGCACTGTGAAGAGAAAACTGAATGTGAAAAAGAAAGCCTTTTTAACCGAACAAGTAAGTGCTATTATTCAGAATAATAATGCTTTGAAATATAAAGACCCTGGTTGTCCTACAATTTCTTGCTTTATTGGAGAACATAAAATTGAAAGAGCCTTACTTGATCTTGGAGCTAGTGTGAATTTACTTCCATATTCGGTTTTTCAAAATCTCAATCTAGGTGAGTTAAAACCAACTTCTGTAACTCTTTTACTTGCCGATAGATCTGTAAAAGTGCCTAGAGGAATAATTGAAGATGTGTTAGTACAAGTCGATAAATTCATTTATCCTGTGGATTTTATTGTCTTGGACACTCAACCTGTTGAAGCATGTAATTCATTTCCTGTTATTTTAGGACGTCCGTTTCTTGCAACTTCTAATGCATTAATTAATTGTAGGAATGGACTCATGAAGTTATCTTTTGGAAACATGACATTGGAGATGAATATTTTCAACATTTGCAAGCAGCCTGGAGATGATAATGATTTACAAGAAGTAGATCATATTGAAGAATTAGTTCATGATCAACTTGAATCTACTTTGAGTAAAATTGAGTTGGATGAATCTGAAGATTTGCAAATGATTTATTCTCAGGAAGAAATCACGGATGAAAAAGGCACAAAAAATGTTGATGTTGATCTTTTGTCAAGAGTGACAACAGATTTGACATCTGACATCCCACCAATCGATGATTACTCTCCTGACGAATCCTTACTTTCTCTTAGTTCAATGCCTTGGTTTGCTAAAAATATCAATTTTCTTGCTTCAGGACATTTGCCAACTCACTGGAGTACTGAAGACAAAGGAAAGTTTTTGAACGAAGTGAAGAACTTTTATTGGGATGACCCTAACTTATTTAAATATTGTCTTGATCAAAATTTTCAAAGATGCATTCCTGACAATGAGGTAAGTAGTGTCATTAAACTATGTCATTCTGAAGCATGTGGGAGTCAATTCTCATCAAGACAGACGACTGCAAAAATCTTACAAAAAGGATTTTATTGGCCCACCATGTTCAAGGACACGCATGCATTCTGCAAAACTTGTGAAAAATGTCAAAAAGTTGATACTGGTCAAAAAGTTTTGCTTTATAATTCTCGACTCCATTTATTTCCTGAAAAAATAATATCAAGTTGGAGCGGTCCATTTGTTTTGAAACATGTGAATCCTTATGGGACCCTTGATATTGAGAATTCAAATAATGACAATGTTTTGAAGGTAAATGGACATCGTTTGAAAGCTTACTTTGATGAGTTTCCTAGTGAAAATGAATCCACTGGTTTGAATGATCTTGTAGATAAAGGTTGATTATTTTGTTTTTTCATATTTTTTTTGTATTCCTTTTTGGTGTGACTTTTGTTTTGCTAGTCTCTCTCACCCCGGTCAAATGGCGGATAACGGTACTCCGTGACTCTTAAGTCGGTTCTTTCAGCTTCCCATGATAACTGATATCTGTGTATATAATTGTGCAATTCTCTGCTCTTTCTTCTTTCTTTAAATCTCTCATCCAATTCTCATTTGAAAATGAACACCACTCTTGAAAAATTAAAAAAGTATTTTCCCGCTCTGCCTCAGAATGCGATTACAAAAATTTACCGTGCTAGATGTGCAAGATTGAGGTTGTTAATGAACCATGGAATTCCTGAAGATATCTGTTGGCTGATTGAAGCAAAGATCCGTTTATCAGGTGAGTCCTCTAATTCTTTCATTTTACACATGCCTGGAACAGGTAAAAGCACTTTTGCAAAGAAACGTCGTGCAAAACGACTGCAAGTCTGTCACAGATGTGCCAGATGGACTTGTAATGCGACATGTCGTTCTTTAGGAATGGTATCTGTAAACCGTGAAGATAAAATACAATTCATTAAGGATGGCCTGAGTAAAGGGTCTTTAGATAATCTTCTATTGACTCTTGAGACGCACCCTAGTGAAGATGTGCATTGTGTAATTTATGATTTATGGCCACAATTCCATAAAGAACATGCTCGACTTAGTCTTGGGAATCTGACTAAAAAAGACCCTGTTTGCCAGTTTTTAAGAAAACTGGATGAGAAGCCTATCCCCGACCCATAGAGGGCGTTTAAGCCGTTTTTGGACGTAAAACCAAGGAAAGATGTGAGCCACAATCACAACAACCTGTACATACACATGCTTTTTCAAAATAAATAAATAAATATTTGCATCTTTTGGTTTTATTATTGTGTTTTGTTGTTTCTTATATTTGTTTAAGTGTGTTTCAGGTTTGTCAGAGTTCGTTATTTCAGGTGATGTCTTCTATACTTTATCTTTCTACCTTAAGACATTGAGGACAATGTCTCATTTTGGTTGGGGGGAAAGGGTAGTAGTTGATATTAAAAAAATAAAATAAAAAAATTGTGTTTTCTATTTCATAAACTATTTGCAAAACTGTTGTTACTAGGATGGCAGAGTAAAAGGAGTTATTTTGTTAAAGTGACTCTTGAGACGCATCTTAGTAAACATTCTTAACAAGGTCTATCAGGATACTTCTTGAAATATTCAGGTTTACAAACTCTCGTATTGGTAGCACTTGATTCTGCTCATATGCTCATTTAACAAGTATTTTTAAATCTTCATTTTCACACACACACTTTAACATATGATTGTGGGTTGCACATTGGATTATTACATTATTTATGTTCTTTTGTTAAAGGTAACAACTAAGGGAAAGGGATAGTACATAATTTGCAAAAAAAAAACAAAAAAAACACAACAAAAAAACAAAAAAAAATACTATGATAATAAAAAGGTAGATAAGTTTGGTTTCGTAGCCTCCCTAACCTAAGCAATTAAGCCCGAAGGGGTGTTTTAACACTTAATACCCTAAAGTCAACTGACTTGGGAGCTATTGGCCCAACGCTTGTTACATGGGTTGAGGAGAAAAGCTTAAGGGAATCAAACATTGCACTATCTACGTATCAGTATCTGCAACCCGAGTTGCTAAGCTCGTAGGGGTGTCTCAACACCTAATGCCCTAAGACCAACTGGTCTGGGAGTCATTAGCCTAAAACTCGTTACATGGGTTAAAGATGCATTGTGTTTCAAGTTGTATGTGTATATAAATAAATAAATAAATAAAAAAGAAAAAAATAATAATAATCCCAACCTAAGGAAGTTAGCCTTAAACATTAGAACAAAAATTTGTTTTTCTTCCAAGTAAAGCCTTATAACTATATGTTGATATTTTGAGCACTAAAGAAAGGTTTAGTAATATCTTGTTTAAGAGGTAATGAGCAGATATATGATTTAATGAGAGTTTGTTTATCTGGATAAATTAAAGTAAGTTGAATGACGAATGCCTTGCTTTGTGGAACTTGCAAATTGTTTTTCTATTTTAACGCTTTGATTACTAGGGACTAGTAATAAGCTGGTTGGGGGGTGTGATTAGTACTTAAAAGTGCATGTTTATCAAGGGTTTATATCATCATTTTGCACTTAAAGTATCAATAACTCCGTAACTAAAGCATGTTTTATAATAACAAGTCTAATACTATAAAATGCCCTAATATATGGTAAATGTTCATCTTAAATGCAGGCATATCACATAAATCAAAGGATTGATTGATGAATTAAACTACTGAAATTTTGAAGATAAAGAAGGGTGAAGCTTAGAAAAGAGACGTTGGTGCAGTCCAAACTGGAACACTGTCCGGTAATTGGGTCATATCTCGAGTTCTAGATATCCAAATGATCTGAAATTTTTACAGAGATTTGATAAGACATAGGCCTACAACTTTCATGTGGAAGCCAGGATCTAACAAGGCCGTTTTCAAGTCCAAATTATAGCAACAACGGAGAGGTCCGAATCTGTCCTGCAGCCCAGACACTATTTAGTGTTCAGCCCATATCTGGAGTTCTAGAAGTCCAAATGACCTGAAATGTTTACACAGAATTGTTAAGACAATTTACTACAACTTTCATGTTTACCAGAGGACCCAGTTCGGATGGCAGCATTTTCGTTTTATTCGGACAAGAAGATAAGGATTTTCACCAAGTCAAAAGTTGGCCACCCACTCAACAATTAGTCATCAAATCAATAATTCCGAATTTTGGCCTATAAAAGGAGGCATTTGCCATGTATTTGGGGGCTTGGTTGTTCAGATAAAGTTCATGCTCTTTATTTCTCTCTTTATATTTTTCTTGTAATTCTTAATTTTTGCTTTCATTAATATCTTGTTTATACCAAATACAAGGTATTGTCGGGTTATTTATTACTTCGACACTCCTGCACTTGGGAGAAGACATCAATCTTTTGGTCGTGTCAAGTTTTTGGCGCCGTTGCCGGGGAGGTTAATTGTACAAATTATAAATAACAATAATACAACAACAACAACAACAACAACAACAACAACAACAATAATAATAATAATAATAATACAAAATAAAATAAACAAGAGGCGGTAATACCGGCCAAGCACTTCAGACAATAAATAATCAGTACGTGGCGTTGTTATACCTGAGAATGATCTAAAGATCGGGTCACAGGTTTCCAGCCTATATACTGATTTTATGAAACGAAGAAAAAGATATATTATATAATATAAACAGAATGTAAACAATAACAATAACAATAACAATAACAACAACAACAACAACAACAACAATAATAATAATAATAATATAAAATAAAATAAACAAGAGGCGGTAATACCGGCCAAGCACTTCAAACAATAAATAAGACAGTGATAATAATAATAATAATAATAATAATAATAATAATAATAAAAAGAGGAGGAAGAAATTAATGAGAACTTTGAGATGGAAGATTAATGTAAGGCTTAAACAATAATAAAAAAAAATGTCAAGGTTAGAGGATCCACCAATGGTATTTCAAACAAGTATAATATAAACTCTTATTACTCAATTTGGAAACCACACACAAAGGAGGTTCCAATCGGATGATTTCTCATTAATAGCTCATTATAAATTATTAACATGATCATATTAATTATCTTAATTACATAACACCAAACTTTTAAATATTGTCAGGAATTCATGATATTAACTGATGTTAACAACAAATCAAGTTATTTTCATAGCCCTGGTGTAGGTAATACCATACTGTTGGGCTATGAGAGTGCCAAGCATTTGATGTACCAAATGTTATACATCACAAATCTAGATTAACCATTTAACAAGCAAGGTATTAAGAATTAGTAAGATAAAAAGATAAGACATGTTAATATTAAACATTAAGATCCATATTGAGTTTACACCATACTTGTTCTTACACCATTAGTGTAACCTTTTCACCTTGACATAATAAACTTAGCTAAACATAATGAAGAAGAGAAACATAAATAAACAAAACAAGAACATAAAGAAAATAAAAGTTAACTAAGTAAATGAAAGGAAATAAAAAGCATAAACAAGATATTAATGAAAACAAAACTTAAAAATTATAAAAAAATATAAAGAGAGAAATAAAGAGCATGAGCTTGATCTGAACAACTAAGCCCCTAAATACATGGCAAATGCCTCCTTTTATAGGCTAAAATTCAGAATTATTGATTTGATGACTAATTGTTGAGTGGGTGGCCAACTTTTGACTTGGTGAAAATCCTTATCTTCTTGTCTTAATAAAACAAAAATGATAGCATCAGAACTGGGTTCAGATGTCCAAATGAAAGTTCTAGGAAATTTCCTTAGCTTTCCAGGGAAAAAAAGATGAGGTCATTTGGACTTCTAGAACTCAATATATGGGCTGAACACTGAACAGTGTCTGGGCTGCAGGACAGATTCGGACCTCTCCGTTGTTGCTATAATTTGGACTTGAAAACGGCCTTGTTAGATCCTGGCCTCCACATGAAAGTTATAGGCCTATGTCTTATCAAATCTCTGTAAAACTTTCAGATCATTTGAATATCTAAAACTTGAGATATGATCCAATTACTGAACAGTGTTCCAGTTTGGACTGCACCAACGTCTCTTTTCTAAGCTTCACCCTTCTTTATCTTCAAAATTTCAGTAGTTTAATTCATCAATCAATCCTTTGATTTATGTGATATACCTGCATTTAAGATGAACATTTACCATATATTAGGGCATTTTATAGTATTAGACTTGTTATTATAAAACATGCTTTAGTTAAGGAGTTATTGATACTTTAAGTGCAAAATGATGATATAAAACCTTGATAAATATGCACTTTTAAGTACTAATCAAAACCCTTGATAAACATGCACTTTTAAGTACTAATCATCCAGCCACCGGGTCGTCCGGGTCCCGGATCGACCCGCCGGGCCGGTCCGGGTTTAATAACTATGATTCCTTCTAGTTTTTTTTACGCCATAACTCTCATACTCGACTTGTACTTTAATAAAAGCTGAAATAAAAAAAAAATAAATTATAGAAACTCAACTAAATTTCTTTTTAAGTATAGAAACCAAAATAATAATTATCACATTCACTATTAGAAATGTTATTAAAAAAAATAAAAAATAGTAATAGCACTGCACAATTTTTTATCATCAAGAATGATAATTTTAGATTTATTATCTCTATAATCATAGGTCGAAATGGGTAGAGCTTAAACTAACCGCTTCACAGAATCAATGGACCTCCACACCCATCTTGACAAATTATTCATCAACTTATTCTACAAGAAATACATGAAAATTCTTTTTAGAATTAAACAAATTATCTTGACAAAAATATAATTGAGCTCCAAGTCTCCTTTCAACTAGTAAGGTGCGTCAATGGAGGCCTGCATATATTCCCTTTCAACTTGTATCATGGGTTCAATCAGTAATTGAAGTCACCTTACATTGCTTGTGATTTGGGTTGAAATTGGGCTTAAAGACAAGTCTCAACAAAATACCATTGCTGATTTGGTCTTGGTCCTTCAAGTATTTTTTGGTTTAGGGTTGGAATTAGGCTTAAAGACAAGTCTCAACAAAATGCCATTGCTGATTTGGTCTTGGTCCTTCAAGTATTTTTTGGTGTAGGCAAAGCAAGCAAGAAGGACCCACTTTGTTTTGATGATCAAATTCTTTCAAGGGGAGAGATCAAAATGCAAGAAGAAAATAAGAGGCACAATGAACATAGAGAGACCTTGTGGGCTTGTGGTTTATGGTTGCTATGATGCAAATGGTTGATATATTATCTTATAAATTATTTAAAAAATAAAATGAAATGAAATGGTGAAATGCAGAGTGAAAAACGTTGTACATATACTCATAGTGCAGTATAAATTACTATATAGGTTTTTTTAAAAAAATATTTACTATTTTGTAATTATCATTTTGTTTTTTATAAAAAAAAAAAAATAGCTAACCTGCCAACGAGGGTAATTCTATCATTTTATAGATTCCATTGATCATTATCAAATTATTTGAGAACAACTAGTTTTTATATTTTTTTGCATGGTTAATTTATTACATTACCCTTAAAAACAAAAAAAAAAAATCATTAGCGGTAGTTTAGTGTTATTTTCACATTTTTAATCTGGTTAGCACAATAAAATGACGCTAATACTCTTAAAAGGCAAAAATTAATAAATTGTTACCTGAGGACTATTTTGTCTATTCACAATGGTTTTATTATTATATTTATGTTGATTTAGAGGCAATTTAATCTTTTAATAAATATAAAATATTAAAAAAAAGTGACCAACATGTGCATAACACGTGTTAAGTACTTTGCTGCCTTTGGGCAGTGTGTGCAAAGAATTAAAGCGATTAACAATGAGCTTCCTTGATATGGTTGGATTCGTATTGATGACCCCTCTCTTCCAATACAGTATATGTGGTGTTCTAACCTCTGGATCAGTGTTGCTGAGCTCTTTCTTCTTCTTTCTCTCTCAACCTCAGTTTTCACGTATGGCATTTCAAAATTTCAAACCAGTCATTTAGTTTGTTTTTCCTTCGTATTTGTTCTATATTCTTTTTTTATATATATTATTGAAAATGGTTTATAAAATTGGATTTTTATTTATTTTTATCCTCCTTTAATTTTTTTTATGTGTTAAATTTAATTATCATTTTTTTAATTGTTATTTGTTTTGTTTTAGATAATTTTTTTAATTAAACTTTTGTCCATATATGATTTGATCCCCATTGTTTTTTAACAGGGCAGCCACTTTGCTCATGACTTGTTAGGTTAATAAGCCACACCAATTATTTTTTATTTATTAATGTATATAGTAGTTGATTAATTTTGACCAATTTAATGATCAAGTTTTTAATCATCATTTCAAATACTTTATCGAATGCAGAAAAAATAACATGATGTTTATATGTTTTTTAAATGCAATCACTAGATTTTGATCCATATACAATGAAATGATGATCAATTCTAAATGTGCTTAGTGTTTTACTATTGCACGTGAGGACAAATATTCTTGATTCAAACAATATTTATTTTTTTAGTCCTTAGGACTTCTTATGCTTTGGTCACTTAATTTCTTTTTTTTTTTTATTATTATTATTATTTGATTTTTTATTATTGATTTGAATTGTGATTGGTCTTGGTCATTTGTTTTCATGCTTGTGTATAGAAGTCTTGATATGTCAAGGAAATGTTATATGGCTTGGTTAATGCTCGGTTTAGCAAAATAAAATTTATTTTCATTAATTTTAAATAATTACAACTTTCAGGGACCAAATTTTAGAATAAAAAAATGTTTAGTACCTTTTTTTTCCAAAATAAAAGACTCATTTATCCTATTAGGGGAGAGGTTTGGGTCCTTTTTTATTTTATTTTGGTCCCTCAACTTTTTTTTTCCAATTTGATCCCTTTAAATTGATTTTATTCAGTATTTAACTTGGTAGTTTGTTTTGGATACCTTAATATAGGGGGTCTTACAACATTGAGGAAAATTTTTAGGAATCATGCTCAATTTTCAAAAATAAAATTTGCTTGATATAGAATAATTAAGTATCAATGTACCAAAATTAAAACTAAAATAATTAAAATGACTAGGCTAATTAGGTAGAGCAAATAGGCTAGGGCTAGTGGTACACACATCGCGTGTGTAAGGTGCCCACCTACTTTAGGCGGTACATGCAGCATATCATAGTAGTCAAACGTCTGCTTCCATTGCACCATTGGAAGCGGCTTGCAAGACCTCCTTAATAGGCTAGTGTGTGGCAGTGGCAAAGCAACAATTTGGTGTAGACGATCTTTTTTCTTCTCCTTCATCTTTTCTCTTTCCTATCATTGTGATTTATGCCACTTATGCCAAAATTAAAAAGTGTCATATTATTTTTTTTTTGTATAGAATTTAGTTTTTAATATTTTGATCGTTATTTGTTTTGCTTTAAATCTCCTTTTCATTTGAGTTTTTCTTTCAATCTCATACCTAAATGTTTGATTTTATTTGATTTTTATATCAAATTTGGTTTTTATTCTTTTGATTGCTATTTTTTTTGTACAATTTTCTTAATTATTCATTTTTCAATTCCAACCCTCATCATTTGATTTTATTTTATTTTTATATCAAATTTGATCATCATTCTATTAATTGTTATTTGTTTTTTTTTTAATCTTTTTTATTGATTTTTTTCTTAATTTCATCCGTCAGCATTTTGTTGATTGAGAATTTTACTTTGTGATTTTTTTGTATTCTGCCTTCTATAGGATCATCCAGGTCACAGATTTGAAAAGTTAGCCCGAGTTGACTTATGTTTGTTTTATGTCCTCTCTTGCAATTGATTTTTTTTTTTGTAATTTTATCATTAAATATTGAATTTCTTTCAAGGTTACGGGTTCATGATTTTTTTTCATTTTTTTAAGAGGTTATCTCAATCTAATGTCTGAGGTCACGAACTTGGAGGGTTAACTTGGGTTATTTTTCTTTTTCTTTTTTTTAAATATTTTTTTTAAAGTTTCACTTTTCGATATTGTGTTGGTTTGAGAATTGAGTTTTATAATTTTATTAAAATTATTTTAGTCTCATAATGAGATAGCAAATTTGGCTAGCTAACTCAGGTGGACTCCAGTTTGTTTTTGTATTTTTTTTGTTTTATAATTTTTTTAAAAAAATTTATCTTTCAATATTTTATTTATAGGAAATTGAGTTTCAATTTTGTTTTCGTTTTGCTTTCTATAAGGTTATATCGTTTTTATTTAATATAAGATTATTAAGACCTTTTAAGAATATTAAGATGATATCTTTTTCATTATATTATCAAGTATTGATGTTTTGTAGTTAATTATTGTTATTTATTTATTTATTTATCATTATTGTTTTTTAATTATATTATTAAATTAACCGAGTTTAGTGGATCTAGTCGAGTTAATGACCTGAATCTTTAATTGTTTTTTTTTTAAAAAAAATACTAGCATCATCCAAACTTCCATATTGAAAAAGAAAAAAAAATCTGCCGACTACGCTAGCGCATGAAATCAATCTAGTGTTATACTATTTAACGGCACCTAAGATTGTTTTGGTCCTGCTTTTAGTCATAGAGAATGACATATTATCAGTGCTGAAAACAGGAGATCGAGCAATGAAAGCAATTCTTACAATTATATGGTTACAATTTAGTGATTTAATTAGACAGATACGATGCAGCATGGTAGATTTTTAGTGCTTAAAGTCCAAAAGTCATCGGCATAACAACAAATCACGATTAAAGCTTGTTTGTTTATGAATTTTAAAGGTATTTTTAAAAAAATTTAATTTTTTTTTATTTTTTTTATTTATTTTAAATTAATATATTTTTTATATTTTTAAAAATAAAAAACATTATTAATATACATTATAATATTAAAAATTATTTAAAAAACAATCACAACCATACTATCATATAAGTTCAATTCAAACAAACCACAATACTAAACCATTATCTCTTCACTATCAAATTTCCATGTAATTGTTGTAAACAAATAAATCCAACTAGCGTTTACCTCAACAATAGACATTGCTCGCCAGTCAAATCAATTGTGACCTTAAATATGCAGCTTCTTGCAGCTAGGCCAGCCACACGTTAAGATGAGAAAGTGAGCTGCAGAAAAATCATGAAAGTAGCAATGTATTACATTCCGATACTTCTCTTTTGCTCCTCTTTATTGCTGATTATACAAACAGCCACAGCTATTGACACCATAAACACAACGCAGCCCATTAGAGATGGCGATAACATAATTTCATCTGGTGGAAACTATGTGTTAGGGTTTTTCAGCCCAGGAATATCCAAAAACCGGTTCTTGGGGATATGGTATGGCAAAATATCTGTCCCGACTGCTGTTTGGGTTGCCAACACAGAGGCTCCACTTAACGACTCATCGGGTGTTTTACGGCTTACAGACGAAGGAATTCTTGTCCTTCTCAATCGTAGCGGGAGTGTAATTTGGTCTTCAAACACGTCAACACCAGCAAGGAATGCAGTTGCACAGCTTTTGGATTCAGGAAACCTTGTTGTGAAAGAGAAGGGTGATCATAACCTAGAAAATCTCTTATGGCAGAGTTTTGAACATCCCGGTGATACAATGTTGCCAGAAATGAAGATAGGACGGAATAGAATAACGGGCATGGACTGGTACATTACATCATGGAAGTCAACGGATGATCCTTCGAGAGGTAACGTCTCAGTAATCCTTGTTCCTTATGGATATCCGGAGATACTTGTGATGGAGAATTCAATTGTGAGGCATCGGACAGGACCGTGGAACGGCCTGCGATTCAGTGGTGCGCCTCATTTGAAACCAAATCCCATGTACACATTTGAATTTGTTTATAATAAGAAGGAGATATTCTACCGATATCATCTTCTTAATAGCTCAATGCTTACAAGGCTCGTGGTAACTCAAAATGGCGATGTCCAGCGATTTGCCTGGATTTCTCGGACAAATAGCTGGATAATTTATCATACAGCAAATACTGATAACTGTGAACGTTATGCCCTATGTGGTGCAAATGGTATCTGTAGTATTGACAACTCACCAGAGTGCAATTGTTTGAATGGATTTGTACCGAATGTTCAAAGCGAATGGGAGACGATGGACTGGTCAAGCGGTTGCCTTAGAAGGACTCCACTAAATTGTTCTGGAGATGGGTTTCGAAAGCTCTCAGGTGTGAAGTTGCCTGAGACTAAAACATCATGGTTTAACAGGAGTATGAACCTCGAGGAATGCAGGAACACATGCTTGAAGAACTGCAGTTGTACAGCATTTTCAAATTTGGACATCAGGAATGGAGGAAGTGGGTGTTTGCTCTGGTTTGGTGACCTGATTGATATCAGAACTTTCGTTGACAATAAGCCAGACATTTATGTAAGGATGGCAGCTTCAGAACTAGGTATGTAAATCTAACAAAGATAGGAGATAAAATGCAAGAGAATGAGAATTTAAACTTCATTTTCATCGTCACCATAAGCTGGTGAAAGTTTGCTGCCCGTAATAATTCCATTTCCTATTTTGTCTTTCAACTTAGTTTTACTCTGCCCTGGTATAGATAATGGTGGCGCTGTGAAGATTAATGCTAAATCCAATGTGAAGAAGAGGATCATAGTAAGCACTGCGTTGTCTACAGGGATTCTATTCCTTTTCCTAGCCTTGTTCTGGTATATTTGGAAAAAGAAGCAGCAGAAAAAGGGTAAGTCCTTAAGATCATGAAATTTTCAGCACGTCGGATAGGCAGTTTAGTGTATTCCAATTTGACTTTAGTAATGTAAGGTACAGCCACGAATTGTTAAAGATCTCATTTAATTTGATGTCTCAGAAATTTGTGTTACAAGAAAATAAAGATTCACTGCTTCCTATTTAATCATAGCAGTTCTGCTTGCAGGAAAAGTCACAGGTATTGTTAAGAGAAGTTCAATTAACAATCCAGGAGAAGATCTTGATTTACCGTTGTTCTATTTGGATACCTTGACTCTTGCTACCAATAACTTTTCAGTTGACAACAAGCTTGGAGAAGGGGGTTTCGGACCAGTTTATAAGGTACTAATCATTAAACATTCAAGCAATTTCATGATACAAACACCTGGAACCATGTAACTAAAACAATGACCATTACAAAGTGTTCTTTCACTGGGCAATGATCTATTTGTTGGTATTGAGTGGTTATTTACAGGGGACGTTGAAAGATGGACAAGAAATAGCTGTGAAGAGGCTCTCTAAGAATTCAAGACAAGGAATTGATGAGTTCAAAAATGAAGTCAAATGCATTGTGAAACTTCAGCACCGGAATCTGGTGAAGCTTCTAGGTTGCTGCATTGAAGGCGACGAGTATATGTTGATCTACGAGTTCCTACCTAACAAAAGCTTGAACTTCTTTATTTTCGGTTAGGATCTCTCTAACAAAACGCAGAAATTTACAAAACGTTAATTATCACTACCTTTATTCTTGTTCTTTCATTTACTTTATGTATCTGATGAGAACCAGAAAGGGCTGACTTGGGCAGAAAATTGGGCACATGAAACACACAGCTTGAAACTAGATTGGCCTAAGCGCTACAACATCATCAACGGGATTGCTCGTGGACTCCTTTATCTTCACCAAGATTCAAGACTAAGAGTAATTCATAGAGATCTAAAAGCAAGCAATGTTTTATTGGATTACGAAATGAACCCAAAAATCTCAGACTTTGGCCTGGCTAGAAGTCTTGGAGGAAATGAAACCGAAGCCAATACAAATAAAGTGGCTGGAACATAGTAAGTGTTTCCAGATGCTTATTTTGTTCACTACAATTGACAGCAACATCGACCTAACATTTTATGGATACTTCCAGTGGCTATATATCCCCTGAATATGCAATTGATGGACTCTACTCGCTAAAATCCGACGTCTTCAGCTTTGGAGTGCTGGTGCTAGAGATATTGAGTGGGAACAGGAATCGAGGATTCTGTCATCCTGACCACAACCTCAACCTTCTGGGGCACGTAAGTGAAAAAACTGTATCATTTCATAATCTTAAATACCGATCTCATTCTAACAACATGGTTTCATTGTATCAGGCTTGGAAGCTGTTTACTGGAGGCAGGCCTTTGGAACTGGTTTCGGAATCAATAGTTGAAACATGCAATTTATCTGAAGCGCTCCGTTTGATTCACGTTGGTTTATTATGCGTGCAAGAGAATCCAGAAGACAGGCCAACCATGTCATATGTGGTTTTGATGTTGGGTAATGAAGATGCCTTGCCTCGGCCTAAACAACCTGGTTTTTACACTGAAAGGGATTTGATTGGAGCAACTTATACATCAAATTCAAGCCAGAGCAAACCATATTCGGCTAATGAATGCTCGATTTCGATGATAGAGGCAAGAGAAATTGCTTTTGGAGCTGATGTTTTGTGTGGTCATGAAGTTCTTGATCGGTTATTTCTAGAAGCTATAGCGACTTCCAAGTCCTCCTTATGTTTGTCGTTGTACCGCTATAAATCTATTCCAGGGAATGACAGTTTGATAATCTTGTTATGGTAAGCGCACTCAGTTGCGCATTTTCAGGAATGTCTTCCACTACACTAAACTTTTTGTAGTTTAAGGAGACGAAGTAAGAAATACTACTACTAGGTATAGGCATGATAGTAGAAGTAAGTTGACAGAAGGCTTCTGTATTGTAGTATGTCATTCCCAATAATAAAAGGAACACATGGTATTATTATTGAAGGCACCATGTTGGGCATATAGCCATTCCTTTTGTTGCCTGCATTGTTCCCATGAGGAGAGAAGCATACGCTCAGTTGCAGACAGAATAGGAATATATATATATATATATATATATATATTGGCGGAGCCAGAGTTTTTTCAATGGGAGCAAATTATTAATAAATATTAAATTATATAGATATACATTAGAAATCAATTCAAATCATATACTCTAATTCATATATAAAGTAAAATTAATTTAAAAATAAAGCTTTTGTCCGCCACTGTGTGTGTGTGTGTGTATTGCGAAGAAAGTGGTCCAAGTGAAACAACCATTTAACAACTGGGCCTAGTCCGAGTGTTTGGTGAACTGGATCTCATAATTTTCTCCGAAAGATTCCCAAATGAACCGAGTCTACTTGAGGCCACTGCAATCGGGACAATGCTAAATGACTCCCAACAACATAAACATGGTTCTAATCGTCGTGTATAGACTCAAAAATGGAGAAAAAGCCTACTTAAGCATGGTGATTGTCCCGTGCACATGTTCCTTGTTCAACGAATACAAACCGACTAGCTATTTGCACTGAATAAATCTTTGGGTAAGTCTCAATTTGCATTAATAAGGTTTATGTATTTTCTCCCTTCCAAATCTTTCTATTTCAGTAAACTTGATATCATGATTAAAATTAAAAAAAAAAAACTAAGGCTCAGTGTTTTACTCTAAGCCAAGACTCTGGATTTCTATAATGTAATTACATTTTTTTTCCCTCCATGTAAAAACCGAGAAAGTTCAAATTTATGGGGTTTTTTTTTTTTTTTAAGGTTCATTCATCATTTTCAAATTAATCAAGGTTAAATAAATATTTTTACTTTTTAGTACAGTAAAAAAATTCAATTACTCTTAAAAAGTTAAAAATATATATATAATTAGCCCAATGTATAAGAGCTTCTTAGTTTTTTCATATTTTTTTAAAATAATTAAATAACTAAATTACTATTAAAAGCAAAAATTACAAAACTTACTGTTAAGTGTTTTTTTTTATCTTTTCACTATGATTTTTTTTTATATAAATATTATTAAAAAAGTGATTGATACGTGTATTGTTCATGTTAGCACATGGGTGATTACTATCCCTTTAAGATAATGCGTACGACATCACCAAGTAGCTACACACTAGCTTTCAGGGTGATGTTGGAATCTCCTCGACATCCCCTACATGATTAAGTAGTGCATGTAGTCAATGGACAACTAACTTTGCATCAATAACCTTTTTTTTTCCTCTTTTTTTTTTTTGATTTTCATAGTAAACCCTTTAATTTTTCCAAGTAACCTCTCAAATTGTTTTTCTTTATATTTAGTTTATGTTATTTTTATGTGATTATCTCGTTCTCTTTAAATATTTATTTTGTTATCAATTAAGATCATTGATACCTTTTAAGAATATTTAGAAGGTATTTTTTTTGTAAAATTGACAAGCATTATACAATGTCTAATTGAATTGTCATAGAAATATAATATATTTTTTTTTATATAATGTGAACAGTGAAATTAATTTTTCAAATTTGTATTTGTAAATTAAAGCAATATATGAAAATAGAAAACAACTCATTGAATCAGACATGTGTTCATATTATATTACCTCAATTTTTCTTTTCATTGTATTATAATATAAAAACTAGAGGCTAAAATGTCAAACTATATTTACAATATAGTAAAATGGATGATGTCATTCTATGCCACTTATTAAGTATTATTCTAAAAGGTGTGGGTTTTTTATTATGCAAGGCTTCACAATTCTTATTCCTCTTATACATTACAATGGATGGGCTGTGTAAAATTTTATATTTTTTCAATTTGATCCTTAATTTTTTTTTTTGTGATTTAGTCCTAATTGAAGACCAATTGGTTAAGATTTTTTTATAAAATGATGAGATTGAAAGAAGATGGATCAAAATGAAAACGGCACCAAACATGGGTAGCATTCCATAAATTTCTCAAAAGACGCACTTTGATCATTGAACTTTAAAAATCACACAAAGTATACAATTTCATTACCTTAATATTCTTCTAATTCAATTTTAGTATAAAAGTTTATTTTTATTATTTTTAGACTCTAGTTGAGAGAAGAGATAGAGAGGTCGTCAGATTCCTACGGTAGAGAAATAAAAGTATCATTAACATCAATTTAGGCCACCAAAATGGATGATATTTATGTCATATTATTCCATTTAATTAAGAGAGTTCATATTATGTGATTTTTTTTACATTTAAAGTTAATGAAAAAACAAATATAAGCTTGGGTTGATTTTTGGATTCCAATTGATTTTAGTTTTTATAGCAGTTTTTTGAGGTCATAGACAAGTTTATCAACATTCCTACAATGTTTGATATGTGTTTTGGATAAATAATAGGTTGAAAAATAGATTTGTGGGTAACAAAAACATAAGCCCTGATTTTCTAGGCACCACATTGGCCAAAATCAGGGCAAATCAAACGATGTGTTGTCTAAATTGTTTTCTTCAAAACAAATTGGGTGGACAACTTGTTAGCCTCAGTTGAAAACAAAAAAAAGAGACCACACACACATGGCTTGCCCGTGCACGGGCCTTGACAAAACAGGGCAGGCAGACAAGCTGGCCTGAATGGCTAGGTCCATCAATGCCTAACCTTTGCTCTTTTTTTTTTTCTAAACTTTTTTTATATTATTTTAATTTGTGTTTAAATTAGTACCCCCTTCTCTTTTTCATTTTGTTTGGAGTCTCTTTTAAATGATAATTATTTTTTAAAGTTATGCATTTAAATTTGAAGAGTTTTTATAATTTATCTATAGTTTGTTTTTATCTTTTATATGGATGAAGTTTATTTTTTATAATAAAAAAATTATTATCAGATAATACTTTTAATATGTGTAGCCTAGCATGATGGTTTTTTTTTTCTTTCCTTTTATTTTGTTCAATTAATTTAATTTGTATCTCTATTTCTGTTATTGTTTACTTAAAAAAATTTAGCAAATATAACCGGGTAAATATTTTGTATTTCAAGATTATTTCTTGATTTAGATTTGTCTCTTAATTTTTCAAATTTTATTTTAAGTATGATTAATAATTTTTTTATTTATTTATTCGCAAATAATTTTTGATTTATTTAATTATATGTATACATAAATGTTTTTATTTGAACTTAGATTTCTTAAACTAAAGAAATATATTGAAAAAACTTGTACATGTAATTTTATTTTAATAGAAAGTAAAAATATATTATCATAGTAGAGTGCAGTGTAGGTTACATCACTAGTTTTTGATTATATATATATATATATATATATATATATATATATATATATATATATTAGGTTTAGTTAAAGTTGTCAAATCCTTACATTCATCGGCAAGGCTATCAAAGTTAGAATGACGATCGCATTGCATGGCTGGCCAATAACAAAGAACAAGATTCTAATAGAGTTAATTAAAATGAAAATGATAAAATATAATATAATTTGACTTACTTCGTTCTGTACCAATGGATGTAGAGACGAAACTACAAAAGGTAAACTGAGGGACGTAACAAGTTCTTAGTTTTTAGGCAGTGTGGAATTCTGAAGATGACTATACTTCTTGCCCGGAATCTAGGCAAATCTAACTTTTTTTTTTTAAAAAAAAAAAAAAAAAAAAAACTAAGGGTTCAATCGGGCGTGCTTGCTAAGGTAGGCCAGTGCATGGACCTGAACAAGAAGGGTTAAGCTCAGTAGCAGTTGGCAAATCTAACTTCTTCTTTTTTCCTAAAAAAAACAAAACAAAACTGAGGGTTCAATCGGGCGTGCTTGCTAAGGTAGGCCTGTACATGGACCCGGACAAAACAGGTTAAAGACAAGTAGCGCTTGGTTTTTTTTTTTTTTTTTAATTATTTTTTTTAAATTAATGATTTTTTTTGGTTGTTTCTCTAAAAAATTTTAATTTATATTTAAATTAGTATTATTTTATTTTTTATTTTTTGCCAAAATTTGAGCAAATCTATTTTTTTTCTTAAAACAATTTGGGGCAGATAACACAGTTATAAATAAAAAAATTTAAAGACTTAATCAAGTATGTCCTCACATAGAACTTGACAAAATAAATCAGGCCTGCGTATAGGCATGACAAAATATCCCTTGATTTCTCATGTTTTAATTTTAAGTATGTTAATAATTTTTTATTTATTTTTTTATTTACACATAATTTTTGATTTATTTGAATACAATGTGCATATTTTTTTTTATTTAAAATTAAATTTTTTAAATTATAGAAATACGTTGAAAAACCCTCTATATACAAATTTGTTTTTATAAAAAATGAAAATTTAGAACATAAATCACATGACTAGTTATAATTAAAAGTTGTATTGAAATGACCACACACACACACACATATATATATATATAGAGTAAATATATATGAATTTTTAGAAGATTGTGTGTTATATAATTAATATAATAAAATCTTACTAAATTATCATTACATAGTTTTGAAATGTCATTGAAAAAAAATATAGCTTTTTATATTTAAAAAATATGTATAATTTTCTGCAATGAAAGAAAAAAAATACACGAACCACTCACACAACAGCTGATATTGACTAGTTATTATTAAAAGTTAAAAGTTTTTTTTGTTACAATTAAAAGTTAAAAGTTGATATAACATACTTGAAGACAGATTTTTTAAAACAATTATTTAACAGTTTACTTGCTACGGGTCATGCAAGTCGTAGAATTTTCCAGGTTGAGAAAGGAAAGAGAGGTTGTTAGATTCTGGTGGATTAGAAAAAAAAAATGTTGATATTAATTTATATTATTAAAACAAATAATATTTATTTTAAATAATTTTATTGATGATGAGAGTTTATATTAAATATTTTTTTATATTTAAATTTCATTAAAAAACAACACCGAGCTTGGGTTGATTTTAGTTTTTGAGACAGGTTTTTAGATTTTTTTTTTTAAGATTATATATAGGTTTATCACAATTTTTACTGTGTTTTATAGATATTTTGGGTCAAAATAAATTAAAAAACAAGTTTTTAGTTAAAAAACATGAGTGTTAATTTTCTGATCACTATAGTGACCCGAATCTGGACAAATCTGATTTTTTTAAACAAAAAAAAAACTAAAGGCGTAATTAGGCGTGCCTGAAAGGATAGATCGATGCATGAGCCATGAAAAAATAGGCGAGGCAAGCTGATCTAACTTGTCAGAGCTGGTGCTTGACCTTTGTTTTTTTTGTTAATTAATTATTATTTTATGGTTTCTTCTCTAATTTTTTAATTTATATTTAAATTAATTTCCTTTTTCACTTTCATTTTTTTGCTAAAATATAGATAAATCTAATATTTTTTATAAAAAATATACGGCAGAAGATTATATCATCCGTTTTAGTTGCAAGCAAAAAAAATCAAAGGCTAAATTTGACAGGCCTATAGGGCAGGCCAACGTATAGGCCATGACAAAATGGATCAGGCTCGTGTATAGGTCTAGGCAAAATATTTCTTAATTTTTTAAGTTTTATTTTTAAATATTATTAATAATTATTTATTTATTTATTTATTCATACACATAGTTTTTGATTATTTAATTATATATATGTATAAATTTTTTTATTTAAACTTAGATTTTCTAAACTATAAACATACGTTGAAAAACCTTCTATATATAATTTTTTTTATAAAAAATAAAAATATATATCATGCAGTAGATCACAGGTCACATATCTAAGTTATATATACATTTAAATTTTTAAAAGATTGTGTGTTATATAATTAATATAATAAAATCTTACTAAATTATCATTACAATAGTTTTGAAATAAAATTTAATTTGACTTCCTTCGTTCTTTACCTATAGATGTAGAGAAGAAACTACGAATTCAAAAGTAAACAGAGGGACGAGGCAAGTTCTTAGTTTTTAGGCAGCGCGGCATTGTGAAGATGGTTAGACTATTCAATGGTGCACGGCAATGTGCACCAACTTTCCATATTGATTCTCGACATCAATGACTGTGGTCAGGATTCGAGTCCAATACAGGACTTTAGCATTCAAACACAAAACCAGTTGTGTTCAAAAAATTGAGAATGAGAGAAGCCGGTCGTGAATGCTCATCGCTGCCAGGAGAGAATAGGGTTATTATTGTTTTCTAAAATATTTTTTATTTATAAATATATTAAAATATATATTTTTATTTTTTTAAAATTATTTTGAACATCAAAATAATCTAAAATATAAAAAAATTAATTTTTTAAAACTTTTTAAAAACATTTTTAAATACTAAAATATTCCCCTCAATCCCCTATCAAATTGAAAATTTCTATGGAAGTTTTTTTAAATTTTTTTAATTTTAAAAGATGTGACTCAACTGGTTAGGTTCTAAATGTATTTCTTAAAAATTACTAATTCGAGTCTTATAAATTTTAAGGCCACTGGAGACTTACATGATCAATAACTCCAGGACTTGTAGAATTAATTGAAATACACGTAAACTAATTCAAAACACCATATTAATAATAATAAAAAATATTCCAGTCAAAGTTTACATAAATGTTGTTGTCAACTTATAATTATTTTAGTCACAATTATTTTTTCATGCTTACGATTTAGGGTCTCTTTGGTATTGGAATATTCATGGAAGTTTAGAATGTTTTTTTTTAAAAAAAATATATTAAAAAAATATTTTATATATTTTTTAAAAAATATTTTTAATATTAATATATCTAAAAATATAAAAGAAATATATTTTTTAAAAAATTCAAAATTAAAAAAAAAACGTGGAATTGTGAAGATGGTTAGACTATTCAATGGTGCACGGCAATGTGCACCAACTTTCCATATTGGTTCTTGACAACAATGACTGTGGTCAGGATTCGAGTCCAATACTGGACTGTAGCATTCAAACACAAAACCAGTTGTGTTCAAAAAATTGAGAATGAGAAGCCGGTCGTGAATGCTCTATTTTTTTTTTTTATATAAATATATTAAAATATTTTTCTTAAAAAAATTATTTTTAAACATCAAAATAACCTAAAAATATAATAAAAAAAATTAATTTTTTTTAAAACATTTTTGAAATACAAGAATATTCCTCTTTATCCCTCTCAAATTGAAATTTCATATGAAAGTATTTTAATTTTTTTTAATATTAAAGAGTGTTCCTCAACTGTTTAGGTTTAGGAATATTTGCTTCTTAGAAGTTACCTGTTCGAGTTTTATAAATCATAAAATTACTAAAAAATTACATGATCGTTAATTTTAGAATTCATGAGATTAGTTAAAATAACCATAAACTAACTCAAACGTCACATTAATCAAAAAAATAAAATTCCTGTGGAAGTTTTTAAAAATATTGTTTCAATACTTTTGACTTTGAAACTATCAACTTATAATTATTTTAGTCACAATCATTTTTTCATGCCTACGATTTAGGGTCTTTTGGTATTGGAATATTTATTATGGTAGAATATTTTTTTATTTTTAAAAAATTATTTTTAATATTAATATATCAATATAAAAATATAAAAAAAATAATATATTTTTTTAAGAATTAAATTTTTTTTAAAAAAACCACGTCAACCACGTTTCCAACACCACCCCACGTTTCCGAACAATCAAATTTCAACTCTGCTATTTATCATTCAATGGATGGAGGTCAGTTTTGAATACGGCGAGAGAAAAGTGATGGAAATTCGTAGTAATTGTGGAATTGCTGGGTCTCTAATCCACGACACATGGATTAACGCTATATATTAATCCATGGGATTGTAAAACACCGAGTCTCCAAAGGGTTATTGCATGCCTCTCAAGAGTTTCCTCTGTAAATCAATTTTATTTCAAAACAGGGGAGAGACGAGAGAAGAATAAGAGAGAGAGAGAAAACAAGAAAAAACAAGGAGAGAGAGGGCTGGGCTGGCCACGGGTGCTAGGCCCACACGGCCAGAGAGGGTGGCTGCGTTTGATACTTCCACGTGGCAAGAGTTTTTTATTTTTGAAAAATCTATTTTTATTTTATTTTTACACGTTACCACTGCAAATAAAGTTTACTGGCGCTTACCTCTAAAATTTATCACTGCTCCTCTTGCAGACTGATTGTGTTGTGCTCCTCTTACATACCGAATACTTTCACATCTAAGCAAGCCGTTCTAAAGTACGCTAAGTGAGCTACAGAAAAATCTCGAGTTTACCTATGGCTTATATACATATACTTCTTTTTTGCTCCTCTATGTTGCTTGTTCTAGAAACAGCCGCAGGTATTGACACCATAAACACCACTCAGTACATTAGAGATGGAGATACCATAACTTCTGCTGAAGGAACCTATGTATTAGGATTTTTCAGCCCTGGAAAATCAAAAAACCGATACTTGGGGATATGGTACGGAAAAATATCTGTTAAGACAATAGTTTGGGTTGCCAACACAGAGATTCCACTCAACGATTTATCAGGATTTCTACGGCTTACGGACGAAGGAATTCTTGTCCTTCTCAATCGAAGCGGGAGTGTAGTCTGGTCTTCCAGTACATCAACACCTGTAAGGAATCCTGTTGCACGGCTTTTGGACTCAGGAAACCTTGTCGTCAAAGAGAAGGGCGATAACAACCTGGAGAACACCTTGTGGCAAAGTTTTCAACATCCAGGTAATACACTATTGCCAGAAATGAAGCTAGGTCGGAATAAAGTAACAGGCATGGACTGGTACCTGACAGCATGGAAGTCACCTGATGATCCTTCTAAAGGTAATGTTACATGTAAACTTGTTCCTTATGGATACACAGAGATACCAGTGATGGAAAAGTCAAAAGTGCTGTACCGGTCTGGGCCGTGGAATGGTCTGCGGTTCAGTGGCATGCCTTCTTTAAAACCGAATCCCATATACAAATTTGAATTTGTTTCCAATGAGAAGGAGGTATATTATACAGAGCATCTAACTAATAATTCAACACATTGGAGGGTCGTGCAAAGTCAAAATGGTGATATCCGCAACCTCAAGTGGATTGAGCAGAAACAAAGTTGGTTATTATACGGGGCACCAAATACAGATTATTGTGATCGTTATGCACTGTGTGGTTTAAATAGTATCTGTAATATTAACAACTCTCCAATCTGTGATTGCTTGAATGGATTTATACCTAATGTTTCAAGAGACTGGAACATGATGGATTGGTCAAAAGGTTGTGTTAGAAAGACTCCACTAAATTGTTCAGGTGATGGGTTTAGAAAGCTCTCCGCAGTGAGGTTGCCCGAGACAAAAACATCATGGTTTAACACGAGCATGAACCTGGAGGACTGCAAAAACACTTGCTTAACGAACTGCAGCTGTTCAGCATATTCAAATTTGGACATCAGGCATGGAGGAAGTGGGTGCTTGCTTTGGTTCGGTGACCTGATTGATATCAGAATACTTCATGAAAACGATATAGATGTTTATATACGGATGGCTGAATCAGAACTAGGTATGAATTTATCCCAAGTCTAGAAAAGTTGATAGCAATTGCACTCTAGCAAGATCTAAGATGGGAAATCAAATGAATTAAAAGCAAATCTTCATCATATACATCATAGTTTTACAGAATATCTTGTCAGATGATGCTATGAAACTTCCTTTGTATGCATTTAAGCATGTGCTAATCTATGTATATAACATGATAACTTGGCAAGCACAGATCAAAATATCATTTGGCTTAGAAGAGCTTTCAGCATAATAAAATCATTGAGATGATACATCACTTTCTAACATCATAGACTGATTTGCTCTGCCTAGAGTAGAATTATCATGGTATGTAATGAAACGTTTCCAGCCATACTAAAATAATAAGTACATACGATGGGCATTGTCCTCTAACTCCTTTTTTTTTTTTTTCTCTTCCATGGTTTAGATTATGGTGATGGTGCGAAGATGAATACTAAATCCAAAGTGAAGAGAAGGATCATAGTAAGCACAGTGTTGTCTGCAACAATTCTGTTCCTCGGCCTAGCCTTGTTCTTGTATGTTTGGAAGAAAAAAAACAGTACGTTATTCACCATGAGCTTCTAATTACTCATGGCTCGATCTGCTGATTTTAGGATGGGAAGTTTAGTTTATTTTCGATTTTAGGACCTCCTTGTATAGATGTCTAAAAGAAATTTTAGTATAAAAGAGAATATATCAGATCCCCTGCTTCTTGTTGTTATTCACAAGATTTTTGCTTGCATGACAAATGACAGGTGCTTTGGAAAGAAATTCACGTAAGAAGCACATGAAAGAGGATCTGGACTTACCGTTGTTTGATTTGGGTATAGTGGCTTGTGCAACAAATAACTTTTCTGCTGAAAATAAACTCGGAGAAGGGGGTTTCGGACCTGTTTACAAGGTAATAGCTGACCTATAAACAATAAGCAATTTGTTGGCTTCCAATGGACAGATACTTTCTAAGCATACATAATGACTGTTTGGAAAGTGTTCCGACATTAGATTTTCCAACAGATGCAAGTAATATGCGGCATTGTACGCACCATATATTACAGGTTTCACAAGACAAACTGTTGCTTATGATTATGAGAGAATATTTGCAGGGAGAATTGAAAGATGGACGTGAAATAGCTGTGAAGAGACTCTCCAAGAATTCAAGACAAGGACTCGATGAGTTCAAAAATGAAGTCAAGCTTATCGTGAAACTTCAGCATCGGAATCTAGTGAAGCTTCTAGGATGCAGCATTGAAGAAGATGAGATGATTTTGATCTACGAGTTTTGTCCTAACAAAAGCTTGGACTTCTTCATTTTTGGTATGAATATCTCAAAACCCTAGTCACGCATGCAGGCTTATCTATCAGTAATTTTAATTGAAACTTCATCAAGTATTAAGTTTGCATTACCATTTCTCCAAGTTTTTCATATGCATTTGGGAATCTGATAAGAGCTAGAATAAACAGATTTGGGAAAAAATTTGGCAGATGAAAGACACAGATTGCTTCTAGATTGGCCTAAGCGCTACAACATTATCAACGGGATTGCTCGAGGACTCCTTTATCTTCACCAAGATTCAAGACTAAGAGTAATTCATAGAGATCTTAAAGCCGACAATATTTTATTGGATTATGAACTGAACCCGAAAATTTCAGACTTTGGCCTGGCTAGAAGTTTGGGAGGAAATGAAATTGAAGCCAATACAAATAAAGTGGTCGGAACTTAGTAAGTTTGTCATCCATCATACGATTTTATCTTCCGTTCTCACAAATACAACTTAACATTCTACAAACGAATATGTGCAGTGGCTACATTTCCCCTGAGTATGCAAAATTTGGGCTCTACTCACTAAAATCAGATGTCTTTGGCTTCGGTGTATTGGCCCTTGAGATAGTGAGTGGGAGCAGGAACAGAGGATTCCGTCATCCAGACCACCACATGAACCTTCTCGGGCATGTAAGTGTTAAAATCATGGTACTTAGACTCTTCATTTCACTTAACTTTTGTGTGCCAACGTTAGGTTCACTTAGACACTTGCAATACATGAAAAAATTGTAGAAAGTTTGAAAATCCAGCCTGACAACGGTACGCAATATCATTTGGATCCTCGAGTTTCTAGAGACCAAAATTGTAAATATTTTTTAATGAAATTGTATTGAATGCCTCGGTTTGTTTACCAGGCTTGGAGACTGTTTATGGAAGGCAGGCCTTTGGAACTGGCAGCAGAATCAATAGCTATAACATGCTATTCATCTGAAGTGCTGCGTTCGATTCACGTGGCTCTACTTTGCGTGCAAGACAAACCAGAACATAGGCCAAACATGTCACGTGCAGTTTTGATGTTAGGTAATAATGATTCACTTCCTAAGCCTAAACATCCAGGTTTTTTCACGGAAAGGGATCTTCTTGAAGCAAGTTATTCTTCCAGAATGAGCAAACCGTCTTCAGCTAACGAATGTTCAATTTCAGTCTTAGAGGCAAGATAGATTACCCTTTGTGAGGTCTTGACATGCTGCTGGGTGATCGTGTTTTAGAAAGCTATATATACTTCTCAGTCCTTTTTATGTTCGTTAACAAGCATCTATGCTCTTTATTGCCTTCGCTAAAATAGCTAAAAAGTAAAAACCATTTTAACTAGCTATCTAAAAAATATTATCACATTCTTACTCTCTAAAATAAAGAGTCATTACTATTTTTTGAATTAACTAAAAACCAAAATCTTCCAAACCAGTTATCAGTTTTTCATACATGTAAGAACCCAAGAAAGCATGGCCACCAATTTTGTAGCCAAAGTTGCATCTAATACAGGTTACGATTTTTTACGATTGCTAACATTGCCAATGCTCTCAATGCCCTTGTTGAGGAGAAAAAGAACACCATCTTCCTCTTCTTGAAGAACAAGGAATTATTCATGCACCCTTGATGAGACAGGCAAAGGAATGTTGTACCTAAAATGCCTTCCACAGTCCTAATAACAATTGTTTAGATGAGCCAGCATAGTTACAGCCTGGAAGAGGGCATGCACAGGGTGAAAAGACAGTGTTCCATGGCTCCCATATTCTTTGTTTTGGCATATTGTTGTAACATATTCTGTACATGTTCCCGCACACTGCATTATTGCTCATCAAAAGGTTCGAGATATTTGGCTGCTGAAACAAATCAGCAAAGTTAAATCATCATAAAAGGTATAAAATATACTCAGAACCAAATCAAAGACCATCGAGCTTATAGGGAAAACTTCATTTTGTAATGAGGACAATTCTCTTTAAACCATCAAGCCAAGCAAAAGAGAGAGTTCAAAGGAAAAAGAGAGAGAGAGCTACTTGTGCTCTCCACAAGCTGTATTAGAGTCAATTATTTCTTGGCCATCAGAAAATTTCCTCTATTTTAGCTGAGACCACAAATTATAGGCAATCCAGAAAATCTTTTTCTATCATTTGATCTCCATAACAATGTTATAAATGCTGTCAAAATATAAGTTCTCCAATAAGCAAACAGTATTCATGGGTCAAATATCATGGCTCCAGCAGACATGGATTTTTAAATCCATTGAGATTGGGCACGTAAAGAATCAGTTAAAATCAGAATGCAAAACAAAGGAACCTAAAGAACAGGTTCGCTACTGCAACTAAGACAGTCATATCTTAACATCGACTGATTAAGAAGCCAAATGAAAGAACATGTGAAGATATTAAGCTAGTCAATACCTACCACAGACAAAGATGGCCATCAGAAGGTTCTCTTGCAATCCCATCGAATCAAATGTCTCAAAAACCTCTTCATACATTGTGAAGAAATTTTATCCATCATTTGGGAGCCTGCATTGTTGTCGACACATTGGCGTCTTCCTAGTCCGAAAAGGGGAATTAAGAACAGCGAGAAATAATGAAAAACACAATCACTTTCTGTTGGCAAAGCTCATCGGTTTGGCAATAAGGTAGCATCATCCTATATTTCTTATCACTTTAAGAACAAACCAGTTACCAGTACCATCGGTGCATAGAACCAAAATCATATGTTTGCCAGCTTCCTTAGTTATTTTCAATATTGATGAACCTTTAGTAGGGATTGGCTTCCATATTTTGTATCCTTGATTCATGAATTCATTCATCAAGAAGCGTCTACAATCAAGACTAACACCCATATGAATTCCAAGATTCTTAATAGCCTATTCACCAATTTACTCATGTAATTTTTCTTAACAGGGACATGCCTCGTGATTAGATTGTTCTCCCTGAAACGTCATCATAAAAACCTTGTCAAAAAGGGGAGAACTAAGACACAATTTAAAGTTCCAAATTTGTTTCTCATCATATATATATGTTTCGGACTTCCATAATGAAATTATTTGAGAACAGTTTGAAAGTCAAACTTTACTCACCAAGCAAGCTCCAAGTAACAATACAATTTGCTGGGTCTCAAAGGAAATGCATAAGGTATAATAAAAGAGGCAACACCCGAACCAATACCTAAATGAGATGAACTATTTGTTTTTCAAGTAGAGTGTATATCTACACAGATAAATATATATAATTGACAGATAAACTTGACTTGACTTGACTTGTAAGTAATTTATATGTACTGCCTTTCTTATCTCCTTTGTTCCGACACAATAAGATATTCAATTTGATAACAATAGATAAACTATTTATTTTTCAAGGAGAGTATATATTTACACAGATAAATACATATAATCGACATATAAACTTAACTTTTATGTAATTGGCAATTCTAACAGCTAATTTTAACGTAACTTTTAAAATAAAAAAATTACAACTTTCTAAATTAAAAAAGACACAACTTTTCATTTACATCCTAGCAAAAATCCATAAAATAGGCCAAATTAACATGTCATATGCAGTTCTGATGTTAGGTAATAATGATGCACTTCTTCTGCTTAAACAACCATGTTTTTTCACGGGAAGTGAACTGATTGAAGCAAGTTGTTCATCTATCCTGAACAATCCATAATCAACTAATTAACGAATGCTTGATTTAATTGTTAAAAACAAGATAAATTACATTCTTTGTGATCTTGATAGTTGGATGATCGGTTTTTTTTTTTAAGCTATAGTTACCTTTAGGTTCTTTTTATTTTCAAAGAATCATTTTATTTAAAAATTTTAGATAATTTTTAATTTTGTATCAAAATTTTGTTGATGAATCAGTCGAGATTTAAATTTTATTATTTATATTTTATTCAATAAAAATTAAATATACACAACCTATACAAGACTTTCACTTGAAAAATATATAAAAAAATTATATAAATTACACCTAATAACTTTCTAATATGATTCCTAATATGTCATATTAATTTGTGTATACCTGTACTTTTCTAATTGTCTAAGGACAAGTTCCAATAAAAGTAAGTTAGCAAAACGCTTCATTTATTTGTTTGCATGTCACTTCCATTTAGTAATAGAACACATTGAGATAAAAAGGATGAAGCATAGGCTGTTTCTCACCTTCCATGATGGTACACTTGCCTGTAGGACTAACAGCTGGCATGCAGTACTGTTGCCAAGGCTTTCAGAATTGTGTTGTGCCCGTGTGGAGAGAAGGATCTCCTGGCATTTTCCTCGTTGAGGACATTTGTCGATCACTAGCGGACTTTTAAGTGACGATCTCTTAAAAAATCAACGACTTTGAGAGAGCATAAACAGAAAAGGAATGGAAAAGGTGAGAATTCTTTAGGGCATGTTCTTTTGTTTTTAGAAGGTTCCATGTCTGGTATTTGAACTGGAAGACCAAGACAACGTGTTGTGAACAACTAGGCATAGCCCATATACTAAATGGTCTATTTTCTTCAGCTGGATCTCACTATAATTTGTCCAAAAAAGGCTCATATATATGGGATTGGAGACGAGGGCTTAAGTAAGAGGGTTTTTTTTTTTTTTCAAATTGGAACTGTCAATAAATTTATTTAAAGAAATAGCATAATTTAAGTATATTCGTTATCCTTTTTGCTTCTTCTGATACTTAATAGATTACATTATTGACATTGATACAAGAATCTTAAAGTCTTGATTTATTGAAAGAAATTGATGGCGCTCGTGTGTGAAGAGAGAATTTGTGGCAAGTTTGAACACTACGCTGGAAACATACAAGGAAGGAATGGTTGAGTTGGGGACAAAAGAAAGCAAATAATTTTGTTGTTCAGCGGATGAAATTTTCAAAGATTGCGGTAGTAAAACTGCAGCGACAAGTAAGAACATTTTGTTTCGACAGTTCCACGGCAACAACAAATAAAAGAAAAAATAACGCAATTAGTGGTTTTAGATTCAAGCCCCCGTGGTTAATTTTAGAACTTGTAGAATTAATTGAAATATGCACAAATTAATCTAGATACTCATGTTAATAATAATAAAAAAAAATAACACAATCATGTTCTGGTAGTGGAACTGATGCAATCAGATAATTTTTATTATGCGCAAGTAAGATTTTCGCAACCAAAACAAAGGTACTATTTATACAATTTTTTCTCATGTTATATTATTTTTTTGAAATAAATTTGTTTTTGAAATAAATTTGTTAAGTGTGCTAATTTGAAAAAAAGAAAACTCCTTCAAGTAGAATATCTACTTTCTAGTACTGCCCTCAAAAAAAGAAGATGTTTTTCAATCAAAATCATAACTTAATCTTGTGTGTTGCATGATATTAAGTCATGGATTTCCATCATTTAAAATAAATACAATATAAAGTAGATGCTTTTCAAAAGCCCAAACTCTCATTTTGAAATCCAAATTTTTCTTTCTAAAATAGCCCTTCAGTTTTCAAATAATTCATCTAAGTAATTCATTTTTCAAAATAGCGTTAAATTCTTCATAAACATTCTTTTTCAACCAACACTCATTTAAACGTGTGCCTAACATAAAATCTAAAATTATTTCACAACACTTGAATGATCTATTTTGGACTTTCTAATCAAATAAATCTAAATGTTCCTATGATGAAAATTTATATTTTCAAATTTACATCTTATAATGATTTCATTATAACTATTGGAATTACATGAGCATAATCATTAAAATTTATAGCTTGGTCTTTAAACATAAAAACATGATTCCTAGAAAAACATATTTTATAACAAAACTTTTCATGCCTAAATTTGCAAAGTTCTCAGAAAAAATGATGATGATGTAAGCCTTTTAATGGCTATAAAAAAAATAAATACAACTAGATCAACTAGAGGAGCAATTTAGTTTGAAGAAACCCTTTGTAAATAAAATATCCAAATTATGACATTAAAAACCCTATCATAAGTCATTAGTGGTAGAGAAAACAACTTCTTCATAGTGATGATGAAAAGTGAGCAATACTGAACATATATCATTAGACTACATTTAAAGGTAACAATAAGTAGAGCCAATGTGGGATAAGATGATGGACAAGCTATACCTAAAAGTGGAGAACATGAGAAGACAAATCCATAATAAACCTTGAACACACTTATGTCACCTAAACAATTCAGGCAAGCTAGAGATCACTTATCGACACTTTCACAACAAAAAATCTCCAAAGAAATAGATGATACCAAAAAAGGGTATTAACCTTCCAAAATATAAAATTTGTGATTTCCCTAATCTTCAAGAGGTATTATTTAGAATAATATAATAATCATTTATTGCTATAAAATAGATTCCTCTATATAATTGAAAGTTCCTTCTAACTTATCTCTTATTAGGAAAAAAGTATATTTTCAAACATTACTTCAAGATGATTTCTTTATAAAATGAAAAGTTTTTAGAATCACTTCGAGTTGATCTCTTTTTAATACAAGTAAAATTTTGAAATTACTTTAAGATGATTTTTCTATGAAATGACAAACATAATGAGAAAAGTTAAAAATCACTTTGAGCGAGTTTCTGTAAAAATATCATTATTCAAGGATGTTTTTCTTATGAGTTGACCTATTTAAATTTATTCAAGGCTAGTCACCTGATAATGAGACCCCATTTGAATCTTCTATTAAGGTTAGAATTATACCTTGTTTAAATTTTATATTAAGGTTGGTCACCCATAATATAGACACGTTTTTATTTCATGTTAAGGCTAGTCATCTAATAATATGGACTAATTTTTCTTTCATATTGAGTTTGGTCACCTGATAATGAAATCCTGTTTTTATTTTATGTTTAGGTTTGTCACCTCATGATATGGACCCTTTTATTTTATATAGAAGTTGGTCACTTGATAGCATGGATCATTTTCATTTTATATTGAGGTTGGTCACCTAATGATATGAACTTTTTTGTTTTTTCATGATGAGGTTGGTCATTTTACAATTTGACTTATTCAATTTTCATATCAAGTCTTGTTATCTATTTTGGGACTCTACATAAATACATAAAAAATCATAAAAAAGAACAAAAAAATAGAAAAAGGAAATACAAAAACAATTATAAAAAATGGAAAATATATAAGTGGATAAAACATGAAGAATGCCTAGAAAATTATCAAAGATCGGTAGGGCAGGGGAGAATCAAAATATACAAGGTTGGAAAAATTGGTAGTCTAATATGGACTGGTGAAGGCCCCTTGAATAGAAAAATTGAATTTGCGAAGGAAAATTCAAAATTGAATGTTTAATGACTTAATTGATATTTTTCAGGGTTTAATTGAATTTATTAAGAGCTTAATTTTAAGAAAATTAGTGTTTAAGGGTCAAATTACAATTTTAAAAAGATAATGTTGTCGAAACAAGGGCTTATTTGTATAAATATTAAAGTTTGATGGTCAATTCAAGGCTTAATTAAGTTTAAAGCCAAGGATCTAGACTGTAAAAGGTATAAGACTTCAGGGATTGATATTGGTTTTATTAGGGGCCAAGTTGTAAAACATTGAAAGTTTATTGATCAACTATAGGTCAAAATACATAAATTGATAATTAAGAACTTAATTGGAAAAGACGTTGAACTTTGGGTTGACAATTAAGTTTGGCAGGAGTAAAATTACATGGGTTTAAAGGTTAGAAGATAATTATGGGTGCAATTAAAGGAAGTAAAAGGTCAAGGACTAAATTGAATTTTTATCAAATCCTTAATTTCTTGGTCGTTAACCTAAACAATATGTTGTTTGGTTCATGTTCAAAACACATCGTTTGGAATAGAGGGTAGACAAAATGTTGTTTGCCCACTATTTATCTTTTTTTTTAGGCAATTCTAGGCCAATCGAGTTGGTATCTTCAAACAAATATAAACCTTCAATTTGAGCAAGGTTGGATCCAAACAAAATGTGTGCACTTGCTTTACTAACTTTAAGCAGTCTTTGACAATGATGATATCATAGTTACGACATTGAGACTTTAAATATGGTTAACTCAGTCAGCTATAATTGTAATACCCATTATACGAAACCACTTATTTTTGTTTTGTTTTCGCACTTCAAACCTTTTCAGTGAGTTCTTATCAAAGGTTAACCAAGTTTCTTTCATGATCAAAAGGCTAAAAACAACTCCTTACCCTTCAAATTTGGTAAAACCAACTAAATCTCTAAAAACCAAGTTTGTTGCAAAAACCAGCAAAGTACAAAGTTTTTAGCTATTAAAACTTGCCTAAAACTCTTCTATTTGGATCAATGGGTAAAGCATTGATTAATCATGATCAATCCTTGATTGAATCCATAAAAAATAACCTTAGAAAAAGCTTATAAATACCCATTAAAAATCCAAAGAAAAGGAGGGAGAAGGAGGAGAGACATATTGATAAAGAGATTTTAGTTATGAAGGTTCATAAGCCTAGCATAAGGGTTTTTTAACTTTGAAAAGGTAGAGATTTGTAGAGGCAAAATTTTGCAAAAGATAGCAAAAAAGACAATAACCATTGATTGAAGCTTTGAAGTTATAAGCCTTTTCTAAACTAGTAGGTGATGTCCATGAGGCACGCCTCTACCTTTTCCTTATATGTTTTAATAATATGTTGAACTTGTATTAGTGTTACATTCTGTTGAGCTTGGATTTTGAGTAATACATAAAAATATTATCTTTTTTGCTCAAACCTGATTTGAGTTTGTTGTTAATGTTACTGGATGTCAAGAAGATATGTTTGTGATTGTTTTTTTTTTTTAGGAATGAAGTAGTTTTGGAGCTTGCAAAATATGACATTAGGCTTTTGATGTTTGCTTTGATGTATGTTCTTGGTTTTTGGGTTTGTGTAAGTCTTATTAAATGTTAAAATGCTAATTTTGAACATTAGATTATTGAATATGTTTTGTGTTTTAATTTGGTAGCTTTAGGAACTGGGATATTAAGCATGATTTTAATGATTCAGTATTTTTTGTTGTTCATGTTAGTTCAGTCATATAAAACAATGATAATATGGTTTTGTGTGAACCAAAAAAGCTTGGTTTTAAGGCTTGGAATGCATCTTCCAGGGATAGGTAATAACTAAGTTTTTTAGGTTCAAGTTTTCTGTGTTCTTAGAAAGAACATTATATTGGCTTCATGATCTGGACCAATTTTGGTCCAATTCTTTACACCAATAACTTTGTAAGATTTTTTTAATCAATAATCAAGGGTTAATTTACATCAATAACTATTTTTTTTTAGTTTTAATCTTAGAGTTTCATTTTTGCATCGAAACCTATTTTGATTAAATCATGATTATTGGTTGATAATCGTTGATGTTTGATGCTTGATTATTGTTTAGTAATTGATTTCTAGCATGCTTATGTCTTTGTTTTGTTCTTACCTGGTCAGGATTTTGATTCATATTTACTAGGCATGTTCTTCGTGTTCTTGAGTTTTCTGAATTTTGATTTGTTTTAACAAAAAACCTTTAATGTTTTTGTTTTTTTTTTTTTACAAGTTTGATATGTTTTGGATTTTTGGTTTCTTTTTGGGATCAAACTAGTTTTTTTGTTTGGTTTATAGTCAAACCAAAAATTTTAAGTAAACTTGATTGGATCAAATTTAGATTAGATAGGTAAGGACTAGTTTGGTTCTCAATCTTTTTTATAAAGAAATTTTTGGCTCAAGTGTTTGTTTGGAAAACATGCCCTTAGACCTATTTTGACGATGTTATCCATAAAAAAATGAGTTTTTACCAAACAAAGCATTAAAAATAATAAAACATATTTAAAAAAAGAATAAAAAGTTTTTTTTTCATATGGCCAAGAATCCTAAAAATTATTTAAGCATTTTTTTAAAAAAATCTAAAATAATTTGGCATGTTTTAAGACAAAGTGTTGTATGAATTTTACAACAAGTTTGTAAAATTCCAATGGATTTTGGCCTACATTTCAAAAATATTAAAAACTTATTTCTAGAAAGGAAATATATTATTCAATTTTAATATAAAGATAAGAAAACCTTTATTGGTGTCAGTATTTAAAATGTTATTAGGAGTAATACAACTTATTTATTTTAATAACAGGATAAAAATAACAAGTAATTTTATCTAAAATGTTATTTAGAATAATACAATAGCTAAAAATTTCAAGTTTATTCCATAACAAGTAAGGATAATATATAATCTTTCTAAATAACACTAATAAACTCTTATTGGGTTGCAAACTAGTGAGCCCAAGCTACAAACTAGAGTGAGCCCAAGCTAATAACTAGTTAACACAAGCTTAATACCTAAAATAATTCTAAAACATTGATTTTAAGCTAAAATAAACTCAAACTAAAATTCAAGCCCTCAATTAAATGTAATTATCCAAATAAAAAAATAAAAAAACAAATAAAACTTAAAATAATTCAAATTAATATAAAAAAATAATTTATCTCAAAAGTAATCTGTCATTAAATATTTCAACTCTCATTTCCTTGTATAGCTGAATAAATATAAATTTTTTATAAGAAAATGATTTTGGAACATTAAAAAATCTTAATCACATTTGAAAACTATATTGTTATCTACTAAAGATTCTTGTAAAAATATAAAAACTTTAAAAAATAAGTTGTTGAATATTTTTGCATTATAAGAAAAATAATCATCTTTAAATATAAAATTTACAAGTTTAAAGACAACAAATAACAAAACATGTGTTACTATTTTCTAAAAAAAAAAATTAAAAGGTGCTAGCTTTTTTATAAAAAAAACCTATGAAACTAAAGTCGGGTACACACCTTCAAACAAAAGAAATTAAAAAATTAAAAAATGTTATGAAATGTGAAACACAAGGTCACGTGTTTTGTTCCAACTAGCATCAATATCCTCGTACTTCTTTTTCTTGGCTCGAGGAATAAGTTGAAAGAAACAACCAATGCCGTTGTTAATTTCTCATATGTCAAACAAACCTTAAGCATGGACAAAAACTAATTATTAGTTTATAAGTAAAGCAAGTGAACTTAACAAACAAACATACCATATAATTAGATTGGTAGCCGCACAATGCTATGGACTATAATAATAATAAAAAAAATTAAACCTAAAAAAATAATTAGAAGATGAAAAAGAGGGATTCAATGAAAATATTAAATCTTGATTAATTTAATAATATAATATAAAATAAAATAACAACAACAAATTAAAAAAAAAAATTCTCGGGCAAAGTTGGACTAACACATGAAACTCGTGACTTGTATATTAAATATGTCTAGATTACATGTTTATCGTGTATCCTAGATCATGAGATCGAGATAATTTAAAAGAAAAAAAGTGATGATAAAAAAATAGAGATAAATATAAATTAAGATATTTAATATCGCAACATGAATTATTTACTCAGTTGAGTTTATTAAAATCAATTTGTAAAACAAATCAACACACATAAATTTTATTGAATAAAATAATTGAAAAAAAAACAATACTATGCAGGGCTGTACATTTTAAAAATATTATAAAAAAATATTTTTAAGAAATAAATTTAATTTATATATATATATATATATAAAAATCATACTAACATCCTCAAAAATTAAATACACCAAATATAATTAAAATAGCATCGCCATTTAAAATATGCTAAATAAGCAAAAGAAAAAAAATCACAGAAAATGGGTATTAACTGAATCATAAACTTTAAAATTATATAAAAGAAGATATATAAAAAAGGGTATTAACTAAAAAAAAGAAAAGAAAAAAAAGAATGAGACCAGGTGTTATTGGGCCAAATAAGCCATGCTAAGCGCTTGGCTTATCAAGAAGTGGCACGCGATAGGTTTTTTTTTAAGTTAATGGATCATCCACCCCATTATAATTTGACAAAAATAGATGATGCATTGTCTGAATTCTCAGATTCCAACCACTATGGTGCCAGAAAAATGGGGTTCATGTATTTTTTCATCAAAAACCTATTTTTGACCCAAAACACCTTAGGAAACTTGTCAAACCAATCCATGGCCACAAAAAATACAAAAAAAAAAAAACACCTCAAACCCTGAAATCAACCTGAAACCAAAACTCTTTGTAAGCTCATATTTATTTTTTTAGGCACTTTCATGGCAAAAACACCTAGTTCAAACTCCTCTCGTTATATTAAACTATTTGATACAAAATTCGATTGTTTTAGTGCTCATAATTCTTGTTAATGACAACTTCCTCACTTTATATTGGAAGCTGGAGATCCTCTCTCTCCTCCAACTAAAAAATAACTAAAAAATTAGGAAAATAAATTTTTCTATCAAAATTGAATTTTTAAAAATTAAAGACACTGGTTACCTAAAAGCCAAATAAGATGGGGGATGTAAATGAACTTTTAAGACAGATTTCAAAGCCACCACCTATTATACCCTTTCTTTTAACTTCAGTCCTCTATCTTTCAATTAAACCCTCCATCCTAAAAAAAAAAAATGCAATTGAGTGCTAATTTGGGCTCAAAATGGCTAAATCATGCAAAATAAAACTTTAAGGATCAAATCCAATTTTTTTATATATAAAAAATCAATGCTCCAATCTTTAGTGATCTGCAAGATGGTAAACAATATTTGTGCTCTAGTACAAGAAGGAGCTCTTTTAGTATAAAGCTAATTATTTGATTCGCGTTTCTCCATCGGTTAGATAAATGTTTTGGCAAATAAAAACAATAAATATGCAAGCTTTTTCAAATGCATTTTTTTTTACAAAAAAAATCCTAATTATAAATATAAAAGCCTATGCATGAATTTAATTAAATTAATCAAGAACATTTGTGCTAATAAATATATATAAAAAAGTGTTAACGCGTCCATTCGACTCGCCTAGCTGCAAGTCAAATAATATATTTTTTTCTATCACACAATAATTAATGTGTAAGTTTTATTAATGTGTTTTTTGACATCATGTAAAAAGTATAATTGTGAATAAAAAGTTGATGTTTACATATAATAAAATAAAAAAAAGGAGATAAGAACAAAAATAATGGTGTAAATAAGACAAATGTAGAATGATAAATATTCCAAGTATATATAGGCCAGACACAGCCACAATTGGGCTTGGTAATGTGCCAAATACCGGGCATGTTGGGTCTGGCTCTAGCCAAACATGGCTACACTACCAAGCCCCAAGCACGTCTAAGGGAATGACCATTCTCCTTGGACACGCTTAAGAGAATGACCATACCATCCTTTTTGGGCATGCTCATGGGAATGACCATCCTTCCCAGAAAACGCTCATGGGAATGATCATCCTCCTTTGATCATGTCCAAGAGAATCACCAGACTCCCTTAGATCTAGCTTAAGGGAAGAGCTCAACCTTAATGAGATCACCTATATTTAACATATTAAACCCTAACTTTCCTACACCTTTTAGGTGTATAAAGTCTTTTAGGGACCCATCATATTTCCATCAAACATTAATGTAAATGTAAGAGATATTTGTCCCTAGTTAAATATTATCAAAGTAAATTACATTCCAGACCCTTATTTTCATAAATATAAAAAAAGACTAATAGGCTATCAATACACCATAAGACATTCAGAACAAAGGTTCACAATCTTCATTCTCTACTGCATATATACTTTTAGAGTATCTCGCTTTAGAATATCATTGTATTTTCTCTATCTAAAAAGATACTTATTTAAGCATTAGATAGTCCCCTCTCAATTAAAGGAGACATTTTTGTAGGTATTAGCGACAAGCTACATTGGCCTACCAAGCACCAAGTATAAGTTATCAACCACCTTGGCTAGAGAGAATGGACAAGATTGCTATGACCAATTGATTAACTGATTGTCCAACCTTGGAGCCCTATTCCTAGCCTACTTGGATTTTTAGGACATCATCACTAACCCCGCACAATATATTAAAGACAATTATGTCATGGTGAATATACAAATTGTCCCCAACGCCTAGTCCAATGGTTTTATTTTGCAAGGGCAATTTCATAATTTTACTACTACAACGAATAGTAATTTGTGTCTAAAAGCATTGTAACTTTTCTTTAAGAATTATTTTTTTGTTAATATATTAGCTCTTTTTGGCCCTTCATGATCCTCACTTCCCCATCATTAAGTTTTCTCAAATTCAATACATTATTTTAACAACCCTTTATGGTATTCTGGTGATAAAAACTAAAGGTAGTGGCAATGGTTTTTCAAACCTACCATTAAGGGTTTATTTATCCTTTATCGATTTGTGAATGATAAAATTATGATCAAAATTTATGTATTGAAAAATAATTTTATTATCATTTTAGGTCAACTTCTAAGGATCAATCTCATTAAGGGTTGATTTGTCATATGTCGAACAATGGATAATAAGATTAACACTATATTTATTTATTTATTTTCTTGTGAAATGTTTCTATTATCATTTATAAGTTGTCTTCTAAAGAAAAAATCATTGAATTTTTTAATTTTATATAAATCTACGACAATAAAAACACAAACAAAAATAAAAACCCATAAAATAAAATATAATAACAACAAATAAAAATATAGCACAACAAATCAAGAGCAATTTTCACAAAATATCTAAAAACAACCTCCACTCTTCAAATATTTCACAGTCATCCAAAATAAAATGAATTAAACTCAATACACATTAAAAATTATTCAAATCCCACAAAATTCATTACAATATTCATCAAAATTAACAACATACAAAAATATTATTCAAAAACCATGTTTAAGGTTCGAAATCAACCTTAAAAAACAACTCGAGTCGTTTGGATTTTTCTAGAATTGGTGGTAGAAGTTTTAGCGTGTAGGAATGACATGCAATCATGAATGGCAGTATGTGAGGGTGATGCTTTAATGACTTAGATGCCGAGCGACCCACTAGATTAGGCAGTCCTCCTTTTACTTTTCAAGTTAGTGTCGATACGGTGTTATCACTCACTCTAAATCATAAAAAATGTTAAATCAATGTAGAATAATATGTTTGAAAACTCTTAGTAAAATTTTAGCCTAATCCAATGATTGGATTGAGAGTTATGCTTTATAGCATAAAATTTAACAATATATAACATTACTCTAAAACCGACTTTGATTGTTCAACCCTTACATGGATCGTACAATCTGGGATGACTAGGCTTGATTAGCACCTTAAAACTATATTATTGAGAGATCCAACCGTTATATTGAGCCTAAATTTTTCTAGATGATTCTATGGGCAATTTTTCCTAGGATAGCCACTACATCGTTAAACAGACCATCAGATTTTTCATATTTGAATATATAAGAAATCTATATCAAACAAATCCGTTACTCCTAATTAGAAAAATCAAATTAAAAACTCTACAAAATAAATAGAAAATAAAAATAACTAGAAAAATAAATACAATTTACAATAGAATTATGGTCAATTGATCATTATGGGATCATGGCTAATTATTGTCAAATATGATCTTAAAAAAACCATGTTGAACTGATCAAATTTTTTTAAGCTTTGTTTTGTCTATCTTGTCTATAATTAAAAAAACAATGTCTCGTGTTAAAAGCGTATTATAGATTTTTTGGAATACGAACTCACAAACCCATGTCATTAGATTATAAATTGCACGTTGGCTTTTATCTTAGAAATATTATTGAACGTTGGCTTTTATCTGAAAAATATTGGAACATTGTTCCCCTGTAGACAAGTTGTGGCTATAAATATGCAGTTCGCGACAATAAATATTTTCAGGTCTAAACATCAAGTTATTTAAAAACTAAGCTATAGAAGAAGAAAACATCATCAAAGTAGCAATGCATTTCATTTCCATGCTTCTTTTTTGCTTCCTTTTATTGCTGGATAGAGAAGTTGCCACAGCCATTGACATCATAAACACAACTCAGCCTATCATAGATGGTGATACTATGGTTTCAGCAGATGGAACCTATGAATTAGGATTTTTCAGTCTTGGAAAATCCAAAGACAGATACTTGGGCATATGGTATGGAAAAATACGAGTTCAAACTGTAGTTTGGGTTGCCAACAGAGAAACTCCCCTCAATGATTCGTCGGGCGTTTTAAGGCTCACCAACAAAGGAATTCTTATCATTCTCGATCGCCATAAGAGTGTGATTTGGTCTTCCAACACAACAAGACCTGCAAGGAATCCAACTGCTCAACTTTTGGATTCAGGAAACCTGGTTGTGAAAGAGGAGGGAGATAGCAACCTGGAAAATTCCTTGTGGCAGAGTTTCGATCATCCAACTGATACATTATTGGCCGACATGAAGATAGGATGGAATAGAATAACAGGCATGAACTGGTACCTGACATCATGGAAGTCTGCTGATGATCCTTCCAGAGGTAATTTTACATGCATGATGGTTCCTTATGGATATCCTGAGATAGTACTAACGGAAGACTCGAAAGTGAAGTTCAGGTCTGGAGCATGGAACGGTATAATGTTAAGTGGTTTAACTCAATTAAAACCAACTTCCAAGTTCACATTTGAATTTGTTTTTAATGAAAAAGAGATGTTTTTGACATATCATTTTCACAGTAGCTCAATTCTTTCAAGGCCCGTGGTCAGTCCATATGGAGATTTCCAGGAATTCGTGTTGCATGAGAAAACACAAAGTTGGTTCCTGTACGGTACTGCAACTACAGATAATTGTGATCGTTATGCACTATGTGGTGCAAATGGAATATGTCGTAGTATTGACAGTTCTCCAATACTGTGTGATTGCTTGGATGGATTTGTACCTAAAACTCCAAGAGATCGGAACGTGACCGATTGGTCAAACGGTTGTGTTAGAAGGACTCCACTAAATTGTTCTGGAGATGGCTTTCGGAAGCTCTCTGGACTGAAGTTGCCAGAGACAAAAACGTCATGGTTTAACACGAGTATGAGTCTAGAGGACTGCAAAAACAAGTGCTTAAAGAACTGTAGCTGTACAGCATATTCAAATTTGGACATCAGGAATGGAGGAAGTGGGTGCTTGCTCTGGTTTGGCGACCTGATTGACGTAAGAGTTATTGCTGTAAATGAGCAAGATGTTTATATACGGATGGCTGAGTCAGAACTAGGTATGATGAATCTATCTTCAGACTAGAAAAGTAAGTATCTATAAATTATATTCTATAGCAACTTGTGGTTAAATCAACCTTTAAATTGTAACTGCCTATTCATCAGAAAAACAACAATATTAAGGTCTATGAAATTGCTGCCGAAATGATTTATTCTAATATTAAGTTTACTTCAGAAAGAGAAAAAATGGGAAAACACATGCTTGAGATATAATATAGAAGAAAATTTTCTTCCATTCCTTTTGGCTGTCTGTTTCACTAATGTATATTCTATGGTACTCTTTCCTATTGTTGTCTTTTAAATCCACTTTTTCTCTGCCATGTCGTAAATAATGGAGATGGCGCAAAGATAAATACCAAATCCAATGCGAAGAAAAGGATCATAATAAGCACTGCATTGTCTACTGGAATTCTGTTCCTTGGCCTAGCCCTGGTCTTGTATATTTGGAAGCAGCAGAAAAATAGTACGTTATTCACACCATGAAAATTTAACTACTCCTATGCTCCATCTTTCGATTTTCAGATAAGAAGATTTGTTTCTTTTAAAATTTTATTTTTAGAATAATTAGATACATAAATGTATTGACGGCTTGAAGAAATTTTAGTATAACAGAAGATATTGTTCACCTACTTCTTTCTTGAAGAAATTTTAGATGCATCTTCCCAGTTCTGCGTGCAGGACAATCAAATAACATGCGCAAGAAGGAAGACCTGGAACTACCATTTTTTGATTTTGGTTCCTTGGCATGTGCAACAAATAATTTTTCCACCGACAACAAACTTGGAGAAGGCGGTTTCGGACCAGTTTACAAGGTACTAATCTATAATCAATCAAGCATCTTGATGGCTTTTAAATTTCACGGTGGAAACCCATGGCAACAATGATATTTGTGGCATTAGTTTCTTTGAAACATCGACCATGGGATTGAGCCTTTTAAGCATAAAATAATGACTGCTTGGACAGTATTCAAACTTCAGAGTTCCGAAACATGCTTGGACAGTATTGATTTGTTTAGGATACTGAGTTATTATTTGCAGGGAACATTAGCAGATGGACGAGAAATAGCTGTCAAGAGGCTTTCTAAGAATTCGAGACAAGGACTTGATGAGTTAAAAAATGAGGCAAATTACATTGTGAAACTTCAGCACCGGAATATAGTGAAGCTTCTAGGTTGCTGCATTGAAGGAGATGGAAAGATGTTGATCTATGAGTTCTTGCCCAACAAAAGCTTGGACGTTTTAATTTTCGGTATGGGATCTCTCAAAACGCCTACAAATTAATTAAACTTATTGCACTTGTCAGTGTTCAGGCACCAAACCAACTCTGAGTGAACAATGCCATGAGCTGTGGCTTAAGATAAAAAGTTCAATAGATCAGTCGGGGATACAAGTTACTAGGAGAAAGTGGAAACCATATACACCAAAACAAGAAGCTGTTGTGCTTCCTTCAAAACCCTTGGGAAAATGGATTGGAGGGAAGACTTCTCCACTTTAATGGTCACACATGCTGCCATACCAATTGTAATTTTAATTCAACATGACAACATTCATTAAGTATTTACGTATGGATTACCTTTTTTTCCTAGTTTTTCATATGCATTTAGGAATCTGACAAGCGCTAGAATGAGTTGACTTGGAAAAAAATTTGGCAGAAAAAACACACAGCTTGCAACTAGATTGGCCCAAGCGCTACAAAATTATCAATGAGATTGCTCGTGGACTCCTTTATCTTCACCAGGACTCAGGACTAAGAGTAATTCACAGAGATCTGAAAGCCAGCAATATTTTGTTGGACTATGAACTGAGCCCAAAAATTTCAGACTTTGGCCTGGCTAGAAGTTTTGGAGGAAATGAAACTGAAGCCAATACTAATAAAGTGGCTGGTACATTGTAAGTGTCTCCACCAACATATGGTTTTATCTTCATTTTTTGACAAATGCAGCATAACATTCCATGAATAAATGCAGCGGCTACATATCTCCTGAGTACGCAAATTATGGACTCTACTCACTAAATTCGGACGTCTTCAGTTTCGGTGTATTGGTACTAGAGATAGTAAGTGGGAAAAGAAACAGAGAATCTTATCATCCAGATCACCACCTCAACCTTCTTGGGCATGTAAGTTTCAAAACTATGTTGTCTCACTTTGCTCTCAATAAGCACCTATGTTAGGTTCCGCTTCAAAGGCATGAAATCTTTGTAAGAACATCGAAAACCAATCCAATCCAACAACAGTGTGCATGATGGATTTAGATTTTTGAGTCCAAAGAACATGGAGTTGTTGATAATATTTTCTTATTTCAAGACACCATATCCATTCTAAAAACATGGTTTTCTGCTTATCAGGCTTGGAAACTTTTCAAAGAAAACAGGTCTATGGAACTGGCTGCAGAATCCTTTGTTATAACATGCAATTTATCGGAAGTGTTACGCTCAATTCACGTGGGTTTATTATGTGTGCAAGAAGATCCAGAAGACAGGCCAAACATGTCGAATGTAGTTTTGATGTTGGGTAATGAAGATGAATTGCCCCATCCTAGACAACCAGGTTTTTTCATTGAAAGGGATCTGATTGAAGTAGCTTATTCAGCTAATGAATGCTCGATTTCAGAGTTAGAACCAAGATAGATTGCTTGTCGTTCTGATATATTGTTTCTAAGTATTTTATGCTTACTGTACTAGGTGCATATGGATTAGTCAACTCACAAAGAAAAATTGTGTTTTGATTATTTGGTCGACGGTCACTATGTATCGACGTTATGTAAGGCAGGTGTTTGTGTCAACATTCTCCTGGATAGATCTTCTGAAACATTTTGAACGTAAAAAATCATTCAGGATTAGTTTGGTATGATTGGTTGGTTTTGGAAATTGTAAGTAATGCATGGGTTTTCTTATCAGCTAATGAACTAAATAATATGAAATTCAAATGTCTTTTAAAAATATGAATCTAACCTCTAGATTTGGATGAAAAACCATAAGTTAAAATGAGAAGAAAATTCTAAAATATGAGAGGAGGAAAAGTATGCAAAAATTTTAAAAAATCAAAATAGAATCTCTTGCTTTACCTTTTATATATATATATATATATATATTGAATTTTAGAAATTAAAAAGTTAAAGAGTTAATAAGAATTAATTTTTACTATTATCACTTTTAATTAACCTCTATAAATTAATAATTAAATTTAGAAAAACCAAGAATTTTTTAAGAAAAAAAACTAAGAGTTATTTAAAATTTATTTAAATCATTTTAATTAAATAAATTTTTAATAAATTAACCTCTCTGTAAAATATTGCACAGTGTTTCAAGCCAACGACATTACCCCCTGCAAGAAAGCATTGAACAAAACATTTCTCTCAAACCACCTCTGCAATAAAATAAAAGTTAAAGAACAGATAGTACATATTTTGTTTTTGTCTTTCTTATTAAAGATAGATATGCCTATTTTCATTGGGAGTTGAATAATATTTAGAAAGTATTTAAAAGTTGAGTAGCAGTTACTTTTTTATTTTTTTTTAATATATTAAAATAATTTTTTTTATATTTTTAACATCAACACATTAAAATAATTTAAAAATATAAATAATTCAAATTTAAAAAAAAAATACAATTTTCAACACATTTTTAATTAATATGATCACTAGCATGCTGCATATTTCTACATTTATGCCACTACGTTCTAAAACTGGAGATAGTTTCGTGGATGATACAAATAATAAGATATAGATTTAACATTCTTTTCCTTATCAAAGATCTTAGAATTGAAAATTCTTCTCCTTATCCTAAGACTCAATGCCATGCAGATCATATGGTAAAAACATTAACCTACCTTGTATAGCCCATCACTTTTCTTTTGAGTTAATTTCAATCTATTCTTTTAATTTCTCTTTCTTATATTTTAATTGTTCTTCTTTTGACTATTCTTTTAATTATCATATTTTATTTTATTGTTTCAAAAATATTTTTAAAAAAATTAAATTTTTTTATTTTTTTCTTTACTTTAAATTAATATCTTTTTTAGTGTTTTCAAATCATTTTAATGTGCTGATGTTAAAAATAATTTTTAAAAAATAAAATAAAAAATTATTTTAATATATTTTTGTGTAAAAAACATTTTAAAAAATAATTATAATTAGATTCTCAAACAGCTACTTTCCTTCTGTTTATTTAAAGTAAGAGGAAAAAAAAAGTTTTGTAAGTCACTAAACTTTGAAACTTGATAAAATAGCAACTCTCTTAATGAGATCAAATATTTTACTCAAATTATACGATCCAAATGATACCACATAAATAGTTTATTTTTAAAAGTATAAAATAAAAAAAATATTTTATTTAAATATAGTTTATATTGAAAACAAAAAGAAATAATCTTAAAAAAATTGAATTAGAAAGACCACAAAAAATTAAAACCTTAAAATTTTAAGAAACTTTAGCCCAAAGTAAAACAAGTTTTAAACTTTTGTATTGTCACGAGGGTATAAACATTATCTAACAAACTAAAAATATATTTGATAAACCAATTAATCTATAAAATTCAAACATGATATACGTTCGACTCATAAAAAAAACATAAAATTGTTTATTTATTTATTTTATAATGAGCTCCGTAATTTATACTCTATCTTTACTTATAATATTTAATTTGATACGATAATCTATTATTTTTGTGATTAATATATTTATACTGCTAAATATAAGTAATGTAAGTGACATCACTTAAAATTGAAAGTAGAATTTATATCAATTTATTTTTTAAAAAAATAAATTTAATTAAATTTTAAAATATTTAGGAACTGAAAAATTAATAATTCTTATTAGTTGATTTGATATTGGAATTTCAATGAGTCCATGAAACTTCTAACAAAAGAATAAAAAATCTTCCAACCTTAACTATAAATTAAAATTTATTTTTTTTCTTTTTGATAACATATAAACCGTTCATTTTTTTATTTTAAAGTAATTTAAATTTTTTTTACTTGTTAATATTAAAATAAAATTTTAAAAATAAAAAAAAAATTATTTTAATATACTTGATGCAAAAAGTTCTCGTGGCCTATCAGCGGATGATAAACGGCCCAGAAACCACCTTAAATTAATAGTCAAACAAACCACATTCAACGTCCCCACAAATCATGACGATGTTGTGTCTGAAAGCCGCAAGCCTACTCTCTACCAAACAATTTTACCTCCACTCACCCGTCCCTAAACACCAGTTCAACCCCTTCTTCTCGTCCTTCAAGCCCAAGAAGCCTTCCTCTGCTTCAGCATCCCGATCCCAAATCAGAATGTCGTCGTCATCCACTCCGCCCCAAACAATTGAACACATAGTCCTCTTCAAAGTCAAAGAAAACACCGACCCCACTCAAATCAACACCATGATTAATTCCCTCAACCGTTTGATATCACTCGACTCCGTACTCCACTTAACCGCCGGTGCTCTCTACCGCACCAAGTCCTCACCTATTCCCTTCACTCACGTGCTCCACAGCCGTTACTCCTCTAAAGAAAACCTCTCCGCTTATGCCCTTCACCCCACCCACGTTCAAGTAGTTAAAGAATCGGTTCTACCAATCTGCAATGACATCATGGCTGTCGATTGGGTCACCGGTGGTCTCAACGGCGGTGATTCATTGGTCCCACCTTCTGGGTCCGCGATTAGATTAACATTCTTGAAGTTAAAAGAGGGATTAGCGGATGAAGTGAAAGATGAGATACTGGGAGTAATTCAGGGGATTAAAGATACATTTGGAGGAATTGATCACATCAGTTGCGGAGAGAACTTCTCCCCTGCTAGAGCCAAGGGTTATTCGATTGCGTCACTAGCTGTTTTTCGTGGATTGAGTGAATTGGAGGCGGTGGATTCGGAGAAAGAGTTGGCGAATTTGGAGAAAGCTAAGGTTAGAGATTATCTGGAAAGTGTTATGGTTTTTGATTATGTTGTGTCCTCTTCCATTGTTTGATTGATGTTGTCTTTTAGGCTTTGAGATCTTATGTTGTTCTTGGATGGATTGAGGTTCCATAAAAATTAATAATGTAATGCCAACGTATTTGGAATTATTCTTTTGTTTGTGCTTTGCTGCTGGTGGTGTAGCATCAAGGTCAGTGTTCGTCTCTTCGTTCCGGCTCGTCTCGTGTCCTCTATTCCAGTTAGCTTCTTGTCTTTTGTCTGAAACAGCGTTACCTTACTTCATTCATCTAGTTTACTGTTAATTTCATTGACGTTGCGGATGTAATAAAGCTCAATCGTTGTAGTATTCATCTGCAAAACTTGATTAATCGGGCAATGCTAGCAAATGCCAACCTTTTTCCGTTAATGAGAAGAAAAGAACGTAAATCTATTCGGCCATTTTGGGCTTCCTTTACCAAATAAAACTAAAAAGCCGAATGGATGATCGACTCTCTGAATTAAAAATAAAAATAAAAATTAAAGATGGCCTGGCTCGCTTCTATCTTCCGTCAAGTACTGTGATTGTTACTTCATTGGTGGAACTCGGGTCTTTCATGTTTTCTTCGATCAATTTTCTTTCTGTGAAAAAACCTGGCTCGTTAGGTTGAGGCAATAACCCATTTCCCTCCAACATAAGAACCACTGTAGACATGCTTGGCCTGTGTTCTGGAGAGTGTTGCACACATAATAGCCCCACATGGATTGACCTTAACACTTTAGGCACATAGCAGGATTCTACTTTTAATTCATCAATCAACTCCAAAGATCTGCCTTCCTTGTATAGCTTCCATACCTGAAATTTGAAATCATTGTTTTCTATGAAAATGATTCTTAAACCATTGTGCCAATGCTATTTTGAAAAAACGAGAAGAAAAAATAATATTCCTTACATGCCCAAGAAGGTTTAGTTCGTGTTTTGGATGTGTAAATCCCCAGTTTCTTTTCCCACTGACAATCTCTAACACCAAAACACCAAAGCTAAACACATCGGATTTTATCGAGAAGAGACCATCAATGGCATACTCTGGCGACATATAACCACTTCATGATATAATTAAACAAGTTAGTGAGATTCTTCTACTATGTTAGGCATTTCTAATACATTTTTCTTTGCTAACTCAGAGAAGGGGAATAAAGAAGTACTCTTACTATGTCCCAACTACTCTTCTTGTAGTCGCTTCTGTTTCATTCCCTCCGAAACTTCTAGCCATACCAAAGTCTGAGATTTTTGGATTCATATCATTATCTAGTAAAATGTTGCTCAGCTTAAGATCTCTATGAATAATTCGTAGTCTAGAGTCTTGATGGAGATAAAGCAGTCCCCTTGATACCCCATTGATGATGTGGAACCTTTTAGGCCAATCCAGCAACTTGCTTCGAATTTGATCTGCCCATTATATAAAAAATCTGCAAGTTAATTCATATGGCTGCTGATTTTACTTATAAGTGCGACTTTAACTAACAGTGAATATTATTTAGTAACAGGATAGTAAAAAAGAAAATCCTTGTAAACCAAGTTCTCATGGGAGTACTCAAATATGTTTTGCAGCTAGTCTTTGATCAGTAGGATTAGAGATGAAACAGAAGTTGTAATACCTTCTTTCTCTCACATATGTAAGAAGCAACTCAAATGAAATTATCTTGAAAAAACATTTGATGAATATCAAGATTCAGAGATCCTAACCAAATATGTAGCTGTCTAGACTTTTGTTGGGCATGTATTCATAGATCAAAATCTTCTCTTCATGTTCTATGCAATATCCCAGAAGCTTTACAAGGTTTTGATGTTGAAGTTTTGCAATGCATTTTACTTCATTCATGAATTCATCAAGCCCTTGTCTGGATTCCTTCGAAAGCCTCTTCACAGCTATGTCGTGTCCACCTTTAAACGCACCCTGAAAAAACAAGACAAGTGCCAGATTTTTGTCAGCAGGCAAGTCTTGAGGGGGATATCCAACAATCATAATCATAGAAGCATGGTGTCTTCCTTCACGTTGGTTTTTCCTTTTTCCTTCTTTTTTTTTTATTAATTGTCTACCCCTTTGTTTTTATTTTTTTGTTCACATTCTTCCTGTGCCACTGAATTTTAGAATGTAGTTTTTCTATCTTAACACAATAAAAGGCATGTTGTTAGGTATTATCACCTAGTAAAAAAAGCTGGGCATAGTATCATCGCATTGTGTTTTACCTTGTAGACAGGTCCAAAGCCACCTTGTCCTAGCAAATTGTTGAATGAGAAATTGCTGGTAGCATTAGCTATTGCAGTAAGGTCAAAATGTGGTAAATCTAGAGTTTCATCCTGGCTCTTCATGGACCATTGTTCTTCTGTATTGTTTTCCTTTTTCTCTGTGACACAGCAAGTAAAGAAGGAATGACAATAAAAATTTCTTATAGGGATCGAAAAAAGTTAATGAACATCCATGACTCTGCTCTACAGAATGTTTTTATTGCAAGGTAACTTACTTGTCCTACCAAGAGTATTATGTCTATCATGCTTCCTCTTCTTCTGGAGGAACAAGCACAGACCAAGGCCTAGGAGAAGCAATGCTGATAACACAACGCTTACAATGATGCCCACTTTTTTCTTCTTGGGAGAGCCCTCTAGAGTGTGAGCTACTACAAGCAGGGAGATAGCAATGTATCAGTGAGAGAATATTTCCAATCTGTTACGTTTCAAAGCATTAGCCATGGATTTTTGGTATTATGCAATGCAATAAATATAATATATTATATTATATTCAGCATGTAAGAATGTGCTTATATTTACCTATTTCAGAAGAAGCCATTCTAATATAAAGATCTTGGCCATCTTCTGTGTATTGTCTGATGTCCACCAGGTCACCAAACCAGAGAATGCATCCGCTTCCATTTCCCCTTATATCTGAATTTGTATAAGCCATGCAAGAACAATTATTCAAGCATGTCACCCTGCATTCCTCCGTTGTCATGCTTTTATTCATTGCCCGAATCTTTGAGTCTGGCAATTTAATGTTATAATACTTTATAAATCCATCTCCATTCTGGCAGTTCAACGGTGTCCTCCGAACGCACCCGCTAGACCAGTCTGCCCTTGCCCATTCACTTTGGTTTTTTGGCAGGAATCTGTTCAAACACCCACATGCTGGGGAGTTCCCGATGGTGCACCTGCCATAGGCACCACATAGTGCATAGTTATCGCAGTTATCTCCTGGTGCACTTGAGTACACTATCCAATTATTAAGGCGGTCAATCCAGGCGAGCCGCTCCAGGACACCGTCTTGATCAAAAACCAAGGTCAAAGCAATAGAGCTGTTAATATCATAAGTTAAGTATGCCTCTTTGTCATTAAAAACAAAAGCATAGTTTAAAAAGGGGTCTGGTTTCAAAAGAGGCAGGCCACTAAAGCCAACACCATTCCACGGCCCTGATCGAGACTTCAGAACTGAATTCTGTCTGACAACCAACTCTAAACCCTTCCCATCAATCTCAAAGGTATAAGGGCCTTGAGAAGGATCATCATTGCTCTTCCATGATGATATAATCACATCCAATCCAGAAGCTAGTCTTCCAACCTTCATTCCAGGTAGAAATGTATTTCCCGGATGTTCAAAACTTTGCCAAACGAATTTTTCTGTGCGACGATCATTTTCATTCCTGACCACAAGATTTCCTGAATCCAAAAGCTGAGCAACCGGGTTCTGCGCGTGCCTTGATGTATTGAGAGACCAAATGACACTACCATTCTGAACGGCAAGGATGAGAGCTCCCCTCTCATCAAACTTTAAGACTCCTGACTTATCAGTTATAGGGATTTCTCTATTGGCAACCCACACCACTTTCCCTTTAGATATCTTGTTGTACCATATTCCCAAATACCGCCGCGTGGAATTACCAGGGCTGAAAAACCCCAGTTCAAATCTCTCGCCACTTGAAACTATGGTCTCTCCGTCGCCGATAGTGTGATTTGCAGAGATGGTGTCTACTGCTAGGGATGTAAAGAAGAAAGAAGTAAAACAAAAGCAAAGTAGGGTAATGTTATTCATTGATGCGTTTTTTGGTAATTCGTGCTTTAGCTGAAAGACTGGTCCTAACCATTGGAAATGGTACTAAAATAGTAGGAGATTAAGGGCTGCAGGTGGCAGAAGTCAGACTGTCATTCTCCATGAATTCAATTAAGTACAAATATCCTCGAAAATGGAAAGAAAGTGCAATTGTGAGGGAGACTTGGATAAACCCGACATTCCTGAGTCATCTAAACTCGTTTTCAGCTCTTGTGATTGGACTAATAGGAATCCACGTGGTGGACCGAACCAATTGAAATTGAATGCGTATTTATTAGCGGCCACGTTGAGTGGCCACGTTGCCATCGCCACTATCCTGGAATTTTTGAATTTTGAGTAATTTTCTTGCCAGAAAAGGTGAGAGTGCCGTGTGGGGGTAGCGGTAGGTGTATAGGACCCAAAATTCGACACGGCATGGCCTTCTGCATTTGACCATGAAAGTATACTGAAGAGGGAAGTAATATAAATTATTCACTATCAAAACCAAGAAAACACATGACATCCATGTTTACTATTCAGCATAACAATGCAAGCATGGAATCTCAAGCATGCTACTATCTTTCGCTCAGTACTAGATGTCATGACGCCGTGAATTTGTGGCATGTTTATATATTATTGTAGATTTATATATGAAAAAAAATTATTATATTCTATAATATTTTCAAGAAAAAAATTATAAAATTAAATTTTTAATCAGGTTAATATTTAAAAAACAAAATGAATAAAAATTTTTTTAAAAAAATTCATAACAAAAAAAATAATATAAAAAAAATCATGCAGGAAAACATTGTAGCAATCTATAGTGTTTCATAAAAAAATTTACAGTTGTAATTCTTAACCAGCTCAATACAAACACACATAGATAATAATTTATTATGATGATTTAGGCTTTACAACTTAACTTGTCAAACCCGCAACCTGAATTATAGATTCTACTTTAAATATTGAGACAATAACTTGGAATGACTCGAGTTTCATAACTTAACTCATCAAACCCACAACCTAAATTATATATTCTATTAGGTTTTTAAAAAAAAATTAACTAATTTTTTAATAATATAATAAAAATAAATAAATTCTTAGCAAAATTAAGTATCAACAAATATTAGAATATTGGTTTGAAGCTGTGATAGGCTTGTAGAAAACAAACCGAAATAAATTATGGTTATTAATTTAAAATTAATAAAATATTAAGAGATAAGATAAAATTAATAAAAAAGAAGATAAAAAAATATTCAATGGAAAAAAAATACATAAAAAAATAATTTTATTTTTTTAAAAAAATCACCTCCTTCACTGTTCTTATAAACACCAAAGTAGGTGAGACCCGAATTTATTTAGTGTAGTAGTTAATTAGATAACTTTCAAACATATCTTGCCATTGTTTGTATTAATTAAGAACCATCATAATGCCATTGCTCATTTTTAAAAGCAATTAATAACAAACCATTTATGTAATTCCTACAAGCATTTAGCTGGCTCGGACTAAACCTTGTTCTTATTTTATCTTTAATATCAAGAAAAAGAAAGAATCAATGTTTTTAATTTGTAATAAGATGGGATATCTTGGTATTACTTTGATGTTAATAAAAAAAATTGGTCTCCTCCTTAAATAATCTTAAAAGCATATAATTAATATTCTTGGGATTTATTTAATAAATTTATTGTACATTATTCCAAGTTTTGAAATCATTTGATTTTCACAATAAGAACCATTCATGATATGCTAACTCAGTAGATTTATGACACTTGCTGACCTAGAGCAGGATGTCATAAAGAACACGGTACATATTTTAATCTTAGGGGACGCAGTCGAAACGTTTTCGATCCAAAACTTCAAACGGCTCCCTGTTCATTAATTTAAAATTTATGAGATATAAATATTCTGATAGTTGGTGCTTCCTGTGCTATATAATAATAGAAATATTTAATTTTTCTAGCAGAGAAAACGAAAATTTTAGTTGGGGTAGGTACAAGATATTGTCTCAGAAGTGGAAGAGGAAGACCAGGTGATCATGGACGAAAGAGATGAAATATTTGCCAAATTGAAAGAAAAAAACGAAAATCTTGATTGAAAGTTAGTCCCAATCTAATGATCTTTCAAGCTTTCAAGTCACAACAGGTGAGCTTTTACTATGAAGATGGGTAATTAAAAATGTGGTTATGGTTGTTTTTTAAAATATTTTTTATTTAAAAATATATTAAAATAATATATTTTTAAAATTTTAAAAAATTATTTTTGACATCAGCACATCAAAATAATTTAAAAATACTAAAATAAATATTAATTTAAAATAAATAAAAAAATTAAATTTTTTTAAAATACAAAAACAAATAGAAAACGCCAACTCGATTTTGGCTTGAGAGGCAGTTTTGAGAGTTTATTGCCCGAGAAGAAGGCAACGCAAACAATGGACGAAACCACAGTAATTCTGTGGTGCTGAAAGAATAATTAACCTTGGTTATTCTCCTCATTTATAATTATTAAAAAATAAAAAGAGAAAGAGAAAAGAAATATTAGATAAAAAAAATTAATATAAAATCACATCACTAATGCCAAATGAAAAATGAGGACAAAGACAACATAGATATTGTTGTCCTGATAGATTGTCTATAATTCCTATAAGCGTTGATAAATAACACCAATTACACTTCATGCATTCAGATGTTTTTTAAATGGTAAGGATAGGGTTCTAAGGAAAATTTGTATTTTTTTTTAATGGATATTCGAAGATATCCTTATTATTATATATAAAAATTATCGTAATTTTAAAAATTAATTTATTAAGTGAGACGTAAAAAACAATTTTTATATTACTCTTCAACAATTTCCACTAAAAATAAACATTGAATGTACAAAAGATTTTGCAAAAACAAAGAATTTTTCTTTTATTTGGTAGGAGGGGAGTTATTAAGCGCTGATTGGAGAATTTAACGACATTTTTATGTTGATGTTGCAAAAAGGAAAAAATACAAATAAATCACCGTACGTTGTCTTGTGAAATTACTTGATAGACATTAGCTATAGTCTAATTATTTTATCAAATATTCAGCTATTGTCATAACATTTCAATAATATAACAGTTTAAAAACATAAAATTTCATTAATATTATAGTTGTGAACCACAACAATAGTAAAATATTATATTTTTAAATAACGATATCTTTAAACTGTGTTATTTTACCAAAACTTTTTTATCATATGTTATTTCAACATTTAATTATATTTTGGGTGATAATTGCCTTGTTTATCCTTTTTATTTTCACCATTTAGTTTTAAATAGTTATGTGGCCCAAGCTCTATCGCATGTCAAATATTTTTATTTTTCTTAAAAAATTATACATGCAGGTTTTTTCAACATATTTTTATAGTTCAAAAAATTTAAGTGCAAATTAAAAAGCGTATGAACATGTAATCAAATAACCTGAGAACTATGTGCATTAATAAATAAATAAAAAATAATTAACGACACCTAAAAATAAAACTTGAAAAATAAAAAAATAGATGTATATCAAGATATTTAATCTCATAAGACGGAATATTTACTTGGTCATGTTAGCTAATTTTTGTTTATTAAAACATTTTTGATTTAATCAAATAATAATAGAAATAGACAAACATATTAAATTGATTGAATAAAATAAAAAAAAAGAAATAATAATATGCAAAGCTACACATATTAGAAATATCATATGAAAATAAATAATTTTTATTTTAAAAAATATAGTTCATCTATATAAAAAATAAAAAAAAATATAGATGAATCAGAAAAACCTCCTTAAAAATTAAACGCATAACCAAAAAATCATTATCATCATTTAAAAGAGGTTCTCTAAACAAAATAAAAAGAGAAAGAATAAATGTAATATAATTAATTTTAAAAAAAAATAAAAAAGAAGCATCAATTGAAATAGAAGGAAAAAAAGGATCAAGCATTGTTGGGCCTAGTAAGTCAGGCCAGCCCTACTAGCTCATTTCATCAAGGCCCATGCACGGGCCCTTTTTTCTTAGCTACACCTAGGGTGAACGACATGTCATCTGCCCTAATTTTTTTGAAAAAAAAAGCAGATAATGCGTTGTCTGTTTTCCCAAATTACGACCATTATGGTGGTTGGAAAATTAGGATTTATGCTCTTTTGATATAAAACACCTATAAAACACCTTAGAAACCATAATAAACCTATCCATGACCTTAAAAAAACTGAAAAAATAACTGAAAAAACTGAACTCAAAAATCAACTCGAGCTCAAATCTACTCTTTCACAAACTTTTAAGGTACAAAAATACATAATATAAACTTCTCTCATTAAATGGAATAATTTGACATAAGCATAGTTTATTTTGACAATCTAAATCAATGCCAACGACATGTTTCTCTTTCTACTACTGGAATCTAGCGATCTCTCTCTCTTCTCCCTCAACCAAGGACTAAAAAATAACAAAAATAAATTTTTGTATTAAAATGAAATTGAAAAAAAATTGAGGGGCTAAAATTGCATAATTTGCGTGATTTTATATGTTGGAGGACCAAATTGTATCTTTTTTGAAACTTATGACACATCACTCATGTTTCTCGCCTTTTACATTTCAGTCTCTCCTCTTCCAATCCCATATTTTCATTAGAATTTAAAATTAATTGCTCTTTAATTAGGACTGAATGGCCTAAAAAAATTTAAGGAATAGATTTTTTTTAAAAAAAATTGCACAATCCATTTGCTGTAAAATATGATAGGATGCACATTGAAAATCCCACCCCATACTAAGTGTTTGGGAGTGTGGTTGCTGTTGCTTTTCAAAGTGCTTTTCACTCAGAAAAGCATGCCAATAATATTTTTTTATTTTTTAAAAATTATTTTTTATATCAGCACATCAAAATGATTTGAAAACATCAAAAATATATTAATTTAAAGTAAAAAAATAAAAAAATTTAATTTTTTTTAAAAATACTTTTGAAAAGCACTCTTAAACAGGCATAGATTATAGATAATATTGGAGGGTAGGATTGGAATCTTTCTAAGGTTGACGTTCTACCTTTCATATAGTTACATCAATCAACATTAGTCAGCATAATCCTGTTGTCAACGCCTGTCACTTTAAATATAAAAGAAAAGAATTTGGTAGGTTTTTAAGGATTTTCTGACTGGTCGCAGAATGACTAGGATGTGTTTTTTTTTTTCTTTTTCTTTTTTTTTCTTCTTGTCACATCTATATTAGGTATACTCTATATAAAGAAATTTATGATGCATAGATGTTTCTTAAATTATGGGTTTGAGCTTTTTTTGTTTTATTATACGTATAGAATCAAATCAAATTAATATTTTCTTTAAAAAAAAGATTTGGACCTAAAACTAGTAGAAATTGAATTGTCTAATTTATTTTTCATCGGAATTTGTTATTTCGATGAACCAAAAGAGAAATTGTTCTCTTTCTCAGATTTTTCTTAAGCGCTTTCTTTCAATCCATCCTAATTTTTCTATGGATCCTAGCTAATTAAAAAAAAATTGGCTTCGTCAAGTATCCTCATCAAAAACATGAAATGAACTAGCAATCCACAAGCAAGAAAAGACAGGAAAAGCACTAAATAAAATACGACATAAGAATATTAAGACTTAATGTTGCATTAACCCAAAACAATCTCCAATACAAGGGATGAAAAAAAGCATATCTTAACTAGTTGAAGTGGTAATTACATAAGCAATACCAATCCTATACATGCTCCGGTATTGAAGCAAAACGCAAAACCATGTCTGTGTTTTACCTCAACTATCATTGCATCAAGTTAGAAAGCATATAAGGCATGCATATCCTAACTAAAAAGTATACATGGATTTTCCCTACTAGAATTTTTAGATTTACAAACAGAATTTTGTATCTATATTTATACTCACAGTTAGTTAACACAGATTTTCTCGATGGACTCACAGACAAAAATAATTCATCAGAAAAACTCTAGTCAATGATTTATGGTCTGTTAATGATTCTATCGATAATAATTTTACCGATGGATTAACCAATGAAAAAAGCACGCCAAAAGAAAATGTACTTGCTTCATTATGTCGGTATTTCCATCGATGAATATAATATATCACCAACATAAAAATCATATGTCATTCTATCGATGATTGTTTTGTCTAGCGGTATTTTCTTCGATGAATTTGACATATAACCATCAAAAGATCGGCTATTATTCCATTGGTGAGTAAACAATGGGGATGATATTTGCAGTAATTCTTTTCCAACTTTTTGAAATATATCGATGGACTTATGTCATTGGTAACCCCGTCAGTAATAATATATAATTTTTTAAAAAAAAAATTATTAAACAAAAATAGAAAATCAATGGCATTTCAAGTAATTTTTTTAACTCTCTGGAATATATCGACGGACTAAGTCCGTCGGTAACCCTGTTAGTAATAATATATATATATATATTTTAAAAAATAAAAAATAATTAAAATAAAATAAATTAATATAAAAATAAAATATTTATTACAAATTTAAACATTTATAAGTTCAAATACAATTAATCTAGAATAGAGGCGTTGAGGAGGAGGAGGTAGGTTTTTGCCGAGACCGTGGGACGAATAAGAGGGAGCACATAAAAATAAAATATTTCTTGCAAATTTAAACATTTATAAGTTCAAATACAATTAATCTAGAATAGAGGTGCTGAGGAGGAGGAGGAGGCAGGTCTTTGCCGAGACCGTGAGGCGAATAAGAGGGAGAACATATACCACTCATCTAAGATCTCATATCCATTACCATTCACCAGAGTTTGACCGTTTTAGCATTGAGTCATTCTTAATCAACAGTAAGATGGATCGTCCGAGCTTGAATTCATTGGTTTAAAATTACCTTGAACTTCAGAGTTTGAGTGCTTAAAATCGATGTAAGCATTCAATAGTTGAAACACTGCAGGTCGTCCGTAAGTCCTCAACTGTAGTGTTAGAGAGACCGCACACCCAATTTATATCAAGTCCACCAAATATTTATGCCTCCAACCACAAATCTGGATCGAAATCTGGATGGGTTAAAGAATTATCACTGTATCTCTCCTTCAATCGGGTGTCATATGTATCATGGAAAAAAAAGTTAGCAAATTAAAAATAATAATAACTTTTAAAAAAAAATTGGTTGAAAACCAACATACCACAAAGTGCTGAGCTCAGTTATCCACGAGCTATTGCACCTTTTTTTTGCTGTCATAAATCTGCACGTGCATTTCCATAAAAAACTTCATCGAGTTTGGCTTGCGTCTAAGAACTGTAGCCTTCAAAAGAAAATTCTTGTTAGTTAAATATATTTATAAAAAAACAACAAAGAAAAAAAATAGATGTAATTGAAAAAGAATTGTACCATTCGCTTAGCATACGATACAAATGGAACGGACCTGCCGGTGTGTGGTAACAGAACTGTGAACATGTTGGTTTTGGTTCTCTGCATCGAAGTGTGATCGTCACAAAAAATGTTTAGAAGTCACGTGCTTAATAAATTCCACCCATACAACCTCTAAGACGTATGGCGGTCTGAAATCCTTTTAAGCTACCACCTCTTTCTAGTCTGAAAGCTCTTTTTCTTTCATATATTTTTTAGCTTTCTTTTGCATCTCGTACAAAAAATCATGCAACCTATATGGTACAAATGAGTTATCTATTAGTAAATGAAAAGTAAAATTTTATAAAAGTATTAAAAGTTTTTATCTTGATTTCAATCTTACCTAGTTGCAACGTGATTCTCTCAAACCCTCATTCTAATAGCGTTGTCAGCTTACCCATTCAAAATTTTCATTTCATTTAAAATTTGTAAAGATAAATTTCATTAATATAGATAAACTAACTGAATTAACATAAAAAAAAAATATTTAAGTTAATACTAACATTAAACCTTTCAAATCATGTATCAATTATAGGTTCTATTCAGGATATTTGGAAACATGACTTAATTGAAATAATGGAATTTTCATCGTCAATGTTATGGTTTTGGCAACCTCAATGTTTGTAAACCTAAAATTACCTTTTTTTAATTGAAATTAATTTTAAAAAATTATTAACATGTCGTTGCGAAGGGAAAACAAACTTGCATTGAAAAGTCGTTCTTCCACTGAGCCTTGTACATCTGAGTGAATGGGTCTTGTTGTCAAAGGACCCCCCTTAACGTGGATGCATCATACTCATCAAGCTTGCGTAGAGCATGGCCACCTCTGTCTACAGTGCTTGCTTTTGGTCGACACTTAACGACTCATGGTTATGAGAAGCACTACTAGAAGAACTAGTAACGATCATGTTTGTATGATGCACTATTTACTTTTCCCTGAGCATCTACACAAATTATTTATGTTGGCAAAGTTGAAGAACCACTGCATGTCATTGCTACTGTCGATACACGACGTTGGGCGATGGCTCCACTTTTTTTTTATTTAACAAAAAGATTTTTTTTCGATTAGGGAAAATAAAGATTTTTTGGAGTCACCATCTAATAATATGAGGGAACTAGAAATCCCAAATTAGACACTGGTCCCAGAGATTTGGGTATTGAGTTAGTTAAGATTAAAGGAATGCAAACACCATCCTTAAAACATCCTTTCAAGAGAAAGGTTACCCTTACTTGTGTGTTTTTTATATTTGATTCAAAAGCTATTAACTTTTGAGCTTATTTGCAATTTGTTTCTTTTAAAGATGGTTAACGTTGGTTCCTAAAAATAGGAGACACGTTAAAAATGACATCCGTCCCTAAAAATAGGAGACTCGTCTAAAATATTGACGCTTAACCCTAAAAAGAAAATTTACGTATGAGTTACCAAAAGAAAATAATGGACATAATCCATATTTGGTATAAATACCCTTGACATTGGTCATTTTCTGTAAAAAGAGACATGTCGAAAAACAACATTTGTAGGAGATGCGTAAAAAAAAATGGATGACATCAATTCCTAAAAATAGGTGACTGGTCTAAAATATTGACGTTTAACCCTAAAAGGGAGTACATCTGAGTTACCAAAAAAATTATGGACATAATCTATATTTGGTATTTAAACTTTTGACATAGGTCATTTTCTGTAAAACGAGACGTGTCGACAAACAATATTCATTTATAAAACAAAAAATATTTTGATATTGTTGAGAAATGGGTATAACCATATTCGAGAATTGGGCTTTGGACCCATGAACAATAACATGATAAGATGGGTGTTGGACCCGCGTCGTTATTCCTTTTATATTTGTTTTTTATTTTTTTTGTTTTACAACATGCAAGAAAATTTACAAATACTTATATATAAAAATAAAATAAAAACTGTTAAGAATCTCGAAAAATTACTTGAGTGCCACTGTATAGGTAAAATACTGAAATACCCTTGAATTTTTCAGAAAAATATGAAAATACCCCTGGTTGCGCGTGTGGCTCATGTGCGGTTACTGTTGGAGGCGGCAAAATTTTCCGGCGAGATTTCCAGCCAACGAATGGTTGATTCTGGTAGATCCGAGGGAGAGGATTCTGATGAAGGTGCTTTCGACGGCCATTGATGGCTGACGAGGGAGAATCGTCGGTTTGAAGCTTCGGGTGGCCAACGAAATCGCGATCGTTTTCCGGCTAGATGAGGCAGCAAAAACGCTGAAAACGGCCGGGGTTTTGCTTTATAGTAGGGTAGAAACCTTTTTGTGGTGGTTCAGAAGCTTCACACGGCCGAAAATGGGAGATCAGATGAGAGAGAGAGAATCGTCGGTGAGAGGAGAAAGAGACTCCGAGATTGTGCTACGGTGTGAACGCGTGCATGGTATACCTGAACATCTGAAGGTTGTGAACCGTTGGATCGTGGATGAACCGATCCTTCGGCTGTGATTGGCTTGATCTGCAAGTTGATAGGATAACCCGGATGAGCTGAGCTTTGATCTGGTGTGGCGCTGTGCACCGAAAGCTCGGTACACCGGGTGACGTGGCACCACGATATCAAAGGGCAAATTATTTCAAAGGCTGAGATGGATTTGGGTTTTAATCTAGTGTGGTAAACCCTATTATATCATATTAAAATCAAAGATCCAGAACTAATACTATTAGATCTAACGGTTAGGTTATTTTTGATATTTTTCAAATTGTTAAAAAAAAAACACAATATCTTACTTGCACGAAGAAAAACTAAAAAAAATTCAAGTAGTTATACTCTACTTTTCTTTCTTTCTTTTTTCCTTAATGAGCATGGGACAACGTATTTGTTTCAAAGGAAAAAAATGTATCGCCTTAACTAACCCACCTACTATAATAAATTCTTGTATTATTAATTTTGTTTTACTATATATAATAATAAATATTTATATGGTTAAAATTAAAAAACTTAAATCAGTATTAGAAAAAGCCCGTTCAACCGCAAAAAAATATATTTTAATTATCAAAAATTGTATTGGAATACAGAAAAAAAACATTTGATGGGTATCAACTCGGTGAACCGGGTTTTGACCGAAAAATAATGGTTTTGACCCGAAACAGCCTGAAAACTCATTTTCTTGCCCCGGTCGACATGGTTTGACCCGGTGGACTGGGTTTTGATAAAAAATGACGGTTTTGACTGAAAATAACGGTTTTGACCCGAAACATCATGAAAACTCATTTTTTACCTTCGTCGACATGGTTTGATCCGTATTGCCCCGGTGAACTCGATTTTGATAAAAAAATAACGGTTTTGACCCGAAACGTCATGAAAACTTATTTTTTACCCTGGTCGACATGATTTGATCCGTATTGACCCGGTGGACTCGGTTTTGATAAAAAATGATGGTTTTGACCAAAAATGATGGTTTTGACCCGAAATGTCATGAAAACTCATTTTTTTTATCTTGATCGACATAGTTTAACCTATATTGACCCAGTGAAATCTATTTTTATAAAAAATGACAGTTTTGACCCAAAATGACGGTTTTGACCCGAAACGTCATGAAAACTCTTTTTTTCCTTGGTCGACATGATTTGATTCGTATTGACCCGATGGACTCGGTTTTGATAAAAAATGACGGTTTTGACTCGAAACGTCATAAAAACTTATTTTTTACCCTAGTCGACATGGTTTGACCCGTATTGACCGGGTGAAATTGGTTTTTATAGAAAGATGCGGTTGACTCGAGAAAAATATATTTTAAATTTTAAACTTTTTCTTATTTTTTTTATTTTTATGAATAATAATAAAAATCAAATAACACTCAAGAAAATCTTAGTGAATAAAAAATTGGGTTACAACAGCTACCATCGGTGCTAGTAACCAATTGTAGCGGCTTATGAAAACATTGACCATAGGTTCGAGCCTAACGATCTAACAAAAATTTTCAAAGAAGGAAAAAAATTGTCCATCCATTAGGATACAGCTGACCTAGACCTAATTGGTAATAAACGGAAACCTCCTTCATGAACCCTTAAAGAGGGAAGGAATATCACATTGTGTATAAACAATTGGGGGTGGTGATTTCAAAATAACCATAGGTGGAGCCTAGGGTCTGCTTGTTGATACGCAATGCACGGTCGAGCATCTAAGACATATACTTTTCAAGTTAGTGACAATAAGCTTTACATCCCCAGCACTTACATTGCTAAAGACGTTGTCTATAGGAGTTTTGAGCAACCTCCCTTTATCTTGAGTATCTTTCACAAGAGTAGGAGAAGAACTCTTGTAAGACCTTTTTTTCTAAGTATATCTGGCATGGGCAGGAGAAGGACTTCTACGAGAAGGTTTTCACACCTCCTTGCCAAAGGAGGATACCAATGTAGCACCCTCTCTTGTCCTAGGACCTAGTCTAATGGACACTTGTCCTTTTCTGTTTCTTCCAGGCTCGAGTTGAAACTTGAACTCCTTATCGAGGACAAGAACACCTATCTTTTTGGAAACAAACCTAATGTTTCTAGAGTCTATTTGTTCTGTTTAAAAGAAAGATAGAGAAACAAGTTCCAATAAAAGAAATGTCTGAAGTAGGTTTTTCTCCTCTTGAATTAGAGTAAATATGATTTAGGGTCTTGTTGCGATAGTAGATTTTCAAAAATCACTGAAAGTAAAAGTAAAAGAAAAGTAACAAGCAAGAACAACATGGTTATAAAGAAAAAATCTTCATGTTCTCATCGCTAGATGAAAAACCTTTCATATCATTATAGATCTAAAAAAATCCACTTAATTACCACATTCAAAGCCAGCCACCATTTTATTGGCCAATGGACACTTTCTCCCAGTAAAGGCAAGCCACCTGAACTTGAAGATCCCAGCAGTTCTATGTGGAAATGTAAAATATTATGGGGAAGGTAAAAATAGTCTTATCTACTGTTGACAAAGACTTTAAAATTTTTTGTATATAATACATAAAAACTTGGGAGCTACTAATAAATCAATATTTCTTTGCTTTTCCCTGGACTTTTTTTCTAAGAGATTAACAAAACACAAGGTAATAATCCAACACTCTTGTATTCAGCTAAGAACTAAGCCTAAATATATAAGGGTCTGACAAATTGTTGGTCGTCTTTAGTCTGACAAGGCTGCTCTAACCTCATTATCTTAAGTTTCAAATATGGACAATAATTTGAATCATGGGTTTTAAATCAGGTGACAACTTGGAAAGGTTTCAAATTGGTACAACAAGCTCGGAAGTAGTGTTTTTCCATTGCCCCAGGATAAATATGTCTTGTTCTCCATCACATGTAGTCAAAGAGTTCTAGATCCCCAGGCCCACCTTTCACACTAAAAATTCATAAATTCATTTCACATGTTAAGCTAGTTAAGCTAGCTGACCAATGTGACCAAAATAATAGGTAAGAAAGAAAAAAGAGAATATTAAATTGTTTTGAGAAGTTAATTTTGTCACTCTTTCCTAATGAGACCATCTTTAAACCAGAGACAAAACAGCTCATTAGTTAGGCAACCAAATTAACCATCCATGAAAGGTCTTACACTAGTTTCTTTATGTTCCATCTTCTTCATCTTCACAGCCTCCGATGGTGCAGATACCATAGCTGTAAACCAGTCAATCATAGATGGAGAGACCATAGTTTCAGCTGGGAGCAACTTTGAGCTAGGATTTTTCAGCCCTCGAAGTACAAGTTTGCGTTATGTAGGAATATGGTACAAGTTCTCTAGTGAGACTCTGGTTTGGGTTGCCAACAGAGAAGCACCACTCAATGACACATCAGGTGTTTTGCAAGTGACCAGCAAGGGAATCCTTGTCCTTCATAATTCAACAAATGTTGTTTTATGGTCTACTAATACATCAAGAGTGCCGCAGAATCCAGTAGCTCAGCTTTTGGATTCAGGAAATCTTGTTATAAGAGAAGCAAATGATACAAACGAGGATGATTACTTGTGGGATAGTTTTGACTATCCTGGTGACACGTTTTTGCCAGGCCTCAAGTTTGGCAGAAACTTGATTACTGGCCTTGATCGGTACCTGGTGTCATGGAAAAGCACTAATGATCCTTCATTGGGTGATTCTACAACTATGCTTGATCCTGGTGGATATCCGCAGATATTTATCAGGGTTGGTGAGAACATAGTTTTCCGATCAGGACCATGGAATGGTCTTAGATTCAGTGGGATGCCTTATTTGAAACCGAACGCAATTTACACATACGAGTTTGTTTACAATGAGAAGGAGATTTATTACAGGTACGATCGGACAGACAGTTCAGTTGTGACGCGTATGTTGCTGACCAATGATGGGATTTTGCAGCGTTTCACCTGGACTAGTAGCACAAGAACATGGAATCTGTACTTGACAGCCCAGATGGATAATTGTGATAGGTATGCAGTCTGTGGAGCCTATGGAATTTGTAACATCGACAATTCCCCTGCTTGTGCATGCTTGGACGGATTTCAGCCAAAGTCTCGTCAAGATTGGGATTCTGGGGATTGGTCTGGAGGATGTGTTAGGAAGAATGAATCAATTTGCAGGGCAGGAGAGGGTTTTCAGAAGGTAACAAGTGTGAAATTGCCAGATACAAGGAAATCCTCGTTTAATATGGCAATGGACCTTGAAGAATGTCAAAGGGTTTGTTTGATGAATTGTTCTTGCACAGCTTATTCGACTTTGAATATAACAGATGGAACTGGGTGCTTGCTTTGGTTTGAGGATCTTCTTGATATCAGAGAGTACACTGCAACTGGACAAGATTTTTACATTAGATTATCTGCCTCTGATTTAGGTATGAATTCTTTCACATTATTTTCTTGGTCTGTTAGATTATTTTCTTTCAGTCACATGTTAACACAAATTCCACTAGTGCTGCAGATGCTTTAGACCTATGGATACCTTTTGATTTCCAATATGAAAAGGCCAAAGAACATAATTGAATGCACACGGGATTTATTTTTTATTTCTTCTTTCTTGTTATTGATTGTTAAATGTTAGAGCCCGCATGAAGTCTAATTCTTCTTTCATTTTCTTTTTTTATTGAGCATGGATTTTGGTAGTAGATACAAACGTCCTGAGCTAAAACTGAAAGGACCTATGTCGAATTTTATTAGCAAGAACTCAATAATTCACACCTCAACTACTTAAAAATTAACAAAGATTTAGTAAACATGGAAAGTTTCACAGGGAAGAATCCAAACTGATCAAACCTATGCGTATTGAACAAGACTTATTTGTATAGTATATCAACGAGTCCATTTCGGGGTGGATCAATATAGAAAAATGCTACCATTTCTAGCTGTATTTTAATTTGCTTTGACGAAGAAAATTGTAAAGACTTTTTTGTCCCAGGTGAACTTCCAATTGGCAATTTTTAATTAAGGTAGTGGGAAATTGAATAACATTATAGTTGTTTAATTTTTTATGATTTCTATTTGAAAACTTAGTAGTACTGGAAACTGAAACCAATACCAGTGCACAAAACACATTTCCTGTATTTGTATTATTTAAGCTTTACTGATTTTAAAACTTGGTCATGTTGGCTATGCAGAGCCAACTAGAAGTCCTAAGAGGACGACGCGAGTGTGGATTATAGCCATCTGTTTGCTGGTTGGTGGAATTACCATCCTAGGCTTTTGCCTGCTGTTTCTGATGAGCAGGAGGAAGATGAGGACAGCAGGTAATTTCTATCAAACGCTCTAATTGACGTTTCTGGTTGTTGATTCAATGAGTAGGGAAACGAATTATTGCATTGGATATTATTGCAAAGCAGATTACTCTTCGGTATACTTGATGACTTCCATAATATCTGTTCTGGTTGTTTACAAAACCTGATGATCACCATGGTGGAAGAATTTCTATGCTTCTATTGTTTAATTAAGATCGGGGAAGAGTCTGGACTAGCATTTTAATTTTAAGATATATAAACTTGCTGACATACATGATGGCTAGCTTATTTCTGCAAGAAGCACGCAAAAGAAATTCAAAGAAAAACGTAGACCTGTTTGATTTATGCAATGCATTTCCCATTTTACAGCAAGGATGGTTTCGATGCAAGAAAGAGACCACTCCATTAATGGCACCAATAAAGATTTAGAGCTTCCAGTATTTGACTTCGCAACCATAGCTATTGCCACGAGCAATTTCTCAGGGGCCAATAAGCTTGGAGAGGGTGGATTCGGACCTGTCTACAAGGTAAAGCTTTGGATGATAGTTCATTACACCAATGTATACGGTGCTAGTCAATTTTGATGCAGGGTTACAATGTCTAGTTCAAATAATCTTTCAGGGCAAGCTAGAAGATGGACAAGAGATAGCTGTGAAGAGGCTTTCAAAGACTTCGACACAAGGACTAGATGAATTCAAGAACGAAGTTATATGCATTGCGAAACTTCAACACCGAAATCTTGTCAAGCTTCTTGGTTGCTGCATTGAATCCGAAGAAACAATGTTGGTCTATGAATATATGCCTAACAAAAGCTTGGATGCCTTCATCTTTGGTATGGCCATCTCAAGACTTCAATCTAATTAGTTGACTTGTTACTAACAGCATATTGAAAACTGCAATGATCTTAGTCACTGCCAACAGTGCCACCAAAAAATTAAGTTATACATAGTGTGTGAGATATTGATATTATGGAAACATATTCTGTTGTTGTGCTCTATTGCACATTATCTTGTAATTAATTTTATCATGATGAGATTTATACTTGTCATTATTTGATTATCAAGACCATCTTAATTCAAAAACTTTAACAAAAAATACTTTAAAATATGATTTATATTATTTTATAATATTATTAACATCCATCAAAGTACTTTCAGATCAAAATCAGAGCAAGTTATTGGACTGGTCTATGAGGTACAACATTATCATTGGGGTAGCTCGAGGACTTCTTTACCTCCATCAAGATTCCCGGCTAAGAATCATTCATAGAGATTTAAAAGCCAGCAATATACTTGTGGACTATGAAATGAACCCAAAAATCTCAGATTTTGGCATGGCCAGGAGTTTTGGTGGAAATGAAATTCAGGGAAACACAAAACGAGTAGTTGGAACATAGTAAGCATTTCAAACAGGCTGCATAGTTTCAAGTTTTCTCTGCTTGCAACATTAATAACTTTGTTAAACGATTTCTTGCAGTGGTTACATGTCTCCAGAGTATGCAATTGACGGGATCTTTTCTATAAAATCCGATGTATTTAGTTTCGGTGTTTTGGTGCTAGAGATAGTAAATGGGAAGAGAAATAGAGGATTCTTTCATCAAGACCATAAGCACAACCTTCTTGGTCATGTAAGTATCAATGTGAATACCCTTCTTCTTCTTCTTCTTCTTCTTCCTTTTCTTCTGTCAATTAAACTTCTTCTGGTTTCTTTGTTGAATCTCAAATGAATTTGGTCTTGGAATTCAGGCATGGAAACTTTACAAGGAAGAAAGGTCATTCGAGCTAATCAACGATTCTTTAAAAGACACCTGCAACTTATCCGAAGTTTTGCGGGTGATCCATGTGGGTCTACTGTGCGTGCAACAAGCTCCTGAGGATAGGCCTACAATGTCAACTGTGGTGCTAATGTTAAGTAGTAACATTGCATTGCCTGACCCTAAAGAGCCTGGATTTTTCACGGAAAGGAAACTATTCGATCACGAGTCTTCATCTAGCAAGGTTGATGCATGTTCCGCGAACGAAATTACCGTCACATTGTTAACTGCTCGATGACAGATTATTTTTTTACCAACGTTTTTATAAATTGTATCAATAAGAGGTATATATTCTTATTTTTCTGTCAGTCCTTTCTTCTTCACTTGGGAAAAAGTTTGGGGCAAAAATGACGTGGGGTACTTTCTTTATTATTCTTGACATAATTATTTATATTGTACAGCCTTTTTAAATTATTAAATTTTCTAGGTTTTGAGTAATTCTGTATGAATCCAATGCGTAATTTGATAAGAATTAGCATAATTTTTTATAAGATTATTGGATTAAATTGAAATTTTACCAGATTATTCTAAAAATTTATTTGCATAAGGGTTAACTTAGCTCTTTTTGTTTTCAATCTCAAATTAGATTAGAAAGCTATTGTTTTGAAATTCTCTTTATTTTCCTTGTTGTTTTTAAATTATTTTTTTATATTTAGATTAAAACTTTTGATTTTATTAGAAATCTACTAATTAAGAGACTATAAAACTTTAAAGAAAAATAATACTATGAGAGGAAGGTATAAACACAAATCATGATAAAAATGAGATGTGCTCAGAGACTTACTTTGGGACGAACCAAACTCTAGATTTATTCCTATTAATTTGTATAGGCATCAAATCTATGAAAGGTGGTATATACAATAAATGATGCATTGAAAACTCAATTAGCAGTCAACTTTTTCATAGACACATTCCAAAATTAAAAGAGACTCCTTTCTTTAATGGAAATTTTTTAAAGAAAGAATTAATTATTAGATAGTTATTAAAGCTAGAAGCTCAATTTTATTTAAACAAGTGGTTTATTATCGGAAAGCATGATTTTCCATACACAAACTTACTTATGATACTAAAGAATGATGGTTTAAAGTTCTAGAATATAGAACTTATATTGATAATATTTTAATTTTGTCATTGGCAAACATTGACATTAAGAAAACTATTAATTTTGGAGTTCGTACAAAATAATTATGTGGAATTTTTTTATTGGAAATTTAAACAATAATGTTATTATTATTTGACTTGTGTTCAACATTCTTTATGAGGAGCAAGGAGGAGAAACCTATATGAGATATCATCTCTTAGATGTAGAAAGTTTCAACATCACAATAGTGATGACAATGAGAAGAATTAGATCCAAAAGTCTCTAGTTTTGAAATTTTGAAGTTAGGCCATTGTGCTAATGATAGCATGATGAAGGAAGGAGTTAACATTATGTTAAAAGAAGATTGTGGCAAATTGTGATTACTCTTTTTTTTGTCGTGGTTGAAAATCCAGTAAACAATGACACGGGGGACATGGTAACCTTTGACAAGAAGTTATCTAGAGATATTATGAAAGATTATCTTGGAATTTCTTTACATACAAAGGTTAAAGTACTAGGAGTTATAAATGATGAGAACAAGTTTGAATTAAAAGAATTCATGAATGAATATCAAGAAGACTTTATAATAACAAACGTGTAACATTTGATATGGTTTCGCCCCCCCCCCCCCCCCCTAACACACATCATACATTAAATTTTAAAGTTCATATGTCAAAGTTATACTATTTCTTGAATAGACTAGCTACAATATTATATTGAAGTATATATTTCTTAGAGATGGAAGTGTTCAATTTGTAATAGTTAACTCAAGGACAAATGTTTTTTATTTTTATTTTCTATTTAGATTAGGACCTTCAATTCAATTAAAATTTTAATAATTAGGATGTTATTTTTTATATTTAAATAGCCTTATAAGCTATTTTTTTCAAGGATAATTTCCTTGTTGATTAAGCAAGTACAGAAAAAAGAATCACGGGCCTCCTGGAAAGTTGCATGCTGCTGTAATTTTTCATTTCTCTTTTCATGGACCGGTATGTTGGTGAATGGAGTTCTTCACTTCTTTTATTATTGGAAGAGCAACTGCGTCAATAGTCGGTAGGAAAATATACTTACAAGCCAAATTCCAAATCTCACTTTGGGGTAGCTTAGACCTTAAAAGAAAATGAAATTTTTGAAGCTAATTACCCACCAACATGATCTTGAGAAGAGCACGTGATGAGCATATGCAGGGCTACAATATTATTATTATTGATTACTGTAGGAGATAGTATTTAATATCCTTTTTGATGACATGTATTATATGATGTTATTATAATCAAATTAGTCAACAAAGATTATTATTTCAAGAATGAAAAAAAAAGAAAGAATTGTAGCATATGATTAGAGTATTATATTTCTGACTTCAAAGCCTTGTAGAACATTCTACTACAACTTGAGCATTGTCAAATAATTAAATTAAAAGTTATTACCACTTTCAACATATGCTCATTTGACACGTTCAAACTTAACTTCTTCTTGGCTTCATCTTCTCCATCCGGTTTATAAATTTATGTTTCATGTCAGCTGAGTAGGGCTGAGACAAATTTTTAGTTTTTGATATAATAATAAATATATAAAAAACTATTTAAATTATAAGAAATTCATTTTGGAAGTTTTTGTTTTCATTACTTTTATGTGTAATAGAACTAGAATGCATAATAAATCAATACTTTAATTATTAATAAAACATATTCATAGCACCATGATCCTCACAAGGTGTGGGCAATAAGTAGCATCATATCCAAAGCAGAGAGACAAATTTGATCCACAGCGTAATGATCCTGCAAATGATCAGCTGTGACTGGCTGGCTACATGATCCTGCAATCTATATATTGGCTTTAGCACTCTGTACCGGAATGGTGGAATTTTCGAGAAACCAACTGTTTGATCAGAAATCTTATTCCTTCTGCAGTTATGTAATGATGGGCTACCGGGGATCTAATGAGATCAAACTAACCTCGTCACCTGAATAAGTCACATGCCTGTTTGAGGAAGTGCTCTGTTCAAGTGGATTCTCCCCCATAAAAAAACCAGGTTGTTTAGGCTGCGGCAATGGAATCTCGCTTCCTAATATTAGAACCACAGCTGACATGTTTGGCCTATCTTCCGGGCGTTGTTGCACACATAATAAAGCCACTTGAATGCATCTTAGCACTTCAGATAAATTACACGACTCAATCAAAAATTCATCGATCAGCTCCAATGGTGTCCCTTTAATCCAAAGCATCCACGCCTTAAGAAAAAACAAAACAAAGAACATATATCAGCAGACTGGCCATTCTAATTTCCCTGTTACTGTCCTAGTTTTGCCATAACATCAATACTTCTATGATTTTTCAGAACGCATCAATAATTAGGCAAATTTGTTTGTTTAATCTCATTTGAAATGCCTGAAAGGGACATCAAGATTTAATATTCACCACCGTCTTCATCAAGGTTGTATGTATTAAAGTATTATTTAAAAGCTTACATGTCCAAGAAGGTTAAGGTTGGGGTCCAGGTGACGAAATCCCCTATTTTTCTTTCCGCTCACGATCTCGAGGACTAGAACACCGAAGCTAAAAGCGTCAGATTTCACTGAAAAGTATCCATTCGATGCATACTCGGGAGACATGTAGCCACTGAAAAAGATACTAACAGGTTAGGTTCACAAAACAGTAATGAAAAACAGCAAGACAAGATTGGGTTTATGTACTTACTATGTTCCAACTATCCTTCTAGTTTTGGCCTCTGTTTGATCTCCACCGAAAATTCTAGCGAGGCCAAAGTCAGAAATTTTGGGGTTTAGCTCATCATCCAGTAAAATGTTGCTGGCTTTGATATCTCTGTGGATGATTCTAAGTCTAGAATCTTGATGCAGATAAAGAAGCCCTCGAGCAATTCCACCTATAATGTTGATACGCTGACTCCAATCAAGTAGTTTTCTTCCTGTTTGGTCCGATGAATTTCTCAATTAGTCCAATTAACTAATTGATTTGTAACAGTTAATAGAACTTATAGAACTTTAATCTTATTAATTCAGATGGGTTAGCACCAAAAATAAAGGAGTCCAAGCTCTTGTTGGGCATGTATTCGTAAATTAACATTCTTTCATCTTCATGAATGCAACAACCCAGAAGCTTTACAAGACTGCGGTGCTGAAGTTTAGCAATTAACATAACTTCATTTTTGAACTCATCCAATCCTTGACCTGAACTCTTTGAAAGCCTTTTCACTGCTATTTGTTGCCCTCCTATGAGTATTCCCTGAGCGATTCACACAGTTCAGCTAAGTTTTTTTGTTAGAAAATGGATTGTCAGGTTTCAGATTTTTTTCATACCTTGTATACGGGTCCAAAACCACCTTCTCCAAGTTTGTTGCTGTTCGAAAAAGCATCGGTGGCATGTGCTATAGTACTCATGTCAAATATTGGCAATTCCATGTCTTCCTCCCTTTCTTCACAGTGGTTTTTCTTTCTAAGATTCCACTTCCGCTTGGAAAGGATGAATCCTAATATTAGCATGCCAATGCCTGATACTATTGCGCCGGAGACTATTCCTGCTAGCTTCTTACTAAATGTCCTCTTTTTCGTAGGTACACCTGAGTGCACAGAAGAATGGTTAGAAGAACCTGATGTATAACCCAGTTCAAGAGTTCATTGTTAAATATGGACTAAGCAGCAGAGCAAAGACCTTCTACTTTCCATTGTATATGAATTCAAGAGAAACATAAATATTTTTTCCTCAGTACAAAGGTAAAATGAGACTGTATGAATAAATAGTTGCATATTTGGAATACTTACCCAATTCAGAAGCATTCATCCTAACAAAAAGGTCTTGTCCATCCCCAGTTGACCTTCTTGTATCAACCAGGTCACCAAACCAGATCAGGCATCCACTTCCACCTTGCCTGATATCTAAATTGGCATAAGCAGTGCAGGAGCAGTTCTTCAAACATAATCCCTCGCATTCCTTGAGACTGATGCTCTTGTCGTACCAGGAAGACGATGTGTCGGGCAATTTCATCCCTGTATATTTCAGAAAGCCAACCTTGTCGCTGCATTCTAGCGGAGTTCTCCGGATACACCCATCTGACCAAGCTGAAATGTTCCAATCTGCTAGAGACTTGGGTATGAATCCATCCAAGCATGCACATCTAGGAGATCTACTCATCTCACAGCGAGTATTTGGACCACAAGAGGCATAATTTTCACACGGATCAAACTGGCCACCTTCAGTAATCACCCAATCATTTGTTCGGTCATTCCATGTGAAGCTCTGTGGAAGGCCCAATGGACTGAGTGTGAGCCTTGAAAAGACCGATGTTTGGATTCCAAACTGGAAATAAACCTCTTTGCTGTTGAAAACAAATTCATTGGAAATAGGCATCGGGCTAGGATTTGCTATGAATTGTAAGCCATTCCATGGCCCCGCTCTAAACAGAGTAATGTTTCCCCTCTTCAGAAGAAGCTGGGGATACCCGTGAGTATCTATAACGAAAGAATATTCACCTCGAGCAGGATCTTCAGCACTCTTCCAAGATGATAAAAACTTGTCAATCTTTGTTACGAAGTTGCTCCCCAATTTCATTCCTAATATCAAGGTATCACTTGGATGGTCAAAACTCTGCCACAGAAAGTTGTCGGGATTACTATCATTCCCTTCTCTCACAACAAGATTACCTGTCTCCAAGAGCTCTGCAACTGAATCCTCTGCAGTTCTTGATGAATTCGATGACCAAACAACATCATTTGTGCTACTGTACAGGACAAGTATCCCTTTGCTGCTTATATTCAGAGCCCCAAGAGTATTGGAAAGCGGAACTTCTCTGTTTGCTACCCACATAACTGTACGAGGAGACTTCTTATACCATATTCCCAAGAAACGTTTTGTTGAATTTCCAGGGCTGAAAAATCCTAGTTCAAAGTTTCCCCCGGTTGAAAGGAGAGTTTCACCATCTCTTATGGATTGGCTTGGGTAGATGATGTTTGATGTGGCGGAGTCGATTAAATTAGAGAATAAGAACGAGCATGCAAACAGCACTGAAAAAGCTCCCATTCAAGAGAGTTTTCATAAATGTTCTGGTTTGATCACGCAGAATAATGTATTGTTATTAGTACAAGCTGCTGGTCTAATCTGAAGACTGTTTCCAAAGATATTGACTACCGTTTTTCAATAACCATAAGATCCATCTATCACAGCCGGAAAAGTCCTCTTTCAAGAAGTTTCAAATTTTCAATAATTTCGCCCCAAAGACATCTTCAATGGGCATAACAAGGCGTCAGCTTAGTAGCTTCCGCGACGCTGCGAGTTGTTGGATAAAAAATTTTTAACACATAAAAATAATAATTGTTTTTTACAATAAGCTCAAAATCTAATGTTTACTTTTAATAAAATACTTTTAAGGATTATATGAAATCAAGAGAAGAATATAATTAAAGATATCCTCTTTAAAAATAAATTACACGATCAATCAAAACTCGATTTCATTAAAAAAATTAAGATATTATATATTGAGATACTAAAATATTAGAGTAATTCAAATTAATTTATTATACTTACTATTTAGATTATGAATCAAACTACAAATTTTTGCATTTTAATAACAAAATTGAGCTCTCAATAATGAAACCAAATAAAAAGGATTATGATAAGTTGTATAAAAAATGCTTTTTATTTTTTTAAAAAAAATTATATATGATCTTAATAAAAAATAAAAAAAGAGTTAAAATTCAATAGTATTAAATAGTGTTTTATTATCTAAAAAATTATTTTCAACTTAAAAACATATAATAAACACTCTAAAAACCCTTAAAAAACCAAACTCATCCGCTGAAAAATAGTCCAAAGACATAAATTCAATTTAGGCAACACACGAGCCTTACACCATCGTCAGACAAGTCTCTTCTTTGATGGTGGGGCATGGTGAATCTTTTTTTGGTCAACGCGTGTCGATGAAAAGTCGCTAGTGGTGCTTCGAAGATATATTTTTCTTCCCTTCTCTCCCTTGTTTTCTACTCCTAATTTTCTATTTCTTTTTTCTTCTCCCCTTCTTTCCCTGGGCTGGTTGTGCTTGTGTATCCTGTCCCGTTATAAATATACTGAGAAAATTAGACTGGATCCTGACACTCAATAATCGAAAGGATCTGCCTCCCTTAGCCACGAAAAAAATCAACCTCCTTATATCTTTTTTCTCCTAATGTTCACAGTAGGTAGGTAGGGGTGGGTAAAATTTTTTTAAAACTAATTAAACTAAGAAACCGAAAAAACCGAACCGTGAAAAAAAAACGATTAAACTGATTAAAATTTTAAAAAAAAACTGATCAGTTCGGTTCGGTTTTGGTTTTATAAGTCTAGAATCGAAAAATTAGAATTAAACCAATCCAAACTGCTAAAAAAAAAAAACAGAAAAAACCAAAAAAAAAAAAAACAGAAAAAACCAAAAAAAAAAAAAAACAACCCAAATTGAAAAAACCAAGTTAAACTGAAATTGATCAATTTAAACCGGTTTTTATTTAAAATAACTGAACAAAACTGAAAGCAATCGGTTTGAATCGATTTCAATTTAATTTTAATTTTTTTAAAAAAAAAACTAATATAATTATTTCTTTTTATAAAAATTAAACTGAATCCAAAACAATCAACCAATAAAGATACCCTTTGTTGTGAAAAGACGGAGTGAAAAGTCTATAGTTCACACAGATCGTAAATCTAAAAGAACATTGACTTTCGTTACCCTCCATGTTTTGAAAAAAATACTAAGTAGTGAATGATGATGATAGGCTATTTTATCAATATACTTCTGACTTTATAAATGTAAAGAGATTACGGATCCAAATTCTTTCCTTCCCAAGGAATTAACAAAGGCTAAATATATAAAATATTGTGCTTAAAAAAGTAAGTGATCATTGACCCAAATAAAAATTATATCACAACTATTATTGTCAACCATTCGATGCCCTTGGACGCCATGAATTCCCACTCCTAAATGCCACAACGCCCAATTTGGGTCCACGGCATCTCTTTATCTTCCTTCCTTTCTTCTATTTATTTATTTATTCTTACCTTAATTAACTGCATTTCAGTGCTTCGAGTTCTATGACTTGTCTTCTCGGCTCCTATGGCTGTTTATGTAGGCCTAGACTTAGAGGCCACTGGACCACATTGGCCCACGTTTCTAGGCAAGACCCATTTTTCCAATGGGCTCATTTTCATTTTAGCACATGCTGTCTCGACTCTCGACGATTATATTTTTTTTACCGAAAGAGAGTTACATAATAATCAGTCATCTTTATTATTGAAAATTAATACAATTGTTGTATGGTTATATCTCAGCCTGAATATAGTTGGCTAAAGGATGAAATCGTGAGAAATAATCAATTTCAAAGTTTGATGCAGAATAAAAAATAACAATAAAAAGAATAGATATCAAATCTGAAAGAAAAAAACCATGAAGGATGAAATTGTAAAAACAAATACAGCTTAAAAAATGATTATAAATAAAATAAATAGCAATCAAAAGAATGTGATTCCAATTTGAAAGATAAAAAAATAAAAGGGGTGAAATTGAAGAATAATTATGAGTTTATAGCTTATTAAAAAAATAGTAATTAAAATAATAAGAATTGAATTTAAAAGAGTAAAAATTAAAAGGTGGTGAAATTAAAAAAGTATTTGTCATTTCATAATTTATTAAAAAAAATAATTAAAGGAAAAAAATAAAATATAAATAAGAAATAAATTATAGAAGTTGATATAATTTATTAAAAGGATAGATACAAAATTCAAAAATGAAAAAGAGAGAAAGAAAGAAAGAAAAAACACTAAAAATTTATTAAAAGGATAGATACAAAATTCAAAAATGAAAAAGAAAGAACGAAAGAAAAAACACCAAACTCAATGCATGTTTAATGAGTGTTTGGAAGTGTAGTAGTAATTATTTTTTAAAATATTTTTCACTTAGAAAATATATTAAAATAATACATATTTTTTATTTTTTTAAAATTATTTTTTACATCAGCATATTAAAATTATTTAAAAACATTAAAAAAATATAAAATAAAAATAAAAAAATTAAATTTTTTAAAAATATTTTTAAAATACAAAAATAAATCCATGACTTGTATTGGCTCGCCAGAGCTTTGAAATATAGCCTTGAAAAGCATTGTTTAATTGCCGACAACCTCTTGTACACCACCCAAATAGCTAGAAAGTCTTGTAATAGATTGGGTACTTTATTGTAATATAGAGTCTTAGTTGTTGTCTTGTCAAAATTTCAATCCTAAATAGATTTAATTGGTAACAGATATATGCCACGTATTCAAGATGAGGTTTTGATTGTAACATGTCACGTAGCTTTGATCAAAATAATTCAAAGAATACAAAGATCAAATACGGGCAAAACCCATTTCTTATGCTCTCAAATCATTTCATCCCTTAACACTTCCAATTTTTAACTTCGAATCAAACACAATCTAATTGTAATCAATTGCATAGTTTATTATCATTGTTGTTTGAACTAAAATCAAGGTAATGGGTTAATAGGCTGTTTGAAAATTTTTATTCAAAAATATATTTAAAACAATATTTTTTATTGTTTAAAAATTATTTTTATAATCACACATCAAAATGATTTAAAATATAAAATAATTAATTAAAATTTTAACCAAAACCAAACAGTGGCTAAGTTCTCATGTTAAGCCTAGGTAGTTAGCTTAGAAAGGGTAGGTTTAAAGCCCAGTGGGAATTAAAACATCAGACAAGTCCAAAAATTAAAAAAAAAAAAAAAAAAAAAAAGGTAAAGAAACCAAACAGTGTTTTGGAAGAGATTTTGATAGTGTGAACCTAAATAAACTACTGTATCTTTGCTTCATTCCAACTAAGGAGTTTCTGCTCCGTAAAATATTCTCTCCTTCTTGCATTATTTATCTGTTCAGCAACTATATATAATAGAACAGTAAGAAAACCTATTCTACTTAGAATCTTATTCTAAGTCGGACAATAATCTGTACAAGAAAACAAACAAATTTCCTATAATGTTTGGATCCATATATATCTCCCCAGCTAACATGGATTTAGCTCTAATTCCTATCGACTATCAATTTAGTTATGATGTGAAAGTTCAAGCTGAGAATATAAAGAAGATGCATAGGTAATTATGTGACCAAATCATTAAACAAAATCAGAATTATAAAGATCAAACTCAAAAACATAAGAAACAAATATATTTCAAGGAAAAAGATTTGGTTTGGGTTGACCTTCGAAAGGAATCCGATAATTTTCACGAAGTAAGATTCAAAGTTAAAAGATACTCTTTGTGATGCAGAGACTTTCTACTAGTATTCTCTCTATATCTCTCATGTATAGTGAAAAGTATAAATTATATTTTGAGACCTTACATAACAACTTAAGCTATTTGATTGAGATAGTTCTTTAATTTGGTATTAGAGCCTTGATGACCAAACAGTCACGAGTTTGAATCTCACCATTCTCAATTTATTTGATAAAAAAAAATAAACAAAATGTAATATAAGTCTGTGCAAGTTTCAAGCCTAAAAGAAAAGGCTTTTATTTGAGAAGGTGTATTAGAGAATAATATAAATCATATATTAGGACCTCACCTAACAGCTTAAACTATTGGATTGAGATGCTTCTTTGATAGAAAATAGGTGAATGAGAAATTGAATTTAAAGTAAAGTTAGTTTGATTAAAACAAAGAGTTGTGTCTATTTGAAATAAAATAATTTATTTTAAAATTTAAATAAAAAACTATCAGACAATTAGGTATGTTCATGACAGAGTTATGTTTATATTTGTTTGTTTACCATGTTAAATGTTGTTGATGATAAGTGATTGAATAAGCCTAAAAAACGACATTGTAATTAAACTATAAACACATAATTTTCACGAAGTAAGATTCAAAGTTAAAAGATACTCTTTGTGATGTAGAGACTTTCTACTAGTATTCTCTCTGTATCTCTCATGTCTAGTGAAAAATATAAATTATATTTTGAGACTTTACATAACAACTTAAACAATTTGGTTGAGATAGTTTTTTAATATAGTATTAGAGCCTTGATGACTAAGCAGTCACGAGTTCGAATCTCACCATTCTCAATTTATTTAATAAAAAAAATAAACAAAAGATAATATAAGTCTGTGCAAGTTTCAAGCCTAAAAGAAAAAGTTTTCACTTGAGAGGGTGTATTAGAGAATAATATAATTATATTAGGACCTCACTTAACAGCTTAAACTATTGGATTAAGATGCTTCTTTGATAGAAAATAGGTGAATGAGAAATTGAATTTAAAGTAAAGTTAGTTTGATTAAAACAAAGAGTTGTTTCTATTTGAAATAAAATAATTTATTTTAAAATTTAAATAAAAAACTATCAGACAATTAGGTATGTTCATGACAAAGTTATGTTTATATTTGTTTGTTTACCATGTTAAATGCTGTTGATGATAAGTGATTGAATAAGCCTAAAAAACGACACTGTAATTAAACTATAAACAATAGAAGGCAGGTAATAAATAATTTATTTCTAGCTTAGGCTATCATTACAAGAACAGATGTCACTACATTTCTGGAAGCATAAATAACAAAATTCCTCTTCTTCCATTCTTTACGAAACGAAAGCAACGGTGAAGTCTTTTGAGCTAGTATTCCATGTCCTAATTTCTTTCTGATAAATAGTAAACTGATTTAGAGGGGTTTTAGACCACTTTAAAGAAAAAATTAAAACAAATTGGGCAATTTATGGCTTTCACCGCTGTTTCTTATTTGACTAGGCTTCTTTGAGGTGTAATTTTAGAGTAGGAAAGCAAAGGCTCAAGTCAACAGGAAAGCTTAAAATAAACAGGCAGGCCAAAATGTTGAATAACAATAACAATAACAATAATAATAATAATAATAAGATTTCTGTTATCCTATATGATAATGACTTGATACTATGCAGTTAACTAGACAAGCAAGAACTGAAAAAAATAGACGAAAAACAAGTGTGCAGTCCACTTTGCTACACATGAAGACTTGTCAAACGAAACAACTATAGAAATAAAGGACGACTATTGAAATCATTTAGCTCCAATCACTCTGTCGTGGAATGGTGTGACTGGTAGAAAGCAGGAACAGATGTCACTGCATATCTGAAAGCATGGAATTTTCTAGCTTCAACTCCGTTGTCAATCGACGATAGGCTACCGTGCCTCTAATAATGTCAGACTAACCTCATTTATTGAATGAGCTTCATGCTTGCTTGATGAACTGTCCTTTTCAGATGAATTCTTTCCCATAAAAAAACCAGGCTGCTTAGGCTGAGGCAATGGATTCTCACTGCCTAACATTACAGCCACAGTCGACATGGTTGGTCTGTCTTCTGGTCGCTGTTGCACACATAATAAAGCCACATGAATGCATCTTAAAACTTCAGCTAGATTGCTCGAATCACTCAAACCTTCATCAATCAGGTCCAATGGTGTTCCTTTGGTCCAAAGAATCCATGCCTTCCAAAACAACACAGTGTATCAGTGGATGGATCATTCTGATTTGCATAACAGAAATGAATATATCTTTATTCAGTTGCCTATAGAAGTATCTAAAAGGAAAATGCTATGGCATGTTGTTGGATGTGCCTCTTTGGATAGTTTGATACCAGCACTCTTCATCACGATTATATATTAACATGTTTATACAAAAGCTTACATGTCCAAGAAGGTTAAGGTTCTGGTCTGGGTGACAAAATCCCCTGTTTTTCTTTCCACTCACAATCTCCAGAACTAGGACACCAAAACTGAAGACATCCGATTTCACAGAGAAGTGTCCATCTAATGCGTACTCAGGAGACATATATCCACTGCAAAATAATATCGGCTAGATAAGTTCTGAAAGCATATAAATGCAATACAACGTGGCCAATTTAAGAATACTTACTATGTCCCAACTACCCTATTAGTATTGGCCTCCACTTGATCTCCACCAAACATTCGAGCAAGGCCAAAATCTGAAATTTTTGGGTTTAGCTCATTATCCAGTAAAATGTTGCTGGCTTTAATGTCTCTATGAATGATCCTCAGTCTAGAGTCTTGGTGAAGATAAACAAGCCCTCGAGCTATTCCTACAATGATGTGCATACGCCTACTCCAATTCAGTAATTTCCTTCTGGTTAAATCTGTTCAATTTCTCTATCATGTTAGTCCAGCACCAGCACTTGTTATAGAAGCATTAATTGATAAATGATAAATGATAATAAAACATGCTATCTATTGATCAGTGTAGGTTCAAACCAAAAATAATGGAGTCCAAGCTCTTGTTTGGCATGTATTCATAGATTAACATTTTTCATCTTTATGGATGCCAAAACCGAGAAGCTTCACAAGGTTGCGGTGCTGAAGTTTAGCAATTAACACAACTTCATTCTTGAACTCGTCCATTCCTTGCCCAGAACTTTTGGAAAGCCTTTTCACTGCTATTTCTTGTCCATCTACCAATGTACCCTAAATCACAAATAACCAACAGAACTTAGTTTAATATTACTATATTGTTTGCACAAGTAGCAGAGTTCTATTCACCTTGAATACTGGTCCAAAACCGCGTTCTCCCAGCTTGTTCATGCTAGAGAAATTATTAGTGGCACGTGCTATCGTGTTCAAATCATATATAGGTAACTCCATGTCTTCTTTCCTCTCTTCGCTGTTGTCATTCTTTCTGAGATATGTTTTCGTTGTGTAGCAGACAACTCCTAGTATCAGCAAACCTAGAACCGATATGACAGAGCTAGCAATTATTACTGCCTGCTTCTTCTTATCGACGGGTCTTTTTGTCTCAACATTTTCTGCAAGCAAAGAGGAGTTGTTAGTGGACGCATTCTTTTAGTTCAACATCACTTCCTAAATAGAATTTGAATAAAATCTTGTAATTTGTTTTCAGTGCTGAGGGCTATTCTCGAAATGGAAATTAGGAGAAGTGAAATTTTAGAGCATGTTCAGATGGGAAGATGGAGCAGAAGAAACGACGCTTTCTAGTTTCTAGTTTTGATGAATGAAAAGTGATGCAGTCGGGCTTGAGATAATAAGTGATTCTGATTAGTCAGGCGTGCATCTGCCACAACTAGATAAGGATCTGCCTCAAACAAATTATTTAGATGACCTAACAAATTATTTCTAGGCCCAAAAGGAATTAATTATGGAAGCATCAAACTAGAATGATGACTTAAAAAGACCATAACTTTTGATTTGACCATTAGATCGGGCTCAAAGTTTTATAGGAGTAGCTTTTATTGCACTATGTGAATTGCCAAATCTTTAAATATAAAAAATCTCGCCTTGAGGCCTCGATTTGGGTATGTTTTATTATTTTCCTTGTTTTATTCGGATTTCATGTATTGTTTCGGATTTTATGGTTATTTTCATTGTATTTTTATTTTGTTTTCTAGTTGAGGAAGGGTTTATGACCTATTGAAGGTTTTGGAAACCTTCTTAGGAGATAAACTTTATTAGTATTATTTTTAGAGAGAATAAAGCAAGAAATTTAGGGTTAACATTTACAACTCTTTTTGCTTAAAAAATTTTGTGTTCTGTGTTTGCTTGCTATCTTTAGCTTTCGCTTGCATCAATTGGTATCAAAGCCTAACAATCCTAGGTTTATTGCATGTTGTGTGTTGCAATCCTATGTAAGAGAATTTGTTTGCTTGTTGTGTGCCGCTAACAAAACATTGTGGAAAGAGGTCGTGGAGTAGGGTATTGCCAAGAAGCGGATGAGGAGCCCTCCCTTGATTGAGGAACATCCAATAACTTGTCATCAAAGACATGCAAAGGTAGATCATAGAATTGACTCGTAGGCTAGAGGAAAGGGACCAACAGGATCAGGGGCAGTGTGACCAGGACTAGGAAAGTGATCCTAGGTCTCTGGCCAATACTGACATTCAGAGGTGAATTTAGAGGAGACAACCTCTTGAGCGAGAAGAGAACAAATTTAGGGATTTTAGCTTTCGTATCGAAATCCCTAAGTTTTTAGGAACTTTATAGCTAGAAAAGTTCATAGTCTAGTTGAATGAGGTTGACAGGATTTTTGAATAAAAAAACATATTTGAATAGACGCAAGTGAAGTTGATTGCGATCAGATTAAAGGGCAAGGCATCTGCTTGGTGGGGCAATTAAAGAAGACACGAGAGAGCAAAAGCAAAGCTAGAATCAATGATTGAGACAAGATGAAGAAGAAGACAAGAGAGCGCTTCCTTCCTTTTAGCTACTCCCAAACTCTATACTAGAGGCTCCACACATTGAAACAAAGAGGTAATTGTGTCAATAAGTACACTGATGAGTTTTACCAGCTAGTTTCTAGGAATGATATGACAGAAACAAAAAAGCAACTGGCGACAAGGTGCTTTAATTAATGACGTACATCAATCTATCTAGGATGTATTATGTCTTTAGGCCTTATGGATGATTTCAGAAGCGTATCAGAGGGATTTCATGGTAGAGAAGCAGCATGCTGCTAGGGATGATAACATAAACTTCTAGGTATAACAAAATAATAAAAGATGCAGTATTGACCCAAGATAGACCACCAACCATAATAGGTCTAACCAACAAAATTAATGAGTAACAAGTCAAGGTGGCTTTATTTTTTTTTTATTTCAGATGTGGTGAGTTGATACACCAGATTAGCGAGTAGAACAAACCAAAGAGTTGTCTAGGAAAGAATCTACTAATAGAAGAGAAACCCATGAATTTTGCTAACAATGAAGATGATTCAGATAGTGATGGGGATGTCCTCCTTGGAGATGGCAGTACAACCCTTGTGATTAGGAAGTGTTTATTGACACCCAAGGGTGATTCAAATGAGGCTTTGAGTCATAACAATATTTTTCACTCTATATACACCATCATAGACAAAGTCTATAGTTTGATCATAGATTGTAGGAGCTGCAAGAATATGGTATTCGTAAAGGCAATAAAGAAATTCCAGCTAGCAACTGAAAGTCACCATAAACTCTAGCTAATATGTGTTAATGCTTAGGAGTATTGTCAGAGAAGAGGAAAAAGTAGATGATAATCCTGATGAGGTACGACGTGTGTTTGTAGAATTTTAAGATTTGATGTCGAATGAGTTTCCCCAAGGTGTACCTCACATAAGATGGATATAACACCATATTAACTTGATCTCGGGTTTTAGCCTGCCAAACAAACCAACTTATAGACTTTGACCTAAAGAAGTTAAAGAAATAAGTGGTGGAGAAGGGACATATCCAAGAAAGTATGAGTTATTGTGTTTTGTCAGCCTTTTTAGTCCATATAAAGGATAGATCATGACATTTGCGTGTACACATCCACACCATCATCTAGGTCATAGTAAAATACATGTACCCCATACTGCATCTAAATGACATGTTAGACTAGTTGGCAAATTCTAAACTATTCTCCAAGATTGACCTCAAGAGTGGATATTATCATATCATAATCAAACTAGAAGATGAATGGAAAACAAGCTTCAAAACTCATTATGTGTTATATGAGTTCATGATTATGCCATTTGTTTTGTCCAATGCTCCCAGCACCTTTATAAGGTTCATGTATAAGATATTAAGGTCACTCATGGTTAGATTTGTTATGGTTTATTTCGACAACATTCTAATTTATAGTCCTACTCTAAAGTCTCATTTGGAACACCTATGAGTTATTCTTAATACTTGATGGAAGAAACAATTATATGTCAACCAAAAAAAGTGTAAATTCTTTACTAATATTGTTGCTTTTGTTTTTGGCTTTATTGTGTTTGTTTATAGTGTTTAGGCTAATCAAAGTAACATTTTTACAATTATGGAGTGGCCAACACCGAGAAGCATTCATGATGTTTGGATTTTCACGACCTTGCATATTTTTATAGAAGGTTCATCAAGAACTTCAATTCCTTTATTGGACATATTACAAAGTGCCTAAAGGGACATACCTTTTAGTGGACAAATGAAGCTAAAACTAGTTTTTAGTTGGTAAAGCAGAAAATGATTGAAGCTCCAGTGTTGACATTACCAGACTTTGAGAAACTATTTGAAGTAAACTGTGATGCTTTTGGGGTAGGTATTTTGGGAGTTCTTAGCTAGGATAGGCACCTAATTGCCTTCTTATGTGAGAAATTGTCCAGCTCAAAGAAAAACAACTCCACATATGATCTGGAGCTTTATGTTATTGTTCAAACTCTAAAGCATTAAAGGCACTACCCCATACAAAAGGAGTTTATTTTAATTATAGATCATAAAGCTTTAAAGTACATAAATGGGCAACAAAAGCTGAGTCATTGGCATGCGAAGTGGGTGTCATTTCGGCAAGAGTTCACCTTTTTATTAAAACACCAATCAAGCAACTTAAATAAGATGGTTGATGCTCTCGGTATAAGGGTTGCCTTGCTCACGCATAAATGTGTCAGGATTTAATACTTTCTATGAGTTGTATTCAAATGATTCCTCATTTAGATAGATTTATGTTAAGTTTTTAGAAGGAGGTAAACGAGAAAGCTTTATACTAGTAAATGATTTATCTTTTTCATGGTTTACATTTATGTATTCCATTTTTTCTTTTATGTGAGCATATCATTTGTGAATCATATTGTGAGGAGCATTCTGGATGGGATAAGACACAGGCTCTAATGTTAGCAGATTATTATTAGCCTAAATTATCGGGTCAGGTTTTCAAAAGTGTGTTATTTGTGAGAGATCCAAGAGGACTTTATCAAATGCTGGATTCTACACCATATTACTAATTCCTAATGCTCCATGGCTAGACATGACCATGAATTTTGTATTAGGCTTACCCCGTACTCAATGAGCCATGAATTCTATTTTATTGTTGTTGACAGGTTCACAAAAATAGCCCATTAAAGACCATAGACCCATCTTGGGTAGCCTAACTTTACTTCAATGAGGTGGTTCGTTTGCATGACAATCCTGGGTCCATCACTTTGAATAGGGATGTGAAGTTCATGAGTATGTCTAAAAGAGCTTATGGGCAAGGATGGGTAGTCAGTTGAACTTTAACAATGTTTATCATCCTCAAACAAATGGTTAAACAAAGGTGGTTAATCATAATTTCAACAACTGACTACGAAGCCTGATCGGAGATAAGTTGAAACAGTAGGATATGGCATTGTGACAGGTAGAGTTCACTTATAACAGGTCTCAGAATTGGACCACCTAACTGATTTCTTTTGAGATAGTCTATGGATAGGATCCTTCTAGAGTATTAGAGCTAATTTATGTTCCTTGCATCGGACAACTAAATGTATAAGCTATAAATATGGTACATTACTTACATGGAACACATGAGGAGGTCATGTAGACAATCAATGACAACAATGCCAAGTATAATGTCTTAGTTGATACTCATTAAAGAAGAGTGGTGTTTGATGTTGGTGATTTGGTATGGGAAGCCCTTACACGTGACAAGTTTCTAGTGGGTGAGTATAACAAGTTGAAAGAAAGGAAGATAGGCCCATGTGAGGTGTTGCCAAAGATAAATGATAATGCTTACAAGATTTGTCTTCCTAATCACCTAAAGACTTCTGAGGTCTTCAATGTCCAGCACTTGACATCTTATTTAGAGGAGGAATAAAACTTGAGGACGAGTTCTCTCTAACATGGGAAGAATGATGTAGCCATGCTTGAGATAATAAGTGATTATGAGTAGTCAGGTGTAGATATGCCATAATTAGATGAGGATCTACCCCAGATAAATTATGTGGAAGGCCTAGAAGATGTATTTATGGACTAGTGGGACAAGTCTAGGCCTAAGTGGAGGTTTGGTCACTTCAAACTAGTATGATGACTTAAAAAACTATAACTTTTGATTCGACAATTAGATCGGTCTCAAATTTTTATAGGAGTTTTCACAGACCGTTTTCCATATAATAAATAGCCTCTATGATGCTATGCAAACCAATGCATCTTCATATATCCAAAACCTTGCCTCGAGGCCCTGATTTGGGTCAATTATGTTATTTTCCTTGTTTTATTTGGATTTCATGCATTGTTTAACATTTTATGGTTATTTCCTTTGTATTTTCAGATATTTATATTTATTTATTTTCTTTAACTTCTACTTGCATAAAAAAGATTCATATGTCAAAAATCAACCTAAAGGTGCTCAAAATATTGTAGGGAAACCACGTCTATACCTTTTTAAATGCTTTCTATTCGAGTGTGTTTGGTATTATGGTAGCTGTTGTGGTTTGAAAAAAATTATTTTATAAAAAGTACTTTTAATTGAGATTGGTTTGGAAAAATATATGTTTGGTTAAAACTGTAGTTGAAATTGAGGTTGAACAAAAAGTAGTTTAATGTGTTTGGTTAAGAATGCTTTTCAAATTGAGGTTATAAAATAACTAAAAAAGACATATATTAATATTGATGGTTTTTAATTGAAATATTGTAGATTTAACTACTGCTATTATATCATGAAATAACTAATATTGTTTCATTAAACTATTTGCAATTCCATCATATACGAAATCTATCCGACAAATATTACAGTTTCCATGGCTTCTTGAGTGTGCAACAAAATCAAGTAAAATATCATCAGGAACAAAATTAGGATTGCGATCAAATTTTGAAAATGCTATGTCATCATGCGATCTTCTTCTAATATAATTATGTAGTGTCATTGAATAATGTTAAACACTAGTTTTTTAATAAAACATAATATCTGAGAAAGTTTTTTGGATTTTTTTTATTTTACTAGGTCGAACCCAGACACCAAGCATTTAGGTTTGGGTCAGACTCGGTCCGACCATAAACAATGGATATGCTCTTAACTGTTCACATGCAACGTGAACAGTGAAGAATGCAGAAGACGAAGGAGAAGGAGAAGAGGAAGAGGAAGAGGAAGAGCAGTGGTTGGCGGTGGAAACGGTGAAGGCCAATGGTGAGCTGCTCTCCACTATTCACATGCAACATGAACAGTAGAGAATACAGAAGACGAAGGAGAAGGAGAAGGGAAAGAGGAACAATAGTGGTTGGCGGTGGAAACGACGGAGGCCGGTGGTGATCTGCTCTCCACTATTCACATGTAACATGAACAGTGAAGAATGCAGAAGATGAAGGAGAAGGAGAAGGGGAAGAGGAAGAGCAGTGGTTGGTGGTGTTGTTCACTGCTCAGTTTATGTTCTTCTTCTTCCGCGCCTTTGTTTACGTGCTTTGTTTTTGTTCTTCTTCTTCCACACCTCTGTTTACTATTTTTATAAATACAGTTTGCAACTTATCACAAAAGGCAGCTTGAAGTTGCTTTTGGTTGTCTTGCGATTTAACCGCAGAGGGTCATGGGTCCCACAAACAGTAATGTGCGTTTAGATCGTAACCAAACACATGACAACGATGTTTTTCTGTAAACACAGTCGCAATGCCAAACACGCACGAAGGGTGTGTTTGGTATTGCGGTTGCTGTTGTGGTTTGAAAAAAATTGTTTTATAAAAAGTACTTTTAGTTGAGGTTGGGTTAGAAAAATAGATGTTTGGTTAAAACTGTGGTTAAAAATGAGGCTGGTTTAGAAAAATAGATGTTTGGTTAAAACCGTGGTTGAAAATGAGGTTGAACAAAAAATAGTTTAATGTGTTTGGTTAAGAATACTTTTGAAATTGAGGTTATAAAATAAATTAAATAAATATATATTAATATTCATGGTTTTTAATTTAAATATTGTAGATTTAACTATTGCTATTACATCATGAAATAAATAATACTTTATATAAAATATTTTTTATTATTCCATGAAACCATCTACAATTCCATTACGTACGAAATACATCCGACAAAAACTACAGTTTCCATAATTTTTTGAGCGTGTAATAAAATTAGATAAAATATTATCAGGTATAAAATTGATATTACAGTGCGAGTGAATTTAATTCACTTTATACTAGTTTTTCTGGAAAAAAAATATTGTTCACATCACAGTACAAGTGAATTTAATTCACTCTAAATTAGTTTTTTTTTTTAATGTTAAAAAAATTAACACACTAAAAAAAAAAAACTAAAATTGTTAACGCGAACAGTGCAATTCACTCGTGAACAGTGCGAGTGAATTGCAGTACTCATTGTTTTTTAAGTGAATAGTGCAATTCTCTTGCACTGTTAACATGAATAGTATATCAATATATATTGTTTATGCTAATTGCATTGTTCATTGAACGTCGCAGTTAGCATAAAAAAATCATGGTCCTACCCGCTTTACATGGTGGGACCCATGTTTTTATTTTTTAACAATATGTAACTAAACAACTAATTAGCAAAAACGGGTTCGAAGTGAAGTGTTTTCTCTTGCTTAAGAACAAACAATGGAGAATATTAAAAAATCAGTATTCATTCGCTTTTAATAAAAGCCATACCTAATTCTGAAACCGCAATTCTGACATAAAGGTCTTGTCCATCCCCATTTGACCTTCTTGTATCGATGAGGCTACCAAACCAAATCAGGCAGCCACTTCCACCTCCTCTGATATCTAAATTTGCATATGCAGTGCAGGAGCAGTTCTTCAAACATATTCCCTTACATTCCTCGAGACCAGTGCTTTTATTATACCAGGAAGAAGATGTGTCAGGCAATTTCATCCGCGAATAATTTTGAAAGCGATCTTTGTCACTGCAAGGAGTCCTTCGAACACACCCACCTGACAACTTCCAATCTCGTGGAGACTTGGGTATGAATCCATCCAGGCATGCGCATATAGGCGAATTATTCAACTGGCAGTAAGCATTTGGACCGCAAATAGAATACTGTGCACATATATCAGGCTGGGCAATTTCAACAAAGTCCCATTGATGTGTTCGATCATTCCATATTGAGCGCTGTGGAATACCCCATGGAGTTAGTTTAAGCCTCGGAAAACCTAAGCTTTTGCTCCCAAAAACGAAATATCCCTCCTTGTCGTTGAGCACAAAATCATCTGTTGAAATTGAATCAGGTTTCGGAATTATTTCTGCAGCATAACGGATGCCATTCCATGACCCAATTCTAACTTGTGTTTTATTCCCCTTCTTCAAAACTAGCTGCGGATACCCGTTGGGATCTAGAAGGAAAGAAAAATCACCTCGAGCAGGATCTTCTGAGCTCTTCCAGGATGACAGAAAGCTTTCTAGCCGAGTTACAAAGTTGATTCCCAGTTTCATTCCTGGCAGCAAGGTGTCACCAGGATAGTCAAAACTCTGCCACAGAAAGTTGTCAGTGTTGTTATCATTTTCTTCTCTTACAACAAGATTTCCCGACTCCAAGAGCTCGGCGACTGCATTCTCTGCAGTTCCTGACGAATTCGACGACCAAACAATATCTTTGGTGCTATTGTATAGGATAAGTATCCCTTCGCTGGTGATATTCAGGACTCCCAAACTATTGGAAAGTGGAATTTCTCTATTTGCCACCCAAAAAACCGTCTGAGGAGACTTCGTAAACCATAAACCCAAGTATCGGTTTCTTGAATTTGTAGGACTGAAAAATCCTAATTCGAAGCTTCCGCCATCTGAAGGTAGAGTCTCACCATCTCTTATGGAGTGGCTTGGATTGATAATAGCTGGTGTGGTGGAGTTGGTTAAGATGAAGAATAAGAAACAGCATACAAAGATCGCTAAAAATCTTCCCATTGAAGAGAGCTTTTCACACTAATCACTTCCGATTACAGCATAGCTAACGTTTTGGTATTAATTCAGGTTGCTTGGTAAGAGACAAGATTACGTACTGCGGAGTTTCTCACCACAGCTTTTCTGAAACGGAAATGACACAAGGGTCTCACTTTTCAAAGTCCATCACACATTTTTGTCATAAATGATGGTTGAAAGTTCTAGCGTTTAGTTTAACTAGATATGATTTATCATAAATATAAAATTTTAATTAAATTTCATATCTTAGGTAATTTAATGAAAGTTGCATTAAAATTATAATAACCAAATAATAAACTAAACAATAAAATTCATAGATTCAAAGAGAAAGCATGCGATAATTGCGGGCATTGCAGGTTAATTCAGTTGACTTAGTTTTATTGTTTTTTTAAATTAATTTTTTTTAAATTTCATAATTTAATAATATGTTTGATTGAAAATTAGGTTTAATGATTTATTTCGATTTGATTTTTATAAGGTTATCTTGACCTTATGACCTGTGAATAGTGCTTAATTAACGAGTTAACCTATACCGATTTCTTTCATTTTTTGTGACATTTTTAAATAAAAAATTTGTATAAATTTCATCATTCAACATCGGGTTCGATAGGATTGATTGAGAATTGAGCTTCATAATTTGTTTTCATTTGCTCTTTATAAATTTATCTCAGTCTCGTAACTAAAATTGTGAATTTGGCAAGTTAATCTGCGTTAGACCAGATATATTTTTTTTCTATGAGGTTATCTTGGTCTCATGACTCGGGTCATTAGTTTAGTGGATTGACTTGGGTTTATGTTCTTTTTTTAATTGATTTTTTTTAAGTTTCATCCTTCAACATTGAACATATTAGGAATTGAACTTCATAATTTGTTTTTTTTTTTTTCATGGAGTTATCTTAGTCTTATAATTCGAGGTGTGAGTTTAACATGTTAACTTAGGTCATTTTTTTAAAAAATTTGTTTTTTAATTGATATTTTTATTCCATCATTCAACATTGGGCTGATTGAAAATTAGGCTTTATAATTTTTTTTATTTTTTTTCTATAAGGTTATCATGGTCTCATAACCCGGATCATGGATTTGACATGTTAATCCGACTTGACCCAAGTATTCTAATATGTGGTTATCTTAATATTAAAAAAAAATATCATCTTGAATTTTTTTAAATCAAACTATGTTTTTACGAGTCGTCCGGGTTATTTTTGGACTCGCAAAGTCAACTGGGTCACATCGATTTAACCCCCACATGATTTTTTTTTTCACTAAAAAAATACATTAGCAATATTTAAATATTTTATTTTATTAAGAAAAAATTAACCCCACCTGCGGGTTAGAAATCTAGTTACTTCTAAGAGGGCGTTTGTCTACGCGGTTGCGGCTATGTTTTATATAAAATGCAGTCCGCAGCCGTTTGGTAATAAAAAAAATCACTTTACTATGCATGGGGCCCACGTGTTTTTTGCGTTTAAAACGCTGGAAAGGAAAAGCTACGAAAACCAGCTTTGCATGGACTGTAGCGGATTAAAAACCCGCGGACAGTGCAATTCACTGCACTGTTCACGTGAACAGTGCAATTCACTTGCACTGTCCGCAATTGTTTTTTTTTTTAAGTGTGTTAATTGTATTAATTTCTTTTTTCTTAAAAAAACTAGTTTAGAGAATTAAATTCATTCGCGATGTGAACAATATTTTTTTCTCAAAAAACTAGTATAGAGTGAATTAAATTCACTCGCACAGTAATATCAATTTTATATCTGATAATATTTTATCTAATTTTATTACACGCTCAAAAAGTTATGAAAACTATAGTTCTTATCGGATGAATTTTGTACGTAATGGAATTATAAATAGTTTAATGGAATAATAAAAAATATTTTATATAAAGTATTATTTTTTCATGATGTAATAAGAGTAATTAATTTTACAATATTTAAATTTAAAACCATCAATATTAATATATTTTTTAAAAAATTATTTTACAACCTCAATTTCAAAAGCATTCTTAACCAAACACATTAAATTACTTTTTCTTCAACCTCAATTTCAACCACAGTTTTAACCAAACACCTATTTTTTCAAACCAGCCTCAGCTAAAAGTACTTTTTATAAAACAACTTTTTTTAAACCACAACTACAACAGCTACCGCAATACCAAACACACTCTAAGCATGATAAAATTGCTGCTACACGCCCTGAGTCCTCCTGTAACCGCTGCGCACTTGAATGCAATTGCGTCGTCTAGCTTTTATTGTTTCGTTTTACGTATCTATAAAGCCAGGTCACATGAAAGCTATATGAAGAGAAACCAATTGCTGCCGTCCTTAGTCCTCCGGTAACCTCTGCGCATTTGAAAGCAATTTTGTCGCCTAAAATCGTCTAGCTTTTATTGTTTTGTTGTTAAGTATCTATAAAGCCAGGTCACATGAAAGCTATATGAAGAAAAAACAATTGCTGCTGCCCTTTTAGTCCTCCGGTAACCGCTGCGCATTTGGAAGCAATTGTGTCGCCTAAAATCGTCTAGCTTTTATTGTTTTGTTTTACGGATCTATAAAAAGCCAAGTCACATGAAAGCTATATGAAGAGAAACCCAAACCACAAATTTGGCTAAATTTTGTTCTTCTTGTCCTAAAATTCCTCTATTTTCTCTTAATTTAATTATGGGAAGAGTGTAAGTTACATGAAATCCTAGAAAGAAACTAAAAAAAAAAGCAGAGAATTGTGTGTGTGGGTGTGTGTGCGCGCGAGAGAGAGAGAGAGAGAGAGATTTGGGAGTTGGGGGATATAGAGAGAAGTTGATCAAATTAGAAGAAAAGGGAGAAATCTTTAGAATTGAATTTAAAAGGCTTCCTTGATTGGATGCACTAGTTGTGGGAAGAGGTTCTCTTTCATTTAAATCCATTTTTATTCTTGATTATTGATGGGGGATTGAAAATCCTCAAATTATAAAATTTAGGGTTTATATATTTTGTAAATGAAATTATGAAATGATGTTAATTATTAGTTAATTGTGGGTTGAATTACATAATTAAAAAATTAATTGAAGAAATTAAAAACCATATTATAGGAAATTAAGACTTTAAAGCCAACCATTATTTGGGAACTTAGGAATTTGATTTAAATTGGGTTAATTGAGGATGTTTCAATGATGTCGGGGAAGGTTTACGACTTGTTGTGAATATCATAATGTGAATTACTAAAGGTCAATTATTGTTGTCCATGTATGTAAATGAAGAAAATGTAGAAATTGGATTGAATTGCATTGATTTTTGATGTTTTGGTGATGTTGTAAATGTTTGAGATTTGTTGAAATATAACGATGTGAAATGATTTGGTTGATTTTTGGTGATGTAATTTAAATGGAGAAAATGAAAATATAGAAAGTAGTAAAAAAAAAAGTGTTAAATGATGCCTTCTTACTGGTTTGTGTTTGGTATCTCCTCTACTGACGTAAAAATGCATGAATCCCCCATCCAAAAGCGTGGTGGGGCATAACGCATTGTAAATATGTATATCACTGTACCTTACAGTATGATTTTCACAAAAGGTGGGATTCTTGATGGCCCCACATCATAAATATTATGTCCCTTTTCATTTAATTGGAATGGCTCCACATCATAAATAGTAGTAGGACGTGGCAATAATAATGATAATAAAATTAGTGTAAAATCATAATGTATTTGTAGATGAATGTAGGTTCATGGTTCTATCCTCTACAAGTCATACTATTATGAATGCAAAATCATAATGTGTTGTATTTTAAATGATATTATTTTGCTTAAATGTTATTGGTAAGATAAATGAATGGTGTTTACCATGGATATGATTCATGTGAAGACAAATATTTTGAATCTTGGGTTATGTTTGAAAATGTGAAAGTATAAGAATTGGTAGATTGTGTAAATGTTGAGGGTTATTAATGATGTTGTGAGGAAATTAACTGGGAGTGTGAAAATTAAAAGGGTTATATATGTGGTGTCTTAGTTGATAAGTGGTAAAAAAAAAAAAAAAAAAACATTTAGATTGGATGCACAATGATAGTATGAACGCGAAATTGTATCCTAAATGCAAATTAGAATCATGGGAAAAGGTGATATTGTACTTGACATACAATTAAAAAATGGCTTAAAATAATTTGAGGTTCTGATTGGGATGTTTTCCTAGAAAATCAATAGGGACATATGAGGTTGTAACAACCGTTGATAGAGCACATATATACTATTGGAATGTCATGTAAGTGCACGTCGCCTCGTTATTTTATTTAAAAATATATTTTTGTTAGTTTTCCTATATACTTTTGAAATATGTTCGGAAAGGATTACAAAAAAAAAAAGAGGAAAGGTTATAATAAAAGAAAGTTAGTCGCGCTGGAAACAACTAATCATGTAAGGTGGAGTTGGTCAAAATGATGAAGTTTATAGTAAAGAAAAACAAAACAACAAGTAATTCATATGAAATGAACTATATGTAAGGCATAATTACATGCTAAAATTCATTATCTACACTACTATGTATGGTCCATCATATCTACAATTACAGCAGTGATCTCATTGATAAGACACTATATATAGTGTTTGTATTAGGTAGAATTTTGTAATTTATTAACTTATAATAAGTATTTAAATTAATGTATATGTAAACATAATATTTTATAATATGAAGACTTTTCCAGGGTTTGAACCTTCTTATTTTCTCAAGAATTTTCTAATAGCAGAGTTCTTCTCCCTTTTTTTCCTGATCGCAAGGTTTAACTACTAAGATTCTTGATGTTAGGGTTCCTTCTTTTCTCCTTTTATGATGATTGGGGTTGATCAAGCTCTTCCTGAACTTTCCTAGTGTTTCCTCATTGCAATGTTGACATCAATCTTTTCTGATGACAGGGTTAACTGGATTTTCTAATGACAAGGTTGAATTTCTTGATTTTTCCTAATTGTAGGGTTTAACTAAGATTTTTTTGCTATCATAGCTCAAAGATTATTTCTTTGTCAACTTAGATTCATCAAACTTTTACTAAATGTCATTGAGGATTTTTTCATGAAAAATCTAAAAATATTTATTCAATGTTTTAGGGTTAGATGACATGCATCTATCCATACATGGTTCGAAATATAGCCCCTCTCTTTGATGCTCCATCGTCATAGAGTGCCATTGGGATTGCAAAGATATATAGTTTTAGAATTGTGAAAGGAATAAACAAAGATGATATTTTCTCATTTCATACAAGGTTAATTAGAACCGATAAGTTTTGACATTGTCTAGTATAATGATTTGAACTTGCAAAGAACCATGATTCGCGAGTCCATAATTACCAAATCCACTACAAGTCAATATGTATACCATTAAAACTTAGCTCCATGATGCGTGTTTCAATTTTGTATGTGATTTCAAAATTTCTTTAGTCATCTTATGCCATTTTAACAAACATCAAATCATTTCTGTAATCAAATCTTTTTTTAATTTTTCAGGATTAGGTAGCCTTTACTTCGCATGTTGGAGTTTGATCAAAATATTTTATCAAAATACCATTTGAAAGAAGCATGTCTTTATTTCAATACAATTATAAGAAAAATAACACTACCATAAATTCATCTAAAACCAATGAAATTACCAAAGGAATTTTTATGTCGGTAATTTTCGGTGATATTTACCGATGGATGTAATTTTTTTTGTAATTCTTCTGGTAGATACCAACGAACTAATTCCATATGGAATTTTATCGGTATACACCGACAAAATAATGTTGTCGGTATACACCGACAGAATTCTAGACAGAATTTATTTAATTTTGAAAAAAAAAATTGTGTGATGATGTGGAAGTTTTTGGGGGCGATTTTACCGATGGAATTACAGAGGAATTCAAACTGGGATCTCCGTACAATGACGTGACCTATTCACCAACAGAAGTGCCGATGGAATCACTGATGGAATAGTTCCATCGGTAAAAGTTAATATATCACTCATGCTGCCGACCCTCTCCTCCCTTATTTCTCCTTCTTCTTCCTCATCCCTACATCTAAACAAACTCTCCCCTCCCAAACTGCAAGTAACCACCCCCCAAAAGATCCATCACTTCTCAACACAAATCATCTTTCTTCTTTTTTGTAGTCACAATATTTGTGTTCTGATTTATTGTGGATTTTGTCATTTTTTTATAAGTAAATCTATCTTTTTTAAAATTTAACATTAAAATGTCAATTTTATTATTATTTAATGTTTTTTTAAGTATATGTATTTCGTTAGTGTATGTACATGTTTTATTGTTATTTCTCAAACAAATTGTAGTATGAATGTATAATTTTGTATTAGTTATTGGTTTGTTTTAGATTTTATAAAATTACATTTGTTTGCAAATTATTGAAATTTATATCAAATTATTGAATTAGATGTGTTGTGATGAAATAAATAATAGATTGTTTAAAGGGCCCGTTTTAATTTTTATCAATGCTATTGAGTTGTACGTCATTTTCGTAAATTTATGTGTATAAATTTGTATGGATGTTGATAATTGATAATGAATATTTAAGAGAAGTTTTAATTAGCTTGTTGGATAATCTCGAGTTAAACCAATATTTTTGCAAATTTATTTACTTGACATAGTTAATTAATACAAGTTGTCATCGTTATTTTATAGCGGTTCGATAGAAGTCATGGATGATTGTGCAATGATGTATCAAGATTCACCACAAGAATTGTGAAGGATGGATTATTATAATGAGGTTCAAGGTTTTATTAATTTTGCAACATTTATGCCAAGAAATTTTAGTGGATGCGATATTAGATGTCCATATAGAAAGTGTAAAAATGAAGCACAATACTTTGAAAATACATGATGGAGTCATGATACATGGAAAACATATTGAAGTAAAATGCAATTCTCATTCTCTAGGTAACTTCATATTATCTATGCCTTGACATCATTTTACAAGCTACTAGTCATTGCTGAAGATAGGGATGGGGTGATTGTGTGGTAGGTACCACAAATCTTCACTAACTCAATATGCCATTTGCTCATCAACTTCTGGACGTGATACTTGAAATTTTTACAATTTTCAATCGAATGGCCTAAGACCCCATCATGATATTCACATCTCGCATCTAGATTATACCGCCTGAGAAATAGTGATTGTATGAGATTTGATGGAGTCGGGGCAACAAGTTTGAAGTTTGACAGATGTTGGTAGACAAACTCGAGAGGCAAAGGTATGTCAATCTTTGACAAAGGCACTTGAGCAGTTGATGCTACAATAAGACCTGGCTAGACCACATAACTAATATGTCCCACCTGAGAGCCATCTTCTGATTCATCTCTTATCATTATTCTGGAACCCATGATAGGACCTTCAATTTTTCTTATTTTGATAGCTTGTTCAATTCTTTCGACAATCCTTATAGTATCATAAATTGTTAAGCTGAGCTTCCTATTATATGCTTATAATATGGGGATTTGAAGGTGTTAGTGAACAATATCATCATTTTTGTTTCTATTACCAGAGGATGGAAATGTATTGGCTTATCTTGCCATCTTTGTGCATATGCTTTCACGGACTCTTGGAGTAGTTTCCAAATTGAATTTATACTGCTTCAAGAAGGCGTCTACCAAATCCTTTCATTTATTAATCTTGGTACTATGTAATCTCATATACCAACTCAAGACATATCTTATGAGACTATTATGAAAGAAATAGATTAGCATTTTTTTCATTATGAATAACTTCATCCATCTTGACGAAGTCTGGCACTCTAAACTCTTTTAGCACCACGATGTTTTAAACCAAACATACTCCAACTGCTAATACAGGGTCATTTAGATCATTTCAAAAGTGGTTATCATTGAATTAAAATGAAATAAGGAGATGAATGGAAGACAACATTTAAAATTAAATATGGCTTGTATGAATGGTTAGTAATGTCTTTGATTTAACTAATGCCCTTGTACATTCACGAGGTTAATGAATCATGTGTTGAGATTTTTCATTGAAAAATTTATTGTTGTCTATTTTGATGATATCTTGATTTATAGCAAAAGATTAGATGAGCATATTAATCATTTAAGATAGGTTCTTGAAATAATCAAACTTGTAATTGATATTATTCAAAGTTTTAACATGCATACTAGTTGCAAAAAATATCTATGTTTAAATTAATATAAAAGAGGATACTTACTTGTTAAAGTATTTTAAGGTAATAAAACTTTTGTTGTTCTTAAAGATGAATTATTTATTCTTAAAGTTTTATTACTCACCACTTATACAACTAGAATGTTTGCAACATGTCTTTCAAGATTCCAACACCACCACCTTAGTTTAGATGTACTTCTAAACAAGGTATTTGAACCAAAAAATATAAAACTTAAATATTTATCAATCAGATAAACCTAATGTCTAGATTTAAAAGAAAAACAAAAGCTTAAAGTGAGAAGAAAATATTAAAATGTGAAGTGAAGAAGAGTATGTAAAAACCTGAAAAATTCAAGTTGAAAACTCTTTCTTCATTCCTTTTTTATAATGAATTTTGAAAGCAAAAAAGTTAAAGAATTAATAAGAATTAATTATCACCGTTATCAATATTTGATTAGCCACCATAAATAAAAAATTAAATCTAGAAAAAAAAATTTATTTAAATAGTAAAACGAAGAATTTTTTAAGATTAATTTATTATCCACCAATAATTTATTTAAATCACATTAATTAAACAAATTTCCACCGCAAACAATATCGTGTGTGCTATTGTATAGGACAAGTATCCCTTCGCTGCTAATATTCAGAGCCCCCAAAGTATTGGATAGAGGAACTTCTCTGTTTGCTACCCATATAACTGTACTCGAGGACACTCTTTATACCATATTCCCATGTGACGGTTTTTTGAACTTCCACGGCTGAAAAATCCTAGTTCAAAGCTTCCTCCGGTTGAAAGTAGTGCTGCACCATCTCTTATGGATTGGCTTGGGTAGATTATGTTTGATGCGGTGGAGTTGTTTAAGATAAAGAACAAGAAAGATCAAGCAAACAGCACTGAAAAAGTTCCCATTCAAGAGAGTTTTCGTATATATTAACGTTTGATCACACAGAAAGATGTTTTATTATTAGAACAAGTTACTGGTCAAATGGGAAGAGTTTTTCAGGAAATGACACAAGAGAAATGTTTTTCTTCCTCACAGACTCCAAATATCTGACTCCAAGTAGCTTGGGTAAAAATTGGCCACCTTTTTTTCAGTAACCATAAGATCCATCTATTGAAGACAGAAAAGTCCAATTTCAAGAAGTTTCAATAATTTCACATCAAAGACATCCACAATGAGCATAACAAAGCTTCAGCTTAGTAATATACACAATTAGAACAGTAGATGCACTTGATTGTTGAGGTTGAAATGGAGGCATCATCCAAAACTATTTCAAATGACCTGTGAACTTATCATGAATCAAAGCTATCTTTGCGTATTGGAGATGCTGCTGCTTGCTGTTCTTGTTAATAGCTAATGCATTGCAACACCATTTTCATGTATTGTTCAGAGCAGAGGTGGAAATGTGACACGAGTTATCCAAACCGACCTTGGCCTTTAATTTGATTTGACTATTAAAGTATTTTTTAGATTACTTTATTTATTAATTGAGATTGTTTATATATATATATATATATATATATATATATATATATATATATATATCGTATAGAATTAACGTCTCATTTTTACATCTCAGAGAAAGAAATCTCTCTTGCACACCCACCTCTATAAATTTGGAAATTCCAGTGACTTGAATTTGACCTCCATGGAAGTACAAAAAGGCTTGTAAAATATTAGCATCTGACTAGGACTTGGAAGACGCCCTCCGCGCGAGTCAGACAAAAACAAATCAATATAAAAAGAAAATAATAGAGAAAAAATATTTAAAACTAATTAACTTTAATTGATAATTTTAAAAAATAACAATAAAAAAAAATTAGGATAATCTCATAGAAAAAAAAACCAATAAAAAAATTTGAATACCAATTTCTAATAAATCAAATTAGAACATGATAACTCAAAAATAAATTAAAAAGAAAAAGGTGAAACTCAATCTCTAGCAAATAAAATATGAAATGATGAAAATTAAAGAAAAATTATACTTTAAAAAGGTAAAAAACTAGATCCAAGCTCACCTGGGTCAAAAAACATAATATCTGATCTAGTCATGATAACAAGGTAAATGTATTTGAAAGAAAATTAAATAATATCATGAAATTCAATTATTGAATAATTTAATGTTAAAGAAAAAAACTGAAAAAAAGAAATTTAATTTTAAAAGCAATGGAAAAAAATATGTGTCAACTCGGGTTAACCCGCAAACCTTATGATCATGGAAATCATGAAATCCTTGAATCAAGTTCAATAAAAAAAACTTAATTCTCAACCAATTTAATTTTGAATAATGAAATCGTGAAATAAAAAATATCAATTTAAAAAACTTATCAAATGAAGAAATATAAAAATAAAAAGAATGGGGAACAAATTTAATAGGAAAAAAAACCTATAGAGGATAAAATTGTAAAACAAATAATTGAGATAACCCAATAGAAAAGAAATGAAAAAAAAGTAAGAAGAACAATTTCCAATAAATTAAATGTTAAATGATGAAATTAAAATAATATAATTTAAAAAAAGTCCACAAAAAATCAATTCGAGTTAACATTTGAAACCGGTGACTTTGGTCTTGAACTCGGGATTAACCTCATAGCAACGAAAGAAATCTTAGTTAACCTGAGTTAATCCACAAACTCCATGATTATGGGTATAGAATTAGGATAACTTAATAAGAGGAAAAGAAAAAAAAACAGGAAGATCAATTCCAAATAAATTAAATGTTGAATGATAAAATTAAAATAAATCAATTTTAAAAAAAGACAAAAAATAAAAGTCAACTCACATTAACCTTTGAAACCGGTGACTCTAGTCATAAACCTGAAAATAATCCCATAGAAGACAAATCATAAAAAATAATAAAGCAAATCTAAAAAAATTGGGTAAAAAATAAAATAAGAAAAAACATTAGCTTTTAAAAAGGAGAAGAAAACAAAACTATGCTAACATGAGGAAACCTCTTACACCTGATCTAATATCTGAAACTCACAACTCATGAAATCATTGAACTGAGTTCAATCAAGAAGTTTAATTCCTAATTAATTTAATTCTAAAGGATGAAATTGTGAAAAATAATTAATTTAAAAACTTGAAAAAGAATAAAAAATAGCAAAAAAAAGAATAGATATCAAATCTGAAAGAAAAAAACCCATAGAGGATGAAATTATAAAAAAAATACAACTTAAAAAATAATCCAAAACAAAATAAATAGCAATCAAAAGAATAAAATTCAAATTTGAATGATAAAAAAAATAAAAGAAGGTGAAATCGAAGAATAATTGTAAGTTTATAGCTTATTAAAAAATTAATAATCAAAATAATAGGTATTAAATTTAAAAAATTAAAAATTAAATGATAGTGAAATTAAAAATTATTTGTCATTTCATGATTTATTAAAAAAAAATTACAAGAATACATCAGACAAAGTCCAAAAAAAAAAAAAAGTAAAGAAACCAAACAGTGTTTTTGGAAGATATTTTGATAGTGGAAGATATCTTCGCTTCATTGTCGATGGAGTTTGTATTTATTGTGATTTGTTATTTTAGCTGGAGGATTAGGACCTTTGATAGGCCGCACACCGCATTCCAAAGCCAACGACTTGGAGTTTGAAATATGAAATCCTTTATGTCTTGTCCCAGCTCCAGCTTACCTGCAATGGGACATGATCGATTCTCTCTCTCTCTCCAATATATATCGGTTAAATTAGCAATTAAAAAAATAATAAAAATTCCCATCTAACTTTATATAATTTATGAAAAAGTAATATTTTAGTTTTTGGGTACATAATCTACGATTTTTCTTTCCAAATTTGATATCAACAAACTCTTGATGATCATACTTTTCATTACGGTAGGGTTAAACATTTTTTATTAGGTCTGTTTGGATCAAAATATTTTAAAGTTTTTTTAACAGAACTAAAAACTAATTCAAATCGATTAGTTTTTTATTTTTTAGATTAATATGGATGTTCGGTTAGCTTGCGCGTACCACGACTAGTCTCACGGGCCCTGAAATTAATGACCGTATAAGCCTCCAATGGCTTTGAGATTTGTGGGACTCGAACTGATGATATCTGGAGATCAAATTCACAACCTGATCATCTCAAAATGTTACACATCTCAAAATTAAATATCAATCTTGATTTGGTTTGATTAGGTATTTTTTATTTTCAAACCGGTTAAACCAAAATTATTTTGCTAACACTGGACTTTTCCGCATTTCATCTAAAAAAGGATCTAAGCTAAGTAAGCTAAATAGTGCACGAATGGCAAGCTCCGGTCTTCTCTAATCCACTGTAACTTTCATTATTGCAGGTAGCTTGACTCTTGGTATAGCTCGTAGTAAGCATAGAGGAGTAGTTATCCTTCATTCCAGTGAATCTTTTTACTTTAGGAAGAGTCCCCCCGTATCCATACATCTTGAGGTCCTGTGAGAAATAGAAAGAAAGAGAATAAAAAAATTAATAGAAAAAGTAAAGAGGGGCATGCCTTTGATTGAGAGGACTGTCAAGCATAAAGCTTAACAGTTGTGGAGCATTGATGAGGAGGAGGCAAATCTGAGAGCGACAAGAGACATAAAGAATAGAGGGATGGTGCGGCTACTTAATTTTGTCTTATTTATAATTTGTTTTTGCATTTTAAAAATATTTTTTTAAAAATTTAATCTTTTTATTTTTTTCTTTACTTCATTTTAATAATTTCTTTACGAACTGAAACAAAAGCAACGGCGAAATCGTTTGAGCTAGTATTCCATGCCCTAATTTCTTTTCGATAGATAGTAAACTGAGAGAGGTTTTAGACCACTTTAAAGAAAAAATTAAATAAAATTGGGCAATTTATGGCTTTCACCGCTGTTTCTTATTTGACTAGGCTTCTTTGAGGTGCAATTTTAGAGTAGGAAAGCAAAGACTCAAGTCATCTGGAAAGCTTAAAATAAACAGGCAGGCCAAAATGTTGAATAACAATAACAATAACAATAATAATAATAATAATAAGATTTCTGTTATCCTATATGATAATGACTTGATATTGCAGTTAACTAGACAAGCAAGAACTGAAAAAAATAGACGAAAAACAAGTGTGCACTCCACTTTGCTACACAGGAAGACTTGTCAAACGAAACAACTATAGAAATAAAGGACGAATATTGAAATCATTTAGCTCCAATCACTCTGTCGTGGAATGGTGTGACTGGTAGAAAGCAGGAACAGATGTCACTGCATATCTGAAAGCATGGAATTTTCTAGCTTCAACTCCGTTGTCCATCGACGATAGGCTACCGTGCCTCTAATATTGTCAGACTAACCTCATTTAATGAATGCTTGTTTGATGAACTGTCCTTTTCAGATGGATTCTTTCCCATAAAAAAACCAGGCTGCTTAGGCTGAGGCAATGGATTCTCACTGCCTAACATTACAACCACAGTCGACATGGTTGGTCTGTCTTCTGGTCGCTGTTGCACACATAATAAAGCCACATGAATGCATCTTAAAACTTCAGCTAGATTGCTCGAATCACTCAAACCTTCATCAATCAGGTCCAATGGTGTTCCTTTGGTCCAAAGAATCCATGCCTTCCAAAACAACACAGTGTATCAGTGGATGGATCATTCTGATTTGCATAACAACAATGAATATATCTTTATTCAGTTGACTATAGAAGAATCCAGAAGGAAAATGCTATGGCATGTTGTTGGATATTAACATGTTTAGAAAAAAGCTTACATGTCCAAGAAGGTTAAGGTTCTGGTCTGGGTGACAAAATCCCCTGTTTTTCTTTCCACTCACAATCTCCAGAACTAGGACACCGAAACTGAAGACATCCAATTTCACAGAGAACTGTCCATCTAATGCGTACTCAGGAGACATATATCCACTGCAATATAATATCGGCTAGATCAGTTCTCAAAGCATATAAATGCAATACAATGTGGCCAGTTCAAGAATACTTACTATGTCCCAACTACCCTATTAGTATTGGCCTCCACTTGATCTCCACCAAACATTCGAGCAAGGCCAAAATCTGAAATTTTTGGGTTTAGCTCATTATCCAGTAAAATGTTGCTGGCTTTAATGTCTCTATGAATGATCCTCAGTCTAGAGTCTTGGTGAAGATAAACAAGCCCTCGAGCTATTCCTACAATGATGTGAATACGCCTTCTCCAATTCAGTAATTTCCTTCTGGTTAAATCTGCTCAATTTCTCTATCATGTTAGTCCAGCACCAGCACTTGTTATAGAAGCATTAATTGATAAATGATAAATGATAATAAAACGTGCTATCTATTGATCAGTGTCGGTTCAAACCAAAAATAATGGAGTCCAAGCTCTTGTTTGGCATGTATTCATAGATTAACATTTTTTCATCTTTATGGATGCCAAAACCGAGAAGCTTCACAAGGTTGCGGTGCTGAAGTTTAGCAATTAACACAACTTCATTCTTGAACTCGTCCATTCCTTGCCCAGAACTTTTGGAGAGCCTTTTCACTGCTATTTCTTGTCCATCTACCAATGTACCCTAAATCACAAATAATCAACATAACTTAGTTTAATATTACCATATGGTTTGCACAAGTAGCAGATTTCTATTCACCTTGAACACTGGTCCAAAACCGCCTTCTCCCAGCTTGTTCATGCTAGAGAAATTATTAGTGGCATGTTCTATCGTGTTCAAATCATATAGAGGTAACTCCATGTCTTCTTTCCTCTCTTCGCTGCTGTCATTCTTTCTGAGATATGTTTTCCTTGTGTAGGAGACAACTCCTAGTATCAGCAAACATAGAACCGATATGACAGAGCTAGCAATTATTACTGCCTGCTTCTTCTTACCGATGGGTCTTTTTTTCTCAACATTTTCTGCAAGTAAAGAGGAGTTGTTAGTGGACGCATTCTTTTAGTTCAACATCACTTCTTAAATAGAATTTGAATAAAATCTTGTAATTTGTTTTCAGTGCTGAGGGCTATTCTCGAAATGGAAATTAGGAGAAGTGAAATTTTAGAGCATGTTCAGATGGGAAGATGGAGGAGAAGAAACGATGCTTTCTAGTTACTAGTTTTGATGAATGAAAAGTGATGTAGTCGGGCTTGAGATAACAAGTGATTCTGATTAGTCCGGTGTGAATTTGCCACAACTACATGAGGATCTACCTCAAACAGATTATTTGGATAACCTACCAAATTATTTCTAGGCCCAAGAGGAATTAATTACTGAAGCTCCAAACCAGAATGATGGCTTAAAAAGACCATAACTTTTGATTTGACCATTGGATCGGGTTCAAAGTTTTATAGGAGTAGCCTTTATCGCACTATATGAGCCACAGTTATTAAACCCGGCCCAGCCCGGCGGGTTGACCCGGGACCCGGTGGCTGGACCGGTCCGGGCAAGGTTAAAAACCGGCTAGAGCAAAAAAATGATCAAACCCGGTTGACCCGGTGGGTCGACCCGTGACCCGGGCGAGACCTGGCATATATATACATTAACTTTCCTTTGAGTCACTGGAAGCAAAACGATGCCATAATTTCCTGAGAAGAGCAGCCCGCCCCCAATTTCCTTCTCTGTTATCTTTTGCAGAACAAATAATTGGTTGGGATTTCATGGGAGAAATTGATGTTTATTTCTACAGGTGCTCCATTTTCCTTACCCTGCTTACTTTTCTATGTTTTTTTCTTTGTTGAGATTTCTTTTTGCAAACAATTGCTGCAGATTTTGAATGATTCCCTCTTTTTTCCATGCTTTTTAAGCTCTTTTTCGGATTGGAACCAATAATTGAAAAAAATATTCATTTGACAACCATCCTTTAGTCACACCCATGAAGAGAAACATCTGATATGATTTGCAAACATGAACTTTGTTGTTGTCGGTTTCATTCTTCATTTACATAACTGGTTTTTAATGAGACTACAAGTTGTTCAACTTTTTCAGTTACTCTAATAGCTTCGGGCATACTGCATAATCCATCGGCTAACAGCATCAAACACAGTTCGAGCACATCCTCTTGCTCATGACCAAGAATTTTGCCTCTCATGTCATATTCACATTGAGCACTAACTGTGATGGCATTTCCTCCATGTTGCCCGTATTATTAGTTTTTTATCTTGTTGATTGTTAGTTTTTGATCTTCTTGTTGATTGATTAGCTTTGCAATGGTGAACATATGGGAAATGAATCGAGTGAGCTTTAGTTTTTTCTTCTTCTTATGTTTTATTATTTATTGCGATTTTTAAGGAATCTTTTGGATTTGTTGGAAGCTAATACCATTCTATTTTTGTTCGACTGCTTAAATTTTAGTTACACAAGTATTTTCTTCTTCGTTCGGCTTCTTATGCTAAAAATGGGTAGGAAAAGGTAAGCAATTTATTACTGGGTTTTGCAGTTTAGGGATGATGTAACAGTTTGATTTCTTTATATTTAAGGACCCGGGGTTGACCCACAAGACCCGTGACCCGGTCATTTTACCGGGTCAACTACCAGGTGTGGTTTTATAACTATGATGTGAACTGCTATTCTATATGAATTCAAGAGAAACAGAAATTTCTTTTCCTCAGTGCAAAGGTAAAATGAGACTGTATGAATAAATAGTTGGAATACTTACCCAATTCAGAAGCATGCATCCTAACAAAAAGGTCTTGTCCATCCCCAGTTGACCTTCTTGTATCAATCAGGTCACCAAACCAGATCAGGCATCCACTTCCACCTTGCCTGATATCTAAATTGGTATAAGCAGTGCAGGAGCAGTTCTTCAAACATAATCCCTCACATTCCTTGAGACTGATGCTCTTGTCGTACCAGGAAGACGATGTGTCGGGCAATTTCATCCCTGTATATTTCAGAAAGCCAACCTTGTCGCTGCATTCTAGCGGAGTTCTCCGGATACACCCATCTGACCAAGCTGAAATGTTCCAATCTGCTAGAGAGTTGGGCATGAATCCATCCAAGCATGCACATATAGGAGATCTACTCATCTCACAGCGAGTATTTGGACCACAAAAGGCATAGCTTTCACACTCATCAAACTGGCCACGTTCAGTAATCACCCAATCATTTGTTCGGTCATTCCATGTGAAATCCTGTGGAAGGCCCAATGGACTGAGTGTGGTCCTTGAATGGACCGATGTATGGATTCCTAACTGGAAATAAACCTCTTTGCTGTTGAAAACAAATTCATTGGAAATTGGCATCGGTCTAGGATTTGCTACGAATTTTATGCCATTCCATGGCCCCGCTCTATACAGAGTAATGTTTCCCCTCTTCAGAAGTAGCTGGGGATACCCGTGAGTATCTATAACGAAAGAATATTCACCTCGAGCAGGATCTTCAGCACTCTTCCAAGATGTTAAAAACTTGTCAATCTTTGTTACGAAGTTGCTCCCCAATTTCATTCCTAATATAAAGGTATCACCTGGATGGTCAAAACTCTGCCACAGAAAGTTGTCGGGATTACTATCATTCCCTTCTCTCACAACAAGATTACCTGTCTCCAAGAGCTCTGCAACTGAATCCTCTGCAGTTCTTGATGAATTCGATGACCAAACAACATCATTTGTGCTACTGTACAGGACAAGTATCCCTTTGCTGCTTATATTCAGAGCCCCCAGAGTATTGGAAAGCGGAACTTCTCTGTTTGCTACCCACATAACTGTACGAGGAGACTTCTTATACCATATTCCCAAGAAACGTTTTGTTGAATTTCCAGGGCTGAAAAATCCTAGTTCAAAGTTTCCCCCGGTTGAAAGGAGAGTTGCACCATCTCTTAAGGATTGGCTTGGGTAGATTATGTTTGATGAGGCGGAGTCGATTAAAATAGAGAATAAGAACGAGCATGCAAACAGCACTGAAAAAGCTCCCATTCAAGAGAGTTTTCATAAATGTTCTGGTTTGATCACGCAGAATAATGTATTGTTATTAGTACAAGCTGCTGGTCTAATCTGAAGACTGTTTCCAAAGATATTGACTACCGTTTTTCAATAACCATAAGATCCATCTATCACGGCCGGAAAAGTCCTATTTCAAGAAGTTTCAAAGACGTCTGCAATGGGCATAACAAAGCGTCAGCTTAGTAGCTTCCCTGAAGCTGCGAGTTGTTGGATTAAATTTTTTTAACACATAAAAATAATAAAATTTTTTTACTATAAGCTCAAAATCTAATGTTTTCGTTTAATAAAATACTCTTAAGGATTATATGAAATCAAGAAAAGAATATAATTAAAGATATCCGATTCAAAAATAAGTCGCACGTTCAATCAAAACTCGATTTGATTAAAAAAAATAAAATATTATATATTAAAATGATAATGTTTTAGAGTGAATCAAATTAATTTAAATTAATCTATTAAACCTAAGATTTAAATCATGCATTCAACTGCTTTTAATAAAAAAAATTAAGATTTTTTTGCATTTTAATAAATTTTTGAGCTCTCAACAGTGAAACCAAATGAAAAGGATTATGATAAATTGTATAAAAAGTGCTTTTTATTTTTTTAAAAAAAATATATGATGTTAATTAAAAAAAAAAACAGAGTTAAAATTCAATAGTATTAAATAGTTTTTTTTATCTAAAAAATTATTTTCAACTTAAAAACATATAATAAACACTCTAAAAACCCTTAAAAAACCAAACTCATCCGCTAAAAAATAGTCCAAAGACATAAATTCAATTTAGGCAACGCACGAGCCTTACACCATCGTCAGACTAGTCTCTTCCTTGATGGTGGTGGCATGGTGAATCTTTTTTTGTCAACGCGTGTCGATGAAAAGTCGCTAGTGGCGCTTCGAAGACATATTTTTCTTCCCTTCTCTCCCTTGTTTTCTACTCGTCATTTTCTATTTCTTTTTTCTTCTCCCCTTCTTTCCTAGGGCTGGTTGTGCTTGTGTATCCTGTCCCGTTATAAATATACTGAGAAAATTAGACTCGATCCTGACATACAATAATCGAAAGGATCTGCCTACCTTAGCCACGAAAAAAATCATCCTCCTTATATCCTTTTCTCTGAATGTACACAGCTGGTAGGGATAGGTAAAAAAATAAAAAATAAAAACCGAGAAAACTATAAAAAAATAATTGAAAAAATCAAATCATGAAAAGAAACCTATTAAACCGATTAAAATTTTAAAAAAACTGATCGATTCGGTTTGGTTTCGGTTGTATAAGCTTAAAACTGAAAAAATTGAATCAAACTAAATCCAAACTAAAAAAAATAGAAAAATCGAGTCAAATTAGAAGAAATCGAGCCAAACTAAAAAATCCAAGTCAAATCAAAACTGATCGATTTGAATTAGTTTTATCTAAAATAACTGAATTAAACTAAAATTAGTTAATTTAAACTGATTTGGATTTGATTTTAAATTATTTTAAAAAATACTAATTAAATTGTTAAAAAAAAAAATAAACCAAACAAAAAAACTTACAATATGTGTAGACATGTCCTTTGCTGTGAAAAGATGGAGGGAAAAGTCTATAGTTCACAGAGCGTAAATGTAAAAGAACATTGACTTTAGTTACCCTCCACTTTTTGAAAAAATACTAAGTAGTGCATGATGATAGGCTATTTTATCAATATACTTCTGACTTTATAAATGTAAAGAGATTACGGATCCAAATTCTTTCCTTCCCAAAAGAATTAAAAAAGGCTAAATATATAAAATATTGTGCTTTGAAAAAAAAGTGATCATTGACCCGAATAAAAATTATATCACAACTATTATTTTCAATCCTTCGATGCCCTTGGACGCCATGAATTCCCACTCCTAAATGGCGCAGCTCCCATTTTGGGTCCACGGCATCTCTTTATCTTCCTTCCTTCCTTCTTTCTATTTATTTATTTATTCTTACCTTAATTAACTGCATTTCAGTGCCTCGAGTTCTATGACTTGTCTTCTCGGCTCCTATGGCTGTGTATGCAGGCTTAGACTTAGAGCCCACTGGACCACGTTGGCCCACGTTTCTAGGCAAGACCCATGTTTCCAATGGGCTGATTTTTATTTTTGCACATGCTGGTGTCGACTCTCGACGATTATATTTTTTACCGAAAGAGAGTTACATAATAATCAGTCATCTTTATAATTGAAAATTTATACAATTGTTGTATAGTTATATCTCAGCCTAAATATAGTTGGCTTATGAGTTATAGTTCAAGTGATACTAGTGCATTCTCTCTCTTTATAAATAAATATATATATATATAACAAAATAAATAAATAAATAAATATATAGTTTTGTGCACAAAACTACCTCCTAGTACCTTAAAATTGTAAGACGAGTATATTTGTCTTTTTCATTTGTGCATTTATAGTACACGAGAATCAAATGTATTACTACTCCTTAATCCTAATGATGTGCTTTAGGGATGTCTGAGGGGAATTTTTTTTTTTAATTAATATTGGTGTTCGGATTAACTTACGCGTATCTCGAATAATTCCACGAGCCGTGAAGTTAATGATCATATAATTTTTCGGTGTCTATCATATTAACAACCACATGACTCGAGCCTAAAATTACAAGGAGAGCAAACTTTTTAGTTCCAACCTTTTACCACTGGATCAGTTACTGAATGGTTCTGAAAGAAAGATTTTTATCTATAAATCATATTGCATTTACCAGCATAATTTCAATTAATTTATATACCACGCTATAAGAAATGAACTGATTGAAGATCTAATATAAATCTAAGGATATAATAAAAATAATTTAAAAATAATTTAATGAATAGATACATAGTACTAAATTATAAGGATAAATTAAACTATTTTAAATAATTTTTTCATTAACATAATTACTCAAGTAATTACACTGTGTTTTGGAGAAACTACATTTGATCGGATCTTTCGTTTTGTTTTTATAATTTTATTTCAAAATTTGATTAGTTGTCTATAGTTTTATTTTTATCTCTTTAAGAAATAAGGAAACGCTAGTCCAATGTGACACGAGTCATCCAAACCGACCTTGGCCTTTAATTTGATTTGACTATTAAAGTATTTTTTAGATTACTTTATTTATTAATTGAGATTGTTTTTTTTTTTAAATCGTATAAAATTAACGTCTCATTTTTACATCTCACAGGAAGAAATTTCTCTTGCACACCCACCTCTCTAAATTTGCAAATTCCAGTGACTTGAATTTGACCTCCATGGAAGTACAAAAAGGCTTGTAAAATATTAGCATCTGACTAGGAAAAATATTTAAAACTTATTAACTTTAATTGATAATTTAAATAATATAATTTTAAAAAATAACAATAACAATAAATAAACAGTAAAATAACAATAAAAAAGATTAAAAGAACTCAACTTAAATCAATCCAAATTACATAACAACTCAATAATAAAAAAAAAATTAAAAAAGATAAGAAAAAAAACCTGATTAAACTGGGTTAACTTGCAAAATTTGCGATCATAAAAAACAAATTGAGATAATCTCATAGAAAAAAAAACATAAAAAAAAAAAAATTGAATACCAATTTTTAATAAACAAATGAGAATATAATAACTCAAAAACAAATTAAAAAGAAAAGGGTGAACTCAATCTCAGCAAATAAAATATGGAAGCCTGAAAATTAAGAAAAAAATATACTTTGAAAAGGTAAAAAAACATTAGATCCAAGCTCACATGGGTCAAAAAAACATAATCTCTGACCTAGCAATGATAATAAGGTAAATGTATTCGAAAGAAAATTGAATGATATCATTAAATTCAATTATCGAACAATTTAATGTTAAAGAAAAAAATTAAAAAAAATTAATTTAAAAGGCAATGGAAAAAAATATATATATTAACTCGGGTTAACCCATAAATTTTATGATCATAGAAATCATGAAATCCTTGAATCGAGTTCAATTAAGAAACTTAATTCTTAACCACTTTAATTTTGAATAATGAAATCATGAAATAAAAAATATCAATTTAAAAAACTTATCAAATAAAAAAATATCGAAATAAAAGGAATGGAGAAAAAAATTAATAGGAAAAAAACCTTATAGATGATACAATTGTAAAACAAATGCTTGAGATAACCCAATAGAAAGGAAATTGAAAAAAAAAAGTAAGAAGAATAATTTTCAATAAATTAAATGTTAAATGATGAAATTAAAATAATTTAATTTAAAAAAAAATCTAAAAAAAAAAAACAATCTGAGTTAACATTTGAAATCGATGATTTTGGTCTTGAACTTGAGATTAACCTCATATCAATGAAAAAAAATCTTAGTTAACTTGAGTTAATCCATAATTTCTATGATGATGGGCATAGAATTAAGATAACCTAATAAAAAGAAAAAAAAAAAAGATCAATTTCAAATAAATTAAATGTTAAAGGATAAAATTAAAATAAATTAATTTTAAAAAAGGACAAAAAAATAGAAGTCAACTCACGTTAACCTTTGAAACCGGTGACTTTAATCATGAACCTGAAAATAATCCAATAGAAGGCAAACCATAAAAAATAATAAAGCAAATCTAAAAAAATTGGGTAAAAAATAAAATAAGAAAAAACATTAGCTTTTAAAAAGGATAAAAAAAAAACTAAGTCAGCCCGAGCAAACCTTTTACATCTGATATAATCTTAAAAATTCATAACCTGTGAAATCCTTGAACCAAGTTCAATTAAGAAGTTTAATTTCTAACTAATTTAATTTTAAAAAATAAAATTGTGAAAAATAATCAATTTAAAAACTTGATGAAGAATAAAAAACCTAGATATAACATCTAAAAGAAAAAAACCATGAAGGATGAAATTGTAAAAAAACTTGAAAAATAATTAAAACAAAATAAATAGTAATTAAAAGAATAAGATTTAAATTTGAATGATAAAAAAATAAAAGAAGTTGAAATTGAAGAATAATTATAAGTTTACAGCTTATTAAAAAATTAATAATTAAAATAATAGATATTAAATTTAAAAAATTAAAAATAAAATGATAATAAAATTAAAAAATATTTGTCATTTCATGATTTATTAAAAACCAATTACAAGAATAAAAATCAAATAAGAATTAAATTATAGGAGGTGATTTGATTTCTTAAATGAACTGACACAAAATTCAAAAATGAAAGAGAGAGAGAGAGAGAACACCAAACTCGATGCGTGTTAAGAACACACGCCACACGCCGCTGCATTGTATTGGGCCCGCAGAGAGCTTTGAAATGTAGCCTTGAAAAGCAGTGTTTAATAGCCGACAACCTCTTGTACACCACCCAAATAGCTAGAAAGTCATGTAATAGATTAGCAAGTCGTTGGCTTTGGATTGTGGTGTGCGGCCAATCAAAGGTCCTAATCCTACTGCTAAAATAACAAATCACAATAAATACAAACTCCAACGACAATGAAGGGAAGGTACAGTAGTTTATTTAGGTTCACACTATCAAAATATCTTCCAAAAACACTGTTTGGTTTCTTTATTTACTTATTTATTTATTTATTTTTTTGGACTTTGTCTGATGTTTTAATTTCTACTGGGCTTTAAACCTACCCTTTCTAAGCTAACTACCTAGGCTTAACATGAGAACATAGCCACCGTTTGGTTTTGTGTTCTACATGGATTGGTTAATTTTTTTAAAAAAAATTGTTTAAAATTATTCTTTTATTTTTAAATGATTTTAATATGCTCATATAAAAAATAAAATTTTAAAAGTAAAAAAATATTATTTTAAGTAAAAAATACTTTTAAAAACAATTGTTATTATATTTTTAAATATACCCTTATCCTTATCCTATGACCTTGATTTTAGTTCAAATAACCCATGCAATTTATTAAAGTTAGATTGTGTTTGATTCCAAGTAAAAAATTGGAAGTGTTAAGGGATGAAACGCTTTTAAGGGTATATGAAACGGGTTTTGCCCGTATTTGGCCTTTGTATTCTTTGAATTATTTTGATCGAAGCTTCGTGGATTGTGCCCACAGACCTTTTTTTTTTTTATCCATATGTTATAAAATCGTTAGCTTGTATGTCTACGTGACATGTTACTATCAAAACCTCATCTTGAATACGTGGCATATATCTGTTACTAATTAAATCTATTTACTATTTAGGATTGAAATTTCGACAAGACAACAACTAGGACTCCATATTATTACAATAAAATGATGAAAGCCTTTATGTCCTGTCCCAGCTCCAGCTTACCTGCAACGCTTATTCAAGTGGGACATGGTCGTCTCTCTCTCTCCCTCCCTCCCCAATATATATCGGTTAAATTAGCAATTAAAAAAATAATAAAAATTTCCATCTAACTTTATATAATTTATGAAAATGTAAATTTTTAGTTTTTGGGTACAAAATCTACGATTTTTCTTTCCAAATTTGATATCAACAAACTCTTGATGATCATACTTTTCATTTGATAGTGATCCAAAAATGGTAGGGTAAAACATTTTTTATTCAGTCTGCTTGAATCAAAATATTTTAAAGTTTTTAAAGGGAAATAAAACCAATTTAAATGGACCAGTTTTTTATTTTTTAGATTAACGTGAATGCCTAAACTAATTTACACGTATTTTGATTAATTTAATAAATTTTAAAATTAATAATCATATAAGCCTCTAATAACTTTAAAATTTATGAAATTTATGAGACTTGAACTGATGATCTCTGAAAAATAAACTCAAGACCTGATCAATTAAACTATAAAAGATCATTTTTGATTTGATTTAATTAAGTATTTTTTATTTTCAAACCGATTCAAATTAAAATTATTTTGCTAATACTGGACTTTTCCGTATTTCATCTCAAAAACGATCTAAGCAAACTAAGCTAAATAGTGCAAGAATGGCAAGCTCCGGTCTTCTCTTATATCCACTGTAACTTTCATCACTGCAGGTAGCTTGACTCTTGGTATAGCTCGTAGTAAGCATAGAGGAGTAGTTATCCTTCGTTCCAGTGAATCTTTTTACTTTAGAAAGAGTCCCCCCGTATCCATACATCTTGAGGTCCTGTGAGAAATAGAAAGAAAGAGAATAAAAAAATTAATAGAAAAAGTAAAGAGGGGCATGCCTTTGACTGGGAGGACTGTCAAGCATAAAGCTTAACAGTTATGGAGCATTGATGAGGAGGAGGCGAATCTGAGAGGGACAGGAGACATAAAGAATAGACGGATGGGGCGGCTACTTAATTTTGTCTTATAGTTTATTTTTGTATTTTAAAAATATTTTAAAAAAATTTAATTGTTTTCCTTACTTTATTTTAATAATTTCTTTACGAAATGAAACAAAAGCAACGGCGAAATCTTTTGAGCTAGTATTCCATGCCCTAATTTCTTTTTGATAGATAGTAAACTGAGAAAGGTTTTAGACCACTTTAAAGAAAAAATTAAAAAAAATTGGGCATTTTATGGCTTTCACCGCTGTTTCTTATTTGACTAGGCTTCTTTGAGGTGCAATTTTAGAGTAGGAAAGCAAAGACTCAAGTCAACAGGAAAGCTTAAAATAAACAGGCAGGCCAAAATATTTAATAATAATAATAATAATAATACGAAGAAGAAGAAGAAGATGATTTCTGTTATCCTATATGATAATGACTTGATAATATGCAGTTAACTAGACAAGCAGGAACTGAAAAAAATAGACGAAAAAACAAGTGTGCAATCGTCTTTGCTAGACAGGAAGACTTGTCAAACGAAACAACTACGAATATTGAAATCATTTAGCTCCAATCACTCTGTCGTGGAATGGTGTGACTGGTAGAAAGCAGGAGCAGATGTCACTGCATATCTGAAAGCATGAAATTTTCTAGCTTCAACTCCGTTGTCAATCGACGATAGGCTACCGTGCCTCTAATAATGTCAGACTAACCTCATTTAATGAATGAGCTTCATGCTTGTTTGATGAACTGTCCTTTTCAGGTGCATTCTGTCCCATAAAAAAACCAGGCTGCTTAGGCTGAGGCAATGGATTCTCACTGCCTAACATTACAACCACAGTCGACATGGTTGGTCTGTCTTCTGGTCGCTGTTGCACACATAATAAAGCCACATGAATGCATCTTAAAACTTCAGCTTGATTGCTCGAATCACTCAAACCTTCATCAATCAGGTCCAATGGTGTTCCTTCGGTCCAAAGAATCCATGCCTTCCAAAACAACACAGTGTATCAGTGGATGGATCATTCTGATTTGCATAACAGCAATGAATATATCTTTATTCAGTTGACTATAGAAGTATCCAGAAGGAAAATGCTATGGCATGTTGTTGGATATTAACATGTTTATACAAAAGCTTACATGTCCAAGAAGGTTAAGGTTCTGGTCTGGGTGACAAAATCCCCTGTTTTTCTTTCCACTCACAATCTCCAGAACTAGGACACCGAAACTGAAGACATCCGATTTCACAGAGAAGTGTCCATCTAATGCGTACTCAGGAGACATATATCCACTGCAATATAATATCGGCTAGATAAGTTCTCAAAGCATATAAATGCAATACAACGTGACCAGTTTAAGAATACTTACTATGTCCCAACTACCCTATTAGTATTGGCCTCCACTTGATCTCCACCAAACATTCGAGCAAGGCCAAAATCTGAAATTTTTGGGTTTAGCTCATTATCCAGTAAAATGTTGCTGGCTTTAATGTCTCTATGAATGATCCTCAGTCTAGAGTCTTGGTGAAGATAAACAAGCCCTCGAGCTATTCCTCCAATGATGTGGACACGCCTTCTCCAATTCAGTAATTTCCTTCTGGTTAAATCTGCTCAATTTCTCTATCATGTTAGTCCAGCACCAGCACTTGTTATAGAAGCATTAATTGATAAATGATAAATGATAATAAAACATGCTATCTATTGATCAGTATAGGCTCAAACCAAAAATAATGGAGTCCAAGCTCTTGTTTGGCATGTATTCATAGATTAACATTTTTTCATCTTTATGGATGCAAAAACCGAGAAGCTTCACAAGGTTGCGGTGCTGAAGTTTAGCAATTAACACAACTTCATTCTTGAACTCGTCCATTCCTTGCCCAGAACTTTTGGAAAGCCTTTTCACTGCTATTTCTTGTCCATCTACCAATGTACCCTAAATCACAAATAATCAACAGAACTTAATTTAATATTACCATATTGTTTGCACAGGTGGCAGAGTTCTATTCACCTTGAATACTGGTCCAAAACCGCCTTCTCCCAGCCTGTTTATGCTAGAGAAATTATTAGTGGCACGTGCTATCGTGTTCAAATCATATATAGGTAACTCCATGTCTTCTTTCCTCTCTTCGCTGCTGTCATTCTTTCTGAGATATGTTTTCCTTGTGTAGGAGACAACTCCTAGTATCAGCAAACATAGAACCGATATGACAGAGCTGGCAATTATTACTGCTTTCTTCTTCTTATCGACAAGTCTTTTTTTCTCAACATTTTCTGCAAGCAAAGAGGAATTGTTAGTGGACGCATTCTTTTAGTTCAGCATCACTTCTTAAATAGAAGTTGAATAAAATCTTGTTTTTCAGTGCTGAGGGCTATTCTCGAAATGCAAATTAGGAGAAGTGAAATTTTAGAGCATGTTCAGATAGGAAGATGGAGTAGAAGAAACGACGCTTTCTAGTTTTGATGAATGAAAAGTGATGACAAGTGATTCTGATTAGTTACGTATGGATTTATCATACTAGATGAGAATCTATCCTAAATAGATTATGTGAATGGCTTAACATATTATTAATTTCTAGGCCTAAGAGGAATTAATTATGGAAGCTCCAAACCAGAATGATGGCTTAAAAAAACCATAACTTTTGATTTGACCATTAGATTGGGCTCAAAGTTTTATTGGAGTAGCCTTTATCGCACTATGTGAATTGCCAAATCTTTAAATATAAAAAATCTCCCCTTGCGGCCTCGATTTGGATCTGTTTTATTATTTTCCTTGTTTTATTCGGATTTCATGCATTGTTTCGGATTTTATGGTTATTTTCATTGTATTTTTATTTTGTTTTCAGTTGAGCAAGGGTTTATGACCTATTTAAGATTTTGTAAATCTCCTTAGGACATAAACTTTATCAGTATTATTTTTAGAGAGAATAAAGCTAGAAATTTAGGGTTCACATCTACAACTCCTTTTGCTCATAAAATTTATGTGTTATGTGTTTGCTTGCTATCTTTAGCTTTCGCTTAAATCAAATGGTATCAAAGCCTAACAATCCCAGGTTTGTTGCATGTTGTGTGTTGCAATCCTATGGAAGAGAATTTGTTTGCTTGCTATGTGCCACTAACAAGAAAAAGGTCATGGAGCAGGGTGTGGCCAAGAAGCGGATGAGGAGCCCTCCCTTGATTGAGAAACATCCAATAGCTTGTCATCGAAGACATGCAAAGGTAGATCATATAATTAACTCATAGGCTAGAGGAAAGGGACCAATGGGATCAGGGGCAGTGTGACCAATACTAGGAAAGTGATCCTGGGTTTCTGGCCAATACTGACAATTAGAGGTGAATTTAGAGGAGACAACCTCTTGAACGAGAAGAGAACAAATTTAGGGATTTTAGCTTTCATATCGAAATCCCTATGTTTTTAGGAACTTTATAGATAGAAGAGTTCATAGTTTAGTTGAATGAGGACATGATTTTTTAATACAAAAACATATTTGAATAGATGTAACTGAAGTTAATTACGATCAGATTAAAGGGCAGTGCATCTGCTTGGTGGAGTAATTAAAGAAGACACAAGAGAGAAAAAGCAAAGCTAAAATCAATGACTGAGACAAGATGAAGAAGAAGATGAGAGAACACTTCCTTCCTTTTAGCTACTCACAAACTCTATACTAGAGGCTCCATACACTAAAACAAAGAGGTAATTGTGTCAATAAGTACACTAATGAGTTTTACCAGCTAGTTTCCAGGAATGATCTGACATAAACAAAAAAGCAGTTGGCGGCAAGGTACCTTAATGGTGTACATCAATCTATCCAGGATGTATTATGTCCTTAGGCCTTATAGATGATTTTAGAGGCGTATCAGAGGGATTTAATAGTGGAGAAGCAGCAAGCTGCTAGGGATGATAACATAAACTTCTAGGTATAATAGAATAATAAAGGATGCAGTAGTGACCCAAGACAGACCACCAACCAGTATAGGTCAAACTAACAAAATCAACGAGTAACAAGTCAAGGTGGCTTTAAATTTTTTTATTTCAGATGTGGTGAGTTGAGACATCAGATTAACGAGTATAACAAACCAAAGAGTTGTTTAGGAAAGAATCTACTAATAGAGGAGAAACCCATGAATTTTGCTAATAATGAAGATGATTCAGATAGTGATGGGGATGTCCTGCTTGGAGATGGCAGTATAACCCTTGTGATTAGAAAGAGTTTGTTGACACCCAATGGTGATTCAAATGAGGCTTTGAGTCATAACAATATTTTTCACTCTATATACACCATCAAAGACAAAGTTTGAGCATAGATAGTGGGAGCTGCAAGAATATGGTATTTGTAGAGGCAATAAAGAAATTCCAGCTAGCAATTAAAAGTCACCCTAAACTCCAGCTACTATGTGTTAATGCTTAGGAGTACAGTCAGAGAAGAGGAAAAAGTAGATGATAATCTTGATGAGGTACTAGTTGTGTTTGTAGAATTTTAAGATTTGATGCCGAATGAGTTTCCCCAAGGCGTACCTCACATAAGATAGATATAACATCATATTAACTTGATGTCGGGTTTTAGCTTGCCAAATAAACCAGCTTATAGACTTATTTGCCCTAAAGAAGTTGAAGAAATAAGTGGTGGAGAAGTGACATATCCAAGAAAGTATGAGTTATTGTGTTCTGCCAGCCTTTTTAGTCCCTATAAAGGATAGATCATGACATTTGTGTGTAGACAGCCACACCATCATCTAGATCATAGTAAAATACATGTACCCCATATTGCATCTAAATGACATGTTAAACTAGTTGGCAAGTTCTAAAGTATTCTCCAAGATTGACCTCAAGAGTGGATATTATCATATCAGAATCAAACTAGAAGATGAATGGAAAACAAGTTTCAAAACTCGTTTTGGGTTATATGAGTGGATGATTATGCCATTTGTTTTGTCTAATGCTCCCAGCACCTTCATAAGGTTCATGTATCAGATATTGAGGTCACTCATGGTTAGATTTGTTATGGTTTATTTCAACGACATTCTAATTTATAATCCCACTCTAAAGTCTCATTTAGAACACCTATGAGCTATTTTTAATACTTGATGGAGGGAACAATTACATGTCAACCAAAAAAAGTTTAAATTCTTTACTAATATTGTTGCTTTTGTTTTTGGCTTTATTGTGTTTGTTTATGGTGTTCAGGCTAATCAAAGTAACATTTTTATAATTATGGAGTGGCCAACACTGAGAAGCATTCATGATGTTTGGATTTTTCACGACCTTGCATATTTTTTATAGAAGGTTCATCAAGAACTTCAATTCCTTTATTGCATATATTACAAAGTGCCTAAACGGATATAGCTTTTAGTGGACAGATAAAGCTAAAACCAGTTTTTAGTTGGTAAAGTAGAAAATGATTGAAGCTCCAGTGTTGGCATTACCAGACTTTGAGAAACTATTTGAAGTAAACTGTGATGCTTCAGGGTAGGTATTTAGGGAGTTCTTAGCTAGGATGGGCACCTAATCGCCTTCTTTAGTGAGAAACTGTCCAGCTCGAAGAAAAACTACTCCATATATGATCTGGAGCTTTATGCTATTGTTCAGACTCTAAAGCATTAAAGGCACTAACTCATACAGAAGCAGTTTATTTTAATTATAGATCATGAAGCTCTAAAGTACATAAATGGGCAACAAAAGCTGAGTCGTCGGCATGCGAAGTGGGTGTCATTTCGGCAAGAGTTCACCTTTTCATTAAAACACCAATCGAGCAACTTAAATAAGATGGTTGATGCTTTTGGTATAAGGGTTACCTTGCTCAACACTATATGTATAAATGTGCCAGGATTTTATACTTTCTATGAGTTATATTCAAATGATTCCTCATTGAGACAGATTTATGTTAAGTTATCAGAGGGGGGTAAATGAGAAAGCTTTATATTGTTGAATGATTTATCTTTTTCATGGTTTACATCTATGTATTCCATTTTTTCTTTACGTGAGCATATCATTCGTGAATCATATTGTGATGAGCATTCTAGATGGGATAAGACATTGGCTCTAATGTTAGCATATTATTATTAGCCTAAATTATCAGGTCAGGTTTTCAAAAAGTGTGTTATTTGTGAGAGATCTAAAAGGACTTTATCAAATGCTGGATTGTACACCATATTACCAATTCCTAATGCTTAATGGCTAGACATGATCATGAATTTTGTATTAGGCTTACCCCGTACTCATTGAGCCATGAACACTATTTTTATTGTTATTAACAAGTTCACAAAGATGGCCCATTAAAGACCATAGATCCATCTTGGGTAGCCTAACTTTACTTCAATGAGGTGGCTCATTTGCATGACATTCCTGGGTCCATCACTTTGAATAAGGATGTAAAGTTCATAAGTATTTCTAAAAGAGCTTATGGGCAAGGATGGGTAGTCAGTTGAACTTTAATAGTGTTTATCATTCTCAAACAGATGGTTAAACAAAGGTGGTTAATCATAATCTCAACAACTTACTATGAAGCCTCGTCGGAGATAAGTTGAAATAGTAGGATATAGCATTGCGACAGGTAGAGTTCACTTATAACAGGTCTTAGAATTGGACCACCCAACTAATTTCTTTTGAGATAGTCTATGGACAGGATCCTTCTGAAGTATTAGAGCTAATTTTTGTTCCTTATATTATACAACTAAATGTATAAGCTATAAATATGGTAAATTATTTGCATGGAATACATGAGGAGGTCATGTAGACAATCAATGACAACAATGCCAAGTATAATGTCTTGGCTGATACTCATAGAAGAAAAGTGGTGTTTTGAGGTTGGTGATTTGGTATGGGAAGCCCTTACACGTGACAGGTTTCTAGTGGGTGAGTATAACAAGTTAAAGGAAAGGAAGATAGGCCCATGTGAGGTGTTACAGAAGATAAATGATAATGCTTACAAGATTTGTCTTCCTAATCACCTAAAGACTTTTGATGTCTTCAATGTCCAACACTTGACATCTTATTTAGAGGAGGAATAAAACTTGAGGACGAGTTCTCTTTAACATGGGAAGAATGATGTAGCCATGCTTGAGATAATAAGTGATTATGAGTAGTCAGGTGTAGATATGCCATAATTAGATAAGAATCTACCCTAGACAAATTATGTGGATGGCCTAGAATATGTATTTATGGACTAGTGGGACAAGTCTAGGCCTAAGAGGAGGTTTGGTCATTTCAGACTAGAATGATGGCTTAAAAAGCTATAACTTTTGATTCGACAATTAGATCGGTCTTAAATTTTTACAAGAGTTTTCACAGACCGTTTTCCCTATAATAGCCCCTATGATGCTATGCAAACCAATGCATCTTCATATATCCAAAACCTCCTTTCCTCGAGGCCCTGATTTGGGTCAATTATGTTATTTTCCTTGTTTTATTCGAATTTCATGCATTGTTTCACATTTTATGATTATTTCATTTGTATTTTTAGATATTTATTTTGTTTCGTAGTTGAGGTAGCGTTTCTGACTTATTTAAGATTTTATAAACTTTTTAAAGATGCAGACTTTATCAGTATTATTTTTAGAGAGAATAAAGTTAGGAATTTGATGTTCACATTTATAACCCCTTTCGCCCATCAAATTTTTGTGTTTTATGTTTATTTATTTTCTTTAACTTCTACGTGCATAAAAAAGATTCATATGTCGAAAATCAACCTAAAGGTGCTCAAAATACTGTAAGGAAACCACATCTATATCTTTTTAAATGCTTTCTATTCAAGTGTGTTTGGTATTGTGGTTGTTGTTGTGGTTGTGGTTTGAAAAAGGTGATTTTATAAAAAGTACTTTTAATTGAGGTTGGTTTGGAAAAATATATGTTTGGTTAAAACTATGGTTGAAATTGAGGTTGAACAAAAATTAGTTTAATGTGTTTGGTTAACAATGCTTTTTAAATTGAGGTTATAAAATAACTAAAAAAGACATATATTAATATTGTGGTTTTTAATTGAAATATTGTTGCTTTAACTACTGCTATTACATCATGAAATAAACAATATTTTATATAAAGTATTTTTTATTATTTCATTAAACTATTTGCAATTCCATCACATACGAAATCTATCCGACAAGGACTACAGTTTCCATGGCTTCCTGAGTGTGCAACAACATCAAGTAAAATATCATCAGGAATAAAATTGGAATTGCGATCAAATTCTACAAATACTACGTTATCATGCGATTTTCTTATAATATTAGTGTCATTGAATAATGTTAAACACTAGTTTTTTAAATAAAACATAATATCTGATAAAGTTTTTTGGATTTTTTTTATTTTACTGGGTTAGACCCAGACATCGAGCATTTAGGTTTGGGTTGGACCCGATTCAACCATGAATAGTGGATATGCTCTCCACTATTCACATGCAATGTGAATAGTGGAGAATGCAGAAGACGAAGGAGAAGGAGAAGGAGAAGGGGAAGAGGAAGAGTAGTGGCTGGTGATGGAAATGGTGGAGGCTGGTGGTGAGCTGCTCTCCACTGTTCATATGCAACGTGAATAGTAGAGAATATGGAAGACGAAGGAGAAGGAGAAGGGGAATAGGTAGAGTAGTGGTTGGCGGTGGAAAAGGCGGAGGCCAGTGGTGAGCTGCTCTTCACTGTTCACATGCAACATGAACAATGGAGAATGCGGAAGATGAATGAGAAGGAGAAGGGGAAGAGAAAGAGTAGTGGTTGACGGTTCTGTTCATTGCTTTGTTTATGTTCTTCTTCTTTTACGCCTCTGTGTACCTGCTTTGTTTATGTTCTTCTTCATCTGCATCTTTGTTTATTATTTTTATAAACACAGTTTGCAACTTAGCCCAAAAAGCAGCTTGAAGTTGCTTTTGGTTGTCTAGCGGTTTAACTGTAGATGGTCATGGGTCCCATAAATAGTAATATATGTTTAGACTGTAACCAAACACATGACAACGATGTATTTTTGTAAACACAGCCACGATGCCAAACACGAACGAAGTGAAGTGTTTTCTCTAGCTTAAGAACAAGCAATGGAGACTATTAAAAAATCAGTATTCATTCGCGTTAATAAGAGGCATACCTAATTCTGAAACCGCAATTCTGACATATATGTCTTGTCCATCCCCATTTGACCTTCTTGTATCGATGAGGCTACCAAACCAAATCAGGCAGCCACTTCCACCTCCTCTGATATCTAAATTTGCATATGCAGTGCAGGAGCAGTTCTTCAAACATATTCCCTTACATTCCTCGAGACCAGTGCTTTTATTATACCAGGAAGAAGATGTGTCCGGCAATTTCATCCGCGAATAATTTTGAAAGCGATCTTTGTCACTGCAAGGAGTCCTTCGAACACACCCACCTGACCAATTTGACAACTTCCAATCTCGTGGAGACTTGGGCATGAATCCATCCAGGCATGCGCATATAGGAGAATTATTTAACTGGCAGTATGCATTTGGACCGCAAATAGAATAGTTTTCACATGTATCATGCTGGGCAATTTCAACATACTGCCATTGATGTGTTCGATCATTCCATATTGAGCGCTGTGGAATGCCCCATGGAGCTAGTGTAAGCCTCGGAAAACCTAAGCTTGTGATCCCAAAAAGGAAATATCCCTCCTTCTCGTTGAGCACAAATTCATCCGTTGAAATTGAATCAGGTTTCGAAATTATTTCTGCAGCAAAACGTAAGCCATTCCATGACCCAATTCTAACCTGTGTTTTATTCCCCTTCTTCAAAAGTAGCTGCGGATACCCGTTAGGATCTAGAAGGAAAGAAAAATCACCTCGAGCAGGATCTTCTGAGCTCTTCCAGGATGACAGAGAGCTTTGAAGCCGAGTTACAAAGTTGATTCCCAGTTTCATTCCTGGCAGCAAGGTGTCACCAGGATAGTCAAAACTCTGCCACAGAAAGTTGCCAGTGTTGTTATCATTTTCTTCTCTTACAACAAGATTTCCTGTCTCCAAGAGCTCTGCGACTGCATTCTCTGCAGTTCTTGACGAATTCGACGACCAAACAATATCTTTGGTGCTATTGTATAGGAGAAGTATCCCTTCGCTGGTGATATTCAGGACTCCCAACCTATTGGAAAGTGGAATTTCTCTATTTGCCACCCAAAAAACCGTCTGAGGAGACTTCGTAAACCATAAACCCAAGTATCGGTTTCTTGAATTTGTAGGACTGAAAAATCCTAATTCGAAGCTTCCGCCATGTGAAGGTAGAGTCTCACCATCTCTTATGGAGTGGCTTGGATTGATAATAGCTGGTGTGGTGGAGTTGGTCAAGATGAAGAATAAGAAACAGCGTACAAAAATCACTACAAATCTTCCCATTGAAGAGAGCTTTTCACATTAGTCACTTCTGATTACAGCATAACTAACGTTTTGGTATTAATTTACAGGTTGATGAGTAAGAGACAAGATTATGTAGTGCAGAGTTTCTCACCGGAGCTTTTCTGAAAGGGAAATGACACAAGGGTCTCACTTTTCTCCTGTTGTGATTCGAAAGACTCGAAGTCCATCACATATTTTTGTCATAAATGATGGTTGAAAGTTCTAGCGTTTAGTTTAACTAGATATGATTTATCATAAATATAAAATTTTAATTAAATTTAATATCTTAGGTAATTTAATGAAAGTTGCATTAAAATTATAAAAACCAAATAATAAACTAAACAATAAAATTCATAGATTCAAGGAGAAAGCATGCAATAATTGCGAGCCTGGCAGGTTAGTTCTCCTGTAACCGCTGCGCATTTGAAAGCGATTGTGTCGCCTAAAATCGTCTAGCTTTTATTGTTTTGTTTTGCGGATCTATAAAAAGCCAAGTCACATGAAAGCTATATGAAGAGAAACCCAAAACCACAAGTTTGGCTAAATTTTGTTCTTGTCCTAAAATTCCTCTATTTTCTCTTAATTTAATTATGGGAAGAGTGTAAGTTACATGAAATCCTAGAAAGAAACTAAAAAAAAAAAAGCAGAGAATTGTGTGTGTGTGTGTGTGTGAGAGAGAGAGAGAGAGAGAGAGAGAGAGAGAGAGAGAGATTTGGGAGTTGGGGGATATAGAGAGAAGTTGATCAAATTAGAAGAAAAGGGAGAAATCTTTAGAATTGAATTTAAAAGGCTTCCTTGATTGGATGAACTAGTTGTGGGAAGAGGTTCTCTTTCATTTAAATCTATTTTTATTCTTGATTATTGATGGCGATTGAAAATCCTCAAATTATAAAATTTAGGGTTTATGTATTTGGTAAATGAAATTATGAAATGATGTTAATTATTAGTTAATTGTGGGTTGAATTACATGATTAAGAAACTAATTGAAGAAATTTAAAACCATATTACAGGAAATTAAGACTTTAAAGCCAACCATTATTTGGGAACTTAGGAATTTGATTTAAATTGGATTGATTGATGATGTTTCAATGATGTCGGGGAAGGTTTATGATTTGTTGTGAATACCATAATGTGAATTACTAAAGGTTAATTATTGTTGTCCATGTATGTAAATGAAGAAAATGTAGAAATTGGATTGAATTGCATTGATTTTTGATGTTTTGGTGATGTTGTAAATGTTTGAGATTTGTTGAAATATAACGATGTGAAATGATTTGGTTGATTTTTGGTGATGTAATTTAAATGGAGAAAATGAAAATATAGAAAGTAGTTTTTTATTAAAAAAGAGTGTTATATGATGCCTTCTTACTGGTTTGTGTTTGGTATCTCTACTGACGTAAAAATGCATGAATCCCCCATCCAAAAGCGTGGTGGGGCATAATGCATTGTAAATATGTATATCTCTGTACCTTACAGTCTGATTTTCACAAAAGGTGGGATTCTTGATGGCCCCACATCATAAATATTCTGTCCCTTTTCATTTAATTGGAATGGCGCCACATCATAAATATTCTGTCCCTTTTCATTTAATTGGAATGGCTCCACATCATAAATAGTAGTAGGACGTGGCAATAATAATAATAATAATAATAAAATTAGTGTAAAATCATAATGTATTTGTAGATGAATGTAGGTTCATGGTTCTATCCTCTACAAGTCATACTATTATGAATGTAAAATCATAATGTGTTGTATTTTAAATGATATTATTATGCTTAAATGTTATTGGTAAGATAAATGAATGGTGTTGACCATGGATATGATTCATGTGAAGACATATTTTGAATCTTGGGTTATGTTTGAAAATGTGAAAGTATAAGAATTGGTAGATTGTGTAAATGTTTAGGGTTATTAATGATGTAGTGAGGAAATTAACTGGGAGTGTGAAAATTAAAAGGGTTCTATATATGGTGCCTTAGTTGATAAGATGTAAAAAGAAATAATAATAAAAAAAACATTTAGGTTGGATGCACAATGATAGTAGGAACGGGAAATTGTATCCTAAATGCAAATTAGAATCATGGGAAAAGGTGATATTGTACTTGACATACAATAAAAAATGGCTTAAAATAATTTGAGGTGCTGATTGGGATGTTTTCCTGGAAAATCAATAGGGACATATGAGGTTGTACCAACCGTCGATAGAGCACATAAATACTATTGGAATGTCATGTAAGTGCTCGTTCACCTCATTATTTTATTTAAAAATATATTTTTGTTAGTTTTTCTATATACTTTTGAAATGTGTTTGGAAAGGATTATAAAAAAAGAGGAAAGGTTATAATATAAGAAAGTTGGTCGCGCTGGAAAGAACTAATCATGTAAGGTGGAGTTGGTCAAAATGATGAAGTTTTTAGTAAAGAAAAACAAAATAACAAGTAATTCATATGAAATGAACTATATGTAAGGTATAATTACATGCTAAAATTCATTATCTACACCACTATGTATTACAGGTCCATCATATCTACAATTACAGCAGTGATCTCGTTGATAAGACTCTATATATAGTTCTTGTATTAGGTAGAATTTTGTAATTTATTATCTTATAATAAGTATTTAAATTAATGTATATGTAAACCTAATATTTTATAATATGAAGACTTTTCCAGGGTTTGAAGTTCTTATTTTCTTAAGAATTTTCTAATAGTAAAATTCTTCTCCCTTTTTTTCCTGATCACAGTGTTTAACTACTAGGATTCTTGATGGTAAGGTTCCTTCTTTTCTCCTTTTATGATGATTGGGGTTGATCAAGCTCTTCCTGAACTTTCCTAGTGTTTCCTGATTGCAATGTTGACATCAGTCTTTTCTGATGACAGGGTTAACTGGATTTTCTAATGACAAGGTTGAATTTCTTAATGTTTCCTAATTGCAAGGTTTAACTAAGTTTTCATGCCATCATAGCTCAAAGATTATTTCTTTGTCAACTAAGATTCATCAAACTTTTACTAAATGTCATTGAGGATTTTTTCATGAAAAATCTAAAAATATTTATTTAATGTTTTGGAGTTAGATGACATGCATCTATCTTTACATGGTTTGAAATATAGCCCACCTCTTTGATGCTCCATCATCATAGAGTGCTATTGGGATTGCAAAGATATATAGTTTAAGAATTGTGAAATGAATAAACAAAGATGATATTTTCTCATTTCATGCAAGGTTAATTAGAACCTATAAATTTTGACATTGTCCGGTATAATGATTGAAACTTGCAAAGAACCATGATTCGCGAATCTATAATTACCAAATCTACTACAAGTCAATATGCATACCATTAAAACTTAGCTCCATGATGCGTGGTTCAATTTTGAATGTGAGTTCAAAATTTTTTTAGTCATCTTATGCCATTTTAACAAATATCAAATCATTTTTGCAATCAAAACTTTTTTAATTTTTCAGGATTGGGTAGCCTTAACTTTACATGTTGGAGTTTGATCAAAATATTTTGTCAAAATACTATTTAAAATAAGCATGTCTTTATTTCAATACAATCATAAGAAAAATAACACTACTAGAAATTCATCTAAAACCAATGAAATTACTGAATGAATTTTTATGTCGGTAATTTACGATGATATTTACTGATAGATGTAATTTCGTTTGTAATTCTCTTGGTAGATACCAACGAACTAATTCCATTTGGAATTTTATCGGTATACACTGGCGGAATAATATTGTTAGTATACACAAACAGAATTCTAGACGGAATTTATTTAATTTTGAAAAAAAAAATAGTGCGATGATGTGGAAGTTTTTGGGGGTGATTTTACCTATGGAATTACAAAGGGATTCAAACCAGGATCTCCGTACAATGACGTGACCTATTCACCAACAAAAGTGCCGATGGAATAGTTCCGTCGGTAAAAGTTAATATATCACCCACGTTGCCGACCCTCTCCTCCCTTATTTCTCCTTCTTCTTCCTCATCCCTAAATCTAAACAAACTCTCCCCTCCTAAACTGCAAGTAACCACCCCCCAAAACATCCATCACTTCTTAACACAAATCATCTTTCTTCTTTTTTATAGTCACAATATTTGTGTTCTGATTTATTGTGGATTTTGTCATTTTTTATAAGTAAATCTATCTTTTTTTAATTTTAACATTAAAATGTTAATTTTATTATTATTTAATGTTTTTTAAGTATATGTATTTCGTTAGTGTATGTACATGTTTTATTGTTATTTCTCAAACAAACTTGTAGCATGAATGTATAATTTTGTACTTGTTATTGGTTTGTTTTAGATTTTATAAAATTGTATTTGTTTGTAAATTATTGAAACTTATATCAAATTATCAAATTAGATGTGTTGTGATGAAATAATTAATAGATTGTTTAAAGGGTTCGTTTTAATTTTCATCAATGCTATAGCGGAGTTGTAATTTTCATAAATTTATGTGTATAAACTTGTATGGATGTTGATAATTGATAATGAATATTTAAGAGAAGTTTTAATTAGTTTGTTGGATAATCTTGAGTTAAACCAATATTTTTGCAAATTATTTACTTAACATGGTTAATTAATACAAGTTGTCATCGTTATTTTATAGAGGTTCGATAGAAGTCATGAATGATCATGCAATGATGTATCGAGATTCACCACAAGGATTGTGGAGGATGAACTATTGTAACGAGGTTCAGGGTTTTATTAATTTTGCAACATCTATGCCGAGAAATTTTAGTGGATATGATATTAGATGTCCATGCAGGAAATGTAAAAATAAAGTACAATACTTTTAAAATACGTGATGGAGTCATGATGCATGGAAAACATATTAAAGCAAAATGAAATTCTCATTTTCTAGGTAACTACATATTATCTATGCCTTGACATCATTTTACAAGCTACTGGTCATTGTTGAAGATAGGGATGGGGTGATTGTGTGGTAGGTACCACAATTCTTCACAAACTCAATATGTCATTTGTTCATCAACTTCCGGACGTGATACTTGAAATTTTTACAATTTTCAATCGAATGGCCCAGGACCCCATCATGATATTCACATCTCGCATCTAGATTATACCACCTAAGAAACAATGATTGTATGAGATTTGATGGAGTCGGGGCAACAAGTCCGAAGTCTGATAGATGTTGGTAGACAAACTCGAGAGGCAACGGTATGTCAATCTTTGACAAAGGCACTTGAGCAGTTGATGCTACAATAAGACCTGGCGAGACCATATAACTAATACGTCCCACCTGAGAGCCATCTTCTGATTCATCTCTTATCATTATTCTGGAACCAATGATAGGACCTCCAATTTTTCCTTTTTTGATAGCTTGTTCAATTCTTTTGACAATCCTTACAGTATCACATAATTGTTAAGCTGAGATCCTATTATATGCTTATAATATGGGGATTTGAAGGTGTTGGTGAACAATATCATCATTTTTGTTTCTATTAGCAGAGGATGGAAATGTATTGGCTTATCCTGCTATCTTTATGCATATGCTTTCACGGACTCTTGGCTTCCCTTCTCTTTGACCACTAGATTGGTTTTGTTAGGAGCAGTTTCCAAATTGAATTTACATTGCTTTAAGAAGGCGTCTACCAAATCCTTCCATTTATTAATCTTGGTACTATGTAGTCTCATATACCAACTCAAGACATATCTTATGAGACTATTTTGAAAGAAATAGATTAGCATTTTGTCATTATGAATAACTTCATCCATCTTGTTGCAGTATGATCAGAGATGAGTGTTTGGGCATTCTATTTTGGTATACTTGATGAAGTCTATCACTCTAAACTCTTTTAGCACCACGATGTTTTGAACCAAACAAACTCCAACTGCTAATACAGGGTCATTTAGATCATTTCAAAAGTGGTTATCATTGAATTAAAATGAAATAAGGAGATGAATGGAAGACAACATTTAAAATTAAATATGGATTGTATATGTCACGGGGGTTGCGACGTCGTCTGGTGACGACGGAAGCTCCTTGTTGTGCTTCCTGTGTGAGGGGTGTTGTGTGTTGAAAAGAGTTTTGGATTTAATCATAAAATTATGATTAATGTGAGAAGTCGCCACCTAGTATTATGGTTACTAGGAACCTATGGTCTATGAGAGTCTAAGTAAGGGACTGGTTGTGCAAGGGGAAGATGCATCACCCCTAGTGCACCTTACCTAAGGTAAGCTGCATTGTTTTTTGATTGTTTTTTTTTCTAAGTTGGGTTAGTCTTTTATAAGGTTCAAGGCAAATCTCTCTTCATGAGAGAGTCTTTGCGTTATCGGGTTAAATCATAACCATTTTAAAGTCTGAATTTTGGCATCGCATTTATTTACACCTTGTATGTTTAATACATGAGGGTGTATTTTATCGTGTAATTTTACACCCCTCAAATATTAAAGTCTACATCTAGACCCTAATGAAAAAAGGTTTTTGATATTTTGGCCAAATCCTAATGGATAATCATAAACTGGTTACGATATCCATTTTTGATTTTTTTTAAACATGAAAAAAAAATGCAATTTTTTTTAATGAAAAATATGCTTGGAAAAATTTTAGGATTTGGCCGTATGCAATAAAATATTTTTTTCTTTTTTGAAAATGTTTTAATTTTTTTTTATAATATTTTAGAGAAAACCAGATATTTTAATACCGGATTTGTATTTTACAGTGTAAATATACAACCCGATATTATGCAAAATGGATAGAAAAATATTTGAGAAAATCACAATTTTTTTAAATGATTTTTGATTTTTTTGGATTTAAAAAAAATTAGGGGCTATGCCAGACTGAGCTGCTTGGGCGGGGCCATAACTGGCGTAGCGCAAACCAGGGGCTAATTAATTGGCTTGCTGCATGCAGAAATGAATTCTGCATGCAACAGCCACGATGAGGAAGAAGAGGCAAAGTTGGGAGGAGGAAGTTGCCTGGCATGGGGGTCTCGGTCGTGATGAGGTGGTTCGGCCGGTGGCTGAGTAGTACTTAAAAGTGTATATTTATCAAGGTTTTATATCATCATTTTGCACTTAAAGTATCAATAACTCCTTAACTAAAGCATGTTTTATAATAACAAGTCTAATACTATAAAATGCCTTAATATATGGTAAATATTCATCTTAAATGCAGGCCTATCATATAAATCAAATGATTGATTGATGAGTTCAAGTATGAAAATTGAAAGGACAAAGAGAGGGCCAAACTTAGAAAAGAGATGTTGATGCAGTCCAAACTAAAACACTGTTCGATAATTAGGCCATATCTAGAGTTCTAGAAGTCCAAATGACCTCTATTTTTTTTTTCTGGAAAGCTGAGTCAATTTCCTACAACTTTCATGTTTTCAAGTGGACCCAGTTCTAATGTTAGCATTTTCGTTTTATTCAGACAAGAAGATAAGGATTTTCACCAAGTCAATAGTTGGTCACCCACTCAACAATTAGTCATCAAATCAATAATTCTGAATTTTGGCCTATAAAAGGAGGCATTTTCCATGTATTTAGGGGCTTGGTTGTTCAGATCAAGTTCATGCTCTTTATTTCTCTCTTTATATTTTTTGTAATTTTTAAGTTTTTCTTTCATTAATATCTTGTTTATGCTTTTCATTTCCTTTCCTTTACTTAGTTAACTTGTATTTTCTTTATGTTCTTGTTTTGTTTATTTATGTTTCTCTTCTTCATTATGTTTAGCTAAGTTTATTATGTCAAGGTGAAAAGGTTACACTAATGGTGTAAGAATAAGTATAGTGTAAACTCAACATGGACCTTAATGTTTAATATTAACATGTCTTATCTTTTTATCTTACTAATTCTCAATACCTTGCTTGTTAAATGGTTAATCTAGATTTTTGTTGTGTAACACTTGGTACAACAAATGCTTGGCACTCTCATAGCCCAACCACATGGTATTACCTACATCTGGGTTATGAAAGGAACTTGATTTGTTGTTAACATCAGTTAACATCATGAATTCCTGATAATATTTAAAAGTTTGGTGTTATGTAAATAAGATAATTAATATAATCATGTTAATAATTTATAATGAGCTATTAATGACAAATCATCCGATTGGAACCTCATTCGTGTGTGGTTTTCAAATTGAGTAATAAGAGTTTATACTATACTTGTTTGAAATACCATTGGTGGATCCTCTAACCTTGACATTTGTTTTTATGATTGTTTAATCTTTACAGTAATCTTCCATCTCAAGGTTCTCATTAATTTCTTCCTCTTTTTATTATTATTACTACTACTACTAATACTATTTAAATTCTTGTTATATTTTATGTACGTTAAGTATGCTCTGTGTTTGATCAAGGATCCTGACATTGTTGGTCTTGCCTTGTTCATTCGCAATAGAAATCTATTTATATTATATAATATATCTTTTTGATATTTTCATAAAATCAGTATATAGACTGGAAACCTATGACCCGATCTTTTAGATCATTCTCAGGTATAACAACGCCACGTACTGAGCTTTATTATTACTACTACTACTATTATTATTGTTATTATTGTTGTTGTATTGTTGTTTATAATTTATACAATTAACCTCTCTATGGTTCGATCCCAGTCTTGCTGGGTTATTTATTACTTCGACACTCCTGCACTTGGGAGAAGACATCAATCTTTTGATCTTGTCAAGTTTTTGGCGCCGTTGCTGGGGAGGTAAATTCTTGTACAAATTATAGTATTTATTTTGTTATCTCTTTTCACTTTTCTTGTATCTAACTTTGTTTCTTTTTCTTTTGTTTTCTTCTTCCTTTTATTCTCTTTTTACACGTGCATGAGTGTTTGGTCACATACATTAAGTAGTAGACTTTGTAGGGTATCCTCATCATTTTCAGAAAATATAGCTGAAGAAAATAACCAGTCATTTCATAATGAGAATAATGAGAATAACCATGTTAGGACACTTAAAGACCTTATGAATCCCACAAGAACAAGTGCACCCTTATGCATAGTTTTCCCTCCTGATGCATCCCATTTTAATTTTAAGCCAGGCATTATTCAACTTTTACCTTCTTTTCATGGCTTAGATCTAGAAAATCCATACTTGCATTTGAGAGAATTTGAAGAAGTTTGTAACACCTATAATGACTTAAATTGTAGCATGAATACCATTAGATTAAAGCTTTTTCCTTTTTCATTAAAAGATAAAGCTAAAACATGGTTACAAAATCTTAGGTCAGGATCCATTCGTGCTTGAGATGAAATGCAACAACAATTTTTAAAGAAGTTTTTTCCATCTCATAGAACCAACTCTTTCAAAAGACAAATCACCGCTTTCACTCAAAAACCAGGTGAAAGATTTTACCAATGTTGGGATAGGTATCGAGACTTGCTTAATACTTGCCCTCATCATGGTTTTGAAACATGGAGATTGGTTTCACAATTTTATGAAGGGTTAACACCTAAAGATAGGCAAATGGTTGAATTGATGTGCAATGGAACTTTTGAAGATAAAGATCCTAATGAAGCAATGGAGTATCTAGACTTGCTAGCTAAAAATGCGTAAAATTAGGATACCACAGGTACTTTTGAGGCACCAAGTAAAGCTCAACCTCATACATCTAGTGGAGGTATGTATAACCTTAGGGAATATCATGACCTCCAATCCAAGTTTGCATCTTTAGCTAGAAAAGTCGAGGCACTAGAATTGAAAAAGAGTGGTCAATTAAAATTTGTTCAAGACATTGTGTGTCAAATCTGTGAAACAAATGAACATGCAACCAATGACTGTCCAACTTTGCCTTCTTTCAAGGAATGCCTCTATGAACAAGCTCATGCTTTGAACAGTTTTCAAAGGCCCAATCATAACCCATACTCGCAAATATACAATCCTGGTTGGAGAAATCACCAAAATTTCAGTTGGAAGAGTGACAACAATAATGCACAAACTTCGCAGCCAGCGTTTCAAGCACACCATAATTTTCAAAATTCTCATGGATATGCACCTCCTTATGCTCCACCTCCTAGAAGAAATCTTGAGTAAACATTGCATGCATTCATTGAAAAGCAAGAGGCAATCAACACTCAACTTGCTCAAGGCATGACAGATTTTAAAGATACTCTTGCAAAGTTAACATCTGCTCTCAATTTTCAAGAGAAAGATAAGTTTCCATCTCAACCACAACAAAATCCAAAAGGGCAATATAATGCAAATGCAAGTAGTTCTGGAAGTCAACATATGGATCAAGTCAAATCAGTCATCACTCTTCACAGTGGTAAGGTTATTGAAAAACCCACTTTTGAACCTTATGAGAAAGATGATGAGTCAATCTCTAAAGGTAAGGAAGGGGTTGAATCTGAACATTGTCCAGAAAAGATTGATTCTCCGCCAGCACTTCCATTTCCTCATGCCATAACCAAATAAAGGAAAGTCAATCACAATTCTAAAATCCTTGAAACTTTCAAACAGGTAAGGATCAATATACCTTTGTTGGATGCTATTAAACAGGTACCTTCCTATGCTAAATTTTTGAAAGATCTATGCACTGTGAAGAGAAAACTGAATGTGAAAAAGAAAGCATTTTTAGCCGAACAAGTAAGTGCTATTCTTCAGAACAATAATGCGTTGAAATATAAAGACCCTGGTTGTCCTACAATTTCTTGATTTATTGGAGAACATAAAATTAAAAGAGCTTTACTTGATCTTAGAGCTAGTGTGAATTTACTTTCATATTTAGTTTTTCAAAGTCTCAATCTAGGTGAGTTAAAACCAACTTCTGTAACTCTTTTACTTACCAATAGATCTGTAAAAGTGCCTAGAGGAATAATTGAAGAAGTGTTAGTACAAGTCGATAAATTCATTTATCCTGTGGATTTTATTGTCTTGGACACGCAACCTGTTGAAGCATGTAATTCATTTCCTGTTATTTTAGGACGTCCATTTCTTGCAACTTCTAATGCATTGATTAATTGTAGAAATGGACTAATGAAGTTATCTTTTGGAAACATGACATTAGAGATGAATATTTTCAACATTTGCAAGCAACCTGGAGATGACAATAATTTACAAGAAGTAGATCTTGTTGAAGAATTAGTTCATAATCAACTTGAATCTACTTCGAGTAAAATTGAGTTGGATGAATCTGAAGATTTACAAATGATTTATTCTCAGGTTGAAATTATGGATGAAAAAGGCACCAAAAATGTTGATGCTAATGTTTTGTCAAGAGTGACAACAGATTTGACATCTGACATCCCACCAATCGATGATTACTCTCCTGACAAATCCTTACTTTCTTTTAGTTCAATGCCTTGGTTTGCTAAAAATATCAATTTTCTTGCTTTAGGAGATTTGCCAGCTCACTAGAGTACTGAAGACAAAGAAAATTTTTTGAACGAAGTGAAGAACTTTTATTGGGACGACCCTAACTTATTCAAATATTGTCCTGATCAAAAATTTCAAAGATGCATTCCTGACAATGAGGAAAGTAATATCATTAAACTTTGTCATTCTGAAGCATGTAGGAGTCAATTCTCATCAAGAAAGACAAATGTTAAAATCTTACAAAAGGGATTTTATTGGCCCACCATGTTCAAGGACACGCATGCATTCTGCAAAACTTGTGAAAATTGTCAAAAAGTTGATACTGGTCAAAAAGTTTTGCTTTATAATTCTCGACTCCATTTATTTCTTGAAAAAATAAGATCATGATGGAGCAGTCCATTTATTTTGAAACATGTGTATCCTTATAGGGCCCTTGATATTGGGAATTCAAAGAATGACAATGTTTTGAAGGTAAATGGACATCGTTTGAAAGCTTACTTTGATGAGCTTCCTAGTGAAAATGAATCCATTGGTTTGAATGATCTTGTAGATAAAGGTTAATTATTTTATTTTTCTCATATTTTTTTGTGTTCCTTTTTGGTGTGACTTTTGTTTTGCTAGTCTCTCTCACCCCGGTCAAATGACGGATAACGGTACTCCGTGACTCTTACATCGGTTCTTTCAGTTTCCCATGATAATTGATATCTGTGTATATATTTGTGCAATTCTTTGCTCTTTCTCCTTTCTTTGAATCTCTCCCCCAATTCTCAGTTGAAAATGAACACCACTCTTGAAAAATTGAAAAAGTATTTTCCTGTTCCGCCTCAGAATGCGATTACAAAAATTTACCTTGCTAGGTGTGAAAGATTGAGGTTGTTAATAAACCATGGAATTCCTGAAGATATTCGTTGGTTAATTGAAGCAAAGGTCCGATTATCAGGTGCGTCCTCCAATTCTTTCATTTCATACATGCTTGGAACAGGTAAGAGCACTTTTACAAAGAAACGTCGTGCAAAACGACTGAAAGTCTATCACCGATGTGCTAGATGGACTTGTAATGCCACATGTCGTTCCTTAGAAATGGTATCTGTAAATCGTGAAGATAAAATACAATTCATTAAGGATGGCCTGAGTAAGGGGTCTTTAGATAATCTTCTATTGACTCTTGAGACGCACCCTAGTGGAGATGTGCATCGTGCAATTCATGATTTATGGCCGCAATTCCATAAAGAACATGCTCGACTTAGTCTTGGGAATCTGACTAAAAAAGACCATGTTTGCCAGTTTTTAAGAAAACTGAATGGGAAGCCTATCCCCGACCCATAGAGGGTGTTTAAGTCGTTCTTGGACGTAAAACCAAGGAAAGATATGAGTCACAATCACAACTACCTGTATATACACATGCTTTTTCATAATAAATAAATAAATAAAGAGAGAGAGAGAGAGAGAGAGAGAGAGAGAGAGACTACAGCTGGCCTACATATAGGTGGTATGATTGCATTTTCAATTTCTCACCTATAAATTCTTCTCTTCCTTCCCTTCATTTCTACTCAACCTATACATTCATCAAATATAGAAGTGTGTAGAAATGACAGGTTCCTCAAGTCATCACATAAACAATATTTGTGTTTTCGGTGGATCTAGTCCTGTGAAAGAAAAAGAGTTTTTAGAATCAGCAAATCATCTTGGTCAGGTACTAGTTGAGCAAAAGATTCATTTAGTGTATGGAGGAGGCAGCCTTGGGTTAATGTGGGGAGTGTCAATAGCTGTATTTTTAAGAGGTAGTCAAGTTTGGGGGTAGTCCCCAAAGCTTTAGCATAAGGGGACATCATTGGAAAAATAATTGGAGAGGAATTACAGGTCCCTACAATGTCTGATCGACTATTCGGGTGCATGTAAGGGTTTTCAATTCTTGTAATAGAAATGTTGAGTTTTCGGTTCATACTGATGCCTTCATTGCCTTACCAAGTGGTCTGGGCACATTGGAAGAGATCTTTCATATTTCCTCTTGGGCCCAACTGCACATTCACCATAAACCTATAGGTTTGTTAAATGTTAATGGTTTTTATGATAAGTTGTTGTCTTTTCTTAATCATGCTGTGGAACAGGAATTTCTAACATCTTTAGCACGACAAATCATAATCTCTGCTGCCACTGCTGAACAATTGATTGACCAACTACAATCTTTCATCCCTGTAATTAATCCTTCCATGAGTCGCATAAATTGGTCAACTAAGAAAAGCTGTAAAAAGCTTAGAATGGATTTGAGCCTTTGTTTGTAAAAACTTTGCGTCCTTTTATTTTATTATTGTGTTTTGTTGTTTCTTATATTTGTTTAAGTGTGTTTCAGGCTTGTTAGTGTTTGCTATTTCAGGTGATGTCTTCTATACTCTATCTTTCTACCTTAAGATATTGAGGACAATGTCTCTTTTGGTTGGGGGGAAAGGGTAGTAGTTGATATTTAAAAAAAAAACGGTGTTTTTTATTTCATAAACTATTTGCAAAACTGTTGTTACTAGGATGGCAGAGTAAAAGGAGTTCTTTTGTTAAAGTGACTCTTGAGACGCATCTTAGTAAACATTCTTAACAAGGTCTATCAGAATACTTCTTGAAATATTCAGGTTTACAAACTCTCGTATTGGTAGCACTTGATTCTGCTCATATGCTCATTTAACAAGTATTTTTATATCTTTATTTTCAGACACACACTTTAAAATATGATTGTGGGTTGCACATTGGATTATTACATTATTTATGTTCTTTTGTTAAAAATAACAACTAAGGGAAAGGGATAGTACATAATTTGCAAAAAAAAAAACAAAAAAAATAATGATAATAAAAAGGTAGATAAGTTTGGTTTCGTAGCCTCCCTAACCTAAGCAATTAAGCTTGAAGGGGTGTTTTAACACTGAATACCCTAAAGTCAACTGACTTGGGAGCTATTGGCCCAACGCTTGTTACATGGGTTGAGGAGAAAAGCTTAAGGGAATTAAACATTGCACTATCAATGTATTAGTATCTGCAACCCGAGTTGCTAAGCTCATAGGGGTGTCTCAATACCTAATGCCCTAAGACCAACTGGTCTTGGAGTCATTAGCTTAAAACTCGTTCCATGGGTTAAAGATACATTGTGTTTCAAGTTGTATGTGTATATAAATAAATAAATAAATAAAGAAAAGGAAAAAAAAATAATCCCAACCTAAGAAAGTTAACTTTAAACATTAGAGCAAAAATTTGTTTTTCTTCCAAGTAAAGCCCCATAACTATATGTTGATATTTTGAGCACAAAAAAAAGTTTAGTAATATCTTGTTTAAGAGGTATTGAGTAGATATATGAATTTAAAGAGAGTGTATTTATCTGGATAGATTAAAGTAAGTTGAATGATGAATGCCTTGCTTTATGGAATTTGCAAATTATTTTTCTATTTTAACGCTTTGATTACTAGGGACTAGTAATAAGCTGGTTCGGGGGGGTGTGATTAGTACTTAAAAGTACATATTTATCAAGGTTTTATATCATCATTTTGCACTTAAAGTATCAATAACTCCTTAACTAAAGTATGTTTTATAATAATAAGTCTAATACAATAAAATGCCTTAATATATGGTAAATGTTCATCTTAAATGCAGGCCTATCACGTAAATCAAAGGATTGATTGATGAGTTCAAGTATGGAAATTGAAAGGACAAAGAGAGGGCCAAACTTAGAAAAGAGATGTTGGTGCAGTCCAAACTAAAACACTGTTCGATAATTGGGCCATATCTGGAGTTCTAGAAGTCCAAATGACCTTCATTTTTTTTCCTGGAAAGTTAAGTCAATTTCCTACAACTTTTATGTTTTCAAGTGGATCCAGTTCTGATGCTAGCATTTTTGTTTTATTCAAACAAGAAGATAAGGATTTTCACAAAGTCAAGAGTTGGTCACCCACTCAACAATTAGTCATCAAATCAATAATTCTGAATTTTGGCCTATAAAAGGAGGCATTTGCCATGTATTTAGGGGCTTGGTTGTTCAGATCAAGTTCATGCTCTTTATTTCTCTCTTTATATTTTTTGTAATTTTTAAGTTTTGCTTTCATTAATATCTTGTTTATGCTTTTCATTTCCTTTCCTTTACTTAGTTAACTTGTATTTTCTTTATGTTCTTGTTTTGTTTATTTATGTTTCTCTTCTTCATTATGTTTAGCTAAGTTTATTATGTCAAGGTGAAAAGGTTACACTAATGGTGTAAGAATAAGTATAGTGTAAACTCAACATGGACCTTAATGTTTAATATTAACATGTCTTATCTTTTTATCTTACTAACTATGAATACCTTGCTTGTTAAATGGTTAATCTAGGTTTGTGTTGTGTAACACTTGGTACAACAAATGCTTGGCACTCTCATAGGCCAACCACATGGTATTACCTACACCTGGGCTATGAAAGGAACTTGATTTGTTGTTAACATCAGTTAACATCATGAATTCCTTATAATATTTAAAAGTTTGGTGTTATGTAAATAAGATAATTAATATGATCATGTTAATAATTTATAATGAGCTATTAATGACAAATCATCCGATTGGAACCTCCTTCGTGTGTGGTTTTCAAATTGAGTAATAAGAGTTTATACTATACTTGTTTGAAATACCATTGGTGGATCATCTAACCTTGACATTTGTTTTTATGATTGTTTAATCCTTACAGTAATCTTCCATCTTAAGGTTCTCATTAATTTCTTTCTCTTTTTATTACTACTACTACTACTACTATTATTTAAATTCTTGTTATATTTTATGTATGTTAAGTATGCTCTGTGTTTGATCAAGGATCCTGACATTGTTGGTCTTGCCTTGTTCATTCGCATCAGAAATCTATTTATATTATATAATATATCTTTTTGATATTTTCATAAAATCAGTATATAGGCTGGAAACCTGTGACCCGATCTTTTAGATCATTCTCAGGTATAACAACGCCACGTACTGAGCTTTATTATTATTATTACTACTACTACTACTATTATTGTTATTGTTGTTGTTGTTGTTGTTGTTGTTGTTGTTGTATTGTTGTTTATAATTTATACAATTAACCTCTCTGTGGTTCGATCGTAGTCTTGCTGGGTTATTTAGTACTTTGACACTCCTGCACTTGGGAGAAGACATCAATGTTTTGGTCATGTCAGTGGCTCAGGGGCGTCGGCTGAGGTGATGGTGGCTGGAGTCGGCTGTGGGAGGAAGAAGAAAAAGTTGCAGAGGAGAGAGAAAAGCTGGAAGGAGAAGAGAGAGAAGGTCATGGTGGCTGCTCTGCCACGGATGAGGAGCTGGGTTGATGGAAATTATGGTGGTCAAGCCGGTTGTGGAGGTGGAGGTCGGCGTTGATGATGCTGCTATTGGTGTTGGAGAAGGAAGAAAATGAAAATGCTGGTTCTGATGAGCTGCTACTACTGTGAAGGAAAAAGGAGAAGCACTAGTGGGGAGGGAGAAATGTGGTGGAGACGATGGTTGTCCAACTAGTGGTGACAGCGGTGGTGGTGGTTGAAGGCACGACTGAGAAGGAGAAAGGAAAGAGGGAGAGACAACAAAAAAAGAAGAAAAACAGGGGAGGTGGCTAGTTTTTCTCTAATTTTGGACAAAATTTTTTCCTCCCTTGAGGGTACAATTGCATAAATCAGAGGCCAAGGACTGAAGTGAAAACGTGGCCAACTATAGGGGCAGAGTCGAAAATTGGAAGGGATGCAATTGAAATGAACAAAAGATAATTAAAGACTGATTTGGAAGTTGACGTGTTGGCGCCATATTTAAATGAAACGGCGCATTTTGTCTAAAATGACGTCATTTCATATATATATATATATATATAAAGAGAGGACAGAACGGTGTCGTTTTGAACGACGTTGTTCCTCTTTCTTCTTCCCCTGGACGTGCAGCAAGGGAAGAGAAAGAGTTTTTTTTACTTCCTCTTTTTTCATTAATTCCTGCGATCCGCGTGCCCTGCAGAAGTCTCGAAACCCTATGCACCTTGATGATGAGAAGTCAGGGGCGTCGCGCCTTGCCTGCCGCGCCCACCAACCAACCCAACGCTGCCCTGCTCCCCATGCACAGTAATGAAGAGGCCCCGCTCCCTTGCCCCCTATAAATGGAGACTGGACGCCAACACACAAAAAAAAAAAAAGAGGGGAGGGGGAAAATAATTCCCCCCCGGGTCAGTTATGTTGCTGGGCTAGGCTGATTCTGACCCAGCATTGTTGGTTTTTTCCTTTTCTTGGCCAGACGGGTTCTAGCCTAGAAATATGTTTGTGGGCCAGACTGATTCTGGCCCAGCCCTGTTGTATGGGCCGGGTCTGGCCCATACAAAAATAGGAAGTCCCTTTTGGGGTTGAGTCCGGCCCAGTAAGTTGGGTTGGCCCAACCCAGCCCACCTAATATTATATATTATTTATTATAATGTTTTTATATTATTTATATATATAGATATATATTAAAAAAATAAAAAAATTCTGAAAAATCCTTGGAAAATATTGTTGATTTTCCTGTATATTTTTATCAAAATAGCTTAATATTGGTTTGTATTTTTATACCGTAAAGATACAAATCCAGTATTAAAATACCCGGTTTTCGTCAAAATATCAAAAAACTTTAAAAAATAAAAAATGTTTTGCTTTCAAAAATTCTAAAAATTCCTTAAAAAATATTGTTGATTTTCCTGCATATTTTTATCAAAATGGCTTAATATTGGTTTGTATTTTTATACCATAAAGATACAAATCCAGTATTAAAATACTCGCTTTTTGTCAAGACATCAATATATATATATATATATGTATATATATATATATATATATATATATATATGTATGTTTTTGTTTTAATGCATACGGCCTAGTCTCTCCAAAATAAAGAAAAAATCATCACATCATATTTTCATACAACAAAAGAAATTTCAAAAAAAAAATATGTATTAGCATGCATTTTTGCTTTAACAAGTTTGTTAGAACCACGAGAACTAGGCCAATATTTTAAAAATTCTAAAAAAATCTTTTTGTCTTCTTTTATTATTGGGGATTACAAATTTATACGTAAAACATATTCCTGATAATATATATATATATATAGTTTTTATATAGAAGTTAGAACGGTTATGATTTTATCAGACAATCAAACAATGCAACTTACCTTACGTAGGGCGTATTTGGGGTGCTAATACCTTCCCTTTACGCAATCAGTCCCCGTACCCGATCTCTGAGACCAGTTAGGGTTCCTAGTGACCAAAATACTAGGTGGCGACTCCCATTCAATTTCCCATCGATAAAAGACAAGAATTTCTTGTCTCCCTATATTTTCCATACAGATATTTACATTTTTAGATTTAAAGTGGAATATATATTCGCCGTGACGCCACACACGTGCGACAGAATGACGACTCCGCTGGGGACCTTGTAGACTAAGCTTTGTTTTTGTCTGATTTGTTTGTGTTTTCGTGTGTTTATTGTTAATATGTCTATCCTTTTGTTATTTGTGTATCTGCTTTTTATTTTTTACACATACTGTTCACGCATTGTATAAAACTGTCTCATGCATCACTTACTTTGATTTTGAGAAGCACACAGAAGCCTTAAGTTAAGTGGGGAATTAGCGATTTGCCTTAAGACTATTGGTCAGGGTTCAGATGCGTGAAACACCCAACTCATATCTGAGTGCCTGCATGGCAATGGTGGGCATATGTGCTTTAACTATTCCTTGCAATGCCCCCATACTGTCTTTACGAAGAACATCACTGGGCATATATGAAACCCTTCAAGACCAGATAGAAAACCTACCCATTCTCACTTAATAATAGAGCTTGTCCTTAGAATGTGTATCTTACTTTCATTTGCATCAAGATTAATAATGTTAAACTCATCAATACAGGTTTTTGAGATGAAATCATTTTTTGTTTTAGTAAGCTATTATGATAAGAACTTGGCAAAAGGATTACAAAAGTCATGAATCAGCTCTAAAAAAATACACATCACATGTGCATCATATTTTCATCACGCATTTTGTTTTTAAATTATCATATGCATTCCAGATCGTGAAATATAGGTTCCACATCTAAAGTCCACCACACCCAGTCCAGATCAAGGATGGAGAACGAAGAAAAAGCACACTTAGAGTCACATTATCAGACCGAGTTGGAATCCATAAAAAATAAAGTTGCTCGGCTGACCGACCTACTCGAGCAACTTTTAAGAGCTAAGAATAGGGAGGGAACATCAGCATAACCGCCTGAAGGAGCGCCAACAACTCACATCCCTCAAGCATCTCAAAAGCAGGGGGCAAACTCGGCCAATGAACAACATTTTATGCCTATCACCCCTATCCAACCAACTCATGCTCCAATCATTGTTGACTTAACAGCAGAGGGAACCCCGGATAATAGGTCTCCCAGTTTGATGGACCAAGACAAGCTGTTTGCTTTGGAAGAAAGATTAAGGGCAGTTGAGGGTAATGACTAGTTTGACACTATACGAGCAGCTGAAGTATGTTTGGTACCAAACATCGTGGTGCCAAAAGATTTTAGGATACCAGAATTCATCAAGTACACTGGTTTGGAATACCCAAACACTCACCTTCGATCTTACTGCAATAAAATGGCAGAAGTAATCCGCGATGATAAACTGCTAATTTATTTCTTTTAAGATAGCCTTGCAGGATCCGCTTTGAGCTGGTACATGAGGTTAGATAGTGTCAGGATCAGGAGCTGGAGAGACTTGGTGGAAGCTTTCCTTAAGCAGTACAAGTTTAACATGGAAATCGCTCCTGATCGAACAAGTCTAATGTCAATGGAGAAAAGTAGCCAAGACTCGGTAAGGGCATATGCACAAAGGTGGAGGGATGAGGCAATGCATGTCCAACCCCCTTTAATAGAAACAGAGATGGTGACTTTGTTTGCCAATACCTTCAAGGCACCATATTATGAGCATTTAATGGGTAGCTCAGCTTAGCATTTCTATAATGTTGTACGCATAGCGGAAAGAAAAGAGCAAGGGATTAAAGTTAGATGCATAGCTGAGCCATTGCAGACGAAGGGTTTTATTGGAAGAAAAATGGAAGGTCACGTTAACAACTTCGAAGGTGGGTCCAATGGCAAGATAGTGGATTTATATAACCCATAAATACCTACCTCTCATGTTGCCCACATAAACTTTAACAAACCTTTTTCCTCTAATCGAGCAAATAACCAGTCAAACAACCAAAACAACCACCAAATACCAAACACAAGATATATTTCAGAACAGCTACCGCCATTACCCATACCTTTGAAGGACATGTATGCCAAACTACTGAGCATTGGACAGATAGCTCATATTCCTACATTACCACTACAACCACCATTCCCCATCTGGTACAAGCCCAAGTTGACTTGCGAGTACCATGCTGGTATTCCCGGGCATGGTCTTGAAACGTGCTACGCTTTCAAGAAAAGGTTGTTGGAGCTCATCAAGATAGGATAGGTGTCATTTGAAGACACACCTAACATCAATTCAAAACCATTGCCTAGTTATGACGCAAGTAATAGTGGATAAAGGGTTGGAAAACCTTGATCAAGAATTGTCAATAATGAAGAAGGTGAGATCGAAGGAGATGACAAGGAAACATAGGTGGGGAAGGAAGATGAAGCATTGCCACGGCTGACTGTCCACACACTAGAAGAAGTCTCCGCCAAGACCTTTCTGAGCAAGTTGGCTCAGGGTGAGAAGTTTCAGAACGGGGTGAACCAAGAAGTTCTCGTAGTTTTCAAAATGTAAACTGACTTTATTTTCTTTAGCACGCTTTTATCATTGCTTTTATATGCTTTTATTTTCTCTAGTTGACAATCAAGGCTCAAGATGTCAGCCAGATTTTGTGTTTGTCTTTGAGCCCACCTTTTCTTTAAATAAATGATGAGATTATGCACTTTTTAAACAAGGTTGAGTGGTTACAAAGAAAGTATCATAAATCAGTCAAAGATGAAATTTTTAAAAAAAGCTACCCTTGAAGTTCAACCATACCTCTGGATAGCATAATGAATTGATAAATCACCTATAAATTTCTTTCAAGATAAAAATAGAGTTTATCAATCCTAACAATGTGCATTTTGAAATAAAAAAAATTCATTATCTTTTCACTCTCTAAAGAGTTATCGTTGGTGATCCCGTTTGAGCCGGAATGAATTTCTTTTTTATAAAAAACTTAGACTAGGATCACATCCCACACTAGGGGCAATAAAAGATATTTCATGAAAAGTTTTACGTGATTTTAAAATGGGATGAGAGCCTGTAGATTTGAAAAAGATAAGTTAAAGCATTTGACAAAAGCATGACAAAGAAGGCATTGACAAGTCACACATTTTGAAAAAAAAAGCTACTTGTAAAAAGTCGAAGATTTCTTCTCAAAGATATGATAGGTAAAAAGAGGCAACACGAGAAATGAATCCAGCATACGACTTTAAAAGCAAGCTCATGTCAAGAGGGAGTTTCATGAAATAGAAGAAGATGATGAGGCCTATGTTTCAAAACCAGGTAAGAATGGATGCATGACATCTAATCATAAATCATTGCATATATATTTTTTGAATTGTTACAGGAGGAATCCTTAATATAATCCAAAAAAATTATGGACGGAGAAAGAATCACTGAGTTAATGATAGCAAAGAATCACGTTTCGATTCTGGAACAACAATAAAGTGAGAAGAACCTATTAAGAAATTTTCAAAAGAAAACGAAGGGTTCAAACCCTGCCATTAGGAAGAACGACATCGATATCAGCTTTGGTTAAAGGGAATCGCCAGATGGGATTCCAGGTTAACCGAGCTACAAAAATAGATTTTTTAGTTTTGGTTAAAGGAGGTCTCCAGAAGGGATCTCAGGTTAACCCAACCACAATACCGATATCAGTTTTGGTTAAAGGAGGTCGCCAGAAGGGATCTCATATTTCAGCTTTGGTTAAAGGAGGTCGCCAGAAAGGATCTCATGTTTCAGCTTTGGTTAAAAGAGGTCGCCAGAAGGGATCTCACGGTTCAACTTTGGTTAAAAGGAATCGCCAGATGGGATTCCAGGTGGACCGAACTGCAAATATAGTTGTTTGGTTTTGCTTAAAGGAGGTCGCCAGAAGGGATCTCATATTTCGGTTTGGTCAAAGGAGATGCTAGAAGGGATCTCATATTTCAGCTTTAGTTAAAGGGAATCGCCAGATGGGATTCCAGGTTGATTGAGCTATAAATATAGTTTTTTAGATTTGGTTAAGGGAGGTCGCTAGAAGGGATCTCATATTTCAGCATTGGTTAAAGGGAATCGCTAGATGGGATTCCAGGTTAACCGAGATACAAATATAGTTTTTTGGTTTTGGTTAAAGGAGGTTGCCAGAAAGGATCTCATATTTCAGTGTTGGTTAAAGGGAATCGCCAGATGGGATTCCAGGTTGATCGAAATACAAATATATTTTTTTGGTTTTGATTAAAGGAGGTCACCAGAAGGGATCTCATAATTCGGATTTGGTTAAAGGAGGTCGCTAGAAGGGATCTCATATTTCCACTTTGGTTAAAGGAGGTCGCCAGAAGGGATCTCATATTTTATTTTTGGTTAAAGGGAATTGTCAGATGGGATTCCAGATTGATTGAGCTACAATTACAGATTTTTGGTTTTGGTTAAAGGAGGTCGCTAGAAGGGATCTCAGGTTAACGCAACCGTAACACCGATATTAGCTTTGGCTAAGGGAAATCGCCAGAAGAGATTTCAGGTTGGCCAAACTATAAATATAGATTTTTTAGTTAAAAGAGATCGCCAGAAGGGATCTCAGATGGAATTCCATGTTAATCAAACTGAAGTTAGAATTTAGAGGATCGCCAGATTGGGGTCTCGAGATGACTAAGTTTTTATCATAGTTTTTGGGTTGAGGAGGATTTGATGTAAAGACAAGGTTTCAGATCGATCAAGCTTCGACAAGATCAGTTTTGGAAGTTCAGTTTTGGTTTATCTTTATAAAACTTATTGCGCAAAACCCCTGCTCCGTAAGTACTATAAAGAGGGGGCATCTGTTGTAACCTATTTTTGGGTCCCCACACAAAAATAAAAATAATATATATATATATATATATATATATATATAATAATAATAATAATAATAATAACAACAACAACAACAACAAATAATAATAATAATAAATAATAAAATAAAATAATAATAAATAATACTAATACTATTAATAAATAAATAAATATATAGCCGAAAGAAATTAGAAAAAATAATGGGAGGTGGGAGCGCTCAGAAAATGGTTTAGGAGGTTAAAAATATAAAGATTGAAATTTTGACAGTATATTCTTGAATGATGAGAGCCTGTTGGAAAAGAAAATTTGAATTTTGAGGAGAAAAGTCCAAATTTGGATGTTTATGGACTTAATTGGATTTTATTGAAGGTTTAATTGAATTAACAGAGGGTTTGATTGCAAGAAAAATGGATTTTTAAATCAATTTGGGTTTTAATTGAAAGAAATTAAAGTTCTGGGTCAAATTATAATTTTTAAGAGTTGATTTGGTCAAATCAGGGGCTTAATTGCATAAATATTGAAGTTTAATGGCCAATTAGAGACTTAATTGAGAAAATCTGAAACCAAGGATCAAATTGGAAAAGGCGCGTAAATATAGGGGCTGTAATTAACAAAATCAGGGACCAAATTGAAGAAATTAGAAGTTTATTGATCAATTGAGGGTCCAATTGCATAAATCAGAGGCCAAGGAATGAAATGAAAAATACGGCCAACTATAGGAGCGGAGACAGAAATTGAAAGGGATCCAATTGAAATGAACAAAAGATAATTAAGGACTGATTTGGAAGTTGACGTGTTGACGCCATATTTAAATGAAACGGCGCGTTTTGTCCAAAACGACGCCGTTTCATATATATATATATATATATATATATATAAAAGAGGACAGAACGATGTCGTTTTGAACGACATTATTCCTCTTTCTTCTTCCCCTGGACGTGCAGCAGGGGAAGAGAAAGCGTTTTTTTTTCCTTCCTCTTTCTTCATTAATTCCTGCTATCCGCATGCCCTGCAGAAGTCTCGAAACCCTAAGCACCTTGATGATGAGAAGTCAGGGGCGCCGCGCCCACCAACCAACCCGACGCTGCCTTGCTCCCCATGCACGGTAATGAAGAGGCCCCGCTCCCTTGCGCCCTATAAATGGAGACTGGACGCCAACACACAAAAAAAGAAAAAGAAAAAGGAGGGGAGGGCGAAAATAATTCCCCCCCGGGTCAGTTATGTTGCTAGGCCAGGCTAATTTTGGCCCAGTGTTATTGGTTTTTTCCTTCTCTAGGCCAAACAGGTTCTGGCCCAGAAATATGTTTGTGGGCCAGAATCAGCCTTGTTGTATGGGTCGGGTCTCGCCCATACGAAAATAGGAAGTCTTGTTGGGCCGAGATCGGCCCAACCCTTTTGGGGCTGAGTCCGCCCAGTAAGTTGGGCCGGCCCAGCCCAGCCCACCTAATATTATATATTATTTATTATAATGTTTTTATATTATATATATATATAAATTTAAAAAATTATGAAAAATCCTTGGAAAATATTGTTGATTTTCTTGCATATTTTTATCAAAATGGCTTAATATTGGTTTGTATTTTTATACTATAAAAATACAAATCCAGTATTAAAATACCTGGTTTTCGTCAAAATATAAAAAAAATTAAAAAATAAAAAATGTTTTGCGTTCAAAAATTCTAAAAAATTCTTAAAAAATATTGTTGATTTTCTTGCATATTTTTATCAAAATGGCTTAATATTGGTTTGTATTTTTATACCGTAAAGATACAAATCCAGTATTAAAATACCCGCTTTTCGTCAAGACATCAAACTATATATATAAATGTTTTTGTTGTAATGCATACGGCCTAGTCTCTCCAAAATAAAGGAAAAATCATCACATCATATTTTCATACAACAAAAGAAATTTAAAAAAATATATATGTATTAGCATGCATTTTGGCTTTAACAACAAGTTTGTTAGAACCACGAGAACTAGGCCAATATTTCAAAAATTCTAAAAAAATCTTTTTGTCTTCTTTTATTATTGGAGATTACGAATTTAAACGTAAAACGTATTCCTGATAAAAAATAATAATAATATATATATAGTTTTTATATAGACGTTAGAACGGTTACGATTTTACCTGATAAGATAAGGACCTCCTTATTAGGGAGCACTTTTGTTGAGCCATAGACAGACCAACAATTAGAAATACAATAACACCTTAGTTTTTATCAGACAATCAAACAATGCAGCTTATCTTAGGTAAGGCGTATTTGGGGTGCTAATACCTTCCCTTACGCAATCAATCCCCGTACCCGATCTCTGAGACCAGTTAGGGTTCCTAGTGACCAAAATACTAGGTGGCAACTCCCATTCCATTTCCCACCGATAAAAGATAAGAATTTCTTGTCTCCCCATATTTTCTAGATAGATATTTACATTTTTAGATTTAAAGTGGAATATATATTCGCCACGACGCTGCACACGTGCGACAAAGACAATCATAAGAAAAATAAAAAAAGCGCAATTGATTGAAAATACATGATGGAGTCATGATACATGGAAAACATATTGAAGCAAAATACAATGCTCTTTCTCTAGGTAACTACATATTTCCTATGCATTGACAACATTTTATAAGCTACTAGTCATTGCTAAAAACGGGGATGGAGGTGATTATATGGTAGGTACCACCATTCTTCACAAACTCAATATATCCCTTGCTCACCAACTTTTGGATGTAGTACTTGAAAATTTTGCAATTTTCAATCGAATGGCTCATGACCCCATCATGATATTCACATCTCATATTTGGATTATACCACATAGGAAATGGTGGTTATATGGGATTTGATGGAGCTGGGGCAACAAGCTCGAAGTCTAATAGATGTCAGTAGACAAACTCGAGTGACAGAGGTATGTCAATCTTTAATAAAGGCACTTGAGTAGTTAATGCTACAGCGAGACCTAGATGGACCGCATAACTAAGATTTCTCACTTGAGAGCCATCTTCTGATTCATCTCTCATCATTGTTCTGGAACCCATGATAGAACCTTTAATTTTTCTCATTTTGATAGCTTGTTCAATTCTTTTGGCAATCCTCACAATATCATATAATTGTTAAGCTGAGCTTCCTATTATATGCTTATAATATGAGGATTTGAAGGTGTTGGTGAACAAGATCATTATTTTAGTTTCTATTAGCGGAGGATGGAAATGTGCTGCCTTATCTCGCTATCTTTGTGCATGTGCTTTCATGAACTCTTAGTTTGCCTTCTCCTTAGCCATTAGACTAGTTTTGTTAGGAGTAGTTTTCAAATTAAATTTATACTGCTTCAAGAAGGCATTTGCTAGATCCTTTTATTTATTAATCTTGGTATTATGCAATCTCATATATCAACTCAAGGCAAATCTTACGAGACTATACTGAAAGAAATATATTAGCATTTGATCATTATAGATACCTTCATCCATCTTGTTGCAGGATGATCAGAGATGGGTGTTTGGGCATTCTATTTTAGTATACTTGATGAAGTCTAGCACTTTAAACTCTTTTGGCACCACGATGTTTTGAACCAAACAAACTTCAATTGCTAATAGAGGGGCGGTTAGATCATTTTAAAAGTGGTTATCATTGAATTAAAATGAAATAAGGACATAAATGGAAGACAACATTCAAAATTAAATATGAATTGTATGAATGGTTAGTAATGCCTTTTGGTTTGACTAATGCCCTTAGTGCATTCACAAGGTTAATGAATCATGTGTTGGGATTTTTCTTTGGAAAATTTATTGTTATCTATTTTGATAATATCTTGATATATAGCAAATAATTAGATGAGCATATTAATCATTTAAGATAGGTTCTTGAAATAATCAAACTTGTAATTGATATTATTCAAAGTTTTAACATACATACTAGTAGCCAAAAATATCTATTTTTAAATTAATACAAAAAATAATACTTATTTGTTAAAACACTTTAAAGTAATAAAACTTTTGTTATTTTCAATGATAAATCATTTGTTCTTAAAGTTTTATTACTCCTCACTTATACAACTAGAATATTTGTAATATGTCTTCCAAGATTCCAACACCACCACTTTAGTTTAGATGCATTTTTAAACAAGGTATTTGAACAAAAAAAATATAAAACTCAAATATCTCTCAATCAAATAAACCTGAGTCTATATTTAAGAGGAAAACTAAAGCTTAAAGTGAGAAGAAAACATTAAAAATGTGAGGTGAAGAAGATTATGTAAAAAACTGAAAAATTCAAGTTGAAAACTCTTCTTTCACTCCTTTTTTATAATGAATTTTCAAAGCTAAAAAGTTAAAGAATTAATTCTCACCATTATCAATATTTGATTAGCCATCATAAATAAAAAATTAAATATAGAAAAACAAGGGTTATTTTAGTAAAACCAAAGTTTTTTAAAATTAATTTATTATCCAATTTCCATCGCAAACCATATCGTATGTACTATAGTATAGGACAAGCATCCCTCTGCTGCTAATATTCAGAGGCCCTAAATTATTGTATAGAGGAACTTCTCTATTTGCTACCCGTATAACTATATGAGGCAGTGGCGAAGCCACAATGGGGCAAAAGGGGGCAATTACCCCCTTAATCTTCTTTTTTTTTTTTTTTCAAAGTATTTTTTATATTAAAATATTAATGTAATAGTTTTACAGGGTTAATTTTCTTTGTTAGCTGCTAATTGATCCAAGTTCATTTTCTTTTTTCACTATTGTCCCTACCTTTCTCTTTTCTACAAAATTTCTCTTCAAGCCCTAAGCTATTAATTAGTTAAGCAAATAACCTCTCATGCTTTATGCTTTAGGAAAGTTTTCTTCATCTTTTATATTTGTTTCATTATCTAATTTTAGTTTTATTTCTTTATAATTAGTTATTGAAATGTTGGGGTTTATAAAAATTTATGGGTTTGTTGAATTAATATGTGTATGGGTAATATTATATGCTAATGGATATGAATTGAAATGAGTTTTGATTAAGATAAGTATTTTTCTATTAATTTCATATAAAAAATAATGGTGATAAATTTACTAGTGATTAAAAATAAAGTACAGGACAACTAAAAAAATTAGGGACATAATACATAAATTAAAAAAAAACATTTAATATTTATTTTAATCCACTTGCACAAAACAACAAGTCAGCAAGAATAACATCAATTTGTGACAATCCTTTTAAGTTATGATTTTAGATGTTATGTATCATATATCAGCATAAAATTGTTGTCAAGAACTTTCCTAATCCTTGGAAGATTTAGAAATAGATAAATGAAAGTTTGTTGTATATATTGAGAAAGATATTTTTAATGAGATTAAAAAAAAAATCATTATAAAGCAATTTTAAAATATAAAATTTCAAAGAGAACAATTATAATGTAAGTTTTTTTTTATTATTTTAAAAGTATTCTTAAATTAATTTTACTTGACTTGAGTTTGTACATATATTTCAAATTAATTTTTTTATATAACACATGTCTGTATAATATATAATATTAAATATTTGTTAGTAATTTACCCTCTCATTTAAAAAATTCTGGCTCTCTTACTGGTACGAGGAGACTTTTTAAACCACATTCCCAAGTGACGGTCTCCACGGCTGAAAAATCCTAGTTCAAAGCTTCCTCCGGTTGAAAGTAGTGCTGCACCATGTCTTATGGATTGGCTTGGGTAGATTATGCTTTAAGATAAAGAACAAGAAAGATCATGCAAACAGCACTGAAAAAGTTCCCATTCAAGAGAGTTTTCATGTATGTTCACGTTTGATCACACAGAAAGATGTTTTGTTATTAGAACAAGTTGCTGGTCAAAAGGGAAGAGTTCTTCTAGGAAATGACATGAGAAATGTTTTTCTTCCTTGCAGACTCAAAATATTTGACTCCAAGTAGCTTCGGTAAAAATTGGCCTCCTTTTTTTCAGTAACCATAAGATCCATCTATTGAAGACAGAAAAGTCCAATTTCAAGAAGTTTCAATAATTTCGCATCAAAGACATCCACAATGAGCATAACAAAGCTTCAGCTTAGTAATATACACAATTAGACCAGTAGATGCCCTTGATTGTTGAGGTTGAAATGGAGGCATCATCCAAAACTATTTCAAATGACCTGTGAACTTATCATGAATCAAAGCTATCTTTGCGTATTGGAAGTGATGCTGCTTGCTGTTCTTGTTAATAGCTAATGCATTGCAACACCATTTTCATGTATTGTTCAGAGCAGAGGTGGAAAGCAGAGCAAAGACAAAACGGAAGGTTAAAATAAACAGGCAGGCAAGAAAAAGATGAACAATAATCATAGTTTCATTGTAATATATGATAACTTATTAACGATTGACTAGACTGTTTCAATAAAATTGCAAAACACAACGGTATATATATAGCTCTACCATGCCATTTTGGAACGGTAGAACCGGTAGAAAACAAGATTGGATATCAGCAAATAGAATTGCTGAAACCATGAAATCTTATTGATCGACTTAGTCTGATCTCTCTCTTTTACTTGAATTTTCAAGTGATGAGTTACCGTGCCTCTAATGATGTCAAACTAGCTTCATTTGCTGAGTAAACATTGTTCCTGTTAGATGAAGTATCCTGCTCAAGTGGGTTTCTTCCGATGAAAAATCCAGGCTGTTTAGGCTGAGGCAATGGATTCTCATTGCCTAATATTTGAACAATAGTCGGCATGTTTGGCCTATCTTCGGGTCGTTGTTGCACACATAATAAAGCCACATGAATGCATCTTAGCACTTCAGACACATTGCTAGAGTTGGCCAAGCATTCATCGATCAATTCCAAGGGTGTCCCTTTAATCCAAAGTATCCATGCCTGAGAAAAAAAAACAGCAACATCTTTTATTAACTGCAGAAGCATCCTTGATGTAACTAAGGTACCATGGCATGCCTTTTGACGAGTCTGAAAGAAACTGCGCAGTATAATATCACCTCTCGGTTAATAAAGAATATATAATTACATGTATAAATAGAAGCTTACATGCCCAAGAATGTTGAGGTTCTGGTCCGGGTGACGAAATCCCCTGTTTTTGTTTCCACTCACTATCTCCAGGACTAGGACAACAAAGCTAAAGACATCGGTTTTCACAGAGAAGTGTCCATTTGATGCATACTCAGGAGACATGTAGCCACTGAAGAACATTAATAATAAAAATAATAAAAAAATCTTAGAACACAAATGAAAATCTTCAAGGCTAGATTATGGACACTTACTATGTTCCAACCACCCTATGAGTATTGGCCTCCGTTTGATCTCCACGAAACATTCTAGCAAGGCCAAAGTCTGAAATTTTTGGGTTTAGCTCATTATCTAGTAAAATGTTGCTGGGTTTGATATCTCTATGGATTATTCTCAGCCTGGAGTCTTGGTGGAGATAAAGAAGCCCTCGAGCAATTCCAACAATAATGTTCATGCACTTGCTCCAATCCAGTAATTTTCTTCTTGTCTGGTCTGATCAATTTCTATCCATGTTAGTCAAATAACTTCTTCAATTCTTACAGAAATAAAAATATAGATGATAACAGATCAAAAACAAAGTGCTGTTGATTCAGCCATGTGCTCACCAAAAATAAAGAAGTCCAAACTTTTGAGAGGCATGTATTCATATATTAACATTTTTTCATCTTCATGGATGCAGCACCCAAGAAGCTTGACGAGATTGCGGTGTTGAAGTTTAGCTATTAATATAACTTCATTTTTGAACTCGTTCAATCCTTGACCAGAACTCTTCGAAAGTCTTTTCACTGCTATTTCTTGTCCTTCTGCCAATATTCCCTAAGTTATCATCAACATGCTTCAGTTAGTTTCATGTTAGATGATGGTTTGAACAGGTAGGTGACTTTTTTAACCTTATATACTGGTCCAAAACCACCATCTCCCAGCTTGTTTCTGCTTGAAAAATTACCAGTGGCATTTGCAACGGTGCTCAAATAAAATATCGGCAACTCCATGTCTTCTTTCCTTACATCCTTGAAGTTATCATTCTTTCTAAAATTCTTCCTCCGCATGCAAAAGATCATTCCTAACATTAGCATGCCCACGCCAAATACAGCGGTGCTGGCAATTATCCCTGCTTTCTTCTTCCCATTGTTGTTCCCTTTTTCCACGGCTACTCTTGAATACATACAAGTATTTTTAGAAGACCCCGAACATATTCCCTAGTTCAAGACTTGCATCTTAAATAAAAGTTGAATTAAAGTTAATTTTAAAGGGGAACAAAAAGAAGAAAAAGAAACCGGAAATTGAAACTTGGGGAAAATGAAGTTGAAGTGGTGGACTAAGAAAGCAGACTCAAGACTTTTCTACACAGGTAGTTAATTACTATGCTAATGTTTTCCAGGCTTTTGAAGTCTGAACCCAAGAGAGATGCTTCTTCAATTTTACATGGTCTACCTACATATTAAAGATGGGAAAGAATTAAATCAATAATTAACTGTTTAATTGGAGACATGCCTGATTCTGAACCAGCCAACCTAACATAGAGAACCTGTCCATCCGCATGTGACCTTTTTATATCAATCAGGTCACGGGACCAAATCAGGCAGCCACTTCCACTTCCACCTCCCGTGATATCTGAATTTGCATAAGCTGTGCAGAAGCAGTTCTTCAAACATATTCTCTCACATTCCTTGAGATTGATGCGCTTGTCAAACCAGGAAAAAGATGTTACTGGAAGTTTACTAACTGTATATTTCGTAAAGACATCTTTATCGCTGCAATTCAATGGAGTTTGCCGGATACACCCGTCTGACCAATCAAGCGAATTCCAACTTTCTGGAGACTTGGGCACGAATCCATCCAGGCATCCACACGGAGGAGATGCATTTATATCACAGCTAGCATATGCACCACAAATTGCATAACGTTCACACGAATCCGACTGGAACGAAGAATAAAACAACCAAGAATGTGTTCGATCATCCCATTTGTAGGTGCTTGCAAGGCCCGATGGACTAAGTTTAAACCTTGAAAAACCTGCACTTCGGATGCCAAAAGAGACCTCATTGTTATTGAGCACAAAATCAGGGGAATTTTGACCGAACGTAATATTTGGAGTAGGGGGCGGTGCTCTGGTTCTAAATACTGTTGCTTTCCGTTGCTTCAAAAGTAGCTGCGGATACCCATCATTAGGATCTACAAGAAAAGTATATTCTCCTCGAGCAGGATCTTCGTCACTCTTCCAAGATGACAGAAATCTGTCCAGCCGAGTTACCAAGTTGAATCCCAATTTCATTCCCGGAAGTAATGTGTCACAAGGATAATCAAAACTCTGCCATAAGAAGTTATCAGGGTTATTATCATTTCCTTCTCTTACAACCAGATTACCTGACTCCAGGAGCTCTGCAACTGGATCTTCTGCAGTTCTTGATGGGTTTGACGGCCAAATAATATCGTTTGTGCTACTGTATATGATAAGTACCCCTTGACTGGAGATATTCAGGGGCCCCAATTTATTTCGAAGAGGAACTTCTCTGTTTGCTACCCACACAATCGTCTCCGGAGACCTCACATACCATATTCCCAAGTATCGGTTGTTTGATCTTCCAGGGCTGAAAAATCCCAGTTCAAAGCTTCCGCCAGCTGAAACTAGAGTCTCACCATCTATTATGGAGTTGCTTGGGTTAATAAGAACTGGTGTGCTGCAGGTGGTTAAGATGAAGAATAAGAAAAGCACGCAAGAAACTCTGAAAATCTTCCCATTGAAGTGTTCTCACGTTTGTTCACGCAGACGAATATTTTGTTACTAGACAATTTACTGCTCAAATGGGAGGACTCTTTCCAGGAAATGATATCGGTCTTTTTCTTCCTTTTGAACAGTAAATTAGCATATTTGTGATTTGTTTTCCAGCACGCTAGTCTACAAATCACAAATATGCTAATATGGACAGAAGTTGTTCTTGCAAAAATTCTAAGTCAACTGCAATGGCTCAAGGATCCTAACAATGAAAACTTTGGTAGCTGTTATTACTCTCGTTATTCTTCACTATTGGCTTTATTCCAACTGAGAAGCTTTTGTGGGTTCGCCCGACAGGCTCTGTAAAAATTGATCTGGGCTTCGTTAATTTCTTGAAATGATCTCTACCGTTGATCTTGGCTGGAATGGGAAAAACCAAAGGAGGGAGGAGAAAACTGAGGAATGGATGGATAAAATATCCATCTGTCAACGTGTCGCTTCGAAAAGGGCTTGGATTTCTTAATTTAAAATTGGGCTAGGTCCCTTAGCTGTTGGCTCGCAAATGCTTGGTCGTGAGGCACATTGCTCTGACTTTAAGTGCTCTGGCCCCGTTCTTATTTAATTCTTTCGCTCTTTCTCGTGTTTGATTTATTTTGGAAGAATTTCAGAAATTTATAAAGGTTATTATCATTATAATTACAAAAAATATGAGATTGATTTAACTGTTCATATAACAGTAAACCAGCTTAATATATTATTTTACGCACTTTGTTGACAAACTTCAATTGGCTAAAGTGCGCGGAGTAGCTGAGATCGAGGGTTTGATTCATAGTGGCAGAAAAATCATTTTCATTTGATATATGAAAGACGACATGTTATATGTTGGTTATTTTTCAAAAAAAAAAAAACAAAAGAAAAGAAAAGGGAAGAATCACCATACATAAAGCAACCAAAAAAAAAAAGAAGAGAAAATTGGCCCAGAAACGTAGCTTGCCTAGGCTGCTTTTCATAAGCCTATAGTTTTTTGTTGTTAGTCTTTTGGGTTTTATTTTACCTTTTTTTTTTTCTTATCTTTTTTTTTATCTTATTTTATCCGTGGAGTATTATTTGTGTTTTTAGATTTTTTTTAATTATATCTTTTAATATAATATTATGATTGTATTTTATTTTATCATTAATATTAAAATAATTTTCATATTTTTTATCATGTAATAAAAGTTTTTTTACCCCTTTTTTTAATTCCTTTGTGTTTTTTTACCTCTTTTTTTTTGTCTTTTTTCTTTGTACAAATTCTATCTTTTAATATAGAATTTGTATTTAATTTTATCATTTAATATTAATTTTTTTTTTTTTTTATCTTTGGACCTATCAAGTGAACATAATTACATTGAATCAATCTTTTTATGATTTAATTTAAAACTCAAAATAAAAAAATAGTCAAATCAAGATATTTGAATTATTATACAAGTTTTATAACAATACTGAAAAGTTTTTGATAATCTAAATATTATTTCTATATATTTTTAAAAAATTAATCGAAGCCATAACAAAAAGTTGTCAATAAATTAGTGTATAAACTAATTCTTATGTTATTTTATTCTATTTTCTCCTGTAAAAACAAAATAAAAGGAACAGAAAGAAACACAAAAAAAGGTAAATAATTAGTATCCTAAAAAGGTAAATAATACAATATCCATGATATATGATAATTTCATTGTAGTATATGATAACTTAATAACGATTGACTAGACTGTTTCAATAAAATTGCAAAACACAACGGTATGTGTCGTCCGACAAAATCTAGAGGAAGGTGCTCAATGTTGAGAATGGATGAAGATAATATTAAATAAACAATTAATACAAAGACGCTAATCATTATCAAAAATTCATGTAGCACATGTCACAACGAATGGGAAAAGAGGAACAAAACGAGAAAAGTTTACCATGAAAATGAAGCTTACACAAACCAGGAAGTTATCATGTCTGATCCTTTGCAAGCAAGAGTGGCCAGGACAACCATCTAGGTGGTGGCCTAGTGGTAAGAGTTTGGGATCAAGAGGTTTGCTCTCTTTGTGGTCTCAGGTTTGAGCCCTGAGTTGCTTATATGATAGCCACTGGAGGCTTACATGGTCGTTAACTTCAGGGGCCGTGGGATTAGTCAAGGTGTGCGTAAGCTGGTCCGGACACCCACGTTAAACTAAAAAAAAAAGTGGCAGCACAATAATTTGACTAATGAGTATCCTAAAAAGGTAAATAATACAATATCCATGATACAACAAACATGCATATGGTAAGAAATAAAGCTGTTAATTTCGTTGTGGATAGTGTTTTGTTTTTTTAATTGAGCAATATATTGCTATTTGGAAACATTTTAACATGTCATTTTAGAATTGTACTTTATATACACACACAATATCCATGTCCATAATTTGGTTTTATTTTTTATCATCATTCTTTGTTTTTTTTTTATCCTCTTTCTAAATTGGTTTTTCTTTTTAATTTTATTCTTTAATCAAATATAAAATTTATTTTATATTTTAATTTTGATTCTTATATTTTAAATTGCTATTATTTGCTTTTAATCTTTTTGTAAAATTGAAAATATTTCTTTAATTTTATCATTTAATATTTAATTGATTGAGAATTGAGTTTTATGGTTTTTTTAGACAGAGCACTTTAGACCTAATGACCTAAGTCATGGATTAAAAAATTTAATATGGGTTGATATATTTTTATATGAGCTTTGTCATTTTTTTTTTCTATCAAGTTATAATTCAATCTCATGATATGCAACACAAGTTTGGCAGGATAATCAAAGATGGCTTAAGCCTAATTATCAAGGACACATCTTTACCATGCTAGCTCGAGTTAACAAAGACTAATTTTTTTAGATCATTTTCTTTACCTCATTTAACCCTCTCATATTAAATTAGTTGAAAACTGAGCTATATTGTTTATTTTTTTTATAAATAAATTCAAGTTATTATGATTATTTTTTTTAAAAAAATTAATTTATTTATTGTTGTTGCTTATTTTTTTATTGTCTACCTAATATAAAAACAACTTATTTAACTCAACTGAAACTATAACTCAAATCACGAAATATTCTTCTCTTTTGTATTTGTAGTATCTAAATATTATTTTTTACATAAATATTATTTTTTAATAAAAAAAAGTTATTAGTCTAAGGTGTAGCATGGTCCACCCTAGTGTGATTTAAAAGTGTTCAGGTTCGATCCATGTGTTCTGATAGGCTTAAATATTTCCACCTTGATTATTTTCTATAAGATGTGTACGAAAATTTGGAACAACGGGAGTTATCCTCTGGATGTTTGGTCATTAGGCATGGATTGCCATATTGTCCAATTATGCTTGTCTTGGAGTTTGACAAATTAATTACATCGGGAATGAATAGGCATGGTAAGGCAAACATAACTTGTAATATTAAAGCTAAGGATATGGTCTCAGGTTCAATCCCTAGGTTGCTCATATGATAGCCACTGGAGGCTTACATGGTCGTTAACTTCAGGGCCCGTGGGATTAGTCGAGGTGCGCGCAAGCTGGCCCGGACACCCATGTTAATCAAAAAAAAAAAAAAAAAAAAAAAAAAAAAAAAAGCTAAGGATATATCTACTTATACTAGCTCTCTTGTTTCAATTATCTTTATATTTTTTTATGAGTAACTAAATATTACAAGTTATGTTTGCCTTACAAGGCCTTACCAGGCAATTGTCGATTGATAAGTAGGTTGAATATTATTTTGGTCCTAAAAGCTAATTATTTGACCATACAATTGGCCATAAAGCTGATTATTTATCCCTCTAGGTGGCCAATAATAATCTTGAGTAGAATTGTCAACATACCAACCTGATATGGGTTTGAAGTGTATGCAAATGCCACCAAAATGGTCTAGATGTGCACAAATTCATAGATAAATCCATAAACATGAGTATTTCTTACCTTGACATGACTATGTCCCACTAAACATTTCAATTTATATGTTACCTTTAAAGATTTTCTTTTTAAAAACATCTAGTAGTAATAGCTAGGAATTAACTTGTGAGGCGATGTCAACTAGCTCACGATAAAATGGACGAAGATTTTATAAAAATATTGTCAAGTTAAAGAATAATAAAGCGGATCAAAATAGATCAAATAAGAGATTAAGGTCTTAAGAAAACCAAGTAAACACAGAGATTTAAAGCAGGTGAAATAGTTAAGGTTTTTAAGATAGAAAAAGCATAATAAACTATAAGAGTTTTTTGGTTTTAAAAAAAATTAAGAAAACTAAGAACTATGCTAAGTAAAGCGGTAAGAAAAACAGTAAACAAAAATATAAAGAAAAACGGTAAATAAAATTGTAATTAAAATAATAAGCTTATAAAAGTAAATTGTATGAAATATAAAACATAGATAATAGACAAAGATAAATTGCAAAGTATAAAGTTTGAGAAAAAAAAAACTTGTATTGAAATTTGAAAAATTAATAAAACAATTATAATGAAAATGCTTCGGCATTAATAAAAAAAATAATAAACTTAATGAACCAAACTTTAAAACTAAACTAATTATATTGTCTAGACAATTATTATTCTAATTAAATCCAATATAGGAGAATAATTGCCGTGCTTGTGATGAATTGTCGTCGTTACGTACAAACTTGGCATTAGCTATTTGGTATTGTAGTTGTTTTTATAGTTATGATTTAAAAAAAAATAGTTTAATAAAAAGTGTTTTTTGTGAGATTTATTTTTAATTTTAATGTGTTTGGTTAAAAATAGGGTTAAAATTATAGTTTAAAAAAAAACAATTTGCTATATTTGATTAATATACTTTTTATATGTGGTTTGATTATAAAATTACTTAAAAGAACATTTTATATATATAAATATATAGCAAAATATTGTTATTTTATAATTATAATTACATAACAAAATAAATAATCATTGTACATTAATAAAAAACAATTATTATTCTATCAAATTATTTATAATTCCATCTTTTACAAAAACCATACATTCTTGAATAGCTAAGTGAATTACAATATCACATAAAAATAAATTGAATAACTATACAGTAAATGTCATGTTTCTAATTCCATGCTTTACGGGAGACAACACTCTATCAAAATAAATCTGTAGTTTTCTTGGGATTAATATACAATGTAAAGCATGTATTGAATATTCTTCCTCTTTTATGTACGAAGAGGTGAAGACACAACCAAAACCATCTTTCCCCGACACACTATCAGGACGGAAGTTCCTATTGGCTGCTTTTAATTCACTAAAGGAAAAGCTTTTCAAATTTGAGGACTGCAAGATCTCACCCTGTGTCCGAGGAGTTGAAGGCACTGTGGAAGAAGAGACCTTGCTGCTTGACCCACTCTTGTCATTCCCACCTTTGCCAGCATATCTTGATTTCCTGTTTACTCTTCCTTTCTCGTATCAATCAAAATTCAAACAGAGGTCCATGTCCTGTTAAGGAAAACATCAAGAATCCAAAATAATGCTACTTTCTAAAAGGAAAAGGCTGGAGCAAAAAACTAAAGATTCCTTTTCAACGAAAGATCAAAAAAGAAATGAACAAAAATTACTACCTTTGGCAAACAGTGAGAACAAATATCCATCAAGAACAAGATGTGTGTGACTTTGTGAACATACCGTTTCGAGGAGGACTCTCAGCTTTAATTCTTGCACTGAAGCACGACCCCATTGACACAAAGACGTCGAAAACCCTTCACTTTGGTCCCAGGTTGCAGCTGCTAAAGATTGAATAACCATTGAAACCCAGCTCAAGAGAGCTTTGATAGAAACAAGGCAAAGACAAGCTTGAGATAGGGAACAAAGAGAGAAACACAAAAAGGAGAAAGCTAAACAAGAATGAGTATAAGGAAAAATTTGGGAAATGAGAGTCCAGATCAATGGCAGTAATTTAGGAACAGGGGAAAAGATGAGCTGTCGGGTTGGGAAAGTTTTGCAGTGTTTAATTAATTATGCGCAGTGTCGGTGAGAGATAGGAGAACACGGCCACGAGAAAAGCAATTGTAAATTGCTTTTCACAAATCTAAATTTTCGAGTGGGATCCACGTAAAATAAAATTACGGTTAATAGTAACCAAACACTCTAAACCGCCTTTTGCTTCCAACCACAGCCGCAGCCGTAGCGCCAAACACCCCTATATCAAGTATGTAGATTGTAGCATGATCGCATTCCTTAGCGACTGATGTTGCTTGAAGCATTGAATTTACTCATGGAAAATATTGTAATTTAGTCCAATTACTAATAATTAATTGACGATAAATTGTCCATCCATGGGTTTCATGAACCCCCACACACATTTATTCTCCAGTAAACGAGAAAAATGCACTCGATTTTTCAACCTTCCACGTCATGTTGTCAAATTTGTTCACTGACTTGTCAACTAATTTTTGCCCACAAGGAAGCGAAGCAGAGGGTCAAAAAGTAGGCATCAAAGCCGTTATCGCTTGCACTTTTCATCAGTATTGTTAAAGAGGTAGTGTCTAAGCAAATTTCCGCCAGCACCCAGTCGATAGTAATTCTCAACCAATGGTAAAATAAAAAAAAGTAATAATTTTTTTTATATAATTACTTGAAATCATTATATTTATTATATTCTTAAGTTATGAATCATTAAATACTTTTTTATTATATCATAATAATTTATTTTATATCTAATTAACTTAATTAATTATTTGGTGGTTGTGCTAGTTATTAATATTGAAATACAATTATGATTAAAGCACATATTTTTAATTTAAAAAGTACTATTCACTTTGCAAAGATTAAATAATTATAAGCTGTTAGATAGATTTATTAGTTACACTGTAAAAAATTAATTATCTTCTTCATAATTAGTTAATTGTTTCCAATTGTGATAACTATGAATAGTAGACTATAATTTGAAAGGAAGGATTTACCATTATCATAAAGAAGATAAAAGTATTATTTAAGTCATAAAAGTTCAGTTTTAAGAAATTATGAACTAAAAATTGTTTTGTACTTAATGCATCATAAATTATACCTTATTACTTTGTAAACTTGAATACATTTTTAAGTAACCATAGTGAGCACAAAAGACTCCTAGAAAAGTTGACAACTAACCCATAAAGCTTTCCACACACAAGAAGAAGAAGAAGAAGAAGAAGAAAATCTTAGCAATTAAGAAGTCATTATACATAAATAGTTATTATATTAAAAAATATCATGTTATTTGTTAATTATATAAAATTTAGTTCTCAATTTTTTTATTTCTATATTTTGTTTTTTAGTTTTATCCCTTAGAATTTAATTAATTTGATTTTTATATCCACTATTATTATTTGTTTTTCTTTTATTTTTTTAATAGAAATTTTTTTTATCTATCAGATTTGATCTTCATTATTTATATTGTTATTTGTTTTATTTAAAAATAATTTATGAAATTATATTATTTTTTTCATTTTCAACCTCCTTCAACTTTTTCATCTATTAAATTTGATATTGATTCTTTTAATAAACTTGAAAAGAAAATTAATAAATTATTTTTCAATTTATTTTTCATGGCATAATAAAACACTAAAAAGTATTTTCCAACTTATTTTTCATGGTATAATCAAATACTGAAATGTGTTTTTCAAGTTATTTGTATAACACTGTCAAACATTAAAAAATAATTTAATTTTTAAAAATTTATTTTCTATAAAAATTACTTTTTAAAAAACAACTATTTTCTAGCAAACAAACATATATTTATTATAATTTGATAACATGGAATGCCCAGTACACCTTTTCATGAACCATATAAATAAGTTCAAGTAGAAAAAAAAGGTTTGTAAGCACCAAATGATCACTTTAATGAAATTAGGTATAATTTTTTATTTAACTTTTGAATTGTGTTTAAATTTTATAAGGAGATTTTACTGTTTTATCGAATATGTTCTACGATGGATATATTCACTGTGAAGTTCCTAAATTAAGTTATTGTTTTTTAATTTTATTATTTTTTTCTAGTTAATTATGGATTTTGCCTTTATTTTTCTATATGCTTAGGTTTCTTATTTTTCTCTTTTCAGTATAGGTTAGTGAGGGACCTATTTAAACCATTATAGCCTCTTTGTTTCAAAACAAATGATGGCAGCCTACTTTTATTAAGAATAAACAGTATGATTAGGATTTCTTGGACCCTTTTCATGACTTATGTTTTTTTTATTATTATTCCTAATCTGAATTAGTTCAGGCTACGTAAATTCCTATATGCTTAATGATATGGTCTAGTACTGCCTCTGCCTATTTTCCTTACTGGATTGCGGAACGAATCAACGAACGCGTGTTAGTATACATTAACAATTTTTTTTAAGCCTTTTTAATTTATTAAAAGACAAAACCAACTCTTATTTTATTCAATATAACTAAAAAATTAATAGTACAATAACAAAAATATCCTCAAATTCAAACCGTAAAAAATAAATCTTAGGGCAAGGAGGTATTTTGACTGTGCAAATAAAAAAGATAAGAATAAAACACTCCTCTTAACCTGTCAAAGCATTTATATATATAAGGTTAAATTGGTTATTTTATTGTATATTTTATAAATAAAAATATAATTTACTCTTCAATAACACCTAATAATGTATTGATTTTAATGGTATTTATGATAATTTACTATACAATTTAAAAAACAAATACTCTTCCTGCTCTTGATTAATTTAAATATATAAAAATACCACAAATCTATCCGCAACCTTTAGCCTAAAGTTTTTTGTTTTTTAAAGTACAAGAAAATAAATTTATTGTTGTCGTGTTGTCGTCCATGCTGAAAGAAATGTGTCGAGTGAAAATGTTAAAATACAATAAAAAGACATCTAAGACTTTCCAACACATAAATCATAGGTAATGTCATAATCCAGATTATTCCCCAAATGCACTACTTCTCTTTTTTAAAAAAAAAAACCAAAAAACATATATATATATATATATATATATAAAAGAAAACCAAAAGAATAATAGCAGTGACAAAAATGGTACTGGAATGCTTAGAAAATAGCTTAAAAATTAGTTTAAAAAATTAAAAAATATAAAGATTAAAATTTAACAATATATTACACGAATCCATACAATCATTCACACGGAGGATATGCACTTATATCACAGCTAGCATATGCACCACACCCGGCATAACTTTCACACCAATAAACCAACCAAGAATGTGTTCGATCATTCCATTTGTAGCTGCTTGCAAGGCCTGATGGACTAAGTATAAACCTTGCAAAACCTGAACTTGTTATTGAGCACAAAATCAGTGGAATTTTGACCGAACGTAATATTTGGAGTAGGGGCGGTGCATTGGTTCTAAATCGTGTTGTTTTCCCTTTCTTCAAAAGTAGCTGCGGATACCCATCATTAGGATCTACAAGAAAAGTATATTCTCCTCGAGCAGGATCTTCGTCACTCTTCCAAGATGACAGAAATCTGTCCAGCCGAGTTATCAAGTTGAATCCCAATTTCATTCCCGGAAGTAATGTGTCACACGGATAATCAAAACTCTGCCACAAAAAATTATCGGGGTTATTATCATTTCCTTCTCTTACAACCAGATTACCTGACTCCAGGAGCTCTGCAAATGGATCTTCTGCAGTTCTTGATGGGTTTGACGACCAAACAATATCGTTTGTGCTACTGTATATGATAAGTATCCCTTGACAGGTGATATTCAGGGCCCCCAATTTATTTGAAATAGGAACTTCTCTGTTTGCTACCATACAACCGTCCCCGGAAATTCCTTGAGACTGATGCTCTTGTCGTACCAGGAAGACGATGTGTCGGGAAATTTCATCCCTGTATATTTCAGAAAGCCAACTTTGTCGCTGCAGTCTAGCGGAGTTCTCCGGATACACCCATCTGACCAATCTGAAAAGTTCCAATCTGCTAGAGAGTTGGGCATGAATCCATCCAAGCATACACATATAGGAGATCTACTCATCTCATGATAGGTCCCAATCAACAGTAGATACAATATTAACAAAATCTGGCTTTTTTAGAGTTAAAGCTAAACCACAGTGTTTTCAAGAAATTCTCGTTTATATTTATTCCATGCTAACATTCTAATAAATAGAGTTTAAGGTTAACAAATCATCCTTAACTTCAGGAAACTATCTAGCCTTGTTAATTTAAAGGGAAATACATAACAACTATGAATGAGTAAACAATGCAAAATAACAACAATGAAAAGAAATATAAAAGCTGATACTTGGTATTTACTTCAAGCTAAAAACTTGGGATTCTTCTTACGGATTCTTTCAGATCTTCTTGGCCTATCAATATTCCCCCCTTTGACAGGAACCTTGTCCTCAAGGTTCAAAGAAGGAAATTGAGTACGTTATAGCATGGTGTTCTCCCGGGTAGCATCTTCAGCAGGCAACTGCTTCCATTTGACCAAACTTTCTTCCATAAATTTATCCTCCTGTTTAATCCAATGTTTGTCAAGGATCTTCTCTGGGGTTATAGAAACTACTCCTTTATCTGTAATTGGTGGCAGCTCTAAGGTAACCTGTGGAGGATCCCCAATATATTTCTTTAAAAGAGAAACATGAAAAACAGGGTAGATTCTAGTTGGTAATTGTAAGCAGTATGTAACATTGCCAATCTTCTTCTTAATGCAATAAGGGCCGTAAAACTTACTAGCAAGTTTTTGGTGAACTCGTTTGAATGTGGTTTGTTGGTGATAAGGGTGTAACTTTAAGAGAACCATATCACCTGCTTGAAATTCTACAGAGCGCCTGGATTTGTCAACTGTTTGTTTCATTCGATTAGCAGCTCTGTCCAAATTCATTTTCAAGTGTTGGAGTAACTCATCCCGATGTAAAAGGCTTTGATCAACTTCATTGACCCGAGATAATCCATTCGAATATAGAGGAATGGAAGGAGGAAGCCGACCATACAATGCTTGGAAGGGCGTCATCCCCGTGGAGCTGTGGTAGGCAGTATTATACTAGAATTCAGTCCAAGGTAAGTAACTATACCATTTTCGTGGCCATTGATGGACAAAACAACAAAGGTATTGTTCAACACAACGGTTCACAACCTCTGTTTGTCCGTCAGTCTACGGATGGTATGCAAAACTCAATTTTAGCTTGGTTCCTGACATTGTAAGGTATTGTCCTGGTCTGTAGATAATTTCATAATCATAGCCCAACAGCTTGGCAACCCATTTATGTTGCTCTAGAGTAGCCACACGTTGTTCCAAGAAATATTTGAGGCTCCTGTGATCGGTTTGAATGAAGAATTTTTGTCCTAAGAGATAGGGCCCCATGACCGAATTGCTTCAACAATTGCCAGCATTTCTTTAGCATAAATGGACCATGCCCGTTTGCTAATGTCTAAAGCACAACTCATGAATACAATAGGCCGACCCTGCTAAGTAAGAACAACACCAATTCCATCACATGAGGCATCAGTTTCAATAACAAAGGAGTCTTTAAAATTAGGCATGACGAGAGTTGGAGTCGTTGTCATGGCTTGCTTCAACAGGTTGAATGTAGCTCTTGCTTCTACAGTCTAGTGAAAGTTGCCCATTTTGAGGAGATTGTTTAGAGGTCGAGCCAAAAGTCCATAATTCTAAGCAAATTTCCCATAATAACTTGTCAAGCCTAAAAATCAACATAACTCAGTAATGTTAACAGGCTATGACCAAGCTACCATGGCCTTAATTTTTTTGTTGTCTACCTTTACTCCTTGGTGTGTCACAATATGACCCAAATATTCTAGTTCCTGTTTGTCGAAATCACACTTGCTGGCTTTAATGAAAAGCTGATATTGTCGTAATATGTCTAAGGTGATCCTGACATGTTGTAAATAAGATTCCCAGGTAGGACTATAAACAAAAATGTCGTCAAATAAAACTAGTATAAATTTACGAAGATGAGGGTGGGATATAAAGTTCATAGTGGCTTGGAAAGTGGATTGGGCATTGCATAAATCAAAAGGCATAACTAGATATTCAAAATGAATGTTATGGGTTCTAAAGGCAATTTTTGAAATATCGGAAGCATAAACTCGTACCTGATGATAACCGGCTCTCAAATCTAGTTGGTTGAAATAGGTTGCACCATATAACTCATCTAGCATATCATCTATAGTGGGTATGAGAAATCTATCTTTGATGGTGGCTGCATTCAGTGCCCGGTAGTCCGTGCAAAGTTGCCAAGTGCCATCTTTCTTTTTTACCAATAAATCCGGGGATGAGAATGGGTTGGTACTGGACCAAATGACTCCCATGTTGAGCATTTTGTTGACTTGTTTTTCAATCTATGTCTTTTGAAAATGTGCATATCTATATGGCCTCACGTTGATGGGTTCAGTGCCTTCTTTGAGGTTTATGTGATGATCAATGTCTCTTAGAGGTGGTAGTGTTGTTGGTTCTTTAAACATATCTGTATAATCCTTCAAGACATCTGCAATGGGCATAACAAAGCGTTAGCTTTGTACACCAGTGTATTTAATAGTATGATTGTAGTTATTTTTAAAAGTTTTTTTTATTTGAAAATATATTAAAATAATATTTTTTTTATTTTTAATATCAGCTCATTTAAATTATCTAAATACATAAAAAAAAAAATATTAATTTGAAGTAACAAAATAAAAAATTTTCAATTTTTTTTAAAGATGATTTTAAAATGCAAAAACAAATAATATTAGTAGCTTATATGACGCTACGAGTTGTTGGATTAAATTTTTTTAAAACATAAAAATGATAATTTTTTTAAAACTATAATCTTAAAATCTAATGTATATACGTTTAATAAAATACTTTTAAGGATTATATACATAAATAAATGCTAAAAAGAGTTTTAACCAAAAAAAAAAAACTAAGCCATGAAATAAAAAAAATAACATAATTAAAGATATTCGATTAAAAAATGGATCAGATGACTAATCAAAACTTGATTTAACTAAAAAAAATTAAAATATTATATATTGAGATGAAAATATTTTGAAGTAATTCAAGTATATCCAAGTAAAACTATCAAAATTATGATCTAGATTATGAACCGAGCTACTTTCAATAAAAAAAAATAAAAATCTTTATTTTATTTTGATAATAAAAGTTGACACTCTTAGCAATGACATTGAATTAAAAGAATGATTATGATAGGTTGTATAAAAAATACTTTTTATTTTTTAAAAAAAAAAAACAATATGTGATCTTAATAAGAAAATACAATTAAAATTAAATACTATTAAATAAACTAATGCTTAAATATATAAGAATTTAATAAAATAATATATCAACTATATTTTAAATTGTTTAATTCCTAAAAATTACGCATAAATTCTTGAGAAAACAAAAAACAAACTGAACGCATATGCCTGAAAAACCCAACGCTTGGGCCTTTAAAAATAAATTCATTTTGCATGGGCCGAATAGCTTAGCTCATGCTCGTAGAAAATTGAAAGGACGATACTTTGTCGCCTTACCTAGATTTCAACACTCATAAAAATAGCCATAAAATCAAGGAAAGTGTTTTTTTTTTATCTCCAAATATATTTTCAACTTAAAAACATATAATAAACACTCTAAAAACCTAAAAAAACAAACTCATCAACTCAAAAATAGTCCAAAAACAAAAATTCAATTTACACCATCGTCAGACTAGTCTCTTCTTTGATGGTGTTGGCTTTGTCTCGGCATTGTGAATCTTTTTTTGGCAACGCGTGTCGATGAAAAGTCGCTAGTGGCGCTTCGAAGACATATTTTTCTTCCCTTCTCTCCCTTGTTTTCTACTCGTCATTTTCTATTTCTTTTTTCTTCTCCCCTTCTTTCCCAGGGCTGGTTGTGCTTGTGTATCCTGTCCCGTTATAAATATACTGAGAAAATTAGACTCGATCCTGACATACAATAATCGAAAGGATCTGCCTCCCTTAGCCACGAAAAAAATCATCCTCCTTATATCTTTTTCTCTGAATGTTCACAGCAGGTGGACATGTCCTTTGTTGTGAAAAGATGGAGGGAAAAGTCTATAGTTCACCCACAGCGTACATCTAAAACAATCTTAAAAATATTTTTAAAAAGTTTTAATATGTTGGTATTAAAAATAAATTTTTAAAAATAAAAAAAAATATTATTAACATGTATTTTAATATAAAAAATTATTTAAAAAACAACTGTAATCATAAAATAAGATTAGTTGTGGTTATTTTTCAAAATATTTTTCACTCAGAAATATATCAAAATATTTTTTATATTTTTTAAAAATAATTTTTGATATTAACATATTAAAATGATATAAAAATATATAAAATATATTAATTTAAAGTAAAGAAAAAAAATAAAAATTTTAAAATTTTATAAAAAATATTTTTAAAATGAAAAAACATAGAGACCTAATAAGTAGTGAATGATGATAGGCTATTTTATCAATATACTTCTGACTTTATAAATGTAAAGAGATTACGGAAAATTTGGGTCCACGGCATCTCTTTATCTTCCCTCCTTTCTTCTATTTATTTATTTATTCTTACCTCAATTAACTGCATTTCAGTGCTTTGACTTCTATGACTTGTCTTCTCGGCTCCTATGGCTGTGTATGTAGGCTTAGACTTAGAGCCCACTAGACCACGTTGGCCCAAGTGTCTAGGCAAGACCCATTTTTCCAATGGGCTGATTTTCATTTTAGCACATGCTGTCTCGACTCTCGACGATTATAATTTTTTACCGAAAGAGAGTTACATAATAATCAGTCATCTTTATTATTGAAAATTAATACAGTTGTTGTATGGTTATATCTCAGCCTGAATATAGTTGGCTAAAGGATGAAATCATAAGAAATAATCAATTTAAAAACTTGATGTAGAATAAAAAATAACAATAAAAAAAATAGTTATCAAATCTGAAAAAAAAAACTATGAAGGATAAAATTATATATATAAAAATACAGCTTAAAAAATAATTTCAAATAAAATAAATAGCAATCAAAATGATAAGATTTTAATTTGAAGATAAAAAAAATAAAAAGGGGATGAAATTGAAGAATAATTGTGAGTTTATAGCTTATTAAAAAATAGTAATTAAAATAATAAGAATCAAATTTAAAAGATTAAAAATTAAAAGATGGTGAAATTAAAAAAGTATTTGTCATTTTATAATTTATTAAAAAATAATAATTAAAGGAACAAAAATCAAATATAAATAAAAAAATAAATTATAGGAGCTGATATGATTTATTAAAAGGACAGATACAAAATTCAAAAATGAAAAAGAAAGAAAGAAAAAAAAACACCAACCTCAATGCATGTTTAATAAATGTTTGGAAGTGTAGTAGTAATTATTTTTCAAAGTATATTTTATTTAGAAATATATTAAAATAATATTTTTATTATTTTTAAAAATTATTTTTGACATCAATACATTAAAATTATTTAAAAACATAAAAAAATATTAATTTAAAATAAATAAAAATTAAATTTTTTAAACACAAAACCCAAACCGTTCCTTCAACACACGCCACACCCCGCTGCATTGTATTGGGCCCGCCGAGAGCTTTGAAATATAGCCTTGAAAAGCAGTGTTTAATTGCCGACAACCTCTTGTACACCACCCCAATAGCTAGAAATTCTTGAAATGACTGGGTATTTTATTGTAATATAGAGTCTTAGTTGTTGTCTTGTCAAAATTTCAATCCTAAATAGATTTAATTGGTAACAGATATATCCTAAAAAAAAAAAGGTAAAGAAGCCAAACAGTGTTTTGGAAGAGATTTTGATAGTGTGAACCTAAATAAACTACTGTATCTTTGCTTCACTGTGAGTTTGTATTTATTGTGATTTGTTATTTTAGCAGTAGGATTAGGACCTTTGATTGGCCGCACACCACAATCCATAGCCACCGACTTGGAGTTTGAGATATGAAAGCCTTTATGGCCTGTCCCGGCTCCAGCTTACCGGCAACGCTTATTCAAGTGGGACATGATCCATCTAGCTTTATATAGTTTATGAAAAAGTAAATTTTCAGGTGACTTGAACAATTGGGTTTCGTTCTTTCTGTCATTGTTGGCAGGAGGAAATTTGTGGAATACAGAGTTCAAAGAGAGATGCAGGAAAGAACAGTGTAAGAAGTTTGTTTTTCAGGTCTGCTCTGATACCATGTTGATTATGGCAGATATATACTAAGGAGTTTCTGCTCTGTAAAATATTCTCTGCTTCTTGTATTATTTATCTGTTCAGCAACTATATATGTATAGAACAGTAAGAAAACCTATTCTACTTAGAATCTTATTCTAAGTCGGACAATAATCTGTCCAAGAAAACAAACAAATTTCCTATAATCCATATATATCTCTCCAGCTAACATGGATTTAGCTCTAATTCCTATTGACTATCAATTTAGTTATGATGTGAAAGTTCAAGCTGAGAATATAAACAAGATGCATAGGTAATTATGTGACCAAATCATTAAACAAAATGAGAATTATAAAGATCAAACTAACAAACATAATCTTTCAAGGAAAAAGATTTGGTTTGGGTTTACCTTCGAAAGGAATCCAATAATTTTCACGAAGTAAGATTCAAAGTTAAAAGATACTCTATGTGATGTAGAGACTTTCTACTAGTATTCTCTCTGTATCTCTTATGTTTACTTCTATATTCATTTTGATTTGATAATTTTCATTTATACAAGGTGAGAAAATATTAGAGAATAATATAAATTATATCTTGAGATCTCACCTAACAACTTAAGCTATTGGGTTGGGACGGTTCTTTGAAATGGTATTAGAGTCTTGATGATTAAGCGGTCACGAGTTCGAATCTCATTATTCTCCATTTATTTGATAAAAAAAATTAAACAAAAAATAATATGAGTCTATGCAAGTTTCAAGCCTAAAAAAAAAACCTTCACTTGAGAGGGTATATTAGAAAATAATATAAATCATATATTGGAACATCACCTAACAGCTTAAACTATTAGGTTAAAATGCTTCTTTGACATAAAATGGGTAAATGAAAAATTGAATTTAAAGTAAAGTCAATGTTTGATTAAAACAAAGAGTTGTGTCTATTTGAAATAAAATAATTTATTTTCATATTTAAATAAAAATCTATCAGACAATTACGTATGTTCATGACAGAGTTATGTTTATTTGTTTGTTTATCATTTTAAATGCTGTTGATGATAAGTGATTGAATAAACCTAAAAACGACATTGTAATTAAACTATAAACACCATAAGGCAGGTAATAAATAATTTATTTCTAGCTTAGGCTACCATTACAAGAACAGATGTCACTACATTTCTGGAAGCATAAATAACAAAATTCCTCTTCTTCCATTCCTTACGAAACGAAAGCAACAGTGAAGTCTTTTGAGCTAGTATTCCATGTCCTAATTTCTTTCTGATAAATAGTAAACTGATTTAGAGGGGTTTTAGACCACTTTAAAGAAAAAATTAAAACAAATTGGGCAATTTATGGCTTTCACCGCTGTTTCTTATTTGACTAGGCTTCTTTGAGGTGCAATTTTAGAGTAGGAAAGCAAAGGCTCAAGTCAACAGGAAAGCTTAAAATAAACAGGCAGGCCAAAATATTAAATAATAATAATAATAATAATACGAAGAAGAAGAAGAAGAAGATTTCTGTTATCCTATATGATAATGACTTGATAATATGCAGTTAACTAGACATGCAAGAACTGAAAAAAAATAGATGAAAAAACAAGTGTGCAATCCTCTTTGCTACACAGGAAGACTTGTCAAACGAAACAACTATAGAAATAAAGGACGAATATTGAAATCATTTAGCTCCAATCACCCTGTCGTGGAATGGTGTGACTGGTAGAAAGCAGGAACAGATGTCACTGCATATCTGAAAAGCATGAAATTTTCTAGCTTCAACTCCGTTGTCAATCGACGATAGGCTACCGTGCCTCTAATATTGTCAGACTAACCTCATTTAATGAATGAGCTTCATGCTTGCTTGATGAACTGTCCTTTTCGGATGAATTCTTTCCCATAAAAAAACCAGGCTGCTTAGGCTGAGGCAATGGATTCTCACTGCCTAACATTACAACCAGAGTCGACATGGTTGGTCTGTCTTCTGGTCGCTGTTGCACACATAATAAAGCCACATGAATGCATCTTAAAACTTCAGCTAGATTGCTCGAATCACTCAAACCTTCATCAATCAGGTCCAATGGTGTTCCTTTGGTCCAAAGAATCCATGCCTTCCAAAACAACACAGTGTATCAGTGGATGGATCGTTCTGATTTGCATAACAGCAATGAATATATCTTTATTCAGTTGACTATAGAAGTATCCAGAAGGAAAATGCTATGGCATGTTGTTGGATATTAACATGCTTATAAAAAAGCTTACATGTCCAAGAAGGTTAAGGTTCTGGTCTGGGTGACAAAATCCCCTGTTTTTCTTTCCACTCACAATCTCCAGAACTAGGACACCGAAACTGAAGACATCCGATTTCACAGAGAAGTGTCCATCTAATGCGTACTCAGGAGACATATATCCACTGCAATATAATATCGGCTAGATCAGTTCTCAAAGCATATAAATGCAATACAACGTGGCCAGTTTAAGAATACTTACTATGTTCCAACTACCCTTTTAGTATTGGCCTCCACTTGATCTCCACCAAACATTCGAGCAAGGCCAAAATCTGAAATTTTTGGGTTTAGCTCATTATCCAGTAAAATGTTGCTGGCTTTAATGTCTCTATGAATGATCCTCAGTCTAGAGTCTTGGTGAAGATAAACAAGCCCTCGAGCTATTCCTCCAATGATGTGGACACGCCTTCTCCAATTCAGTAATTTCCTTCTGGTTAAATCTGCTCAATTTCTCTACCATGTTAGTCCAGCACCAGCTCTTCTTATAGAAGCATTAATTGATAAATGATTAAAAAAAAAAAAACATGCTATCTATTGATCAGTATAGGCTCAAACCAAAAATAATGGAGTCCAAGCTCTTGTTTGGCATGTATTCATAGATTAACATTTTTTCATCTTTATGGATGCAAAAACCGAGAAGCTTCACAAGGTTGCGGTGCTGAAGTTTAGCAATTAACACAACTTCATTCTTGAACTCGTCCATTCCTTGCCCAGAACTTTTGGAGAGCCTTTTCACTGCTATTTCTTGTCCATCTACCAATGTACCCTAAATCACAAATAATCAACAGAACTTAATTTAATATTACCATATTGTTTGCACAAGTGGCAGAGTTCTATTCACCTTGAATACTGGTCCAAAACCGCCTTCTCCCAGCCTGTTCATGCTAGAGAAATTATTAGTGGCACGTGCTATCGTGTTCAAATCATATATAGGTAACTCCATGTCTTCTTTCCTCTCTTCGCTGCTGTCATTCTTTCTGAGATATGTTTTCCTTGTGTAGGAGACAACTCCTAGTATCAGCAAACCTAGAACCGATATGACAGAGCTAGCAATTATTACTGCTTTCTTCTTATCGACAAGTCTTTTTTTCTCAACATTTTCTGCAAGCAACGAGGAATTGTTAGTGGACGCATTCTTTTAGTTCAACATCACTTGTTAAATAGAAGTTGAATAAAATCTTGTTTTTCAGTGCTGAGGGCTATTCTCGAAATGAAAATTAGGAGAAGTGAAATTTTAGAGCATGTTCAGATAGGAAGATGGAGCAGAAGAAACGACACTTTCTAGTTTCTAGTTTTGATGAATGAAAAGTGATATAGCTGGGCTCGAGATAACAAGTGATTCTGATTAGTTAGGTATGGATTTATCATATTAGATGAGGATCTATCCAAAATAGATTATGTGGATGACCTAACATATTATTAATTTCTAGGTTTGCCTAAGAGGAATTATGGAAGCTCTAGACCAAAATGATGGCTTAAAAAAGCCATAATTTTTTATTTGACTATTGAATTAGATATTTTTTGAAGGATGGGTCATGATGTTTGTGTGTAGACAACCACACCATCATCCAGATCATAGTAAAATACACGTTCCCTATACCGCGTTTAGATTGCATGTTAGACTAATTAACAAGGTCTAAAGTATGCATACCATCATATCAAAATCAAACTAGGACATGAATGGAAGACAACCTTCAAAACTCACAATGGGTTATATGAGGGGATGGTTATGCCATTTGGTTTGCACAATGCTCTTAGCACCTTAAAATCTCACTTATGGGTAAATTTGTTATGGTTTATTTCGATAACATTCTAATTTATAGTCTTATTTGGAGCACCTATGGCCTATATATTTTTAATACTTTATGCAAGGAACAATTATGTGTCAACCAAAAAAAGTGTAAATTCTTTACTGATATTGTTGCTTTTTTTTTTTTGCTTTATTGTGTATGTTGATGGTGTAAAGGTTGATCAATGTAAGATTTTTACATTATAGAGTGGCCAACATTGAGAAGCATTCATGATGTTTGGAGTTTTCACGACCTTGCATATTTTTATAGAAGGTTTATCAAGAACTTCAATTCTCTTACAGAGTACCTAAAAGGATATACCTTTCAGTAGATAGATGAAACTAAAACCAATTTTTAGATGGTAAAGCAGAAAATGACTGAAGCTACAATGTTGGCATCACTAGACTTTAAGAAACTATTTGAAATAAATTGTGATGCTTCTAGGGTAGGTATTGGGATGGACACCTAATCGCCTTCTTTAATGAGAAACTATCCCGCTCAAAGAAAAACTATTCCAGATATGATTTGGAGTTTTATGCTATTGTTCATATTCTAAAACATTGAAGGCATTACCTTGTACAAAAAGAGTTTATTTTAATTACAAATCATGAAGCTCTAAAGTACATAAATGGACAACATAAGCTGAGCCCTCGACATGTAAAGTGTGTCGTTTATGCAAGAGATTACATTTCCATTAAAACATCATTTAGCAATCTAAATAAGGTGGTTGATGCTCTCGGTAGGTGGGTTACCTTGCTTACCACTATACGCATACATGTGTGATGTTTTGAAAATAAATTAGTAGGAAAAAGGCAATCAAGCCCTTGGAGGCTTAGAAGTAAGTATAATTAAATTAGGGTTATTGTGGTAATTGAATAATAGTTGATAAATATAAATAGAAAAGAAAAGGAAAAAGAAAAAGATAGAGGGATCTAAAAATTGAAGGAGCAAACCGTGAGAGAGAAGGGAGGAAGAAGAAGAAGAAGAGAAAAGAGGGGGAAATAAGGGAAAAGGAAGAGATTGAGAGAAAATAAGTTTAAAGGTAAGATTTAGGTTTATAAATGCATAAATGTGTTCTTTGAACTTTAAATTTCAGTTTTAATGAATGTTAGGGTTTTGGAGATTGTGTTTTGGGTTTGATTGATGAATTAATTTGAATGTTATGGGTTGATTATTATGGGTAATTGATTATTTAGTTGATTATGGAAGATTATAAGTAAAGATGATGATTTGAGTTATGATTTGTGTAAATGGTGAATTTTGAGTTAGAAATTTGAAAAGAACAGTATATTTTCTGCAAAAAATTTGACAAAAATTATCATTGACCCTAAAAAATTGGTAAAATTTCAAAATGGTCCCTGGAGCATAATAAGATATTATGGATAGAAATGAGGATTAATTATGGTCAGAATTTCAGTATAGTCATGGATTTATGACAATTTTAGTTTGGTCCTTCATTTGATAAAAAATACAATTTGGCCCTAAAAATATGATAAATTCCATATTAATCTCTAGCTGTAATATTAGCTTTTTCATATTGGTTTGATGAATAAATGAGGGTTATTTAGTGAATTATTATCAAGTCTTATTATTTGTTTTATTATGGATTAGATTTCGAGAAAACCGTTAATTTTTGGGTTTTTGGAAAAATAACTAGTTTAGTCTAAAAACATATAGGGTTATGGAATATACCCTTAGATAAGTGTATTAAATAAGTTGTATATTCTTTTGGGTCATTCTTGAATATGTCTTCTTTGTATTCAGATAATCATGATATTCTACTAGCGGGACGTTAGTAGGATTTCCTTCGGTATCTGCTTTTGAGTTCTGTTTGCTTTCGAGTTAGGTGAGTGGATTATTTTTCATATGCATGAGAAATATTATAAATATTTGATTTGCTAATATGAATTGGATCATGCTTCTTGATAATATATATGTTGATTATCATCCTTGTTATAATAAAGTATGATCAATTATTGAATCTGAATTCTTAATATGAACCAGTATATACTTAGAATTGACATCTGAATTGATAGCTCCTCATTTTATTGATGTCATGAGTTGAGCCTTGAGATATAAATATGTCTGTTTGATTATGATTATGAACCTATGGTATGCAATCAGAATACCCATGCTAACATGGTAATGTTAGTCTTTATGCACATCGTATCTGAACCCTAGTTGGTCGGGGGAGTCACCAACCTGTGTGGACTGATCATCCTATACTACGTACGAAGCCTCATGCTCATTGCATTTTAACTCTCTGACAAGCTTTACGTTATCATATCCTTGTTATGGCCTATTTGAGAAACCTTCCTATAAGAACATAGAGCTATAATTGTATATATATTTCTTATTGTTGTATTACCTCGTGTGTGTATATTGAACGTTATCTACTTATTGAGTTGTTAAACTCACCCTCTCATTATTTATCCTTTTCAGGCTTATAGCTTTATAGCAGGTCATTTTTGTTGGACCTTCAGAACCTACTCTTTTTGTTGTAATCTGTACATTTTCTTTTATATCTAATTAGTGCTCCAAAACTATGAAATTATATTAACTCTTATATTAATACAATTGAATTATATTATAAAGTTAGTTTGTTGTTAATGCTGCGTTGAACTCTGATTGAGTTGTTTAAAGAATAAGATTGTATGAAAGTTTGGGTTTGTATAGGTATGGAACTTTAAAGGGGAATATTGTCTATATGTCGGTCATGGATCCGGGAATCGGGTCGTGACAATATGTGTCAGGATTTAATATTTTTTGTGAGCTGTATTTAAGTGATTTCTCATTTAGGAAAATTCATGCTGAGTTATTAGAGGGAGGTACGAAAAAACTTTATACTTGTGAATGATTACCTTTTTCATGGTTTACATCTATGTATTCCAATTTGTTCTTTACATAAGCATATCATTCGTGAATGACTTTGTAAGGGGCATTTCAAATGGGTTCAGACATTGACTCTAGTGTTAGCATATTATTATTGGCCTAAATTGCCAAGTCAAATTTTCAATTTTGTCAAGAAGTGTGTTGTTTGTGAAAGATCCAAGGAGACCTTATCAAATGATGGATCGTACCCCATATTACCACTTCTTGATGCTCCATGGCTAGACATGAGCATGAATTTTGTATTAGGCTTACCCCATACTCAATGAGCCATGAACTCTATTTTTGTTGTCATTGACAAGTTCTTGAAAATGGCCATAGAAAGACCATGGATGCATCTTGGGTAGTCCAACTTTAACTTCAATGAGGTGGTTTGTTTGCATGGTATTCATAGATCCATCATTTAAATAGAAATATAAAGTTTATGAGTAATTTCTAAAAGAGCTTGTGGGGAAACATGGGTAATCAATTGAACTTTTGTAGGTTCATCCTCAAACAAATGGTTAATCATAATCTTGACAGCTTACTGTGAAGCCTAGTTGAAGATAAGTTGAAACAGTGGGACATTGCATTGCAACTGGTGGAGTTAACTTATAATAGGTCTCATAACTGGACAACCAACTGATTTCCTTTGAGATAATCTATGGATAGGATCCTTCTTGAGAATTGGAGTTAATTCTTGTTCCTTGCATCAAACAACTAAGTGTATAAGCTACAAATATGGTAGATTACTTGCATGACATTCATGAGGAGGTCAAACAGACAAACAAATTTTTGTGTCCTATGTTTATGTCTTTTAACTTCTGCATGTATAGAAAAGATTCATATGCCAAAAATCAACCTAAAGGTGCTCACAATACTGTAGGAAAACCAATTCTATACCTTTTGAAATGCTTCCTATGAAGTGTTTTCACTGGCTTAAGAACAAACAATGGAGACTATTAAAAATTAAGTATTCATTCGCATTAATAAGAGGCATACCTAATTCTGAAACCGCAATCCTGACATAAAGGTCTTGTCCATCCCCTTTTGACCTACTTGTATCCATGAGGCCACCAAACCAAATCAGGCAGCCACTTCCACCTCCTCTGATATCTAAATTTGCATATGCAATGCAGGAGCAGTTCTTCAAACATATTCCCTTACATTCCTCGAGGCCAGTGCTTTTATTATACCAGGAAGAAGATGTGTCCGGCAATTTCATCCGCGAATAATTTTGAAAGCGATCTTTGTCACTGCAAGGAGTCCTTCGAACACACCCACCTGACCAATTTGACAACTTCCAATCTCGTGGAGATTTGGGCATGAATCCATCCAGGCATGCGCATATAGGCGAATTATTGAACTGGCAGTATGCATTTGGACCGCAAATAGAATACTGTGCACATATATCAGGCTGGGCAATTTCAACAAAGTCCCATTGATGTGTTCGATCATTCCATATTGAGCGCTGTGGAATACCCCATGGAGTTAGTTTAAGCCTCGGAAAACCTAAGCTTTTGCTCCCAAAAACGAAATATCCCTCCTTGTCGTTGAGCACAAAATCATCTGTTGAAATTGAATCAGGTTTCGGAATTATTTCTGCAGCATAACGCATGCCATTCCATGACCCAATTCTAACTTGTGTTTTATTCCCCTTCTTCAAAACTAGCTGCGGATACCCGTTCGGATCTAGAAGGAAAGAAAATTCACCTCGAGCAGGATCTTCTGAGCTCTTCCAGGATGACAGAAAGCTTTGAAGCCGAGTTACAAAGTTGATTCCCAGTTTCATTCCTGGCAGCAAGGTGTCACCAGGATAGTCAAAACTCTGCCACAGAAATTTGTCAGTGTTGTTATCATTTTCTTCTCTTACAACAAGATTTCCCGACTCCAAGAGCTCTGCGACTGCATTCTCTGCAGTTCTTGACGAATTCGACGACCAAACAATATCGTTGGTGCTACTGTATATGATAAGTATCCCTTCGCTGGTGATATTCAGGACTCCCGAACTATTGGGAAGTGGATTTTCTCTATTCGCTACCCAAAAAACCGTCTGAGGAGACTTCGTAAACCATAAACCCAAGTATCTGTTTGTCGAATTTTCAGGACTGAAAAATCCTAATTCGAAGCTTCCGCCATCTGAAAGTAGAGTCTCATTATCTCTTATGGAGTGGCTTGGATTGATAATAGCTGGTGTGGTGGAGTTTGTTAAGATGAAGAATAAGAAACAGCATACAAAAATCACTAAAAATCTTCCCATTGAAGAGAGCTTTACACATTAGTCACTTCTGATTACAGCATAACTAACGTTTTGGTATTAATTTACAGGTTGATTGGTAAGAGACAAGCTTAGATACTACGGAGTTTCTCACCAGAGCTTTTCTGAAACGGAAATGACACAAGGTTCTCACTTTTCTTACGTTGTGATTCCAAAGACTCAAAGTCCACCAAATATTTTTGTCATAAATGATGGTTGAAAGTTCTAGCGTTTAGTTAAACTAGATATGATTTATCATAAATACAAAATTTTAAATAAATTTAATATCTTAGGTAATTTAATGAAAGTTGCATTAAAATTAAAATAACCAAATAATAAACTAAATAATAAAATTCGTAGATTCAAGAAGAAAGCATGCAATAATTGCGGGCTTGACAGGTTAATCTAATTGACTTAGTTTTTTTTTTTAAATTGATTGTTTTTTAAATTTTATAATTTAATAATGTGTTTGATTGAAAATTAGGTTTAATGATTTATTTTGATTTGAATTTTATAAGGTTATCTTGACCTTATGACTTGTGAATAGTCCTTAATTAACGAGTTAACCTATACTGATTTGGCTCATTTTTTGTGTTATTTTTAAATAAAAAATTTATTAAATTTCATCGTTCAACATTGGGTCTGAGAGGATTGATTGAGAATTGAGTTTCATAATTTGTTTTCATTTGCTTTTTATAAAGTTTTCTCAGTCTTGTAACTAAAATTGTGAATTTGACAAGTTAATCTACGTTAAACCAGATTTTTTTTTATTTTTTTTCTGTGAGGTTATCTCAATCTCATGATTCGGGTCATTGATTTAGCGGATTGACTTGGGTTTATATTTTTTTTAATTGATTTTTTTTAGTTTCATTCTTCAACATTGAACTGATTAGGAATTTAATTTCGTAATTTGTTTTAATTTTTTTTATATGGAGTTATCTTAGTCTTATAATTCGAGTTGTGAGTTTAACATGTTAACTTGGTTCACTTTTTTATGTTCTTTTTTTAATTGATTTTTTTTTTAATTTCATCATTCAACATTGGGCTGATTAAAAATTAGGTTTTATAAATTTTTTTATTTGCTTTCTATGAGGTTATTATGGCCTCATAACTCGGGTCACGGATTTGACATGTTAATTCTAATAATATTTCAATATGTTGTTATCGTAATATAAAAAAATATATATATTATTTTGAATATTTTTTAATCAAACTATGTTTTTATAAGTCTTCCAAGTTGTTTTTGTACCCACAAAATCAACTAGATCTTAACCTCCACATAATTTAATTTTTTTTACTAAAAAAACATTAGTAATATTTAAATATTTTATTTTGTTAAAAAAAAAAAAATAACCCCACCCGCGGGGTAAAAATCTAGTTACTTCTAAAAATGATAACATTGCTGCTACGCGCCCTGAGCCCTCCTGCGCACTTGAAAGCAATTGCGTCGTCTAAAATCGTCTAGCTTTTATTGTTTTGTGTTACGTATGTATAAAGCCAGGTCACATGAAAGCTATATGAAGAAAAAACAATTGCTGCTGCCCTTAGTCCTCCGGTAACCGCTGCGCAGTTGAAAGCAATTGAGTCGCCTAAAATCGTCTAGCTTTTATTGTTTTGTTTTACGGATCTATAAAAAGCCAAGTCACATGAAAGCTATATGAAGAGAAACCCAAACCACAAGTTTGGCTAAATTTTGTTCTTCTTGTCCTAAAATTCCTCTGCGACTGCATTCTCTGCAGTTCTTGACGAATTCGACGACCAAACAATATCGTTGGTGCTACTGTATATGATAAGTATCCCTTCGCTGGTGATATTCAGGACTCCCGAACTATTGGGAAGTGGATTTTCTCTATTCGCTACCCAAAAAACCGTCTGAGGAGACTTCGTAAACCATAAACCCAAGTATCGGTTAGTCGAATTTGCAGGACTGAAAAACCCTAATTCGAAGCTTCCGCCATCTGAAAGTAGAGTCTCACCATCTCTTATGGAGTGGCTTGGATTGATAAAAGCTGGAGTGGTGGAGTTGGTTAAGATGAAGAATAAGAAACAGAATACAAAAATCACTAAAAATCTTCCCATTGAAGAGAGCTTTACACATTAATCACTTCTGATTACAGCATAACTAACGTTTTGGTATTAATTTACAGGTTGCTTGGTAAGAGACAAGATTAGGTACTGCGGAGTTTCTCACCAGAGCTTTTCTGAAACGGAAATGACACAAGGTTCTCACTTTTCTCCCGTTGTATTTCCAAAGACTCAAAGTCCACCAAATATTTTTGTCATAAATGATGGTTGAAAGTTCTAGCGTTTAGTTAAACTAGATATGATTTATCATAAATATAAAATTTTAATTAAATTTAATATCTTAGGTAATTTAATGAAATTTGCATTAAAATTATAATAACCAAATAATAAACTAAAAAATAAAATTCATAGATTTAAGGAGAAAGCATGCGATAATTTCAGGTGTGACAGGTTAATTTAATTAATTTATTTTAAAAAAATAATTATTTTTTAAAATTTCATCATTTAGTAATGTGTTTGATTAAGAATTAGGCTTCATGATTTATTTCGATTTAATTTTTATGAGGTTATCTTAATCTCATGATCCAGAAATAGTGCTTGATGGGTTAACCCATATTAACTTGGCTCATTTTTATGTCATTTTTTAATAAAAGTTTGTACAAATTTTATCTCGTTCAGCATCATGTCCAATATGATTGATTGAGAATCAACTTTTATAATTTGTTTTTATTTTCTCTTTATGAAGTTATCTCAGTCTCATGACTAGAATCATGAATTTGACAAGTTAATCCAGGTTAAACCATGTAATATATATATATATATATATATATATATATATATATATATATAAGGTTATCTCAATCTCATAACTCGGGTTATTGGTTTAACGAATTAACTTGGGTTGCTTATTATGTTTTTTTTAATTTATTTTTTTTGTCTTATCCTTTAACATTGAACTCATTGGGAATTGAACTTCGTAATTTGTTTTAATTTTATTTCTACGAGGTTATCTCAGTCTTATAATTCGAGTCGTGAGTTTAATAGGTTAATTTAAGTAACTTTTTTAGGTTATTTTTTAAATTGATTTTTTTTTCAATTTCATCCTTCAATATGAGATTGATTGGAAATTAGGCTTTATAATTTTTATTAATTTTATATATTAATTTGGTTTTATTTTATATATTAATTTTAATCATCATGCTTTTAATTTTTATTATTTGTTTTTAATTCTTTTATAAAATTAAAAATGTTTCTTCAATTTTATTATTTAATATTTGATTAATTGATAATTAGATTTCATGGTTTTTTCATATATGATATTTTAGATCTAATGATCCAAGTAATTAATTTAAAATTTTAATACAGGTCAATTTTCTTTTCATGGATCCATACCTAATGTAATTTAAAAGTCTTCAGGTTCGATCCAAATGTTCTGATAGGCTTAAATATTTCCACCTCGATGATTTTCTATAAGATGGGAGCTATCCTCTGGATGTTCGGTCATTAGGCATGGATTGCCATGTCCAACTATGCTTGTCTTAGAGTCAAGACAAAATATTTATATGTTACGTATCTACTTCTACTAGCTCTTGTTTCAATTATCTCTATTTTTTTTTATCGGTAACTAAATATTACAAGTTATGTTTGCCTTGTAAGGCCTTACCAACCTGAATATCTCCCAATCTGTATTGACAATATATATATATATTGAAAAGATTGATGGTCGAGCATACCTTGAGATCGATGGAAGGCAATTGTTGATTGATAAGTAGGTTGAAATCTTGTGCTGACATATATTATTTTATCCCTAAAAGCTAATTATTTGACCATACAATTGCAATAAAGCTGATTATTAATCCCTCTAGTTGGCCAATAATAATCTTGGGTAGAATTGTCAACATGCCCCTAGGGTTTGAAGAGTATGCAGATGCCACCGAAATGGTCTAGATGTGCAGAAATTCATAGATAAATCCACAAACATGAGTAGTTTCTTACCTTGACATGACTATGTCCGACTACACACTTCAATTTATATGTTACCTTTTAAGATTTTCTTTTTAAAAACATCTAGAAGTAATAGCCAGGACTTAAATTGTGAGGCGATGCCAACTAGCTCACGATAAAATGGATGAAGATTTTATAAAAATATTGTCAAGTTAAAGAATATATAATAAAATGGATCAAAATAGATCAAATAAGAGATTAAGTCTTAAGAAAACCAAGTAAACACGGAGATTTAAAGCAGGTAAAATAGTTAAGGTTGTAAGATATAAAAACATAATAAACTATAAAAAAATGTTGGTAAGAAAAAAATTAAGAAAACTAAGAACTATGCTAAGTAAAGCGGTAAGAAAAGCGGTAAAAAAAAATATAGAGATAAAGTACTGTAAATAAAATTGTAATTAAAATAATGAACTTATAAAAGTAAATGGTATGAAACATAAAGCCTGCATAGATATATAGACAAAGATAAATTGCAAAGTATATATAAAGTTTGAGAGAAAAAAACCTGTATTGAAATTTATTTTTTGGAATTGGTTAAGAAATTATAATAAAAATGCTTCTGAATTAATAAAAAAATATTAAACTTAATGAACAAAATGTTGGAGAATAATATAAATTATATCTAGAAACCTATTTAACAATATAAGTTATTGAGTAGAAGATACTTCTTTGACATGATATCAGAGTTTTAATAATCAAGTGGTCACGAGTTTGAATCTCACGTATCACTCTTATTTATCTGATAAAAATCAAATCCAAGATAATATGGACTTGTGCAAGTTTATAACTCAAAAGGCTTTCACTTGAGTGGATATTAGAGAATAATATAAATCATATCTTAAAACATCACCTAATAATTTAAGCTATTGGGTTAAATTAGTTTTTTAATACGAAAACTAAACTAATTATATTAGACAATTATTATTCCAATTAAATCCAATTTAGGAAAATAATTGCCGGACTTGTGATGAATTGTCGTCGTTACAAACTTGCCATTAGCATCTTTCATTTTCAAGTACGTAGAATGATCGCATTCCTTCTTGACCGATGTTGCTTAAAGCATTGAATTTACTCTAAGTCATGGAAAATATTGTAATTTAGTCCAATTAATAATAATTAATTGACGATAAATTGTCCATCAATGGGTTTAATGACACATTTATTCTCCAGTAGACGAGAACAATGCACTCGATTTATCAAACTTCCACGTCATGCTGTCAAATTTGTTCACCGACATGTCAACATTTTAAAAAAATATCAGCTAAAAAATCTAAATTGTGAGGTGAAGTTTAACAAATGGTTTTATATCTCTCTAACACACAGTGAATTTTCTTTTAAAAATAAAGCTTTTTGTATTAAGATGTGCACAAACTCGTCACTATTTTGTATTTAATTTTATAGTTTAATAATAAAATCATTAAGGTTTTGATTTACTGTGCAAAAAACCTATGTCAAATTTTCTAATTACCTTAGAATTAGGGAATCCAATTTCCTCATTTATTATCACCCATAGAATTCTCATCTTATCAAGAAACAACGGACAAGACGTGAGCGCGACCCCATTTCCAGTCCGGCAGCTATATACATGGTTGTAGTGCGATCTGGAAAAGAAAAAAAAAGTTGGAAGATTTTTACAGAAAAGATTTGTTAGAAGATTTTTACATTTTTGCACAAGCTGCATTATTTGTCATTTTTTTTCCTCAACAGATGTTTGACTATAATGAAAAGGTGAGTCTTGGAATCTCTTCACCATTAATGCCTTGCAGAGAAGATTCAATGGCTTTGTGTCCACTTTCGTATATTTTTGTGGGAACTGTTATCAAAAATTGGAGGCAAGCTAGCTTTGTCTCCTACTGATTCTGCTGCCTCTTCTCAATTATTATTAATGTTTGTTTCATCCCAGCAGATTCTGGATGGGCATTGTTCCAAGAATTGTACCACTTTTAGGGTTTCAGGTAAGGAATTCCTTTCCCTATAAACCAATTTCATCTCATTGTTACTAGGGCATTCGTTGTGTTTTTTTTCTTTTTAATTGAACTGATTCAACGATTCTTTTCCTGCTTTTTTTGTTTGGCAAATCATTAAGGATCGGCGTAGTTTTATGATAGCTTATTTGTAGAGTTTATTTGAAAACATGGTTGAAATAGTATTTTTAAAAATTCTAAAAAATATTTTTTATATTTTTAAATCATTTTGATATATTAATTTTAAAAATAACTTTTAAAATATAAAAATTATCATTTTAATATATTTTTAAATAAAAAATATTTTGTACTATAATCATTACTACAAACTCAATCAGACTTGATACTAATAACCACACTATCATAAAATTAAAAAATTCCTATGAAGTATTTTGTCAGCGTATAGTAAAGGTTCCGTTGATATTTTTCAATGCTAATAAAATTGGTGATGGAATACTTTCATCAAAAACTTGCTTGTTTGGATTTTTTTATTTCGTTGACATTGCAAAGAATATTCCATTGACATTTCTTTCTGCGTTTTCTTTTCTTTTCTTTTTTGGTTTTTATGATTCTCAAGTCAATAATTACAAAAACAAAAAATCATGAAAAATAACTAAATCCACAATCAAAATAAAAAAATCAAAGAAACACATTTAAAATATGCATTTATCATCCTAAACAATCAAGATAATTAGTCGGAAAAAGCATATTAGAAACAGTGAGTTAATAACTAAAAACAATTACAGATAAATTATTAGTCAAAAGAAATTACCTCAATGGATTTATTAGGGTTTTTATTAGTCTCCGCGTCAGTGCCAAAAGCAAACTTTGCTTTCTTCAAATAAATAATACAATTAATCGAAAGCTAAACAAAAATTACAGATTCAAAGAATATTTAATGAACAAAAGAGAAGAAACGAAACCAAGAGAGGAAAGTTGCAATAGCGCTAAAAAGTTGGGTGGCTGGATTTTAAAGGACTGTCAAAAAATTTAAAGGAATGGGGTCAGGGTTTAAAATGAAAGAAGAAGAAAGAGGGGACACCGACTTTCAGATTTTAATTCCTTTCAAAATAATCAATGAAATTTTTATCTGTTGGCAATTTAACATTTTGAAAATGTTCAAATAATTGCTGAATTTTAATAGCAGTTTATTTGAAAATGTTTATATTTTTATAACAATTTCGGTTTTTATTTTTTTATTGTAATTTTTTTTTCTTTAAATGAAATTTTTTAATCTATCAAATTTGATCCTCGTTATTTTAATTTCTATTTATTTTATTTGAAATAATTTATGAAATTAGATTTTTTTTTTATTTTTAACTTTTTCATTTGCCAGTTTTGATTTCTATTCTTTTAATAAACTTGAAAAGAAAATTAATAAGTTATTTTTCAGTTCAGTTTTATGACATAATCAAACACTGGATAATATTTTTTAATTTATTTTTCATAACATTATCAAATATCAAAAAATAATCCAATTTTTAAGAATTTATTTTCTATAAAAACTATATAAAAAAAAACTATTTTTCAGCCAACAAACTAATATTTATTATAATTTGATTACGGGAATGCCCAATACACCTTTTGATGAACCATATAAACAATTTCAAGTAAAAGAAAAGGGTTTTTAAGCACCGAATGATCAATTTAATGAAATTAGATATAACGTTTTATCTAAGTTCTGGATCGTGTTTAAATTTTATATGGAGATTTGACTGGTTTATCACTCTGTTCTACAATGTTTTCAATTAAACTTAGAAGATATTGTTTTTTCGATTTTATTAATTTTACTAGTTAAATATGGATTTTGCCTTTATTTTTTTATCTGCTCAGGGTTTTTTTTTTCTTTTTAGTTTAGGTTAGTGAGGGACCTATTTAAACCATTATAAGCCTTTTTGTTTGAAAACAAATGATGGCAGCAGAGACGGAATCAAGGGGTGGCAAGCAGGGGCCAGGCCCCTGCAAGACACCCCTGTAAATTATTTAAGATTTTTTTATTTAGTATTTAAATATAATAAGTAACAGGTTATCTAATAATAAATTATTATTTCATTAATTAATTAACTTTGAATATAAAATTATCTCTTTGTTCAAGTTGTAAAAAAAAAAATATAACCTGTTCAATTTAATTATTTTTTATTGTTTTTTATCTTTCTTTTTAGAATCCTAACCAAAAAATATAATAATACAAAGCAATGTAGAAAGATTAAAATAAAATTGCCAATTAATTTATTATTCATCAAAATAAGATAATTAGTAACCTAAATTTAAAATCTTTTGTTTTTTATGTTTGTTAAGAATTTGGTGAGGTTTTTATATTTTTATATATAATTCTGCTATTTTTTCTAGCTTTACTATCTTTTTATTTTTTGTTATGGTGAATGTTGTTTTTTCTAATAAATTAGATATATTTTATGGGTTTGTTTCGATTAAACTTGGATTTTTTTACGTTTTGTTTTTAGTAGAATCGTTAAAATTATCAATTTTTTTCTCACATGTACCTTACTATCACCAGGTCCAATAAATTTGACATGATCTTTCTAGCCAAATTAAATTCTTTAAAGAGCACATACTTGGCTTTAATTCAATTTAAGTTTTTTTTTTAGGAATCAATAATTCTATTTTTTATGTTAGATTTGCTTTTATATATCAATTTTTTTTAATATATTAATTTTGCTTTTATATATTAGTGTAGTTTACTTATAAAAATTTATACCTTATTATATTAGTTTTGATATTTCTTGTTAAATAATCCTAGCTCCGCCTCTGGATGGCAGACTATTTTTATTAAAAATAAACAGTATGATTAGGATTCCTTGGACCCTTTTGATGACTTATGTTTTGTTTTTTATTCCTCATCTGAACTAGTTCAGGCCACGTAAATTCCTATATGTTTAACATAACAACTGAAAAGCTAGCTAGACAGGATCCATGTCGATCTGTATCATTTAATTCCGGCTGAACTTTTCATTTAGCCCATCGCATGCAAATTTTATTGTTTAGCTTACGGTGGCGATGCATTTAATTAATTACACCGTAGGTTATTAAGTCCTGGGCAGTCAGAGAGTGGCCGACCTGCCGTTGAACCACCAAATTAAATACGTTGTTGTCTAGTATCATCAATTAATGATATGGTCTACTGCCACTGGCTATCTTCCACTTGGAGGCAAGAGCCCGGACTTTGAATCCTTCACATAAACAAAGAGAATAGCTGAGGTAGTAGGAATTGACTATTTGACTCATTATCCCTCATTGAAAACTAGACTGGTAACTTGTGCTATTGGAACTGATTTTAAAAAATATCAACAAAAGATTAGGGATAAAATCAAGAACATAGAGAAGCTAAGGGGGTGTTTTGAAAATAAAAGGTGGGGCACAAGAATTGAGGGAGAGAGAGAGAAAATAAATACCGTCGAAATCAAATTAAATCCTTTTAATTTATTAAAAGACAAAACTAACCCTCACTTTATCCGATACAATACAAAACAAACAATACAAACCCGGAGAGATGTAGCTTAACTATTCAGATCTTAGGTTTGTTCCCTATAAATCATCAGTTTGAGTCTCACAAATCTTAGTGCCACTAGAGACTTACATGGTCGTTAACTTCAGGACCCGAAAAATTAGTCGAGGTGCGCTCAAATTGATCCAAACACCCACGTTAATAATAAAAAAAACAATACAATAATAAAAATTCCCTCAAATACAAGACATAAAAAACAAATCCCTAGGCATTTACCTATACAAGGTTAAATTAGTTATTTTATTGTATATTTTATTAATAAAAATATAATCTACTCTTCAATGATAACAAATATAATCTACTCTTCAATGACACCTAATAATGTATTAATCTTAATAATATTTATGATAATTTACTATACAATTTAAAAGGCAAACACTGTTCCTGATTAATTTAAATATATCAAAATGCTACATTATAAAGACAGTCTATCCGCAACCTTTAGCCTACAGTTTTTTGGTTTTTGAAGGACAAGAAGATAAATTCACTGTTGTCGTCCATGCTGAAATGTGTCGTGTGAAAATGTGAAAATACAAGAAAAAGACATCTAAGACTTTCCAACACATAAATCATAGCTAACTCCATTATATTTTCGAATGTCTTTCAAAATTGGACCTAACAACTTCACGCCATTAATGCCCAGGTTACAATTCAGTTGATCATTTTTCCCTAGTCCAGATTGAATACACGTGATTCTGTCTCGCAACAGAAGCAATCTACCATGAAAGGAACCACAAAAAAATCTTTGGAAAGACTGCTTTTCTTGTGCTCTTTTGTTCTCTCCAGCATAAGAACCTCTACTACTCTGGACACTGTAACTCCTAGTCAACCCATCAGTGATGGCCAGACGATAGTTTCACCAGGTGAAAGCTTTGAACTTGGATTTTTCAGCCCAGGTAGTTCAAGAAATCGATATTTAGGAATTTGGTACAAGAAGATATCCACGGGGACTGTTGTGTGGGTAGCTAATAGAGAAGCACCGCTTTTTGATCATTTGGGGGTGCTAAAAGTTACTGCACAAGGAAATCTTGTTCTTCTCAATAGCACGAAAGGAATTGTTTGGTCATCAAATACATCAAGAGCAGCAGAGAATATTCCAGATGCAAGGCTTTTGGAGTCTGGTAACCTTGTGGTGGAAGATGGAAATGATGATGGCCCAGACAAGTATTTATGGCAGAGCTTTGATTATCCATGTGATACCTTGCTGCCAGGCATGAAGCTTGGAAGAAACTTGGCTTCTGGTTTTGACTGGTTTTTATCATCTTGGAAGAGCACGGATGATCCTGCTCATGGTGACTTTACATTTCGGATAGATCTTCATGGGGTTCCACAGTTAGTCCTTAAGAAAGGGTCTGCAACACAGTTTAGAGCAGGGTCATGGAATGGCATTCGTTGGACTGGGGCTCAAGCAATGGTGAGAAATCCAGTATACACATACGAATTCGTATCAAATGAGACATACGTTTATTACAAATATGAGCTACTGAACAGTTCCGTTTTTTCGAGGATGGTACTGAATGCGTCTGGTATTTCACAGCGCTTCACCTGGATTGATAGGTCGCATAGTTGGGTGCTTTATTATGTTGTGATAGTTGATCAATGTGACAATTATGCCTTTTGCGGTGCGTATGGTAGTTGTAACATTAACAAATCTCCTGTATGTTCATGCTTGCAAGGATTTGAACCCAAGTCTCCTCGAGATTGGAGTTTCCTAGATTGGACTGATGGATGTGCTCGAAGGACTCTGTTGGATTGTGATAAAGGAGATGGGTTTTTGAAGCACGCAGGAGTGAAATTGCCAGATACGACTTATGCGTCTGTTAATAAGAGCATTGGACTTGAGAAATGTGGCGAATTGTGTTCTAACAATTGCTCTTGCACGGCATATGCGAACTCAGATGTCAGAGGAGGAGGAAGTGGTTGCATCCTTTGGTTTAGTGACTTGATTGACATAAGAGAATTCTCTGATGGTGGGCAGGACCTCTATATCCGAGTGGCTGCCTCAGAACTAGGTATCCATCCTTCCTTGATGTTCTTCCTACTTTCTAGATTTGATTATAGCATTCCAATTGACCATATTTTATACATTCTATTGAGATAATGATTAGCTTAGAAACCCTTGCAGAAGCATTGCCAAGGGTCAAACTTGCAGAAACAGGGAGAAAATTGGCTAACTAATTCTGTTTTTTCTTTCTTTGCTTCAGGGAATATTGGGGCAGAAAGAAGCTCCAATGACAAGAAGCTACTAGGAATCATATTTGGCTCCGTTATTTTCATAGCAATGCTTGCAATTGGATTAATCTTCTACATCAGGAAAAAGAAAGGTAAGTCTTAGTTGTGGGTGCGTGTTATCTACATTGCAATATGTTTGAAGTATTGGTGCAATCAAATCTGCTTCTCTTACAGCGAAGACGAAGAATAGCCTGGAAAAAGATTGCAATGATGAAGATGAAAACGAAGTCATGGAGCTGCCAATATTTGATATGAAAACTATTATTAAAGCCACAGAGAACTTTTCGATTGACAAGAAGCTTGGAGAGGGTGGTTTCGGAACTGTTTATAAGGTAATATCATGCTAAGTTTATGTTCTCTAAGATTAAATTTTACGAAGCGAAATTGTGTTTTTGTGATTCTTTCAGGGAAATTTGAACGAGGGGCAGGAAATTGCTGTGAAGAGACTTTCACAGGATTCTGGACAAGGACTGAAAGAGTTCAAAAATGAAGTAATCTTAATTGCTAAACTTCAGCACCGCAATCTTGTAAAGCTTCTCGGCTGTTGCGTCGAAAGAGATGAAAGAATGTTAATCTACGAATACATGCCCAATAAAAGCTTGGACTACTTCATTTTTGGTTAGAATCTCCTCAGCGTGACAGCAGTTCTATCATAATCTTTGTTATTCATATTTTTATGTTTTTTTGGCAAGAGAATTTAGGTATAAAATATAACTTCCATCAGAAATTCTCCAGATGAATCAGGAAGGAAAGAACTGGATTGGCATAACCGCATCAACATTATCAATGGAATTGCTAGAGGACTTCTTTATCTTCATCAAGACTCTAGACTGAGGATTATCCATAGAGATCTTAAAGCCAGCAACGTTTTGCTAGATAGTAAGATGAACCCAAAGATTTCAGATTTTGGCTTGGCTAGAATGTTTGGCGGAGATGAAACCGAGGCAAACACAAAAAAAGTTGTAGGAACATAGTTAAGTATGCCTAGGTTACCATAACCTCTCCATGGCTTGTGTCAAATATTTTATTTTTTGATCATTAAAGTCTTACTCTTTTTTGCAGTGGTTACATGTCCCCTGAATATGCAATTGATGGGCTGTTCTCAGTGAAATCAGATGTCTTTAGCTTCGGTGTTTTAGTACTAGAGATAGTGAGTGGGAGGAAAAACAGAGGATTTAACCATCCAGATCATCAACACAATCTTCTAGGACATGTACGCACAGGGAGCTGTAGATGAGCTCTCCAAAGTCTACTAATAATATTCATGGCCTGGAAATATGTGAATGGGATCGAACAAACTGACGTATATATGTTGTTCATGTGTTTCAGGCTTGGAGATTGTGGATGGAAGAGAGGCCACTGGAACTAATTGATGATATTCTAGGTGAATCCTGTGCTCTTTCTGAAGTGCTGCGATGCATTCATGTGGCTCTTTTGTGTGTGCAGCAACGACCTGACGACAGGCCATCCATGTCAACAGTGGTTCTCATGTTTGGTAGTGACACGATGTTGCCACAACCAAAGCAACCTGGTTTTTTTACTGAAAGGAACGTGGTTGAAGCAGAATCTTCCGCAAGCAAGAATGATTCATCAACAAAAAACGAAATCACCATTTCATTATTAGAGCCACGGTAGAAATGGGGTTAAAATATCTATTACTTCTTACAAAAGAAAATCATTCATGCAGTGATAATCTCTCTGTGTCAACACTGTTAAGATTTTCTGGTTATCTGTACAGGGATTTAGAGCTTACTTAGGATTATAAATACATACATATATATTTTGTTACTTGTTATTCGAAAATATGTATGATATGGTTTTTGAAATCCTTGAACTCTGTCTTTTCTTTTGAATTCTTGAATCAAACTGACCGCAAACTTCTTGCTTTGTTGAAACATTGTGGGCATGCATGGGTATATCAGAAACTGATATCACCTACCTGGTATAACAAGAACTTGTACAGGAAAAAAAAGAAGAAGAAGAACTTGTTCAGGAGGCAGACACCTGAAGAAAAGTCTTTGCAGATTCACGTGGTAGACCTTTCGACAATTGAAGAAGACATTCAACTGCTCCTTGTCAATTGAACAGCCTGTCGGGTGATCAATTTTTTAATCCCACCTGGCAGCTCAAATAAATTTCTTTCTTTTCCACCTGTTGTGTTGTCCAAGTTGATAACCATGGATTCAGGTTGCACGAGAGACTTCAATTATTTATTGCATGAAAAGAGAGGATGATTGTGATGGGTCCGGTATGAAAAAGAAGGAAGCAAACTTGAAAATAAAATATTACAGAAAAACAGAGGTAAATATATGTAATTTTTGCTGTACATTTTGTGTATTTCTATAAATTAAGTTATAATTAATTAAATATTTTTTCAAAATATTAACAATATGCTCCTAATTGAGGAGAGGTATTCATTGTTCCCTCCTCACATAGCATTGCTATTTCTATTTATTGTCTTAATTTTTTTTTTGTTATTTTAAAGTTTAGATTTTATTTTTCAATTTATCCTTCAATCAGTTTATTTATAGTCTCGTGATTCAAATTGTGAGTTTGACAGATTAATTTTGATTTGTTTATCATTTATTAAGTTGATTTTCTTTTTAAATTTCTTCATTTTACATTTGGTTTATTTGAAATTAGACTTCATAATTTCTTTTAATTTGTTTTTTATGAGATTATCTTGATCTCATTACCTAGATCACAGGTTTGACTCGGGTACTCAAGTTGTGGGTTTAACAGGTTAAGTTTTGTATTTTTGTCTTTTTTAGTAGATTTTCTTCTCAAATCTCATCCTTCCACATTTATTTGATTTAGAATTAGGCTTCATAATTTTTTTTTATTTGCTTTCTATGAGGTTATATTGATTTCATTACTTGGGTTACATGTTTGGTGGGTTAACTCGAATTGACTTGGGTACTTGGGTCACTGGTTTGGCGAGTTAAGTTTTAAATTTTTTTTTTTTAATCCTTTTTAGTTGATTTTCTTCCCAAATCTCATCCTTCCATATTTGATTTATTTGGAATTAGGCTTCAAAATTTCTTTTTATTTGCTTTTTATAAAGTTATCTTAATCTCATTACTTGGGTTACGGGTTTGATTGGTTGATTCGTGTATTATTTTGTGTCTTTTATTTAATTATTTTATTTTTCAATTTCATCCTTCAACATTAGGTTTATTGGGAATTGAGCTTTATAATTTGTTTCAATTTACTTTATATGAAGTTATTCCAGTCACATAAGTCAAGTTGTGAGTTTAGCGGGTTAACTTGGATTGACTCAAGTTTTTTTTTTTTAAATTCAATCTTTTTTTTTTCAATTTCATCTTTTAACATTAAATTGATTAAAAATTGAGTTTCATAATTTGTTTTGATTTTTTTCTATTAAGTTATCTCGATTCTATGATCTGGATTGTGGATTTGGTAAGTTAATTTGAGTTAATTGGGTCAAACTAATATGTTTTAGTTTCAATAATTTTCTTAAAAAAATGTGAACTTAAAAATCCTTTTAGTCAATCTATATTTTAAGGACAATCCAAGTTATTTTTTACTGAAAAACTTGTTAATAAAACCTTGATATTTTTTATATTAAAAATAATTGATCTGATTTATAGAGTAATGTGAAAAATAATGTAGCAATTATTAAAACGTAAGAAAAGAAAGTTCCTGTATGGTAACCAATGAATAGCTAACACGAGTTCACCTAATCCCACTTGTTTAAAAAGATACAACAGTTTTTTAAACAAGTAAAAATTAATTTTAGCGAATTCAAAATTAATACTTAAAGAAAGCTTAGGCTTCAATTATTGAAGGTAGATGTTGATAATTTTAACTAGAAGTAAGGAAGAACAGGAAGAAGAAGAAAGTTTTAGTGTCAAACCTTACCATCATCCAAATTCGTGAAACAAAACATCCTAAGCCCAAATCAAAATTAGAAAAACAATTCCAACAACAATAGAGCATCCATCACCCACTAAGCGTGAAGCCCAACTCCATTATCGGGTCTAATATCAAATCAAAACAGCAAATAAATTGATGCAATTAGAAGCATTTATTTTTTAAAGTATTTTTTATATTAAAATATCTTAAAATAATTCTTTTAATTTTTTTTAATATTAGCATATTAAAATGATAAAAAATATTAAAAAATTAATTTTAAAATTTAGCAAAACACTATTTGAAACACGGTTTCAAATAGCCTCTTAGGATGTGTTTGTTTAAGCGGTGTGGCCGCATCTTTTTAAAAAATAATGTTTTTTACTTCATATTAATTTTTTTTGTGTTTTTTAATCATTTTGATATGCTAATATCAAAAATAAATTTTAAAAAATTAATTAATATTATTTTGATGCATTTTCAAATAAAAAAAACACTTTGAAAATCAACTGCTATCATAATACCAAATACTACCTTAATCATCAGACAAAAAACAATGTTAGATCAGATATTAAAATATGTTTTTTATTATTATTACTGTTATTGTTCTAAATATTATCATCACAACTATTATTATTATTACCACCATTACCATCACCATAACCACCACCACCATTATTATTATTGTTATTGTTGTGATCATCATCATCATCGTTAAAAAAAAAAAATTGGATTTGGTTTGAAAGATAGAATTGAAAACTACAAAAACTTTGACAAAAAAGTTAAGGAAAACAATAAGAAATCAAAAGATAAGGGACCAAATTGAAATCATTATTATTTTCATTGAAAAAATAAAAAATCATAAACTTGATTTTAAGGATAAAATTGAAAGTAATAAAAACTTTCACAAAAAAAACAAAGAAAAAAATTAAAATTAAAAGCAGAGGAACCGAATCGAAACATATTATATATACAAATTAGAAACTAAGTGTTAAATTGAAAACAAATAAAACTTTAATAAAAATAAAAATACTAAAATTAAAACTAAAATAACTGAATTTGAAATAGCAATAACAATGAGAACCATGGAGCTTTTTTGGGGTAGGAGAGAGAAACGAAGAGGAAAAAAAAAAGGATCATTGGCGTTAAATCAACTATATTTTGACTGCATACGCCACCTATTATGGAGATAACAAGGAATAAAATGACATGGTGTAAGTCTATTTTTAATCACCCGGAGTCTCCGCATGCACCATCCAAAATATACGGAGGCTCCCACACGCTAACACGTGTTGTGCATTCGCTATTAGTTTTTTTCAATTAAAAAATTTTATTTTAATGTTAAATTATGTCATCACCCTCAAGCAAACAAACAATTAAAAAAAAAAAAAAGGAGATTAAAGAACCTTAATATCCCTAACCCCAATGAATTAATTTTCTTGAATCTAAGGGTAATGTATAATTGCTTTGTGTATCAAAAAAACAAAAATACATAAATATCTCTATCTGAAATAATTGTTTTTTTAACTTTTGAAAGTATTTTGGGTATTTTACTATTCATTAAAATGTTGAATAAATGAAAATACCCTAAACAAATCAATAATGACTAATGCACTGAAAATACCAAAACACCCTTGATTCAAATGCAACCAATTTTTTTAGCTAATGCCATAGACGTTCTTTGGCTACTGGGAAATTACTCCTTTAGTATATTTGTTATTCTTTACTAATTAGAAACCTAGAACGTTGACTGTTAAATTTGATTCTTTAGTCAACACGGAATTTGGGTTAGGTAGTAGCTTAGCAGGGGTTCTTGGACAGAAAGCAAGAAATCTTCTAGTTACGTCAAGAAATATCTGATTTCTTTTGACATTATATGCTTAAAATGGGGATTTATGCTCAAATTATTTCCAAAACTCAAACTTAAGCCAAGAATATATTATTTACATATGCTGAAAGAAAAATATACTGTATACAAATGAAAAGCTCAATAAAAAAAAGATGTAAAACACAGAAAAGAATCTGCAGTTCCATCTCTTGAGAAGAAACAAAGCCTAAGATACAGTTGCTATGCCCCAACCCCAGGTCCATGGCATCAAATAGAACCAGTTCTTCGATCATAGCAATTAAAATGAGAATTTCTTTCAGGAAGACGATATAACGATCCTCTGTTTTTGCTGCTGCAAAAGAGAAGTTACATGCATTTAGTATTTTGTTGAAGATTACAACAGGGAAGGATGTGTTCTAGAGGACAACCTTTTTTGATCAAGTAATGTCTACCGCGGTTCAAACACTGTGAAGCTGATGTTATTCCTAGAAGCTGATCGAATACTGCTTGATGAAGTCTCCGGTTCAGGAAAATTTCTTTCTGTGAAAAAACCAGGCTGTTTTGGCTGAGGCAGTGAGATCTCACTGCTCAACATTACGACCACAGTTGACATGCTTGGCCTATCATCGGGTCGTTGTTGCACGCATAAAAGACCAACCTGAATGTGTCTTAGGATTTCAGATAAGGAAGAAGAGTCATCAATCGTTATATTCATCAGCTCCAATGGCCTCCCTTCATTCCACAGTTTCCATGCCTGCAACATAGTAGAATAATAAGTTCTTCAAATTCGTTCTCCTACTACTGGAATTGAGCTAATTCCCAAAAAAAAAGGAGTAAAGAAACATTGCCAAAAACATGTCATATCATTTGGAGAGGTCTTAGCAGAATTGAAAATGCAACTTGACATCTTTCATATCACTGTTTATACTTACATGCCCAAGAAGGTTGTGGTTGTGATCAGGGTGGTAAAATCCTCTGTTTTTCTCCCCACTCACTATCTCGAGTACTAGAACACCAAAGCTAAAAACGTCAGATTTGATTGAGAAGAGCCCATCGACTGCATACTCGGGAGAGATATAGCCACTGGAAACAACATTGAAAAGTAAAATTAAACTTCATTTCATTTTCTTTCTTGGCCGCTGAAAGAAAAGAAGAGGGAAAACAGAAAGAATGGTGTAACAAAGTGCTGGTATTCATACTAGGTTCCCACGATCCTATTAGTATTGGCCTCTATTTGATCTCCCCCAAATATTCTGGCCATGCCAAAATCTGATATTTTTGGGTTCATAGAATTGTCCAGAAGCACATTGCTGGCTTTGAGATCCCTATGGATAATCCTCAATCTGGAGTCCTGGTGAAGATAAAGAAGCCCTCTTGCAATGCCGCCAATTATGTTCATGTGTGTTTGCCAATCAAGTAGGTTTCTGCTTTTTTTATCTGAAAAATTCCTCAACAAAATTAGTCCAACCATGGCTTATTGAAACTATAATGCAAGGAGAACAGACGAAATATCCATGTTTACAGCAGAACGAACCGAATATAAAGTTGTCCAAGCTTTTATTTGGCATGTACTCGTAGATTAACATTCTTTCATCTCCTTCAATGCAACAGCCAAGAAGCTTTACAAGATTGCGGTGCTGAAGCTTGGCAATCAATATAACTTCATTTTTGAACTCTCTCAGTCCTTGTCCAGAATTCTTTGAAAGCCTTTTCACTGCTATTTCTTGTCCATCGGTCAATGTTCCCTGAATGTTCAACAAAAGTCAACAAACCCACCCTTGAATTAACTTGTATTGGCAGTATGATGCAATTTTACCTTGTATACAGATCCAAAACCACCTTCTCCCAGTTTGTTATTGTATGAAAAGTAATCTGTGGCATTCTTTATAGTAATAAAATCGAATGCCGGTAACTCCATATCATCCTTCCTGCCGCTCTCATCCTTCAAATTATCAAGGCGGATGCTTGACGTGTGGGCTAAATAGTTCAAGATTAACTAGCCGTTAACAATTACTTTTTAGAAACAAAATGAGTTAAATCTTTAATTAGGCGCGGTATCCACAGTCAAGCAACAACTGATTTTGTTACGAAATTGGCATTTGATCTCATTTAATCCTTTATTTGCATGCTAATCCTGTTTAATTTGTGATACAAAATCAACCAGCTTTGTTTACCTTGTCTAGTCTTCCTTCTTCTCCTCATGTACAACATGAATCCAAGTAAAAGCAAGACCACAGCAGAAATCAATGTGCCAATAATGATCCTCCGACGCTTGCTCTTACTCGAACTTTTCTTTTCATAACTACCTGAAACATTGGAAGAGTAGAAGACTATTAGCAGACAGCCTGACAAGTTCGAATATAAGCTGTCATTGGATGACTCCAAACTTGCAAGATTTTTCCTGTTCTTACATCATTCAAAATTAGTTTTAGATGTTCGCATCATAAGTAGTTCCTAAAAAGAAAGTAAAGCAGAAGAAAGACTAAAAATATGATGAAATAAGGAAACATACTTAGTTCTGAAGCAGCCATTCGTATGTAGAGATCCTGCCCACCAAGCGGAAGATGTTTAGTGTCCCTGAGGTCACCAAACCAAAGGTAGCAGCCACTTGCTCCTCTTCTAATATCTGAATTTCCATAGGCCACACACGAGCAGTTTGAAAGGCACATATTGCTGCATTCAACTAGGCTCATGCTAGTATTCACCCAGGAATCAGACATGTCTGGCAATTTGACACCAGTGAGCTGCAGAAATCCATCTCCATTTTTACAACCAAGCTGAGTTCGTCTAACACAACCTCCAGTCCAATCTTGTTTATTCCAGCTCTCAGGAGTTCTTGGTATGAAACTTTCCAAGCAGGAACAGACGGCTCCATTACTGTTGCTGCAAATACCGTTGGCACCACACAAGGTATAAGTGTCACACTGATCAATCTGCACTACAGAGTAAGATCCCCAAAGATTAGTTTGAGTTATCCATGTGAGACGCTGTGGTATGCCCGAAGGATTTATCACCAACCTTGATGGAACTGAACTGTTTAGAAGATCAAACGTGTAATAGGACTCGGTGGCAGTTGAAACAAATTGTTCTCCGTAAACAGTATTCGATATCGTTTCAGGGACTCCTCCCCAACGGAAACCGTTCCATATGCCAGTTCTATATAAAATTGTAAGACCCTTCATAAGCAGCATTTGGTTATATCCGCGAGGATCCAACCGAAATGTAAAATCACCTCGAGCAGGATCATCTTCACTCTTCCAAGATGATATATACCTATCAAGACCAGTCACCAAATTTTTTCCCCACTTCATGCCTGGAAGCAAGGTTTCACTCGGATAATCAAAGCTTTGCCACAAAAAGTTATCCGGGTTGTTGTCGTTTCCATCTTTCACGGCAAGATTTCCCGAATCCAAGAGCTGTACAACAGGGTTCTGGGCAGTTCTTGAGACATTAGATGACCAAACAGCATAATTAGTGCTATTGAACAGGACGAGAACTCCTTGACCAGTTACATTTAGTACTCCTAGCCGATCCACGAGTGGTTGTTCTCTGTTGGCCACCCAAACAACAGTTCCAGGGGTTATTTTATTGTACCATATCCCCAAGTATCTGTTACTTGAACTTCCTGGGCTAAAAAATCCCAGCCCAAAACTTCCATCGGCTGAAACTACAGATTCTCCATCTTTTATGGACTGGCCAGGAGCAAGAGTGTCCGATATGGCAGAGATTTTCACATCGGAAATCAAGAGGAAGGTGCACAAAACGATTACTCTAAATCTTTCCATTGATTTTCCCAGTAGGTTTCATTCTATGCTTTCGCTTTCTATGTTGCACATGATAACCACTAGTCTAGACCAATAATACTCTTAACTTTGCAAAATCCTTGTGTATTTTTCACAAACTTGCAACATAATACTCGTTCCCTTCCAGGAACAGCTAAATTTGTCCTATTATGGAAACTAAAATCGTGGTGTTGAACAATGCTGTGATCAAATGACAGATGCACTGTTAGAAATGTATTACTCTTCCTTTGTAATGTCAATGAATCATAGAATCTTCCATTGAAAATCAAATATGATATTATCAGGTTTCCTTTTTGACCCGATACCTTAGGCTGAGATTCTAGACTTCATAGCGGAAACAAAGAAGCCGACAAAAAAATTTTAATTCATTTTAAAAAAACAAGTCGTCCTCTTTAACCTATGAGACAATTTTGTTGTTCAATGTAAGTGGATTAGTTTAGCTGTTGCTATCATGAATGAACCCGATGTTTATTATTAATTCTCATTATATAATGGCAGTATGAACCGGATCTGCCTAGCTTAATTAATATTTATTTAATAATCCTGAGAGTTATAGTTTAATTGTTCATATCCTAAATTTGTTCTTTACAAATCACAAGTTTGAGTTTTACAAACCTCAAGGTCACCGGATACTTACATGGTCGTTAACTTCAGGACTCGTGAAATTAATCAAGATACAAGCAAGCTGGTCCAAATACCTCTATTAATTAAAAAAATTATTTAATCGAGTATATATAAACTATATTCCTTTTGATTTGTGTACACTGACTTTTTAATTGTTTCAAAATTGAATACTTATATAAAAACCTGTTATTTTTTTAATTTTCAATTATATGAATTTTAGTTTCTTTGATTAAAATAATAAATTTTTATTTTGTATTAATAATTAAATTATTAGTTTTTATTAATCATAAAGTAGTTTTTAGCCTTAATGTAAAACTTAGGTAGATTACTATTGATTAAAAGTCATTTCTTCTTAAAATATTTATTTGAATTTAATATTCTCATTGATTGAATATAATATCAGTTTGGTGGAACATTTTAAAAACGAAAAATGGATGGAATTACTTAATTCATATAAGCAAAAAAGTTTGTGTATCATGAGAAGACTAAAGTTTATGTACTAACAGCAAGTTAAAGTCGAAGAAAAATAGACGAAAGTACTTGATTGGAAGATTTGAAAAAAAAAATTGTTAGATATAAAAATTCAAAGTTTTAGTACAAGAAAAGATGTTGAATTAATAGTGTAATTATCCCTTTAAATTACGTATCATATTTTATGATGGTAGGTTGTTAGATATAACTAGTCTAGATATCCGCACTTCACCGCATGCCCGGAATATATTTTTTATATGTGTGTGCAAAAATGATCTTCAAGGGTTGAAATTGAGTAAAAAAAATATAAAAAATTATTTTTGGTCATCTCAAGTTAGAGGATTATAAACCTTTTTTTTAAAAAAAAAAATGCTAACATTTTAAATCCATGACCTAAATCGTTAGACCCGAAACACTCAATCTAGAAAAACCATAAAATTCAATTATCAATCAATCAAATATTAAACGATGATATTAAAAAAAAAGAATTTTATTTATACAAAAGGATTTTAAATGATAGTAATTAAAAGAATGAGGATAAAAATTGAAAAATAAAATAAATCTTATATTTGATTGAAGGGTGAAATTAAAAATAAAAATCAATTTAGTAAAAGGACCAAAAAATATTTAAAAGAATGGAGATCAAAATTGATATAAAAATAAAAAAAATAATAATGTTTTGATTGAAGGGTAAAATTGAAAAGAATAATAACTTTTACAAAAAGACCAAGAAAAAAATAGAAATGAAAATAATGAGGATCAAATTGAAAAATATAATATCATCAATTTAGATTAAAGGATGAAATTAAAAATCAATTAAACTTTCACATAAAGGCCAAGGAAAAAAAATTAGAAATTCAAAGAATAAATATCAAATTAGAGAATACAATTAATATTTGATAAATCAGGATTGAAAGATGAATTTGAAAACAAATAAAAATTTTACAAAAAGACTAAGAAAAAAAAATTAAAAATCCAAAGAATAAGGACTGAACTTGAAATACCAATAACCAAGAGGGTCAAGATATAATTTTTACGGAAAGAGAGAGAAAAGAAGGGGAGAAATTAAGTTCATCGGCAACAAACTGAATCACTACCAGAGACACACGCGACACTAATAGAAAAAGGATATGACTGCACTTTCATCAAAATAAGGTGCCGCATGCACCATCTAAAGTGAGCAGGTGCCTCTCATGTGTCTCTTGGCGCGTCACATGTTTTGGTCTTTTTTTTAGTAAAATATCAAATTGCACCTTATTAGACATGTTACCATCGAAAAAAATCTTTGGGAAAAGATGAAAAAAGTTTTTGAGACTAGTTTTATTTTTGGTTGTTTTATTATGCTTTTGATTTTATTTATTTTTGTTTTTAATATTTGTTCAAATATAAAATTGCATCTCTTATATGATAATAACAAAAAGGAAAAAAAACTATTTTGACAGTATCAAATTGCTCCTTGATGCTAGTATTGAAATTTTTGCTTTTGAAAGCTTTTTTATTTTTGTACTGTGCTTTTAAAATGAGAAAAAAATATAATTACCTTTGATAAATTTGAAAATAATTAATGCACCTCGTGGAAAGATTTTAATGCCTTCACTAACTAGTTATAGGTTTTTTTGTGAGAAGGAAAAAAATGTTGTTATATTTTTCTAATGAATATAATTTCCCAACTAATTTTAGTTTTTGTTAATAGTAATAACTCATAACCTATATATTTTACAAGTCCGAGAATATTAATCTTAAAAGGTGAACTAATTATCGCTTTTCAAGTACATTTCACATGTACACATGAATTTAACATGATGATCCATTTGTTTAGTAATGTAGTGAGAAGTATTTTTTAATTAAAAATATATATTTTTTTAAAAAATTATTGTTAATATTAATATATCAACATTATTTCAAAAATTAAATATATTAATTTAATAGTTTTTAAATGAAAAATAATTTAAAAACTCTTTAAAAAATAAAAAATACAACAAGAACGAACCAATTTTCTAAGCCCCTGAGGAGCCACACGATGAAGTTACCTTAAGTAAAGTCGTCTTTACTATTTATTCTGTTGCTGTTTAGGATATTAACAAAGTCAGAGACTGCTGCAGCCGAAATTGGCTTAGTCGTCGGGGGAGGTGTTTGTATTTTGTAAAGTCTTGTTTTGACTGTTGACCTTCTGGAAGAAATGATGTACAGGTCTTGATATAATTCTTAATACAGCGCCCGCCTTTTCCAACTAAATGGGTATTCAATTCGTAGGATATTTTTGGGTGTTTTTTTAAAAGTAGTTTTTATTTTAAAAAAGTATTTTTTTATGATGATTTTAATATATTGATTTTAAAGATAATAAATAAATTTAATATATTCTATAATCTTAAATAAACACTTAATCTGTTAAAAAATAATTTGTGTCTCCGTTATTCGTTAATTAACAGATAAGAAACTTCTATAAAAGTCTTCGCTCTCGTAAAAAAGCTATTAAAACACTTTCAAGCCTTCATCATCATCTACGCTTGAATTCTTGAAGAAACAAAACTATACACGCACGGGATCAAGCCTAGAATTTCATAAACAAACCTTGAAGACGAGTCAAAGACGCCTTTGAGGTATTTATTAAAAGCATAGAATTATTTTATTTTTTTAATAAAGATTGTATCACAACTATATATATATATATATAAAGATAAAGCATGGTATATATATATATATATATATATATATATATATATATATAAAGATAAAGCATGACATGTTGGGATCTATAGAAAAATATATTTATTTTTGTGATTTATAATAACAAGATGTAATAAAGTCAAACAAGGAACAACAAGGTATTAGATCAGGAACTATTTATTTTTTTATTTTTAAAATATTTTAAATCAAATTATTTTTTTCTTTAAAATAAATATTTTTTTGAAAATTATTTTTCTATTTTTTTTTATGTTCAGCAAACTTATAGAAAGTTAGTAAAAATAAAATTATTTCTATTCCAAGAAAAAGTTAAACTTTTATTCTAGTAAAGTGTTTTTTTATTATTTTTTTTTTTTTTTGAAAAACACAAGGAAAACATCTTATAATAGAAAGGAAATTGTGATTGTTGCGAAAATATATGTGATATATATTATATAAACTTTTAAAAAAATATTAATAAGTTTTTTTTAATTTATTTTTTATGAAGTACTGGATTCCTACAAAATATTTTTCTATTTATTTTTTATGATATTGCTAAACATTAAAAAATAATTTATTTTCTAGAAAATCATTTTGAAAATTAAAACAAAAAAAACAACTTTGCACAAACAAATCAGGTTCTAAAATACAATTTCATGTTTGGCAATTGATGAACAAATAACAATATTAAATTGGTTCTGGCGTTTTTCCAGTAACTCCTACCCTTCCAAGGTGAAGTGTTGTGGGGTGGTGGTCTTCTAACGTGGATATTGCGCTGTCATGGTGATTTCATATGTTGAAGAAGATTTATATTTGCTTGAGGAAGACTCTGTACGAGGAACATTCCTTTCTAGGAAAAAACCGGGCTGCTTTGGCTGAGGCAATGAACTCTCACCACCCAACATTAGAACAGCAGTTGCCATGTTTGGCCTGTCATCAGGTTTCTGCTGAACGCATAGCAGACCTACTTGGATGTATCGTATTATTTCCGACAGGGCGTGAGAGTCACCTAATGTATTGTCGGTCAGTTCCAAAGACCTGTCTTCCATCCATAGTTTCCATGCCTGAAACATAACAAAAACTCAAGTCACTCCGTTTCACCTCATGTTTACCTCTGTTATCCTTGACCATGCTATCAGAAATGGATATCAATGCATGCGAGTGTGATTAATTGTTCAACACAGAAAGATTCTTGTATACTTACATGTCCGACAAGGTTGAGGTGATGATCATGACTGAAAAATCCTCTGTTTTTCCTTCCACTAACTATTTCTAATACTAATACCCCGAAGCTAAAGATGTCCGATTTCACAGAAAAGAGTCCCTCAACAGCGTACTCGGGAGCCATGTAACCACTGAAAATAATATTGTAAAGGAAAAATGAGTTCATATGAAGCATCATATATAGATTGAATTATAGGATGGATCTGAGTATACTTACTATGTTCCAACTACTCTTTTTGTATTTGCCTCAGTTTGATTTCCGCCGAATATTCTTGCCATTCCGAAGTCTGAAATTTTTGGGTACATATCAGTATCTAGCAGAACATTGCTGGCTTTGAGATCTCGATGGATAATCCTGAGCCTTGAGTCTTGATGAAGATATAGAAGCCCTCTAGCAATTCCATCGATAATGCTAAGGCGCGTAGGCCAATCCAGTAATTTGCTTCTTGATTGATCTGAAGATTTTCTCATTGAAATCAGTGCTATCAAGAACTAAAAGCTCAAAACAAAACAAAAAACAATGGCACATTACCCTTTATGGAACCTATAATAAGTCTGAAGATATGGAAAGGGACTAACCAAAAATGAAATAATCCAAGCTTTTGTTGGGCATGTATTCATAAATCAACATTCTTTCGTCTCCTTCAATGCAACAACCCAGAAGCTTTACAAGATTGCGGTGTTGAAGTTTGGCTATCAACAAAACTTCATTTTTGAACTCTTCAATCCCTTGTCCAGAATACATTGAAAGCCTCTTCACTGCTATGTCTTGCCCATATAATGTACCCTAGAAATGGCCATTCAAAATCATTATACACTTTCGATATAGTTGTTCAAAAAACTGTTGTTTTTTTACCTTGTATACAAATCCAAATCCACCTTCCCCCAACTTCTTGTTGCTTGAGAAGTTACCGGTCGCTTTTGCTATTGTGCTCAAATCAATTATCGGCAACTCCAGCTCTTTCTTCCTGCTGTGGCTATCGTAATCCATTTCAAGAAAGTTTTTCATCTTCCCTGGAAATAATAGTAGAACGATTCAAGTTTTTAGTTGAAAGATGAGCACTGTGCTGCTAGACACAGACATGTCTTTCTGTAAGTATACTGATCAATTTCTGTCCAGAATTGGAGAAATATAAGAAACCAAAACCAAATGCAAACTGATTTTACCTTGGTTTCTAATTTTCCTTTTCCTCCTGTGAAACATCCATCCTAGTACAGAAACTCCAGTAACCAATAAAATCGAGCAGACTATGAATCCCACTAGCATCTCGCGTTTCGTTCTTTCATTCCTCTTGATGTTATCTTGATAATTGAGAGAAGGGTTAGAAGATGTTAGAGTGCAACTAGTACAATTGCAACCTGTCTGAACCTGAACACAGCTACCTACTAGATGACTCAATCTTGCTAATTTACTGGGTTGCCATGAAGTTTAGAACAAACATGAGAATCTTACAGATTCAAGGTACTGTTTAATTGTGCTATAGAAAAAAAACTAAAAAGGAAGTAAGGGTAAGAACCATTAGAGTACCTAGATATGAAGCAGCCATCCGTATATAGAGGTCCTGCCCTGTATTGACAAATTCTCTCATGTCAATTAGATCACCAAACCAAAGCAAGCATCCACTTCCTCCTCCTCTGACATCCGTATTTGCATATGCCATGCAAGAGCATTTTTTCAAACATAACTCCTGGCATTCTTTGAGGCTGATGCTCGTGTTATACCATGAACTCGATGTATCTGGCAGTTTCATTCCCGTGTGCTTGACAAATCCTTCTCCTCTATTACAGGTCAAGTTAGTCCTTCTAACACACCCACCAGACCAGTCTTGGAAACTCCAATCTCTGGCAGATTTTGGCTCAAATCCATCCAAGCATGCGCACACGGGGGACTTATCAATGTTACATTTAGCATTTGAACCACAAAAGGAATAAGCGTCACACTGATCTTCACCAACAGCAAAGTAGCGAGTCCATCTATGCATTTGTGATATCCAAGTCAATCTCTCTACAACTCCTGAAGCATTCACCACAAACCGCGATGCCACCGAACTGTTTAGAAGCTCAAAATTGAAATAGACCTCTTTATCGTTCAACACAAACTCGTATCTATATACTGGATTTGGCCTCAATCTAGTAGCCCCTGTAAAACGAATGCCATTCCATGATCCAGCTCTGAATTGTATTTCCCCCCCCTTCTTATAAACTAGTTGTTGATAACCACGAGGATCTATTCCTAAACTATACTCTCCTCTAGCAGGATCATCTAAGCTTTTCCAGGATGAAATGGACCAGTCTAGACCAGTAACCAAGTTTCTTCCGAGTTTCATGTCTGGAAGATTGGTGTCGCCTGGATAATCAAAGCTTTGCCATAAAAAACTCTCTGGGTTGCTATCATTTCCATCTTTGACAACAAGATTTCCTGATTCCAAGAGTTGAGCAACTGGATTGTTTTTCGGTGTGGTCCTATTAGATGACCAAACAACGTCTTTTGTGCCATTTAGAAGAAGAAGAGTTCCTTGATTAGTGAAATTTAGAACTCCTGAATGATCGAAGATTGGATTTTCTCTGTTGGCCACCCAAACAACAGTTCCAGTAGAGAACTTCTTGTACCAAATGCCCAAGTATCTCCTTGTTGAACTACCTGGACTGAAAAATCCAAGTTCAAAGTTCTGGCCGGCTGAAACTATTGTGTCACCATCTCCGATAAATTGACCTGGACTAATGATGTCTGGAGCATTGGAGACTCCAATGGTGGAGAGTAGAAAGGAGTAGACAAAGAGTCCTCGAAGGCCACCTGCTGTTTTCCTCATGCCTCTCTTCATTGAAACTTGATGGTGTAATACACAGAAAATAAGCCCCCAAATTGGACCAAATATGATATAGCTCAGCATTAAAGGCATTTACAAATAAGGATAAGAGAAGAATCATGAGCTTAGATAAACTTGTCAAAATAAAGGATGACCCGCACGTAAGACCTGGTACCATGGATGCGAGTCAACTGGCTTTATGCAATATCTCATGTAAGAACGAGGGTGGTCTTGACCTCAAAACTGGCTCTGATTCAATTGCACTGTTTAAGGTTTGCTTTTGAATTTTCGGCTGCATATTTCAGCTTGAATCTCAGCGTTTATTGTTGTCACGAGCATCTGATTCACGGCTAACAAGGAAACAAGATTTTCAATAAAGGGTTCCCTCAAACAACCGATGTTTTATCTGTCGTTAGACCAGTGATGCCATGTGAATACACGGAGAGCATGCTCATGCCAGTTAGAAGATTAAAAAGGCAATCGCAGCAATATGTGGTTTGATTTCATTTTTTTATATATAAGTAATTCATGTGATGAAAATGTTTCAGGTAAAGATCCCAGGTCCAAGTCTTTGGGAAAGTGATATATTTACATTAGAATTGTCCCACTCGTAGAAGCACTATTAGTTCAATCTCTATATAGGTATAGAGATACCCTTTCAAATACATTTTAGTATGATAATGCTCCGAGTCACTGTTCATGCAGCGCTTTTTTTTTTGTAATTTTTTTTAAAATGTTGCTATTTCATGGGAGGTTGTTATTTTAACATATTATTAATATATTGGCTCCTTCTTTGCAGGAGGTGAATAAAAAAATTAAATATTAAAAAATATTAAAAATATAGAAAACATTTTAATCATTTTAAATCTTATGATTATACTAGACTCAAGCGAATTGGGTCTGTCAGCCATACCAGATCTATGAGCCTTACATCAGACCCAAGTGACTTGAGTCTGGTGGGTATGTCAAACCCAAGTCTGAGCAGATGATAATTAAAATATTGAGACTTGTAATTTTTTTTATTTTTTATAAGAAAAAACAGTTCAACTATCATTGAAGTATCCTAAATAGAAATCTAAATCCATAAATTATTTATAAATAACAAATCATCATAAAAATTTAACTTAACGTTTTAGATCTAAAAAGTCAAATCATATCTTCCTATTGAAATAGTTTATTTTTTATGTTTAAGAATTTTTTTATATTTTCAATAGAAATTCTATCTTCTCTTTTTTTTCTCTCTATTTTTAACTATATATGTTTTTTAACTCAATGCCTGGGTCTGGCATGACCCAAGCATCTAGACCTAGAATCATGCTAGACCTAAACGACTTGGATCTGAATAGGTAATAATTCAAATGTTGAAATATATAATTTTTTTATTTTTTATATAAAAAAATATTTAAACTATTCTTGAAGTATCTTAAAAAAAAATTCAAATTCAAAAATTATTTATAAACAACAAATCATCATAAAAATCTATTTAACATTTTAGATCTAAAAATTTAAATCATATCTTCCTATTTTTTTTATATTCTTTAATTAAACTCAATGCCAAAAAATGTTTATTTAATGGGTGGTCATTTGTGATTTTTCACTGACGACAACATTATTTTATATTTGTTTTTAACAATACTAGAATATATGTGTTTAGTTTCATTATACATATTTTCATATACAATGCATACAAAAAATAAAAGTTTATTTTTGAAGACATGAAATAAATCACTTAGAACATATTTTTTTTTTTTCATTCTTTCCTCTTCGAATATAATAAATTTGTAAAATAAGTTGTACAAACAAAAAAAAGTTTACAATTAAGTTCTACTACATATGAATGAAAAATCATGCTTGAATGAGGCAGTGTTTGTTTTTACAGTCCAATTATACTCTTAAAGAAAATTATATTTTTTATCCCAAGTGTTGGGCTTTGGCAACAATGTCAAACCCAAGCCTAGGTGGCAACCATGCCAAACCCAACCATGGTTGCCAGACCCAGGGAGTATGGTTTCCATACCTAAGATGTTTGGACCTAGTGTTTTTGTCAATCTAATTCGCTTGAGTCTGAAATGATTAACAGACCCATGGTGTTTTTGTCAGACCCAAATATCTTGAGTATAGCGTGCTTGCAGTAACCAAGCCAAACCCAAGGCACTTAAATGGCATAGAAGAAGAAAAAAAAAAGGCTAAAAAAACGTTTCATGAAAAAATGAGAATTTAAAAGTGAAACTACTATTATAATTCATAGTAAAAAATTTCTTGATCTATAATTATTTCCCCACACCCTTTAAGCTTGCCGACAAAATGAATCTATTATTATAATCCATAGAATTATGTTATCCAGCAAACATCAAACTTTAGGTTTGCTAATATCTTTATGTTTTTTACTAGAATTAAATTATTTAACCCACAATGTAGCGTGGGTTAAAAAGCTAGTCTAAAACAAATTGATAATGATATATATGGTGAAGAGATAGATTATGTGTTCAAATCATTCCTAATTATATTTGTTTTCTCAAAATTAATTGTTTTCTTAATTTAAATTGAATATATAACATTCAAACCAAATTGAATTATAATTGTAAGTGAAGTATGTTGCAAAGCTTTTTCTTTTTATTTTGCTATTTTAATAATAAAAAAAATAAAAAGCATACAAATGTGAATCGATCAAATTCGGTCACATTCGTACTTGCTCTAACTTTAGACTTAAGTTTCAAGTCACTAAATTCCCAATCAATCTATTAAGACTGGGTTTAATGACAGTAATGAAAGGCTCGTCTAACCCTAGTCTCATCTAACCCCTAGTATGTGCTTAGCATAGTAGCCCATAAAATGTGTTAGTATGATCAATAATTAATTTACCACGGATGCGTGTGTTCTATTTATTGAAATTATATTTGATTTTTTTTTAACTTGTCTTGTTTTTTTATCGGATCTCATTAAAAAAAAAAAATCCATAACCTATTTGAAGGATGACAGAGTGAAAGATTAAGTCAATAACTTATATACAATATCCTTAATTCTTGGGTAGCTAAAATTAATTGCATTAAACACTCAATAAATTGTATGTGAAAGTTCATGTAAGATATTGATTATATAAATTAATTTCCATTAATGTAAAACTGAATTCAGTTAATGTTCATATAATAGTTCTTAGATTTTCAAAATATTCAAAACATATGGAAAACTCTAATTGAAAATTAAGATACCATATTTTGTTTAATTTAATTGGAAAAAAGATATAATGAATTAGAGGAGGAAGACGCATCTAATATACTTTATCTTTATATTTATTTTAATTATTAATTGCAAATAAAGCTATAACATTTTAATTAAAAAAATTTTATTGATTGGAGTTGAATGATATAGCAATGTTTGGAGCTCATAAAATGTAATTTTTCTATAACTTATTGTTTTTATCTTTGACTTTTATATATACATAATATATATTTGACATTATAATATTTTTTGAAAAAAGAAAAAAACTGAGATATCTAATAAATTCGTGTACTTAGAGAAAAAAAAATGAAATGTGGCAATAAAAAGCTAAAAAACACCCAATATATAAGATATCTAATAAATTCAAAAATACTCGAGTACTCAACCATCTGTGTTTTATTATCAATGTAAAAGAAAATAGTCAATCTAATTTCTCCACGAAACAATTATAGAGGTGCCTCTGATATAGTTAGAAGAGTTTTTTGAAATCCCAATATATAACTATTTCTCATGCTCAAATGATCTAGGAGGAAAATTAATGTTGAAGTATTATTTAAAAAAATATTTATTTTTTATAGTTAATTTAATTTAATTTTTTATTTTTATTATGTATTATTATATTTTTATTTATTTTTTCTATTTGAATGGGATTTTTTTAGTTTATTTTCTATATTATGTGTTACTAAGGTTTTTTTATTTTTATTTATATGCAATATTCTCAACATTTAGTAATACAAAATTCAAATAATCACTAAATGATTATAGAAAAAGTAGAAAAAAAAATTTTCATTTAAATCCTTCGACAGAGTTTCTCCAATATCAAGAATATCCCGAGTTATTAACAACAACTATTTATAACAAAGTTCATACATATATGTATGTGTGAATGTAAATAATTTGTTAAAATCTCACTATGTCCCTTAATAACATTATTTTTATGTTTTCCGAGTAAAATTTCAACATCCCAACACTTGTTTATAACAAATTCTTACACAGTTTATTTTGAATTTCATTTAGGTACATGCTAGTACTTTCAATTATGTATAAAACACTTTCATTAAATTTTTATTTGTGTTTATGTGTTTTTCTATTTTCTAGGTATTTTCATTATTATTATTTTTACTTGTATATAAAATTTTACTTCAAACTCCTGAGACTATTATCATTCCCACAATAGGAGTTTATAAAAAATATTGTTACTCATTTGTTTTGTTTATTTATTTTATTATTAATTAAATTTTATTCCCAAGTTAAATTTTTATTAACTTTTAAATTTCATTTGGAGTTTACAATAAAATCTGTTTGGTATTATGGTTGTGGTTTTAAAAAAACAGTTTAATAAAAAGTGATTTTTGTGAGATTCGTTTTAAAATTTGATATGTTTGGTTAAAATTACAGTTGAAATTATGGTTAAAAAAAGCATTTTTTTTGTATTTGATTAAATATTTTTTGTATAAGATTTGATTATAAAATTACTTAAAAAAACATATATCTATATATTTATAATAGTTTCTATTTTACTTTATTATAGGAACAATCAACTATTTGTCCCTGTGTTTGGTACACACAATAATCTTGCCCTTGTCTTTTTAACTTAGACAGATTGGCATCAAAATTAATAAATTTTTGGTTAATTAGCTCAAACTAATAATGCTACTAGAAAGGATAAAATTGCATCTTTTAAGGATATATAACGAGACCAAGAAAAAGCTCCCATGGCATACTTTCTTTTCTCTTCAACATCCCAGTAATGGGCAACCCATACATCCCAATTATGGGCAACCCATACTCCCTGATCAGGCAATCGAGTTTCCATTCTTGCATGGTCTTATAGTTGGCTCAGGTGTATCTTGGATAGTGTAGTGGCATCTGAAAGCTCCCAATCTGCTCCTTTTCGTACTGCCCATTTGGTCCATTATTGCCTCTGTTTGAGACAAGAGAAGGGAACAGAGGGGAAGGAAAATTTTGGGAAATAGAAGTCCAAATCAATGATAGTAATTTGGCAACGGGGGGAAGGGAGCAGAGGAGCTGAGCTAACAGGAATTTGATGCAGGTAGAAGCCTCGTTTGACAGAAGAAAGGACAGAAAAAGGGGTTGAGAATGTTTTGTGTTAATTATAGTGTCAGTGAAAGAGAGGAGAACACGAAAAAAGCAATTGTAAATTGCTTTTCAAAAACTGAGGTCCAACCTCAGTTTTTGAGTGGTATCCATATGAAATAAAACTTTAATTCAGCTTAACCAAACATTTCAATATTGCTTTTATTTTTATCCACAGCCTGAGTGTCAATCAAACACATATATAAAGGGTTCTAATAATGTTTTAGTAAGTGACACAAAAATGAATAAATTTCATAATTTGGATATGTCCTTATAGTTATAGTATATTTTATCTTTAAAAGTTTTGACTTGTGACAAATTATATTATTATTTGTTTTCATTTACATTAATTGGTATTAAAGTTCAACTATTCATAATAGTTTTGATTAGAAGTCGTAAAGAATAAGTATAAAACCAAATGATAACATAGTTTGATCACAAGGTAACCAAATCAATTATTTTAATTAAAAATATAAAATTTTGTTTTGTTTTGTTTTTGGCAGGAAGTAGTTGGATTTGAACGAAAATGGAGTTGGTTAATTAGCTCATTAAAAATAAGGTTAATTTTTTTTCTATTTTTATTTTTTTAATTTGTATAATTATAATTTCTAATTTTTTATTTGAAGGGAATAATTTTACTATTTTATTTTTATATTCAATATTACTAGGGTTTTCTAAAAAAAAATTCTAATGATACTTTGACAAGGTTAATAAAATTTGAATATTTTAAATGTTTTCTCATACTTGTATAGTATTTTTAGTAGTGCTACTCAAGTGCCATAAACAGCTTGGAAAATTTTTGCAGAGCTGTTTTAAGAGTTTTCTATACAGGTTTTCTGTATATAAATATTCCCCTTCTCATGTTTTGTCTATTTTTTTCCTCGAAAAACTAACTTATATATACGTATGCATGATTAATTGCCTTGTGCTCTTGCGAGGAATTCACGTATTGGTTCAAAGAATCTTGGCTTTGGACTGAGCTTGATTATCATGGGAGGGCCTTTCTAAATTTAAGTCCAATATTAACAAAATTATAGCCTTAGAGATTGATTCAAATGTCTCCAGTTAGGCAGGAACAAGTTGGATTTGAACTAAAGTGGAGTTGGTTAATTAGCTCATTAAAAATTTAGTTTAATATTAAGATCTTCAATTCAACTAGAAACTCAACGAGTCTCGAATTTTTGAATTAGTGTGTTAAGCAGATTGTTTTGAATGCTAACATTTGTTAAGAAGCTCATAAAAAACTTTTCAATGAACTTTTGCAATCTCTCTTCCCTCTTTAAATTTTCAATAGGATATACTAGATTAGTAGATTGTAATATGCTAAGAATCATATTAAATTTTTTTCTATTTTAAAAAAACAAGATACTCATGCGACGCTAGTAATTTTATAAAAGTATAAAAAAATCAAAACTAAGATTATCGACTCGACTATATTTAATAAATTTAATTAATTTAATAATATAGTTAAAAAATATAACAACAATTCATAAACTAAATTAATTTTTTTTTTACAATAATTAACTGCAAAAACAAAACGCATATCAATATTATGAAAAAATATCTTTCTAATATTCTTAAAAGGTATCCATGATCTTATTTGATAATAAAATAAAAATTAAATAAGAATAGGATAACCTCATCAAAAGTAAAATGAAAAAAATAATAAAATTCAAAGCTCCATTACTAGTGAATCAAATGTTAATAATCAAATTTGATAATAAAAATAATAAAGATTAAATTTGATATAAAAATAAAATAAAACTAAATACTAAGGGAATAAATTGAAACAAAAAAAATTCAAAAAAAATTCAAAATAAAACAAATAAGAATCAAAAAATTAATAAAAAAATTTAATAAAAAAAAAAGACAGGACACCGTTAAATTTTAGAAGACCTAGATCAAATCTTAAGGATAGAAAAAAGAAAAAAAGAGAGGAGAAGAATAAAAAGTCGTCAACACCTTCCCACTGCTCCTCATTGTCATCAAGCTTAGTGCGTCGCTTTGTTTAGTCACCAAAAGACCCTTTATTCACCGCCTTAATGTGAAAACATCTTTTATTTATTGGTGTGTGCATTGCAGATGCCAATCTATTTAGCCTGCCATTCATCTCATTCTTCATATTTGTTTTAGTTTCATTTTTTATCCTTTTATCCTTTATTTGTTCTACTTTATTCAAATTTTATTTTATTTTATAAAATCTAGCATCAACCAAGCTCGGACATGTATTGGAACTTTATTTGATATTTTTATTAGATACAAATTTTTCACAGTAGAAAATAAGAACTTTACTTGACAAATTAAAAATATTAAAAGCAATGACATGTATTGGGTTGTAATTGAGAAACAAAAGTGCCTGATTAGCTTGTAAACAGGTGTGAGAAATGGTCTTTTCGAGCCTTTCCCGTGAACTGCAAACAGCTTCCTATGTTCTCAAGATTGAGGTATTAAGAATTTCTCTTCTTCCTTTTTCTCCTTCAAATCACAGGAAACTACTGCTGTCGAGTTCTCAATTTGCCACATGACTTCCCACTACGTACCGTGTGGTTCCTCGATGTTATAAACCAATTTCGTAATCTGACTAGAAATGCATATCTTGCTATAAAATGCTTAGTTGTTCCCTTCCCTTCTCTCCTTATTGATCGATCGAAAGATAAGATGTCTGTCTCTTTGACCATTCAGATTGTAGGAAAACTGCTGTTGTCGAGTTCTCTATTTTCCATTTGTAATTACCAGACTCAAGAAACTCCTTGTCAATGCTTTCAAACACATGAAATCGAGGATGTTTTTCACAACTACAATGCAAACCGAACATTGTCTAAGAAACATCGACAAACTCAGACATGCACCAAGTTCTCGGTGGCTATTATGCTTAGAAAAACAGTTCCTCAGGTATACACTGGCGTACACATCGCAGGAATTATCTATCTAGCTTCCAGGATAGTTATACTTGCTTCATTTGTTGAATAGTAGTCTTCACTTCTTGATGTTGCATCGATGACGGAACCCCTTTCTATGAAGAAACCAGGCTGATTAGGCTGAGGCAACACAGCTCCTTCATTTGCTAGCATGAAAACTACAGTTGACATTACTGGTCTGTCTTCAGGGAGCTTCTGGACGCATAATAGCCCCACCTGAATACACCTGAGAAGTTGGGACTTCCCGGATGTATCCTCCAAACCTGTGTCGATTAATTCCGAGGCCCTGCCTTCAGTCCACATCAACCATGCCTGTGATAACCCAATATATTCCTGGTTATTCAGCAGGAAAATCAGAGAGATATTACATACTTCCTTTCCATTTGATTGTTCATACTTACATGTCCTAAAAGATTGTGATGGTGATCTGGGTGAGCAAAACCTCTGTTCTTCTTACCACTTATTATCTCTAACAGAAGCACACCCAAGCTGAAAACATCAGACTTGACTGAAAATTTTCCATCAATGGCGTATTCAGGAGCCATATAGCCACTGCATAAAAAAAAAAAAAAAACAGATATAGATTTTTGCAACTCATAGAAGCATATGAATTTAACTAAAGAGAGCTTACTATGTCCCAATAACTCTTCTTGTTTTTGTTTCTTTTCCGTCATCGCCAGATATTCTTGCCAAACCAAAATCTGAAATTTTAGGGATCAGGTTACTGTCTAGTAAAACATTGCTTGGTTTGAGATCCCTGTGAACAATTTGAAGTTTGGAATCTTGGTGGAGGTAGAGAAGTCCTCTTGCGATACCCAAAATAATAACAAAACGCTCTTTCCATCCCAATAACGCACTTCTTTCACGATCTGCACATCAATTCATCTCTTGTAAGTCAAAATACAATATCTGTTGTAGGATTGGTACCCATAGGATCAAACTTCAAGGGAATTAGTTTAATACATGAAGAACATTGCATAGGCTTAGGGAAGAAATGTGACAAAAGAGACAATGAGTCAAGGGGATCAAACCAAAGATGAAATAATCCAAGCTTTTGTTAGGCATATACTCATAGATTAACATCCTTTCTTCTCTGTGTATACAGCTTCCCAGGAGCCCAACAAGATTCCTATGTTGAAGTTTGGCAATTAAAACTACTTCGTTCCTAAACTCCTCAACACCTTGTCCTGAATTCATTGACAGCTTCTTCACTGCAATTTCTTGTCCTGTCAAAAGTTTACCCTGCAAGTTTTCATGTAGAAAACTCATTTCTTTACCATTTTGAGTCAACAGAACACAATTCTTTATTGTAGTTATCTGCATTACCTTGTAAACAGAACCAAATCCCCCAGCTCCAATTATACTGTCCGGAGCGAAATTGTTTGTTGCAGTAGCAATTGTATCCATATCAAACAGAGGTGTTTCCATGCCTTCCTTCCTGCGGTCCGTTCCTACTGAAAGAATAAAATGACTTAAAACCTGCTTTCCAATAAAACAGCGTGCTAGCTATTTTTTTCTTAGCGGCGAGGTTGGATAAGAGTTCGTACCTTTCCTCTTTATTTTCCTCCAACCAATGCAGAGCACCAAACCTGAGACAAAAATGCCTAACAAAGCAGACATTGAGGCCACCAGGGCAGTCTTTAACATTTTCTTCCTTTTCGAGCTACGCACCATTTCTAGAAAATAGCCACAAAGAAAATGCAGTTGTTGAGAATAATTTTCAATGCCACGATTTTCTCTTAATAATAACAAAAAAAAGATACAAATGCAACCAGGATAAGGTCTCGCTTCCTTGTTTTCTCCCATAGATGAAGGCAAGAAGTCAAATCTTGAAATTCAACGTGTCTTGCTTATGTTTTCTGGATAGACATCTTACTATAACTTTGAGAATGCAAGGAAGGTTCATAAATGAGAAGAATAACACATACCTAATTCTGAAGCTGGTACTCGTATATGGATATCCTGTCCCGTCGTGCTTCCTGATTGCTCTCTAATGTCTATTAGGTTCCCGAACCACATCAAGCAGCCACTGCCATCTCCACCTCCACTTAAATTTGAAGCAGCAAAAGCTGAGCAAGAACAGTTCTTGAAGCACTCTGCCTCGCATTCCTTCAGATTCATACTCTCATTCAACCGAAACTCTAACAAATCAGGCAATTTTACCCCTGGAAGCTTGAGGAAACCCTCACCTGGTTGGCAATCTAATGTCAATCTCGCCTCACATTTTCTAGACCCGTAAAAATTCTGTATATCCAATTCTTCTTCTGGTATGGATCTAAACCCTTCCAAACACTGACAGATAGGTGACGTCCTAGTTCTGCAAATACCATTAGCACCACATTGCCCATAATTCTCACACGTATCCACAGGTACTGAGTATATCGTTGTCCATCCAGAGTTCTGACCATACATCACAAGACGTTCTACTGCACCTGATTGATTCAGGGTTAATCTCGAACTAACTGAATTGTTCAAAAGCCTGTAAGTGTAATATATTTCATCCTCATTACGAACCAGAATCGGTTCAAATACTGAATTGTGGACTTTAGGAGTGCCACCAAAGAAAATTCCATTCCATGGTCCGCTGCGGACCTTCTTCACAGATCCTACAACAATAAACAATTGAGGTAAACCATGAATGTCAAGTCTATAAGTAAAGTCTCCAGGGGATGGATCGCTGATACTTCTCCATGTGATTAAGTACCTTTCTTGACCAGTCTTTAAGTTCCATCCCAGCTTCATGCCTGGTAATAGTGTATCTGATGGCTGGTCAAAACTCTGCCATCGATAGCTTTCACTGTTTCTGCTACTACCATTGTCCCTAACAACAAGATTTCCAGAATCCAATAGCTGTGCCACAGGACCTGCTATAATGCTTGATAAATTTGAAGACCATATAATATTCTTTATTTGGTCGAGAAGAACAAGATTTCCCCCGTTGTCAATTGTTAACACCCCAAAATGATCAGTGAGTGGGTTGTTTCTGTTTGCAACCCATACAACTGTCTCAGGGCTCTTCTTGTACCAAATTCCTACATACCGATATTTTGAGGTTCCAGGAGAGAAGAAACCTAGCTCGAAACTTTGAGATACAGAAACTAAAGTCTGGCCATCTTTGACAGGTAGATCTGGAGTTATGATATCAGCAGAAAATGACAAGAAGTGGAGAGATTGTATGAACAAAGCGCTGAAGAAGATAAAGAAAGGAAGGCTCTCCATTGTTGAAATGAAAGTTTTCAAACATCAAGTGTTACCACATAACGAGTAAAATCTACCCGCATGGATATGAAAGATTTCGGTGATAAACTCTAGATTGGAGGTGGCAGCAAAACTATTTGGTTTTACATTTAGCAAAACAATTCCATCTCCCTCTACAAAAACAACTGGAAATGTTCAAAAAAAATAAATAAGAGAAAGAGCACGACAAAGGCAAAACCGAGCTCTCAACAGTGAGTTTTAAAATGGGTGTATCCTGCGGCCTTGTACGCATAATACTTTCCTTCATTTTCTTTTTTCTAGCTCGCAATTTTAGAGTTTCAGCGTTGAAAAGTCAGAGCTGTTATCTTCAATATAATCATCCACTTGAAGAAATATCGGGTGATGGCTAAGATGAGGTTTGAAATTGAATATTGTGAGGATGCTCTACAGCTAAGAAAAACTTGAAAGAGTGACGACAGATGATGTTAGGTGGACGGTTAGTGAAAAATATTACGTCTTTTTCAACAATGGCAGGGAATATTATATTTAAAATTATGAAGAATATTAAAAGAACACGGTAAAATATTGTAGCTGTACTTTACATTTTGATCTCTGAAATTTCTTGTTTTTCCATATTCAATCCTTGTAGTTACAGTTATGTTTGTTTCAGTCCTTAAACTTCATTTTCATCACATTTCGATCCTTCCATGCCAAGGAATATCTGACTTTTAAAAAAAAAAAAAAATATGGCCCCTCACCTTTTTAAAGGGTATTTGGAAGTGTGGTAGTGGTTGCTTTTCAAATAGCTTTTCGTGCCGAAAAGCATGCCAATAATGTTTTTTTATTTTTTAAAAATCATTTTTGATATCAGCACATCAAAACGATCCAGAAAGTACAAACCGCATTCAATTTTAGCAAAAAAAAAAAATTTGAAATTTTGCAAAAAACCGTTTGAACCGCAGTACCAAACGGCTATTAATCTAAATTTTTTCATTTATTTTTTTGCAATGTTATAATACATTATCTTTAAATGAAATTATTAAATGAATTTTAAAAAGTATTCCTTGGATCTGACCTTTATTTTTTTTTTAATGATTTTCAATGTAATGTCATAATTTTAAAATAATATTAGAGATTTTCTACTTATGTTAACAATTATTTTATGAATAATTATATACGAAATTTAAGTTATTTATTCTTTTATTTTTACATAAATTCATAGAAAATAATCAAGATATTATTTTTTATTTCTTGATTGAAATTTTCTTTATAAATGATGATAAGATTTTATACGAGGAACCAAGCTTTTGTAAGAAAAAAAGAAGCATTGTTTGACAAAATAAAAAAAAAAAAAGAATGGATAATGGAAAAATATTTTTATCTAAAGAATTTTTTTCTTAAATTAAAACCATTTGTATTCCTATGAATTTCGTTTTAAATTAATTTAACTTTATATTAAATCAACCATGTTGTTGATTAAAAAAAAAGGTTAATGCCTATGTCAATCAAAAAATATATAGAAATAAAAAGACAAAGTTTAGACTAAATACATACATTTATTTATAAAAAAAGTTTAGGGAATGGCACTTTACAAGTATGCATGGGCTTTATAGGTTTCGGCACTGCTTCTTTTTTTTTAATGACACTTGCCTTTTTACATTATATAGTAAGATTCATTTTAAATAAATATATTATAATAACATTTAAAAAATTTTCCTTTATGCCATTAATTTTTTAATAATATGAGAGCTTTTTTGAAATTCAATGGTGGCGTTGTGGGTACAATACTCTTCTCCTTGTCTGTCATTTCCTTTCATTCAAACTATTTAAGCGCTTTGGTAATCAGTTATCCAAACAACTTCTGCTTCTCAGTCGTGCTCTGCTACCGTAGAGGTCCAATGACTGTTTTGGAATTTAATTTTTTTAGGCTCTGTTTCTTTGTTTGTAGAAAAAATATTTTTTTTTTAAATGAATTTTGAGAAAAGTAAATTTTTAAAATGTGAATTCCAGAAAAATATTTTCTAATATTTGACAGTGTTATGAAAAATAAACTGAAAAACACTTTCCAGTGTTTGTTTGTGTTATGAAAAATAAACTGGAAATAAATTTATTAATTTTTTTTCAGGTTTATCTAATATATATAAAATATTTAATATAAATATTTAATCACTTACAATAAAAAAATAAAATCTAAAAAGTATAATAATGAAATTTTTTTTATTATTATATGCTATATTCATACATAGCTTATTTTATAAAATATAACTATATATGTCATATCATATTATATAGAAATAAGCCTATGAAATATTTTTAAGTAAAACCTATTAATATATTTTTTTTTCAATTTTAAAAGGTTAAAATAAGTTTTTTTTTTCATATGAAGAAAGCCAAATTAGTTTATGGTATTAAAGTAAGAGTTAGATATTTGGGTTTTTTTGGTATGAAGATTTTTTAAAAAGATAAATAAAAACAAAAATATTTTGATGAGTTGTTTGGATAAAGATTTTTTTTGTTTTTTTTACAGGTATAGGCAATTATCCCTTTAATATCCCCTTAATATATATCAAATAAGCATTTATAAATAAAAATAAAAATCTTACATAAAACAAAAGCATGCATAAATATTAAGTTTTGGTTCAAATTCATACATATTAGTTCAAATTCACAAACATAAACATACTAGACCGAATTAAACAAATAAACATACTTGCCAAAAAACAAACATAAACTTTCTTATCATAGTGAAATCATCTAGTAATCAGGTCTGTAGCAGTGTTGGTTCACAAAATTATGAACCCAAATTTTCCTCAAATTAGCATTTTTTGTCAAAAATGCTTTTGCCAACATTTCATTTTGGACCAAGTGATCAAAAGCATCACCAAGAGCGATCTCCTCAAAGCCTTCAACTTTCATCACTTCTGTATATAGCTCATTAACATCAATTTGATTTTTGCTTAGGCTTTGAATTGCAAGCGCTACATCTCCAATCTTTTTAGACAACTTTTCAACACTATCATCTTCATCCGTTCGATATCTCTTCTTATGTTGTCTCTTTTGGATATTAGATGAAAATATCTCTTTACCTTTTGAAGTTTCTTCATATTCTCCTTCATTTTCAATTGAAATAGATTGCACTTCAATGTTCTCTTCCAGGTTGATATCAGCATATGATTTGGCATAATTTCCGGTTGCCATGTTTTTCCCAACAACAATTGTCATTGCTTCATACATATCAAGTTTTTTGTTGAGACACTTGTCATGATTCGGATGTGCCTGTTCATAAAAATTAGAATATATAATTTTCAGTTCCTTGTATAAAGTTTTGCAAACAAAAGTAAATGTAAAAATTACATAGAATACACTATTTATCATACTTTTACTTATTCATCATATACATTTTTCGAAACCGTAATCATCTTCAAACAATCATCCCAACCAAAACCACTTTTATTTTTTAGTTGGGTTATTATTCCCTATTCTTTTTTCACAGTTTTGAGATGATTCTCCATATGCTTCTGCTCGCATGGCACGTTGAAGTTTTGACTAATTTCTGTAGCTACCTTTGCAAAAGATTCCGCTTTGAAGGTGGAAGAAGGCTTGTTTCCTTTAAGTGCCTCCTCGACTAATATCTCAAGTAGCATGTGAGACATAGGCTTAGACCATGTGAAGTGCTTACCTTTGCATTTTTCATTCTTCGCAGTATTCATTTCTACAAAAAAAATTCACAAATTTATACAAAATAAAATTATATAATATTTAGATTGAACTAATTTTATACAAAAAAAAATACAACTCTATTTAAAGAAGAACACATGAAATACATAATAAATTATAATGAAGTCACAAACAATACAAATATATAACAAAGACAATACAAACTCAAGAAAGACATAATAAAAACAAACACATATAATTAACACTCAATTACTAGTTTCTTTGAGTGTTATAATCATTCCACATGGTTGATGCAATCATTTCTCTTTTTGTTATCCACTCCCTATTCTCTTCCCTCTCCTCCCGTTGGTTTAAGCTAATTGTTCTTCTAATTGGTTGACTTTCCGAACATATTTCTTCCATAAGAAAGTCATAGGGATCAACTCCCATTATGTGATTATGAATAATACAGCATGCAAGCATAACATTCACTTGTGTTTCATAAGACCAAAAAGGTTTTTCATCAATTGATCTAAACCGACTCTTCAAAATACCAAACCCTCGCTCAATAGCGGTTCGTAATGAAGAGTGTCGAAGATTAAATAACTCCTTTTCATTTTTCGGTGAACGGTCTATAAACTCATTCAAGTGGTATCGAACTCCACGAAAAGGAGTAATGATTCCTTTTCGAATACCATAACCAGCATCACCGAGATAATATTTCCCTACAAATAAAAAATAAAACCTATTATTATATTTATCTTATCAGACAATTTACATGTTTATTGCATATTGTAAATATTTAATTTATACCTTCTGGAATTTTTAGTCCACTAGGTCTTGATAGTGCATCACCTAAAACTCGGGAATCATGTGCACTTCCTTTCCATCCAGCTAAAACATATATAAACTTCAATTCAAAAGTTATAGCTGCTAAAATATTTTATGTTGTTCCCTCTTTTCGACCTCGAAACTTTCCTTGAATGTCAACAGGAACATTTGCAGGAATATGGGTACCATCAATTGCTCCCACACAATCCTATATAAACATGAAAAAAATAATTTATAACCATTTCTTCTAGATGTAATTAATTAATGTATAAAAATATTGATATTGTTATCGTACCTTAAAATAAGGATAGAATCTGCGATTATTCATTATCTCCGCGGGAACTATATCCCCTGGGTCTTTGATAAGGTGTTTGTATAACTTAAGAACTGCTTTTAATACAATTTTAAAGTAACGATGGATAGTTTCAACAGACCTATAGTATATACCACTAATAAAACGAAATCTTTGATTTTGACCTATAATTTGTAAGAACACAATTACTTGCTCCCTAATAGACACATTTTGAGTTGATCGTAATAGGTTACGACTTGTGAGAACATCACACAAATTATAAAACACAATTGATTTCATACGAATTTGTTCGACGCAATGTCTATCACCTCGATTCAAAATGCTATCAACATGGAATTCTTGTTGAGCAATTGCATTTATACGTGGTTCTCTTGGTATATAAATTCTACTTCTTTCTCGTTCAATAATAGCTACTCCTGTAGCTATGACAGTTACAGCTGCTTCCATACATGTTGCATGATTAATCTTACTATCCATGATAAGAAAGTGAAGTTTTCTTATAATAAAACCTAAAAAGTATGGAGAAATAAACATTCAAAAGCATATCAAATACTTACACAATCAATATAAGAAATTATCATCAAAACATGCATTCGTACATATGAACTGCTTCTCAAATATAAGCACATGAAGTCAGAGCGCATGACAATAATTCACAACCATAATTCTTAAATCATTTGTTTAACTTTTTAAATTAAAATCCAAAAGCACAAGAAACACTAGAAACACTAGTTATTTATTTTGTAAGGTAACTCAAGTTTTCAAATACAAAGCAGTGATGATGAAATCTCGTAGCTATCTGGGCATTATTCAGCAAAATAGAAAGCGCTAAGAAAAAAAATAGTTATCTGGGCATTTTGTAAGGTAACTAGAATCTCTTTTTATGGATGGTAGAATGATTTTTTTTTTAATTTGAACCTGAATATCAGAATGTTACATGATGCAATATTATTTTCCAAGAATTGCTTGGGCTGCTTTCCTATGATTTTCAAAAACTCTACTGTATCCTCGTGCTCTCTATCATATGACCACAATTTCGCAAATCCTGGCAGCTCTCTAATGTGCATTTCCTAAAGCTTGTGGTTCCACTTTTAGGAATATAGAACCCAATATCTTCTGCTTAAAGAATTTCAAATTCAGGATGCACGAGCATTAATATAGGAAAGATCATTTCTCATCCATCATCTGTGATCTTGAGGCAAATGAACCCGCAGAATAACTAATTTATTCAAGAATAAAGAATGAAAGAGCTGAACAAAGAGGAAAATCATGGAAGTTGCACTTTGATTTGGGCTAAACACCGACAGGAAACGAAAAATAAATAGAAAAGAAAGAAAAATAGGTTGTCTCGGCTTTTATCAAAAATCATATGCAATTTCTTATCAAATAAAAAACCCATCCCCGCCGCCTCCTTATTTTCCTCTCTTAAGATACCAACACAACCAATTGACACTATTTACTTGGGAGCAGCAGCCAAATAACCCATCCCCGCCGCCCAGTTTTTACCACCATCTTTATCATTTCCCCCCTACCCAGCCAAAACATGACCCAGTTTTTCACAAGAAAGAAGCTTTGAGAGTCACTGGAGAAGAAGAAAGGAGAAACACGTGTGTTGAGCAAGCTATTTGTGATTGTCAATTAAAGTGGTGCACTAATTAACACCACCATCACAGTGGTTGCCCATTTAAAGATGGATTAGAGGGAAGGGTTTTGATGCTTAAATAAAAAAATAAAAAATAAAATGGGGTCACCTTAAGATCCATTCCATGATTTTAGCCCTGCATAAAGGTAAATCATGACCCACATGAAAAAGAAGCAAACAACTCCACGGTTTCAATTGGCTGAGATCTTAATCTCTTGTCGGCACCTTGAAAATTAGGAAACAGGGGCGCTCACTTTCATTTATGGCATCATATCTACCATCTCACCCTACCTTGCCTCCATTTATGACCATATTTATGAGCTGACGAGAATCGGTTGAATGTTGCGGTCTCCCATGAATGGCTAACATATTTTTGAGGATTACAAACTCAAGGGGCCATTCAACACCTAAACTCCAGGAGGCCGGTTGAGAGAAAGCTCTCTCTTCTCGGACAGATTCAACTGAAAAAATGATGTCCTAAATGGCCTTAAATTCTATGGACAGAAAGATTGAAAAAGTGTGGAGTAGAAATGTGGCGATGGAATGAAAAGTGATTATCAAAATCTGAGATTATCAAACACACATATTAAAAACAAGCAAGATAGATTCTATACAAAACAGAGCATGGAATTGTTCTGATTTTTTTCCAAGAATTAAATAAGCTCACAAGATTTCACAATCATAATTATAAAGAACAGGAAAAAAAAGGACAGATAATATAGAAATATTTGAAAAAAATAAATACCTGAAGATGAAGATATGAGAAAAATAGATTTACAGCCATCAACCACGCAAATTTTTTGAAGAGATCAGTTGTAAGAGCTTTGGAGAGATTTGTTTCAAGTGAAAAAGGAAAGTGTTTTCCAAGAATAAAAAAGGGAAAACACTTTCCGCATATTAAAGTTAACATTTTTCTTTGACCAGAATTTAATTTCCTTTGACTCACTTTCCATGTATTTGCCAAACATTGGAAAGTGAGGAAAATGGTTTCCAGGAAAGTGAATTCCTGGAAACAAACGGGGCCTTAATCGTGGTTTTGCATGCTTAAGACTTTGAAGCTTTTCCCCTTAGGTGTATCTTGAAAGTTTTTTAAAAATTTTAATTTGGAAATATAAGTTATTAGATGAGCTTCAAAGATATAATTTGTATTATTATATAATACATCATTTCAAGTAAAGTTCTTTTAAACTTGAAACTTCCATTGATTCACATGACCTTGTGTTTAATTTTTATCAAATAAATAGAAATTGTGAGATTTAAACTCATTACTACTTGATAATCAAAACTCTGATACCATATCAAAAAATCATCACAACTCAATAATTTAAACTGTTACATCAAATTTCAAGTCATAATTTATGTTATTTTGTAAAAAAAAGAAACTTGCATTGTATGTCTAGGATCTTTCTAATCAGTGTGTTTGTGGAAATAAAGAAATGCTTCATGTTTATACTCGTAAGTTCTCATACACATGAATATGCAGCTTGCCTAGGTTTTCCTTGCCAAATATTTACTGAAAATGCTAGAGATGTGTTTGTGAAGTTGTCTGTCATTATTTGTGTTGTATTGTCGTATTATTGATTTTTACTTTGCATGTATGTTATTTAATATAGTTTTTTTATTTATTATGTTTTGGCTATTTAAAAGTTTTTTAAAAAAAAACAGTAGTTGTTAAAGAATAATATAAATTATATCCTTAAATCTCACTTATCAATTTAAATTATTGATTTAAAATGATTTTTTTAGCATGATATCAGAATCTTAATAACTAAATAATTATGATTTTAAATCTCATCATCATTATTTTTTTAATTAATAACATAAAATAATATAAATTTATATAAGTTAATAATTTAATTAAGATTTCAGTGTCTATTGACAAAGATGCTGTGTGCATAAACACAAGGCATAACCATTAGATGACGATAGGCCGTCCAATCTCTTATCCTTAGTTCACTTTATAGCCAACATTTATATGTACTTTGGTAAAGAAGTGTGAGTGAAAATGTTCTCACAAAGAAAGGAGGTCATATATTTTATATGGAGCGGCAAAACAACGAGAACCCACGACATGGAAGGTTTCGCCATTGAAGAAGCTGACAGTTTTTTTTTTTGTTTTTTTTTATTATATAGTGATCCCATTTGGACTTTAAATTATGATATTGAAGAAGCTGATAATTTTTTTTTTATTTTATTATATAGTGATCCCATTTGGACTTTAAATTATGATATTGAAGGGTCAGCTTCTTCAATGGCAGTAGTCAATCTCAAGCCAAGACAACTTTCCATTGCTGTTGACGCGCATAGTTCATTCTAAATTTCATCCAATCGAAGGGGTTCTATGAACTTCAACAATACTGGGCTTGCTTGATTCTGACCTTTTCAAGCACAAACATTTGGTCAGACAGCTTATTTAAAAAAACAAAGAAAAAGAAAACATTGAGTGCACCAAGACTGCGGCACGTGTTGACTGCTCATTTTGTTCCCCTCTCAAAAACTTTCCATCTTGGTTAACCCGATACCTATCTCGATCTCAGTGCAAGGGTTTTCACCTTTTTTGGGTTTATGAAAGTGTTTCATCCTACTCTGAGCTAGCGATCTCCTAAGTTTTCACAGTTCTTCGGTGGAAAAGTTTAATTACCACGTGGTCCGCCACCTCCTGAATTTTAGATCAATTCTTGAACCCCTGAAAAGGACGAGTCTCCAAACAATTTCTTGGAAATATAATAAATTTGGCTGCTAAGGCTGATTGGGTTAATCTTTTTGGGGCGGCGCGCTGCAGTTGATATGAAGGCAACGACAGGCAATAATTATGCTAGGGGTGTACTACAAACAATCAGAATAGTGTCTTATTTGCTCAATTTGGTTGAAGATGAAAAACAGACATCAAGTTGTCTGATATCTCTTTTTGTTTTTATTTTAATACTGATCAAAATAATTGATTTTTTACTAAAATAAACTGTTTTGGTCAAAGTTCATCATTTTATTTAAATAAAAATATATCATTTTAATATTTTTAGAGTTTTAATTAGAGACTTGATTAAATTTTAATTTAGTTATTTAGCTTTTAATTTTTATTAATTGCATCCCTAATTGACTTTGAACTTTTAATTTTATGTGATTTTACCCTCCCCGAACTTTAATATCAACCCTGAATTTCAACACCTCGTTCATTTTGGTCTATGGTTTAGAATTTATGCAAATTGATCCTTAAATAACCGTTAGAATTTTAATTTTTTTCAATTTCACCAATGTTTTTGCCCAAATTGAGTTCTTAGAGTTTAGCGCCTTTTCAAAAAACTTATTGGTTGTGAATTTTTTTAATTTAACTTTTAAATGAACATAAACTTTAATTTTCTTATAATTTTGTCTTTAATTTCAATCAATTTACTTTATAAAAATTAAGTTTGGTCTTTTAAAATTTCAATCTTCCCGATTAGCCCAAATTGAGCACTTAAACTTAATTGTTTTACCAATCAAGTCCCAAATAAAATTAATTTGATCCAAATTAATTTTTACATACAATTAACTTTTAATTCAACCCATGATTAAATCAAATTGATCTATTAAAAATCTAATTAAGTTCTTAGACTTAATTTTTTTATGCAGATTCATCAAATAATTATTTAATTTGACATTAAATTTGCATTGTCTCTTCTATCTTAGATACAATGGCGTATGATTAGGCTCATAATTTTATCCAAAACTCCAGCTTGATTTGTCTACATATTTGAAACCTTCCTTAGCCTATTTTTGCCCAGTTGTCACTCTTCTTGTTATTATTAGTTTTAGTTTTTTATTTTTTTTATTTTTTTGAAAGGAAAAGGGTAAATTTGGGGGGAAGAACCCAAAAATAAGTTATGAAACTTATAGAGCTTGTTTATTAAATAAGATAACCAAAACACCCTTTAATAAAAAAGTGAAAGATATAATGAATTATTAGATCTAATATATACAGATGTATGATGTATGTTGACCAATAATGATTCATGACAGCGGAAACTATTCGATATTATTTATATCATTTTATTGAGCAAGAGTATTTGTCTTAAAAAATACAAATTTTCTAAAGAAAGAATTTGATCTTGAAATGAGCAGTTGGTGGAAAATAAAACTTGTAAAAGTTCAAAACTATAAACTGACACCTAAATAAAACTTAAGTTCGAGGGTATAACATAGGATGTTCAGCCTAAAACTCAAGAGAAATAAAAACTCTGTAGATTTGATAAGACATGTCATACACAAATGAGATATAAATTTCTTATGAAATCTAAAATTGATGAGTTGCTCATAATTGATGAGCCTATCAATTATATGTAATCAATATTCGATATTGATTCTAAAAAATGGCTTGAGACCAGGAAATTTAAAATGGATTTCATATATACTAACCAAGTATGGACCTTGATTGATCTACTTGAAGGGATAAAACTCATTAGATATAAGTGAGTCTTAAGAGAAATACTGATATAAATGACAATGTAAGCTAGAATAGTAGCAAAGGTTACAGAAAATGACAAATAGGTTGTTGACTTTAATGAAACCTTTTTATTTTAACTATCTTTTAGTGATCTTTACCTAGATTAAATTGATATATACTTGTTAAGCTTAAAGTATAAGATACATCTAGTCTTGTACATAACATCACATATATTATGAATCTTATATTCAAAATATATGGAATCATGTCCATCCTATTTCTCTTAATTTATATTTTAGATTGTATATCATTAGAGAAACGTGTCCTATACAAAATATGTAAATATCTTTTTTTGAATTTTTCCATGCTAAACCATTTTAGTATATTATCTATGTACGTAGATTGAGATAATCCAAACAATCATTTAAATCTATTTTTAAGGATCTTTATTCCTAGTATATAAGTTACATATCTCATATCTTTCATGAAAAAATTTTCTTTTATGGACTTTTCGAATATTTGAAAGTAATAATATTTTGGTATAATGAATGAACTTATTTTAAACTATATTTATTAGTAAGTTTTGGCATGCTTGGGCAGTTAGGAAAGTAAACTATTATTTATTAAGTACATGGCTCTCAACCCCTATTTATTTATTTATTTCATATGGTTTGGAAAAAATTTATAATGTTAAGTGGTTGCTTTGAATAGTTATTTTTAGACTTTAATATTTCAATAATTAGATCAATTTATGATTAAAGACTTATAGTACATTTAGTTTTATTCGATTTTAAAGTTAAGTTATTTGATGTGAAATGATTTATATTAAATTTGATTATTAGAATTTAAGATTTTTTTTTCAATTATGTATTATTTTAAATATAATTTTTTTTATTAAAATTAAGATGTGTTGCATGATCATAAAACATGAGACGTTGTCACGCAATAAAAATATTTTTACAATTTTTTCATGATTTTTAGGGCGTGACAACTTCTAGGCGTAATAAAAGATATATCACCCAAGAACCGAAACAAAAGCCTCTCTCATTCTGTCGTAATGGAGAGGAAAGAATACACGGTACCAGAGTTTTAAGCCAATACTAATATGAATTGCAGCCGGTGACTAAGAGATACACACGTTAATTTCTCTTCTACACTACTGCACGTTTTTTTACTATATCAGCACCAACAGACCCGGCGATCCTATTTACGAATAATTACAGTTTAAAATGTTTTTTTATTTAAAAATATATTAAAATAATATTTTTTTTTATTTTTAAAAAAATATTTTTAATATTAACCACATCAACCAATATAATAAAAAGATTCAAAATTTGCCAAACATGCACAAAAAGTCCTGCTGTTACTGCCTTCTCCTCCAGCATGTGCAAAAGTCCTGCTGTTACTGCCTTCTCCTCCAGCATGTGCGTCGTATGTGGGCTGCTGCCAGTGGCGGAGGGAGGGGGGGCTGGCAGGGGCCCGGCCCCTGCAAGCAAATACCCCTCCCTTTATATATATTTATAAATTTAATAAATATAACTTCTTGGCCTTCTTAAATTATAAATTAGCCCCCCCTAAATTTTTTTTCCTTGCTCCGCCCCTGGCTGCTGCTGCACTTTAGACTGGCTACTGGACCTGACCTGCTATGAGTGCTGGGCGTTTCTTCAACTTGCTGCGCTGAACCGTGACTTTGAATATCAACATGCAAAACTTGATCTGATAATATTAAACATTGGAAAAGTATATATTTCTCAACTAGACATGTCTCACGTTGAATAAATATAAATAAAGATATTGAATGGATTTCCCACCATAAAACTTAAATTTTTAAATAAAACTCAAAATTAATTATTAAATTTAATATTTATTATACGAGAGTTTGGAAACACGGGTCAATCTGTATTTTCAAAAAATTCAATTTTTTTTGTTAAAAAATATTTTTTTATATGTGTTGAATTGTTTTGATATGCTGATCTCAAAAATAATTTTTAAAAAATAAAAAAAATACATTTTGATGCATTTCGACATGAAAAGCACTTTAAAAAATAACCACAACCACACTGTCAAACAGTTGATAAGTGAAGTGAGCTCAATAAAAAGTGAAGAAATATTTAGTGGGATTTTATTTTTTATTTTTTTTCCTTATGCATATGGATGTATTAAACACCATGAATTTGTAGTATAGTTATCAAACCTGGTCCGGAAGTAACCCGTCAAGGGGCCGGGCCCCAGGTTTCATGGGTCATTGCAAGTAAACTTATGTCAGCTCAGATCAACTCGAAAAATTTAAATTTTTTTTAAAGTTTTAATATTTTATATGAAAAAATTAGAAAAAAAAAATCTATGTGAATATAGGCTATACATGTAAATAATGAAGTTTAAAAGAATATTTTAAAAGGTTTTTTTTATCCCACATTGAAAAAACATAATTTTTTTTACTTGTGAACATAGAGTATATATACTAAAAGGCTTCAAATCCCACATTAAAAAAATAACTTTTTCTTGAAAACACAGAAGTATGTATATTAAAGGGTTTCAAATCTTATATTGAAAAGATATTATGTTATCATTTTAAGTTGAAGTATTCAAATCAAAAAGTTTTTTATCCCACATTGAAGAAACATAATTTTTTTCTTGTAAATATAGAGTATATATACAAAAAAGTTTCAAATTCCACATTAAAAAAATAATTTTTTTCTTGTGAACATAAAGTACATATACGAAAAGGTTTCAAATCTCACATTAAAAAAAATAATTTTTTTTATTGAAAACATAGAGTATATATACTAAAAGGTTTCAAATTCTATATTGAAAAAATAAAATATTTTTTTAATATTTATATAGTGAACTTTAAAAAGTGTTAATAACTAATTAAAAATATATATATATATATAAAAAGGATATAAAAAAAAAACCATATTTTTTTTTTAAAAATATCATATCTCGTTTGGGTCATGCAATAACCCACCGGGTTAACTAGACTTGACCAGGCTATTATATCGGTGGATTATATCGGTGGATCTTTTAACAAACCTGAACCAGTTTAATTACTGGACAAATCTTGTCCCGAGTCTTAAGTTAACCTGCAAGACTGGTCTGGACAGAGTTAACTGGTGTCATGATATTTTATTATAATTATTTCTTTTACTTTTTCCTCGTTCTTCTAAATTTGTCCACAAATAACTACGTACAAGAATTAATTATACTAAGGACAGACCATATATATAACCGTAAGCATTTTCAATAATTTCCCTCAAAATTCAAACTAAACATCATGATGGTCCCTTTCTTCAAGCTTTCCTTCTGACATCACTAACACGGTTAATAACATTATTAGCGATCAAAGTTATGGCTATTCATAGAATGGCCAAGTTCTCTTAACTTTAGTATTCATTATGAGATCTCTATTCTAACCACTAGAGAGTAGACAAAGGGCACAAAGTCGTCTAACATGTGTCCAGTGAGGAAGGAAGCTTCTGCGAAATTTCCTTTATGTTGGAGCGTTGCCAAAAAGTTGAAATGAAAATTTATATGTTGCCTCGCCATCAATTCCTCCTCCATTTTTAATAACTTGTGTGTTATCAAAGAAGAAATATTTATAAAGTCTTCTTGTCCGTTGCATTTCGTTAATCAATTCTTGATTATAAAGCTCACAAAGTGCCCTAGATCCCTTCCATCTCACCATCTTGAACGTACACACTCCGGACACCAAGGGACATTGTATGTACAGCTTGAAAAATACACCACAAACACGTTAATCAGCTACAGCGACCCTAGAGATCAATTGATTGCTAATGCTGCTAGAGCTCCTCATTTAACTTTGAGGATCAGTGCTTACATAATTAATAATAATCGCTCTTGAAGAGTAAAGTAATTAAAATTTTCAATTTTGATCAATTGGGGTCTCGATTGATTGAGAAAGACAGGATGTAGTAGTGTAAGATGATTCCACGACACCTACCTTCAGTTTGAATAATTGATTTTCAATTTTCGTAGTATATATTGCATCTCCCTTGAGAAAAAATCATCGTTTTGTCATTGTTATAAATTTTGTGACAGAGTAAAAGTACCACATTTGTGTGGATATTTAAGTTAAAATATCAAGTGTTTCGATAGTCAAGCGTAGGGCATCTATGATTCTATCCCTAGATTAACGCAATTGTCATTTACTAGCATGTTCTTCGCACGATTGTCAAAGTTTCCAACTTTATTAATTTTCCTGTTCTCAGGGTTGTCTTACCGCGTGTTTGTAATTACTCCAACTAATAGCAGTAATTACCTAAGCAACATGTTATTCATTTCGTGAAGAAACTTCACTTTTAAGAACCTACAGAAGATCCCATGATTCCATGCAGCTTCCAGGAAGAAGAGTTTTCATATAAGCTTTGAAAAAGAAAGAAGCAGGAAGGTCACTGCTAACCATAAAAGTTTCACTGATTATTTATTTGTACCCTACTTAACCTCAGTGCTCACGCTTTCCACGAAGTCCTCTCTCTTTCTGTTGTCTTCCCCTTCCTTCTCTTATATAATCCCCCTCCTCACCCATTTCGCCACCATCCCATTATTCACATAGCTCCAGAGCTCTCACTGTTTGTTTTAGCATTCGATTCCTTCTCACGTTAGCTTTTATATATAATTAATAAGCCATCAATAGATATTATAATAAAGTATTTCTTGCACATTTTCTCAACCATCAATGGCGTTGATAGGTCATGCAGTAGAATTTCAGGATTACCTCCCATCCATGATGCAGACACTGGGAACAGAAGCGTTTATGTTGGAGCTGTGCAGCGGGTTTCGTTTGTTAATGGATGTTGATAAAGGCCTGATCACGTTCGAGAGCTTGAAGAGAAATATTATGCTACTAGGGATGCAAGACATGAGGGATGATGACCTTGTGTGCATGTTAATGGAAGGTGATTTGGATGGAGATGGGGCTATAAATCAGATGGAATTTTGTATTCTCATGTTTAGACTGAGTCCTGGGTTGATGAATGGATCAAAGCAATGGGTGGAAGAACTCTACGCGAATGGCATGTAGCGGTACTTAATTTCATGTTCTTCGCACTGAAGCATTACTATATCAGTTGTATTATCCTAATTTTATGAATATCATGAAGTTAGGTTTGCAATATTAATTAATTTCAGATTTCTTACTTAATAATAATAATAATAATAATAATAATAATAAAGCAATTTTTGCTATTAATAAGAAGAGATCACGATCGATTTCAATTACTAAATCAAATTATTTGGAAAATGGCTATCCCAAATTTATAGCATTGTATAATCACTCTTGCAAAATAATTCTCATCAATTAGTTTGTTATTCGGTACTAGGAAGTAAAGTGGCACCATTTCCCTCTCTACCACGAAACATTTCATTGCTCATGAACGAGGCATGCAATAATTTCCAGGCAGGAAACTACCTAGGTAGCCAAAGCATTCTCAGAATAATCTGTCGTAAGGGGTGAATATTTATATATATAAAATTAAGGCTTGAATGTTGAGTTCTTCTGGCTTGATATAAAAAACATACCGTTTCATATCAGGCCTTTTTTTTTTAGTTCTTGTTTGCCACAAACTCCGTGTATTATGGAATGTGTAGTAATTTAGAAAAGATTGTATTTTCCTTGTATAAAATTATACTTCACAATACGTTACACAGTAACTAATATATTATGCCCTACTCATATAAATATAAGAGATGGTTACTCCATTGTGTAAGCCTCCTAAATTAATCATAAACTTTGTTTCAACTTGATATTAGAGCTTGAAACATCTAGAATAGTTGCAAGGATTCCTTCCCCGCTGCATAACAGATTCAAGGCTACCTCTTCTGCATAGCTGATTATAGTTTCTTGTGCACTTTTGGATGTCTTTGTTTTTTTTTTTTCGTCCATATAATGCTCATAAGTTAGATTTTTTATTATACTTCATGTGTGTTTCTAGGGTATAGCTCATGTCATCTAGGCTATCGTTGTCTCGACTTGTCTTCTAATCGTGTCTATATCTTTTGTCATGTCCGTTTTCATGAACAGACTTTTTACTTTTTTAAAATTAAATATGTTTTTGCCATCCCTAACTCTAACCCACAGCTGGCCTTTCCCTCCCATCTTCTTGCCTTAACACACTTCCTATCAACTGAAACACCATCAACCTTGTCTCAACAAGTCCCCTTATCACCAGTTGTCACTATGTCTATTGGTCATTTTACAGGTTCAGTCTCTACAGCTCCGGACAGCACAACCACTGGATCTGTTGTGCCCTTTATTGCGCCTTTTGCTGCACCGTCTGGTCCCTCATATTCCTCACAGTGTCCTGCTCTATCTCCGCCAACTTTAGATTTGTATGTTAATCTCTCTAGCTACTCCCTCCCATAATAGCCCACGCCAGTCACTTTTGTTACCCTAGTGGTTTCTTACCAGGACCATATGGTGTTACGTCCCCGACAGCACAAGTCTGCCAACCTGAGCTCTATTTTTGCTTCTCCACTGCAACCACACTCACGGGTAACATGTTCTGTTTCTGATCACGAACTTTTAAATTTCAAAAATGCTAACCGGTTTTTGTGTTGGCAATATGCTATCAGATCTGAAATTGCAGCCTTACATGTCAAAAGCACTTGGTCATTGGTTTCGTTTGAACCTTCCATGAATGTTGTTAGCCATCGTTGGGTTTAAAAAATCAAACGCCAGGTCGATGGTGATATTGATTACTACAAGTCGTGCTTGGTTGTGCAGGGATTCACTCAACAAAAAGGTATTGACTACTCTGAAACCTTTAGTCTTATTGTTAAACCAACTAATATTCAGCTCGTCCTTGCTATTGTTGTATCTAACTATTGGCAGATTTGTCAGCTTGATGTATATAATTCGTTCCTCAATGGTTCTTTCAGGAAGCTGTTTATATGCAACAGCCTACGGGTTTTGTTGACCCTGTTATGCCCACTCATGTTTGTCACCTTCATAAGTCCTTTTATGGTTTAAAACAAGCTCTGCAGGCTTAGTACACATGACTGAGTGACTTTCTTCTGTCGATTGGCTTTCACGCTTCCAAGGTTGATACCTCTTTATTTATTCTAACTGTGAATTATGATATAATTTGCTATATGTTTGTCTATGTAGATGACATTATGCTCACTGGTAATAATTCTAATCTGATTTGTCGCCTTATTAGTCTAATAAGTTTAGAATTTAAACTCCGAGATCTGGGTCATGCTCATTATTGTTTTAGGGATTGAGATCACTCCCAACAACATGGAGCTTATGCAAGCATGTTGATACACCGAGTTCTGTCTCAAAGGTCGATCTACAAACTATTGGTTTATACTCAGAACCCACTTGTTATCGACAAATTATAGGCGCTTTTTAGTATCTCACATTTACTAGACTAGACATCTGTTATGCTGTTAATAAATTCTGTCAGTTTATGCATGCTCCTACTGATAGCCATTAGGCTACTGTCTAACATATTTTTTTGTACTTGAAAGGTACATCTTCTTTTGGCTTTCACCTTACTTAAGGCTCCTCTTTATCACTTCATGGTTTTACTAATGTTGACTGGACAAGGAGTATTGATGATAAAAAATCTATTGGTGGCTACATCGTCTTTCTTGGCACCACACCTATCTCATGAAAATCTGGTAAGTAACGCACTATTGCTTACTCCTTCACTGAAGCAGAATATAAGGCCTTAATTAATAGTACTACTGAGATTTTTTTGCTCTGTTATCTGCATTCAGATTTATGCTTCTCTCCCAGTTTTGTTATCATCATTTAGTGCAACAATTTGGGTTCTACTTATTTGTCTGCTAATCCGGTGTTTCATGCATGTACAAAACATGTTAATGTTGATTATCACTTTGTTCGTGATAAAGTTGCTAAAAAGCAGATACAGATATCCTCCAAAGACCAATTAACTAATGTTCTAACTAAGCTGCTCCCTCACGCTGCCTTTGCTTTACTAATTTCAAGTGGACAACCCACCTTCAGCTTACCTTCAGCTTGAGAATTTGTATTATAGAATGTGTTGTAGTTTAAAAAAATTGTGTTTTTCTTTTATAGAATTAAATTGCGCAATATGAGTAGCTATTATGTTCTTTCATATTCATATAAATATAAAAAAATGACTATTGCATTGCGTAAGCTTTCTATATTAATCATAAACTTGTTTCAACTCCGTGCAATTATATAAAGTTGTTCTTGGTCATCATTTATACAAGTCTAGAACATGCAAATGACCGAAAGAGGAAGATAAAGGGTTGCCCTCAGTCCTAGAGTACAAATCCTTGAGAAGATAGGCATAACTTGCTCAAGTAACGAAGATGGCCTATCACTTGTCACACCAAAGTGTCGGAGGCATCTTTAATTGACAACAGCATTTTTTTATTCCCCTGAGATGGTCATAAGTACAAGGTTGCATCAACAAATTAAAATCCTTGTTATTAGAAAAGGATAGTACTCCATCTAAAAAAAAGGCCAAAATAAATTAATGGAATTTTCAAAAAATCGAATTGCATTGCATGCATATTTTCTAGTAAATTTGATCAATTTGTCTTCGTGAGAAAATATTTTCTTTCACACAGTCCTCATGTTTTATTGGGGTGTTTCACTGGGAGGCTTATTCAAGTTTACACAACAGAAGATTTTTTTTTTTTCAATTCATGCCATTAACTTAAAATTCGAATTTAAATCAGTTGATAAAATATCCAATAATTTTATTCTAGAATAGCTCATATTTAGTAGCATGTAACCATAAATATTTGTTTTTAATTACCATTAAATTATAGATACAAGATAGTTTTAGCACTAGTAAGTTGTCGATTCTAATCGAATTTAATAACTTTATTTTCTAAAATTTATTTTTTAATCAATTAAATGATTATAAACATATATATTTTCAGGATTTACAGGAGAGATAACGATAAAATTATTAAAAATAAATTTTTTTTCATCTAAATTGTCTCTTTTAATTCATGTGATTTTTTTCTTACAACAAAAGTTGTTATTAATAGTAGCATAGTTTATTGAATAAAAACAACATCAATAAAAAAAAACAATTCGAACTATATTAATTTTAGATAAAAAGGAAAATACATATTGTTTTTTTAAAAAAACTAGTTTTTCTTATTCATGAATTTTTTTACTTTTGATGAAAACATTTTCTTACCAGGAGCATTTTGTAGTTTAAGCAAAATCTCAATTGTGAAAGAAAGCTTCAGTTTTTTTTTTTTTTTTTAAAAAAAACATAAATTGATCATCTCACCACAACTACATAAAAAATGAGAATAAAAAATTTGAAAAAAGAAATCTATAATAAAAAATCAAGAAAAAAAATTATATTCTCACTCAATATTAGCTAGAAAATTATAGTATTAATTTTCTTATAGAGCTGACACATAATTATCCATAAAACAATTAAAAATAATATCATGAAAAAATCATCATCTTTTTAAAAACAACATCATGATTTTTTATTAGAAGTATTTTTTTTTAATAAAAGACAACGACAATAAAAATAAAGGTTTTTGTTTCTAAGTTTCAGTTGTATGATATAAGTAGAAAAAATTTATTTCTCCAATCTAATCCATTTCTCCTTATTAATGCATCTCTTCATTGTTTCAATGAAAACATATTTTTTAATTGAAAAAATTGTTTTCCAAACAAAAATCCAACGTGATCTTAAAATAAATTTTTTATGAAAAAATATGTAATATATACCAATTCAATTTGAGATCTCTTAATGAGTTGCTCTATGTGATTGAAGACAAAACAAATTAATAAATGTGATTAAATTATATGTCAAAAATCAATTAAAAATTGAATAATAATTGAAATATTAAGTTATCTTTTTTTTATAGTGCATTTAAATCTAAACTCAAAATAAATAAATAAATATAAAAATTAGTCAAGCCATGCACCTACCCAACATAAATAATGTCAAAAGTACATGGGTCTATAGGCTAGGCCCACATGTCTTGTGTTTTTTTATTAAAAAATGAATGACATATTGTTTATTTTTTTTTAAATAACAATAGATGACATGTTGTCTACTTTCTTTGATTATGGCAATTGGAAAGGTAGCTAGAAAATTGAGCTAGACTCGAAAAATTATTTTTAACATATTTTAATTTAAAAAATATAATAACATTTTTATTACCTCAATTAACTCATATATCAACTCAAAACACCTCTAGATCGAGTAAAAAACACAAAGTTAAAAAAAAAAAAATCAATTGTAATCTTCTTTTTCTAACAAAATAAGGGTTGAAAATTATTTCAATAGAATTTATTTTGTTGCTAACCAATAATTTTTTCTTTTTATTTCGCTGTTTTTTTGACAATTTTCTCTCTTCTCTCACAAACTTAAAAACAAAAATGAACAAATTAAATTTTTGAACTAAATTGTAAAAGTTTAAAACTAAAGAGATCAAGAAGAAAAATAAAAAAAATCCAAAGGAAAAAAATATTTGAAAAGATGTTAAATGAACAATATCAGAAAATAAAAGAGTCTTAGTATCCAACTCCTTGTCAATCTTGATCCCTGAATTTTAATATTTTTTTTAAAGCACTAAAACTAATTTTTTTTTAATCAAGTATTAACATTATGATAATCATATAAAAAAATCAAAATAAGTTATTAAGTTTAAATTCTAATCAACATGATATATATATATATATATATATTATAAAAAACAAATTTAAAAATAATTTGATGATCTCAGAGGGAAAAAAAACTTAAATAACTAAAAAAACATTGTTTTATAATTGACAGTGTCTCTTTTACCATAAAAATACCTTTTTCAAGGTTTTTGTTAATTTGAGAAAAAGGGACAACACAGAGAAGTTATAGATAGCTCGACCGCTCGGCCGAGGGAAAAGTCAAGGTCCAATAGTTCTTGTAGAAAGCATCGCCAACGGGTTGCAAACATCATGGGTCCCATTTCGTTCTCAATGTTGTTTCCCTAGGGCACAGCAAACCCCATTAGACATGACATAATAAGTGTTTTATTCTCTACCCGCGAAATTTTCTCTTTTCTTTTTCCTTTCTAACAAAGGATAGCCCTCGAGATCGGTGGTTTTTCTAGGTTGCTTTTTTTTTTTTTTTTTTTTTTCTTGGTTGCTTTTTCTTATTCTCTTCTTTTACTTTATTGCACTATTCATGTCAACTATGTAATTTGATTTTTTCATGAACAGTGCATTTGTCATTTTTTTTTTCCCCGATTCTAAAAGTCTTGTAGGACTGAAAGAAAGAATTACTCATGTCAGACAATCCCCCAAAAAATAAAAAATAAAATTAAAAGAGCACAATAGACACCACGACCGCATTTCACTCCTTGAAAAAAAAAATGGTAGAACTTAAACCATAATTTAGAACATTAAAAAGTATGTGCAAATAGCATAAATTACCAAAGGATTAATTAGAGACAGTACCAGTACCAATGAAAGAATAGTAGATATGAAAGTATCAACTTTTGAAATTTCAAAGTTAGACAATTGTGTTAAAGGTAAGATGAAAAACAACATAAATCATTTTGACATTAAGTTGGAAAAAATAGTGGTAAAAAGTGATTAGTACATGGGAGATAGTGATTTATGAGATTGTCTTTGATTTTATTTACATACAAAGGATAAAATGCTGAAAATTATAATAAATATGAAGATCAAATTTGATATAAAAAAATATGTGAAGAAACCTATAAACACTAAAAATTAAATTTTAGAGTTTATAAGTCAAGGACATTCTACCTTATGAAAAGGCTTACAAAAATATTGTAGTTGAAATATCAATTTCTTTAGCATGGTTGAGTTTAATACCTAATTAATTCAATGACAATTTTTTTTAAGTAGAGGGAATAGAGAACTTTTCTCATTATTCTTTTTATAATTATTTTTATGATATTAATTTCTTAATTGTTGAGATTTTAAAGAGTTTAAACAAGTCCAATAATCAAATAAAAATGAACATATTTTTTTATTTAATTATTAGATCAGGCTAAAATCTTACTAAATCATTCTAACAGTTTAATTATATGAAAGTAACTGGTTAGCTTTTAAGTCTAGATTATATCGAGAAGTTATTGTTTTTAATTTTTATATTGTTTTTTTTTTATCTATTTTCTATTTATATTAAGACTTTTGATTTAATTAAAAATTTACTACTTATGATGTTACCATATAAATATATGTGATTTTAAGGAATATAAATATAAAAGGTTCTAGCTCCAGGTATAAAACATAATTAACTGAACAACACACACAACGACATGGAAAAACACTCTCTCCTATATATTGATTCTTTTTCTTCCATGCCTTATATTCCTCTAATATTTTGTTAACTTAAGTGTCAAATGGCATCTGTCTTGAATAGAAGACTTATTTTGCAAGAGTAAGTAAATCACCAATCCAAACTTAATTCAACTCCAAAAAAATAATTAATCAATACTCTAAAACATGTAGTTAAAACACTATAGCAGTGTTTTCCCCATTTTTTTTTTGTTTCTATTTTTTTACATGTTTTTTTTTTCTTTTTTTTTTACCCAAAATTGACTTTTTTTTCTTCTTTTTCTTTATATATCAGTATTGATTCAACTATTCTGTTTTTTTTTCATTTTTTTCCTGTTTTTTTATTTGTTTTTTGTTTTTCATGCCTTTGTGGTTTTTTTCTTTGTGTTTTTTTTTCTTTTAGTGAATTTTTTTTTGTTTAATTTAGTTTGTTAATGTGAAAAAAAAAATTTAGTTATCAGATTTTCATGATACGGCTCTCAGGTTTGACGGATTAACCCAGATTTATTTTTTGCTATTTTTCTTTTTAATCAATTTTTTTTTGTTTAGTTTAGTTTGTTAATTGTTTTTCGTTTAACCCGTTGATTTTTTTTTATTTAGTTATCAAACTTTCATAACGCAAATCTCAAGTTTGACAGGTTAACCTGATTTGACATGTTAACTCAATTGATTTAGATTTTTTTTTCTTTTTTCTCATTAGTAATAGGCATATATCTTTTGTTTGTTTTTGTTTTTATTTTTTTTATCTTTTTAATTAATTTTTTTCGTTTAATTTAGGTTGTTAATGCTCAATTTTTTTCTATTTAGTTATCAAACTTTCATGACACGGATCTCGGGTTTGACAGGTAACCTAGTTTGACGGGTTAGCCTAGTTAATTTTGGGTTAACCCATCAAATTTTTTTTATATTAAGTTATCAAACTTTCATGACACGAATCCGAGGTTTGACGGGTTAACCTGGTTTAAAAGGTTAACCTAGTTAATTCATATTTTTTTTTCTTTTTCTTCATTAGTTTTTTTCTTTCTATTGTTTTTTTAATTAATTTATTTAATTATCACACTTTTATGACACGACCTTGCAGCTAAACCCGCATCCAAGGCTATTGGCTCTAGTATTGCAGCTAGACCTACCGGGTAATGCAAGTTTAAAGTTATTATTAATATTATAAATATTACTTTTGAATTAGACATTACAGTCAAACCCAAGATTCTTAGATATAACATTACAGAAAGACCTAATACTTTTAGATATTAGCTTTTTCTTGGTATATATATATATATATATATATATATATATATATTAATCAACAACATTGTGCGAGTCATGTAACTAGTATATATTCAAAGCTCGTTAAATAGTCATAAAAAGGTCCAGATTCATTTGAAGCTTTCCTAGTTTTGTTAGTAAGTGTGATACATGATAATTTAAATTATTTAACAAAACACATTTTTGAGATGTAGGTTTAAATGGTAAATCCATCCTCCTTGTTATTGATTTTAATTTGAATTGAAAAAGAGGGGAGGAAATAATGTTTTTTGTATACAACCTTCATATTGTGAAATAACTTGGATATGACAAGATTGATGGTTCGTGTTATGTTATAACACGAGCTAGTCTAATTTCTTTCCAACATAAAAAAGAAAAATACTAATGCAATACAAACATTGCTAAAACGTAAAACTAAAATATAAGACTTGAATTTGTTGAGTAGACTAGGTTTAATAACTTTATTCAATTTAATAATATGAATAAAAAATACAATAAAAATAAATAAATTGACAAAAACATTGACAATAATAAACATTTTTGCTAAACAAGGTAATCCCTATGAAAGCAAATTGATTAAAACTATGAAACTTAATAACCAAACAACCTAATTTTGAAGGGAGAGATGATTAGGATAAATTTTAAAATTAGTGAAAAAATCAATAGAAAGAAAATTAAAAAATTAATGAAGCTCAATCTAAATAAAAAAAATATTAAATGATGAAATCGAAAAAGCATGAGCTTGAAGAAGAAAAAAAACTGAGTGAATCTTCTAAATTTAAGTTAATCTCCTAAACTCGCAATCCATTAAATCTCAAACATGAACTCAACTAAGAAGTTCAATTTCCAACCAATTTAATATTGAAAAATAAAATCAAGAAAAAAATAACAATCAAAAGAATAAACATCAAATTTGACAATAAAGTAAATGATGGAAGGATGAAATCACAAAACAAATTCAATTTTAAAATATATCTCAAGCAAAATAAGTATCAATCAAAAGAAAAGAGACTAGAACTGACACATGAAAAAAAAATAAAAGGAGGATGAAATTAAAAAAAAAATCAATTTAATAAATCATTTCATATAAAACAAATAGAAATCAAAAGAATAAAGATCAATTTTAAAGAAAAAAATAATTGAAGGGTTGCCATGAAATTTTGAGGGGTTGGGCGTGAAATTTGAGGTAGAAAGGGGGAAGAAATAGAAAAGAAGAAGAAGGAGAAGGAGAAGACATCCACGTAAAATCCAAGACTTGTTGGCCATACACGACGTCGTATAATAGAAGGGCCACCAAGATTATTAAAATGTCACCATGGAAAGCAACATATATCACTGGATGACCCTTTATACGCTGCTAGAAAGGTGTAGGGGGTGTCAACATGTAGACAAATAATGGTGCAACATCCCTTTCAACTTTACAAACAAAAACATCATTTATATTCTTTTTGAACCAATGATCCGTTGGCTATAGTTGTTGGTGGCAGTTAAAAAAAGAAGTGTTTACCACCGTTTGTTAGCGTGAATGCCTTGTTATTTTCCATATAGTATGGACATGCTAATTTTTCATGTGTGCTCCAACTAAAAACCATTCTATAAGTTAGAAAATTATTAATAATTCACATCAAAGTTTCCTTGATCAAAAAATTTTGTTTCCTCAATACATCTTAAGCCAAAGCCTCGAATGACTACAATTGCTTCAACTCTTCAATCAATGATCGAAAAAAACATGTATATTTCAACATGGACTATTAGGATTGTGTATGATCATAGATAAAAACATAAACTCCAGCCTTGTACACATTTTTAATGGCAAGTTATAAGCTATGAGTATCACCGACCAATAAAAATAAGGAGCAGCAAATGACCTGAATAGATTGAATTTATATGTACATAACCCAAGACGTATATTCCTTGTCTCCACTAAAAATTAAAGATGTATGTTATTAAATTGTTTCCAGGCTTCACCATCGAAAAAGTGCACAATCACTCCATCCACCGCATCATATAATTGATGTCATGTCATGTCCTTTGTAGTCTTTGGTGATATGAATAACCTCTATAGCCCATGTGTGCTCTGTAGTCTTTGGTGATTGAGAAGTATCTAAGTTTTTTGTATTCGATAAAAGACCTTCCCCTACCAGTCATAGGTTTATAATGAGAATTCCCGCATGTTTTGCATTGATCAACTCTGCATTTTCAATGTAGTACAATATGCAAAAGTTTGGACACATGTTAATTTTCTGATATCCTAGACCTAGGGGTTTTATTATGAACTTAGCAGCATAAAAGTTATTTTTTAGTCTGTTCCCATCAGATAAAATGCTTCTCACCCATCCAATAATTATGTCATAATCGTTCTCACTTAATCCATGATCTGATTTGATGTTGAACACCTATATAAATGCCAGTAATTTACTGTGATTTTTGCAACCATTCTATAATGGTTTATCAGAATATTTCATAAAATAAAATAAAACATGGTTCTGTCTATATTAAGTTCTTCATCTATGATTGAAAATTGACCGACATGACCCTGATTCATTCTCATCACATTAATAACCATTTTCCTATCTATAAGAATTATTATTATCATCTACAATCTCATGCACGTTGCTAGAATTAGAAGTTGACCCAACCATGCTTTCTACTATGATATCATGAGGAACATATAGTTCTTTATATGTATACCAACACAAGTATATTTCCATGAATATTTTTTTATAAAAGATGCATTGTTACAATATCAGTATCAATTTTTATTTTTTTTTACATTTCTTGTATGAATATATAAAACTTTGTCCACTAATATTTTTAGATTAGATAGTGTATAATTAATAAAATCTTAAATTTTATTATAATAATCTATCATTCGTAACTTTTGAGATAAATTTTTAAATATATTTATCAATAATCATTCTTTATTTGTATCAAATCTAGAAATAAAATAAAAAAATTGAAAATCTTTTAATAGCATGGTCCGGAAACAACGCCATCCATTAAATTGATTGCTTTGGATACCTCCTCCCCCCACAGATTCATACTAATCTAGTTTTTACGGACACGTTTTGATAAGGGCTGCTATGTGGGGCTCACAGCACATCACTGGAACCTTCACCTTCTCCCTCGCCTCTTTTACTGAGGTTCGGATGGCTGGATAGTCTCCCCAAAGCAAACAATTAGTCTTGATGCAGAGAATCCTAATCCTTGCTTTCTCCTCCACACAATCATTTCTCTCTCTTCCACATATTCCCACACTAGTGGTCGCAAGTCAGCAAAAAGCCACACAGATTCCCGTCGCTCCACCATGTGCCACGCTGGATACTTCACGTGGGCTTTGCCATGTCAGCACAGCCTTGCAAATTTTTTCATTTAAAAAAGGGTTATAAATTAACGAAAGAATTTAAGAAATAAAGAAGTGAATGGATACTTTATCGGACATGGTCATCGGTGTCCCACGACCACCAATGATGTCGCGTAAAATCTCTTCCTGCCCATACAGTTCTTGGGCCTCTACATTTTATTTTATTTTATCCAAAACAAGTGTGTTCATCATGACTATAGGAAAACAGGATTCAATCGACAAGTTATATCGAAAACTTATGAAAGCAAATAGGGTTCAGAGAAAGTTTTTTAAATGTGTTTGATATTCGTTACAATGTGTTTAATAAATGGAAAGCAAACACCACTCAATGCTAAAAAGTGATCCTGTCTTTGAATTAATATAATATAGCAGTAGTATTTATTATACATAACGAAAAGATTAAATAAATGAACTTTTGTATTTAGTAAGTAAAATATTTAGTTAAAAACTAAAGATTGGATGATTAGGTTTGTTCTATAAGATTTAAAATGATTATGTATTAACCAAAAAAATTTAATACATTAAAAATGTTGTACATGATGAATTATAATTATATATAAATTTATTTTAATTTGAGTTAAATCATATAAAAACTTCATTCAATCGAATTGAATAATATTAGTATTTAATAGAATGAAATTACTATCCCTAATTTTATATATTTATTGATGTCTTTGGGAGTATTGAAATAATTCTAATTTAAAACTTATTTGTTTTTATGTTTTAAATTTTTTTTAAAAAAAATTAATTTTTTATTTATTTTAAAATAATATTTTTTTGGTATTTTTAGATATTTTGATGCGTTGATATCAAAAATAATTTTTTTTTTTTTAAAAAAATATATATATATATATTAATATATTTTTAAATAAAAAAATATTTTAAAAAATAATAATAATATATTATTACTTTGAAGAAATATTTCAGTAGCTGGTGTGTTTTAAAGCAGGACTAGGTTTCAAGGAGCAAAGAAATATACATTTACTCGATTAATGAGAAAGAGAAGGAGGGTTGGATGAGCATGCCATGGATTAGAACACAGGACACTTAAAGCCATGGCTAATGAAGATGGCAGGTGGGCATCACGCGGGTTATTAACCATCATGGACCAGATCTGTGCATGTAGGAGGGTAGGTTAGTCTCTGCCGCCTCCTGCAGTGCTCGAGCCTAGAGCCCTAGACGCCTGCGTCCATCCATAGAAACCACGAAAACATCTTGGAGAGCTCAGCTAAATTAATTCCCTTAATTAATCCCACCGAAAAGAGAAAGGTTTATTATCAGCTCCATCATAATTCATGGGAGACGTGGCAGATTATAAGCAGGCTTGCCATATCTAGTTCAAGATAGAGCTTTGAGAATTAATTCTGAATGTGGTACGTTATAAGAAATAATTGGACAAATTTGGCAATCTTCCTTTAGGGGCCGGTAATTCTGAAAAGAAAGACTAATTTTAATGTTTCTACATATATATATATTTTTAAGGCAAGTTGGCAATCAAATCAAACTTTATGTTAAAACTTAGTGGGGATTTTTGAATCTTGCAAAATTTTATTCGAGTCAATTCAAGATGAAAGTTAAGTTCTCTGTTTGCAATTTTTTTTTTCTTTAAAGTAATATATACTTGTAACCTTTCTTTTCTAATGTTTTTAAAAATAATTTTTAGTGTTGTTAAGGTATTTTTTATTTAAAAATATATTAAAATATTAATTTTTTATTTTTTAAAAATAATTTTTAATATTAGTATATTAAAATGATTTAAAAACACCAAAACAATATTAATTTAAAAAAATATATATATAATAATTTTTTAAAAAAATACTTTTAAAATATAAAAATAAACAAATTGTTATAAATTATGAGTAAACATCAACTTTTGAATTAGAGATAGATAAAAAAAAAAACCCTTCAAAATAAAAACCTCTTTATAAGAATTTCTTACTTCATTATCTTCAAGAGGGTGTTTATTTTAGTTTTTGTAATAGTTTAAGATTAAGTATAACTCAATTATAAACAAAACTCAACCACAAAAATTAATTTATTTTATTTATTTTAAATTTTTTTATAGTTTCACACACAAAACTCAACCTCCCCCACTAAAACAATGACTTAACATGTCTCTTTCGTTGTCTCTACCCAGCTACATTTTAAAACCCAATTCCGTACATGATTTGGTTTATAAATTGGGGAGATTAATTTAAAATGATGTTGTTTTAAAAAATATTTAAAATATTGTTTTTTTAAACATGATTTTACCTGCATTTTGATATGGATAATTGGGTCATGAGGTGACCCCTTAATTTTAACCTTTTAATTTACTAGTTTGATTGAATAATTACCATCAAATTTAATATAAAACTTACCTCAAATAAAGTGACAGGTCAAAAATAAATTTAATTGTTTTGATATGATATATTAAAAATAAATTTTTTTATTTATATTTTTAAATAAAAAAATATTTTAAAAAATAACCTATACATAATTCTAAAATGCTTTTAATTTGAATGAATGGATGGTTCCAGGAAATTTCACTAACCAGTAAGCAAAACCAAACCCTCCCTTCTCTCCCTCTTCCTTAATGGAATCGAAGATAGGAAGTCTGAAACGGTGAAATCTTTTCTCACACCAATCCTAAACTTCCCAAAACATCCCTCGCAAAAAAAACATAATTAAATGCGAGAAATTAGGGGTAGTTTTTCCATTATTCACGATAACTTGTCCACCTATCCTTCCTCTCCTCTCCTCTCCTCTCCTCTCTCAAAACCCCTTCCTCACCAAACCCAACAAAACAAAACAAACAGAAGAGAAAATGAAAGGGTGTGAGCTTTGTGGGAGTTCAGCAAGAATGTTCTGTGAATCAGACGAAGCTAGTTTATGTTGGAATTGTGATGAGAAAGTACACTCTGCCAACTTTCTTGTTGCCAAACACTGTAGAACCCTTCTTTGTCAAGTCTGTCAATCTCCAACTCCTTGGAAAGCCTCGGTGTCTAAATTTGCTCCTACTGTTTCCATATGTGAATCTTGTTTTACTATCCCTAACAAAACAAAAGAAACAGAAGAGAGAATGAAAGGGTGTGAGCTTTGTGGGAGTTCAGCAAGAATGTATTGTGAATCAGACCAAGCTAGTTTATGTTGGGATTGTGATGAGAAAGTGCACACTGCCAACTTTCTTGTTGCTAAGCATTGTAGAACCCTTCTTTGTCAAGTCTGTCAATCTCCAACTCCTTGGAAAGCCTCGGGGTCTAAATTTGCTCCTACTGTTTCCATATGTGAATCTTGTTTTGCTATTCCTAAAAATAAACGACATTTCCAATCTGAAAACGTCATGACTAGTGATCAAGAAAGTCAAGGAGGAGGAAATGATTTAGATGAGTCTGAAAATGATCAAGAATCTGATGACGACGATGATACTGATGAAGATGAGGATGAGGGGGAAGAAGATGAGAAGGAAGAAGATGAGGATGGAGACAACCAGGTGGTGCCATGGTCAGGTCCAACTGCGTCGTCGTCGCCATCACCTGTGCCACCTGTGGCTAGTTCTAGTAGTGAAGAGGAGACTTGTGCTGGTAGAAATGGATTCTTGAAACGGATGCGAGAGAGTAATGTTGATCTTGATTCTGATGTTAGTCTCTTTCTTCTTTGATCTGTTTCTTGTGTTTAGCTTTGGTATTAAATTTTAGGGGCACGTTATTTAAAGAATTGGTGCATCTTAGGAAATACTGAGGTTTTTTTCTTCCTTTTCTTTTTTTTACCCTTTTAGGTTACAAGCTTTGGTTTGTTTAATAAATTTAATATCGATGAATGCAGGATGAAATTGGATGTTCCTCTTCTCATAATATAGGAGGTGGAAGATTGAGCAATGAGGACGGGAATTCTTTGAATTCATTGAGGCCATGGAAGAAAGCAAGAGCAAGTGTTAATGTTGAAGAAGATGGTTAAGCAGGGTCAAGATCAAAGTCTATTATAGACACCAATAAGAGACTGCAAAGAGAACATGGTCACGAATGGGGAAAACGCGTCTGCTGCTATTCTTGGGATCTGCAGATTTGAGTAGAGATCAGAGCCTTTGATTTCAGTCCCAACTAACTTTCCTCTTACGATTAATTAATAACCATACGTTTTGTCATAGTTTTTGAATCATAATTAATTATTATGTCATTTTATGTTGCTGACACAAGCTTGCTTTCTTTCTTTCTTTTTCTTTTTCTTTTTCTATATGCATAGTTTGTACATAAGATGTTTCTCCATGGTGTGTTCAGAATTTGGTATTTGATTATTTACTTTATGCTATTTTCATTATTGTTTTTCTCACCATGGAAAAAGTGTATGTGTGCCTGTAAAAACATCCTCAAGTTGCTAATGGTCAATTATGTAAGAGTGGGTCACGAATTTTATTTGGTGTGGAAATGACAGTTGATTTGCCATTCCCCATTGTTACACCCACTCTTGTTTCAATAATACATTCTTGAATTCTTGAATTACTCTTCACTGTAGAGAGAAGAAAAAAAGGTTCATCCCTGATTCTTGAATTCAAGCCTCGAGTTCTAACCGCATACAGAGGGGTAATGCTGATTATTGACTAATAACACTTTGGTCTGCCTGTAAAAGCTTAGTTAATCTTTTTGTATTCTTTAAGAAAAACATGTTTCAGATTCATATGAACTTTCAAGTTACAAAAATAACATAATATGGGATATATTGATGACCTAAAGTCTCGCCTATACTGTGGACTTCCTTTCCTTTCCACCACATATTGTTACCTGGCTAGCAAATAAGGTTAGCTGTCGCATATCAACTGGTAGAGTCCAAGCTGACATAGCTGCCCTCTTTGAATATGAATGATATGAAATTATAGATAGATGAAATGAACATGAACAAGGGAAGATGCCCAGAAAAAAGAGAGTTCGTAAGTGGGACTGAGTGGGCCCAGATGAATTTTTAACGACTTGTGGTTTTGGTGGCAGCAAGCAATGAAGATTGGTCACAGATGGGAAAAGAGTGTGGTATGGTTGATAGAAAACGAAACCCCATTAAATTTATCATAAAATAAGTAAAAAGAAATCCACTTGCTTTTGGTCTATATGGTTTTGGTGATAAATTTGCTTTATTTATAACGGGATTTGATTTCAACTGTGATGTTGATTGCACAAACTTTGATTGCTTATCTTCGTTACTGTGGAAGATATTTTGGTGTTGAGTAGTTACTTTGAAGAGAATTAATATTTAGTTTTTGCTTTGCTAGGGACATAGTTGCAAGATTTAAATAATTGGAGATTAAGTTTTCTAATTCATTTCTAGTTTACTTTATTTTTTACTCGCACTCATTTGAATATGAATCCTTCAAGATCTCTTACAACACACATAATAAAAAAATAATTAATAAATAAATTTGTGACCAGATGTGTAAAGAAGAGAAAATGAACTAAAAAAAAAAATTAAAATTTATATTTAGCGACTCATAGAAAGAAACCATCAATATAAGAAATAGAAAAAACACCTCTAAATCAAGTTAATAAGGGCAATGTTAAATGCTTTTTTTGCCAACAAAAGAAAGAACAAGTATTTATGGCAATGTTAAATGCTTTTTTTGCAAGAAGAAAGGACAAGTATCACATTCTTGTCCTAAATTCATACATTTCTTTGGGAAAAAAAGGTAATTTCATCTTTTTGGAGTGTTTTGAATTTAATATGGTTCATATTTCTCATAAAAGTTGTTGGATTGACTTTAGTTTTACAATATATATTGTCAATGTCATGCAAGGCTTTTTAAACTCAAGGAAACTAATAAAAAGTTAATGCGTGATCTATTTAAGAAACAAGATGGTTTCGCGTGTAAAGACAATTGAAGCCTACAAACTTGTTTTTAGTTCTGACTTTCATCTTAAACCTTGAAATAACCTTTTATGTTCAAAAACCTTATTTTAGTTTAAAAACTTTTACCCATCTTCAGTTTTAAATTCATCAGTAAGTCCTTTCATTTTTATAAAGATAATGTTTTTATTAGCAATGGTAATATGAATGATAGATTATTCAAATATCATTTGAATCATACATTTAATTGTAGCCTTATGATTATGCATGGTAATAATATTGGCATTAAGCTTAGAGTTATAAATGAGAGATCCTTTGTGTTATAGCATCAAAGATTAGGTTATATTTTCATTGATAGAATTAAAAGATTGGTAAATGATGGAATCCTCAAGGCTCTTGACTTTACTCATTTTAGTACTTATGTAGATTACATTAAAGAAAAGCAAACAAACAAGACCAAAAAAATAACAGGATCACTTCTGATGTTTTAGATATTATACATATTAATATTTTAGGTGTTTATGATATGTGCTTTAATTGTAGGAGATATTTCATTATCTTTGTTAATGGTTATACATGAGATATGTATCTTTATTTTTCTTGTGATAAAAATAAAGCATGAGATACTTGTAAAGTCTATAAAGCATAAATAGAGAAACAATTAGACAAATAAATTAAGATTATGATGTTAGATAAAGATAATGAGTATTTTGGCACTTGTACTAAAAAAAACAATTGTTAGGTCTATTTAAAAGTGTTTTAAAGGAACAAGGTATTATGACACAATACAAAATGCCAAGCCTAATATCTTAAAATTATGTGGCTGAAAGGATAAGCCAAACATTGATAGATTGGTGAGAAGTGTAGTTAGTAACTTAGATCTCCTGTTGTTTTTGTGGAGTGAAGCTCTAAAAACTGTGACATATATACTAGTGTAAACCCTCAGCAAAAAAAGCTATAAGTTAACCAAGTTAGCATTAAGTTAAATAAAATAAAGCATATGGGTGCTAAAGTATAAATAAAAAAAACTTTGATTTATTATGAAATAAGTGAAATTGAAATTATAACACGTAGGTAAATGGAGAAGTATTTTTTTTATATATAATTGAAGGTCAAATAATGCTTGAATATGTTAGTCTTGGTATTGAAAAATGAGGCAAGGTATGAATTGAAAGAGATTGAAGTGAAAAATTATTTCCCATCTTAGTGAATAATTTGGTTAGGTATAAAATAAAAAGAAGTGATGGGTTTTTTATTTAATTGAATGTTCATCAAATTTAAGTGTGCTAGTTAAAGGAATTAATTGGTGGGTTCAAGTGTGATGTATAAGTTTTTTAAAGGAAATTCCTTGATTTTTCCATCTTAAAAAAATATGTTAAGAAAGGAACTGCTTAAATGGGGAATATTGTTGCTTGTAAGTGGGTTTTTGAAACCTAAAGAGACCTTTTAGGTAATATTAAAAAAATATAAGGCAAAACTTTAGTTAAAGGATTCACTCAATGAGAAGAAATTGATTATTATAATTCCTTCTCTCATGTTTAAAAGAATGATTCATTTTGGATACTTATGACATTGATATCTTATTTTAATATAGAGTTATATCAAATGGATGTGAAAACAATATTTTTTATTGAAAACCTACAGGAAGAGGTTTATATCAAACAACCAGAAGATTTATTTTAAAAGGGAACGATCACTTGGTTTGTAGGCTTAAAAAATCTATGAAATCGATGCAACTTATTAATGAATTCATGAAATCTCAAAATCCTTTTTGTTTTGTTGGCACCAACATCATCCTTACTCTAGGTATTTTTTTTTTTTACCTATTCATTATTTGGCTAATTTAATCTCATTGTATATATTTTTAGTTACATCTAAATAAACATCAATTCCATTTCATCTTGCTTTAATCCCAAACACAACAAAAACTCACTTTATATTCAACAATTCCTTAAAGGCATTAAATTCATAAAACATCAAAAATTCATATTCATTACATAAAAATAGAAACACTCATCAAAGTAATTACCCATATACTCAATTATCATAATTACAATATAATTTACAAGAATAACACACATGTGTTAAATCTATCTTTTTATCTCTCAATAGCCAATACCCAGCTCCTAGGGCTTCACCATCCATCAAAATTTCTTTGTTATTTCAACATAACTTCACTCTTATTACACCTTAAAATAGTCGCAAGAGTCAAATTTCAAAGAACTTTTCCCCAAACTTCTCTTATGAACCCTAATCCAATTTTCTCTTAAGTTTGCTTAAAACTATTTCAATTCTTCTCAAACTACTTTTAAACACCTTATCGAATGATAATTTGAATTTTGAAATTTCACCAGTTAAGGTTCCTAGCAATTTCCTTCTGTCTCCTTTGAATTCTTATTATTCCCTTTTTAAAACCTTTACTTTCCCTCTCTAAATCCCTCTCCTAAATCCTTAGATTAAATGTTTATTCTTTTTTTTTTAATCTTCTCTACACAGCTACACTTGGTTTCATGGGATTTCAAAACTCGTGATCTAGATTATAAGTTTGGGACTAGCGTTATAAAAGGTAAATCCAAAAAGAATAAAAAAGCTAAATTTTCAATCAACAAAATATTGATGGGTGAAATTGAAAAAATAGCTAATTAAAAAAGGATAAAAAAATAAAACAAATAACAATCAAAGAATGAAAACCAAATTTAACATAAAAATAATCTGAAATCAAATGCTAGAGGAAAAATTGAAAAAAAAAATCAACTAAGAAAAGAATTAAAAACAAATAACAATAAAAACAATGAAGACCAAACTTGATATAAATAAATAAAATAAAATGTTGAGAGATAAAATTAAAAAAAAATCAATAAAAGAAGGATTCAAAACAAAATAAATAACAATCAAAATAATACGAATCAAATTTAATATAAAATAAAATATCAAGACACATTTCAATTTTAGCAAGTCAACATGAATCCCAAGGAAAAAAGAGAGAAAGATGGAGGACAAGAAGAAAAAAAAAATTGTCGAAGCCCTATCATCACGCTCATGGTGACATGTGTTGGACCTTCAGGAAGAGTGCTGCAAGATGCCTTGAAATACTATTATGAAAGTTATTGTTTGGTTGTCAGGTGATACCACACGTGCCACCTAAACATAGTAGTTGTGTCTCAGTATATGCATTATACGTGCCAATATATATGCCTTGCCCGTTTATCCCATACCCCATAATTATTTTATTTTTTATTTTCATCCATTAATACTTACATGTTTTAAATTATCATAATTTTGTTTTATTTGAAAAAACAAGTATCAATTGAGCACCTGAGATTTCCCTCAATAATGCAAGATCTTGGTATCAAGGCAACAAAAACAAACTATCAAGTCATATCCCAAATAAAATTAATGCAAAAAGATCAAATTAAAAAAAAATTGAGGGGCCAAAATTAAAAAAAGGAATATAAACTTTCCTCTTGAGTATGCAAATCAGTCCCTAATGTTAATAAATAAAAAAAAAAAGAGTTGAACATTTCATTAAGCCTCAAATTTGATCTATAAAACTTTAATTATTTTAAATTAATTAAATTGAGTTTAGCTTCGCCAAATCAAGAATAAAGCGGAGGCAAATAAATAGAGAGATCAAAAGTGTAAAAGCTCATAGAAAAAAAAAAAAAAAAAAAAAAAACTGTTCGAATAATAAACCGTGCTTTCCCTCACAATCTATAGTGAAAGACTGGGGGCTTAGTTTTTTTTATAACTGATAATTTACAAGTTTCTTGTAGGCCTTGCAAGACACCAAAATCTCTGAAAACAAAAGCAAAGCAATAACTTTAAAAAAGACACTCATTAAACTAAGTTTCTAGCACGAACAGGACAAGTTTCCATCACGCTAAAATCCCTTTCAAAATTTCAACATATTAGCAAGTTACCAAGAAAGGAGAAACTTCAAATGTGGTTCTGAGTGGGCCATGTGTATTTGCAGTAGACAACTTGTCGTTTTGGTGGCAGTTAGCAATGAGCATTGGCTACAAAAGGGAAGAGAGTGTGTTGTATGGTTTATAGAAAGCAAAACCCTACTAAATCTATAGCATAAAATAAGTAAAAAGATATCCACCTGTTGTGGGTCTCTATGGTTTTGGTGATAAATTTGCTTTATTTAATAAAGTGCTTTGATTTCTTATCTCCATTGCAGTGGACGCGAGCTAACATTTAGGTTTTACTTAAAAATATGTGACATTGTGTTTTGAAAATATTTTTAAAATAAATTAAAAAATTTTATTTTATTTTTTATTTCAAATTAATATTTTTAAATCATTTTAATATGCTGATATCAAAAATAATTTTTTAAAAATATAAAAATATATATTATTTTAATATATTTTAAAATAAAAAATAATCATTATACCATTTACATTATTTTACCTCACTTGAATAAGATTAAAGTACTAATTATATTTAATGAAGATTTTGTCTTAACAAGAAGGACAAATTAGAGCATGTGGCCCATCCCATCAAGTTGAGTCGAGGAAGCAAGGTATGTTGTCCTACAATATGATGCACAATGCATTCTACCTACGAATTTTATAGACCGATTCTAGGCCATTATGTAAATAATAACAATTAAAAAAAAATCAATTATTGAAGAAAAGAATCTCCTTGCATTTTCTAAATATTTTTTTTTTTACGTTTAGATTTTTAGAATATGTTAATGAATCTGTTGAAAGCACTTGAGAATCATGTGCACAACAAAGAAAAGAATTAAAATAAACTCCCTAATCAATTGCTTTGTGACATCACCCGAAGATTAGTTTTTTTATTGTGATTGTTGAATTGTTGCTTGTTTGGATTTATATCCTTTTTATTATATTTTGTTGATAGATATATTAAAAATTAATTAAAAATCACGTGTATAACAGATAAAAAGGCAAACTTTTAATAAATGAAAAATAAAATATTAAACAATATAAAACTAAATGAAGGAAGAAACAATCGGAATAAAAACCCTAAGAAGAGTAATTGAAGAAGAAACTATTTTTACTTGAAGGTTGATAAATCTTGAACTTTTTAGATGAGTGTTTTTTAATTTTTGCAACAAAAACCTATGTAATGATGAAATATAATTTCAATTTAAATTAAAGATAAAGTAATTTGAAATTATATAATTTAAATTTCAACACAGGTAAAAAAATAAAAGTTAAATAAGTATGACCGGATCAACTTGATGGATCCAAAGATAACTTAGATGAATAATAAAAATAATATTTAACTAAAAAAAAATTCAAGATAATTTTTTTTATAAAAGAAATCATTGAAACAACGACATGTTATATCGATTTAGGTCAATCTGGATTAGCTTTTTAAATTCGTGATCCAGATCATGAAATTATGATAATTTTAAATAAAATAAATTATAAAGTTTAATTATTAATAAATTTATTATTGAATGATAAAATTTTTTAAAAAAACATACAATAAAATAACATTTATAAATAAAATTATAAATTACAAGATATTCAAATTATTTTGAATAGAATGGAACGGATTTTACAAGCTTGGTATGACCAAGCCGGTTTAATTTTTTTAACGGTCCCCAAGGACCATCAATTTTGACCATACGATACGAGATAAACAAGAAAGATTAAGATCGAAAAGCACGATTTCAACGATTTCCGTCGCCTCTGTAGGAAAAGGAATCTCTGTGAGGAAATAAAGTCTTAAAGTTTAGCCACCATTGAAAGTGAACTATATTCCTTAATCCTTAGGAACTTCTCTGCGATTTCGTTGTTTGTATTAATAGTTTGACTGACTATCTCCCTGTCCTTCACTAGGGGGAGGTAGCGATTATATTAAATGTAGGATTGTTTTTTAAAATATTTTTTATTTTTTATTTATAAATATATTAAAATAATTTTATTTTTTTTAATTATTTTTAATTAAAATAATTAAAATACATTAAAAATATATTAATTTTAAAAAAAATTTCAATTTCAAAAAAAAAAAAACACTCATTCAACTCAGTTTCTAGTACGAACACGACAAGTTTCCAGGAGGCAAGAATCCCTGTCAAGATTTCAACAGATTAGCGAGATACATTCCATCATTGCAAACACTTGCAAAGGCTAAGTCAACCAGTTCTGTCAACCCAGCAACTGTCCAACAATGTCCCTATTCCCAATCCCGGCGGAACTCGTCAATCTTGTGCTGCGCTAGATGATAAAAATACCTCAAGGACAACCAAAAGTTGTTGCGCAAATAGCATGTTTCGAGGGGTAATGTTTTTTTAAATATTTTTTATTTGATAATTTATTAAAAAAATTATTTTTAATATAATTATATCAAAAAAAATTAAAAAATTAAAAATTAATTTTAAAAAAATTTGATTTCAATCACATTTCTAAATACTAACTCACCTGCAGCTTTATAATAAATAACAAGTATCCTCTCATTACCGGTCATTCTTCTTGGGCCCGGTAAGCGAATGAAGCCTACAAAATGGCACAGATCCCAGCTATATTTGGGAAAAGGTTCAAAACCTGAGCCCAATTCCTTAAACACAAAGATATGTGTTTTTAGTTTAAAGGGATGTTTAAGAATGATTATTTTTTAAAATATTCATTAAAATATATTAAAATAATATTTTTATTTTTTAAAATTTATTTTTAATATCAGGGTTGCTTATTCAAATTACAGGTTCAGCCATGATTAAGCAACTCGTTAATAAAAAGCAAACAACAACTTCGCAAGTGGGAACAAAAGAAGTAAAGAGAAGCAATCTTCAACACCAAAATGATGAAAATTACAATCCATTGAAACACATTTCCAAAAGCCCACATGAATATCCAAAAACCTCACATCAATGATCAGCCGTACAAATATTACAAATCCTCCCTCCCAAGTTTCAAATGTGAGAAACATTGGACAAGAGTCACACGGGAGATAGAGCATTCTTCTACAATCTGTCTATTAGAAAACAGTAGAGACCCAAACAAGATCATCTTATTAACTCCTCGGCTTCTTCACCTAATCTCTGCTGACTGCGACAACTCCATTATATCTACAAGGACAGACTACCAAATATCAAAATTATATCTACACGACAATCTAAAGTGTAGTAGAGAGAGACATCAGGGGAAAATACGCGCCCAAAACAAAAAGGGAAAGGGCAATGATGGGGTCCATCCTTATAGTGCCATGTGTATAGTATACATGTGGCCAAATAAACAAGACAAAAGTTGCATGCACTGAGCAGGAGGGGCAAGACGAGACAAGATTGCTTAGATACATGCAAGGAAAAAAAAAAAACGTGATTCCAGCCTAAACTGCATACCTGCTATGTAGATGAACTAGTCGCGATAAGGTAGTTCAAACTAGGCATCTGTCAGGCACAACCGACCAGCAGTAAATCAGTTAAAATGATTCTGTATTGAAAACCAATATTAAAAATCCAAAACATTTATGAAACAAACACAACCAAGCGATAATAGCAATAACAGCAATTCAACCATCATCATCCAGTCTAAAGAAATCACTTCTTGAACAGAAACAGCACAGCTAACACAATCACTCAGACAAAAGGATTTGCTACCAACAATTAGGATGAAGTTACTGAAGTTTCATTAAAAGAACAATATTATATAACAGCAGTGCAGAAGCTTCAACAAACAGATTAAATGTCTTTTATGTTACATCCAATCTAAAATGAATGTAAAGATGACGATCCAAATACAATTTACCTCTCTTCTTTCAGCTATTTTAAATATGACACTATGAAACAAAGAATTTCTCAATTGTGATGACAGATAAGTGTTAAAATACCTATTCTGTACAGGTAAAAAAAGAGTTGCAAATCACAGCAATGGATCTTATTCCAACCACCATTGAGCAGCTAGACTATGACCTCCCTGAGCCAAGGGAGGATCATTAAATAGAATCAATGAGGAGAAGATGACAGTCTCCGAGACACTCAATTTACAAATTGTTGCATTCATGCACCAGCAAAAGCCATGCAAGGCCAACAAAAGCCTAAGTATAGTCACAACAACACTCTCCTGTGAAGCAATCAAGAAAAACTTAAAACGGGTAATAAAAACTAATACTATAAATCTGATTAAAACACCTAATACTAGAATGATTGTGTATATTGCTACTGCATCTGCTGTCGTAAGACCAGCACAATTGAAAGAAAAAAATAAACTTATCCATCAATCCAAAGCCCAAGAAACCTTCATCACATTGCCTTAAATGAGATACAGTGGTGCTTCACCAAGCATTATACATTAACTTCGGTGCTTAATTGTCATTGATAAGCCTTATCAATTGCCATCAATACCTATCAATTGCCATCAATACCTTACTGATATTTATTTTCTCTACAGAGCAACAATATCAAATCGCCATCAATCCAAAGCCCAAAAAACCTTCATCACATTGCATTAATGAGATACAGTGGTGCTTCACCAAGCATTATATATGACTTTGGTGCTTAATTGTCATCAATAAGCCTTATCAGTTGCCATCAATAACTTGCTGATATTTAATTTCTCTACAGAGCAATAATATCAAGGCATCATCTAGCTCAGTGGAAATACAAAACGAAATGATTCTCAGTTGCAACACACTCTCGCCTGCTACACGTTTCATCTGATATGACATATATATCTCTAGCTCAAATCAACCACATCTTTAACCAAATTTTACACGTACCTAAAGGTCCAAAGTCATGCTTATAATTCAGAAAGCATTTCAACTATTTAAATCATCTTCAAGGCAATATCGCAGCAATTCTCTAACATCCAGCCATGTAAAACATCATGTCACCCATGAGAAGACAAATCTCACAAATCACAAGTAATAAATTTTGTGCTATTTATACACAACATCAAACACTAAAGAAAACAAGAAAACAATTGTAGTTCTGAAATTTCTATTGCCACATAAGCTCTTACATATAAATTTAACTATGTTTGACTAATTCACTCAGCAGATGATGCGAAATTTAGGATGATGTGTCCTATTCACATGAACCATAGTCTCTGCCAGCGATCTCATAATAATATTAAGAAAAAAATTCAAATCATGCATAATCAATACCAGCAGCAGCAACCATATAGCAAAATAACAAAACACAAACAACAATCAAATCAGCTATTTGAAGTAAAAATTTTCCTACTGCTCGATGTAGATTAGCATGAGAATACCACAATGAAGCCAAATAAGCGGAATATGCTTTCTATAGTAGTGAAAAGGCCAGTACCCATTACATTTTATAACATCAATAGATCCTGCACTTTTCAGATGCCAACGCCAACTCAAATCAACCCTACTTTCATCAACACAGCTTGTTATCCTACAGGCACCATTCAAATTTTGTGCTCCAGATTCATAAAACAAGCCAACTATTTAACACCTCATCATTGCAATATTTCAGGAACACTCCAAAACCCAACGATTCCAGGATCACAAGTTACACGCGAGAACATCAACATCCTAAATCAAAATTACTCCATTCTGTCCTATTTATATGCAACTTTGATCTCTCAAAAAATGAACTCTGACCTAAAACACAATGTAACATTTCTAGTACATCCATCTTAGCTATAAAATGATGATACAATCCAGAACATTTCAATTAGATAACGCATCCTAATCATGTGCATAATTATCTCCACGTTTTCCTTTGGAGGACAGCCAACAATCTCACAATAAGAAAATTGCTCCACGACCTAATCTTCCTATACATCGCCAGCATTTGCATACACTAACAGATTTATAGCATCATAAAACAAAATATATCAAGATCAAAATCAAGATCAGCAATAACAAAATTCACAACCACGTTACAAATCCTAACCTTTAGGTTTTCCCTCTGCAGCCTCCACATCCTCTGGCACATTGACAACAGCCTCCACATCCTCTGGCACATTGACAACAGCCTCCAGGTCAGCCACACCGCCATCCTTATCCTCAGGATATCTAACAACCACGACTGGACATACACAGTGATGGACACAATAATCACTTACACTACCCAATCTCTCATCACTCCCTCTTTTCTCCGCACCAAACCCTCTACTCCCCATAATAACCGCACTCAACCCTAACCTCTCAACTTCAAGACACAGCCTCTCCTTCATATCATGATCTTTCACAATATGAATCTTATACGGGATCTGCGCTTCCTTTAAAGGCCTTGCAAGATCGGCCGCTTTCGACGCAGTGAAAGCATCCACATCGTCCTCGTTCTGTTGCTGCGGCTTCTCACAACTCTCATTTTTACTGTCAATTTCATTATTAAATTTGCTAGTGTTGTTCAAAAGATCGAGTTGAGATTGCGTGGGAGTGGAGAGTGGGAGCGGGCCCCAGTCAGCACCGAAGAGAACGGATGTAGGGCTGACGTGGAGAAGAATGACAGCATCCCCGGGACGGATGTAGTGGTCGACAGCCCAGCTGACAGCGTAGGCAGATTCATCGGAGAGGTCAACGGCGACGCCGATCTTGCGGCGGGCACCAGCGGTGGGAGTAGCGGCGGATAGGTGGGAGTGGTGGTGAGAGTGGCGTGGGGAAGAAGGGTGGTGGATCTTGATTGTTGGGAGTTGTGGGTGGTCTGGATCTACTGGATTTTGTTGTTTCTGTTGAGGATTCATCGCTTCTGATAAGGTTTGATGTGTTTTTATTTTAAGGTTTAGATGTTTTCTTCGTTTGCTTTATAACAAGTTTCTGGTTCCTTACAGAGAGAGAGATGGGACTTTGTTTTTGGTTTTGTCTTTGTCTTGTGTTTTGGTTTGGAGAGAGAAGGGAGAGGGTGACAAGTTCGGGGGTCTAGGAAGGAAGGCGGAGAGGGCGGTGGGGACAGCAAAAGTAATGGTAGGGACACAAAGTGTTTGGCATTGCCAAAAGATTTGTGGAATAAAGGTATGTCGGTTGGGATGGGCTGGGCTGGTATGGGCTGGGTTGGAAATAAAGGAAAGCCCATCCCAGCTGGATATTATTATACCATCAGATTATCTATCCACTGGACCTTGATTTCTTTAAGACGATGGCTTCAATGGAGAGGAAATGATGAGTTATGGGAGAGTATATTCTCTTAGACGAGGATAATAACCTTCTTTAAATAAATAAAGTGGTTATGATGTATAAAATTAAATGCCTAGAAATTTTGTACTGGCATGAATATATAGATTTTTAATTTGTTATTGGATATTTCTTGTAGCTAATTATTTTGTTATATATAATATTAATTTTATTTTTGCAAAATATATTTATTATTAATAAAAATATTTTATTATATATATATATATATATATATATATATAAACATAGGGTTGTCACATACATTGTACACTCCAACATTCCAAACATTCAGTTGTGACCCAGAGATAGCTAGAAATCATGGTTGTTTGGCCTTGAACAGCTACAATTCATGTATTTTAGGTCCCAAACTATCAAAATATTATCTGAGCACCTCCCTCTATGCATTTTTTTAGGCCCTACTAGTTATGCCCACGGACTTCTCAAGCACACAATTTTTTAAGTGCACACACAACTTTTTCTAAGTAGAGCATGTGCTTTTTTCTTTGTCAAAGACACTTGTCTATTATTATTAGTATATTTATCAATAATATACATGTCACAACAATTAATTGTGACTTAATTTTTTAGAAAAATATTGTCACATCTCCATCAATAACAAGCAAGTCACACATTTCAATAGTATTTTTGGTTTCAAGACTTACGCATAACACACCACCATGGCTAGCTAGTCAATGATCTTTTTCTACACAAAAAGCACTAGATAACATTTACAAGCACCTGTTTTTTCTTTAATTGATTACCAACTCCGCAATTAATGATAAGCATCAACTTCACCACCAATAATATACTAGTTTTTTCTTCTCCATGATATAAATTTAAAGATATATAAATACAGCTAGTCACCTATTACAAAGTAAGAGCCATTGAAACAACTTAGGCCCAAAACAAAATCTAAATTAAAGTCCATAAAATCACCAACTGTGAATGCAATCATGAAAAGCTTAAATTATATTTAAAGTTTTTTTTGACTAGCCAACATTTATTATTTTTAATATTTATTTATATTATATTAACAAGTCTAAAGTAAAAATAAAATCTTTAAAATAAAATTTTTTTGCAAAAAAACATTATCTATACAGTATGGAATATGTTTCTGTTTTCAAATTTTATCTATTAAGAAAATTTGTTTTTATTATAAAAAATTTCTAGCTTTGCGATTTGCCCTCTACGTTATAACTCTGATTGCTAAGGCTTTAACAGATGGGGAATTCCAGTTGCACCTAAAAATAATATTTCCTTTACACAATGACGATGATATGTTATCTTTTTATGGGTCTCAAATTTTTTTTTTTTATTATTAGACTAACATCAATGTTCAAGTTAATTTGTGAATATCTTAATTAAATTTATGATCTCTAAAATTAACCTCAAAGTTTTTTAAGACTAAATTGTGTTTCATGTAAACTTATGATATTGTAAGAACATGAATGCTTAGTCCATGCAATTTTACAAATGTAATGGAAGGTTATGCAAGAAGAAAGAATGAATAAAGCACTAATTTTAAAAGTTTTTATTGTGTCTAGGTTATATCTATACAACTTTCAATGTTTCACATTAAGTTTGTAGTGAATTTGTGATTTAAATTAATCAGTTAATTAAAAAAATAGATAAAAAATAAATTATTTTGATTAAAAAAAGAACTACGAGGCCTCAAAGTCATGCAAGTAAAAAGAATTATTTATTAAGTAATACTCATAATAGTTGGGATTTTCATCGCCATCTTTAATGAAGAATCAGCAATTGAAAGTGCTTTTCTTGATTTTTATAAATGAAAAATCAATGGAAGATATAGATTAATAAGTGATAATTAAGATGTTAAATATTACAATGCCTTGGAAATTTCCTTTTATTGGTGGCTAAAAATATACATTTATAATAGGTTTTTATCGGCAACAAGGTGGCGGACGTGCCGGAGTGGTTATCGGGCATGACTAGAAATCATGTGGGCTGAAATCAAAAATTAAAGCTTGGTATGGAGTTTTCAGATTCATGAGGGATTCAAGTAGCTTATTAAGGCTTCGTTTGTTTGCAGGAAAGTGAATTCCTTTTGAAAAGTGAATTCCGAGGAAAGTGGATTCCTGGAAAGTGAATTCCGGAAAAGTATTTTTCGATGTTTGGTAGTGTTATGGAAAATAAACTGGAAAACACTTTCCAGTGTTTGGTTATGTCATGGAAAATAAACTGGAAAATAACTTGTTAATATTTTATTTTTCTCAAGTTTATTAAAATAATGAGGAACAAATCTTACAAATTAAAAAGTTGAATGATAATGAAATTGAAAAAAAAATATAATTTCATAAATTATCTCAAATAAAACAAATAATAATCAAAATAATAGGGATCAAATCTAAAAAATAAAAAAAATTAAAAATTAAAAAATTAAAATAATAATAATCAACATTTTATAAATTATTTCAAATAAAATAAGGAACAATCAAAAGAATGAGGATCAAATTTGATAAATAAAAAATTTCAATAAAAAAATGAGAAGAAAAAAGCAAATAGCAATTATAAAAATAAGGACCAAAGTTAATATAAAAATAAAATTTTAAGAGATGAAATTGAAAAATAAATATTTAAAACAAAATATATATAACAATCAAAAGTTTGAGGATCAAATTTGATATAATCAGCAAATAATGACATTTCTAAATTTTTCACAACTTCCGGAAAGTGTTTTCCCCTCAAATTTTTCAGGAAAACACTTTCCTGAAAATCAAGTCAAATTTTTCTTTTACTGGAAAGTGTTTTCCATTGACCAACTTTCCTACTGGCAAACAAACACAAGAAAGTTTGGAAAGTGCTTTCCCGGAAACCACTTTCCGGAAAACAAACACAGCTAAAAGGAAAACACTTTCCTGAAAACCAAGTCAAATATTTTTTTTTTACTAAAATTGACCGGAAAGTATTTTCCGTTGACTAGAAAGTGTTTTCCGCTGACCGGAAATTGTTTTCCGTTGACCAACTTTCCTAATGACAAACAAACACTGGAAAGTTTGGAAAATGGTTTCCTGGAAACTACTTTCCGGGAAACAAACAAGGCCTAAATGATTTGATAAGTGTTATAGTGGTTATTTTTTAAAGTATATTTTATTTTAAAATAAATTATTTTTATTTTTAAAAAATTATTTTTAATATCGGTATATTAAAATGATCTGAAAATATAAAAAATATTAATTTTAAATAAAAAAATTTATTTTTTTTAAAAGTATTTTTAAAACCCAAAAATAAATAGGGTTTAACTGACTATTTGGTTTTATTTACAACTGTGTTTAGATATATTTTAATTAAAAATATATTTGTTTTGAAAAATTATTAAATTAATATTTTTTTTAGTGATTTTTTAATAATTTTAACATAATAAAATCAAAAATTAAAAAAATATATATTTTAATATATTTTTAAACAAAAAAAATACTCTACATTATAATACATATTCTAAGACTGCCATATAACTGTGTGATGACTTCCCATCAGTGACAGTTTAATGAAAGTATTTTTCAATAAATATATATAGTTATATACGCATTTAGTTAATACTTCACATGCATTAAATATGCTCCCTGAGAAGAAACAAAATGACTATCTCAGTATATTCCTAGGTTATCATAAATAAATAAAAAGTATTCTACCTTAATTCTTTATTTCCATATTAATCAAGAAAAATATTGTTTTCCCCTCAGATTAAATCAGATTCTTACATATTTTGAACTCAATCCACATAGTTGAACTTTCATTGATTCTCTAACAACAAAAACATAAAATCTCTCTCATGCATTATATGCTAGCTGCGTTGTGCAGCTGAAAAATCCGAGCGAGCATCAGCTGGAAAGGGAGAGTTTTTGCCCTAGATGAAAAAACAAGAAAGAGAGAAAGGAAAAGGAAAAGCTGGTTAATTAGCAGCAGCTAGGACGAAGGAGATCACTGATGATCGACGAATCAAAAGGAACTTAGCACTTATACTGAGACTAACAGTCTCCTTCTCTAAATATATACTTGTTGCAGATTTTGTACTGCTGTAAAATATATTGTGTTGTAGCTGTATCTGTACACACTAGCAGCCACTCACTGACCACATATGTACACAGCAGTGACCACAGTGTGTCTGTTAGGGAGGAAAGAAGGCTAGTTTTTCTATAGCTTGCTTTTAATCTATCTTTTTCACTTTTTTTTCAAGAACACCATAAAAGCTTGCTTGATTCCCATAAACAGTAAAGCAGATATGCCCTCCTTGTGTTTCAGCACATAAAAGATGTAAGGTATGTCTAGAAGAGAAATCCCTCACCTGTCTTCTAGCATAAACAATAAAGAGAAGAGAGAGAGAGAGAGAGAGAGTTGATGCTTGCTAGGGTTTTGAGCCTCCCTGTGAGGTCCTTTTACCAGGTTATACAAGAGTCTTAATATTTTTCTTAATGTATTGAAGGGGAAATGTGCAATCAAACCAAAAATAAAAGAAGAGCTGTTAATTTCTATAAGGCAGTTTTATAAACATTATAGAACTTGTTAGAAGTGAAGCATATCTAACAATATGCAAGATCCTGATCATAATTTATTGATCGTGGTCTGTCCCACTTGATTGCAGAGGTAGAACAAGCCAACAAAGCATGACCACTGCAAAATTGTATGTTGTTATAGTACTGAACAAATGCCTTAAAAAAAAACCCAATTCTTTTTGGGCTATATGCTACTCAGTTCTTCACAAGGAACAACATAGATCACAAGCGAAACAAGCCAAGATCATAAAGCATGGAAATGTTAAAGAACTGACAGTACTGATCAGAGAGAGTGAGAGAGAGAGAGAGATTAAGCAAAACAAGAACATGTAGAGCACTGTTTTTGGCGTTGCTGTTGATTAGTTTAAGAACAAGAGGGAAATTATAAGCTGTGTTTAGGTTTGGGTAATCACACAGATATTGAAAAAACATAAAATATTAACCATAAGTAGACATGTTTCTTTGAATCTAATACGAAAGCTTCAGAGACAAGTCAACAGAATTAGAAGCATTAGATGCACTGTAACCACTGTAATCAGAGTAAGTTGTAACACAAAAAGCTTCACCAGTACCCACTGCAACTGCAGCTTCTGGAGGGGGAAATTCCATCTCCTTGAAACAAGTGTTTTTACCATTTTTTCCAGGGAAAAACTCATATTCCATGATAACATTTCTGCCCAATGGGTTATTGCCCTTTCTGTGAACTGCCATCACCTCTGAAGTACCCTACAGAACCCTCATAATTGAATTACCAACCAATCAATAGTACTCTAATAAATCAAAACACAAATGAATATTAGTATTTCCATTGAAATTAAATCAATAATATTACCCCCTTTTTTTGTGTTCTTCTAGTGACCAAATATAGTTAAGAAGCATAGTTACAAAATAATATATCACTTGAAAGAAAGATGAAGGAGATTTATAACCTCGTTGTTGTTGTTGTGGTTGTGATTGGCGTAGGGAGCACTCCTTGCAGCTCTGGCACTGAATCCACCCATCTGTTCATAGACGTTAAAATAGCAAAAATGATTTTTAACACAGAGTTAAAAAGGAATTGAAAATTAATCCAAGATTGAAAATCTTGTTGCTTATAAATTTTTTTCCTTCTCATATAATTTCTCAAGAAACAAACAGGAAAGAAAAAGGACTAACATGCATATAGCATCGAGAAAATCAAGAACCCCTTAAAACACAAACCTTAAAGCAAAGATCACAACGAGAAGGCTCGTATTGCTGATGCTGCATTACTTTTGGGATTGAAGAGAGCTCTTTCGAAGCCTCAAATACAGGAGCAGGAGCAGGAGCCCCAACCTGATGAACCGGAACTGATCCAACCAAATACGGGTTAACGAAAACCTGACCCGACCCAAACCCATCATTATTATTCTCATTAAACCCATCAACCCTCTTAACCACCACACCACCCTGGTGATCCCAACCCAAGAAACCATTAAAAACACCACCATTACTACTCATTGGCACACCACAGTTAACTGTAGTACCATACTGCAGCATTTGATTATTATTATCAGTATTATAATTAGACGGGTAGTGATCATGTAACTGCTGGGTTGGTTGGAGATTGAGAGCACCAATATTCTGGTTCGCTTCTGTAATAGCCTTCCATCTTTCTTGAATCCTTAAACTTTCAAGTTGAGCTACTCCCATGCCTCTTTGGCATTGTTTCTTGCGAGTTTGACTTTTGCTGGTGGTAGGCCTTTTGCTCTGATAAGTAGCAGTACTTCTTCTTGCCGGTTCAGCTGGTTTGGTGCTTATGGCCATGGTCTGGGTAGGTTCTTGTTTGTTATCATTGTTAGGCATGTGAAATAGCGAAAGTGGAGTAGCCATGGAGAGGAAAGATCAAAGTAAAAAAAAAAAAGAATTGAAAAAAGATTTAGGAATGGATGGTGGGTTTTAAAAGAGAAGAATTAAGGAGAAAAGGCACCGCGTTACATTGAGAGCTTAGACCAAAGAGAAGTGTACTGTAGAGAAGGAAAAGAAGCTGGTTTTTTAAAGAGTAGAGTAAGAGCAAGATAGCTTCTCGTGGAGATGATGGAGAGGATTTGGGGTTTAAGAGAATGTTGGATATGTGTTTTGTTGTGTTGTTACAGAGAGAGAGAGAGAGAGAGAGAGAGAGAGAGAGAGAAGTGATCAAGAGAGAAGAGAAGTAGCAGTGTGAAGCAGAGTGTAATGCCAAAAGGACATGGCCATGTCTATGTAATATATGGGTGTTTGCTGGGTTTGTCATTTGTCTTATTTGTGTAGTGATTTTAGAGAGAGAGAGAGAGCATTGCCCTAATTGATCCAACAAGCCATCCAAGTCGATGCATACTCCTTGGAAAATTAGAAATTAGCCAAGCTAATTGCATTTCTTGATGTTTATATTTTATCATACAAAATTTAAATATTTATAAATTATTTATTGAGTTTTGAGTTTTTATTATATGCTATTATTTATTAATGAATAAAAAATAAAATAGTTAATATATATATATATATATGTATATGTATATGTATATGTATATGTATATTAAATGATAAAATAATAAATATGATTTATATATATGAGTTTTATATCAATATTAAGATATGTGTATATATCATATTACATTAAAAAAAATTAAATATTTTAAAAATATATTTATATAATATGGAGCTCAATACCTAGTAAATAACCTAATTAATGTTAAATGATAAAATTAAAAAAAATTAAAAAGAGAAAAAGACCTAAAAATATTTGAGATTTTAAGTACCAAAGTAGAAAGAAAGAAAAAAGAGCTTGGCTTTCACCGCTCATTGCATTGCTACAGTAAAGATTTTCCTTGTAGTTTATGCTAATTAATTTTAAGATATAAGGATAGATATATCATGCAATTTCAAAATACAAGTAAGAATATATATATATATATATATATATATATATATATATATATATATATATATATATATATATATATAAAAGAAGCGAGATTGTGGAATTAACAAAAAGTTATGTGAATAATATGGTCCCACTGAAACGTGTTAAGATAAGAGAAAACTTGGCCAGATTGGCATCAGGCATGGTCGGAGGTGAAGGGTATTTATCCTGTGGAGCAGATGTTAAGACAAGCAAAACAGGTGGATGCTGCTGCCCAAATGTCAGTTTTGTCAAAAATAGCAAAACACCATTACTGCCTTTGTAAGAAAAAACAAAAAAAAAGGTTCGTTGTTTTTCTGTCACCTTTAGTTTTTGCACTGCTATCCTTCACTTCACTGGGCATGATCTTCTGATCATGGGGTAGCTGGCTAGGGTTTGGACTCGCCAGGTGACGGTGCTGTGTCCTTAAAAAATCTTAATTGGTCCACCGATCAAGAACACCAAAAGAGCAGTCTTTTGGCAATCATACAGAGTAAGATTTGATTTGGTCATGAATACACAGAGTTTGCCTATGATAAAGCCTTGCAATGATGCCTCCTTCATATTTGGAAATATCATAAAGCTGACTCCATGTGCTAGCTTCTATTATCGTAAAACTATATATTCTTTTCAACAAATATCAATATTTACTGCCTTCTGATGATGTTTAAGTTTAACTAATGAATTAATAATCCTTTTTATAGCAATTATTAATGCTTCTTTAAGTATCTTTAATTCATGTTTGATTACTGATCAAGATGTTGAAATTGTAGCTAATTTGTAGCTCTTAGACAGATATTATATTAATATTCCGAGGGTGACTAAGGTTTATTGTAAATATATATTATGTAATTCTAATTTGACATATAATGAAATAAAGTTTTTTTTCCTGTGAATATAAATATATTACTTAACAATGTTAATTTTATATATATATATATATATATATATATATATATATATATATTTTTCTTGTTTTTTATTGTGTAATATTCATCATTAGGTAGGTATGGTACAAAAATTTAATCATTATCTTTAACACTGTTTTTTAAAAAAAATTCACCATATACAATTTATATCTGTCATCAACCACATTTCCCTGGATATCTTTTGAAATTCATGGAAAAACTGTTCGAGAGCAATTAGAAAAAATCATATTCCAAATCAAATACCTCAACTGATACTAGAAGTCTAGACCACCTGACTAGCTAGTTAAGAATATATCTCTGTATGTTCTAAGTGGTGGTCTAATGATAAAAACTTAGAACTAAAAGGTTTGTTTTCTCTATGGTCTCAGGTTCGAGTCATATATATATATATATATATATATATATATATATATATTTCTTGTTTTTTATTGTGTAATATTCATCATTAGGTAGGTATGGCACAAAAAATTAATCATTATCTTTAACACTGTTTTTTTAAAAAAATTCACCAACATAAATAAAGGTATACAATTTATATTTGTCATCAACCACATTTTCCTGGATATCTTTTGAAATTCATGGAGAAACTGTTCGAGAGCAATTAGAAAAAATCATATTCCAAATCAAATACCTCAACTGATACTAGAAGTCTAGAACACCTGGCTAGCTAGTTAAGAATATATCTTTGTATGTTCTAAGTGGTGGTCTAATGATAAAAACTTGGGACTAAAAGATTTGTTTCCTCTATGGTCTCAGGTTCGAGCCCTAGGTTGTTCATATGATGGCCACTGAAGGCTTACATGGTCGTTAACTTCAAGGCTCGTGGAATTAGTCGAGGTGCGCACAAGCTGGCCCGGACACCCACGTTAAACTAAAAAAAGAATATATCTTTGTATGTTATTTGCTTTTTCTATCTAAATAATTTTAATTTTGATCCCTATAATTGCTAATACAATGAATATTAAAAATTTATATATTTATTAATAGTCTATAAAATTAATCAAAGTACACATAATTTAGCATATACATCCACATTAATAATAATAATTAAAAAAACAAAGATATTATCTCTATCAAACTTTGAGGAATGTAATTTAATTGATCAGGTTGTAAATTTAATCTCTAGAGATTACCCGTTCAAGTACCATAAACATCAGAGCCATTAGATATTTACATGGTTATTAAATTTAGAACCCGTAAAATTTATCAAGATATATATAAGCTCATCCAGGTATCCCACACGGCCACACTAATTTTTTAAAAAATATATCTCTATCATCATGGTAATAATTAAATTCAAAAGTCAAGTAAAGCCAAAATCTCTTCATTAAAATCTCAACGCAAAACTTTCTCATCATCATCGTCGTTACAAACGCATGCCCTGCAATTAATAACTGCCATGAATTAATTTGCCACATAACATTAATATTTTCTTCTCTTTTAATATAATTAATTATATCACATCCATCCAAAATCATATCCATAATAATTAAACCAAAGTTCACTAGAGAAATAAATGAAACATCAACAAGTACAGAAAATATTGATGAATTCTTTTCTCTTTAAAAGAAAATATTATGTATTTCTTGTTTAATTTATTTTCTCCTCAAACTCTACGTCTACCTGGAACTTGATATCGCTAAGCCATTTCCTCATTGACCTCCTTTTCTCAAGGTTATAAAACCCATCCTCGATTCATAGATTCATAAGTTGAGAAAATCAATTTAAATTATTTTTTTAAAAAAATTAAAAAATTGATCAAAATTATATCATTCTATAAAAAATTTAAAAAAAAATTAACAAATTAATTAACCAACTTTCACTGAATTAACCCACCAGATTCATTCAGGTTTTATAATTATCTTTTTCTATTATTATTATTATTATATAAACCCAATTCTTCCAGATCAGTACCGTGAATGTACATTATTGTAAATAAAATAAAGTGAAAAATAAATTGAAACTTCAATCTCAACAAGTGAATGCTAAAATCATATTGAATGTTTATCTTTCGTAAATGAATAATTTACATCTCCTAATTGAAAGTATCTAAGTAAGAGCAGACCTATATCATGCCCTATGATTAAAGGGATATGAAGAAATTTTATCATAATGAAACATTTTTATAAATCTAGCTAGACTTTAAAGAATCTTGCTAGCTAGACACACAAAAATGTTGCGGTATAAAGATGTGAAATACATATCACATGAAGCGAAGTTCACAACAGTAACGCCGCCTAGCATCATGAGTGTTTTTTTTTTTTTTAAGTTTTAAATTGTTTTTATTTAAAAATATATTAAAATAATATTTTTAAAAATATATTTTTAATATCAGCATATTAAAACGATCTGAAAATATAAAAAATAATAATTTTCTAATAAAAGCATTAAAATTTGAGAGTACGCGGTATGCATCATATTCCTAAAAAAACTTCATAGCTTGGATATAGAGCAATTTATGACAGTGTTTGGGATAATAGTGATGATAGGTTTTTAAAGTGTTTTTTTGCTTAGAAATACATCATAATAATATTTTTTTTATTTTTAAAATTTTATTTTTGATATCAGCACATAAAAAAATTTAAAAAGATTAAAAAAATTAATTTAAAATAAAAAAAATTAAAATTTCATGAAAATTTGACTAATCATGGTACTGAAACGGGTTCTAAAAATTCATTTGGGAATGCAGTGTAAACCGCTGCGTTCCCTCAAATTTTAAATGTTTTTTTATTAAAAATTATTTTTTTATATTTTCAAATTATTTTGATGTATTAATCTTAAAAAAAATATTTTTAAAATAAAAAAAATAATTTAATATATTTTTAAATAAAAAATTTTTAAAACCATAATCATTACCGCCCTCTTAAATAAACGTAAGCCTCTTTGGAAGGACGAATTCAATTCTTAAGGTGTGATATAAACATTCATATAACATGAATAAAGGTATGTCTTCAAGGAATCCAAACCGCATGACCAAACCAACAACCTAAGGTTGATAGGATTCTGGTGAAGCTTGAGAAACTCAGCTATAGGGTGGGCGGAGCGCCGTCCTAGTAAGTGAGAAGAACCACCCTTATTCGGCCATGTAAGGAGGGCTCTCTCCTTTTCCATTTACGAAGAGGAACCTTGTGCTCTCTCTACAATTTCAGGCCATCAAGACCACGATATCACATGGACATTAACGTCATCAGACCATAAAAATTTTAAAGAAGAAGAATCTTGGAAGATTGCTTGCTTAGGGTCCCATTCCACGTGGCAAATGGCCCCACTTTTGGAACTGGCTAGGTCTTTTATACTATCTAGTATAGGTTGTACTTTGTACGTAGCTAGCCGGGAAGAGATAAATTATACCGGTGCGATTGATAGATAGTTATACGGCCAGGACAAGGACTCATGCTTCCGTTCAATTCTTTTTTCTTTTACAAATTATTTTTTATCTAAAAAAATTTAAACTAATAAATCAAAATAATGTAATTTAAGTACTACATCACACTTGTTATATATTACATGTTATGGTCAACGTTTTTACAAGGCCCTCCTGTTGTTTTTCATGGATTTGGTGCGAAAGATTGAAGGGTTTGGTAGAATTTAAAACGGAAATATGGTTGTTTTTTTAAATATTTTTATTTAAAAATATATTAAAATAATATATTTTTTATTTTTTAAAATTTATTTTTAATATTAATATATTAAAATAATTTAAAATCATAATAAAAAATTAATTTTAAAAATAACTCAAGAACTTTTAAAAATATTTTTAAAATATGAAAATAAACACTAGTTTTGACATATTACTATAAGACATAAAAGTGGTGATTTTGCTTGGTTAGAATATTTTCACATGATATGCTGTCAAAGAGATTCCGTTTGAAAAAATCAACTCAGATTACTAACTTGTAACAGTCTTCACTGTTTCTTTGTCTCTCCTTTTTACAATTTACTTGCTATATATGTATCTCAGAGACCTTTTAGCATCACCTTGTTTGAACTAAACCTCTAAAAACAGAGGGAAAAAATTGCAATTGCATAACCAGTATCATGCATGACAGAAGGTTGCTGTCATCTCAATTTCGATCAGTTTGGTATCCTATTATATTTTCTTGATGAAGTATGTGAAGATCTTTTTTCCTGTATAGAAACCATACTAGTTTAAGATTCATACAGATTCAATTACCTTGTTAATTACCATGATCATGACGTAGAAACACTTTGAGGAAGATTTTGGCAAGAAATTGTAAGCTCGGCAGGTTCAGAGAAGACCAAAGAAGAAACCAAAACGAGAGCTCTTTTCTAACCCTTTCGCACATGTAGCTGTGCTCGTCTTCGCAAGCACCCTAGTTTTGATTACTTATTAGCTTGAAAGTATTCGAACTAGGAAGTGGTAAATTCTAGTTTCTTGGGAACAACAGTAGTTAAGAACTTTTATGGGTTCTTTTCTTCAATGCCATAATTGCATGGGGCTTGGAGCTTGGGGGCAGAGTGTGTAGGCGGTGAGCGTTGTTCGTTTCCTGCTGGTTGCTACAAGGAAACCTGAAAAGCTAGAGCAACTCTTGGTTTTGGCTTTCTGCAGCTTGCGAACGATCTAACTATTTCAGGATAAAACCCTTCCCCTCTTCAAAATTTTCTATACCCAAAAGAAAGTCATGAACAGGGACCACGAGGAAGCATGTAATTATTTATATCTCGATACTGAACTGAGATTTGCCTCCATTTTCCTCCCTGTATTTCCTCTCCCATCATCACCCATGATCAAACCCACAAAGACCCTTCTGTCCCAGAAGATAAACAGGATCGATACGAAAATATATAACAGGGGCTGAACAGAGCAGAAGCACGTCAGGTCAGGGCAGTCCTTACAGCATATAGTTATAGGGTACATTACATGTCTTACAATATTTGAGATTTTAGGGGAGGCCGGACAGAAATCAGTGGGCATAGAGATTTTAGGGAGGTAAAAAGGGTCGCTATCACCTGTTTGTTAGTTGTGTTGGTACTGCCAAAAGAAGAACATTACAAAACAAAAACTCAGACATAAAAGCAAGTTATGTCAGAGAAATGTCTGGACTCTGGTCGTGGTGAGCAAAAGGACTCTACAGTTTTATTTTCCAATCTATCCAAACATAATAATAATAATAAACAGAAAAGGGAATAGCGAGGCAGTTCCATCCACAGCAAATGCTTTCGTTTGAAATTTTAAGCTTGAAAAATGATGCAGAATTAACTTAGAGTTAACAGCACTCAAGATATGAGCAAATCTATTGAGATAAATTTGAATCTTTGGTTTTAGTAGTAGATGAGCTTGATATATATATATTAAAAAAATAAAAAAAATTAAATCAACTCGTCAAATCCGTAATACAGGTTATATAACCAAGCTGAATATGTAAAGCAAACTTCAATAAATTATAAATTATAAGTTTAAATATCCAGTAAACAAATTTGAGAAAGAAACATAGATTTAGGGGGAAGGAAAAAAAAAATCTATTGAAATGAATAATACTTTGTGATGTAGTGAACAATAAAAACAGCATCCTTTTAGTTTAATGTTAATAATTTGAAAATTGAAACTAAAAGGATTTAACTTGATGCGCTTGCATCCTTGACATAGTATGCGCATAAGCTACACTTATAGGAAGCCTAAATGATGCACACAGCATCCATTTTCCAGGCGCAACTTGCCGTACCCTACGCATTTCTACATTAACTGCCACCTCTTGCAGTGCAATCCTTATCCGCTGCATTTACAGTGTTCAGGAAAAGTGAAAAAAATCAGGAATTGAAGAAAAATCAAAGTAGAAAACCAGGCTTGCACACTCCAAGTCCAGCATATAGTTATCAAAGGTGAAAAAAAGGTACAATTCCTCGAGATTTTAGCAACAGACCTCGTGGAAATCAAATTCTGGATCACGAGCTTTGGAGAATCCATAAACATGGATCGTTGGCAAGGCATATTCTTTATCTTTGGATTTATCCTTGCATATCCCCCTGAATGCATCTGTGAATAGAGGAGGAAAAAACATAGATAAAAAGAATCACGTAATTCTCAGAATTCATCAATTTCAGAAACAATCTGGTTCTAGCTTAAAACTATCCTGGTTATTCAATTCAATTCAGTGCACGAAATTGCTTGTCAAGTAACAGCATCAATTGCCACATACAGGCTATCCAAGAAAATTAAGTACATGTTTCTTAGCAGTAAGTACACTTCAAAGAAAATGAAATACTCGATCAGCAGTGTATTTTGAAGGGTAGCTTCCCATTATTGTATGTCCACAAACAAAATTATTGCATTCTTAGAGAAGTCTGTATCAAAGAAAGTGTGACTGGAAAACTAATGGCATGTATTATGATTGCATAGAAACAACCAGATTGTGCATGCAATTTTTAGAATCTAAATGTTTGGTCCAGGAAAACTTTGCACACCTAGATACTCCACTGCATCGTTTGGCAAGTTCATGACCACCTGTGTGATGGACTGAGCTTTCTGACTGGCATACATAGCATCGATGAACCTTCTTCCATCCATGTTAAAGATCTACAAAATGGCATGTAATATCCTTATAATGAAGCATGTTGACAAGAAACAATTGCAGCTAGATACCTACAACAATTAACCTCAAGCTTAATGCCATAGAATTAAAGATATGGAAGTCAGATTACTTGTGAAACAGGCTGACTATAAAACACTGCATGACAGCATGAGAACAGCTTTTTATATGGTATCTTCACTCACTAGGGAGCAACATAATTGACTGAACTTAATGCATCTTTATTTCACGAGAATTTACGTTCAACAGCTCAAACTTCCAACAAGAGGAAATGGAAGGAGATAACTATGAAGTGATGCTATATGGAGCTGAATGATCCTCTAAATAATATAGGCAAAAGGAAACTACAGAAACCACAAATGGAAGTCGCTATCATACCTCAATATGCCTCTCAAGCTTGTTGAGAACACTATTTTTCTCCATATATTGAACTGCGCAAGGGTTCAAATCATTGGCGTATACATGTTTCACTATCTTTGCAGCAGATAGAGCTATTGGCCCAACTCCAGCAAAAACATCACCTATCAATCATGTAATAAATATGGCCGGAAACAGGTTAGTACATTGATAAAAATATTCAACGGAGATGCAGTAAAAAACTTGAAGATACAAGCAAGCAAGCAGCTACATTCAAATACAGACTAATGGTAAAAAACTACGACCTGAAAACTCTCAAGTTTCAACTCCTAGCATACAAGAAAAATCTGCAGGTATGTTTAAAAAAAAAAAAGGTAAATATTAAAACATACAAAGGACATCATTGTGCGTAAAGCCATTCAGAAGTCTTTGCCTCTCACTAGCAAGCCTGGAATTCCAATAGCTGCATCAAGGGGGAAAAAACATAAGTCCTTTCTGCCTTTATGTCTTTTATTGGTTACATTAAATTTGAAATTAATTCTGAGAAATAGTTTTTCAATTACATCCACTTCTGACTCTGCCACTCAGGACAACATAAAGATCATTCAGCAACTGCAGAGAGAGAGATAGAGAGACAGTGGAAGGTAGAGAGAGAGGGAGGTATAAGATCCAGTATAGGTTAAAGAAACTTTAGATGACTGCTAGAGAAATTTAACCTTGGAAATATGGGTGCTTTGGGGGGGGGGGGGGGGGTTAGCCCCTGAGACCCTGTAAACCAGCTTCTTGACAATTGTTGCATGGTCAAAGCTTTACCACTTCCATATTATGTAGCAGACCTAATTGATTATCAATATATACAGCTAAGGCCTGTTTTTTGGGAGTATCAACTATAAAATAATGTTCAATACTGACAACTGGGTGTTCAAAACATGGACCTCAAAAACATAAGATGATAAATACAGAAAACTGAATGATGCAGATTCCTGACTGAGAAGGGAATAGAAAGAAGTGCCTTTTAAGTTGGTTTTCTGCTAAACTCGAGAAGAACAAACATCTAAATATTTCAGTTGAATGCTCAATTATGTTGCAAGTAAAGTGAACATACACTGCTGCTAAATCAACATGGAACCGTAATCCATTCTCGACTACCATGGTAACAAGGGAGTGATTTCCTGCTAAAACTTCAAGCTGCATTGTTCTGTAGTCATTATGTATGGCATCAATCTTATTTACAACTGTTTGTATCTTTGGCTTATTTTTATCCAGCACTACCTGTAGGAGAAGATATAATCATTAAAAAAAGTAGTTCAGGAAATACATTTCAATTCCTCGGTTAATCTTCAAGATTGTAAGACTAGAAGTTCCTGGAATGAACCTTCGCTATAAGCTTCTTGTATGGCAGATGCTCATCTCTCAGGTTCAGATGTGCAATATGTCCAACTGTTTCAAAAGCTGATGGAATAATCATATCCCGTGGCAGTAAGGCCTCCAAGATCTGTAAAACTATAGTTAATATAAACAAACATGATTTTGCAACACTCCAATAACCCAGTGCAGTGTGAGAATAGTGCGTTCATGGGCAACAGCTTATAAAAGGCAGTACACAGTCAACCAAGTTTAAGTGCATGCAACCCCAGCTGGAATTAGAATAGCAATGGTCAAACTTCAACTCAGCTCAAGCTTAGGATCCTACAAGACCTCAGCTTGATTCGACTTCTTTAAGCATGCAAGTTCAAGTTTGGTCATTTAATTAAAAATAACATTAATTACCAAAGCAAATAGTTTTACATAAACAAAATTACTATGAATTAAAGTAGCTAAAGGGAAAGAAAAAAGGTGAGTGTAGAGATTAAACAGATAGAATGGCATATAAAACTCTATCGTCAGTGTCCTGATCAAACCTGTTCACAAACCAATCAATAAGGCATAAAAATATGTGGGCTAAATGATCCTAAAATAAGGCTTGAAATTGGTCCCCTTTTAAATGAACAAGCTGAGCCAAGCGAGGGCTGTTCATAAACTTCTCAGTTCCATTTACTGCCCCGCAAAAGGGACTCCTTACTTTTTTTTCTTTTGGTTTTTTTTCCTGAATAACAATGGGACATGCATTTCTGGAAACCTGCTATTTGCCTCTTTTTTTGGTTGCTGAATAACTTACAAACACCCACTGATGTATTTTTTCAAAGAACAACATAAAATCAACCTAGAAATCCTCCGAGTTGGAAATTCACTTAAGTTACTTCACATCATATAAGTGTAAGAGATTGGCCGTCAAAACAGAGCAAACAAACACATCAAAAAAAGCAGGTACCCTTTCTGTACCTCATTCATCTGCCAGTAATCATAAAACAAAGTCAGCTTGCATCTAACAAGATTAAAGGTAGAAGTTGAGTTCCCTCTCATAGCTTCTTGTGCCACAGCCTGGTGTAAAGGAGGAGAATGTTAGGTGTAAATCACAAACAAAGAGGAAAAAAAAAATTGAAACCTGCCGTTGAAGCATAAATCTTATGTCATGCTATAGAGCATGTTATATGAATAAAATAATAGACACATTGCAGTTTGGCAGAATTAGCTGTATAGGGCAAATTCCTTTGAGGCAACAGAACAAGGAATGCCACCAGACACTCCAGTCTGAAACTTCCATATCAAGGTTGTAAACATATAAAACAAGAAGGGGAGAAAAAGAAAGCATGAGACATGTTCTAAGCTTGAAAGGAAAGATATTTGATTTAGAAAAGCTAATAAAATTATAAAGAAAAACTGTCAATTTACATACAGACTATTTGCAAGGTAGGGGGCTCTGTCTAAAAGGTGACATGAAAAGCATACATCATTAAGGTTAGCTGAAAATTGAAGATTCATAGAACATAAATTCTAATGGCTGAGGAAAGGAAATTATCTCATAAGAAGCAGTCAGACAACTCCCACCATAGCAATAATGCTATGAATATTTTAGGGAGATATAACAATCAAGGCGCAGCATATCTGCTGCATATATTTCACACCTGGAATCAATATGATCAACTTCCAGGATTGGTCACTGGGATTGTTATCGATATTGCACAAGAATTAGACAACTCTGATGTATTCTCAGAATCTTGATGTATGCTTTTGACTTCTGTAGGTTACGACACCAATAAGAAAGCAAAACTCTTGTAGCAGTTGAAGTATACAGGCAATCTTGAAACACATCACTGATCCTAGACAGTCTAACCAATAACCTATGATTTGAAACACAACTTTTGATTGATTATCTGCTGTGTGGGTTTCACCAAAAACAAATACTGACCATCTCATCACAGATTGCCACTTTTGTTGCTAAATATAATGCTTTCCTACTGATTGAATGTGAAAACCAAAAGAAATAACAGCTGTGCTAGTGGTCCACAAACCAAGGGAGTGGGATAACCAGTTCAATTTCAATCAACAAAATTGTCATTTAATGTAAGTGGACACATCTCAACTCTTGCACCAATTCAACCGCACATCATTGCTTTAGTGCAAGTTTTATATTCCTCCTTTCCAAGATACCTTCTTTATAAATCTGCAGTATTTTCCACTCCTAAAAAAGATATGGGGAGAGAAGATGGCAGATTGCTTTCTTTGCAATAGTTCAATCACAGAAGTTTTCATTGCAAAAATCATTTCACACATAGAAATGGAAATCAGTGTGACATGGGCATCAGATAACATGCCTAAAGCTATAATTACTTGTCTTGGATCATAGTGCATTAGTCTCTCCACACCATGGTTCTTCTGCCTCGTCAAAAAACAATCCACATAAAATGTTGCATATTTTTCTATACATGCAAATAAGGCTTATTTCCCTATTTTCTGAATGTTCTGTGCTAAATTCTTCGCTTGTTACTTCTTTTCCACATGGCATCCTACAAAATTTTGAGATCCTACACTCACAAAAGGCAAAAAAGAACCATCATCAAACAGCATGCTTCACTGGCTTCCCAAATTAAGTACCAGGCAAAAACTTTTCTCCAGTGAATCAGCTGTCCTAAAATTAGGGCATGGACCAGGTGACAATGGTAAATAATCATACTTAATAAAGTTCAACTGTTCTCCTAATGTATATGCCCTAGCTAATCATAGCATAGCACATTAAGTACAAGATATTCAAATTATATCTTAATGAAAAACAATTATTTGTTTTTTATGCTTGCCAAGGAAACTGAAAAGGAACAGGCCACGCAATTAATAATGTAAGGAAGGCATCAGAGGACTGCCAAAACCGCCAAAATCAAAAGAGCTAACGCAAAGAACACGGAACAAGACAAGCATGAAGTGGAAAAAACTAGATGCTAACCAACATCAACCAAAGTATCATGGCAGCTAATTATACTTCTGAAGAGTCAGTTACGCAAGAAAAGCAAATCACAATCCCGAATCATGGCGAGACACAATAAACACAAAACAAGAGCAATAAAATTGCAGTGTGGAAAAATGAAAGACCTTCAAACTGACTCACAGAGCAACTAAGTATTTGGACTAGCCACCTTGATAGCTTGGGGCAACTCATCCACTCCCTTCTCCGCATACCTCTCGTCCAAAAGCAACAACCTCGTCGACCCCATCCATTTCCCCCTCCCCTTGAATTCATCCCCCAACAAGCCCTTCCAATCCCCTCCTTCCTCCTCTTCCACAACCTCCACGACATAAAATCCATCCCTCCTTTCCCTCTCATTTTCCTCCCCCTCTTCTCCTTTTCCTCCCATCTTCTTCTTCTTCTTCTTCCTCTTCGGCCTCGAAATCTTTGCCAAATTCCTAAACTTTATAAACCCCCTTGAATTGAACTCATTCGCCAATTTTTCCCTAAACAAAACAGGACTTAGTTCTTCACCATCTCCTTCTGCCTTCCCATAAATCCTTCTATTAAAAGCATCAAAATTCTCTTCATCTTCACTTCCTTTCTCTCCCAACAAAGAAACCATACTTTCTTCCATTTCATCTCCAGGTACTCTGGCAATGTTTCGAATCCGCGGCCAATTCAATAAATGGCCACGAATTCTGCTCTCCAGAGAAAAACAGTCCTTTGCAGGAACTCTAAGCGCAGCTATATCAAAAACCCGAGTGAAGTCATCCTCGTTTATCATATTAACATCATCAGGTTCCTCTTCTTTTTCACCTTCCTGGTCTTCTTTGCATTGATAAAGGGGTTTTGGGCCAGAAAGAGATTGATATTCTTGTTGTTGTTGCCGCCGCCGCTGTTTCTGTTGAGGGCAGTGAAGTGAGGTTTTACCCTTTCGAAGGGAGGGTCCATATGGCAGGGCATTAGAGGCTATGGTGGGTTTTGTAAGAGAGAGTTTTGGGAAGAGAAAGAAGTGAGTTGGAGAGAGGATGACTGAGTTGGGTCTGAGAAAGAGTCTGGTGAGCATTGTTTTTACAATGGATGTGCTGTTGAGAGCAGGATGAGTGGTGTTCCAAGTGGTAAAATTGAGGGGATAGAGAAAGGTTTTTAGTGGGTCTCTGGCTTTAACCATTTTTTTAGCCCGAGAAAGAAAGGATTTACCGGTTCTCCCAAGTCATAACGAAGACAACACTTGGTCGTGTTTGTCTTCGGCGTTCCAATGCTTCTTTTTTTTTTAAAATTAAATTTTATAAAATAAAATAAAATTTTTTAATATTTTTAAATCATTTTAATATCAATTAAAAATAAATTTTAAAAATAAAAAAATATATTTTAATTTATTTTCAAATAAAAAATATTTTAAAAAACAATTACTACTAAACAGATAATACAATAATAAATTATTTGTATATTTTAAAACAAAATAGCTTGGCAACCATATTTCCTATTATAGTTTGAAGGATGTTGCTTAATTTCAATGATTTTGTCCCACAGAACCGAGCTTGAAATATAGTTTATATATCATTCCAACTCTAGATTGAATTAAGCAGAAAATTTATATATCAAGCAAAAATATCTTCAGTTAATAAATTTAAAAATAATCTTAGATGTTTTTTTATATTAGTAAATGAATCTTGGCTATTAAACAACGTAAAGATTGAAAACTTAAAATTATTAGGATAAAGATACATGGTATTCGATATGTTGACCTTTGTATTTGTTGAATTCTGGGTCTATAAGTTTTTTTCATTATCCATATAATATACTTTAGATTAACTCTACTTGAAAGTCTATTCATTTCTAGGTTATTTGAAATTATTCTCTCGTTCATATTTTTTGGTGATGAACTCTTGTAATTAACAAATTTATTTTGTAAACTACTCTCAACTTTATTTTTCATTGAAGGCTTCCATTGGTTAGCTCTTGGTTGAAATAGAGGATTATTCCTAACATTGAACTATTTTGACCATTATGGATCTTTCCTTTTTTTGTTTAGGATCATTTCTCTTATGATTTGATTTATTTTTTGCTTTTTCACCTAAATAATTTTTAACCTCAACTAGCACTTATTTGAAAATCTTATTCATTGTCTCTAACATAGTATAATTAAAATTAGATATCATTTTATCATTTCCTTTTTTTTTATTTTGACATATAATCTTGCATTGATATCTTTTGTTGTAACCCATTTTTGGGTACACTCCACAAATAAAATAAAATAAAGGAAAATAATTATATATATATATATAATTATTTTCCTTTATTTTATTTTATTTGTGGAGTGTATATATATATAAAACAGTGTTGTCTCTCTCTCTTCCCGTATACTGCTAGAACCCCACGCCCCGTTAAAACAAGGAAACAGTGACTGCATATTGCTGCTAAAGCCTCGCACCACATGACTAGAAAACAGCACAGCCGCCGCTCCCCTGCTCCCCACGCGCATCAACAGCCTGCTCCCTTCTAGCCTATAAATACTGCTCTTAACACCAACAACAGAGGAGGGGGATTTTTTGGACGAGAGAGCGCTCTTTTGAAACTGAAAGGGGAGGGAAGTTTTGAAACAAAGAGAGCTACTGTGAGAGGGTAAGAAGAGAGGAAACGAGATAGGAAAAGAAGGGGAGAAAACGGGGAAGCTCTGAAACCGAACAGGAGGGAAAGATAAACACACCAACATTGCCAACACCATTTATTTGTTACCTTCACCTTCCCACCTCCCCTGAACCGCTGCAGAGAGGAAAGAACAGTTGCTGTCACCGGGCTCCCTCAGCCACCAACCACTGTCACAGCCAGCCACCACGACACCAACACCACCAGGAACAGAGCACTTCCTCTCCACCACCACCAGCTGCAACTACCATCTCAGTAAACCACAACCCCGCAAAAAGTAGGAGGAAACGAAAACAGAGGAGAACAGAGCTGAAGAGAAAAACACAGAGAAGAAGAGGAAGAAGGGTCGACCACCATCCAGGCCAGTATCACAATCAGCTACCACCTGCACCTCCATGAAGCTGTTGTACACAGGGAAGAACAGCGCTGACAGAGGGAACAAAGGAAACCAAGAGAAGAAGCAACGCCTCTGCAGGGGGGAAAGAGACAACAACTCCTATCATTGAGCTTCCCTGCACTGCCACCGCCAAACTGGCCACCAGCACCACTGTCAGCTCCTCTACCCAAGCTCATCGTTGCAGGTAACTCTTCCCCTTATCCCGTATTCATCTTCTTGCATGCAGAACATGCACTGTGCACGTTCTGCAAGTAAGAAATTAATTGGTTGGTTACTGTGCAGGTGCACAGTAACCAGTCCATGTTCTTTTCGGGCTGTAATATCAGCCCGGCCCAGGTGGCTGGACTCAGTCCAGCCTTGTAGAAAGTAGGCTTGTTTTATTTCAAGCCGATTTTGGCCCAGTCCCCTTTTGGACCGGGTCCGGTCTAGTAAAAAATTTTAAATTCAAAAAAAACTTTCAAAAAATTTGTGATTTTTCTGTAATTTTATTACTGTATTTTGTTCAATATCGGTTGGTATTTTTATATTGTAAAGATACAAATCTGGTATTAAAATACCCGGTTTTCGTCAATAAAAAAATGTTTAAAAAATGTTTTGTTTTCATGCATACGGCCAATACTCTAACATGTTTTGAATGTTCTTTTTATATAAAAAAAATATTGGAAGTTTTGAAAATGTGTTTTCGCATAGATTTCTTAAACACAAATTATTTTCTTGCATTTCTGGATTTTACAACATATTTGTAAAACTCCAAAAGGTATTGGCCAATATTCCAAAAACTATAAAAATCTTATCTTTGGGGGGAGATTCATCTATTATTCACCGCTAATGTTTGGATAAAGAAATCCTTAAATGACGAATATCCAAAATATTATTGGGAGTAATAAATCCGCACACATCCTTAAAAGAAGCCTTGATTATAATTGAGGACATTTCAAAATTTCAAATTTTTTGACTCCACGGTTTACGAGCCGTGAAAGTATGAAGTACTAAGGCAAAAGAAGGCTTTTAAAACGCTTTGAATTTCCTTAGATTTCTAAATTTTTTGTCCCTCCTCCTTGCGATTTACGAGTCGCAAACTCTTGAAATACTAAGGGAAAAATGAGCTTTCAAAGCACATGGAATCTCCTTGGATTTCTATCCAAATAAATTTTATTTGAATCAAACCTAGGAAAATTGATGGGATTAGAAAACACCAACACCATAGCAATTATAGAGCAAACCAAACACCAAGCAGCTTACTTTAGGTATGGCTTACTAGGAGTGCTAATACCTTCCCTTTACGCAACCAGTCCCTTACCTTAGAATCTCTGAAAGACCAGTTAGGGTTCCTAATGACCAAAATACTAGGTGGCAACTCCAAAAAACCAAATCAGCAAAACAAAATGAAAAATCACCATCGAACGCCGCGCGGATTTTTAGTGACATGCGACAGAATGGCGACTCCACTGGGGAGTTAGGACTAACATTGATATTTTGTTTGTTTATGCTATGTGTTATTGGTTTTTGTTTTCTTATATGAATGATACTTTGTTTAAAAGCTTTAGCATACATCTTTACATTCTATCATACATGGTATAGTCATGCATCACTTTATTATTATTATTATGTGTTTGAGGGCACACATATGTAACTTTAAGTTAAGTGGGGAACTAGCAGCTTGTCTTATGACTTGAGTCAAGGTTTAAGTTTGTGTAAACCCCAACTCTTTGCTGAGTGTTTAGACTGATTGTGATTGGTACACGTGCCATCCCACTATCTGCTGGACCTCCATATCGCCTTTACGAGGGTGATCACTGGAACAGCAAGAGACCCTCATTTTAGAGACCTAGTAGTAAACCTAACCTATATCTCACGTAAAGGAACTAGAACCTATCCTTAGGATGTATGTTTCATAATATCTTTTGCATCAAAACAAGTCATGCATCCATACCCAATGAACAAAACATTCTTATCACAATCATACATTTTTTTCTCATACATCTATGCACGCACCACCAGATCGTGAAACATTGGTCCCACATCCAGAGTCCACCAAACCGGTCCAGATCAAGGATGGAGAACGAAGAAAAAGCTCATTTAGAGTCACACTATCAGGCCGAGTTAGAAGCCGTAAAAAGTGAAGTTGCTAGGCTGACCGACCTACTCGAGCAACTTCTAAGAACTAAGAATGGGGAGGGAACGTCAGCACAACCACATGAAGGGGCGCCAGCAGCTCACATTCCTCAAGCATCTCAAAACCAGGGGGCAAACTCGGCCAATGAACAACATTTTGTGCTTATTACCCCTATCCTACCACCTCATGCTCCAATCACTATTGACTTAACAGCGGAAGGAACCCCAGATCATAGGTCTCCCAATTTGATGGACCAGGACAAGTTGTTTGCCTTGGAAGAAAGATTAAAGGCAGTTGAGGGTAAGGACTAGTTTGACCCTATGCGAGCAGCTGAAGTATGTTTAGTGCCAAACATCGTTGTGCCAAAAGATTTTAGGATACCAGAATTCATCAAGTACACCGGTTTGGAATGCCCAAACACTCACCTTCGATCCTACTACAATAAAATGGCGGAAGTAATCCGCGATGATAAACTGCTAATCTATTTCTTTCAGGATAGCCTCACAAGGTCTGCTTTGAGCTGGTACATGAGGTTAGATAGTGTCAGAATCAGGAGCTGGAGAGACTTGGTGGAGGCCTTCCTTAAGCAGTACAAGTTTAACATGGAAATCGCTCCTGATCGAACAAGTCTAATGTCAATGGAGAAAAGTAGCCAAGAGCAGAACAACTACCGTCATTACCCATGCCTTTGAAGGACATGTATGCCAAACTACTGAGCATTGGACAGATAGCTCCTATCCCTACATTACCACTACAACCACCATTCCCCATATGGTACAAGCCCGAGTTGACTTGCGAGTACCATGCTGGTATTCCCGGGCATTGTCTTGAAACGTGCTACGCTTTCAAGAAAAGGTTATTGGAGCTCATCAAGATAGGATGGGTGTCACTTGAAGACCCACCCAACATCAATTCAAAACCATTGCCTAGTCGTGACATGAATAATAGTGGATAAAGGGTTGGAAAACCTTGGTCAAGATTTGTCAATAATTAAGAAGATGAGATCGAAGGAGATGAAGCACTGCCATGGTTGATTGTCCACTCACTAGAAGAAGTCTCCGCCAAGACCTTTTCACGCAAGTAGAGAAGTTTCAGAACGGGGTGACCCAAGAAGTTCCTGTAGTTTTCAAAATGTTAACCGACTTTATTTGTCTTAGCATGCTTTTGTCATTGCTTTTATTTGCTTTTATTTTCTCTAGTTGACAATCAAGGCTCATGATGTCAGCCAAATTTTGTGTTTGTCTTTGAGCCTACCTTTTTTAAAAAATAAATGATGAGATTATGCACTTTTTAAAACAAGGTTGAGTGGTTATAAAGAAAGTATCATAAATCGATCAAAGATGAAATTTAAGAAAAGGTACCCCTGAAGTACAACCTTACCTCTAGATAGCATAATGAATTGATAAATCACCTATAAATTTATTTCAAGATAAAAATAGAGTTTATCAATCCTAACAATGTGCATTTTGAAATAAGAAAAATTCATCGTTAGCGGTCCTGTTTTGAGCCAGAATGAATTTCTTCTTTTTAAAAACCCGGACTAGGATCACACTCCACACTGGGGGCAATAAAAGATATTTCATGGAAAGTTTTAGGTGTTTTCAAAACAAGATGAGAGCCCGTAGATTTGAAAAAGATAAAGCATTTGACAAAAGCATGACAAAGAGGGAATGACAAATCGTACATTTTGAGAAAAAGGAGCTACTTGTAAAAAGTTGAAGACTTCTTCTCTGAGATATGATAGGCAACACGAGCAATGAATCCAGCATACGACTTCAAAAGCAAGTTCATGTTAAGAGAGACTTTCATGAACTAGAAAAAGATGATAGGGCCTATGTTTCAAAACCAGGTACGAATGCATGCATGGCATATAATCATAAATCATTGCATTATTTTTGAATCGTTACAGGAGGAATCCTTAATGTAATCCAACAAAATTATGGACGAAGAAAGAATCATTGAGTTGATGATAGCAAAGCATCACGGTTTTGATTCTGGAACAACGAGAAGAACTTATTAGGAAATTTTCAAAAAAAAAAGAAAAAAAAAGAAAAGAAAAGAGAGAAAATGAAAGTTTTGAACCCTGCCATCAGGAAGAACGACATCGATATCAGCTTTGGTAATAAGGAATCGCCAGATGGGATTCCAAGTTGTTTGAGATCGCCAGAAGGGATCTCGTATTTCGATATTGGTCAAAGGAGGTCGCTAGAAGGGACCTCATATTTCAGCTTTGTATAAAAGGAATCGTCAGATGGGATTCCAAGTTGATGGAGATCGCTAGAAGGGATCTCATATTTCGCTATTTGGAGGTCGCCAGATGGGACCTCATATTTCATGTTAGTTAAAAGGAATCGCTAGATGGGATTCCAAGTTGATTAAAGGAGATCGCCAAAAGGGATCTCGTATTTCGATATTCATCAAAGGAGGTCGCCAGATGGGACCTCATATTTCATGTTGGTTAAAAGGAATCGCCAGATGGGATTCCAAGTTGATTAAAGGAGATCGCCAGAAAGGATTTTGTATTTCGATATTGGTCAAAAGAGGTCGCCAGATAGGACCTCGTATTTCATATTGGTTAAAAGGAATCGCCAGATGGGATTCCAAGTTGATTAAAGGAGATCGCCAGAAGGGATCTCGTATTTCGATATTCATCAAAGGAGGTCGCTAGAAGGGACCTCGTATTTCAGCTTTTGTTAAAAGGAATCGCCAGATGGGATTCCAAGTTGATTAAAGGAGATCGCCAGAAGGGATCTCGTATTTCGATATTCATCAAAGGAGGTCGCTAGAAGGGACCTCGTATTTCAGCTTTTGTTAAAAGGAATCGCCAGATGGGATTCCAAGATTGTTTGTTAAAGGAGATCGCCAGAAGGGATCTCGTATTTCAATACCGGTCAAAGGAGGTCGCCAGAAGGGACCTCATATTTCATTTTGGTTAAAGGGAATCATCAAATGGGATTCCAAAGTGAGTAAGCTACAAATATAGGTTTTGGTTTAAGGAGGTCGCCAGAAGGGATCTCAGGATAACCCAACCGTAATACCGATTTTAGCTTTGGCTAAGGGAAATTGCCAGATGGGATTTCAGGTTGGCCAAACTACAAATATGACTTTTTAGAGATCACCAGAAGGGATCTCAGATGGAATTCCATGTCAATCAAACTGAAGTTAGAATTCAGAGGATGGCCGGATAGGGATCTCGAGATGACTAAGTTTTGATCATAGTTTTTTGGGCTGAGGAAGATTGTTGTAAAGACAAAGTTTCAGATCGATCAAACTCCGACCAGATCAATTTCGGGAGTTCAGTTTTGGTTTATCTTTATAAAACTTACTGCACAAAACCCCTGCTCCGTAAGCATTATAAAGAGGGGGCATCTGTTGTAACCCATTTTTGGGTACACCCCACAAATAAAATAAAATAAAATAAAATAAAGGAAAATAATTATAAAAATTATATATATATATATATATATATATAAAAAAAAAAAACAGTGTTGTCTCTCTCTCTTCCTGCATACTGCTAGAACCCCACGCCCCCTTAAAACAAGGAAACAGTGACCGCATGTTGCTACTAAAGCCCCGCACCACATGACTGGAAAACAGTACAGCCGCCGCTCCCCTGCTCCCCACGCGCATCAACAGCCCGCTCCCTTCTAGCCTATAAATACTGCTCTTAACACCAGCAACAGAGGAGGGGGATTTTTTGGACGAGAGAGCGCTCTTTTGAAACTGAAAGGGGAGGGAAGTTTTGAAACAAAGAGAGCTACTGTGAGAGGGTAAGAAGAGAGGAAACGAGATAGGAAAAGAAGGGGAGAAAACGGGGAAGCTCTGAAACCGAATAGGAGTGAAAGACAAACACACCAACACTGCCAACACCATTTATTTGTTACCTTCACCTTCCCACCTCCCCCTGAACCGCTGTAGAGAGGAAAGAACAGCTGCTGTCACCGGGCTCCCTCAGCCACCGACCACCGTCACAGCTAGCCACCACGACACCAACACCACCAGGAACAGAGCACTTCCTTTCCACCACCACCAGCTGCAACTACCATCTCAGTAAACCACAACCCCACGAAAAGTAGGAGGAAACGAAAACAGAGGAGAACAGAGCTGAAGAGAAAAACACAGAGAAGAAGAGGAAGAAGGGTCGACCACCATCCAGGCCAGTATCACAATCAGCTACCACCTGCACCTCCATGAAGCTGTTGTACACAGGGAAGAACAACGCTGACAGAGGGAACAAAGGAAACCAAGAGAAGAAGCAACGCCTCTGCAGGGGGGGAAGAGACAACAACTCTTATCATTGAGCTTCCCTGCACTGCCACCGCCAAACTGGCCACCAGCACCACTGTCAGCTCCTCTACCCAAGCTCATCGTTGCAGGTAACTCTTCCCCTTATCCCGTATTCGTCTTCTTGCATGTAGAACATGCACTGTGCACGTTCTGCAAGTAAGAAATTAATTGGCTGGTTACTGTGCAGGTGCACAGTAACCAGCTAATTAATTCCCTGGTTACTATGCAGGTCTAATTAATTAACAGGTTACTGTGCAGGTGCACAGTAACCACCTAATTAATTAACTGGTTACTGTGCAGGTGCAGAGTAACCAGTCTATGTTCTTTTCAGGCTGTAATATCAGCCCAGCCCAGGTGGCTGGACTGTAGAAAGTAGGCTTGTTTTATTTCAAGCTGATTTTGGCCCAGTTCCCTTTTGGGCCGGGTCCGGTCTAGTAAAAAATTTTAAATTCAAAAAAAAACTTTCAAAAAATTTATGATTTTTCTGTAATTTTATTACTGTATTTTGTTCAATATCGGTTGGTATTTTTATATTATAAAGATACAAATCTGGTATTAAAATATCCGGTTTTCGTCAATAAAAAAATATTTAAAAAATATTTTGTTTTCATGCATACGGCCAATACTCTAACATGTTTTGAATGTTCTTTTTATATAAAAAAAATATTGGAAGTTCAAAGGGTATTGGCCAATATTCCAAAAACTATAAAAATCTTATCTTTAGGGGGGGATTCATCTATTATTCACCGCTAATGTTTGGATAAAGAATCCTTAAAGGACGAATATCCAAAATATTATTGGAAGTAATAAATCCGCACACATCCTTGAAAGAAGCCTTGATTATAATCGAAGACATTTCAAAATTTCAAATTTTTTGACTCCACGGTTTACGAGCCGTGAAAGTATGAAGTACTAAGGCAAAAGAAGGCTTTTAAAGCGCTTTGAATTTCCTTAGATTTCTAAATTTTTTGTCCCTCCTCCTTGCGATTTACGAGTCGTAAACTCTTGAAATACTAAGGGAAAAATGACCTTTCAAAGCACATGGAATCTCCTTGGATTTCTATCCAAATAAATTTTATTTGAATCAAACCTAGGAAAATTGATGGGATTAGAAAACACCAACACCATAGCAATTATAGAGCAAACCAAACACCAAGCAACTTACCTTAGGTAGGGCGTACTAGGGGTGCTAATACCTTCCCTTTACGCAACCAGTCCTTTACCTTAGAATCTCTGAAAGACTAGTTAGGGTTTCTAGTGACCAAAATACTAGGTGGTGACTCCAAAGAACCAAATCAGCAAAACAAAACGAAAAATCACCATCGAACGCCGCGCGGATTTTTATTAACGTGCGACATCTTTAATAACCTTAATCATTTCCTTATAAGATTTTTTATTCAAATTTTGTTATTTCATGCTCCAAACTTCTTTTACTATTATGTTTGTATATAATATTGGATTATAGAATGTCATGATTTGATCTTTCTTTCACTCCTACAATTTTATTGTAATGATTTTCAATTATTTTTATATTGATTTCATGTTTCTCTTTATATTTTTTAGAAAGAAACTTATATCTTTTTTCGAGTATCTTCTTAGCTTCTTTCACTATTCGTTCAAAAAGTAAACATCTGTCTTCTACAATTATCAACATTTTTTTATGTTTCTTCCCTTTAAATGATTGATTTTCTATTTCCTTCTTCAACATGGATGTCTAATAATTCTTTTTTTTTCTTTTTTTTTGTCCTACTTTTTTAGTAATTTTGATTTTTTTTGGTGTCATAGTTTCAAAAAACAAATATGACACTCGTATTATAATTGCCAATTATTTAGAGTTCTTTTATATTTGTCTTAATTGACAGGATTTTTTTAAGTTGGATATTAAGTTTAATGTGTGCAATTTGTATTCCAGATTTAAATCCTAGACTTCGCTACAATTTTAGATTTATTATTCTAGATTTATATAACTCAATACACAAGAAATAATCAAATACTTTAATGCTCTAAATATAAATGAAGACTTTAATAATTCAAGATTATAGAAATTACATTCATTAGATGATCTTTATTTTAATTAAATTCATGTACTGAAATGCCTTGACAAAAAACATGAATTTATATTTTTTATGATTTCTAGTTTTTATAATAGAAATCGCAAGCCTAATGATTGTCAACCTACTAATTATCATCTACATGTCACTTGCCTACTAGTTGATGCCTACTAATGAACAAGTTTTGAAGTTTCTGCAAATTTAGTTGATTTGTAGTTATTTGATTTATTGATTTATTGTTGTTTTATTTATTATCCTTCTTCTTTCTTTAGCCTTCTTTAAATAGGGAAATGTGCAGCCTATCTTCTTCTTTCTTCTTTGTTTTAAGATACACAACTTCAATTGCTTCTATTTATTACTCCATATATTAGTTTTTCTTTTACAAGCATGGACTATATCCACTCTATATCCTAATTTCCCTTTCATTCAATTCAAACCTTATCATTTTCTTATGTAATATTGGTTCAACTCATAACCAAAATTTGTTAATTTTATTGTATAATGAGCAGTGAATAATAAATTCAATATAAAAAATGAAAAGGGAAAGTAATTTCCCATCTAATCTTAGAAAGTCCATTATAACATTTCACATTTTTTCCCATATCACAATGCATAGTAATTTTACTTGATGCAGAAAGAATAACTTCCTTCAAAACTTTGCTCAAGCTTGCAATATGAAACATTCAAAATGTTATTCTAAAAATAAATATAATGGATATGAATGATAATCATAACATTTTAATGATTAATTTACAAAAACCCTATGCATTATTGCTTGTATTTTTTGAAACAACATTGGCACTAGTTTCCACTCCTTCCATTTCTTCTATTTATAGGAATTTTTTTTTCTTTTTTTCAAGGCAAAAAAGTTTGTAATTCATTGGAAAATTGTTAGCTTTGAATTTCATTATTACTAACCCTATTGTCCAACCCAACGCTCTCATTACTTGTGCATATGAAAATAAAAAAATCAAACAACAAATATATATTTAAATAAGAAATATCCCAATCATATTCTTTACTTTCATTAAGTATTCTTTCACAACCAAGAAAAATAGCAAGAAACAACCTTCAAGAGTAGATGTTCTTAAAACAACCATTCTCCATCAAATTACAATATGTTGTTCGGAGGTCTCACCAACCTCCATTCCTATTAACATGATAAATAGTGTTTGTTCTTTAGTGGGTATTGCAGCAATACATAACAAAACAATTTCATCTTCGTCATTTTATTCCTTGAAATTTAGGCACACCTTTGTGTTAGACCCTTGGAAATTATTATTTCCATAGTTATTAAACTTGAACCAACCTAACAAATTAACTCATGACCTAATTAACTTGGTAGCTGGACCGGTTCGGGTAAGAAAAAAAACCGTGATAAGCAAAAACCCAATAAAACCTGGTTGACCCGTGACTCAAGAGACCTGTCAAAACCCGATTGAGATCTGTTTTTTTTTTTTAAATGTGTTTTTTCTCCTAGTTAGAGATTCCTTTTTTATATATTTTTTAGTTGGTTTTTAACTATTTTCAAAGTTCACTATATAAATATTAGAAGAATATTTTATTTTTTCAATGTGAGATCTGAAGCCCTTTAATATATATAATCTATGTTCACAAGAAAAAAATTATATTTTTTCAACGTGGGATAAAAAACCTTTTGAAATAATATTTTAAACTTAATTATTTATAACATGTATAACCTATATTCATATGGATTTTTTCTTATTTTTTTCATATGAAATATTAAAACTTCAATTTTTATTTTATTTTATCTGGGTTGATTTGGGTTGATCTGGGTCAACCCGTGTAGCATGGAATCCGACTTCTTAACCACGTCAACCTCTGGGTCGAATTTGATAGCCATTGTCGCACGTCAAAATCCACGCGGCATCGGCTGGTGATTTTTTTATTATTTGTGTTTTGCTTGGTTCGTTGGAGTCGCCACCTAGTATTATGGTCACTAGGAACCTATGGTCTGCGAGAGTCTGAGTAAGGGACTCGTTGTGCAAGGGGAAGATGCATCACCCCCAGTGCACCCTACCTAAGGTAAGCTGCATTGTTGTTTGATTGTTTTTCTAGGTCGAGTTTCTATTCGTTGGTCTTTCTAAGGTTCAAGGTAGATCTATCTTCATGAGAAAGTATCTACCTTATTGGATTAAATCCTAACCGTTCTAAAGTCTGAATGACATTTATTTACACCTTGTATCTTTAATACTTGAGGGTGTACTTTATCATGTAATTTTACACCTTTCAAATATTAAAGTCTACATCTAGATCTTAGAAAAAAAAATTGGAAAAAAGATTTTTGATATTTTGGCCGAACCCTAATGGATAATCATAAACTAATTATGATATCCATTTTTTTGGATTTTTAAAACGTGAGAAAGATGCAATTTTTTTTGAAAAAAAAACGTGCTTGGAAAATTTTTAGGACTTGGCCGTATGCGATAAAATATTTTTTTAAAAAAAATATTTTGAAAAAACCGGGTATTTTAATACCGGACTTGTATCTTACAATGTAAGTATACAACCCAATATTAAGCGAACTTTGTGGAAAAATATTTGAGAAAACCACAAAATTTTTTAAATGATTTTTTTTTAATATTTTTGAAATTGTTATTTAAAAAAAAACAGAAAAAGGAAAAAAAAACTAAAAGGCATGAAGAGTGAACAATGACGGCATGAACAGTAGACATGAATTATCATTCACGTCTACTGTTCATGCGTGAACAGTGACGGCGAAGAAGAAGAGGAAGGTGAGCGGACCACCTGGCGTGGCGGCGATGGCTGGCTGGAGGAGGAGGACCTGAAGCTGGTGGTGGAAACCGCGGTGGAGTTGGCTGGAGCGGCTGCAGCTGGAAGAGGAAGAAAAGAAGAAAATCTGCAGCAGGAAAAGGGAGGAAGGCTGGTTTTTTGGCTTACTTTGGACCCGATTTTCTCCTCTCTCAGGCCATCAATTCCGACTCTATTTATAGGTCGTGGAAGAGGGTAATCTTGTCTACATTGGGGAAAAATTGCAGCCCTTGATTCAGTTGGGAAGCATCTCAACCGTTGGCTCAAAGTGTGCACCTCGAGCTGTCAAATTTGGCAATCCAAGGTTGCAGACTGCCCGAGGGTGCCACTTTGGGCCAATAAACGGAGTCGTTTTCAAGTTTGTTGACCCGACCGGACCACTCTACAAGATAAAGGGGTTTCAGGTGGACATGTTGGTGCATGCTTTGTTGGATTTGGGGAACAACGAGGTAGAAAATGCGCCTGGAAGTCTGCCACTCGGGCAGCTTCACGGGGAAGATGATGAACAGTAACCTTTTTTTTTTTTTACGCAAAAAGGGCGTCGTTTTGGGTTAAAATTCGGGATTTTTGCTGATTTTCAATTTAGTCCTCCATCTTTCAATTTATTTCAATATAATTCTCTAATTGACCATTAAACTTCAATTTTCTTGCAATTTGGCCCCTGATTTCAATCAATTCACTTGGTAAAAATTACATTTGGTCTCTTAAAATTCCAATCTTCTTAATTAAGCCTAAATTAGGCTCCCAAACTTAATTTTTCACTAATTAAGCCCCAAATAAAATTAATTTGACCCATTTAAAGTATAATTAAGTCCTTGCACTTAATTAAATCCTTCAATTGGACCTAAATTAATTCTTAAACATAATTAAAATTTAATTTGGCCCATGATTAAATCAAATTGGCCCATTAAAAATTTAATTATGTCATTGGACTTAATTTTTATGCAAATTCGTCCAATAATCATTTAATTTGACCTTCGAATTTGTATTTTTTTCTATTCTTGGGCATAATGGGGTATAATTAGGCCTTGAAATTCCTCCGAAAATTGTAGCTTGATTGCTCGATTTGCTTTCTCCACATTGCCAGCCTTTATTTTATTTTTTGATTTTTATTTTGAAAAAAAAAATTGATTTTTGAGGAATAACCCAGAATTGGGTTATGACAGCCATGATTACTAGACCTATTAAAATCTTTCAAAATATTTTGCAATGTTTCCATCTTGAGATATTATTAATTTTCCCTCCTCATTAATTCAATCCATCTTGTGTCATTGATGATTGTGCTCATGTTATCATAAGTGTTTTGTAGTGATAATATAGATATCATGATATCTATACATAAAAAAAGAATTGAAATTGAAATCCATTTTATACTATTCGCAAAAATTTATTTTAGCTTTTTAAAATCATTCATGGAGAAAATAAACATAATTATTCAACCAAACATGTTTTTTTATTTTATTTGTTTTAAAAAAACATATAGACTATAAATGGAAAAGGAAAAATATCATGAATGCTTTAAAAAGATTTATTACTCTAGTGGAATTGGACAAAAATAAAGTTAGAGAAAGTAATTAATTTTTTTTAGGGTTCCCAAACCTAAAACCTATGGTTTGTTACCATCAATTTTCTATTAAGACCTCATTCAAATTGTCATTGGATTCCATCTAAAGTATATACTTTATGCAATAGAATTGTTGATATTAATGTGCTGCATGGTGATTAGACTAGTTTAAAATAAGTAGAGTTCATTGTATACTAAAAGTGTGTAAGATATTATATATAAAGTGCTTTTAAAAAGTATTTTTTATTTAAAAATATATTATTATTTTTATATTAGTATATTAAAAAAAATTATTTGATTTGTGATGAAGAGTGAATTAAATAAATAATTTTCTATATTCGGATTATTTTGGCTTATGAAAACAATTTTTTAAAAAAATTTATCCCTTCACTTTCATCCCATTTCTTCATAAATGAGTAAAAAAAAAACCCTTCAAGATTGTCCTTTTCCTTTATCCCTTTTCTTTTCTCTCGTTTTTCTCAAAAAAAAAAAAAAAAAGCATTTTAAAACACTTTACTGGTAAACTTTTACATTGTGGCGAGAGAAGATAGAGTGGAGGAATTAAAAATTTGAGGTGACTGGATTTTTTTTTAATAGTTAGAAGGATTTATTAGAAAAGCTAAAAGAAATTTTTTAAAGTGTTTGTTGTTTATAAATATATTAAAATAATGTTTTTTTTTAATTTTTTTAATATTAATATTGCAAAATGATTTAAAAATATACAAAAATCAATTTAAAACTATTTTAAAAAATATATATATGTTGAGCCACAAGGTCAGATAAATCCGAGATTGAAAAAAAGAAAAAGAAAAGTGAGACAATGTACAATGAGAGGGAAATTTCCTATATGAGCCCACCTTTTTGTTTCTATCCCCGCTGAGGGGAAAAAAAAAAGAAAATGTCTCTCAAATTTAAACAAATTTGTGCTGCATCAAGTTAATTTTACTTAAGATCATGTTTGTTTTCTGAAAAGTAGTTATTAAAAAATTATTTTTTAAAATTTTTTTATGTTTGTTTGTTATTAAAAAAGTTAGTCAACGAAAAATATTTTTTAATCAACAGAAAGCACTTTTTGGTCAATAGAAAATACTTTCCAGTCAAAAAAAAATTTGACTTGGTTTTCAGAAAAGTGTTTTTCTTTTAGCTGTGTTTGTTTTTCGGAAAGTGGTTTCCGGAAAATTACTTTCCAAACTTTCTTGTGTTTGTTTGTCAGTAGAAAAGTTAGTCAATGGAAAACACTTTACAGTAAAAGGAAATTTTAGTTTGGTTTTCAGGAAAGTGTTTTCCTGAAAAATTTGGGGGGAAAACACTTTCTGGAAGTTGTGAAAAATTTAGAAATATCATTATTTGCTGATTATATCAAATTTGATCCTCAAACTTTTAATTGATATATATATTTTGTTTTGAATATTTAGTTTTCAATTTTATCTCTTAAAATTTTATTTTATATTAACTTTGGTCCTTATTTTTATAATTATTATTTGCTTTTTTCTTATCATATTTTTATTGAAATTTTTTATCTATCAAATTTGATCCTCATTCTTTTGATTGTTACTTATTTTATTTGAAATAATTTATGAAATGTTGATTATTACTATTTTAATTTCTTCATCTTTCATTTTTTTTTTAATTTTTTAGATTTGATCTCTATTATTTTGATTATTATTTATTTTATTTGAAATAATTTATGAAATTATATTTTTTTTTCAATTTCATTCTCATTCAACTTTTTAATTTGTAAGACTTGTTTCTCATTATTTTAATAAACTTGAGAAAAATAAAATATTAATAAGTTATTTTCCAGTTTATTTTCTATGACATAACCAAACACTAGAAAATGTTTTCCAACTCATTTTCCATTACACTACCAAACATTGAAAAATACTTTATCGGAATTCACTTTTACCGGAATTCATTTTCTAAAAAAAAAATACTTTACAGCAAACAAACGGAGCCTAAATCAGGATTGAAAGTCTTGAGTGCTTGGTAGTGAAGTTATAATTATTTTTTAAAGTGTATTTTATTTGAAAATATATTAAAATAATATTTTTATTTTTATTTTTTAAAAATTATTTTTAATATGAACATATTAAATAATATGAAAATATCAAAAAATATTAATTTAAATTAAAAAAATATTTTTTAAAAAAATTTGATCAAAAACATTTTTAAAATGCAAAAACAAACATGGCTTGAGATATAAAAAGTGAAAGTACAAATGCTAAAATAATAAAATTAAAAAGTGGAAACGTCAAAAAAACTATGCTGATATTGTTTACATGTTTTTTTATCATAAATTTTTTAAAATGTAAACTCAAATATATATATATATATATATATATATATAATAAAATAAATTGAAAATTATATATTTTAATAAATAACAATAAATTCCTTAAATTCAATCTAAGCCATGAATATGAGATAAAAATATTATATTTTAGGGAAAAAATGCTAAAGATTTATTTCAATTTAAAATTAGATTTCTAAATTTTTAATTAATTTGAATCAATAAAATTAAATTTTATCTTACCAAATGAAGCATTAATTCAATATCAAATCTATTTATAACATTACGAGAGCTCTATGTAAAATTAATCAAAATAAAACATTAAATCTAATAAAAAATTAATTTGAAGTGAAATGATTAATTTGAAAATAAAAATAGTTTAATAATTATTTTTTTATAAAAAACATTATGAATAACTATTGCAATTTGTAATAGACAAGTCTTTCTCCTTCAATATATTTCTATTATATTTTTAATATCTTTTTATTTTACATTGACTCGACTCGTTTGTCTATTTATAATTAGGTTAATTTTATAAAATCAAACAATGATTATTAAATAAGAAGCAAAAGACATGATTAAAAAAAGCAAATGAAAAAAAGTTTGAAAGAACAAAAAAAAAATTAAATAAAATTGAGATGCTAAAAAAAAGGTTTGAAGTACCCAACCAGAAAAAGAAAAGAAAAGAAAACGAAAAAGAAAAAGAAAAGTGTTGTTTCCACCGAAAGTCTTAATGACATAGTATAATAATAGTTACAGTGGACCAAAGATCATGGACCCAATTGTTGAAATCCAATCGAAGAACCCACCCATCCAAATTCAATTACAGCCACGTCACCAAGTACTCTCACACCCTCAAAGACGTGCTGTGTGCTCCCTACTCTACAAAACCCTTCTCCTTGCTGCTCACTACTCATTTCTCTCTCACAAAATCAGAATCAAAATCAACTCTAGACCTTGCATTTCCTTAGGGCAAAGCACAAATTCTCCTCTTTTCTCTCCTCCTCCTCCTCCTCCTCCTCCTCCTCCTCATGGAGGCATAAATAATAGAAAACACAGACAGCTCTCTCAGAAATTCTCTTCAAAAATTAACGTTTCGATACGATAAACCCTATGGAGCTGCTCCGATCGAATCTCTCTCGGGTTCGGATCCCTGAACCAACTAATCGCATCTACAAGCATGAGTGCTGCGTCTCCTTCGAAACTCCGGTATTCTTTTCATCTGTTCTTCGCTTGTTTTCCGAGAGACTGCAATTTTTCAGCGAAAAGACCGCAAATTTGCTTAATGTAGATGATAACTCACTGAGTCCCATTACTTGCTTACTGTGACGTTGTTGTGGTTCACTCAAATGTACTTAGACCCCGTCAATAGCTTTTGTTTTTGGATGATTTTCAAAAGTGTGTTTTCTTTGAAAAATCATAATTTTTAAGCTTTTTGATGATTTTGATGTGTTAATGTGAAAAATGATAAAAAATTCTGAAAAAAATTATTTTAATGTATTTTCAAGAAAAAAACACTCTGCATCACAATGCCAAACAAACATTCATTATTTGGTTCCCGAGAGAGTGAGAGAAATAATTTCCATTTTATTCTGTTTTTTTTTTTTTAATTTTATGTTATTTCGTTGCAATTTTAGAATTCTTTATATATATATATATATATATATATTGTTTTGATGAATTTCAGAGGTCTGAAGGCGGGTTGTTTGTCGACATGACCACATTTCTTGCTTTTGGGAAAGATTATGTGGATTGGAATTATGAGAAGACTGGAAACCCTGTTTATTTACACATAAAGCAAACCAGGAAGGTGGTCCCTGAAGATCGGCCTTCCAAGAAACCAACTCTTTTGGCTATAGGTAATCAAATATTTATGTTATTTTATTGCTGCTTTCATGATCATTTAATGTTTATGATTGACACTGGGTTGTTCTTAGAGAAGATTGTGGGAATCGATATTGAGACTTGGTTATGAGTTGCAATCATCAATGACTACAGCTTGTTGAGAGAGTGAGCATGCATCTGATTGGATTTGTTATATTGTTTAGAGAGTGATTTTGTAAGAGGTGTATTTATATTGAAATGAAAGCTTACAATCTAATATTTAAGCTTTCAGGTTTGATGTGCTGCTGTTTTGGTATAGATCCTTTTGTTTTGATCCCCCTATTGCTTATGAGAAGAACTGGCTTAAAAAAGAATTTCAAGCATTGAAAGCACCTCTTTGCTTGCCATCAGATAGCTTCCCCTCGTTTCTCTCAAATATATAAATTATCTTTTTGTAGGTGTTGAAGGGGGATTTGACAACAATGAACCTCAATATGAAGAAACTCACAATATAGTTATATTACCTGATTATGTTACTTTTCCATTCCCTTCAGTGGAGTTGCCAGAGAAGGTGCATTATTGTTCATTAGTCATTTCTTTTAGTTTTTAATATAAATAAAATTTTACCACCCAGAAGAAGACCTTATTGTGGCTAGTGTTTGCCTAATACCACAGGTAAGGTTGGCTGTTGATGCTATCATAATGGCTGAAGGTGCAGAGAGGAAAGAGCAACTTGCTGCCTGGACAGCTGATAAGAAGCAAGTTAGTGCATATGCAATGAATCTACCACAGATTGACAATGGTGTTCTTGTCCCACCATCTGGATGGAAATGTGTCAAGTGTGACAAAAAAGATAATTTGTGGCTAAATCTTACTGATGGAATGATTCTTTGTGGGCGAAAGAATTTTGATGGAACTGGAGGCAACAACCACGCCATTGAACATTACAAGGAGACAAGCTACCCTCTTGCTGTGAAGCTTGGGACAATTACCGCTGATCTTGAAGCAGCAGGTAACGCCAACTTGCATTGTGAAGGATTTGAAATTTCCCATATAATAATTTTCTTTGCTTAGCTATGTGCTTGCATATAAATGCCAAAATCATGCATCTTTTAAATGAAGGGTACAAAGTCAAAATTGTATCTGTTCACTCCTTGCACCATTACAAGCAGTTATATGGTTCCATTTTTTTTAATGTTATTGTATATGCTACACCGTTAAGCAATGTGATGAGTGTACTCAACTAGGAGTAGATTCCTAAAAGAGGAAGAAGTTAGGTGCTGGGTCGAAAGGATAGCTGCCCACATGAAAATTTGTGCATCCTTCCATTTGCTTGATGTATGTTCTTTAATTGAGTGTCATGAGTGATTTGAAGGTTGCCGAGGACAAATTATAGCATGTATTGAACAATATGAAGTGGATTAATGATTTTGCACTATTGTATGTGATAAGTAAATCTTTGTCAGACAACTCTTACAGGCACCAAAGAGTGCTGCTAGAATAAAACCTCACAATCTCTACAGTGTATCTATGCTTCTGATTTCTAAAAGGTTTATCTGTAGAAGTTAAATGTCCTAGTCCAGTAATCTTGGGAAGATGATAGGATCTATCTGTAAAACTTTTGCCACAATTCGATGTTATGAGCTTTTAACTTAAGTAGTTGGTGCATTATTGCTTATTAACAAAATGCAATTGCAATCTGCGGAAAGTTAGAAATCATAGACTAGGAAGTTGGAGCATTAAAAGAACAGAAACTGGGGAGTTTACTTTTTGTGATGATACATGCTAATCATGCACTTGCAGCATGTTTGGAGGATTTATTTGCCTTCATGAAAAGCTGCTAGGTATTCCTCAGTTACGTTTCTAATGAAATTTGAAAGAAGTGAACAAAATGGGATGTTGTAGAATGCAGCAGCCAAGCCACCGAGCATTAATTTTGACATTGTAGAGAAATTTAAAGAAAACTTGACATCTCTATTTATATTAGTCTTAAAATCCTTTATGGGAAATGATTCTTAATTAAAACTAAATCCTTTATAGAAAATGATTCCTAATTAAAACTTACCTAATTAATAGAATCCATGTAAAATTAGGATTTCTAAATAGTAAAATATTAAATTAAATTAAAAGTCCTAAGTTAAATATGAAAAAGAATCCAAATACAACAAGGTAATTAAGGACAATCCCGGACAGTAAGTTCTGAGCCTTTTTTGAATGCCTTTCCGTTCTCTGATTATCAAGAAATTTTAACCTAATAGAAAACAGGGCCTTCAGAATCTTTTGTTAAAATTTCAGCTTGATCCAATGGATGGATTAAAAGTTATGCTTGATTTACCAAACTGCATATCAGACTCTTCTTAAACTCTTCAAAACCTAGAAATCTTAACCATTAATGAAATAATGCAATAAACATTATTATGCAAAGAATATGGAAGAAATTTCCCCACACCATATTTTTTATTTTTAATTAAGTAGCTTAGGAAAATCTTGAAGGATGAAATTAAGGCTTATTATTATTGAATCGATGTTATAATGGTGCCCAATGGTTAGTTAAAGGAAAGAGTTCTAACTCTAACATTGAAGGGAACACATAAAAATCATAGACTAAGATGGACAATACACAAATGTGCAAGTGACTGGTAGAGACAGCCTGGAAATCTTGGGGCTTTGCTGACTTTCCACAGTTAATTCTGCTTGTATGGATGTGTTGTCTTGTTGATTTGAAGAGAAGAGAGAAAAGGTGTCTTTGGTTTAACATTCCATGCATTCCAGTTTCTTCTTAATTATTCTTTGAGGATTTGTTTTGCACAACCTCAGAACTAACCATGGGTACATATTGTGGTAGCTCAGATGTTTTCTCATATCCAGAGGATGATAGTGTTGTGGACCCGCTTTTAGCACAACATTTGGCATTTTTCGGCATTGATTTTTCTGCCTTACAAAAGGTTAGTCATCTGTGCTGTTTACTGTGAACTATTAAGCGGTACATCTGACATTTAGGTTGACCCTTTTTTTAATGTTATTATCAAGCAATTTTCATGCCATTCTCTGTATCCTTTTATGATGATGGATGAAATGGAACTATTTTTGACATTAACCTTGATTTGGAAGCTTAAGGAAATTTATACCTATATTTATTCTATGCTGATATGAGTATTACAGGGAAGTTCTTGTTATTCATAGTTGGTAGAGTTTTTGATAACAGTGAATGAGAAAACTAATGGTGTAAAGATGGCCATCTATATGCATTTGCATTATGGGGACATGATCGGTTTTTGGTCTATATATTTTATGCCACAATGATATGTTTTGACAATATCATGTCTTAGTGGTCATCAATATTTCACATTCGCAGCTGTAGTTTGGAAACCATCAACAAAGTTGGAGGATTTTGATTTTTAGTCAGGTTTTGAGCAGCTTTGTAAAACTAAACTCTGAAGAGCTCTGGTTCGTCTTATATGCAGTTTGGAATGTGTTTCTATTGGTTTATGTTTCATTGTGTTTGCTGCATTTTTGTCACAATCCATCACTTGCTTTTAAGGAGCAGGCATTATTTTTCATTTATCATCATCTTTTTGTCATTTTGGCTGAGGTTGCCAGTTTTTGACATAATTTAATACCATGATGTCTCATCAATAATGATTCACCCTTCAGGTTTGACCAACAACCAGTATCAATTTCTTGTTTTCAGACTGAAATGACTACTGCTGAGAGGGAACTTGACCAGAATACCAACTTTGATTGGAACCGAATTCAGGAAAGTGGACAGGATTCGGAACTCATTCATGGACCCGGTTATACAGGACTTGCGAATCTTGGAAACAGGTAACCCTGGACTTCATCAAGTGATGTCTTGAGCCATGCATTTGTTTGGCTTTCATGTTTACTAATTTTCTTTTTCCTGGCAGCTGCTACATGGCAGCAACGATGCAAGTTGTGTTCTCAACACGTTCCTTCAATTCACGGTTAGTCCACATTAAATATGAGTAAAAATGCAGATATTCATAGATAGCTATATTTATATGTATATAAATGTTCACATGCATGTGGTGCACAAACATCCACCAATCACTTTTAGGTCGGACATTGTGCTTATTTGTTCATTATTTGGTGCAATAATGTCATCAGATACTACACTAACCAAAGCTTAAAAATGGCATTTGAGATGGCTCCTGCTGATCCAACTGTAGACTTAAATATGCAGCTGTAAGTATAAAGCAGATTAAATATTATGCAATTTTTCACTTGATAATTATAAAACGAAATTCCTGCTACTCATCTCTAATGTTCATTATGTGGCAGAACAAAGCTGGCACATGGTATGCTGTCCGGCAAATACTCGGTTCCAGCACCCAAGGTATGGAAAATGGGACAATATGATGTGCTTGATACAATAGATCACTTATTTTTCACCTGATAAACATTTTTCTTATTTGTTGTCCAGAAGGATGATGAAGAGAATGCTGCTATCTCAACAACCAACGTAAGCTTTCTATTTAACTTTTTCCTCTTTTATTAGCTCTGGATTTTGTTGCTGGAGATTTAAAAATCTTAAATTGCATTATGAGATGAATAATCTGTTATAATTCTTATAGAATTTTAAGTTTTTGAATGTCATGGATATAGTTACCAAATTCTGAATTATTTCATTTCAAATGCAATTTTCAGCTAATTATATAAGCTACTTGTTAAGTTGGTACCTTTTTTAAAACGCAGATTATAGCTCAATGTGTATGATTTTCTTGTATATGTCACACCCTATTGTCTTTTTGCTCAGAAATATGCTTTAGTTGTTTTTCTTATCTGACTTTGTTTCCCTTATATTTTCTCTCTCATTTACCTTCTTCTATCCTTCTTCAAATAATAGAAACAGGAAGGTATAGCCCCTCGTATGTTCAAAGCAGTTATTGCTGCCAGCCATCCTGAGTTTTCTTCCATGAGGCAACAGGTATGAATCAATGGAAACTGCAAATTTGTTGCTTTCCACATGCATGAATTACTTTTAGAAGATGAACATTCTAAATTGTATAGTAAAGGAGCTATATGAATCCTGAAATTTCTAAAGTCTTCCCTTCGAGCTATTTGAAAATCATTCAACTTGAATTATGAGGCTATGAATTAATTTCCCCCCTTTTTGGTTGACAAAAATAAGAAATAAGAAGGCTCAAGTTATAGTATAACTGGGTTTTGTACATATCATATTTGACATCAGTAATTTTATAAATTGACAGAAATCTGTACCATTTTCTTTGGGTGCATGAAGATAAATTTTCTCGTGTGCTGCTTTTTGTTTTGGAGGGGGCGAGTAGAGTGTGGGATTCTTGTAATCTACCTCTATCCAAAATAGATCATTGCAATTGTTGTCTGATCCTAAAATGAAAGAATAGGTTTTGAAAAAATGGGTTTCCATGCTTGGGAAAGAAGAAAATACATGTAGAAACATTTCCTTGAAAAATGCATTCAACCTTCACCAAATATGCCATAGTTCGCATAAAGAGGCTTGTTAAAAAATCTAGGAGAGAGGAAGTCAATTTGGTGATTAAATATTTAGAATCATGCAGAGGGTACAATTTACTAAATATTTTTGCGTCTTAGCTGCAAAATAAAAATAAATAAATATCGGTTGGGTGGGGAGCCTAATAGACAACCATTACTGTTCAAGAACTGATTTCAAGAAATATATTTGTAGGATGCATTGGAATTCTTCCTACACTTTCTTGATCAAGTTGAACGTGTTAATGGCGGGAGTTCTGTGTTGGATCCTTCAAGGAGTTTCAAGTTTGGAATTGAAGAACGTATCCTGTGTCCATCTGGAAAAGTTGGGTTCAATAAAAGGCTTGACTATATTCTGTCTTTGAATATTCCCCTACATGAAGCTACCAATAAAGGTCTTTTTTCTTTGTTCTATCTCCTTCCTCCAAAACATATACCTGGAGTTATGTGTTAACAGTGTACATATGTGGGAATTCAGAAGAACTAGAAGCCTTCCACAAATTGAAAGCAGAAAAGATTTCTGAAGGAAAGGATGTGTAAGTACAAATGTTTAGCAATCCTGTTTTTACTTTAAATTTTGTCTTAGTTTAGTGAGTTGTTTCAGGTCCAGTGATGAAATTGTGCGTCCAAGGGTTCCCCTAGCAGCATGCCTTGCTAATTATTCAGCTCCAGAGGAGATACAAGATTACTATAGCACTGCCTTGAAGGCTAAGACAACAGCACTGAAGTAAGCTTTTTGATATTTCTCTGGTTTATGATGATGTCATTAGTGTGTTCAGACACCCTGATGCAAAGCTATTTTTTTTTTCCTTCGTGGATATATGCTGCAGGACTGCTGGTCTAACTTCATTCCCTGATTATTTGGTGTTGCACATGCGAAAATTTGTATTGGAGGAAGGCTGGGTGCCAAAAAAGCTTGGTAAATTTTAGATGGCTTCAACACTTTTCTTACTTTGTTGGTCTCTAAAATACAGATTTATAATTATTGTTGATTGTTTTTATCTGCTCAGATGTCTACATAGATGTTCCTGATATCATAGATATCAGCTACATGCGAAGCAAAGGCCTTCAACCAGGGGAGGAGTTGTTACCAGATGGGGGTACACAATACTCTTTGGAGTTTCCAAGTTCTTTATTTTATTTGATTTTTTTCTATGGAAAATTTAGGATAAATTTTGTATATGTAATGGGTTAATTCATTCAAGTTATCCTACATGCTAAGTATTTGGTAATTGGTATTGTGGTGCTGGGTGTTTTTCACTTGAAAATACATTAAAATGATTTTTTTTTCAATTTTTTTATTTATTTTTTACATCATCACATCAAAATCATTGAAAAGTACTAAAAAAGCATCAATGATTGCATGCTTTTTCAAGTGAAACGCTCTTTTGAAACACATCCAAAAACAGAAGTTACCACATTCCCAAACACTCACTGAGCCACAATATGTCAACGCTGTAACAGCTCTGCTTGTTACATACTTGTCACCCTATGCCTTGAATTGTTTTTTTCCATTCTCAAATTAGGGAGAAGGTGTGGGGAAGAGGTGAGTAGCTGAACTTAATGAGTGATCTAGAATTCCCACCAAATTATGAGGTGCATTTCCACTGGTGACAGTGCGACTAATCATTTGATCAACTGTTCACAAGGAGATTGCATGTTAGTTGCTCACTAGGTGTAAACTGAATTAAGGTGACCTGTATCATTTCTTCCATTATTAGAAAACCACTGACAAGTTTTCTCAAGTAATTTTTTTTTTCAATTTTTTGTCCCTCTGCTGCTGAATAACCCCCTCAAAAAATAAACAAGCAAACAAATAAAAGAAACAAAATTGAAGTTGTTGGGCATAGAGACTAAATTGTTTATCTTTCTTTTTGAGAATAAATTGTTGCATTGTTGTGTAGAATGATGCTTGTGTTTCTGATCTGTGAAACCTATGCTCTTGGGTTGTTGTCACCACTATTTAATGGTGGTATATGGTCATCTATCTCAGTTTTTTGTTTTGGGCAGAGATTTAGAGTGGTTTTATTTTAATTCTTCTTCCATGCTTTCATACTGCACAGTCCCTGAGGCAGAGGTGGAATCAAATATCCCTGTGGCCAATGAGGATATTGTTGCCCAGCTTGTCTCAATGGGGTTCAATCATCTGCATTGCCAGAAAGCTGCTATAAATACCTCAAATGCTGGAGTAGAAGAGGCTATGAATTGGTTGCTTGCTCACATGGATGACCCAGGTATATAAAATGTATGCTTCATTGTCAGGGAGCTAAGCTTCTATTGAGATCCAGCTTCGGCGGATGTGATGTAGGAGGTAGTAATACAGTTTCTGTAATTGATGTGATAACATGCCTTCTTTCAGATATAGATGTTCCTGTTTCCCAAGGGGCACATGGTAATGAAGTTGATCAATCGAAAGTTGATACTCTACTATCATTTGGTTTTCAAGAAGAAATTGCTCGAAAGGCACTTAAGGCATCGGTAAAGATATGCTTCTTGTTCTTTTAGGCTTAAGGATTACATTTGGCAACATTGCTGTACAAAGAACTGTGAAACTTGAACTATTTCATGATTTTTTTGTCGGAACTCTCCAGGGTGGTGACATTGAGAAAGCTACAGATTGGATATTCAACAATCCTGATGCTTCTGTTTCATCTGACATGGACACCTCCACATCAAGCTCTAAACCTACTCATGATGACACTGAATTACCTGATGGAAGAGGGAGTGAGTTTTGAACCCTTGTCTTCACTTTATTGATCATAAGCATTTTAAAATGCTCACATATTTTGAATCTTACATGGCTGCTTCAATGGAATGTTTATTGTTCCCATGCACATGCTATCTATCTTATGTGGCCTGGTGCATTTTCTATTTGCATTTCCCTTCTGTAGTCGTTCTTTTCAACTAGAAATCATTATAGTGGCGTTAATGGAGATCCCTTAAATATTTGGTGTTCTACTTAATGTTCAACTTAAAGATAGGTTACCATACTGAAATGTTAAAAGACTTTTGACTATGGAAGGACAAGGCAAAACCTAACTTTCTTTAGTTCAATAGTGTTCTCTTCAAATTGTGCTACTTAAGTCTTTTCGAGCTTTTATTTCTATTCCTAGAGTTTTCAGAAGCTTAGATTTGATTGGAATGTTATGTATCTGCAATGGGTTGCCAGCATCTGCTGTTATTTTCTTAAAAACTGTTAAATTATACATTTCTCTACATAGCATCGTTTCCTTTATCTGAGTCATATAACATCGATCATTCAGATCAAGACCAGCTGTTTAGCATTTGATCTTGGCAGCACTTTTGAGCGGCTGGACATTCGCATTAAGTAGTTGGTTATGTGCCTTGATGCAGGATACGGGCTTTTTGGGATAGTGAGCCACATGGGAACCTCTACCCACTGTGGACATTATGTTGCTCACGTCCTGAAAGATGGCAGATGGGTAATCTTCAACGACAACAAGGTTGCGGCCTCCATAAACCCCCCCAAGGACATGGGGTATTTGTACTTCTTTGAGAGGCTTGACAGCTGAATTGTGTGGGGTTTGACATTGGATGGGGGAGAGATTCAGAGGCAGAAGAAACAAGATTTCAGTCTTTTGGATCGCTGACAGTTGACTATCCATGGGTTCTTGGCCTTGCATATTGTGGCTTGATGGAGCAAGTCTTACCTCTTGGCCAGAACAATTTTCATATGTACGTGACTTTAATTCTAGACATACTTGATCATCTTTTCAAAATAATATGAAAAAATCAAATCATTGAACATATGAGGGTGAGTAGTATTAGAATTTGAATGTGGAAACATGTGATGACCTGCCATCTCCTTCATCTGACTCCTTTATCTGTCAATATTCATGATTTTTGTTATCTCCATATTCAGATAACAAAAAAAACTTTATTTTGTTATTCTTTACTGATACTGCCTCCCTATTTTCTGCAATTAACAGAGAGAATACATTTTCTAATTGACCTTTTTAAGCTCTTAATATTCTGTAAATCTTTTAAACGAATTTTGAAAGAAGCCCATTCCTTTATTTTTGTTTTGTTGGGTTCGATTTTAGGATGAACACTGTCTGTTGCAAATCCACCTGGAGATTTGCTGTCCATTTTATTCCTGCAGCTAGGTGTTGTCTCATTGAGGGTGTATACTCGCTGGGCTTTTAACCATCAAGCCCATCCTACTTTTTATAATTGGGTTTATATATGGTATATGATTGAGGCTGGATAGCTTCAAGATGACCATGCTTTTGGATTACATGAAAGCAATGGGAAGAACCACTGTCCAATTCACGTTTTTGCTTTGAAAGACGAAGGGAATCGTCAAGAGTGGTGGCAATAATATTTTTAGCTAAATTGGCTTGGCTTGGCTTGGCTATAATCTAGACAATATTTGTTTCTTGTTATATTTTTTTTTATTTAGGTTGCAATGTTTTTCGACTGCTTGAGGGTGAATATTTTCAGTTTAGTTTGGTTTGATTTTTGCTTAAAAAACAAATCTGATTTTTTTAAAAAAAATTAAAATAAAAACTGAATCAAAACCAGTTTGATTAGGTTAGTTTATATAAAAAACCAGGAAAACACATTTTATTTCGAGGCTCTTTGTGATTTTTTAAGGGTTTTTAAAAGCCTTGTAATTGATGTAAAAAGTCTATTCTAATTGTCCAATTTTTTGTACTAGTGTTGAGAAGGATCAAAGGAACTGGAGGGTAAAAAATAATTATCATGGCAGTGTACTTCATTTTATTAACAGCTTATACTAACAAATAATTCATACTACTAATTAAAAGTCCCATTTGGCATCACTCATAGGAAAAAAAAAAAAAAAAGCAATTCAACTACTGCAGAAAAAAATTACAAGGCAATATCATGGCTTAGGGAGTTTTTACGTATTATTTGATTCATTGAACATCCGAATAATCTCCGAAATTTTTCAATAATGGCCAGTCAATTTGTTTTGTTTATATGACAACGTAATTTAGCTTTGACTTTTCAAATTGTCGTATGTTCTAGAAAAGAATTTCGCTCCTATATATTTTTTTTTTAATTTCTTTATAATCTAGAATTATAACATGGTAAATTAAATTAGAGGATATAAAAATAAAAATAAAAAATTTACTATACATTCTAAAAAAAATACCCTGATTTTTGAACTACTTATCATTTGTTGCATATGCAACTTTTCACCATATTCTATAAAATAAAAAATTATACATGTTAGATTAGAAATATGTTAATTAATAAATCATAAAATAAAATATGTTAGTTTATTAAAAAAAATTATAAGGTTTTTGTTGGTTTCAATATCATCCATCAAGGTTCTAATGGTGGTTGTAATTAGTTCATGATGCAACCAATTTTAACATTAAATAAGTGCTTGAGCTGGTGCTAGAGATAAAAAATTTTAGAATTAGTCAAGTATATGACCCGCCAATATTAAAGGATGAATTAGAAGCCATTATCGATATAGAAATAATTAACAATGTTATGAGATCTTCAAAGTATCTTATCTTATATATATTTCAAAGTATTATGCTTCCACAAACCTAATATATCTAACTTATTATCATTAGAATCCTTACACTAGCTTCCTTTTATAAATGCATTTTGAATCAAGTCAAAGTGTTTGATTTATCATCTACCTCTATGGTATCAATAGCATTAACATCATGTTGATGACTACTATCATGCTCTACTTCATTAACTTACAAATAAAATTCATAAAAGCTCATCAGCATATCTTTCACCTTCTTTGTTAGCAATTATATTTTGTTATTATCATATAAGTTACTAAAATAAAATTTCACATATTTCAACTTAAAACGTGGATTTAAAGTTTATATGCATGTAAATTAATTTATTGAAGAAAGAATTTGATATAACATGCAATGTGTCATAAAATCTCAATATAATCATTTAAAAGATAAAGCATTTTCCCAATCCTCCAAACTAGGTGACCCTATGATTTTTTTTTTCTCTTTGAATCAACCTCAATAAAGTAATTTATATATCTAGAGTTGCTTTCACTTAACCTTATAAAGACCTTCTCAAATTTTTCAGTAACTTCTAACATAAGATTAGTTAAATTCTATCAAGTTGTAACATCCAAACAAATTGATTTTTTACATCTTATATACAATTTCTCTACAAATTTCTTAAATGCAAGTTGCCTAGAAGATGACGATCTTACAAACCTAATTGCATTTTGAATCTTAACCACTGAAACACTAAATTTCTTTCAATCCATCACACATATAATGAGGTTTACAATATGTGCACAACATCTACCATGCAAATACATATTTGACAATATAATAATTGTCCAATCTTTCACCATATTCTTTAAATATAAAATCGTCACATTATTAGAGCTTGTATTGTCTACTGTAACAGTAAAAAATTTATCAATCCTCCATTCTAATAAACAATTCTTAATAACTTCACCAATTATCTCACCTATATGATTAAAACTTGATAAAAATTGAGAATTTTTTATACAAATTTCACTCATTATCAATCCAAGAGCTATCAAACACGTATAGTGAATTTTAGATTGATGTCTATGTATCAGTTGTTCAACACAACCATTAACCCTTAAGAGTAGTACTTAATTTTTCCTTCTTTTCCAATTAAACTTTCAAACAATCTTTCATAATAGAAGGAACATTAAATCTAAGTTGTACAGTCTTAGAGAATAATCTAAATCCTTAACCCTCTATAAAATTAAAAAGGCAACCCATTAATTAATTATAATCATTTTGCTAGTACTTGTCTACACTTATCATAATTATAATATATTGCCTTAAGAGTTCTCACATTTCGGTCTCCTATTTCATCTTTTTTTTTTTAAGTTCTAATACCAAAACCTTTTGCTCTCATCAACCACAAAAGAAAACTTTTTGTATACTCTTAAATGACTCCACATATTACTTATATCATTAAGGATAATATGACATGCACAATATTTTCTATAATAATTACATTCGACTTTATAGGCTTCAAGATCAACATCAAGTTCTGTAAAATGATCTTAAATATTGTTTTTTTTTCTATTATGAGCTTTTTTCCCCTTGATGTAAGGACTTGAGACTGTTTACCTTCACTACTAATGATGGGTCCTACAATGATTGATGTTGGATTAATGTTTGAAGTTAGGGCATTGGTTAATGTTGGGGTAGTGCTAGTGGATGATGCATTAGGATTTTCAAGGTTTTTCATTTGTAATTTCCAAAGAAAAGAATGTATAACTAAAAAGGTAGGAAAATTATATAGTATTCTTCTTTTTCTACTTTAATTTTCAAATCAACATTACTATATTATCATTTTAATTTACAAATCAACAGTGTTGCACACTTTAAAGACTAGCCTAAAGACAACCCAACTCAATTATTTTGAAAAACTTAGTGATACAAAAGTTCAATCTAAGTTTCGGACTTTATGAATTATAGTCTAACTTTCAACATTGGTTCATATGCAATACATTAAAAAAGAGAACACATTCACACATGAAAATCAAGTAGGAATGGTTATTAGGTCTTTAATTATAAAGGTATCAAAGGTGAATTCTTCTTTGAATCTTTATGCATATGCATGTACCATTTTGCTAGGTTGTTAGACAATGTTAACCATGTTAGCAATGGTTAGCTTTGGCTATGTTTGATAGAAATACTTAATGAAATTCTTTTTTATTTCTTTCCAACCATGGATTGAGTTTGATAGCAATATTAAATACCAGTGGAAAATGGTCTTGGTCAAAGATGACACGACCATGCATGATATTAAATATGGTTTATGGGAAACATTAACATATTAAGCCAAAAACTTGGCCAAATGTTATTTTATGCTCTCATTTTCCTCATCAAAAGATTGCTTAAAGTCATTCACCTTAATGTCTCATGGTAAAGAAAATGCTAGGTCAATCTAATCAGGGTAAGTTTTGTTGTATTTTATTTTAAAAACATCATTAACTTTGATACCCATTACCTGTAAATTATAACCCTATTAATTATGTTATCTTGTGCTCTTTCATGAGTGGCCAAATTATGGCATAGTCCTAAACATTAGGTGTAGTATTGAAAGGTACTAATCATACAAATAATTCTATGAAAGAGGTTAAGGTGTGGTATGCTAATGCATCATATTGTGAGGAAAATATGCATATTATTGTTAGTTGTTATGGATAGGAATATGTCCTGCATATTAGCTATATCCAACGATCGTTAACACAAGTTCAAGTTTAATGATCTCATATTGAGCTAGAGCTGAAACTTATATGGATGTAACCGGTCAAAGGCACTACTCATAACTAGTTGAGTAACCACTATTTGAGAGGTTATATAGCTGTCTAATTGGAGTACTGAATCTACCCCTAATTCCTGATTGATATTTTATCTTTTAAGCATGTTTGATTTTGGCTAAATGATTTAGCACTAACTATATCATTTGATTAAAAGTAAGTATATTAATAAAATAAAGCTATTGTTGCTCATATTCTCCATTTCAGGTTAAAAGGCATGGATATTGACCTGATAAAAATTCAATCTTTGTTAAATAATTAGCTTTTCTTATAAGCATTAGTTGGTTATCTTTGAGTAGAACTATGGTCGAGTTAGTTATCAGATGTGGAAGGGAAAAATCCCACACAAGGTTTGGAATCCTTTAATTGGTTGGAGATTAGGTAATGTAATTAAACTAATTTTCTGACCTTGTTAATGATATAAGAATGCTCACAAGGAATTGAAGAAATTCTCATAAAAAACATAGAAAATTCTTGTCGATAATGGTAGTGGTGTGCCCAAAGTCTAAGTTGAACCTAAACACCCCTACAAGGATGATTTGATGAAATGATGAGAATATAAAGGTTTAAGTTCTCCAACATTTTTATCCATATTGATGTTAACTGACACATTGAAAGTAATTGGATATTCAAGGACAAAATCCACGACAATTTTATCCATGGTGCTATTCTTAGTTTTTGGCTTATAGGGTTGAGTATCATCTCTAGGTTTCAAATTTAGCTCCATGTCTATGTCTTACCAAGCATGCCAATTTATATATTGTCAATAAAATATCTTCTTTCCTTTTAAGGTAAAAAAAAAAATACTTAGGATTTAACATGTGAAGAGGTACATGATGTTGATTTTACATGAACCTAATACCAAATAGGTTTGCATGAGCATGAATAAAAAGTTTATTACAATTCCTAGACAATTGTTATACATATTGGGTAACCATAATTATCAATTCATATAATTAGTTTAAATAATAAATAATAGGGTTTAACCAAATAATTGATCACGAATCCCATATCGATTATGCATCACAAGTTTTTATTAAATCTTAAACAATTATGTTAAAATTAATGATCAATTTCTTAAGCATTATTCAAACCCAAAACTAAATATTATTTACTCTAGTACTAAGCTATACTAATTAATAAAAGAAACCAAAAGGTTTACTGAGTATCATGCAAATTAATCATAGTGAAACTAGAAGAGTTCACATATAAGTTATAGGTTCAATTGACATGTTGGAAAGAAACTATTTATTGGTTGGTTCACATGGTAATAAACCAAAAAAATCTATTACGAGAAACTATATAAGTTTACATTAAGGTGATGATATCTAAGACTAAGAATAAATATTAGATAGCTTTGAAAGTAAGAGCAATACATAATTTAAAAGCTTGTAAATAAATAATATATATAAATAAAAACATAAATTGTAAAGAAAACAGTAAGATCAAGAAATAAATGACATAAAAGATAAAACATAAAGTTGTAAATAATTCACAAAGTACATTACAAGAAAGCTAAGTTGCAAGAGAGATATATTACATTGAAATTGTGTAAAGGGTAGGTCAAAGAATTATAATGAATACATCCTTTTAAACTATTTCTTAGATCTAATTTTTTTCCACTAAGTAGAAAAAATAACAATCCAGAGTCAGTCTTAAACAAGAAAATCATTCATTTGAGCATTAACTCTTTACTCCATCTTAGGAAACAAGCGCCCAATGCTTGAAAGACCATAATTCCTAGACAGGAAAAACTCCCAATGGTTATCCACATGGACACCCTGTCTATGATGTCTTCTTCTAAGCCCAGCAAGCATCCTCAGGATTTTGGTTGTTTCTAGCCCTAGCTACTACATTGTCTAAAACACCAGCCTTAGATCTGCTTCGATCACACCATTAGTCTTTTTCAAAAATCCCATCACCACATTTTACGATGATAATAATATACAAACATCCTTTTATTTATTTTGGGTATCAACAATGCCCTAATATTTTTGCTCATACAAGCCTGTTGCCATCCAAGCAACTGGGGATATCAAAAGACAACATATCACTGCAATAAATATTCTTTTCGTCTTCATCGCTAACATTGACATAAGTTGTCGATGAAGAATGCAAGGGAGTTGTGTTGTATGAAGGTGTAGATAGAAGCGAACCAAAACTCAGACTTGGTAGTGTCTCAAAGGAAATATCGTTGATGATGGGTTTATTATTACAGTCATGGTAAACATAGTTTGACATCCAACTTCCACTAACGTTGGGAGTCTCTTCAATGGTATGCCACGAGCTTTGTAAAGAATCTTGGCAGCTAAAGTTGGTGGGATCACTAGAAATAAGTTGCTCCAAATTGGCTTCACTAATCTGGGTTTCATTTAGAGATTGAGCACCCGATGTGTTCGTGCAAGCTTGGGCTTGTTGGTTTTGGAGCTCGTTTGGCTGTAAGCATTGAAATTGATCATTGACTTGGTTATTTCTACGATGGCTTTCTTGAAAATGTCTTTGACTAACATCTTGGCTGATATTGCCTTGACATGACAAGAAGGAAGTGGCTAGATTTAAGAGATTTGGGTTCAAAATGGGTCCGATGCCAAGCAAACTTGGAATACTAAGCTGGGATGAGCTATGGAGGCACGAACTGAGAGCGGAGCAGTGTTGAAGAAGATCGAGGCGTGGCTGGTGAGTCGCAGGATCAATCCCCATCATCAATAGCCTTTTCTTGATGTGGGTGTTCCAGTAGTTTTTTATTTCATTATCAGTTCTTCCGGGCAAGCGAGTAGCAATTGTAGACCACCTGAGTCACCAAACAAATAGTGCAGAAATTGTGGTGTTAATTGACTTGGACACGAGCCCCAGAGAAACAAGACAACTTAGAAATTGTACACCATATTTTGTTGCGTAAAAAGGTAGTGTTTAAACACGTTAAAATCATAATTTTAAAAAAAAATTAAAATTAATTTTTGTTATGTTTTTAGATTATTTTAATGTTTTACTATTAAAAATATATTTTTAAAAAATATTTTTTTAATATTTTTTTTAAATAAAAAACATTTTTAATTACAACGACTGTAATACTTCCAAAAATCGAACGCTGACTATCAAATAGATGGACAGGGAGGGAGTAAAGTAATGATAAAACAAAATAGTGGGCACAGCCCAGAAAAAAACAAATGTACTCACTTATTTCCCAAAATACCATGCAGTTGAATTATTGTCTCCTCTTCTTCATGCGAGAATTTTCCTCTCTTGATGTCAGGTCTCAGGTAATTAGTCCACCGGAGACGGCAACTCTTTCCACATCTTTTGAGTCCTATACATGGAAAACAATATCGCAAAAACATCAGCCAGGTTATAGATGACAGAAGTGTGATGAAGAAAAAAGAAGAAGATAGTTCTAAGTACGTAGTTCTAACATTACTTAAATAAAACAGAGAATCAGCTTGTATACCTGCGTTTTTGGGTAGGATTCGCCATCTTCCATGCCCATGTTTGTGGATGTAAGTGGTCAATTTTTGATCTTCCTCTGCAGTCCATGGACCTTTCTTGAGTCCATTTTTGTCACAAGAAGGAGATTTTCCCATGTAAGCTCACAAATCCCTGAATTAATGCCTATTTCGCGTGAGAGGGAGGAAGAGAGGGGGAGAAGGGGAGGTGATGCAAGTGCCCTCCTCCATTTGAGAATCATGGGCGTAAATATATAGAGTAGAGAATTCAAGCAAGAGAAGCAAAAGCAGCTGTAGAAGTCAAAAGGATTCGGTACCGTCTTTCTTCAGCATAGAATGTACGTGTCCTGTTATGAAGAAATATCTCAAAAAAAAAAAAAAACGTTAATTCACTTCTAGTTTTAAAGCTAATAATCCTTCCAATGGCAAGAAAAAAAAAACACGTTTTTACATTTTGTGTTTGTGCCTATTGGTTGCTTACGTCCTACATTTCAAACTTACAAGATTTACATCAAAATTCACAGTATGTTTCTCAATTAATTAAAAATTAAAAATAAATTGCATTTCTTTTACAAATAAAGATTGAATTGAGATTTTTCTAAACATTTCGTCCACATTTTGGTATTGTTAGCTACCAAATCACCTCAAGTGAACAAAACAATCCTTTTATCAGACATTACAACATTTTTCCATCAAAGAAATCTTTTGGGATTTTTTTAAGAACTTATAAGAATTATATAAATAGAGGTAATTATTGATTAGGGAAATTAAATAATATTTAATTAATTTTTTTGTTAATTAACTAAGATACAAGAAGTAAAACAACCATTTATTGTAAATATAAAGCCTGGTTAGTATTGTGGTAGATGTTTTTTTATTTTTTACTTAAAAATTTATTAAAATAATATTTTTTTTATTTTTTAAATTTTATTTTTAACATCAGCACATCAAAATATCTAAAAATATTAAAAAAATAAAAAATTTAATTTTTTTAAAAATATTTTTAAAATATAAAAGCAAATATAAAAATGGTTTTTTTTGGAAAATGAGAAGGAAAAAAAAAAGCATATAAAGGTAAAAGAGAGAAAGGGGTCCAATAAGAGCCGGCGAACTCAGTCATGACGTGGCAGTGGTTGATTTGACATAGCGTAAATTGCTTAAAATAGGTGCTTGGCTCTGTCAAAGTGGTCCCCCTCCAGCAGTCTCTCTCGCTGTCTCGTATTCCAAAACAGTTGTGTGAAACCGAAGAAGAACAAAAACAAGATCGTTATCTTTGGGCCTTTCTGGCTGTCACTGCCACGTATCCGTTCTGATGTATTGCTTGGAGCATTTGACTCTGCTACAGAGCCTCAGCATGTGCATGGCTCCAAGCCGACTTCACTTAAAAGGGTCGATTCTCAGTAGGCTAGCAGCTAGCTCTTTCGAGTCGCAATTTCCTTTTATACACGTGGACGCCTCTCATCATCCGTCATCATTTATTCTCTTTCATCATCTCTATTTAATTGTTGTTGTTAAAAGAAAAAAACTTAGGCACCGTCGTTTATTTCGCGAGAAGTGATTATTTGAAAAAAAAAATTAATTTTTTTACTTTTTTTCCTATCATTAAAAAAATGAGTTAATAAAAAATATTTTTAATTTTTTAGAAATTAATTTTTTTAATTTGAGTTCAAAATACTTTTTAAAAGTTATGAGAAATTTTAAAAAAAACTTTTTATTTGTTGATTATATAAAATTTAATTGTTAATCTTTTTATTACTATATATTTTGTTTTGATTTTTTTTATAATTTTATCCCTTTAAATTTAATTTAATTTATTTTTTTATTATTATTTTTATTGTTATTTTTTAATCCTTTTGTTAGTTGAAATTTTTTATTTATCAGATTTAGTTTTTATTTTTTTAATTACTATTTATTTAAAGTAATTTATGAAGTTGATTTTTTTTAATTTTATTATGTTTCTTTTTATCTATCAAATTTAGTTTTTAATTTTTTTATTACCTTTTATTTTATTTAAAATAATTTATAAAATTTAATTTTTTTTATTTCATCATTGTTTATGTTTCTTATCTGTTAGATTTTGTCCTTATTCATTTAATAAACTTGAGAAAAAAATTAAAATATTAATAAATTATTTTTCATGACATTATCAAACATCAAAAAATAATTTAATTTTTTTTAAAAAAAATAATTTCCAAAAATAAAATTATTTTTCAGCAAAGAATCGCCACAGCCTTAATTGATTCTCATTGATTCTCACTTAGCTAACTCTCTATTTTAGCTACACCACGTAATCATGTGACGTTTTAATGCAAATGATTTTAATAGCCTGTTTGGCATTGCGGCCAAACCGGCTTTTTGAAAAAATTCAAAAATTTTTTTTTTTTTTTTTTTGCTAAAATTGAATGCGGTTTGTACTTTTTGGATCGTTTTGATGTGCTGATGTCAAAAATAATTTTTAAAAAATAAAAAAACATTATTGGCATGCTTTTCGGCATGAAAAGCTATTTGAAAAGCAACCGCTACCACACTCCCAAACACCATTAAAGAATAATATAATATTATTTTTGAAATATCCTGTAATAGCTTAAATTACTTAGCAATTTAATTAATGATTTTTAGCTATGTGCATTTTTAAATGAAATAAGATTTGAATTATTATAATAATATAACGGAGAGAAATATCTATATTGAATAAATTAAGATTTAATTGAAAACGAGAGAAATTAGAAGATTAAGAAGTAGAAACAGGATATGGTAATGAACCAAAGGATACCTACCTACGTACCATGCGTGACATGACATTCTCTGATATAACTAAATGACCGCAAACACTTGATAAAATCTATTAAACAATATATAAGTAGTAGGTTCCAATGTTGGGGTGGCGTAAAGTTCATTTCATGTCAGAATTAATATCTGATTAAGAAATGTTAGAATATATATATATCAACAACTAATTCAAAGCCCACAGTTTTCAGAAAAAGGTTGGAGGCTTTCATTATCAATTCGAGTTTTTTTATATATTTTTCTAAATAATTGGAACCCAAGTTTTTTATCTTGCTCCAGCCATTAGATATGTTTGTTTTAGATATATTTGATTGAGAATATAATTGTTGTTGTTTTTTAAAATATTTTTCTTTGAAAATGTATTAAAATAATATTTTTTTTATTTTTTAAAAATTATTTATGATATTAACGTATTAAAATAATTGAAAAATATTAAAAATATATTAATTTAAAAATAATAATTTTTTTATATACTTTTAACACGTGAAAATAAAGAGAAAAAGGGCTGAAAACGAGTGTAAAAATCTCTGGCAGGACTTTCAAACTTGGAACTTAATCGTGAAGAATGCATGTACTTGCAACTCACCGCTGTTGAAGATTTTCCCGAACAGAAGATATTGTGAGTTCTTTCTCCAATTCAAAAACTTCCCATCTTTAGAATTTATCGAGCGACAAGACGTCTTATAGGTTTGGGGAGATGCAATTCCTTCGCATGTCATAACTCCCATAGCTCAATTGAGGTGGCTTTAAAACTGCCTTGACTTTGGAAGGTGAAGTACAGATTGATTAAGAGAATCTTGGGCTGAAGTTTGAATACTATTGATGATAATCTATCCGTTTGAAATACACAGTAATCTATACACCTACAATAACACATTAAGTATAAAGTTAAAAGGTGTGGCATTTTCACTGTTCCTATCTATACTGTATACTCTCTGGTAGATTATTGTGGGTTGGAATAGTTGATTTTAAAGAAATAATTAATTTGATTCTCAATTTTTTTTTTTTTTGTACAATTAAGCTATTCGGAGCCAAAATTAGAATTTAATTACTATTTTTAGAGGTAAGTGTTGAATTGAAAGATAAATTATTGAAGTGGAAAATATGGGTAAAATAGATGGTGTCTCTGTAATTTATTTAAAAAGTTCATTATAGTCATCCATTTTTTTAAGTTATCAAATAACCGGTCTTTCTGATTTAAAAAAAATACATTTTAGTACCAAACTTTATTTTTCTCTTTTTTTTCTAGTCTTTTTTTTTTGTTGGAGGAGAAAGAGAAGGTCGCCGAATTCTAGATTTGAGAGAGAAAATTATTGTTAGTGAAGGTTTTGGCCACCAAAACAGTCAATTTTTGTATCAAATGATTCCATTGATAAGAGAAATTAAGATGATATGTTTTATTTCTTTTACCTTGGAAACATGTAAAAAAACATATCTGAAGTAGAAAACACGTCAATTTTTTTTTTTTGTTTAGGTCATTGAGGAGGACGATTCGTCGTTCGCCCATACACTTAAAAGAAAAATTAAGGGCTTGCGTGCGTGGGCCTCGACTCGTGCATGGTTTTTTGGTTAGAAAATAAATTTTGTGAATGATTTCTTTCTGCTTTGTTTAGGGTTTTCATGATTTCAAATTAACATCATTTTATAATTGATATTCGGTTTTACAAACATCTAATTTCTATTATATAATTAAAAATTATTTTAAAAAAATTATTAAACCCAATTCAACTTATGAATCGAGTCGTAGGTGACCAGGTTCATCCAATATATTATTATTTTAATATTTTTTTAAAAAAAATCTTTTAATTTTTTTATAAATTGATCTATATTTTTGCCGGTCATTTGAATTTTCTTTAAATTCATTACATTAACCAATTCCCACCAGGTTATCTTTTATATGATTTGGTTGAAAACTCACACCATATAAAAAGCCAAATCAAGAAATTCCAAGATTTATCTGCTTATTTATGTTTAATAGCATTGCAAAAAAACAAATCCCCACATTCTTGATTTTTTTATATATATTTTATAAAAAATAATTCAGCCCACGGTGGAGCGCAAGTTAATTGACTAGACAACTTCTAAAACCAGTGGGAAATTAGAAGGATTCATGGATCATCCATCTCTACAGTTCAAATTCTTAGCGTCCCAAGCAACTGGCATGCAAGAATAGTATAATCCTATAAGGTGCACCATTAAGTAATTAAGGAATAGTCCGAGCCAGAGCTTTGCCTCTCTTTTATTCTTTTAATAAAAACAAAAAATAGCCCAAAGAACACCTGTCCTTGAGAATTTGATAATTAAATTCATGGCAATGGACCGCAAGTTACCAGATTCATTTCTTTTTACGTGGACTTTAATAATTAGCTGCATGACATCCAGAGTAAGCTGCACCGACAGGTCGTCAAACGATGCACATTGGAAGTTTGGTACCGAAAACTGAGTGGGATCGACTGCGCATGCATGAACACGACACTTCCTCTTGTCCTCGAGTGAGCTAGGGTGTGAGTGTGTGACCTAGCCAGCAGGCATAGCTTCAAGTTTTCAAACATTTTAGAACGTATACCGACTTCGGATTTAAAAAAACTTGAAGAAGACTGCGAATTCATCATCTGTTAAAGATTTGAAGGATTAAAAAAAACTTGAATTCATCATCTGTTAAAGATTTTAAGAATAAAAACTTGAAGAAGACTGGGAATTCATCATCTGTTAAAGATTTTGAAACTAGAAACTCAAATGCAGCAAAATTAGGGTGCCATGATCATCTCCTATCCTATCAGTATTAAATGGAGATTTTACTTTTAGGTACCGTTCTTTACGAAGAAAATAAATTAGGGTTAAGTTTATGTGGTGCAAAATGAGGTTCTACGTCTACTTAGTGGCAGGGAGATCGCTCAAGCTTATGTGATCAAGAAGGCTGATGCCACGTCTCATTTTGTTCATGAAGGGAAAGCGCATGACAAGACTTCAAGCCGAGAATCATATTTCCTGCTTCATTTCCGTCTAATATGTTGAAAATGACACCAGATCTGCTGACCGTTTATATGGATTCCAGCTACTCCATTATCAAGTTTTATGACTGGTTATTTTTGGGGAATAAACGGGTTAATTCTAGCACAAAATTAAAGAAATGATTTATATATTTTTTTATTAAAGGATCATTTCAATTTAATAGTTTAAGCGGTTATGTAAGGTTTTAGAATATGATTTATATTATTTTTTAATATATCTCTTCAAGTTTTTATTAAATAAATATGGATAGTGAAATTTGAACTCGTAACTGCTTAGTCATCAAGACTCTGATACCATATCAAAAAACCATCTCAACCCAATAGCTTAAGTTGTTAATTAAGTGAGGTCCTAGGATATGATTTATAATATTCTTTAACAACCTAACAGCTTAAGCTTTTAGGTTAAAATGATTCTTTGACATGGTATCAGAGTTTTGATGACCTAGTGATAACGAGTTCGAATCTCATAATCTCTATTTATTTGATAAAATTAAACACAAGGTAATGTGGACATGTGCAAGTTTCAACCACAAAGGGTTTTACTTGAGAGGGTATATTAAAAAATAATATAAATCATATCCTGAAATCTTGTCTAATAATTTAAATTTTTAAATTAAAATAGTTCTTTTACACTTCAAAATTATCCGTATCTAATTTAATTAGCATAACAAATGGAAGTTTTGTCAAGGGATTTGGAATCCTATGCCTTTCATTCACCCCTCAAATTTAAGAATTCAACGGAGGACGAAGACTGTTTGTTGTATTATTTTAATTACCCTCGAGACCTCGAAGTAAACTGAATCAATATCAAGCATTCATGGTCTACTGAATCAACAAAGTTAGGAGAACACAAGGTAATTAAATAATTAAATGTATTTGATCAGATGGAATTGAGAAGGTGAATTTAATCTTGATACAAGAAAATTAATCCAAACTATAAAGCCGTTAAAATAAATAATAATTAATCCAAAAAATACATTTTCGCAAACGAAGAAAAGATTGGTGCTAGTAAGTTTATATTAGGTATATAATAATTTAAAAGCGAATGTTAACATTCTTGTAAAAATCTATAATATTATTTTATAACCATGCAAAATTAAATAATAATTAAAATATAATATTTAATATAGTACATTTAAATCTATATATATATATAAAGTTCAAGCCTAGCACTCAATCCAACAAATAAATGACAAGATGTGTGTGGATCTATAAAGCTAGACCAACGCTACTATGTTTTTTTATTGTGTAGATTAATATTTTTGAAAAAAATAGTAACAATAGATGTTATATCATCGTCTATTTGTCTAAATTTCAACTACTAAAGTGGAGGCAAGAAACTATAATGTAATACAGAAACTATAATCTAAATTATACTTTATTTAATCGATGACTGACAATCCGAAACAAACGATTATAGGCTACTTGCTATAATAGTCAGAAACGGATAAATTAAAGTAAGCTAATACAGAAACTATTATCCATCCATCCATCCATCCATCAAGATATTCTCGGGACTCTAACATGGACGATTTCGGCACGGCTAGCATGGAAGCCACACAAATTGTTAAAATTCAGGTCAGCTTTCACGTATTCAATGGCATTTAAAACTAATATGGACCCGTCCTTTTCCACTAAAGTCGTTAAAATGGAAAATATAAAACGAAAAAGAAAACTCATCTCTTTCCCACTTTAGAAAATGTGGCAGCGAACTTTATTATTAACTCGTAATTGGTATTATAATAATGATTGTTATTTAAAAATAAATTAAATTAATATATTTTTTATTTTTTAAATTATTTTTAAATTCAGTACATCAAAATTATTTAATGTCACAAAAAAATAATAATTTAAAAATAAAAAAATAATTTAACCTTCTCTTTAATGAAATCCATGTGGTCTTGACATGGTTGGCTTACAGCTTATGATGGGCTCAAGTCATCTCAAATTATAAAAAACGACCGAACAATCCCTTTAAGTTTTAAATAAGTTTGTGTTATGTATAAAATGTAATCAAACAATAATAGCAGGAGCCAAATAATATTTAAATACCCAGCTGAGATACGAGCTATGTTTTTATTTTGTTTTTTTAACAATGATGTATCGATTTGAACAACATTATATTTTATTTGACCATTTGATGAAGAAAAAAACACAAATAAAAAAAATGAATAGGAACTGCACACAGGATTATAATTTTTAATTTTATTTGTGAAATAGATTTTAATAATTTCTACCTAAGAGAAGGTTTATAAGATTTTAAAACGGTTTGAAACCAATTTTAATAAAGAAAGAAAATCATAATTCCTAAATTAAAAAGAAAACTAACAAAAAATCCAAAAAACACTCAAATAAAATTAACAAAAATTGCTCAAATAATGTCTTGAGGGTCTAATTTGAGGGTATTTTATAAAGGATGGTGTAAGCGGACCGACCCCATCATAGAATTGATAGGTTGATCCATAACCCTGTAAACTTAGTCCAACTCGGTCCATACCTAACCATGTTAAAATTAAGAGACTAAAAAAAATATTAAAAAAATATTATTTTAAATAAAATGATAAACCTAGATTAAACCGAAATAAGTTTTAGATAGGAGAGTTATAATTTAACAAAATAAAAACTTATGGGCTGAACATGAACATGAAATGCCAACCCAACCCATTTATATTCTACTAGACTTTATAACAGAAAGCCTTACAAAACATAATATATTTCTCAAGTCTCATCAATGTTTCTCATGTCCTCTGATTGAAAAACTCTAGCTAAGAAATGAGAATTTTAGATTTTATTATTTGGTTAACTAATGTTGAGGTATTAATTTGAGGTGTTCGGAATTGATTTGAAATAATTTTAATATTTTATAAATACGCAATAAATTGTTTATTTAAATTTAATAACATGTATTAATTGGAAATTACATTAATCACAGCTAGGTTTCCAGTTTGCTTTCCCGGCGGGAACAAGTAATTAATCCATTCAACGAGCAAGCTGTATCTTATGACATCTAATTAAGATTGGCTCTTCAGATGCTTTTATTTTTGGATAATTGAAAGGATATCTTTCGTTCCACAAATCCTTACGAGTTTTATGACCATATTTTGGAGGCTAGAAGTCATTGTTAGAACCCCATATTTGACATTTACTCCAGCTAGAAACAGGCCTTGTGCTAGAAACAAGCCCGAACTTGTATGATATTTCATTAAAAGCTTCATGTAATTGAAAATAATTTTGATTTTATTATCTTATATTAAACACCAAAATGGAGGAAAATTTAGATCAATATGCGTTGCGCTAAGAGCTGTGTATTAGCCTTTTGTTGCAGATCCATACAAGCATCATAACGTTTGCACATTGATATCATAGCAATCTCAAGATTTTAGGTCGAACCATGTAAAGTAATGGAAAATGTTTTCTGAGAAGATTCAAATTAGTCTTTAATTCATGATCCAAATTAGTCTAATTTGGAGATTAGATGACCGAGGAGATCTGCTATTGACTAAGTTTATAAGAATCCGAGTGCAATTGGATCTGAATTAAGCCATTAATACAAATCTTGAAACTTAGATTGGGTCCAAATTGACTGTGCCAGGTTACAGCATGAGCGGCTGCCCATGTTCTCTCCTTCATGTGGAAAAATTAATGCAAAGTGAATGGTAATGTTAACGACGGCGAGATGGCTTCCAACTCAAAAGAGGATTCTTTCTAGAAAAAAGGTGTTTATCGATGGTATTTTCTATTGATATTTGTACTATTATTATGATAGCAATTAATTTACTAATATAATTATTGATGAAAATGCTCTATTAGTAAATCTTTTGTTGGTGATTTTTTTATCTATTGGTAAGTTCATTAATAATAAAAAAAAATATATTATTGTTGATGGATTTGCTGACGGAAAAAACATGCAAAAAAAATTACCCGTTTCATTTTGTTGGTATTTCCCTCGGAAAAAACCATATGTAATTCCGTCAGTGATTATTTAAAAATATTTTTAAAAAATCTATTTTACAAAACTATAAAATAATCAAATTAATATAAATTAACACTCTATAATACTCGGAACTGAGTTGCTTAAATAAAAAAAGAAGAAAATTAACTCAAATAAAGTTGCAACAAATAAATAACACAAAAAAAATAAATCAACTAAAAAAAATTCATATGAAAAAAAATAAAGTTGCGATTGCTAAAAATTTTAAAATCCTATAAATAAATCAACTAAAAATTAATCTCATATAAAAAACAAAATCCTACAACAACATTCATATAATTATTAAGAATAGAAAAATTAAAAAAAACAAAAACAAATATAATGAAAAAAAATCTTATCTTAATATAGTTGCAAGTGAAGCTGAGAAGAGAAAAAAAAATAAATTCATAAAGTATATTAATTAAACAACCGAGAAAAGAAAAGAAAAAAGGAGAAGAAGACATACCTAGACATGGAGGAGAAGAGAAGGAGTTGAGAAGAGAGGAGAAAAGAAAGATATGGATGTTGATGTTTTTTACATAAGAGAAGAAGAGGAAGAAGAAGAAGAAGAAAGGAGGCTCGTCTGTTGTGAAATGAAGGATTCAAGATTTTTTTATTGGGATGTTTTACCGATAGATAATTAAATATTAATATTTTTAATTATTATATCAGTGATTCCGTCTGTAATATTTAATTTAAATTTTTAATTTAATCAAAATTTTTCGGAAACTACTAAATATCATCAATGACTTCTCAATCCATCAATGATTCTGTATGTAATATTTAATTTAAATTTTTAATTTAATCAAAAATTTTCAGAAACCCATCAAATAACACTGATGACTTTTCCATCCATCAGTGATTTTATCTTTAAGGAATAGTTATTAATAATGCAATTGAAAAATGAACAGTTCCAAAACTTTTTGAAAAATACCGATAGAATTTTCCGTCAGGGATTCCCTTTGTAATTGATATGATGATTAGTAATAACAATTTACTTAAGATTTTATCGACAAAATTAATTCCGTTGGTATAAATGACATCTCATCATATTTATTAGCTTTATTTTAATTTATTTTTTTTACTATAATTTTCTTAATATATACCAGAAAAATATTTTTATCAATAAAATTCACTGTAATTTTAATTTACTCATGAAAATATTTCCTGGGCATGAATTGCTGGCAGAGTCGGGAAAAGTTTCGAAGTCTGAATCTAATACACCCACAGTTAGTGAGGGCGTGATTTCAGACTCCGCAGATAGACAGATATGATGGGGAATAATGGGAAGGAATACAAAGCTTCTTCATTGACAATCCAAACTCTAGCCTGGAAAAACCCAGACTCATTTTTGCTGAAGAACAAGGAAACCCAAGAAATTGTCACTGAGCCTGTACATCACAACATTTCATTGCTTAGCCGCCACCAACAAATTTTCCTAATTTTACCAGTTAAGATACCTGAATTGACTCAAACTACTGCTTTAATAACCCATCAGAACGGAGATGAAAATTTCTACACTAGCCACCCTGAGTTGAACTCCTAAAAACCCATTGCAAAACTACGTTCAAGAGGGTTGGGGAAGCAGAATGTAGAAGGCATGGAAGATGGTAGAAGACAGCAAGGGAGCAAGTGAGTAGTGGGGATTTCTTAACAAATTTAACCATGGGCATACGGGTTGGAGAGGAGGAAGAAGCTAGTAAAGATGGCGAGGAGGTTTTTATCTACTCGAAGAAGAATGATTTCTCCATTATTAAAGCATCTCCAACGCAGCATGTAAAAGGAAAGTTAAAAGGGAATAGCGGTCATTTTAGCTTTTCTTTCTTTGTATTGTAGCAACTCAAGGGCTTGCTAAATCAACGGTTAAAATAGCATTTCTCTCAATGAAATGCTATTTCTACATAATCTATTAAAAAAGCTAAAACATGAAAAAGGTACAAATAATCGTTGAGCAAGGCTATTTTATCTGCAATTGCCCTTTCTTCCTATTTAAAATTTGATGCGAGAAAATGAAACAGATGGCAAAGATGAAGAAAATGAAAATGAAACCAAGGGAGCAAGTAATGGAGATTTCTTAGCAAATTTAACCATGGGCGTACGTGGTGGAAAGGAGGAAGAAGCTAGTAGAGATGGCGATGAGGTTTTTATCTACTCGAAGAAGAATGATTTCTCCATTGTTAGAGGCTAGAGCACCTGTAACGCAGCACGTACAAAGAGAGTTATTAAAAGGGAATAACAGTCATCTTAGCTTCTTTTTTTTTTTTAAATTTTATCTGCACTTGCCCTACTTCATCTTTAAAAAATTGCATGCAAATATTCCAATTTGAGACAACATTTTATTTGAATAATCAAAGACTTTTTGTAAATATAACACTGTTTTTATGTAGAAACATCCCTATTTTTTGTTTTCCCCCAACAAGTGAGCATAAGATTTGTACTACACGATAGATTCTCAAATTATTTTTTCTCGTGTCTGATGTTTTGGTTAAATTTAAAATTATTTCATCATGATAATTGAATTTAAATTATTAACTTCAAAATGAATGATTATGATATTAACATACTTTTAAAATAATAATAAATTAATCGCTTCATTTAACTTATAAATATATTTTTTAAAATTGTATTTCAAACAATATTTTATAAAATTTTAATTTTGTAATTATTTTTTTATAATATTAAATTATTTTGATATAATGATGTTAAAAAATATTATTATAATATATTTTTAAATAAAATATATTTTAAAAAATAATTATTATCATAATTATAAATACTAAAAGAATATGAAGAACGTGAGCATCCTTCTTCTTTAATGGCAGAATTCTCATCTTCTCCCTTTTAATATTTAAACATAAAAGAATTGAACCAGGGGGACCAGAGAAAAGTCCCATGAATCATACATATCTTCAATTGTTTAAAACAATTCCATCCTGTTTTTTTGCACAATTTAAATTATAATAAATTTACAAAAAATCTCCAAGGAAAAAAAGTATAAAAAAGCCTTAGAATATTATAGAACATATATTAGGAAATGGGGAATGTACTTCCGGTTTTGACTGTGGACTGAGAATACCATGGGTCGGATAGTCTTCCCAACTGTTGGTTTAGTCCGCCTCTGGTTTTTCGTCAAAAACCATGCCCCCGCTCGCACACTATATATCACAGCCGGCACTCCGTCGCTACAACCCCACCTCAAAGCCTAGAAACTAATCAAGAAACACTCTCTTTACACGCACCAGCAACCCAAGAAATCAAAACCTAAATGAGTGCTGCAGCGAGCAAAGCCTGGATTGTGGCAGCTAGTATTGGCGCGGTGGAGGCACTGAAAGACCAAGGTATTTGCAGGTGGAATTACACCCTAAGGTCACTGCATCAACATGCCAAGAACAATATCAGATCATTTACTCGATCCAAGATCTTGGCCTCCTCCTCCTCTTCTAGATCTCCATCAGCAGCAGCTGCAGTGTCTAATGAGATTCTGAAAGCCAAGATGAAGAGAAGGGAGACGTCTTTGGAGAAAACCATGAATTTAAGCTGCTGGGGTCCTAGTACTGCTAGATTTTAGGTATACAAAGTGTAATGCTCATTCCAATGTTTTTGCTACGAGTAGTATTTGATGAAGTTCTAGGTCGCCAATCACCATTAATGTCTTTGGGGACCGATTGATCCAAGTAAAGTAGAAATTGATCTATGATGACATGAATTGTTGCTATATCACTCTTTATTAGACCAGAAATTGTCTAGACGAACGGAAGATCATATTCTGCTGCTATCCCTGGCTTACCAAGAGAATTCGATTCAATTAAATGAATAGGTCTTATACAGTTGAGGAACATAATATAAATATTACCAATGTAATTCAAGATTTAATTCAAAATATATTCATTAAATATTTATTATTTTACTATTTAATAGATATGGTAATTTTTTACCTAATAAATATTGTATAAATATAATAAAAACGGATATCCATCTATCTCTCATTATATCATAAGAAAATCTGTCTTTATTTTATTCTATTTTTTATGCGAAATGCGATTTTTTTCACTACTGGGTTCTGTTAGTTGCCTTCATGAAATAAGGAAAAAAAAACAAGAAGAAGAAGCTATCAAGTTGGACCTTTTCGATTACGGATCTATATTTGTTTAGTTAATACAATATAGCTCATATTTTTTATTCTAGATCTTCTCTATAATTATATTTCAAACTTTAATTTTATTAATATTAAAATAACTTTCTTTTTATTTATAGAATCTCCATCTCATAACAGTTTATATAAAACATATATTACTTTAAAAATCACAATTAAATATATATTTTTTAGATCACGATTGAAAAAGTACTACAGTCAAACACACTGGGAGCCTCTTTCCTTAAAAGGTTCGGTCATGGTGACGTTTGATCTACAGCAATTTCCATTGTTAGTTGAAAAAATTTGAAATTATAGTTTTTTTTTCTTTTAAAAGTTAGGTACAAATTTATCATAAAACTTCAAAAAACAAAAATCATAAAGTAAATTTACAAATTCCGACAAATAATCAATGATATATCAGAAAATAAAAGGAGTGTTTAATTAAGTTTTTTAGTTTTAATGTGATGTTAATTTAGTTATTTTAAAAGTATAAATATTTAATAAAAAGTTCTTAACTGGTGTGATTAATGAGAAAATATTTTTTATTTGAAAATATATTAAAATAATATTATTTTTATTTTTAAAAAATTATTTTTAAAATTAATGTATTAAAATAATTTAAAAATATTAATTTAAAATAAATAAAATATTTAAATTTTTTAAAAATATTTTTAAAATATAAAAATAAATCCATATAAAAACAAATTGATTTAAAGAGAGTATGAAACAATTAGTCAAGGGCATTTCTGACATTTTAAAAACCGACTGCCCAGACCATATAATAATAACCGGGTGCTCAAGCTGGGGTGTCTTTGTCAAAAAGTCACTTGAGCACGTGCTTCCTTTCAATTAAATTAAATTAAGTGAAGTGAGAAGACAGCACATAACCTAAACAGGAGATCCAGCTAAAAAGCCGGCGATTAGGAGTGTTTGGATGGATTATTTTTTGTACTGTTTTTTATTTAAAAATAAATTAAAATTTTTTATTTATTTATTAAAATTTATTTTTAATGTTATTATATTATTAAAATTATTTAAAAATATTTAAAAAATGATTTAACATAAAAAATTTAAATTTAAAAAAAAAACAGTGCTCAAGCTCCCAAACACAGCCTAGACCCTCACCCCTTGGAATATTAAAACCACTACCCACAAACCTGGGAGCTAAAATCCTTAAAAGCCCATTGTTCAACCTCAGTTTTCTCAAAACCACAACACTTTCCGACGCGGGAGAAATCATCACCTTTTTTCTTTTCTTTTTTTCCCTAGCAAGGGTGGTTTTAGCTTCCGTTGCGATTAATTCATGAGCACTTTGTAAATTCATAAAAATAAATTTTTATTTTATTGGCATGGAAAGGAAAAGAAGAACCCAGTTTCCCATATCCCGAGGAAGCAAGCCCAACGTTTTTTCGCTTTCCAATCTTTTATCATTGCATGTATAAATAGACCGCGCCTATCGAGTTTCAACGCATCCAGCAACCTTTCTGCCAGGCGATCAAGACTCCAACTGCCTTAAGAATCACCTCTAAATTTTTAGCAGAGAAGTTAGTGAGAGAGATAAAGAGGAGCAATGGGAGGTAATAGAAGACTGTGCAAGTTCGAGGTGGCATTCAAGTCCATGGGGCAGAAGAGTAATATTGGTGGGGCAGAATCTGCACCAAGCAACATTAACAGCGCCAGCAAAAATATGAGCAGAATTAGCACCGCATCTGGTGGTAATAGTCACGAGGCCACCGGAATGAACAGTGGCGCTTATGACTATAGGAGGAAGAGAAGGGAGGAGAAGGCTGAGGCGCTCTTACACCTGATTTGCTGGGGGCCTAATTGATCCCTTTTTTCCCTCGTATAAAGTTTCAAGTTCTTAGTGTTCCTACTGCAAAAGAATAGCTTGATGTATTTTCATTCCTCAGTTTTCAAATACCTTGATGTATTCCATGTAATATTGCTTGCAACTAAGATGTTCAAGAGAGGTCCACGCCACTGATGGTATTTCCATCCATCACTGCTGTGAAATTCGATGCAATTGAGAGGAAAAAACACACTCCGACCTCGACGTATAGGTACACGATCGATCAAGCCCCGGTTCTGGAAACTGGGAATCCAGCGCAGAAACGAAGCGTTAACTAAAAAGAAAGCCCTGTTACGAAGAAGGCAAAGTAAAAAGACGTTGAAATCATATTTTTTAAAAAATAAAAAAAAAATTATTAAAATTTATTATTATTTTACATTTTAAGATTATTTGAATGTGTTTATCTTCAAAATAATTTTTTAAAAATAAAAAATATATATTATTTTAATATATTTTTAAACAAAAAATACACTATAACCGCTATTATAATTTTTATCATACCTAAATAATTATCATCGACAAAATTTGCTATTACCAGCACTGCTCCTTGGTCTGTTGATTTGGTGTTATTTTTCTCACCACTCCACCATGGTTCCTCGGTTCAAAGAAAAAAAAGGGGAAAAAAATGGTTCCAGCAGTCGTGCACACGACAGCCTAAGAAAAAAAATGTTTAAAGAAAGAAGCATAAAATAATCTCGAGAAGATTGATCCACTAGAAGCTTCGATGTGGTTTGTTTTTTATTTTCTATACCATCTTGCTTGGATTTCATCGCCAATACCCAATACCACCACACGTAATCATCAAAACTAATTTTATAACCCGCGGTCAGTTAATTTTGAATATAATAAAGGAATATATTAATATTATAGATATATTTTAAAAATATTATTTTCTTAATTTATAAATGCAAATATACTATTTATGCGAACATCTGATTTATGCTGTGGGTAAGATTTCAAATCAATTTTTAATGAAAAACAATTATGTTGTGGACATGTTTTCAAGAGAAACAAAAAGATATTGCTTATAATTTATATAATAAACTATAAAATATATAAATTTATTAAAAAAAATTATTAATACTAATTAAAGTGGGAAGTTATTTTTCATCTTAGAAATAAAGTATAAATAAATTCTTTATCATAATTTATGTTTTTATAAAAACTTCATGCGAATACAGATAAATCATATCAAATATAATAGTAAGAAAATCCAATATAAATCAAACCAATCCCTTTATATTATAGGTAACTAAAAGAAATAAAAATATCAATCACTACTTAAGAACATAGAATAATTCAATTTGTTTAAGAAATAAGAGAAAGTGTATAAATTAATATTTTAAAATATAAATAATAATTAATGAAAATAGATAAAAAAAAATAAAAAAACAAAAAAAAGTCTAGTACTAATGGGCTAGGTCCACTCACCTTCCCTTAATGAAAAAGCCCAGGAGTGCCCATGCCTGGTTTTTTTTTTTTTTTTCCTCAAGAGAGGATGATGCATCATTCGCTTTTATTTTATTTTTTAGGCGGGTGACATGTCCCCTGCAGTGAAAGGAGACATGTTGCTGACTGGACTTTTTTCGGATATTTTTTATGATTGAAAAATTAAGATCCATGTTTTTTTTATTAATTTGTACCCAATATAATTTTAAATTTAGACCATACAAGAAATCAAATCAGGGTAGAAAATTTTTAAAACTAACTCACCTAACTAAATCTAATAACAATATTAAATAATTATCGAACATTTTGACCCCATTACCAGTACTTAACTAGACATCTTAAGAATTATAACAAAAACTAAAAAGCACCATCCTTTTACTATAGCAAAAAATATTATGCACTTTCTTACAATTCATTTGGCTTAGAACAATGTAATTTTTTATAATTTTTATTTTAGTCATCGAACTTTCAGTTTTTTTAATTTAGCATTTTTAAGCCCAAATCAGCCCTCACTTGCATATGTTTTTAGAATGAAGGATTAAATTGAAAGCTAAGGGACTGTATTATTTATACATATTTTTTCAAATAAATTTTTTGTTTATGTTTTAATTAGATTGGAATTATTTTTAAATTACATTAAGTGTGTTTAATTTTTGGAAAGGTTGACATGATTCATCTGTGGTTTTTTTTTTAATTATTTTTGCTTATATAGATTAAAGTTTTTCTAATATTGATTTTTTTATAAGATTTTTTATATATACAGCCTTGTATTATTTTTTTAATTATTATTTAATAAATTTTATGTGCAATCTTGCATTGTTATAATATATATATATATATATATATATATATATTGATTTGGTTTCTATTATAAATTTTATATGTTTTTTTATTACCAATTTATTTTGATAGATAAATTATCCATGTTGTGATATTAGATATCTTGATCTTTATTTTATTTTTTTATACATTATTTATGTATATTTTTTCAAATAAATTTTTGGTTTATGTTTTAATTAGATTGTGATTGTTTTTCAATGATATTAGGTGTGTTTAATTTTTAAAGATGTATATATGATTCATTTATGGTTTTTTCTTAATTTTATATGGATTAAATGATTTTTTTTAATATTGATTTTTTATAAAATTTTCATATGTGCAGCCTTGTATTGTTTTTTTTTTAATTATTGTTCAATAAATTTTATATGTTATGTGTAACCTTGCATTGTTTATATATATATATATATATATATATATATATATATATATATTATTTAATAAATTTTATGTGTGTATTGTTTTCTATTATAGATTTTATGTGTTTTTCTATTAAAAATTTATTTTGATAGAGAATTTCATTAAATATAACCATGTAAATTACATGTACTGCAATGTCAGATATCTTGATTTTTATTTTTTGCTTAATTTTTTTAATTTTAATTTTTTTTATTTTTGATATATTTTTTTCATTACTTTACACAATAATTATTAGGTTGTTTAATTAGATGCATGTCTAAGTTTTTTGATTTACACCTAGAAGTTTTTTTGCGTGTGTGGGCAGAATATGATGGAAAAAAACTACTTGGCCAATGCTCATCTAAGAATGTTTAAAGGCTTTAAGTACTCTTAAGATGCTTTCTTTTAGGGAAAAATTATATCTTCTAAGACAAGTATTTGATGTATATACCATACTAAATTTATACATTGGATCCAGATATATAAATGAATACTTAAATACCTAAGTTATTTAGGTCCGTATAGCAACAAAGAGTTAATAAACATTTGTTACTCTTAACTTGCTAATAGTTGCTAGGACTTTACTTTTTATCTAAAAGTTGGATTTTTATATATTTTTTGTTCATCGTGTTACATTTTATTTTGAATTGCTCAAATAATATTTATATTAGATTGATGTTTTTTTTACATTTTATAATTTGATTTTTATATAAAATTCAAAATAATTTAAACAAGTTTTTTACATTTTATTTATTTGCGGTTTAAAAACCAAATCATATATTTTTTACTACTAACAACTCTTGATTTGATTTTATGTTTAGAAAACATTTTTTTTTAATTGCCTTAAAATTAAAAACAACGTGTGTTTTTAAAAGTGGCTTGCAGCAATACCCAAACAACTTGTCTAGATGAATCTTATTTAACGTGATGACAAACATAAATTACACATAGTTGTAATTCAATGGGAACGAGATAATTTGAAAGGTATTTATATAATTAATTATCACAATGAATTTTATTTTTTAATAAATTATAACACACCAGAAGTATTTAATAATTTAACAGAGGGAAGTATAAGGGAAACTCATTTACTTTTTGGCAAAGCAAGATGGTTTGAGGCAACAAATCACCCACAACACTCGTAAACAAATCTTTAATCTCACTCTAATGATAACTTAGACAAATCTCATCATAGCAGGATAGTGTTATTTATAGCACAGAGCAAAGCCATTCGACTGCTTCTTAGCTGCGGAAGCCATTAAATATTCAGAAGCACGCCCATCAGAAGAGTGTCACTGTTCACCTAATTAATTGCCCAACTAATCCCCAACCAACCTTTCACCACGCCAACAAACGTAGCCGACAACCGTAAATGCCATAACATTAACCTTACCTAATTTAGTTTTCCCTTCATTAATTCTCACCACCAGCTCGATTAACGCCCCTCCCCTCCACCACCACCCTCCGCTACTTTTCATACCTAATATACCCCCACTACCTTTGCTCAATCCCACATCTACCCTTGCGTACAACCACACCAAAGCACGGACTCCAGAACCAAAATATAAAATCTCAATTTAGACAAAAACCATTTCAAATCCGACACCCATGTTTAAAACTCGTTCCAGGCTCGCCATCCTCTTACTGAACAGCTACATAACTAACTGATAGTCTTTTTGGTTAACGGCCACGAGGAGTTTCTGGTGATAGATGGGGGTGTCTGACCGGAATAAAACTAACGGCGACCACAACATGAAGCTGTTTAGGCTCTGTCCGTTCTGGCAAACAGCGACTAACTCTTCCTCTTCCCCTTCTACACAAAACCTTAACCACAGTCATAAGGGCAGCAGCAATAGTGTCCGACACGTGGCGGTTAATAGCAGCGGTTTGAAGTCCACAACGGTGTCCTCTGTTGCGCGATCGCTTTTACCTGCTCCGCGAAGGCTCCGGCTTGATCCTGCTAATAATCTCTACTTCCCTTGTACGCTGCGTTTTAATCTTCTCCCTGTTGACTTTCACTTTTGTCAACTATTTTTTTGGCTTTTATTATTGTTTAATTTATTTTAATATTAATTATTGTCATTATTATTATAGATGAACCCGGGAAGCAAGTAAGAAGTGCGATAAGGTTAAAAAACAGAAGCAAGTCTCATGTTGCTTTTAAGGTATCATTGTTTGTTAAAATTAATAATTATAACACAGAGGTTAATTACATTATTTAATAAGACGAATTAAATTTAACCTGGTGGTTAGCATTTTAGGTGTTATTTTAATTTTTGTCTATTTTAAATATCTTGTCAGTACACTGAATGGGATCTTTTCTGCTGGTGTCCTACCTGTAGTAATTTGTTTTTGGGTGTCTTTTTTTATTCTTAAGAAAATTTAATGTGAATCTTTTATTGATTTTTTTAATAAAAAAAACCTGAGTTTATGCTTGTTAGTGTTCTGACTTGTGATCATTGATAACGATCTTGTTTAACGATCTAACTGATATCTATATGTGATGTTATAGTTTCAAACAACTGCACCGAAGAGCTGTTACATGCGTCCACCCGGTGGTATCCTTGCTCCAGGAGAGAGCCTTATTGCGACGGGTAATTTACTAATGATCATTCCATTTGTTTGTGTCTCAAGGGGTGATGTGCTTATTAGCTCTTGGTTGTAGATTGTGTTGTTTATTCTGTTGATTCGAATTTTATATTTTGATGGATAGTTTTCAAGTTTGTGGAGCAACCGGAGAACAATGCAAAACAAATGGACCAGAAGAGCAATGTTAAATTCAAGATTGTGAGTTTAAAAGTGAAGGGAGGAATAGAGTATGTGCCTGAACTGGTACGTCATGTTGAGCTGTGCCTTTTACATCACCATCTGTCTCTGTATTATACTAGGTGTTGAGGAATAGCTGTTCACATCAATAGTTTTTGTTTCACTTTTGAAGTTTGAAATAAAATGAAAAATCCGGTGCTTTTTTTGTTGGAGAATTGTTAATGTTTGGTTCTTGCCGTAGTGCCTTAGGATAAACCTTTTCAGGGTTCAGACATGCCATTTTGGAAGCTTTTCTGCTGACAAACTTTGGTTATTGGCATTTGTGGCATATAATGGGTTTTCAGAAATGTTCATGAGGTTGTGGGATTCAAAGATTTTCAGTGAACTCTTATTCCATGGCATAGGAGTATAATTTAATGATTTTAAAAAAATTATATACATGGAAATAAAATTAGTGGCTTAGAGATGGAAACGGCAACAGTCTGTTTTTCATTTTCATAGTTGAAGATGCCAAATTAGTGCAAGCAAGGTCAAGAAACATAATTCTGAAAAAAAATGTCTTCCCTATAAGCATCACTAGTTAACAAGTGAACTAGAGAGGAGTTGAATTTTTTAACCATCTTAATAATTGTTTGTTGCCTATTTATATTGCAGCTTAGTTTGATTGAATATAAGATTTTTAAATAACCTTGATGTTCAATCTAGGTCCTACAAGAGCCTTATTTATAAGGTTTGTTATGGTAGTTGGGTTGCAACTACACAGCTGTGCAGTATTGTCATGTATTGGAGGATTTTTAAAGAACTCCAAACATAAATGTTTTAAAAAGGGATGAGTTGTCAAGTTTCCAATATCTTTTCCAAAGTTTTCTGAAAAGCTGGCGTTTGTTTCTTGTCATGTTTGACAGGGAAAACTGTGATTGGAATTATCTGCATTTAAATTATGCGCGTCTAAACGCAATAATTCTGGAGCTGCCAGAGACTGCTCATAAATATTCCTTATGCTTCTACTTCTTTTATGCCTCTTCCATTTCTTGAACCCAAATTGACCTTGCCTTTTGCAGTTTGATGAACAAAAGGATCAAGTAACAGTTGAGCGCATATTGCGGGTTGTGTTTTTAGATGCAGAGCATCCTAGTCCTGTATGTAAATTTTGTTTTTCTGTGTTCGGTTGTTGATTATGTGCACGATAAAAAGCTAAAAAATGAGAATGAGATTGTTTCTCTGAAGGCAATGGAGAAACTGAAGCTTCAGTTGGCTGAAGCAGAGGCTGCTCTTGAAGCACGCAAGAAACCTCCACCAGACACAGGGCCCCGTGTTGTGGGGGAAGGTCTCGTGATAGATGAATGGGTATGGATATTCTCTCTGATTTAACTGAGTGTTCAGTTTTTATGATTTTCATGTCATAATACAATTTCTTCACCTTCATTACTATTTATTCTTCAGAAAGAGCGGCGGGAAAAGTACCTGGCTCGACAACACGTGGAAGCAGTAGAATAGGTGTGGTTTGCGGTCTGATCTTTGCTGTAAGTTGTATTAATTCAGCCCCTTGACTAATGGGCAAGGGGAGGCAGGGTTGAGTCGGCAGTCAGGTGCCACCAAGAGGAGAAAATCATGTAGTTATACCGATATTTGTTTGATGGATGGTATGGAGGTCAGGTCAGGTGCTAGGGATGGGCTTGCTCTCCTCCTACATGTGTACATAGCGGATTTGTTTTGCAATGGAAATAAATCAATCTTATTTGGTGTATTAATTTAGGGATGGGTTGCTCACATTTGTGCTGGCTTTGTGTATTGGAAGTTATATTTGGTCAATAATCATTTGTTTATTAGATATCACATGCATTAGTTAGGCCATCATGAAGATCATATTGGGCTCGGTGTGGTGGGTTTTTTTTTATTTTTTATTTTTAGATATAATATTTTTAAGCACAAATCACACCTCTAAAAACTAAAAAAAGTCTACTAAAAAAAAGCATAAGCTGCTAAAAATTTGAAAGTTGGCTCTTGCATTTTATCAACAGCAATGTCGGATCTTTTTCTGCTGTATGGCATGCCGTTAGATTATCTAGTGCGGCGATAAGTGACGTGGACTTTCCGGCGAAGAGATGCTTTCCTAGTTATTTTAACATCATCTCTTCTCCACCTTGGGCCTACGCGTTTATGCTCTGTGAAAAGGGTAGATGCGTTCTCAATAATCTCATGATTTCCTAAACTAGCCTGATTCCTCAATTATTCCTCTCTACTTCCCATCCTGTAAGAGAAGGCGCTAGGCACCCACTGAGATCCAAAGTTTGCCTGAAAGCTTCCACTTGGACAAGATGATGCATGGTCTGGTTGGTTAGGATATTCGGTTCTCAAATCCCGGCAACGGAGCATTTTCCTACCTTTTTGGCGTTGTTTTTTGTTTTTTTTAGTTCCTGTCCTCAAGAAAGGGGAGAGTGTTTTAGCTTTTCCCATTTTTGTAGCTGAAGCGTATCGGAACTAAGAAGCAATTAAGTCACTTAATTGGCCATAACTTTGTATCTATGTAAAATTTATGGCAAAATTAGAAATCTGCAATCCGCAATTACAGATTTGTAAGAAACAATTTGTAATTACATTCTGGAAAAATTAGAAATCTGCTCTTACCCCTATATAATGATTTAGGTTAAAAAAAAACATCTAAAGGGAATTTAATTGCTAAGTTATAGGGAATGGGGACCTTTATATATATATATATATATATATATATATATATATATATATATATATATAGAAACGTACAATGAGAAATACCCACGAGTACTTATTGAAGAAAAAAAGAATAAGAGAACATGAGGAGGAGGATACCGATGAGAACACAATAGCATATGCTAGCTATTTGATATGTTCTTATTGGATAATTTTATTTTTCAGCAAATGTAATAATATAAACGCCCTTTCAACGTGCTTTTTCCCCGTAAAATATTTCAAGTAAAATATTTTAATAAAAAAATTTATATATATATATATATATCTAATTAAATAAATTAAAAATTATTATCTCAATAAATATAAAAATAACAGTTAATGATAAATAAAAACTAAATTGAAAAAAATCAAGAGATTGATATAAATTAAAATATTTAATCTCGCAACACGAAGCATGTGCAATTATGTTTAATAACTTTATTTCTTTAAATAATATTTTTACTTAATCAAGTAATTATTCATGCCAGTAAAATGATGTCTACCAAATAAAAAAAATCTTTTCTTTTTAAAATATTATGAAGTGAACTTTTCATACTTACATTTAATCAATTAGTTTAATCTAATTAAAAAGTATATTTTTTAAAAAAGATAAATTTTGAAAACAATGATAAATAAAAGACCCAAGATAACCTGAGTTATTTTTAAAACTAGTGAAAAATCGTATAGAAAGAAAATAAAAAAAATCAATAAAGCTTAATCTCTAATTAAATAAATATTAAAGTATAAAATTGAAAAAACATGAGTTTTAAAAAAAAGAAAAAACAAAGCAAACCCATATGAATTTTTTAAAACTAGGTCAATCTCTAAACTTATAACCTGTGAAATCTTAGACCTAGACTAAATAAAAAAACTCAATTCTCAATCAATTTAATATTGAAAGATGAAATTAGAAAAAAAAATCAATTTAAAAAAAAAAATAAGAGAAAAGAATAACAATCAAATGAATGAAAACTAAATTTAGTAAAAAAAAATCAATTTAAAAAATTATCTCAAATAAAATAAATAACAATCAAAAGAATAAGGATTAAACTTGAACGATGAAAAAAATATAAAGGGAATGGAATTGAAAAGAATTCTAAATTTATAAATTATACCAAATGAAATAAATAATAGTGAATAAAATATGCATCAAATATGAAGGAATAATAAATTGAAGAGCTCTTATGAAATCTTGAAGTGACAAACCTTAAGATTAAAGATGAGAGAGAAAATAAGGAAATAAGGAAAAAAAAAGTTATTTTTGGCAAATCAGATGGTTGTTGGTCACACGTGTTGCCTCATTACAGAAAAAGGTTGAGACGATTAAAATGTCACTATGAAAGACAATGTTTGGTCACTGAACAATCCTACACATGCCACTCACGCGCTGACATGTGCACTTTACAGGTCGACCATCTTTTTTTTAATAATGGTTATATTTTTTAAATTACAAAATTGTCCCTAAACAAATCTAATAATAACAAAGAAAATCAAGTAAAAATACAAAATAGCCTGGATGTAAGCTAAAGAAAAATCCACTTTTAAGGGCATTTAATGAGGTATTTGTTTCATGGAAAATAATTTTTTAAAAATAATTTTTAAAATTTTTCTATATTTTTTTATTATTAAAAAAATTAATTAGTGAAAAACACTTTATAGTCAAAGAAACATTTGACTTGGTTTATAGCAAACTATTTTCCTTTTTATTTTTGGATGAAATACACTTTTCAAAAGTTATTGTTATTTGTTAATTATATCAAATTTAATTTTTAATATTTCATTGTTATATATTTTGTTTTGAATTTTTTATTATTATTAATATTTTTTTCAATTTTTCTTCATCCTTCCTATTAGCTATTTACCATTGGGCTTCCAATTTGATTTAATATGATTTTTATATTAAATTTGGTTTTTTTTTAAATTTTTTTCTCTTATTATTTTTTATCTATTAGGTTTGATTCTTATATTTTTATCACTATTTATTTTATTTAAATAATTTATAAAATTACTATTTTTTTTTCAATTTCATTATCCTTCAACATTTTCATTTATATTTGGTTTCCATTCTTTTAATAAACTTAGAAAATTAAAGCGTTAATAATTAGTTTTTATCTCATTTTGCATGGAATAGCTAAATACTGTGAAGTATTTTCTAATTTATTTTTTATAATATTATCAAATATATGAAAATAATTAACTTATAAGGAATCTACTTTCTATGAAAACTATTATTCAAAAAAATAAACTATTTTCCAACAAATAAATGGTACATAAATCATTTCTTTACATCTTTTTACTTTGGATAAAATGGTTATCCAAAATTGATTTAAAAGACAATTAGCCATTTTATTTTATTATGGATAAAAAATGTAAAAAAATTTATTTATCCCCTCTAAATATATTATTTACCAATAGCCATATAAAAAGACTCTATTGCTTCTAATTGCTAGGTTCATTTTGAGTACAGCGAAAACATCTTTTTACTTTGGATAGAGCGATTGCTTACATCATTTATATTCTCTTATAATAATTATAATAATTCATTTCCAAATGAAAAGGAACCTTGCCACCTGCTACTTTAGACACAACTTGGCCATTATAGGCCCTATATAATCCCCTTCTCTCAGTTACAGTAGAACTCTACACTAAAGCCTCAGATATCTTAATTTAGAGACCAACTTTTAGAACGAGGCTTACGAACAAAGCTTGCGTTGTTCTCACTCTAGGAGCTGCATTTGGGCTCAAAGGTTATATGATCATACCCAAATCACCAGTTCTTCTAGAGAAACGGAGTGCTGCAAAAGGATAGTCAGCAGTGCAAATTAAACCCCTCTCCAGTTCTTTTGATTCATGGAGGGAAAGTGCCAAAACATCTTATGAGAAGTATCAGGCAGCAGAGAAATCATTGAGAATGGTGTTTTATTTGAGTTGTTGGGGCTCGAATTCAGTGTTCTATAGAAATATCCAAATATAAATGTCTATAAACCACAGGAGATGTACTTCTACGTAAATTTTAGCCCTTGAAGGCAACATCCAAATTCACACAAGCACTGATAAAGAATTTCTCTCTTCTGAACTTTTCAGAACAGAAAAAACCTCTCCGTGAAGAAACCTGGTGGTCCTGTTGATGTTCAAGAACTAAAAATAAAGATTGTGTTTTGAGTTCATTGCGAATTTAACATTTGAAATCCTCTGATTTCTGCTTTGCAAGATTGCATCGGAAGCTATTACCTGACCTCACAATCTTCATAGTAAAGACAAAAGGAATATTTCTAGCCCTGCGATTCAGAAGAGTATGGTCCAGGCAAAGCAAAGTCTATAATGCTATTATGGATATAGCATATCTGCAACTACTTGAAAGTAATTAGATGCCAACAAAATCATACAAAGCAATCAACTTGTTCCAATTTTTCAATTCCATTTTCCCACAGAAACAAAGATATCAATGAAGCAATTTATACCAGCAAACCGCGAAAATGTCTCTATCCATCTCCTACCACATGTGAAGCGGGTAAAAAAAAATTTAGAAACATAAAAAAAAGACAGGAAAAAAGAAATTATTATCTAACACATACTGTACACAAAAGTCCGAGGTTGATCATAGCCAGCATATCGTCGTTGATTCAGTCTGAATGTCTCATATTGTATCCGGGAACTGAATGCTCTGTGACCCAAAAATTTGATGGGAGCTGTCTTCAACAAAGACAGCAATACCACATTTGCTGCTATTGAAGCCTTCCCATAAAGCAAAATTAACAGTTCCTGAAACTGTCTTCTTGGCAGAGATGTCTTTGACAGTGCAGAGCTTTTCAAGCTTTCTAACAACATAGTCATTTGACAGGACACGCCCTTTGTTCTCTCCCCTGGGACAGTCTGTCACCAATCCACTCTCATACAGAGCCACCATGACATTGACACCATTATGGTCAACTTTAGCCCTTAAAGCTCCTGACATAGAGACTTGCAAGGAATCTGTTGTAGGCCTTAGAAATGTTGCCTGTTACCACGGGATTGAAGTTATACATGATCAGAGTTTAAGGTTACAAACATTTTTAGTGCTTTTCAATTTGAGGATTGATTTTACATTCTGAATCTTACTACCTAAATTTAACATCCCAATATTCAGTGATTATCAGGTTCATGTTTTAAGAAGAGATGACATTGCCATGATGCCACATCCACCCAAACACCATCAGGTAAAGCAGTCATTCTCCAAATTAGCTCCTCTGTTGCCATTAAATTAGTTGTTCATAGATACACAGATGATGCTCAACAAGGTCACTTTACTAACAAAACAAATGCAAAATTCGTCAGGTAATTTTAAACTAGATGATATAATCGAATTAGAACATCTACATCCCTGAAACCGATTTTTTCAAGGAGTTAGTGAAGCAGATTTTAATGTTTCAGATCACTGGAAAAGCTTCGTAGGGTTTAGTTTTAATTATTTGAACATGTTCTGTAATAGAAATTTTCTGTCATTTCTCTAGTTCTCACAATATTGCTAGCACACTCATTGTCACGACGTTTGAATGGTGAGATCAACTTCCAATTTTCCTTAGTTTTGTTGACAATCTTTAGTCAAGCAGACTTGCAACAATGATGAACAATAATTTGCAATCTATGATCTATATCACATGATAGACAAAAAAAAACCATGTTAATTGTTACGCGCATCATTTTTTTTACTTATTTCATGATTAATTATCACATTTCCTAAACTACTGATTAATGAAAAGGCATGTCACAATTATATATTTTAGGCAGGGCTATCTGTTTATCACTGCACCAAAATTACAAAGATCCATGACTACAGTCATTAAAAATAACAACAGTAGCAAAAAATTCAGAGGAAAAGAGGTAATTAATATAAAAAAATAACTAACCTGAAATGTGGGAGAAGGAAACCTTGGTGCGTTGACAATGGAAGACAACAAAGCCGCCTCATCATTTCCCACACACTGAGTTCCCCCTTGAACAACAATTTGTGGTGTAAACATTGTATCAAGCTTCAAAGACTCAACGTAAGCCTTTTGTCTAACCGTCCACTGACTACCCCCATAAGGGTCTTTCCACCCCATATAATCCCAGTAATCGACATGAAAAGCCAAAACAATAACAGGCATTTCGAGTTGAAAGTCCCCTCTCCCTAGCCTTGACACCAACAATTCAGCTGCCGGGGATGTTGCACATCCCTGAGAAGAAAACAGCTCCACCAACACAGCCCCTCCACGGCGCTGCTCCTCCGCAGATACATCAACTGTTACATTTGCATGGTTTTGGTTTTTTGAAGAGGAATCGCTATTTCTTTTGCCGAAGCAGGATAAGAGACGTGGTGCCATATTGTTACGATGCGGCACGGCAGTCCCTTGCCCTCCGGTTTGCCTTAACAAAAGAGAAAGAAAGAAATGCAAGAGAGGCAGGGTAAAGAAAGGGAAGATATTAGGTGTAATGAAAGAAATCACAGGGAGGGTGAGAAAATTTTGTGGTTAAGAGAGAAGGTAGGCGAAAGAAAAGCTGGCTCTACTCTTGGAATATATTTGTTGATCTTCACGTTCGAGGATGCTTTCATTTTTATTCTACATTATTTTTTTCAAAAGAAAAGTACATATGTCATGGTTTGGTTGGTGATTTCAGCGTCGGCGACACGGTTCCTGCAAGTCGGTGACATGCTGTAATTTGTCAGAAGTGGGTTGGGTGTCAGCCTTGAGGGAGTTGGCATGGCAACAACATTTCCATATTTTAATTAGCTTAACCATAGTGGAGAAGATGGGGAAGGTTGTTTTGACAAGGATTGGATTCTTAGATGTAAAGAAATGGTGAAGACACGGGACGGCACAACAACTCAGCCTTTTGGCTACGTTAACCTGTTGGAAAATTTTATGGCTTTAACTAAACTCAATTGTCTAGGTTTTAAAAGATTTTGAATTTATTTTTTAATGGTTATGAATTGGAGTGTTTTTAGAATCATTGAATATTTTTATAATTATTAATTTTAAAATTTATAAAATTAATTGAAATATATATAAGTAGAGGAAACATTAACATTAATTTTTTTTTTTAACAAAAGTTATGGCTACGTTAACATTGACAGGTCTCGGATGGGCTCAGTGGATCTCAATTAGGGCAGTGGATGCACTGAGGCTCTTTGCAATCACTTGCGAACTTTCGTCGACAAATGCCAAGTGGGCTTCTGTACCTGTTTGGATTGAATTCTTCCACAACAAAATGTAGTCACCACCTGAACTGGCCAGTTTAGCTGGGATCGCTTGAAACTGGCCACCAACCACTGCCATCTATAATAACCTTTTCAAGTTGCTAGATAACTAGACAGTGCTTCGATGAAGAAGTCAAATGTTCTAATATATAACTTAGTCCACGTTTTGGTGTAATTGATTCTGTAAATAAGATGAAATGTGATGATAATTTAACCTAACATAATGGATATAGATTCGGACTAATTTGAATGAGTAAATTTTTCTATACTATTTTCTTCCATTAATAATGTGGATAGACTACAAAATGTGATCTCTAATAGCACTAACTATTTTACTTTTCATGATGGGTTGTATTAAAAAAAAATGAATTTAAATAAAAAATTCAAGTTATTCGAGTTGTTGGGAATTATTTGATATTATAATTAAACCGGATTAATTCTTGTTAAGTTTAAAATATTTTGAGAATTGTTTTAATTTAACCTAATTGATTTAATAAGTAAAAAAAATCAAAAGATAAAAAATAACATAAAAAAATAAAAATCAAACAAGTGAATTTAAAGGTAATATGAACAATTATTAAAAAAAGTTTTGACTTTTATATTGTTAGCCAAATGCTGCCAACTAAGTGACAGAACTTGCTGTATTTTTTATTGTTAGCATGTGTGGCATGGGTTTCTAGCTCCAGCACCGCCCAGTCTCTCTCAACCAGAACGTATTAGGAAGAATTCATCACACTCCATAGATTTTTTCTAGATAGTCAGTCACACGCAGGTTAGTTGTCTTATGTGTTGCTCCCCTCTTGACAAGACATGGCCGGTGCTCCGGGATCATTTAAACATGAATACTTTTGCTCATTTAAACATGAATACTTTTGCTAGCCAGCCAGTTACACTGCTTCAGCATATTCTACACAGTGCCTTCCTTCTTGAAATTCCTTTCCCAGCAATTTCCTCACCGGAAAAGCACTCACAGACTCACTGCGTTGTGTATTTCAGGGGAAGCCGGGAAGGGATTTGATCAGAAGACGTGCTTGTATTTTTCTAGAGCAGCGTATTCTACATCCCTGCACACATAAAATGCCGGTTAAATTTATCTTCTCGAGGCTTCATGTTCTTGGTCAGTTAAATCGTACTTTTATATATATATATATATATATATATATAATTTTAGATTCACACTATAATTAATTTTTAAACTTATTAAACATTTTACAAGTTCAATAAATAAATAAGATATCATGAGATAACAACCATACATACTAAAACTTGAACCCAGAAAAACCCTTGCTAGAATCATTGTGCTAGAAGCCTTGTGCTAGTTAAATCATACTTAACACGACACTAGCATGAGTTTTATAAGCAACAAAAACTTCACAATCAATCTCAGATATAGACCGCTACAGAACAAGACAAAAACCACCGTGAGCTGACATCCTGTCAGAAGACACTTGGCAAACTCCCATTGACAGGCCACAAATCACCAGCCACCTGTGAGAGATAAATGGCGGCCAAGGATCTTTGTAATCTTGCATGAATCCTGCCCTGTGTCAAACCTGCACCTTTCCTACTCCATTATTATTATTATTACTAATTAATAATTGTGGAGAAAGTAATTTAGCAATGAATAGTAATTTCCACACGTGTTTTTAGTACTGTGGCTCTAAAAATTGTTTTTAATTTTATATTTAAATATTATATTAAATTTTTATTGGTGATCTCACTCTATAAATATAGTATTAATCGAAAATTAGGTTTTATAAATTATTTTATTTACTTTTTATTAAGTTATATGAATTGTTTTATTTATCTTTTATTAGGTTATTTTGATATCATGATCCGAGAATATTGTTTAATGGATTAATCCAAATTAAATCGGTTATTTTTTGAGTTTTTTTAATTAAAATAATTTTCAATATTAGATCAGTTGAGAATTGAGTTTCATAATCTGTTTTTATTTGTTTTCTATAGAAATATATTGATCTCATTATCAGGGTCGTGAGTTTTGGTATTTTAACCCAAGTTATATCATGTTTTTTTTAAAGAAGTTATCTCGGTCTCATGTCCTTTAATATTGAATTTGCTTTTTATTGGATTGTTTTCATCTCATGATTAGGGTTATGGGTTTAGCAGATTAATCCAGTCGACTCAGTTTTTTTTAATTGATTTTTTCTCCAATTTCATTATTTAATGTTGTTTTTGATTTAGAATTAGGTTTCATAATTTATTTTAGTGTGATTTTTATAAGATTATCTTGGTCTCATAACTCAAAAATAATGCTTAACGAGTTAACCCATATTAACTTGGCTTATTTTTTGTTATTTTTCTTAATTAAGTTTTTTATAAATTTCATCATTCAATATTAGATCCGACAGGATCAATTAAGAATTAAGCTTCATAATTTATTTTGACTTGCTCCTTATAAGGTTATCTCAATCTTATGACTAGAGTCGTAAATTTGACAAGTTAATTCGAGTTAAATCAAGTTATTTTTTTATTTTTTTTATATGAAATTATACAGGTCTCATGACTTGGGTCATGAGTTTGGCATGTAGACTTAGGTCATTTTTTAAAAAAATTCTTTTTATGAGATTATCTCGGTCTCATGACCTAGGTCATCGGTTTGACATATTGACTTGGATTATTTTTTTTTATTTTTTTTCTATGAAATTATTTTGATCTCATAACCCGAGTTATGAGTTTAGCATACTTGAATCATTGTTTTTTTTGTTTTTTTCTATGAGATTATTTCGGTCTTATGACCTGAGTCATAAGTTTGACAGATTGACTTAGGTTGTTTTTTGTGTTCATTTTTAGTCTCATCCTTCAACATTGGATGATTAGAAATTGAACTTCGTAATTTATTTTAATTTTCTTTTTATGAGATTATCTTGATCTTATGACCCGAGTTACGAGTTTGACAAACTAACTCGAGTCATTTTTTTAAGTCTTTTTCTAACTAATTTTTTTTTCATTGTTATTCTTTAACATTAGGTTGATTGAAAATTATGTTTTATAATTTGTTTTTTACGAGGTTATTATAGTCTCATAAATCGGGTCATGAATTTGATATGTTAACATGAGTTAACCCAAGTCAATCTAATATGTTGTCATCTTAATATTAAAAAAAATTGCCATCTTGAAAAGAAAATTGAGTCAAACTATGTTTTCAAGGATTGTTAATGTTGCTTTTGAACCCATAAAGTCGATTAGGTAACATCAAATCAAATCCCATATAATTTTATTTTTACAAAAAAAAAATAATCATTAGCCATATCTAAATATTTTTTACATTAATTTTTTTTTTTTTGACTCGGCATAGTCAATGATCTAATTTGCTTATACAATTTGTAGCAGAATCAAGATTGGGTCATTTGCGTAGAAGGGGACACCAAGCTCATCAGGATCAAATATTCCAATGGCATAATCCCACATCCTTAATAGTTACTGACCACAAAGAAGGGATCCTATACGTGGCTGACCCACTAGCGCCACCCCTTTATTCCCAGCTCAATATAAATCCCCATCACCACCACCTCTAGAACTTCGTATCTAGACCTTGTCCACTATCCAATTAGTCCATTTTCTTCATTTCATAGCTGCCGTCATCTCCATCTCTGAATTTCTTCCTTCAGGAAAGCCTTATATTCAACTAAAAATCAGATTAGCCATGCTAGAAGGCAAGGCAGCCATTGGTGAGACTGACATGCTTCAAACCATGCAACAAGATGCGCTTGATCTTGCAGCCAAAGCCCTCGACTTCTTTGACGCCACTGACGCCATTGCCATAGCTCGTTTTATTAAACAGGTGAGCTATAAGATGCATATGGAGCATGCATGTTGTCTCTGTGTTTGGTAGCACATGTACCAAGAATATTTAAACATACAGGTTTTGCAAATAGAATGTGAAATTAACTTGAATTTTCAGGCTTATTTAAGTGGGTTTTGTGCTTGTGTTTGATGCAGGAATTCGATAGGATGTATGGACCAGGGTGGCAATGCGTTGTGGGAAGAGATTTTGGCTCATTTGTAACTCACTGCTTTGGATGTTTCATATATTTTCAGGTTGGAAGCCTTTCAATCTTGCTCTTCAGGGGCTCTGCTAGTTATCCAGAACCTGAGAAAAATCAGTTTGAAGCCTTAGAACCATTAGGGACCTTAGATACAATGAAAGCTTGATCTTTCCCTTACTCTTCTGCTTTTCCGGTAACCCGCCTTGTGTGGTGTAGAAAATGAAATAGAAGAAAACACAGGTTCTTCGCTATTAGCCTCTCTTGTCTTTGGTTCTTCTTAATTATACGTTGGCCTGCACAGGTTCTCTTTTGAACTTGATCAAGTTTACACACAGAGTTGTAGCGATTATCAGAATCATAATCATAATGTAAAATGCAAGCTGAAAGAAATTTATTCATTTTAGCATCTCTTGAAAATCAGGGATCACAATTATGAAAGGTAAAGAAGAAATATAAGAGCATCACATGGAAGATTTCCACCTGATTGGATAAATCAAGTAAAAAAGTAAGAATCATGCAGAGACAAACAAGTTTTGGCAATCGGACAAGAGGGAACTGTGTGGATGGATCATGGAATGGGTTCTTACGACCACATTTTGATACAAGACGTACAAAAGATGCTTTGATGATGTTTTTTCTTTTTCTTTTTCTTTTAATCCTAATAAGGACAATAAAATTTAAATAAAAAATGAAACCCATATTTTCGTGTGGATGTGTTGGTTCTTTAAAAGAAATCAATAGCTGTAGAAAAAGGTCTTTCTAAAAGGTCTTCTTAGGCACCGTGATAAGAGCTCATCGCCACTGAAGTTTCCAAGGCCTAACATACAGCAACTTTTGACCCCATCACCGGGTCGCCCTCTCTTGTAACGTACAAGGAACTCAACGAGTTCGTAATTATTCAAGAATTTGCACCTGTAACAAAAAAAAAAACTGATTTGGTTGTTCCCCTACGAGTAATCCTGTTGGCTGATAATTGATTATACTTATATCATGAATATCAAACCCGACTCATGGATAACCTCTTCAAGAGATAGGATTTCAACTTAGAAAAATAAAAAATATATATTTATGAGGGTTTATCATCCAACATGAAATTTTTTTGAAACGATGTAGACTATAAAAAATAAAGAAATCTAGTATAATTATCTCACATTAAAATATTAAAAAATAATATATGTAGATATAGATTATTTATAATTATCACATTAAAAATTAAAAAATAATCTATATAGATGTAAACTATATATAGTTATCTTATATTAAAAAGTTAAAGAAACAATTTATATAAAAATAGACTATAAAAAAAAATGTAAGACTAAGTATTTATAAAATAATTTTATATTTTTTGAATTTATTAAAAAAAATCAAGTTTCACTCGGGTTATGCCAAGTCATTTAGGTTTCGAATTGATCGGGCCAATTATAAAACCAGGTTTTTGTGATTTGAAACCGGACCAAGATCTTGAACCCCGGGTTAACAGTCAATCTGGATTTTATAATGATGGTCTCAATTGGTTAGTATACAGGATTTTCACATCTAATCGTGCCAAGTGAATGCTAAAACGTTTATCATATAATAAATTCAGACACACAAATTGAGTTATGGCTCTGGATCATAAAAGCAACTTACAATTTCTTCCTTTGTGAAAATGAGAGGCTGTACACGGCCACAAAAGTTCTGTCATCCATATGTTGGAACAGTGGCACCTGAAACAGATTCTCGAAACAAGTTGTAATTTGAGACCAGAATATATGCGAAGCCCAAATATAATTGGACTGAATATGAATGTGGAATTGGACTTGGATCACGGTCCATTAAATGGAAGCTCAGCAGTCTTTTCCTTTCAATCTTCATGGGCTTGAAGCCCATTGTAAAAACCCAATTCAATTGGATAGCTCTTTATCTAATATATGTATAAAGTTTGACATGCATTAATCACACGATGAACAGGTTCAGGAACGTACTCAGAAACCAGATTAAGAGAAAGCACATCCTTCTTCGTTGCTGGAAAGAAGCAATGCCTTGAAGAGACAACATTCGAGTGGTTCTTATGCCTCTTATCTTGAAGAACTTTCTTTGTAGCAACAGTTTCATGGTCTCTGAACATTTTGCCTAAAGCCGAAAATGTAAAAAGGCAAAAAGCAAACATGAGTGCCCGGTGACAATCTGGAAAGGATGTAGCAATAATACACTATCAAGAACCATTCAGCAAAACACTGTAGTCTAAAACAACATACCTAAGAAACAGAAAATATTTTACGAGGATGAAACATGTGATATGATGAAGGGCTCTGGGAAAATAACAGCAGTAAACACTGATGTATTGAAAAACCATTACGGAATTCTCCTAATCAGGTATTTTCTTTCCAACCTTATTGAAATTTTATTTTTTGGGGTTGCTGGCTTAATTTTCTTTGCAGGAGGAAGAGGTGAACTTTACGCACAGAATGTTCTCCTGATTAGACCCCAAAACGTAGAACTTTGGACACAGCTTGGTGCGTTCGAAATTTATGTTAGAAATAGCGGGGTTACTTGATTTAATTGCAAGATTACTGTAATGACACAGCTTGGTGGATCTCGGAAGTTCAAACCCTGTTAGAAGAGTAATCTGCAAGATAACAACATCAATTCGTTTAATAAAAATCAATTTGATTGACGCAGGTGTCAAAAAACTGGATATCACATTGTCAACATGACCAATAACTTCCATGCTTGTTAGTTGAAATTGAAGCAAGGAAGAGAGACCACCAATTCGTATGTGCTCAAATAGCAAAGCCTGAGATAAAAGAGCACTTGTACGAAAGAAAGCCACAGGCATGGTCAGTGGAAAAGGCATGATAACAAAATTTGCCTCTGAATCTGGTAAGCTTGAATGAAATTTCACGTTTCTATGTTAATGAGACTACGTTGGCAATATATGTACAAACAAAAACTGTCCTGCAATGCTTGTTTATCGAAGGTAGACCCTCCGAATCGCATTTGTTGGATGCTTCCCCTTGCCCTGGCTGCTGATTTTTCCCTGCTAGATAGTTTGTTGAAAAATCAGATTGTATAAAACTATTGCATATAGTACCAAAAAAATAATAATCAAAAGAGAGCCACAAAAATGACACCCATCCAACAGAGACATCATCAAAGGGATGTTGCATGGGTTCTTGTTTAAAGACATTCCATTCCATTCAGACAGAAAGACACACTTACCGCTTGTGAAATAGAACTAAAGGACTAAAAGCTCTGCATGCAATTCCAATAAGAAATCCTCCCTGAGAAAGACATTCCGTCAACAAACTCAATAGCATAAGATTGGAATTTACAGCTGAATGAGTAAATTTAGATTTTTAATTGTTACCATATTCATGAGCAGCTTAGGGTGCTGCCAGCCTCAAGTGTTACAATGTTCTTTTAAAAGGTCATGAGGGGTTAGAGGAGGAAAAGGAATAAAAGAATGGTGTCCAGCACCATTCTCATGCCTGCCAGTGACACTGGCAACTAGCTTTGCAAGCTAAAATTGGACACTGACACTACCTTTGCAAGCAACAATTACCCCCTAATAATCAATTAAAACATTTAATTAGATTGCAACAAGTTTTAAGAAACAATGAAAAACTCCACATCGTACACAATTATCAGTCCAAACCCAGCATACAATTCAGAACTTCGTATTCTTCCCTACTTGTGCTTGAAATCCAAAGACAACTTTAGAGGAGAGAGCATCAGACTGCTCCCATGGAGTATAAGAAAAAAGGCTTTTACAAATAAATCAAGATGCTTTACATAACAGGGAAGCTCCCGTAAAATTCTCATTACCAGAATGCTAATCATTTCAGACCTCTTTTAAAGGGTTGTCTAACATTGAACTTTGTCCTCATGAATTGCTGAAGAACCTCATATGTCCGTAGACAACTAAGCAATTTTCAGAAAAAAAATAAATCAAAGTTGAGGACAGAAAATTGATGATCAACAAATTGTACCTTTTGTCAAACTAACACCGTTTTGTCACCCTTTTGTGGCACATTCAGTTTAGTCCCTCTGCTGCTGCAGTTTTGGCTCAAGGACATTTTTCCTGTCACGTTCTCTTTTCCAGGGGCTACCATTTTGTTGAGCCTACTAACTCTCACCTTCTCCCTAGATTTTGCAGTACCAGGCAACGAGTGTTGCTTGTTACCTCTATGTTCGGCCAATGCTGTTACACGGAGGGTCTGCTTCTGAACCTGTGAATTTTAGAACAATTTCAACTTGTCCCATCATTATGATGTCATGTATGAAAAATTCTACAAAAAGTATCACTCATCTTGGCAATCTATTGCTGTGTTAAGATAGAATGTAATAAATTATTTTAGACATAATTTGTCGAATATCCAAAAGTTTATGTGCTTAGAAAATTTTTTTGTAACCAACATATCTTGAATTTGTACAGATTCTAATTCTAACCTTAGATTTCAGAGCTTCTTGGGGAGCTGATTTTGAGACATTACTTATAGCTCCCTTTCTAGAATTAAAGACCTTCTCCTTAACTCGAACATCAGATGTCTTGGACACGTTAGAATCTTTTGTTTTCTTCCTTGCTGCTTCAGTCATCCTTGCCACATTTCTGCTATCTGGACTTTGTTCTTTGTTCCTCATCAATGTAAGTGTTGAGCTCTTGACATCATAACCAGGGTTCGAAGACGATCCAACACTAGATTTGCTGGATGAAGACTTGCAATCTCTTAATTGTTTATTCTCATCATTAATCTCCACCCTTGATGCTTTTCTTGTAACAAAGCTTTTCCTAAGACCATTCCTCACAGCTGACAGAAGCCCGCTTGTGTGATCAAATCCTCGACTTAATACTTCCATGTTCCCTTGCCGTGCTTGATGATCACTCCCAAATGTAACAGTACTTGTATTGCTATCACTTACCATAGCCATCCCAGAATTCAAACTACTGTCACCACCACCTTGACCGGATTTAGCTTTTAAATCAGTTTCCTTAGCATTTCCAGTGAAGCTCTTCCCAGAAACCATACTTAATTTTGACCTAGAAGTTCCTTTAGAATTTGCAAAGCTTAGCTTGGGTTTTATTTCATCACTGGGTTCTGAATTCACCCTTGAAGACTTATCATTTAACACCTTAACTGGAAGCTTCTTATTCATTGAAAGATCACATTCACCTCCCCCCCATTTCTTGCCTGCATAATGTTTTCCCCTTGATCTTGAGACAGAGGATGGAATATTCGGGGAAGATGATCCCTTAAACTCAAAATCTGAAGACATACTCCTCTCACTAGAATGAGCAAACGCAGCTTTTAACCGGAGAGAATTACACTGGTGGAACCTGTAATCATATTGTTTTAGTTGTTAATGAACATCACTATTGTAATTTAGATTTTCACAAACAAAAACCCACTGCTAAATATGGAAAAAAGAAATATAACCCAGAGGATAAAGATGCTTACGGATGGCTAGTATGAAACCACTTATCATCTCTGCAATGTGGAAAAAAGAAACGTATTGGTATCACAAATGCATAATTTCTCTTACCGAATTCTGAAAAAACATGGAATTCTAATGGTAGTTCATAACATAGAGAGGAAGTGAGGAACTCACACATCTTGGTAGTTAGACTTTTCTTCTACTGTGAAATCCACCCACATTGGTGCTTCAATTTCTTCCTAAATGTTGATCAACAAGCATAACAAAAAAAAAAAAAAGCGCACCAAAAGAATGCATTAAAATCCAGATAAATTATGAACTCCACCATTAGCAACAAACAGTCGCGGCCATTAAACAATGTGAAAATGAAAAGAAACTTGCATCAACTGAGCCCAAAAATTCTGAAAAGAAATCCAATAATTTTAATTTCGAACCATATAATCCAAGATACTCCGATGATGGAAAAACACTAAATAACTGTAATTGTTTGCACTAAATTATACTCAAATCAATTCAGTTGAGTCAGCTAAGTCCAAAATCAACATTACACACACACACACACACTAGAAATCAAATTGAAAAAAAAATCCACTTAAAAATGAAAATAAAGTTCCAAGATTAAAAACATACAAGAAATAAAAGATCTGCTATATCATTATCAGAGATACTACAAAGATACCAAATTCAAGGGGCAAAAAAAACTCAAAATTTCAATCAAAACCTGTTAAAAATAGATAACCCCTAATCAACTACACACATAACCCTGCTAAACTATGTGATAAGATCAACAAACAAAAACAACCCATTTCATAATCCAAAAAAACTTAAGTGCCTATCCAAAGATGCTCAAAAAAACCAAGAATTCAAAGAGAAGGAAAAGACTCGTAAACCCCATAAAAATCCCTTAGAAAATAGGAGGAGAGATTTTACCAGAAATGCCCAGTGATCCTTGGCATTATTTACAAGAGCCATTTACGGATTCTTTTTAAGTGATGAAGAAGAGCTCTTCAAAGAAAAAATCACAGTGTTCGTGTTTCTTTATTGAATTCTTGAAAAGAATCCAAACTCTCCATTTCCAGTCTAATCGGCTTCTCTCTCTCCACTTTTTTGTTTTTTAACAAAATTCCCATTGTGGACAGCCTTAAAACGACTGTGTTTTTATTTTACGTGACAAGACAGGTGTTTTGATCTCTGCTTGAGTGAGTCATACACCGTTGGATTCATGTACTAGTTAGGGTATACCGAAATTTTACGGTCGAGATCTGCTATGTGAGGGAGGGGGGAAGGTAAGAAGTCTGGTTTTTACGGGGCAAGTAATTCGACCGTTGGGAAATTTTGAAATATTGAAGTGGAGGAATAAAAGCTATCCTCTCGCGCTGGTTTCTTTTGTAACATGAAGGACTAATCAGGAGACATTGACAGCATACGAATTAGAAAGAATCTTCATCAGAAGATGTTTTTAACTTTTCCCAATACTGTTCTTCCTCCTTTCTCTAAACCCCCCCCCCTTCTATCCTTTATCACCATGTTTGATAAGGATTGGGGAGGACAGAAAGTTGGTTTTTAAGAGTGAAAAAAAATTAACAGAAACAAAGTGATGAATTTTATAGTATTTTTTTAAAATATTAAAATGATAATATTTTAGATTAGTTTAAATCAACTCAGGTTAACTTATCAAATTCATCATTCAAGTTATAAGACTCTGATAACCCTATATAAATCAAATAATTTTTTTTTATTAAACTCAATTCTTAATTAACGAATGATAAAATTAAAAAAAAATCAATTAAAAAAAATAATTTGATCAACTAAAGTTAACTTATCAAATATAGATTATAAAATTATGATAATCTTTTTTAAAGAAAATTGAAACAAATTATAAAAGTCAACTTTCAATCAACTCAATGTTGAAAGGTGAAATTAAAAAAAAAACACAAAAAAACACTTGAATCAACTAACTAAACCCGTAACCCGGGTCATGAAACCGTGATAACCTCATAGAATACAAAACAAAATAAATTATGAAACTTAATTCTCAATCAATCTAGTATTTAAGAATGAGATTTTTTTAAAAAAAAACAACTAAAAAAATCCTTGAGTAAATTGACTTAACTTATGAATCGAGTCATAAAACCTTAATAATTTCATAAAAATAAAATAATTAAATTATAAATTATAATTCTCAATCAACTCAATTTTAAAAATCTAAATAAAAAAAAAATCTGAATCAACCTAAGTTAACCTAACTTACAAAACCTAGGTTAGAATATCAGAATAACTCCTTAGAAAGTGAATTAAAAAATATTATAAAGTCATGTTAAAGGATGAAATTAAAAAAAATAAAATAAAAAAGTGGACAGAAAAATAACTCGAATCAAGACAGCTGACCTGTAAAACTTGTGACTCAAGTCATGAGACTGAAATAAGTCCATAAAAAAAACAAAAAAGATTGTAAAGTATGATTACCAATCAATCCAATGTTGAAAGATAAAATTGAAAAAATAATAATTAAAAAAAATAGGCCAAAAAATTACCCGAGTTAACACAACTAACTCGTAAAACTTGTGATCCAGATCATGAAATCGAGATAACTCCATAGAAAGCTAATCGGAAAAAATTACAAAGTTTAATTATTAATCAACTTAATGTTGAAAGATAAAATTAAAAAAAAATATATATATATTAAAAAATAAACAAACAAATTGACCCAAGTCAACATGACTAACCTGCAAAACTTATAACCTAAGTCATGAGACCGAAATAACTCTATATAAAAAAAATTGAAACAAACTATAAAGCTCTATACCTAGTAAAATTAATGTTGGGGGATGAAGTAATAAAAAAGTTTGAAGTAAAAAAAAAGTCTTAAAATTTTTGAAGGATCAATGTGAAAAAGTGATTGATTTTTCACTCTACATTGCCACATTGAAAACCCAAACTCTTTTAGTATATATTACTAAATCTATAGTATGTGCTACGTCGCAGGTTAGACCATATTTTTCTTTTTAACATGAGAAAAAAGGTCTAAAAATTGTTAATGTTTTTTTACTAGTAGAAATAAAATTAAAATCATGTGTGAATGATTCTAATGTAACTCATTCAACTTGATGGGTTTAAAAGCAACATAGATGATCAATAAAAATATAATTTAACTCAAAATAAATATTTAAGATGAGATTTTCTTATAAATATAGAGATAAAAACATATTGGATCAATTCGGATTAACCTGGGTTAATTTGCATGCTAGGTCATAAGACCATAATAACTCCTTAAAAAATAAATCAAAACAAATTATGAAACTCAATTTCTAATAAACCTAATGTTAAAGAATAAAATTGAAAAAAAATCAATTAAAAAAAAACACAAAATAATTTTGATCAACCCAGATTCACAAATCAAACCCATGATTTGAGACATGAGACATGAGACTTGGATAACCCAATAAAAAACAAATTGAAATAAATTATATAACTCAATTCTTAATCAATTCAATGTTGAAAGATGAAATTAAAAAAAACATAAAAAACAATTCGAGTCAACCTTAGTTAACTAGCCTAACTTGTGACCCAAGTCATGATACAATGATAACCTTATAAAAATGAAATAAAAACAATTAGAAAGCCTAACTTTCAATCAATTTAATGTTAATAGATGATTTTGAAAAACATTAATAAAAAGAGGAAAAAAAATATTTGAATCAACCCATCAAACTTGTAATTCACGTCATGAAGTTCGAACTCTTATAAATTTAAGTTCAAATAAGAATTGATTAAAAAAAATTTCATCAAATTAAAAAAAAAAAATAATCTTATTTAAAATAAAAATAATTAATCTGAGTTGACATAATAACTTATCAAATGACTTAAAACCCAGTAACTCAAGCTTTTAATAGGATCAAAATTCCAAACAGGGCATGGCGACCATGCGACCTAGGAATTGTAGTTGCAATGTTGCAAAAGATTTTTCATGGCCAAAAATTAACAAAACTATCTGAAGTACATACAAGATAATATGACGATAGAAGGAGATTAGTTCGAGATACTTCAAAATCCTTTGCAGCCTCCTCATTGGTTGATTTAAAGCTCAAAGATCCCCACCACCACTTGTCTCTCTTGTATTCTTAACCACTCGTTCTTCTGATTCTCTTGCTTTCCTTCACATATAAGCTTAACACCTCCTTTCTACACACTTCCAGACTACAATTTTCTTCTCTTCAAGAGGCATCAATAAGTTCTAACCCAGGGAAAAACAGTAAGGATTATCTGGAAGACAATGGCATCTCTTGCTAGCTCAAGCACCATTGCAAGACCAACCCCATTTCTTGGCAAAAAGGGTTCAAATGCAAACCCTCTTAGAGATGTTGTCTCCATGGGAAATGGCAAATACATCATGGTAGGTTTATCTCTCTCTTCTCTAGTTTTGTTTGTTTTTATGGATGGGGGCTAATATATTTAAGTTCTATTTGGATAGGGCAATGAGTTGTGGTATGGACCTGACAGAGTGAAGTACTTGGGACCTTTTTCAGCTCAGACTCCTTCATACCTGACTGGAGAATTCCCTGGTGACTATGGATGGGACACTGCTGGTTTATCAGCTGATCCTGAGGCCTTTGCTAAGAACAGAGCTCTTGAGGTAACCTTTTTGTCACAAAAATCATGACTAGTTTCTCTATGATGAATAATAACCTTGGAAAAATCATTTATGGAATGGAATTTGATATAAAATGTGACTTAAATATTACTTACCCAGTACAACATGTGATATTGCGAAGCATTCATAGGCATATTTTACGAATGGATAAAGGATTGATGGGCTGGTGGCTCCTCTAAACTGTAGTGCAATTTTTTAGGTCATCCATGGCAGATGGGCTATGCTTGGAGCACTAGGTTGCATCACCCCAGAAGTCCTTGAGAAATGGGTTAAGGTAGACTTCAAGGAACCAGTTTGGTTCAAAGCTGGAGCTCAAATCTTCTCAGAAGGTGGCTTGGACTACTTGGGCAACCCCAACCTTGTCCATGCCCAAAGCATCCTTGCTGTCCTTGGATTCCAAGTTGTCCTCATGGGCCTTGTTGAGGGATTTCGCATCAATGGTCTCCCTGGAGTAGGAGAGGGCAATGACCTTTACCCTGGTGGCCAATACTTCGACCCTCTTGGCCTGGCCGATGATCCAACTACATTTGCAGAGCTCAAGGTGAAGGAAATCAAGAATGGCCGGCTAGCTATGTTCTCCATGTTCGGATTCTTTGTTCAGGCTATTGTTACTGGAAAAGGTCCCCTGGAGAACCTCTTGGACCACCTTGACAACCCAGTTGCCAACAACGCTTGGGTCTACGCCACCAAGTTTGTGCCTGGATCATGAATTAACATTTACTTTCTCGGATTCCAATGGAAAGATCTTGCAAGGATTGTCGTGGTTACTGTATTTCTAGATTTGAAGATTTTGTATCGTTGGGATCCAAGGTTAATTGTACAATCTGTTTTGTTGTGTGATCCGGTGTAAATTGTTGTGTGAAGGGTTAAGGTTTTCTTTACAAGATGAACCTAGAGGCATGGCATCAGCTCTATACAAACCTTCCTGCTATGCCATTGTATCAAATATTCGGAGCGCTGACAAAAAAGAAGAAGAAGAAAGAGCCATGATAGGCATTCAAGAGAATAAGAATAAACATGGGAAACAGTGTTTCTCATTGAGCGATTCAAGTAATGGATCTATCAAACATGAACTTTGTATTTTTAAGAACAAAACAACGACAGCAAGTAGAACAGGACTATGATGATGCTTCCAAGGGGAAAAAAAATACTTGCAAGAAGCGATAGGAGCAATTTCATTCCATAATTCACACTCGGTGCTACCAAGTTCGTCCTTACATCTATTATAATAAGATATACAACTAACCTAAACTATAAAAAAATAAACTGGGGCTGGAACAAACCTAGCTAGCTATTCACATGACCATCAATCCTTCCACCAAACAAGAAAAATTGGTAGACATACAATTTCCCCAACTGCACTATCCTCACGAAATATAAACACCAATTGCTGTTTCCATGGCTAGAATTAAAGCAACACGTCCAGAATTGGAAACGAAGCAGCTTCTTAGAAGCACTGTTTGCTCCTCAATTGCTGATTTGAGTACTCTTCAACTTTCTCCACCAAATATGATCACAATATAAACTGGATCATTTTGATACTCTTGTGCCTATCTCCTCCACCATTTCCGACGATTTCTATCAACTTCTCCATGCCCAAGTTTGTGAAGCCTTGCCTTTGTCTCCCGTAATCTAACCTTATAGTCTTTCTTCCATGTCTCAAACCTTAGTTTCAATCTTCGAATCTCTTCATCCGGATTCATGTTGGAAGCTGATTGTCCAGCCCTTACCTCAACTAATGCTTTGACATTGTCGTCAAAATTTTGTTTCTGCTGCTCAAATTCGTTTGTAAGATTGCTGACTGCATGCACAGGACCATTATTCTCTCTCACTGCTCTTAAATCAGGGAAGGTATTCGCAAATATGTTGGGAGTGTTCCCACCAGGAGTTCGAGATTCTGTAGAAACATAATCTTCAGAATCATAATAGTGAGGTGATGTAGAAGTATCCAGTTTTCCAGGTTGGCCTGCAGTGTTGTCAGCTGCAAGACTTTTTCTGGCTGCAGCAAGACTCTTCTGCAACAGATTCACAGAATATCTCGTCAGGCAATGACTAATGAGGTATGTGCAGGTCTCACCCCTTAATGGGTGCCTGCCAGGCATGTGTGTCTTTGTGCACACGTATTAATAAGAGATCAGCATTTTTACTTCTACATATTGCATTTGAAGCTTTTGACACCAGCAACCATAAGAAATTGCTTCTCGCATACAAAAATAAATAAAAATTCTTAACTCTTGGCTTTGAAGACATGGACCTGAGCCAGAGCCCAATCACCAACAAACTTTACCACTTCAGCCATTGAATCATTCATCAGAAGATATTTATTGAAGTAGCCTTCTCAACTTCTCTTGGTTTTCAATGAGAAGTTATTCAATCAACATTTCAAAATTGAAGACACAGCTCACTTCAAGAACGTGATCGTACAGTTTACATTTCCTCAACCTTTCATGGTTATATATGTTAGAGAATAATATAAATCATATCTTAGGACCTCACCTAAAAGCTTAAACTATTGGGTTGAGATGGTTCCTTATCTTGGTATCAGAACCTTGATGATCAAGCAGTCACGAGTTCGAATCTCACCATCCCTATTTATTTGATAAAAATTAAGCACAAAACAATATGAATCTGTGCAAGTTTCAAGCCCAAAGCTTAAGCTATTGGGTTGAGATGGTTTCTTATCACTATAGTGGGACTAAACCAGCTAAAGCTAATGATCATTGGCAGTCCCTTTTAGCAGATCATCATGGACAGCCACAACATGCCTAATATGGACAAGGACATGTTCAAACCAGTTTCGATTGACAATCCAACACTACCTAGTCTACATATCTAGTGAAATACAACAACAGTTCAACATAGAAGCCATAACTTACAATTAAATTTCTCCACAGTTTTTAAACTGTTTTTTAAGCTCCTGTTATACATACCACAATAAAGCATATGATGCATGCACTTAGTTATGTGTATACTATTAACAAGAAAACTCACTTGCAATGATGCCATTTGCACTTGCCACATCTCTTCCATTGCTTTCATCTTTGCCTCATAATCCAACCATCTTTTCTCGTTCTGTTGCAATTGATCTTTCAGTGCAGCATTTTCCTCCTCCTTTTGTGCAACTGTTACTTCTGCTTTAACAACCCTTTTTTGGAGATCAGCTAAAATTGAAGCCTGAATGTCAACCTGCTCTTGTGGTATGACCTGGACAAGCAGCTGAAATCAGCTTCCTAACACTTCAGAGATGCTTGATATGCATAGGAAAAAATAGAGGAAAAAAAGGCCCTTCTACATGCCACACATGTAAACAGAGCATACATGAAATCTCATCATAACAGGAATCGAAAAACATAATTTCACCAATGTTATACCCAAATGAGCCAGCCATCCATACCAAGCACTTAAGACTGCACGTGTGTACACAAAAAACCAAATGTATGACTTCTGTATTTTACATTTGGGAAAGCCAGTGACCACCAAAACATTTCAACAGATGGGAAAAATGAAGAAACGTAATAATTACACCAATGTGTACCTTCACTTCTGAAATCTTCTTGCCCGGTTTTCTTTTGGAATTTGAGTTCTCATGAGTTACCTGCTTCATTTTATGCATTCTGTTGAACTGCTTTCGAGCCAACCACCCACGGATTACTGCAGAAACAAATGGTGAGAATATTATATCTACAAGGAAAAAAAGTGAAAATTGGTCAATAAACAACAGAACATTTACCAGATTGTAAATATAAAGCTGCCACTAGCTGATCATCAACTTCATCAACTGCTAGAGGAGCATTAGCTGTGCGCCTCTTTATCATGTGATTGTATTTCCTTCTCATGTTTTCACCACGGATGACTGCATTTCAATAGTAATCTGAATCAAAAGCTAAGCAGAAAATACTGACCTAATCATTAATAGGTCCCTCAGCATCCATCTCAAAGGAACACAGACTATGCTAAGAGTGGCCAAAACAATTGATTTTGTTGTCATATAGCAAAAACACATGTGATCACCAAGGACAAAACACTCCAAAAACAGAAAATTCAATTTGTATTAGTATGGTGCAAAGCAAAAGCTGTCCAGAAAATTAGAGAATAACAAGACTACAAAGCAAATAATAAAAATCCCAGATGAGACACTGAAAACAACTAGAAGGAAATGTGCATTACATGACTGCAATATCACCGCTCCTTGTTTGAGTTCATGGAAATGTCGACGGGCCTGGCCACCACGGAAATACTTTTGAACCTCAACAATACCTAGCAGAAATTGTTTTCTCTGCTCTTCCAATCTCCCAATCTGCAAGTAACCAATATGATATGCCAGGGAACCAATCAAACATGAAAATCTTGCTACAAGCAAAAACAATTACATTCAAATCAATTCCAAGAAGTAGCATCAAACTAATGTGTTCAGGTTCCTGGATTAAACACCTCTTCATCAGGCATTGGATTCATCAGTCATGTTATGTGTGACTTCAGCAATGTTTTAGTCTTAATTGGGTAACAGTGTTACTATTGTACACAGGAGTATAGATTGTAAACCACCAGGTAATAGTACACAGAAAAGTTACATGCAAGAGCAGAGATGAGCACCACAAACCCTACCTGTCCAGCCACTTGCAATTTTTTTGTCATTTTTTTACTTTTCTGATAAAAATTATAATCTCGTCACTGGAATACATATAAGCAATCAGTAATTAAGGAAACAACCAGCCAAGGCCAGAAGCACAGCAATTCTTTGCAGAAATCAAAGCTAACCAGTACAATGACGGCATCCATATATACCATAATATATTGCACCACGCACAAACAAAGCAAGCCAAGTTGAGGTTTGTTCCTTCTGGGAACCTCATCAAAAGTAGCTCAAGCTTGGATCTGAGAGCTTGAGAAATCAATATTCTAAAAGTAGCTCAAGCTTGGGATCTGTTGAAGAGCTGACAAGCTCTGATCAGATTTTAGGCTCCTCATCAAATGCATTAATAACACTGGAAAGAGCCATGCACTCAAAACTTTTACCTGGTCATTGCACACCACTATTTGTTATTAAATTTTTTTCATATATTATATATAAGACACTTTCTGTTAAAAACTTTTTTTTCCTAGACTAAGCCATTGCTATTTAATATTAACACAATCCATTGATTAAATACAACTCTCGAGATTTTGCAAAATGCAACCCTAATGCCTGTGCTAAAAGAATGAATTGCAACTTCTGGACATTTAAACAAAGCACACAAAATCCATAAACAACATATTCAAAGAAATAACATATAACATAACATTAAGAAATTTGAGGAAATAACAAAACATTAACAACAGTTAAAATAACACCAGCACATACCTGGCCCATTCGAAGGTACACTTTGGTGTAACCAACTTCATACATTTCAGGGAGGAAATTAAATTTTTTGAGAATAGCAACTGACATGCTTAGTGGGTCCCAAGATACATTTGTCTCCATAAGCAGGAAACCATACCTAAATTACATGTGGGGTTATGATAGGAAATATAAACTTTAAAAGAGGAGTTATTGGAGAACTGAGAAATCTGTGTCTTATTGTACCTTCCCGCAAATTCTTGATGTGTCATTCGAGTAGGATATCCATATCTTGAAATCCTCACAACTTCCAAAACACCACAACATCGTAGTTGCTGGGAGACAAGATCATCTTCATACTGGCCTGGAAACTGCTTAGCATTTGGTTTTATGCAGCGAATGAAGTGAGGAGTTGTTTTCTCCAACTGGTGCATTAGTTTGAAGAGTTGACTCTACAGGAAGGAAATACCACTCAAGAGTTTGCAAAGTACAAATTATTCCAAGCAAGCAGATAAAAAAAATATGGTCGATGCCATTGCCAGAAGAATTATTTTTCCCAAGCAACCGATAAAGTTTTTAATTTTCATTGATCAATTCAAGAGCACCAAAAGTCAACCAGTAAAGTGTTCAAAATACCAGAAGATTTTTGTCCTCTACGTACTTCCAAAACAAAGAAGAATCTCTATATTCATCAAGAGTTGCATGATATTGTTGTTATGCAGAACAACAGAACCTCATCTACCTTGAACTTGGTACCAACACTTTGCATTGAGGATTCCAATCCACCAGATTGACAGGTTAGACTAGCTGATTTTGGTAATTGGCAACCACTTGATGATAGCAGATGGATGAAATCAGAGTGCATTGGATCTCGGTTCTTTTCCAGAAAGCCATTTGTATCATATACAACCTGATCAAATTCCAAATATTTGTGAATTATTTAAATATTATCAACTTAAATGTTCGGAATCCTGCATGAATCAAGTAGCCCAGAGAAAGAATAAAATTTTCAACAGATCAGAGTCGAATGTAATTTTAGCTACCAACTGGAGACATTACTCAAACAAAAGAGAGAAAGATCTGCTAAATATAACACAAAGTGCCCTCTATAAAAATAATATCTTACAGCAATTTTAATTATAGAAATTACCTATCTCGGTTCTGAGATGTAAGTAAACAAACATTATAATTTTGGATATAGAACAAATGAGTTCCGCCATCAAGATTTTGCTTTTTAAGTTTTTGGCATCCATTCTACCACAAATAAAATGATGGTATAAAAGCTCAACAGTGTTTCATCATTGTAGCTTTATTCTACAAGCGGATCCAAATTTGCAAAAATTGCTTGAACATGATTTTATATGCTTCAATATACTTGCAAAAGAATTCCTGGACGAAAGAACTATAACCAAGAGGATATACAGCACATGTTGCATTTTAAGTTGTCCCACATCATATAGAACTTCATTTCATTTCCATTTTTTTCCAGAATTGTTGATATTTAAATTTAAAACATGAATCATAAATGAGTAAAGGGTGAAAAGGTGGATATAAAGAAATATCTGCACAATCAAGAACAGTTCAAGGATTGAAAAGTTTCAATGATATTAGATGTTTATTTACTGGCCTCCTTTTTGTAACTTCAATTAACTTTTGCTGTAGTCAATTCTTGTTATTGTTGTCACCATGTATGATTTTTCACGAGTAAATTATTAATTGTTATACATGTATTAATTTCAACTCTAGTACTAAGAACAAGCAAAAACCCTCATCGAACTACAGTTGCCAATCTGACTTGAAAATTTCAACAGTGCAAAAAATCATAACTTTTCAAAAGTAAAATAAAACTCACCTCTCCAGCATAATGACAAACACCAAAAGCCCTCCCTCTTTCACCTTTAAAGCAAGGATTAGCATTGAAGTATTGCTTAAGCTTATTGGCGAAGGTCAAATCAGTGGCATTAGGGATATTTGATTCCTCATCCAATAAAGATAGCAACCCTAAGGGTTTCTGAAACAACCAAAATAATTAAAGAGTGACCACTTGAGGTGTGAGGCAAACATTCTGGTTTCACATACCAAGGAGAATTCTATAGGTGCACATGAAGGACATAGAAACAAGCAGCAGTTGAAATACCTTCTCAAAGAGATTCAAGCACTCTTGATTATCTTCAAAATCAACTTTAGTCCAATTAATCCCATCCTCTTCATACTCCTTCAATTAATGAACAAAATGTCAATGAGACTTTTTAAAACAATCAAATATGAATAAACATTTCAAGAATTCTTAACCTGGGAGGCGAAAGAAAAAAAATACAGCCAACATGTCAATGAGACTTTATATCAGAGGAACAAAAAAAAATGCATGTTTGAAAATTGGGGGAATGGCTTGCAATAATTAGTTGGTGTGATAAAAGCATCATTGACCTGAAATGTAAATCTTTCCACAGTTTCTAAATACACAAGATTTTTAATATGCAACTTACAAGTTAGCACAGAAATTTAACTACATACTTGTATGCTTCAACAAAGAAGTTCCAATAATCTGCATAGAAGTCATATTTGTTTCATGCCTATAGCCATGCAGTATACTTAGCAGAAAGAGAAAGGCCAACAATTTTGGTGGCATATACTCCTTAATTTGCTTTTAAAACTCCCTCTTACAAAAATGTGACTAGACAGCAAAGCATAATCATTTCATTTTCATTGATTAGAAATTATACGAAAATATTCTGACCCTGAAAAAACAAAGAGAATAAGTTCATTTATGAAACAATAGCATATTCATAGCATTTTGCACCATCATGAAGACCGCTTCCATTATAACCAGCACACCCTAAAGTTGAATTTGCTTTGATATGAGATGCTTACTTCCTGCTCAAGTTTAAATAGATGCCGGTTGAAATGTTGTTGCAGCCTCTCATTTGCATAATTTATGCAGAATTGCTCGAAGCTATTATTCTGAAATGTAAAGAGGTTATCATCAGGGACACAAGTTTAGAGCACTAAAAGATCATCAAACAGATAGATACAATCTATATACCTTGAACGACTCAAAACCATAGACATCAAGGATACTTATGGATCTCCCAGTACTCAGCTCACCCACTTCAACTGACTTGTTTATTTGTACCACAAGCCACTCAAACAACCTGGCATAGATAAACTTTGCCAATGCATCTCTTCTATCAATAGCCTGTGAAGAAGATACGGAGCCTTTTAAATCAATGTGTATCGTTAGGTAAATATATTATAGCAATGATGGAGTAATGCAGGGGTAACTTTATTTTCAAATCAAGAACTAAACACACCTTTTGCATTGTCAATTTTTTAGCAATAAAATCCTTTCCAGCTTGGATTTTATGGGTTGATAAAGCTAGCACCAGGTCCTGGGCACTGCAATTTATTAGCCTGGCAGCATTTTCTACAGCTGCCAAAAGGAAAAGAAAAGGAATCAGTTTATTTCAGAAAAAGCACCATGATATAAAAGTGATGTCATGTCATGAATGTAGCACTGCGTCATGCAGTGCACATGTTTGAAGATCAATTTTTAATCACAATGAGCTGTTCCACTCATTCATCTGAATTCTCATATCAGCACACATACAAACACATTCCATATGTTGTTGATCATGCAAATACTATTTCAGCATGATAACTCTTAAGATGCAATTGCACATATGATTATTTTCATCCAAAGTACCATTGGAAATCCAGGACCAGATTTATTACTCCATCCCTTTCCATGAAAAATTCTTCATGTAAGTGGTAGGTGGACACAAACTCTTAAAATAATAACAGATTCAACTAGTCTTCTGAGGAGAGTCATACTTGTGCCTTTTTTATGATGAATCAAGACATGCTAATCGAGTAAAACAAATCCCACTTCCATTTATGGTGAAATGAGAGAAATTAAGGTGCTGTCTGCTATTGGCAAGTACTGAGAGCTGGCAATTCAATTTACTCAAAATGATATCAATCTTACCTTCATTAGCGAGAACCTCCACATGATTTCCATTGTCAATTACTTGAAAAGATATGTTTCCAAGCCATAATACTGCAGCAAGCATTGCAAATGCCTGCTCTTGATCATCTTTGCAAATTTGAACCATGTCCAAGGCATCCTGGGGAGATGAGAAAAAAGAATGATGGATGCTTGTGACCATAATAAAAATGAAGTGATAGCAGACTTCAAAAACAGCAACAGTAACACATAATTATTTGAATTACCACGAGCTTATGAAACTCCACGCCATCATCAACGCCATCAACTACCAAGCACTCACTCTGGTTAAGATACTTGTACTCGCTAGCCATTCTAAGGTTCAGTCTATCTGCAGAGAAGACAAGAAATGCTCCACTGTATGAATCAATTGCAGGCTAGAGCATAGAAGTAGAGAACACATGGTATAGGTTTATCTTTTTAAGAAAGGTAGCTGTCAAAAAACTATCAGCCATTGAGTGACATGAGAATTTGTGACTGACAGCAACAAAAAAGACTTAATCCCAAAATAATCGAGGCTATTATATATGATTGACCATTAATAAATTTCAGTGTGTTTTATGTCCTTCAAATTATTTTTCACCAACAAAAGTCACATATAAAGATGGTTCAAACAATTGGAAGATCTAGCAGGAAAATGTGTTCATTTGACAGAAAATGAGGAACTGTTTCCAATTTATGAACAAATGCATTGTATTCTGAAAAAGACATCATCACAAGTAAAAACATTAATCAAGCAGGAATATTACCTAAAAGAAAAAAAACAACAAAGATATGCATAATCTGAATGCACAACATGGATTTATAGGCTTCAACTACCAAGTCAAACAGAGGTAATAACAATCTAAGAGAGGGAAAGTACTTCAGTAATACAGAGTCCCAAAAACCCTGCACAGCAAAGAGAAAGAGGAGATATTTTTTGGATGTAAAACGGGTCCATGAAAAATAAAAACTTGAGCTTGGTGGGAGAGACTGTTGTCTAAATGAAAAACAAACCAAAATTGAATATGAAGAACACTAGGAAACATCTTTACAAATGTTATAAGATTCTTCTTCTTCTCTTCTTCTTCTTCTTTTTTGTTGGGAAGAGAGGGTGGATTGCAATTTTCTTACTCAAAAAAAAAAAAGAACCATGTTTGAACAAGTACTACTGCTATCTTTATTCCCCACAAGAATTTTTCAGGAAAAAAACAAGGCTTTGATTTTTCCACACGGATCCTTCACTTCCTACTAATTTAGACTATGAAGACATGGTTATAGACACATGAGAAAATATTAGCCTGAGTAGCATTATGTCAATACTACTTGTTTAGAACTTTATGTTCTGTAAAAGAATGAAAAATGCATGCATTCCATCCCAAGCAAAGTTGCATAATGTAAAAACAGTACCTCTAAGAGTCGAAGGAGCGCCAGCACAAAGTTGATAGAAGATATGGTATGATCTTTCATCATTGGGAAGCTGAACTACTCTTGACTGGTCAAAGGAGACATTGTAATTTCAGATTTGGATGGTGTTGCTAATTGATATTCTGAAAAGCTAAGAAACTCAGAAGATCTACTTGCCTTTTCTAGTAGAACTATTCAACATTATCATCACCGGATAGTGTTTGAATATACATGAGTGAATCAAATCAGTCAGCGCCCAAATACAGTCAAATGGCGGGGTAATAACAACAATCTATCCAACTTAACTAAACTTACAAGTTTGGATTTTAGCACCACGAATCTTTCCTGATGTGGTAAATTGAATTTCAATCAACTTTCCCTGCACCAATTGAGAATTATCTATAAACCAAATTGCAAAAACAACAGATATGGGAGTACCTAATACAAGAAGAAGAAGAAAAAATGGTGACAACTTACAAATCTACTGGAGTTGTTATTCCTGGATGTTTTTGCATTCCCAAATGCTTGAAGTATACAATTAGTTTGAAGGATTTTATACTCCATACCGTCAATGCCACAACCAAGAGCAGCCAAGTACTGCATAGCATACTTGGCTGTCTCAGTTTTCCCAGCTCCACTTTCACCACTGCAAGATAGATGCTAAAAGTGACTCTTCAGAGCAACAAGAGTGTCTCAAGTACTCAAGAAACATGAAAGGGGCACTTAAAGACCCAAAAGTTCAAGAGAACATCCCACAAGTAATTCAAAAAATACACCAAGGGAAAATAGCATAGAAAAGCTCTAAAATAGACTCCATCAATGAAAGAAAAGAAAAGGTCCAAAATAGACTACGTTAATGAAAGAAACGGCAACGAACCTTATGATTATGGACTGGTTCTTTTCATCTGCAAAACAGAAGCCAAATGAAAGAAGAAAGGAACTCTCAGAAGCAATACTAACTTCAAACGCAAATTGTAAAAAGGTAACAAATGATTCATCCACCTCTCATCATCTCATTATAAGCAGCATCTGCTATAGCATAAACATGAGGGCTATCCTTAGCCTTCTGCTTGTAAGAAGTGAGAATTTCATTTCCATAAATCGGAATTTCTTTAAAGGGATTGACAGCAATCAAAACTGGACCTGCTTTACTCTGTGGAAGGAAACACAAGAGCCAGTCAAAGACAAGCAGAAAGGAGACATAAAATTGGTTCGCAAGGCAATTGCATGGCCATCAGAATTATATCCTACTCACATAAATCAGATCCTGAGCATATCTGTGCTTAATATTATGAAGCACAGAAGGTTCATTTAAATAACTAAGCTGTATAAGATCATCCACGCCCTCAAGGATACCAGGGTTTGCAGGTAAGAGCTCTGCCGTAGACACTTCGACAACCTAGCACAATGACAAACATTATTGCATGTATAATCCACCAAGGAATTAACCAGTACAAGTTTAAAAAGCATCAGGGATAAAAGGAGCTTATTAACTTACAGTTCCTGATAAAAGTGAAATGGTTGCTTCATCCCCGAAAGTTTCCTGTATCTTTCCTAACCCCCATTGCCCATTTGGGAGATGACACCAAACACAGAGTCTCTGGGAAAAAAAGCCCATATTAAGAGTAAATTAATAAGTTTCAATCCTCACAAATAAAAGAAATCAACAAAAAAGTATGATCCTCTCAAAAAAAATTCAGTTCCTTCTGGGAAAGCACAGTAATAATGGACAATAAAAAAAAAAAAAAAAGTCTAGCAGATCTAGCCTCTCTAAAGTCTAAACACTTCACCTAATTTAAATTACTCTAGACATTACGATAAGAGGTGTCCTCCTAGAACACTGTGATACCTACTCGTTCATCTCGACAACACAAAAATGTTAACTTGTGTCTCCTTTTGCACTATGATCCACCCACACATCATCCGTTGCTAATAAGAACACACTGCTCTTTCTTCAAAGTTAGATTTCCAAGAAATACAACAATATGGAATAGGAAATATTCTTCTACTCGAGCCAAAGTATCCCCGGCTGCAACACATAGCCCCAGTGAATCCCCCATGATAAGAAAATTTCTTTAACTCTTGACATTACTAGTTCTAACTATATAATTATAACCAAAACCTAAACCAACAAAACATGCATAACAAGAAGCACAAACATTCCTTTTCATGCAAAAACATGCCAAACTAGTAATGATATTAAAAAAAAAAAAGGTTAATCTAGTGAAATAATAATAACAATAAGAAAACAAATTAATTGATTTTTTCCATCCCTTACCTTCTTGATAAAATAACCGATATTATCATCCCACTCTGGTTCTTTTCCCCTTGGCACTGAACCCGCAACAAGCCCATTCACTTTCTCATTATTCTCTTCTACATATGGATTAGAATCCACACAATTTTGATCTTTCCTCATTTTCTTGCTTCCGAAATTCCCTGATTTGTACCCCAACTCCTTCCCCTTTCTTTTCGTATCCCCCTTCACTTTACTAACTCTTGTCTCCACTTTGCTCTCCACTTGTCCATTAGAACCGACTTTAAAGTCTGTAGGCAGTGAGTGGCGAGCTGAGGGAAGCCTTGCCCTAGAAGCAGGACGTGCTGGCAAAGCGGGTGGCAGGTCCTTGGACTTCTCCAAACCCTCATCTCGTCGCCGCAGTGAGTCCAGCATCTCCTCCAGAGAACTCCTTGTCACCGCCGCGGGTGACGCTGATAACATCATTTTTATGTCCAATTTTTCTTCCAAAATATAAATCCTGAAAAATTACACGGCAGTAACTCATAATGTGGAACTCGGTTAATAACACTTTTAAAGAAGAAACCCCATAGTATCATCTAGTTAAGATCAAAGTGGGACCCGCAGACTTAAATTTCAGTCAGGGTTTTCCCTTAACAACTAGGAATCGACGCCTACAAGGCCCGAAAGGGAAAAGAAGAAACCACTAATTAAGATTACACGAACTCTGCAAAGAAATGAAATCACATAAATTGGGTTTTTCTTTTCTGACTCAAAAACTGAAAAAAAAAAAAAAAAAAAACTAGAAAGGCCTGATTCAACAACAAACTCTATAATTTGAGACAAAAGCTAGGAGACTTGTTATTCAGTATACAACACTTTTAAATTAAAACAAAAAAAAAACACAGCAGCTAAGATCAACATGGGACCCGCAAACTTAAATTAGACTCCCTGATTTCCCTTCTTAACAACAAATGACCGATGATTATGAGGTCAAAATTGCCAAAACAAAATTAAGACGATGCCATCTTTGCAATAAATTATTATATATACCAAAAGTTTCTAATTTGGGGTTTTGCGATTAAAACAAATATTGAAGAGAAATAAAAAATGAAAGAAAGAAAACTCTTGTTCAATAAAGAAGTCCAAAATCCATGCCAAAAGCTCAAGATTTGTGATTTTTAAAGGACACCTTGACAGCATAAGAACCCTAATTTGGATCAAAACATGAAATTAAAACACAATTTCCCATAAAGAATAAAGAAGACCGAACCTCAAACTCAAATTGAAACAACTTCTTGTCTCAAAAACTCTAAAGTCATGTTTAAACAAGACAACATTACAGGAAAAAAAACATGCAAATTAAACAAGTGTACTTACAATTGGTTACTAGAAACTCAAAATCTTTGTCTCCTGCAACGCCACCTTGTCCAATCTGACGCCAAAGACGCAACAACAAAAAAAAACTAATCTGGACATAAAATGAAGGCAAAAGGGTTTTACAGAAGGGGAGATTAAGAGGTGGAAAAGAGAGGGGAGAACAAAACAAAGTTGGTTTTAGGGAAAAAGAGAGGAAGTTACGAGGAAGTTTAACAGAGTAACAAAATGTGGCTTAGTTGGTTAAAAGAAAAGGAAGGAGAGAGAGAGAGAGAGAGAATCAAACCTCAAAGAAGAACAACAAAGAAAGATAAAGTGAAAGCTGTTTTCTTGTTGAAGCAAAAAAAAAAAACAGATAAATAAATAAATAAATAAAACCAGCAGAACTTATTAGTTGCTGCTGCTGCTGCTTCTTTTTTAAGGGGTTTTTTTTTTTTTTTTAGTTTTTTGTTAGGTTGTTTGCGGTGGCAGGAATTCAAATTTTGTGCACGTTAGGTGGTGAGAGTGTCTTTGTATTCGTTTCTTTGACGAAACGGTTTATTATATCCAAAGAATAAAAAATCATTTTTAAAAAAATAAATTCTTTTATTTCTTATTTCACCACATTAAAATTAAAAATATTTTTAAAAAACGCATAAAGAACCTGAAAAAGCTGAGAGATGGAGATAATGAGGGGATGCGAGCTGGGAAAGTTTCGAGGGTTTCTTTATTGTTTTGTTTTGGATTGGATTAGCTTTTGAATTTTTTATTTATTTTAGTGGACAAAATACAGCTTTTATTTGGTTTTGAAAGGGTAAATAAATAGTAAAAGATTGAGTTAATTACCGTTGATGAATTTGCTGGTGTTTGGTTGGATGGCATAACCAATTACCATATCGAACTAGCTTCACTGAGATCCTATGTTTGATGGAAGTGTTTGGAATGCTATCTTAAGAGAGAAAAAAAAAAGGAAAAATAAATAATCAATCATAATTGGTAAAAATAAATCAAGGTTTGAACTTGATGTTGAAATTCTTACCTTGCATGGAACTCTACTCTTCTTCAATCCATGATGATGACATTTATACTCTTTCCTTTTATTCATTTCAGACAAGATGAAAAAAAAATGATAAATTAAACCTTCATTAAATTAAAATTAATTTTAAAATAAAAAACTAAACATAATATATATTTTACCGTGAACTTAGTCACATTTTACTATAGACTTGCATAATAAATTATCAGCTTTGCTCTTCATAGACAAAACCAACTAACTTGGTTTAAGGGGTAGTATAATATTTTTAATGCATAACATTTGTCATTGCAAGATTGAACAAGGCAAATCAATATTTTAACCTTTTGTTTTAACTATGTAATGACTCAAATACCCTCTAAAACAAATCTTAAATAACTGTTGTGCAGTGGTGTTTTTGAAATTTTAATTTCAATAGCATGATCAAATGATTAAATTATCTTTCATAGCAAAAATTCTATAACCTTGTTTTTTTTTTCAATTCAAACTATTCTTTTTATTTTTATTATTTTGAAGTTGAGTAAAGATCAGTTTGGTCTTTTAATAAATATAAAAAAATAAAAACATACTATCGAGTGGAGGGAACCTTCTCCCTTTTTGATGGTATATAACAGCCAAACATCGCCATCCATCACAACATTCAAAGCGATGTATTGAGGTCTTGTCAGTGGATAAACATGCGTTGATGACAAACCAGAGATATGGCCTTAATGGACTTTATCCATCTTCTCCCACTTTTCTCTTTGTTCTCCTTGGAAAAATATAAAAGTGTCCTTTCATATATTTATTTAATTTGATTTTTAATTTTTTAATTGCTATTTTTTTTATTTTTTAGATTATTTTTTTTTTAATTTTATCCCTTATCATTTGGTTTCATCTAATTTTTTATATCAAATATGATCTTTATTTTTTTAATTGTTGTTTATTTTTTTTATCATTTCCTTAATTGAATTTTATTTTTAATATCATTCCTCATTATTTTATTTTGATTTATTTTTATGTCAAATTTGATCCTCGTTCTTTTTATTTATATTTGTTTTTTTAAAATCCTTTATTAATTGCTTTTTTTTTTAATTTAATCCCTCGGCATTTTAGCATGGTATCTTTGCCACCTTTCCTTATCCTTTGATATATATAATAACATTAATATTAGTTGAATTACAATCCATTAACCTCTCCAACATACATTGCTCTTTTATTCACAATATACACATTGTTATTCATTGCTCCTGTTTTCCTCTCCGCTCACCTTTCTCATGCTACTTTTGTTATTTTCATGCTTTTCTATACACTATTTTCTTTTATATTTACTGATTTAAATATAAAAAAAATCATATTTTGATATAGATCCTGTTTTATGAAAAAGTTTCGACTCAAAGTTTAATAAATGTTTATGATAAAACTCCTTAAAAACCAGTAAATGAATCTCCCACTCGCCATGAACCAACTCCTTCGAGGCCATTAACCCAGTGAGTTTCATTTTCCATTACCAAAAATGGCATGGCAGTGAAAAAGCTTGATACACGAGGGCATGTTCATGTTTTCTTGCTGATGATAACAATAATAATAATAATAATAATAATAATAATTGACGAGTTTTAATGGCTGTATACAGTACAACGTGCCGGGAATGACAGGGAATGTCTTTTTGTCCTTGGAATTGATAGCCATGCAGTCCTTGGAAAATTTAAATAATTATATGACATTGTGAGTCAATGTCGACTGGATCGTGATCTTCCATGGACAAGAGGGAAGTTTGAATCATTTGGAAATTGACAGTGCTGCCCCTCAATTATACACTTGGCTAGTTGGCTGGCTACCTCCTGTCCAGAAAAAATATTTGTGGCTGCCAAAATATTCTTGACGGCTCTGGCCACAAGAACACGGCAAGATCGAGAGAAGGTGGTGGACGAGATGGTTACAAGCTTCAAGAACACGTTGTAGAGGTCAAGGTTTGCTTGGACCTCTCGACTATTTATTTCCATGTAAAGCATAATATCTCTTCCCCACACTGTTCCACCACCATTTTTAATGTGTTTTTTAAAGGATAAAGTGACATCTTTCCTGAAGAAAAAAAGAAGAAAAAGAGAAGGCATCTTGGCAAAGTCAATCCCACCATGGATAATTTTCATAGTGCAACTCCACGTAGCTTTGAATCACATTGGACGATTCATATTTTGTCACAACTAACTACTTTATCATGATTTTATGTGATTATAAGTTAATACTACTACTTAGAGCTTGTTTGGATATGCATCTTGCTGCATGTTTTTAAATATTTTGATTTTTATATGTTTTTATTTTTATTATTTTGATTTGCTGATATCAAACATAAATTTTAAAAAATAAAAAAAATTATTTAAATAAATTTTTAAGTGAAAAATACTTCTGTAGATATGAATGGAAATTTACTTATGAGAATTCGTTTTCTTATCTCTGAATCAATTACTACTTCAATTATTAGAATTAAAATAATATTTTACAGTATAAATATTTTTATAAATTTTTTCAAATTAATGCAGAGAGTCTAGGATATGAGAAGAGAAAGAGATAACTATATTCTTTTAATAAAATGATTTTTTTTTTCATATAAGTTATGTCTTTTGATATATAAGTAGAAATGGTTGTAACCTTTAAGAATTCCTCTAAATACTTGGACTAGACCTATTTTTTATTGACGAATTAGACTTAACTCGATAAACAACAATTTTAAAAAACATGTGTTATCACAACATTTTTATAGTTTTATCGTTTTTTCAACTCAAATGTCTCCTATCCTAGCAAAGTAAAAGAAAAGAAAAACCTTAGAAAGTAAAATTATAATATCTCACCCCATTAGTAAGATATCATCTGCTTTAGTACACATGCTTTATGGATTTGTTATTGGCAGTCACATATGACCCTAAACGTGTCTTACTAGTCAAGATAAGCATGTTCATATAAGACCCTCCTCCCAGTCTTCACCCGTCGATGTGAGATATTACAATCCACCCCCTTAGGGAGCCCGACGACCTCATCGACACCATCAGATAGCTAGTGAGCTAGGTTCTGATACCAAATGTAACATGTCACTCCACTAGCAAGAAGTTGTCCGCTTTGGCCCACATGTTTCACAGATTTATTCTTGGCACTTACCCATGGCCTCAAAACGCATCTTATTAGTCAAGATGAATATGCTCATATAAGATCTTTTTTTAAGTCCTCACCATTGATATAAAATATTACAAAAATTATATATAAAAAAAATAGCAGCAATGATTCATTATAATGTTACAGTAGAAAATACAAAATTATCTTTCATTTTCATTTTGTTCTATTAATAACATAAAATACAAAATATTATTTTATTAGAAAGCCTTGTTTATCAGTCATAATTATAAACTCAGTATAGTTTACGACGTGATGTAAGATTTAAATTATAAATTAAATGAGTTAATTTATAAACAATATCATTTAAAGATTTTTTTAAAAATTAAAATAATACTATTTTGAATTTTTTTAAAAAATACCAAATGGAATCCACCTGAGTTTTTACCTGATTGTAAATCAATCTAATCAATTTTTATAAAATTCAACATGAAAACTCCACCCAAACTTCAATTCAAATCAACAAATCATTGATTTGACCTATCAAACCAAACTCCATTTAATAACGTGATAGGAGTTTCTAAAGTGTTAAATGTTGTGGGAGCACCATGGAAGTATTTTCATGCAGATAGTGATATACACAAAGATGAATTCAAAGAATCAAATACCACGAAAAAAATTATTTATAAATAAAATTACTTATTGAAGTTCTAGATTAATCAGAAAGGGTAAATAAGTAATTTGAACAACCTTTTAAATTTTCTCCCAGGGGGTCCAGTTTATTATATAATCCAAAACATAACGGTAACGTGCCCCCCGCTAATCAGGTGCAAAAAGGTAACGGGCAAATTAGAAAATGTGTGGGAGAAGTCAACAACAATTTTGAACGGCAAAGCATAGACCACCTAATCCTCAACAAGTAATACATATTATTAGCTTTTATACCCGCGCGATGCCACGGGTCATTTTTTTTGTATAAAAAATATTAAAAAAATAAAAATTTAAAAATCTTAAGTTTTTCTACAAAGTTATACCTAAAAATCTTGGGTTTGGCTGCAACGCTTAACCTAAAAGTAATATTTATAATATTAATAATAAAATTAAACTTGCATGATTCAAGTTTAAGTGAGTCTGATTGTAACACCGGACCCAAGAATATTAGATGTGGATCTGGTTACAAGGTCGTGTCATAAAAGTGTGATAATTAAATAGATTAATTAAAAAAACAAAGAAAAAAATCAACAGAAAGGAAAAAACTAATGAAGAAAAAGAAAAATAAATTGAATTAATTGGGTTAACCCTTTAAACCAGGTTATCGCGTAAAACCTGGGATTTGCGTCATGAAAGTTTGATAATTAAATAGAAAAAAAAATGACGGGTTCACCCAGAATTAACCGGGTTAACCCATCAAACCAAGTTAACCCATCAAGCCCAGAATACGTATCATGAAAGTTTGATAATTAAATAGAAAAAAAATTAACTTTAATAAACTAAACTAAATAAGAAAAATAACTCGTCAAATCAGGTTAACCCATCAAACTCGAGATTCGTATCATGAAAATATGATAACTAAAAACAAAAATTAACATTAACAAACTAAATCAAACAAAAAAAATTCATTAAAAAAATTAAAAAGAAAAAACAAAAGAAAAAAACAGTCATATAATATAATATAATATAATAATAATTATAATGAAAAAACGTGGGGAAATTTAAAGCTAAAGTTAAATTCTCAACCAACTCAATAGTAAAAAAATAAATTTAACAAAGATAATTTAAAAAATAAATATGTGGGGAAAACACTGCAGCCAAACAAAAATCATGTAAAGAAAACATTGTAGTAATCCATAGTGTTTTTTTTTTTTTAAAAAAAAAGCTACAAAGCTAAGTTCTCAACCAGCTTAATATATAAAAAAACCGAGATCCGTGTAATAAAAGTATAATAATTAAATTAATTTTTTTTCACATTAACAAACTAAATTAAACAAAAAAAAATTCATTAAAAGAAAAAAAACACAAAGAAAAAAACAAAAAAAAAACCCATGGGCAAAACAGGGAAAAAAAAAAGTCAAGTATTTCACTGTGTGCATATTGATACATTATATGTAAAAAAACAGAAGAAACAAAAAAAAAAAAAACAAAGCTGCTACAGTGAAAAATCCACGCGTTAAAAAAACATGTAAAAAAAAAAGATGCTACAGTGAAAAAAAACATTTTAAAAAAACAAAAGCAAAAGCAAACAAAAAAAAAACTGCTACAGAAAAAAAACCAAAAACAAAAAAAAAATGCCACAGAAGAAAAAACAAAAAAAAACTGTAAAAAAAAAAAGTTTTAGCTACAATGAAAAAGCTACGCGTTTTAAAGTTCTTATTAACCTTTCAAATCAGGATAACCCGTCAAATATTAGATTCGTGTCATGAAAGTTTAATAACTAAATAGAAAAAAAAATTAACGGGTTAACCCATAATTAACTGGGTTAACCTGTCAAACTTGGAATACGTGTCATAAAAGTCTGACAATTAAATAGAAAGAAATTTAACATTAACAAACTAAACTAAATAAAAAAAATTAATTAAAAACAAAAAAACAAAATATTTAGTTAACTCGTCAAACCAGATTAACCCGTCAAACTCGGGATCAATTAACAAACTAAATTAAACAAAAAAAATTAAAAGGAAAAAAAACTAAGAAAGAAGGAAAAAAACCCATAAAGACATAAAAAATCAAAATAAATACAGAAAAAAAATGAAAACAAAAAATAATATATATTATAATATAATAATATAATTATAATTATATATAATAATAATAATTATTATTATTATATATAAGTATAATTAAAAGGCGTGGGGAAGCTACAGTGCTTTCCCCCGCCTTTTAGAGTTCTTTAATATTACTGTTTGTAAAAGTGTAGTTATAGTTATTTTTTAAAGTAATTTTTTTTATTGAAATATATTAAAATAATATTATTTTTATTTTTAAAAAATTATTTTTAAAATCAATGTATCAAAATAATTTAAAATATATATAAAAAATTAATTTTTAATAAATTTATTTTAAATACAAGTATAACTATACCTCTAAACACCCTTTAAATAGTTTCTAAATCTCAATTCCAATCAGGCTATTAATCGCCCTGATCCTCTTAATTTCTTCCTTTTAAACCCATGTAACGTTTTGTTGACCCCTTTTGATGGCGCCACGTATTTCACGGCTTTATTGCACCTTTAGACCAACATGCCATATTGTTGGTCTTCTAAACCTGACTCGGGACTGACTTAGAAAAAAATACTCATGTCATTAAATTATTAAATTGATTTGATAATTGTTAGATCAACCGATCTTATTATTTTTTTATTAAAAATTAGTTTTGTTCAAAGAAAATTCTTGGAGTTGTCTAGACTAAATCACGACTACTTAAGTCAACTTGATTTTATTAAATAATATATTTTTTTATTCAACTTAAAACTTAATTTAAGTTAAATTTCAGATCTTGAATTTTTAAAATCAATTCGATAAGTTTGACTGAATTTAACAATAATTGTTACCAACCGCATTAGCAATTTTTCTCTGTTCATCAACTATATGTGCATCACTCGTTTAGTAATTGAAGTTGAGCTCTTATATGAAATTTAGTAATGATAATTTTGTTTTGGTTTAAAATTCATCTGTTTGAGAATGTTTTTGCTTTTATTTTTGAATGTTTTTTAAAAGGTATTTTAGCTTGAAATTTTTTTTTTAGTATCCTTTGATGATTTTGATGTCTTAATAATAAAGATTAAAAAAACTTTATTTTAATATATTTTGAATAAAAATTTATTTTAAAAAATATTATGCACCATTATCTTAAACATAATTTGAATACATAATAATAATAAAATATCAATAAGTAATGTGATAATCTTCTAGGAAAAAAAAAACATACACGCTCATTTTTGTAGTTCGTCTTTCAAGAAAGTTGCTGCTGCTGCCATCAATAAAATTGTTGCTGCCATCACCTGTTAACATACCGCCACAACACATTTACAACCACCCTACTAGACATTTACAACCACCTACTCTCACCTCCTCCTCCACCATGAGTTGCACCACGTCATCACTTCTTCTTCTTCTTCTTCTTCTTATTGTCGCTATTATCATCAGAGCCGGTTTAAGATAAATGAAAACTTTGGATAAAACTGTAAATTTAATTTTTTAAAATATTTAATAAATATATATTTTTTATTTTTTATGTTTGATTCCAAAAAACATAATTAATAAATATATCATACTTATTCTTAATGTTTTTTTTTAAGGGAGGGTCATGAGTTATTGCCCAAATAATCCTCAATTAAACCTGGTAATAATTATCATTATTATTATCATTATAATCATTGTAATATCGATATTTTTATAACCATTATCATTTTACTATTATTATATTTTATATTTATAAAATATTTAATGTGATTTTTTTATTAATACTTTAATATTATATAAAAAACATAAAAATTTAAATAACTGGATAAAATTCCAAAGATAATTTCATATCACCCTTTTTAACTTTTTTAAAAGTCTCAACTCCATTTAAAAAAAAAAAAAAACCCTTACAACGACCCTCGAAGTTTGAAAAAAGAGGTGAGAGAAATTAGCGGATGGAAGGCATTTTTTCCCCGAACACGATGACCCTTTTCTGCAGTGCAAGATCTAATATAGAATAAATAATATATAAATAAAAGAAAGAAGGACCTTAAAAGAATCTCTAATTGCTTGATCGATCGTCAAGAAATTCCAAGATTTTAAATACCTTACCTCGCATGCCGGCCAACCTGGACGGGGAGTTATGAGTGCTACGTGGCTTCCACGTGTAGCCTCTGGATTTGCGATTTATAATTCCCAAGAAAAAAGCTAAGTGTTTCATGAAAATGTTCCCCGATTGTTTCCCATGGCATGCAATTCACCTGGAAGGCTGTCTAATCCCCCGAGTGAATGACATAAAGCCCTCGGAAGAGCAAATCAAATCTTATTTACATCGATCCAATAATTACTGCATGTTCACTGTCTTTTTATGTTTCTGGTTTGAACGCTCATCATCGTGTTCTTCATGTACGTCCAATTTCATAATTCCGTCTATTCTAAAATTGTTTATTGCACTTCGAATTGGATCCATAGAAGGATTCTTCGACATTGTGGATAAATATTTAATATCTAGCTTGAATTAATGGATTCAAAAAGTATTATCAATTCACATTTATGAATTATTGTTACATGGGAATGGTTATTTTTATTTTTATTATTTGGCTAGCTTTCAAAGAGTTTTTTTTTTATTATTTAATGTAAGGTAATCTTGAAATATGATATTTGAGAATCTAACCTTAAACATAGCTATTAAACCTGATATGGTATAATGCATAACTTGTATATCGAGCAGGTTAACCTAAGTTAATTAATTATTTTAAAAAACACAGAACAATGATATTTTTTTTTTAATAATAACTTGGATTTTAACCTAACCAAATTGGCTGAATCAAAACAAGTCAATTATACATTAATTTTATTTTATACTTATCCCAAGTTAGAAACGAGCTGGCCAAATGCAAATCAACACACCGAAAATGTCAAGTTTAATAACAATAATTTTAAAAATGATAAAAGATTTAAATGTATTTTTTGATCATTATTTTTTAATGTCTAATCTTACAACTAACAGAAAAAAAACTTCATGTGACATTAGTCATTAACTGTTGTATTTTAAAGGAGTATTTGAAAATATAATAACGGTTGTTTTTTAAAATATTTTTTATTCATAAATACATTAAAATAAATAATATTTTTTAAAAATTTAAAAAAATTATTTTTAATATCATCATATCAAAATAGTTTGAAAATATAAAATGAAATATTAATATAAAATAATAATAATAATAATAATAAATTTAATTTTTTTTCAAAAAAAAATTAAAATGTAAAAATAAACTGGCAGTAAAACTACTTATCAATTCAAAGATAAAACTCTCTCCTACCATTAAAGAAAGAGTCTATTCTTGAATTGATTGTCACTCAAGAACACGTTAACATCATTACAAGATTCATAAAGTGAGTCAATATAGCTAGAAGTTGGTGGGAATGCATATAAAATAACCGAGTTGATTGAGCAGAGGTAGTTTTTTAATTTTATGTTTTATTATATTTTTTTATGTTAAATTTGATTTTTAATTTTTTTAAATCTATATATTATTTAATTTGATATCTTTTCTAATAGTGAAAAAATAGATAGGCCCCCGCCACAAAACACGGACCTATCTAGAGGGCCCAAAATAAGAGCAGCGGTTGAGCTCTCTGAGGTGTAAATGCGACTCACTCACTCACTAGATGGCTAGTCTTTTTGTGGCATGTGCTTAGACACCTTTTTTAATGATTGAACATCATTGTGATGAAATATTACTGACTACTTGTGCAAGATGTCTTAAAAGAAGCATAGTCATACATATAATGGTCCAAAAGCAGCTGCCAAAGTTGCTCGGACAATCACATTCCTGGCTCCTCCCAAATCTAACACTTTGATGGAGTTGTTACTATGTTTATGGATCTTCTGTTCTGCTACTGGTCTCGGTTTGTTTTTTATTTGTTTTTTTAATTTTAATTTTAAATTAATATTTTTAATATTTTCAAGTTATTTTAATATACTCATGTTGAAAATAAAAAAATATTTTTAAATAAAAAAATATTTTAAAAAACAACATGATAACATTCTCAAACATTGTTTCATTTTCTTGTGTTATATTCATTATTTATTTGTAAAAATGCACTCCTAATGCTTTGTGTCTCATGTGCTGTTCTTGCTCGTCTCTTTTTCTTTGTTTTTTAATATTGTCTCCCAATTCTTGCTTTTTTTAGCCTTCTTCTCCAAATATACTGTATCTTGCTTTGTTTATCGTAAATAGTTTATATGAATAGTAAATTTGTATAAAATAAATTATTTTTTTATATTCTGCTGCGTCATAAGAAAATATATATTACTTTTTAATATTTAATAACAAATAAGCTAGAAATAATTTCATGATCTTTGTTGTGTGTGTATAAATAAGTAATATAGCCTAACACAAAAAATTAATAATAAAAAACACTTTCCATTAAATAAACTATCTCTGAGTATAAAGCCGAACACTTTCGTCACTCTTGCAATTTGTTTGCACGAGCTAAACATTGTCTTATTTATATAGCACTTAAATACGATTTATAGTTCACAAAAAAAGAAGTGAGTGAATGATTTTTCACGTGTTATATATATATATATAAAAAAAACTAAATTAATATTATTTTGGATAATGATGACTCACTTGAGTTTTTTTTTAATTAATGTGGGTGTTTGTATGTACCTCGATTAATTTCACGGGCTTTAAATTTAACAAATATATAAGTTTCTTGTGGCTATTATATTAATAACTACAAGGTTCTTACTACTTGATATTATAGAAAAACAAACCCCTTGGTTATTAACTTTTACCATTAAACTCACTTAAGTTTTAATCAATCAAGTTATTAATTATCTTGTCAGAATTTCTTTAATTTTAGCTAAATTAACTAGATTATTAATTAACCCATCATCATCTAAATTTAATGAAATAAAAATTTAAGTCATGCTATAGTTAAATGGACCACTGGGTTGATTCAGGAATAGAAGTTAGTAAGGATAATGCATGCGCCAACTTTTATAAAACGGTCGATCCATAAGTCACGTTCACATTTGATTTCTTATAATATCCAATATATTCTTACTTAAGCAAACAATGGAGGCAATTGAAAGTTCAAATATTTTTGAACAAGTAAACAAAAGCAAAACATGCAAATGCATATATCACATATGAGCAAATTTTAAGAAAATTAGATTATTTTTAAACTGATTAGAGAGTAAAATGGTGCTCACTCAAACAGTCAAGCTAATTAAATAGATGGAAAAAGTGCAAGCTGCGATAATGGTTATTTTTTAAATTATTTTTTATTTTAAAATATATTAAAATAATATTTTTTAAAAAATTATTTTTAATATCAATATATCAAAATAATTTAAAAATATCAAAAAAATATTAATTTGAAGCAAAAAAATAAAAAAATTTTTATTTTTTCAAAAACACTTCCGAAACACAATACCAAACACACACCTCGTCCATACGGGCCAAGCCTGGGTATGGGTGATCATTTTTATTTGATTTTTATTAAAAAAAATAACAAAATTGGTTTTTTTAAAATATCAAAACTGGTTCTGGTTTGACTCGGTTTTTTAGGTTTCAGGCTTATAAAACTAAAACTGAATCGAATTGGTAAGTTTTTTAAAAATTCTAATCAGTTTTTTTTATAGTTTAATTTTTTTAGTTATTTTTTTAATTTAATCAATTTTTTTTATTTTTACTCACTTCTAAGCCCGGACATGGGTTTTTCTGAACATGGTAGGACCTGTGTATGAAATCCCATGATAATAAACATGAAAATGATGCCCCATTAAATTTTGTTATAGATCCTGGCCCAGAAAGCCCATTCTTCGGTTACATATAAAAGCTAGGGTTCTTAACAAAATTAAATCCACAATGAATCAAGCCTAAAAAAAAAGCCCTGATAAAAGAAAAAACTACAACGAAGCACTAACTTATTCTCTTCAAGAACTTACTTTTTTTGGCTAAATAATCCGTAACATGATTTTTTTATTTTTTATAAATATGATAAAAACACAGAATAAAGCCTATTTCATGCGTTGAAAATATTATTCAGTTCTGTTTGAAAACACCAAGGCCACATAATTTTTTTATATATGTATATAATTAAAGTGTAAAAGTCCGACTCCATAACTCATTGGTTTGTAAAAGCATGACAATAATCAATACTAAAAAAAAATAGCTTTTCTAATTGCGAAGAAAAAAAATACATATTTGACGATTTATGAGAACACCACCAATTTTTAATGACATGCAGCTGGAGGTATCCAAGAATTTCTCTTAAACCAGCTTCTGTTGCTTCTAATAGGTCAGTGCTGATGTGGCTTTCGGTTTCACTTTATTGCATAATAATTAATTATGTCTTGAATTTAGCACTTAAGTGCTGATGTGGCTTTCGGTTTCACTTTATTGCATAATAATTAATTATGTCTTGAATTTAGCATGTAGAAACTGATTTTGATGTTATTAACGAGGATCTGGGCATGTTTTGGAACGGAATTTCATAAAGAGATATTCTCTACAGTCTGTTTTAGGATTAAACACATGTTTCAGAGGTTTGTCGCGAGAGCATAGGATTTAGTGGAATTTTTGTGATAGCAGAACAGGTATCTTAGCTTCGAGTTCTTCAAAAATGTTCAAGCCTGTATTCTGTCGATGAAGATTTAGAGTTTGCCATGGCTTTTGCAATGTGGAAACGAAAGATTTGTTCGAAGGATGGAAGCAATAGCAAGGGCTATATCTGAAAACGAGAAAGCTGTGGAGAGAGGTTTGAAGAAAGAGAGCAAAAAGGAAGAACATTAATGTGATTAATTTATTCAAGATTTTAAAGCAGTTCTTCAAGAACTCATTATTATTGAAGATTATAACTTTAACGAATCTCTAGGAGGGGTTATCCAATTTGTGGTCGTCGTGATTACTGTGGTGGTCGTGAACACTGTTGTTGTGATATTGATACTTGGTTTCTAGTAAAAGTTTTGAACAATTAGTTCTACTCCTTTTCTTTTCTTTTTTTCCTGATTTGATAGTTTGAGGTATTCGCATATCATTTTATTTAGGAGTTTCTTCATAGTAAATATTTTATATTTAGAGGGACTGAATGCATAATTATTATAAAAAATTTAAAGAATAAAATTAAATTAATATTTTAAGATTTTGAAGGTGCCAAGCTTTCTCAAAACATAACGTACGTTAATCGATTGCCCCTGTGCATGTGGACTAAAAGAACTAGAGAAAGCCAAAAATCCAAAAACACAGTTTTAATTTAAGTCTACTCCTTGCACAAACTAAATGATAAAATTTAAAATCCTAAAATCTAACCTTTCATAAATGCCATGTACGGTGTTTTTCATTTAAAATTATACATTAAATTTTTTTAAAGGTTATCTTAATATCTTTTTATATTCTTAGAGTATATTTAAAAATATGATAATCATTACTTTCTATTTAAAAATAAATCAAAATAATATATTTTTTTATTTTTAAAAGATTATTTTTGATATTAGTTCATTAAAATAATCTAAAAATAATAAAAAATTATTAATTTAAAATAAAAAATATTTTTTAAAAAATATTTTTAAAACACAAAATCAAACAATTCTTTAATATTTAACATTTAATTTTTAATATCTAACCAAATAAAACCTTACCTCAATTATTTTTATACATTTGTTCTCAATCCCCAAAATCAAAAAAGAAATTGATGCAAAAAATTGAAAATAAACAATTTTTTGATATATCATGTTTTTTAAAAATAATTTTTAATTAAAAATACTTCAGCACATTAAAACTATTTAAAAATATCTAAAAAATATTATATTAGTATTTTTTTCATGTAATTTTTTTTTTAAAAAAAAATATTGTGAGAAAAAAAAAACCCTCACGCGAACTAAAGTCGAATTGAACATTGTTATTTGTAGTATTTGAAAGGTGCACCTTACCGTAATCATGAATAATTTATTCCTCCTCCGACCACAAAAACGAGCCTTAAGATCCTGTCCTTTCTATCCCTCTCCTTTGTGATCTCTACTCTTTAATACAAGAGATATATAGTAATTAGTGATTATACCCAAACAAAATCTAATCGGAAATATAACCCTAATAAGCTCCCCGACCAGTCATCTGTTGATACTGGTCCAAAGACCTCTGCCTTTGCAGCCTCATTTCCTCGTTAAACTTGTTTATGAACGCCTCTACTCGCTTGTTCAACTCGTCCTGACTCAGAGAAGGTTCTTTCCTGAGTTTCCCTGATCCATGAGGACTCCGACTAAGCTTCTCTGACCTGCTGCTGATGCTATCGTTAAAAGTCTCATATTTCTTCATCGTCATCATTTTCGGTGGAGGAGCATTCTCACGGCGCACGTGCGAGTCCCACGCGTCGGATTTCTGAAGGTGTCTGGCTAATGGGATTGGACGACCATCCGTTATAGTCTTCCACGTGGCCTCCAGCGTGTCGTGCCGTTTTGGTTTTGATACTCGCAATGCCGCCGCCTTCCCACCACCTAAAATAGCATCAAAAATCAAAATTTAGAAATCACCAATTCATTCTACAGTTCTACTCGGTGGTTTTTGCAGATTTTTTGAATAATCATCCTTATAAGGTAAATCATTAAAAAAACATTATAAGAAGGTTAGGATGAAAGGTTTTTTGTTTTAAAAAAAAATGATAAGAGAATCTCTCATTCTTCATATTTCTAAATAGCTTTATGGTTGGAAAAAATATATAAAAAAACCCCAGATAGATATTGGCTTCAAACATTCACAAATGTGTATTATACCTACGAAGATAAAATATTTATTTGTGTGTAAAAAAGAAAAAAAGAAAAGAAGAGGATCTACCTTCAGGACTTGCTTTCAAAGATTTCCTGCGACCTAATCTTGCAGAAACCAACGGTTTCTCTTTGTTTTGATCTTTCTCAATCAAGAACTCTATAGAATCACTCCTGTATGGAGCTGCCTTATTCACTTCGCTTTCATATACGTCACCACTCTCCACCGCACAATATTCCTCCACAATCACGGTCTTATCCTCCACATCCAAATATTCATAATCACCATATCGATCACTTGCAACGACAGCTTCGTTAGCATAAGCAGCACTCCTTACACGAACAGCTATATCCTCCTCCTCCTCCTCCGTCACCTGCACAGGAGGGACAATAATATCCGCTGGTGGCAAGGGGACTTGCTGTTCTTGGTCTGGCTTTTGAAGCTGAATCTTGGAAGAGGCAAGAATAGAGATGATTATGCAGTTGATGACTAAGTAAAGATAAGGTGGCTGAAGCCAAGAAATAACGGAGGAATACATGATAGCAAGCTCAGAGACCGCAAAGTCTGTTACCAGTACTGGAAGTACTGATAGCTTTAGTATCACTGCTAAAGATAATACCCCAGTTGATATCAAAGCCACTTTGAGAGAGAGCATTGGATTTTCAGAACTCGATGCAGGAAACACCATTCTTTTTCACCCTTAAAATGGAGCTTCAAGAATCAAGATTGTTCAAAATCCTCGGGTTCTTAGATCAGAAAGCAGAGAGAGAGAGAGAGAGAGAGAGAGAGAGAGAGAGAGAGGAGGTGAATGTGAGAGTTTGCGGGTAGAGAAACGAGGAAATGGAAGGGTGTTATATAGAGAGTAGAAAGAGTTTGTGGTGAGAAGTGTACTTGTGTGATACTCTAGTATGGTATTCCTCTTTATTGAAACATTTTTTTTATTAACTTAAAAAAAGGTTCGGGTGGTGTTAACTTTATTTTTTCTATCAAGGAAAACTTTAAATATAAATTAAAAATTTTATATAAATATTTAATAAAATAAATTAAAAGTTATATGTTTTAATAAATAAAAATAAATTAATATGTTAATTTCAATCAAATATTAAACTAAGATAAAAAATGTTATTTTTTATAATAAAAATATAAAATTAATTTGTTTGAGTTTGAAATTTATCACTTTAAAATTTTAATTTATTTGAATCAATGAAATAAAATTTTATTTTGTCTAATTAATCATTAACTCAACATCAAATTTTATTTTTAATACTGCGAGAGCTCATATATATATATATATATATATATAAATAAAGCTAACTGAAATAAAATATCAAATTTAATTTTAAATCAATTTATTATAAAAGAATTAAATTTGATATAAAATAATTCAAATGAAAAAAACACACTTTTAGGTAACTATCAATGAATTATATTATTTTTTTATATTGTATTTTTAATAGTTTTTTTATCTTGTATTGATTAATGTATTTATATTTTCCAACACCGTTTACTTATTAAAAATTAATTTTATAAATCAAATTATAATTGTTAAATAAAAAATAAAAAAATCTAATAAAAAAGAGAAGATATAATAGAGTCATGAATTAACTTTTCGATTACCCCCATCAAGTATTTTTTGTTAAAATATATTGTAAGTTACCCAAAGTCAACTTTTCATAAATTAACTTTTCAAATATTACCTAATCATAAATTAACTTAAGATTGATATATCCTTCGAATGAGAATGCAATAACGTGAATAAATAAATATAATGTTCTGTTTGTTTTTGTCTTAAAAAAAATTTAATTTTTTTATATTTTTATTAATTTTAAATTAATATATTTTTAATATTTTTAAATTATTTTAATATATTGATGTTAAAAATAATTTTTAAAAAATAAAAAAAAAATATTATTATAAAAAGTAATTGTAAGCACTGTGAAACAAGTTCTAAGAATATGGTCTAACCTTGATGATTATACGGAACTAGCAGGCTCTACTTATTAGTTACGTACAGCTGACGAATTAATTATGGAATTAAAGCAAAGGTACGCCTTTTAATCAGATAAGGTCGAGCATAAACATGTTGTTAGGCTGTAATCAGTTCCAAGTTTGATGCCCACTAAGAATATGTTTTGCAGGGTAACAGTGATTCTTTTTAAATAAATTTTTATATTGAAATATATGTTAATAATATTTTTTATTTTTTAAAAATTATTTTTAACATTAGTATATTAAAACAATCCAAAATATATAAATCATATTAAATTTTAATAATATATTTTTTTTAATTTTATGGGAACGCGGTTTCAACTGCGTTTCCAAACGATTCCTAAGCCTACTTGCCTCCCCTCCACTCGCCTAACCAATTCCAAGTTCTCATAGTAAAAAGAGAAAAAAAAAAAAAAAAAAGAATTATAGTTTTTGTTTTTGTCACATAACCATGCGCGATAATTATTTGTTAAAGAATTATTTTAATTTAATAGTTTAAGTTATTAAATGAGGTTCAAAGATATGATTTATATTATTTTTTAATATTTTTTTAAGTGAAAGTTCTTTAAGCTTAAAACTTGTATATATTTGTATTACCCAGTGTTTAATTTTTATTAAATAAATAGAGATGGTGAGATTCAAACTCGTAACTACTTGATCATCAAGGCTATAATACTATGTCAAAAAACAATCTTAACCCAGTAACTTAATTTATTATGTGAGGTTACAAGATATAATTCATATTATTTTCTAAAAATAATAAATTAAGATAATTATCACCATAATAATAACTAGATTGACCAACATATATATATATATATATATATATATATATATATATATATATATATATATATGAGAGAGAGAGAGAGAGAGATTTCTAACGATTAAATATCACACGCAAGTTATTAAATATCACATGCAAGTTACATTAAACAGAAGATTAAAAGGTCATCAACAGTCATTAGACTATGGACACTTGTTTTTTTTATTATAATTTTATCATATTCTGAATGATATTCTTTATAATAATATTGATGGAGATTAATTTCTTTTGAATTTAAAGAAGTTTCAATGAGAATACTCTGTGCTTCGGGAGTTGAAATGATATGTGCGTGTATATATACACATAAAAATGATTAAAATTATAATAAAATATAATTCAAGAGGTGTTTAGGCGCCTACCTATATGGCGCAGTAAATTAAAGAAAAGTAACAATGAGCAATGACAAATTGTACAAATTTGTCGTTTAATTAAAACGAAGTTTCTTCAGCTGTCTCTTCTCTTAAGGCGGCCCACAAGTGCCGACCACCTAATTGGAAGTGCATGGCGTGCAATTAGGTACGATTAAACATTGAAGATCATGGCAGAACCGTCTGAAATCCTTCGACATGCTCATGTCGGACAAAAGGAGCTCTTGGACGGAGGAGACACAACCGCTTCAAATACGAAAAGATCGGGCTGCCTAATTCTAAGGATGCAATTATTTATACTCTCCGTTGTCCACTCCTTACCTTGTCAAGTGAGATGACAAGCTAAATATGACGTTTTATTTGTTCCTTCATTGTGTGATCCTAACATCACAACCAATAGGCAGATTGAGGCTAACACAGTCTCATCATTTTTTTCATCGATAATTCCTTCAAAGAATTACGGTGAAATTGCATTTTGTTCACTTGGTACAGCAAGTTTTAATTACTTAGATATTAGTTTAGAGAATAATATAAATTATATTTTGAAATCTTACTTAATAATTTAAGTTATTGAATTGAGAGAATTTTTTAATATGGTATCAGAGCCTTAATAACCAAGCGGTCACGAGTTTAAATCTCACAATTATTATTTATTTAATAAAAATTAAAAATAAAATAACGTGGACTTGTACAGGTTTCAAGCTCAAAAAGTTCTCGTTTAAGGGTATGTATTAGAGAATAATATAAATCATATTCTATGACATCACCTAACAGTTTAAACTATTAAGTTAAGATGGTTTTTTAATTAAAAAAAAAAGAAAAAAAAGCTATCGGAGAATCAAATTTCAACCCCACTAATTAGTGTTTATAGATTTATTTTTAAGATGAGAATTTAATGAGAATGATTTTTACTTTCAGTATTGATTTCTATTAATATAGATCATGCAGTGATATTTTTATTGATTTGATTTTGAGCATTTTGTTTGATTAAAATATATTATGCGGTTAGAAATATAATTTTGAAGGTTTATATAATATTTTCTTTCATGTTTTTAGGTTGAAAAAAATTGAAATTTGGATATTCTGGATTTAAAAACTTGGACCCTACAAAAAAAATTTTTCTAATAAAAAAAGTATATTTTTGTGAAAAAATAATATGAGTAAGAAAAGAGAATTTTACTAAAAATATGCATTTTTTTTTCTAGAATTTCAATCATTTTCATTTTATGAATATTCATTTTAGTTGCTATATAATTAAGTATTTTTTTTATATAAAAAAAACGCTTTGTATCTTGAGGTTAAATATTTACACGTCCATTTATCTTCCTTCTTACAAGATGAATAAACTTCTCACTTTGGTTTTTAATTAAAATTACCAATTGTTCATGCATTTTATTATTATTATTATTATTTTCTACAGAGTAATAAGTGGTAGGGTGTGGGACTGAAGTTTGAAAACTACACAGCTCTATCCATCTACCTCACAATGACAAGAACAAATGTTTGACAAGAAACGTGGTTTCTTCAGTGCTCTACTTGTCATGGAGCCGTCAAGCTAACAGACGGTTGACACGTGTCCGTGAAGTGGTTTTCCCGTGCCCCGAGGATCCAAAATGTGGTCTGTCATTGAGGAAGGGTGTCAGGATTATAGCAGCAATTATTTTTTAAAATGTTTGTTATATTAAAATATATTAAAATAATATTTTTTATTTTTAAAATTATTAAAAATATATTAATTTAAAATAAAAATAAAAAATAAAAAAAATTAAATGTTTTTAAAAGCATTCTCCAGCATGCCATCGAGTCCAAGATTTGCCTAATTTTGGTGTGGAAAATCCTGGAATTTCATGCAAGCCAATAATTTGGACTCAACTAAAGAGATGGGTCGGATGATTGGTGAGGAAGTTGGACACGTGGACTGAAGATCTCGAAGTTTTGGACTTTTGGTTAGGAGGGTATTCACTTAGCAAGACTTCCAATCATTGTCCCCTTTCTACACGTTTCCATTTTTTTTTCTTTTCAAGTACTATATCACGATCAACTTTTATAAATCATGATTCAATTCCCAAGTTTTTATTTCTTAGAAAAAAAGAAGAGAAAAACCAGCTTGCAAACGCATACAGGATCTGCATTCCTATGATTTATTTTTAATTTAGATGAAGAGATATTCTTACATGTTAAAGAGCTAAATTAATAAAATAACTTTTTAAATAGTATAAATATAATTTTTTTTATTTATATATATTTCAATGATAAAAAGTTTTTTAGAAGAGTTAATTATATTTTAATATATTTTATGTTAAACTAATTTTAATATAATTATATAACTAATTTAGTTATTTTTTATACAATATAATCATGATATTATTAATACAAAACAAAGAAAAAAAATACTGGTCAATACATGTTATTTTATTACAAAAAATATTGGTCAATAGATACATGTCATTTCATTTAATTTTAGTTTCTCTATAAAAAACAACATAAAAATAGCTTTTTAAAACAAGAATAAACATTTTAGCTATTCATATAGCTTACCTATTAGAATGGTTAAAACTAAAAATAAAAGGTAAAAGTATAGTTTTTTTTATTTTAGCTCTCTTTTTAGTTACTGCTTTGGGGATGCTCCAACAACTTTAATTATTTTCTCACAGCGTAGCTTAGAGAGTAATAATTTGAAGTGTATAAATTGATATTTTGTTTCTTACTAGTAATATTGTTGAAAACAAACTACTTAGTTGTCATTTTTCTCTCTTTATTATTTCAGTAAGATAATAGCTAAAAAATTTAAATCTTTCTAAATATATATATATATATAGTTTCTAAAATAATATATGAAAAATTATTAATGATTACTAAAGATAAAATTGATGGTGAGGAATTTTTTTTTTTTATGCCCACAATTCATTGCAGAGTTATTACAATGAGAAAGAGTTTTATGAGTTATTTTAAAGGAATACCTAAGAGAAAAATATAAAAGTACACACACAAGTATCAGGGTAACACATTCTAACAAAGCAAAAGTAATATATTCTATCAAAATCAAGAGCAATTCATAAATGGAGGACACAAGACTGTTTTTTTCTAGGTAAAGCAGTGATAGATAGTGTTTTTGAAAGAAAATTCATAGGTGTTTTTAATGCAATTAGAGTTAAAACTTTAGCTTAGAGTGAAGTATAAGTACTAAGATATAAGTTGACATAAAATTTATATGGTGTGGTGAAGAGGTGAGGAATAAATTAGTGCTGATAGGTGGCTATTTGAGCATATTTTTATTTTATTTTAATGGGTAGAAGATAATAAATAGTGAGATTATAGTATTTTTTAATTTGATCATTGAATCTTTGGAACTTTACAATGGAGCCCCTAACCAATTCTAATCTTTTGGATTCCTTGCAATTTCACCCTTAGTCTTCTTCAATTGAACCTTTAAATTTTTGAACTTTTTACAAAGAGGTCATTGACCTCAACATTCTTCAATTTGATCCTTAATCAACCTTCAATCTTTAATTGTTTTTTAATTGAACCCCTAATTACATCCAATTTGACTTTTCCAAGTTTCAATTGTATCCTTAATCTTTCAATCTTTGTGAATTGATCCGAATTAGACCTTTAAACTTAAATTTTCTTTAATGAAGTTCTAACTTAATTTTGCCAGTTCTAACTTAATTTTGCTTTTGATTAAGTCCTTGATTAAATCAATGAGGCTCATCAAAAGTTTGATTAAGTCCATGAACTTAATATTTTGCAAGTCTGCCCCAATCTTCAATATTTTTTACCTTGATCAACCTTCAATCTTTATTTTTTTTAATTGAATCCCTAATTGCACCCAATTTGACCTTTCCAAGTTCCAATTGTATTTTTAATCTTTTAATATTTATAAATTGATCCGAATTAGACCTCCAAACTTAAATTTTTTTCAATTAAGTTCTAACTTAATTTTGCTTTTGATTAAGCCTTTGATTGAATCAATTAGGCTCATTAAAAGTTTGATTAAGTCCCTGAACTTAATTATTTTGCAAGTCTGCCCTAATCTTCAATATTTATCTTTAATTCGATCCTAAATTCTCATTGTTTTTTTCAATTAGACCCTCCATTATTGCAACTAGGCTCCCAACCTTAGCCATTAATTTCAATTTGATGTTTTAACCTTTTATTTAGTCCCTCTTATCTATTTTTCATTTCATTTGTTTGGATAATTTTAGGGAATTTAAAAATAAGTTACAACACATAGTAAGGAAATGATAAATGTTAGAGGATTGCTTTTATACCCCATCATCATTCAGCAATCAACAAAGATGACCGCCATTATATCGTCATGGCCTTTCTTTCAATGAGAAATGGACATGCTATTTTTATTTCTTTACTTAGATTTTCTTTTGTTTTTGAAAAAAATAAGCACACAACATGTTGTTCATTGCTCGTAATTTGGTCACCGTATAGGTGATTGGAAAATCAAGGAAGATGTTTTTTAGGCCAAAAAAATTATCTTTCAAGTTATTTTTACCTAAAAAGACTATAAAACCCTCTTTAAACCACCTAATAACCTTTAAAAAAAACACTAAAAAAAACCATAAATCAACCAAACAAAAAAAAATCTAAACCAAACTTGATTTTTTTTTCATGGATGTTTAGAGATAAAAATCACCACCATCAAATTTTCTTCATTAAACAGAACATACTGACACCAAAAATGATTATTTTCATCGTAGAAAAATAACCAAACCGATGACTTTCTCTCATCTCCTTAATTCTGAAATGCAAAGAAAATAAATTTTTGAATCGAAATTAATTTTTTTTAAAAATATATAAGGACTGTAGAGAAAGAGAAAGGAAAGCATGAGGACTTAAAAAGAACTCTTTTCAAGAATTTTAGAATGATCATGTTTTTTCTCCTTATTCTACTCTTTGCTTTTTTTTTTAAAAAAAAAAATAATATCTATCCTATCATGAAATTAAATATATAAGGCTACAATTAAAATAAAAAAGTGGGTCCACATATCTAGGCCACTAATTCTTTTTTTTTAGGGGGGGTGTTCTATTTTTTTAAAAAACTAAGCAGAGAATAAATCATCCACTACGTAGAATCTGACCACCATAAAAGTGGCAGGAAAATCGGGGGAGATAACTTTTGGGCAAAAAATTCTATTTTTCAAGGTATTTTCATCTAAAAAATAAAAACACCATAAAATCCTTTCTAAATTACCTTGTAACCTTTAAAAGCTAGAAAACGCTACAAAAAAAAAAAAAATCAACCAAATAAAAAAACTAAACTAAACTACACTAGATCTTTTTTTTTCATGGATGTTTAGAGATAAAAACAATCACTATCAAACTCTCCGTGTTGAATAGAACCCGTGGATATTGAGAGCAATGATTTTTATCATTGAAAAGTGGTCGAACTAATTACTTTCTCTCATTGCCCTTTCTAAATATATTTCTTATCTTTAACCTCATGAACTGAAATGCAAAGAAAATGAAGATTTTGAATCAAAATTAAAAAATTTTTAAAAAATATAGGGATTGTAGAGAAAGAGAAAAAAAATTGTGATGACCGAAAAAAACTTTTCCAAGAATCTTAGACTAACCATGTTTTTTCTTTGTTTTACTCCTTGGTCTCTTTCTTATCATTATTATGTATATCCTTAAACAAATTTTGATAGATTTGACATGAAATTAGACATAAGGGTACAAATAAAAAAAAGGTTCAAGGGCAAAAATTGGGGGGGGGGGGGGGGGGGGGGGGGGGATGTCATGCAATGTAATTCATAAGAATCACAAGCGAAATCATCAATCGATCCCTGATACCTAGTAGAGAACGATTGGAATGCGTAAATTACAAAATTTCAACCGTCATCTACGCGTAAAACTATCAATTATACTCTCCTCAGGGTATTCTTCCTGAGTTCTCTTATACATCACTGAAAGAATGCCCGGCGTGGCACCAGCACTGAAGGTCTCCCCACCTCTACTTTCAGTTGAATAGATGAGAAAATAGAATGACCTCTGTTGAAGAAATTATGATCTCTAATCATGGCCAAGGACACATTTTTTGGGCAGAAAAACACTGACGCTTTAAGATAAATTTATCCAAGCATGGCAAAAAGGTGAGAGCAAGGGGAAGCTGGCAATCAATCTAGCCCATCTTTATTACTCTGAATACATCTACTCGTACAAATGAACCATCAACGAAATATTAAGGAAAAACTGGAACTGCCGCCTCTACACAATAGTTTACAATCGCAAATCCAGGGGGAGTAAACAAAAACTTTCAATGTGCTATTTTCCTGTAACGCAACTACTTCAGTATTGTATGATGAAGCCCCCATTAACTCCCTCCCTCGAGGCACTCAATGCTTTGAGAACATGCCTTGAGTTAAAGAGGAGAAATCATAATCCTTCCCGGTTTGCATTTTAGCACCACCAGATGAAACCGGAGCTGCTGATTGAGTTTTACTGACTCCAGTGCTTGTCCCACCGTTGGGAGGGTTAGCTTGCCCCATGTCAAAAAAGCTGCAAACAACAAATGGCAGGCATTTGGGTAGGGAATCTAACACAAAAACTAGACAGTAGACGGAAGTTTATTGGTGGAAAAGAAAAGCATGAATGGATCTGATTTCAAAATGTACTTGTAAAAACTTTCAAATGATTGCTTTTCTAATAGTTCTATGATGGACAGTATCGTTTTACTAGCACAGGAAATGCACCAACAGTCTGATTTTACATATTATGGAGTGATGAAACAGAAATATTGATCTCCTAAAACTTAAAACTGCCTTGTTTTTAAGCGGCACAGAGCAACCATCCTGTAAGTAACAAAATGGGGAAAAGAAAGAAATGTGGCTGCAAGCTTACGCTATAGCTTTCTCACTGCCATTTTCTTCACTCTTCGAAACTAAGCGAGCTTGTTCAATTGGAAAAAATTGAAGTAATTGGCAAAATTTTATACCCCATGCAAAGCAATTTTAGATGCAATGCAAGACTGAGGACCAAACTTGGGCAGGATGAGGGAAGATGGAGGAACATGAAAAAACTTATCTGGAAAAAAAAAAAAAACACACAGGAAAGCGGTCGTAATGTCCATGGTTTCAGTTCCACCAGAGCGCAAAGCACAATCACATGTTTCTCTATTCACCAACACCAGAGCAGACTGGAAAAAACAAACATACCTTGATGGTGGATATTGTACAGCGCTTCCCCCTGGATGTGTCAGTCCTATGTTACCAGTCTATCACCAAAAAAAAAAAAAAAACAGCAACATCAGAATATTACCAAATGAAACTAATTAAGTATTAGTAAATATGAAAGCAATCCATAATTCCATGATATATACCTGCATAAGTTTCTGCAAGTCACCCTGCCCAGCTACTGGCATCATCAAACCGGGAATTTGGTATCCCATGTTCGGCCAATTTTGTGCAGGTATGTTAATACCATTTGGCCCTTGTTGTTGAATACTGCCAGAAAGTTTCAGGTCCCCACCAACTGACTTCGCTGCTGCAGCCATAAGTTGCTGTTGCTGTGTCAGCATAGCAAGTTGCTGTTGATTCATCACTTTTGGGTCCCCACCAGCAGATTTTGCTGCAGCAGCCATAAGAAGTTGCTGTTGTTGCGCTAGCATAGCAAGTTGTTGTTGATGCATCGCAAATGGTGATACCATATTGGACTATAAGATGGAAACAAAATCATCAGCTAATAATTCAGCTCCACATAAACTTCCAAAAGCTAAAAGCTTGCATGAACTCAAACTAAAGTTGGTTTTTACAGAGGTAACAGATGTGATAAATAATTTGGAAAGCACATCCAGGATAGGATAAATGCCCAAACAAATTTCAGAGGAAATGTTCAAAAGATGCATAAAAAATGCCAAAAGTACATACCTTCTCAAAAAGGCTCATTATATCATTTTTCACATCTTTCTGGGGTTTCTCCGAGACTGAAGGGGTAGCTAAAGAAGGCGAATCTTTAAATAAATCCTCAATTCCAGAATTGGACTGAGTATTATTTTCTACAGCTTTTTTTGGAACAGCTTTTCCAGTCATTGATAATTCTTCAGCAACTGTTGCAGCTGAAAATTTTGGAATGGTCCACATTGATAACAAGAATCACCATACATGTGTGTGAAAATGAAATATCAACAAAAAACACATAGGAGATCATAGCAATTAACAATTGTCCAAACACATGAAGACATACATTGAAAACCTGCCCAACCATTATCATCATTGGAAGCTACTTCTGAGCCATTTTCACTAGGGCCATCCATGGAGAGCAAGTTGAAAAGGTCAGTAGCAAAATCAACTTTGGGTGCAGAGACAGCTGGAGCAGCATCTGCAACTTTCTTTGCAGCTTCAGTAGCTTCCACCATTGGTTCAGCTTTTTCAACAACCAGTTGAGGCTTTGCAGGAGTAACCTGTTTATGAAAAAAATGTCATGCTCGAACCATTATGGATGGGGGACCTTTCTGGGTGGGAATGAAAAAAAAAAATAATATAGTGCGAGATGATTACAAAGTGAGGAAGAAATAAGAATCATGCATGTAACTGCTCTAACTAATAGTCATTGTATAAGAGACACAGGAAAGCACGGTGAATTGCAAAATTATTAAGATATGGCATAATTCAATAGCACATAAACATTGGCTATTGCAAGTGGTTGTGCTTTTGGAGATAGATTTTATTCGCGAGAGGCCAAAGGCTAACATCAAAACCTTTTCTTCCCAACAAAATTTTACATGCATAGATTTTAGGATTTATTGAAGCTTTCTTTTCAACTCATAATAAAAGAAAAGAAATGATCAACTATTTCATTACAGATTCTTTGAGTATTCAACTGTTCCACTTGGACTAAGAAGATAAAACTCAGCATACCTGCTCGTGTCCTCTAGGAGGAACAGGAACACTTATTCTTGTGGCAGTGGCACCGTTCCTTGAGCTTGATACTTGTGAATTCTTTTTTTCCTCGAACAAATTTTCAGAACTGCTGGTGTGTCCATGCTCACTTCTTTCACCGGGTCTCTGATGCAGAGATCTTTCATCCAGCCCACTAGGAGGAGATTGTGCTCTTCCATCTTTAGAGACCCATCTCTTATCTTCATACCTGAAAGAAAATGTAATGGTCAGGTGCAATGCAATCATATCAACACACAAAGAGGATCGAGAAAACTTGCTAATAATAGAGTTCTAAAAATACACATACTTCGCACGAATGAAATTCTCAATTCCAACTCTGTCATAGTTTGGGGGTATCTCTGCTTCCCAATAACTATTTGCCCTCTCATTCCCCATTGCTAAACAAACAGTACAAAGCAAGCTGTTTATTAAACCCAAAAGTAATTGTAAAACAATCATAATAATCACAAGTTTGCAACAAGCCAATGAGCTTACATTGAATAAATGCAACCTGTTCTGGAAGCCACGTGTCAAGGGTTGCGGATCGAACCTGCAGAAGAGAACCAATCAGGAGACAAAATATCCTAAAGGATAATTGCACTTTGATGCATATTAAGCAGCATCTCCAAGAGAAAAAAAACGAAAAACCAGATTCATGACATGTAGGCAACAGCAAGATATAAATTCATTGATCAACCAACAGTAGACCTAGTTACCATGCATGTCAGTTACACTTTTAAAAAGAAGAAAATGAATGACACATCAATTACCATTGTGCTTGCTTGTGATCAATCAATCCAAGAAAAAAAAAGAGCAATATCATTAGGAAATTGGAGGGCACAAATTGAAGCGCAGGAGCAATACAGACAAAAAAATTTCATTAACCAACATTGCTGAAAATAGAAACCAAGCTGTAGAAATGAATGGAGGACTATTAAACAGCATATCAAGTATAGACATAATCAAAAGAAGCTAGACAATATGCTACTTGCCTAGGACTTGGTAACATCAGGAAAGGTAATGATAAGCCTACAATATTACCCAGTGAGATGAGATAATTTTGTATCTGAAACAATGCATTTTAGCCATAAAAGATGGTGAAATAACAGTCATTCATACAGATTCAAAATCACCATACCATCTTTCTTTCAATTTTCTGTTTTGTAATAAAAAAAGGCTGATACAAAAACTATTTCCTCATTTGTTTTTCACAAAGCAACTCTTCGTAGAAGACTTTGAAGGCCTTATCTACAAAACTTCTTTTATGTGCACACAGAAAAACAACCATTATCTTAGTCTTTTGTTAAAGATTCTAATTCTACATTAAAAGTTAATGATGGTTTAGAAAGCAATTTGTCACCTTTGATATGTGTACCCCAAGACTTCTGTGGATCCCTGAACACTGCATGCATATAAAGATACCTAAATTCACGCTTGCCCATCTTGGACCTCTGCATTTGCAAACAGGTTAACACCAGCAGCTCAAACTGATAGTACAGCAACAATAAGAAAACTAACAGCATCAAGCTAGTTACAAAGATCCATGACTGTTAAATACTTTTGTATATTTATTTTTCTAATTATTTACTATTATCCTAATTATATCAGATCCTCGTATTCTTCTCCATACATACTTGGCTTTGCAGTCAGCACATTCCCTATTCTCAGGCAATTTGAGGAGGCCTTCCAAGACCTGCATATGCAAAACAGGAAATAAGTAATTCAAGACAATACACTGTTAAGAAATAAAGGGGAATGAATGGTACTGCCTCTAGAATCACAAATAAAAAACAATTAGAATACGGAAAACACCAAAGCAAAAATTTTATAAACAAAAATCATATAATCCAATTCAATGACAAATGGCACCATATGTAGCTAGCATCAATGGCAGTCATAAAGTCTAAACTTTGACATGTATCAAAATATAGTAACCCATTGCTATAAGGTTCAAATAATCACCATAGGAATGAAATACAATATACAAGGGACAATATGGAAACCAATAGAGACTCCAGAAAATTCCACAGTGTTCAGCCATGAATTAAATATTTGGGACAAAGTAACATTTCCAGCTGCTTATAAAATAACTAAAATTTAATCCCAAAACACTCAATTCAAATAAAGCTCCACTGAAAAATGCGACAATCAGACTGCTAATTTGGCAGGTTTTGCATAACATACAGGTAACAGAATTGTTCATAAAAATGCACACTCCATCCCTTCAACGCAAAATAATATAATTAAACATACAAACAGCATATGAGCACAGTAGCTAGCACAAAAAAAACCCAAACAAATTCTAAGGTTGAACTCAATCCTAATTTGAGGATGCCATAGCAGCCCTCATCAAAGACAAACTAGAAACACATATATTTATCATTACAGAAGAGACAAAATCACAAGCAAAATAATCATCAAGGACATCAATATAGATGAGCCTATCTTAATATCTACAAAATGCAACAACTTTAAGAACATTTATTAGCTCTTGGTTTCGAATTAGACCAGATTTTCGCCTCAAAGATATAATTCTGAAAAAAATCCAATTCTAACGACAAGAGAAAATCTTCTAAACTTAGATCTCAGCATATTATATAGCCAACCAGCAACACAAATGAATAGCATCGTATCAGATATAAATCTCAGCCAATCTAAAACTTGAAATTCGCAAAGCTAAAAAATTAAACAAATTCCACAAAATCAACGCAATCACCATTAATTAATCAAGCTACATTTCATCAATTACCAGTAAAATATTAGATCAAATGCATAATCACGCAGAAATAAAAGAATCCACGATCTAATTAATCATCTAATTAATCTAAAGTCATAGCACACATCATATCAAATCAATCGCAGTTTAATTCAAAGCGTGATAAAATTATCAAAATAAAAAAAGAAATCGAGATTAACACAAAACCAATCAATAACAGGCAGAGGCAGGATTGAGATTTCGATCAAGGAAGGAAGACTGACCTTTCTGTGTCTAGCATTGAGCTCTTTAGAGACGTTGGCCTTCTGGTTCATGGTGACCGTACAATAACCGCCAAAAGGAAGAACTGGCTGATCGAGAGAGAGAGAGTCGTAGAAGCTGCAAAAGGATAGAGAGAGAGGAGTCGAGGTCAATTTGGTCTTTTTACACCAAAATCTCCTCTCTTTCGTTTCCCTCTGATTATTTTGCAACCCAAACAGCAAAATAAGAAGAGGAGGAGCCAAAAAGCGTTTCCTTAATAAAATATATTCATCTGTTTTTTTTTTACCCTCATTTGTTTAATTTCCTTCTTCGCACGTGTAGTATGGTCTTTGGTGCGTGTGGGATGGTGGAATTGAGTCACGAAACGCGGAAGAGAATTATATGGGTCACGTCCATGTCAGAAACGTTTCGATAAATACAAAAACATGAAAAGTTATTCTCGAATAAATGTAGGATGCTAAAGTTTCAAGCTTGCTATCCGCGTGGTTGATTTGTTGTTCGACAAGCTATTCAAAAAAGATCATAATGTTAGTATTTTTTTTCCTTACTCTACAGAAATTAGTATTTTTAAGTTATTTTTCGTTATTAATAGATAATAAGTCTTTTTCAACTATTTCAATGATGTATTATTCATACTTCAATGTATAAAAATTAGTTTATTTTATTTAAGAGGTTTCAATACCAATTGCATAGCTATCAACAACAGCTAATTGATTAGGATAAATAATTGTTTTTCTCCACCTATTTCACTGTTTTATTTTTTTTATTTTATCTTTTAATATTTAATTTATTAGAAATTAAACTTTATTATTTGTTTAAATTTTTTTAATTATTTTAATATCATGACTCGAGTCCTGAGTTTAGGAAGTTAACTCGGCAAATTGAATATTTTTTTTGTTTATTTTCTAATTTCTTATTTTCTCATTCAATGGTTAATTGGGGATCAAATTTTATAATTTGTTTCAATTTATTTTTTATAAAGTTATTCCGGTTTCATGACCCGGGTCACGGACTTAAGGGTTAACCCAGTTGATTCAGGTCATTTTTTAATTTCATCTTTTAATATTAGGTTCATTAGAAATTGAGTTTCATAATTTGGTTTAATTTAATTTCTATAAGACTATCTTTGTTGCATAACCTAGGTTATGAATTTGACAAGTTAAACGTGATTAACCCATATCAATTTAATATGTTGTTGTCTCAATATTTTTTTAAAAAATGATATTGTCTTGAATTGTTTTTAGTCCAACTATGTTTTTATCAATCATTCATGTTATTTTTGAATACTCAAATTCAACCAATTCAAATTGAATCAATCTCCATGCAATTTTTTTTTTTAATGAAAACATTTTAGTACTACCTAAATATTTTTTTGTATGTTCAAAAAGAAATATAATTTGACTTCCAACACAGTGCAAGTCAAAAATCCAGTTAACAAAAACTAATTAAAGAGAGGGAATAATTGTTCCCCTCCTTACTAAATAATATTTATTAAAACAATAATTTTTTTATTTAATTTTTTTTTACAGTTTTATTTTTTAACATTAGATTTATTGAGAATCGAGTTTCATAATTTATTTTGATTTGTTACCTATAAGGTTATTGCAAAATAACTTAGATTACAACTTCTACATATTAACCCAGTTGACTTGGATTTTCTTTTTGTTTTTTCATAATTGATTTTTTTTTAATTTTTTCTTTCAACATTTAGTTGATTAAGAATTAAATTTCATAGTTTATTTCAGTTTTGTTTATATGAGATTATTTCAATCTTATAATTCAAGTCACGGGTTTAACAGATTAGTCAAGGTTGACTTAAATCTTCTTTTGTGTTATTTTTTAATTGTTTTTTATTTTTAATTTCATCTTTTTCGATATTGAATTAACTGAAAAGTGGGTTTCATAATTATTTATTTATTTTTTATTGAGTTATATTTCTTTCATAACTCAAGTTTACATAAGTTGACTGATGATATATTTTTTTAATTATTTTTTTTTAATTTTATCATTTAATATTGGATTGATTAAGAATTAAGTTTCAAAATATTTTTTTATTTACTTTTTATGAAGTTATTACGATCTTATGACTATAACAACAGATTTTATATGTTTGACCTAATATGTTATCATCCAAATATTTGTAATAAAAAAATATGTTATCTTAAAATTTTCTGAGTTAAACTATGTTTTTCTAGTTATTCATATGCATTTAGGTTTGCTAAGTCAATCGCATCACATTGAATTAATTTTTATATAATTAATTTTTTTAAAAAAATACTTTAGCAATAAATGAATATTTTTTTTAAAAAAATAAATTAATCCAAAAAATAATAATAGTTATTTTAACTAAAACAACTCGAAAGTTGTAGGATTGCCTATTTTATATTGAAGAAAACCATGTGATTAGGCATATATTTATATTAAGCCATGCTTCAAAGCAGATTAGGATTATTGTGTTGATGCTTAAAAGTTCTATGTTATCAGAAATTGAATTTTATTCACGATCCAAAATAATAGCAGGATAAATTATCTAATTTATTAGATAAAAAAAATGTAACTTTTGTGTATTAATGTTACATTTAACAGGTACTTTATCCTAAAATTATCACAAATAAACATTGACGAGGTTGTTGTTTGAAGCCTACTTAAAAGAGTTTTTGGACTTCTCCTTGGTCAATTGTCGGGCTTGGGTCCAAGGAGAATATATACTTAGGTTAGACTGTAGAAGGCTAGACTGCCTATGCGGCTGACGGTGATGCAGTTTGATGGCTAAAAAATGGTTACAAACAAGGCTTCAGTATGTTTGATATGTTTGATAGCTGTTATAGTTATGATTTTAAAAAAATTATTTTATAAAAAATATTTTTAGTTGAGGTTGGTTTGAAAAAATAAATATTTGGTTAAAACTGTGGTTGAAATTGAAGTTGAAGAAAAAACAGTTTAATGTGTTTGGTTAAAAGTGCTTTAAAAATTGAGGTTATAAAATAATTTTAAAATATATATTAATATTAATGGTTTTAAATTTAAATATTGTAGAATTAATTACTCCTATTATATCATGAAATAAAAAATACTTTATAAAAAATACTTTTTATTATTCCATTAAACTATTTATAATTTCATTACATACAAAATTCATCCGATAAGAACTACAGTTTTTATAATTTTTTGAGCGTAGATAAAATATTATCAAGTATAAAATTGATATTACAGTGCGATAAATTCACTTTATACTAATGTTTTTTTTTAAAATGTTAAAAAAATTAACACGAAAAAAAAAATAAAAAATTTCACGTGAACAGTGCAATTCTTGCACTGTTTACATACTCCATTGTTTAGTAAACAGTGGAGTATGCCTCCCCTGCAACTCCACCCCTGCTCACTGAACAGTGGACACATGCCTCCACTGTTCAGTGAACAGTGGAGGTGCATGATACACTGTTCAGTGAGTGAACAGTATATCATGGTTGGATTTCCCAAAGCAGCATTTTTATGCTTTTCATCTTCCTGCGTTTCTCACGCGATTTGGATGTGGGACCATGCACAGTAAGCAACTTCTTTTTTTTTGTTAACCAAACATTTGCTTCCTGCGTTTTTGAAAAAACACAACTTCTAACGTGTAGCTAAACGGGCTTTTACTATTTACGAGACTTGAAAAACAAGTCTTTTGTCATGGACTACCGGGTTTATTTTTTTTTAATTATTTTAAAAATAATTTATTTTTTTTAAATTCAAATTAATTTTTTATTTTTGAATTTTTTTAATATATTAATATAAAAAATAACTTTAAAAAATTAAAAAAATATTATTTTAATAAATTTTCAATGAAAAACATTTTAAAAACAACTATTAACACATTCCCATTCATTTTTTAATTCATTGAATATTGTAGAATATATGTTTGTAGAATATATGTTTGTCACAACAATAAAACATTTTTCTTTATCCCAAACCATGTAAAAATAATAGCTAACAATGTTAGTTATATATATATATATATATATATAAATTCGGCCATAAATTTGGATTTGAAGTTTGGTTTGGTAGGTTATCATGGCTATAAGTTAGTTTGGAACGTTGGCAGGGGAGTTTGGTTGGCAATGAGACATGCTGCGAGCTGGTCTTAACATCTGTAGCCACCGTTGTTCTTGGCATGAGTGGAACCAACAACTAAAGAAAATTAAACTAACATTTATATCGTTATCATTGTCTACACTTATTTGTTAAACAAAAATGTCTACATTTTTTAATAGGACTTTTTGTCTGATATAAATTTCAAGATTCTCGCATAAAAAATACATTCAAGTTGATAGCATCGGCGGAAAAAAAAAGATAAAGAAAAGCGAGGAAAAAACCAACACCAAATATTTTTTTATCTTCAATGATATGGAAAAAAAAAATCATGAATAATTAACACAATATAATAAAATCATTGCTCCAACCACCTCCACCATAAACCCACCTTGAATGACCTAATGCGACAACACTTTGATCATGACCATTTTGATGTTGGAGAGAAATCCCCATAGCTATGGAAAGTGACACCAACGCTAATCTACACTTATCGACATACAAAAATATGGTGAATATGTATTAAAATCATTCAAAAAGAAAATTTATTAACATACAAAAATTATAAAAAATATATTGTTAAGATTATTTAAAAAAGAAATTTAATGTTAGAGAATAATATAATTCATATTTTAAGATGTTACTTAATAGTTTAAGTTATTGGGTTGAAATTATTTTTTAATATGGTATTAGTGTTTTGATGATCAAGTAATCATGAGTTCGAATTTTATCATTTTTATTTATTTGATAAAAATCAAGTATAAAATAATATTTTAAAGTAATATTTATGTTATTAGATTAAAATGATTTTTTTGATAATTAATCTTATTAATAGAGCAAATGAGAGTTTTTATTTATCCTACTATAATTATAAAATCAGGGTGATTGTGCACTTGTGTAATTGCATGACGAGAAAGTTAAATTTTCTTTTCTATAATGTGATCACTGTGAGATATACATATGCACATCCTTACTTCTAAGGTTTATTTTGTTTCTCCCTTTTTCCCTTTTCAAATCAAAGTTTGTAGAAGATTTGTGTTTTTATTCTTTTTCTGATCTTATTTTTTGTGAAAGATTTTCATTCTCTACTGTGAACGTTTTAAAAGTATACTTTAGAATTTGTAAACTTGTATGCTATATTTTCTAATAAATTGATAGTATTCTTATATATTTTTTAAAAAATTAATGTTAGATTTTTCACACTGATTTAAAACTTTTATTAATTGATATATCATATCATTATATTTATTCATAATGTTTTAAACTATTCCATTTTAATTGTTGGTCTCTTAGATAGTGTTTGATTATTGTCTTGATTTGAAATAAAAAAGACAAAGATAATTGAATAATAAACATATTTTGTTGAAAAGACAAACATAAATTAAATCTATCTCTAGATCATAGTTTTGATATATCATATTATTATTTCCATTCATAATTTTCTATATCACTTTATTTCAATTGTTATTTTTTAGGTAGTGTTTGAATACTATCTTACCTTGAAATAGAAGAGACAAGGATAATAGAGAAAGAAACATGTTTGGTTGAAAAGATAAAAATATAAAATAAATAAATTTATAGGGTAGTTTTGAAATGAATTTTTATATTTTTAAAATATTAAATACACGAAAAATATTTATCTATTGTCTCTATTGTTTTGGGTGTGAGTTTTGATGAATTTCAATTGTTCATATAAAATCACATGTTTATGAAATCAAATTGAATCCATTGTCAACAAATATTATAGTTAGTCTTATTATGACAATCACTTGAGAAGGATAGTGCCTCTTCCAAGGTGGCTATATTTTTAGTGATCCAGATGATGGAAAACATATATATATATATGAAGTAATGAATGTCCCTTAGCTATGATGAGATTACTAGCTCTAGTTTGTCATGACCACTTTATTGAATTTGACCATATGGTCTAATGAGTTCTATTGATTTTAGGTTAGTTTTTATCTATCTTTTTAATTTTCCTAATGAAATATAAGTTTTTCTTTTCATGTGCATCGCAAACCGTCCTTGTTTTAAGGTACAATGCTTACAATTTGGACATTACATACATTGTTAATGAAATCTCATTGTTGTTTAATATAAAAAACATAGAAAAAAAGTCAAAGGTCTGTTTAGTGTGACTATGCTATGCTATTATTAAAAAGCAATGTTTAATAATGTTGGCTTTGGTTTGAGATAAAAGATGCTAAAGACAAGTACGAGACAAAAAAAATTTACATGTCTGGTTTGCAAAGATAGAAACAAAATTGTTATGCTTTTTTTTTTTTTTTAAAGCGTTTTTGCCCAAGAAAATAGTTAACCTTGAAACTGTTTTATTTTTATTAAAAGTAGTTGACACTTTACTTTGCTTAATAAATAAATAAATTAAAGTATCATATCTTTGATTTGAAATTAAAACAAATATTAATTGAACATTCCTTTCAAACCTAAAGTTGGTAAAAGTAACTTTGTTTTAAAGTACAACAATATTATATAGACACTACGACCTCAACAGTCTATGATGTAGATATGTCATGTTACAGTATGAGGGACTAACACCTTTAGCATAATCAAATTCACCTATGATATGCATGAATTATTAGTTGGATTAGTTAGATCACATACGTTGATTCCATTGGATTTGCTAAAAAAATATTACTCAATTACAAAATGGAATCAAATGATAAGGATAAAATTAAAAACAAGAATTAACCTAAAAAAAATATAAAATAAATAGAAATTAAAAGAATAAGAATCATATTGTATAAATAAAACAAATAAAATAAAGCTTGTATATCTTGTCCAAGAGAGAAGAGAAAAAAAGAAAGGATGAGAGAAAAGTGAGCCACACTACATGTTTTTTATTATAATGCACATCGTCATTAGAAAGTTCTGGATATATCACTTTAAACACCGTTGTAGAAGGTGATATTTGATGATGGAAAGAGCCTACATGTGCTGTCCAAAAGACACGAACTCTAATCACTTGTTGGCGTGCGTGGTGCATACCCCATTCAATTTTTATTTTTAAATATATTTTATAGATATCAAAAGACCTCATCATCCCTAACTCTAATTGACAATTATAGAAAAACCAAAAGAAAATAATAAAAACATCCCTGGATCCAAGTAAAAGAAAAACAAAATTACAAGAGTATTTAAGTAATTATATTGTTCTAAATAATTAAAAAACCAAAAACACCCCTTGCCTCCAGGTTATATATTTTTATTGTTTTTAAAGGATAAATTAATAATTTAAATGTTATATAAATAACTTGACAAAAAATAGTCTATAACAATCTTATCATTGGATGACCTTTATATTTTGTTAGATGATTTTATAGATTCAATTTCTATAAAAAATAATCAATTCTAATTAGCTAAGCTTTGAAAGACCTTGAAAATATTGTTTAGAGTCAATTTCATTAATTTTTCTTTTTATTTTTATATTTTCAATTTAATTTTAGATTTTATGTTATTTTCTTTTTATTTAGAATTCTAATTTTCTTATCTTGTAAAAGTGGTCTATTTAAAGACTTACAAACCTTTTAAAAATACATATAAAATTAGATATAATTATTCAGAAATAAAATATAAATTAAGATTATTGTCTAATTTTTTTATGTCAATTATATTTTTTTTTGCTTGCTATTTTCTTGTGTTTTGTATTTTGATTATTTTTTAGTTTAGAAAAATATTCTACCCCAAAGTGTTTTTATTTTATTTTCTATTTAATTTAAAAAATCAAATAATTAAAAAATATAACTTATAGTAGCATGTTTGAAATTGTAGTTGTAATTGTTTATTAAATTACTTTTCACTCGGAAATGTATTAAAATATATATTTTTTATTTTTTAAAATTTATTTTTAACATTAACTCATCAAAATAATCTAAAAATATTAAAAAATATATTAATTTAAAATAAAAAAATAAAAAATTTTAAATTTTTTAAAATTACTTTCAAAACACAAATATAAATAACGACATTATATTCCGCTTATATTTTATAAATAAAACTACCCGATACGTGATTTTTCAGCCTCGTGGATCGGCTTCCCCTTTCATATCAACAGCTGTTCAGTTAGATGGAACCAAATGGGTGATGAAGAGAAGACAGCGGCAGTTCATCGAGAAATTAAGAGGATGAATCAACTTCCTGCAACCAGCAGTTATGTTTCTCATCGTTTGCGGGTTCTTAATAAAATTCTTCAACTTGTGTCCATCCAGTTATCAAAATATAGCAATTTTGATTAAAAAAAAAAGATGATAATTTATCTGTAAAGATTAACCTTTATCTTGGATTTTGTTAGAGGACCGGCTCACAAGATAAGGAATTGGAGTTGCTTTTTGCTGGGTTGCATCTGTGATTGATTTGCCAGTGCTATGGTGAGTTGGCTTGAAATTTGTTTGTTGTAATTTGGTTTTGTTTGTATTTGCCTCTTCTTTTTCTTGAGTTGATGAAATGGGTATGATGGAAGGTTTAGCTATCTTGAAGATTTGACATGTGATGTAAATTCAGTTTTGGTTATCGTTGAACTCAACTAGCTTCTTTGCAACAATGTTTTGGAGTGAGCTAACAAATTTCTGTCTTCCCCTCTGTGGTCTGATTTTGAGTCATTTTTCTTTTTGCATCATCTCATGCATTTCTGTGTAACTTTCTTCATCATTGTAGAGGTTGCCGTTAGCAGTCCGGGTCCTCGCCACAGTGATTAAAGTTTTTCTGGTTCTATTTTCATGTGGGATATTGGCTGGTGTCATATAAGTGTCATCTTTGCATATCATATTTTAGTTATAAAGAAAAATTCTTTTATGATATGCAGCCCTTTTGTACTGCTTATTATCTCATAACCCAGGGCTTAAGAGACGAATCCCCTCATTCTGTGTTTCAAGACTACATTACCATATCACTTGTTAGGGCTTAGGAGAGCCTGTAAACTTTAGTGAGCGTTCTAGATTACAAGAGTCATTACCCTTTTCTGCTCAATTTTTATCTTCAATTTTTGTTCTTTTCTTCTTGCATGTCATAAATGTGTACGAAGTGAATGTTTCTAATTGCCAATGGATGCTTTGCTTGCTCATTTGTGATCATTTCATAAGTAATTCATTTGTGTGCCTTTCCCTAAAGATTACGGGCTATCACCAGGGCCTAAACAAACACAAACGACCAAGGGCCAATAATTGCATGTATGCTGAGCGCCTCCTCTCTTCCATTTGTTGATCAGATTTCTACTTTACATATGTTCCCATGTTCATAAACTGTGTTGTTTGGAAGTTTTTGTTATTCTCCTTAATTTTGCAGACTCGTCAAAATAAAGAGGCAAAACCATTGGTTTACCAAGATTATTGCGTGTAAAGTTGCTAGAAATGGTGCCCCTGCATAGTATCCTCTTTCCCTCTCCAGATTCTTACCCCGTGACACTCTGACTTTGTTTTACTGTTCTCCATTTATCTTTCAAATTGTGCATGCTTATTATTCTTCCTGCGATTTCATGATGCTTCTTCTTAGACTTGATTCATGTAAATTCAATCAACATTCCAATTTTATTTCCTTTACCTGATCATATAGTTATAGCACTTCCTTCCCATCAATTTTTTTTTGCATTGAATTTTCCTTGCAAAAGCCCATCTTCAGGAACTGGAAGCAAAAAGAATGTTAATCCTCAACCCTCACCGTCTTTGATAAATTTGATCTTGCAGGATTAGCATCATCGCAGAAAGTTAAATCCTCAGATTGTATTTCCCGAGGCATGATGGACGTGGTTTGCCCTTGTATGCAGTGCAGAAACAAATGCCTCCCTGGTAGGCTGAAATTTAAATCTTGTGAACATCTTCTTACGCTGTTTTCTTTTCATCAGAGTGCTCTGTATCTTTTGTTTGATTCCCCCCCCCCCCCCCCAAATCAATTTCTTTTTGATCTCAACGCTCAAATCATCAAGTGTTTTGACTGATACTCCTGCTATATTTCATCAGACTTAACTGCTATACAACTCACATGCTTTTTCACAGAAATGTAGCAAAAAGTTATCAAAAAATCATGAAACTATTTTGATGATAATTTAATCATAAACATCAGGGGGATGTTATTTTTTAAATGTTTTTTTTTACCAATATTTGATGATATTTTGATGTTTTCCAAGGAAGTGTGTGCAATTCACATGTTATTCAATAGAAAAACAGATGAAATATAATTGAAGGGGTGTCTTGCTCAGTGATTGAATAAAGAAAAAGATAGAGAATTTCAGTAGGAGGTCGCCATCAAAATGAACCAGAGCACAAATGCCTTCGATTGAGCTTAGAATCCTTTTAGTTTTAGACTTTGTTTGTTTTTATGTTTTAAGAATGTTTTTTTAAAGTTTTTTTTAAAATTAATATATTTTTGATTTATTAAATCATTTTAATATATTAATATTAAAATTAAGTTTTAAAAAATAAAAAAATATTATTTTAATATATTTTAAAAAATAATAATAACTAAAATTTCATATTATTTTAATGCGCATGTCTTGGTCGTTCATTCGGAGGTGGAATCTGTGCGTACACGTCTGCTTTATTCGGTGGTATCTGTGCTTAGACATGTCTTCTGTGGTAAAGGAGGAGGTACTGGGATGGCGTACGGCGGAAGGAAAGAACAACTTAACTTGCCCAACGGTTCACGTTTCTTTCTTTCTTTTTTTTTTTTTTAAATCTTGAACATGCCTCCAAAATAATCGTAAAAAGGGCAGTTCTATTTGGATGACTTTTGAATTGGAATTTTTTTTTTTCTATTTGGATGACTTGTGAATTGGATTTGTTTTTGAAAAGTTGGCATGGTTTAGTAAAAGTTTTGAAAAAGTAATACATGCAAGAAAAATATTAAAAAAATAACGAACTTTTAATACAATTGCTATTTTGAATGTAAGTTTTGTACTGATTTTTGGATATCTAGTACTATTAATTTTTTTTTAAGGAGATGATTCTAATTATACCATAAAAAATCATTAAACAAGATTGTAATTAATTAATGATTTTATTTAGAATTAATTTTGAGTTAAGATACTTTAGGGTTTAATTAATCACAAATAAAATTATTAATCAATTACGATATTGTTTAATGGTATTTTATGGTATAGTTAAAATTATCTTGTTAATATATTTTTTTAATGCAAACACATTCTTTCTTTCCTTTCTTTTTCTTTCACATTTCTTTCGCTTGTCTCCCTTCTTATTTCTTAATTAAATTTTGTACATGTTAATTAATTTTATTTTTGATTTATAAGTAAAAAACTGTAATTCTGGTTACAAAACTAATATTTAGAATTATAATTGTGTTATTTTCTAAATATTTTATAATCTATTTTATTTTTACAAAATTTTTATTAAAGTATTAGAATGGTAAAATACCCTTATGAAATGTGAAAGGGGGCAAGTTTTTCGTAACATAAAGAAATTCGAGGACAAAAACTGGAACCACTTTTTTAAATATGAAATGTGTAAATTACTCGGAAGAAACTGCCCCTTTCCACGCTCCAATGCGAACTACAAAAGCAGGTTTCTATACAAGAAACATGCTCATTTCTTATCAACTTCCCTTCAACTGCAAGCAGCTTCCCAAGGCAAATCGCGTTGAATCTCTTAAGGTTAAGAATCCTACAATTGGCTTCGCTGCTTGTGTTCTTGCATTAGCTCCAAACTAAACTAAACTGATCAACATCTTTTCAGACAACAGCCACGTCAACCAAGCCGACCGGCAAGGTAAGCTATGTTGTCTTCCGTTCATTCAATGCTCCTATTTATTTGTTTTATTTTTCTACTGTATCTTGAAGTTAATGTAAATTGACAAATGTTTTTGTTTCTCTTTCCTGTGTATGCTTATTTCTAGAGTTTCTGTCTGTAATATTTGCTACTTGGTATCATCGCCTACTTCTTTATAACTTCGTTGTTCCCTTTTTCTAATCTTTTTCGATATTCTTATTTGAATTAAATGATAAATTATAACTTCCATTATTCTAAAATTAATTTAGTTCGTGCATGCAAGGATTCAACAATAGAAATGGTTAGACCGAACGATCCCTTTTGGGGTTATGTGGAGAAGATGACAGGTGGTCTTTTGAGGTGCATGTTTTGCGAGTATGTATTTGCTGTTGCTACTTCAATATCGAGGATCAAATCACATTTCGCGGGAGTCAAACGGCGCGGAGTTAATATCTGTACAAAAGTGCCTAAAGAGATTCAAGAAGCATCCTATTTAGCTATTCATGGCTCAAGAAAGAAACTTAAAACCATGCCAAGTGAGGTAGCTAATAAGTTTTCTACTTCTTCACTAGAAGAAAAGAATGAAGTTGAAATTCTTGCAAGGGATATAGAAGAGGTGCTGATGGAAGCTGAAAGCTCGGATGAAGTAGAGAGCAAGAGTCCTGCAGAATTGATCCAGTTTGTTGAAACTGGTAGCTCTGTTGAAGGGAATGTTGCTGATGTACACGAGACTGGAGGAACTGCATTGCCAATAATGGATCTAGTTGGTCAATCAATTGAAAAAGACTGGCAAGAGATATATGATTTGTCAAAGGAGAACGATGATTTGATTTGTAGCAGAGAGGACATGGCTGGAGATCTGATTCAGGAAGGGTTACATGAGACTAAAGGAGATGCATTGCTGACAACGGCGCCAGTGGGTCAAGCGTTTCGAAGAAATACGGATGAGATTTTGTCTTTGTTAAAGAAGGAGCAGGTTTTAACTATTGGTGTTTGTGGAAGGGGAGGGATGGGCAAAACAACACTGGTGATTCATATCCGTAATCTGCTTCTGAAAACACCATACTCTTTTCATCATATTTACTGGATTACTGTAACACAAGATTTTAGCATTTACAAGTTGCAGAATCTGATTGCCAAAAACATTGATTTAGATCTTTCAAATGAAAAAGATGAGAAGAGTAGAGCTGCAAAACTTTCAAAAGCATTTTTAACAAAACAAAAATCTGTGCTGATATTAGATAATTTGAGGAATCATTTTGATGTGGAGAAGGTGGGAATTCCTATCAGAGGGAATAAATGCAAGTTGATTTTTACAACTCGATCACTAGATGTTTGTAAACGGATGGGCTGCCCGGAGTACATGGTCAACGTGGAGCCTCTTTCTGAGGAAGAGGCTTGGAGCTTGTTTGCTAAGGAACTTGGGATTTATGATGACAAAGTGGGAAATTTGGCAAAATTTCTTGCAAGTGAATGTGCTGGTTTTCCACTCGGGATTAAAACAACGGCGAGAAGCATGAGGGGAGTGGAAGATGTTCATGCGTGGGGGAAAGCATTACAGGAATTGGAAGAATTGAAACGTACAAAAGGTAGCATGGAACTCGATGTGTTTCCGTTATTGGAATTTAGTTATTTACATTTGAATGAATCATTGCAACGATGTCTGTTATATTGTGCGTTGTTTCCAGAGGATTGCAAGATCAACAAAAATGACTTGATAGAGTATTTGATTGCTGAGGGAATAATAGATGCTAGAGGGAGCAGACAATCCCAATTTGACAAGGGCCACTTCATGCTTGATAAACTTGAAAATGCCTGCTTATTGGAGAGCTTTATAACTGAAGATTATGGATATGTCAGGATGCATGGCTTGATTAGGGATATGGCCCTCCAAATTATGAATTCAAGAGCAATGGTTAAAGCTGGTGTTCAATTAAAAGAATTCCCAGATGAGGAGCAATGGACCGAGGGTCTTGTGCAAGTTTCTTTAATGAGAAATGACATCGAGGAAGTTCCACCAAACCTTTCGCCAAGGTGTACCAATCTGGCAACCTTGTTGTTATGTGGAAATCACAAACTGGAATTGATCACAGATTCTTTTGTCAAACGATTCTGCCTGCTCCAGTTTCTTGACCTCTCTTTTACTGCTATTAAGGAATTGCCAGGTTCCATCTCTGGGCTTGTGCATCTAGATGGATTATGGCTGAGGGGCTGTTACAAGCTGAGACATGTACCATCATTAGCAAAGCTCAGGAAACTGAAGATGCTGAATTTCAGAAATGCTCCACTTGAAGAGGTGCCTCATGGTATAGATTTGCTTTTCAAATTGAGGTATCTTAATCTCGACGGGACTACACTCAAGGAATTTTCTGCCACTATGTTATTTAATCTCTCTAATTTACAATTCCTCCACCTGCACCAGTCTTTAGGAGGTCTCAGAGCAGTTGAGGTAGAGCGAGTAGCAGGCTTGAGAAAGTTGGAATCTTTGAAATGCCATTTCTATGATCTTGTTGATTTCAACTCGTATCTTAAATCTCAAGAAGAGAGGCAACCGTTATGCACTTACGATATCACAATAGGACAGCTAGGTGATACTGTCTTTACAGATTTTATGCTTCCTCCAATCGCAAAGAAAGACACAAATAAAGAAGTTCGGTTATATAACTGCAATATTGGCGAAAGAGGAGATTTTCTAGCACTTCCTGAAGGCATACAAAAACTGGTGATTGCTAAATGCCTTGATGCCAGAAACTTATGCAACGTACAAGCAACTGGACTGAAGTCTTTCGTAATTTCCGAGTGCCATGGTGTGGAGTTCCTGTTCACGTTGTCCGGCTTTTCCACTGATATAGTTAAAAGCGTCGAAACTCTTCATCTTTACTGGTTGAAGAACTTGCTTGCCCTCTTCGGCAGAGAAGGAACTGCTTTACAACCATTCCCATCTATTGGTACCTTTTCTTGTCTCAGAGTATTTGATGTGTTTAATTGTCCGAGTATAAAAAAGCTGTTTCCTTCTGGCTTGCTACCGAACCTCAAACACCTCGAAGTCATTGAAGTAGAATTTTGTGACAAAATGGAGGAGATAATAGCGGCCGAAGAAGAAGACGAAGGCGGGATTATGGGTGAAGAAAGAAACAGCAGCAGCCGTTCCATTGATGCCAGTGTGGAATTCGGGCTGCCAAATTTGCGGCTACTAAAATTGAGATATTTATCGGAGCTAAAAAGCATTTGCAGTGGGGTAATGATTTGTGATTCTCTCCAAGAGCTTGATGTTGTTTACTGTTTGAAGCTGAAGAGGTTACCATTCTCTCCTGCCCTGCTAAAATCAATTCGAAACATCCAGGGGTCTCCAAAAGAATGGTGGGAGTTAGTGGAAGGGGACAAGCGCAGTGCAAAGAACATCCATCAACCCCCTCCCTGATGCTGTTGAGCGAGAGGTTACATAAACTGCCTGGCCATTGGTTAGCCCCTCTTTTTCTCCATCTCTTAAGAATCTTTAATGCTCCTGTTGTTGATTTACATGTTTCAGACATGAGTTGTTTTTCTTGTTTTTTACCTCCTATTCCTTTGATTTTATAATGATATTCACGTCTCTTTTGCCCCTTTTGGACTAGGATTCATGCTTCTTCAAATACGTTGAGGAATTGCGAAGAAAGCTTTTGGAGTGCCAGGTGCCAAGTTGATAGCTAACGCTATGTGCTCAGCATCTTTATGTACTTTTTATTCTCATTTAATGATAGTTTCTGCACTTGAACTATTGATGATGAGACTGTCGCGCATTGATATTTTTTAATGTGGTTTTTTAATTTTTAGATTGTGATAGTAATAATAATTTAAAGTGTTTTTTAATTATAAATATATTAAAATAAGTTTTTTTATTTTTAAAAAATTATTTTTAATATTAACATATAAAAAAATTTAAAAATATATAAAAATATTTATGTTAAATAAATAAAATTAAAATTGAAGGGAATTGAAAGACTATGTTCTTGGCCATCATCTTTTGGATAAATGTTGCCCCTTCGTTAGCCCCCGTTTGATTTCAACATTAGGTCAAAAGACCAAGCTTTAACCATTGACCAAAACTGTCCATTAAAATCTTCATTTTTTGTTGTTGGTATTTTGTGTTGAAATTATTCATACATGTTATGAAACACCAATCTACTTCCAAAATAATTTCAAACTTTTTAAGGTTCGTAAATAGGAACTATATTAAAACTATACGGATAAATTAAAGTTGTTTTTTAGGGTCTCTAACAAAATTGGAAGCATCGCAACATGTTTTGTATTTTTTACAATTTTGTGAATATTTACATTCAAAAAATTAATAAAAATACTTTCTAATCTAAAAAACCTTGAAATTGTTTTTTGAAGTATAACAATGATAATATTGGACTTATTCACCTAATAATAATGACATCAACTAACAAATATACTAAAATACATGAAAAAATCAACTCACTTTTATTTATTATAATAATAGAGTGACGTTTATAGTCCTGGCCATAAAAATTGCTTGCTTTTGATTAAGGGAGATTTTGGTATTTTTACATGGTCATTCATCATTATTGATTTGGATGGGAGTATTTTTGTTTATATAATATTTTATAAATAATAAAATAATAAAAATACCCGCAAGAGTAAATAAATCAACTGTTTTGGGTAGGGGTACATAGATATTTTCAGGTTTTTATATACAGTTGAATTACAAATGTATCATTGGGTCAAGGATATTATAATCTTTTAGCTTTGATTATTTTTATTAATTGTTGGTTTGTATGGGGTGGTGTTGTAATTTATCATTAAAATAATATTTTTTATTAAAAAAAATTGTGCTAACGAGTGAGAGATGTTGTATTTTTGGGCGATGCATGTAACATTTCTTAGTGGTAAAATATGGGTTTCCACCATGTAATCCAATTCCTTATCGTCTCCTCTTCTGTCATAGAAAGGCGTGTTTAGTCTAAAAAGTTTATCTCAATAATTTTTTTTTTATTTCTCTCTCCTACCCTGATAAATATATTATGTCCACAGTGTTATTGGTATTTTAGATTCAATCTCTATAGTCTTGATTTGTATGTTTTTGCTATTTTTTTTTGTTAAAGTTTTATATTTTTTCAATTTAACCATTGATTTTTAATTTGTATATATAATGATTTTTGATTCGATCCTTCTGCATTTAATTTCGTATTTCCCCCCTTTGTCCTTTTGATAAAGTTTTTATGGTTTTTAATTTTATCTTTTAAATCAAGTTTATGACTTTGGTTTTCTCAATGATAATAATGGTAATTTCAGTTTAGTCCCTCTTGTTTTGATTTCTTATTGTTTTTCTTGGTCTTCTTGTCAAAAATTTTATAGTTTTCAATTTTATCCTTTGAATCAAATTCATGATTTTTATTTTTTCAATAATAATTAAACATTTGCTATCCTATATTAACTTAATCATAATTAGCGTTGTTATATATTTATCATGAAAAGTTTTTTATGTTATTTTTTTAACTCTATTTCAATGTCTAAACATTATTTTTTATACAAAAAAATAATTTAACCCCGCAACGAAGCGTGGGAACCAAGGCTATTGGAGACTAAAAGATGAACAATGTTTGTCCGAAAGAAATGATAGTATGAGGGCATAATTGACTAAATTGGTAAAACAATCCTTAATGTGTTGCAACTTCAATAGTTAACAAGCAACAACTTTCATTATTATTTTTTTCACTTTGTTTTTGTTTTTGGTGTGATGCCTTTTATGTAAATATTAAATTGATTGTCCGCGCTTCATCACGGGTAACTTTAGGCTACGTGTAGGATGCACATGGAGATAAAAAAAGAAATAAATAGATGGAAAAAATAACTGGAGATGCAACATGCTTCCTTAGAAGCGAGACAACATCCATGGAAAGATTGTCGGGCAATGACAATTATCAAAGGTTTGATAATATAGGTAGAGTCATAAACAACAATTAAGAGGCCGTTTGGGATTCAGGTGTAACTTGTTTTTCAAAAAATTTTAAATTTTTTTTTTGTTAAAATTAAGTGCGGTTTGTACTTTTTAGATCGTTTTGATGTGCTGATGTCAAAAATAATTTTTAAAAAATAAAAAAACATTATTTGCATGTTTTTCGGCACGAAAAGCTATTTGAAAAGCAACCGCTACCACACTCTCAAATATCCTCTAAAATGCAAGCAAAGTGATAGATCATAGGACATTTAAAGGACAATATTGTGTACAAATTACATCAAAATCGCAGAGGTAGCAGTTCTTGTTGTAGAAATCCAAATGCAACTCATGAACAGAGAAATTGCTAGTTTTTCTAAGATGAAGAGGCAATGAATTAAATTATGAAAAACAAGCATAATGACTTGCTGTGATAAAATAGAGAAAGTTTCCTATAATCTGATCCTGTAGTTAACGTCCTTTTCTTCTGGCGTATTGAATAACCTCCATAAAAATGCTGCTGGTTTCTTTGTGCTCCATTGCAACTGCAATCCAAGCTTTGAAAATTCTGTGAGCAATTGAGAATTAGATCAATATCTCGAGGTTTAATGCTGTGGCTGTCAAGAACGGGAGAAGTGGTGATATGTATATTTGAGAGTGTTGTAACGGTTGCTTTTTAAAATATTTTATATTTTAAAACACATTAAAATAACAGTTATTTTTAAAAAATTATTTTTGACATTAACATATAAAAATGTTAATTTAAAATAAATAAAAAAAATTTAACTATTTTTTCAAACACTTTCAAAACACAATCTAAACAGACGATGAATCCAGCAAATCAAAAAATCAGCATGCAGCGGCGAATAGTTTTGCTGTAAATGGGGATCAACAGAAGCCAGAGAAGAGTGAAGGAGACGGGAAACCAAAAAATTTCGTTTCTCAACTTATTTTGTCATCTTGGATGGAAGCATTGAATACGTGCAAATTGGATAAAATTAATCTACAGTATGAAAATACCTAGATTACTTATGGTATTTTATTGTTTATATAAATAATAATAAATAGTGATATATTTTTAAAATTTAATTATAATAATTTAGTGTTGTGGCTCGACTAATACAATTGTAAAGCCACAAAGTCCCGAGTTTGAATTCAAATCTTGTTGGTAAATGACATATCCTCTAGATCCTCGAGCGTATATAGCCTGCTACTATAGGCCAAACTTATTTTTAATTTTTTGCACTTTGGAAAAAACTATAAAATTCACCTGCTTTTCATTTTTATTTTTGAAATGACCATAAATACTATTATAATATGATATTTAAATTTTAATAATTATTTTCTAGGTATTATATATATGATATACAAATACTAATGATAAATTGTTCATAATAATTCAATTCGAATATTTTTTTAAATATTTTTTTAACATAATTTTATTATAATTATGATGTTTGTAGATTTCAATCACATTTTTTTTTAAATTGCATTATCAATAATAAAATCTTTGTTTTATAACAAAAACAATGGCTTTGGTTAAAAACCTTGTGTTCAATAAAATTAACAAGAAATACAATAACAATTTTTTTTTTTTATCATGATTGAAAAAACAAAAATGTAATTTTAGATTTCATAACAGTAATAAACAATTTCTTAAGACTTGGACATTTTTTGTTTTGTGTTTAAAGTTTATATTTTTTTATTAATATGGGTATCCGAGTCAGTTTGTGTATATTTTAATTAATTTCACGGATCCTGAAGTTAATGACCATATAAAACTATAATTATTTTAATATTTATAAAACTCAAACTAATAACCTCTACAAAATAAACCCAGAATCTAATTAGTTATACCTCCCACTTGCGCTTAAAGTTTCTTTGTTTCTCACAATGTAGCCATGAATACAAGCTAATACTTAATTAACTGAAGGGATAAATTTATTGAATGTCCATTAAATCTGAGGAAAAATCAATAAAATCAAAAGGGCTCAATTTGTAATGAAAAAAAAAAGTGGGGCTAGATTGAGTTTTTACTCCAGTAATGAATCACCATACAAACCCAAAGTATTTATTTTTATTCAATCACTGTTTTTCAATACGACCAGCACAAAAGCAACGAAGTTTTTAAAAGTTTAATAACAGTTGATTTTTTAATATTTATTATTTAAAAATATATTAAAATAATTTTTAATTATTTTTAACATTAACACATTAAAATAATCTAAAAACAATAAAATATATTAATTTAAAATAAAAACACATAAATTGTTTTTCAATTTACCACCATTATCCCTGCTTTTAATTTTTTCTTCTCAAACAAAAATAATTTTTTGCACATCGTAACCTAATTTCCTTGCTCTTACAATTTTTTTTTTATAATACTGAGTACTTTTGATTTTTTATAAAATAAAATAAAATAAAGTAAATTATGGATAAAATTTCCTTACCCTTTAAATTTTTTAATACATTTTTTCTTAAATGAATTTTCTATTAAAATCAATATATATTTTAAAATGAATCATGTGAATGTTGTTTTTTCAAGAGTTAATTAAAAAACATCGATATTATGAGGGAAAGTTGAGCTTCATAAAATATAAAATATAAAGGGGGACTTGAAAATATTATTGATAACAGATATTTGAAAAAAGATAAATTTTGGTTTTTTTTTTTAATTTATTGTTGGGTGCTTTTTAGGTTTTCTAAAGAGCACCTTCTTATAAAATGATTTTTTTAGAATGAAATTAAATGAACTATATGGGCACAATTTCCTTATCATTTTTCTTTTAAAAAAACTTTATAATATTTTTTATTTTATTTTTAAGTGTGTGTTTAGTAATATAATATAAGGTTTGTTTTAATTTAAAAAGTATTAAAAATATATTTTTAAAATTTTTTATTTTTTCTATCAACATATCAAAATTATAAAAAAATTTAAAATTTTTAATTTAATATTTTTTAAATAAAAAATAATTTAAAATTATTTTAAAAAGCATGTTTAACTGAAAAAACAAACATTAGTTTGACTCTATTTTTTTAATATTATAATTTAAAAATATCTTTTTTATATTTTAAATTTAGTCAGCTTCTAGGAAGGTGAATAATAATAATAATAATAGTAGAGTAGCTTGAAATTAGAATTGCCTTTAGCTTGGGTTCCGTGCTAGGGCTACATCCTTTTCACATCAGCCTACATCTGTCTTTCCCAATTCGCACTTTCCCTTCAGTTGCAGTGCTTGCTTCCTTGCTTTTTTCAGATTTTATAATCAGATCGTTCTGGAAATCATCCTCTTAAGTTTTGACAACATCTGTATCATTACAGGTAAACAATAACCTAATTTGCTGCATATTATTTATTTATTTATTGTCTTTCAACTATAATTAGTACTGCCTGCTTTGTAGATTTTGTTTGGAGTTGGAGATCCGATCAGATTATAATTATTTCAGAGACCTATTTGATTCCATGTTCTAACCCGCCTTATTCCTCTCACACAGAATTGAAGATAAGAGAGGAAGTTTGCTGCTAGTTAACCTGTCTATGCTCCTCTGTTTCTGTTCTAATTAACGTCTTCCAAGTTACATCACCTTATCAGCCGGCACGGTACGAAGTCTTTTTCCTTTGCCTAGTCCTATTTTGAAATTATCTTGTATGTCATCATGCTTATTTATTTTTTTCTATTTTTATAAACAGAAGAATCTATGCAAGTTTTTTATTTGGTGCAATTGATTAAACTTTCATTTTATTGAATGTTTTGACATTTTTTTTATGTTATAGGGACGCTAAAGTACAAGGAGAAAATGGTTTTATCAGATGATCAATTCCAGGCTTACGTTGAGGAGAATGATGTTGGTAAGAAGAAGTGTAAGTTCTGTGGGCATCTATTTGCGTTTCGTACTTCGATTTCTAGGATCAAATGGCACTGGTCCGGTACTAAAGGGCATGGTGCTGCGATTTGTAGAGAAGTGCCTAAGGATGTTCAAGAAGCAGCCTTTCTAGCTATGGAGGGTGTCAACAAAAAATGTAGAATTAGAGCTGACTGGTTAATTAATGTAGATAACAAGACAGATAGATTAGTGAAGCCTGTTGCAGAAGCTAGCTCTTCTGGTGGCCATACTCCCAACAAAAGTGATGCTAGAGAAAATGCGTTACCCACTAGCTCTTCGGAGTTAGCTGGTAAAGCATTTGAAGAGAATAAGAATGCCATCTTGTCTTGGTTAATGAATGATGAAGTCTTACGCATTGGCATTTATGGGATGGGAGGTGTGGGTAAAACTTCACTGGTGAAAAATGTTTACTATCAACTTAGAAAAACATCAGGCACTTTTCATCATGTTTACTGGATCTCTATACCTCAAGATTTTAGCATTTATAAATTGCAGAATCTTATTGCTAGATGTCTAGGTATACATCTTTCAAATGAAGACGACGAGATCCTAAGAGCCCAGGAACTTTCAGAAGCATTTGTAATGAAATTGCAGCCTTTCCTCATTTTGGACAATCTGTGGGACACTTTTGATCCAGGGAAGGTGGGAATTCCTGTCCAAGAGAAGGGATGCAAGTTGATTCTTACAACTAGATCATTAAAAGTTTGTCGAGGGATGGGCTGCCTGCAAAAAATCAAAGTGGAGCCTCTACCTTGGGAAGAGGCTTGGACTTTGTTTAGAGAGAGATTTACACATGATGTAGTAATTTCTCCAGAAGTTGAGCAAATTGCAAAATCTGTTACAAGGAAATGTGCTGGTTTACCTTTGGGAATTATTACAATGGCAGAAAGCATGAGGGGTGTGAGTGACCTGCATGAGTGGAGGAATACATTGGAGAAATTGAAAAAATCTGATGTTAGGGACATGAAAGATAAGGTATTTCCATCATTGAGGTTTAGCTATGACCAGTTAGGTGATTTAGCACAACAACAATGTTTCTTATACTGTGCGTTATTTCCAGAAGATTATGGGATTAGTAGGGAGGACTTGATAGGTTATTTGATTGATGAGGGAATAATTGAAGGGATTGATAGCAGGCAAGCAGAATTTGACGAGGGCCATACGATGCTCAATGAACTTGAAAATGTCTGTTTGTTGGAAAGTTGTGATGATTATAATGGTTATAGAGCTGTCAGGATGCATGGCTTGATTAGGGACATGGCCTGCCAAATCCTGCGAATGAGCTCTCCAATCATGGTTGGCGAAGAATTACAAGACGTGGATAAGTGGAAAGAGGTTCTTACAAGAGTGTCCTGGATAAATGGTAAATTCAAAGAAATTCCTTCTAGCCATTCACCAAGGTGTCCCAATCTTTCAACCTTATTGTTACCCTATAATTACACTTTGAGATTTATTGGGTATTCTTTTTTCAAGCATTTGAACAAGCTCAAGGTTCTTGATCTGTCCGAGACAAATATTGAATTATTGCCAGATTCTGTCTCTGATTTGGAGAATCTTAGTGCATTATTGCTCAAAGGTTGTGAGCAGCTAAGGCATGTTCCATCATTAAAAAAGCTTAGGCTACTGAAGAGGTTGGATCTCAGTGATACCATACTTGTAGATGTGCCTCAAGACATGGATTGGCTATCCAACCTCAGGTATCTTAAACTCAATGGATGTAGTCAGAAGGAGTTTCCTCCTGGAATATTACCTCAACTTTATCGCCTGCAATTCTTTGCACTAGATGATTGGGTGCAGGGACAATATGCTCCAGTAACAGTTGAAGGAAAGGAAGTAGCATGCTTGAGGAAGTTGGAAACTTTGGAATGCCATTTTGAATGTTTCTCTGACTTCATAGGGTATCTCAAATCTTGGGACGGGACCCTATCACTAAGTACATACAAATTTTTAGTAGGACAGTGGAAAGATAACAAAGACTATTTACGTGTGGAATTTTCTGGAAGAAGTAGAAAAGTATGTTTATGTAACTTCAATATCAACTGTAATCGAAGATCTCCATTTTTCCCACGTGACATTCAAGAACTGGTGATTTTGAGATGCACTGATGCAGGAAGTTTATGCGACGTCCTATCATTACAGTATGCAATTGAACTAGAGTGCATTAAAATTCAGCTGTGTGATAGAATGGAGAGCTTGCTTTCATCTTCTTGGTTCCGCTCTACTCCGTTACCGCCGCCATCTGATGGTATATTTTCTCATCTCAAAGACTTCCATTGTCATGGGTGTTCAAGTATGAAAAAGCTGTTCCCTCTTGCTTTGCTGCGAAACCTAGCAAACCTGGAATTGATTTCAGTCGAGGAATGTCACAAAATGGAGGAGATAATAGCAACAAGTGTAGACTGGGTTGTGGGTGAAGAAAGCAGCAGTAGCTGCAGTTCCAGCGAATTCGATCTCCCAAACTTAAGACGTCTCAACTTTGTTTATTTGCCAAAACTGAAAAGTATATGTAGTGCCAGATTGATTTGCGGTTCTCTCCAAAAGATCAGAGTAAGAGATTGTCCGAAGCTAAAGAGGATACCAATCTGCCTTCCCGTGCTTGACAATGGCCAGCCATGTCCCCCCCCATCTCTTGAAGAAATCGATATAGATCCAAAAGAATGGTGGGAGTCGGTGGAGTGGGACCATCCTAACACTAAGGATGTACTTCTTCCTTTTGTAATTTTAGGTGATGGTTCCAGAGTCTCAGACTGCTCGAAGAAGATGAAGACCGAGGAAGAAACATAAGAAAAACGTTTTTGAAGAGAAGTTTTACTGGCAAGCTTTTTTTAGCCTTTACTTGTCCTCTTCATATATTTTTCATACCACCCTTTATGGCTTTTAACCTCTCTCTGTCTCTCAACTAAAATCACTTACCCACTTTTTAAGTATAATAGTCCTTCGATTCACATGTTTCAACTGGTACCTAGTTGGATTCTCAACTAATTTTCTAAATCCTTTCTGTGCCCCGTTTGTACATGCAGGATCCAACACCCTGTGAATGCTGATGCCGGATCAATTTTCACGGAGCACATACTATTTCAGAAACCGGTATATTGTAGCGTGCATTTTCCTGTATTCAGTTGAAAAACTGTGATGAACCTTCACCGGAAATTATGTAACTACTTTGACTTATGAAGTTGTAATTTCAGTTGCTGCACTCATAGAGGCTTTCCTAGATTTCATTTCTTTTGTTTTTTTCTTTAATATATATCATCTCATTTCATGCTTCCATTTCTGCGATGAGCATCCCAGTCTTCTTTCTCTACAATTGTGCATTAATTTAGACAACAAATTGGAAAAAGTTAACAGCAAGAAGAACATTCCCAGCTGCATATATTTTATGAAACAGAAATAAGAAAATTACACCTCATCTGTGTAGATTGTTAAAGGAAAGCTAATCCAAGAAAATCAAGCCAGTTCATGAAACCAAGAAAATCAAGGAGAGGAATCTTTTCTGCTACTGTCAATTAATGTAAATTGATTTGTTTCCTGGCTTGTAAACAAATCAAGCTTATTTATAGGAAGTAGAATAGGATTGGACTCATAGATGGTTCAATCAAAGAACCAGATGCGATCCATCCAGAAGTTTGTCAAGTTGCCCTTTTCTTATTTATTTCAACTTCAGATTTTCACGGGACTATTTTTTAATTATTTTTGGATCTCTAACATGCTTTTATCCTCTCATATTTGATATTTAAAATTGTGATGTCTATACGAGGTGTTTTAATAAGTTATTTTTCTTAAAAAAATATAAAAATAATAAAAATCTTTCTTTCAAAAATATATTTATATATTTTAAATTACACATGGCCATGTTTGTCTAAAAAAAGCATGTTTGCATTATAATACAAGGAATGTAAAAAAAAAAAAAAAAACTACAAAAAAAAAAAATGAATTGCATAACTTAGCATTCCTTGAAAATACCAAAAAAAAATATATATAGTTTTTATATTTTGGATGCATCATGGATAGCAAATTTATTAAATCCATAAAGACTTGGTCTAAATACTAAAAAAAATTAATTTGTTTATTTTAATACAAAAAATTATAACTTATATGTAAGATATATTTTTCATATTAAAAACAAAATGTAAAAACATGTTTGAACTATAGAATAGCTAAACTTAACTATAAAAGTCATAGTTCACTTCATCGGTGTGGACTAGCTTTTAATCAATAAATAGATTAATGGTTAGAAAAATATAATAATATCTTAGTAATAATTAGAAAAATAAATAATATAATTTATCTTGGATAGAATATAGTTGGACTTATATAATTATTTTTATATATAATCAGTCTTTTTATCTAGATTCTGAAGACTAATTAAGATTTTTAATGATTAAAATATTAAGGGGTGAATCCAAACTTTTTCAATACTCCAGGCACTATAGAATTTCTCATCTTTTCAAGTCCTGGCAGTCAAGTAAAAAAGAAAGTTGTTTGATGTTGTATTTGTATGTATTTTAATAGTATATTTAGTATAAAAAGATTTAAAATTAATTTTGTTTTGTTTTTTTAACGGTTTTGATGTGTTATATCATAAATAAAAAAATCTAAAAAATTTTATTTTTATTTATTTTCAAGTAAAAATTATTTTTAAAAATAGAAGTTTAAAATTCTGGTATTTGATTTTCGAATGCAAGGAATTATTAATATAGCAAGCAGTAAGCATTAAGCATGATAACGAAAATGTAATTTGGACGGTCAAGATGATGGACATGGACACCCCCGGTTGATCCCACGAGTAGTTGGCGTTTGGAATTCATAATGTAATATATTCCATCAGAAGAAGAAAGTAAGAGGCGGGGATAGCTCAGTTGGGAGAGCGTCAGACTGAAGATCTGAAGGTCGCGTGTTCGATCCACGCTCACCGCATTTTTTTTACTCTTTTTTCTCCTATTTATGATTTATCGTGGATTGTTTCATAATCGAGGAGTACGATTTATCTTCCTAAATGATATCGATGATTTTGGGAGTTGTTTCACAATCACAGAGTTTGAGCAGACAAGCATCTTGTTTCTACGCAACAGGTGGTTTCGACTCAATTTCTATGGTCTATCAAAGGTGAACCATTTTGTTAAAATGAAGCAGCAGCACAGATCTGCAGACAGAAATCACATGAGAATCTCAAATCTATGATAACGAGTAAGTCAAGCTACATCAATCACATCAATGTCTCTTGGAGTCCTCTCCAATATTTGACAGTTGAAGAGCAAAATTGAATTGCTTCTGCTAAATTACAGCAGTATGAGAATACAAGGACGATGATGATCGATAGACCATTCAGCTATACAGTTTAACCGAAACTACTTTGTGATCTCTAGTGGGGACAAAAATCAAAATGGGATCAGATGTGCTTCAAAACTTCTCCTAGAACAAGGCCCCACTGAGTCCAGTGGGTTCCCCCCTGCATCAATGGAAAAACTGGATTCAGAAATCTACTAACAATAAAATATGGGTGTTAAGATGCAGTGCATTTCTCGTTTCCTTATTGCATCAATACTCGTGGGAATGGAGATGCGTGAACCGAGTATGCACCTGGCAATATACGGCAAAAGGCTCCCTTAGGGGCCCATCACATGATAATTCACTTGTGCTCCCATCAATGAAGGTTCCATCAGCGAAGATCACCTGATACATTATATTTGAGATACTCATGTCAGAAAAACTACTAAAATTCTAGTTACAAGAGAGAAAATAATCACAAAATTATAAAGAAATTATCAATATACAAAAAGTTCCCCTTGTCTTGAGCTAATCCATATGACAAAATCTATATGTGCAATACCAGTATAGTCACTGCCTCGAGTATTTCACTCGACATTAAAAACACAAAGATGTATCCTTTTTATTAATCTAGTAAAGTGATCATGATGGTGAAAATGAGAACTTGAATTGATGGAACCCATGCAGTTGGCCGTAGGACTAGAGCATACTGCCCTAGAGGCAGCACTCACATTGAGCTTCAAAAAACTTTTTAACTGCATTTTAGTATAAAATTCAACGTGAATACAGCCAGGTGGTACCTCCGATGCATATCCAGGAGTTGAGCCTGCAACTGGTTTAGTATATGAAGCTACAGGGGAGCTTCTTTGAACAGCCTCACAGAAAGCGAGGAGAAGCTCACGGCTACCAAGCTGCACTGCCTGAAAATCATCATGAAATCAACGAGAATTTCAGCTGCCAAAGTATCTCAGAAGAGCTTAGAACAAAAAAATAAAACAAACCTGGACTGTATCATGACGGGTGACACGAGGTAGGGGCTGCACCTTATATCCTTTAGATGCCATGACTTCAGCGATTAGAAAAGCCCCCTTTATTACAGAAGAAACGATTAACCCACCACCAAACACAACAGAGTATATGGCAACTACAAACATGCACAATTGAATACCTTGATTGCCTCGCCAACCATTTGAGGTGAAAGGAACAATCCCTGGAAATAAGCTCGCATTACATCACCAGGAGTTGAGCCGCAATCTATCCCAAGCCCTGGCGCAGAGAGACGAGCAGCTGCTGCTTCTACCCATTTTTTCTTCCCTGCAATATATCCACCACATGGTGCAATGGTTCCGCCAGGATTTTTAATCAAACTACCTGCAATCAGATCTGCACCCTGCCCCACCATTAACCAAGAAAAAAAATAAAAATACTACCCTTCTTCAGCAAAAGGGTGAAAGCTACATCACATACCACAGCTGGAGGTTCAATGGTTTCAACGAATTCACCATAGCAATTATCCACCATGACCAAGCAATTAGGATTCTGCATCTTCAAGTATGCATTTGAAGGGACATTGATGAAAATGAAAAATGTTAAACAGTAGATGACACAGCAGTGTAAAAAGGAGTAACAGAGCACATTGATTTATTAACTACATGAACTATAAACAAGCACCGATCTTGAAAGGAATAAAGGAGGGAGAGGCAACTAATTCCACAATTTTACAATTTTACCACTCAAACCAACATAAAACCACAGCAAGCATACAGATCACATATGCATAATACAAAGCATTTTGAAATGAGCCAACTTCACTGACAATTTCAGATCATGATCCTTAGCAATTACTGCATATTTCTATGTTCATACCTTGATCATCTTTATAGCCCTCCCTATCTCATTTACACTTAAACTTTGACGCCAAGAATAACCACATGACCTTTGAATGAGGGCACATTTTGTATGAGGCTTTAAAGCATGCATAAGACAATCCCAGTCAAGTCCACCATCTTCAGCAAGCTGTGATATCATAATGTAAGAAAACTTTTGCAAATGAAATTTGAAAAAAAAAAGAACAGAAAAACTTGCTTAGTTCTGCTATTAGTAACATACAGGAACTTCTCGGTATTCCACGCCAAAATCTTTCAGGGAACCCAGTCCATTGGAGTCCCTCTTTCCAATAACTTCCTCTAAGGTGTCATAAGGAGCACCAGCAACTGCCAAGAGCTGGCAATCAAATTAATCTAACTCCGCCTTATGGAAGCCACTTAAAGCAGAAAACATTATAAAACTACTGACATGGCTTTCCAACAGAAATTGAAGAGAAGAAAACCTCAAAATAACAGCTCACCTCATCTCCTGGCCTCAAAAATGCAAACAACGCACAGGTAATAGCATGGGTTCCTGAGAAAAACTAATGAATGACCAAAGGGGCAGAGAATTAACAAAGCATACTGGATTAAAAAAGAATAACATTAAGAATCAAGGATACAGATAGAAAATAGGGCAAACCTGTGAGCGAACTAGTGCAGATTCAGCCCCAACAATCTCTGCAAAAGCTTGGTCCAGTGCTTCACGTCCACCAGCTTCATCATGACCATAGCCAGTGGACCCGCTGAAGTGCTGGTTATAACCATAAGAATGGAAATATAAACACCACCATATGTGAATATATTTATTCATTCTTAGAGAGGAAAACAGGTAAGCACACATCCAAAGGTACTTATGCTATGGAAAGCAGCTATTTGTTTTTACACTTCATGACACATATGAGAAACCTTAAAGGTAACCTGAAACTTTTTTGATATCCATTGAATATCATCTTGCAAGTTTCATATAAATAGTTTTTGTACTTACATGAGATCCAAGCCGAGCATTCTGGAAAGCTTTAAGAACACGAGAAGTATTGCATGCCACCAAATTATCCACAGCTCTGAACTCTGAATGCAAGGAGTCTACTGCTTTCACAACCTGCATATTAGTCATATGGGTCAAGATTCAGTGGTCAACACATACAGTAAGCAGTACATTGAAAGCAAATAGAATGTCTAAAACTACAATGAAAGTATTCTAGTTCATGGATGGTGTAATAAGTATACCAAATCAGAAGGTGAAGTAGAGGATTTTAGTATGAATGCTTGGCTACTGAGTAAATTGTGGGAATCACATGAGAAAAATAAACGTAGCTCATCCCAAGTCTCAACTAAGCCAATATATTATGCATCTAATGGGAAGTTTTTCTCATCTTTTGAAAGCCAGAACACAATCCGCAGCTTGGACATACCCACCGTTTTACCACTTGATGATAAGCCCGCAGGCAGAAAACCTTTCCCTCCATATCCAAAATACCATGAAATTGATTGAAGATATTAATTTCTAGTCATTTCCTACATATCCCAGCAACAAAAATCGTTGTCTTCAGAAAAGACCAATAACCAATCATTATATTGAAAATAGTAAACCAATAAATTTATTTGTATAGATCTTTCTTCCTTTTTTCCAATCTCTCATAAACCAAAGACACAGTCTGTCTCATCAAACATAACATTTTAAAACAATGAGATAACTACAACCACAACATAATTTAATCCAAGTCTTTCATTTCCCAGCACTTTCTATGCAACCAAACAGAGCAACAACCAGATTAAACTACTGGGTTATTGAAAACTAACATTTCGAGTCAAAGAAAGTAAAGGTTCTCTAGTCCTAGCAGGAAAGGGCTAAACTTTCAGTTTTATTGTATTACTTTGCCGCATTTTCTATTGAGCTAAACAGAGAAGAGAGCAAATTGGAGTAACGGGTTTTTGGGTTCATTACCTCTGGAACAAAAGGACTTTCATTGTGCTGAAATGAAATTTGAGAGCTTGAAGGAACTTTAACTGATGGCATGGAGACTCTCACGGAGTTTGCAGGATAAGCAACAGGAGTGGCGCAGGATAAGGGCCACATCTTCATTCCAGTCTCTCAGAGCTGCTGCAGGTTAGTGTAGCTGCAGTGTAATGATTTAAACATAACAATAGAGCTTTTTTTATTTTTTATTTTTTTTTCCATCGAAAAAGATGTTTTATTCGTTAATTATAATTTAGATACTGTATCAAAATAATTTAATTTATTTTTGTGATATAAAAAATAATTAAATAATACTTTGATCATTATTGACTATATTTAATTTAATAACATTTTATTTCAAAAACAATATTTTATTTTCTTATGAATTTTTCATCCTATCTACTTCTTTGTTTACTTTTTCTATTTCATAAAATGAAAAAAACAAAACATAAAATACACTAAATGGATTAAATAATAAATAGATTTAAGAATATAGGGATTACATTAATATTTTATGAGACAATAAGGACTAATTTAACAGGTTAGTTTTGCTAAACTAAGGGTCTAATTTATAATTAACTCCCATTACTATCATTAATTATTGGAAAACAAGTCTTTGAAGCTGTTTGTAATTATATTTAAATGATATTTTATGAAAATTTAAAATTTTATTTAAAATTATTATTTTTTACATTTTAAAATTATTTTAATATATTAATATTAATGTAGTTTTTTAAAAATAAAAAATTATATTAATCTATTTTTAAATAAAATATATTTTAAAAAACAACAACTATATTTTCTTTAAAAATTTTAATTACATATAAAACTCATAACTATGCAAAAGATTTTTAACATTTTAGGCTTTTGTTGTGACTTTTCTACAAGGATGAAAAAAAATAAAAAAAAATTAAATAAATTAAAAAAAATAAAAAAAATCATTGAAAAAACCGAACTGTAAAAATAAACCGATTAGAATTTTAAAAAACTAACCAGTTTGTTTTAATTTTAATTTTATAAACTTAAAATTAAAAAAATCAAATGAAACTCAAACTGAAAAAACATGAAAAATCCGAGAGAAAAAATTCAAATTTATTTATTTATTTATTATTTTTCACATTTTGTTTTGGGATGGCGTAACATTGTTATGATAACGATAAATTTGTTTTCAATCGACCCTCAAAATTGTCAAGTGCCAAGTACTGGGAGGTGCAAATTTAATGAAAGTAAAATTTAATTAACAGGATTGTTTATGTCTAAGAATTCAATATTTAATTTATATCATAAAAAAAGACCTTATAATTTCTATTTCTTTAGAAATTATAAGGGCCTTAGTTATCGCTAATCCTTATGCATGACTCCCATTCTTGTACTTGTTTTCATAATTGTAATTCAGATTTACTTTGAACTATTCATATATTTAATTTTTAAAAACAATTAAAGGTATTACTAATTCACTTTACAATAACAAAACACTATTAATTAAAATAATATTTTATGATTTTTTTATGTTTCTAATTTTTTTTTTTAGTTTCACCATTTAACAATAATTTTTTTTTAATTTAGTTTTTTTTCTAATTATATCATTCAATATTAAATTGTTTTGGAAATTATACTTTATAATTTTATTTGATTTTTTTTGTTAGGTTATATATCAATCTTATAGATTTAGTTTTTTCTTTTTAATTTCAATATTCAATACTAGATGTGTCTGAAATTAGGCTTTATATTTTTTTTTATTGTTTTTTATAAGTTTTTCTCGATCTCATAACCTAGATCACAGGTTTAGCATATTAACTCAAATTGACTTAGATTATTTTTTTGGGTTGTTTTTTCTAATTGATTTGTTTAGATTTCATTCCTTAACATTAGCTTGTTAGAAATTAAGTTCTGTAATTTCTTTCAATTAATTTTCTATAGGAGTTATCTCAATTTTATGGCTAAGATCGCAAATTTGACAAGTTAACTCGGTTAAATTTTTTATCATATTTAATTGATTTTTTTCTTCTTCTCACCCTCCAACAACTTTTTTTTTTTATCCTTCAATATTAGGTTTTTTTTTTTGTTTTCTTTTTGTTAGACAATATATCGATCCAATATTTGTTTTTTTTTTTTAGAATTGGATTTTGTTTTAGTTTTGCCCTACAACATTAGGTAAGTTTGGCTTCGTAATTCTTATGAATTTTTATTCTAAAAGGTTATCTCAATCTTATAACTACATACACGAGTCTTGAAAGTTAGCCTGAGTTGACTCGTGGCTTTTTGGGTCTTTTATTAATTGGCTTTCAATATTTAGTTGGTTGAAGATTGAGTTTCATGAATTTTTTTTTTTATCAAGTTATCCTAGTTTCATGACCTGAGTCGTAGGTTTATCGAGTTAACTTAGGTTGACTCGGATTTTTTCAAAAATTTATTTTTCGATTTGTCCTTCAAAATGGGTTGTTTTAAAGCTCGCCTTCATAACTTTTTGTTTTTATTTTTCTATGGGGTAATCTTATTCTCATCACTTAGGTAACAAATTTAGTTGGTTGGGAATTGAGTTTCATGATTTTTATTTTATTTTCTCTGTATTAAGTTATCTTGATCTCATGACCCAGGTCACGGGTTTGCCAAGTTAACCCAAGATGACTTAGATTATTTTTCTCTCTCTTTTTAAATTTTTTCTTTTTCGATTTTGTCTTTCAACAATGAGTTGATTTAGAGTTGGGCTTTATAATTTTTTTCTTTTGCTTTCTATGGGATAATCTCATTCTCATGACTCAATTCATAAGTTTAGTGAGTTTACACGGATTGACTCGCGTCAATTTTGTTTTTGTCTTTTTTTTTAAAAAAATTGATTTTTTAATTTTTTTTTATTTTTGCTTATTGGAAATTAAGCTTCTTAATCTTTTTAAAATTTTCTTTCTTTCTATATGATTACCATGCTTTCATAACCTAGAACGCAAATTTTATAAGTTAGTAGGGTTAGTTTAGGTCGATCCAATATATCGCTGTTTTAATATTAAAAAAAACCAATTTTATTTGATATGTCATCATTTTAGTATTTAAAAAAGCGTGTCGTGTAATATATATCATATTTTTAATTCATTATTAATTTATTTTTCTATGTTAAAAAACATGTTAGCAATACCTTTGTAGCACGGCCTAAAAAAATGTGTGAGTTGGGTATATTTTTTTTTTCATGATTGAATTTTCAACCTTTGCCTCCTTATTCATGATCTTTTGATAACGTGAAACATTTTGCAGGTATGTTTATAAATTAAAGTAACATATCTAAACTTAAAAAGAAATTTGGATGAGTCAAACCAGATTATTAGTGAAAAATAACACATTTTTTAGTTTTATTTTTAGAACGGATTAAAGTTTTATGAACATATTCTACAAACCCGGTTTTATAAAGGGTTAGCCGGTTAGTTAATTAAGTTGTTTTGATAAAAAAATTAAGTTTGATTGTTGTTGTTTTGAACTCTTTCATAGCTATATTTTGCATGAAATTTATTTCTAGATGTCATAAAAAAAGCCCGATAGCATTGTAATTAGAGCAGACACCATACCTTGACGGGATTCAACATTGATTTTATCTATATTTAAGCCTTCCTTTTTGCGTAAGCACTTGTTTTAACAAATCTGATTCAGCCACGATCGAATGAAGAACTGTTTTTATGCTATGCACTCAAGCAAAGGTATTTTTATGCCCATTAATCTTCTTCAACACTTGGAAACAATGCCAGGAAAGAAAGTAATGAGAATATATCCTGGCTGGTGCAAAGCAGATTGTTCAAGCCTGTAAAAATTTATGTTAATGGTGAGAACTTAATTGTAGCTCTATTGAAATAATAAAGCCTAATTCTTCTCGTTCACTCATGAAAATGGACTTCTGCAGACCCCATTATCAAGCCTGGCAGTAAGGTTTTTGTTTTTCCTCCTCAAGAAGTTACATTCAGAGAATGATATATAAGAGTAATATGAAGCTCAAACCTAATTAAAGAATAATCAGCCCTTTCTCGGTGAGAATGGCCCCAGGTAAAATCTCTTGTTGTTAGTTGCTTGTGTTTGTTGTTTAAACCTATAACAAATGTTTTTCTATTCTGATTTTCTAGTATATATATACATATATTTCTGTTGGTGTTTATTGATGAAGTTAGTGATTGAAAAATTCAGCCGGTAAATATTACTATAATATATTGATATAAAAATTTCATTAATGTTTTTGTTTGTATTCATTAATTTTCTAGTAATGATTAGAATTTACCTAATTGATGAAGATCCATTGATCATAAATATGTTTCAAGAAATAACAAGTTTAGTTTGTGGTATGATCGTTTTGCTTGCTGAATCTTGAAGCATCGGCTAGGGTTTGACTGTTCGTGTATGTCTGCATAGAATTAAATTTTCTAGTATCTCTAACTTAAACTTTGCTTCTGAACTCATAAATTTTATACCAATTTATAAAAGAAAACACTTCACAGATTCAACATCTTCATTAAGAGCATGGAAAAAAAAAGATGTTGAATCTGTGACAATCATGTACTATTTAATTTCTATAGTTACATGGAATATTTTGGGCTCTACAAAGAAGATTTGAAGTGGGAGATAAAGATTTTACAAACCAATTTATTAGGTTGATATGAGCATTAAAAATATTCAAATTTATCATTTCTTATGGAAATAAATGGCTTTAATTGATATAATTGCTTGTGGGCATGAATTTTGTTGGGAAAAGAAATCAATACACAGATCTCTATTGATTAATGCCCCTTAGGCTAAGATTTTCGCTGCGGGGAACAGAATCATCTCATCAACTCCAGGCCTTAACTGCATGCTAAATATTATGTTCTTTGTGTTGGCTTATACAGCATAGCATGCAACGATGAAGAAGAGAGAACGAGCAGTAAAAGCCGCAGAGGTTGTCCTATCGCTCACCCACTACTCCTTGTCTCTGTTTTGGGTGCCTCAAGTGCAGGTTAGTTGACTGTAATTGTCGAATCTGCGTGGACTACATGCACACACGATAATAATGGATATTTGTTGGTATATTTTATTTATTATTTATTGAATAAAAAATTTATATATCCACAAACTAATCATTGGATTTCAGGTATTCTATGGGTATTCATTAATTACTATTGTTTATTAATCAATAAAAAATAAAATAGTTTGCATGCAGAATGCAGAGCCGTAGGTTCCCTAAGCTTTCCGTTTCTTTTGCAATGCTTTCTTGCCAGGGTCAGGTAAGACGAGGGTGAAAATTTGAGTTCTTAAAGCCTTACGGTTTGGAGTTGTGAAGTAGAATTCAGTCTGTTTCCTTGCCGTTTAACCAGTTAATATTGATGTTTGCATGTTGCTTTGCAATTTACCATTCACAACGCATGAAGCTTGTTGCATTAAAATTAGACAATGGTGAACTGTTAAACATGCTGACATTCACAATACTGGCCAAGCTGGAATGACTGTTAGGAGTTCAACAATAATTGTCCCAAATGCTTAAGAGTTTCCTGTTGGGAAGAGCGATTGTTAAGAAAAGATGTCTATTTTAAGTTTGTGCAAATTCTGAATCCGTGGAGGTACAACCTAGAGGAGCGAGAGACCTGTATCATAACTCAAAGAAATGTTTCAGGCAAATCTAGAGTACAAATACAAGATGAATTGGCAGAGCCCAATGGGTCAAGAAAAAGAGTACATGAATTTCCACAACATTTCATCCTCAAGTAAGATGAGTAGCATGTAGATTTGTTTTACCTACACTAAACATTAGCAGTTACATGCACTAATGCCAAATCGGTCAGATCAGTAGTCAACAAACAAATGGTGCCTCACAAACTCCAGATAACTGTCTACTCTTGGAGGGGGAAACCAGCCCATTCATCAAGATTATATACAGACCTGAGGACTAAAAGGTTCATCAAATTCACATATGCATTTCACATAGGAAGCATATGCATCAAAAGACTCCATGCTGAATAAAAAGGGGCCCGAGTGTTGAACAATCATATGATACCATCTCCAAACAGTACTATATTTTTTCCGGCAGTTACACGGTTCCTACCCCTTCCTTTTCGTGAGTTGGCAATAGTAGAAATTAAGGAACTACCAAAATTTACTAGAGCACTAGGTCCCATTAGCTTCAAACCAAGATTTCTACTCAAATGTGACAACTTACTGTCATCCCCTCCAGTAACCAGTTGAAGACTCTGTGCCTGTTCACGAGATAACACTGTGTAAAGTTGTAAAGGTAAGTTCAGGGGACGCTGGAAGCTATTCTCTAATTCCTCCTTCAAATCATCTCCACAACTGTCAAAAGTAACCCTCATAATCCCCATTGAATTTGGGTCTTCTGTCAAAGGATTAGATATAAATGAGAAGTTTCCAAATGTGAGATCAGGCCACTTGAATAGACCAATCAAGGTATCATTACTTATCCCAAGATTCTTCGGCACAGACTTCCTTGGATTGTTTTGTTGACTTCTATTGGCACTTAAAATGCGAGAAGCTTCCCTTAAGCCACTCAAGAAGGCACCATGCATGGTGGCTGGATATTGCCTAGTTGTGGCCTCACCAGCAAAAAAAAGACGTCCCCCCACATTTTCTGCAAGTATATCATAGTCATTGCCTGATGATTGTACCCTGACATGGGAATAAGAACCAAAACTGAAGGGATCACCACCCCATCTTGTACATATTGTTTGTATGGGATCAGGAACATCGATGCCTTTTGGACTGTATATACCTGTCAAAAGAACCATAACTTGACTAATGTGAACTCCATGAAGCTTTCAGAAGAATACGAAAAGGTAAGAAAGGAAAATCATCACAAGTCTTACCTCTGAGGACACTTAGGACACGATGAAGCAACATAGATGGATCTGAATTTTCAAACATTTGTGCAGCTTCTCCAGCCACCAATGCAATGAGTGCTGCACCTCCGGAAACAGTATGGTTACCATAGAACAAAAAGAACTCCCCACGCTTATTGCTATGCTCACTGAGACATCCAAATGTATCCAGGTCCTCCCCCCAAAAAACATGAGGGAAAACCATGGCCACTTTATTGAGCAGCCCAAAACCCATTCTCTCAATTGCTGCAAGCTTCCTTCCAGGTAATTCTGGTTCAAATCTGATGGTTCTTTTCTTCAAGACTCCAAGAGGAACGGTGCATAGGACCATATCTGCTTCAAACACTTGTTCACCAACAATTACTGCAACCCCATCGTGTCCATATCTAATAGTATCCACAGTTTTCCCATAGAATATGGGAACCCCTTCACATAATGCTTTTATCAATCTCCAATTCCCTCCTGCAAGAAAGCAGTGATCCCCACCCATTTCATACGGATCATCTTGATCCCAATATGTGGCTGATAGATCTGAAAGACATCCAGCATTTGCATATTCCAAGTTAGCGAGATGCCAATCAAGCAATTGCCTCTCCTCAGTGGATCTGGCCACGCCATACAGTTGCCTGAGTCTCTCCAAAACAGAACCAAGCGAAATATCATTTGCAAATCCACCCATTATTTTTCTTAGTTCCATCACTTTGTCAAGCAACTTATTATGAATGAGTTCGATATTGGAGTCAATACCCTTATCAACGGGTGCACCATCTGGCTTGTACAAAGGGCAGTTATCTCGGACCTTATGAAGTGGAATAGAAAGTTGTCTAGCCAGAACTCCAAGAGGATTGGCATGGATACCAGTTATAACACTGCCACCAAGATCTACAGCAGCAAATTGACCCTTCCCACCCATCTTTTGAGTATAAACTCTTCCCCCGGGACGATTCCTACCTTCTAGAACAATGACCTTGAAACCAAAGGACATGAGCTGCTTTGCTGCAGATAAACCAGCAAGTCCGGCACCAACAATTATCACAGACCCTTCATTTGTCAATTCTGGCATGGGAGATGTCAGTGGTAATAAAACTCCAAAATTAATATATCCATTATACAAAAGAAATTCATATGCAGCGGCTACCAAGTGCTCATATTCATTACTCACAGTTTCTTTAATCTGCCCTTTTGATAGCCACACCTGCACATTACTCCTCCATCTAGCAAGAATATGGTTCCTGACAACAATATAATCATTCTGCTCTTTACCACCCAACTGTCTTACCACCCCAGCCTGAATCTCCTCCTCAAGCAATGCATCAATTGGGAACCCCAGAGAAATCGCTATCATCGCCTCAGTTTCAGTCTCTTTCTCCAAATCCTCCTTTGTTTGTTTCTTTTTCTTAAAAGCACCGCCTAAATGCTTCTCTATCAATTCATCCATCAAATTCTCATCATAATTCCGTGAACCCACCTTCTTCCTCATTGACCTCTTTCTAGGCAAACTTTCCCGTTCCAGGGTGTCCATCTCCTCTTATTACGCACTAAAAACCAACTTTCCAACTCAAATTGAGCTTCAAAACACCATCACAAACATAACATGCTATTCTACTTTAAGCACTCTCTCATAAAACACTGGCACTTCTCATTTATCAATCAAAATCATAAATTTCATTTTTTAAAAACTAATATACCATCTCAGAAGCAAGCAAAATATTACCAAATGGGCCTGTCTCATTCATCAATTACATTTAAAACCCACCAATAATTCACCAAAATATCACTAAACCCATTTCATATTAATATTAAAATAATACAAAAACCACAATTTCAAGCACTTTAAGCTTAGGAACTTAACTCCAAACCCATCCCTCTTTTAACTGAGATCGAAGATTCATAGCTATAAAAGACAACATAAATTGAAAGTTCAAATTGGTAGTCGCTGACTTTGGATACAACAGATTCAATAAATTTTGTATATAATGTGTCGCATATTATGTTATACAGTAAATAAAAAGGAACCCAAGAATTTGTGCATGCAATTACTAAAGAAATGGGAAAAAAGGGGGTCACTGACCTTTTGAATCCTCTCCACACAAGTTGAGTTTGGGGTATGGGGCAGTGTGTTCTGCTCCGGAGAAATTGAACGGGAGTTTCTGTTAGGGTTTTGTAGGACCTGGAAAAGTGGAGGAGAGAGCGAGTTAACTCGGTTTGACTTAGAAATGAATTGGAGGGAACTGAAAAGGCATGATGGGTAGGGCTGAAATGGGCTTAGGGCACTGGGAAAACAGAAGATTGATTGGTTTGGAAATTGGGATTTTGGAGGACCGATGAAGGGTTGTTTGCGTCATTCAAATAGGTTAAAACTGATTATAAGCTTCCTTGATTTTGTATTAGTCTAATCCCTCAGGTTACATCCCAATATTATACATATCTAATAAAAATAGATTTGGGAAATATAAGCTCAATGTAATATGATAATTTAAGAACAAGTTTTTCATCACACAAGAAGATGATCTTGAAGATTAAGATGGTGTTTGAAATAATAGTAAAAATATATTTTTAATTGTTTTTTATTTGAAAATATATTTAAATATTTTTTTATTTTAAAAAAATTATTTTGATATCAGTATATTAAAATAATCTAATAATATTAAAAAATAATAATTTAAAATAAAAAAAATATTTTTTAAAAAAATATTTTTAAAATATAAAAACAACAATCTTTTAACGTTAACATTAACACACAAATAAATGTAAAGAAAATAAACTATTATAAAATCCATAATAGAAAATTAATGGAAGATTTCAACTTAAATTGGATAAACCTCCCCAATTATGCATATATGGAAAAGATTTGGTGACCAAATTTATTCAATCTAAATTTAGATTATTAAATAATGATCAATAAAATTTTATGAAAGTTTTTAAGGAAAAAAAACACTATTTTTTCTTTTCAAAATGTAAAAAACTCTTAAGACATTAAAAAATACTATTTCTCAAAAACCTTGAAATCTAAAAAACATTTGAGAAATAATAAAAAAAGATCTTTTTAGACAAAACAATATGAGATGCTAACCTATTACGATTTTTGAAAAATAAAAATATTTTTTAAAAATATATAGGACATAGAAATATTTAAATATTTATTAACAAATAATTTTTTTTTTAAATAAACTTTTAAGAAATGAACATATTTGTTTTCAATTTAAACATAATCTAACAATCAAGTCAAATCAAGAGTTATAATATTTTTTGTAAGAAAAAACATTTGGCATACCTAGATGTTATTTGAAATTGTGTTTCAAGCAACATTTCATGAAGATTTGATTTTTTTCTCAAAATTAATGTTTTTATATATTTTTTATTTTTTAAATGTGTCGATGTCAAAATTAATTTTTTAAAAAAAATTTTAAAAATTATTTTAATATATTTTCGAGCAAAAATACCCACTCTAATGGCAACAAACTATGATAATAAATATTTTTTATCCTAAGGTTGATATAAATCAATGGTCAACATGGTTGTGACCTAGGCTTGGCTCTAAGTCAATTTCCGAGTTAAATTTTAAAATTATGATAAAAATTAATTTATTTTTATATTGACTTGAATCAATGATCAACCTAACCTGTGACCCAAATTTGGTCTCGGGTTGATCCTCGAGTTGAGTTTTAAAACTATGATAATAACTATTTTTATCCTTATAATAAATTGAGTCAATGGTCAACCTAATTTGTGACCTGAACCTGGACTTGGGTTGACCCTCAAGTCTAGTTTTAAAGCTATACTAATAATTATTGTTATCTTCATGTTGATTCAGGTTAATAATTAACTCATACCCGTGACTTGGGCCTGGCTCAAGGTTGACACTCTCGAATCGAGTTTTAAAACTATGACAATAATAATTTTTATTTTTATATAAACTAGAGTCAATAGTCAACCCAACTCATAATATAAATTAACTTTTAATTAAATTTTAAAATTACAATAATTTTTATTTTTATTTTTATATTAATTTAAATCAACTAAATTAATTTTTTATATAGAAAATTGGATACACTTGACCCCTTTTTTTTACGGGACAAAAGTTTTTCCTTAAAAACAGCTTTGACTTAACAAAAAAATTATAAATTTTGTACTCCTTGAAAATACACAACACAACTTCGTCAAAAAAAAAAAATTTATAATTTGTGTTCTATCATTCTTTATTATATTATTGTTTATTTTTATATTTTAAAAATATTTAAAAAAATTAAAAAATTTTATTTTTTCATTTCAAATTAATATTTTTTTATATTTTTATAGTATTTTGATGTATTAATATTAAAAATATTTTTTAAAAAAAATTATATTTTTTAATATATTTTTAAATAAAAAATATTTTAAAAAATAATCAAACCATTCCATACAAGTTTTATATCAAGCACCACCTTACTCACGTGACAACAACAAAAAAAGAAAAGTTTCCTATGTTGACTGCAACTCTCCTCATCGCGCTGCCCCTTGCAAGCGTAAGATAAAACCATCTTCTTTTCGTTCAATTCTCATTATCAATGCTAAATATGTTCATCAGGTTGACAGCTAAAATAGCATTGACTATAAGGTTTTCAGGAGTAAGAAAACATTTAGATGTTTTTTTACTGGCTTTCGATTTGCAAAATTTGGTTGTGGAAACTACAGTTGCTGAAGCATGTTCCTGGTACACACACGCGCTTCTTTCTTTTCCAGATCGCCAAGCAATCTATGAAGCCCCAGAATCAGCGTGCTATGATCCTCGCTTCATTGGTGGTGACGGCATCGTCTTCTATTTCCATGGAAAGAGCAAAGAGCACTTCAGCATAGTATCAGATTTTGATCTTCAAATCAACAGCCGCTTCATTGGTCACAGGTCAGCAGGCAGAGACTGGGATTTCACTTGGATTCAAGCCCTGGGAATCTTTTTCAACTCTCAAACCTTTTCTCTTTAGGCCACTAAGGCAGCAAGTTGGGACAGTGAAGTTGACCATCTAAAGTTCTCTTACGATGGACAAGATCTAGTCATACCTGAAGGCTCTCTCTTTCCACCTGGTACTCACCAGAGAGAGATGTGAAAGTAGAGAGAGTATCAGGAAAGAACAGTGCCATAATCACCTTGAAGGATAGAGCAGATGGTCAATGAAGTTCCAGTGACCATACAAGATGATAAAATCGACAACTATCGAGTGCCTGCTAATGACTGCCTTGTCCACTTGGAGGTGCAGTTTAAGTTCTTTCACCTATCCTCAGAAGTTGGAGTACTTGGCAGGACATACAGGCCTGGTTTTCAGAACCCTGCAAAGCCTGGTGTGGCAATGCCAATTTTGGGAGGTGAAAACAATTACAGAACCACATCCCTTTTCTCTACTGATTTCAACTCCTGCATATTCTCTCCAGAAAGTGGTTCAAACCAACAGACCTCCTCAGTCATGAACTATGGCACTCTAGACTGAACCAAGGGGGCTTCTGCACGATATGGCTTCGTTTGCAGGAAACAAATGCTGCAATTTGTGGCTCTCCTAATGAAAAACAGTAGAAGCTTACCTGGCTTCAGACTTAATTAAGTAATGTCGGCTGTCAGGAGCTGTTTGCCAGTATTTGTATTGCAAGAGCGTTTCTTGCTATTCACTGTTATGTTTTTTTTATGTCTGGTGTGTCATGATTTGGGTTGGTTACCATCGTTGACAAACTATGGCACTCTACTACTTCAAAACGACAATGATCTTGACTTGCAGTAAAATCATTTGTCTTTTGTCATACATGTGCTCGTAGTATTTCGTAGGTGATGTTATTGAAGTGGAAAGATGTTCTGTGCTTGTCTATGTACTTGTTATTGTTAATTCGATGACATGAAAACTTTATTACTTCAAAAATTACTGAAGATCAATGCATCAAAATGAAATTCTCTGCCCTTCATTACAGTAACAGGGAAGGACTCAAAAGAGACGAAACCCAGGTAATAAAAATGATCTAAGGTGCACCACGCACCAAATAATTTTCCAGGTTCTTGATGAAAAGTAATGTTGACGATGGTGTATTTGGTGGCATGATATCTTCTTCTGTTGCAGACTCATACGAGATCGTGACATCAATTAGAGTCTCCTGCTCTCCGGTTGGAGTAAGCTGGAAAGTTGCCTTGTGATGAGAAAACCCATGATCCAGATGGCCTCCTTCTATTACTTCCAGGCCGATTCGATGAACAGACTCATCAAACTCTGAAACCCTTTCTTTCTGGTATGTTACTGTTTTTATACCTGACATAATATTTCGAATGCAAAAAAAACTCGGTTACTGCCATCACAGGCACATCAAGACGAGACAAATATGTGATTTCACCTTGCTGATTTAATTCATTCAGAGAATTAAATGATCCAACTAAGAAATTAAGTTCAGTGATTTGATTAGTATAAGCCAAAGAAATGGACTCACCAGGACCAAAGTTGAAGAGATAGATTGTTCCAAGGCCACCATCTCCTTCTAGCATCTCAGTATCCTTCACTAAATTTGGCATCATTTTTGGAAGAATATCCTTCAAATCCTTAGCTAAAGCTTTCCATAAGACATCCACTCCAACCCCAACATTGACTTGGGTTTTCACTTCCTTAATCATGACTCTCAAACGCAAAATTCTTGGGAATAGGGGCGTGTCTATGTTAGAAGCTAGGGAGATTATACCAATCATGAGCGATAAGAGAATCTTATAGGGCAGGATGCACATATCATGTATGGCATCTTTTCTTGTGCAGCAGGAAAAAATAATGTGTCTGCAGATGCTTGTCTTGTCCTAAGAATCTAGGTGAATAAGGATAATGAAAAATGAATAATCGATGTATGATTGATGGATAACTTCACCAACCGGGCTACAAGATAATATATCCAAGGGGAATGTACCACTGGATTGGACAATGTCGCATATATAGACTGTTGTGCTTCTGATTGTTCAAGCTGGAATTCCTAAAAATGTTGCTTTAAGATGACATTTTCAATTAACATGGGACAGCAACTTGGTCTATCTGTCGGTTTTGATGCCAAAACAAACAAATGAGAACAGTGCCCGTTTAACCTATTATCAATAAAGTTATAGCACTTACTAATCCTTGGTTTGTAGTTGTACCACTTGATAGGGATTTCATTGTACTTTTACTCTCTTTCAAGAGTCACTGTCAGAAGCTTACATGCTCACTTCACAAGTGATAAAAACAAACCCCGTTTTCACTGTCTAGACTCCAAGTTATGTGGTTACTGGTTATGGGCCCGATATTGCTCCTGGGATGACACTGCTCTATTTTTCAAAGGCAATTGTGAGGACTTCGACTCTTGAGGAGGAGAAAGAGTTTGATGGTCAAGGATGTCTGGAATGAAAACCTGCAACGCCGCAAGTGGGAGTAAAAAAATGATGTTGACATTGAACAGAGAGTATGTGCTCTGTAATTAGCCAGGGAACGCTATCAAGAACATGCAGCAGCACAAAAACAGGAATTCATAGCGGTTTTCCAGGCTAGAAGGGTGTGGCTATCACATGGACTAAACATGTTGATTCCCTTTAATGAACGCCCAAACCAGTAGGTCTCCTACGCCACCCTTGGAAAGGCTTTGAATTACCTTGGAGTACAATTTTAAATCATGATTTGAGCTCTAAAGCATTGACCAGAAATTAACTATCCATAAATGTACTTGAAGGACACCCACATGTAAGTTCAGCTAAACAAGAAATCGAACTTGCAAGTTGGTTTTTTTATTTTTATTTTTATTTAAGGAGAAGAAATCCCACTTGTTAAAATCTATATAGAGAGCAGAATTTTAGAGGCAAGTATCAGTACAGGTTTGTTACCAACAATCTATTATATCTTTAGGTCATTGAAGGGAAATAGCTATGAAGGTTTCAAGTAGCAATTATGGCTTGTTGATGATTCTGCTACTTGCATGTTGTGCAGCACAAATCTTTGCTGAATATCGGACCTGTATCAGCGGGCCATGTGCTCGCAAGAAAATTGCATGTCCAGCTGAATGCCCTAAAGCAAATCCAACCGACCCCAAAGTGAGAAAAGTTTGTCGTTTGAACTGTAACTCGCCCGTATGCCAGACCGAATGCAAACGTAAGTGTTTATTTACAACGGTTATATAATCTCATAAATCAGAACAGCTTTCCTCATTTGATGGATTATACTAGTAATATACGACTCAAAATGATTTTCTTGGTGATTATAGGTATCAAACCGAATTGCGATGCACCTGGAGCAGCATGCTTGGACCCCCGGTTCATTGGTGGAGATGGCATTGTCTTTTACTTTCATGGCAAAAGCAATGAACATTTCAGCTTAGTATCTGATCTCAACCTACAAATCAATGCCCGTTTTATTGGCCTTCGGCCAGCAGGCAGAACCAGGGACTATACATGGATTCAAGCTCTTGGCATCCTCTTCGACTCGCACAGTTTCTCTCTTGAGGCCACCGAAGCATCAACCTGGAAAGGTGAGGTTGACCATCTAAAATTCTCCCACAATGGGGAGGATCTAATCATACCGGAAGGTCAGTTATCTACATGGCAATCCCCAGATAGTGATATTAAAGTACAGAGAACATCGAGCAAGAACAGTGTCCTAGTCACTCTCCCGGAGGTTGCAGAGATCTCAATCAATGTTGTGCCAGTAACCAAAGAAGATGACAGGATTCATAACTATCAGATACCTTCCGATAACTGTTTTGCTCACTTAGAGGTTCAATTCCAGTTCTTTGGTCTATCGTCGAAAGTTGAAGGGGTAATTGGGAGGACTTACCAGCCTGATTTCAAGAACCCGGCGAAGCCAGGAGTTGCAATGCCAGTTGTGGGAGGAGAGGAAATGTTTAGGACAACATCTCTTCTCTCTGCCGATTGTGGCGCTTGTGTGTTCTCTCCGGCTGGGGTTTTGGACCAAAAGGACACTCTTCTGATGGATTTTGGCAAGCTTGATTGCACCGGAGGTTCCAGCAGTGGACATGGAATAGTTTGCAGGAAGTGAGTGGGAATAGTTGTCATGTGCAAAAATAACACCGGAAGTTTCAACTTCTTCCGGAATAATTGAAACTCATTTGGTAAGAGTTTCAGGAGGATTATGGTCTCCTACAAAACAATGATTTCCAATTTTATTATGAAATTTGTTCTGTCATTTTTGCTAGTTCTTTTCAAATCTTTATTCTCGAAGTTCAGTATTAATTTATTTGCTTTATGGTTCGATCTTGACAGTCGTCTTTGTTTCTTTCATTTCTCTCCCATGATAATTAGAGGATCCATCCCCTGGTTGCCTCCTCCATTAGTCCTAGTTAGCGTTTCTTGTGATTCCTTTTCATGTATTATTAAAAATAATATAAAACATACATTTACATCATAATTAATAATATAAGTTTTTATTGTTGAATAAGATAGTGTAAATGCATATAAAATTCAATTCTATAAGAATTTTACTTGAAGATATATATTTAAAAATAATATAAATCAAAAGATAGGAATCGGAAAGGTATTTAATGTCTTCTTATTAAAAAAAAAGAACTATGAGTTGATATAAAGGGATTTTGCATAACAAAATATTTTGCTAATAGCCTAATTCTTTTTGTTTTCCTCTTTAGAGTAGTGAGAGCTAATTCAATTCAATAAAAAAAATAAAAAATTGTGTAAAGATATCTTAATCCTATTCTATTGACTGATTCTCATGATCCCGATCAGGTCATTGGTAAAACTTTCTCCTTCAGAGAATATCAGGATTGAAAGCATTCAACCTTGGGCCAGCAAAGGCGGAAAATCTCCGTGGAGCAAGAAGATTTAGGGTATATTTAAAAATACTTATAAATTTTAAATTTTTATATATTGATATTAAAAATAATTTAAAAAAATAAAAAAATATATATTTTAAAATATTTCTAAAAAATATATATTTTAAACCATCATCACTACTACAATTTTAAACACAATTTTAAACGAATATAAACGAATAGGACCTCCTGCAAGCCCTCCAGTCTGACCAGACTCACACGGTTCAAGATTCATGGGCCAGCTACTGTTTCTTCTGGAGTCATGTTCGCTAGAGACCAGTTCGATCCAAAGTCTTAGATAAAAAAAATATTCGAAGACCAGCTGGCTATTCACGAAGCTCTTCTTTTTTTCTTTTTTTTTTTCGTGAACACAAGCTGGCCTGTCGTGCTGTCGGTCAATCATGGCTCCTGTTTGTTCTTCATAATGACCATAGTAAGGAAGTGGATAAACTGCTGAAATAGCTAGACACTGTGGTGATCAAATCGGATGCTATGTAAAACGCACAATTTATTACATAAGAAGATTTATATAGTACTTTCCAGATCACAAGAGCTAGAAAACGAAAGCTTTGGAGTAGAGGCTGAATCTCATTGTTGGGAATGAGCTCCCACAAATCATGTCTTACACCTGGAGAGAAATTTGTTTTGTTCTATGTAACGTAGTAGCATATCAGAAATACAAGACATCACAACTTCAAGCTAGCATAGCAAGTATATCAGAATACTGAGACAGTGAGCTGTGCCTTGTTTCTATAATCAATCTGTGAATATATAGTAAAACCCAACACATTGAATATCCAGTACTTGTGTGAAAAATAAATAACATGGCAGCTGGAAGCCAGAAGAATTTTAGATCAAGACAATAATAGAACCCTTATGGTACCGTGCAGTTTCTGATGGATTGATTCGCACGCATCACTCAACTATATTACAAGCTATGGAAGAAAATTTGAGGTAAAAAATTTGAATAACGTAACAAGAGATAACCTTTGTTCATATCTTCACATTTATCTGGGAACATTCCCCAGAATCTTCACCAGAATGTCCTTTGTCCAAGAATGGATGGAAGCCTTCGCTTCTCATCTTCCACGAGGATTTACTAGCTGAGAAAATACAGCACTAGTGGCCACATCTTCGGCATCTTCTTCTGTTCCAGAATTCCCTCCATCAATTATACTTGTGCTGTTATCGAATTGTTCGAGTGGCGTCAATGGAATGCCTGGGATATGGTTTGTACTGTTATCTTCAGGTTCCATGAGGGCAGATGAGGTCTCCTCAAGCTGAAGAGCATACTCAAGATTCCACAAGACATCTCCCATCGATGGCCTGTCAACTCCATGCTCTGCAAGGCATTTCTCAGCTGTCTCCCCAAATTTTTTGAGAGACGCTGGATTCACCTTTCCTGCTAGATTAGAGTCCATGATTTGATCCAGCATGCCCTTCTTCTGCCAGGTCATTGCCCACTCTGCTATATTGACTTGTTCCCTCGGGAGAACAGGGTTTAGAGCTGGTCTAGTGCAGAGAACTTCCATTAAAACCACTCCAAATGAATACACATCTGACTTCTCGGTGAGTTGTTGCCTTCTGAAGTACTCAGGATCAAGGTAACCGAAGCTACCCTTAACAGCTGTACTCACATGCGTCTGATCAATAGCTGGACCTGTTTTTGAGAGGCCAAAATCAGCAACTTTGGCCACGAAACTCTCATCCAAAAGAATGTTCGTTGTCTTAACATCTCGGTGAATAATGCTTTGAGCAGCACCTGTGTGGAGATAATGCAGGCCCCTGCCAGCCCCAATGCATATTTCAAGACGTTGCTTCCATGATAGAGGCGGTAGATTGGTGCCATATAGATGGCTCCTGAGTGGTCCATTAGCCATGTATTCGTAGACAAGAATCATTTCAGACCGCTCATCACAATAGCCAATAAGAGAGACAAGATGACGGTGGCGAAGCTTTGACAACATTTCAATCTCTGTTCGGAATTCAGCAAGACCTTGTTCAGATCTGGGATTTCCTCTTTTGACAGCAACTTTAGTTCCATCTTCAAGGGTTCCTTTGTACACCCTGCCAAAGCCGCCAATCCCAAGAAGCAGGCTCTCATCAAACTTGTTCGTTGCATCAAGGATTTCTTGGAATGTGAAGAGCCGACCAAGATTAGAGGAAGCCAACGAGATGCAGCTTGCTGTTCCACTCTTTTGAGAAGTTGTGGACATCTTGGTCTGAGAGTTTCCATATAATGGCAATGGCAGCCATGGATGTGCCTGGTGAGTAGTCGTCTTTGACCTGCGGGCTGCCAAGCAACAGTAACAGAGACAAATCAAACCAAATGCACCCAGGGCTCCAACAATTGAACCAATAATAATTCCAATCTTCTTTTTCTTCGAGGGTGATTGAGGAAGGACGCTCTCAACAGAAGAAAGCCCATCCAAGCTTTTAACTTCATTGCTGATTTTGAAAATCTCCAGCCCATTCATAATTGCATTTATCATATCCGATGTTGTATCTGGACCAATACTTACAGTGAAAGTATCTGAATCCACTGATGCGTTGGAGACAAAGTCTCTGTAATAGGGTACATTCAAGCCACCAGTAAAGGTTGAGAGGTCAAGACTCTCAACAGCAATATCATCATTTATGTATAGATTGAATACAAGATTGTTCAGAGCCTTGCTCACGATATCACAGAAATGTGCCCGCACAAAATAGCTGAAGTTTTGGTTGACAGAGAACACCCAAGTTATGTTGAAGTTCGTGTTGGCTACTTTTGCATCTCCCATTACTTCGGCGGAGGCATAAACCCAATTTGGTGCTATTTCAGTAGTGAGAGCAGGTGGATATCTTATGGATGCAGGGTTAACTGAAACATTCAATGCAGAGCTGTTCATATGGAGATATTTGGCATCATTTTCCCAAATCCTCCCAAGAGTATCATTCTCAGCAGTGATCAACGGACCTCCCGTGTTTAACCGGAAAACAGTTTCAAAGGCAAGTTCAGAGAGACCACTAACAGGAGAAGACGGATCTATAGCTAATGCCTGGTCTGGAAGTACTCCATCAGGAACAGAAACAACTTCGATTGCATTAACAAATGTGACGGAATTGTTTGAATGAATGAAGGAAAGGGTCAAAGTATCAGAAGTCACATTGACTGCATACTCCTTAAACATATAAGAACCATTATAGTTCTTGAATGTAAAATTGTTCAAGAGTACAAAATCATCTGTGGCTACTGTAATCAACGAAGACATCAAGTTATGGCCCGAGTTTGGAATAGGGTAAAAATAAAGGCGGATCCAATGCCTGCCTTCTTGCTTAATATCAAATTTGTAAGATGATATGCCGGAAAAAATTCGAGCAGATTGATAGATTGGAGATGGGAAACTAGAATTGGACTTAGCAACAACAGAAGTTCCACTTTTTATCGTGAGAGAAGAATGCCCTGAATCAGGAACATAAGTTTTACCTTGAAAGGTGACACTTTGTGAAGAACCACAAGCAATCAAGTAGTTATCAGGAGGAGTGAATGCAGCAAATGATATATTATGACCAATAAGCTCAAATAAAACGAAAGCAACAACTACAGGTAACCAACTCTCTCCTTTCATCCTCACCATTTGCAGTATCCCAAATCCTCAAGCTCCTAGCAACCTAAAAATGCCCAATTCCCAACTCCAAAGAAAAAAAACCCAAACCCCTTTCACAAAGATATCTAGGAACCAGAAGAATTTCCCCTAGCAAGCCTGAGGCCTTATGAACCTAGCTCCCCAATCACTAAATGCCTCCAAAACAATATCCTCAAGAACCTCAGATCTATGCAGACCAACTTCAGCCTACCTTGGCTCTATGAAAAGACGGTGATAAATATAAAAGAATGCAATCTGAAGATTAGCACAGACAAAAGCTTTTGCTGAAAAATACACTCATACCTCAAGAAGAAAGAAAGAAAAGTAGAGAAGCTATGATCAAAGAGAGAATTGGGTTGGAGTTAATGATCAAAGAACAGTAGACATTGAATGAGTGTAGCCATGAAAACCCATCAAGCATCGAGATTTTCAGGAGGCGTTTGGGAGGTGTTTTAACTGGATTTTTATAAAAACTTTAATTTTTATTTTTATTTTGAATTAATTAATTATATATATAAGTTATTTTAATATATTTATATAAAAATAAAATTTTAAAATAAATAAAATATTTAAATATATTTTTAAATAAAAAATACTTTAAAAATACAATTCTATCTTCCCAAACACACCGCAGCTAATGCTACTTATAGAAATCCTTTGCTTTCCAGGCTGGTGATAAGGCTGTCATTTACCAGTGCAAAAGGAGGACCCACTGGAAGAAGAAAAGGGATGGAAACTTCTTGCTTCATTCAAAAAAAAACTCAACTGTTATTATTATTATATATTTTTTGATAATTATTGCTGTTGATTTGATATATATAAAAAAAAAAAAAAAAACAAGAATTTAAAGCTACACTAACAAAGTTATATATAAGAAAATCTTACTTATCCCCAAAAAAAAATGATAAAATTTTTATTTTATATCAAAAATATATATTTTTAAATTTTTTTTGCTTTACTGTATAATAAAATATGGAGTTGCCGACAATATAATCACACCATAAAATTTCTCATGTGTCTTTGTAAAGAATGGAATTTATGCACAGGAATAGCCAGTTACGTATGAGGTCTATTTGTGTGGTTATTTATGTTTCACATTTTTTATATTTATTTTTTTAAAAATAGTTTTTATTTGAAAATATATTAATTTTTTCAGATTTTATTTTTATTTTTAATATTATCACATAAAAAACATTAAAAATACTAAAAAAAATTAATTTGATATTTTTTCAAAACAATAATTTTTTTTAATACCCAAAAACAAAAGCAAGCTTAGCCTAGAAAGTAATTATTTTATTAGTGAAGCACAGATAATTTAATAGGCTACAAGCTAGAACCATTTGAGAATAATTTATATACAAGACCATTATATTTATGTATAGTTTTGTTTTTTTCAAGAGAAATGATTTAGTGCGCAATTGGTAATATGATATTTGATATTTGATATTTGATATTTTTTAAAATTATTTTTTAATTAAGAATATATTTAAATAATATTTTTAAAAATATATTATATTAATATAAAAAAATTAAAAAATATTTAAAATATTTTTAAAAACTTTGATATTTTTTTAGATAAAATATAGTTTAAAAACAATTAAAAAAAAACAATCACTTAACATTGAATTTTTTTTAAGAAGGGAAATGGTGGATGGGACGATCTTTGGGACCCTTTTTACGCGTCTTTGAGATTGAGAAGGGACAGGCTAGGCGGCGTCAGATAACGGTGTCTTATCACCGTTTGGTACACCTGGCATACACAAAATAATTAATAACATTCACGTCGTTAAATTCTAGGTGGCTTAGGCCCCCTGCCGTTAAATCGGTTTTTTATTAAATCTTGATTACTTTTTTACTTTAAATTAAAAAAATTAATATTTTTTATTATTTTAATATGATGGTATAATATCAAAATAAAATTTAAAAAATACAAAAATATATTTATTTTAATATTTTTTAAAATAAAAAATACTTTAAAAAACAACATTCATCACACTTTCTATTGACAATTTCTATCATTATATATTCACCTACCAATAAAAAAACTAATTATAAAAATTTTAAAATTATAATTTTCTCTTAAAATCTATAATTATTAGACATTCATATACTTTGAAAAAAATTAAAGAAAATAAGTTTTAATTTTGATAGATTACCTTATAATTAAAGAAGTCAATTTTTTTCCTTTTGTTTTAGGTTTAAATATTCAAACCAATATCTAGATAAATTTATTAAATTTTATTTAAATGCACAAAGTCGATATGAGAATATACTTTAAAAATTATCTAATTAAAAAACTTAGTCTTGCTCGATATACAAATTAATTCTAAAATATCCTTTATTTTTTAAAACAAGAAAAATAAATAAGCTGTCATTATCTCAACGTCGTTAATAGCACCTCCCCCAACGGAAGAAACGACAGCTAGTGACGGAATCATGCATAATATCGGACGTCTTGACATCAAAACAGTAGTATGCCTTATTTTGTTTCTTTTTTTATAAACCGCCTCACCGAAGCACATGGCCACCGCCACTATAAGCTTCTTCTCTCTCCACCTTTTAGTATTTTTAATTGTCTCTTGATAAATTTTATTCTCTAGAAAATTATTAATGACTACAAGCTGGAGATATCTAGCCAATCACTCAAGAAACATGCAAAAGGGGCATTTTTTTTTTCAATGTAACGGATATTTAAGGATTAATAAATGAAGAGGCTTAATTTCTGATTCTTCAAACATGCAAAAGGATTAATAACGGATATTAGTATTTTTTTTCATTTTTTAGTTTCAATATAACGGATATTTAAGGATTAATACTTGCGTGGTTAATTGCATGGAAAAGAAGATCAAATAGTGTTAAAAATGGCCTAATATGGTCGGAAATCACTCAATAAATATGTTTAAAAGCTTAGTCCCACACGTTTAACTAAGTTGGTGTAAGATTCGGATTTTCCTAGGCTGAGGTTGGAGATTAGATCCTTCATCTTGCCATTCTGAGATTGTACAATGGATTATTAGATTTGATCATTATCGGTTAATTCATAAGAATTTCATTTTAAATTTAGATTTTCTATGAATACATCTTTTACAAAAATAAATTTTCTATCAAACTAAAAATGTCTCTGATGCCAAGTTAATAAATTATAAAAAGAAAAAAATATAGCTTAGAAAAATAAATATTACGTGTAGTTTTTAGTGATATTATTGTTACGTGTTTACTTTGTAATTTGAAGTGTTTAATTATTTTAATTATATAAAATTATTTTTAGAAGCTTAGAGTTGCAGACACCATATTTAATAATAAAAAAAAACAATTATATAAGTGTCATATTAAAAGAATTATTAGGTGTCACAGACACCATATTTAATAATAAAAAAAAACAATTATATAAGTGTCATATTAAAAGAATTATTAGGTGTCACAACCAGAAATTATAAATAAAAGTTAATAAAAGATAATTATTAACGAGAAAAGTTGGACTACTCCAGTAGCATAATATCATGAAAATTTATGCATTTGATGTTTTATTTTTTAATTTTTTAACTCTCTTACTCTTAACTTAAAATTATTAAAATGTTTTTTTTAATAAATCATATTTATAAACTTATTGAATTCAAATTAATGTCTATGATTTTCATCATATATAAAACTCACCCTTGCCCACTTCCCTTTCAAACGATCTTACCTAATACCATATGAGATTTGACGTGCAAAATTTGTCATTTTAGGGGTGGGGGAATCAAAGATACCTAGAATCAATGATTTTTCCATGATTATTTGAATGCTGGCTATTAAGTATATTTGCTTATCATAATTTAAAAATTTATTCCACAATTACACTACTTGTGAATAATATAGGACAAATGCAGTCCAATAAATACTATTACCAAGGATAAAATAGAAAAGACAACTATCTGAATCATAACACGAGGACTGATAAGTAATGTTGGAAAAAATTATTTAAAGCACGGTTTGTAAATGGATATATTTGAGGTAAAATTAAAAGCGAAGTTTACTTGGTTTTGGAGTTAAAATTTTGTTGGAATTTATTTTTCAACAAAAACTCTTTAACATAAAATATTATTATGATTAAAATAAATTATTAATGAATAAAAAATTAATCTTAAAAAACTTTTAGATAAAATGTTTTGAAAAAAATCATAACTCTCTAAAAATTATATTCCACATATAAAAAAAACATGTTTTTATAGTTGTTTATATATATAATGGAAACTTAAATCAATACATGAGTTTTATTTTTTCTATTCTCTTTGTATTTTTTTTTAGAATAAACCAAAAAATAACTAGTAAAATATTATTAATTATTTCTGAAACACCATAAAAATTTTCAAGCAGAAAACTTGAAGTGATTTTTTTTCTCCAAGCAATTTCAATTGTTAGAACGCTTACAAGGCTCTTCGACTGGGTCATTGGTCTTCAAAATCAAAGACTCACACCTGGAAGTGGAGAGAGATTGAGACCTGACCTATCCAGGTAACCAGGGAGACTGGGTTGGATCCGCATCCACTTCTAAATCAAGAATCAGCCCGGCTCGATGACAAGAACACCTATTTACCTCTCCAAACCTTTAAACTTGGGCCCGACTTTTAATAAAGTAGTTTTTATAGTTTATTTATTATGTAGGGATTTCCTTTTCTTTTCCTTTACGAGTATGGTCCTCGTTAGGTTGGTGTTTTTTTTTTAAAAAAAAAAAAACAATTTATATTTAAAATTATTTTTTTAATTTAACAAAGTTTTTATTTTGTTAACAATAGTATGGTCGTTTGAATAAAAATTCAAACCAATTAAAATAAAACACCATAGAATTAATATGTTTTAAATTTTGAAGAAAATGTATTTTTTTAAGCAAAAAATCCATTTCTGTTATTTTTTTTTGTTTTGATAAAAATATGTCTTTTTTTTTTTTTATCAAAAGCTAACTTATCATGATTTATAAACTAGTTTTCAAAAAAAAAAAATATCTACATTATTTTTATGCTAATATAACTATAAAAATATCTAATTTTATTTTTAAAAATGAAATAATTGAATTATTTTTGAAACGTGATTGTAATTATTTATTTAAATTGAATTTCATTTTGAAATATAAAAAATAAAAAAAAAATAAAAAAAAGGAGGGCAAAGAGAGGTTAGGGACTTCTAGACCTAGACTGCTACGTCCACATGCCTGGTCCGTAAAACTCATGCACGCCTCGGCTTGGAAGACTAGGGCCGTGCTCAAGGTTTCTAATCTTTTGTGAAAAATTAAAGCCAACAATAAATAATGATAATGTGTTGTCAACTATAACAAATTTCAGCGACCTCCGGCCATTGAAAAATGAGGGTCTGAGGTATTTGAATAAAAAAACCCTTAATTTCAATTTATTTTCACTAAACAAACATTATAGGAACTTTGATGCTAAATATTAAAAAAGTATATAATTAATTATGAGAGTGTAGTTCAATTGATCAGATTTTAGATTTGTTCCTTAAAAATTACTAGTTCGAGTCTCACAAACATCATCGTCACCAAAAATTTACATGATTGTTAACTTCTGGACTCGTAAAATTAGTTGAGATACACGCAAGCTAATCCAAACATTTACGTTAATCTAAAAAACAAAATATATAATAATAAGAAAAGGAATAAAAACCATTGGATAAATGTTTTTAAAGTGGAATATATTTATAATTCCTACATATTTTTTTAATATTTAATATTACCCATTCAGAAAATTATAATTTTTATGCTATTTAAAGTTTTGTTTAAAGATAAAAATCATCAAGAAATTTGTTTTTACTCGTAAACTCCACATAATGCAGCGACACGTCTTACAACATAAAAAGTGATTCTATACTTGTAGGGGTGATTATTAACCTTTCAAGTAGTGTCTCATCTTTTCTATTTTAGAGGCTTTCTATTAAGTTTTCTAAGGGTTTTTTTTTTTTTTTTTAAGGTTGTCCACAATAATAATTTTATTTATATATTCCATTTTAAAAAACTCTTACCATCATTTATCAATTAGCTATATTAAAATTTAAAGGGTATAACTTAATTAATTAGACTCTAGCTTTGCTCTCTAAAAACCATCAGTTCGAGTCTCACAAACCTCAGGATCACTGGAGTTTACATGGTCATTAATTTTAAAACCCGTGAAATTAGTCGAGGTACATTCAAGCTATCCCGAATATCCACGTTAAAAAAAATAAAAAAAATTAGCTACATTATGAGTTCTATTATTGAAAAAAACAACACTATGATAAGTTATCAAAATCTTTCTACAACGATAAATCTGGACAATTTCACCACTTGAATTCCATTGAAGAATTTGAATTTATATTGTGAATCCTTGAATAAACCTTAATTAAACATTGACTAGTATATTTAGAGCACAAACCCATAATTCTTATATCATCTAGATTTGAAAAGATTACAGAAAATATTGGATCCGGTAAAGAAACACTACAAATTTGGTGGATTTAGAGAGGTGGTACGTTCAAATAGTATTAGGATCTCTAATGTGTTTTTTTTATTATTGAAAATTTATTTTTATATTGCTTAAAAAATTTCAAGACATGATTTTCAATATGTTTTTTTATTGAGAATTTATTTTCATATTATAATAAGTTTTTTTTTTATTTAAAACAGAATGCTTCTAATAAAAAAAGGTGTTTTTGTTAGGAAAAAAATAGAAATGTATTAGTAAGGAAATTGCATTTAAGAGATATGTCTTTTCATGGTTATTTTAAATTATTTAAAGTTTTACAAAACCATTATTTTAATTGTCGTTGTTTTTAATTTAAGAACATCCTACTAATAAAAAAAAAGTGTTTTGGTAAAAAATGCATCAATGAGAAGAGAATAATTTGTTTAGTAAAATATTTTTTTAAAGAATATAAATTTTAGTCTTTAAAATAATTTTTTCCTGATTGTTTAGACTTTTTATTTAATAAAATATATTGCTAAGAAAAAAACCATTTTGTCATCAAAATAAAAAAAATCAGAACAGATAATTTGAAAAAAAAATTTCTTCTATGTTTTTCTTACTTATATCTATTTTTATTATCAAAGCATCATATAAAAAATATATTTTAAAAAATTACAAAGCATTTGGTTTTCTTTACTGTAGCTATAAAGCATTTGGTTTTTTTACTGTAGTTATTTTATTCATTCTCTCACTTTCACTATGAATTTCAATAGTGAGATTTTTAAAAAAATTTAATTTGATTTTCGAACTTTTTTTTATGCAATTGAGGTCTTTTAAGCCCAAATTAGAACACAATTATATGTTTTTAAGGGGTGAGGGTTAAATTGATAGAAAGAGAGTTTAAATGAAAAACATGGGTAATATGGGTGGTGACTCTCTAATTTGTTTAAAATGTTCATTTTAGTTCCTTGTCTTTTTAAAATATTAGGTAATCGGACCCTATAATTTTTAAGCATTATTTTTGGTACCATAATTTATTTTTCTTTCTTTTTTTTTTTAGTTCTTTTTCAGTAGAAAAGGGAGAGGTGGTCACCAAATTCTTCTTAGAGAGAGAAAACTGTTATTGACGACGATTTCAAATACTAAAATGATCGATTTTTGTGTCAATGGTTCTATATAATGAGAAAAGTTAAAATCAAGTGTTTTCTCACCTTAAAAACATCTAAAAAAATTGAGCCCTTAAAGATTTTTGGTTTTGAATTGATTATGGTGTTTTGGGTAAAAAAATAGGTTCAAAATAGATTTTGAGTTAAAAAAACAAGAGCCTTGTTTTTCCAGCCACCATAGCAACCAGATTCTGAACAATTATAGATAACACCTCATGTATCGTCCACCCCATTTACTTCAAAATAAAATAAAGGTTTATGCGATAGCCTTTTCTTTGTGGGCTAGGCGCTAGATCTAGCTTACCAGGCATACAACACATGACTTCATTCTTTTTTTTTCTTTCTTTTATATGGTTTTTTAAATTACTAATTTTTTATATATATTTTTAAAAATATTTTTTGCATGTTTTGATTAATAATCATTCTCTGTGATTTTGTTTTCTTATTTAGTCCTTTTGAAACAACGATTATTTTTTTTATGATATTGAGTATGTTTAATTTCTGATGAGGTTAGTGTGATTTATATATAATTTATTTTTATATTTTATATAGATTAAACTTAGTTTTAAAAATAACAAAAATTATTTTTTACAATGTTTTTAATATTTGCAGCCTTGCATATAATTTTTTTTTCTTTTATTTTATTCAATAAATTTTATGTATATTTATTTCTATTACAAATTAATTTTCATAAATAAATTTAGTAAACACAGTTAGGTAAATAACCTATATTGCAATATCAAATATATTAGCTTACACCCATCTCTTATTTTTTTAGTTTCTCTTTTAATTATTGTTAATTTTTCTTTTTGTTTATTTATATAAATAATTGTTATTTTATTTGATTAGGTAATTACATGAACTTTTTTATTTATATTTTAGATTTTTATTTAATTTTATTTGATTATTGTTAACTTGTATACCCATAATTGTTTTTTTTTTTAAATTATAGACACGCGGCAATACGTGGATTAAACAGCTAGTTTTCTTTGAAAGGGCGTGGGAAACCCAACTAATTTTTCACCAACCTTCAAGGGGGGAAAATATAGAGAGAGAATAACTTGAAGTTCAACATAGTGTGCACATTTATGCCAAGCAGCGTGGCGTGATAACGTTCCTGTCAAAACTAAGGATTTTAATGGTCAACATGTTTGGGCTTTGACTAGTCTTACCTAATAAATGTATTTTTAACAGATTCGGAGAAAACTTTAAATTCAATCACACTAGCAATCAACTACTTTACCGATTAAGATATTATTATATTTTTATAAAAATAAAAATAAAAATTTAATTTTTAAAAGTATGTTTATTTGAAGGTATAATTACAAATCATGAATATAACTAGTTTTATTCTGAATAAAAATAATAAAAAAAAACACTCACAATCAACCAAAAATAAAATAAAAAATCACAGAATTTTTATTTCATTTGTTTTTATATTTTAAATTTTTAAAAAAAAAATTTTCTTACTTCAAATTTTTTTTTTAGATTATATTAAAAATTATTTTTTAAAAATAATAAAAATATTATTAAATTCCATTAGAATTTAAGCCTTAACATTTGGTATTTAATTAATTTTTTTACCAGTGATGCATCCTGTTAATCGAAAATATCAGAAATGATTCCTTAATTCGACAGCATGATAAACACTATCAATGTTTTTTTCCTTTTTTTTTTCTTCTGAATTTTCTTGCAGTCTCTTTCGCTGCTTTTTAAGAGCCAACTAGCTTGGAGGGCTGCTCCACATTGCCTAGGTTACAGGGACGTTTTTATTAAAAATCAAAGGCAGTGCTCTTGATCTGGACTTGTTATAAGAAGCATTAAAAGCTTGCATTATTGGCATGGCAAGCTATCCCTCTTCTCCCCTTCATTCAAATAGTCGCTATCACATTTCTATGTGAACATTTGAAAAAAAATTAGGATTATTTGTGCTCAAAACTTTGACATCCAATGTGTGGTTTTAATCAATTTTAGGTATCAGGATAACATGCTCTTGTGCCTGGAAACGCAAATCTCAATTTCAGACTAACGACAACACATCCATTAGATGAAATTGCTGTTTCCATTAGATGAAAACACCCTTCTCTTTTGTTTAATTACCTACGCCTCAAAATATGAAGCCGCGACGATGATTTTACTCAAGCACAATGAGAGCTTGAGAAGGGTCTGTGTCAAGCAAGACCTGTTCAAATTCGGAAAAACAATCCAGAGAAGATAGAAATTAAGCTGGCAAGGATTTTAAACTATTTTCATGATTCATGATGTCAAACTATCCATTTACATGGGTTCTCTCTACGTGTTCTAATACTTGATGAACTGCACAATTCATTCGCTGACTTATGAACCAGCTGCTTGATCTCCAAGCATTCCCAGACCTGGTATTGTTTTCCAGCAGAAGAAATTAAACATACAGGAGCAATATTAATTTGCTGCAGCACCAAAGTGGCAGAGTATCCTCCATCCGACGTTACCCAGAAATGAGAAAATAACATATACCCTTAAACCAAAGTCAATCCCTCAGAAGGCATATTATTATACGAGGATTCATACATAACATGGAGTAAAACACAGAAGAATGTGGAGAAAGAGAGAGAGCCAAAATAAAGTCAAGTGATCATAGATTTATGTGTTTATATAGCTCCAAAAGTTTTTAGAATATATATATATATATATATATATATATATAGCTCGAAATTTCATCTGTAAGATTTGAGAATAGCTCCACAGAAGGTACAGATAATAGCTCTCCAAGAATCCCAGTAAAATGGAACATAACAAAATCTTGTTGAAGTTCTCATATCAGCGACGCTTGCACCACGACCGCACCTTGAACATGACCCGGCTACCGGCTTGAATCTTCTAACCTTCCTTGTCTGGTCCACCAAGAAACAGAAACAAACCATTGCAATGAAATATTTGAGAGATTTTTGAGGTTATTCGTGTGTGTTTTGCAGTAAGCTGATGGCAAGTGTGGTTGTCATGGTATTTATACGCATACATGGCAACTGTTAGGTATATATGGTACTGATCGTTAGGTAACTGACATGTGGCAAGGAAACCGGCGAAGTACTTCGATGCATATGTTTCATCCAATCGTGAGGGGATATATTGGTGTAGATTATAAATAAATAAAAAACAAAGAAAGATATGTATTTTATATTGATTTTTTTTAAAAGTGTTTATAAGTATGAGTTTTTATTATGTAGTAAATTAAATAAAAATTATAGCGAAAAAATTCTTATAATAAGTTTTCTAATGTTATTATGTTGATATTTATAATATTAAAAGATGATACTTGACACTTGAAAACTTAAAATTTAATATGTCAATGAGATTTTTTTAAAATTTTTATAATTAATTTTGATATTTATGACTGTTAAGATAAAACTGAATGATAACTATTCAGTTTAATTTAAAATATTATTTTAATAATAGTCATATAGTTTTATTAACAATCATAATATTAAAAGATATAATATTTCATTACAATATTTTCAAGCGTATTAAAACCTGTTGCGACATGAAAAACTACATATAATTAAACTTATATTTTTCTTTTTTTCTTATCTTTTTTTTTATAAAAGAAAATTAGAAGGTTTAGTTGTATCCTGAAAATATTATTTTTATTAGAGGGAAGAAAAAAATCAAAAAATCAATTAAACCGAGAAAACCAGAAAAAAATAACCAAAAAATCAAACTGTAAAAAAACTAATTAAACCGGTTAAAATTTAAAAAAAACTAACCGGTTCGGTTTTATAAATCTAAAATTGAAAAAACCGAATCGAACCGAACTCAAACCAAAAAAACTCGGAAACAACCCGAGCTAAATAGGAAAAAAATCAAGCCAAGCAAAAAAAACCGAGTCAAACCAGTTTGAATTGGTTTTTGTCCTGAAAAACCAAACCAAAACCGATCGATTTGAACCGGGTTTTGTTTTTTTAATTTTTTTTGTTTGGTTATTTTTTTAATAAAAATCAAATCGAACCGAAAATAATCACCCCTAATCTCTATATAAAATAAATTAACACTTTAAAAATAATATTTTTACATATTTAAACCAATTTGTTATTCGTTATTATCTTAAATTATTTATCTAACAAAACTTGCCTCGGCCATCATGATGATGGTGTTAGTGGTTGACAAGTGTACAATATAAGCCAGGATTTCTAGGTTTGATAATGGAAGTTGAGATTAGTTTGTCGTTGTGTAGCCCCAAAATTAATTTTTAGGCTGTTGATTTGAATGGATTAGTAACTTTCAGGTGGGTGCTCATATGATAAAAGCTAGAAAAAGAAAAACAAACTCTGATGTTGACTTTCGTTACTAGTTTAATTTAATCAAATAAGTTGATGATGTAGTAATTTAGTTAATATATTGATATTAAAAATAAAAAAACAATATTTTAATATATTTTTAAATAAAAAATATTTTTAAAAACACTATCCATCACAATATCCAATAATCATTAATTGTGCTATCATCATCCCATGTATGCTCGAAATTTTAATGAAACTTCCATTATCAAGAAAGAAATAATAAGAAAAAAATAATCCCTTATCTACTCGTGGAAGCATCTCAAATATAGATTCAGTATAACCTTTTATTATTATTATTAAAATCGTAAATTAAATTTTCTCATAGGCATGAGTATCATTTATTATCATTTACTAAAAACCTTGGCATTTTATTATAGTAATTAGTAGTAAAATACCTTGGCCTTTTACAATTTTAGTTTTATTTTTTTATCACTCGGGTCATTTTGTTGTTTTTTTAATTGATTTTTTTCTCAGCTCTATCCTTTAATATTAGGTTAATTGAGAATTTAAATTTATATTTGTTATATTTTATTTTTATAATGTTATCACATCTCATGACTTAGGTCATGAGTTTTGCAAATTAGTTAAGTTGGTTCGAGTTTTTTGGGTTTTTTTTATTTTAATATGTTTTTTTTATTTCATCTTTCAATATTAGGTTAATTAAAATTTTAATTTAATAATTGTTTTTTTATAGAGTTATCCTAACTTCATAACCTAGGTTTAACAAGTTAATTTGAGTTAACTCAGAATATTTTTTTAATTTTTTTTTTTAATTTAATTCTTTAATATTGGATTGATAGTGAGTTGTGCTTTATATTTTTTTTAATTTATTTTTTATGAGGTTATATGATCTCATGATCCAGGTTATAAGTTAACTCGACTGTCTTAGTTTTTTTATTGTTTGTTTAATTTAGTTTTTTTAATATTATTATTTAATATTAAGTTGATTATGAATTAGCTTTATAATTTATTTTGATTTATTTTTTATAAACTTATCTTGAATTCATGAATTCGATCACAAGTTTGGTTGTAAAACCCCAGACACACAGACACACACACACAAAACATTTTATTCACAATGTAAAGCGGAGAAATATCTAGTCAATTACTAAATTTACTATTATAAACATGAACTTTGTGTGAGCTAAAGCCATCTAATGTGATAATTGATTAGTAGGAGGGGTAGATGGGAGATACAGAATAGATGGGTCATTGCAATAAATGCTTGTAAAATAGTTCAAATTGGACTTTTCTTAGAATCTGGAAAATGTAGCATGTACTAAGCTTTCCTTGTCAGAGTAAATGAATCAGTTTCTTGATGCATAAAATCTTCATATATATATATATATATATATATATATATATATATATATATATATATATATATATATATATATATATATATATATATATAATTGACAAATATAGCTTTCACACGACAACTAATATTATTTTGTCTAAACAACAAACTATAGGATTCATCTATTCAGGAGTAAGAGAATTAGGGGCTATCATACGTCTTAATCTTTTGATGGCTGCCACGTATACTCACTTAATTGTGATTTACGATTTTATGAGTTTCGAGGATTTTGATTGTTGGTTTAAATTTGATTGATTAAGTAATTATTATTTATGATTTCTTGATTACTAAGAGAGTTATGGGGGACAAATATTATTTGCTTTTATTTTAGTAGTTTTATAGGACATGATCATTATCATAAAGAGCCATCCTGTATCTATATGATTGTACTTAAGATATATGATTTTTTTTTGGTTAAAATCATAGTTTTTAGACACGACCTGGTTCAAGGCCTGGATTCCTGGTTTTAACCAGGTTATCGGGTTAATTTTTTTTTTAAAAAAATTAAAATAATATCGTTTTAGTAAATAATAAAAAAAATTAACGGATTATAACCGGGTTTTGACCTGATTTTACCGAGTTAACCAGGTTACATCATGTTTTTCTGTCCTTTATTTTTTCTTCAAATCGGTCAGGTTCTAGCCCTGAATTAACCTATCGGGTTGAGTTTTAAAACTATAGTTAAAACTAATGACTGATCATGAAAAAAAAAAAAACCATGAATCAAACATGCCTACTTTGAATAATAAATTGCTTGAATTTATTTGACATTAAAGAAGTAAATTAGAATATTAAATACACAAGATTAATATATTATATTGATCATTATCATTATTATTGGTATAATACAAGAACCTTTAACAAGTCTAAAAGAAAAAAAGAATTTCCCTAAAATAAAAATAAAAAACTCAAAATATGAAAACTCTATACCATGTATAGAAAATTCATTTAGAAAAATATTATTTGTTTTGATAGCAAAAATACTCAAATTTTTATTGGAAGAAAACTCTTGAGCATCAAATAAAATAGTTACACCAACATTATTTGTCAATGTAGCTGTATTGAATTTCAACGGATTATAGAGATGAAATTATGACAATAGAGATGCAATTCAAATACTTACATCATTCAAAGACTAAGATGGTTGAAGTATATCAACAATCATTTGATTTATTTGAATTTCTCAAATAATAATTCTCACTCAAATAAAAAATACAAAAGAAGTTTGCACTATATATATATATATCATTCTATTAACAAATTCACATTCACTAATTGAATATTTATAAAATTAGATAGAAAGTAGTTTACTTCTCGCTGTAATAATGCTATCGCAACGGCTGTAAAAATATAAAAATTGTTGGTTAATGTAGTTCTCTTGGATTTCAAAGGATTATAGACGGGCAAGAACCAGGGGCAGAACCAGGAGGTAAGCAGAGGCTCAGGTCCTACAAAATATTTTAATTTTTTTATTTAGTATTTAAATATAAAATAGTATGATATTTTTATTTTAAATAAATAAATTTTTTAATAATATATCTTGTTATATTAATTTTAGCTTTTTCTATCACATGCGACCAATTCCACGTCTAATTATAGAAATGAAAAGTTACAAATTACAACTTTTAAAAATAACACATGGAATAAGCTATGATATTAGCTTTTAAACTAATATCATACACTTAAAAGCTGCATCCACAACTAAAAGCCACGGCCATAACTAAATTTAAAATTCCTGCATTAAGATGGTTGAAATATATCATGTTTAATAAGCCAAAATTCATCTTCTATAAATAAGAAGAAATACTAGCAAACATTTTATTTATTTAAAATTTTCAAATAATAATTTTCACTCAAATAAAAAATATAAAAGAAGTTTGCACTAATAAAACAACAATATGATATCATTTCATTAACAAATTCACATTCAATAATAGAGATATCTCATGTTTATTTAATAATATAGTTTATGCCAGTTCTTGGACCAAAAGTCTTTGGAATGTAAAAGAATAATATCCAGGCATGCCACCTCAACACATGGTTCATCAACCATAATATTTCTCCATGTTTATTTAATAATATAATTTATGCCAGTTTACAATACACACATAATTGTTATATTTATACAATAAAACCCATAGTAATTGATAATTCAACAATTCTACATTGTTACAGATTTAACTTATTAAAACTTAACATATAAATCCAGTTTAACTACATGCCATCAAAATGAAGATTTTAAAATTTTTTCTAACTCAAAACTACTTAGACCTAACAATAAGGTCCCTATTGTAGTGGTAGATAAGATGGACATGAACACATTATAAAATAGATATTAATTAATTATATATAAATATACTTTGCATTTGCATAATATACTATGATTTCGGTGCACACATAACTATAATAATTTATTTTCATTTAAATGAATCTCTTACAATCAAAACTCAATCATTACCTCTAGTAAAACTTTTTGAACATTGTTCTACCATCATGGCTAACTCAACATTGACTAATTACTCCTTGATAATGCAATTGAATTAATATTTAATTGGTCTAAGTCAACTCGTTTCACATGGAAGTATGTACATTCACCCACACACATTTATATATAATCTCCATTTATATGGCTGACTTAAACATATAAATATCTAGTTTCTAACCAGACAACCAAATTAAATACATAAGTAATTATTCTTTTTCTAAACAATTGATTTTAAGACTTATAAAAACTTAGTCTTCATCCAAATAAACTAATTTTAAAACATAATTTCTCTTTGTAATCCATTTTCAAAAATCATTTCATATATAAATTTTGTTTTAAACAAGAACATAATTTTAAATAAAAAGATGAGATGATAAACACCTACTTGATATTTTAATAATACGAGCTCCTCTAACTGCTGATTCGATCTTGGATATCCCTTTTTATTTTTAAAGAAACATTCTCAATTAGCACCCCAAATCATTTCAATTATTTTTCATACTTATTCAAACAAGTTATAATTCTTTTCACACTATCAATTTGTATCTCAAATACAATTCCATATTTTCCTATATATCTGATTTGCATTTAACATATAATTTCACATTTTTTATTATCATCATGTATTTATCATGTGTGTGTGTGTGTTACTTTTTTATTTTATCTATTCGCCAGCCAAGACATAACGTGTGTATACACACACATAAGCATTTAGATTACAAGTCCTTAATCAATCTCTAAGCATATATCATGATTTAAACACCAAACTTATACAAGTTTATCAATTCCCATATTTCCATTTTCCCAAACTTGACAAACATAAACCATATCACCAATTTATTTCATATAAATTATCATCAAGATTTAAACACACTATCATTAAATTTACTTATAACAACATTAACTAAAACATGTTAATTTGTTCCCCAATTAGTTTTTCATTTTCTCAATTTAATCCTTAATAATGTCATATTCAACACAATTAACTAACAATTTACACAAATTTGCATTTCTCCTAACAATTCACGTAAACCCTAAAATTTTCTATTTGGGAATTTTCAATCCCCTATGAAAACGTTAACTTGGAAAGTGCATTTAAATGAAAAGAAGTCCCTTACCGCAACTAATTGACTAATTTTGATAAGCTTTTCGCCATGAATTCGAAAGATTTCTCTTGTGCTCTTTCAATTTGTCACTTTCTATCTCTATCCACTGAACCTCCAACCCCACTCTTTCTATAGTTTTCTTTTTTATACTAATTTGGTTATATTACTTTTCTCACTCTCCATGCCCTAAGATTTAAGAGGAAATGAAGAGTTGAAGGAGAGGAAGAACAACAATTCATGTTTTTCTTTCTTTGCAAACCATTGATTTTATTAAATGAGTATTTGGACAATGATAACAGTTGTTTTTTAAAGTATTTTTTATTTAAAAATATATCAAAATAATATTATTTTTTAAAAATTTATTTTAACATCAACAAATTAAAACAATCTAAAAACATAAAAAAAAAATTAAATTTTTAAAAACTCGTTTCAAATGCTGTCTTAAACAGATATTAAGAGGAAGGAAGACCAATTTTCATCTATTTACGATAATGCCAATAGTTGTTAAGTTCCATTTGTTATTTCTTTCAAATCTCAAACTGCAAATATATTTTATGTACATATTTATTTTTCATTTTGTCTGATTTTTATGCTAATTAATTGAGAATTTTCACCCTTAATCATAAAATTTTTACTTTTAATTTGTTATTTTTTTATTAATAATTACGTAATTTAACACAATGTTATAGGCGGTCGTTCACAATAAAACAATTATTCTCCATAAATTACCTCTACAAGTAGGCATATTACAAGTAGGAAGAGGAATATTACTTTTCATAAGTATGGAACCCGCTACTCGAGTCGTTTCTACACTGATAAGTCTCGAACCCACATAGTTTCCGCTTCTTCGTAAAAAAGCTGGAAAAGAAAACCCCAAAGTACGCGACAACCAAATGACCGCCACTAAAATTCAACAAAAAGCAAACAAAAGTATGTGGATTTCAAAATATACGCGTTAAGAACGTGATTTCTTTGTTTTTTTTGGATGAATTTTAGGACAAATTCTGAGGTGGGCTGTTAGAAATCTGAACTCTGCATCTCGTAACATTGGTTAACGAGATAACTAAAAAAACATGGGAGATAACAATTACGATAAGGAATTGGATGTGGCTGTTCGAGTTGTTCAAATGGCTTGTTCTCTTTGCCAGCGAGTTCAAGAGGGCTTGGTTTCTTCGACTAGTAATGACCATGTAAAGTCTAAAGATGATGATTCTCTTGTTACTGTTGCAGGTAATTCAATTTTTTTATTTTTCGTTTGTTTTTTTAAAGTTTTTAATGGATGTGCTTTGAATGAGGTTTTTGGCTTAATTGGGTGATCTGCATTTGTAATGTGGTGTTGGTAATTGTTTGTTTTGGTTGCTGAGAGAGAGAGGGATTGGGAAATGTTAGCATTGGAATTATTGAAATTTGAGTGATTGGAAATATTCATACTATGATATTTTCATGTGAAATGCAATTAATTATTTGGTGTTTGTGTGTGCGCTTTACTTTTGCGGTGCAAATATTAACTTGTTTAAAGTTCTGCTGTTACCCGTTTCAAAACTAAGAATGTTTTGTACTCCTGGTGAACAAGCTCAGGGTTAATTAATGGCGTAGTTACTAATAATACGACGTCCATATTCGGTGCTTCTAAGAATTAGAACGTCTTAGGATGCTATTTGGAATTGGTTAATTGTTTATGTTTTCAAGCAGTGGGCTAAATGCTTGAAACCTGTTTCTTTAACCAAAAAAAAAAAAAAAAAACCAGAGACAGAGAGAGAGATATAGATTGTTTATTTGGCAATGTGTACCAAATAGGATTGCTCTTTTAATATTCCTTTGGTGTTGATAATTCAACAATTTATTTATGGGGCTTGTTGACTTGATAGTTTGGTGTACATAAGCACTTGTAGACTTATTCATGCCAAAAGTTCTAATCTCCAAGGTGTTATCTTTCCCAAGTCATTTTGTTTTCTTTTTGTATATTTCACCATATACTAATTGACTAATTCTCTTGGTGCCACTGCTTGAGCAGATTGGAGTGTTCAAGCAACAGTTAGCTTGATGCTGTCGGAATCTTTTAGCAATCAAAAGGTGTCAATAGTTGCTGAAGAAGATGTTCAAACTCTCTCAAAGTCTGATTCAGTAGGTTTGCTGACAGCTGTTGTGAACACTGTGAATGAATGCTTAGCTGAAGCACCAAAATATGGTTTTCAGAGTCCCAAGGAAGCTCTTGGAACCTCACAAATTCTTGAGGCCATAAGCCGATGCAACTCAACTGGGGGATGCAATGGAAGACATTGGGTACTCGATCCTGTCGATGGAACATTAGGATTTGTGCGTGGGGACCAATATGCTGTGGCTCTTGCATTGATAGAGGAGGGAAAAGTTGTGATTGGAGTGCTTGGGTGCCCTAATTACCCTCGGAAGAAAGAATGGCTAAATCATCATCATCATCATCAGTCCTATCAGAGCATGCCAAAAATGTCTGATACTTCTGACACATGGGAAAAAGGATGCGTGCTGTATGCACAGAAAGGCAGTGGTGAGGCATGGATGCAGCCGTTAATACATGGAAATAAGAAACATACTTGGTCAAGTTCTGCACAAAGAGTTCTAGTTTCTGCAATTGATGACCCAGCACTGGCAACCTTCTGTGAACCAGTGGAGAAAGCCAACACAAACCATTCCTTCACTGCTGGAGTTGCTCACAGCATGGGGCTTAAGTGTGTTGTATTTCTTTTACATTTCCCCACATGTTTAGAGTTTAAACTATTCTTCCCACTGCATGGTTGAAATGATTGCTTGACAGATGCTAACTTCGACTGACTAAGAAATGAAAAAATGAAAGTTTTTAAGGCCTAGAGGTTTAAATGACTTAATTCTTCTTTGATGCTCAACCGGAGAGGCATGGTAGTAAAGTTTCTTTCTTTTAGTTGCTTGATGAATTTTAGAAGAAGGATTTCTCACTGAAAGAATTAGCACAAGGGGTAGACAAAAGGTAGACTATATCTTACAATAACTTCTATAGCTTACTGTTTCAATGTTCATATCGTAGTTTGGTAACAATGACTGCGAACCTGATGAATGTCTTAAAATTTTTAGCAAGGTTGTGGAAAAAACTCAGTCTTCTAAGTTGTCTAAATTCCTGGTTTTAAGATATTAGAGGACAAACAGAATATAACTGCCTCAAAGTAGCAATTATAGTTAAGTTACCTTGTATTGTTTTGAATTGCCAAAACAAATGCTTTATACGTACAATCAAGCATGATTTATGTCATATCATGCTAAAGCTTTTATTAGTGGAAATAATGCATCTGCTCTCCTTGTTTCTCCTTTCAAGTCATTTATTTGATTTTCAGTTGCTTTTCCTTTTTAGTTCATTGCAAAGTTTTTAGAGCAAGAGCCTGCCTACTTCCTTGGATACATTTACGTCCATGTGGGTGGGTTTCACAATTAGCAGGGTTCCTGTTCTGTTTTGGTCCTCATATATTCCTTTCACACTCTTGATGACAGAAAACAGCCCATGCGTGTCCATAGCATGGTGAAATATGCAGCCATAGCTCGAGGTGATGCTGAGATCTTTATGAAATTTGCTCAGTCAGGGTACAAAGAGAAGATATGGGATCATGCTGCTGGGGTTATCATTGTAGAAGAGGCTGGTGGTGTGGTAACTGATGCTGGAGGCCACCCCCTGGACTTCTCAAGGGGTTTGTACTTAGAAGGTCTTGATCGGGGCATAGTTGCTTGCTCTGGGACCACCTTGCATGAGAAGCTCATTGGATCTGTTTATGCTAGCTGGGAGTCTTCGAATCTCTGAAGCCTTCTGAATATTCATGATAATCTGATGCAAAATGATTTACATGCTCTTGCGAGGGTACGACCATTTTTGCTGTTAGTATTTTTCCCTGTCTGGATCTCTTTTAAATTTAATTTTCTAACATGACTTGGAGGCAACTGAACAAACTGTTGGAGTAAAAATTAGATGTCATAAAATTATAACGTGGCTGCAGTAGATTATTTTGATGCAAACGTAAAGGTATTAGAATAAGTTTGGTGAAACACAGGTTGGAGAGAGAAAATGTTGACAGTTACCTTCTTAAGTCAAATTACACTTGATTAGTTTTCTAACAGCAATCTGTTCTCAGAATTGGGGATTGATGTTTTTTTTATAAAAAAAAAAAAAGAAAGAAAGAAAGAAAAAAAGAAGGAAATCTTCCAGTGTGATGTGTCAAATTGCTGGTGCCAAGTTGACATGAAACAGTTTTCTAGCCACATTGATTTCATTGATTTTCCTCTACAAGTCTTGAGGTTAAGAGCCTGATTGATATCTTGGTAGCAGTTACTTTTTAAAGTATCTTTTGAAATGCATTGAAATAATATTTTTTTATTTTTTAAAATTTATTTTTGACTTTAACATATCAAAACGATCTAAAAATATAAAAAAATATTAATTTGAAAAACAAAATTAATTTTTTGTAAAAGTGCTTTCCAATGGGACCTAAATCTAAATATGAACAGAAATCAGAATCCTCTATGCTTATCTCACGTACATTTGTTGTTCTTGAAATCTTGAAGCTTTCAGGGTAAGTAACTCAGTTTAACATGTGTTTTTGAAATTTTCAACGTATTTCAGGGAATGTAACTCAGTTTCTGTAATTTTTGCTGATAAAGGTTCCTGTGTGTACATACTATATCATCGCCGAGACAGTGTTTTTATATTATGCTGTCAGAGCGAAGCAACTTCGAGTCATCAGCTTGGGGATTGGGGATCGAAGCTGCTCATCCAGGTTTTGTATAATGATAATTACTCTTCACAACTTTATTCATATAGAAAGGTTCAATATATCATCAGCGGTGTCTCTACTATGATGATTTAGAGCTGATAGACATTTGGCACATTTTAACTTACATTTCAATGCAGAGCTGAGTGCTCCTGCATCACTCCATGACTGTTTCCAATTGAGAAAATCCAACATTTAAATATGTGACTGTCTTGCAAGCTTACCGAGTAAAATGGAAGTTTTGCTCTTTGCTGATGTTTATACAAGCCTGTTTTTCTTACTCTCCCCCTAATCACCTGTGGTTCTTGGCAATTTCCTGTGCCTCCTGCTAGACTGCGGTTGCAATATATTCTTTTGTGAAAGAAAGTAAACAGTTTGATTGGTAGACCTAGATGAACTTCCTCAAGTTGAAAGTGGGCATCTACAACCATAGTTGGATTAGAGTTGTATCACCCTGCTTGGAATAAGCACTTGGATGAATAAATATCCAAGAGGTGTGTACAATTACATCAAGGTCATCCAATCATTATGTGCCATGAGTTGCATTTTCCAGCCCTCAAAAATTAGAATTCAAACTACAACATTCTCAGTTTTTAAAAATCCAGATCATGATACAAAATGTACTTCAAAATGGTGTTAATCGTGCAACACTGTAGCAGTTAGTTCTGGTTCAGGACTGACCTAGAAGAGTGTGCGGGTTATCGAGTCAATCAAAACACTATCATTTCGTTCTTTATTTTTTAAAATTTCTCCATGTTAACTTGTTCAGGTTTGATCAGGTCATTAAAATCCAACAAGATCAATCTCGTTCAATGTCTTGTCTGATTCATAGCCGAAGTCAAGTCTAGTTTTTCTTTTTTTGCAATTTTAAAAACGATGCAGCGGAGTAATAGAAGTTAAAGAATTAGTTGGGAGTAAAAAAGCCACAGATTGTAAGGTAAAGCTTGTGAGATTTTGTTCAGTATTATGTGATAGAAAAGCGTTTTGACAAAGTAGATTTCTGAAGTGTCTTTTTACCAGAACTACAGTTAGAACTCTTGATGCTAAAACCTAAAGTAATCCTAAATAATAATGCCATGGTTATCCCAAAGGAAGCCTTCTTGTTCCCCACAGATCACAATCCACTGCAAGATACGGATTGAGATTACAGTCAGCTATAATGTTTGTTTTTATTAACTATTTTACATGTTTCTATGTATTTTAAAATATAATTGTTTGACAAATTCCCATCTAACTTGAATACTTCGGGAAGATTTAGAATCTTGAGACAGGGCCTGTCGAAGACTGGCTTGTAAAGTCAAAGTTAGGTTTGATGTATAGAAGATGGGTTAGGCAGCTCTTGGTTTAGGAAACCAAGCACCCGAAATACCATCCAAAGTCTTGACTAACTGGGACGATGATGCTCCTCTCGCCGAACCTTGTCCCGGTGGTCCCCGTGGGCTATGGCATTTGGAAAAACATGTAAGCATTACCGTCGTGGCCGTCGAGAAATTAAAGGGAGGAGGAGAAAGTTTTGTTATTCAACAACCATGACATACGGCAACTGGCGAGGGGAGTCGATATCAATTCTTTCAACCTCCAAACACGACGGGAGATTTGGTGCGATTTCCACAACTATTGTGGACCTTTTCTTTTGTAGGGCTTGAAATAAATATCAAGGCAAAGTCTAAATATACCTTCAATAAATTATTATAGTATCATTATTATATCTAATACAATCCTTATAGATAGCTTATGCAAGACAATTTCATCAACATTTATCATGTCATAAATAAACATGTTGGTGTCTTCACAGAAAAGAAATACGTGGCATAACAAGAATGTATTTCAAAACACTTACATATTTTAACCATTTTAATCAACTTAATGTTCTTAATAAACTCTTATTTTCTGCTGTCCTTTTTTTTTTGTTCATCTAAAAGAATTATTTTAAGAGCTGAAAAATCATTATGATATAAACCAGAGAATTATTATGAATCATTGAAAGGAAAATTAAAAAAAAAAATCAATGAAAAGATTCTTGTTGAAATACTATTAGCTAGTATATATTTAAACATCAGCTTCAGATGACTTCAAAACTGCACCAAATTTTTTCATCCTATTGGTTCTCTAGTATTTTACATATTGTAAGAAGCTTAATTTTATATTATTTTTAACATGCCAGTGAGTTTTTTTTTAATTTGAAATAAGATTTCAATATCATATAAAAAATTATCTTAATTTAAAATTTAAAATTTAAAATTTAAAATTATTGAGCGAGGTAAAAAAATAATTTTATGTTATCTAACACATGCCTTATAGTTTTCCCCATCCATTTTTTCACTTAGATAAGCCGTGAACTAAGAAGAGGCTTGTTTGTAGATGTTTTTAATTAATGTGGTTGTTCGGGTTAGCTTATATATCTCCAATAATTCTACGGGTCCTGAAAGTAACGATTATGTAAGTCTCTAGTAACAATTTATGAGACTTGAACTAGTGATCTCTAAAAATCAAATACAAAACCTGACAAGTTAAACTACACCCTTTATAAGAGCTGAAAAATCATTATGATATAAACCAGAGAATTATTATGAATCATTGAAAGGAAAATTAAAAAAAAAAAATCAATGAAAAGATTCTTGTTGAAATACTATTAGCTAATATATATTTAAACATCAGTTTCAGATGACTTCAAAACTGCACCAAATTTTTTCATCCTATTGGTTCTCTAGTATTTTACATATTGCAAGAAGCTTAATTTTATATTATTTTTAAAGTGATATTATTTTTTTAAATTTGAAATAAGATTTCAATACCATATAAAAAATTATCTTAATTTAAAATTTAAAATTATTGAACTAAGAAGCGGCTTTTTTGTAGATTTGTTTTAATCAATATGATTGTTCGGGTCAGCTTGTGTGTATCTCGACTAATCCTACAGGTTCTGAAAGCAACAATTATGTAAGTTTCTAGTGACTTTGAGATTTATAGAACTCAATCTAGTAATTTCTAGAAAACAAATACAAAACCTAAAAAATTAAACTATACCTCTCATAATCTTTCTTTTATAGATTTTTACTTGTATCAGCTGAAAGCAGCACCACCTATTTCAAAAAAGAAAAAAATCAATTTGCGCAACTTGCGTAATAGGTAGTTGTGTTCTCTCACTCTCTTTGTAGATCAACAAGAGTGATTTACTACCTAGGCTTGTAGCTCAGCGGTGGCAAGGAGTTTCCTTACCTTTGCATCCTGGGTTCAAGTCTCAGCGTGTATGTCTGTCATCTTCGTAGTATCTTATATGTTCACTGGGTTTGCAGGATGTTCAGTGAATCATGAGATTAGTCGTGGTACGTGTAAGCTGGCCCGGATACCCACGTAAATAAAAAATAAATAAATAAATAAATAGGAGTGATTTACTGATTTAGAATGCTTAATTGGCTCTAACTTTAATAAATAAAATTAATATATATATTTCATGATGTTGTTAAGGTTGGAAATTCCATGATTTGCGTTACTTTTATAAAGTAAAACCAGATCCATGAGGATATTGACTCAATTGAATGAAGCACCATGTGGATCTTCACAAGACTCGAGCACGAACTCTCGCAACTATTTTGGATGTCGTTTGTACCACTTGATAGATGGATGGCAAGGAATAGTTTAATTGATATTACTCGTTTTTTTGAGCCCACATTATCTTTGAAACTTGGTGCATGTAAAATAGTAAATTATAATTTCTTGTATTATTAAACGTAAAAAGATTCTATAATCACGTTGTAGTGATTTATATGATATTTTATGTCTTTCTCTTGGATAAAAGTCTGTATAGTATATGATATTGACCTTCCCCAGTTAAATCGAACCCACTGTAATGATCTAAAATAAGTTGTGGGTTCGATCGAGAGCTGTGCCGACACCACACAGTGTTTAGGGCAACTGTTCTTCCAAGAAGAATATGAACATGGTTTATTGTTCAGGAAGAAATGCTTGCTTATGGAGATCAGTGAGGTAAACGAAGGTAGATTGCGTGGGAGAAATAAACAAAAGAATAAATATATTATGATACGTTATCACCTGTTTCAAGCCATCTATAACCAAGGTGGGTTGCATTTGAATTTGTGTTTTAAATAAAGTTTTATGAAAATTAAAAAATAAATTAGCTATTTTTTTTATTTTTAAATTATTTTGATATAAGTAGATGGGAGTCTTTGTTTGGGATATTTTTATAGCAAGAATCCCATATATGATAATTTCCCATTATTAATTTTATTAATAATGATCATCATCATTATTAATATCCTTTACTTATGTTTTATTAATTTCCTCATCTCTAATTAACCTTTTTTCCCCCATGATATGATGATTCAAGAAAATATCATTTTGTTGAATGAATTTGATTTTTTATTTTTTTATGAGCAAGATCATAACATAATATATGTTAATTTTAAATAGATTTTTTTTATTAATATAGATATTCGAACTAACTTATATGTATATCTATTAATCCTACAAGTTCTGAAATTAACAATCTTATAAGTATTTAATGATATTAAAAAGATTCAAATTTAAAATTATTAAAAAATAAATTTAAAATCTAACCAATTAAACTATTTCTCAATCTTAAAACAGATTTCAAACAAAGCAGACAATGTTTGAAATCGAATATGAAATCTTGGTATTATTTCACCACTTCACTTCAATTTGAAAAGAAGTCAATCAACTATTAATGAATTAGTTGAACTTATTGGTCCCATTAGCATTACCGCTACTCTCCTCTTAATTATTAGGATGCATTATTGTAGCAATAAGCCATTGTCAGATGCTATATGCTACATACATAGTACCCTTGTAGGAGCAGAATTATTGCAACAAGTAGATGTTAATTAGCTTTATTAATACTATTCATAACCTTATAACCTTATAGGAGATTTGTTCAGTTCCGGCCATGCCTAGGGCCGGTGGTAGGGTGCTCCCACGACCACCCCTTGTTTTAGTTTTTTCTTGGACAAGATTAGATTTCAGTCATGAACATGGATCAAAAGCCTGAATTTTATGATATATAGTTATATAGCCTATAAGATTTAGAGATTTCCAAGAAATGTTGAATTGGTAAGATTGACATTTACGTGTTAAGGCTCTAATATTCTAGAGGAATTTGAGAAATTTATTTGCTGGGAATCGGTATCCCTGTTTTTTTTTCTTTTTAAGGGTTATTTCAATTTTAGAATTTTATAAAATTTGAGAAATTTTATAACTATTTTAGAATTTTTTTGTTATATTTTTTTAGTTTTTCTTTTTATGTTAAATTATTTTATAATTAAACTTTTTATTTGTTTTTGATTAATTACCTGATATTATGGCCCGATCATAAATTTAGCCTATGCTAACTTGAATTTAGATTTTTTTTTTTGTTAATTTTTATATTTATATTATTGAAATCATATAGATTTATTGAACCGGGTGAAATCAATGGCATGAATCTCGATTTCTTTTTAGAAACGCTTAAATTGTCTTCACTTTTTTTTTTACAATAATAAAAAAAAAGGATTGATTCACGACAGAGCACGATCCACTCATGTAGTATATATATTGAAGAAGCATATATAGTTTTCTTTTTGTAATTGAGTGGAAGAATGTAAGATGAAGGGAACTAAATAACGTGAATTTCAAACAAGAGAGAACCATGTGAAATTTCATTTTCGGCAACAAAGTAAACAAAAGGCAGACTTATTGAAATTCCAAATGAAAAGTCATATAGATAATTATTGGTAGGGTAGATCGAGTTGTGATATACATATTTGATAATAGATGCGATCTTTAAAATTTGTAACTGTACAATGAAAATTACATTTCTGATCCTTAATGTAAGATCTATGATTGTTCATAAGAAAACATGAAGATGTATAATTTATAATTAACTTTTAATAAGTAGTGGTTTTTCATTAAAAAAAAGAATGTATGATTTATAAACTATATCAATTTAAAAATGTGATTAAAAGACAATCTTTTTAAAAATATATATAATTAAAAGTCAAAATAATAGCAATTGATGAGACAAAATTATATATTTGAGAATGTTGCATTTCTTGAAATCTATAACTCTGATATATATATTAGTTGCACGGTGCAATATAATTATTATTTTTATCAGCTTGTGTGTATCTCGATTAATTTTATGAGTTCTAAAATTAATGACTATATAAATTTTTAACGACCATCATATTAATAGCTATAAAACTAGAATTTGAGAACACATGATAAAACAAATCTTTTAGTTTTCAAAGTTTTATTACTTAGCCATCTACTAAATGATTAGTTCAATATAATTACTTAATTAACGTGGTGATTGTTCCTTGTTGAGAAACTTCGCAACAAATGGACTTTCAACATGCGACTTGAGACCAATTCATCGTATGATTACTCAACCAATATTTCTTATGAAAAACTGAGATGCTTAACTGATAAGGTTGTTTTCTAAAGAAGCGATACGAGTTGAAGGGATCATCCAATTTTGATTAATTATGCAAAGGAACAGATGAAATCTCTAGCGTACGCATCTCCCGTGCATTCTGCAACCATCGACACAGCAGAAACATTCAATCCCCAGTTCTTTGAATCACGACTAGGGCAAATCTCCTTTACTTTAATGTTCACGCGTAAGTTAGTAATTATTTTTTTATAATTATTTTTAATATTAATATACCAAAACAATATGAAAATTTAATTTAATGAAGAAACATTCTTACGGAAAGAAATAATCAATCCATACAAGAAATTGGAAAGGTTGAAACATTCATAGAATAAAAGAATTTCAAAAAAAACTTAAAACATAAAAATATGGAGAATTTAATTGAACGAAGAAACATGCATACGGAAGGAAAGAATCAATCCATACAAGAAATTGGGAAGGTTAAAACATTCATATGGAAGTACTATAAAAAGCTGATTGGAAGTGTTTTTTAAAGTATTTTTAAAAAAATTAAAATTTTTTTATTTTAAATTAATATATTTTTGATGTTTTAAAATTATTCTGATATGCTAATTTTAAAAATAATTTTAAAAAAATAAAAAAAATTATTAATATATTTTTTTAAATAAAAAATATTTTAAAATATAATCATAATCATACTTTTAAACGCGCAGAAAAAAAGGCATAAACTGCCCGCATCAAAGCTTCAAAATAAACGTTGACTTGATTGGTGCAAGGGGGAAAAAAAAAAAATCCAAGTTGCTTAATGTAAAATAATAAAAATGTACTGGATTCAACTTTCAGACCTATCTATCTATATTGAGACATCAACGAACCTGTTCAAGTTCTAAGTACAACGTCATTATACTGTTTTAGATCTTTTTTCTTTTTAATTGCAATGTAATGTTTGGAGTCGGTGATGCCTGTCGTTTTTTTTTTTTATTCTTTTTACATATTGTCGAAGAAAGAGAGCTAAATAATAATAAAGGATGGAAAAGTACACACAAAGTATTTAAAAATACAGTAAAAATATTATATATATATATATATATATTTAAAAATATTTTTAATATTAGAAATATTTTAAAAAATAAATAAATAAATAAATTTTTAATTACATATATTTATTTTTACATTTCAAAAATGTTTCTGAAAAAAATTAATTTTTTTATTTCAAATTAATTTTTTTTTATTTTTTTAAAATTAATATATTTCTAAATAAAAATTACTTTAAAAATAATCTTATCCATGCTGCCAAACACCACCCCCTCAATCCCTGTTTTCTTTGCTTTTATGCATTCCCGCGTTCTCCTTGTATGGGTCCCCAATTTTACTCTGCTTTGTTTGGTAAAGACCCACTTTTTATTTATTTATTTATTTTTTAATTTTTGCCTGAGTGGGATATGTATCCCCATCGAATTCCAATATCTCTACAGGGAAACTCGCTAGTTCTTTTCTTTGGACAATATATGACTACGAGCTATTTTTAGTTATCGATGTGGAATTTTTTTTAAAAAAGAAAAAAATTAACACGTGCCAAGAAAAAATTAGAAAAATAGTGCACTGCGCTGCCAGAAGCAGTGCCACATAGATTTTTTTAGTCACGGTGTGTGTGTGTGTATATATATATATTTTAGTTTAATTTAAAATATAAAACAATACCTATCCTTTCCAAATCAAAACAATTGATTTATTGACATCTTTTTATTTCCCATCGTAGTCCATTTAAATCTTGATAGAATTCCTTGACTTGTTAGTTAATAATCATGATAGTTATCAATGAAAATAGTTAGTTGCAATCAAATCAAATTAGTATTTTAATTGATAATTATAATAATTATCAATGAAAATGAATGGTTATAGTTAATTTAACTTTTAATAGGAAACCTTACTAGGTTAGTTATAGTCAATTTAAATTTCAATAGGACACCTTAATATAGTAACCAGATAAGTTAAGAATCCTATTGAAATTTAAATGGACTACTATTGAGAACATAGGGAAAAAAAATCCAAACCTTAATTTTTCATAATATATATATATATATAAAGAGATACTTTCATTAATAGCACACAATATACAATTAATCACTAGAAATTATCGGGCTTTGTTACCAATCAATATAGCTTTGTTAGTGACTAGCGTAGCTTTTTTAGTAACTGAAGGTGTCTGAAACAACACAAAAAAAAGATTAAATTTTACTTGAATTTTCTATTTGTAATTTTCATTGAAATAAAAGTTAAGAAAATCCTATTTATACTTGCGCTAGGTCTATTTGGGGAGAAATTGTTTTAATAAATAATTATAGAATTATTATAAGAATTTCTAAAGTAAATAGAAAATAATAAAATTGTTAAGTATAATATTTGATTTTTCAAATTAAATAGGAAAAAAATAAAAACGAAAAGAAAATCTTTTCCAAATCCTTAGAATATACATCCACCGCCACTGGATTTCAAAATCTACATGGTATTGACATGGATATATATATGACTTTTCAACAATAAAAAAAATGTCAATTGATTTTGAAGTTGGTGCTGGTCACAAAATCATAACTCCTGTTTATTCCCATTTTGCCCCTTCCAGGTACACCCTCTACAGACTATAATTTGGCAAATCAATCACTCTCCTCTCTCCTCCTCTCCCCCTCTCCTCTGTTTCTTTGACAAAGAATTGAAGCCATCCCACTACTCCTATTTTGTCACTTGAAATTCAAAACAAAGACATAAAGACAACCTCAAAAAGCGCGTGAATTGTTACTACTAGGAGTAACGGGGACTTTGAGTTGATATTATCAATGGTATCCCCAACAACAAACCTGACATTTTCAGATTTATTACACTGATGACACATTGTCTCTTTCTTTCTCTTATTTGTGACTTTGATTTGAAAAGAGCACAGAAGAGCACTGCAGGGTGTTCATCCCTTTCCTTCCTTCTCTAGGACTGCCCCGTTTGGGCTGCTCTGCTTTGATTTCAGGGAAGTTACGATCTTGCTGTTTTTGAGCAGGCAAAGACAGAAATTAAGAGTGACAGTTAAATTCTCTTTGCAATAGCCAGTGGATCTGAAGCCGATGATGGTATTTTGGTATTGTATGTGAAGAAAAGGTTGCATTTTTAGGATTTTCTTTGGCTACCCAGAAAAAAAAGAGAGATATAGGGGAAAAGAAAGCTAAAAAGGAAAAGAAGTTTCAAGTACTCAGCTTTTGCAGTTCTTTTGGAAAAGCGAGATACCTCCATCTTCTTTATTTTCTTGTTTTGGTATGTGAAATGCTCCAGCTAATTTAACTAATTGTACCTTTTCTACATTACTAAACAGAAATATACTATTTTTCTTGTGCTTTGTTTCTGTAAGTATTTTCCTTAATCACTCTATAATTACCCCTTGAAAAAGATCCCCTCACTTCATTCAAACGCCTCTTTTGAATTGAAGTAAGAGAACCAATTTCTTTCACATCCTTTCATTTTAGCCTTGTTACTGATTAAAGAATGTTCAAAGCACTTTTTTTTTTTTTTTTTACTTAATTTGCTCTGTTTTTATCTTTTTGACTAATATTTTCTCTCTGTTATCTAATGATCTACTTGTGTACTACTGCAGGACTCAATCTAGCAATGTCACTAACGATCAAGCCTCTTCTCCATCATCAGAATCACAGAATGCACAAACCCACATCAACAAACAGCAGAGACTGGACACAGATCTACACAGTTTATGGCATGGAACAATGGCAAACATTACTCTTTCTTGTATTTCAAGCTACTCTCTTCTCCATCATGTCAATCCTTTTCCTGCTATACTACCAACCAATCTGCCAGTTTCTAGACACTTTCTTCCTCCTCACCGCCACCAGTTCCACCGGTGGTGGCAGTGCAGCACGTTTTGCTGCTGGGTTCTTCGGCTGTGTGACAGCACTATCTGCTGTCTGTTTGTTTTTCGCGGCGGGGAACTTTTTTTATAGTTCTGTTGGGTTGCGCTATGAAATGGCGCAAAGGATTGTAAGCTGTGTGAATGATTGGTCTAATGTTAAGGTTGCTCTTGATATCGGATGCGGCCGTGGGATTTTGTTGAATGCGGTGGCTACTCAGTTGAAGAAGACAGGGAGCTCCGGTCGGGTTGTTGGGTTGGACCGGTCTAAAGGGACTACGTTGTCTACGCTTCGAACCGCCAACGTGGAAGGTGAGTTTTGGTGGTGTTGGATTAAGTTAAGCACCTTTTGATAATTCTTGTGATACCGATGCTCTTACTAATTTTATTTATTTATTTATTTATTTTTGCATTTGAGTATAATTTGTCATGATAATTTTGGGATTTTATTTTTGAGAAATTTAGTGGCTATCTAACTTTTGTCAATTTTGAATATATGTCCTAACAATCACTTTGATAAATTCAAACTTAAATTCTATTTTTCGAAATAACTTGCAGTTTCTCTTCTACTTGCACATGCCCTTAATTCTTTCGCTTATAGATGACGGATTTATCATGATTTGCAAGAGCAGGTGTTGGAGAGTATGTCACTTGCAGGGAGGGTGATGTGAGGAGTCTACCATTCGGTGATAACTACTTTGATGTGGTGGTGTCAGCTACTTTTGTACACACAGTTGGAAAAGAGTATGGCCATCGGACAGTGGAGGCCGCAGCAGAAAGAATGAGGGTGTTGGGTGAGATGGTCAGGGTTTTGAAGCCCGGGGGTGTTGGGGTCGTCTGGGATCTACTACATGTGCCGGAATATGTCCGACGTCTACAAGAATTGAAGATGGAGGATATTACGGTTTCAGAGCGTGTGACTGCCTTCATGGTGAGCAGCCACATTGTATCTTTTCGGAAACCTATTCAGCACATACTGGGTCCTTGTGAGGTCCGCCTGGATTGGAGATGCTGATGTGCTAATACGTATCAGAAAAAATATATGTCAAGAGGAAAGAATAGGAAAAGAATTAGAGAAATATACGTAAGTTACTGATGATCATACTTTCAAAAGTCTGGGGAGACGAAGCCGATCCAGATGCCTTGTTGAAAATATATACTTGTGATGTAGTGTTATTGTATTCTCTCTCTGCCAACCTCTGAACTCATGACCTGGTTGTGATAGTACACGTACAAACAGGACACAAGTGAGGCCAGTGCAGTGTTATTGTATATGGTTATCAATTTAAGGAGTTGATTGCTAATTTACTGCTTCTTAACCTGAAAACTTTGTATTGATGGTGCAGTCAAATGTTGAATTTCTGCATGCCTGTGATTTCTAGCCATTCATGGAAACCAAAACAAAAAAAAAAGATTGAAATTTGTGTTTTCCATTTCAGCTAGCTTGGTTGTTGGTAATTTAGGATGTTTCAGAGCATAGACTCTCATAATTATAGGTAAAACACACACAAACAAGATGTTAAGTTAGATTTCTAATTACAGGACAGCACAGTTAGTGTTGGATTCAATGTGATTATGATAAAATAGTCCCTGCTTTCTATAAAGGTTCGTACTTTATCTACCATAGCAATTAGTTAATGAGATGTGCAATATGCAGCTTTACAAATTAAAGCCAAGCGCAACCAAATTAGACGGTGGGTGCTTACCATAGAATAGTTTCGAAACATGGTATTGAAAAGGAGTTTTGTGTAGATTCTAAGGATAGCCCATGTCTCTTGATATTATAGTTGCTCATTGCCATGTTCATGTTGCCTTCCCTGCCCCTGTCTAGTGATGGAAGACATCTGCATATTTCTTTTTCTTCTTTTCTTCTGGGGTAGGAGATAGTGATATGCTTAGTGGGCAAGCTTAGGGAGTCGATAATGATGTGTCGTCAATGCACAGTCCTTGATCTTTTACAGGGAAACATGAATTGTTTTGGGGCAGCTGAGAATGAGCTGGGTTTATATTGAATCTCCAGATAAACACTGTAAAAATTGCAGAAATCAAAGATGAAGAACAGAAAAATATACTTATAATCTGCACCAAGTGTCCATACATGGTGCTAATTAAAGCACGGTTCATCGAATCATTTGGTTAAATCCCTTTTGCTTTTAACCATAGTATCTTGGAAATATGCACTCCAAAGCAAAAACATTTAGCCATCCTTATCTGCTATTGTTTATTGGATCATCCTCGTGACTCCCGAAATGTTTTCATTGCATCATGTGCTTGATCATCATAGAGAAGAATGGCTTAAAACTGTATTTCTCTGATAAATTTTTATTTTAAATACATGAAGACAAATCAGATGTTTTATCATTATACTAAAATAATGCGTTGAAAATTTTGAATATTCAATTTGTTTTTTTGTTAGAAAAATTTATCTAATTCACAATAAAACCCAATTGAAACTGAGGTTGTCAATTCCGTTCCGTTCCATTCTGAATGGCCGAAACATTCCATACCAATTCAAAAAATAGAACAAAATGGAACAAATTTTATCTCATTTTAAATCTCGATTCGTTCTGGATTTTTCAGCTGAATTCCGCTCGAAACGTTCCGGTTTCATTCCACATGTTCTGTTCCGCTCTTGAAAAGCCATTGAATCTTGCTCAATTTCATTAATTAAACCACTCAATTATAAAAAGCTTTTTTTTATTACTATTTTCAATAGAAATGATATTAATAATAATATTGAAAATTATTATTACTATTTTCATTAACAATGATATTAATTTTTAAAATTAGATTTATCACTAATATATATGGTTTATATTCATGTTATTTTTTTTCATGTTTATAGTTTGTAGAAATTTGAGAAAAAAAAAAGAAGCTTTAGATTCCAAATATTTTACTTTCATAATATTTTGATATTTTGTTTAAGTTGAATTACTTTAAGTTACAGATCTATTTAATCTTAACTATTTAGAAATATTTTAAATTTTAAAATTATATTTGTTTGTCATTGTGTTTCTATTACATAATTTATAATTAATTTATCTTGAATTTAAATTATATTTGTTGAATATATATATATATAGAGAGAGTACAACCCTGAAATAGTACATTAAAATATTATAAAACTAAAACATTTTATTTCCATTAAAAAAATAAAATACTTATCAAAATAAAATTGAAAACTTTAATTGAAAAAGCTGGTTTAAACCTAAACTCTTAGCACTTTAAAGTAGCTAGGCTTATTTTCAATATTTCATGAGTTATGACTGCAACTTTCTTTTCCCTAGAGGTTTTTCCCAAATTAATTGGAGATGGTTAACTGGATCTGAAAGCAGTCTGATTTGAAGTTGGACACCGCAATATTCATGCCACGTGGTGTGCAGTTAAAAGAACTACGATATTTTGCTGGAGTTTTAAGGGTTGAGTTGACGCGACGGTCAGGTTGTTGTCTGGTCGCCATCCCGATTCCCAGCCATTGATGATGAAAACACTTGTCTCTTTGCATGATCTGCAGTTAAAATTAATTTTCGAGAAGTGAAAAACTTAGCCACCAGGATAGTTTCCAGTTTGCACTGCCCAGAACCTTCAAAATATATATCTATATGAACACACAAAATAATTGGTGCGTTTCCTCCATGGGAAACAGAGATTGAGCCAAGTAGCATCTTTAAGTTGATGGTGCTAGGCTGCTAGCTATTTGCCTGCTTCTGCAATAATATATCATGGACCGTGGACGAAGGAGACAGGATCAGATCAACAAGATTACCAAATGAGTGCAAAAAACTCATGTATCTGTCGCATGTACTGGTTGATGTTCTGTAGCAGCAATTAATAAATGTTTGAACACATAATTTTAAAGATTATGGTTTTTCCCAGATTTAAAAGCTAGCATATTGGATCAAGATTTACAAAATAAAACACACTCTGCCCAAAAGTGAGTTTCTTGCCTTTTAATCAGAACTCTCTCTCTCTCGCTCTCTCTCTCTCTAAGAAATATAAGGTTCATTAACGAGGGCACGAATCCAGAACCAACCAGTCAGAAAAGTCCTTGTGGTTGTAGAAGAACATCCACTTATCCAGCAGCTCAGAGATAATCTTAGATTGATAAAGTCCACTTCAGGCCCAGCTCTAATGTTCCAAAGGCCTATGATTACTAGGGTCAAGAAAGTTTGAGTTCAGCCCTCGACTTGCTTAAAAACTCCATTCTTGGATCATTAATCGGGCTACATTCAATAAAATGGATTAATTTTATAATATGATTTAAATAGAAGGTAATAATAGCAAACGAACCATAAAAGATATCTGATAATAATTAACTAAAAACAATGAGCCATCCATTAATACTTATAAGGAAAAAAATTTTTATTAGAGATATACCTTCATTCCACCATGAACATCACCCATGATCAAAAGATTTTGCTAAGATGGTTCAAACCCCACTACAAAAATATACAAGACGATGTCGAAAGAAGCCATATGAGTCACTAGAGTAATGCCCTAGAAAGAAAATTAAACAAAACACAATGAAATGAGTATTCGAACCAAATAAACCATGTGAGTCTGTATTTAACCAATCAATTTTATTTAATTCAAGAATAACATTTATTAAAAAAAACAAAAAAAACATAAAAAACCCAACCAAATTAAAAAAAGAATAAAATAAAGGATTTAGAAAGCATATAAAAAAACAACAAAACCCAATCTCTAATAAAATAAATATCAAAGGATAAAATTTTAAAAATATTAGCTTAAGAAATATGTTAAAAAAAAACCAAAACAACCCCGGGTTAACCTTCTTAAGCTATAGGTTAATTTCTAAAACTATAGCCTATGAAATTCCAAATACGGGCTCAACCAAAAAGTTCAAATCCAAATCAACTCAATATTAAAGGATGAAATTTAGTATAAAGAAATACCAAACTAAAAAAATTAGCAAAGAATGAAAATTAAAAATCAAAATAATGAGGATAAAATCTAATAAGAAAAAAAAAATGATGAAGGGTGAAATCCCTAAAAAAACATTATAAAAATTATTTCATATGACCTAAATAGCAATTAAAAGAATGAGAATCAACTTTGACAAATAAAAAAAATCAAATGAGTATGAAATTGAAATTGAAACAAATTTTGATTTTCATAAATTATTTCAAATAAAACAAATATTAACTAAATTAACCAAAAGATTAGGGACCAAATAAAAAATAAAAAGAAGTTGAGGGGTTGATTTGAAATACTGATGGGTAAGGAGCAAAATTCAAGAGAGAGATAGAGCTAAAAAAATAAAGAATAAAAAAAAAATGGTCATCAAAGCCAAAATGAAGATGTATTATGTACACGCACCACCGTTATATGGAGAAGACGCTAAAACAAATCTAAAGATGCTTTGCAGCGATATTTTTGGTTATTGGAATCAACTATAGTTGCCTCTAAAGACATGGGCATACAGCAATAATCTTTTTTAAAAACTCCTTTAATTTATTAAAAAAAAAAACTATCATTCGCTTTACCCAATAACAATGACAAAATCGATAGGACAATGACAAAAAAGTTGTAAGAACCAAGCCCAAGGTACAAAAAATTGAACCCCAAAGACAATGAGGTATTTTTACTATGCAAATAAAAAGGATTAGACCAAGACACCTTTCTTTGTCAGTCAAAGTATTTTTGTTTATAAGAGAATATATGTTTTTTTTACTATGCACCTCATAATTAAAAATAAAAGTTTACCCCTCAATGACATCTAACAATGTATGACTCTTAAGGATATTTATGTTATTTTATTGTACAATTTAAAAGGCAAATAACCATCTTATAAAGGTGGTTGAAAAATCAAGTTGGGTTTTTTCTGACTCAAAAAGTCATTTTCAATCTATTATCATTTAAAAACCTAATAAATATCTTCATAACATTAAAAATCCAATCTCTCAACTCAAAACCCCCTAATTAGTATAAAAAAACACAATTGAGTTAGTTTGTAAAAAAGACACTTAAGACACATGTACCCTTTCCCGATGTAGGCTCATTAAGTGCGATGCTGCCTTATAGAGAGAGTGTATGTTCTGAGCGGGATGTATATGCTGGAAAGCACATTGCTCAATGGAAACCCAAACACTCAATGCAAGTTTGTTTTCCTTTCTTGCATGATTAAAAATAAACAACAATGCATAGTTTTTGAATAACTAATTTCAATTAATGAATGAAAGTTCAAGTTTACAAATATGGAGGCTGCTTACTCGATAACATTAGCAATGAAATTGTCGATGGAAGTGTTTATTGTTTCAGTAAAGTCCGGTTTCCAAAAATCTTGAATGAAAACCTATAATTGTTGTAAGGTTCAGAAAGTTCAAGGTTATCATATGCTTAAACAATTTTTTCTTCTTATTAATTTAATTAGGTTAGTTTTTTAATGTTAATGGACTAATTCTTATACAAATTTGACTTACAAGGAAAAATTTCACTAGAATAGGGTTGCAACATTGTTGCTATAAGGGTTTGAGAGAATTACAATGTATCTAGGTAAGATTGAACTATCAATGTCATATTTTTTTTATTTAAATGTTAAAATATTATTTTTCATTATCTTTACCTATAATTTATTTATAACATAAAGGTTGCATGATTTTTGGTATGATGGAAAAAAACAAAAACAAATATGCTAAAAAAAAAGGTTTTTCAGGCTGGGGAGATGTGGCAGTTTGAAGAGATTTCAAACCTCCATGCATTTAGAAAGCTATATGGAAAGCTTATACCCAGCCCGTGATGTTTGAGTATTTCATGAAGCGGTCACAGTTCGGGACGGAGAACCAAAACATGGAGATTCATGATCCAATTATCATGCACACTAGTGAATTCAATCTATTCGTTTCGTATACAAAGAAGATGGTAAGATTCTTTTTTATGACATCCATTTTTTTTTTAAATTGCTGTTTTAAATGAAAATATTGAACTAACAAAATTTTTCTTTTGCAGGCAAAAGTTCGAGGACAAGAACCAAGATTGATTAAGCTTTTTTATAAAAACTTACATACAAGATGATGATTGTTGAAAAGGGGTGTAGTGGCTCATGGATAGTCGAGTCAAAAGTTCATGGTAAGTTGGATTTCAATAACTTTTTTCTTAAGTTATTAATTTTTTTTTAAATTAACTAATTGGTTTTTTATATAGGAAACATATACAACTTGGTTCCAGGAGAGATACGAGGACGATCCTTTGACCTATTTGGAGCGCGATCTGGGTTTATGGTTAAAGATTGGATCATTCGATGTGCCTGATTGAAATTAGGTTTATGGTATCTCAAACACTACGACTGAGGATTTGCAAATAGGTTGTAGTGTATTGACCGTTGGTTCATTGCATTTGAGTTCGAGCTCTTAATCTTCAAAGTTCCAAGCAATTGTGCAACAACAAATTAAAGCTCAAACGATCCAGTTTATTGCCGAGATAAAACAACTTAATGCTGAGATGACTAAACTTATACGACTGTACAGAGAGTTGTTGTCAAACATAGAGGGTACATGTTTCTCACCTCATCGCCTGCCCGGTCTTGGTGTAGATCCAAATCCTCCTCTTCCAACTCTTGTCCTCTTGATGAATTATATTCAAACTGATAATTTTTAAATTTGAAAAAAATATTTTATTTTTTATTTTAGTTTTATTTCTTTTAAATTTTTTTATTCTGTTGATTTGATTTTTTTAAAAAAATATTAAATAAATTACATATAGAATTACAGATGGAATAAGTCTATCGAAAAATTACATAAAGTTTAAAAAAATTACATGAAATGCCACTCATCATTACGTATAGAATCACTGATGCAATAAATCCCTCGTAGAGTTCGAAAGAGTTTAAGAACATTACATGACTTTGCCACTAACAATATGTCAATTACCAATGGTTTCAGTCTCTCGATAATATAAAATATATCACTGATGAAAATTACAAATGATTTTCTTTGTCAGTGATATAACATACTCACCAATGGAATTACAGACAAAATGATGGTGGTAAATTGTTTTGTTTGCCATGTTTTTTCCATTTATAAATTCATCGATGTTTATATTATTGACGAAATGATCGATAGATTAGAAATCACCGATGATAAGTCTTTTTTTTTAATGAACAGTACTCATTTATGATTCCGTCAATGAAGGTTTTTCTATTAGAATTGGTGTCTAAATACCAATGGAACAATCCATTGGTAATATGCAAAATTCTAGTGGTGATTAGAAGGTGCCGTATCAAGAACCTCTTTTTGGTAATTAAACATGGTAATATTTTTTTATTCATGCGTTGACTTTAATTTAATTTTAATTTGTATTTTTATTATCCAAATATTTAAATAATTGAGGATAAAAACGAGTTATGATAATTCTTATAAATCCTCTTTTTTCTTATATTAAAAAAGATGTTTAGGGAGCGTAATTTTTTTTTGAAAAAAATAATAATCCGTGACTCGAGTTATAGATCAAACCAGATCAAACAAGTTGGTTTTTACAGCTTTATGTTTTATATTTTGTAAATATAAATAATAAATTATTATCAAATTAAATAAAATTATTTTATATCGAATGAAAAAAAAGTGATAAAGAGAAAATTCCTCTTTTATAACTTAAAAGGTACATGCACGTTAATAATTCTCACTTGGGTTGTGTCTTATTAATCTTGGATATGGACATAAGAGGCATTTTAAGATTAAAATTCTGACTTTGGATTATCTTTTCCCCATAACTTATTTTCCATCTAGTTATTAATTTCCCCTTCATGTTCTTTTATATATATATACATACACACCCTAACAACAGCACGGAACATCCAATTAAAATTTCAATATCCTTATTCAAATAAATATATCACTATTAGAAGTGATTATAATTGCTTAGTTTATATCTCCTCCACTGTCAAAAAACATTGAGAATCGTATGCTTGAAATAAAATTAATATAGAATAAATTATGACAACTAAAATTAATTATCTCTATTTATCAACTTTATTTACCTATCATAAAATAAAATTAACCTGATGAATTGTAGTGTTTGGCTGTGCGTTTTAATTTGTGTTTCGTCAAATTTTAAATTTGTTTTTTTTATTAAAATTGAGTGCGGTTTATATTTTTTGGATCGTTTTGATGTGCTGATGTTAAAAATAATTTTTAAAAAATAATAAAAATATTATTAACATATACTTCAATATAAAATACTATTTAAAAAATAATTATTATTACACCACCAAACAAGCAGTTGAACTATGGCAAGGCTGAGCCGGACTGAAGGAGCGCGTGTGGTTTAAGTCCAAAGGCGATGGAATCAACTTTTGTACCATTGAAGAATAATGGTTGAAGAAGCCTATTTAAGAAGCCTATTTAAGACGATCTCATGTAGTGGAAAGAAACCACATCAAGAACATTTCTTTAGGCATTAGAAAATCTGCTTTTGTTTAAGTCGTCTTCTTCAACATGGACGTCAGTATCATTTCAAGAGAGCTCATCAAACCCTCTTCGCCATCCATCCATCACCTTTCACCGTACAAGCTGTCCCTTTTGGATCAGCTTTTACCCACAACTTATGTTCCGATGGTTTTCTTCTACCCAGCAAATAACAATCAAGATTTCAAAGGTTTACAAATCTCAGTTCAACTAAAGAGATCACTGTCCCAAACACTATCCACCTTTTACCCTTTTTCTGGGAGGGTGAGAAACAACTCTATTATAGACAACTACGAGAAGGGTGCTCCATTTGTTGAAACCAGAGTGAAGGGCAGTTTGTTCGATTTTCTTATACAACCTCAGCTAAATTTGCTGAATAAATTTCTTCCATGCCAACCATTCGGCTATCAATCAGATCCGGAAGCAACACCGCAGGTAGCCATACAAGTTAACACATTTGATTGTGGTGGGACGGCAATCGGTCTCTGCTTTTCACACAAGATCATCGATGTAGCTACGGCGATTGCGTTCCTCGACAGCTGGGCAGCCAACACCCGAGGTCATCACCATGAGCAAATAAATCCTGGTCTTTTTGAGGCGTCATCCCGATTCCCTCCGCAAAATGAATTATTAGTTCAATTTCCTTTGTGGGTGACGGAAAACTATTTGTTCAAAGAAGGAAATGTGACCAAGAGATTCGTTTTTGATGTCGATGCCGTTGCCGCTCTAAGGGCCAGGGCTAAAAGCAAACGCGTGACGAATCCATCTCGCACTGAAACACTGACTGCCTTCATTTGGAAATCCTGCACAGAAGCTTGTAGGTCGTTATGCGCTCTGCCAAGGCCGTCTGTCTCTCTACACGCAGTGAATATAAGACAGAGAACAAAACCTAGCTTTTCAAGATACTCTATTGGGAACCTGTGGTGGCGTTCAGTGACAGCCTGTGAGTTGGATGATACCGGGATAGAGTTGAATGATTTGGTGAGCTTAACTAGAGAATCTTTCACTAATATAAACGATGATCTCCTCAAGGATTTCCAGGGTGAGAACGGGCTTCAAGGCATATCTGCGTCCTTGCTGAAACAACTGGTGGGGATAGGCTTAAGAAACCCAGAAATATTTTTATTTTCTAGTTGGCTTAACTTCGATTTAAATGATGTCGATTTTGGATGGGGAAAACCTATATGGGTGGGTCTTACAGGAGAAGTTGGACGCCCTTCAGGGTGGGCGAATGCTACTTTCTTCAAACAGACTGGACGAAACGATGAAATTGAGGTGTGGATGACCTTAAATGAAAAAATAATGTCTGCGGTAGAGCGTAACCCTGAGTTCCTCGAATTCTCGACTCCAAATCCTAGTGTTGTCATGCCTCATGTATCATCTTAATTAATATATAATTGTTTTTTGATATTTCTCCGACTGCGAGTGCTCTATGGCTTATGTATTCATGGATTTGATGTTATTTTTTTCTCTTTTCTTTGTTTTGGGTGGTTCTGCTCTTCTTATGCTGTGTGCTTCTTGTTTTTGTTTATGCTCCGTTTGTTATTGGGGTGGCTAAAGAAGTCATCGCAGGCACAGCATCATCGAACAAGATTTTCTTTCTTTGATATTTGAGTTTTATTATTGGTCCACCACCGCAATTTTCTTGTGGTCACATATTCTGCAAGACTGCAGATAGGCCATTTGTGGTCGCTGAAATTTTGAACTTTCCAGGACAGTAGAGTTTTAGTTTCAGGTTTCTTGAATCAATCAATGAATGAAAAGAAATAAATTAAGTAATTCTCTAAAATACGTGGGAAATTACTATAGCTTCCTCACGCTTTTTACTTATTTAATTATTAATATATTATATTATTATAATTATAATTATTATATTATATTATAACATATATTAACTTCTTCTTCTTCTTCTTGTTTTTAATTTTTTTAATTTTTTTAATTTTTTCTTTTTATATATTTTTTTTAGTTTTAATGTCATTTTTTTTATTTAGATATTAGACTTTCATGACACAGATTCCGGGTTTGATGGCTTAACCTCATAGTTTTGAAACTCGGCCCGGCCCGGCGAGTCTACCCGGGGTTGGAACCGGGGCGAGTTGAAGAAAAAATGAAGGAAGAAAAAACCCGATGTGACCCGACTGACACGGCGGGTTGACCCGACAAGACCCGGTTGCGAACCCGTTGACTTTAATTTATTTTTTGTTTTTTTTTTTTACTAAAACGACATCGTTTTGATTTTTTTAAAATAAAAAAATTTGACCCGGCTGACCCAGTGACCCGGTCAAAACTCGGAACCCGGGCCTTGGACCAGGTTGTGTCTTAAAACTATGCTTAACCTGGTTTGACGGGTTAACCCGGAATTGTTTTTCTTTTTAATTAATTTTTTTCATTTAGTTTAGTTTGTTAATATTAAATTTCTCTCTATTTAATTATGACTTTTATGACATGTATTCCGGGCTTGACGGGTTAACCCAGTTAATTCTGGGTAAACCTGTCAATTTTTTTTTTCTATTTAGTTATCAAACTTTCATGACGCAGATCTTGAGTTTAATGGCTTAACCTGGTTTGACGAGTTAACCTGAAATTGTTTTTCTTTTTAATTAATTTTTTTCATTTAGTTTAGTTTGTTAATGTTAAATTTCTTTCTATTTAATTATCAGACTTTCATGACATGTATCCCGGGCTTGACAAGTTAACTTAATTTGACGGGTTAACCCTGTTAATTCTGGGTAAACTTGTCAATTTTTTTCTATTTAGTTATCAAACTTTCATGACGCGGATCTCAGGTTTGACGGGTTAGTCTGGTTTGAAGGGTAACCCAGTTAATTCATATTTTTTTCCTTTTCTTCATTAGTTTTTTTTTCTTCCTATTGGTTTTTTTTCTTTGGTTTTTTTCTTTTTAATTAATCTATTTAATTATCACGTTTTTATGACACGACCTTATAGTCAGACTCACATATAATGCTCTTGGGTCTGGTGCTGCAATTAAACTCATTTAAACTTAAGTCATGTAAGTTTAATATTATTATTAATATTATAAATATTACTCTAGGGTCAAGCGCTGCAGCCAAACCCAAGATTCTTGGGTATAACTTTGCAGAAAGACTTGATAGTTTTAAATCTTAATTTTTTAAAATATTTTTTATATTAAAAAAATTAACTTGCGTATCATGCGGGATCGATAATACATGGGCAAGCATTTGACTTGGTTGTCATCCCCATTTCTCTTCACGTGAATCCAATTTTTTGTTTCTTTTAAGCTCTAGGATCCAAAATAGTCAAAGACTATATAGATAGCATGTGCTACACGGCTAATTCAAGTGACGATAATATGAGATAATTTTGATTTAATTAATTAAAATATAGTTTGAGATGTAAGACTAAAAAACCTCATAAAAAAAAATAAAAAGAAATTATAAAGTTAAAGGTTTAATAACCTATTATTAAAGACAAAAACAAAAATAACTTCAAAAATATAATGTTGAAGAAGAAAACATGAGTTAGTTAAGGATAACTTAATGAATCAACAACCCACAAAAAAAAAAGATCAAGATAAAAAAAAATAAAAAATTCAAAAGGATGACCTAGTAAAAAAACAAAAGTTCAATAAGAAAAAAGTAAAAAAAAAAAAAAAAAACCTGAGTTAATTGAGGTTAACTTTACCAACCCACTCTCGAAATATCAAAACGTTGAGAAATGTGAAGAATGACAAAGCTCAAGGGCAAATAACTTATGTTAAATGATGAAATTGAAAAACAAATCATAAAAAAATTAAGGGAAAAGAATCTGAGTCAATCTGGATTAACTCGACTAACCCACCACATGCAACATGAGATCGGAATAAAAAAAAAAAATAGACCTCCAAAAGAAGGCCTTAACAAAAAAAGATCAAGTTAAATAAAAAAAAAACATTGTGAACAAAAATACAAGATAACCTAGGTTAGCTTAACCAACTCGCTCTCAAAATAACAAAACAGAATGAAAAGCGAAAAAATAATAAAGCTTAAGGGAAAATAATTTAATGCAAAATGATGAAATTGAAAAAAAAATCATAAAAAATTAAGAAAAAAACTGAGTCAAATCGGGTTAATTCGACTAACTTGCCACTTACAACATGAGATATGGAGAAAAAAAATAGACTTCCAAAAGAAGAACCTAGCAAAAAAAAAAATGAAGTTAAATAAAAAAAACATTGAGTTAGAAAATATAAGTTAGCCCGGGTTAACTTGGTTGACATGTACTTGGAATAACCCAAGAGAAAGAAAAGTGAAAAAATCACATAGCTCAAAAGCTAATAATTTAACGTTAAAGTATGAAATTGTTAAAAAAAATTCATAAAACAAAAACCGAGGAAAAAAACAAAGGCAATCATGATTAACTTGACTGACCTATTACATAGGATATGAGATCGTGAAAACTCAACGAAAAGAAAAATGCAAAAACCAATGAAGCTAATGGCTTAATAATCAAATGTCAAATGATGAGTTTGAAAAATAAAATCAATTTTCAATAAAAAAAACTGCCTAGTTGGAAGGCAACCATAAAAAATAACAAAGTAAAATATATAAGTGTAAAACAATTTAAAACCCAAACAATGAAGACCAAACATGGTATAAAAAAATTAATGAAAATAATTAGGGGCTAAATTGAAAAACAAAAAAACTAGGAAATGAATAATTTTTTTTTGAAAGAATAAAGATCAAAACTCGATAAAAGAACCAATTGAAATCAAATGTTAAGAGGGCAAAATTGAAAACAAAAAAAAGATAAATAAAGAAAAGGATAAAAATATAACAATTAAAATAATAAAGACTAAAAATAAATTAAAAAAATACAACTAAAATTAATACTCCTTGGCAATTTTAGTGCAGTCAAAGTTGGGGACCTTGGAGCCAAGGAGTATTTTATATGGGTAGATCCTGATAGAGGTGCCCTGCAAAAATATTTTGATAAAACATTTTCAAATGAGATTTTAGACATTATGTCGTAATTGGACATTATGATATTTAAAGAAATATGGCTTTAAAAAATACAATTTTTAAAGATATCAAGTTTAGACCTTCAAAAGAAGTGCCTAACAAAAAAGAACCAAGTTAAATAAATAAAAAAAACATTGTGCATAAAAATACAAGATGACCTAGGTTAGCTTGACCAACTTGCTTTCAAAATAACAAAAAAGAAATTATAAAGTTTGAGATGTAAGACTGAAAAACACATAAAAATAAAAATAAAAAGAAATTATAAAGTTAAAGGTTTAATAACCTATTATTAAAGACAAAAACAAAAATAACTTCAAAAATATAATGTTGAAGAAGAAAACATGAGTTAGTTAAGGATAACTTAATGAATCAACAACCCACAAAAATAAGATCAAGATCAAAAAAAAAATAAAAAATTCAAAAGGATGACCTAGTAAAAAAACGAAAGTTCAATAAGAAAAAAGTAAAAAAAAAAAAAAAACCTGAGTTAATTGGCTTTAACTTTACCAAACCACTCTCGAAATATCAAAACGTTGAGAAATGTGAAGAATGACAAAGCTCAAGGGCAAATAACTTATGTTAAATGATGAAATTGAAAAACAAATCATAAAAAAATTAAGGGAAAAGAATCCGAGTCAATCTGGATTAACTCGACTAACCCACCACATGCAACATGAGATCGGAATAAAAAAAAAAAATAGACCTCCAAAAGAAGGCCTTAACAAAAAAAGATCAAGTTAAATAAAAAAAAACATTGTGAACAAAAATACAAGATAACCTAGGTTAGCTTAACCAACTCGCTCTCAAAATAACAAAACAGAATGAAAAGTGAAAAAATAATAAAGCTTAAGGGAAAATAATTTAATGCAAAATGATGAAATTGAAAAAAAAATCATAAAAAATCAAGGAAAAAACTGAGTCAAATCGGGTTAATTCGACGAACTTGCCACTTACAACATGAGATCTGGAGAAAAAAAATAGACTTCCAAAAGAAGAACCTAGCAACAAAAAAATGAAGTTAAATAAAAAAAACATTGAGTTAGAAAATATAAGTTAGCCCGGGTTAACTTGGTTGACATGTACTTGGAATAACTCAAGAGAAAGAAAAGTGAAAAAATCGCATAGCTCAAAAGCTAATAATTTAACGTCAAAGTATGAAATTGTTAAAAAAAATTCATAAAACAAAAACCGAGGAAAAAAATCTAAGGCAATCATGATTAACTTGACTGACCTATTACATAGGATATGAGATCGTGAAAACTCAACGAAAAGGAAAGTGCAAAAACCAATGAAGCTAATGGCTTAATAATCAAATGTCAAATGATGAGTTTGAAAAATAAAATCAATTTTCGATAAAAAAACTGCCTAGTTGGAAGGCAACCATAAAAAATAACAAAGTAAAATATATAAGTGTAAAACAATTTAAAACCCAAACAATGAAGACCAAACATGGTATAAAAAAATTAATGAAAATAATTAGGGGCTAAATTGAAAAACAAAAAAACTAGGAAATGAATAATTTTTTTTTGAAAGAATAAAGATCAAAACTCGATAAAAGAACCAATTGAAATCAAATGTTAAGAGGGCAAAATTGAAAACAAAAAAAAGATAAATAAAGAAAAGGATAAAAATATAACAATTAAAATAATAAAGACTAAAAATAAATTAAAAAAATACAACTAAAATTAATACTCCTTGGCAATTTTAGTGCAGTCAAAGTTGGGGACCTTGGAGCCAAGGAGTATTTTATATGGGTAGATCCTGATAGAGGTGCCCTGCAAAAATATTTTGATAAAACATTTTCAAATGAGATTTTAGACATTATGTCGTAATTGGACATTATGATATTTAAAGAAATATGGCTTTAAAAAATACAATTTTTAAAGATATCAAGTTTAGACCTTCAAAAGAAGTGCCTAACAAAAAAGAACCAAGTTAAATAAATAAAAAAAACATTGTGCATAAAAATACAAGATGACCTAGGTTAGCTTGACCAACTCGCTTTCAAAATAACAAAAAAGAAATTATAAAGTTTGAGATGTAAGACTGAAAAACACATAAAAATAAAAATAAAAAGAAATTATAAAGTTAAAGGTTTAATAACCTAATATTAAAGATAAAAACAAAAACAACTTCAAAAAATATAAGGTTGAAGAAGAAAACCCGAGTTAGTTAACTTAACGAGTCAACAACCCATGAAAATAAGATCAAGATTTTTTTTTTTTTAAAAGAATGATCTAGTAAAAAAACAAAAGTTCAATAAGAAAAAGGTAAAAAAAAAAAAAACTTGAGTTAATTTGGGTTAACTTTCTCAATCCACTCTCAAAATATCCAAACGATAAGAAATGTGAAAAATGACAAAGCTCAAGCACAAATAACTTAATTTAAAATGATGGAATTGGAAAAAAATATCATAAAAAAATCAAGGAAAAAAAATCCGAGTCAACCTGGATTAACTCGACTAACCTACCACTTGCAACATGAGATTGGAATAAAAAAAAAAAATTGAACCTCCAAAAGAAGAGCTTAACAAAAAAGGACCAAGTTAAATAAAAAAAAACAGTGGGAAAAAAAAAACAAGGTGACCTAGGTTACCTTGAACAACTCGTTCTCGAAATAACAAAACAGAATGAGAAGAATAAAAATGATAAAGCTTAAGGGAAAATAATTTAATGTAAAATAATAAAATTGATAAAAAAAATCTAAAAAATTAAGGGAAAAACTGAGTGAAATCGGGTTAACTCCACTAACTTGCCACTCACAATATGAGATCGGGATAAAAAAAAAAAAGAATTTCAAAAGAAGAAATTAGCAAAAAAAATTAAAGTTAAATAAAAAAAACATTGAGTAAGAAAATCCAATCTAACCCGAGTTAACTTGGTTAACCTATACTTGGGATAACCTAAGAGAAAGAAAAGTGAAAAAAATCGCATAGCTCAAGAGCTAATAATTTAATGTCAAAGTATGAAATTGTTAAAAAAAAAAAAATTTCATAAAAAACAAAATCAAGGGAAAAACAATATGAGGCAATCATGATTAACTTGACTAACTTATTACATAGGATATGAGATTGTGAAAACTCAACGAAAAGAAAAGCACAAAAAACAATGAAACTAATGGCTTAATAATCAAATTTCAAATGATGGGTTTGAAAAATAAAATCAATTTTCAATAAAAGACTACCTTGTTGGAAGGCAACCACAGAAAATAACAAAGTAAAATATCTAAGTGTAAAACAATTTAAGACCCAAACAATGAAGACCAAATATGGTATAAAAAAATAAATGAAAATAATTAGGGGCTAAATTGAAAAACAAAAAAACTAAGAAATGAATAATTTTTTTTTTATTTTGAAAGAATAAAGATCAAAACTCGGTAAAAAAGCCAATTAAAATTAAATGTTGAGAGGTAAAATTAAAAAAAAAAAGATAAATAAAGAAAATGATAAAAATATAGCGATTAAAAGTAGAGGGACCCAAATTAGATAAGAAAATCAAATTGAAAAAATACCCAGGGATAAAATTGAAATAAATTCAATCTTTAAAAAGCATCAAAAAGCCAAATAAATAATAATTAAAAGGAGGATCAAAATTGATAAGATTACAAACCGGAGTATACAATTATTTTTTTGGAAGTTTAGGCGCGTCTTTCCAGGAAATGAGAGAAAAGAGCGAAGAAAGAAAAAAATTCACCGCAACCCAACAAAACCTCCTTCGTGAGCATGCTCCTTATTGACAGAAAGAGGATGACGTGCCGCTCCTAATTTTTTGCGACGAAAGTAAAACTTTGGCCATTGTACGTTCCCTCATGTGCCACTTGAATGGCATGGAGGCCATGCCAATTTTTTTATATAATATTTATAAACTGGCAAGGTGACCTTGACAAAAACCTAAAAATAACAACAAAATTAGTAAAAAAAACAAAACAAAACACCCTTGCAAATAACATTTGTTCTTTTGAAATGGGCTATAAATTCCACCACTTTTTTTTAAGTCAGAGAAAAACTCGTTTATGCATGTATATTTCTTTCTCTTCTAAGCATATGATCGTAACTTATATGCTTATTTTTTTGAAAAAGATAAAAGAGGCCCTCATCCAAAGATTTTTTTTCACTTTTGAGGGAAAAACAATCATTACACTATAACAAAAAAAACATGTCCAGACTATTTTGTCCTTAATAAATTTTTTAATGACAAATGTATCCCATGAAAAATACATTTTTACCCCAAATTGCAAGTTTAATTAGTTTTTGGCAAGGGAAAAAATTATATTTACATTGTTTCAATCCATATTATTTTATGTCTAGGCCATAGTAAAAGACTGAGCTCACTTTGGTTTTTTTTTTTTTTGTAATGATGACAAAATTCTAAATTATTTGTTGTGTAGTTAATGCACCTGTGCTATGTCATAACTAGGGGTGTCATGGATATACTTGGGTCGTGTTTGAGTTAATTATATCAAATCTAACTTTTAATATCTTACAAATTATAAAGTCCACCAATTTATTTTTAGATATGTCAAGTCAGACTAATTTTTTGTGTGGATATCATAAATATCCACAAGTTAGACTTGCTAATTTTCTTTGGTAGAGCTTAATTAGAACTAAACTTTAAGCTCAATAAATTATCAAAAAACATGTTATATGTTATAAAAAATACTTTAGGCTTAATATATCAAATGAAATAATTGACTAAAATGAAAGAATCAATTACAAAAAAAAACTTAAAATATAACATACAGGGAGATAAGAGAATAAGAGGTTGAGTGAGGGGGTACTTATACCAAGAACTTTCTAGAATATAGGGTTACATTGTTAATAGAGTTATATAATATATATGGGTTGAGTCAGGTTGATTAAGTTTCAAAAATCTCAATCTGTAATATTTATTTCTTAGATATTTTTAACTCAATCTTATTTATAATATTTTTATTATTTAATTTTAACAAGTTGAATTAAGTCAAATAATGCAAATATTATAAAGTACTTGAAGTTGTTTTCTTTTTGCCTTAGTTGTTTCTTGGTACTTTTTTTTCTATAAAATCCTAAATATTCTTAGAGGTGTTCTTGCACATAATGATTTCTAAGAATAATTGGTCAATTGATTGGAAAAAAAATAGTTATTTGCCTTCAAATCCTTTAATAATTGCCCTCTATCATCAAATTTTGTTGCATATAAATTATTGTTGTTTTAATTGGTGGATTAATTATTCCATAAAAAAATAACTTGCCAATATTTATAAGTTTTTAAAATATTTTTTTAATAATATGCTCTAATAATTATAATCACTTTATTAAATAAAGTTTGTGAAAGCTATGATTTTTTTTTTTGGAATGATTCTCATTGTAAAGTGAGAATATTTTGCTGTGTTTGAATCTGCTACTACTGATGTCATATGTTTTGGAGGCTGATAACTACCATGGAAAGTGGCAATTATTGTTGTACTTTGAAGGTTGATATACTGCCATAAAAAATGATTATTTGTGATAATTTAATTATAAAATATTATATTTATTTTTAAAAAATTAAAAATTATCATAAAAAATTATATTATTAACTCAAAAAAATATTTATATTATATTTACAATAAAACTCAAATTTATGACACTAACTAAATATAAAAATATTAAAAGAATAATATTAATTTTTTATATTGCTAAAAAATGCTTGTATATTAAAGAAGAAAATGTATATTATTCAGTTTTTTCCTTGAAAAACTGTAGAGGACCTCTAAGGTTTTTTTCTTCCAAACTCATTATAAATTTGAAAAATTAGTCTTTCAGTTTTTTTTTATATAAAAATATTGCATTTGAACAATAATTTTTTTTTTCATTTTTTCTGACTCTAGTTTTTTGAAAAAACTAAAGTATTATTCTCTTTCTAAATAAACCCTTCGATACTAACACCAACTCCAAACTTTTTTTCTTATTATATTTAGAAATCTGAAATCCTAAAATTATGATTAGTCAAGTTTTTAATATTATTAATCTTTTGATGGAGAGGTCCACTGGGCCATAATAAGCGAAGATCCAGAGTTTGCACTTCTTAATTTATTATCAAGTCAAGATTCAAGAAATTAACCGTTGACATTTTATGATTCGCAAGCGGTTGCCTAACAAAACCTTCCATCGCCTTTCTCCTACGCTACCCTGAATGGCTCTGCTAAACCATTGATTCTCGTCTGTGCTTCGTTTTCTCCCAGGATTTCTTTCTGTGATTCTTCAACTCTTTCGTAGAAAGTCTTTTCTGGTCAGGTTAGCTACCTTTTCTGTTCCTTTATTATAATGGTTTGTCATTCAATTCATACAGGTTCTTTTTACTTGTAGTGGTGTATATATCATCGCATTTAATAGTTTTACCACAGAATCTTCTATTTGTATTTACTTTAATATACCGTTAGTGAGTAGTTTACAGATGGATTAACGGATGGAAAGCTTCGTTTAAAAAATTCTTGTCAGTAATTTTTAGTTTACCAAAAAATCATGAGTCGACACATATTTGGCATCTAATGACAATGTTGTGGTCATCATCACTGTTAGAAGAACAAACTACAATTTTATACTCATAACATGTAATTAATTTTTTTCTATGTATCTACATAAATTTACAAAAAATAAATAAACAATTTCAATATTTTTTTAAAAACAATTTGGTAACACATGCAGGAACAATCCAAAAATTTTAATCATACAAATAAATAACATAAATGCCTCAAACCAAATAATTTTATTTTATTTCTACTAATAATTTTGAATAATTTAATTTTATAGAAAATTCTCATTTTGCCCTAGAAAGTGATAGGATTGGATCGAATTAGATAATACAAAATATTACAAATTATGTGAAGTTGTTTCTTTTTTGCCCTAGAAAGTGTCCTTGCAAAGAATGGTTTCAAGGAATGATTGGTCAATTGATAAGATAAAAAGCAGTTCTTTACCTTCAAATCCTTCAATAACTCACTTCTATTATCTTTTTTGCACCTCAATTATTGTTGTTCTAGTTGGTGGATTAATTATATCATCATAAAGTTGGCTTATTAAAGTTGTTCTAGTTGGTTTGTTAATTAAAGTTTTCGAAAGCCATGGGTTTTTTTGGTTGGAGTAGTTGTCAGTAATGTATTTCGTACAAGGAGGTGAGACTTAAATCAGGATGGAAAAAAAATAAAAATAATTTTTTTTCATATTTGTGTGTATAGTCACTTACATAAACACCACACATATGTTGAAATTAGAGTCAATTATTTTAATTGTTGTATTTTTTTTATAATTTTGCCAACGAATCCTTATAGTTTTTAACTTTTGACCAAAATTATAGTTTTTTATTTTTATGTTTTGAGTTGATGATGTGGGAAAGTTTTTCATGCCTCATGTATCATCTTAATATGTAATTGTTTTTTAATAGTTCTCCGTTTGTCTTATGTTGCAACTTTAATGCTACTATTTATTCTTCAACCACCGTAACTTCAAGACATATTTTCTTGTGGTCACATATTCTACTGGTCTGCAGATAGGCCACCGTATGTTCCTCATACGCCATTTGAATGATAAGGAGGCTATGATGTGCTGATATATATTAATATTTTAAAAAATTATATTTAAAAATTTAAATTTATTAAGTTACCCTCGATGAAACCTGAAAATAAAAATAGAATCACTCGAAGAAAAAAAGCAAAACACCCTTGCAGATTACCTTTGTTTTTTCAAAATAAAAGGTTAATTCTATTATTTTATTGTTTTTTTTAAGGAATCCTTCACCCAAAGATTTTTTTTCTTTTTTGCTTTTAGGGGAATAATAAAAATCTTTGAACCATTTTATCCTTAATCAATTTTACAGTTACGAATGCATCCCATAAAAAATACAATTTTACCTCAAATTGTAAGCTTAATTAGTTTTTTTTGGAAATGAAAATATTATATTTATATTGTTTCAACCCATAGGTTTTTATGTATATGCCTTTGTAAAAGATTGAGCTCACTTACTCTTTTTGTAGTGATTAAAAAATTGTAAATTATTTGTTGTGTACTCCTATATAGACTAGTTAGTACGACTTGTACTGTATCATAACTAGTGGAGTTCATAGATATTTTTGGGTTGGGTTTGAGTTAATTGTATCAAATTTAATTTTTAATATTTTATAAATTATAAACCCTACCAATTTAATATTTTTATCCAAGAAAGATAGATATATTGAGTTAGACTGATTTTTGTGTGGCTATTATAGATATCCATAAGTTAGGCTTGCTGATTTTGGTGAGTTGAGTTTAATTAGAACTGAAATTTAAGCTCAATAAATGAGCCAAAAACATGTTATAAGTTATATATATAAAAAAAGAACTTGAGGCTTAATACCTCAAATGAATCAATTGACTAAGATGAAAGAATCAATTGCAAAAAAAAAAGACTTAAACTATAACATACATGGAGATAAAAGAATAAGAGGTTGAGTGGAGAGAGAGAGAGAGAGAAACTAAACACAGAGAAAGAAAGAGAATATTTGTACCAAGGACTTTCTAGAATATAGGGTTACACTGTTAGTGGTGTTGTATAAGATATACCAATTGAGTCAGGTTGATTACGTTTTAAAAATTTCAACTTGTGATTTTTATTTTTTAGATTTTTTAACCCAATCTAATGTATAATATCCATATTATTTGACTTTAACACACTATTAGAAAATCTACGAATACAAACAAAATCATCGACATAATTTTTTTATCGGTATTTTGGGGTGATATTTACTGACCGAATTTATTCCATTGCTAACTCCGTCGGTATTTATCAATATAATATTTTTGCTGGTAAATACTGAGAGAATTTTGGTAAGAATAATAGGAATTTAAAAAACCAAAAAGTACAATGACATGTAATTTTTTATGGATGCTTTTACCGATGGAATTACTAATTGTGTTGAAAGATTAACTTGGAAAAAGAATATCAATTACACACAAGGGTCTAAAATTAAAAAAAGTAACAATGAAAAGAATAGAGATCAAAATTGAAATACAAAATAAATTATTTTTTTTATAGAAGGGTAAAATTGAAAAGATAAGTCAATTGAAAAAAAATCAGAAGAATAAAGATCAAAATTGAAATAAAAAAATAATTTTTTGATTGAAGGATGAAATTGAAAAGAAAAATTAATTAACAAATGAACCAAAAAAATAAAAAGAATAAGGACCAAATTAGAAAAAATAATATATGGCAAATTGGGATAGAATGATGAAATTGAAAACAAATAAAACTTCAACAAAAAAACCTAGAATGAAAATTAGAAATTAAAAAAAAAAAAAGAAATGAAGTTGAAATGCCAATAAATAAGGCCAAGTTATAATTTTTTGAGAAGAAAAGAGAAAAAAAAGAAAAGAAAAGAAAGCTTACCAGTAACAAACCAAACCACTACTATTGACACATGTAGCACCACTACGAAGATGATGCAACGACGTTTCTAACGACCCACAGAAGGGCCTTTTTGGATGTTGAAAGGCATTGCTTGCGCTTAGCCTTTTTGTTTTTTTTTTTTATTTGTTACATTTTATCAAATACATAATTGGTCTTAAATAGACTTGATAATAAAGAGAAAATCATTACGAAAAGATTAAAAAGCTTCTTAACACTTAGTTTTATAATTTTCTTTTAATTTAACAGTGCATTGGTTTTTTTATATATTTTGTAAAATACCAAGTTACCCCTCAAATGAATTAATAATAATGAAAAAATCATTGTGAAAATATAAAATTTTATTACACATCTCTTTATGCAAATAAAAATAATGTCAATAAATCTTTTATGATTCCAACAACAACATTTTATTTAGTTGTATTTTTTAATAAAGTTCATGAACTCTAGGAAATATAATTGAATATCTTTACCATAACATAACCTAAGCTCTAGAATATAAAGAAAACAAAGAAAAAGATAGAGCTTGAAACTAGAAAAAATAAGACTAATATGAAGAAGATTTGGAAATCTATCAAATACTCTTTCATTTAATTCCTTTTTATAGTAGATTTTGAAATCAAAATTAATTCTTTTTATTTATCAGCTTTACTTACCTATCAAAAAAAAAATTAACTTAGTTTTTAGCTTTAAAATATGATTTTTTTTTTGTATTAAATAAAATATTGTTTGGGTTAAAGAATAAAACTATACAAATACTTTAATTATGAAATAGAGAAATTAATGCGCTGGATAGAATAATTATTTTTGAAAAAAAAATATTTTATCATAAATTTAAATCGAAATAAAAAATAAATTAACAATAAAAAAACTCAAAACTTGAAATTCAATATACAAGACTTATGGCAAGGTTGAGCCGGGCTGACCGAGCTCATGTGGTATAACTCCAAAGGCGATGGAATCAACTTTTGTCCCATTAAATTGAGAATAGTGGTTGACGAAGCCTATTTGTGTTGGGTATTGTGGTAGCTGATGTGGTTGTGGTTTGAAAAAAAATATTTTATAAAAAGTACTTTTAATTGAGGTTGATTTAATATTTATATATATTTGGTTAAAACTGTGGTTGAAATTAAGATTGGATAAAAAGTAGTTTAATGTGTTTGGTAAAATTTGCTTTTCAAATTAAGGTTACAAAATAATATATATATATATATATATATATATATATATATATATATATATAGATGGTTTTTAATTTAAATATTGTAAATTTAACTACTATTATTAAATAAATAATATTTTATATCAAATACTTTTTATTATTCCATTAAAATATCTATAATTTCATCACGTATGAAATTAATCTGATAAGGACTATAATTTTCATAGTTTTTTGAACGTAAAACAAAATCAGGTAAAATATCATCAGAAACAGAATTAAAATTGCGATCAAATTCCATAAATACTATATCATAAAAAATTATGGACCCACCAAATAATAATTTGCTGTTTACATGTTACCAAACACTTGGTTCATACGATTTGTTTTAAAAGCTAAAGCTACCGTGTAAACAACCACAACGCTCTCATGCAGTAGAAAGAAGCCGCATCAAGAACATCTCTTTATGCATTAGAAAATCTGCTTTTGTTTAAGTCGTCTTCTTCAATATGGACGTCAGTATCATTTCAAGAGAGCTCATCAAACCCTCTTCGCCATCCATCCATCACCTTTCACCGTTCAAGCTGTCCCTTTTGGATCAGCTTTTCCCCACAACTTATGTTCCGATGGTTTTCTTCTACCCGCCAAAAAACAACCAAGATTTCAAAGGTTTACAAATCTCAATTCAACTGAAGAGATCACTGTCCCAAACACTATCCACCTTTTACCCTTTTTCTGGGAGGGTGAGAAACAACTCCATGATAGACAACTACGAGAAGGGTGCTCCATTTGTTGAAACCAGAGTGAAGGGGAGTTTGTTCGATTTTCTTATACAACCTCAGCTAACTTTGCTGAATAAATTTCTTCCATGCCAACCATTCGGCTATCAATCAGATCCGGAAGCAACACCGCAGGTAGCCATACAAGTTAACACATTTGATTGTGGTGGGACGGCAATCGGTCTCTGCTTTTCACACAAGATCATCGATGTAGCTACGGCGATTGCGTTCCTCGACAGCTGGGCAGCCAACACACGAGGTCATCACCATGAGCAAATAAATCCTGGTCTTTTTGAGGCGTCATCCCGATTTCCTCCGCTAAATGAATTCTTAGTTCAAGTTCCTTTGTGGGTGACGGAAAACTGCTTGTTCAAAGAAGGAAATGTGACCAAGAGATTCGTTTTTGATTCCGATGCCGTTGCCACTCTAAGGGCTAAGGCTAAAAGCAAACGCGTGCCGGATCCATCTCGCACTGAAACACTGACTGCCTTCATTTGGAAATCCTGCACAGAAGCTTGTAGGTCGTTATGCGCTCTGCCAAGGCCGTCTGTCTCTCTACATGCAGTGAATATAAGACAGAGAACAAAACCTAGCTTTTCAAGATACTCTATTGGGAACCTGTGGTGGCGTTCAGTGACAGCCTGTGAGTTGGATGATACCGGGATAGAGTTGAATGATTTGGTGAGCTTAACTAGAGAATCTTTCACTAATATAAACGATGATCTCCTCAAGGATTTCCAGGGTGAGAACGGGCTTCGAGGCATAACTGTGTCATTGCTGAAACAACTGGTGGGGATAGTCTCGAGAAACCCAGAAATATTTTTATTTTCTAGTTGGCTTAACTTCGATTTAAATGATGTCGATTTTGGATGGGGAAAACCTATATGGGTGGGTCTTACAGGAGAAGTTGGACGCCCTTCAGGTTTTGCAAATATTACTTTCTTCAAACAGACTGGACGAAACGATGAAATTGAGGCGTGGATGACCTTAAATGAAAAAATAATGTCCGCCGTAGAGCGTAACCCTGAGTTCCTCGAATTCTCTACTCCAAATCCTAGTATTTTCATGCCTCATGTATCATCTTAATTAATATGTAATTGTTTTTGAATATTTCTCCGACTGCGAGTGCTCTATGTCTTATGTATTCATGGATTTGATGTTATTGTTTTCTCTTTTCTTTCTTTTGGGTGGTTCTGCTCTTCTTACGCTGTGTGCTTCTTGTTTTTGCTATACTCCGTTTGTTATTGGGGTGGCTAAAGAATAAGAAAACCCGATACTATTTTGAGTTTTATTATCCGTCCACCACCGCCACCGCAATATCAAGTGTATAGCTGTTCTCCGATACCAGTAGGCGGATCAAACTTTTTTCAACGTTTAAAAAAAATATTCGAAGGGACAATAAAATAAGATAATTCGATTTAAATTAACTATAATACGGTTGGGGATATAAAACCAAAAGAATTCACACAAAATATTGAAAGAAAATTACAAAATTTAAAGTCAATAATCTAATATCAAAAATGAAAATAAAAAATAACCTTTAAAAAATATAATGTTGAGAAAGAAAACTCAAATCCGCTTGGGATAATTTGACGAACCAACAACCTATGATATGAGATCAAAATAAAAAAAAATTAAAAGGATAACCCGGTAAAAAAACCAAAGTTCAATAAAAAAAAATAAAAAAAACCCCGAGTTAATTCCGGTTCCAACCCACTCTTGGAATAACTAAACAATAAAAAAAAGTGAAAAATAACAAAGTTCAATAAAAAATAACTTAATGTAAAATGTTAAAATTAAAAAAAATATATTATAAAAAAATCAAGAAAAAAATATTAAAATCAATTTAGATTAATTCAATTAATCATCAACACGTGACATAAAAATCAAAAAAAAAAATTAAATTAGATCTCTATAAGAACGGCCTGACAAAAAAGGTCCAAGTTAAAATTTTAAAATTTTTTTTATTTGTGATAATCTAATTATATAATATTTTAATTATCATAAAAATTATATTATTAACTCAAAAAAATATTTATATTATATTTAAAATAAAACTCAAATTTATGACTCTAACTAAATATAAAAATATAAAAATAATAATTTTAATTTTTTATATTGCTAAAAAATGCTTGTATATAAAAGAAGAAAATGTATATTATTCATTTTTTTCCTTGAACAACTGTAGAGGACCTCTAAGGTTTTTTCCTTCCAAACTCATTATAAATTTGAAAAATTAGTCTTTAAGTTTTTTTGATATAAAAATATTGCATTTGAACAATATTTTTTTTTTCATTTTTCTGACTCTAGTTTTTTGAAAAAACTAAAGTATTATTCTCTTTCTAAATAAACCCTTCGATACTAACACCAACTCCAAATTTTTTTTCTTATTATATTCAGAAATCTGAAATCCTAAAATTATGATTAGTCAAGTTTTTAATATTATTAATCTTTTGATGGAGAGGTCCACTGGGCCATAATAAGCGAAGATCCAGAGTTTGCACTTCTTAATTTATTATCAAGTCAAGATTCAAGAAATTAACCGTTGACATTTTATGATTCGCAAGCGGTTGCCTAACAAAACCTTCCATCGCCTTTCTCCTACGCTACCCTGAATGGCTCTGCTAAACCATTGATTCTCGTCTGTGCTTCGTTTTCTCCCAGGATTTCTTTCTGTGATTCTTCAACTCTTTCGTAGAAAGTCTTTTCTGGTCAGGTTAGCTACCTTTTCTGTTCCTTTATTATAATGGTTTGTCATTCAATTCATACAGGTTCATTTTACTTGTAGTGGTAAAAGATTTTTGTTCTTGATTTGATTAGTTGATGATTCAAAACACATTATCCCCATGTATTTATTTACGACAAGTCTACTATCCCAGTTTTTGTCTTACTTTCATTTGCCAGTTAAAGAATATCATTGAGCCAAAATCGTGCAATTCATATATATATCTCAACTTATAAAAATTGATAAACAAAATTCTAAAATCAATTAGTTTGAAGAAGATTTAAGTTAAGAATTTGACAAATTATGTGGTATTAGCTAGATTTCTGGTTTCTTAAAAGTATTTTCTTTCTGTTATCAATTACTGTAAACATTTTTGTGGATGCAGGGCCTAAGAAAAAGAAAATGGTTGATGGATTTTGGAATTATGTTGAGAAGAAAAATAATGGTTCCGCCTGTAAGTTTTGTGAGTTTGAATTTGCTGCGGGCACTTCAGTTTCTAGGATTAAATCACATTTATCAGGAATTAAAGGGCGTGGCGTTAGCATATGTAATCGAGTGCCTGATGATGTTAAAGAGGCAGCCTGTCTAGCAATTCAAGGTGGCAAGAAAAGACGTAAACCCATGTCAAGTTCAAGTAATGATGAGCTAGTTCCAAATCCAGTGAGAGATGTAGAAATGACACCAATGGCAGCTCAGAGATTACATCAACTGGTGGAAGGTGGAAATCTTTCAGGTATAGAAATAGGAAATTGGGTAGACAGTATGATTGGAGGAGAGATTGTGATTATCGACCAAGGTAGAGCTCCTGAAGTGAGTGAAGCACATCCAGCTAAAGGAAAGGCATTTCAGACAACAGAGCTAGTGGGTCGTGCTTTTGAAAGAAATGTAAGTGAGATCTGGTCGTGGTTGATGAAGGATGATGTCTTAAGTATTGGTATTTACGGGATAGGCGGTGTTGGCAAAACGTCATTGTTGAGACATATCAATGATCAGCTTCTACAAAGACCAAGCTCTTTCCAGAATGTTTTTTGGATTACTGTAACGCAAGATTTCAGCATTTATAAATTGCAGAATCTCATCGCCAAAGCTGTTGATTTAGATCTTTCAAATGAAGAGGATGAGAAGAAAAGAGCTGTGAAATTGTCAAACGGATTGATTGCGAAAAAGAAATTTGTTCTCATTCTAGATGATTTGTGGAATCATTTTTCTCCAGAGAAGGTGGGCGTACCTGTTGGAGTCGATGGATGCAAGTTGATTCTGACAAGTAGATCATTAAGAGTTTGTAGACAGATGTGCTGCCAGGAGAAAATAAAAGTGGAGCCACTTAGCGAGGATGAAGCTTGGACTTTGTTTATGGAGAAACTTGGTCTTAATGTTGAACTTCCTTCAGAAGTTACAGAGATTGCAAAATCTATTGCAAAGGAATGTACTGGTTTGCCACTTTGGATAATAACAATGGCAGGAACCATGAGGCAAGTGGATGATATAGGTCAGTGGAGGAATGCATTGGAGAAATTAAAAGAGTCAAAAATTGGGAAGGGTGACATGGAGGCTGATATATTCAAGATAATAGAGTTCAGCTATATGAACTTGAACGATTCAGCTTTGCAACAAGCTTTCTTATACTGTGCATTGTTTCCTCTAGATTCTGGAATCAGTAGAGAGGACTTAGTAGAGTATATGATCGTCGAGGGAATCGTTGCGAAAAGGAAGAGCAGACAAGCAGAATCTGATAAGGGCCATGCCATGCTTAATAAACTTGAAAATGCCTGCTTAATAGAAAGCTGTGCACGGGAAGGTTATAGATGCGTTCGAATGAATACCTTGGTTAGGGATATGGCCATCAAAATACAGAAAGTGAACTCTCAGGCCATGGTTGAATCTGGTGCACAGTTAGAGAAGTTACCGGACATAGAGAAATGGACAGAGGATCTAGTGCGAGTTTCCTTAATGAAAAACTACATAACTGAAATTCCTGCTTGCTATTCACCAAGATGTCCCAATCTTTCTACTTTGTTGTTATCTCAAAATTACATGCTGCGGTCGATTGAAGGTTCTTTTTTCACACAATTGAATGGACTCGCAGTTCTTGATCTTTCTAATACAGGTATTAAAAGTTTGCCAGGCTCCATATCTAATCTGGTGTGCCTCACTGCATTATTACTCAGGAGGTGTCAACAGCTGAGGCAAGTACCAACATTAGCAAAGCTCACAGCATTGAAGAAGTTGGACCTGGTTTACACACAACTTGAAGAATTGCCTGAAGGCATGAAATTGTTGTCCAATCTTAGGTATCTTGACCTCAGTCATACTAGACTAAAACAGTTGTCTGCTGGGATATTACCTAAACTCTGCCGTCTGCAAGTTCTCAGAGTTCTCTTGTCATCGGAAACTCAGGTGACACTTAAAGGAGAGGAAGTAGCATGCTTGAAGAGGTTGGAAGCTTTGGAATGCAATTTTTGTGATCTCATTGAATTTAGCGAGTATGTCAAGTCTTGGGAAGATTCACAGCCACCGAGAGCTTACTATTTTATAGTAGGACCGGCGGTTCCTTCTCTTTCTGGAATACACAAGACGGAGTTAAATAATACAGTTCGGTTGTGTAACTGTAGTATCAACAGAGAAGCAGATTTGGGGACACTTCCAAAAACCATTCAAGCCCTGGAAATTGTGCAATGCCACGACATGACGAGCTTATGTGCTGTTTCTTCAATGAAACATGCAATAAAACTAAAATCCTTGGTAATTTGGGATTGTAATGGAATAGAGTGCTTGCTTTCGTTGTCCAGTATCTCCGTCGATACACTCCAAAGCCTTGAGACTCTACGTCTTAGCAGTTCGAAAAACTTGTGTGGCCTCTTTAACAGACAAAGAGCTCCTCCACCACCATTTCCATCCAACGGTACCTTTTCCAGTCTCAAAACATGTAAGATATTCGGGTGTCCAAGTATGAAGGAGCTGTTCCCTGCTGGCGTGCTGCCAAACCTACAAAACCTGGAAGTGATTGAAGTCGTAAATTGCAACAAAATGGAGACGATAATAGCAGGAGGAGGAGGAGGAGGAATCATGAGTGAAGAAAGCAGTTTTAGTATAAACAACACTTCTGCTGTTAGCAGCACTGACATCAGTCTCCCAAAGTTGAAGCTTTTGACATTGATATGCTTACCAGAACTGCAAATCATTTGTAATGATGTAATGATCTGCAGTTCCCTTGAAGAAATCAATGCAGTTGACTGTCTGAAGCTAAAGAGAATACCGATCTCGCTTCCCCTTCCTTGTCTTCAAAAAATCAAAGTCAAGGCATATCCAAAAAAATGGTGGGAATCAGTTGAATGGCGTTATTGAATACTAGTGAAGGAACAAAGGTGTCCAAACTGGCACAATTCACGCTGTTTTTCACTCTGCCTCTCACTCTTAATTCTAAATTGTTCAAGATTTTATTGTCATGTAAACAGCTATCTAATGGCATTCTAGGTTGCCGCCTGCCACCAACTTTCTATTTTGATCTTCCATGGTCTTTCTTTCAATCAAATATTCAAATACAGACCTGCAATTATCTGTAAACTTTTAGTAGCTCTCTGTTACAGCCTGTTGGAAAACCAATTGATCAGAGTTTAATTGAGTTTCTTTTTTCGAAATCACTCTATCAAATTTAATGCCAAGTCAAGAAGTCTGCTTGAAGAACACTATGGAGCATGGTTATCAAATTTGGCTCAGCCTCACGAATCAATTCACTAACCTCCTGATTGTAACCTAGTCTAGTCAGGGTATTTGAAGGTCAACTCCATTTAAAAATGATTTTGAAAAAAATTAAAAGTTTTTTTTTTTTTATTTTAAATTAATATTTTTTAATGTTTTCATATTATTTTGATATACTGATGTTAAAAATAATTTTTTAAAAAATAAAAAATATTATTTTAATGCATTTCTGAGTGAAAAATATTTTAAAAAGCAATCACAATTACATTTCCAAACACATATTAAATCTAGGGTTGATCCGGCTAAACCTGTATAAAATCTGATCAAATAACATTCTCTGCTTTTTTCTCTTCTTCAAATTTAAATGTCATCTAGTTCTTGAGAGTTATTTTTTTTCTCTTATATTGTTCAGCACTTCTTGCTTTATAGGGTCACAGTTCAGAACATATCCTTCTGGTTCTTTCTTAATGAAATTCTTACAAGTTTACCTTATAAACTTAGTTTATCATTTGTATTATATATATAATTAAGTTGTTGCATTTTATTTTAATAATAATTTTTGGTATACATAAACATATTAAAAACATCATAACAATAACAAAATTATTTAATATGGCAATTATAGTCTCGATCACAGGATCCAGGCTAAATAATTAAGACAAATCTAGATATAAGATAGGGTAGAAAAAGAAAAATCCAACTCAACAAATATGCATAGCCCAATTCAAGGTGAATAGAATCCTTGTATAAAATTATAAATAGTATAGTCTTGAGCAATTTTCATTTTATATTTGGAATCTTTTACTAAATAAGAATAATTTTCATTTCATAAAATATAATTTGATAAATCTATTTTATTTATTCTTATATTTTTTTTATTAAGTAAAGTTCTTGAACCGTTGTCCAAGTTGTCCATATATCCTCCTGGTCTACTCTACAAAATATGGGTGAAACTGCTAAGAGAGGAAAGGAAGATAAAGGAATTAAGAATTTTAGGAAGATGAAAAGATTACATAGATCTTTGTTTTCACTTCAATGGCATGCATTAATACGTGATTCTCGAGCTTCGTCTAATTCTCAATTTTAATTTTATGTCACAATGAAGGAATCAACTGAAGAATGTGTAAAACTAAAATTTTAGCACAAGTTTTAATTAAATCTAATGGTTCAAATAACTCTTTTACTTTTATAGCTTAGTAATTGTATATTTCATTAGTACTCAAACAAAGCTCGAGACGTTGAATGTAAATAATTATAATATTTTTCAACTATATAGCTCAAATTTTATTGAATATATATATATTAAGAAAATATGTTATTATTATGCATTTTAAAAGTATTATCATTATCATTTGATTTTATGAGAAATTGATTCTGTAATATAAAAATATATATAATAAATAGATAAGAAAAAAAAGGGAAAATATTGGAAAGGCCTATACACGGTAAGCCGAGCCAAGACTAACCTAGCTTCCTTTGTATATAAATTAAGAGAGTGACTATTTTAGAATCTTGAATTCTAATTTTTTTATTTGTTTAACCTCAAAACATCTAAAACTATAATTAAATGAGTATTTTGGATTTTCATTTTCATCTTTGTTTAAGAGAAATTATACTTTGGTCCTTGTTTAATTTTGTAATATTCACTATGGCTTTTATGGTTTAAATTTTTATGAGATATTGAGGCTGAGGCCCTAAATTAGGAGGAAAAAAGAAAATAAAGAAAAAGCATATTGGAAACTAATGAGAAGAGGGGATTTGGTATTTTACATGGTGACGGCTTCTTTCAAAAAGTCAAGATTTTTATTTCTAATTAAAAATGACATGTTTATAAAGAAAAAAATAATCAGTCTCACTCAGGTTTTACTAAGTTACTTGCAACTCTAGTTTTTTACTTTGTAGAATCAAGTCAAGGTCCTAGATCTTAAATCAACCAACATCAGACCAGGTTTTACAAGAATGAATCCAATGAGTTTTATGAAGTATTGGCCTGTAACTTTAATTCATATGTGACCCCGTATCACAAGTTTATGGGTTGATAAGTCAAAAGTTGAAGTACAAGGGCTGGTTTAATTAATTCCCAAAACTTGGGTGTCCATAGGATGAGTCTACCCCATGCTATTACCATGAAAACAGGTTTCGATATCTCATGATATCTCATCCTCAACTTTTTTTAGTTTTTTGATAGTTTAATGTAAGTGTTCGGCTCGCTGGTATGTTTCTTGACTAATTTCACGGACCCTGAAATTAATAATCATATAAATTTTAAGTGGCCATCGTATAAATAACTAGAGGACTCAAATCTAAAATTATATAAATTTTTTTTTTTAATCTCAAATTCTTAACCTTCAGATAGTTTTCCTCAACTTTTTTTTTAATAAATAGCTAACAATTGATTCTACATCTTTTCCAACGCTCTCCTTTACTTGGGGACCTTTTTTTTTTTAGAGGTTTGTCCTCTTTGAAAAAAACAAATTGGAAAACTTCCGCTATGAGTCATAGTTTTCAGGGAGGAATGCTGGTTTGCTGTCTATGCTCTATATAGCCTATTGGGCCCACAAAATAAGAAGGTAAAACAGTGATCCATTTTGGGATCATGTTGCGAAGACAAATGGTGGAGGTGGTGTCAAGTGCAAATTTAGAAAATTCAATTTCAAGGGTCAAATATCAATTGTCAGGAGAAAAAGGGCACGTGTTTAATATTTGTGGAAATGAACCCCTTGATGTTATAAAAGAAGCAGCCTGCAGAGCAATTGAAGAAAAAAGAAACCGAAGTCCATCCAAGTTACTTTCCAGATGTGGAAGCTCGGACAATGAAGTAAAAATTGAGGGAAGGACAGTATCTTCCAGATATGGAAATGGAAGATTGGATAGAGAGTATGAGAGGGGGGGAGTTGGTGGTTATTGATGAAGTTGGTAGATCAACAGTTTCTCAAGGGCAAAGAGGAGATCTTTCAGACACAGAAAATTTGACAGAGAGCATAACCGTAGAAGGGTATATGCTTATCAACCAAGGTAGAGTTTCGTCGGAAGGGCAAGAGACAGATGTTTCAGATGTGGGAGTGGAGGATTTGACGGATGACTTCATTATGGCTGCCGACGAAAGTGGGGTTTCTGAAGGGCTTGATACACATAAAGCTAAAGGAGAAGCATTACTGACAACAGAGCTGGTAGGTCAGGGTTTTGACAAAAATAGGGAGATGATCTGGTCTTGGTTGATGAAGGATGAAGTCTCAAGTATTGGCATTTATGGGATGGGCGGTGTTGGTAAATCATCATTGGCAACGCACATCCACAATGAGCTTCTACAAAGACCAACTTCTTTCAAGTGTGTGTTTTGGATTACTGTATCACAAGATTTTAGCATTAGTAAATTGCAGTATCTCATTGCCAAAGCTATTAATTTAAATCTTTCAAATGAAGATGATGAGAAGAAAAGAGCTGCCAAGTTGTATAAAGCATTAGTTGCAAAGGGAAAATCTGTTCTCATTCTAGATGATTTGTGGAATCATTTTCATCTAGAAAAGGTGGGCATACCTGTTGAAGTGAACATGTGCAAGCTGATTCTCACAACTCGATCATTGGAAGTTTGCAGGCGGATGGGTTGCCAAGAGAGAATCGAAGTAGAGCTTCTTACTAAGGAAGAAGCTTGGACTTTGTTCAAGGAGAAACTTGGGCATGATGCTGCACTCTCTCCTGAAGTTGAACAGATGGCAAAATTGGTTGCAGCTGAATGTGCTTGTCTGCCCCTTGGGATTATAACAATGGCAGGAAGCATGAGGGGAGTGGATGACTTATATGAGTGGAGGAATGCGTTGACAGAATTGAAACAATCAGAAGTTAGACCACATGACATGGAACCTGAGGTATTCCATATTTTGAGATTTAGTTACATGAGTTTGAATGACTCAGCATTGCAACAGTGCCTCTTATACTGTGCATTCTTTCCAGAGGGTTTCACTATGGATAGAGAGGACCTGATAGGGTATTTGATTGATGAGGGGATAATTCAACCAATGAAGAGCAGGCAGGCAGAATTTGATAAAGGTCAGGCTATGCTTAACAATCTTGAAAATGCCTGCTTATTGCAAGGTTATATAAGAAAAGAAAACTACAGATGTTTCAAGATGCATGACTTGATTCGAGATATGGCTCTCCAGAAACTCAGAGAGAACTCCCCAATCATGGTTGAAGTTAGGGAGCGACTAAAAGAATTACCAGGCATGGATGAGTGGAAAGAGGATCTTGTGAGAGTTTCGTTAATGGAAAATCGCCTCAAGGAAATTCCCTCTAGTTGTTCACCAATGTGTCCCAAACTTTCAACATTATTTCTAAACTCAAATATCGAGCTAGAAATGATTGCAGATTCCTTTTTCAAGCATTTGCAAGGGCTCAAGGTTCTTAATCTATCAAGTACTGCTATCCAGAAATTGCCAGGTTCCTTTTCTGATCTAGTGAATCTCACTGCATTATATCTCAGAAGGTGTGAGAAGCTGAGGCATATACCATCATTAGCAAAGCTTAGGGAGTTGAGGAAATTGGATCTCCGCTATACTGCACTTGAAGAACTGCCCCAAGGCATGGAAATGCTGTCCAATCTCAGGTATCGACAGTGAAATACTTGGATGAAAATTCATTGAATCTGAAATAGCTTGTGTGAGAAAGGATAAAATGACTGACATCATTTGGATAATCTGCTGTACCATCTCAGGTATCTTAATCTTCATGGAAACAGTCTGAAGGAGTTGCCTGCTGGTATATTGCCCAACCTCTCCCGTCTAAAATTCCTCAGCATTAACCGGGAAATGGGCTTTTTCAAGACCGAAAGAGTAGAGGAAGTGGCATGTTTGAAGAGCTTGGAAACTTTGAGATACCAATTCTGTGATCTTTCTGACTTCAAGAAGTACCTCAAATCTCCAGATGTGAGGCAACCTCTAATCACGTACTTCTTCCTAATAGGACAACTAGGCGTGGATCCAACCATGGATTATTTACTTTATATGACACCAGAGGAAGTCTTTTATAAGGAAGTTTTGCTGAATAATTGCAATATCGGTGAAAAGGGAAGGTTCCTTGAGCTCCCAGAAGATGTTTCAGCTTTGTCAATTGGAAGATGCCATGATGCAAGAAGCTTATGTGATGTTTCTCCATTTAAACATGCACCTTCACTAAAGTCCTTCGTGATGTGGGAGTGTGACAGGATAGAGTGCTTAGTTTCAATGTCAGAATCCTCCCCGGAAATATTTGAAAGACTTGAGTCTCTATACCTTAAAACTTTGAAGAACTTCTTTGTCCTCATTACAAGAGAAGGATCTGCTACACCGCCACTGCAATCTAATTCTACCTTTGCCCATCTTAAATCCTTGACAATAGGTGCATGTCCAAGCATGAAGAATCTGTTCTCCCTTGACTTGTTGCCAAATCTCAAAAACTTGGAAGTGATTGAAGTTGATGACTGTCACAAAATGGAGGAGATAATAATAGCTATAGAGGAAGAAGAAGAAGGCACTATGGTTAAAGATAGCAATAGCAGCAGCAACCGCAACACAGTTACCAATCTCTCAAAATTAAGGGCTTTGAAATTAAGCAACTTACCGGAGCTGAAGAGCATTTTCCATGGGGTAGTGATCTGTGGCTCTCTACAAGAGATTCTTGTGGTCAACTGCCCAGAGCTTAAGAGGATTCCCCTCTTTGATCCGGTCCTTGGCATTGGCCAAATACCTCTTCGAAGAATCCAAGCATATCCGAAAGAGTGGTGGGAACGAGTGGAGTGGGGCAATTCCAACAGCAAGAATGTCCTTCAGCCCCTGTGTGTGTTTCGGGAGACTTTGTATTATTAGTGGGAGAAGAAGGCCGGCAGTTGAACCACATTCATGGTATGGCTCTCATTCTGTATCTTGTATCCTTCTAATTCATCTCTAGATATCTTCCTCCTAATCTGTCTCATTTCAGTCTCAACATTGTTAGTACGTCCAAGTGTCAACCCTCCACTGGTTTTTCCATTTTATCATTCCTCACTCCTACTTGCGCCATTTTTTTATCGCAGGTCTAGAGAGATTTGAGAAGCAACCAAGCTCACTCCCCTTGAATGATCACCAGAAACCTAAAGAATTGAAGTTTGGGGAGAAGATGCTAATAAAATTGGGAAGAGATGCATGCAGCGTTAAAGAAATTAAAGCAATACTAAAGGACAATCGGCCAAGTGTGGAGAAGGAACAAAGCCTCCGGAGAAAGTAAAGTGAAGGCATCAAGTGATCATTCTAGAAACTGGATAAAAAAAAAAAAAAAAAAAGAGTTCGTTCAAAGGCCAAATAAGTTTCCCTTGCTAGCTGTCTTGCTTATCTCTGTAATTTCAGCAACTATCATGGCTGGCAACAATTTTTTTTTTTTTTTTTTGACACTTCACAATGCTGCCATTGTAAAAAAGAGCTCTTTACGAAGAGCAGATTGGGGAAAGTGCTGATTTCATAGAGTCAATTGGAGGGTTTGTAAACCATGTATACTTGCGTGTCAGGATGGGAAAAGCGTCTTCAGCTAAACTGGGTTGGAGAATCCCCACGGCAAGGATAAAAGATGCATGAAATGAAGCTGTTTTGACGCACGGATAGTTAATTCCAGAACTGGAAGTGAAGCTGCAACGAGCTTCTCACGAATGGCAAGGGATCAACGAAAAGATGGAAGAAGCCAATATCTCCATCTAGAAGTCAACAACAGTATTTGTCACTTATTATTCGTGTATTGTCCTCTGTTCGAAAGACGCAAAAATGACGATTGTTTCGAAGATAAAGCAATATCTGCAAAATCTCCATATCAGTCGTATAAATTCAATGTATCCTAGCAAAGTTAAAAAAAATGTCATTAATGTAGTTTTATCAAAAAGAAAAAAGGGAGAATGAACGAGAAATAAAAAGTTGACTCTGTCAGGCTTTGATTTGCATGGTGTACGTGAATACGAAGTTCCACTATACAAAAGCAAGGACTTTACATTGCAAACGGCACTACTAAAAATAATAATAATAATAATAATAAAAGAGCCTAACCCTATCAAAATTCACTCCGACTCAACTAACTGTTCTTGATCCTCGAACTTTCAGGAACTTACAAATTTACAAGTTTCAGGGTAAGCAAAACTGGATGCTTAACATATTACCGTGTTTGTAATTTGATTGAATTGAAAAGGCTATCCGGCCATTTCCAGAACAACTGGAATGCATCAAATAATAACAATCAAGGCGGAATGCAGAAGGAAGAGCTGAGAGCTGGAGGCATAACACAAACCAGATGAGGCCCAGGAGGATTGCAGCTTATATTTGACTCATCAACATTTGGTAGTCCAAGTTGAGGAGGACGGACATAACCAGCTACCAACGGCACACATAATACTGAGATGACTATTCTTGAACCTGTCCAATATGAAGGAAAAGGGAAATCACAAATGATACCTGTAAGCCACTACATATTTCATCTAATAAAAATTGATGACAGAACTAAAGTAGTTTAGGAACCTTGGATAGTTGAGAGAGTAACATGTCCGCGCTTTCTCCCAGCAAGCATCCAATTTTCAGAATTTGCACTGACTTCATACAGAACCTCACCCTGTTGCACAAATAGCAGAGTATTATGAATTCATTGCAGGGAACAACATGATTTACATCATCTAACTGATATGCAAAAAGGTGAGAATTGCAAGGTTCCTTCCTATGTTCTTCCTCACATTCTCTCGAGGTTTTAATTTCTTAAGTCTGACATCAGGAGTCCCCAGAAAACAAAGGTCAGCAGTGATATCATCAAAGTTTGAATTCATTACACTAAACTTTGAGCTGATTGCAGAGAAAACCAAAAAGAAAAAAGAATTGGCAACAAACAGTAGAATCAAATGTTCAAGCCATTTTAAACTTTTTGCGTCACAGATGTGTAAGCCAAAAAGGAAAAAAAAAAGGTAAAAGAAAGAAAGACAAAAAGAGCATGCAAACAGAAATTCATCTCAAGTAAGAGAAACAGCAATGCTTTGTGAACGCAAGTTTTTTAATTGCAAAATTTCAAAACTGAGAATATAAAATCCATTCGCTTTTCTTCCCCAGCTTCAGAAAGAAGGGATGTCAAAAGGAGGCGGGAAAAGCAAAAATAAAAATCGCAGTATTAATAAAGGTCTGACATATATGCAACTTGTACCAAATATATAAATAAATAAATACACGCAACTTTTGTTTGAAAAATATATAAGTAATTTAGGGCAACCAATTCAACAGTGACCATGCCAATGCTCTTTTTCCTCTCAGTTCAGGGAAAGGAACAGGTAATATACCACTCCAACAGAAATGACTAAAGCAAATACCCTGAGATAACAGAACAATGAATTTGCTTAGTCCTGTGATGCATTAGCAATAAGCACTTGCGGGTAAAACCAGTGCTAATATTAACACTAATACCGTGACTAATACTTGCACTAAAAAGAATGAAAGTAACAAGTATATAATAATCATGAAAATAACACCTATGTGAGAAAATGTTGTTGTGACTCCATGATAGTTGCAGGAACTTCTTATTTTAAATTTCCATCAAGACTTACATTGTGTTCAGAAATTCCATTGTCCTCCAGGCCCTTCAATCTTTCAACCCTCCACTGCATGGTGATGAGTTGTCCAACTCTGAGGCCAGTTGAAGGAAGAGGAAGAAAACCAACAGCCAGGCATGGGTCAAGCACTGGTCTCTGCAGTACAATAGCACTCTTGAAGAGCAAGTCCTGACTGGCATCCTCAAGTTCAATGCCATCCATGGAAACAGGAGGATGCGCTCCATTTGTTCGCTCACCATAAATTCCATATCGGATATTTAGTATGCTCTCTGTCTGCAGTGCTTCCACTTCATCTGTAATCCAAGAGAATTTTTAAGACATGATGCACTGAAAATACAAAAAAGCAACAGATGAAAGTATGCAGCGTGTACATAACATGTATCAACAAGAGCCAAATGTAGGAAGGGAAAATTAAAACTTAGAGAATTTATAAATATTAAGAAGGGTAGGAACTAGTTAAAAAGAAGATCAGCAGAAATCTATGAGAATACACCATTAGCAATATTTTCAATAGCTCAAATGTTCTTCAACTCTACTTCTAAATTCACCAAATTGACCACGCTGCTCAGCTCCTTGCCTCTCAATCTTTCATTGAAACCAAGAAGTACAACATTATCCTGACTAAACCACAGCTAGGGGATATAAACAATTCAAATGTTCAATCTTGACATCAAATCATTCAGGGCTCCGTGACAAGAGCCCTGAACAGCTTTACCCCTGAACAGAAGAAATTAAAAGGTTCGTAAGAGTGTACCAGAGGCGGAATCATTAGAACAAGTTGACTACCTTTCTTTCACAGAATAAGAAACAAAGAGAAAAGGCAAGGTGGGAAAGAATATAGAATGACTAAAAACATTTGTGTTTGCTTTTCAGAAAACAATTTTCCAATTTCCATATCTGCTTTTCATCTTTGTTCTAAAATCATTCCTCCAAAAAAAACTAAAAATTGCATCCACAAATTAATAGCTTTTGAAAATTGAAAACAAGGGCCTTGTTTGGATTGTCCTTAAAAGGATAAATGGTCAAGAGATTAACTAACTGATGAACCAAACAAGGCCCTAATTTCCTAAAGCGGAGAATTTGGAAACTTACAGTATATTTCAATCTTCCTAGAAAATTGAAAACACACATTTCCGATAAACAATAATCAGTAAACATGATTTCTCTGTTTTCTAGAAAACAGGAAAATTCTCCATGAGTAAATATGACTAAGCAAGACACTCTCCTAATGACATTAAAAGCTCGATGCACAGTTTCAACATAGTAGCATGCTTTGTGAATGAATGAGGTGCATGTTTGACTAAGGACCAGCTATGAGTACAAGAAATTCTTTTTAAATACAATAAAAGGATCTATACCTTTGTCAATTACTTTTCCCAAGCGAATACTGAACATGATTCCTGCTCTAGAGGTTGGAGAAATCATGAGCGGGAAGAAGCTTGAAGTTGGTCTTCCAGTTCCTTGTCCAGTATGAATAAATCCATCTTGAAGTTCAAGCCAAGCATCATATATGGTCAAAGTAGCCTTCACTTGGGAATGCAGTATCACCTGGAAGCAACACAAACTATTCTGAAATTCAAATGAAATTGAAAAGGAACATAATAAATATAATTTGTGATATTTATAATTCTATCATAGCATGAAATAAGAACTGGCTAAGATGGTCTCCCTCAAAATGTCAACAGTTTGAGAATGCATCAGTTTGGTGGGTAAAAAACATCCTAGCTTAACATATTTGCAGCATACCTGCAACAGCAGAGTACCATCATTGCACTTGTCTGCAACACGTGTGCTCACATGGAAAGGATCAGTGAAATGTACTGCTACAGTTCTGCAGATCAAGGCAATAAGATTTTTCATGTTTGGATGATTAAATAACATATTTTATACTTTTTATAGGTGAGGGAATGAGAAAAACAAAAACATAAAATAACTTATTATCAGCAGTATAATCAGGGAAGCGATGGACAATGACAATGCCTTTCAAATATCTGGTTGTGGGATACTCCAAATTCAAGTTTCAAAGCAATTGTCCTCATGCCATCTAGATTGCTTTGTTTCTGAGGGGTGACTGCCACAAAAGGGAGTATATTATAAGACAGGAACATCATCGGATACAACAGAAAGTATACATGCAAAAATTTATAGACTCAACAAAAAGCTGCAAATCATTATTATCACCTGAGGATGACCCTCTAGGAAGCCTGTCACTGATTGCACGAACAGGAATCCAGAGAACAGAATTTACATCACTTGCCCAAGCAGGAAACTCTATTCTACCATCTTGAAGTTTTAACTGCTGAAATTCTTTTTTAGAAGCCGAAGAACAATCCTTTTGTGTGCCATTAGAGTTTGTCATTTCAGCACTGCTCTGTGATATATTGACATGGGTCTCCATCTCAATGACATGCGACTCTTCAATATTCAGACCCGGACCAGTATCAATATACAAGACAGCACCTTTGAGAGAGTAGTCAAGAGGCCGTACTATAACCCCAACCCACTGAGTTTCATTTATCAGTAAAGCAGATGAAATAGCTGCAGCAAGATCAACTAGTGGTCTTGGTTTGAAAACCTAAGAAAGAAGGGCTTTATTAGATAAGCAATACAATGCACCTATTTAACAAAATGGAATAACCAGAATACATGATCCTTGTATGAAACACAAAACCAATACCTTGAGTATAGGTCTAGTCGGCTTTTCATAACTCATGAAATCATCACTGTCCGCTGGGCCAACCTTCGAAAAACTATGAGATCTAAATCTCAACTGACCAATCTGCCCAGTAAGAACCCCCAAGACATAGGAACCTGGTTTTTGAGGAGGTAAAGCAAGGGTAATGGTATTCCTACCAGGCTTCAGTATGGTGGCAGTAGAGCTCCTTAATGCCTGAAATGTGAGAGGGTTTCTTGAGTTGTGAAGAATTCTGTACATATCATATCTGCTCTATAGAATCAAGTCACAACTATCAATGTCCAAGAAAAGTGTACCTTAGCACCCTCGTCAGCATTAAATGTAGCAGTCAAAGTGAGGTTAAGTGAATCAAGAGTTATATCATCAGGAAAGCCACTCCAAACAGTTACAGAGAGAATACCAGGATCCCCATCACATAACTCCAAGGGAGGTCCAGGATTTCCAGAAAACGTAATCAGTGATGAAACATCCAAGGGCACAGGGTCCTTCATCTCACTGTGTGCAAGACGAAGTACCTCGGCCTGAAATGCTTGGCGCTCCTTTTTTGAGAATAAACCTTTATCTAAAGACAGCAATTTCACGCACGATGCTAAATAGCCAGCTTGATCATTTAGCATCTTCTGGCACTCAGCTAAATTGGGAAGGACATCAGCCAATAATTCCTGCCATCCTTCGCCAGCATAAAGGGCACAAACTTTCTCATAAGACTTAGCAGCTAGATCAAAATTTCCATGCCCGAAGCAAACAGCTGCTATTTCACCATCGAGAACAACTCCATGCCTTTTCCACCAGGAATGATGGTAATTGTCTGCAGCACCTTTGGTTAGCTCGAGATACTTTTGCTGCCATGACAAGAGCATAAAATTGGTGAAACGAGGGAAGGAGGGTAAAGAACTAGCACATTCACCTCTACGCACTAAAATCCACACCCTACCAAACTATAACCTTGAACTGATCTCTTTCAGAATTACCAACTGTTCAATTCTATTAAAAATATGAAAAATCAGTTGAAACTTTTGGCATTCTATTAGCACTGAAAATAACTTAATCTAGCAATAATCTTCCATCATTCTTGCATCTTTTTAACAACATAGCTATGGCTCACCATTGAACACAAAAAGTTTCCAGGCATTGACTGACAAAATATCTTGTCAGAAGTAGGCAGTTCTCAGAATTCCAATATTTAACAACAACAATGCCATGGGTTAGAAGGTTTTGCATTTAATCAAAGCACAAAACTAAAATGAATGAATATACAGAAACGAAGAGAACTTGAAGCAAAAGCACATGGTTTGCTGTGGCAAGGTCTCTGTTCGCACTACAATGGCAATTCTTTTTATGGCTTCTTTTAGTGAAGATTTCAGTTAACAGTTGGTACTTGATCCTTTGCAGGATGATCAGGCAGTCTAAACAATACTCTTTTAGAAAAGTAATTTCAAATAACCAGCAAGATTTTGCAGATTAGTTCTGCAAATAGACATTCTGGGAATTGGGTTGATGATATGCTAAGCAGCTTTTGCAAAAGATTTTAGTTTCCATTGTGATGAGATTAGCTTAGTGCAGATATGTGCATGTTCTATGGAAAGAAAGACACAGAAGAAAGCCCAGGCAATGCAGCTCTGATTGCACAAGTCATTATTCAGTGCAGCTCAGGCCTTTTCAAACAAACATTCTCCGGCAAGCTGTTGTCGATCCTAGATATAGTTGTGCCAAATGAACTTCAGCAACTCTGTTAATCATTAGTTGCTCTAGAGTTTTTTTCTATTGTTTTAGTTTGCTTTGTAGTAGGGTGAGCTCCTACGTAGTTCCTTTCAATTAAAGAAAATTTTCATTCACAAAAAAAAAAATTGCATGTCTGTGTCAATGGTGGATTAAATAGATACCTCAAACTCCTCTACAGATGACAAAGCTTTCCAAAGATCTGCATCAGAAATTGTATGCTTCAGAGCATGTTCGGCAGCAACATAAATCTCTGCAAGTCTCATAGGTCGATCTACTGAACCATCAAAAGTTCCAGGTGAAGAATTAGTCCGCGACATAGAAATCGCATTCATTTTCTTTGATAGGGGGGTCCTTGATGAAGCATCTGAAGCTGATCTGTATTTATGTATTAATTAGATAAACAATCAAATTGGCATACACCAAAAAAAGAAATGATGAAAGATTATGAGATATCATTAAAAAAATTTGCTTCTTGGAGAACCCATAGTACTACATTGCCTCAATTCCCAAGTCCATTACCCATCAATCAAGGTTGGGCGGCCATCAAACATCTCAAACACATTCCCAGCAGAAAGGGAAGCCCTACGCCGATTAGCCTCTCGCAGAAGTACAGAAGGTTCAAGAGGCAGTGGCTTGCTCTGGATGCCAAAGTTTTTGATTTTAGGAGTAGCTTGAAGGATCACCTGTACAAAGATAAACATGTTCATCAATTCTATCAGGGGAAACTTAAATAGCCATTTTTTGAATAACAGGTGAAAACTACAGCATAAAGAAATTGGACTAAAATGTTTAGCTACCAATTGGGTTTGGCTATCAATTGGGTTCACCATATAGAGATACCATTAATTGCCTTTTCACTCACTTGTAAGAGTGTTATATCATCTAGAAGCAACAAACTTCATGATAGTCACCCTTAGTAATTAGCAGAAGAGGTAGACAATGTATGAAATAGAAGAAAACTACAGTAACAACACAATCCTACAGTAAGAGAACAAACAAATAAAAAGAGAAATATATACCAATGCCCTTCTGTTAGTTCAAATTTGGACACAGCATCCTAAAGCGTACCTTTTCCTTCTCAAGAACCTCAGGGGAAGCATCAGGTGGAACTGATGGCCAAACCGGAGGCTTGGGCCAAGGTAGCATGCTGAGTAAGGCACTGTAAAAAATAAAAGAAAATAATTTAAAAGATACACAAAACATCAGTTTCTATAAATAGCTCAATTATAACTTTTTGACACTGGAAAAATTTACTTTCTAGTTACAGGACCAAGTGGAATATAAACAAGAGGTGACAAGTAGATTTACACTTTATAAATCGATTTTTCACCTGTTGACAGGACTTCTTTCAATATCTGCTCCATATCCGATCAAATAGGCCAGCCTCATGAACTGCAACAATCATAATTGCATTTCATAAAACCCCTTTCTGTAGCAAAATTTGAAGTAACAAAATAACACAACTGTCGTGCACAATAGTCTTAGTACCAAGTCTCTGGTACCAAAAAAAAAATTCCTTTTTTTTTTTCAAATGTCATTCTTGCTTTGACAAAAGAGAATGAGTTCATACAGGATAAAAATATTGAAAAGGTAAAGGATGCAGAACCATTTGCTGCTTAGAAAATGGAGCCAAAAGAAGAAAGTTTTTTACCTTAACTCGACATAAAGAATAAAGATCACCCTTGAGGCGGTAGAACTCCTTTTCTATGTCAGGTGCCACGAGTCCATCGTAATTAGGAGAAGCAGTAGCGTTGATTATAGCCAAGCAAGCAGTTATTACCCAAACTTCTCGCATACAAAAAGGTAGCATATTCTAAGAGGAGTGCCAATAGGAGAGGGAAAAGAGAGATCAGAAATAAAATCCTCTGAACTATGGTCAAAAAACCCAGCAATGCAACTACTTAATGAAACAACCATCATATACCTCATGCAATGTGAGGGCCTTTGAGAAGCCAATTATAAATGAATGACCCCTTGATGCAACCTCAAAGGGACGATTCAGCTTGAATAAAAGCTGCAAGTCCAACAGAATAATTAGATTAAAGCAAAAATCCCAGGAATTGAACTGGATTCCTTAAAGAGTAATGTATAATGGCGAAAAACTCTTGTGACCTTTTGGTGTGAGAACACTATAGCATGCAATATTCAAAAATATGGCTACAAAACCGATTCTTGTGACACAAATCAACCAAAACTCCACACAGAACAGAGGCCGTCTGCGCATGTGCTCGTGTAAGCATGTGTGCATGTTCACAAAGTGTGCAAGCACATATAAAGGTCATGTGAGCACGCATACAAACACACACAAAGGAGGGGCAAAACAATAGCATTTAAAAAATACAAGCACATATCCAAGATCCACTCAAACTGTTATTCAATTATGAATCATAAGGACAAAATCAACTAATGAGCAATATTTAAATTAACTACTGAATCCTGAAAATTAATTATGAAAAAAGAACAAGGAAAGCAGTGGGGCATAGACAAACAGATCTGTGTGGTTGATAAAGCAAACAATCAGAAATATTTCTCTTTCATTCTGGAATTAACTGCATCATGGTACCATTTTAGTGGATTGAAATGATTCTCAGCTTTCCATACCTTTGATTGGTAAGCAAAGAGATACTGCCTAAATTCAAATTCTCTAAATGAATCATCTTGAACGATCTGCGTCAATGGCTTATTTTCAGGATTAAGCAGTGCTGCCCAATCATCACCATGGTCTACTCCTCCAAATTCTCTCTGTTTTCCAGGCATATTAACTGCACCAAATTTGTATAAATTATTGGTCCATTATTGCTCAGGAAGCATAAAATGTTCAGCTATTCATCAATGCTAAAAACACATACTCCTACAAGTATATAAACAATCATAAGTATGAAGAAAACTCAAAGCAGTGATCATGAGGGCTCAGAAAGCTCCAGTGTTGATTATTTCTTCAACACCTAAATGTAAAATAAAAGAAGTTACAGTGTTTCTATAAAAGATTACAGAAATATTGCTATAATATTATCATTCATGCTCTGAATTTGTCAGCAAGCACAAAAATTTAGACACGAAAAAAAAACACAAATTAGGATAAAGGTTCAGGTTAGAAAACTCAGACATACATGACACAAAAGATTAAGTTATCAATTTGAAATCATGATGTGCAGAGAAAAGATCTATGACCATGTGATCAGTTCTAATTACAGTTTAATTTATCATTCAAAATACAATAAGAATACACTAGTTTGATTTTTTACGAAACTTTCAACATGAAAAATATAGACATATATAGCAGTATCAGATTATTAAAAAGAATATCTCATCTACAAGAAATAAAGTAAGATTACTAGTACACTATAATTTGAAAACAGTGAAGAATGACAAATGTTTTGAGTACTAGAACAAACGAGGAAAATCATGCAAACAACAACAGCACAGGCACAGGCAGACACATGCTTACCTGTTTCCAAATAACAGAGTTCCAATTCATCATATTCACGTAGAGCATCTTCATAAAGATGAGCCATCTCAAACATAAAAGCCAAGCTTTCCTGAGAACAGAACATATATTTAGAAGTAGGAAGAATTGCTGGAATAACTAAAGAAATGTGATGCATGACTGAGGCATAAGGCTACAAGGATCTAAAAGATTTCTTAGAGTTAAGCCTCCCCATGTATAGGGATCTTCTTAGGGATCAATACTGATATTTTGTCAACAAAGAGAAATGATGGGCTCCTATAAGACAATGTTTCATAGATATGCTTTTCCAAGATAAATAAAATATACACAAGAACGAAAAAACGGGCAACAGTTTAAATCCAAATCAGGCATTTCTGCTGGTAGCTATAACACCTTTATCAGATTATTGAAATAATTTAAGAAAAGGAACAACCTTCAATATAAAGAAATTACAGAAATTCCAGACTGGCATGAACCGCTGTTCAGTGAGCTTACGTATCTCATCCTCATAAAACTGTACACGCCTATCCAGTGTGTTTCTGACACACTCCATAATTTTCGATTCTAAATCATCCCAAAAACTTGCTTCAGGGCCATGAATATCATATTTGCAGCACCTGGATAATTCACATGTTCAAAAAACAGACAAAAAGGAAACCAGACCTTTTGTGAATAACACCAACCACCATGACTAAAGCATTTCTGAAAAAGAGAACGAAAAAGAAGAAAATAGTGCAATATTGGAGCAAAGGTCAGTGTAGGCAATATTCAGCTAAAGAGAACTAGAGCAATGGTCAGTCAGTGTATAAACTTATTTAAGTTTTGGCCTTGCATTTCCAGTCATATAACCCAATTTACATCACTCATGTTGATGAACATGATACCAGCATTCACAATTGCTATTCAAGTAAACAATAATGCATAAATATATCAACACATCACAACTTTTTTCAATTCAAGGATAATAGCAGTCATATCTAAAAATCAAAACATCACAAATTTTCAAATGAAGCAAAAGTATATTGTTTTACCGGAATACTTAAAAAAGTAAACCAAAAAAAAATTCCAACAAATAATACCTCAAGAACAGCTAAGAATGCACGACAAATCCAGCTAAAAAAATGCACCAGCTGAATCAAAATAAAAGAATTAAAATGCGACCTACAGCTACATGCTTACCTCTCCCTTTTTTTCGAGCTGAAATCAACTTCAAGCTTAGCATAAACCTTTTTCGCCATTTTAACAGCATTATCATTACTCGGATGCGCTCTCGACACAAACACAATAAACCATTCCTTCTCGTCATTTTGCACAATTAACTTCAACCGCGGCTTAAGTATCGTTTTAAACTCATCAAGATCCTAGTTAAAATAAAATAAAAGCGCAAAATAAATCCTTTTGAAATATATATATACACACACAAATAAAAAAAATTTAGGTCAAATGGCGGGTTTAATTAAGCAAATACCTCACAAGTGACTAGAACAATAGTAGCGTACGGTTCGCGAAACCAAAACAAAGACTGTTCTTGAGGAAACCGGCTGCGGAGTCTTGAATCAGTAGTTAATATAAATTCGCAAGGAAAATTCTCTACGAGAACTGGATTTCGAGTCTTGTTATTTAAACTAGCTCTTTTAATTGGAACTCTCTCTTCGAATCCTGATTTTATGTTCGGCCATAAATCACTCACATCTTCAACTGCCAACAACATTACACTAAATTAATCAATCAAACAGAAAACTGATCAGGAAATGCGAATCATTATTTAGAGTTACCTGCAATGACGATGTGATCGCAGCTATTTTTGATAGTTTGAAATTGAGCGAGGTAGTTTGCCATCGTTGGATCTGTGGAATTTTTATTTTTTTCCTTATCCTTCAAAGGAGTCCATCAGATCCGGGGGGGGAGAGAGAGAGAGAGCTTTGCTTGGTGTTATTTTCAGTCTAAAAGAACGTTTACTCTAGGAAGCTGGGCATGAATCACAGTCCCGGGATCTAGTGCTACGCGACACATACATCATAATGGTTGATGATTGGGATCTGACGCCTTGGCCGTTGGATTGCTCAACTGTCTTTTTGATGTGTGGGGTCACGATGGATGGTGTTTGGTGGTGGGAATTATGATGTCCGGTCACGGGATATAATCAGTTTTGACCTTGTAAATAGCATTGAGTTTCACTTTAATACTTTAATTATACATTATTAAGTGTTTGCCCGCATTGCTTAATTTGTCATGCAATTTTCTCTCGCGTGTTGGAATTGCTATATACAATGATTAAAATTGCTGGAGTGAAATATATATTTTGTCAATTATACATAATTTCTTAAATTTTATCCAAAAAAAAAAATCATTTCTTTCGTTATTAAAATTTTATGAATGAAAAAAACACATCAGTTTATTTTTCAATTAGGAGTAGAATGTTAGATTTTTTTTTCAAATTCAATTTTTTTGCTCATAAAAAAACAGCAGCAAACTAATTTTGTGCTTGAGAAGTTATAACTATGGCTAACTGAGCTAAAACTCCTAAATAAATAATCAGAGTGGGAGAATATGAAAATAAATAATAAGAAATTAACTCCCATTAATTTATTAAATATTGGGCAAAACTTTCAACTGCAACCACAGGCATTGAGTAAATTATCAAAATTAATCATCCAATTAAACTAGATTATTGCTTGCTTCGTATCGAATCAATTTTTTTTAATATAAAAAAATAAAAATGTTGCTAATATATTTTTTAATAAAAATAATTATGAATTCAAAATATAATACATATTAAATGATATATTTTTTAAATATTAATACAAAAACATATTAGGTCGACTCACGCTAATCTAATAAATATATGACCTGAGTCATGAGATCATGATAATATGTTGAAAGACAATCAAAATAAATTATTAAGGTCAATTCATAATCAACCCAGTGTTTAAGGATGAAATTAAAAAAATATATATTAAATTAAAATAAGGATTTTAAAAACTACTCGAGTCAACCTGAATTAACTTTCAAAACCTGCGATTTAGGTCGTAAGATCAGGATAATCTTATAAAAAACAAATAAAAAAAATTACAAAGCTCAATTTTCAACCAACTCAATGTTGAATGATGAGATAAAAAAAATCAACTAAAAAAATAAATAAAAAAAAACAACTCAAGTCAACTCAAGCTATGATGTTAAACTTGTAATATGGATCATTAAACTGAAATAACTTCATAAAAAAATATAAAAAAAATTATAGAGCTTCATTTGTAACAGATCTAATTGTTAAAGATTGAAATAAAAAAAAAACTAAATATATGAGATCATGATAACTTTATAAAAAACAAATTCAAAAAAATTATAAATCTCAATTTCCAAATAACTTAATATTGAATGAATAAAATTAAAAAAATTGAGTTTTTAAAATGTGAAATTAAAATAAAAATCAATTAAAAAATAAAAAATAAATAAACTGAGTTAATCCATGTTTATCTACCAAACTTATAACTCAGATAATAAATATGTGACCTGAATCATGAGATTATGATAATATATTGAAAGACAATCAAAATAAATTATTAAGGTCAATTCATAATCAACCCAATGTTTAAGGATGAAATTAAAAAAAAATATTAAATTAAAATAAGGATTTAAAAAACTACTCGAGTCAACCTGAATTAACCTTCAAAAAAAAATCAACTAAAAAAATAAATCCAAAAAAAATTAAAAAAAATTACAAAGTTCAATTTAAAAATTACGAGACCAGGATAATCTTATAGAAAAAAATTAAAAAAAAATTACAAAGTTCAATTTTCAACCAACTCAATGTTAAATGATAGGATAAAAAAAATCAACTAAAAAAATAAATCCAAAAAAACAACTCAAATCAACTCAAGTTGCTATATTAAACTTGTAATATGGATCATTAGACAGAGATAGCTTCATAAAAAAGAATATAAAAAAATTATAGAGCTTCATTTTCTAACCGATCTAATTGTTAAAGATTGAAATCGAAAAAAAAAAACTAAATATACGAGATCATGATAACATTATAAAAAGCAAATTCAAAAACATTATAAATCTCAATTTCCAAACAACTTAATTTTATGAAATTAAAATAAAAATCAATTAAAAAAAATTGAGTTAATCCATGTTTATCTACCAAACTTATAACTCAAATAATAAAATCAGTACAATCTCAAAAAAAAAATTATGAAACCAATTAAGAAATGATTCTGGACTCTACATATCTCAGCTGTGATAAATACTGAATCTTCTTCTTCAAAGCAAAATGGACAAAGCCAAGCCTTGCTTTACTCCAATGTCCACATCATAACCCTTACTCAGTTCTACTGGCATCTCTTTTCATGATCCTCAGTTATAATATTGCAGCATTGTTAGAGGCATACAATGCCTTAATTTACACGTCCTAACCTTGCCTTTGCCATTCACAAAGTTGGCGAACAAATGCATCATCCAATGGAAGAGAATTGGGAAGCAGTCAAACGCATATTGCGATATTTGAAGCACATAATCCATCATGCCTTGTTCATTCAGGCAGCTGATACCTTTCAACTTCATACATTCAATGATTCTGATAGCTAAGCATCTGATGAAAGTTGAACAATTTAGAGATTTGTAAGGCTATTGATAATCTTCATAATAATATTTTTTCACACTATAAACAATATAAATGTTAACATATATATACACAGGATTGCAGGTTTTAATCTAGAAACAAAACTAAGATTACGCCTAGCACTTACAATATATTTACACTGAGGATTGTTTACTGTTACAGGCTTGATATTAGGCCTGTATGACGGTTTCATGATTTTGTGCAGAAGGCAAGAAATCAGGTGCTTGATCTGTGGTGATTTCCTTTATATCATCTGACAGTGACAACAGAAGGTCCATTGATGCTTATTATGCCTATTTGGGTGCAAATTTAATTTCTTGGAGCTGCAAGCAACAACAAACTATCGCTGGCAGCAACACAAAAGCATAATACAAGGCCCTGGGTGGATAAGAAAATCTGGACCCTCAACAACGATGGCCTCTTCAGTGTAAAATCTTGCTCCAAAATGATGGACCAGTTACTCTACGGTGGAGCCAAACCATTCCAATCTTCTGTTTGGATAAAACTAACCCCACCAAAAGTACAGCTTTTCCTTTGGCTCCTTGTCCAAGATAAAGTAACCACAAGAGATTTCCTATTTCAACGCGACTACCTCTCCCTTCAGGAGTCGAGATGTGCTTTCTGCAATAAAAGCTTGGAATCTTCAAGTCACCTCTTCATTCACTGCCACTTCTCTTGAAATATATGGATGAAACTGCTTTCTAATCGGGGCTTTTGTAGTGTTTTTTCAAAATCTGTTGATGATATGTGCTACCAATGGTCTTCTATGGTTAAAGGCAAGCAACAAAATCTCTCATGGCAACTTCTTTTCTTATGCGTTGTTTGGAATCTTTGGCTTCATCGAAATGATGTTATTTTTAATGACGCTGCCCCTAACCTTCAAATCTGTTTCTCCATGGTGCGCCAAAGTATTGCTTAATAGCTGAGGCTTGACTCCAACTCTTTCGAGCTTAATATAGAGAATGTTTAGTCGGGAGGAGTTGGTTTCTTTTGATTTGTCTGTTCTCCTTTTGTTGCTATCCCCTGTTTCATGCAACAGTTTTTGTGCTTTCCTTTCCTCTGCTTGTTTTTCTTATGTAAGTTAGGCTACTATCTTTGTAGCTTTTTCCTTTTAATAAAATTTTGACTATTAACAAAAAAAAAAAAAAGGCCCTGGGTAATTGCTCCATCACCTATTCTATGGTGTGATCATAGCTTAGGTGCAATTTATTTGTCCCGCAGTCTGTTGTTTCATGCTAGAACAAAGCACATTGAAATAGACTTCCACTTTGTCCATGATCAAGTTCTACGAGGACAACCGCTTGTCAAATTTGTTTCTACAAAGAACCAATGTGCTGGTACACTCACAAAGCCACTGCATGTCTTCCACTCAGTTTCAGTTTCTACGTGACAATCTTAGGGTTCTGTCGCTACCCTTTTGATTGCGGGGGCATGTAGAAGAACAAGATTCAGTTACAGCAGAGTTCAGTTTTACAAACTCATCAACAACAGATCTCTTATCAGCAACATATTCCTCAGCCTTGAGAAGCCAATCCATCTGCAACAACCATCATAGCAAACTCCATTTCTTCAGGCAAATAACTACAAGTTTAAATATTGAATTAATTACATGATGTATAGGCAATATGATAAGATAGAATACTAGACAGAGGTTCTACACTAATTAAATTCCAACGTATGGATAACTCGATACATATTAAAAACCATCATTAGACTTCGCATATGTTTTAGCTTTTTCTGCATGCCTAAATACCTGTAAGCAACGAATATCAGATCCTTATTGGATAAATATACATTCACTTGTTGTTAGTCCAAATGAATGCTGGTTCCTTTTACCATACATTTAACATCAACTGATGATATTAGCCCATCGATTCAGATTGTTATAAATGGATACTCAACACCATTAACAGCAGGGAATTTTGCAAAGCTGGTAAGGTAATTAAGCCTCACCTCAGCCTTGTGGAAATTGTAACTTCCCATCAATTTGGTTTTCTCCTGTGTCGTTTCGGGATACATGCCATTGCATCCTGTTGTTCATTCTTTTTCTGTCCAGATAGCTTTGTTTTTTATTTCATCTTGTGAAATTCATGCCTCAAAACTAAAACATTGAGTTATTTGAATGCGCTGCCCTCCTGATAAAGGACTCAAATTGATTAGCTGTGAATGATTCGAAAATTGGCAACAATAATTCTAATAAAAATAGATAAATGATGGGTTTGATTGTGTTAACTTTCTTTTGATATTTAGGCTGGATTATAGTGATTTGAAGGTAAATAAAATGGAGGATAGACTAGAATAATATTTTGATAAGTCAATTTGAACGCCACAAAAATCAATCTAGTATTTCGACACCACACTTTTTGTGATTGAAGAGTGATAAGTCAGGTAGGGTTCTTTACAAAATCAATTTAGAAGAACAACTATTAATTCTCTAAATTAAATTTCAAATCTCGGTCAAAAGTGTTTATTACATATTTTGATACTATATTTGTAATTGGAACATCCCTCCAAAATTAGAAAAATTCAACATGACAGAAATCAAGATTAAAAACTAAGCTTTTAATAAAGTAACAATTTAACTAATACACTTTTTTTTTACCTTTCTGAAACATAAACATATCAAATTTAAAACAGCTATAACTTTTTACATAAAAGTCCAATACAATCATGGTTGGACAATCTAGAAAGATCACGCTCTGAACTTAAATTTCACCTAAACAAGTCTTGTTATCACATGTAATGGATGACTTCAAATTCGGGTTCAAATTTATTTATTATTCTGACCGTAAACAACATCAATTTCTTCACTTATTTGCATTATCAATTCAAATTTTTAACTCCGACGTAACTTCAATCATTTCAATTTAATTCTTCAAGGCCCGTTGTAGTTGTTTCGCTCTCACTTTTGTCATTAAACCATCTGAATCCTCTTATATATTAGATTTAACTTTACAAAATATATTATAATTCTCAGTATACACATCACAAATTCAGTTAGACTTATGTTTCCAGGAAGTTGATGGGGGCATATATATACAATGCAGCAAAGCTCAGCTGCACTAACCAAGCTGTTCTCACTGACAATCGACTTGATAAGAACAGTGGTTACAGTGTTCCCTTGGAAATAATACCATCAGGTACGAAACTCCTATTTTTGTTTAATTTTGTATGTTACATGCAATTGAAAATAGTTCTTCAATGTCTAATTACTTCCACTTTCCATTTATAAGGACGGAGAATTGCCAGTTCTTCCACTATCAGTTTATGAGGCAGTTGCAAGGGCACACAGTGAGGTTTCTGAGGACTTCTCTGCATCATATCAGTTTTTCTTTGATAAAATATATGTAAGTTCCATGCAACACGAAAAATAAAATAAAATATTAGTATGACCTTAGATCCTTTTTCCTTCCTGCCAAATAATCAATACATCCAATCCCTCATCTCTTAGCCGTCATTTCTCCAATTCCTTTTAACAAACATATAATGTACAAGAAGATAATTAGCACAACAAAGTTGCAGATCAAAATGCTAGATTTTTAACCTAGTTTATTGACAAGGTTTTGAGCCCTGAAACGTATAAGAATGAAAATGAAGATGATCTAGTTTTAAATTACTGGGGATATATGGTAGATTGGAATGTTCAAAATATGATAATTAAAATTAAAATTCAAAAATAATAAAATTACCTAACAAACTATATGGATTCTTCTTCATTTTTTAAATTGGTCCTTAGATTTTTTGTCCTTTTGATTTTATTCTTTTTTGGGCATGATGGTATGAAATAAAGTTTTTAATTTGATTATAAATTACCTACTGTACTAAAAAAGTTGGGTTTTCCCATCTATTTCACTACATGAATAGTGAAGGAGTGTTATTTTCTTATTTTTTTATTCTAACTTCTTCTCTTTCTCTTAATTTTATCTTCCATTATTTTTTTTTATTGAATGCTTTTTGGTTTCTTTTTTTTTCTACTTTCAATTTAATTCTTTAACATTTTATTAATTTTGAATAGGTCATCATATTTGTTTTTTGTTTGTTGGTGCTTAAACAAACATTCTGATATTTAGTTGATGCTTAATTTTATAAATATTTATTTTTTTATTATATTATAAAATAAAAAATAATTTTAAGAGCCAATGGAATTTAAGATTCGGTGACAAATTAAGCTACAAAACCCGAGTCAATATAATATATTATTATCTCAATATTAAAAAAAAACATCATCTTGAATTTTTAAGTCAAATCATGCTTTTATCAATTGTCCAAGTTGTATTTAGACACAAAGTCAATTGGGTCACGTAGGGGAAACTTCCATGCAGATTAAGTTTAAACCCAGGATAACCAAAGAGTTTGGTATGAAGGTTTTAAAGTTGATGTGCTAGGTCAGGTTTAATAATAATGTCAAATAGTTTCTTTGTTATTAAACTCCATCTTCCTTTTTTTTTTTATTGAATGCTTGGTTTGCTTTTTATATAATTATCATAGTTTCAAACAAATATCCTTATATTTGGTTGGTGCTTAATTTTATAAGCGTCTATTTTTATTATCATATCATTAAGTATAAAATAGTTTTAAAAAATAAATAAAGTTGTTAAACCCAACAAAGTACATGATTCAGGTCGCAGGTTTGACGAGTTAAGCTATAAAATCTAAGTTGATATAATATATCATCATATCAATATTAAAAAGAAAAAAAGGTGTCATCTTAAAATCTTTTTAAATCCAAATCATGAATGGTCATTCGGGTTGACTCTGGACTTACTAAGTTAAGTAGGTCATGTTAAAGCAACTCTGATAAGAATTAATTTTAAATTTGAGTTAAACAAAAAATTTAATTAAAGAATTTAAGGTGGACTTGTTGGGTTAGATTTAATAATAGTACCATATAATTTCTTGCTGCTTGGACAATTTTTTAATGTTTAATTTTTTTTATTTGACTCGCAGTATATTGAAACTAGAGGTGAAGGAGAAATTATTGGAGATCTAGATATAAATTACTATTAATTAGAATAATGTAAAAATGAAATTGCCCCTTGATGATTAAACCTTTTAATTTTTATTGCATAGTAGAATTACTAATTTAACCATTAAATAAAATAATTTAATGCCTACTATTTATGAGCATTTTTTTATTTTTAATTTTTTTAGAACAGTTTAATTAATTTGGTGCCCTTACAAACAAAACCAACAAAACTCTCATCCAATGACTTTTTTTTTTCATTTTACATTGGTTTTATTCTAAATTCCAAAGATAATAAGAGACATTGTTGTAAATTATATTTATTAAATATAATTAAAAAATCTAGCATTTGAGTAGCACGTGTTAGCATGTAAATGGTACATAAAAGGTCATTTAGCCACTAAACACCGCTTTCTAGGACAACGTGTGAAAGTTTCCGGTGCTCTCAACATGATAAGGCGATGCATGCCCCTAATACGCATCTAGTATGATGTCAATGATAAACTTTTTTTTTTCTCTTTCTCCACACTCGAATTTCGCCTCAGCCCCTTAAAAAATTAGACCAACTCCTGTAATTTATTTTCCCCTCGTATTTGGCTCATGTTTTTTTTTATCACTATTCCTTTTATTTTGAATATGCCATGAAATTTAAATGTTTTTCAATATCACTTCCTTTTAATTTTTTATCTTTTAGATTTGATTTTAATTATTTTTTTAATAAACTATAAAATTACAATTGTTTTCTAATTTCATCTATCTTTTATTTATTTGTTTTATTTTTAAAATTTTTTTTTTTATTATTACTATTTATTTATTTTGTTTAGGATTATATATATATATATACATATCGACAACACGCGGATCTCTAGGTAGCCATGTAGGTCTAACCCCAACCTCCAAGTACCACCAAAAAAAAGGCGAGAATCCTAAAGCTTCATGCACTCTCCACCACTTGATTATTTTCCCAGTGCAAACAAAAGAACTGTTTAAATCATAACCTTGAAAAAACTATATGGTTTACAAAATTTGGTGAAACACTGCCATATGAAACTAAGATTATCTAGAATCACCCAATTCGAGATATTTAGGAACGTAGTTTTCATGTTCATTGGATGTGTCTTGACGAATCCATATATGTTCATAGGACCCACAATACTTGCGTTATAGATTTAAATTATAGAGTATTTGACAATTCAACTTGTTTTTTTATATTATTTTTTATTTAAAAAAATAAATTAATCTTTTTAGATAATAATAATTTTAAAGTACTAATATAAAAAAATAAAAAAATAAACATTTTAATAATTTTTAATTAATTAAAAACTATCTAACACTATATTACAAAACACACACTAAAAAAATTATAGTTTTAAAATTCAGCCCGGCTTAGCGAATCAACCTGATACCCGACTGACTCGGGGTTGAACCTGGCTTAGGTTAAAAACAAATAAGAAAAAAAACCTGATTATAACTTATTAATTTTTATTTTTTTATTAAAATAATATTATTTTAATTAAAAAAATTAATTCGGCCAACATGATAACTCAGGCCATGTTTGTTTCCCAGAAAGTAGTTTCCGGGAAATCATTTTCCAAACTTTCCTGTGTTTGTTTGTCATTAGAAAAGTTGGTCAACGGAAAACACTTTCTGGTCAATTTTAGTCAAAGAAAAATCTGACTTGGTTTTCAGGAAAATATTTTCCCTTTAGCTGTGTTTGTTTTTCAAAAAGTGGTTTCCGGGAAATTACTTTCCAAACTTTCTTGTGTTTGTTTGCCAGTAAGAAAGTTGGTCAATGGAAAACACTTTCCAGTAAAAAAAAAAATTGGCTTGGTTTTCAGGAAAGTGTTTTCCTGAAAAATTTTGGGGGAAAACACTTTCCGGAAGTTGTGAAAAATTTAGAAATGTTATTATTTGCTAATTATATCAAATTTGATCCTCAAACTTTTGATTTCTATATATATTTTGTTTTGAATATTTATTTTTCAATTTCATTTCTTAAAATTTTATTTTTATATTAACTTTGGTCTTTATTTTTATAATTGTTATTTGCTTTTTTCTTATTATTTTTTTATTGAAATTTTTTATCTATCAAATTTGGTCCTCATTCTTTTGATTGTTACTTATTTTATTTGAAATAATTTATGAAATGTTGATTATTATTATTTTAATTTCTTCATCTTTCAATTTTTTTTAATTTTTTAGATTTGATCTCTATTATTTTGATTATTATTTATTTTATTTGAGATAATTTATGAAATTATATATATTTTTTAATTTCTTTCTCATTCAACTTTTTAATTTGTAAGATTTGTTCCCCATTATTTTAATAAATTTGAGAAAAATAAAATATTAATAAGTTATTTTCCAGCTCATTTTTTATGACATAACCAAATATTAGAAAGTATTTTCTAACTTATTTTTTATTATACTAACAAACATCAGAAAATACTTTTTAAAAATTAACTTTCCTAAAATTTATTTTTAAAAAATTTATTTTTTTAAAAAAAATACATTCCAAGCAAACAAATAGATATTTCAGTTAAAACTTGAAGTACAAAGCGTTTAAAAACTATGAAAAATACCAATATGTAGGTTACTGTACCCAAAAGCTCAATGTTAACGGGTACCGAAGTCAAATTTGGCGACTTGAACTCTTTCTTTTTTCACAGCACGGATGAAATAAATAAATTAGTTCTTTTCTTCGGAAGTCTATGACTATCCATTTCATTAAGGACGAACCTCAAATTTAGTCCTTCAAATATGAAATAATTCTTAATATGATCTCCAAAACAAAATTGAGTTATCAAGGTATCTGAGGCTAGTTTTTTCTATTTCTAGATTAAAAAAAGTCAAATGCTCCTTCATAATATAATTTTTGGGTAGCGTTTATTATTATTCCAAAATAAAAGAGATAAAAATAATGAAAATAAAAAAGATAATATATAAAAAAATGATTATATAATTGCATTTGATAATAATATACAAGATAAAATGATTGTCTCTTAATCTTGTTTGATAATGGTATACAAAATAAAATGATTGTCTCTTAATCATGTTTGGTTATGATGGATAAGATAAAATAAAATATAAAAAGTTTATTTTACTCTTAACATGTATTATTGTCAAACTTACACATTTTAAAAAAATAATTAGATATTATTTTTTTAGTTTATATTGAGTGTTGAAATTAATAAATTGCAATTACTGTAGTTATAAAACCCGAACTAATCTAGCGAGTCAACCCAAGACCATGGGTTTGGACCAATTTGGGTTTAAGAAAAAATAAATGAAGGATTGACCCAACTTTACTAGGCTAAAAACTTGAGTTAACCCGTGATCCAAGATAAAACACGAGTAAAAAAATCACTGTTTTTTTTTTTGAATTTTTTGGGTCAAAACAAGGTTGCTTTGATTTTTTTTTAAATTGGATCAGCTCAGGTTGATCCAAATAACTCATGAATCAAGTCTTGCCCCCGGTCAAATCTTAACTTGGGTTTTAAGACTATGATAATAACCATTTTTACCCATACATTGACTTAGTTAAACCTAGGATGACCTCCTTTTCGTGACCCAGGTCAACTTCTAAGTTGGGTTTAGAACTATGATAATAATTATTTTTATTCTATATCGACTCGAGTCAACTCGGGTTGACATTCTTGATACATGACTCAAGCCTTGTCTCGGATTGATCTCTAAGTCGAGTTTTAAAACTATGATATTAATCACTTTATTCTTACATTGATTTAGGTCAATCCAGACTGACCATCTTGATTTATGACTCGGGGCTTATCCCGAGTTGACTCTGAATTGAGTTTTAAAATTATAATAATAACTACTTTTATCCTCATACTAATCAAGGTCAATGATCAACCCGACTCGTGAGTGGGGCCTTGCCTCGAGTTAAGTTGAGTTTTTTAAAACTATAATAATAATAATCATTTTTATCCTTATATTGACTCGGGTTTTGCCTCAGGCTGACCCGTGACCTAGGCCTTACTTTGGGTTGATCCTCGAGTAAGGTTTTAAAATTACAATAATAACTATTTTTATGTTTATGTTGACTTAAGTTAACCCAGGTTGACCCTCCTGACTCATGCATGACTCGGACCTTGTCCTATATCAACCCCTAAGTTAAGTTTTAAAAATATGATAATAAATATTTTTATCCTTATATATAGTAGTTGAATAATTTTAAAATTGAGAGTCATTTACAAGGATATTTTAGGAATTAAAAAATAATAAATATTATTTCTAGAAACACGTCTCTTTTATTGGAAGTACATAAAATTCATTATAAAACTATTACAAAGACATATTTATTTTTATGTCAGTGTCTCTGTCATCCAAACACATTTATGTCGCTGCTATCTCTATCATTTCTACCCTAAAACAATAACCAAGCACTACATTATTAAATATATTTATATATAATTTAGATGGAAAATACTAATAGATATTGACTAGATTGGTGGCTCGTGACATACAAATTTTTTTTAATGTGTTAAGAAAATATTTAGTTGACGATAACTTTTTTATAGAAGTAAAGAAACCTGAGAGTCAAGTAAAATCTTTATTAATTTAATAATATGATAAGAAAATAGACAACAACAAGAAAAAAAATATTGAAGTGGGTCAAGCTGGGTTAACACGTGGAACCTGTGACATGACACATGAAATTGAGATAATCTCATAAAAAGATGAAATAAAAAAAAAATTAATTATAAAAATAGACCTGAAAAATAAATATCTAAGTGAACTCAATCAAATCTTTCAAACTTGTGACCCAAAAGGTTAACAAAATCCTGATAAATAAAATATTGAGAGACAAAATAAAAGAAAGTTCCAATAAAAAAGAATTAAAAACAAAACAAATATCAATAAAAAAAATAAAGGCTAAATCTAACATAAAATAAAATGAGTTAAAATATTAAGGGATGCAATTAAAAAAATAATTAAAAGAATGATACAAAATATTGAGAAATGATTGAAAAGATAATTTAATTAAGAGAATAATTAAAAAAACTTAATAATAAAAAGAATGAGGGTTAAATGGAAAGAAAATTCCAATTTCATTGATTATTTTAGATAAAAGAAATAAGTATCAAATCCACAAGAAAAAAAATAAAGGGTTGCTTTGAAAATATGCATGGCTTTGAAACTGAAGATGAGTGAGGAAAGAAAAAAGAAAAAAAAAACAACTAGTACAAAACCTGATATTTTTTTGCCACACGCCCTGCCTAATAATGGAGGCAACATCATGATAATTAAAACGTTGTTGTGGAAGTCGGAATTTAACTGGCGTATGATGCTGTACCCTTATTTCGAACAACATGGGAGCACTCACGCGCAACCAAATTTTATAAATAAATTAATATTTTATATATATATTTCAATGTAAGGATATTTAGGTAATTTCATTGCGTACTCGAAATGAAATAATTAAAAGTGCCCTTCTCCACCATTGCATTATTTTTTAACTTAAAAGAGATATTAGTTATTTTATTATGCAAATAAATAGAAAAAAAACTAATATACCCCTGCTTTTAAGGCCATTTTGTCAATATTTCAATCAATAGTAACAATAAATGTATAGCAACAGTAAAAAATACACAGTAATATAACTACTCCTTTTAATTTCTTTTAATAATAATAATAATAATCATAATGGGAAGCGTTCTCGTCTATTACTAAGAGGATTCAACTGATTAAATATTTAGTTTAGGTTTCTAGTTAAACTGTGTGTATGGTGAGAGGACTGATTTTAGATTTTCCCAATTATTGAGCTGCTGCTGGCCTTTCTTTTATGTGGACTGCATTCATCATCTCATAATTTCAGCCAATAATTATCCTCTACACTCTATCTCAAAATAGAATTTCACCTCCTCATCATGAATACCAATCAGCATTTCTTGTTGCCTGACCCCACATAGCATGCCCTCATCACAGTTGTTCATCAAAATAAACCCAAGTAAGCTAATGTGATATCATAGTCAGTAGTACACCGAATCAAAAACCTATTATTATAACCTAACTACCTCCACACGCTCCAATTTGGAGAAGCAGACAGTTAGATTGATAACTCGATCAACTCAACTCAGTTCCTCCCAACCTCAACTCGGTAGCCAAAAAATGGCTGCTTTACACACCATTTCTCCTCACAGTCTCCTTCCTCTTTCAAAACCCAAAAAGACCATTTCAAAAAACCTGCAAAGCCCTCAGTTTCTATCCCCAAAATTGCCAAAGAGCCAAGCTTTCTCTAGAAACATACCGAGCTGGCACTTGAATTCTGTTTTCCAAGAAGAGGTTGATGTTATTCCAGTACGAAGTGGCGACAGCGTAGACCAGCAAGAAGGGATGGTAGCGAGTCAGGTAGAGAGAGAAGGGACCGAGTTGGCTCCTCAGGTGAGTGGGTTTGGGGGGAGTGAAGGGCAGCTCTCTTTTGAAGGATTCTCTTCAGCTTCAAGTTCTGGTCTTGATGGAGAGAGTAGAGAGAGGGAATTGGAGTGCGAGAGGTTAATTGATAGGACCATCAATGCAACGATTGTTCTTGCTGCTGGTACTTATGCTATTACCAAGTTGCTCACAATTGACCATGATTACTGGCACGTAAGTAAAAGCTTATTTACTATGTGTCTTTAGAACAAATCAAATCATAATTGGTTGCTTTATATGTTGTTTAGAGTTTTGTTTTTATTGTTGTCATGCTACTTATGAAATTTGCTCCTGTTGGACAATACAAGGGTATCTCCATTTCTTCTTATGTTCTTCATGCTTAGCTTTTCTTGAGAAAAAAAAGTAGCTTCAAGTTAATTTCCCTTTTCTTGGCTTTGAAGCAATATGATTTTTGTGGCTTTCACCTCTAGCTTTGGATTTGTGTCCTTTTGCTCAATTTTTGCAATTCGGATCTGATTTTTTATGGAAGCTTAAGGCTTTGTCTAGGAGGCTAAGACTGCTAGAAAATTGTGGTTATGGTGATAAAAGTTTGGGACTTATGGGTCAAACAAACATAAGCAGCTTGATATTAAGGAGTTGAGACTTGAGAGAATTCTTGGTTTCTTGTACAGAAGATTCATTAAAACGATTAATTGGTATCCTGGTTGTTTTAATTCATCCATCCAAACCTTCTTGGTGTGTTTTAAATTTAAGATGTTGCATGCTATTGATGTTATCAGTTCTTTTTTCTCATTTCCGTAAGCATTGCAGAATGACATAATTGGATGTGTTTTCTATTTTCTTGATGTCCTTTTGTATTCCTAAATTATGTAGTTGTTTATCCACTAGATCTCCAAGATCTATTTTTCACTTTTCTACTAGGGGTGGACACTCTTTGAAATATTAAGATATGCACCTCAACACAACTGGTCTGCTTATGAGGAAGCTCTAAAGACAAACCCAGTTTTAGCGAAAATGATGATTAGTGGTGTGGTGTACTCCGTTGGGGATTGGATTGCACAGGTTTGTAAATGCTGTGAAACCAATATTGTGATATTCTATTTTTTCTTGTGTATGCATCCTTTTACTTGGTTGTTTCTGTTTCATCTTCAGTGCTATGAAGGTAAACCAATTTTTGAGTTTGACCGCACAAGAATGTTTAGATCAGGCATTGTTGGCTTTACATTACACGGCTCCCTTTCACATTACTATTACCAGTTTTGCGAGGTGATTAACATACTTCAAGTTTCCTTTGAAGTTTAATAGGCATAGTGATGTATTCAGTGATTTACTCAATCAATTTACTGTCTTCTAGGAGCTTTTTCCATTCCAAGATTGGTGGGTGGTTCCTGCCAAAGTGGCCTTCGACCAAACTTTCTGGGCAGCAGCCTGGAACAGCATTTATTTCACAGTGTTGGGATTCTTGCGTCTGGAATCGCCCGCCAGCATTTTCAGTGAACTGACAGCTACATTTTGGCCGATGCTTACGGTAAGAGAACCTTCTCCCCTTTCCTCTTTGTGTCCAGAACCAAACTTTGATCTAGTGTTTGCTCTTTGTGGCAAAACCACATTACTGGTTTTGAATATTTCCTTTCTGCATTAATAGTTGGATGTTTGAGACCCATGAATTTAATATGCATGGTGGTGTCATTTGTATGGCTCTATCTTCTATTCATAATTTTAAATGTTAGTTTGCAACCATTCTAAAACTTTAATGAGCGCATAAATTATTTTATAACTGACAAGCCTCAACTCAACAAGTTTCAAATTTGTTGATTTTCTGTTCAAAATGGTCAAGTGGGGAGGAGCATTTTCGTTTTCAGCTTATCTAAGCCGAATTATGTGCTTGAAGTCTGGTTTTTGTTTATTACTTGGACTATTGGATTAAAACACATGAATTTAGTAGTTAGTTTTTTCTTGCTCACAACCTGGCTTAATTTTGTACTGTTTAATGTGGTCTGCTGTGCAGGCAGGATGGAAGCTTTGGCCATTTGCTCATCTTATTACATATGGTGTGATTCCTGTAGAACAAAGACTCCTTTGGGTGGATTGTGTAGAACTCATCTGGGTGACCATACTGTCCACGTAAGTAGCATATTGTTTCTTTCTGAACTGTCATGCATTAGGTAATGAAGACTGGAAAGACATTAATGGACTCTTTTTCTTAGGAAATCTGATTAGGAAACGCATGCTAGATGAATAATTAACAGTTACAAGGCCCAGTTATTCGAACACACTGGATATTTCCATTACACAACTGAGATATGCTTTTTTTATATATATATTATTTCTTAGAGACAATTTTGATACACTAAATATTTCCGAGTGAAGTATGGACGTATATAAGTTTTTTGTTTCCTAATTCTCTCACATGAATTTCTGGTTTGGAGATCTCCACTGGTCCCTCCTACAATTCTGCTAGAAATTTATTTAGAATCTTCAAGTACTTGGGGGTATTTGGAATTATGGTGTAAAGTGCTTTTCAAAATAGTTTTTCGCTTGAAAATACATTAAAATGAATTTTTTTTCAGATTTTGTTTTTTAATTTTTGACATCAGCACATCAAGAACATCATAGAACACTAAAAAAACATTAATTTGATACTTTTTCAAGCCAAAAATACTTTTGAAAAACACTTAAAAATAGAAGCAGAAGTTATGCCAAACTCTGTCGTGTATGTGGTCTTGCCATGTTGGATGCAAATATGAGTGATAAATATAAAGCAAAGTGTTTGTATATAAGATGAACCCATAACCCATAAGTCTATGCTTTTGGGTTGGAGAAGTGGACACGGAGGACCATGCATCTCCCTTAGCACAAGAAGCTCTCTAACATGACATGGCATAGCAAAGTCTTCTCTGTCCTTATTCTGTTTGGTCTGGTGATAAAAGGAAATTTTTTTTTATTTGACTTGAGTCTGAAGTTCTAAAACTGCTGAATTTTTTTTTCTTCTCTTTGGTAGTTATTCAAACGAGAAATCAGAAGCACGAATATCAGAGGCAACAGTAGAAGCTTCTTCCAGTTCCCTGTCCAAAGGTTCCCCTGAGGTATACCGCATAACTGTTATATACTGCCTTATTTGGATATGAAGTTATGATATGCTTTGAGTTGTCTTCTCCTTTTCCAACCCATTTTTTTTTCTCTTCACAGGAGTAGATGAAGTGCAAAAAATTACGAGCAATATAGAAAACGGGATAGTTGCTCAGCTCAATGCAGTCATGAGGGCTTTGACAGAGGAGAACACAGCGTGACCATATATCTTGATGCAAGAATAGCAATGCCGAAAGTTGCTGGACAGCTGGCTATCGTATATACCCCACGCATCTTGCAACCTTGCGTATTTATGTTTATTGATGATTATTATACTCTTCTTGAGATACTTCCTAACAGCTGTAAAAATCATAGTAATGGAAAGTTTCCATGAAACATGGAAGAATTTACCAGGTAAGCATATATGAAGAAATGCCTGATCACCCAAATGAAATACAATTTCAAAAAACCCACCATTCCAATGGCAGCTTCAATCTCAGATCTGCAGGAACAGTTAACAAATATAATGATGATTATCTGCAACCACAGTTGCCCTCTTCCATAAGAAAGAAAACGAGTTGCAGACGCAGTGCTATTTGAGAAGGGAAGAAAGTGGATGATGGAGCAACTGGGACATAAGAGGCTTTTGATTGAATGATTCACTACTTGTCTCCATTCCAACAATCCAGACAATTGTAGTAGGTTCTCTTATGACTCAAGATAACCCTGTTCATCAATTACGTGTTATTCGTTTGTTCTTTCTAACGCAAAAAAACAAAAAACAAAATAGCTTTCATATTAACCCAGCTATATCTTTTTGACTTCAAAACGCGTCCGCTGCTCTAATCCAGCTAGATCATGATTCTGTGCACATTGTGTCTGCATGCGTCCTCGTCCACATATCATCTTCAAAATGCTCTAAATGTTTGCTTTTACTACTTGAAAAAGCACTTCAATAATTTTTAGCTTTTAATATTATTTTCTGGGATTTTTCTTCTCTTAATGAAATTTGGAGAATACCAAATCATCCCTCCTTTTAACACCAAGAAAAGGTCAGCTTTGTGAATTTCTAAATTCAACACAACTTCTAGAACTAATTTATTATTCTCAGTTGAATATTCAACGAAGCATACCCATACCGCATGAAAGTGTCAAGATTACATTGACTATCCAAGCAGGGGCGGAGCGAGGTGTATTTTACAGGGGAGGCTAAAATTAATATAATAATATATATTATTAAAAAGTTTATTTATTTAAATTAAAAATATTAAATAATAAGAAATTTTAAAATGTTTTGCAGGGCCGGGCCCCTGGTTGCCACCCCTGGCTCCGCCCCTGTATCCAAGCAGATATATGATTTCCCAGAAGCTTGAAAAACTACGATGCCATATTAATGTAGTAGTCATAAGATGTTGAAAAAAAAAACAAAAAAAAACTGCTGTTAATTAGTTCACATATAGACAAAATCGTTTTCTGAGATAAATACAGAACAGCCATCTACTGAAACTCACTCACAAAAGAAGAAACTAAAAAGAAGAAGCAAGATGTTGCAAATTAACTAGGCCATGGACATGTTAGAAAGCCGACTAGGCGTTGGCCGGAAGTTAAACCAACGAAGGGTTAACCTCCGATTTGGTGGTGCTAATGCCCTTCTTAATATCTCTTTATTTGCTTGATGTCTTCTGATCAACTTGTCACCGGGCACCATGTAGCCATGCTTGCTACACCTGACCGACCCCGCACGGTTTGAGCACGTACAAGTTGAGCGTGGCCTAGGAGGTATTGATACAACTTGATTATTTCTTCTAACCCTACTGCCCTCACCATGTGCTTGTCTTGTTGGAAGCTGTAACCCTCCCCTAGCCTGTTTCTGAGACATGGATTCCATTTTGTGAGCCGAGAGAGAGAGAGAGAGAGAGAGAGAGAGAGGTATGATCTTGAGCTGGCTATGCGAAGAATTGCGTTGCCACAGTTGGTTGAGCACATGTTAAAAGCTTTTTATACAGAAATGCAATGATGCATGTCTTGACAAGGCTGTTCTTAAAGATTTTCTCATGATTCCATATGGTTGGCTTGGCAAGAAGACCTTGACTTGTTAAACACTCGGTAAGTTGGTAGAGTCTCATTTGAGGCTTGATGGATTCAAACCTTTCTTTTTGACTTTCAAATGTTGGACTACTTGTCAAACCACAATGTTTAACTCGGAATATTAGTGCCTTCCTTGACAAGCACTCGCAAGCACCAACTCCAACTAAGATTTTGAATGGAACCTCCTCCTCCTACTCCCCCTTCTTCTTCTTTAGTTTCTTCACCTTTATTTTTTTTTTTTAATTTCTTAATTAGTGATATTTATACTCCCTTCGCCAACTCAGTTTTAAAGGAATTTAATATATACAATGACCAATAAATTAAACGAAAGTTACGGAATCTCATTTGCTTGTTTTTCTATATATATCCATTGGGGAGTTTGATGTAAATGATAATTAATTTTATTTCATGTTATCATTTCAGATTTTTTTTTATTACAAAGGGGATTTGATCAGATCTCTCAAAAAGAGAGGAAATTAACCCTAATGTTACTTTAACTTATTATTTATCGTTCTAGTTTTGATTTTGAAAAACAAAATTGAATTTTTTCCCCATCAATGCATCAATTAAGAGATCTAACTATAGCTATGACTAGAAAATGACTCACCACCAATATATAAAAATTAATTTAAGGATTTCTTGACATTAAAAAAACGCATGTTTTTCCTTAATAATTAAAAAAAAAACCTTAGTAAGAATAAATGAAAGAGCATTAATCTTAGAAAAACATGAACTGTTTTTTTGTCATTAAACAGTGTTTTAATGTAACAAAATCTAACATTTGATTATTTCTTCAAGAACTCAAGTAAATTGGATACAAAACATTCTAGTTTATTAAACACCTCAACTTTTTCTTTTTTCTTTTTTTTAATAGTAAACACCTCGCTTGACTGAAATCTCTCGGTATTTTCTTAGGATAATTCAACTTTAACTACAAGAGGGTGTTGTGATTTTTTTTTAAAAGTATTTTTTATTTAAAAATATATTAAAATAATTTTTTTATTTTTTAAAATTATTTTTGAAATCAACGCATCAAAATAATTTAAAAATATTTAAAAAATATTAATTTAAAATAAAAAAATAAATATTAAAATATAAAAACCAACATCACAAACTTGTAACCGATACTTTAATTGTAAATGATTAAGTGACCTTTTCTTAATAATTTCTCTTGTATCCCAAATTCGGAAGAAATTTTCTCAGTAAAGCCCAATGGGCCCCTCGCTAGGCCACCGACTCTCATTAGGTAGGCAGGTGTTTGCATGAGCTCAACCAAACATATCTGGCATCCTGGCTTCTTCTTCTTCGTCTTTCATCTCCCCCCCAAAGCAGCATGTTATTTTGAAGAGAATTTGCTTATAGATTTTTTAATAGAGTTTTTAAATGAAGTTTCCATTCGAAATCATAGTTTATGCTTTTCAAATTATATTTTAATTTTCTTTTTCAATAATTTTATGTGTTGAATTTTAAAAAAAATTATTTTAATATATTTTTAATTAAAAAAAACTTTTAAAAATTACTGAAACATCTTACCATAATACACCTGGAATGACATATATACCCACGGTTATTCCAAGCCCAACCCACTGCCAGCTATATGCAACCCCAATCCTCAATTATTTTTTCATTCATGTAATGATGACGACTGATCACAAATGTGATTAATAAGCTTCATCTTCTTGCCTTTTTTCTCTCTGTGGGGGCATGGCTAAATGTTCAACTATGAGCTAGATATTGCTGCCTACCATTTGCCATAACAAGCTAGGATAATGGGGCAACTTGGCCCTTGTCAGCTAGAAATCATCAATGGTCCAGAGTACTTTTCAGCTGCCAGGAACAGCCTGGGAAGCATCTGTCAATTTGTGGGTCGCAGATAAAACAGATGTTGATCCCTCTTCACAGATCTTCAAGCTCAATCATGGGCCTAAAGATTGTATAGAATATTAGTTGGCTGGCCATGGCCTCATCAATGAGAACCCCATCCTTTTCGGTACCTTCATTTATGAAAATGAAACAGCATTCCTGATCTCTGCATATCTACGTTGAAGATGGCCATTTTTTTGGGGAGAGAAAGACCTGGGTGCATTTCTCTTATTAATTTTCAGCAACAAGACCTCTCTGATCGGAGAAAGAAAAAAGGACCGCCCCCTCTTTTCTTTCTCACAAGTTGATAATTAACCACTCAACTTGTTAATATTCCATGTTCTTGAAGCATCGATCACAGGAAAGCCACATGTAAGCATGCATGTCAAAAGAAGATTATCGTGGAAGCTGATTATAACCAGTATATTCGTCTCTAAATCATATTTGCAAAGCTTCCAAGGCCTAATTAATAGAAAGCATAATCCTAAAAAAGAGATTCGGATCCAACGATAATGGGAAATTCTGTCAAAATATCAATTTACATTCCAAAACTAAGCAGTAATAAATTGATTTCTTTGTAAAGTTGTTCTGTACTCTTTCCTTGGAAAGGAATGCAATTAGAGGAGATAATAATTTTGTGTGGTTCTAAGATAATGATTCCTTTTGATGATGATGATGATGACGATGGTGAGACGGTCCCATAGTCAGCAAGATAAAAGCCATTTGTCAGGTAGCCTCTTGCTGTCAATATTTGTGCGACCTTCGCCTCTAGCTAGGTCATGGAATATACTTAGCTAGCTATACATGTCTAATCATTCATTCATCACTAGCCAGATGAAATCAAAGAAAAGGACACCCACCCTCAAATATCTAGCATTCTTTTGGAGATTACACCAAAGATACAATATATTAAATTATTTCTTAGAATAAATGAAAATCAACTTTCTGTAAATTCGATCCCTTGCTGTAGCTGCTTTAATCCTCTAGAAGCATGTATCAGAAAGCTCTCTCATGTGCGCAGACTCCATAGCTTTCCATACAAATTAAAGTTGATGGAAAATTCTTGCAAGGAACTATCCATGAATATTGCCTTTCAAGAAATTAAGAGATGTGTATGGATACAATCCAAACAAGCTAAATCTTAGCTTTCTTTCTTTCCTTTCTTTTTTTCCTTGAGAAAATAACAAATCTTGGTATTTGTTTGTGCAAATAACTTTCACGATTGTGAAGTCAGCATTAAGACATACCTTAGTCCTTAAGTTATATAGTTTTTTGATAGTTTTGCGCAAGGAAAAACCAAGAAGAGGTCAGTAAACTTCATTTTCGACTTATCAATTTTTTTGTTTTGTTTTTGCTTATTGCTCACGAGATCATCAATCTTTCTCATGCGACAACAATGGGTGTCAATTATCTTGTCACGTTCCTATAGTATATTAAACATCTGCAGCTGATACAACGCCAACACTGTATTACTTTGTGTCATCTACAATTTTTGTTATGTACTATTAATCAGTTTCTAAATGATCAATAGTAATAAAATAAGCTGGTAGAGGAACTCCAAGACCATAGAGCTAGACAAGAACAATTAAAACAAGTCACTAACAGTAATTAAGATTGGTCTATTTCAATCGTTTTACCCCGTTTGTTTTCTTTTTCTTGATTTCTCAGACAATGATTAAATATTTGCTTATGAATGCTAATGATTCCTGTCCTTATTATAAACAGTTGAATGAAACAATTCCATACTAGAAAATTTATCAAGTTTCTGATCAGGATCTATATGCTCCTGCATGGAAGATAGTAATCACAAATTCTCGAACTATTTTCTTGCAATAAGTTGTATTTTGAAGAAAAAAAAAAGGAAAATCCAAGAATTAATCAAGTTTCCGAAGAAATATGGTGTTCCAGATTTGCTACAAACCCAAAAAATATGTATTAACCCATAAGAAAATTATACCAGTGCCATAATCAGAATTCATACATGCTTCTCTACAGATTCTTCACAAACATGAACATGGCTGGAAAAGATAAAGTAACCGAAAGAACTAAGAGCCTTTACCTTCTAGGGTTTATGCATTCAACAAAAAATTATGCAAAAGAGTCAAGCATGCCATCTTTAAACGCCAAGCATCACTGAGCAATAAAAGGAAGTCATTATTGCACAATCTTAATTATCCAATGATCAAGATGAACGCAAATATACAACAAAGGCAAACCATGGCCAATAATATATATTATTGGAATAATTAAGAAACTTTTAATAAATATAAACTGTTGTGCAGACAAGGTTTAGTCGTAAAGCAGAACAATTTTATATATATCACTGATCAACAATTTTATTTTTCTATAATATCAGGATCCCACCTCCTATTTTTCTTTGCTTCCTTAATAACAATATAATAAGAGCAAACATTTACAGAATATATATGCAACTATATATAAATATCTCCATCTATATGAATTGTATCTACGGCCTCGCTTCAAATTGGCAGCTACATGTTTCATTTGGAGAAACTGGAGGCCACTGAATGACTCTCTAATCTCTTCCTAACAATCAAAATCTCAATGTAACCCCAATGGAAAGCTGATACAACTACTAATCAATCGACGACCATCTATATAAACAAGTATATAACTTGATCACTATTTGAATGCTTCATATTATCCACTGGGAATGGATTCATAGGTCTAAATATAATATATGCATAGACCAATGACTTAAGATTATAGTTTAAGAGTACCAGTTCATGTCTGGAATTTGATATGGTGGCCTAAAAATTCCATTTCCCATAGACCCCAGCATTGTCTGTTGGTGCAATTGAGATGTATATGGAAGTTGACTGAGAAGAGTAACTATGGAACTATTCCCGTCATTCCCCACAACACTTTCATCTCCATTAATATCCCCTTGAAATCTCTTACTTGGTGAAGGGACAGCCATGTCCTCGTCGGTCCAATACAGTGATGGGAGTGTTCTTTTGAGTGGAAGCCTAGGTAGGTGATCTGGCTTGGATACTGAAGAAGCCACGTGAGACATAGAACTGCTGCTTCTGATGCCATCATTGCTGCTTATTATTCCTTCGAATAAATTATGGTCACTGTCAAGCAATGTCTCATAGTTTGTGCCTTTAGCAAGATGAAGTGTTCCATTCTGATGGTTACCAACCAGTATCGAAGGCGGTATTGATCCAAGAATATCATCCATAGAATCATCTTTATCGTGATCTATTGGTCTATGTGTGTTGTTTTTCTTGTATATTCGACATAACACCCAATCATCAAGCTACAAAGAAAGGCAGAAACAAACAAACAAAAAACAGTAATCACCATTAGTCTTATACAGTGTTTTCGAAAAGTATCCAAAGTGAAAAGACAATACATATGCAATAAAAAACTCGGTAGAAAGTGATCACTAATTACCCTCAAGGAGTTTTTCTTGTTTCCCAAGTCACATCCTGGTGGCTTGTTTTTGACTTTGTTATCAGCTAACCGGTATTCGTGCATGATCCAATTGGTTTTGATCCCTTTAGGAGGCTTGCCTCCATAGAAGACCAGGGCTTTTTTTACCCCAACTTTCTGTGTACCACCTAAAGTTAATATTGGCTTATCAGTTCCCGTAGCCTTCCAATACCCTGAAGTTGCTGCCCTGTTTGGCCTAGTTCCATTAGGGTACTTCCGGTCCCTCGGACTAAAAAAGTACCATTCTTGTTCACCAAACGTGGCCTTAGCTGAACAAAAGTTGAACCCACCATTTATTAGGCTTTATATATATATATATAATAGTACACAATAAGTAATAAGAATCGGATTTCCAAGTTAGCAAATTTGGATGTAACCTGGTAATTCCCATGGATCAAACTTGTAAAGATCAACTTCTGCAATAATCGCCACAGGGAGAGGAGCAGAAGTGGTCTTTTTCTTGAGGTAGTGAACAACTAGCTCTTCATCTGTGGGGTGGAACCGGAACCCTGGTGGAAGGTTTGGTTGTTGAGAGCCGCCGCCTCCGGCACCTCCTGTGGATGAATCAGTGCTTTCCATTAATTGCTGGAGTGGTGGATTTGAGAAATTGAGGAGTCCAGAGATGATTTAGAGGGTTTATTATCAGAGAACATGCTACCATTTGGAGAGGTGGTTCAAATGTTGCAGTGAGGTGGCACGATCCTTCTTTTATAAGGACAGAAGTGGGAGTTACCACATCTGATGGGTATTTAGGGCAAGAATTAAAAACCAAGGGACTTTATCTTAACCCCGGATTATGATCTGACACGTAATAGAGTTGAAGGGGCTTGTTAGTAATTTTACTATTGTGATCACCTAATCACCCATTTTATCTCAGCTAAATTCATGCATAGGTTGACAAAAGCATACACAGGTCTTTATTTTATTTAAAAATATCTTATAATAATATATTTTTTATTTATTTATTTAAATATTAATGGATCAAAATAATTTAAAAAAACTAATAAAAAGTACAGCCCATCAGTGGAAATAAACGGTTAGAAGAGAGTGATGCAGGGGTGATAGGCAGCTGATCATGACACAAACTAGGAACAGAGCCATTGATAGAAAGACACGTGTAATCCTAAAGTCATGGCACAAACCGAAGCTTTTACATGCTTAAGATGTCACGCTTTTGGTTTAATCCCTCCAATTTAAGGGTCCCCCGGTCCTCCCCCTCTTTTAAAGCCAATCTCTTAGACTTGGGTACTAGCTAGTTAGACTTAATAGATGCCTTTCAGTCTCCACTTAATTAATTCTTTTGCTTTGGTTTTGGTCCCAATTTATTAGCAAAATCAAAAATTAATTAAATCATTATTCTAATTGGTAAAGAATGGTGTAAATTAATTTGAGGATATTATTAATTTATTGTTATATTGGTATAAGCATATGATACGCAATTTCTATAAGCCAAGAGCTTAAATTTTATGATAACCGGTCATTCACAAATTTATATTTTATATTTTTTTAAAAATTATCTATTTCAATAGTCCAAGATTAGAATTAGTTGGATGATATATATATATATATATATATATATATATTTGTTGGGCATAAAGTATATATCACATTTTATTGGTCCATAAATATTTGCATCAAAATTCAGTACTTCATTTCTTTTACAAAATAAAAAAAGGGACCCAATGATCTATAAGACGCTAAATTTCTCGAAGGGAGTGGATGGTGTCTTTTACATATGCTTTCAATGTCTATTTATTGTACACAAATATAAAGACAATTAAAAAGTGAGAAAAAAAGGTGGGCTTCTCTCTCTTTTTGTGTTCTTGTTACGAATAATAATACCATGGAAAGAGTGGGAACAAGTAGAAAACTATGGTGGAAGATGAGAGGTCCATGGGGCTTCAGTTCTTTGACCAGCAACCCAGCAATGGACACAAAAGATCGAGTCTTGATACCATCCACACCCCTCGTCACCGTCGGGCGTGGCGAGAAAATGTTCATGGCGGAAACAGCAGCTCAGTGGGGTCCAATGTTCTTGCATGATAGACCAACGGGACCCATTAAATGGATGTCACTTCCTGTAAGTCTGTTTCTTATCCGCAGGAAAAACACCAGCCCTTTCACATCTCCCGTCCTTGTTAGCCTGAACTCCCCTTCTCTTCCCACACTTGGTATCGGTGGCAAGGAGAAGAGGGTGGGTGGAGTCTACGGTGGTCATGGCTTGTATGGCTAGACTGTAACCTACCAACCCTCTTTATTGGTCCTCCTGTACTCCATGATCTTCAATTTAATTCACACCAACCAGAGAAATCAACATGCATGGGACCTTGAGGTACATCGCGTGACTCATAAAATGCTCTTTCTTATCACGAAGATAAAAACAAGGCTACAAGTGGATAGAGCTCGACTACGATGATCATATATGACTAGTTCATTGGATCCACCTTTGGCGTTGCACTATGTTTTGTCTCAATCAACTCCTTCAAATTTGAATACTGTCCCAATTGACTTTGTGAAGGTTTTTAATCCTGAACGTAGATCATAGAGTTTATCTAACTAGAATCATCCGTGTCAATAAATAAAAAAAATTATAAAATTAAAAAAATTAAATAATAAATATAAATTAAGATATTTATTTTCATAAATCATTTATCTAGTTGTGTTCAAAAACTTTGTTTATTAAATTTAATTGTTTATTTAATTAAATAATAATAGAAATAGACACACATATTATATTAATTAAATAAAACTAAGAAAACAAAATACTATTGTACAAGGTTATAAATATTAGAAATATTATTAAAAAATAAATCTTTTTCATTTTTAAAAAGAAATCTAATGTAAAAAAAATATAGATGAATTAGAATAATCTCTTTTAAAACTAAATAAATACATAATAAAAAACAATCATTGTTAAAACAAAGCTAAATAACCAAAAAATAAAAAATCAGAAGAAGGGGTTTAAATCTAGATATAAATTAAAAAATTATTTTTAAAAAATACATGTTAAAAAAGGTATAAATTAAAAAAAATGAGGGAGCCCGCGCCTTTGGGCCCTTATGTTTATTTTAAAATATTCAACACATGTGAAACTAATGACCCGAGTCATTAGATTCAAAGCACCAATATATATAAAAAAAAAATCATGAAACTCAATATTTAGCAAATCAAATATTGATGAATAAAATTGAGAAAAAAAAATCAATCACACAAAATGATCTAAAACAAAAAAAAATAGTAATTAAAATAATAAAAGTTAAATAAAAATTAAATTAGAGGGTAGCCATAAATTTTTGATTGGAGGGTTAAATTGAAAAAAAAATTTTAACAAAAAAAAATAAAATCAAAAGAATGAAGACCAAATTGAAAAAAAATAATAAAACCTTAAACTTGGATTGAATGATTAAATTAATAACCAATAACACTTTTACAAAGAAAGATCATGGAAAAAAATAAAAAAATCAAAAGAATAAGGTTCAAATTGAAAAATAAATACTATATAACAAATTAAAATTGAAAGACTAAATTAAAAATAAATAAAACTTTTATAAAAGAGTCAAAAATAAAAATAAAAATAAAAATATTAAAAATAAAAATAATCAACCCATAATTTTAGAGGGATTTAGACAAAAATATCCCCGGTCAACAAATTTAATTTTTTTAACCGTGGTAATTTAGATATTTTACTTAAAAATAAAAGATATTTTTTCTTTTATAATTATCAAATTACCTAGGGCACCTCATTTATTTTTTCTTTAAAAAAAAGAGGTAATTTCACTGCTGTATATTAGCATAGTAATAAACTGAGTATAATAGATACACATTGCGCGTTTTATATTTTTGTTAGTGTTTTCCTGTAAGATGTCTGCTCTTCGTTGCGGGGCAAATAACATCACTCAATCAATAAAAGATGGAAAAAGAGAAATATGACTGAGCCGAGCATTGTTGCCCTAAAAGCAATTTATAATAAAAAGTACAAAGATGTGCAGTCAAGAAAGTAAGTCAAAGTGGATTGACTGACAAATTCAGTTTTTTTTTTAATCCAATAATTAAGTATCATCTCAAGGTTCTATTTAGAACCATATGTCAACAACTTGAAAATCAACTTCACGTTAGGAGAACATGCTTGAGCATGCAGAAAAAAAAAAAAAAGGAAATGCAGCAGAAACTTTGCAATAAACTCTACCTTTTCCGCCTTATAGAGATAAACCCTTTATTAAGCAAGCAATTTTCAGAATTATTTTTGAAAAAGAAGGCAAGAAAATACTGAGAAGGAAATACACTAAACATAGGATTGCAAAGCATAATGAAAGTCAAGTTCTCAATGAAATAATGGTGTAATTAATAGATGAGCCACCTTCATTTCCCTGTATCCAAGTTCAGAAACCATCACAAAAACTTTATGAATGATTGTATTTTGTTAAGAAGTTGCACACTGAAATCACATAGCCTCGTACGTGACGTGCCTAGCAATGGAGTTGATATAGCTTTATTGAAGAAAGTTCATGGTGATTGAGGGAATCTTTAAAGGCAGCTAGAACACTTTTGCGACCTAGCCTTCATGCATGGCAATTCTGCATATTTGGTTGCAACAAGCACCTCCACTCCATGATCTTTTCCTTGATAAATGTTTAAGCAGCCAATGAATGACAGTACTGATGTTACAGCAGATGGACATCGCAACTCAATTTCAACAGTGCACATTCCTAGAAGAGTTTTTAGAATTTACAGCACCAAATGACAACTTCCACATACAGAATGATGCCTGTAAGTTTTCTGCTGTTGTTTTGTGAGATAAAAATAAAAATAATATCCATTTCTCACCACAGATTCATAAACTTCTGCAATATCAAAGAAAGTTGTACTATAATCAACACTAATTGTATCAAAAGCTGCTCTAGCATGGCAATTCTTAGCTGAAATCAGTACCCTATGACAAAGCACCAATTTCAAGCCTTAATAACTTTCTACTTGGAGAGATTATAGCAAATATATCGACTATCCATACCATCAAAACCATAAAGCAAAAGATTCTAAATACAGAGGGCTAAATGAATATGTTGTCAGAAACAATGCTGTTTAGGACATTGAATCTTAGCTTAAGCCTGGTATCGAGATCCTTTCAAACATGAACTCACTATAATTAAGAAGTAGAATATTCACCTGGTTTTTTTATTCACTGGGTTTTTTATGTATATGATTTTTCATCTAATTCCTCCTTTGACAATCTATACACATTTTTTTTTTCTATATTTCTTAAAAAAACATATAAAAAAGAAAAAAAACAGTAAAATATGGCAATTTCATACCCAAATTTCTCCATGCCTCCACTAAACTCATTTGTCTTTATGATTGAGGAGTCCCACCACTTCATTAAATTTACGAACGAACGAACGAACAACGAATAATAATAATAATAATAATCCAACTCACTGATAAACTAAAATTATTTAATGAAGAACAAAAATTATTTTCTTTATTTCTTAAATGTATATAATAATTATAACATTATTATATTACAAACCTTATAAAAATCTATTTAAGTTTATAAATCTATTTTATAGAACAACAACAACAATGATGGTGATATAATGATGATAATATTAAATAAGAACATGTAAAATTAGTGTGTTGGAATCCATTAGTATTATATATAGTTGAAGTTAAGGGAGAAGACGTGTTTGGAATATATTCTGGAGGCTGTGATTTGAATGAATCAGCCCTCCCCTCATGTAATATATATATATATATATATATATATATATATATATATATATATATATAGGTTTAGGGTTATACATGGTACTAACCATGTAGTATACTACACAGGATCAAAATCTTATATAAAGTAAATACATGATAAATATAAATATACATAATAAACATTCCATGATATGCCCCCTCAAGCTGAAGGAGGAGAATCCACATGAAGCTTGGATTGAAAATAAGTGAAGGACGCATAAGGAAGATGTTTGGTAAGAACATCAACAAGCTGATCCTTGGAGGAGATGAACCGAACCTCAATGTCCTTTTTAGCAACTCGATCACAAACAAAGTGATAATCGACTTCAAAATGCTTAGTGCGAGCATGAAAGATAGGATTGACAGACAAGTAGGTAGCACCTAAATTATCACACCAAAGGATAGTCGTAGGAGCAGAGGAGAAATGAAGATTAGATAACAGAGCCTGAATCCATAAAATCTCAGCAGTACCATCTACAAGAGCCTTATATTCTGCTTTAGTCGATGAACGAGCCACTATGCATTGTTTTCCAGACTTCCAAGAAATAGGTGTTCGGTCGAGATATACCAAGTAGCCACCAGTGGATTTTCTGTCATCAAGACTGTTGTAACCCATTTTTGGGTCTCCACATAAAAAATAATAAAATACAAAAAAAATTCAAAAAAATATATTATCAAAAATATAACAGTGAAAAAAAATGTCAGAGCGTCCTAAAAATACTCAAAAATTGATTGAGGATGTTCAAAAATATAAAAATTAAAATTTGACAGTATATCATTGACTAATGAGAGCCCCGATGATAAAGAAAATTCAATTTGAGGAAGAAAAGTCTAAAATCAGAAGTTTATGGACTCAATTAAATTTTATTGATGGTTTAATTGAATTTATGGAGAGTTTAATTGCAAGAAAAATTGATTTTGGAGTTAATTTGGGCTTTAATTAGAAGAAATTAATTTTCTGGGGTCAAATTATAATTTTTGGAAGTTAATTGGTCAAATCAGGGGCTTAATTGCATAAATATTGAAGTTTAATGGCCAATCAAGGACTTAATTGAAGAAATCCGAGACCAAGGACTACAATGCAAAACGCGCGCAAATGGAGGGACTTCTTCGATATCTGACGCGTTTTGGCGCCTTTTTCTTTTAAATGAAATGGCGCGTTTTGACCAAAACGGCGCCGTTTCATGCACTGTTTATTAAAAAAAAAAAACACAAAACGCAAAACGGTGCCGTTTTGAACGGCACCATTGTCTTCTTCCCTGCGCACGCAGAGAACAGGGGAGAAGAAGATTTTTTCTTCTCCACTTTTCGCCTAATTTCTTTCCCAGTTTTTGCACAATAAGACGCCTACCATTCGACGCCCACTTGCCTCCTTTTTATCCATTGAACGGATAGTGGAGGGGCGGCCACCCACCATTCGGCCCCCCTTGTTTTTGCCTATAAAAACAGGGGAGGAAGAGAAGAAGAAAAGAGAAGAAAAAGAGAGGGAGGACGAGAGAGAAAGAGAACACAACAGAGGGGAAAGGGAAGAGAGAAGAGAAGAGAAAGAAGAGAAGAAAAGAGAAAAAAAATAGAAACAGAAGAAAAGAGAAAAAACAGAGGAAGAAGGAGAAGAAAACTCGCCGGCCACCGCGCCTCCGCCACCATCGCCACCGAGCCTACGCCGCCAGCAGCACCACCACGACGCCACCGCAGGTAACCACCCGCTGCCCCGTCCACGCCTCTGTTTTGCTTGGCCGCTTCATGCAGAACGTGAATTAATTCACGTTCTGCATCTGAGGGAGGGCTGGTTACTGTGCTTAGGCACAATAACCAGCCCATTTGGTTTTTGGGCCGGGTTTGGCCCAACCCACTGATATGGGTCGGGTCCGGCCCATTTTATTTTATTTTTTTAATTTTTTTCCCCTTCAGAATTTTACAATTTTTCAGCTCATTTTCTTTTATCAATTTTGATTAATATCGGCCTGTATTTTATGTCGTAAAATACAAATCCGGTATTAAAATACCTGGTTTTTATCCCACGGTACTGTTCAACGGCACTGTTCACACATGTATTTGGGCCTGACCCGGCCCATTCAGAAAGAAAAAAATCAAAAATATTTTGTTTCAGCATTTTATAATTTTTCAGCGTAGTTTTTATGTCATTTTGATTAATATCGGGCTGTATTTTACATCGTAAAAATATAAATCCGGTATTAAAATACCCAGTTTTCGGCAAAAACTTCCAAAAATACAAAAAAAACAATTAAAAAAAAAATGTTTTTGTGCATACGGCCAAGTGTCTCAAATCTAAAACATCATATCGTATTTTTCATATGTCAAAAAATAATATTTTAGCATGCATTTTGGCTTTAATAACCAGTTTATTAAAATCAAGAGAACATTGGCCAAAATCTCAAAAATAACAAAATATTTTATTTTGTTTGATTTTAGTATCAGGGATTATGAATTTATACGTAAATCATATTCCTGATATTAAAAAAATATTTTCTTTTGACGACTTGGAATAATTAGTTTTTTACCCGATAAAGATAAGGATCTCCTTATAGAGGAGGACTTTTCTTAAACCGTAAACGAACCAACAATTAAAAAACCACAACACAACATGATTTTAGATTTTATCAGACATTAAAACAATGCAGCCTACCTTAGGTAGGGCGTAGTTGGGGTGCTAATACCTTCCCTTTACGCAACCAGTCTCCGTACCCGATCTCTAAAGACCAGTTAAGGTTACTAGTAACCAGAATACTAGGTGGCGACTCCCAGTCCATATTTTCACTTGTAGAGACAAGAATTCCTTGTCTCTCCCCATTTACGAGGAATAAATATTCTGATTTTTCCTTGAGGGTGGACGATTGCCGCGCCGCTGCACACGTGCGACAAAGACTACCAGCCCAATCAGCGTCTGTAAAATCATGTAAGGAAAGAGAGGAACCTCGAGTGATGTGTAGACCATAAGATGCCGTTCCTTGAAGATACCGAACAATTCTTTTGACAAGGGACCAATGACCATCGGTAGGCGAGTGCATAAACTGACATACTTTATTAACAGCATAACAAATATCTGGGCGAGTAAAAGTGAGATACTGCAAGGCACCAACAATTTGTCGGTAACGGGTAGGATCAGAATACTAAGTATCCAAGGACAACAATAGCTTAGAAGAGGATGAAGCAGGCGTATCAACAGCTTTACACGAAGACATACCAGCTCTCTGAATGATATCGAGAGTATATTTATGTTGTGAGAGCATAAGTCCCATGGCAGTCTTGGTGACTTCAATTCCTAAAAAATAATGCACAGGGCCTAAATCCCTGATTTTGAATTCTGAATGCAGTAAGGTAATCAAGTGATGCAGCAGAGTGGAATTGTTCCCAGTAAGAAGAAGGTCATCCACATACACAAGCAGGTAAATAAGATCATGGCCATCAGAGTAAATAAATAGAGAAGGATCAGCATTAAAGGCACGAAAACCAAGAGAAATGAGATAGTCACTGAGTCTGGTATACCACGCCCGGGGAGCCTGTTTTAAACCATAGATAGACTTATGCAGGTGACAAACATGAGATGGTAGAGTAGGGTGAGAAAAACCAGGTGGTTGCTCCATATACACCTCTTCTAGAAGGATCTCATTTAAGAAAGCATTGTGAACATCAAGTTGATGAATAAACCACCCACGGGACACAACAATGGTAAGTACTAACCTCATAGTTGCAGGCTTAACAACCGGACTGAAAGTCTCAAGATAGTCTATTCCTTCTTGTTGAGTGGCAACAAGACGGGCTTTATACTTGTCAATACTACCATCCGCTCGCCGCTTGATTTTATAGACCCAACGACTGCCAACAACATTCATAGAGGAACAATAAGGAACTAAAGTCCACGTACCATTTGATTGCAAAGCCCGAATCTCATCTTGCATAGCTTGCTGCCATGCCGAGTGGCGTCTTTAAAGGTGAGGGGTTCATGCTTAGGAGACGTAGAACACATGGAAGCAGGGGACTGAGCAGAACACACGGGAGCAGAGGACTGAGACACACTAAGATGTGCCTGTTTTGGTTAGCGTGGACGAAGTGTCATGTGGTGGCTACGAGAGGAGTTAGCTAGCAGAAGGGATGGATTATGAGAAACTTGCTAAAGATCAAAGTTAGATAAATCCACTACCAAATACAAGCCAGGAGATGAGCCAGAGGAAGGACCCAATGTGAGACTACTAGGAGGCCGAGATGGGGACACAACCGGAGAGGAGTCTGATGACAGTGGAATCACCGTACCTGGAGAAACAGAAACCATACTTGGAGAGTGATTAGTAGCATAATAAAATAGAGATGAAGGAGAGGGATTGTTACTCACGGGATAAGGTGAAGGAGGTGAGGCAACAACCCTATGAGCTGGTGCTGGAGAAAGTGGCAGAGATGGGGTAGATGGAATGGTCATAGGTGTAGGAAAAAAAGTTAAAGCTGGGAGTGCTGTTTGTAGAGATGAAGAAGGCAAGGACATTGTCTGTTCAGAACATGCAAAGGGAAATGTATTTTTCATAAAATTTAACATGCCGTGCAATATACATACGAGATGTTGACAAATCAAAACAATGATAACCCAAATGAGAGGAACTATAGCCAAGAAACACACACGGTGTTAACCGAAAATCTAGTTTATGTCGATTATAGGGACGAAGCAAAGGAAAACATAAACACCTAAAAATACGAAGAAAACTATAATCAGGAGAAGATTTAAGCAAACATTTAAAAGGGGTACAACCATTTAAAACAACAGTAGGCATACAATTTATGAGATAAGCAGCCGTGTCAAAAGCATAACTCCAAAATTTTAATGGAGCCTTACACTGACCAAGTAGCGTAAGGCCAGTTTCAACAATGTGACGATGACGACGCTCAACAGTACCATTTTGTTCATGTGTGTGAGGACAGATTAAACGATGATGGATTCCTATGGTTTTAAAATATGTGTTTAATTTTCTATATTCACCACCCCAATCTGTTTGAACGAATTTAATTTTGGTGTCGAATTGTCGTTCAACAAGAGCTTGAAATTGAAGAAAATTTTTAAACACATCAGATTTAGCTGCTAAAGGAAAGAACCAGATATACTTAGTATAGGCATCCATAAAAATCACAAAATACCGATAACCGTCAGTAGATAACATAGAAGAAGGTCCCCAAACATCACTGAAAACAAGCTCAAGAGGACCAATAAGGCCTAACGACAGACGTGATGCTTTGCCTTAAGGACAAGATGAACAACTAAAATTAAACACTCTTGAAGTACATGCAACTTTATTATTTAATACTAGAGACCCTAAAATACAAGAGCTAGGATGCCCAAGGCGACGATGCCAAACATCAGCAGTGGAGGACACAGATGTAGATAGGAAAGCTTTAGGTATGGACATTGCAGAAGACTCGGATAAGACATATAGACCATCCCTACTCTGACCGGAAAGGAGCACCTCCTTGGTTATTAGATCCTTAACATAAAACACAAATGAATGAAATTCAAAAAATACATTATTCTCAATGCAAAATTTCTGAACAGACAATAATGGTTTTTTGAATATATAGGACATGCAGAACATTTGATAGGGTAAAAGTGCGTTTGGGAGTATAAAGTTTAGAATGAGCAATATGTGATATAACAAGTCCCTTACCATCCCCGACATACAATTGATCACTACCAGTATAGGGCTCTGAACTCGTCATACTGGAAAGGTCCGGTGTCACATGTTGATTAGCACCGGTATCAGGAAACCAACCTGCAGAGGTAAGCTGAGAATTTTGAAATGCCAAGTTAGCGGTAGCCTGTAGATGCTGTGAAGTGAATTGAGAGCAGTATTTTGCTGAATGCCCAAAACCATAACACAATTGACATTTGACATTTCGAAAACTATTGTTGGATCCACGAGAGTGTTGCTGCCAACAAGTCCCAGACTCGCAAGAACCTTGCTGAAAACCGGACCCAGATGTCTGCTGCCATCCAGATCCAGAGGTGTTATGGGTTCCACTACGGTAACCTCTCCATCCACCTCGGTGACGCCCACGCCCACGCCCACGATAGGAATGGTCAGAAGACCCACCGAAACCACTACGCTGGGCTAAGAATGCTAAAGCCGTGGGATGTGAAGGTGTGAGCAGCAGAGGCGCTGCCATAGGGGAGCTAAGAGTGGATTGAAGGGAGCTCTTATTGAGATATTCATGAGTGAGCAAGTAACTGTGAAGATCAGAGTATGATAAAGGGTCTGCCCGTGTAGACAAACTGGTCACTAAATCTTTGAAATCACTACGTAAGCCCCGAAATACATAAAGATTAAAATCTTCTAAGGAAAGAGGCCGACCAGCGACAGCCCATCAAATAGGACCTTAGCTCGCTGCAGATAAATGCTAGCTGAATCATCCCCCTGACGCAAATCCTGAAATGAACCATGTAATTGCATAATCCTTGAATGTGACGGGGAGGCAAAAGATTTTTCAAGTGTCTGCCAGATGCTATGAGATGTGTCACAGTCAACCACAAGATGTAGAATTTCAGTAGATAAAGAAGAGAGGAGAGCACTCATAATTAATTGGTCTTGTTGCTTCCATGAAAGGAAGAATGAATTGATAGCAGGAGCTGCTGTCTCGGTGGTAGCAACATAGAGTGCAGGACAACGATAAGACCCGTCAACAAAAGCATACACACCCTGACCCAACAAATATGGTTTCATTTGCATTCTCCAGTATAGGTAGTTATTGTTGGTCAGTTTTAAAGAGATAACCTGATAAGTATTTGAGAGAGGGACTACTGTAGCACCATGAAGATGTGTGTTGGGAACAATTGACACAGCAGAAGGGAGTCCAGAATGTGTCAAAACAGTCAGTGTAGAGGAAGGTATTGCTGCCATTGGTAAAGGAAAACTACATCCAAGTGAATGAACAGATGATGGCGCAAAAAATCCAGGTGGAGGTGCCATTGAAAAACCTGACGCAGATTGCAATATTAGAGAATTTACAAGAAGAGTAGATTGCGTGTTTGCTGTGAGAGTAGCAGCAGATTGGAGAGGAGCAGATTGAAGAGGAGCAGATTGAAGTGCAGTAGGATCCATGATTGAGGAGTGCTGGTTGTAAATACTACAAAAAAAAAACAGAACACTGGAAACAGAACACTGGAAGGAGAAGGGGAGGCGCTGGTTGTAGATGAAAAATATATTGCTCTGATACCAAGTTGAAGTTAAAGGAGAAGACGTGTTTGGAATATATTCTGGAGAGGCTGTGATTTGAATGAATCAGCCCTCCCCTCATGTAATATATATATATATATAGGTTTAGGGTTGTACATGGTACTAACCATGTAGTATACTATATATGATCAGAATCCTATATAAAGTAAATACATGATAAATATAAATATACATAATAAACATTCCATAATATATATAGTATATTTTGTAATGCAAGTTAGGTAGTTGATGTATTCTTTTTTGAATACATGATGCAAGGTAATTAAAAAAAATAATAGGTCCATAATTCAACATTATATACATGATATCAGAATATAAAACATCTTAAATTAACAATTTATATAAATGATTGTAATGATCACCAATGATTTACTACTTAATTAGTATAGATTGTGTGTGTGTATATATATATATATATATATATATATATATATATATAAAATTCACATACAGTTATAATTTTTAAATTTGGCAAAGAAAAATAAAATTAGTAGTCACAATCGAGATGTGATTATGAGAAAAGCTATAAAAAATTTAAATAAATTCTCAAAATAATTTTAAAAAATCCAGCGTGAAAAATAGTAATTGTTGTTTGAGGGTTGGGTGCGTAGAAAAACCCACCCGACCTGTTACCATCTCTTTATATACACACATGAGCTAATAAATTATTATAAAATATTTATCAAACTTTATCCATCAAAGAAGTCTCGAGTTTGATTCTTTCATTTCTAACAAAATAAAAACATTTTAACATTTACTACACCAATTTGCTTAAATATTATAGAAATTCAATTAGAAGCTCATGGTGGCTCGTTCCTCCTGTTTTGAAGGAAATTACCGTCAAACTGCTTCGGAATTCTCATAAATTGATATAGCTTGTTGATATCTTTGCACTGGATGTGGCTGATATTAATTGCTTTTCATGCATGATAAGATCCCTTTACTTTAGATTTGAATGAGCCTTTTGACAAGCATATTTCGATCTTTATTAGGTTTGTATTATAGCATTTTCTACGTGTATTAAGATGTGGTTCAATGTTTTTGGGCAGACATCCTTTTCTTTTTTTCGGTCGTGGCTTCAATATTTTCCATGGGAATATTTCTTTGGATACCAAACAAAGCTTAATCCTGAGGCTTGAGGCAAGTCTCCTTGATTTACGCCATGGGAAAGGCCTAATTGCCTCTACTTTAGCAGATTCGAACAAGTGACAATTTCATGACGCTTTTACATGCGATGGATAGCTCGCTACTCATTTTGGCAGAGTGCACAAAATTCAGCCAAACTTAAGTTTCATTTATTTGAGCTCCAAGCCACTTGCTAATCAATCTTGACCACCTACATAAACATCAGTCTCACAAAACCAAAGGAGGCCATAAGGGCTTGGGTTTCTGAGATGGCAACGTAAAAAGAACATGTACAGGGGCCTTGAGCTATTTGTCCGGATTTGATCTTTGTAAGAGTTCTTCATTCATCCCACTTTACAGGCCTTCCATGATTTCAGTGACGACTTTCAATAAGAAAAACTTAACTAGAGGCATGTACACATCATAATCACAATCTCTGATCATTTCAATTGATTTCATTTCTCCAAAAGTTGAGTGCTAGCTTTTATATGGCATTATCCTATAACCTATACGCCATCATGCAAGTAGCTTGCATTCTTGCATGTGGTGATTCTGTCCCCGTTGATTGCTTGTCATAGTACAAATGCTTTTGTGATTGCAATAAAAGCATCAATAGACAAAGAAACTGGTGATGTCACTACAGCCATTGTGTTCTGTGAGACCTCTCCTTGATTACCTGCTTAAATCCAAATTAAAGAATAGCTGGCTTTTAGAATTGCTCGTTGTTCTCGAGGCTTAAAATAGCAAAACGAGTACAGGGATATTCCAATGGAAGAAAAGCCTTGTGCATGAATCTTGCTCAGTTATCTAGAATTATAATCGTATCTTAAGATATATATTTGACTATTTGTAAACTGGTTCATTTAGTTTAGCTTTTTGCTAAAAAAATACGTACGTGTTGAATTTTGATTTTGATTTTTCCCCAACAAGGTACGCATACATATGCCTATAATATCTTTGTCTTTTGGTGTTATTCTGGTGACTGATATTAGAAACTTGTTATGGTAAACGATTGAGTGGCAGAGGTTAAATTCCCAGCCAAATGCAATGTAACAAGTCGTTTATGTGTATACGGGTCGTAGTCTTGCAAACCCAGTCACAGGACAAAAGACAAAAGTATGAGATCAAAATGGGATTCTGTGATCATGGAAACGTTTTTTATATTTCAAAGGGAAGGAAAGATCATGTGCACGTGTAAGCGTTGTCAAATGTCCAAATAGTTCGTATCTTTGGTTTGCTGAAGCTTTTGAAGTTTTCTCCGTTTGGTATCGCCAAAACATATGAACAAGTACGATTTTCCTACTATATGGACTAGACTTACCAAAATGAGAAACAGATTCCTGTATCCTGTCCAAAAATACAAAATCTAGTGCAAATGAAGGGAATACGTGTTTGCCAGGATGCATTTCTTTTGCATTTGGAACTCTTACACTTTCCGTAAGTTTCACTTCTGGATTCTACGACATACATAAAATTCAACAGATAAGGAGAAAGAAAGAAGCCACTTTGGTTTAATAGTTAAGAAGAGACGCCTTAACTGATATCTGAGATGATATCGAAATCCACCGATGCTTTGTGATTGATGTTAGATGTTCTTTTCCATATGGAAGTTGGTGGAGGCTGCTGATTAGAGCTGTGTGTGAAGGACAGAGCACTTTCAGCATACCTTATTAGTAATGTAACAGTAGGTTAACTCACTTGGGTTAATATGTCAAATATATGATCCGAGTTATGAAACTATGATAACATCATTATAAAATTACTTATAAAGCTTAATTCTTAATCAATTCAATACTAAAGAATGAAATTGAAAAAAAAAATCAATTTAAAAATAACTTAAAAAAATAACCTGAATCATAAAACCTAGATAACCTCAAGGAAAGTTTATCGAAACAAATTATAAACTCTAATCCCCTATCAGCTTAATGTTGAAGGATAAGATCAAGAAAAAAAATCAATTTAAAAAAAAAAAAACAACCTAAGTCAATCCATCAAACTTATAACCCAGGTCATCAAACCAAGATAATCTCATAAAAAAAAATAATAATTTGATTTAACCTGGTTTAATCTGTCGAATCTACAACTTTGATCATAAAACTAAGATAACCCTATAGAGAGAAAATACAAAAAAAATTATGAAGCTCAATTCTCAATCACCATTATGAAACCAATGCTGAAAAATAAAATTTGTAAAAATTTTAATTAAAAAATAACATAAAAAATAAGCTAAGTTGACATAGGTTAACCTGTTAAACACTATTCTCGAGTCATGAGATCGGGACGACATAATAAAAAGCAAACCGAAATAAATCATAAAGCCTAATTCCCAATTAAACACAATATTAAATAAAAATTTAGGAAAAAAAGTCAATTAAAAAAAAATAGTCGATTGGATTATCTCGCCAAACCCGCGACTTGAGTCATAAGATGATGATAAGCCAATATAAAGCAAGTTCATTATTGAATGACTAATGATCTAAGTCATGAGATAAAAATAACACTTAAAAAAATTAAAAAATAACTTAATTTAACCAAGGATATAATGCCAAAATCCGTGACTTTAATCGTGAGACCAAATATCCCAATAGAAAGCAAATCAAAATAGATTATGAAACTCAATTTTTAACCAACCCAATATTGAATGATGAAATTGAAAACCAAATTCAATTCAAAAAATGACACAAAAAACAACTCGAGTCAACTCAGGTTAGTACATTAAGTATTATTTTTGGGTTATGAGGCCAAAATAACATAAGAAAAAGTAAACAAAACAAATCATGAAGTCTAATTCCCAACAAAAAAAAAATAGAAAAAAAAGTTAATTAAAAAAAAGAAAAGAAAAACTTCAATCAACTAAATTAACCCGTCAAATCCGTGATCTATGTTATGAGAGTGTGATAACTCAACAAAAAACAAATATAATATTAAAGAATAAAATTAAAAAAAAATATTAATTGAAAAAAAAAAAAACAAAGTACTGTTTAAGTAAGTATTGCTTTGTGAGGAGGGGTATAATACACCTCCTTCTTTTTTAGTTTATAGTTAATAAATGGATCAACTTCAAACGTGTCAAAAGATGATAAAAAAAATGAAAAGAAAAGAAATATCTCTTTTTTTAATTATTATTTTCTCTTTGGTATTATTTGAAGTCTTAGCCTAAATATGTATTTTCTTTTATTAAATTATAACGAAAATATAGATACCTTCCACTTCTAGCAGTTGCAATTTCCACACAATGTTATGATTTGACATGGAAAAGTAATATTAGAAAACTCATTAACAATATCATTAAACTCGGTCCAGTTAGTTAATCTTAAAACTTCTTGACCCGATACCTTATTTAGCTTAGATTTCAAATTAAAACATTAAGAAATTGTCTCGATATGACCTTGTTGACTTGATTTGTTCAAAGACAACTTGAACAACCGATAAAAATATGATTTGACATAAAAAAATTTAAAATAACATCTTTTTATTTTAATATTAAGATGATAATATATTAAATTGACTCGGGTTAACTTGTCAAACCCTCAACTTGGGCCATGGACTTCACTAATTTAATATATATTTTTTTGCAAAAATACTTTTTTTAATCATATCATAAAAAAACATACGGAAAATCGAGTACCAACTCAATTTCATGATATTTACTTGAAATTAAGATAATTTTATAGAAAATAAATCAAAATAAAATAAAAAACTCAATTCTTAACATTTTTTTAATTGAGAAACTAAAAGTTATTTATGCTTTATAAAACAAATGAAGAAATGGATAAACTGATAAATACAAAAATTGTTAATACTAATTGAATATTAAAGTACGAAGCTAATTTTTATAGTAAAAAAAGAAGAAGATAGAAGCACATGAAATGTTTATAAGGATTGTTCTTTTTATTTTAGATTTTTTTATAGGATAAATCAAACTAATTTCTTTGAAGTATCATGAAACGATACACACACACACATAAAAAAAAAAAGCTAATTAAATAGAAATTATTAATAGAAAATGATGAAGAAAAAAAGAAGAAATCGAACGCTAAGAGGCCAGAAACGACGCGCCTGACATTAATAAAAAAGCTCGAGCCCACACTTGGGTTTTTATCCTCACATCATCTACTCTTTTTATTTATTTATTTATTTTATTATTATTATTATTATTATTATTATTAAGCGGGTAACAAGTCACCTGTAATATTAAGCGGGCAAAAAGTTTAAGGATAAAAATATAAAAAACTTTGGCTACTATGGGTTGCTACAAATACAATCGTTTACTTAAATGTCATAGTATATATTGTAATTGTAATGTTACAAGGATTTGCAATATAACTAACTCAATTAAGGATTTCTTAATACGTAGCCAGCAAGGGGTTACCGCTTTAATTGTTGTTAAATGTATAAAATTAAACTTGTTTTTATATATATATATATATATATATATGTGTGTGTGTGTGTGTGTGATGAATTTATTTTTAAAATACAATTTTAAAATTTAATTTTTTATATTTGTTGTGATGGTCAGATTAACCTCTATCATAATACTCATTACTCCTTCTAACTCTAAAATCAATCACTAATATATATTTTATTTAACAAAAAAAAAAAAAAACTATAAAAACAACCCCGAAACCCCGATGTCAATTTAGATTATCTCTTTTAAATTTATTTTTTTCCACACAATAATAATTGCAATTAACGGTTTGTTCGAGAATATAATAATAGTCATAATTTAAAATATAATTTTTAGAAATGTATTAAAATAATATATATTTTTATTTTTAAAAAAATATTTTTAATATCAATATATCCAATCTATTTAAAAATATAACAAAATTTAATTTTTTAAAAAAATATAACTTCAACCTCTTTCTCAAACAAAGATAAAAAAAAAAAAAAAAAAAAACCCTAATTGTAGTCATGAAGAAATATTTCCCTTTCACATTGGAAAGATAAGCATTAACAAGGAACAAGTGTTAGTGGGGATTTCTTGCTTTGCCTTCATATAGGAGCCGCATTCTAGCTAGGATTCCTTTCCCAAATGCAAGCTATTTTTTCGTAGCTGATTTTGTAATTTATAGTGCTGCAAACACAATCACTTGCCATCTTCATAATTAAGGTCAAAAACTGGCTATTTCACCTTGAACCAAGCAGATAAAAAGATGAAAGGGACGCATGATGAACTCAAGTCCATTGAATCACCTTGGACCGACAAGAAATGTTATCGCATATCATCTTGCTGCGTCCCAATATTTCACTTCAAACCACCTTGGATGTGATTTTAGGGTTTGATGGTGATTTGAGATAAATCTCAAAGGCCATTATATATCCAATTATGGTCCTGTTCGTCAACATTGTTAATTTCTTTGAAGGCATTTTAGATTTATTTTTTACTTTTTTTGTGATAAGCCAGAGATAACAAGATAGACATCAAAGTGGAGATAAAAACCACTTGGAGAGAAAGAGGGAGATGACAGAACGCATGAAAGAAAAACAAAACAGACCTTAACCTGCTATAACAGAGACCATGAGCTGAAAGTCGATAATTAAAAACAAAACTAGAAGAATGAAGAGATAGATAAAGTAAAATATTTGTTTTTATAATATGAGATATTTATTTGATTGTATTTATTAAATTTTGTTTATTAATATTATTTTTTTATTCAATCATATGATAAAAAAATAGATACATATAAAATTAATTAAATAAAAAAAAATTATGTAAGACTGCATATATTGTAAATAGTATCTAAAAAGAAATATTTTTTATTTTAAAAATAAAATTTCATTTATATAAAACATTAAAAAAATTATAGATGAATTAGAATAATCTTTTCAAAAATTAAATACACAATAAATAATTAAAACAAATCTCAATTAAAAAAAAAGAACCTAAATAAGCAAAAGAAAATTCCCATGAGAGGAATATTAATTGAAATATAAATTAAAAAAATACTTAAAAAAAACATATTAAACAAGTATCAATCAAAAAGAAAAATTAAAAAAATTAGAAAAAAAATAGTCTATGTGTTGTGGCTTAACTTATTAAACATGTGATCTGGATTATGAACTTAACTAGGCTAAAAATGTTTTTTCTCTAATATGTTTAACCTAAATAAAAAATATTTTAAATAAATAAAAAATGCACAAAAAAAGCCTTGGCCCGTGGGCCCACCGCACTATAAGCTTATATTACAGCTAGCACTATGATGGTCAGAAAATCAAGATAATGTTTTTTATGCTCAAAAAAACAATTTTCAAGTCATTTCAACCAAAACAGATATATCACCAATACTCTTATAACAATTACAAATCAATTCATTAACCCTAAAAACAGTAAAAAACTCCTCTAAAAATCGAGGTTAATTTTATCTTTCTTGATTTAGATCTATTTTTTTTTTATAATATTAAAGCTCTAAACAATTATCATAAAATCATTCCCGTCACATAGAACTAATGGACACCAAAAATAACTATTTTGATGGTAAACAATAGCATTAGCAATAAAATTTGATGAATTGTCTGTTTTCTCTTTTTAATCAAGAACTTAAAATATTAAAAATAAAATTTGTACCAATATAGAATTTTTAAAATTTAAAAGGATCTAAATTATATTATTTTTAAAGATTGAGAACCAAAATATATTTAAAAAAAAAACACTGAATACACTACTCATTATAAAATTATTCAAAATTAAAATTTAAAGATCAAAATTAAAAAATAAACACGGTAATGATTATATGAGTGTGTTAACAACGTTTTGTGCCACACTAACTAACACGTTTGAATAAGACCCATCTTTTACTCGCTTTCCACTGCGAAATTCTCAACTTTTAAAGGGACGAAACCTCCCTCAGTACCAGCCGCAATACTAATCGCGTTATGTTTTGTATAGCGTTTTAAACAGTTAAAAAATTAATTTTTTTTTTAATTTTTAAATCATTTTAATATAACAAATATTATTTTAATATATTCTAAAATAAAAATAACTCTAAAAAATACTCAATTTCATAGTAAAATAGAGCAGCCTACATTGATTTTACTAAGTACTCCTCCAAACTAATTTGTCTTCGGAATAATTGTAAGTCATTATGAACTGAATTTAATTTATAAGAAAGGAATGTAGGAGGCTCGTCCTCGGAAAATTAATGGGCAATCATTTCACCATCAAACCACAACAAAGTTCTTAACAGTCGAAGCAGAAAACTCAATGCATTCCATGCACGCATCTGCTAGCAAAGCTTCCCAAATTCTATAGCGACAGCCCCACACCTTGTTCATTAGAGACTCATCCGCCAGTTCCCCAGCCGCAAAGGAAGTCAGTTTTGTGATTTCTCTAGCACCCACTCCTCTACAGATCCATAAAAGTAAAAAAACCATGAAGATAAAGTAAAATCTTGCACCTACAGACATAGGAGGAGGCATGGCAAAGGCTGGGGTGGGCTTTAGCCTAGGTCAAAATTTTATCAATATTTTTTAACTAGTTTTATATAAAAAAATAAATTATAATTCTTAATTAAGTTATCAAAATATTCTGAAAATTTTTGTGGAGTCTTCTAATATGATGCTTTAGCTTGGGTTAAAATTTTAAAATTTTTAAAAAAATTTAAAAATTTGATAAAAAATCACAATTTGATCAGTTTTACTTTATTGAATGTAATTTTCAATCCGACCATCAGATCGAGTTGAAATTTTACGAGGAATCTTAAAATATATTGAATAAAATCTAGTTAAGAGTTTAGGATGAACGAAGCTTGGTAGTGTTAATAAAAAAAGAACTGTCAAATAAAAGCAAAATGACTCATTAAGAGTAAAATAGTTATTTGTCATTAAAAAAATAAAACAAATCAGCTTCTCCTTCCTTTTATATGTTGCTGACTGAGCAGAAGCAGAATAGAAGAAGAAAGAAAAGAAAAGGTGAGAGAGATAGAAAAAAATAAGGAAAAAACATAAAAAAAATCCAAGAAAAAAAATAAAAAGTGAAAAAATAATCTTGTAAACTTAAAAAGTCCAACTTATAAAACACTAATTTAGGGAAGAATTAAGTGAAGGAAAAAGAAATTAAAAGAGGGAAAAAATTTAGTTATTTTATTTTTCAATTGACATGAGATTATTATTTTATTCCAGTTGATGAGTTGTTACAATATCGATTCAAATTCGATTATAGATGAATTATATTCCACAAAATATCGAAAGATGTAGCTTTAATAATGAGTTTATTTTTACTTTCACTTTAATTTTATGTACTTTTAAATTTATTTTTTAATATTTTAGATAGTGTATTTAAATTAAAACTTTATTATTAATTTTAAAAAATTATATACATAAGTTAATAATTAATCTTAAAAAATATTCATATATTTATTTAATAGCCTAGATGAAACAAATTCCTCGCCCTTGCCTAAAGACACCCCTAAATATCCATCCTCAACCTGATTCCACCTCTTTCGATCTTAACCAAACATCTCTTTTAATCTATGAGCAGCAAGAAGACAACCACCAGAAGAATTTAAGCAAATTTCTCCCCCACATCCCAAACAGATCCCGCGTTAATCTCTTACTTAGAGGTCGAAATAGAGCATGACACAAAGCTGGTACAGGAAGCTTCTTTCTGATAAATCAACTGGGAGAGAATCAACCGATTTCTATTGAAAATACCACCTTCAGATACCGAGTTACAACCTCGTAAACACTCAATGAAAGAATCATCCACATGTGGTGTTAAAAGCACCATAGAAGAGCTATTAATAATGTTGAGGTCTAGTAGAGAGACGAAAACTCCTCTTCTTCCATTTTTCAGTTTCTTATGACCCTTGGATGCTTACGGCTTTTGGGATCCCATCTCTTCTGGTTCTGCTATGTCCTTGATGGTAAGTACCATAAGAAATATCAGACGAAGAAGTGAAGCCTGGAGTCGCTCTGCTCGGGTCATCTATATGGGCCACACTGTTGTTGTACCCAATATGTCTATCAGATCTATTCACATCATAAGAGAGAATGGGTCTAGTGGTAGCAAGTACACCATGAGAAAGATCCGAATTTAGAGACCCATCAGATCGGCTGATATTTACACAAAATAGGAGCTTCTCTCATATTCCCAAAGATAAAACATTGAAATATAGAGATAAGCGCTCGCAACTTTAAAAGGGCCAATAAGGGAGATTTCTTTTCAAATGAGAGAATAGATAGCAATCAATAATATTGGGAGAGAAAACGTTATTGGATAAATCTTCCATATGATGATTGATATTGCAAAACCATTGTCCATACCAATCACTACTTAATTCAGTTGCATTAAATTTCGACTATTTGGATGCAAAAGTAAGGAGGACAGAAAGTTCCAACCCCTTTATGAATATTACATACCGAAGCTGGAAAAACTTCAAATTAGATTTGGAACTTTCCTTAGCTACTTGATGAACTGACTATGGTGATTGGATTTGACCATTGATCGATGGACAATAAGGGGACTGGAATTCGGCCATTGGTTTCCATACCGTCATACAAAAATAAGTTTTTTCTTTCTTTCAAAATAGAATATCATTCATTGCTTAAATTAGTAGATGTAGAAGAAAAGGATTATGTTGGGTAGAATAATAATGCATGGAGCAAGAGAAAATTGTGTAGAAAGAGGAGCATAAGTTGGGAAAGACCAATGTGGCTCTATGGCTTGTGTGGTTTGCTCTACTATTCTAAATAAAGTTTTATTCATGTTAATATTATTTGATAACCCAAGGATTTATAGACCTTATTAACATCAATTTATCTCGTGAAGAGTAGTATGATAATAGAGAATCATTACATTTCCTCACATGTATCTTATAAAGAGTGGAGAAAAATTAGTTGGTTATTGTGCCTTGTCGTGCTATTATAGTGAGAGTTGGTGTTTGAGAGTAATTGATGAGGAAATTAGGCTTCCTTTTTAAAAAGACAGGTCATCAAGAAATAATCATTGATGAGAGAGGTATGTATCTTATTGATAATTTATTTGTAAGCATGGAATTGTACGACATCATACTAACTTTTTTAGAGGTGATAACTCTGTATTGTGATGTGTTTTACTCACTAAGTTTCCTAAAAATTTACACAGAAGTCCAAACATTCTTTTGGGCTTTTTGGGCTTATGCACTTCTTTGAGCTAGTGCATTCCCTCAAGCCGGTCAAGATGGTGTAGTTCTTTAAGCTTATGTGGTTAGCACTTGCATTACATGCTATTAGTCAAGAAAATTTAACTAACGATAGAGTTTTAGAGAAATATGTAATAAATAGAGAAGGAGAAAACTTGGTTGACCCGTGTAATATATATGTTAATATGTGAATCACACTCATTATATTTGGGTAGCGTGTAAGGATCATTTTTAACTCCATTGATGACCTTTCTTGGTGTCTTTAAAATTATCTCGTCAAGTCTTTTTTATGATACCACATACTCTAATTAGAGTTTAGTGTGTCTCCAATGTGCTATTCTATTTTTTCTTCTCTTTTCTCTTTCTTTATCTCTCTCCTGCCTTCATTTCACATCATTATACTTCTCATGCTTATCTTGTTTTTCTTCTGTTGCATATTATGCTTGTCATTTTGATAAGTCCATTTATGTTGGCCCAAACAAATATGCCTGTTTTTTTGTTCCACCATTATTATCATCTTGCTAAATATATTTTTATTCATTGAAATAGCCTTTCTCTTAATAACATCTATGTACAATCTTTCATCCTATAAACCATGTTTAAAATGACCTTTTTAGGAGAGCAACCTTTTGTTGTAAGTGAGGAGCGACTTCCAAACAAAAGATTTGATGATCAATAATAGATTTATGATAAATTTTAAGATAATTGTCATAAATTTGATTCGGCCAATTTTTTTTCAAAGTATTCTATAAACTCAGTATTATAGTTAATTAACTAGCCATGATTGTTTTCATATTTAAATTAGACCTATAATATACTTTATGAAAATTCTATTTAACTTATATTTTATTAACCAGGTTGGATTTAATGATTATTTAAATAATTTATAATTTATTTTTCAAAATAAATTATTGAGATTATTATTATTCATATTTAAAATTTATCAAAATCATAGTTAGGTTTTTTTTCCCCTAAAGCTATACACTGTGTCACGAGCAAAACAAAGTCTACACCAATATTTGTTTAGCTTATTAGAAATAACAAGATTCATAACTTTGAAAAGATTCATGTGATGATTGTGTAAGTTATGGGTGTTCAAAAAAACCGACCAACTGATTAAACCGAAAAAACCAGAAAAAAATAATCGAAAAAACCGAACCGATAGAAAAAACCGAATAAACCGATTAAAAAACAAGAAAAATCACCCAGTTCGATTCGGTTTCGGTTTAAAAAAGCTTAAACCAATTGAACCGAACCAAACCGAACCGGTTTAATTGAATTTAAAATAGAGGTATAAAAAGAAATATTCTAAACCTAAATATCCAAACCCTACATTTCCAGCCCCCCTCCCTTTACCCTTTCTCTTTTTCCAGCCACCCCCCTTCTATTTCTCCTCGCTTCATGTACTCTCACATCTTGTTAAGGTTCCTTTCTTGTCTTTCATAGCTCTGGATCCCACTCTTTCACCTCTCCAATTTTCATACTTTATTCAAACAGCTCTCAATTGGCTTTTCCCTTTCCCCTGCCCTTCCCCTTTCCCCCATTTCAAGCCGGCCCACCCGTCCCTCCCTCCCTCCTCTTTGTGCTCTTCTCTCTCATATGTTAACATTAAATCTCTGGTTTATTTTATGGTCACTTCTCTTATAAGTGAGTCGAGCCTTATACCATGCCGCTCCTCTCTTGAAAAAAGATCGCTAGCCTAACGTGACAGGCTTTAACGAACAAGCAGGTCAAACCGGTTCTTATTAGAATCTCATTGATTGAGACGCTTATTGTGAGTGGCAAATCAGCCTCCTGTTCTCTGGTTTATTTCATGGTCGCCTTACAAGAATGGTAGTAGCAAAAACATTTCGGTTTTTTTGATTTTTAATGTTAGAAAACCGATCCGAACCAAACAAAACCGGTTTGGTTTGAACCGGTTCTTGGTTCGGTTCGGGTTATATTAACTAGGAATGCTATTTTCTGGTTCAGTTGAATTTTTTGGTTAAAACCGGACCGAATTGGACTGTGAACATCCCTAGTGTAAGTGATCCTTAGATTTGATATTACTAAGTAATCTTAGAGAATATTATGCTTTGATCCTGTTACATGTTATCTTAATTGAAGTGATGAAAGGGTAGATATTGAGTATATCATGAACTATATGAGGTACTTGAGTGATCAAGAGACGATTCATCACTTTAGGTGAATGAAAAAAAAAATATATGTTTTTAAATAGTATTGACTGAGAAATCATTGGCCAACATAGAATGATATTTAAAAAGAGTTTCAAATCTTATTCAAATGATCAATGATTATTATGTAAAAAATAAACATGATTTAACATGGCAGACATACTCCATACTTTAATTTTAAATCATAACATTATTGATGAAAGAATATAAATTACATTAAGAAATCAGTTATTGAAAGATTAAGTCAAACCACTAATGAATTTTCTAATATTTAGGGGATCATGACATGTTGCTAAACGGTGCACTTAATCTTTACATATAAATAAATTAATTACTGAATTGATAATAATTTAAATTATTTAATTAATTTTATTCTATTTAATTAGAATTATAATTTATATCTAGGTCAACATATTAGGAACCTAATGGGTTACATACATTAAAATTATTAGTCATGAATTAAATTATAATGATTTAATTATGTTTGGTTTGATTAAAATATATTTTAGAAATTAAAAACTATAGTATAATTAATACAAGGATTATATTTCTAGTCCTAGAAAGAAAAATCAAGAAATTGATAAAGTTAATTTCTAAAATTATCCTGAATTAATATATGGATATTATTCAAAGGACAAATTGATATTTTATCAATTTGTAGGGTTTTTCAGATGTTTCTATAAATAGTAAATTATGGATCTTATTTTCGTGTTGTTATTTGTTAGAAAAGAGAAACTAACTCACAAAATAGAGAGTTAGCACTAGGCATAGTAATCTCTCTCTCCTAAATAATGATTTAGAAGATTTCTCATTGATAATTCGTGTAGATTATTGTTGGAGGCCAGATAATTAGATAACTTGTAGTTTGCGACAACTCAGCTTTTAATAAATTATTTAAACCCAAATAATATCAGATCTTCAGGTAATAAATCTCCAAACAACTCTAGATTTATCTAACAGAATCCTAGAGACTCCCAAATCTTCTTTTATTTAGTCATACCAGCCTATAGAAACCTTCTCTTAATAGATGTTAGCACCCTACATACACCTTTCGGCATTATAAATATAGATATGAAATAAAATGGAATGGATTTCATAACACTTTTTAAATATGAAATATAGAATCAGAAAGAACTAATGAATAGCTGAGATCCACAACAAATAGTGATTCAACTCTAACTTGACTTTCAACTTCAACGAAATCCCTAAAAATATCAAAAGCAGTTAGCCCCAGCTATATCTTGTAAAAAATATATTAGTACTACTACTATGGATCGAAATGGCTTGTGTAAGGATTATAATGGGATGTAGAAGAAAAGGAATAAAGAGGAATTGTTCCTATTTATACCGGAAGTAGCTTCACTTATCTTATAACTAGAAAGGAAGAAAGAAAAAAAAAAAAACCTTTGGCACTTCACTTTCTTGATCGGTTTGAGAACGTGTGGAGGAAAGAACCAACACATGGTTGGGGACTTGCTACGGTCTACCATAACTCTGAGAATAAATGAATTTATTTTGTCAAAAGTTACGCTCACACGTTCAATGCTTTTCTCTTGGAGATGAAGGCCTATAATCCCTATGTCAAGGAGCATAATGTAAGGATCTAGTGTTCTTTCTCTCTATCTAGATGTAGCATGTTATGAGCTCCACGTACCTAAGGACTCGACCCTAGATTCGTTACGCTCTTAAAAAAAGTGAAAAACCTTTATATATAATAGAGGAAAGGAGGAAAGAGTAGGTGAATAACCGCATAGAATACTTTACCATAGAGAAGTCCTTTGTAGAATTTTGTAACACTCTTTTGCAAAAAGTACGATCTTATAAAAATGAGCACTACAATAAAATAAATCTTAGTCGTTTCCCTTCGATTTGGAAGAAGATCAAGCTAGGTTTTTCTCAATTTTTTAGGATTATAGCAATATTGACCAATATATATATAAAACAAAACAAAAATCAAGTAAGTATTCATAAAAAAAAAAAAAAAAACCATGAAAGTCGTAGAAGAGCTCGTATAGCATCCAAACCTGCCTATAGCCCTTTTTTTCTTTTTCCACAGGATTCAACAACTCTATATAAAAGTCCACCAGAAATGCATGCTGAAAACTAGTTCTCAATCGAAGTCAACAAATGGTTCATTAAAGGTAAGTTAGCTAAAAAATATTGAATCTCATCTCATCTCAAACACCATTTATCTGGATTATTTATAGATTAAGTTTCTTGGATAACAATATATTTTATAATATATATGAATAAAGAAAGATCCATATAATACATATACTATATGTATATAAATTATAAATTATACACACTTATCCTTATATATACAATACGTGTACTCTAAAAATCCTAGCCTGAGAATAAGAGTTATACTATCATAAAAAAAAAAAAAAAAATTATTAAAAGTGCTTTGAAAATGCAGAAATAAATAGGTCTTAATTCTTCACAAACTTCGTCAGAAAAGCAATTAAGGTTATTTACTTTCAAAAAGAATTTCAACAAAAAAAAAATTTAATCGACATTTTTCTCTTACAATAATTACTTCTATAATAACTCTCCACATACCAAATACCGCTTAAGTATATTATAATAATACCTACGTGAAGTCGCCAGCATTTTGTATGCACAGTCTATCGAGCAATGGGCTTCTTGAGGTTAACCCGTCCGAGCTTTGGAGAAGACTCTTCTAGGCTTAGAATCCAAGTGCTCTAGTTGTCGTGAAATCAGTACTGAAATAAGGATGGACATAGTTTTTATTGGGCCAAGCTCTACTAACTGTAGAAGATTTTATACATTGATTATAACAAAGACGAATAATTTTATCAATTCTGAAAAATACATAACATAAAACTATATATGTAAGCATTCTTGATACGGGAGGGGGAAATCATGTATTACCATCTCAGAATAAAAATAAAAATTGAATACTGATTTAATCATGCAATGCCTTGAAATAATTTTTTCTTTATTATAAATAAAAAGTTCGAAATTGAAATGTTTTAGAAGAAGGAAGGATAATAATATTAGCTAATTGGCAACGCGTACAAACTGATTTCAGCAAACATGTTGGCATGATGGAGGTTTTGGTGTCTTTTTATTTTTTTCCAGTGTTCATGTAAGTTGGTTTGATTATAGTTAAGGGATCATGGGAAAAAGTTATTTGACACTCAATAAGTAAAGGCCTCTGCTTTCTAAATTAGTGGTTCGTCCCATGCTTTCAGCTTCTTCGTTTTTTAGGTTGGTATTCCTCTGGGACCTAAAGGCAAAACCCAACAAACCTAGTTAGAAAATCCAGTTTCACCTATTTTTCTCTGCTCCTTGACAAGCAACTTCCTGAAAAAAGAGGATTATGAATGAAATACAAAATCTAAATTTTGTATGTATAACAAAAGTCTTTCCTTATTAATTTTTGGGTTTATAATGAACATGCTTATATGTTCTATACGCATTGAACTGTATATTTTCAAGGTAATATAACATACAGAAGTTTATAAACTTATCAATTTTTTGGTATTCTAGGCCGAGGGGTTTCATTATAAATTTAGCAATATAAAAGTTCTCTTTCAGCCTATCTTCCCTTCAAATAATATACTTCTCGCCCATTCGATAATTTTATTGTACCCGGCCTTGCTCAGCCTATAATCTTACTTGATGGTGAACATATGTGCAATGTTCAATAATTTATTGTGATTTGTGCACTTATCCCATGATGTTTCATCAGAGTTTTTTAAAAGATAAAAAAACCTAATAGTGTCTATACTTGATTCTTCATGTATGATTGGACATTCACCAACATAATCATGATTTATTCTTACCATAACCTAATTTTTTATCCTTTTATTTTAATTATTATTATTATTTATTTATTGAAAATGATAAAAAAAAATGATTAAAAAAATGATGAAAAACAAGTAAAATAAAATAAATGAAAAATGAATTAAAATTTGGGTTAAAGGCAACAAGATTGGAAGTTTAAAGATTTAATTAAATTTTTGACTAGTTTAATTAATCAAGTCAAGGGTTTGATTGGAGAATTCATAAGTTTTGAGACTTGATTAAGCTTGAAATTGATTTAATTAATCCAATCAAGGGTTTAATTGGAGAATTGATAAGTTTTGAGACTTAATTAAACTTGTAATTAATTTAATTAATCCAATCAAGGGTTTAATTGGAGAATTGACAAGTTTTAGACTTAATTAAGCTTGGAATTAAGTTATTCACGGACTTAATTGAAGAACAATTAAAGTTTGGGGTCAAAATCATAAAATTAAAATCCAAGGACTACATTGAAAATGACGTGCAAATATAGTGGGGCAATTACAGTTTAAATCAGGAGCTTAATTATAAAATTTTTGAAACATTATGGTCAAAACGCAAATGGCCACCTCATATCCCAAAACGATGTCGTTTGAAAGAACGTTGTTCTTCTTCTTCGTCTTTAACCAGAGACCGTTTCCAGCAGTAAATGGCAGTAATCATCCGCTCACCTCAGTTATGGATGTTTTAATGTTGTCGTCCCTCTACATGTCGTTCGTTACTACCGATCGGACTCTATAAAACAGAGAAACAACGAAGAAAATGGGGTGAAAAAAACCTAGGAGACAGAGGATGAACGAAATAGAAAAATGGGAAGAAAACGAACACAAAAGAAAGAAAACAGAGAGCTAAACCCAGCTTTGGTTTAGTCTCAGAATTCAAGCATAACACAGAATGAAACAGAGTAAGAAAACGAAGAAAAAGAAAGCAGAAAAAGAAGAACCACTCGAGAGAACCGACATCATCATCTTCTTAATTCCTTTATCCCAAGAACGAAGAAAACAAAGGAACATAAAAAAAAAAAAAAAAAAAACAGAAAAGACGGTGGGCACAAAGCAAAGGAAATCAAAAGGAAAGGTCATGCGCAGACGGAAGGCACCACCGCACTGCAACCATCTTCGTCATCTCCAGAAGCAGGTGCACCCATTCTACTTTTATTCTCTGTATTCAATAAAACATTGAACACAGTGTGAAGGTAATTTAATTACCTTCGCATTGTGTGCATCTTGCCCAGCGAGGTCACTGGCTTGGGCCAGTGACCTCGCTGGGCTGTCTGGGTCAAGTTCAGCCCACATGAGCTAAGTTGGACCCAACCCCCAATAAAAAAAATAAAAAAGTAGAAAAAATAATAAAAATAAAAAATTTATATGCATGAATAAAAATAATATAAATTTATTGGTTTATTCACTGACGCCAGAGTTAGGATTAAAAATACCGGTTTAAATTTATATTATTTTTATTCATTGTATTTTATCTTATTTAGCTAGAAAAAATAAAAAATATGTGCTTCATAAAAATAAATTTATTTTATTTGTTTATTCACTAGTGTTGGAGTCAGAATAAAAATATTAATCTAATTTTAATTTATAGCTACGTAATATTTACCAACACCAGAGTTGAAATTATCCGTAGTTGAATATTCACTGGCGCCAGAGTCAGGAATATTATAAGCAAATTATCATAGCATAAACTAATAAACGTTTAGTAATTTAAGACAAAACCAGCAATGCAGTTTGCCTCAGGCAGGACGTTTCAGAGATGATAATATTTTTCTTTTTACGTAACCAGTCCCGAACCATAGAATCTTTGTTGACAGTTATGGTTCTTAATGACCATAATACTAGGTGGAGACTCCTTAAACAAAATCTTTTTTCTAAAAGAAAAAGATGTCAAATATTTATTCTTTTTTCATAATGTAGAAATTTTAAGGCTGCCGCAATGTCAGGTGTGACAATTCTCATCGTATCAATAACCATATTTAAATAAGGATTACTATTGTCATCTACAACTATATGCATGTTGCTAGAATTGAAAGTTAACTCAACCATCCTTTATATCATGGTCTTGTAAGGAACATATAGTTTTCTGTGTGCAAACCAACACAAGTATTTCTCTATGAATTTTTTTTTGTAGAAGATGCATCGTTATAATATCTCAATCGAAAAACTTTCTATTTTTACACCTTTTACATAGACATCTAATATTGTCTCCGTTAATATTTCTCGGATTATATAGTGTTTAATTAATAAAACTTTTAACTCTAATACAGTAATCCATCTTGCGCAACCCTTCAAGTGACTCTCAATACATCTATAATGATCATTCATTACTTATATCAAACATGTATAAAATATTGATAACGATATATATTAATTAATTATATAAACTACATAAATTAGTTACTATTGGTTTAACTCAAACTTATTCAATTTATTTTAATAGTTCTCTTATATCATTATAAATTATTTATATAAATTCAAATTCCTATACATTTACCAAAACTTTCAACTCAACAATAAAATTAACAAAATATACAATGAACCTATTAAATAAGTCATTCCTACAAATTAAACACATAAACAAGTAAAAATTGGATCATAACAGGGAAAATATGTATAAATGACAAGTCATTATACCTTTTGACTTTTTTTTTATTCATTCTTTTCTCACTGTTATTCCTTTGATAGATATCAAGAGAATATTTTTGTTTGTGCTTAATGATGGATACAATGAGGGATAATTATGGCGGTAAAGTTCACCACAATCTACCGATAAAAAAAATTTGTTTATATTTTTCAATTCTCTGGTAGTGTAATGAAGTTCAAATTCAACTGTAAAATTTAATATGGTAATAGAGTCATTAATGAACATAATAAAACTCAATTCACTCCATCTTAACAAGAGAGTGTTAAGAATTAACTAAACAATAATAATAAAAAAATGATATATAAAGTTAAAAATGATATATAAATTCATGTCCCTTCTTCATGTCCCTTCTTTTAGAAGGGACATGAATTTAATTATCAAATTTAATATGATAACAAAGCAATGATGGTTTCATGATAGATCTTATAATCCAATTCAATGTTAGAATCACCAAGTTGATGATATGTTCAATATATATATATATATAACTGTAACCAATCCTAGACCACGTAGGATGTAGAAGCATATGTAACATATGTTTGATTTAAAAATAAAAGGTTATAGATTTATATATAGTTTATTGATGTAAGACCTTTTATGTTTGAATTTGTTCAAGCTATTGGAGGGAATGAACCTCAACCTAAATTGAAAAGAAAAAGGATGCTTTCTTTCTTTGTAAAGAATGATGAAAAAGATTTACGGCAATGCTATTCTAAAAACATTTAAAAATTATTGCCAAAACCACTCTAAAAGAATGGTACTTACATGTTTTTATCATCATTCCAAAATATATCCTACCCTAATTATAAAAGCATGGAAATACTAAAATGCTTATGGTTTGGGCATGGGTAAAACAAATAGGTTACTAAATATCATACATGTAGCAAAAATAATAACACAAAATTATTCAAGAATCTCTATAATTTTATTAGACAAATATAAAGTTATTTAAGAATTTAATACATGAAGATTTGATCTTCTCCATGTTTGAATAATTCTTTAAAGACTAATTTGTTGCAAATCACAAGTTGTCTAATTATTCAGTCTCTAACTGTAATCCATATAAATTATCAGTGGGAAATCTTCTAAATCTCTATTTAGGAAGGAGGGATTGCTATGCTTAAAGTGCTAGCTCTCTATTCCGTGACTTGTGTAATTTTTCTGTCTAACAGACAGCTTCCAAAATAATAAGCTTAGCTTTATATTCATAGAGAATTCTAAAAGCCGTATAAATAAAAAAAAATATTTATTTTCCCCTTTAAATAATATTCATATATTATTTAAATATAATTTTAGAAATTTAATTAATCAAGTCTCTACTTAATTATTATGGGACTAGAAATATAATTCATGAATTAAATACATTCTAGTGCTTAACTTTTAAAATTATTTTCAATCAAATCACACTTAATTAATTATCCTAGTTTAATTTCTAACTAATGGTTTTTATTGTATGTAATCCATTAGGTTCCTAATATATTGTCTCAAATATAAATTATAATTCTAAATAAAGAATTAAATAAATTAAACAATTTAATTCATTATCAATTCAATAATTAATTAATTTATTTTTGAAGATCAAGTACATCGTCTAGTAACTTGTCATGATCTCTTAAATATTGGGAAAGTTATAAGTGGTTTGACTTAACCATTCAATAATTGGTTTCTTAGTGTAATTATTATCCCTTCATTAATAATGTTTCAATTTTAGCATGTAATGTGTCTACCATGTCAAATTATATTTGTTTGCAACATTATAATAATTGAACAATTGAATAAGATTTGAAACTCTTTTCAAATCTCATTCCACCTTATGCAAATATTTAACAATCCATACCATTTGAGAACATGTGGAATATTTTTTTTAATTTACTCAGGATGATGAATTCTCTCTTGATCACTCAAAAACTTTCATATAGTTTATTTTATATACAATATCCACCTATTTGTTACATTTACCAAGATAACATGTAAAACATGTGGAATATTTTTTTTAATTCACCTAAGATGTTGAATCATCTCTGAATCACTCAAATACTTTCATATAATTTATTTTATATCCAATGTCTATTCATTTGTTACTTTTATCAAGATTACGTGTAATAGAATCAAAACATAACACTTCTTATATGAAATAACCTAGTGATCTCAAGTTTGTGTATCATTCACGCAACCATCACATGAGCCGTTCCATAAACACATGTGATATCTTTATATGAAATTTTTATGCAGGTCAATTTAGTGTACATGTTATTTAATAATCACATACATATTAGTTTTGGGTATCCTTCATATCTCAACTTATAAGATCAATTGTTTTCTTTTATAAATAAAAGAATATAATATGTGTTAGTCTCAACAACTCTAATAAATATCCATTATTAAGAGAGTATTAACTAGAGATATTTATAAACAATACTTTGATGCAAGGAATCTTATAATTATAATATCTTTATAATTTTCTTTACAAAGTGTTTTTGTTCCATAAATTTTATCTATATTTTAGACTTATTTATTAAATATTAAATTTATAAATTAAATATAAATGAATATTAAAATTAAATAAATTTTTATTTAATAAAATTAAATATATTTTATATAAATAAAATAGTACAACGTCTAACTAATTTATTGAATATATAACATATAAACTAACAAAAACAGGACAGATACTGACTGAATGTAAATATAATAGTAAATCCAATTGATGGCTGACGCTCATAATATTGACGTTCAGCAAGCAAAATCCAATTTGCTTCTACATGGTTCACGAGTGCGCTTTTTTTTTTTTTTTTTTTTTAAGGATAATTTTAAAAAAATATAAGTGTTTTATTCTTTATACATTTCCAAAATATTTTTTAAAAAAATTAAAAAATAATTTTTATTTATTTTAAGTTAATATATTTTTAGTATTTTCAAATAATTTTGATGCGCTGATGTTAAAAGTAATTTTTTAAAAATATAAAAAAAATTATTTTGATATATTTCAAGATAAAAATTTTAAAAAAAAACAACCACAATTACTATTCAAAACAAAAAATTAAATCTAACTATTCTTCAAGATAATATAGATTTATGAGGATTTTATTCATGTCCTTCCCAATCAAATGGCTTTTGCTAATTGCGGCTTATGCCTATCCGGTTGTAGTTTGCTAAGAATCTCAGTCATTTCTCGCTTTAAAGTGAAAGGTTTCCTTGCCCCCCCTTTTTTTTTCTTGGCTAAATTCATTGAACATTATATCAATCAATCACTTGAAATTATTTATTTAAGGAGCTTCCAAAGATACACACCTCTATCCATTTGGCAAAGATTCTACACCTTTACAACTCAACATACTTTTATCCATGTTTGAGATTAAAAAAAAATAAAATTACTTCATCAAAGTGATTATAAAAAAGTTAATTACTCTTCTTTTTTTTTGCATTTTGATAAATAAACTCATGTTCTCACATACATACGACTTCTTTTCAATGACGTTGAGTTAACAAATCAGAGTTAATATACAAAATTTCTCATTTTGCATGTCCTCTTACAAGAAAGTTTCTACACGTTGTTGATTTATTTAAGGAGCAAGGAGGAGGCAGGGCAGCCGTGGATTCTCAACTGATTTGATGGCGGTGGCTGGTTTGTTTGGATAGGATGATTTCGGGCTAGTGGGTTGGGGTGGCTGGTTTCAATGCTGGCGGAGGGAGAATTGGGAAAGTGTAGATAAGTATTTTTAACTTTTAGAGTTTTTTATTAGTTGGGTCTAGACATTTTGTTTTTGTCAAGGGACTTAAAGGTCCATGTTATTTTAATTAATTAATAACATAACTTTGATCATTATATAAAAAAATTAAAAAAAAATTGACCTTGCGTTGTTGATTTGTAAAATCCAACCTATTAAATGCTTAAATGTAAGATAAAAATAAATTCATCAGCAAAGTGGGCAAAAGAAATTTAGTTAAAATGTCATTTTTTTTCTGAGAAATAAATCAATGTTTTTTTTACAAATACAGAAGTTTTTTTTCATGTTGCTATATGATTGATGTGGTTTTCAACTCAATCATATATACTGCGTTCATTGGGCTGTAGAAGCTTTTGAGATCAAAAGCCAAAAACTGAGTGTTTAATTACATTTCATTTATGCATGGAGCTCAAATAGCCCCCACTCCAAGATAATTCATGCAGAAACTACAAATTATAGCTTATATGGCTTTTCCCGATTACTAACGTCTTTTCCAGTAGGAAAAGTCATTTCTATTATGAATTCTGAACCAATATTATATTTTTAAATATTAAAACAACACAACACAATATATTGAATGATATATTTTTTAAATAAAAATAAAATAATAATATATTAGGTTGACTTATACAAACCCAAGATAACTTTTCAAATCAACAATATAAATCATAAAATCATGATAACTCTATAAAAAAATCAAAATAAATCATGAAGTTCAAATCCTAACCAACAAAATATTAAATGATAAAATTAAAAAAAAACTCTATATAAAGAAAAATGACCAAAAAATTACCACAATCAATCCATGTTAAACTATCAAACCGACAGCATATGTCATGCCAATGGGATACCCCATGGAAAACAATTAAGAAAAAAAAAATACAAAGCTCAATTCCTAACCAATCTAATGTTTATAAATGAAATTGAAAAAAAATCAAATAAAAAAAAACAAATTAGAGTAAACATGGGTTAGCTTGCCAAATCCATGACCTCGGGTCATGAGACTAGCATAAGCGTATAGAAAGCAAATTAAAAAATAAATTGCAAATCTTGATTCTCAACCAATCCAATATTAAATGATGAAATTAAAAAAAAAATTGATTAACAAAAAACACATAACAAGTCAACCAAATTCAACTCGCCAAATATATAACCTAGTTTATGAAACTAGAATAACCATATAGAAATCAAATCAAAAAATCATAAAAAATATTTCCCAACCAACACAATATTGAATGATGGAAAAAAAATTAAGTCAACTCAAGTTAACCTATCAAATCAACAATCCAGATTATGATATCAAGACAAATTTATAGAAAAAAAAATTACAAAGTTTAATTTCTAATTAATTCAATGTTGAAGGATAAATTTAAATTAATTAATTAATTAATTAAATGAATGAATGAGGACAAATTTAACATCCAAAAAACAAATTAGCCCACGTTACTATTTGAAGATAGTTAGGCGTGGAAATTGAGGAGATTAGAGGAAAAACAAAGGAGGAGGAGAAATTAAAAGAAGAAGAAGAAGAAGAAGAAGAAGAATGGAATGTTGGATTCAAACTAAAGAGCCGCCATCATCATAGTTTCTAGTGAAGGAAGATCATGTCTAGAAGATTTAATACTATCAAGAAAGGTCATCTTTAGAGTTGTGTGGTTATTACATTCATTGTCCAAATATACTAGCCTCTTTGTATTGTATGTTAGTGTGTGCAACTATTTTTTTTTCTTTTATTTAATTTAGTCTCTTATTTGTCAAAAAAAAATTATGAACATTTGTTTTAATTATAATTTTGGTTCTAAAAGTTTTCATTGTTTTAAAGATTAAGACGTTTTAGTCTTTTGCTAAATTATAAAGATAAATATCCATTAAAATCCATAATAGTTCATGTTTTTTTTTTCAAATAAAAATATTTGTTGAATTTTTTTTTATATAAAGTTATTTTTTGCACTATATTATAGATCTAATATAAAAAATTGAACATAAAAAAAGATATTTACAAAAGACATGTTTATTCTTGCGTTTCAAAAATGTTTTTTTTAATTGAATTTTTTTTTTATTTTTTTTCTTCAAATTAATATTTTTATATATTTTTTCAAATCATTTTAATATTTTAATATCAAAATAAATTTTTAAAAATTAAAAAAATATATTATTTAAAAAAAATACTTTAAAAAATAATAATTAATATACTCTCCGTACCCACCCAAAGCATCATGAAAGCATTCATAGGCGGCCTTCACCAGAGACAAAAACAGAGGTGGACCACTCTATCACAGAATACGGCTCCGACGAAATCTCCTTCTTTCCAAGTCATACAGCAGCACGCTTCACTTGAAGCTTAGCCAATACCAGCGGCTGTGAGGAGGACAAGTAATTAACAGCGACAACCATTTTATTTTAATTAGAGGTTCGATCCTCCTCGTCTTCTTCGTCTTGTTTCTGCGTTTTGCTATCTATCATGTTAAATTTGTCAGGTGCCTGCACACATATGGTTAAATTCATGAACCGCTAGTCTTTGTGAATACGCTCGTTTCATTTTTATTTATTTATTATTTAAAAAAATAATCTGCCTTTTTTTTTAAATAAAAAGGAGTTTTTGATTTCTAATCCACAATAAAAGTTTTGATGAAATTGTTTTTAGATATAAATAAATAATTCTTCATATTTTCTAACTTTGCATAATATCATAACTTCATAATATTTATTATCTTATAGCTCATACCATTTAAAAATCCAATCATGATAGCTTTTATATTCTTTGCTATGTTTACATAAATTATAATTACTTTTATCTTTTTATGACAATCCTTTATATTTTTAAAAATTTCTTATACAACTCTCTATAATAAAAACTAGGAACAAATATTTTTTTTCTCGTGATTGCTTTAATCTCATTCCATGTATCAACATCTAATTTTACCTTTTTTCTTTATCAAATAGCTGTGACAATTGAAATTCAACTCCACTTTTTTCTCTAATTCTAAATAAGCTAATGGATCATCCTCTTTTAAAAGTGAACATCTTTATCTTAATACTCATAAAATTCCTATCTAACCCATCATGAAGCCCAATATCTCTTACAATTTCTTTATGGCTAAAATTTCCATGTTGTGAAATCTCCTATCACCGAGATTCTCTTGCTACCAAAATTTACCCCTTGGACCGAATGAAGCACGATAAGGATTATCAACGTGTTCATCCTTATTCTCATGAACAAACTTATCTGCAGATGTAGTACCATATCTTTTCAACCTTATAGTATTATAAACCTTTTTGGATACCCCTCTTAAAAATAATAGTCACAGTCTTTTGTCTATCCATTAGTCACAGTCTTTTGTCTATCCATTAGTCACAGTCTTTTGCCTATCCATTAAGTCCTTCATATTAATAAACATCATATTCATCCACTTAAATTGATGTTACATGGCCATCAAAACATAATAAAAAAAAAGGTGTTCTTTTTCTTCATCGATGAAACATCTTTGAAAGATATCATTAAATTTGAAATTTTTGTTAGTGAATAAAAAAAAAATTCCTCACACACTCTCTTATATACTCTCTTTTATGTTTGCACTCAAAGATATGTCATTGCACTCATTTCACTCAAAATTTGGCTTTTCACGATAGTAATACCACTTTTTTTTTCTTTTTACTTCTCTTGCTCACCTTTTTAGTTTTTTAAGGAACTAAACAAAAACAACAAAAAACTTAATTTCAAGAAACAAGACAATTAAGAAAACAAAAACAAAAATTAATTTGAATTTGAATACAAAAAACAAAGTTTAAGAATGACTTAACAAAACTTAAAATCAATGTAAATTCAAATAACCTAAAATTAATATCAAACAAACGAATACCCATTAAAGAAACAAACTAATATGAATTCTAATTTTTTTAGGACTCAAAATAAATCTTTTGAATTTCAATTTGCGGCAAAAAGCAAATTTATGATTTGTTTATTTTTTTTAATTTGTTTCGGTAGTACCTATAATTTAATAGGAATTTTGGCCCAATGGTAATTTCATCACTACATCACTCCAATGAATATTATTAATAACTTAATAACTAAAAGGAAAAGAGGTTTTACTACACCAACACTATCACAGCTAAAAACAGAGACCTCACTCCTTAAGGGACAGTATTCTACAGAATTAATCTTGTGAGGTTAATAGTAACCTTCCAAGGACCTTTAGAATCTCCTTAATATTATAAATGTTATTAAAATCCGGGTGATGAAGAGAAACTTGTAACTTTAATCAACTTAAAAAGACAGAGTTGGAAAGATTTAATATGTTGGTATATAATCGTTAATTTTAGGATCCGTGGGATTAGACAAGTTAGTCTGAATATTCATGTTAATATATAAAAAAAGAGTTGAAAAGATTCTACATTAATTTTCTGATTAAAAAACTATTTAAGTTGAAAATATATAGTTATTGATAAAAAGTTTTAGTAAAAAATTATTGAAAACAACTCAATTAGTAAAAAGGAAAGATATTTCTCTGTTTTATGAATATTCATTCATATGATCATAATATTTGATGCACATTGTTACACGGAGAACACGCTTTCACTATTAGCTACTGTTGAGCAACTCTTAAATTACAGCAGAAAACACTATTCAATGAATATTGCTATTTTTTATTTTGGTTACTGAAATTTATTTTTTATATTTTATAATGTCAATAAAAAAAAAAAGAAAAAGGGTTTTTTTTCCACCACCAAAGTCTCCCCTTAATTTTAGACTTTTACTTTTATGTCTTAAGCATTATTTTTTACTTTTCAATCCTTGAATTTTGGGAGATAAGTGAGAAAACCACTGGAAAATAAGGAGAAGAGAAAAAATATAATTGGCCATGCTTCGGGGATAAAAGAAGTTGATTTAGTGGCAATGAGTTCCTTTTAATAAAAAGCATATCATTTAAGTGGTAGTGAACTTTCATCTTGTCGGAAAATTAGTTCATGGCTTAGGGAATTTATCATTTGATTTAATTTTGGGTTTTTTGAGAGGTCAAAAATTAATTGAGAATGGAATTTTTGGGAATTTTGATTTAGGGAATTTTTGGGTTTTTTGAGATTAAAAAATAATTGAAAATGGAATTGAGAGGTCAAAAAACTTAGTGGTGATCATTAACTTTACCATTATGATACATCATTTATAACAACAGACGGCACATCATATATTTATTTTTTTAAAAAATAAGATAAATGATGTGATGTCCATCCTTTTAAACTAATTTAAAAGAAAAGAGAAAAGAAGGGTAGACACGTTAGCATAGCCTTGTAAGCTCACAAATGCTTACTTTTTATTTTATTGAGCAGGTGCACGGCCAATCTCTTCGACCCAAACACCTAGCTTTTTAGTCTTTTTTTATTCATATTTTCACTCAATTGTACTATAGATAAAATAATTAAAATGGTATTTAAATTATTATTATTTATTATTTTTTTAATATAATATAATAGCTTTATGGTAATATTAACAAAAAATTATTATTATGCACCTAATATGCAAAAAACAAGTTTACACATCAATATTCAATGAAAATAAAATTTCATTTTTGTTATTATTTATAGAATGTTTTTATTATTCTGTCACATTAATTAATTCTTTTCCTTTAGTCACATACAGAATATCAAGGCATTATTTTAACTTTTTTAATTAATTGTAAATTTTTATTTTTAAAAAAATACTTCTACTTAAAAGACAGGTTTTTGTTTAAATAATAAAGAAATGTATTAATAAGAAAATATAGTTCAAATTAAGGAGACATATTTTTTCTACTTATTTTAAATAATTAAAATCTTTAAGAATTCTTATTTTAATTTTCGTTGCCTTTTATTCTCTAAACATATGCTAATAAAACAATATATATTTTATTAAGAAAACAAATACACCAATAAGAAAATAATAATTTGTGTAACAAAATGTCTTTTTTTTTCTTCCCCTTGTCTTTCATATAAATATCTATTCTAATTATAAAAGAACTAAATCAAAAAAAATTTCAAAAACTTGCCAAATAACGAAAGCAAAGAAACTAAAACAATATCATTTTTTTACTGTGCATTATTGTTTATTTTCCTAAATTCATTGTGGATTCCATTGTTCCATGAACAATTCTATTTTTATTGAAACTTGTTTTTCAATGATGGAATAATAGCATGGAGGCAGGTTGACTACACGTGCAAGTAATGAATTGCAAAAGAAGAGAGATCAACGGTCAATGCATATCTTACTAGTAAAGGCCAGATAAATTCTTGGAAAGGTGCTTGGAGAATGATACCATACGTATTCTGTTTCAAGCTAAAAACCTAGCACCTTTCTCATAGTGCTTCACTCTCTGCCTGTCATATATAACTCTGCTTTTTGGCCATTGACTTCGACCACTGAATCCCAAACCCTTGTCTCTTTTAATATCATGGCGTGGAACTTTTTCTTTTTCCTTTTTTCTTTTTTCTTTTTTGAACAAATGGTTTCATTCATGATACTTGACGGCCTTTAAGGAAAAAGGAAATCGTATAATTGAAGGAATCTAATTATAATCAAGAAATAAAGGAAATGATCTTTTGACCATATGATTAAGCAGTTTCTAACTAAATTTAAATACAATTTGGAAAGACAAAAACTATATTTGATAGAATTCTAACACAAAGATAATATTGTATTTAAGAATCAAAGGTATTAGAATAAACTTGGATCTAGAAATGACCATGTATCTAAGAACTCGAAGTGTACAGACCTTTTGATTATATGGTCAAATAACTTGCAACGAAGTTGAAATATAACTCGAAAAGTTAAAAATCATGTTTAATAGAACCCTGACATAGAGGTAATCATGTACCTAAAAGCCAAGGTATTGAAATAAACTTGAGCCTAGAGATAACAATGTACTTAAGAACCTAAAGTATGTGAATGATGCCATGAAATCAGCCAGTAAATCATCGATAAATCGGATGTATGATCTTTGTTCATGAAAAGAAATGTTGTTTTACTACAAACAATAATAAAAAAAAAAACTCATGTTTATTATCACCAAGTTGCCAAAATTTACAGTTCCAAAAACATTATATAGACTCCTCTAAATAAACCTAATGGACTATTTTTAGGTTGCAAGCTAACGAGACCAAACTAAGAATTAACTAATATAAGTCAAATAATGAAATAAACCCCTAAATAATATTTAATGGGCTTGAACAAACCCAAATTGAAAATAATTTTCCAACATCAAATCAATAAGATAGAATAATAAAAACAAAGTTTTCACGCTAGAATTCTTCCAAATAGTTAAAATCTCCAAGCTCTTCTGAATGGTGTTTTGGTCGAAACTCTTGGTGTAGAAATTCAGCTAGGAAACTTTGTTTTGATTGCTAGAATTTCCTTTCTTGTATTACCTTCTCTTAGTCTCCTTTATGTGTTAGGAATACTTGCAAAATAATTAAAAGAAACTGAAGAGAAACATTCCAATTGATGTCCACATCAAGTCTATATAGGATTTGGAATACTTGCAAAGTATTGACTCCAACTCTTTAATAAATCGAAGTCATATTAGTAACCCTTGTAGCTCAAGCTCATGCATAAGTTTAGGCCTAAAAAAGCCTCATTTAATCCCTATTTGTTGTTCAAAATTAACCCATTATAGGTCTGGACTAATTGGATAGAGAATAGCCAAGAAAAAACACTTTGTCGACAAATATGTCAAATCAGTAATAACAATTGTGACCAATTTAAATAATATGTTTCTGAACTCCGATTGACTTGGGATTTTACCACAAGATAGTTCCATATCTCTAGTATCTCTATGTAAACTTCAACTCGATCCGATATACGATTTGTGAGATATGCTTGATCTCGCAAAACTAGTCAATAAGCATTTTAAGACAAAACTCAGACCTTACTTAGTTCATATCATCTCCTCCCTCTTTGAAAGGATTTATCCTCAAATCTATAACATGAAGATCATCCCCTAAAAAAAAAATTAGTATTAAGCTAAAAAAAAATAGCATCATCACCAAAGTCTGAAAGAACTTTGTTAGCAAAGAAGGTTTCTCTGATATACAAACTCTCGTTTTCAGTCATCTTTAATTTCAGTTGATTATTATATATTTGCTAAAGTATCAAAGGTACAAGAGTTAAAGGCCTTCCATCCATCTCAAAGGAATACATATTTATTAACCCATTATTGCTACATCTCATATCATATTGTCATAGTCTACCAAGCAACAAATAACTAGTTTGCATTGGCATAATGTTACATAAAACCTTATCACAATATTTATCAATAAAAAAAGCAATTAAAACCTGTTTTTAAGCAGCATGTTCAGTGCCACCCAATGGCAAAACCTAACCTATAGTTGTCTTTTTAGAAGCGCCACCGAGACCTCTTTCACATGTTGTGGCATGTGACGAAGTATGGTGGTTGAATTGTTATTGGTGGTCGTTTTGTTTTCTTTATTCTACTAGATAAAGTGTACGATTGTCTTCTTTGTTTTTGGTTTTCTAATTTTAGTTCTCATTCTTTTGATTTTTTATTTTGCTCGTATTACTTTTATAGAAGTTTTGCTTTTTTCAATTGAGTCCTTAAATTGCAATTTCTCATATGTTTTTTTTTTCATTTCGATCCTTATTCTTTTTATTTTTTTTCCTGGCCCTTTTGTTAAAGTATTTTTTGCTTTCAATTTCATCATTCAATTAAAGTTTTTGTTGTTTTATTTTTTCTAATCTAACCCCCATTCTTTTTATTTGTGTTTTCATAAAAACAAAAATATTTTTTTAAAAAAAACCTAGGAATTTTAATACTGAATTTGTATTTTTACGATATAAAAATACAGACCGATATTAATCAAAATGGCATAAAAAACACGGGGAAATCGCAACTTCTTTGAAAATATGGTATTATTTTTTTTATTTTTTTTAATGGAACTGGGCCGGACCCAGCCTAATTATGTGAGTTGGGTTGTATTGGCCTAGCTACAAGGTTGGACTCAGCCCAGCCGTATGGACTCAGCCGTGTGGGCTGGGCTGATGTTCCAACCCAATATGAACAAAAGGGTTGGTTACTGTGCTGCGCAAATGCCTTGGGAAGATGACCATCAAACCAGCTTCGCTGGAGAATGAGATGAACAATATCTTACGATTTGGTCATTTAATTTATTTCTATCTACACCCCTAATTGGCTTCAAATTTTAATTTTGTTCAAATTTACCCATGAAGAACTTCAATTTAAACCCTAGATTTTGACACATTTTTCCTTTTGTTCCTTGATTTTGAATTTATACAATTTGACTCTTAATTAATCAATAAACTTTTAATTTTTTTAACTTGACCCCTGATTTGATCAATTTCAATCCTTTTATTTACACGTTTTTTTCAATTTGGTCAGTAGTTTCGAATTTCTTCAATCAAGTCCTTAATTGACCATCAAACTTCAATATCTATGCAATTAAACCCCTGATTTGACCAAATCAACTGTTAAAAATTCTACTTTAACCCTAGAAATTTAATTTCTTCCAATTAAAGCCTAAATTGACTTAAAAAATAATTTTTCTTGTAATCAACCCTCCATAAATTCAATTAAACCTTCAATAAAATTTAATTGAGTCCATAAACATCTGATTTTGTACTTTTTTTAATCAAATCAAATTTTCTTTATCCACAAGGCTCTCATTGGTCAATGATTTAAATTTCTCTTTTATTTATTGTTAATGATTTTTTTGTTTATTTACACATAATGTTATCGATTTATTTAATTATATATAAAAAAATTTAATTTTACAATCGGAACAAAATGTATAGTTATATTTAACAAATTTATATAAAAAATATATTAAAATAATATATATATTATTTTAAGATTAATTGCCGTAGCCTCCCATCATCAATGATCTGCAAGCTCGACACTGTTGCCGATTAATTATTTTTCTTGATCCTTAGGATAAATATCTATGAACGCCGTGTTTGTGTTTTAAATGTGCTGAGTCAGCTTGTTGACAGTTATCCTCGATCATAGCTTGATTGAATTTTAGATATGATGTTTTGATTAGAATGAAGAAGTTTTATCTCTAATTCGTCCAATGCATCCAAAGATTTCAAAGGCAACAGAGTCATCATGATGTTATATCAGAATCACTACTTCAAATCATGAGTGACGCGACATTATTGTGACCTAATACAGAATCTTAAATAAAAATACTAAATGAAATGAAAATCATTAATTTTTTAATTAAAAAAATTAGGTAGCTTTCTCATCAGTACTGTCGGTATCTATAAGATTTCAACTTCGTCTTCTTCTTCTTCTTCTTTAAATGGTCTTTCGTATCTAGTCTCAACGTTAACATAATTTTTTTCGGGATAAAATAATCATAAAGTATCAATAAAATTAAAAATTCTAATCTTATAATTTTTTTAAAATTTGTTTCTTTGTTTAATTTAAATTCAGGTATGATGAAGGATATGTACATGATAAACCGGCATAGCTGTTCCATATATGATTTTTTAATATAATAAGATTAAGTTAGAGTATTGTAATACCATTATTATTCGAAATATTAAGTATTAATTTTATTAAAGATTTATATAATTATTAATTTCATGATGTTGACTTGAATACTAATATTAAATTTTTTTAAAAATAATATTTAACTATTGATATAAATTTGAGAGTGATTTTTCACAGTATAATAAAGAGTAATTTTTCAGCAATGCACCAAGGTGTGTATTTGTACTTGAAACCATCACCATTCAAGCTAACTGACGGTGTAAAAGAGTGATTTTCCGGCATTGCACCGATGTGCTCATGGTTTGCTTGCTTTCCAGACCAAAGAATATGAAACTTCTAAGAGAAAAAAAACGATCGATATCCCATTAGCATGCTCACATGGAGAGCCGAGCTAAGCCAATATATCGCATCACAGCAAACATCATGTTACATATCCTTTCACCGTCCCATACAGTACCATATGATCATAAGCTGTTTCACACAGCAACACTAAAAATGAAATGCTAGAAACACCTTTTTGAGGAAAAAAAGTTAATATGGGAAGATATCTTATCACTTTTGTTTTACTTGCTGTAGGCTGGTTTAGAAATCTTAATTTTTTTTTATATATATACAATTTGTACAGATATTATAAATTTCGGCTTGGTCTTTTTAAATTTTGATTTTATAGATTTCATATAATTTTGTATTGCTTGCTTTAATAATATATTCTTATGTTTTCTTATATTTCTTTCTTGTAATTAGAATGATGTGTAGATTTCTTGTAATTAGAATGATGTCTAGGCTAGAATCTATGTAGTTAAACATTTTGACTTGATCTTTTTAAATTTTGATTTTATAAATTTCATATAATTTTGTATTGCTTGCTTTAATAATATATTCTTATGTTTTCTTATATTTCTTTCTTGTAATTAGAATGATGTGTAGATTTCTAGAATCTATGTAGTTAAAACTCTGTCCACACTGATGAGGTTCTCTCTTTTTATTATATATTTATTCTCAATTTCAGAAAAAATAAAAAAAAACACTGAAACATTATAGCAACACGAAATTCAGAGACCTATAATTTCCATAACAGTTATGGTTTTCCTAATACAGCAATGTTGTTCAAGCTAAATTATACTGATAAGCAAATGCTTGTGTACATCTAATCCTCTAACCAGCAACCCAAAAAGCAAGGCTATTTTCACTTGCCTTGTTAATAAAGCGGCGTCCATATTCTCTCTTTTGGAATCTGAATCCCAAGAGGTACCCCCAAAGAATCCAATATTTACAGAAATGCACTCCTAATTCTGCCTAACATTTCTCACTGCCTAAACCCATACCCACTTCCCGGTTGGGTCGAATACCTTAGCTCATATGGGTCGAGTAAGGTAGAAGAGAAGTTCGGCGTCATCACGCCCGAGTTTTGTTGAAAGGCCCCCGAGTTGCCATCTCGCAGCTGAGTTCTAACCCCACTTTGGACCTCCTCTTCAACCGAGATCCCCATCCTCCTTGTTGATGAATCCGCGTGGCAGAGTGGGGGCATTGAAGGGACATGCACACCATTGACATCGGTATTCGAGTAATTCGCACCAGGCTGAGTTTGTACGAGTTCAGGCAACGAGTTGAGCCCAGCAAGTGTCGCCCAGTCAAAGCTCCCTGAACCCAGATTTGCTAAGTTGATTTTCTCTTCGTGTTGCATTGGTTTGAGTGAGTTGGTTCGAGGCAAAGCAAAGAGCCGGTCATCAATCTCTGTCAATGAGTCAAGGACATCTTCCAAATGAGAAGAGGATGATGAAGATGAACCATTAGTACTGTATTCTTTGCTTGAAACGCTTGACATGGATTTCTGTGCAGCACTTGAATTCTTCTTGTAAATCCGACACAATACCCATTCATCCAACTGTAACAACAAAGAAACAAATAATTAAGAGATCATACACACTGAGGGGAAAAAAAACATTTATATAGCACACAGTTGTTAACGAATAAATATCAAGCAACCAAAATAAATAAATAAATAAATATCGATCGTAAGGATTGTATAAAAACAAATTAAAATCTGTGGATGGAATTTTGTTGTTGGTACCTTTGTACTTCCACTTTTGCGAGAGGATTCAAGAAGGCGATATTCATGCATGATCCAATTAGTTTTGGTGCCTTTTGGGGCTTTGCCAACGTAAAAGACCAAAGCTTTCTTGATGCCAACTTTACGTCCCTCTGTCGTGATAACTTTGTCAGTACCGGTGGCCTTCCAATACCCAGACCCGGCAACCCTGTTGGGTCGGGATCCATTGGGGTACTTGCGGTCTCTCGGACTGAAAAAATACCATTCTTTTTCACCAAATATTGCCTTACCTATTAACAAAAACAACAAAGAACATTAACCCACTAAATTTATTGATACTATACGTATGATTAATTGAGTTTTAAGTATAACTAAGAGAATATAATAGAGCAAGATTACTCAGAATTACCTGGTAAGAACCACGGATCAAACTTGTACAAATCAATCTCGCCAATGATTTGCAAGGAGAAATGGTGACCAGCAACCTTCTTACACAAGTATTGCACCAAAAGCTCTTCATCGGTCGGGTGAAACCGAAATCCCGGTGGCAAGCTCAATTGGGCTAGCGGGTCTGTTTCTTGCAGTCCCATTTTTGCACACGACTGTTCGTTTGGCTGGAGAGAAGAATTGGAGCTTCGATTTTATTATTATTTTCTGGGTTTTTCTCCTCTCTGTTTTTCATGACTAGTTGATCTTGGAGTAATTTATATAGGGATAAGTACGGTCGTCCTTGTCTGGGTTGATGGGGTCTACTTTATTCTTATCACCGTTAAAAGCATGACACGTTCTCCATCAAATAGCCGACCTTATCCATGTGCAAGTGCTTACTAATGTCCACAGTTTGGTCGTGTTTCATTTTGCGGCAGCTGGACATAATATTTTTAAAAGTATTTTTAAATTAAAAATATAATGATATTTTTTAAATTTTTTGATTTTCAATAAAAATACAATTTAAATTAAGAAAAAAAATGATATTTTTTTAATTTCTTTTTATTTTTAATATAAATACAGTAAAATCATCTAAAATACATTCAAAAAATCAGTTTTTAAATAAAAAATAATTTAAAAATCCAAACCCCAACTCTGGTGCATGAACCGTCACAGAAAGGCAGTCATCTCCAAAGTAGACACGTGTCATCATAAAAATCACATTACGCACAATTTGCATGTCCCGACAAAAAGATTAAATGTGTCCAACCATTTATCAATTGACGACACGTGGATTTTTTGTGGAGTGAAGTTAGGCATGTGATTGTTTTTTCTTTTTCTTTTTCTTTTCTTGTTTTATGTTAACGAAAGCAGATTGTGGAAGAGAGGGGAAAAAATTAACAGAAGAAAAAAGAGGGTACAAATGGAGGCTCTGAATTTTGACACGTCAACGTTGAGGGCTTTTACTTTGTTTTTTTTTATTGGAGAGGGCATGCGTGAGATTAGGGTTTCTTCTACACAAGACCCTCCATGGTCTGGCGTGCAAGATACCTTTTTTTTTTTTTTTTTGGGTGACTCTCACGTGTCATTTTAACGGAAAGATATATAAATTGGTGATCATGATTGATGAAGGGAAGGTCAAAGTTCGAGAAAAAACATAAAAATTAAATGAGCCGGATTGTTATCATGATTAAGGTGTTTTTAGAATTACGTGGGCGTGGAATTTGAAAGAAATATCCAAAATATATTGATATATTAAACATTAAAATATAATTTTTATTAATTTTTTTAAAAAAATTATTTGAATATAAAACTTATCCATGTTTAAATTACTTTATGCTATTAATTTGATGAGAAAATAAAAATAATAAGATTTGAACTCATTATTATTTAATTATTAAAATTATTAGATAAATTTTTAAAATATAAGTTATACTGGAAAGAGAAATGAATGTCAAAAAAATGAGAATTTTAGTATTGTTTGGCGGGTCAAGAGCAATGGTAGCATAAATTTAGATACATTTTGGTATTTTATCTTTTTTTTTTTATGTGAAAATTAAACTTTGACAAATTAATACAATATTACATCCACCTGCTTAATTTATTGTCAAGCAAAAAAAGAAAAAGAAAAATAAAAGACAGATATAGGAGCTTGAGCAGATATTTTAATGGGACACGTGAAGATAAATAGTGAGTTTGATGAGTAGGCAAGTTTGGCGTTATGATCAGTACACACATGGAGGGTTCTGCTTCGATGAAGACTTGCAGCTGTCAGGGACAATGGACATCCGGCACCTAACTTTTTTGCTGGCACGTAAGTTTCCTGACAGTTTTTGAGGTTCTACGCGTTGATTTGGTCCGAAGATGCAAACTGAACTACTCACCCATGAATTAATATCGATGCTTCCATGAACTTGCAGTCCTTCTGCATATTGGGAAATAGTAACGAGGGCTGGCTGGCTAGCCGGGGGTGATTTTGGATAGCCACAAACAAGTTTTATTAATAAATATACGAACTATTTGCATTCAGCGAAGAAAATATTAGCAATAAAGTTGATTGATTTGAGCTTTTTCTCATATTAGCGACAACAATATTGAATCTTGGCTTTTCAATACCCACGAGATTAGACTTGGTGGCTAGAGGATCTTATATTAGGTTGATTTCCTCGTAGTTTCAAGTGCAATCCATTGTTCAAAGGGAAGAAAATTGATTTTGAAGCTTTGTTTTAATGGCTAATGGCTAGGAGGGTCAAGAGGATGTTGAAGTACAAACAAAAGAGATGGTTGATTCCGAGCTTCACCTTGTTCGGTGCTTGACTCTTACAGTGCTTCAAAATGAAAATTCCAAACTTTAACCCGCAGTGTTTCTTTTGATATGGATTATTGATCCAAATTTTTGGGAAATCTCAACTTAGTTTTCGACATATTGTTGGGTTCTAGATTTTGGATTTTATAAATTTTATTTTGATATTAGAACACTTCCATCTATTTATTTTTAGTGGCAGCTAAGAAATTCTATGAAATTTACTTGTTCTCAAAAAGTGCTTTCATAAACTAAACATCATATTACATAAACTCGAATTTGTGTTCTAAAGAATAATCTTAGTATCAAGTTATCATAGTCAGGGGTGAAATTAAGGGGAAGCAAGTAGGGACTCGACCCTACAAACATTTTAATTTTTTTTAGTTTTTAAATATAGAATAATATGATATAAATAAATAAACTCTTTAATAATATATTTTGTTATATTAATTTTGGCCTTTCCTATTAAATGTTACTGGATGCGTCCCTGATCATAGTAATTTTTTACCCACAAATTATATATTGATACAAAGAAAAAGAAAACAATACCAAGAGGAATTTACTATAACTTTCGTTTGTGAACTAAATTAAAATTAGATGAACAAGGAAAGGAAAGGATATTGTCTAATATCAATTATATGTTAATAAAAAAATCAAAAAATCAAAAAGTTTAAGACCCAATTGATAGTCAATGAAGTCATGCGTTTTAGACTATATTGAGATTTCTGGAAAATCTTACATGCAAGGGTAGGCTTGCTCATCAATAGTCCTTTAGTCTTTTAACATTTAGTTTTACTCATTGAGATTTCTGTAAAAAATTACAAATTAATAGCCAAGTTTTACTCAAATCACCACGTCATCTCATGTTTTTAAACATTTAGCTAAGTGTTTTTTTTTTTTTTTTTGTCTTTGTTTTTTTCAACTCAAACAAGAAAGATTAGGTCACAAGTCGGCTAGATCCTAGGGTGGTCCTAGTTTTAAAATAGTGCTTTAAATCCTTCCTCTTGAGAGTTGATTTAAAACATGCGGCGTTGTAAGATGAGAAAAGTCTTGAAGTCCTAAAAATGATGAAATCGTAAAAATATAAATAATTTATTTAATATTACGAATGACTGCTTAAGTAGCAACCGGATTACTCTTTACCTTCCATCCATGTAATGAATCCAATTTTCAAGAACACATCTGAGATCGCAACTTTTGTTTTCCGATCCCAACAAGCCCATGACTAACTTCGGAAACGTGAATCCAGCATATATGGCCTAGGGTGGCCGGAGGAAGCCGGGCGGACGCCCCCGTCGTGTGATGTCAAAATGGCCCGTTGTGAGTTAATTAACTTCAAGTTTCCAGGTAGCTTCAGTGTGGATTCACAGCAGTCAGACGAAAAATACGATGTTCTCAGTGGTGGATTCCAAATTTCAACCACGTTGTTAATGCCTCGAATCTTATATTTCAACCTTTTTGAAACAACCCATTTTGGTAAACAGCCTCAAAGCAAGACTTGACAAGCCGCAAATTAGGAAGTCATTGTCGCCTGCATGTTCATAAGCCATTGCACTGCCATAGTGCCATAGACAGGAAGCTACCTGTTCCTTTTCCCCTTTTTTTTTATTCATATTATATTTCAAGTGATTTTAATGCATCTTACATATATTCCTAGGTCAGAATTAACGTTGTATATGAGAAGATGAAGAGAGGGGAAGGGAAGTGGGAGTAAGGAGAAAGAAAATGAGATGAATTTACCAACATTTTATTTCTGTTTTAATGAGTGGTAAAATTAATGGGGGGGGGTGAAAAGAAAGTTTATTTTTTCAATAATTTAAATGGAAAAATTTAGAGGGGAATTTTCTGAAAGTTGAAGCTACTATTTAAAATTAGGAAGATGCTCATAAAAGAGAGGATTATAATTTCCTACTTTTTCCATCCACTTTTTAAGAAATTCTCCTTCATTTTTCTCTTTTCAAATAAGAGAAAATTCTGTTTTGCTTCCTCCCTTTTTCTTTCCTTGCATTTTCCTCTGCCCTAAACACTGTAATTCTACATGTGGTTGAAAATCCTAGGTGCTCTTGAATAAATATATTTTTTAAAAAATTAGATATAATTAAAAGAGAGAAATACTAAATAAAAATATTCTTATCCTTTTTAGATCATGAGTTTCATTATTCTTTTTTTAAGATAGACTTAAGAAATAACTAATAAAACACCAAAACCATAAAAAAATTTGTAAGTAGAGGCAATGTACTGTTCTCTCTCTCTCTCTCTCGCGTCAAGATTTGATTACTCAAAGGAGAATCCATTACGAAACTCAGAACAAAGCCCACCCATCATCTCAAAGTTGATGATTTACTATTGAGCTGATGGGCCTTAAAGAAATCGTTACCTAATTAATAAATATAACAGAGCCACTTTACAGAGTGGGCATATATTATTCTGAAAGCCCAATACATTGAGCTTGTTTTTTTAGAATAATTATTCCTGCTGGATTTCCACAAATTTGGGGCTTGAATTAGGCTACCTACATAAGAGGCATATTTTCTGAGAATTTTACAGCCACCACGTCCAGAGAATATTTACTGCTACAATCATCATTAAAAACAATTTTAATCTTCGAAAATTAGAACAATTTATTGGAATAAGAGTGTCCTGGCACAAACTTAACCAAAAAGAAAAAATCCACTCTACTTTTTAGTTACTCCAATCCTCATGAGAGCAAAGAAAGCGATCAGGCGATAAACCACAAGCATAATCCCTAATGCAACCGCACCAAGAACTTGGCCATCAAGCCCCACTTGTTGGATTGCAGGGTAATCTCCAACTAAACAAACTCCGCCAGCACCACCACATGGATAGGTGTCTGTGGGCTTGAATTGAGACCCCAGCAACAGCTTGTATGTGTATTGGCTAACGGAGATGTACTTCACCCAGCTGATGAAGGCAGGGACGTGTGTAACATAGTATCCGCCGGCGAGCAGGAACGACAGCATGACCACCGATCCCATTATGGTTGCAGATTTCTGGTTCAACACCAGAGCACCAAGTGCTAGCCCTAGACCTCCGGATACTAACACAGAATACAAGAGAACGAACAAGGTATGCAGGAAGTTTCCTGGTGCGCCTTTAAGCCCTGCCATCCAGTAGGTTATACTTACAAAAACGGTAGGAAGGACTAGCTCCATCGGGAGGTCACTGACAATCCTTGACATGAAGTATGATGACAGTCGATACATGCCGGAAGATCGTTCCTTTTCGAGCATACTACGTTCTTGGGGGAAGGTGAAAATAGCTTGGAATAAAGGGAAGAAGCCCCAGAATCCTGAGTAAAAGAAGAGGAGCCCCATCTGCATTTGTATTTTCGAATACACATCGTTATTATACCGAAATAGGTCAAAACTAACTCCCTGTTGACGAACCTGCTCTCAGGAAATGTTAGATTGTCGCAAAATGTTACCTGATCTTGTAGATGGGATACATCAGATTGCCACCACAGAAGCCCTGAAAGGAAAGCAACCACCAAGACCTGAGCAATCTTGAGGCCAGAGAAGGAGTCATGCTTCCTTTCCTTCACTCCTCTTCTCAACAATACAGAAAACTGTTGCCACCAAGTTGTTGCCCACCGTGCAACTTTCTGATCATTTAACCCATCTTGAGGCTGATCATCAATGTCTTGAACCTCTGACTTCAACTTGTTTGCAAGATTGCTCTTGTAGGCTGACACTAGATTCTGCTTGACTGATCCAGGAACCTCACTATTTGATGATACACCTACAGCAACATAAGAATACAATGTCCTCATTGATCATTTTTAATAATTAACTAATGCCCAAGTTCAACCCATGAGCAATATACCAAATTCCTTGAGTTTAGTACAGTGAAACTATTTAAAACCTTCTCCGGCCCTCTGTTTCAAATCTCTATTTGTCAACCCAAGCATCTCTTCATTATAGCCCTCCCATAACTCTTGTACAATAATGAAACTATATAATATTGTTTAATTATTATATATATTAGGTCCTTAATTAAACTATATAGTGTGGACTCACTTAATGTTTTCTAGGGCAGCCCCCGGAGAAATTGGAGATGTGCATGAATGACACGAAGGATTCAAGCCAAAATATACAACAAAGCAACCTAGATAGTCTACTATATAGAAATCTGTGAACGCAGGAAATTGGAAACCGCATAGGAAACTTGTAGAAAGTGAGTTAATTCCAAGTCCAGCATAAACACTTAATCAGATACCAACTAACTAATTAAGAACTTAGAGAGAACATTAATTCCACTTGAATTGCCTGGATTTGGAAACATTTCCTAGGTATCTTCAACAATTTCCAATATTTTTAACGAGTTTCGACATGGCTTTAATTTTCCACCTGAAACTTTTCGACACTGCATGGGAACGTTTTCTGATCAAACATGCTGCCAAGTGTCAAAAGCCATCTTATCCATTAATGGAAAGAAAACAAAAATGGATTCAGTTCATACAACACGCAAGGCAGACATTGTTTCCTGTCCTTTAAGGATATCGACAGTCTGATTTTAAAATGAAACAAAGTGGGTGCCATATATCTATTTTTGGAATGCTAAAATGCGTGCATGAAGTTTGGCTTAATCACATTGCTAATTAGAAACTTTATTAGAAACTGAAATACGTACGTACCAGAAATTAAATCATCTAAAGCTTAAAGCTACACACAACCAGCTATTTAAGTATTTTAGACGCAAAGCGCTATAATTAAGAACCACTAACAAAGCACGCAAAACATTTTCAAGAAACATAGAACAACAAAAATCACTACTAGCTAACGATATTAGTAAAATTCCTCTATGCAGTACATGTATCATATACCACAAGCGCTGTCTTTTAATTAAGGAGATCAAGATAAAGATTAGTATAATTTCACATACCATTTGCAAGGTCCAAAAGGAAATCAGCAGGATTCATGGGAACTGCTGGAGCATATCCATTGCTGGAAAAGTAATCCATAACTTGCGATCCTTCCCCAAAGTACAGTGGGCTGCCTTCTGATAACAGCAAAACCTTGTCAAACATGTAAAATAACCTACTTGAAGGTTGATGGATGGTCATTACAATTGTTCTTCCTCCTTTTGCCAGCTCCCACAAATTGGACACAATTCTTTGTGCTGTTGTAGAATCAAGACCTGATGTTGGCTCATCCAAGAAAAGAAGGCTAGGGTTTATGAGCATCTCTTGTCCTATACTAACCCTCTTTCTCTCACCCCCAGAAACTCCTCTCATAAATGGGCCCCCAATGATGCTATTCTTGCACTTGGTTAAACCTAGTTGAGTAATCACAGATTCTGCATGCATGATCTTTTCTTCTTTACTAAAAGTATTTTCTAACCTAAGAAGGGCAGTGAAAACCAAAGTTTCTGTCACTGTTAAATGAGGGTAAAGAACATCATCTTGAGTAACAAATCCCATGTTCCTTTTCATTGAGTTAGAGAAGTTCTTGCCATTATAGCTTATGTTCCCATCAAGTAGTCCTCCAAGTTTGCCTCCTAATGCGGTTAAGAGAGTTGTTTTCCCACTGCCTGATGGACCGAACATGGCTAGCATTTCACCAGGTAGAACCTTGCCTGTGATTCCCTTTAAGATAACCTTTTCTTCTGCTTTGACAATCTTTCCACAAAAACCTGCTTTCGTAAGTCTGACCTTGTAGACCACATCCTCAAACTGTACGTTTAATCAAAACCAAGACGGCCTTAGTAACGCAAGAAATGGATAAAAAAAAAAAAAAACAAGAAAACATGCAAAGAAACGATCATTTAATAATCAAGCCATTTATATGAAAATAAAAAAAAAACTAAATTAAATTAATGGAAAGAGAGAATTCTTAAATTCTCATTCATCAGTACGTACCCTCAAAGAAACAGCCTTAGTTGCTTTCTTGAAGATGGTTGAGACTCCTGATTCTTCCTCATTTAGTGCCTCTATGTCAGCCTTCTCTTGTTCCATGCTGGTCCCTCAACCTATCTCTAACTCCCCTAACCAAAAAAAAAAAAAAAAAACCTCTCTTTCAATATATATTCTTAAAACAAATGACAGAGAGCCAAGATCCTCTTTTCTTTCTGTCAATGTATATGTAGAAGCACGTATTGTGTGTAACACAAAAGTTGTGGGGGGGGTGGGGGGGAGAGAAGAGAGAGGAGGAGGCTAATAGGGTTCATGCGAGATAAATGAGAAATAGAGAGATCAGTAGGGCTACCTGATCAAACAAAGGGAGAGATACTTGGCTTTTCAAGAGGACTGTTAACTTGTTGAGCTATTCACGGCTCTATATACTTTGGTTTTAGTTTAATTACCATAATTTTTAGTAGTTTGATAAATAATTATACTCCGATACCTTAGTATGTGGCTCAGCCACTCAACTGGTGGCCCTTTTTATTTCTAATAGAGGTTATAGAAGGCCACTCACCTCAGTTGAGAAGCTATGCCTTAATAAGAGTTCTTGCATTTGGTGCTTCCTTAGCTTTTCTTTTTTTTCCTTTCCTTTTCTTCTTCTTCATTTTTTTTTAATTATTTCTAATAGTGGTTATAGAATGCCATTAAACTCAGTTGAGAAGCTTTGAGATCTCACCTTAGTATGAGTTTTTTCTTTTCCAGAATTTTATCCTTGTAAAAAAATATTGTGTTTCTTGTAAGGATTATGTCCTTTTGAAGAAATTTTATTGAACTCAATATGTAACTAGTCAAATTATCATGTTATTTTAATTGTACATGTCATAACCCAATTCTGGATTATTCCCCAAAAATCAATTCATTTTTTTTCAAAATAAAATAAAAAATAATAATAAAGACTGGCAAAGCGGAGAAAGAAAACTGGAGAATCCAGCTGTAATTTTTTAGAAAATTCAAGGTCTAATTGTACTCCAATATGCTCAAGAATAAAAAAAAAAATATACAAATTCAAGGTCAAATTCAATAATTATTGGACGAATTTGCATAAAAATTAAGTCCAATGACATAATTAATTTTTTAATAGGCCAATTTGATTAATCATGGGCCAAAGTAATTTTTAATCATGTTTAAGAATTAATTTGGGTCCAATTGAAAGATTTAATTAAGTGCAAGGACTTAATTATACTTTAAATTGGTCAAATTAATTTTATTTGGGGCTTAATTAGTAAAAAATTAAGTTTGCGGGCCCAATTTGGGCTTAATTGAGAATATTAAAATTTTAAGAGATCAAAATTAATTTTTACCAAGTTAATTAATTGAAATTAGGAGTCAAATTGCAAGAAAATTGAATTTTTGGGGTCAATTAGGGGTTAAATTGAAGAAATTGACGGTCAATGACCAATTTGCAAAATACGCCACAATTTGGGGGTTAAATTGACAAAATCCGAGACCAAGGACCATATTATAAAAGGCGTGTAATTTCAGGGTTCCAATTGAAGTTCAACAAGGGCTTAATTGCATTAAATCAAAAGTTTAGGGTCAATTAGGGGTTCAATTGAAATTAATTGAAAGATGGAGCATTAAATTGAAATTCACTTTAAATCCCTAATTCAAACCCAAAACGGCGCCGTTTTGAAAAAAAAGAAAGGAGGACTAGATAACGTGTCGTCTGGTCACTATTCATTGTCTTCCTCGTTTTACCCGAAAAAAAACAACGTGGGAGTCTTATTTGTAGGTGCATTTAATGCTTGATTTCTCCACCAAATAGAACCAAACTTGCATGAAACTGATCCCCTGCAGTTCCTCTACAATCCCATATGAACAGTTCAGGATGAATGACAGCATGGCGACATCGGCGACGTCGTGAATAGGTCAACTCAGGCAACCTTTTCCTGTAAAATCTACAATTCAGGGAGGCTACTTTGAACCAATGGTTGAGATCGTTCTCAACATAATCAAGGGCTTAAATTTTACCCTGGTGAAGATGAGATTACCCTCTTTCACCACCTACACATAGAGGTGGAGTTGATGGTCTGAGGGAGGAGAAAATCGAGTTCAAAGTTGATAAAAAACCAGCCCGTATTGCCCCGTTTCTATAGTTTTTCTCTACCTCTCTCTCCCCACTGTTCCAGCCTCCAAACAAAGCCACCATTAGCTTCTCCACCACCACCTTCACCACAGTAAGCCACCAACCGACCACCGAGAGCCACCGTGAACTCTTCTCTCTCCTCTGTAAACTGGTTTCTTCTTTCTCCTATAGCGACTCAGCTGACCAAAACTCTCCACCAATGTCGCCATCAACCTCTCTTCTTCCACAACCAGACCACCTCCAATCTCAATCCAATCCAATGATAGCAGCTTCTTCTACTCCCTAGATGGTTCTCCTCCCTGCGTTGTCTCCTTCTTCTTCGTTAATTAACATGTCTTTGGGCCGGGCCAGTTATGGCCCAGCCCAAGTGGCTGGGTCTGGCTCGACCCCTATTTTTTAAAAAAAAAATCCAAAAAAAAAATCAAAAATCATTTTTAAAAAATTATGATTTTCTCAAATATTTTTTTCTACCACTTTTGTATAATATCGGGTTGTATATTTACACTGTAAAATAAAAATCCAGTATTAAAATACCCAGTTTTCTCCCAAGTATTTAAAAAAAAAAATCAAATCCTTTTAAAAAAGAAAAAAATATATTTCCTTACATTCGACCAAATCCCAAAATTTTTCCAAGCATATTTTTCATTAAAAAAAAACAACAAAGTGCATCTTTTCCATGTTTAAAAAAAAATCCAAAAATAGATATCGTAACCAGTTTATGATTATTCATTAGGATTTGGCCAACATGTCAAAATTCATTTTCCAATCTTTTTTTTAGGATCCGGATGTACAGACTTTAATATTTATGAGGTGTAAAATTACATGATAAAATACACCCTCAGGTGTTTATAAAGATGCAAAGTGTAAAAATACGATGCTAAAGTTCAGATTTTAGAACGGTTAGTATTTAACCCAATAAGGTAGAAACTTTCTCATGAAGAGAGATCTGCCTTAAGCCTTAGAAAAGACCAACGAATAGAAACCTGACTTATAAAAACAATCAAACAATAATGCAGCTTACCTTAGGTAGGGTGCACTGGGAGTAATGCGTCTTCCCCTTGCACAACCAGTCCCTTACTCAGACTCTCGCAAACCATATGTTCTTAGTGACCATAATACTAGGTGGCGACTCCTAAATATTAATCATAATTTATGATTAAATTCAAAAATTCTTCCCAACACACACAACACCTCACACCGAAGGCACGATAAAGAGCCTTCATCGTCACTAGACAATGTCGCCCCCGCGGCAGTTCATAATCAAAAACTTAACAAAAAAGCAAAGTACATGAAAATTTCCAATTGTAACTCCACCTTTAATTTTGCAAACCTAATTTCTAATTCACTCATTTTATTAATCAACAAGAAAAACCATCAAAAGTTTACAACTTTGATTTCAATTCTTGTTTTTTCATACTTTTTACCACAACAAATGTTAAACAGATCAAAATTCATTTTCTTGGTTATATTTTTGTATCTAAATCTAATTCATTCATGGCTATTTCTTTTTTGTATGATTCTTATATCATATCAAGATACTCATACCATTTTTACATAAATAGAAAGAATTTTTCTAACATTGAAGAATAAAATCAAGAAAAAAAAAATCAATTACGCAAAAAGATCCAAAAAAAATAGCAATTAAAATAATAAGGATAAAAAATAAATTAGAGGACAACAATAATTCTTTTATTGAAGGGTGAAATTGAAAAGAGAAATCAATTTAATAAAATGACAAAAAAAAATCAAAAGAGTAGGAACCAAATTAAAAACAGAATAAAAAATTTGGATTGAAGGACAAAATTAAAAACAAATAAAGATTTTACTAGGAAAATGAAAGAAAAATTATAAATCAAAAGAATAAGGACCAAATTAATATATATATATATATATATATATATATATATATAAAACAACGTGGAATTAAAGGATGAAAATGAAAACAAATAATTTTTTTACAAAATATCCAAGAACAAAAATTAAAAATCAAAGGAATAAGGATCAAAGTTAAAATAGTAAGAACCAAGAGGATAACCATGAAATTTTAAATGGCTAGCATGAATTTCAATGGGAGGAAAGAGAAAAGAGAGAGCAAAAAAGCATCGCCGACATCAAATTATGCCACCTACACTGCTACATGTCGCTTAAACAGGAAGAGAATGCCATGAGGATTTCAATGATATGATAGAAAGGAGTTTTTGGCTATAGAGAGGCACCGCACGCGCCTCCAGAAAAGCACGAGTTCCTCTCATATGCTAACGAGTGCGATGTATGCACCAACAACTTTTTGATTAAATTATTATTTTATATTTATTAAAAGACTTAATTACTCTCAATCAACTTCATAATAACAAATGAACCAAGTTGCAAAGACAACAATGCCCAAATACATAAGCTTTTAAATTTTTAATTTTTAGAGTAAGAGTCATTTTATCGTTAAAAATTAAAAATGACTAAAAGCTCATTATGCTAGCTCTAAGGTTAAATGAGTCATTCCACTGGGTTTAGAAAATAAAAAGACAAGTCTACCTCCAATACCTTTTATAGAAAATGTTAGGAGCCAAAACTAATAAAATTCCCTCCATTAATAAATTTGATTGCTCTCCATCAAATAAGAATTAAACCTGATATTTTTTATTTTATTTTGTTTTAAAGAGCTATATAAACTATCAAGTAATGAAGAGTCAGTTCTAGAAAAAACTAAACAAGTTTATTAAACTTATTTCATGGGCCAGAGAAGACAATAAGTTGGAAAAATTATTCTCTATGGATCAGAATCAAGCACAAAGTTATGTTGGCAAAAAATAATTTTTTATAGTTCAAAAAATTATTTAAAATAAATCTAATCTAAGGCTCAGACTCAATCTGAAACTCGAGCTTGAGTCAAGCGACATGTACATGTGAGTTTAAATTAAAAGCATATTTTGCTTAGATTCTCTTCCTTTAAAGTCATTTGAATGCAATTTTAACTTTTCACATTACCACTAAATAAACAACTAGGAAAGTTTATATTTTTTTTTTCATGGAATATAAGCTTTTAGGGAGTTTTGAGTTTAATCTTTTATTCATTCATAATTTATTTAACTCATGTTAATTTAGCAAGAATAATTTAGATGATTTTTATATATACAAATTAGAGGCAACCTTTTTGTAAAGGCACCCTGAGGGTGTAATCAATCTCCTTACTATTGTTTAGGTGTTATGTGTTTTTCTTGACTCTTACGTCGTTATATAAAATTTCTACTTCATCTTATAATGAAAAAGAAAAGCTGAAGAGAACAAAAAAAAAAAGATAAAAGAAAAAAACACTTCAAATTCGAACTTCCACATGAAGACCATCAGTTGAGAATGGTAGCTGGTACGTGCACACCTGTGTATCTTCATCGAATCAACTGGTAACCTCTTAGAATCACATGATCCTCTCAAGTTCATAAAGCCTAGCTGGTGATGACAAGATAATCCAAGAAGAGAGAGCGTGTGGGAAATAAAGAAGAAGAAAGGAAATGCAAGAGAAAGAAAGATGAGCTTGGGAGTTGAAATAGTGATGGCAGTGGTGGGTCTGTGGGCTTTTGTTTTGCGGCCATTGACAATGAGGTACGCAGGAGAGATGGTGGAAGTGATGGGTTATGCGTTGTGGCAGATGATGAGAGGGAGGCCCTCTGTTAGTCTCTCTACTTATCTTCCTTATTCTAATTCTTTTCTTCACTAATGGCGGATCACTACTTCAAATCAAGTCGAAGAAAGAAGCTGAGATGCAGAGTACGTACAAGTGATAAAGTTAGCTGCTTTGCAAAATTTTCTTGTTAGGTAGCAGGGTTTTCAAGGAAGAGTTTCTAAACATTAATCCTTGTTTTTTTTTTTTTAATTTGTAGCTTAATGAAGTGAAATAATTTTTAATTTCTAAACATTAACATTGATGAATTTTTCTTGTGCATGGTAATGAAATCTTCATGTGAATTTTACCTGTGCACGGAGTGTATATCTCTCTTATTAGTGAAAGTGAAATAATATCCTTCGCATCTCTTCATCTCTTCAAGAGTACATTGAATAAATAATGAAACCCTTATAATTTTTATCCGTTGGTGAGTCATTCAAGGATTAGGTTTGAATCTAAAGAAAGAAACGTAGAACACAAGCAGCTGTTTTGATTTAATGATTGTGTACAAGTAATTCTTCTTTCCAGTAAATTAAAGCCCAGGAGTAACCTTATGGCAGAAGGATCGAAGACTATCCTCCTCACGAAACTTGGAAGTTTTGTTATGCCTTCCACCAACCACCCCCCCCCCCCCCCCAAGCCGCACCTCCCCCAAAAAAAAAAAAAAAAAAATTAGTTATCCATCTAAGGCTATAATAAAAAAAATCACCCCCGTCTCTTGTTACAAGAATATTTTAGTTGTTTCACAATAAAATTAGATGAAAACAAATTTATTTATCCGTAATTAATTTAATAATATTTAACGAGCATAAAGACTTCCATGTCTCCAATTTCCATGTCTCCAATAATGAGAAAGATCATAAAAACATAATGAACAATATTTTTACTCATAAGTTACAATATAAATCCTTCTTGTTTTAGCTTTAACTAGTACATCGTAGAGTGATTTTTTTCAGTTCAGTTTAATTTTTACCTAAAAAGATAATCAAACCGAATTAAAAAAAAAAAAACTCAAAACCGAACTCAAACCGACTGGTTTTGATTGGTTATTTTAGATCAAAAACCAAAACCCAACTGATTAGCTCGGTTTTTTCTGATTTGGCTCGGTTATTAATTTCGGTTTAGTTTTTTTAGTTTCAAGCTTATGAAACCAAAATTAAACTGGTCGGTTTTTTTAAATATTCTAATTAGTTTATTTTCACGGTTCAGTTTTTTTAGTTATTTTTTTCCTGTTTTTTCGGTTTTTTATTTTTGTTCTCTCACCCCTAGTCCATTGGTCTATGCTCCGCTACTAGTTAAAAAAATAATTTTAAATGTAAAAAAATATTAAGAGCGTGAAAAATTTTATACAGTGTTATTAAATCTAGCCAAACTGGTTAATTTTGAAACCTTGCGATATAGCTCTTTGCCTAACTTAACTTTCTAATTAATCTGCATGGAAGCTAGCTCGAATTAAATTGATTGATTTCATGGCTCCAAATATAATCTTAATAATTGGTAAAAACATGACCTAACTTTTAAAAAAACTTTAAGATGACAACTTTAAAAAAATATTAAGATAATGACAAATTAGATTGATCTTAGTCCCCCAACACCACCTGTCATGGACTATATTAAGTTTAATAATTTTTTAGAAACTATTTTTTAATTATATAACAAAAATATATGCTTACAAAATTCAGCACCAACCTAAAAATAGACACGTATTTGAGATAGTGATAACCCTATAGAAAGCAATAAAAAATAAATAATGTAGTTTATTTCTCAACCAATCTAATATTGACGAGAAAAAATGAGAAAAAAAATTTAAAAAATAAAATCAAAGGACCAAAAACAAAAAAATTTATATCTGTCTAGTTCGTAAACTCATCAAACCTATAAACCAAGTTACCCGGGTTAGCACATTAAACCTGTGAACTGAATTATGGACTCTAACGGGATTATAATTTGTTTTGTTTTTCAAACTATCTTTTATTTAAATATATGATAAATAAGTAGTAGATTGCTAAATCAAACACCAACCAATACTAAGATGTTGAAATAAACAAAAAAATAATAATTTAACTCACTAGACCTATGAACCAGGTTAACCAGCCAAACCTATAAATATGTCCACAGATTTTATAAAGTTTAATAATATAACTTTTCTCTAAAATTATTTATTTTACTGAATGAGGAATAAATTGACGGGAAAAAGCCATGTTTAATTACAAAAAAGAAGAAGATAAAAACTCACCAAACTCCTGGATTACCCTATTAAACTCACAAGCCACACTAACTTTATAGAAAGACAAAATAAAAAGAAGGTTGGCGTTATTATTATCATGATCACTATTGTTGTTGTTGTTGTTGTTTTTGTTTTTGTTTTTGTTGTCAGCCTTGTTAGGATTATTAATTTTCATTATCATAACTGTTATAATTACTATTATAATTATTATTATAATTATTACTATTATTATCATTATTATAACTATTACTATCACTATCAATAGCATTAATAATATTAATGTTGTTGTTGTTGTTGTTTTTTATCTTTACCATTATCGATAATATCATTATTATTATCTTGATTGTCATTGATATTATTATCACTATTTTTTATATCATCACTATAATTATTGATATCACAACCACCCTAATAAACTATTACTATTATTGTCGTCGTCGTCGTCATTATTCTACTAATATTATCATTAGTTACTATTATTCCTATCATCATTACTGTTACAACTAAAATTACTATTAGTAATAGTATTACCACTACTATCATAATTATTACTATTATTGTAATTATTACTTTCAAGAAAAAAAATATTATTACTACAATTATTATTACTATTTGCAGTATTATTAGTATTATTATTGATTTTATCATTACTATTACTATTAATTTTTTAGTTATTATTATTATTATTATTATTATTATGAATCAGTATGACAGGTCTAGATCCAAGAAAAAAGATTTGAGATGGTTAGACTTAGTTAGCTCCTTAAAATTGTGATAACAAGAGATTTAATCATTAGATCAAGTTTGGATTTTTACAGATGATTCTACAAGCAATTTTTCCTAAAGTAACCACTACATCGTTAAACGGACCATCAAATCTTTTAGAATCTCATTTTAAGCCATAATCGTCTTGTTATAGGAAAATTTTACTATTTTTCATATGTTTTTATCATGGATTATATGTTTTAATTTGGATTTTTCTTGTTTATGTTTTTTATGTTTTTTTATTCTTAGGGTTTTATAATCTTTTTAAAGATCTTGTAAATCTATTAACAAGGTGGTCATCATATGCTATATTTTTTAGATAATAAAATTATGAATTCAGGTTCACATCTATAAATCTTTTCACTTATTAAACCTTAAGTGTTTTTCTTGCAATTGTTATGTTGTCTTTGTCCTACTTAGCATGCACCAACATCATGATTAAGTGAAATTAAAATGTAAAGCTCTAGCGGCGGGCATATCGGGGAATCCCAAGCAAGTTATATATATATAGGACTATAGATACTGTGAATGCCGCTAGGAGAACTACAATTCTTTTAAATCTCTTGGATATATCTATCAACATATTGGAGAGAATAATTTAATCTTAGGATGCAAAAATTGATCCATGTGTACCTTGCATGTAGCTGGAAATAAGAAGGAAATCGTATCCAATAAAAAAAATATAGGCACTTTGAGTAAATATGTATATGTTTGTTCCCTGATACCGGAAAATAAAAAATAAATAGAAGAAACAATTTCCCCCAGCCTGCTGTGAAAGTTGTAGCATATATATATATATATACACAAGTAATATTAAAATACTATGTGCATGTAAATTAATCTAAACATTCATATTAATAAAAAAAATATTATATGGATTGACAAAACAATACAGGGCATAAAACTTTTAATTTTATTACATTTCTTAGTTCTATGTTAATTCTTACATAAATATGGAGCTATAGAGCTACATCTTACAATATTAATGGCTACAATTATTTATTAAGCTTGCTACTTTGAGCTATGACTTATTACAAAGAAATAAGTGAGTACAATTAATTAAATAATTTTTTAACATTTTTTTGATAAATGAAAGATTGATTTTACAATTTATTAACACAAATTGAATGATAAACAGGCAGCAAAGGCTTCACAATGGACGATCTCTCGGTCGCATTGGAAACCTTCATCTTCAATGAAAGAGACATGTACTAGACATGCAATATTGGACTGCTTTTACGGCGCTGCATCTGCTTTTCGCTCTCAATCTCAAGTAAGGTTTTGATGACAATATCCGATGCGCTTGTTACAACGTCCGACCAGTTCCTGGAAATCACAAAGGTAAAAACGTGAAGAAAAATCCAAATTTCACAGTAAATTGTTCAATTTGAAAGTGAAAATCCAATTTCCATCCAGAAAGTTATGGTGATCTTTACCCTTTCAAGGAGTCGAAAGTGAGTCCTACAGTGTACTTAGCCTCTTCAAGAGCCCAGTTAAACCTCCGTATATCCTCCATAGGACATTTTCCATTGTTCACAACATGAAGCTGTGAGGGCTTAATGTCACAAAAGATAGGAATTACCTTTTTCCTTGACTCCATAATAAGAGCTAATTCATGAAGACAGAAGTATGACTCACAATACCGAGGAGAAAAAACAGCAACACCAACCTTACATTTCCTTATTGCACCGTTGATATTATCGAACAACTTATCTCCTGGCTTCATGTTCTTGTTGTCCAAGAAAGGATGTAGGTTTAGCCGGGAAAGGTGATCGTAAAGCAAAGTAGCAACCGTTCTCTTTGTGTCGATCCCTCTGTGGTTAATGAAAACATCACAAGGTTTGGTAACACGATTTGCTATCTGGGTCGGGTGGAACTGGCGGAGAAATTGGGATGAGCGATGCATGGTTACTAGAGAAATAATTTAGTTGCAGATCGTTCTCTCAGCGGATAATTTCTTTTCTTTTGCTTTGTTTCTTACAGCTTGTGTTGTTATTGTAGAAGGGTAGGTTGATGGCTTTGCCTTATATAGAGTAAGGCCTGCGTCCTTGATACATCTTGATTGACTGAATTACCTCTTCTGTTGAATTTGAAACAAAGAATTTCTTATGAAAAGGTTGAAGATCAACACACAGCCGTATATATGTTCGAATTGACAGAAGATGGAAAAAACAAAACCTTGACCGCCTATAGGGTTTAATTTCTGGTGGGAATCATGTTGAACCCTTCAAAGAAGTTACGATCTTAAATAATATATTTAAACTTTAAAGGCATGCAGGGACAGAACAATATATGTCAGCTTGACAAATACAGGCGAATGAGGAAGAAACTGCAAGAATCACGTGGATTAAAGACTCTCAAGGGTGTTCAAAGTAAATGCCATTATTTACGTACTATTTCTTACTATATATTTTCTCTAATATTAATACAAGGACAGCTACCGCTCATTAACCGAATATCCATCTAAATAAATTTAATTCAGTTATTTACCTCTTTCAAGGGTTTGTTTGACTATAGGAAAATTCATCAATTAATTAATCTTGATCGACTTTATAAAATAAAACCTTTCTTACATCGTGCTCAAAGGGCTACAAACACGTATAAATTAGTAGTTATGTATCGAGTAACTTCTTAAAATAAAATAGATTCAATTCTCTATAATTTTAATTAATATAACAAGAGAGGGCTACGTACCTCCAAGATGCAACAAGTATTTTAATTAATAAATAAAAACAAAAGTTAGATGGAAAAGCCTATTGAAATTAAGATATATGGTTGCTATTAATTAATTATGCGCTGGTTTTGGATTGAAATTTTAACTAATATACTAAAATATAATTATAAAAGTCTATTTTTTCCCCTAGATGTTTTATAGTTTTAATTCATAGTTATTATTTTTTTAGTTCAAGATAATAAACGTCTGTCTTGGTCCCTAGATTTTCTATACTTTTCATATTTTATCCTTTTTATTTTAGTTAAAGACGGTAAAAGTATATTCTAGTTCATCTACTTTTCATATTTATATATATATATATAAAACTCAAATTATGTGGTGAAAACACAGTGAACAAATATACTCTCTCCCAGAGGCATCACTTAACCCTCAAATGGTAGTTAAGTGTTAACCTACGGGGGTTAAGGCAACAACATTTTTTAGAGTCAGGTTTTAAAATATTGAATTATTATTTATTATTGTTTTTACTGATTTCATTTAATATTGATTTAAAAATTATTGTGTTTTATCATTAAAACAAAATTATACACCTCCAAATTAATATCTTTAATATTTTTCCATTAATATATTTTTTTATATCAATAACATTTATTCTTTAATATTTAACCTTCAATTTTTAATTTTGAAATAGCCTGCCAATTGCAGACACGAATAATGGTTTTTAACCCAAAATAATGTGGAGCTTGTAGTGCAGGTTAATTAATTTTGACAAGTCATCATCTCAAGTAGTTGCGAAGCTAGGCTCCAACAAAAGTTGCGTGGAGGCTACCTTATTTTGTGTTTTCAACGTTGATTCTACTCTGCATGCATTACTTGTAAAGAAAGTTATTATTCATGTCTTGCTTGTGGTGAGCATTTTTTATTTGATTTAGTTTTTATTTAAAAAATTAATTAAAATTAAATTTTAAAAATTTTAAAAATTAAAATTAAAATCAGTTTAAATTAACTGATTTCAGTTCGATTCGGTTTTTTTAACAGAAAAACCAGAAAACCTATATTATTGTTTTTTTGGGCTTTTTTGGGCTTTCTCATGGGTTTTCTGATGGGCTTGTAATTAATGTAAATATTATGTAAATTTTTTACAAAATTCTATAATATATTTAATATTTTTTGTCACTAAATATTCATTTATATTAAATTATTAGTGCTAATATCGTGTTTAATACGTTGCAAGTCGTTCTAATATTTGTGTTTTGAACTCCTCCTGCATCAAAGTTTAAATAACACACGTACCAAATTAAAATTTAAATTACAAAGCATTGCCTTCAAAAGGGCTAAAAAAGAAACAACAAATAACATTGCCATAAAAAATAAAACACTTCATGCAAAAAATATAAATCTTCATTGTGCACATCATCCCAGTCAAAAAGCACATCAAGATGACAAGAACATTGCACTTTGATTCCGTAATACCATTGACATCAAAACCTGAAAATTAAGATCTAAAATTATAATATAATAAAATAAATTAGAATATATAAAAATAAAAGGTAATATTTTACCATCAAAGTAACTTTTAAACTAATTATCATCCGTTACTAAATGTAACTTTTCACCAAATTCTACAAAATAAAAAATTAGACATGTTAGATAATTGCAAAGAATTTAATTAATAAATTACAAAATAAAATGTGCAAGTTTCTAAAAAAAAAATTACATTACTCAAGGTTTTCGTAAGTTTCAAGATCATTTATCAAGCTTCTAATATCAGTTGGAATTGATCCATGATACAATCAATTTTGACAACAAATGAGTGCTTGAATAGTTGCTGAAGATAAAGAACTTCGAAATTGATCAAGTACACGATCACCTATGCTAAATGCTGATTCAGAAGCCATTGCGGATATAGAAATAGCCAGAACATGTTTTACAACCTTTGAAAGTGTCTTATATTTCAAAGAATTACTTTTCCACTAACCCAAAATATCTAACTTATCATCATTAGGATCCTTACAACCATCAATCAAATACCTCTCAACCTCATTTTTATCTTCCACACTATCCACCTCCTACAAATGTCTTTTTAATCGAGCCAAAATGTTAACATCTACCTCCACATTATCAATAGCATTAACATCTTGTTTATGCCTATTATTATCCACCACTTCATCAATTTTCAAATTAAACTCATACAAGCTCACCAAAGTATCTTTCACCTTATTTGTTAGCAATTGTGCTTTGTCATAATCATACAAATCACCAAAACAAAATTTCATATATTTCAACTTCAAACATCGATATAAGACATTAGCCACATGTAATAAAAAATTTGGATTTACTTCACAACCCCAATACTTCTTAAACTTTAACATCATATTCATCGTCATTCCACTTAAAATACTATCTTTATTTTTACACAATTGGAACAAGTTTGAATGCATGTAAATCAATTCATTGAAGAAAGAATTTGATGTGACATACAATAAGCCAGAAAATCTCAATGTAACCATATAAAATATCTTTAAGAACTTAACCAAAGTTCTTGCATTTTCCCAATCCTCCAAACCAGGTGGCCCCATATTTTTTTTTATTCCCCTTTGAATCAACCTCCAAAAAGTAACTCATATACCTAGGTTCTTTTTCACCTAAACTCACAAACTCCTTTTCAAACTTTTCAGCAGCTTCTAGCATAAGATAAGTTAAATTCCATCGAGTTGCAACATCTAAACACAATGATTTCTTACACTCTATATGCAACTCTTCAGCACACTTCTTAAATGCAAGATGCCTTGATGGTGAAGATTTCACAAACCTAATTGCATTTTGAATCTTAACAACTGAAACATTAATCTCTTTCAAGCCATCACACATAATGAGGTTTACAATGTATGCACAACATCTAACATGCATATGCTCATTTGACAATATATTAGTTGGCCAATCTTTCATCATATTTTTTAAATATGAAATTATCACATTATTAGAGCTTGCATTGTTCAGTGTAATAGTCAACAATTTATCAATCCCTCACTCCAACAAACAATTCTCAATAACTTGGCCAATTGTCTCACCTATATGATTGAAAACTCGATAAAAATTAAGAATTCTTTTATGCAAATTCCAGTCATTATCAATCCAATGAGCTGTTAAACACATATTGTTAATATTTTGGATTGGTGTTCATGTATCTGTTGTTAAGCACAAATGTTGACCTCTAAAAGCTATCCTCAATCTATCCTTTTCTTCAACATATAATTTCAAACAATCTCTCATAATAGTGAAATGAGAAGGAATGTCAAATCTAGGTTGCATAGTCCTAGCAAACAATTTAAATCCCCGACCCTCCATAAAATTAAAGGGCAACTCATCAATTATAACCATATTTGCTAGTGCTTGTCTACATTCATCATAATTATAACCTATTGCCTTAAGACTTTCCACATTTTGTTCTCCCAATTCACCCTTCTCTATCTTAGGTTCTAATACCAAAACCTTTTGTTTCTTATCAATGACAAAAGAAAACTTCTTGCACACTTTTAAATGACTCCACATATTACTTATGCCATTAACAATAGTATGACATGCATAATGTTTTCCCAATAATTACATTAAGCTCTATGGGCTTTAGGATCAACATTAAATTTTGTAAAGTGATCCCAAATTTGTGACCTTTTTTTTTATCATCAACATTTCTTTTCCTAGATTTAAGGACTTAGGGTTGTTTACCTTTTATATCTGTGGTGGATCCAATATTGGTTGATTATGCGTTAGTTTTTGAAGTTGGAGAAGTGGTTGATGTTGGTGTAGTGCCCATGAATGAAACATTTTGAATTTGAGGAGTTTCCATCTATTATTACATAATGAAAACATGTTAAAAACCCATAGTTTATAATAGACTTAAATGTACTAGAATTCAAAGAAACTATCAAACTAATAGAAACTTAAATGTCAGGCAAAAACAAAAAACAAAATGGAAAGTAATATTAGCCAAAACATCTGCCAATCCTAAGTTCAATGCCATCTATCAATCCTAAGTCTCAAATACACATTTCACACCATCAAATTGTCCTTGAAACTCTAATTAACAGTCTATTTTGAGATGCAATATGAACAAATTTACATCTTATATTATAAAAGCAAAAGATTTTTATAGCAATAAGTTCACTGCCAATTGCCAAGCCTAAGTCTAAAATTCACACCATCAAATTTTCCTTCATCAGATTGTAATAGATTTCTTTCTTCCTTCCTGTCTTTAAGATGTTGTTTCAACTTTTTATAAACTAGTCCAGAAAAAAAAATCAAAAACTAGTGATAGAAGTTTAAATATCCATTATGTTAATCAAAATTATTCACGTAATTAGTGATAGAATTATGAAATTAATGACTAAATATAGGACACAGAATCACATTACACAAAACACATTACAGTATTACACAGAAATACAAAATGAATGGCAATGCGGGGCTTTACCCAGAATACATATTACACAAAACACACAAAAATAGAAGTTACAGAATCATATAGAATACACAGAATGCACACAAAAAAAAAATCATCCCTACGCTAAATTACAGAATACACACTACATAGATTAACATATTTATTAATGCAGAAACAAATCAACCAAAATGCACAGAATGCTCAAACTCTAATCTTTTTGTAAGGATATACCAACAAATACACAAAATCACAAAGCATATGTAAAAAAAAAAAAAAAAACAGAGATTGACAGAAAAAAAAAATCATACCTAGTGTGAGTTGGGAAACGATTCAAGTTTAGGTGTGAAAGAAGGAGGGACTGGTTTGCAAGATTTGGACTCTGGAGATAGAATGCACAAAAAAAAATCATCCCTACGCTAAATCACAGAATACACACTACACTGAATAACAAATTTATTAATGCAGAAAAAAATCAACCAAAATGCACAGAATGCTCAAAGTCTGATTTTTTTGTAAGAATATACCAACAAATACATCGAATCACAAAGCATATGTTTAAAAAAAACAAAAATAGAGATTGACAAAAAAAAGAAATCAAACCTAGTGTGAGTTAGGACATGATTAAAGTTCATGTGTGAAAGAAGGAGGGACTAGTTTGCTAGATTTAAACTCTGGAGGTTCAGTGTGCTGATGTGGTGTGTATCATGCAACTTGTGGCCGTGTGTGAGAGGGATGTGGTTGACTGGCTAGGTTGTTAGTTTTGAAGATGAAGATGGTGTGGGAGAGCCGGAGAGGGATATGGATGAAGAATCGAAGATGGATTAACTTGATTTTGTTATAGAGTGGGTGAAAATGTGAATTGTGTGAAGTGTGACCGTGAGGATTAAAAGAGCAGTGGCAAGGAGTCGCTGGAGAGTGGAGAGTGTCTAGGATTAATTAGGTTTTAGAAATTAGAACGTGTTTTTTTTTCGTATTTATAGTACCCCTTAAACCAAACCAGTACGATTCGGTTGGGGTTTTTCCGGTTTCAGGTTTTGGAAACGAAAATTGAAATGAACCGAAAATTTTTAAAAAAAAAATAATCGATTTTTTTTTTCAGTTCGGTTTTTTTGGTTTTTTTCTCTCGATTTACTCGGTTTTTTTGCTCACCCCTTTCTCACGTGATTTTTCTTGTATATTTCAACCAATTCTATGAATTCTTATTAAATAGTTAGTTTTTTTTAATAATGACTCAATATATATTTATATTTCTTAATATATCTATTATGTTTTTTATATAATATTCGATTCTTTAATTTGTATCTTTGTTACATTTCTTATATAAATTGATAGAATTGTATTTTCATTATAAAATTGTCCTATAAATATATAAAGATATAAAAAAAATTGTTGGGTTTCTGAAACATATGGACGTGATGAAAATGATAAATTTAAATCTTTCGGGAGTCTCAAAGATCCCGTTAAACAGATTTATGGTTGTTTAAGGTTTATATAAAGATTACCTGAAGATCAAATTTTATTTTTGACTTTGAATATTTGCTTCAAGAATAAGGTGTCGCAAACCATAAATCGTTCAATTGTCTAATCTCTAATAGTAATTCACACGAATTAACAGTAAGAAATCTCTTAAATCCTTTTAGAAGAAAGATATTGTTATACCTTAGAGTTCTAAATCTTTCTTTTTTTTATTAATTAGATGTTTATATAGTATACTCTACTCACCCTTTTCATCATAGAAAATAGGAGGAATAACATTCTATTTATAGTGAAATCTAAAAAACCTTATAAATGATAAAATATCAATGTCCCTTAAATAATATCACACATATTATTTTAGACTCATTTTAGAAATTTATTCAATCAAGTTCTTACTTGATTATTTCTAGGTCTGGATTTGCAATCCTCTATATTAATTACATTCTAACCCTCAATTTCTAAATATTAGTTATAATCAAGTCACACTTTATCAATCATCTCATTTTAATTTCTGATTAATAATTTGTATGTGTATGACCCTTTAGGGTCCCCAATAAGTTGGCCCAAATATAAATCATAATCCTAAATAAAATAGGATTACATAAATTAATTTATACTTGAAGATCAAGTACAGTGTCTAGTAACCTGTCATAATTAATTATAACTTAATGATCTCAAGTCTATGAATCACTTACACAACTGTCATGTGAGTCTTTCCATAAACACAAGTGATTTATCCATATGAAATTCTCATGCGAGTCAATTCAATGTACATGTCATCTGACAAGTACCTACATATTAGTTCTAGGTATCTCTCATATCTCAATTTATAAGAACAACTGCTTTCTTCGTAGAGGAAAAAACATAATATGTATCAGTCTCAACAGCTCTAATTAATGTCTAGTCTTAATATAGCATTAATCAGGAACATTTAAGAATAATGCTTTGATGCAATATAAATTTCATAATTATAACAACTTTATAATTTCTTTTGCAAAGTATTTTTATCCCCGGAACTTTATCTTTACTCTAGATTCATTAATCAAAGATTTAATGAATATTAAAGATAAATAATTTTTTATTAATAAATTATATATAAACACACACACACACACACATGAACAAAATCAATGCCACGTATAATCAATCTATTGGTTACAGAACATATATGCTAACAAAAAATCACTCAAAATATTTTAAGAAAATGCAAAGAGATTCAAAATCGCTCAACAATTAAAATTTTAAGAAATAATTTTTTTAAAAATCTAAATTTCATCCATATATAGCTTAAAGGATATAATTTTGATAATTTGGACGGAAAACTTTTGAAAAAAAGGTAAATTGAAAAAAATTATATTATACAAATGATATAATAGACACAATATATATAATGAAGATTTACCTATTATATAAGGAGAAAATAAGTCATTTTTTATATATTATTTGGTTAACTAATTATAAAAATTTCAAAGAGGACTAGAAGAAAAGGACTTGTATGAAAATTAATAGGAAGAAATGAGATAGTATTAGTTTTCAAGACATATTCCTAACATTTTTTATTAAATTTTAGAAACGAGAAAGAAATTAGAAAGAAAAGAATGAGAAAAACTTCAGTATGTATGCAGAAGCCCACTAATCATTCCCTTCTACTTTCTTGGAATAGTCAGCTACCGACTTCAAAAATAACTTTATAATTTTTTTTACAAAGTATCTTTATTTTCAGAACTTTATCTATACTCTAGATTCATTAATCAAATATTTAATGGATATTAAAGATAAATAAATTTTTATTAATAAATTATATATAAACATAAACATGTGCGGCGGCGCGGCGATCGTCCACCCTCAAGGAAAAATCGGAATAATTTATTCCTGGCAAAATAAGGAGAGACAAGGAATTCTTGTCTCTACAAGTGAAAATATGGACTGGGAGTCGCCACCTAGTGTTCTGGTTACTAGGAACCTTAACTGGTCTTTAGAGATCGGGTACGGAGACTGGTTGCGTAAAGGGAAGGTATTAGCACCCCAACTACGCCCTACCTAAGGTAAGCTGCATTGTTTTAATGTCTGATAAAATCCAAGGTCGCGTTGTGGTTTTTTATTGTTCGGAATACGCATTACATGTAATGTCATACCCCAGGTTCTATTGTCCAAAAAAAAAAGAGGAATTAAATATCCAGAATATGCATTACGTGTAAAGTCATACCCCGGGTACTAAGAGACAAACAAAATAAAATTTTTGTTGTTTTTGAAATATTGGCCAATATTCTCTTGACTTTAATAAACTGGTTATTAAAGCCAAAATGCATGCTAAAATATATTTTTTTTGGTGTATGAAAAAAATACAATATGAATTTTTAGCTTTGAGACACTTGGTCGTATGCACAAAAACATTTTTCTCTTTTTTTAATTTTTTTGTATTTTATGGAAGTTTTTTTTTTGACGAAAACCGGGTATTTAAAAATCAGATTTTTGTATTTTTAACAACATAAAAAAAATACAACCAAATATTAATCAAAATGACATAAAAATTTCGCGGAAAAATTATAAAATGCTGAAACAAATATTTTTGATTTTTTTCTTTGAAATGGGCCGGATCAGGCCCAAATATATGGGCTGGGCCGAACCCGGCCCAAAGAATGGGCTGGTTACTGTGCACATAGTAACCGGGTTACTGTGTGCACAGTAACCAGAGAATTAATCTGCGGGTTACTGTGCACATGCACAGTAACCGTGAATTAATTCTAATTAATCTTCATCTGTATGCAGAACAAAACAACGATGGGAAAGGCTACCTGCGGTGGTGATGTTGGACTCTCTTCTCTGCTTCTTCTTCTTCTGCTTTCTTCTCTCTGTCTCTCCCTTCTCTTCTCTTCTCCTCCTCCCCTCCTTCTCTTGCTTCTTCAGTGATTGTCACCGGCTATTTATAGCCAGTGAACAGTAACATAAGAGTTGATTTCTGCCTAAATTGTTGCCTAATTGTAAGAAAAAAGTCCCTGCCTAACATTGCCTAACATGCCTAATATGACAAAAAAAAATTTGTTTTATTATATATAATAATAAATATTTATATAGGTAAAATTAAAAACTCAAATCAGTATTAGAAAAAGCCCGACTCAACCGCTAAAAATCAATTTTAATTACCGAAAATTATGTCGAAACACAAAAAACTTTCAGTGGGTATCAACCCGGTGAACCGGGTTTTGACCACAAAATAACAGTTTTGACCCAAAATGACCTGAAACTCATTTTTCATCCCGGTCGACGTGGTTAGACCCGTATCGACCCGGTGAACTCGGTCTTGGCCGAAAATGACCCGAAACAGCCCGAAAACTCATTTTTTACCCTGGTCGACATGGTTTGACCCGTATTGACCCGGTGAACTCGGTTTTGATGGAAAGATGCGGTTGACTCGAGAAAAAAATATTCTTTTGAATTTTAAACTTTTTTTATTTTTTGGATTTTTATAAATAATAATAGAAATAAAATAACATTCAAGAAAAACTTGGTGAATCCAAAATTGGGTTACAATAATGAGGACCCAAAAATGGGTTACAACAGTTGCCCCCCTCTTTACAATGCTTACGGAGCAAAGATTTATGCATAGTAAGTGTTGTAAAGAAAAAAATAACATTGGTCTTCCGAAACTGGTCGTCTCAAAATTTGATTGACCTAAAACTTCAACCGGACCCAAAGTCCTGTGTATGGTTGGGCTAAACTGAGATTCCTTTCGTCAATCCCCTTTAACCCGAAAAAAAGGAAAGAATGTGAAGTGTAGTCTCATTGTAATGGGTGACCTACCCAGATATAAAACATGGAGAATTGGTCGCATTGTAATGGGTGACCTACCTAGAAAAATGTTGGTGAGGGCTCAAAGGCGCACTTAAAAGGAGGTAAGGTTACAAAACGCTCTACCTGAATGGTGGTGGCTCAAAGGCACACTTGGAATGAGTTGAGGGCTCAAAGGCACACTTAAAAGGAGGTAGGGTTAGAAAACGTACTACCTAAGGGATGAGGGCTCAAAGGCGCACTCAATAATGAAGGTGAGGGCTCAAAGGCGCACTCAAAAGGAGGTAGGGTTAGAAAACGCACTACCAAAGGGATGAGGGCTCAAAGGCGCATTCAAAATGGAGGTGAGGGCTCAAAGGCGCACTCAAAAGGAGGTAGGGTTAGAAAACGCACTACCAAAGGGATGAGGGCTCAAAGGCGCACTCAAAATGGAGGTGAGGGCTCAAAGGCGCACTCAAAAGGAGGTAGGGTTAGAAAACGCACTACCAAAGGGATGAGGGCTCAAAGGTGCACTCAAATGGAGGTGAGGGCTCAAAGGCGCACTCAAAAGGAGGTAGGGTTAAAAAACGCACTACCCAAGGGATGAGGGCTCAAAGGCGCACTCAAAATGGAGGTGAGGGCTCAAAGGCGCACTCAAAATGGAGGTGAGGGCTCAAAAGCGCACTCAAACGGAGGTATGGTTATAAAACGCACTACCTAAAAGATGATGTTGAAACAATGATTGTCAATGTTGAAAAGCAAATGCATTATGATTGATATGCATGTATACTTACCTGAGAAATATAGGCCCCCATTTCTTCATGGTGTCTTTCTTTTCTCTCAAAAGTTGTAGTATTGGTAGTAAACTTCGATGGCTTTTCCACTTTTGCTTACTCGGGTTGCATATTGTGATCTTGACCTCTGGGAAGGGTTTGATGTCATCATACATCTTTGTCCTTCACCCTTTATCTCAAGAGTTGCCAATTTTGCCCGACATTTTCCTTAGAAAAGGAATCATGGAGCCAGCCCTACCATGTGTGTTTGATTGCCCCCCAGCTTGATCATGCCCCCCAAGTGTTCAACTTGGATTTAGTTTGGGGTGAGGATATGTGAAAGTAAGTTTGGGTTTTTTGTACAATGAATGTTTTCATGCAAAATTTTTGGAACTTCCAAGTTATTCCAATCACAAAAATGATTTTGATATTGGCTCAAAATAAACTTGTTCTAAAAAATTCAAGTGATTCCTATGGACAGGTTTCTTGAAGTGATGAAAGCTTTTTGCTTTTGTTTAAAGATGAAGGTGACATCTGGTTGGTCACAAAAGGTTTAAATGTCAATTTGAGGGTTATTGAGAACCGAATTGATTCAAAGCATTTATTTTATTTGCATGAATAATGATTTGACTCGCACGAGAAAGCACTGCATACCAATCTAGATTGCTTGCCTTTGATCAGAAAGGGCTTTATCAGGTATGTAATGTAGGCTTTGGCTATTGGTTACGAAGAAAATGGATATGTTGCAGGCTCAAAAAGTGTTTAAGGGATTTCAAGACTAGGGATCACTTGTGCTTGTTTCCTGACCTTTTGTCTTTTGGATTTGTTTTTTTTTCAAAATAGTCTTCATGCCCCCCAGTGTCGGGTTTGGGCTTTTCTCTTTGTTTTCTCCGTTTTTGTTTGGTTGAGCACAATCATATCAGTTGTTTGTATGAGAAGCTCAAATCTTTTAGATCCTTTAGATCTTCTTCTTTTCTTTTCTTAACCAATCACTGCTTCATTTAGATGATAATAAAAGATTAAAAATTACATGATCAAATCCAACACCCATCTTCACTGCTTTGTCTGGATGGTAAAAACAACAAACTCTCTTATTTTGCCCCCCAGTGTGGGGTGTGATCCTAGTCAAGGTTATTTCCAAAAAACGCTACTAGGCTCAACATGGGACTGCAAAGGATATATTTCAGTCTTGTGAAAGGATTATCAAAAATGGCCTTTCCTCATCTCAAATGCACTGCAGTGAGGATCGATAGGTCTTGCTTTCATGTGCGTATGCCAAATGATTTATTCAGTCAAATAAAACTCAGCTTTTGAGTCACCTCATAGTGTTGTTTATCTTTGTTGTCTTTTTTCTTTCAAGTTTTCTAGGCATATGTGTACCTATTTAAGGAATCACTTGAATTTTCAAAATGCATTTGTTTTGGACAAATATCAACACGATTTTTTTTTGTACTCACTTTGGAGGTCCCAAAAAAAATATCCTTGAAAACATATGAGATTAATGTATGGGTTTGGAAGAAAGGAACACCAAAGGATTCTTCATGTTGTAGTGTTGTGAGCAAAGTTGCACTCAAAATGTTATTTACATGTAATAACAACAAAGAAGAGTGTGATGTGAACACAAGAAAACACATGATCTTATTTCACAAGAGAAGCTCATTAACAGAGAAAGTCTTATTCAAAAGCATTAACAAAAGGAAATAACAAGGCAGGCTTCATTCCTTTATTTTGGCGAATCTGTTCATAGGTTAAACTCCTCTCAAAAGCTCTGCGTAGAGGACTCAAAGACAATGCAGAACAACACCACGGTCAAAAATTCAAGCTATCATGCTGGACCATTGATGCTTTCTAATTCCACAAACATTCCATCTTAATATGCTTCAAGCATGATTAGGCAGCGGGTTCGTATTCACATTGGGGGTGTCTTCCAACTCTATCCAACCAGCCTTGATTAATTGCAGAAGCTTTCTCTTGAAGGCGTTGCAGGTATAGATGCTATGCCCAGTAATACCAGCATGGTATTCACATTTGAGTTCTAGCTTGTACCAATTAGGATAAGGTGGCTGCAAAGGTGTTAGAGGTTCTGGAGCTATTTGCCCAATGCTCAATAGCTTTTGATACATCTCATTCAGGGGTAACGGTAGTGGAGGCAGTTGTTCTTGAACCCTTTGGAAATTTCCAATTTGGCTTTTGGCTTGAAAGTTTTGGGGTTTAGGTTTTTGGATGTTGGCAATTTGGGATGGAGTATGGTAATTTTGGGATGTATTATTTTTACCCATGTAGCCATCTTCAACATGGTGAACCTCTTTTCTTTCGAAGCCTCTTTTCTCGGTTGGTGCAGAAATTCTACCACTCTTGACACCTTGCTCTATGCGTTCACACACTATCACGGCATCAGTGAATTGTTGGGCTGAACTACCCATCATATGTTCGTAATATGGTGCTTTGAGTGTGTTGGCAAATAAAGAGACCATCTCTTTGTCCAGAAGTGGGGGATGTACTTGAGCAGCTAATTCTCGCCATCTTTGAGCATATTCCCTTATACTTTCTTTATCCTTTTTCTCTATATTGGACAAACTGGTTCTGTCGGGCGCAATGTCCATGTTGTATTTGTATTGCTTGACGAAAGCATCCACAAGATTTTTCCAGTTGCGAATTTTTGTGTTATCCAATCTCATGTACCAACTCAAAGTTGCCCCACTTAAACTGTCTTGGAAAAAGTGCATTAGTAGTTTTTCATCATGTACTACCTCAGCCATTTTATTGCAGTAGGACCTGAGATGAGTCATGGGGCATTGTGTTCCACTGTATTTGATGAATTCAGGAACACGAAATTTCTTTGGGATAACCACGTTTAGGACCAAACACATCTCTGCTGCCCGTACCGGGTCATATAAGTCTACCCCTTCAATGGCTTTGAGTCTGGCTTCCAGCGCCTCTATCTTAGCTTGATCAATGCTATCAGATGACTTAGCCTTGTGGGACTCATTAGCAGATGCCTTCACAACTGTTGGGGATGGTGCAGGTGTCGTTGACTGCATAAATGTTGGATTTTGCTGAGGTTCTTGACCATGTTCGCTCATTCTTTCCTCAGGCTGAACTGTAGTAGGAGTCGAAGCAAAGGTGATCGGTTGATTAGAAGGACCTTCGTCAGAGGTATTTCTTAGTGTTTGCTTGAGTAAGCTAGTGAGGTGAGCCACACTTATTTTCAGAGACTCCAACTCGTCGTGCAAATAGGCCTCACGTTGAGCACGTTCTTCATCTTCCATGTTTCTTGCTCGAAGTCGGGTGTTGTAGACTTTTTGGGGACCTATATTTCAATCTGACATGTATGCATGTTAAATGTATGAACATGTAATCTATATGACGAACTCGCCCTTCGAGGGGTGACATATGGTCGCAACTCTTGTATGATGAAACAAGAATCTTGATTCTTGCACAAACTCTACAATGAAAATTTTCTGAGCGACGGTCATTGTGTCACCCATAAGTCTGGAGTTCAAGATGCTTCAAGAAGGGTTTGCTCGGATGCAAAACAATGTATACGGAGCATACATCCTAAAGGCAGGTTCTAATCTTTTTAAGTGAGACAAAACGTAGGTTTACTATTTGGTCTCTAAAAAAGGACTCTCGTTGTCCCAGTGATCGCCCTCGTGGAGGCAATATGGGGGCTTGTAGGCAGTGAGATGGCACGTGTCCAACTATTACCAGTCTAAGCACTCAACGAAGAGTTGGGGTTTACACAAACTTAAACCTTGACTAAAAGTCATAAGGTAAGCTGCTAGTTCCCCCCTAACCTGAAGCTTGTGTGTGCTTTAAAAAAATTAACTATGTGATGCATGAGATAAATATGTACAAAAATTAAAGCGCACAACTAAATATGTACAAATATATAAAGAAAATGCATATTTAAAAATAAAAATGCAAACCACAACAATAAAACACAATCAACAGACAAAACAAAGCTTAGTCCACAAAGTCCCCAGTGGAGTCGCCATTCTGTCGCACGTGTGCGGCGGCGCGGCGATCGTCCACCCTCAAGGAAAAATCGGAATAATTTATTCCTGGCAAAATAAGGAGAGACAAGGAATTCTTGTCTCTACAAGTGAAAATATGGACTGGGAGTCGCCACCTAGTGTTCTGGTTACTAGGAACCTTAACTGGTCTTTAGAGATCGGGTACGGAGACTGGTTGCGTAAAGGGAAGGTATTAGCACCCCAACTACGCCCTACCTAAGGTAAGCTGCATTGTTTTAATGTCTGATAAAATCCAAGGTCGCGTTGTGGTTTTTTATTGTTCGGAATACGCATTACATGTAATGTCATACCCCAGGTTCTATTGTCCAAAAAAAAAAGAGGAATTAAATATCCAGAATATGCATTACGTGTAAAGTCATACCCCGGGTACTAAGAGACAAACAAAATAAAATTTTTGTTGTTTTTGAAATATTGGCCAATATTCTCTTGACTTTAATAAACTGGTTATTAAAGCCAAAATGCATGCTAAAATATATTTTTTTTGGTGTATGAAAAAAATACAATATGAATTTTTAGCTTTGAGACACTTGGCCGTATGCACAAAAACATTTTTCTCTTTTTTTAATTTTTTTGTATTTTATGGAAGTTTTTTTTTGACGAAAACCGGGTATTTAAAAATCAGATTTTTGTATTTTTAACAACATAAAAAAAATACAACCAAATATTAATCAAAATGACATAAAAATTTCGCGGAAAAATTATAAAATGCTGAAACAAATATTTTTGATTTTTTTTCTTTGAAATGGGCCGGATCAGGCCCAAATATATGGGCTGGGCCGAACCCGGCCCAAAGAATGGGCTGGTTACTGTGCACATAGTAACCGGGTTACTGTGTGCACAGTAACCAGAGAATTAATCTGCGGGTTACTGTGCACATGCACAGTAACCGTGAATTAATTCTAATTAATCTTCATCTGTATGCAGAACAAAACAACGATGGGAAAGGCTACCTGCGGTGGTGATGTTGGACTCTCTTCTCTGCTTCTTCTTCTTCTGCTTTCTTCTCTCTGTCTCTCCCTTCTCTTCTCTTCTCCTCCTCCCCTCCTTCTCTTGCTTCTTCAGTGATTGTCACCGGCTATTTATAGCCAGTGAACAGTAACATAAGAGTTGATTTCTGCCTAAATTGTTGCCTAATTGTAAGAAAAAAGTCCCTGCCTAACATTGCCTAACATGCCTAATATGACAAAAAAAAATTTGTTTTATTATATATAATAATAAATATTTATATAGGTAAAATTAAAAACTCAAATCAGTATTAGAAAAAGCCCGACTCAACCGCTAAAATCAATTTTAATTACCGAAAATTATGTCGAAACACAAAAAACTTTCAGTGGGTATCAACCCGGTGAACCGGGTTTTGACCACAAATAACAGTTTTGACCCAAAATGACCTGAAACTCATTTTTCATCCCGGTCGACGTGGTTAGACCCGTATCGACCCGGTGAACTCGGTCTTGGCCGAAAATGACCCGAAACAGCCCGAAAACTCATTTTTACCCTGGTCGACATGGTTTTGACCCGTATTGACCCGGTGAACTCGGTTTTGATGGAAAGATGCGGTTGACTCGAGAAAAAAATATTCTTTTGAATTTTAAACTTTTTTTATTTTTTGGATTTTTATAAATAATAATAGAAATAAAATAACATTCAAGGAAAAACTTGGTGAATCCAAATTGGGTTACAATAATGAGGACCCAAAAATGGGTTACAAACAATAAACACACACACTTGAACAAAATCATGCCACATATAACCAATCTATTGGTTACAAAACATATATGCTAACAAAAAATTGCTCAAATATTTTAAGAAATACAAAAAGATTCAAAATCGCTCAACCATTAAAATTATAAGAAATAATTTTTAAAAAAAATCTAAATTTCATCCATATATAGCTTAAAAGCATTTTCAAAATGAAAGATATAATTTTGATAATTTGGACGGAAACTTTTGATAAAAAGGTAAATTGAAAAAATTTATATTATACAAATGATATAATAGACACAATATATATATATATATATATATAAAGATTTAATCTAATTATATAGGAGAAAATAAGTCATTTTTTATATATTATTTGGTTAACCTAATTATAAAAATTTCAAAGAGGACTAGAAGAAAAGGACCTTGTATGAAAATTAACAGGAAGAAATGAGATAGTATTAGTTTTCAAGACATATACCTAACATTTTTATTAAATTTTAGAAACGAGAAAGAAAATTAGAAAGAAAGAAATGAGAAAAACTTCAGTATATATGCAGAAGCCCACTAATCATTTCCTTCTACTTTCTTGGAACAGTCAGTACCGACTTCAAAAACAAAAGAATAATAAGAAAAAAGGGTATTTTCTCGAAATTACATGGGAGTTTAAGCGGGGAAATTGAGGGGGAAAAGTAAAATCAGTCAACTATACCTTTTTTGCACAGTTGACTCGCAAAGAGGTCATAATTTGACATGGCTGACATTTAAAATAAAATGTCGTATCCAAAGGAACGAGTGTTAGACATTTCAAGCCCACAATTTGCACATGATATCTACAACAGGCATCAATTGTAGGACGACTTTTCTTCGACGTGCTTTATGTGTATGTGTTCATTTAAGGCATTCAAATTTTAGAATTTTTAACTCTATCGATAAAATTAATAAGATAATTAATTGTTAACATGTCACGTATATAGGAGGGTACAAGTTAAACTAATCGAAATCTTTAAATTACTTTTGTGATTTCTACCAGTAAAAAAATTATTATTATTGATTTTTTCTACTCCAAACGCTTTATGTGAGCATGTTTCAGCTATAGCATTGGAATTATTTTTTATAGAGAAATCATAATCATTTTCTAATTAAAAGATGTAAATTAGTATGTTTTCGATGCCTAATTCATGTATTCTTTTTAGACAAATTGTGCAATGAAAGGAAATAGTGAATTAACACACAAAATAATTGAGAGAAATAGTTTTTTTTTTTTGGATGTAGCATTTAAAAACGTGATATTTTATTAAATTGCATTTATAAATTGCAACAGGATTAAGATGTTGTCTTTTTAAACCGCAACATTGATTTTTGAACCACAACAAATTTTTAATTGGTTGACATTATTCAGAGTCGACACATCAATTAAATTCTAGTACCATTAAGTAGGATGAACTGGTTGACCGGTTCATATAGTCAGTTAAACCAGTCGACCGATTGACACTGAAAAATAGAGGTAAGTTACTTGGTGAATAGTAATTTTTTTAGATTTTAATTGGAGTTTACTTTGAATCTACAAACTAGATAAAATATATATTTGACTCATAGAACATATTTGAAGAAAGAGTTTATAAAATCATTTATGCAAACTGGTCGACCAATTCATACAACTGTATCAACCAGCCGACCAGTTGAGTTAGAGGATTAGTAGTGAAGTATTGCCCTTCCAAGCAGCAAATTTCCCCAACATGTAAATCTAACAAAAAAAAATCTTTTATGAGATTTATTATTTACTATGTTAATTGGCATTCAATTTAGTTAATGTTTTAAAGAGTTAAAAACTTTACAATTTTAAAAAAATTTTAGGCAGAGTTTTTTCTATATAAAAGCTATATCTAAATTTTATCCTGCTTAAAAAAAACCTGCAAAGAACCATAAAAACCAAACTCAATAAATTCTCACATTTCATAATCAGAAGTAGCCCTACAAATACAAATAAAACAAAAAATATTGTGTGTGTATGCAAAATAATCTCAATATTAAATAATACAACATTCAAGTAATTGAAATCTCAAAATATAAAACATAACTCATCTATCCGTTTGCGTCGTCTACTGGATGATCTGGATTCATCAATAGCACGACTGGATCTAGCTCTACACATACTTGAGTGGTCTCGTCCTCTATCACAGCATCATCAAGAGTAATCTCTCTCCAAATATATAAGTCTAGTGTG